>JAQQTO010000057.1:8720000-13720000 GCA_029884595.1 Ormosia semicastrata | reverse complement strand
CAAAATATTTTTATTATATCTTAAAATATTTTAAAATATCATAAATAATTTTTTAATACAGATTTAATTTTTATTTATTTATATTATTAAAACATATTTGATTCTTATATTAAGATAAATTTATTTCTTGTAATATAATTTTATTTTAGACAAATAATTATTAACATAAATCTATATAATATAAAACATACTTACACAATTGAAATTAAAGCAATAACAATATTCAAAAATATTCTAAGAGTTATCAATTCTCAATCCCATCCTTTTATGTTGGTTGTTTTAAGCAAATTAGAAAATGATGGAAAGCAATTTCCTGACAACAATAAAAGGTGCATAAGCTATCTTTTTCAACCTAAGTATTGCTTAGCTATTAACCCCACAGGTACTCAACCAAGAAAAGAGATGCAAACAAAGCATATCCTTTAAACTCTGATATTGAGTATGAACAGAAAAACATGTTTTGAGGAATATAAAATCCTCTGCTAATCTGCAAGTGGAACTCATGTATACAAAACTCGTGCCTACAAACCTATGAACAAGAAAGAATGCTAAATCAAATTTTATAGAAACAATAAGAGTCCATACATGGTGGACTCTACCTCAATAGTCTAATCTAAGCTCCTGCTAAGGTATGCATTATTCTATATGGTATGCCTACACTTCCATTCAGTGCCACTTTGTCGGCATGTTTTGTGTTCCAGTCGTCTCTTCTCCTCTAACTGAAGCTCCCAGGTTATCTTGCACATAGTGCATTGAGCAGAACATGAGCTAACATGAGGTCCACGAAATACTGATGACCAATTTGGCCATCTCGCCACTTCATCTTTGCAGGAGCCCTTCCATAGTGAACCCCATCATTACACCGGTTATCAAAATGCCATGGAAATGTCATATCAAAGTTATCAATCACGCCAGTTACAATGCCAGCTTTCTTCAATTTCCCTATGAATACTCCATTGAACACCTCCATCTTGTTAGGATTAAATGCTAGTGATCTTGCATATCCACCAGTTGCAACTGTGGTCCGGTAAAAGACTCTTGGCCACACCAACCCCTTTGCCTCACTGTCTTCATAACATCTGCCCAGAATGATGCTGCATAGTCTGCTCCAACAGAAAATGCTCTTATATTACGCCAGTGAACGCCATCATGCAAGCCGGAGTTCATGATCACAGTGTCTGGGATTGTGTCTTCAGAGAAGTATTTCTTTAACAAATTTTGAAACCCTTCATCTCTCAGAGAATCCAATCCTAGATAGTTTTGTGTTTCATTCCAATGCCCATTGAAAATGCTTGTAATCCTAACAATTTCAGATGGGTCTTTCGGGTTAGAAAAGTTCATATCAAATCTTCTGGGGACAGAATGTATTTCAGGCAAATCTAAAATAAAATTGAGTATATTACGTATTGTGTCAACATGATTTGAATCACCCCAGAAGAAAATCCACCGATTCTTCAGGCACTTCCAAGCAGACTCAGCTGAATACATCTTGAATGAGCAGTGGGTTGAGTACACCCAACCATTGCTCTCTAGATTTCCCAAGGAACCATCACACCATGAAGCTTTGCAAGGAAAATCTGGTGCTAGGCATCTGTACCTACCATCATTACCTATTTGGCAGTCATCGTTCTTGCCATGCCTCGTCCACCTTCCACACCAGACATCCCTGCCAAAATCAGAAGCTTTGCAAGTCTGTAGTTCTGGTAACTGAGCACTGCTTTTGTAGAATCTGATTGCAATATTGCGAAGCACGCGATCATAGACAAATCGCCATGGAGTGAATTTCAGACCTTCAAAGTGTCTATAAAGTAGAATTATAGTGAGCTTGTAAACCCCATCAAAATCTGGATGAACTTGCAGCGAAATGGAGTAAGAACCATTACTGAAATCTTTCACCAAAGGCCTAGATTTCCATGATTCCCCTGAAAGATCAGTCTCAAAGTAATCCCCACCTAAACAGCGAGGTTTGCCTGAATCATCCAATGCTTGAAAACCAAATTCATGTACATCTCCAGCTGATAGCTCTATCAGTTTCCCACCATCCAACCCAGGAATTGAAATTCCCACTGTCTTAGAATCTTTACAAGGTTCTCCCCCAGGAGCTAACCATCTAGCTAGAAGATTTGAAGTCAAGTTGGGCTCTAATTCACTTGAAAGCCAAGTTGAATATCCCAGAACTTGAGGTTTTACTGGGGTTTTGTCAAATTTTTCAGATATCCTACTAGAGTTCTTAGCAGAAACTGGTTCACTGTACACAGACAGTGTGATGTTCACAGGATTGTAGGAATCAAAGTAGGTAGCATTGGTTTGGTTTTGATTCAAACTAACTGGACTATATGGGGACATAAAAGTGAAATTTTGATGGGAATTAGTTAAATCAGAAGAATGAGACCTTAGAGAAAAAGAATCTTGACGGTACCTCCAAGCTTCAATGATGTTCCTAACAGTGCAGCCATCAATGCTCCAAACCACGACCATTCCAACCAAAACCAAAGCAGTGAGCAACCCAAAACGCCAATTAAATATTGGACTGGACCAAAGAGTCCTATAATTCTCTACCTTTTCTGGCATCAGAAACTTCCAAGACCACCACCACCACCACAGAACAGCGACAAACAAATCCAAGCCACGATATCCAAAAATGCAAAAAACAAGTCCAAGTTATCCAACACCCAACACAACAAAGTTGCTATCTTTGACGACAACACTCCAAAAGAGTCTCTTCAAAACACAAGAATTGTGGATTTTCTCGAGACAATAAAAAAACTACTTCAATGAAAAAATGTGGAAAAAAAAAATAATCGTGGGGTTACTCACAAGGTGGGTTTCAGTGTCATGTGACTCATGTCAGAGATACTGAGATAGTTGAGAGGTGAAACAGGAGTTGCAGAGCAACAATGCAGCTGTGGTTGAGCCCTTGTAAGTCTCGGAGCAGAGAAGAAGGGATGTGTTGTACTCCAGGAAAATCATACTCAGGAGAAATATCTATCATTGACTTCAAGTCGCAAAAGTTGCGGTGAATGTTTTTTTTTTTTTTTTTTTTTTTTGTGTTGTTTTTATCGTTAGTTGATATATTTTATTTATAATTATAAAAACGTTATTTTATTTTGATTTTGTTTTTATTTTTAATGTTTTGTGAAAAATATTTTTATCATTTTCTTAATAAAAATCTGAAAACATAAAATAAATAATAGATAATGTAATATTTTTATAATTACGAATAAAAATATATTAATTTAAAAAAAGCCCGAAGTACTAAAGATTTTTCTAAACTTCGATTTGCTCACAGCTGTCAGCTGTGGCTTTTTCCTTCCTTTGCCATGTTTCTAGGCCTTTTGTTTTTATGTGTATTTTTTTACAAAACTTAATTTAAGTTTTTTATATTTTATATTTATTTTTTAAATTAAATAATAATAATATATGAATTTTTAATTAATCACCATTTAATAGTATTAAATGTATATTATTGAGTTAAAAATATATATTATTATTTAATTTTAAAAATTGATAGAAAAAATATAAATAACTTGATGTAATTTTTTTTATTATTCTTAAAATTACACCAACTAATCAACCATCAACCCGTGTCGGTACCAAGTTTGTTACGGTCTTAAACTTGTTTGGAAGTTGGATTTAACAGAAATTCATTATGAAAACATTAAATATTGTATATGAGTTATCATTACCTATTTTTTGGTGAACATAAATCAGCTAAAGTGAAGTGAGAGTACATTTTAAAGAGAGTGAAGTAAAAAATTGTAATTATTGATTAGAAAATTAATAGTATTATCATACATGCATGATTTGTGATATAATACTTATATTTTATAAATTTTTAAAACTTTTCATTTTCTTACCAATGATTATAGTATTTCATTTTACTATGTAAAGTATACTCTTTACTTTAATTTTTTTGGTAAATAAGATAACATTCTTTTTTTGAAAAAAGTCTCTCTAAAATAAATTTATTTTTAAAATAAATAAGTAAATATATATCTATTATTAAAATAATGATGAATAACAATAATCAGTCAATCAGTCGGATTATCTTAAACTGTCAGCATGTTTCTCAAATGCAAAGCCTGAATCTAACCAATTTACCTGACATTGATTATTTTTCAAGCCTAACTTAACCTTTTTAAAAGTTTAATCTGGCTTAAAAATTTATTTAAAGGTTTAATTTACAATAAAATCTTTGAATAGGCCAACAAGTCTACCACTAAGAGCATGTTTGAGAAAGATTAAATTTTTTCAAACAGATATTTTTGAAGAATTAAGCTATTTTGTAAAATAATTATTATGTTTGGATAAAAATATTATTTTTTAAAAAAGCTTTTACACAAAATTCAATGCAAAATAAAAGTTTTTTTCAGCTAATAATCATAAGTTAAAGATTGAAACTTATGATTTTAGCTTATAGATTATTTCTTACATTTTGATATGTAAATACTATTTTGACCTCAATGAAATAATTTTTTAATCATTCTATACCTATTTTAGTAATTTAATGCATAAAAGCGATTCTTTTTTATATCATTCAAATGAATCATATTAACTTAAAATCACTTTACAAATAATGTATCTAAACATAAAAATGAATCGATTATAATCGATTATAAAAATAATCGATTATAATCGATTATAACAATAATCGATTATAATCGATTATAAAATGTCGATATAATCGATTATAACAATAATCGATTATAATCGATTATAACAATAATCGATTATCAGCATAATCTATAATTTTCAGTTTTCCTAAACAAGCCTTAAATAAGTCAACGAGAAAAGCTAATAAGCCTAAGCCTTTATATAGGCTAACATATAATTAAATAGACCGACCTACTAAGCCTAAAAGGCTTTTCCAAATACATGAAGGCTGACTTGTTTAACTAAATAGACTTTTTAAAAACATTGACCTGACCTTTTTATTAAATGAGTCAAGTCAGGCAAAGCTTTAAATAGGCCAAGTCATAGGCTCTTGATGGGTCGCCTAATCTATTTTCACTCCTAAATACACATTTATTTGCTCACTTTAGGCTATGTTTGGGAGTGAGGGTTAGAAGGGAAAGGAAAGGAAGGGAAGGGTTTGGAGTTAAAAAATCTTTGTTTGGGAGTTTTGAAAATAAGAGAGAAGGGAAATGGAAATTTTCATATGCCCTCCAAATCCCTCCCATTTCAGCTCCCCCAAATAGGGGGTTTTGATATAAAATTACGTATTTATCCTTCATCCCAAATCCCCAACCCACCTCACCTCACTGTCTCTGCCGATTCGCCACCGTCTCCGTCTCCGTCACCCTCCGATTCTCCTTCTCCTTCTTTGGCTCCCGCTCCGAGCCCTGCGGCGCCGGCTAGCTCGCCAGTAGGTTCATCGTTGTCGGCTCCTTCTCTGCAGAATCTGAGTCCGGCTTCGTCTCCCGCTCCTTCGCCTAGAAATTCTTCGTCTCCGTCTCCAGTGCCGACCGATAGCAACTCAATCAACCACACCACGTGGAAGGTGCGAATGAGAAAACAGAGAATATACGGCTCTCTCAGTATGATACGCCGCAAGGAGAGAGAAATTTTTAGAAAGAGTGAAAATTAGGAATTTGTCCAGAATAATGTCTAGAATAATGAATGGGACTTGTGACACACATGAAAGGCCATCATAGTCATGGCCACCACTTCTTATTCTGAGTTCAAGACCAAACCTTTTGCTGTAGATGATTGATGCTTGGATGTGGGACACATGAGTTGGGGTCACAATAAAGGATGGTTTTGGAGTTGTGGAGGAGTTGAATTTGAGGTTTCTGATGTAGGACTCCAAGATGGGTGAATATGAAAGGCTGTTGGGGAAATAGGTGACTGTAGAGATTGATCGAGAAGGGTCAGAATGGAGAGAGAGGCAGTGGAGATAACTATCTTGGAGAGGATCTGAAGCTGCCATTAGAACTTGAAGTAGAAAGATTGAGACAAGGGGTAGAATTGCAGAAGTGTTAGACATCAATAGGCGTGGGTGGATTTAGACAGTTATTTTTTTTTTAATTTTTCACATTAATATTTTTTATAAAACATTAATTATGTTGGTTTTTTTAATAAAGGATAAAATGGTAAAAATTATATCCTAAACCCTCCATTTCCTTCCCCTCATATATTTCACACTTCCAAACAAGGGAAAGGTAAACCTCTCATTTTTCTTCCCTTCTTTCCCCTTTAAACCTTTCCCACTCATTTCCTTCCAAACTCCCAAACAAACCATTAAATAAGTCTTATCTATTTTTTTTTTTAAATAAGACATCATTTATCCTTTGATAAAATTTAGAAATATTTTTTTAAAATTAATGATTTAAGACATCTAATGGATCAGTATGCCACTAATTCACGATATACAATAAGAGCAAAACAAATGGATTAATGATTTAATGGCTTCCTGGTTTCTCTAGGAATCTTGGCTATACAACAGCTAAGCCTTAGATTAATGATTTAATGGCTTGTTGGTTTCTCTAGGAATCTTAGCTATACTACAGCTGAGCTTTGGGGTGTTTTGGGGGGTTGAGTCTTGCTTGGGAGTTGGGATTTCGACATGTTGAAATGCAGGTTGACTCTAAAACAGTGGTGAGGTGCCTAGGATGAGATTTGGTCGGTAATGTAGGGGGAAGGAGCTTGGTGTATAGAATTCGACAGATCATGAAGAGAAGTTGGCAAGTCAAATTAGTACATATCTTTAGAGAGGGTAACAAATGTTTAGATTTCCTAGTATAACAAGCATGCAATCACCAACCAGACCTTATTATTTTGGAGTCTCTTCTTGTGGAGCTGGATCAATTATTGACACATTATGTAATGGGAGTTATTATTCCTAGATATATTTTTCTGTAATATTCTCTTTTAGGCTTTTTGTCATGTTTATTCATTAAAAAAAAGAACAAAACGGAAAATATATATTTAAAAATGTCGAATTAATTTTGAGCTCAATTTTTAAGTGAGGTATTGTTAATTCTTGAATTAAAACAAAAAAAATAAAACATATGTATTTTTATTATGTTGGATAAAAAAAACAAAATAAAAAACACATTGATGCTGTTAATATGTTTTTGGTGAAGATAATATGTTGGGAACGTTTTAAATGCACCCTTCATTTATTGAATGCATGGATGCACACTCAATCCAAGCCATTGATACATTAAAAAAAGTAGTTAAAATGGATCAAGGGTGGAGATTTTATATTTGCTACCTATTAAACAAGTAAACCTTGAAAATCATAGACCTTGTCAGAGCTCCCCTGTACCGATCAGCCACCACCACCGGAACTTTGCCACTAGACTTAGTCGCCAGACTGTGAACTAGGTCGCACCAAACCCACCCTCGTTGCTACCAAATCAGCCACACCAAATTGTTGATCTTCTCCACAATTAAATCACCAATAGCCTTTGCTACATAGCCATTGCCAAATTAAGTTGTCATGGGGACAGATCAAAACGTGGTTGCTTGAGGATGCTGATAGCGACATCAACACATGAACCTGGGTGGTCGAAGTTCAGTGGCAGTGGTTTGCTCTGGGGCTAAGGTGGTATTGCGAGGTGTTGTTGGTTCGCATATGAATTTTTGCAAGGGGGCCACAATGGTCATGGTGGTTCTAGGGTTAAGGTAGTCGAGTTGTAGGCGCGAGGATGAGTGATGGTTCTAGGTGGTGCGATTTTGATGGGAAGTTGGTATTTGGGTTGTAGTGGTTCGACTTGGATAGAGGTACGCAGGGTCGAATAGTGGCGAGGAAGTTCCAGGGTGGTTTAATCGGCAACTGGGGTTGGTGGCTAAGTGGTTTTGACGGGGGTTGGCTTTGGGCATGGCGGTGCGAAGTGGCGGCTAGGTTTGATGAAGAATGGTTAATGGCATAGGGCTTTAGAGGTTCGTGGGTTTTGGCTTGCAAGTTTCAACTGCGGCGTGGGATGATGCGATGGTGGTCGATGTTGCTGGCAACGTGGTGGAGGCTTGGTGGTATTTGGTTCAGCGGCTGTGGTCATTAACAGCGGATGTCTGGCATCAGAGAGTTGTTGTGCCTTTTTTCTCTTTCCTTCCACAGTTGTCATCTCATATCTACACATCTAAAGTTCACTTTTCCTCTAACCAACTCTTCCACCATGTTCGTCACTTTCCCATGAACCAGTCACTAGAACCATGCTGCCACCAGAACTCTGATGCACCGCCGCACGTCATTTGTCACACAATAATGGTTAAATAACTTATTATTGTAAGTTAAGGAAGGTGTAGGCGTGCACCCTGATAAGGGAGGGTGAATAGCATTGTTCTCCTAATATGTTTTGTGGTTAGTGCTATTGTGCACTCTGTCAAGTTTGGGTGTATCATACACTTTGCATTTTACCTACAACAACATATTTTTTTTTACAGGTTGCCTTTTTTTTTTTACAATTTGTTTTTTTTCAGGCCACCATTACCGGCGACTGCCGACCATTGCCGTTCTTTGTCGTCCTGCTCACTGTCTTGTCCATGCCATCCATGGCCATGTTTCTGTCTATGCCGCTAGCCATCGCCGTCACCGGCCATCTGTTAAGCCTCCAAGTGACTACTGTTCACTTTTTAAAAATTACACGACTGTGTAAATAATATCATGTAAAATTATATCAGTCTTTATATTTTTTATAAATAATTGTACATACTGAATTTTTTTTTCTAAAACTATAATTGTGTTCATTGAAATTTTTTATAAATTTTAACGATAATATTTATACAATTATATAACTTAAAAAAATTGAAAATGATTGATTTTTCTAAAACTATAATTGTGTTTGTTAATTTTTTTATAAATTTTAATTGATAATATTTATACAATTATATAACTTAAAAAAATAAATGTGACCTGGTGGTGATCGACAAATAACATACAGTGACCGCCAATTAACGATAATAATGGTGATAATATGTAAAAAAATATAAAATTTAAAAAAATCTAAAAAAAACATGGAAAAAAGAAAACGTATTTAACAAATTTTCTGTAATTAATTTAGATTAATAAATAAATTAATGACTTAAATTTGATAATATACTATACACCTTCTTTTAAAGAGTATATATTATACACCACCTATGTTTTGCACTATAATAATTATATTGTTAGACGTCCAGTGAAGTAGAGAATCGTGGGGCCGTAGGCTACAAATGAATAAGAGAGGATGTTTGCTAAATATATGGGAAAATGTTTAAATGTATAATTTTCTTTAATATAATTTTATTTTAAAAAATGGTTACCGACAGGCACTGACAAAAAATGAAACATACGCGTATTGCACGGGACACGCAGATCGATATGATTGAACTTGAGGAGGCAACAGCATTGGTGATAAGGCTTAAGACTTGAGGCACATTCGTCCTTGAAAGTCGGTGGGGCAATGTGAATGTGAAAACCTGACCCACGTTATACATCCGCCGATAAAATTTTCAATAATTTAAGTCTTTTTTGAATTTTAAAATTGAGTATAAAATTAAAATTAAAAATTAAAAATAATTTTTTAATTTAAATTTTTATATTTAGAATAATATTTAAAATTAAAATTAAAATTAAAATTTTATAAAATTAAAAAATAATTAAATTAAATCTTTATTAATTCTTAACTTATATCTTACAAATTATTAATTTTATAATTTAAAAATTAAATTTTTTTATATTTATTTATAAACAATTATATTTATTGAGATTTTATATTTATATAAAAAATTATTTTTATATTTATATAAAAATTATTATAATAATTATTTATTTTTTAAAAAAATCATAAAAATTTTTTATAAAAAATATGACTATTATATTATAAAAATATTATTGTATAAATATTTTTATTAATTTTAATTTTGTAAATAATTTTTAATATTTTATATCATATTTTTAAATAATAAAATTATAATTTAATTTAAAATTATAATTTTTTATTTTAATTATTTGACAATTACAAACATAAAAATTTAGATTTTAGATTAATTTTAATTCTGAAAAAATTGATATTAAAATTAAAATTTTATATTTTAATTCCAATTTAAGTTATCTAAATGAACCCTAAGTGTATTAAGTAAATCATATCTTTAATTATTTTTTTGTTTTTAAATAGTAGTTGCTTTCTAAAATTTATTTATTTTAAATTATTTGTTATTTTAAAAAATTAAAAAATATTTATTAAAATTTAATTTTAATTTTATTGTTATTTATTGTTATTTTTATTAATAATAATATTTTTCTCTTTCATATTAGTTATTATTTACCTTTTTAAGGATAATATTTTTAAATATTAATTTTTTTAAAAATTAAGTTATTTAATAAGTTTTTCAATTGATATATTTAAATTTTAAACAATTATTATTTAAGAATGATAAAAATAATAGATAATTATTATAATTGATTAAAAGTTAATTATTATAATATGTTATAATTTGTTTAATAGTGGATACTTAACTGTATTTATATAGACATATTCTGATGATTTCTTCTTTATGCAACAATAGTAAAACGTGTTAAAACAGGAAGATTAGTATATGTAAAGGGACTCGACGCTCAAGTTAAGCTATACATAAAAAAAGTTTATACTATAAATAATAAGTTATTTGTAGAAAATAAATAAGTTTGATATTTATAGGATATAATTAGAGTTTTATTTTCTTTAATTATAGTAAAAATCTCTATAAATTTAGAACACTTATATTATAATTATGAATAATTTAAGACAATTATAAACGTTATAATTTTGTAAGATAATAATTGATAATTATAAATATTTTAAAATTTATCCGTTATACAATTTCATGATCATGAAGCAGTTGCTAATGCCACAATATGAAATATAGTCATCTATGTTTAGTTGAAATATCATAGCGAACATTAATAGTACATGTACCAAGTGGATCCGTAATTCGGATCATTGTCTAAACAATTTTTATATTTTTACATTAAATAATATATATATATTTTTTATATTTTATTTAATATCATTAATTATATATATTTTTTTATTATTTTTTCTCATTTAATTACATTTTTTAAAAAAATGTAAATAATACTTACATCCCTTTTAGGGATGTAAGAGTAACATTTTCTTTGTCTAAAACATAATTAATAACATTGAAAGTTGAAAGTAATCAATTTTTGTTTGAGGACGAAAATACAGTGACTGAGGTACGCTTTTTTCAACACGACTTTGCATCACCATTCACCAGTCACTGACCCCTACAACAGTGAAACGAGCTATAACATTGAGGAAGAGAGCTCCATGCACCTCGGCGGAACTTGTTAGTCACTATAATTAATGCAAAATGTTCATGTTACTGATATGAATTTTTTTATGAAATTTCCAAGTCGACGTTTACGGTGCTGCAGTTTTTAACCGTTAAAATATAATTGAAACCAAAAAAGTTTATCTAATGAAATGATACTATTTTACTTTAAAACTTAACAAAAGAAAAAAATATTTTCATATGGATAGTACATTCATTTTTATTAATCATTATTTTAATTATTCACTTTAAAATTTATCTTATGTTTGGATGTTTTTTCATTAATGAAACGGAATGAAATAAATAGAAATGGAATGAAAAGAAATTAAATAGAATGGAACATAGTTTCCATTCTCTTTATTTAAAAATTTCATTAACGGAACGGAATGAAATGGAATTATCTATGTGTTCCCTTCATTCCCCCTTAATTTTGGGGGAACAAAAGTTGAGTATTTGAGGGGAAGAGGGGAGAAATGATTCTCCATGTATTCCGTTCCGTTCCTATGCATTTTAAAACTCTCAAACAAAGGAAGTCATTTTCGTTCCCCTCATTTCCTTTCTGTTTTCCTCATTACCTATCATTCAAACATAGTGTTATAGTATCTCAAATAAAAAATTTAAATTTTTAACTTCTTATTTTAAGAATTACAATGTCTTAAAAAAATAGAAAGTAGAGTCAATAATTATGTTAATCCACATAATATGTGTAATGACATTATTTTAATTAGTTAGAATAATTTATTATTTATAAATATTAAGACCTATTAATTTAGTTTAATTTATTCTAAACTTAAATTAGTAAGATTTATTAATTTATTATACGCTTATATATATTTAATTTATTTATGATTTATTATATTTATATAAAATCAATAATATAAATTAATATATAATTTATGTTTATATAAAAACATGTTATGTATATCAAATTTTTAATTTTATATTTAATTTTTTTAAATTTTTTAAAAATATATGTCCAACCCACAAATTAAATCGAGTTAAAAAAGAATCCTAACCTATCTTAACTCAACTCACTCATTATTCTACCGAACAAATCAAATTAAAAAATACTATACAACTCATTCAATCCACCCCATCAACAGCCCTATATCTGTTATATAAGATTATGGAGCACCCTAAACGTTTCCAATTTCGAAACATATTAGAAAGGAAGAGTGTGGAATATGGAAACGCTTCCTGTTATAAAAACTTCTTTTAGATTGTGTTTAAAATGTAAAGAAATAAGAAATAATTTAATTTATAAATTAAATTTAATTAAATCTTATATTTAAAATATTAAAAAATAAGAAATAATTTAATTTTTAAAATTTTATAGATTTCACTTCTTTTATTTTAAAAATTTTATCAAATTTAAAAAATTTGTTATCAATTTAATTTGATTTGAAATGAATAAATTATTTTATCCATAATAACTATTTTTAATAAAGATTAAAATATAAAATAATAAAATTAAATCAAATTCTCATTTTAATAAATTTTAAATACAAAATTTAATTTTTAAATCAATTTAATTTTTTAAATTACAAATATAAAATTTAATTTTTAAATTAAATCAAATTAAATCATTTTACATTTTTATTCATTTCAAAAACAACCTTTCAGACATCCGTGACTGTCCCCACTTATTTCCACATCTTTCAACCAACCTTTGCGGTTGCATACACCTAACCACATAACAATATAAATATGATGATGAAGTGAGACATGTACCCAACGGAAAATTTTAACATGGAACTCTAAAAAAAAATCTATAGAAAAATTATGACTTTTAAATCATTAATTTATTATTAAAATAAATTAATAATTCAGATTAAAAAATAAATTTTAATTAATAATACTTAGATTTATATAAAAATTTAATTAAATTATTTTTTTATACAAATAATTATACATACAAAAAATTTATAAATTTTAATTAATAATTTTTTCATATATTCTAAATTTATATATAAACACTATTAAATTAAAAAAATATTCATAAATCTAAATATATTGAGTTCATGATAAAAGTCTCCGCGCCTAACTATTTGAACGGCTGATACGTTAAGGATTTGAATGCAACTACGCACCATTTCAATGAAACCAGACAGCTCAGATAAAAAAAATAAGGGAAGAAGAAAAAGAAAGAAACCAGACACCACGCCACGGCCCATGGGTTGGGTTGGTAATGCTGAATTCATTGGATTCGGCCGTTGGAGTTGGTCTCAATTATTGATTTTTTATCTAACGGTCAAGATTTTTATTTTATATTTTAATATTTAAAATATTTATTAATTTTAAATTAATATTAACCATTGAATAAAAGATAAATAGTAAAAATTTACTCTAATAACTGTTAGAAGTGCAGCTTACTGGAAACAAACCGCATCCGTGAATTCATTGCTAGAAGAGAAAACCCAAGATAGGGCCTACTAGAGCTGTCATAGAGTCTAGACTTGTGGGCTCCTCAAAGAAATTTATTTCTCTTTCTAAACTGAACGAGTTTCTCATGAACAAAAATTGTTACACATCAGTCAAAACAGAAGTCCTGTTTTTTCCAAGACAAGATTGTGTGTACCTTAGTTAGCACGAATTACATTAAATTGACGTTTACGGTACTCTACTCGAATTAATTTTACCCCGGTTAATTGATTTTTTTTCTTCAAAATTAAAATTTGTTGTATACAAAATTATTTAGAGTTAAAAATATGATTAATTTAAGTTCTTTATATGTGAATTTGTGTATATAAATATTAACAATTATATTTATAAAAAAATTTATATGTATAATTTGAATCATACTTTTTATCTGTTAATTAAATAATAAGTAATTTATCATAACTATTTATTTATTTTAATAATATATTTATAGTATGAATCATAGAACTCTGATACTCTATAAATTTTAAGGAATACCACAAACGTTTCCTTACGTTAATACAAGGCATGCCTCATTGTCTTCAACCTTAAACTGAAACATTTCAAAGCCTGTTTTTTTAAGAGTTAGAACCTCCTAAACACTCGTTGGCTTCTAAAAGAATTGATTTCACCATGTTGGCATGTTTGGTTTTCACACCCAATGAACGTTCTTTTCTTGCCTCTACAGCTCTACTATTACAATCAATTCTTTTCTCATCACTTTTGTTCTTGCTTCTCTGTTGTCTACTATGCAGGTGTCGGTGTCCAATTGCAATATTGTCTTTATTTTTCTTTTCCTTTGCCCATAAGATAATCATAACGATAATTGTCATATCAGTATATGATACATATTATATTAAAATTTAGTTAAATATGTTTAGAAACCTTTAATTTATATTTTTAAAATATTTTTTTAAATTTTGTATTATTATAAGTGGATATTAAAATGATTATTGATAAATAATAGTTATTTTATTTTATTTATAATGATTAAAGTTAATTTATAAAATATTGATGCATTTATTTTAATTAAGAATTTGTGTTTTATGTTAATATTTATTAATTTTATATATTATATCTTAATTATTTTGTATTATATAATTTTTTGAATTTGTCATATCCACATATTCTATTTGTATTTCAATATGTATATGTGTATATTAGCATAAGTTTATTAAGACTAAAGTTGTCAAAATGAGTCAAACTTATTAAGTTGATCCATTTATCAGTTAAAATTAAGTGAATTGGGTCTAAAAAATGTTGGTCCGTTTAAATTAATCTATTTTTAAATCAGTCCATTTAACCTGTTAGTTGGGGGCTGACCCATGACTCATTTATTTTTTACATCTTTCTTTTAATACTACTGAATAGTCTAAGTAGGTCAAGTCAACCTAATTAATTACCCAACCCATTTGGCCATTCCCTTTCCCCATCTTTTAAGTTTGTTCTAAATTTTTTATATAAAAACTACTTAATATGAGATATTAGGATTTTCTTTTAATACATGAAAGTTTTTAAGAAGAAGAGGTTATCCCTATCAAAGATGAAGGCATTACCACGAGTCATAAATAAAGACTTACAATAATACTTAAAGATAACATACCATTAAAGGATCACTAGAAGAAATCGAACATAAGACTGTTTAGTTGATGCTATTTGATTTTACTAGTTAAATTAACCTTCATTAACATATGAAATATTGAGATATAACGCATCTCAATTTTTACAATTGGCATGGGATGGGCCAGTGGACTGTCACTATGTATTACTTGTGTAAATGTAGCCAGCCTAGAGTATAATGGACCTTTTCGGCTCAAATGTAACTTTGTTTCTTTTTTTTGTTTGGTCTTTGGAACTTCCTTTTACTTTTGTTTTGGCATTAGAATTTGCTTTTCCTGAGAATGAAAAGGAAATGAGGAGTAATGGGTCAAGTTGTGGGCCTTAAAATTGTCACAAGCCCATCAATCAGATTCCAAATATTATCCATTATCTGAAGGCATTCAATGTATTTGTTTACGCCCAAGTATCCACTTGAGCAGTGAGCACTAATATCTCTGAGTTGAATTTTGGCTGACTAGGTATAGTTGCAGAAGCACGCCCTAGATAGCCCTCCAGGAAGCCGTCCTACGATGGCATTTGAATCTAATCTAATTAATTGTCAACAGCTCATTGAAGCACGCAAAGGCAAAGGAGAGATTAAGGCGTGGACCATTGATTGAATCAATGGGACATAACACTCATCAAATAGCTCAAAGTAATCCCAAGCAGATATTGTTTGGACACCTAAACGAACACTGCAGTAACTAACTTATTGGCGGCTAATACAAAACCTTAATTTGGATCATCAACCCCCAATTACCCGGGGGGGTGGGTGGGGGGCATGATTGTGATCTAAATTTCTCCACTGCAATGTTTTCTTGGTGAAAAATCAGTTCCAGAAAATTGATTTCTCTATTTTTCAATATTCTAGTAGACAAAAAAAAAGAAGGTGTTCTTGAGTTTCATTTTGTTTATTTTTTTTATTTTGGCATCCAAAGAAAATGAGTTTGCGTCACAATAGGTCAAAGCGGAAGTCACTTTCCGCCAAGACGGTATAGTTTAATTGGCACATAGATAGGCATGCGTGTCTTTCTGTCATCGAAGTCAACTTTTCAACAAAAAAAGGTGTTGAAAATGTTGAGACAAACCGTTGAAAATTAATGAAAATGGAATAAAATACCAAACTCCATTGACACTACTCCATGAAAATGAAAATTGTATATCAAATTAGCTTTCTTAACCCTTTCATACATTCGGTAGCAGATCATAGAGTTAGAACCAACCATTTTAGATTTATTTGTACATTAAAGGCCGTTCCCTCTCCATTTCTTTATATGAATGAAATGTCAGATTAGAGACTTAGATTCATTCTTATTCCTGAATGGAAATTCGTGACATTAACTAAACCAACGGATCAATTACCCCCTTCTATATATGTTTTCGAAAAATAAAAAGTAAAAAATAAAAAATTCTTCTATGTTGATCACATTATCAAACAAAAAATTGGTTACAATGAACCTAAGAAATCCAATTAAGTTTCATTGATCAAAGCCTGGAAATGTCTTAAGCAACTTTGCTTTTAATTAAATAGATTCAGGCCGGCTTTGGAAATGTTACTTCTAAAATAATAATTGGATTACAAACTGCATTAGGAAACCTAAATAAGCAACAATATTATCCCTCAGAAACGGAAAGAAGTTTTGTGTAACAGAAGAAAAAAAAAATGGCCTGCTAGCCGTTCGTGATAAGAAGGGGAATGTTGGAAACAAAGCCAACAATGGCACAAACCCACGCGTTCGTGCAGGCAGAAAGAAAATGAAAGCTGTTGAGACTATCATTATATTATATTTATAATTTATAATATGACAGGCTTACTATATATATAGTTAGATAGCTATTTTAAAATGAAGGAAATATGACTAAACTTATGAGACCTGCAATTTACTTTTCGCGCTTATGAAAACTATTTCTACCTTTCTGGTTTCGGCTATATCCATTTTCCCACGACACCACCCATGATGACAAACCCACATTCTGATTATTTCTATCTTTTAACCTCCTCGTGGCGTGCATATGCACCATATATATATTATATAAAAGGAGAAAAATAAAAGAAGTCTGCATTCAACTCATATCTATCCTCTATAACTTTCGTTTTATATACCTGCCTCATCACAGTTGAATTCAACAATATCCACTTGCGTGTCAAAAGAGAAAAGAGAGGTACAGTTGACTCATACTTTAAGAAAATGTTAGTCGCACATAAATCTGTACACATAATTTTACATAGTGTAATGTGCATCAATATTCTGATGAAGAAAATTCTTAAAAGAAAAGAAAGGAATGATGATGGTTAGTATTATATAAGTTGATTTTTTATAGCTTTTTATATAAAAAATGCACATCTCTATACTTTAATATTACATTAAAAATAAGGTGGTATTTGATTTATTTTTTGTTTTTATTTTTAATAGATATATTTTTACCATAATTATAAAAATAATATATTATTCTCACTTTATTTTTTAAAACTTTTATGAAGAAAATAATAAAAATAAAAAATATTATTTTCATCATTTCATTTGTAAAAATTTGAAAATGAAAAACAAAGTAAAAATAATGAGGTATTTTTGTAATACTTAGTAAAAACAAAACAAATCCAATCATCTATTCGATTTATTTGTCTCTTTTCCTATCTCATTACTTAAATTTTATCAAGTGTCTTAAACTTAATTATATATCTCATTCTCTTCTCTTTTTATTTTAATTTATTTTTTACTTGACAAAATTTTAGTGGTGAAACAGAGAAAGAGACAAAAAGAAGGACATATGATCTTTATCTCCCATCTAACAAGGAATTTATAGCTTTTTATATCAAATTCGATCAAATTCAATAAATTGAATAAATTACAAAAATCGAATTTTACTTTACTTTTTTAAACCCAAACCAACAAATCGTAGTGAATTTTATAATTGTGATTTAATATAAGCAATTAAATAAAATGTAAAGTTCGTAGTGATATTCTTGTTAACTAATATAGTTAGTTTCAGTTAGTTGGCTAATTATTGTAATTCAATTAGTTAGTTGGGCTAATTATGGTAGTTAGTTATAGGTAGCTTTCTATATATATACATATCATGTATACTGTTAGGGTGTATGAATGAGAATAATTCTCTCTTGCAGAATAGTTAAGACTCCTTCTTCTTTTCTTATTCGATCTTCTTCATGATTCTTAGAGTGAAAGTTTACATGGTATCAGAGCCTCTTTCCTAAGGGGTTCTGATCACCGTTGTTTAACTCTGATTCTTTGTTTCATGATTTGCTTTTCTCAATTGTTTGACTTAGAGATTTGCGTTTTGTTCTTGATTGGATTTTTCTTGTTTCAGTTAGAAATTGCATACGACTTTGCTCTAACTGATTCTTGATCATATTTCTTGCGAATCTTTGTGCAGTTGATCTTTCAGAATTCAATTGCATTTGTGTTCATCTTCTGTGATTGAAGAAGTGATTTCTGATGGCTGGAGCTGTGAATGTGACTACTGATTTCACTAGTCCCTACTATCTGCTTCAGAACGAGAATCCAGGAGCTGTACTGGTTTCTGATAAATTGAATGGTGAAAATTATCACCAATGGTCAAGAGCAATGATGGTGGCATTAAGTTCGAAAAACAAGGATCAATTCATTGATGGCTCATTACCTAAGCCTCCTGTTGGAGATCCCAATCACAAGATTTGGAGCAGGTGCAACAAATCATGGATATTACACTCATTGGAGCCTCTCATCATGCAAAGTGTACTTTGGATGGAGACTGCCAGTGAGGTATGGAAATATCTTAAAAATAGATGCTGTCAAGGTGATATATTTCGTATTTCTGAGTTGCAGGAAGAATTATACTTGCATAAACAGGGAGATACATCCATAACCACTTACTTCACTCGTCTGAAAGGAATTTGGCAAGAGTTAGATAATTTTAGGCCTATTCCTTCTTGTACATGTCAGATTAATTGTACATGCAATTTGATTCCTACAATTAGATCCTATAGGGAGAATGACTATGTAATTAGGTTCCTTAAAGGCTTAAATGAGCAGTATTCAGTTGTGAGATCTCAGATCATGCTCATGGAACCACTCCCGGATATAAGTAAGGTGTTTTCTCTGCTCATTCAACAAGAAAGACAGCTGATCACTCAATTTGAGGAGCCAATAATCTTGTTAAATATCAGTGATGGGGGTTATAGAGGCAGAGGAACTCGTGGGAAAGGATCAAATTCAGGTGGAAGGAGTGGAAGTGCCAGAGGCAAAAGCACAAAGGTGTGTTCTCACTGTAATAAAGTTGGCCATATGGTGGATACATGCTATAAGAAGCATGGATATCCTCCAAATATTCAGAAGACTGCAAGTGCCAATAATTTCATAGTTGAAGATGAAATAAAAGATGATTTGAGGTCTGTTAGATCACTCAGGCAAAAGGAAGATATGGAGGATTCCTCAAAGCTGAGTTTTACACCTGACCAGCACAAAGCCATATTGGCCATGTTGAATCAATCTGCTATGCACCACAATGTTAACCACATAGTGACTCAGCCAGCAGATATATTGTGAACACTCAATTTTGACCGGGCTCCCAAAAAAAATATAAATAAATAAAATAATTTAATTTATGAATTTAATTAATTAAATGTCTATATTCTTTTTTTGTTAGCCCAAATGTAAACTCACTTTAGCAAAACAAAAAAACAAAAAAACAAAAAAACAAAACAAAACACTGATCTCTTTTTTTTTTTTTAAAAAGGTGATCTTTGTTACGCTGGTTGCCTTCTTTTGCTGTCTCGACCAGTAATTAAAATGTAACCAAATCATGTCAATCTCTCCCACCTATTTTTGGGTGATTTTATTCTTACGTGGTTACCTTCTTTTCTTTGTCTCAACCAGACATTAAAGTGTAACCAAATCATGTCAATCTCTCCCACCCTGCTGCAAGCCTGAAAACCCAAGGCTCAATGCAGCACAAAAATGGAAAGTTGGCAGAGATTTGAAGCTTGGAAAAAGTCACAAAGCTAAAGAAAATACATGAAAATGGAAACTCCTACATCTGCAATAGAGGACCCTAAGCTACATTTTTTTCTGATCACTCGCTTCTTCAGTGGATTGACAAGAAAACAGATAAAGAGAAAAGGGGGAGGATATATTACAGAGAAGGGGCATCACACGAAAAAAGGAGGAGCCATGACAGAACCACTGTTTTCATCTCTATTCACCTTCAAGAATCAAGATCACCTAAAATCTCCATTTTGCCAAGCCATCTAGAACCTCTTCTTCACAACCATCAACCATCATCTTCCCTCTGGCAATCACCCTCCTGCAACCCATCAGAAACCAAGCATCCCATCACCATTCATCTTCGTTTTCACTAACTCACCACCCACAACCGAGCCTCCTCTGCCACCACCTTCAACCTCACCATTCCAACCTCATTCACCTTAACAGAACCTAAACCCCCACCAAATCATCCACGGAAGAACCCCTCTTCATCTTCATCCCACAAGCACAACCTCTCCCAACATTGAACCATTCAACACCATAGCGGCCTTCAACCTCTCACCCCCCAAAAAGAAAAAAAGAAAAGAAAATACAACCCATCACTGTGAACCCGTCGGCCAAAAAACTTGAGGAAGCCGTCAACCGGAGCTCCACTGCGACTCCGACCAGCCGCACGCTGCACCTAAGCCGATCACTGCCCAGCCGTTGAACCAGAACGGCGAGTTTTCGCCGCTGTGCGTCGCCTGCCCACCTCGCAAGCCATCCAACCGCACCTCCGTTCCTGACCACCCTTGTCGTCAGACCGCGGCCTGCGTCATCGGGAACCGTCAGCCACCGCACCATCTCACCGCGCCGTTGTCTGCGCAGCGCAGCTCGCCAGACCCAGGCCACCGGACCCGCGAGCACTGTCACCCTCTCACCATCACTATTGTGCAACCACGCTCTCCTGAGTCGGACGGCCGTAACCGAGTCGCCGTGCACGAACCAGGCCGTGAATAGTCAGATCCGCGCCGCGTCACTGAACCACCGTGAGTCCCTCTCGTCCTGGACCGAGCCAACGCCACCGGAAAACGTCATGGGCCGTTGGACCCACCACCCTCCAGTCCGTCACAGACGCCTCGCTTGAGCTCCGTCCGGTCAGCATCCTCCCCTTCGCATCGCCGTCATTCTTGCCTCCAACCCGTCACCTGCTTCACCTGCGGTTAGAACTACACGGTTCCTCTCCCTCATAGTTTTCTTTTTGCCCCATTGCTATGATCTAAGGATATTGATATTGCCTCTGCCTTGCATCTTCTGGAAAGCTCCAACAAAAAAAGAAATAGTTGGGCTGCTAGATGGGATCGTTTAGGTTGGTTTGGGCCCATTTTTTTTTTTATTTTGAACCGTGAAATAGAAGATAAAAAGGGGAAAGATGACTAAAAAAGAGAGGAGGTATGGTAAGAGTGTTTTAATTAGTGGATTGTTTTTTTTTCTTTTTTTGTGTTTTCCTTGGTTGACTTAAAGTTAATATGTTTAGTAGTTTAAAGATGTAGTGAAAAATAATCAAAAAATGTAGAGATAAAATATATAGGATTAGATAATAAATAAAAAAAATACCAAAAATAATAATAATAAAATATGTCAAGAAAAAGATGGGAAAAAGTAAAAAAAAAAAAAAGAGAGAAAAAATAAAAAAAATGTATTTTGAGTTTAATTGTTTGTCATTTGAGATTAATTCTTGTTTGATGGTTACTTTATTTAATGGTATGTTTTATATTGTGTTTTGTGACTAATAAAAAGTAAAAAAAAAAAAAAAATAAAGAAATTAAAAAATAGAAAAAAATCTAAAAAAAAAGATAGAATACAATTTGTTTAAAGTGGTTCGATTTGAGATGTTCATGTTTAATCTTGCTTTTTATTATTATTTATCTAGCTCATGAAAAATTGTGTGTACTTATTTGTCTTTGTGCCTTCCTTTAAAAAAATGATAAAATAAAAATAAAAATCTTTTAATAAATGCAATGACCAATGATGATGATTGAATAGCGGATGCTATCTTCAATGTCGTTTGGATTATAAGGGTTTATTGAATAGCCTTGTGCTAACTTGAACCTTGTGCAATAATAAATTTGTTTTTTTTTCAAACAAAATCCTTTCCACATTTTTTTTAAAACAATCAACCCAAACTTGTTTTATAAAGAACTACGTAACTTTGAGTTCCCCATTGCACCAGGGGATACGTAGGAGCAGAATTTCATTTCTGTCAAGCCAAAGTTAAATTTTCATAATTTTGTGGTTTCCTTTCTATAAATAGTTACAATGTTTTGCAAAAAGGGGTAAAATAAATATTTCCAAGGATTATTAAGGATTTGCACAATTAACTTAAGGTACCGTTTTAGAATGGGTGTGTTAGGGGTGCTGTGGGATTAAGTTTCCGCCCTTCCCTATCCATAACCGACTCCCGAATCCAATCTGGTTCCAAAGACCATTTTCAAAGAAAGGTTTTTCAATTTTTTCCTAATTAAAATAAAATTGGTGGCGACTCCATAATCTATTTTCTCAAATCTTTTGAGTTGCCATTTTTCGCCGCGATCCCGGTCGCGACAGATGGCGACTCCACTGGGGATATTTGGAGAGTCAGGCCTGTTGTTGTTAGTTGTGCAAATTATTAATAATCTCTATTTATTTATTTTACCCCTTTTGTCCTTGTTTTTGTTTTCCTATTTATTTGTAAATAGATTTTCTTTAATACTTTTATGTAAATCTCTGATAGCATTATTCTGTGTTTGTGTTGACATGATATACTTGTATATATTTTGTACTTAATTGTTCATAATTGTTGAAACCCTAGGATAGATGATTGCTGGCTGGTTGTTGTATACATGTTTTTGTAGGTTGGGGGTAGTTTTATCTTTTTAAATTTTTGTACAGATTTGTATGCTCCCTCACATATGTCACTGTCACGTACCTCACACACTTTTTGGGCTCTATACCCGAGTCTGTGCGAACCCGAGGAGTAGGAGGGGTCTCGGCTTTTGTTATTGAGGGGCTTTGTGCTCACTTGACATTTGTTGAGACACCACTCAGATTGTTACCATTATCATGGATGGATCATATTGAGAGGGTTTATCCCAACTTATGATTAATTCATGAATTGGGTCCTTGTCTTTCGAGATAAGGGCAATCTGGGAACCATGACTTTTTAGGAGTTTAGATCATCCTGAAAAATCTTGCACTGATAGATTGAACATAATGACTGTCAAATCTTAGGTTCCACCTGACTAGGGCACAAGAGGGAGCGTACTTCTTATTTATTTATATGTTCCTCATGTCATTCATTTTTTGCATTGTTTAAAAAAAATCAGCAAAAAAAAAAAGAGATACTTCATCTTGCATTACTCATGACTTACATTTTCATGGCATTCTTAGCATTCTCAAAAAAAAAAAAAAGAACTCATACATTTTCATGACATTTCCAACATAAAAAAAAATAGCACTGACATTTTCATAGCATCCCTAGCATTCAAAAAAAAAAAAACATCCTGCATTTTCATGACATAGCATTAAAAAAAAAGGAGAAGAAAAATGAAAAAGTGTTTTCAAAGTTCATTCATTTTATGCATCTCATCTCATTCTTTGTAAATGTTATTTTGTTTTAATAAATCAAATTGGTTTGAACCATTGTGCAGCCCTAGGAAAGAAAAGATCAATCAAACCCAAATTCGCAATCCTAGATCTCATACCAGAATGACTGCTAATAACCCTGAGGAAGGGAGAAACTTGAGTAGGGAAGTTGATGAGATTAAAGGGAGGATGGATGAAGTGACAGAGTCTATGAGAAGAATGAAGGAAATGTTGTTGCCATGAGAGAGACTCTCACATTGATTGGGGCGGCCGGAAGCACAAGAGTGACTAGGGCACATCCGCGCCTGCCAACTATCACTTCCATGGGGACAAACTCTGGGATCGCCACTGAGATTCCTGTTGAGAGGAGGACCTCGAGTACTGCACCGCTAGTGATTCCTATCGGAGAAGGGTATCGTTCTGCAGAGGATACTCGAAATGAGGTTCATAGTAATGCTGAGTTCACATGGGAACAGCCACGTATGTCCATCCCAGTAACAACAGGATTTCCTGCTGGGAGTGGTCATGCGGCAATTCAGAAGGATAAGATGGAAGAAGAATGGAAGGAAAGGATAGAAGAGCAAATCAAAGCGATCAAGGGCCCCAGTGCTTATGGATCGTTTAGAATAGAAGAACTATGTCCTACCACGGATGTCATAATCCCTAAAGACTTCAAGATTCCTCATTTTGCCAAGTATGACGGGAGTGGTAACCCTCGGTTTCATTTAATCAGTTATGGAACCAAGATGGCTATTTGGTTCAGGGATGATAAGTTCCTCATTAGCTTTTTCCACGAGAGTCTTACAGGCTCCGCTTTAGAGTGGTATCTTCAATTAGACCGCTTTAAGATTTCTCGTTGGACAGAATTGGCTGATCTATTCATGGATCAATACAAGTTCAATCTAGATGCAGCTCCTACTCGGGAATAATTGGGCTCAATGCAAAGGAAAAATGAGGAAGCCTTCAAGCAGTATACCCAGAGATGGAGAGCTCTCGCAGCACAAGTGCAACCACCATTGACGTTGACAGAAATGTGCTCATATTTTCTACGGACTTTGGGAGCTCCTTATACTGAGACAATGGCAGGCGCCGTTTATCTAGACTTTGCTGAGTTGATAGCTGCCGGGGAGAGGATTGAAATTTTGGTAAAAACAGGTAAATTGCCAACTGGCAATGATGAAAGTAGTTTCAAGAATGAGTTTTTCCTCTAAGGGAAAAGGAATCAAAAGTGAACTACATGCAAAATCAAAATTAGAAATCCATCATCTTACCCTGCCTACACTGTTCGCCCTCCATCAACTGGAAACCTTTGAACAATTGGCGATCTGAGGCGTTAATTGATGTGATTGTCATCTTAGACTTTTGTGGTGCTAAACTTATGTTAACTTTCTCGAAGCATTAATGTAATAAATTTGCATGGATATCTTGTTTCCTGTCATTTTCATGGTCTTTCTATTCATTTTATTTTCTGTTATTTATTTAAAGTGTCTTCCTTCTGTTTGAACCCCGTGGGACTCCAATTCTTAACAATCCCTACTTTGATAGATGTCAGTAGTCATAAGGTCCACAGTGCAAGTGCCAAAAAAAAAAAGAAAAAAATATGGAGCAAAGAAATAATCACTTGGTGTGCATTATCCTTTTTGTCTCTGAATTAATTTTTTTTGAAAATGAGCAATCAAGATTTGAAATGAAGATTGGCCATGTTTCTCTATCATTCATAAGAATTCATCTTTTCATTATCTCTCGATGTCCCTTTTTGAGCTTGAAAGTTTTCTTCAATAAACTCTAGACAAGGATCACCCCTACACTAGGAGATGACACAAAGTAAATGTTGAGTGTCATGGTGGCTATTTTGAAGCATAATGAAAAAAAAAGAAAAAGAAAAAAACCAAAAAGAGATAAAAAAAATGAGATGAAATAAGTCATGACAAGGGCGAATGAAAGAATGTGAAAAGAAAAAGGAAGAAATTAAGAGCAGTAAGAGAAAAGTGTGCTTGAAAGTGTAACACCCTAGCTCTGATTACCAACTAATGTAACACCCTAGCTAAGGCATCACATTTCTGACTTCCGACTCATAATCTGAAAATAAGTTTGCACAAAGTTTGAGTTATAAAAAAATATGGGTTTCAAAATTTCTTTTCGAAATATAAACTTACTAAAATTTATAGGTCATCCTATATTTAAAGAGCTTAATATACAATATTCATTAATAATTTGAAATTACACAATTTAAAGAGAAATATAAAATTAATAGACTTTTTTTTTTGACAGTAGCAAACCCCATGACGGGTCCTACTTAATAGCACGGTACAACACTAACGAGAAACTTTAACATACTTATTCCTTTTTCTGTCCATCTTGATGCATCAGACATCTGTTCCTTTGTCAACACTGCACATCTTCGAGTCCTGAATGTCCACTCCTTATTATTATCACCAATCTCAGAGTATCCATCGCCAGTTATGTCTAAGACAACTCGATCCTTCTATTATTTGATTTTAACAAGTACAAACACAACAAAATAACATAACAAAGAGGTGAGATCACCTACACCAATACCAATATGGCAAGACAGAGATAACATACGACCAATAATATCATACGAGATGATTATACCATATTCATGCTATCGGCATTAATCAACTTGTCATTATCTAATCATTTATCAGTTCAATCATCATCAACAATAATCATGAACAATGCTCTCACCATTATCATCATCATCATCCAAGTATTCATAACAATCGTCATAACCAATATTCCTCAATTAATATATCACACGAGATATAAATGTTCGATTATGCATGTGCATAAAGACTCAATTTTTCAAAAACAACTCCATGGAGGTTTTCCAAATTTCGAGAAGAATGCTCTGGTCAATTCACCTTATTCCAAGATAATCTCCCAAAGAGTAGAAAAGAATCGTGTTCTTGTCGGGTATCGTCAATGCGTTGCAACGGATCGCATCGCTGATGGCACAGGGTACTACGCCACCGGCCCACTAGTCGGCTCAGCGACGCACCCCAAGATTCATCATAGATCTCACTATCAATTCTCATTCCCTCTTCACCACAAGGGCAATAATAGCTTTTAGCTATCTTTTATACAATGCACAATTTATCGGTCTGCAAGTCCAACCCCAACGGGCCAAATCTTTTCATTTGTACAATGCGAATATATCGGTGCAAGTCCAACCCCAACCAAATCTTTTCAATTTCATTTATACAATGCACGACTATATCGGTTCCAACCCTAACGGGCCAAATCTTTTCAATGCATATATAATGCATCAATTTCAAATACAAGCATCTCTTTCCAATGCATATAAAATGCACCAAATACCAATCATAGGCAAAACACGTCATTCTCCCATACGGTTGTCCATACAACGATTAAACAAGAATTATACTTGTATTTTCAACACAAAATCATGTTATCATGTTTTCATAGTTATAAAACACTTTAGCGTATTTTCACAAGATTACGCAATATTTTCATTATGTTTTCACAATTCCAAAATGTTTCATTACATTTTCAAAATATCGTAATACTTTTACGTTTTCAAAATTAAAACATTTACGTTATATTTTCACAATACCGTAAAAATATTCTATCATTTTTAAATGACATAGTGATTTTTCAACAATAGTTCAAATTACGTGAAATATTTAAACGTAATTCAAATCACTTAAAATGTTTCAACGCATCTCCAATCGCGTAGTAATATTTTATCATATTTCAAATTGCATAAAAATATTTTACTGTATTTCCAAACACTTGAAAATATTTTACTATATTTCAAATCACGTACTTTAAAAATTACATTTTTAAGATAAAAATAATTATTTTTCACCACAATTCCATTTTAGAAAATGTTTCTCATTTCTTAAAAAATTCCATTTCCACTTTTCTCAAAATAATATAACTTTATACTTTATTTAACATATTTTCTTTACTCAAGAAAATGTTTTTCCACCTTTCTTTACTCAAGAAATCCTTTTCCAAAATATAATTCACAAATTCACTTTTTCATTAATATAAATCAACGTTTCAAAACTTAAGCATTTTCTAACGTCTTCAAAACTCAAAAATAAGTTATACGTTAGTAGATTTTCATAATACTACTATATTCTTCATTTTTCTCAAATCATTTCCAAACACAACCTTCTTCAAAATAAATTGAAGTTCAAAAATATTTTCGTTTACAAAAACTTAATTTTTCAAGTGATAAATGCTCTAATTCTATTTCCAAATTCCTCAATATTCCAAACATTATTTTGGACTTAAATAAATCAATCTTAATTTCAAGAAATCCTTTTTCATAGTATATTTCACAAATTCACAATTCCATTGAATTAAATCAATGTTTCTAACTTTAAAAATTACTAATGCTTTTCAAAAAATCTAACGGGATTTAATAAATTCTTTTTAAAACAAATTGAGGCTCACTTGCAACCTCTCTTTTCTATTTACATAAAAATTCATTTCTCAAGTGCTAAAATACTCTGATTTTCTTTTCAATTTTCTTATATTAAATTAATTATATTTCCACTTGGAGAATCACTTTGTTCATAAAAATCAAGGCATTACAAGCCTTCAAAAACGTAGACATGACTATTGAAACCATCAAAACATTTTTCCTTCTAAATTGATATGGTTTTACACAAACAAAATCATTAAAAATCCTTTACAAAACTTAAGACTTATAGTCTTCGAAATCAAATCATTTGCCCATTTTTATTTTTCACTTTCTTTGCAAGTCCTTGAAATCAACATTGTCATTTTCATTTAAAACTCATGTTTAGTAAAACACTTAGGATCTTTTTTTTTTTTTACAAAATAAATTAATAAAATTCCTTAAAGATCGTATTCTTGTTTTTCTTGAAAAACAAACCCTTTGTTTATTTTTCTATACTCTTCAATTCATTTTCATTCTTCATATTAATTTAAAGATACGTAAAATATTTTTCTAATTTATCAAAACCTTATAGATGGTCATTGGAACCATGAAATATTTTTCTTCTAACTTAAATAAATTTCATTCTTGTTTCTACACAAAATAAATCAATAAAATTTCATTCTAAAATTTGTGTTCATGTTTTCTTAAAAAAAATAAACCTTTAGTTCATTTTCCATACTCCTAAAATCAATCCAATTTTTTCTTCCAAAATATATTAATTTGTAAACACCTATTTTGAGGTGTCTTGGCCGAAATTCTCATTGTTCTAAAGATCAAAATTTAATTTCCTTGTTCTTAAAAAATTTCAACATGGAACCCTAACCTTGGGTGCCAAAACCGTAGTCATCTCTTTGGTCATTGGAACCAAAAATTGATTTTCTTTCCATCATCAAGTCATGACATATATATATATATATAATCATATATATATCACAAGCATGCCATAATTAAAAGCAATAAATCATACATAGTATAAGCATACCATCGAAATCATAAACTCATGCAAAGCATACCAAGCATAGGCAAATAATTAAAACACATAAACAACCACAAATTAATTACAAGACCATGGATATGAATCCTCACATGAATTCAACATCCATCAAATATACAACCATCTCTCACCACCATATTTGGTTGGTGAGATAGATCCCCCTCTTATCTCTTGAAGATCCTCAAAGCTTCTTGATTTTGCTTCTTTTTCCAAGTCCTTCAACACCAAAGGCTTCTCAAATCCAAAACAAAATACATAAAAATTAGTATACTAAGCTTGATTAAGAGGAACCATGGATCAAACATGGTTTAAAACTTTGAAAATCAAAAGAAAAGTGAAGATTAGTAAACTTCACCATAAATACCAAGAACTTTGACCTTGAAGAAAATCCATGAAGATGGAGGATTTAGAGAAAATCTCCAACATGAAAGTTGTTTAGAATATCATGTAGATTCAAGATCTATGGTTGGATGAAATTAAAAGATATTGGAGAGTGGTTTTTGGTAGGTTGACCGAATGGTTTCTCTTGTAGCACAAAGGTTGAATTTTTGATTTTTGATAGAAACTTGAAGCTTGGATTTGAAGCTCAAGATGAATGATTTTGGAAAAACTCATAACTAGAGATGTTCTTAGAATGGTGTTTAGGTTTAGAAAATCAAGTTGGATGAAATTAAAAGTGATGGATGGTGTTTTTGGGCTGCTTGACCGAATCTATGGAGAGAAAAGGAAGAAAATTGTTGTTTTGTGTTCTTGGCTTGGTTAAGTGATGAAGATGAATGATTTAGAGAAAATCCCCAACATGAAAGTGTTTTGGATTGATGAGAGGATTCAAGATATGTAGCTAGATAAAATTATGGTAGATTAGAAATGGTTCCATGGGTGGTGACCGAATGGTTCAAGGAAGGAAAGAAAATGGTGTTGTTCTTGGTGTTCTTGACAAATTGGAAGAGAGAGAAGAGAGAAAATGAGTTAAGTGTGATAAAATGAAAAGAAGGATGCTGCATTTGGAGTGGAAACCGTAGCCTTGCATGGAGAGAAAGGAAGGAAATAATTTGGTTTTAGAAAAATGACTAATAATTGGTCAAGGCATCCAATTAAAGTCTTCAAACTTTTCTTTGGCCTAAAAAGGCTACTCCAACATGTCTTAAACATGTTTCCCCTCCTTTGTTTCTTGTCCAACCGTCCCCCCTTGCATTATGCATGCAATAATATGGTCATCTTTTTCCATGCAATTATGTGAAGCAATTCTAGCCATTGATTAATTCAATGGTTAGGATTTAGATAGATTTTTATTTTTAGAAAACTAAATCTAAGCCATTAGATCTTCCTACTTGAAATTCTAACCATAAGATGTATCTCCAAAATTAAGGGTCAAGATTACTTCTTCTTACTTTTAATCCAATGGTCATAATTAGTCTTTGCTACTTTTTAAGACCAAATCTCCACCCTTGATTAATTCTTCATCCAATGGTCATAAATGGTCTCCTTCACTTTTTAAGACTAAATCTCCACCTTTGATTTAGTCTAAATCTGATGGTTGTAAATGGTCACCTTATATCATCAATTTTACACCATTGATTAAATCTACGATTGATATTGAAGCTTGCCTAATTTTATTCTAACACCATGAATTAAATTAATGATGATTATCTTATACTTCTTTATTAAATTTATTTCTTAACTATTAATTAAATTAATGGTGGATATCTAAACCACTAATGTTGACTTAACAATATAATTTCTATTGTTATCTACTAAAAATCCCACGAAAGAATATATTTACTGTATTTTTATCTTTCGATAAATAAATACAGTACAAAACAAATTTTCTAAAACTATTTCCGGATTCAGGTTTAGTAATATCCCCTGTCTCCGTCTAAACAGTACAAATTTTTCTATACGTAGAAAATTTTTTCACTTTGCGGGACCCACCTGGGCCCACGTATGGCCACCTGGGCCCACATATTCCTCGTGGGGCCCACAAATAGAAAAAAATTTAAAATCACACATAAAATCATAAAAATTAGAAAACGTATGAAAATCAAGTCAGATTGTTAAAAATAATTAACAATCAAGAGAAATAAATACGAAAGATTTTCCCTACCGAAAATTATCATTTTCCGACACGGAGTAAATAACTCAAAAAACGATTAAATACGCTGATGGGATATTCAAAATAATTTTACAGCGCTCAGAATTTACTAAACAGTAAAATTCTGTTAACTGTCAAAATTACTGTTTAAGATATAGGAAATTTGGGGTATTACAGAAAGTACAAAGGCAATTGACAAAGTTTAACTTTGAACAAGGATCCTTGGTCCCATTCAAACCTTTAAACAATTGTTTGAGCCTTATATCTTTCCTTTCATAACCCCTAGCCTTGGCCATGTTACAAGCCTCAAAAAGTCCATTATGATCAATGAAGGGTTATTGTCATTTTCATTAACTTTAATTTTGAGACAAAGGTTATGCTCATCTAAGTATCCAATTCATTGCTCCTAAAAAAAAAAAGAAAAAAAAAACAGAGACTTACACCTGGGCAAGTTGTTACCCTGTCCGAGTTGGTCCCACACTGGGGCATTCTTCTCCTTAGTTCAATTTGGTCTTACACTAGGATAAGTTTCTACTCTGCTCGATGTGACTCTAAACTGGGGCAAATTTCTTTGGTTCAATTTGACCCACATTAGGGTAGCTTCGTGACTTATACTGGGGCAATTTTGTTCACAAATGACATACTCTGAGCCAAATTCATTTGATACCCTATATGAGGGCAGATTTTTGTATATACCTGATAAAACAATAGTCATGATGTCCAGTTGTCGAGTCTAGATCAATCACGTCCATACTGGGGCAAAAAAAAAAATCTTTTGACTTTCTTGCTATTCTACTTCTTGTGTCTTTACCCTTTGTAAATAATACACTTTCTGTAGTCAAGCTTCCAAGAACAATCTGGAAGTTGTTCGCTTCTTCTGTGTTGTACTTTTTGAATTCATGAGTGTCTGTTACGTAATGCTTCAGGTAAGATGAACATGAGTACGACACTATGATTTGACCATCTAATGATAATTTTCTGATGAACAATTCAGATTGAAGAGATCTTGGAAATCCCATTTGATGGAAAATGAGGTACCCGAGCAAAAAAAAGATAGAGAGAGAGAGAGGAAAAGCTCATTAGGTTAAAAACCCGAAAGGGCGGCCTAAGCAAAAGTTAGAGCAAAAGAAAAAAATGGAAAAGAGCCTGTAGTCTGAAAACCCGAAAGGTCGGTCTAAGCAAAAGTTAGAGCAAATAAATGGGCAAAATCTCAGAGAAAGTTGGCCTGAAATGCCTTGAAGGGTGCACCAAACTGGGGCAATTTTGGAATTACATTTGATCAGCTACACAGGGGCAATCTCATTTGTATTTTAGTTAGCCATACTGGGGCAAAATTTTTGAAGGATTAAAGAGAGATGTGTTGAAGGAAGTAGCAACAGAGACAGTGATTGAGTTATCAAGTAGTTGCAGGAAATCAATTAAATGAGAGACAAGGTTAAATATTAGGGCAAAATTTTCTCTTAAGGAATCAGCCAAGCAATGGTTCATCTCATTTCTCAAAAGGAGAGCTGAGAGCGAAAAACAAAGAAAAAGAAAGAAAGAAAGGAGGAGAAGAAGGAAAAAATCGAAGGGTCTAAGGAAGAAAAGCATGTGAACAAGGATTTTGATTGGTCAAAGCTTTCCAAAAGTCGCCATTGGTTCAAAGGACTTTTAATAAAATAAAATAAAAAAAGAAAAAAGATAAAAAAGAGAGAAAACAAAGGAAAAACAAAGAAAAGAAAATGAGAAAAATGAGAAAAAGAGAAGAAAAATCCTTGAGGATCAAGATACCTTACCTTGTTGAATATCTATTTTTTCGGGAGCACAGTAGCCCGCTTATCTTTTAAATTTCGGGACTCAATTGCCCACTGTCTTTTTAAATTCTTTTGAGCGCATCGGCTCCATGCATTTTAAATTCTGTTGAGCGCATCGGCTCCTTGCATTCTAATTTCTATTGAGCGCATCGACTCCTTGCATTTTACTTTCTTTTTAGCACATCGGCTCCATGCATTCCATGCATTTTAAATTCTGTTGAGCGCATCGGCTCCATGCATTTTAATTTTCTGTCAATTCTGTTGAGCGCATCGGCTCCATGCATTTTAATTTTCTGTCAATACTTTTGAGCGCATCGGCTCCATGCACTTTAATTTCCGTCAACTCTTTTGAGCGTATCGGCTCCATGCACTTTAATTTTCTATCAATTCTGTTGAGCGCATCGGCTCCATGCATTCCATGCATTTTAAATTCTGTTGAGCGCATCGGCTCCATGCATTTTAATTTTCTGTCAATTCTTTTGAGCGCATCGGCTCCATGCACTTTAATTTCTGTCAATTCTTTTGAACGCATCAGCTCCATGCACTTTAATTTTCTGTCAATTCTGTTGAGCGCATCGGCTCCATGCATTCCATGCATTTTAAATTCTGTTGAGCGCATCGGCTCCATGCATTTTAATTTTCTGTCAATTCTTTTGAGCGCATCGGCTCCATGCACTTTAACTTCTGTCATTTCTGTTGAGCGCATCGGCTCTATGCATTCCATGCATTTTAATTTTCTGTCAATTCTTTTGAGCGCATCGGCTCCATGCACTTTAATTTCCGTCAATTCTTTTGAGCGCATCGGCTCCATGCACTTTAATTTCTGTCAATTCTGTTGAGCGCATCGGCTCCATGCATTCCATGCATTTTAAATTCTGTTGAGCGCATCGGCTCCATGCATTTTAATTTTCTGTCAATTCTTTTGAGCGCATCGGCTCTATGCATTCCATGCATTTTAATTTTCTGTCAATTCTTTTGAGCGCATCGGCTCCATGCACTTTAACTTCTGTCAATTCTGTTGAGCACATCGGCTCCATGCATTCCATGTATTTTAATTTCTGTCTATTCTTTTGAGCGCATCGGCTCCATGTATTTTAATTTCCGTTAATTCTTTTGAGCGCATTTGCGCTTTGCATGTTATTTCTTGCATTTGTTTTACATCTTATGCATCGTCGGATAAAATTGAAATTCATATCTTTACTCGTTTCTTACGACGATAATATAAAGATCACGGTTTTCTTATTATCTACTAATAAGCAAGTAAAGAGGGGCACCTGTGAACACTCAATTTTGACCGGGCTCCCAAAAAAAATATAAATAAATAAAATAATTTAATTTTTGAATTTAATTAATTAAAGGTCCATATTCTTTTTTTGTTAGCCCAAATGTAAACTCACTTTAGCAAAAAACAAAAAAACAAAAAAACAAAACAAAACACTGATCTTTTTTTTTTTTTTTTAAAAGGGTGATCTTTGTTACGCTGGTTGCCTTCTTTTGCTGTCTCAACCAGTAATTAAAATGTAACCAAATCATGTCAATCTCTCCCACCCTGCTGGGTGATCTTTGTTACGCTGGTTGCCTTCTTTTGCTGTCTCAACCAGCAATTAAAGTGTAACCAAATCATGTCAATCTCTCCCACCCTGCTGCAAGCCTGAAAACCCAAGGCTCAATGCAACACAAAAATGGAAAGTTGGCAGAGATTTGAAGCTTGGAAAAAGTCACAAAGCTAAAGAAAATACATGAAAATGGAAACTCCTACATCTGCAATAGAGGACCCTAAGCTACATTTTTTTTTTCTGATCACTCGCTGCTTCAGTGGATTGACAAGAAAACAAACAAAGAGAAAAGGGGGAGGATATATTACAGAGCAGGGGCATCACACGAAAAAAGGAGGAGCCACGACAGAACCACTGTTTTCATCTCTATTCACCTTCAAGAATCAAGATCACCTAAAATCTCCATTTTGCCAAGCCATCTGGAACCTCTTCTTCACAACCATCAACCATCATCTTCCCTCTGGCAATCACCCTCCTGCAACCCATCAGAAACCAAGCATCCCATCACCATTCATCTTCGTTTTCACCAACTCACCACCCACAACCGAGCCTCCTCTGCCACCACCTTCAACCTCACCATTCCAACCTCCTTCACCTTAACAGAACCTAAACCCCCACCAAATCATCCCGGGCAAGAACCCCTCTTCATCTTCATCCCATAAGCACAACCTCTCCCAACATTGAACCATTCAACACCATAGCACCTTCAACTTCTCACCACCCAAAAAGAAAAAAAGAAAAGAAAATAGCAACCCATCACTGTGAACCCGCCAACCAGAAAACTTGAGGAAGCCGTCAACCGGAGCTCCACTGTGACTCCGACCAGTCGCACGCCGCACCAAAGCCGATCACCGCCCAGCCGTTGAACCAGAATGGCGAGTTTTCACCGCCGTGCGTCGCCTGCCCACCTCGCAAGCCATCCAACCGCGCCTCCGTTCCTGACCACCCTTGTCGTCAGACCGCGGCCTGCGTCGTCGGGAACCGTCAGCCACCGCACCATCTATCCGCGCCGTTGTCTGCGTAGCGCGGCTCGCCAGACCCAGGCCACCGGACCCGCGAGCACCGTCACCCTCTCACCATCACTGTTTTGCAACCACACTCTCCTGAGTCGGACGGCCGTAACCGAGTCGCCGTGCACGAACCAGGCCGTGAATAGTCAGATCTGCGCCGCGTCACTGAACCACCGTGAGTCCCTCTCGTCCTGGACCGAGCCAACGCCATCGGAAAACGTCATGGGCCGTTGGACCCACCACCCTCCAGTCCGTCACAGACGCCTCGCTTGAGCTCCGTCCGTCGATCCTCCTCGCACGCATCGCGCGTCATTCTTGCCTCCAACCCGTCACCTGCTTCACCTGCGGTTAGAACTACACGGTTCCTCTCCCTCATAGTTTTCTTATTGCCCCATTGCTATGATCTAAGGATATTGATATTGCCTCTGCCTTGCATCTTCTGGAAAGCTCCAACAAATAAAGAAATAGTTGGGCTGCTAGGTGGGATCGTTTAGGTTGGTTTGGGCCCATTTTTTTTTATTTTGAACCGTGAAATAGAAGATAAAAAGGGGAAAGATGACTAAAAAAAAGAGGAGGCATGGTAAGAGTGTTTTAATTAGTGGATTGTTTTTTTTTCTTTTTTTGTGTTTTCCTTGTTGACTTAAAGTTAATATGTTTAGTAGTTTAAAGATGCAGTGAAAAATAATCAAAAAATGTAGAGATAAAATATATAAGATTAGATAATAAATAAAAAAAATATACCAAAAAAATGATAAAAAAATATGTCAAGAAAAATATGGGAAAAAGTAAAAAAAAAAGAGAAAAAAAAAAAAAAAATGTATTTTGAGTTTAATTGTTTGTCATTTGAGATGAATTCTTGTTTGATGGTTACTTTATTTAATGGTATGTTTTATATTGTGTTTTATGACTAATAAAAAGTAAAAAAAATAAAAAATAAAGAAATAAAAAATAGAAAAAAAATCTAAAAAAAAGAAAGAATACAATTTGTTTAAAGTGGTTCGATTTGAGATGTTCATGTTTAATCTTGCTTTTTATTATTATTTATCTAGCTCATGAAAAATTGTGTGTACTTATTTGTCTTTGTGCCTTCCTTTAAAAAAATGATAAAAAAAATAAAAATCTTTTAATAAATGCAATGACCAATGATGATGATTGAATAGAGGATGCTATCTTCAATGTCGTTTGGATCATAAGGGTTTATTGAATAGCCTTGTGCTAACTTGAACTTTGTGCAATAATGAATTTGTTTTTTTTTTCAAACAAAATCCTATCTACATTTTTTTTAAAACAATCAATCCAAACTTGTTTTATAAAGAACTACGTAACTTTGAGTTCCCCATTGCACCAGGGGATACGTAGGAGCAGAATTTCATTTCTGTCAAGCCAAAGTTAAATTTTCATAATTTTGTGGTTTCCTTTCTATAAATAGTTACAATGTTTTGCAAAAAGGGGTAAAATAAATATTTCCAAGGATTATTAAGGATTTGCACAATTAACTTAAGGTACCGTTTTAGAACGGGTGTGTTAGGGGTGCTGTGGGATTAAGTTTCCGCCCTTCCCTATCCATAACCGACTCCCGAATCCAATCTGGTTCCAAAGACCATTTTCAAAGAAAGGTTTTCTAATTTTTTTCTAATTAAAATAAAATCGGTGGCGACTCCATAATCTATTTTCTCAAATCTTTTGAGTTGCCATTTTTCGCCGCGATCCCGGTCGCGACATATATCAGGTACTGTTTGTGCTAATTATGGTAATTCGGGTAGTTGGATATTGGACGCAGGAGCCACAAATCATATGTGTCATTCTTTGTCATTGTTTCAGTATCATAGAAGAATAAGGCCTGTAAATGTTAAGCTGCCAAATGGATCTCAAATGACCACTGATATAGCTGGGATAGTTGTTATTTCTGAGAAATTATATCTTACAGATGTTCTGTTTATACCAAATTTCTCCTTCAATTTGATATCTGTGTCAAAGATGGTCAGAACTAATGATTGCAAATTGATTTTTGATTATGATGCTTGGCACATACAGGACAACATCACATTGAAGATGATTGGTACAGCTAGATTGGAAGCTAGTCTCTACACACTCAGCTCAAATACTTGTTCTGGTATTCCTTTTCATTCTGTAAACACTGTTAATTCTACTAGGAATAATATTTGGCATCTAAGGTTAGGACATTCCTCACATGATAGATTACTTCATTTGAATAAGTACTTTCCCTTCATCAAATGTAGTAAGATAACTGATCCTTGTGAAGTTTGTTATATGGCAAAACAGAAGACATTTCCTTTTCCTCACAGTGTGTCTAAATCTAATGCACCATTCAATTTACTACATATGGATATATAGGGGCCTATATCTGTACCATCTATGTTTGGTTATAGATATTTTTTGACCGTGGTGGATGATCATTCTAGACATACTTGGATATTTTTCATGAAATTGAAATCTGAGACAGCAAGTCACATTAAAGATTTTGTCACATTGGTTGATACTCAATTTAGAGCCAAGGTTAAAAGCATCAGGACAGATAATGGCAAGGAATTTATGCTACATGAGTTCTATAAACAGAAGGGAATTTTGCTACATGAGTCCTTGCAGGTGATGATCTAAATGAGATTCAAAACATGAAAACCTTGCTGCACAAGCAATTCAGCATCAAAGACCTTGGTGAATTAAAATATTTCTTAGGCTTTGAAGTTGCTAAATCCAAGTCCGGCATCTCCTTATACCAGAGAAAGTACTCTCTTGATCTTCTTCAAGACACTGGTCTTTTGGGATGCAAGCTTTGTTCCACTCCTATGGATCCTAAATTGAAGCTTAGCAAAGATTCAGGTTGCTTACTTCTTGATTCATCTTCCTACCGTTGCCTTATTAGCAAGCTTCTTTATTTCACACACACTAGACCCGATATCTGCTATGCTGTGAGTAAGCTTAGCCAATATCTTGATGCTCCCACAGATGTCCATTACCAAGCAGCAATCAGGGTCTTGCGGTACATTAAATGTTCTCCTGGTGCAGGAATTTTCTTTCCTAGACAATCTGATTTAAGCCTAAAAGGATTTACTGACTCAGATTGGGGAGCATGCCCTGATACTTGACGCTCAGTTACTGGTTTCTGCTTTTTCCTTGGGAATGCTCCTATCTCTTGGAAGAGTAAGAAGCAATCTGTCATATCACGATCTTCATCTGAGGCAGAATACAGGGCCTTAGCACAAGAGACATGTGAGGCACAATGGCTGTTATATCTTCTTCGTGACCTGCACATTGATCATCCTCAACCGGTTGCTTTTTATTGTGATAATCAATCTGCTCTCCACATAGCATCTAATCCGATTTTCCATGAGCGTATGAAACACATTGAGCTTGATTGCCATCTTGTACGAGACAAAGTTCAAGCTGGTGTCACTCATCTTCTACCTGTTGCAACTCAAGATCAGATTACTGATATACTCACCAAGCCTTTGCAACCGGGACCCTTCTCTACATTGTATTCCAAGCTTGGCCTGTTAGATATCCATTCCAGCTTGAGGGGGGTGTTAACTAATATAGTTAGTTTCAATTAGTTGGCTAATTATTGTAATTCAGTTAGTTAGTTGGGCTAATTATGGTAGTTAGTTACGGGTAGCTTTCTATATATATACATATCATGTATACTATTAGGGTGTATGAATGAGAATAATTTTCTCTTGCAGAATAGTTGAGACTCCTTCTTCTTTTCTTATTCGATCTTCTTCATGATTCTTAGAGTGAAAGTTTACAATTCTCTAAACAATTCAAATTTTACACATGTATTCACAATTTTTTTTGTACGTTGTACTCAAATATTATATATGTGCAAATATCAGTTTCTCGTATCAAAACTTTCAGGCAAAGAGAGTGAGAGGAGGTAATGAAACAAATAAAGAAAGGAGACGGATAGCTGGAAAACAAGGGTGAGATCGAGAATTAATGTTTAAACTCACTAACATGAAACTATAAACAGTATACACTATTTTTTGAATATAGAATTTCTTTCTAAACGGGTTATCATCTCAACCATATGAAGCAAATCTATCTAGGTGTTGACTGTGGTTTGTATTTGAAACCTTATAATTTACAGAACTCATAAAAAAAGCGAACATCTTATACCCTCACTGTTACTGCAGTAGAATAGTCTGACATATATCTACTCTTCATATCTAGCTCGGCTAAGGGCTTTTGCTTAATCACGAATATGGTGGTTAATGCATATGGAGTATCTCTATGTGTACATTTTGTAATTACAATTAAATACAACAAACAGACATAGTTACACGTGAGTTTAAGTGATTCCAATAAATTAAATGTCTTTCATGTCAAACTGAAATACAGTCACATTTGCAGTTGTGACCAGTTAAAGCTCCATCTCAAACTTCTTTTTACTATCCTTACATTCTTTTCATGGCCACGAAAATTGAATACTGTGCTAGCTGAAAGCAAGTTGGGTAAAAGTCTTTCTCAAACTCAGATAATTATGAAGTTTAAATCCTACCCTACTATAGGTTTTATACTCCCTCCGTCCCTTTATAATTGCATTTTAGATTTTTTTACAAAGATTAAGGATAAAATTAAATAGTCTCAAATATAAAAATATATATATAATATAATGTGACTAAATTATTTTTTCTCTTTCTTTATTACTAGTTGGTTGGCATTTGATATAAATCTAATAAGTGCTTGAGAGAGATTTTAAGAAATAGTAAAAGATAATTAATTGTGAAGTTATTGGATTTAATTAAGATGAAGAAAAAGTTGAAAAAAATCAATTAATATTTTTTAATATTTTTAAATAATAAATAATTTGAAACAAATTAAAAATTTTAAAAAAATATTTATTAAGGGACGGAGTAAATATATAACAACATAAACTTCCAAAACCGGGCAAAACATGCAAGACGACTCTTCTATTGATTTGATGCGCACTTAGGATTGCATAGGCAGTGAATGGTAATCATTGTTGTTGAACTTTAATTGATGGACCGTGGTGTATTAATAAGAGAACAAAGCAAGAGATAGCAAAATAAAAGGCCTTTGGTGATGGTGGAAGGTACTTCCGTCTCTCTCCCTTAAAAGTGATATCATGCATATGCTATTAATGTGTAAGTAATGAGTCAAAATATGTTACACCAGTTAGCAGCAATTCTTATGGGCCTCCCTCACGCCCCGTTCATATAATTAAATAATTTAAATCCCCTGTTGTGGTCATTATTACTTGTTTAAGAAATCCAAAAGACAGACACAAACCTACCTCTTTCGGTGCGTAATGCCTATAAGATTTAAAGGAAACAAAACTAAATGCTATATATTGTCTTCTTTAAAATAAATGAAGATACTTTTATTTTTAAAGTGTTTAGTCCGAGTATAAAGGACATTCACAAGGGATATTATCATTGCTTAAAGCTTGATTATTATAACACAGAGAGTCAAAGATATAGGACCACTGAAGTCCTAGAGTATGAGTTTGTCATTTGAAGGTTGGGCCAGCTAGGATACATTTTGAATAGAAACCAAACCATGCGCGCCGAAGGACTAAGGAATATGGATGGTCTAATTGAGCTAATGACTGTCATGGTTTTTGTTCCATCCTATCCCTCGGCTGATGGTTTTTGTTCCATCCTATCCCTCGGCTGATGAAGGTTGCAGTGGCTAATTGAATGCGTTGGAGTATCTTTAGGGTCAGTTGGTACGGTGGTGGGGATATCTGCAAAATATTTCATTGCCTAAGTCAATGATGGTTAAAAGTGACAGATATACAAGGTTAAGAGAGAAAGAAGAGAAAATCTTTACATGGTGTAGGCAATAGTTATTTATAGTAATTGAGAAGAGGGCGCTGTAATATGCACCCCATGATTATTGGCAATAATTAAAAAAAAATTGTGCAAAAACTCTTCATCGAAGCACGTGTCCCATTAGTTATGAGATATTTTATGGGAGTTAGGTCAGATTTTGGTTGAGTCGATTGCAGAATGAATCATATGAATAATTCTTAGATAAGCATAATTTATTATAAGTATTTAAATTATTTTTTAATATGTGTAAGATAATAGGAATTATTATAAAATTACATTAATTTTTAATAATATTTTTATATATATCAAATAATAATTTAAATATTTCAATAATAACATAATAGATTGTGTCTATTTAAAAATTTCTCCAAATCATACTCTAGTGTATTGAGTTGAGTTGTATGCAGTTTTCCGAGATATTAGATTTGGCCCAATTAATCCAATATGCTCCACTTATAAAGATTAAAGTTTGGATTTCAGTGTTTTATATGTTATACTTTAATCATCTGCCACACTAGAATTCATTCTAGCTACCTTCCGGTCAATGAACTTAGGTCGATCTATCGCAATACATATTAAATTCTAGAATAATGCTATTTGTATGAAGCTCATCATAGCATGCGCAACGTTGCACGCATGTGGCTCTATTTTTAAGTTAAATAGACCTACTTAATACATTGTTTTTTCTTTGGTATAAACCCCGATGATCTTATGTGTTCTTCTTCTCTTTATACTCAGTAATTTTATCAAGCTCTCTAATTCTAAAACGAGAAAAGTTATACTCTGTTGGAGGGTGGACCTTGAAGAAAATAGGCATTTTCTCCATTTAGGCTCCCTTTCCCCTTTCCCACTCAGGAAATTGTTCCATTATTAAGGGAAGAAAAATTAAATTGGTTAAATGAATTCTACATCAGCACTATTCTTCTCTAAAAGAAAAATTGTAACAAGAAGTTTTGCAAAGAAAATACATACACACATAATATTTATGTTCATCTTCTAATTAACAGACTTAGAGAGTGGTTCTAGACTTCTAGTGAAAAATTCAAATTTATATAAGAAATAAGATTAATGAATTTCGATTATAATATTTGCACAAATGGTCAGAAATAAAAAACCAAATTATATGATTTTTGAAATCGTTAAATAAATATATATGATCATTATCCTGTCAACTGTAAAAAGATAGTTTTTCTAGCCACAATAGGTTGATAAATATTATGCCATTATTGATAGGTTTTTTTTTTATGTAAAAAAAATTAGTGCCTAAGAAGTTAATTCACAAAGGAGATTCGAGTTGGTTCTCCCTCATGAGAGGGGCACTGAAACACACTACAGTACTGCAGAAAAGAGTCCAAAAAAAAAAGTTCACAGCTACAACGCAATCTGCAGTAACTTGACTATTTCAGTCAACTTTGTAAAATGCAATAATCAATAAAAAAATATTAAACCTATATGAACACTAAGGAGTAATGAGTGAATTTACCAAACCAATAATAACGATATCATTATACCGTCACCTGGCGCTGGGCATCATGTAACTCAGTCGCTATTTGGCTTGCTAATTGATGATACCCCACAGTACCTTGAAAAAGAAATTGTGGCTGATACAAAGAAACGTAGCACTTTGGCTGCATAAACTATTCACTGATTCTAACCGATTTATAAGAATAAGACCTAAAACCCTTTGCATATGACCACAGCGTTGACAGTGACATATATATAAATATGCATTGGAAGATTCCTATAAATTAGCCGTAGTCTTGCATATTTCTTTGTACTCTTTTACTAGCTAGCTTGTGAAAATAATCATATTTATATAGCAGCACAAAACGAAACTAGGCAATAGACTAAGGAATCTGTACATATTGACATGCCCTTGAGCACAAATATCCCGTTCTCATTGAGTTCGATATTTTATTTTAAGGTTAAACTAGGTTCTGCAACTATTTAAGCCAGACAACTAGGCAAAAGACTCAGGAATCTGCACATATTGACATGCCCTTGAGCACAAATATCCTGTTCGCATTAAGTTCTATATTAGTAATTTAAGGTTAAACCGGGTTATACAACTATTTAAGTAGTATATTTGAGTATTTTACATAGAACATAGAAGACACGCAAATGGCAGCTGCAAAAATGGAACTCTAGCTAGGACGAAAGCACTGAACAATTGTGGGGTCGTTAGGAATCAAAAGAAAGTGGCTCACATATCAAGAAAAGCCCTTCAATAAAGTATACATTAATTCATGTGAATATATTAAAAGTCATTCATTATTATATCACACATAATGGGTTTTTACTTTTTAGAGGCTTTGGGGTTATCATAAGAGTTAAATTTTAACAAAATTGATGAAATCCCATTATTGACTTTATAATTGCCCATGATTGCCTTTCACATCAGCGGCATTGCTTTGTGAGAGATGAGGATATGGTTATATATATACACACATAATATATATATGAGTAATGATTATTGTACATCACTTTTTCATTACTTCTCTCATATAAGTGAATACAAAATAAAGTATGATCACTATAATTAAATTATAAAAATTATGTAAATATAAAATGATATATATAAGTGTATGTAAAAATATTTTCCTATATACTCTGTATATTGTAACTAAACATCAAAAGTTCTAAGTTGAAATGACTATAATGCTTTTTGATTTGGTGGATATGAAATTGAGAAAAGACTAGAAATCGTTGCGTTATTCTGTTTACATGATTAATTATGGCAAACACAATTGCGTACAACTATGCATTGGCACGAGTCACTCAATTATTTTGTTTTATTATTATTATTATTCAAATCAAGTCGTCCGAATAGTTGTGCTGAATTATAAATATAAATAAAAATTCTCAATATTATACGTATAGATTTTTTAAATTTTTTTAATTAATATAATTAAATTTGTTAGATTTAAATTGTTATAATTTATTATCTAGAATCCCAATTTTTAACATATATTTTTAATTAGTGTAATTTATTTCATTATTTTCTAATTGAGGTAATTTTCTGTTTAACTATCAAATTTTATCATTATTCATAATATTGTAATAAAATTTAATTAATAAAAATATTAAATGATAAATTGTGTACGAGATATAACTGAAACAGGGTTTAAATTGCTTTTCTAAATAAAAAAAAAACTTCAAGTATGATCGACGTCTCTGCGCACGTGCAGTAGTAGATATAATGGAGAGTTGGAGTAGGAGACCCAAAAATGAAATGCACATCAATCAGCTGAAAAGAAAGCAATCTAACGGGAATACTAATGTAATGTTTATAGTTCACGCCCCCAACGGAGTTTATGGGTAATGATTAGTTTGTAGTGTTGATGTGAGTTAGAATATTCAAAGCAGTTTGAGAAAACAATCATAAGTGGGTTTTGGGTGAAGCAATAGATATGTTAAGAATTCTTATATTTTTATATTAAATAGTATATATATATTATATTTTATTAATATTATTTATTATAATATTTTTTATTATTATTTTTTACTCAATTATATTTTTTAAAAATAATGTAAATAATAATATATCATTTTTTTAGAAGTGTAAAAATATCTTTTTCATATGTTAAATATATTGAATAGAAAAAAAAATCGAATCAAATTATAAATGATTGTTGTGTCTTTTTTTTAATATCTTCTCAGTTCTCACTGTGCCACTAGCATTTTGAAATTGAAATGCAATAAAGTAACTTTTGTCAATTCTGGCTCACACTAAACCCCACCATCAACCATGGTTATAAGAAAACAAATAAAACTCTTTTACGTTGGGTAATATTAGGTGGATAAAATATATTTTTTGTGTACAATCATTAAGTTTTAAATTTCATAAAAAATGTAATTATATATAAATTTTAAAATAAATTTATTGGTGCAATATATATTATACTTTTTAAATATCATCTCTCTATATTACTCTTTTATGTAAGATACTCTCTCTTTCACCTCAATTCTCATATGGGTTTGGCAATTTATATATATAACAAAATATTTAGCACAAAGTTTACAACAAGTTGGTACCTGTAGATAATGTAAATTATTCTCCCTCCTAATGATTATTCGAATGGTATCGAGACCAATTCATTTGAGTGCTTTACTTTTGATAGATTCATGATTTTACTACATGATGTTGATTTTTTTTTCTTGATTTTCTAAGCTAAGTAATGGAGATTAGTTGCTGACAAGTGTAAAATGAAATAGAGATAGACAATCTTTAGTGCTGGTTGCTTTGTTATTTTAATTTAACTAATACAAGCAGTATACAATTAGATGGAATTCTGTCCTTAGGCTTAGAAAGTGCTCCATTAAGTAGGAAAAGGATTCATGCAACTTGACTATATAATAAGTCACATTTATATACACACACAAAAAGTAAGCAACTAAATAATTACCCTTAATTAATACTTAACTACTTATATGAGCAAAATACTAGTTAGTTATCTTGTCTTTGCCTAGTATTTATACATACTTTGAGTGTGGGTATTGCAGACCCGCTCAATATTATACTTTTGTAAGCTCGAATTCTTGACATTAAGAAAGTCCCTTAACTCAAGCTTAATTAATTATTACTTGAAATGCAACAAGTTGGTAAGTTACTAATTACATACATAGTTAATTAAATACATGGTTAATTAAAAAGATCAGTCAAGCTGATTAAGACCAATGATATGCAGTGATCTTGAGTCATGTCTAATATCATAAACTCAAACAAGTGAATATAGCCTTAATTATAAGGATAATATAATATGTACGAACAGTAGTCAAAACAGAAATTTCAAATAACCAAGCAATGATGGTGATATACATTAAGTAATAATTCAAATATAAGGCATGGAGTAATCAAAAATGATATTTTAATAAGGCTTAAATATATTTTTTATTTCTGAAAAAATATAGCATCTTTTTGGTTTAGATTATTATTATTATTATTATTATTATTATTTTGGTTTTACTCTAAATTTTTAAAATATTTTTTGTTTTAGTCATTGTCATTATTGAGCATTTGTTAAGTATTTATGTGATAAATAGAAGTTTCATTTACTAATATCACATGTTAATAACTTCATTTGTTACATAAGTATTTAATGGTGACTCATTAATGACATAGACTAAAACAAAAAATATTTAAAAAATTTGGACTAAAATAAAAAAATAATAATAAGAATCTAAACAAAAAAGTTTTATACTTTCAGGAAAAAATATATTTAAACCTTTTAATAAATTAGTTTTGTGTAAAATCAAAAATAAATTAGTTCTGTTACGGACTCTTAAAAACAAATTGGTATATTATGTGAAAGTAAAAATTTTACTGATAGTACAAAGTAATTAATAATTCGTGTCTTGTACGGAAATTTAAAAAATCTTAATGAGTAAATACATAATTTATTTCTTAAAATTATTCTTTGCTTATAGTTTATAATTCCTGAATATATATATTGTGAACACTCAATTTTATCTGAGACATTTTGTAAATAAAAAAAAAATTCATCTTTCACTTAATGACTCATTAACTCATAACCCATAAATCAACTCGTTAACTCATAACCCATTAACTCACAATCCATCAGTTATCCTAACACTTAAACTCATCACTTATCTTAAACAAACCCCATCAGCTATCCTAACACTTAAACTCATCCTCAATAAACTTCATCCATTATCCTAAATAAGCCCCATCAATTATTCTAACACTTAAATTCATCCAAAACTCATCCTAAACCAACTAGCACTTATCCTAAACCAACCACAACTTATCATCCTAAACGAATTTCAATCACACTTCAACTCAAACACTTTAGCCTAATCCCCTCTTATAAAAACACATAACCCACACACGTAAAAAACACTCAGAACCTGACTTTGAGCTTTCATCTAAATATTTATTACTCACGTAACTCTCCTAACATCAGCATTCTTTCATCTTCTACTCCATAACCGAGTCAACCTAGCACTTCACCATTCCAATACTATTCATCTTCTCCAACCTTCCAATCCCTAACTCCCATCCCCAAATCGTAATACATCAAACCCATTACTCAAACCACAAACCCACCAACATCTTTCATAACCAACCTTCACGCAACCCGAGGGACCACCATACTCACACAACCATCAACAACTATCTATAACTCACCCACAAAACAGATCCATCTCTGCTAACATTCACCCATCCAACCTTCACCTCACCATCTTCCATAACTTTCAACCGTATCCAAACCCATCCATGCATTTGTCATTTAAAACCACTCACCCATGTCCATGTTTTCAACCATCTACCTCTCTCCACCATGACATTCCAGAATAGCCACCCTCGCCGTTCACCTCCCACCACCGTGAAAACTACCCATAACAGCCATCATGTTTGCACCTTACCCCATTACTCCTAGACCCAAACACGAAACCTCCACCAAGCACACCACTCATTCACGGTTAATCCTCTAAACTAACCATCACCACCTTCCTCACCATAAACCTCATTCCACAATAACCAAGCACATAGCCACAGCCCCATCTTCAGTGACCTTTCAATTTCATCACCGTCCCACACAATACCAAAGCACCACAACCACCCCTGTATCACGCAGAACCGCAATAGCAGCACCCCATCGTCGAAATCGCCGTTTGTGACCAGATCCGACAAGCCGCTCGACCCGCGCTGCGTCAGATCGGCTCCCCCAGCCGTGTTCGCGCACCCGATATGCAAGTGGTGGGCAACCATCCCCTTTTCTCCATTTCTCCTTTTATAGAACCTTCTCTACAACTTCAACAAAAGAAAAATAAACATCCCTCTATTTCTCTTTGTTTCGTATAGTTTTCTTGTAAGTTTTTTTTTTTCTTTTCTTTTTTTTATTTTTTTTTAAATTTTAGTTCTGATTAGTTTTTTTATTTTATTTTATGTTTTATTTTTTTAATTAATATTTTATCTGCCTTTTCTTTTATTATTATTATTATTTGCTTCTTTATTTTTTTATTTAGTTTATTTAAAAAAGAAGAAGAAATACATCCCTCTTTTCTTTTTTCTGTAAAGTTATTTTTTTTGTCCCTTTTTTTTTGGCCTTTTCGTAAAGTTGCTGTCCTTTTTTTTTTATTATTATGGGAAAAATGATTTTGGGTAATGGACTTTAACTTAATGGGTTGAAAAAAAGAAAAAAGCCTAAAAAAATTGATAAAACTAAAAAAATATATAAAATAATTAAACGGTTTTTAGGAATAAAGTAGAATTAACTGAGTTGTGACAGCTTGTTAGTCTTGTAACTTTTGTAATCATCTGAGTTGTGACAATTTGATGATTCAATTTTTTTTAAATCAAATGAGTTTTAAAAATAATTAAACTTTTTTTTGAAAAAAAGAATAAAATAAGATTAATTGAGTTGTGACAGTTTGTTGATCCTATAATTTTATAATCATTTGAGTTGTGACAACTTGATGATTCAATAGGTGACGTCTCTAGCATGACGCAAGCTTATTTAATCCTTAATTTGATTAATGGAGTCGCGACGACTCGTTAATTCAAATTTTCAAAAAATTATTTTTTTTAAAATTAAAATTAACCAACCCACAATTATTTTTTAAAGAATTACATGACTTTAAATTTCTCATCGCACCTGGGGATACGTAGGAGCAGAATTTCTATTTTGTCAAGTCAAAAATTAAATTTTCATAATTGATTTATTTATGTTATTTTATTTTTACAAAAAAGGGCAAAACAAATATTTTCAAAAATTATTAAGAATTTACATAATTAACTTAAGGTACCGTCTAGGACGGGTGTGTTAGGAGTGTCGTGGGATTAAGTTTTCACCCTTCCCTACGCATAACCGACTCCCAAATTCAATCTGGTTCCAAAGACCATTTTCTAAAATGATTTTCAATTTTTCCTATTCTAAATAAAAATTAGTGGCGACTCCTAACAATTTATTTTGTTTGTCATTCCATTGCGATCACGGTCGCGACATATATATATATATATATATATAATTAGTTATATATATATATATATATATAAGTTAATTAGTTTTTAAATTTACAAAATTTGTATTAAATTAATATTTTTTAAAGACTAAATTAAATACAAAAAGAACTAATATGAGATGAATTTTATAAATTTAACAATTAACTTGTACACATAAATAAATTTAAGGATTTAATTGTGAGTGTAAAATAATTTTAGAGACTAAGTTACATGTTTATTTAAATTTAAATTTTATTATATTAGGAGTCAATTTGAATGCACTGTTAGTGTTAAAAAAATTTACACTATCATTTAATCATGCATCAACACATTATTCAAAATGTTTGACTATCCAAGGGAGGATCCTAAAAGTCACATATGTAATAGTATATGATTAATTGATGGTATAAAAAACTTTATACTATTAGTATTACATAAAAATTAAGCTCTTTTTTAAAAAAAAAAAATCTTTTTAATAATTATCATGGTTCAATTGTTTTGCTTTATCATTAAAAAATTAATTTTGATGCACTATTAGTATATAGTTTTTATATTATCAATTAATAATATATTAGCACATATGCAATTTTAAAAATAATTATTATGAAAGTCAAACATTTTTTTTATAATGAGAAATTACATAATTAGATAACAGTATAAAAAACTTTTACACTTACACTACATTCAAATTATATTATATTATTAAACTCTACTGTGCTGTTTTTTGTATTTATCTATATAAGATTCTTTTGTATATATCTGCACTCTTTATTTCATATATGTGCCCTATAAGAATAAGAGATAAATCAAATCAAAGAAAGCAGCCATCTCTTATAATAAATTATCTCTTTAGACTTAAAAAGATACTAAATTAGTAAATTTACTAATGAATCTGCCTCTTATTTTTTTTTTATCTCTCATTCTCTTTTCACCTTTTGCCGCGGGAAAAAAAAAATTATAGTACAAGTTAATATATATTCTCATCACTTTTATGCATGCATAATTCCAAGACTAGCCTACAGAATATTCATGCTGATAGGAATACCTTATTTGTTTAAATAAATATATAAATAAATGATTAAGAATGACTTTTATTATCGTGAATATTCTTTTGTATATTTCAGTTTCTTAAAATTTTACGCCGGTATATAATAAGGGTTGGTTATTGAATATTGTTCACAAAAAAGTTGAGTTTGATTCTTACCAATAATATTCATTGAAAGATCATTTTATAAGTAACGCTATAAGCTTTTGTTCAAGTATATGGCATACCTTTCTTTTAATAGATCAACCTCCATTCCTTAATCTTTTTTGGAACAAAAAAAAAAATCACCATTAACTCACTTTATTCGTTTTTGGTATTTGCATAAATCATTTTTGAGATGCACAGCTAGTCCTTTTTTGATCCAGTCCAAGGAAATTTATTCACACTAAATTTAACTTCTCATAATGTCTCAACTTAAATTTAAGTTAATAAAATGAAGGTTGAATTTCATTTTATTTTCACTAAAATGAAAGATAACAAAAAAAAAATCTAAAGTGAACTTATTTATAAAGTAAGCAAATAAGTGTATATTCACATTTGATTTAATTAAAAGTTTATTATAGTTTTAACTATATATACTTTTACTTACATACTTTTCACATAAGTTCACTTTAATGAAGTCTTATCCAAAATGAAAATAACATGAATCCCAAAAATAACAAGAAATATGAGTAGAATGTTTCTCCTCATTCCTTTTTAAGGTCTCAAATTCTTCTACTCAAATTGGGAGTGATTATGGAAAAATAATTTACTTTAAGTAATAAGTTATCATGAGTCAAAACTCAAGTTACTCTAACCTTTACTATTTTATAGCCTAAGAACTTTTGGACTTCAAATAGACCCAGATTTGTGAAGGGAAAAGTCAAAAAGAAAAAGAAAAAACAAAACAAAGCTGTGATGATATATTAATTATGGCAGACCAAACAAAGATAAAAATTCCTCACGATAAACCGTTATTCAAATTCTGGCCCCAAAATGTTTTAATATTGTCCAAATGTGTTATTTGTGCCGTACCAAAGCATACCATATTTCCTTGCTAGAAAAAACCAAATAACAACCGCGGCATCAAACACTAATCGAGCATTTTGAACAAACTATATGTAATTATCAGTTTTTCTCATAAAGTCTAAAGATTAATAGCTCTAGCTTGTGCTTGTCCATTGAATAATTATATAATCAGATACCAAAACCACTCAGAGGGAAAATTCTTTATGCCGCTCACTGCTTTTTTGAAAACAATTAATTAGCTTCCCCACCCAAATTTGTTGACATTAGTGTAGGTGCTTTTGTTTTTGTTTTTTTCTTTCTTTCTATAAAGGGAATAAATACAAATTAAACACTAATCATGTAAACTTAATCAACAAAAAATGAAGCTTCGTCATCCACCATTCACCCCTCAATATAAAAATTAAAAAGGAAAAAAAATACATTTAGTTGTTGATCCTTTATGAAATCAAATAAATTTGCATTCTTTAAAATTATGTAGTGCAACCTATTAATCATTATTTCTACTTTATTTCACAGTATTAATATTTTTAATTACTGCTGTTGCTTACCAATCAGACCTTGTAATTATCTAGTTCGTGTGTAAAATAAAAAATAAAAACAAAAAAATGATCACTTATGACAGAAAAATTACAATTTAAAAGAATTGATAATATATTACCCAAAAAAAAATTATAACCTGCTTTGTATTTTTTTCAATTTGAGAAAACTATCAAGTGAAAACTATAGGATCAATTTTATTTTTTCTCAATTTATTCATCAAAATTACACATTGTTACAGATGTAGAAAATTAAGTATATTCCTTTAATTTTAACACTTTTTTGTTTGCGACGTCCTCATATCCTCTAAACTAGTAATTTTATTTATTTATTTATGTATTTAGATGATGTTTGAGTGAGTTTGTATATATCTTGACTACTCTACTTTCTTAATCTTTATCAAAGACATATTATTTATATCGAGACTGAGAGGTTCATTTAACTCTAAATTTATTGTCACATATTTTTAACAAAAAATCAATTAAAAAAGAGTTAAATATGGCCATAGCCATGTATGTACTTTAAAAAAAAAAAAACGTGGCCAAGGCCATATAAGTTTTCCCACCAACTGTCTACCTCCGAATATATATTTTCTTAAATAAAGTTTAGGTGAGGATAAGTTATCCCATTTATAAGTTAGAGCATATTACAAGTTTGGATGAGGTTATTGGCATTCTTAAATGTCTATCCACATTTCTCACCAACAACTTGTAACTTTTATGTTCTAAATTACCCTCACCAAAACAAATTCTTTTTTTGTTACAATCAATTTTTTGTAACAAAAAAAAATCAAATTTTAATTGAGTGTATTAATCTACTCACACTCCTCAAAATTAGTTATTTATATTTATGCAAGTTTTCGAAAGTTCAAACAAGAAATCATGCATACACGAAACATTCACTGTAAAAATCATGTAAAATGCATGGGTTCTAAGTAAATAATAAAATCCTATAACAACTTAACATGTTTAACATCAAAATAGCCAAACGATAATTTAACATCCAATAAAAAAAAGTATATAATACTACTTATAAAAAAAATAAGTGAATGTCAAAAGCCTATTTCCAAATGTATTATCTTTATTCATCAAATAAAAAGCCTGCAAAAATGAAGAAAAGATAATAATAGAGAGATATCACCATAAATTTTAATTATAACATATAGGAAACGAGGATTACGTGACAAAGGTAAATCATACCTGAAAGGTTTTTTAAATCTCACACGATAGAGGATGAAGTTCCTAATTCATGATTATTCTCCATTTTCACTTTTTCAACTTCGTTAAAAGAACTAGCCGTAGCTTTCTTTGGACAAGTACTATAATATTATCCACCATCTTTGCATATGCTACATTTTGTGTATCTTTTCTACTATTTTAAATACCGAAGGATCACGCCTGGTAGAACCATAATAGTGCCACCTTTTTTCTTTATTGAGCATAGTGTATAACCTTATTGCTCATTCATCTAAAATCAACAAAATTGTTAGACTTATGAATAGAAACAAAATGATGAAGAAGAAGAAAACAAAACAAAAATTAACTGAACAAAATGATGAAGAAGAAAAAAAAATGTTACCTTTAAAGAAGAAGGCATGCACTGAAGAGTCAAGAAAGAACAGAGGATTGAAAAATTCTAGGGCATAAAAAAAAAGGTGGAAGTAATTGAGATTAATTGGGGGTGCAAATAGATAATTAATATAATTAATTAAAATTTAATTTCAATAAAAATTATTTTGGTGAGAGTAATTTAGGAAATAAAAGGTACAAGTTATTAGTGAGGAGTGCCAATAGCCCCAAGTTTTAGTAAAAATTTATAATGATACTTACATAACACCTATCAATGAAAATATATCAGCAAAGTTAAATCCAAAAAACTTTTTTACCAACATTATTTAATCTTATTGGTTAAGCTAACATTCATTGACCTTCTGCCTCTAAATATTTAAGAACGAACATATATGCCACTAGATTATAAGATTATTAATTATATAAATTCTTTATTAATTAGCAATATTTTCTAAAAGTTCAATTATTGATTATGTTCATAACACTAACAGCATGTTTGGATTACATTAATTTTAGAGAAATAATTATTTATTTTTTAGAAACTCTAATTATAAATTATTTTAAACATAAAATAAATTAATTCAAACACACACTAAATATAATCACATAAGTCGCCTAAGAAGTCGAACTTAATAACAAACTATAAAATAGCATCCGTACGATGCTTAGGATTATAAAAAATAAAATATTTAAAAATAATATTATTTTATTATTATAAGAAAATGTATTTATAATTTTCATAAGTGATCATGAATAATATAGAAATTTCATGATAATGTTCAAATATTTATTTTATTTTTTCAATAACATCAAATATCAAGTTTATATATAATATTTTAAGAATATTTCAAAAATTTTAAAAATTATTAAAAAATTATTTTGAGCTTTAGGGACTGTGCGTGATTACTACTAATTTCTTTGGCTTCATCTTTATATATTATAGTATAATCTGAGGCCATAATAATTTTTTTTATTCTATAAAGAAATATGTTTAAAAAGTTCACACATATATATAATAATAGTAATAATAATGAAATTCAAATTTAAATTTAAATTATATTAGTGACATAACTTAAAAATGACAATTATTCAAATTTTTTATATTTTCTTTTAATTTTTTAATAAGATAATAATAAAATTTAAATTCAAATAATATTATTGACACAAATTAAAATTATCACTTGATAGAAATTTAGAAGTCATAACTTTTTTATATTATATATTATATATTATATTGATTGATTAACAATCATCCTTCAACTTGCATTGACTTTAACGCTTAACCCGTATAAACTGCGGGTTAAGCAGGGCGAGTTATACGGGTTAAAAAAATATGGGTTCAATCTTTAAATTTAACTCACTAAAAAATGATGAGTTGACCAATTAACTCAACAGATTGAATTCAGAGAAATTCTTACCTAAATCATGGGTATCATAGTTGGGTGTACCAGGCTAATTAAGACTTAGTATTTTTATTAATTTTTGTGAAATTAATTATGTAACACAATTATCTATGAAAATACTAAATTATGATTAGCCTAGTACACCCAACTAAGTGCTGGTTTAGGCAAGAATTCCTCTTGAATCTGTTTTGCCAGTTCTATCAGTGATGAAGCGTTGAAGTGTTGATACCTTTTAATCATTTATATCTTGCCAGCCAAAGGAAATTAAATGTAACCAGTTTGCATAAAAGGGGAAAAAAAAAAACAGAGATAAAATGAAATGTTTAAGTTACCAAAAAAAAAATGAAAACGAAACGTTTAAACCGTAAAAATCCTTAAAAAATAGTATTGTGGAATGACCGTGTGAAAATGGGAGGATAATAACCTTCAAGAATTAAAGTAAAAAAAAAAGATTGCATATAATGTATCCTTTCCATCATTGTTTTAATCAAAATCATGAGCACAGGGATTTTTTTTTATAAGATCCACATATGTAGAAGCTAGACCAATTTTTTATATAGAGATTGAAGTAGTGAAAAGTAACGATAAAACAAGAATAACATATTATCGTTTATATCTGCTTCAAACATATATATACATATCTAGAGAAGAGAGAGAAAGAGAGAGACAATTTTGAACTAAAACCAATAGTTGTATGAACCGAATACCAGCTTGGCTGGTCTAGTCACTAAACCTGTGAACTGATCCTTGGAATGGTTCTTATTTATTTTTTCATGCTTTAAAAATGTAATTTGTGATATTTGAATATATTACTTAGAAGAACTTTATAATAAAAAGCACTCTAACATTAAAACACGTGTTTTTGTTGAGAACTATTTTTTTTTAATTTATATTATTATCCAAACCAATAGATCATTACTATCACTAACATTTTTTAATATAATATTTTTATATAAAAGATTAATTTACTTATCTGCAGACCCAAAATGTAAATGCCCATATGACATCCTCAACTTTGCAATCCAAACTCGCCTTTTCGATTATATATATGGGTTGCACTTGCATTCCACTACCATAAGCGTCCTTCTTGCAAATACTCAGATTGAAATACTGACAAACTTTTGGATGCATGTGGAACTTGGACCTCAAAAGTTCCAAATAGCTTAATATCCTTGCAAGTTGCGGGGAAAATGAACATATGAAACAACGTAAAAAAACAAAAAACAACCAACAATCGATAACCTAAATCAAACAATAAAAATAAAAAACAATGCAAAAATACTATTCTGTCTCCAATAAATTACCCTACGCCGCAGCTACATCGATCAGTCCATAGCAAAAGATGCGACCTACAACTTTACTACCATAATCGGCGTAAGAATATCACAACTTTTCTCATATTGCTAATTTTCGCAACAACTGACTGATTAATTGGTTCCACGAGCATTAAAGACAATTCTTTTTTTTTCCCCCTTTCAATAACCTCCTTAAGGATTTCCTTGCAATTACCAGCACAGAGTTTCTTTTGTTTAGGGACCAGCTCTTTTTAATTTTAATGATTGTGATTGTTTTTCCCGTTGGTTCCCTTTTTTTGTCTCAGGCTATTGATGACTTTTTACTTTGTTTTTTTCCAATATCAACATCAACTTATTAAGGTGCATTCATGCATTCCAATCGTTACAAGGTGCATGTAAGACAAAGCCATTGACGACATGACTTTTTGTTTTTATCATATAAAACTTTATGTCATTAGTTGGGATGGATGAAATTGAACCTAGCTTAATTTCTATGGAGACTCGTGCTCGCTACTATTGAACCGAAAGCTTTTTGTCATTAGCATTATATCTCTGACTCTAATCAAAGCCAACTTTATCCATATGTGCTGATCCAATAATTCAATCATGAGCATGTCACATCTTAAGAAAAAGAGGAAAGAAAGAAGAATGGCCGTCAAAAAGCGATACGTTTAGATTGGAATGGGGTGAAGATCAGTGTACGAATACGAGTCACGTTTCGCCCATTAGGAGAACAGAGTCGTTGTGAGCTAGAGAGCAGTGTAGCAATTTACCTTTGTTCGACAGTACGAGGTTACAAACTACTACATGGTAAACAGTACACGTGTCCTTTATTTTAAATTTTGAATCGACCCATGCATGATTGTTCTATTTCTTACTTCTTATAAGGGATATACGAATTCTTATCATTCGTCATTCATGTTTCAAGTTTCTATATCGACTACTTCCTATATATCATCTTCGAATTATTCAATGTACTTTAAGCTGAAAATTTCAAATTACGGGAGTTCCTGTTACTTTTGGTGCACAAGTCTTATGGTAGAAGATGTAGACTTCAGAATTTTTGGTATATTTCTAGATGTATTTTTAACGTAGGACTTCCACTTGATAATATATATATATTAAGAAATATCTGCTAAAGACTCTCATTAATTATAAAATTTTGGACTTTTGAAAAATATCTTGTAAACTTTTTTTTCCCTAAAATATGGCTCCGTGAATTGGAAGTGTGATAGTTTCACACTTCCATAAATAAAGCAGATATATATTTTTCATGAGGTTTTTCTATTTTAAAAAATAAAGGGCACTTTCGAATTCTTATGATATGTTAAATTTACATTAACTACCTAAATTTTGGTTAAGTAATTCCATTGAAAGCAAAGAGAATAGGTTAGCCAGTCACCCCCTTCCTTAGATTCTACACCGATGTTAAGTGTTGTTTGCAAAATTCTTAAACTATTTGCACCATTTATAATTATATTATTTTAAAAATAAATTATGTCAGCTTAACTAACACTAAATTAAAAATAAAAGAATTTTATATTTTTATAATCTAACTTGACTGAACTTTAAATTAATCAGGGTCTAGATACACATTCCATATACCGAAAGATTTTAAAAAAATGATAATTAGAATGAAATAGAATTTAAGAGTGATATGTGTTGAAGGTTAATTATTTAAATATAAAAATTAGGATTAAAAAAATTCTCATCAAATAATCAACGGCAATATTGCCAAGTCCAGCACAAAAAGTAATGTATAAAATCACCAATTACCGTTTAGGATTGGACGTGGTAATAAATGAGCATCTTTTTAGGAAAAATTAAAGTTCAAACTCTATAAAAAGTAATTATTTAAAAAAGTCATAATATTTGTGACAGTTCTTAAGGGGAAAATAATTTTTGCACACATGACATAAATCACAATTTAAGTAGAATATTCACGGCTTAAAAAATATCAAAAGTGTATCGGAATATTATTTTGAACGTGGGATCCAGTTAATTAAGTATAATGCATTATATTGTGTAAATAATATTTTACTAATTTATTCCTTACTCTACTTTTTGTTGGGTCAATAACTAGAGTGTCAGACGAGTGAGTTGGATGAGTTCTATAATATTTTTTAACTTGACTTATTTATTAGAGTAGTTGATTGTGTTAGGTTGGGTCAAGAAAATTTTATTTTCAATCCAACTCATTCAAGAGTGAGTTAAATTGAATTAAACTCGTAAATTCGACATATGTTTTAAAGAGATCCTAAAAAAAGTTAAAATTAAAAATTAAAAATTCATTATACATAATATGTCTTATGTAAACATAACAAGTCACATATTAATTCACATAATTGATCTTACACAGACATAGTATCTCTCAAATAAACTAAATACACAAAAATGCATAATAAATTAGCAAGTAATCTTTCAAATTGAAGTATAAAATAAACTAAACTAAACTAATAGGTCTCAATATTCATAAATAACAAATTATTCTAATCAATTGAAGTTAATGTTATCACATATACCATGTGAATTGATATAATTATTGACTTTACTGTCTATTCTTTCAAGACATTGCAATTCTTGAAATGGAAAATTAGGAATTTTGATTTTTTATTTAAGAGACTGAGAATTTGAGAGTGAGTAATCGAAATAGTGATTAGTGAAAATAAGTGTATTATTTGTGTGTGAGTGTTTTTACCTTTTGTTAGATTTCAAAGTGGAATGACATTATTCCATTAGATGAGTTTTTTTTTAGTAGTTGTTTAGCTGCAATTAAAAATTATAACCAAACAACTTTTTAACTTTAACTAAATGACTTTTTTTATTTTTGTTTTTTAAAAAGTGAATGGGTTAGGTAACTATAAGTTAGACATTTCAAAACTCACAAAATTACTTAGTAGAGTGTTTTTTAACTTAACTTAACTCTTATTTTATGAGTTGAGTTGAGTCGAAATTCATGAATTCGCGGGTTAATCTAACCTGCTTGACGTCCCCATCAATAATCATGTTGTACATTTATTTTTTTATTTAAAAATCTTATAAACAAAATGAGAATGAAAAAATGGTAAAAAAAATTGAGAATGAACAAGGGGCAAGCCATAAATTAAACTCACTGTACACCAGAATTAAAGTTGTTCTATGATAAAGTATGGAGTATGTGAATTATTAACTCATTAACTTCTTTTCTCTTTTAACAACTTTTGATTAGTTGAATTCCGAGGACGAGAACGGAAAATAGTGCAACTTTTTTCTTGTCATTCCTAAAGTGGGCCATGCTAGTCTCGTTCCTTTGTATAAATAGCAAGGTTCGCTTCCTTTGCCACACCAGAAAATCCACTGATCATTCACAAATCCATCCATCTCCATCGCTCCCCGTAAGCTTTTCCCAGAGAACTTATATTCAAGGCCTCCTTAAATTTCTATCACACCAATTCATATTCAACACAAAAATCATCATACTCTTTAATTTCTCCTCAACCACGTATTCCACTCATCCTCTTCTCTAATCATCTCTCAATTAATCTAGGTATCCCAGCTGTGAGTGTGCAAAGAAAGTAACTACTAACATACTGGAGGCCTACTTAGCAATTCATCTACTGCCCGCCGCATCTTTGACATTAAAGGTACGTACGCACATATGCATAAATATGGGGGTCCATGTAAATTATATGTGGGGTATTGTAAAATTTTTTCGTTATGAGTATACTGTGCTTTACTTATCCCCTGCATTAAATTCTCTGTTTCAGTGCTTTAAATTCTCTGTTTCTTTGGTCTCAGTGTGGAAGCAAATATCTTTCTATTTCCTCCATAATCCATATATATACCATATACATGCCACTGTTGCTTGCAGACTTAGCTCAATTTTATTTATCCTTCATTCATCCTCCCCTCCTTAGATTCTCCTGGTTTCCTTTTTGTAATTGGGTGCAATAAATTAATTCGCGTATGAGCTGGTTTTGCTATATATAGTGCTCTTGATATTACATAATTAAGAAAATGTTTGGTCAACATGGCAGGTTCAGTTTTAAAAAAATGATTATCTCAGTATCTGCTGCATCTGCCTCTGCCTCTGCCACTGCCTCAGCCTGCAAACAAGTACAGCCCCTAGTAAATTTCCAAAATGGACTCACCAAGATGGAGTCCTTATTCAACCATCGCAAGGATAAGGTGGTGGTCATATTGGGGGCCACGGGTACCGGCAAGACGAAGCTGGCCATAGACCTAGCCAACCACTTCCCACCAGCTGAGATAGTGAACTCAGACAAAATGCAAGTGTACAAGGGGCTTGACATTACCACCAATAAGGTGACCGAGGAAGAGTGTGGTGGGATCCCACACCACCTGCTAGGCATGGTTGATCCTAACTCAAATTTCACTGCCAATGATTTTTGTCGGCACGCCACTTTGGCCATCGGTTCCATCGTGGGTAGGGATGGCTTGCCCATCATTGCTGGTGGGTCCAATTCCTACATCGATGCCTTGGTGAACCACCACACAGATTTTAGGCTAAGGTACGAGTGCTGCTTCCTTTGGGTGGATGTGTCACTCCCCGTGCTCCATTCCTCCCTCCACGCACGTGTGGATCGCATGATCCAGGCTGGCCAAGTTGACGAGGTTCGTCAATTCTTCGACCCTTATGCTGATTACACAAGAGGGATAAGAAGGGCCATTGGGGTACCTGAATTTGACCAGTTTCTAAGAGCAGAAGCCACAGCTGATGTCAGAACCAAGAAGAGGCTTCTCAAGGCTGCCATTGCCAATATCAAAGTCAACAACTGCACGCTCGCCAATCGCCAGCTCCAGAAGATTCATCGCCTTTACGCCATGTGCAAACGGAACATGCATAGCCTCGATGCCACCGAGGTGTTCCTGAAGAGTGGCTGTGAGGAGGAAGAAGAGGAAGCATGGGAGGAACACGTGCTGGCAAAGAGCATCAGGATCGTTCACAAGTTCTTGTACGAGGAAAACCATGTTTCTCCCGGAATCGTGTCCCCAAAAGATGTGGTTGCTGCTGTTTCTGCGCCATCGGTACCTCCCGTAGCGATGGCCACCCATTAGAGGTAGGGCCAGAGAATCTATAGAAAGGAAAATGTTTTTTTTACACCCGGAATACGATGCTCCAGTGTGGTTCTCATATACTGTATGTATAGTCCTGACATCTTTATTATATCCATACGTGAGTAGAATATCGTAAAAGTGTCATATTTCAAGTACTCAAATAATTAAAGCCACGTAGAGAGGTCACCCCCTGACACTATGGCATTATTTCACATCTTTTTTTTTTTTCTGGGGCTATTTTTTTCGCAGGTCATGTCATTGGTAGTAAAAGTTTTACTTACTATATATAAATATATAAAAAAAAGCCTTCTGTTCAACTTCTTGACAAGTTATATATGTAAAATGTAATAACTTTTTTTCTTTTGTTCTTTTGGGTTGCACCAGGACCAGGAATATTAAATCTGTTCCATATAAATTAATTAAATATGTTAATGGAGCATAGCATATACGATCCCTGCTTTGTTGGGTAATGTTATGCACCCATGGTATAACAGTTGCACTAAGGAAATGCTTGTTAAATTTGATACTGATGTGACAGAACTTTCATTTTTTGACATAAAAAAAGAATCTTATTACTACTTATCATGCCAGTGTAATTTAAAATAATAACTATTAAGAAAAAAATTCAAAAAATAGTAATTGAAGTAAGACGATTTTTTATTTTACATGATTCAAATATCAACCAACTTAGTTAATATAATCCATCTTAATGGATTGTGTCAACAAAGCAAAATGAGTTGCTAGCACTATCAATGTGAAGGACTCAAAATTTTTGTTCACTCTCCTTATTCCAATTTTTGTGCTTTAATGAAATATTATTAATTGTGTCTATAATTAGTGGGTCTTATAACTAATTATGATGGATCTTTATGTAATATAAAATTTGTGTATATTTCTCTCTAACATAATATTTATGTTATATGAGAGGATTCTATTCCTTATTAATTAAACAAAAATAATTCTTTTCTCTTTTGAATCCTGTCTCCTCTCAAATCATACCTCTCTTGTGAATTTTGTTATTTTTATTTGACAGTAATATTTTAATTAACAATTTTATAATTTTTATAAAGAGATAAAATTAACATATTATAAGTTTATCAAAAAAGAAATACTTAGCATAAAACATTCAAATTTTCCTACTTGAATCTCACTATAATATAACTTGTAAATAGAAATAGATTCTCTGATATGTTTTTTTATATGACAAGATCATGTGATAGAAGAAATGACCAATAAATAATGAGATTTTTTTAAAATTTATAAAACTTTATTTAAAATATTTGTATCTATTTTTAACTTTGCATACCTATATCATATAAAAAAGTACACATAAAAAATCCTTTCTCCATCCGAATATTTAGGAAATTGCACCATCTCTTTCCACATGTCTTTAAGTAATTTTTTTAACTTTGTCCAACGCGTTGAGAGAAATTTTAGACAAATAATATATTAACTAATGAGAGATTTAAGCATAGTATCGCTTGAGCGTTTTCTAACAGATCCCTGTCTGAATCCGAAAGTTAAAGTACCTACATTTGGCGGCCGTACAGGTGATGAGAAGCATTATTGGGATCCGTGGAGGGCGGCTGAAGAGCTTGGGTTGTGAACTTGTAGTAGTGTACAGTACAGTAGAGTGAAAAATTAAAAAAAATGCTTTTTACTTCCATTTTGTCTTAAGTAATAAGCACTTATACCTTTTTGTCCGTACTGATAGTTTGTGGTGCGCCTGCATCAAGCATCAAACATCAAACATCAAACATCAAACATTATAATAAAGTTGGCTCTTGGTGGGGTCCAATCCAAAGGATGAACCCGATTACAGTGCTATATTACTGGTTGATTTGTGATGGGAATGGGAGTATATAAGCCCCATGCCCCACTGATGGGACCTGCAGACTACGGAGTGGCGTTTTTGTTTTTTGTTTACATCGTTTTTGGTCTTTTTAATTATTTTTTTTGGTACAAACGTTTTTGGTCTTCTTCTTTTTTTTGGTTAACCGTTTTTGGTCTTTTTACTTGTGCTTTTGCCATGTTTCTTCTAATCTTGGATTGGACATTGAGTTGGACACAAGTGAGTTGTGCCCCCTTCTCTCCACTACGTACGCTTATGATTGGAATATATATGAATGGAGGTGTCCGTTTCATAATCAATCTCAATCACCGTCTATTCAAGACCAATCGGTTGAGAGAGGCCATCCCCGAGTGCGACAAACAGGAACATATTTGATGGAATTGAATGTACATGATGATGTGATGAATATATGGATGAACTCAAGTTGAGACTTGAGATGGGTTGTGATAAAATTAAACTAATGAAGGGTACGATTCCTCTAAAATTGATACTGAACTCTTAGAATACGGTATAGAACTCCCCTAAAAGAATATTAATTACTCACATTTAACTGGATGTATATATAATTAATAATAGATTTATCAGATTAATTACGTAAAACTAGTTTTTCTAAGTGATGTGCGAGTAAAATTTTTCAATGAATTACCCATTATATTCTTATGCTAAGTGTTTATGGGGAATCTAGAAAAAGAGGCCAAAGGGGGGAACGGTTTTAAGAATGGTGGGGGCAATGCCCTCTTAGAAGCCCGTCTTCTTCATCTCATATGATTCCAACCAATATATAACATACAGTTTGCCTTTATACTCCCACTCACCACCCCATTTTTCAAAGGTTAAAGTGGGCCAACATTAGGGGGGGGGGGGGGGGAAACCATCTTTTGTTCTTAAGCCCTTTTGCCTTTAATTCCCCTACCCCCCTTTAGAGTTTAGAGCATTTTTTACAAAAATTGCTTGTACTATCAGGAAATCCTTGACTAAAAATTGATAAAGGAAATGTTACATATATATTAACAAAGATGGATGGTCAAAATCACCTTTAGTAAAGGGGCATAGCCTTGGCTTTGCATCTCATATATAAAAAGAGAAAGGATAAAAGATAGTATGAGTAATGATTTTCCAGCGCTTCCATGAGCATCTTGGTCCACATCAAACATAGAATATATTTGCCAGTTTATTATAAAAGTTTAGTATCTATTCCTATCAGTTCAGTAACTGTATGAAAGTGATTTATATGCATTTCATCACTACCAAATTATCTATATATATTTTAATTAATGGATATCATTATCAATGAATAAGGTTATTATTATGGCTTCTTTTGCCCTGACATTCGTGAATTCTATATACGAGCAACATTCTAATTGTATCACGATATTTTGAAAGTTAAATATATCACTCATGATCTGAGCAACTATGCTGAACTGTGCCCTTTAGTGGTGCATCAATATATATTTTTAGTTTTCGACCAATTTGTTCACACAATTTCAAATTGGAGATGATAGTTAAATAAAATTTCTCTAAAATAACAACTTTAAAATTCAAACTCATATCACTACAGATAAAGTTCACATAAGATTATCGTTTACTTCTACTACAGCCAACTACTCTTAAGTAGTAGTGCATTAATATATGAAAATATGTACTTTATTTCTTCTTCAGATTTGTGTATTAGCGAAAAAGATATATAATTTTCTAGTCAATTAAAGAGAAATAAACTTCTTAAAGGTAGAACTAAAAAATACAATACAAAAAAAATCAGTGTCAATTCGTTCATCAATAAACCATCAATCATATATATTTCAACACAACAAAAAATCATGTGTGAAACAAATGGAAAATAGGTTTGTAATATAGTTTTATACGTGTATATGACAAGCTATCAACATCAAAAACCCAATTAATATACTAGTTCATTGGTTTTGTTCATTTTCTATATATCTCCACTTGCAATCAATGTTTTAAAAATTGGATACTAAATCAGTCAGTTGAACCAGTTGAACTACGAACTGACAATGCTTTTGGTTCGAGTATTTTTTTGGTTTAATTACAGTTTAATCATAAATTTAGTTAGTTGAACAAATTGAATCATGACTCGGAAACCTAACTTGTCAATTCAATCTCCTGTTATATTTTTAACACATTGCGTGAAATATTAGTTTTATGAGATTCATACAAAACTATTATTTTGTAGTTAATATCTGTAAATAGGATCAATTAATTAATTGTCCTCAAAGTTATAAAATAAACAAAACACTTACATATTTTGGGGCTAGGATTTGATTTTGCTACGTATAGAATGCGACTAACTTGAATCGTAATTTTTTGTCATGCCTTCTGTTGCAATTTAATTCAACTATAAAGGATAAGGATAACAAGAATTAAACTCTTGACCACTTAATTAGTTGAGTTTTAATATTTACTATGTCAAATATTAAATCCTTAAAATTTTAAGTTGTCCGGTAATACTCAACAAGTGTGCTTCCTGAATTGAAAGATGCTTGGGAATCAAGAAAATATAGGTGAACGAGGAGTAAGATAAACATTTCTGCCCTACAGCTTTCACGCTCTTCTGTGTCATCAGTCATCACCAATGTTATCTCTCACACTGTTGTCTTCTTTCTCCAACAAGTCTAGTCAAGTAACACCGGAGAATCCAAATTCGAGATGAATCTAAGATAATTGATGAGCTCTTGGGACACATTCGAATTCTATATGCATCTTCATGTAATCAAGCCAATTTTACACTTTTTTTCTTAATAACAAAAAGCAATATGCATGGGTCGAATATCTTTGTAGGTCATGAATTCGACGTGGTACAAAATACTAGCCACAAAGAGTAAACAAAAGAGTACTATGAATTTGTCCTCCTTCTCCCTCCGTTATTGTCCTCTTGTCCTGAGTGATCATCATAAGAAAGTTAAAGTTTGATTGAGATAGGAACCGAAAATCCCCTCTGCCTCGGAATGATCATCGAGTTGGTTCCCAATTCTATCGTGTATATAAAAGTATACCGTTGATGTGAACTTGTGTATATCATCACCATATATGCTACTTCTTTTACGGCATACGACTACATAAAGATCAAAGGGTCTAATGTAAACGACAATATAAATATGAAACCGTATCCTATCAATCGCTATCTAGCTATGGGATTATCATCATATTGAGTATACTCTTAGAAACAAAGATTGGATTTTATTTCTGATATCATGTGAGATTCTAACTTAAAATCAATTAACATTAAGTGGAGTGACCTAACATAAATATAAATCGCACTCAAAATATTAATGCAGGTGATTTGAAACTCTTAACATTATGACATATCTGTCCTAAGCCAACCCGACATAATAATTGAAAGGGAACTTCCAATAAGCCTCTATACCATTATTTTTTTATAAAAAAGATAAGATATCTACAATTTAAATAATTGAGCTATTTAAACTTTGACTTGTATAATGATATTGTTGAACATAATTGTAAAAACCACAGAAGAAGTCAACTCGGTTAAATAGACAGGTGATTGAATTATCGGTTTAACCTCCAGTCCAACCAAAATAAAAAATTGTTTAGACAAACAAAAATTGGAAGAAAAACAAAAGTTACACAAAAACGAATGATTTTTCAATTTGATAAACACGGGACTGGATTTGTATGGTTTTAACCCGGTCAAACTTGTTAGATTTCAAGATTTTCTGGTTTTTACTCGAATTTGACTAAAAATATCACATTATTCAATCGAATCGGCCAAGTGGCCGGGTCATCAATTTCCAATCCTGCTGATTTGGTTTCAATTATGGTCTTGAGTCCTCACAGTATATGAAAAATGATGAAGGTTCGATATCTTGTTTCCCAAGTTAACCATGCCGAACTTCTATAAGATCAGGGAAAAAAAAGAAAATTTATCAGGAGAGAATCAATCTAATTAGCACAAGCTTAATTTGTTCTCAGACTCATGCATTTCGTTTCTAAACGCGCGCAATCGCAGAGTTTCACTACGCTACGAAACAATCATAAAAATGAAGTGACAGACAAGGAGTTTTGTCATTTACTACATGACTGATAACGTTCGTTGAAGTTCCATTAATTTGAAGTCCAATTCCAAAGGATTATGTAATTCATCCTTTCTTTTTCGAAGTTTTTTTTTTTTGTTGTTGTGAAAATCCAATTGTATTTATCAAGGCTTCATGATTCCATCGCTTGAATGAATTATTCACGAGTATGACGCAATTTTATAAGAATTTTGTTAACAAAATCCATTTTATAAAAGTGAATCAATGCCTTTTGCTTCCATAAATAGTTGCAGATTCTGATTTGAATACTTATGTTATTACTTGCACACATGATAAATTTCACGAATTTCATAACCAATAAAAAAAGATAAATTTCACCAAATTTTCAGTATACAAATTTAATTTTAATTCCCTAATTGTTAAAGAGTTTTACACTATTAATAAAACATATTTTATCATGTATTTAAAAAATTGTCTATTTTTTTTTGGACGTGAACCTTTTAAGTTTTGGTATGGAAATTTTTTATTTATTGATAGTTTTAGAATTTCCTTTTGAATTTATTTATTATTTAGCTTGTAATATTATATATATATATATATATATATATATATATATATATATATATATATATATGTCACCGTTGGTATTAAGTGATTAAAAAAACTGTTTATTGGAATTGAAAAGCAAGTCATGTCTTTTTTGGTCAAAAGATGTACTTGAAGATAAAATGTTGCATATAAGTAGATACATTTGTTCAGTCTATAGTCTATCAATAACAGAGTTTGCAGCCTTATATTAATTAAATTTAGTTTCAGTTTCTGAATACATAATTTCAAAGAGAGTTTGTGTGAGATTTTTCCAAAATTGTTGTTTGAAAGTTTTGGTGATTATTGTATCTTGGAGTGACTTGCCTTATAAACCCATCAGCAAACTCCAAAAGAGTGGGGGTAAACTTCACTTAAGAAAATTGTATTTTACAAGCCTTAATCACATCTATTTTTGTCCTCAAATCTATTCTGCAATTCTATTCTTCTCCCTTGTGCTTAAGAAACTTTCCAATAATTTTAAGTGAAATTTTTTCTGCAACGGAGAACACATCAAATGCAGCATTCAAGGTCATGAATCAAGATTTTGTCAAATTGGACAAATTTGATGGCACCAACTTCACTCGCTGGCAAGACAAAATGAAATTTCTATTAACAGCCTTGAAGATCTTCTATGTGTTGAGCTCAAATTTGTCACCTATTCTTGATCCAAAAGAAGATGATACAAAAGAAATCAAGAAGAAGCGCCAAAAACAGGAAGAAGATGAATTGGTCTACAAAGGTCACATTCTTAATACTCTCTTTGATAGATTATATGATTTGTTTACTTCTGTAAAATCACCAAGAGACATTTGGAAAGCACTTGAGAACAATTACTTGTCTGAGAAACAAGGTATGTATAAATTCCTTACCATGAAGTATTTGGAGTTCAAGATGGCAAAGCATGTATCTGTTGTGGATCAAATGCACCAAATGGAAGTAATGGTTAATAAATTGAAAGAACTCAAAGTTGAAATTTCTGAGTCTCTACAAGTGGGGGCTATAATTGCTAAACTTCCCAAAAGTTGGAGTGATTATCAAAAGAAACTTCTCTATTCTTCTAAAAATTTCACCTTGGATCAATTGCAAAAGCATTTACGTATTGAAGAGGAAACTCGTTTTCTTCTAAGGAGAAACGATATTTAACATGATTCCAATGTGAATTTTGTGGATGAAAAGAAGTCAAGTTTTCAAAAGGAATTTAGTGAAAAGAAGAGGAAAAGATCTGGAAACTCCAATGACTCCAAAGGAAATTATAAAAAGAAGACAGCCAAGGCTTGCTTTCATTGTGGAAAGCAAGGTCATATTGTGCGTGATTGCAGGTACAAGAAAAACTAGAAAAAGGAGAATCCTAATGCCTCAAGCAGTGCAAACATGGTTGAACAGGAGACTCAAAACTTAGTGGCTATGGTCATAGATGAATTTTCGAATCTTCAGATTGGAATTGTCATTGAATTACATATGGCAGCAATGTCTAAATCAGTTGATTGATGGTTTGGCTCTGGTGCGACTGTTCACATTTGTAATAACATGACTTTCTTCAAAACTTACAAGGATGTCAAAGAAAATTAAGAAGTGCTCACGGGAAACTCCAATTCTGTGAAAGTGTTGGGCAAAGAAAGTGTTGAACTTCAGTTTACATCTAGAAAGAAATTAACTCTTATAAATGTACTTTATGTTCCAGAGATTAGAAGGAACCTTGTATCTGCTAGTCTATTATGTAAAAATGGCTTTAAAAGCTGTATTGGAGTTTGATAACTTAGTTTTGACTAAGGGTAGTATTTTTGTTGGGAATGGTTACTTTTGTGATGGAATGTTCAAGTTGAGTATTAATAAAATAAATTCTGATTCTGCTTATATTGTTGAATATTATTCTATGTTATGACATTCTCGTCTTGCTCATGTGAATTTTAATTCATTAAAATATATATGTCCAAATCTGGTTTAATTTCTTTTAAAGATGATGAAGATTATAAATGTGAAGTATGTATTCAAGCAAAAATGAGTAGGAAACCTTTTCCAAAGGCTGAAAGAAATACTAGCATTTTAGAACTTATTCATTTTGATATATGTGAACTAAACGACATGATAATTAGAGGAGGAAATAGGTATTTTATTACTTTCATTGATGATTGTTCTAAGTTTACTTATGTATATTTAATGAAAAGAAAAGACAAGGCTTTTAATATGTTTAAGAGTTTTAAGTCTATTGTAGAAAACCAAAAAAATAGGAAAATTAAAATACTATGAACAGATAGATGAGGAGAATACTTTCCCACAGAATTTTCTAAATTTTACGAAGAGAATGGGATTATTCATCAAACTAGTGCCCCTATACGCCCCAACAAAATGGCTTGGCCAAACGCAAAAATCGAACACTAGTTGAGATGGTAAATGCAATGTTGCTGTTGCAACCGGGATCGCAACGGGACGACTGAAAAAGATAAAGATTTTTAGAAATCAATAGAGTCGCCACAAATGTTTATTTAAATTGGAAAAACATTAAAAAAACCCTTTTAATTAGGAAAACTGGTCTTTTGAAAAATGAGTTTGAATTCGGGAGTCGATTATAAGTAGGGAAGATATTAGCACCCTACACTGTCCATTTCAAGAACGATACCTTAAGTTAGTTATACAAATTTTAAGAATCTCAAATATATTTATTTTATCCCTATTAAAAACATTGTAACTATTTATAAAAGAAAAAAAATAACTAAATTATGAAAATTTAATTTTGACTTGACAGAAATAAATTTCTGTTCTTACATATCTCCTGGTACAGTGGGGAACTCAAAATCACGTAGTTCTTTAGAAAATGATTGTGGGGTAGTTGTTTTTAATTTTGAAAAGATTTTTGTTTTGAAAATTCATTTGATTTTTTTATTTATATATATAAAAAATGAATCGTCAAGTTGTCACAATTTAGATGATTCTAAAAGGTACAGGATTAACAAGCTGTTACAACTCAGCTAATCTCGATTTATTCTTGAATTAATTTTAAAATAAAAAATTTACAAAATAATAATAATAATAATAATAATAATAATAAATAAATAAATAAATAAATCAAACTAACAAATGAATAAGCTAAAATGAATAACACGTGTATGAAAATAATAATACAAGAAAAAAATAAGCAAGATTACCTCCAAGTCGTATAAAAATATTATACTCAAAGAAGTTGGTGCACAGGACCCCACGTGTTCTCTTCAAATCAAACCTTGAAAAGTAACCTACTTACAAGAAAAAAATTATTAAAGTTCTCGAGCTCTTTTATGCTTAGTATTAAGTCCAAGTGTGTAAAAAAATTTATTAAAATTCTTGAGCTCTTATACTTAGTATTAAGACCAAGTGTGTAATTTTTTGGATGCCCAAAACAATTGAGAATCACCCCTTTATATAGGAGGAGAGGAGGGAGAAGGAGTATAACTTCTCCAATACGGGATTTAGACACTTTAGTTTTACAACTTTCTTCTTTTTCCTTTTTCATTTTTTTCATTTTATTTTTTAGATTTTCATTCATTTTTTCAAGTTTTTAGAAATTAATAAAAAAATTTATAGACAAAATTGAGTATCAACAGTTACTAAATGCTAAACTACCTAATAATTTATGGAGAGAGGCATTGTTTACTACCTGTCATGTGAATAATAGAATTTCTTCAAAGAAAACACATACATCTCCATATGAAATTTGGAATGGTAGAAAACTGAATTTGAGTTATCTATGAGTAAGGGGTTCTTTAGCTAGCTTTTTATAAGGTTACTGATCCAAGTAGAACTAAATTAGGACCTAGAGCCTTAAAAAGTATTTTTGTAGGATATGCTAAAAATTCAAAAGCATATAGATTGTTAGATTAAGATTCCAATGTTATAGTAGAGTCAAGAGATGTTGAATTTTTGAAAAATAAATTTAAAAATGATTCTGTTTCAACACCTATTCAAACAATATTAGATTCCTCAGTACTAGGATCATCTAATCCTAAAACTAAAATTGTCCCTAATGATACTATAGAACCTAAAAGGAGCCAAAAGGCTAGAAAAGAAAAGAATTTAGGTCTTGACTTTGTGTCATCTCAAGCTATCCTTTTCTTAGTTGAAGGAAACAAAAATATTATTTTAAGTAACATACCCATTGTACTTAATATTGAGAATGATCCAAAAACGTTTAAAGAAGCTATGACTTCTAGAGATTTAGCTTTTTAGAATGAAGCAATCAATGATGAGATAAACTCAATATTATCCAATAATACTTGGGTTATTGTGAACCTACCTCCAGGGTCTAAACCAATTGGGTGCAAGTGGGTATTTAGAAGAAAATTTAGTAGTGATGGATCTCTTCAAACATTTAAAACTAGATTGGTTGCTAAAGGTTTTAAGCAAAAAGAATGCATAGATTATTTTGATACATATGCTCCTGTGGCAAGAATAACATTTATTTGAGTTTTAATGGCATTGGCCTCGATTTACAATTTATTTGTACATCAAATGGATGTTAAAACAGTCTTTTTAAATAGAGATCTTGAAGAAGAGATATATATAGAGCAACCTGAAGGGTTCGTAATTCCTGGAAATGAGAAAAATGTTTGCAAATTAATTAAGTCTCTTTATGGACTAAAGTAAGCACCAAAATAGTGGCATGAAAATTTTGATTATGTGATCTTGGCTCATGGATTTAAACATAATAATGTTGATAAATGCATTTATTCTAAATTTACAAGTGATTATGTTGTGATCATTTGTCTTTATGTTGATGACTTACTTATTTTTGCTACAAATGAGAATGACATTTTTGAAACTAAGGAGTATCTATCTTTGAACTTTAAAATGAAGGATATGAATGAAGTAGATACTATCTTAGGAATTAAAGTTCGGAAGCATAGTGGGGGTTATGCTTTGAGCCAATTTCATTATGTTGAGAAAATAATTCACAAGTTTCAACACTTGGGAATTAAGGAGGCAAGTACTCCATTTGACTCTAGTTTTAAGATGAGTGAAAATATTGGTAAAGCAATTGCTCCTTTAGAATATGCAAGTACAATTGGAAGTTTGATGTATGCAATGCATTGTACTCGGCCATATATTTTCTTTGTTGTCTCGAAACTTTCAAGATATACGAGCAATCCTGGTATCAATCAATGGAAGGCAATTGCTCGAGTCTTTGGCTGTCTAAAGAAAACAATTGATTTAAGACTCTAATATAATAGATTTCCAGGAGTATTGGAAGGATATACTGATGCTAGTTAGACAAATAGTTCCAGTGATAATAAATCAACCTCCGAATGGATTTTCACTCTAGGAGGAGCAGTAGTTTCTTGGGCTTCAAAGAAGCAAACTTGTATATCACATTCCACAATAGAATCAGAATTTATAGCATTAGCTGCTGCGGGAAAAGAAGCGGAGTGGCTTCGAAATTTGCTATTAGATATAGACTTGTGGTCAAAACCAATGCCAACAATTTCTTTAAATTGTGATAGTGAAGCAACTATGTCTAGAGCGTCAACAAAATTTATAATGGAAAATCTAGATATATTAGCTTAAGACATGAATACGTAAAGCAATTGATACATGATGGTATTATTGCCATTGTTTATGTGAGATCAAGTAAAAACTTGGATGATCCACTAACAAAAGTGCTCTCAAGAGATTTGATCAAATCAATTAGTTTTGGAATGGGTTTAAAAAACCTTTACTAAAATCATTGGTAATGGTAACCTGACTTTATACTAGTTAATACTAGTCTTAAAGTTTAATGGGTAAAAACAAGTTACTAAATGATTGCTTTAGCACTAAATCTATCTTGTATAGATAGTAATGACAGTGCTATCTGTTACGTGTTGAGGGTGAGGTTTTCTCCTCTTAATGAAGTTTAAATGATTTTATGTGTCAAAGTAATAAGGACATGAAATGAACTTCACCTATATGGATATAAGAAGTGGTGTCGCTTTAAACAAAAGATAAATGATGTTCTTTTGTAAATGCCCATGAACATAGGATTGAGCACTTGGCCATAAAAGTGCTAACTATAAATGTGAACTTCTCGCTGAAACTGGATAGCATCATGTGTGTGACATTTCCAGTTCTAATATCTAGAAATCTTGGTTTAAGCCTAGGCCACTAATGACTTCATTAGGACTTTGATTTGTTTACACCAATTGAAGATTTAATTCAAAAGACACCTTCTTGTAAGCATGGTAATATCAGTATTGTTTATATTAAAATATATTACAAGCTAAGTGGGGGATTGTTGAATTTATTTATTATTTAGTTTGTAATATATATATATGAGTGGTTAAAGAAACTGTTTATTTGAATTGAAAAGCATGTTATGTCTTCTTTGACAAAAAGATGTACTTGTTGAAGATAAAAGGTTACATATGAGTAGACACATCTGTTCAGTCTATAGTCTATAAATAATAGAGTTTGCAGTCTTATATTAATTAAATTTAGTTTCAATTTTTGAATACACAGTTTCAAAGAAAGTTTGTGTGAGATTTTTTCAAAATTGCTATTTGAAAGTCTTGGTGATTACTATATCTTGGAGTGTCTTGTCTTATAAACCCATAAGCAAACTCCAAAAGAGTGGGGGCAAATTTCACTTAAGGAAATTGTATTTTACAAACCTTAATCACATCTATTTTCATCCCCAAATCTGTTATGCAATTCTATTCTTCTCCCTTGTGCTAAAGAAACTTTTCAACATTTCCACTAATAACTAATTAGATTTAAACTCTAATCAAATATTGCATTATTCATTAAAAATACTAAATGTTCACAAAAAGATATTTACATTCTTCTTTTTTTTTAAGAATAATCTTGGACATTGTGTAACTGAAATTACATGAAAAGAAAGATCAACCAACCGGAAAGCATTAAGAAAGAAGAAGAGGCCAAATTTGTAGTGCGGAACCATCTGATACAATATCAACTCGCCAATTTCTACATCATTGAATTAAATCCGAATCCCTAATAAACAATAATTTTAGCAAAATATATTTGTCTAAAAACCGTCACATGCTACTTACACGAGTGCAATAATTTCCCCTAGAATTTGCCCTTTATGACATGACACTTCTGGTGCATTTTCTACATGAGAATTCGATCTTATCAATTGGGAGAGAGTGTTTCTGAGCAGGTTCTGAGCATGTGCGGGCTATATACGACGAAAACCGACGGTGGGTCATTTAGTAGAGCTTGTTCACAATGCATACTTGCATGCACATATTTTCTCTTGATATGACTCTCTAACCACTCCTATGACATCAAATATGAACCAGAATACTGCACGTGTGCATGCTTGCCAAGACAAACAAATTAACAAGTCAAAAAGTGTGGCTAGAACTTTCAATTTGGGTCTTGATCATCTGAATTTTGAACAACTTGATTGCAGACTATAGAGCATCCATTGCAATCTGACCGCTTTGTTCCCTTCCTATATCCATTTTCACTTCTTTCATATGTATCATTATCCAAATCATACCTTCCCGGAAGTTGTCCATTTTGATTTGGCCCTTCACTTTCTCTGTTCCCAACTTCTTCTTTCTTTCGTTTTTGGCTAAATTCGTAGCATTTTGCTAAGTCTTCTTCGCAGCAAGTGTCTTTTAGTGGGTGTGGGTGATAATATGTAGTCCACATTAGATGATTTTCACAGCCAAGAAACGCGTAAGCTAGTAGCTAGAGTCTAGAGATTCAACGTGAGGGAAGATACGGTTTTGGAGATTGGGAATTGAAATCTTCAACTAGTCAAATGACTAATTTATAAGGTTGGAGTAAGATTTAGCAGTATATTATTTGTTACGACAATTCTTTCATTACAAATAGTCATTGTCATGTAATCTTAGATTCTTGTCTTGATCGTTTTGAAGAAGATCGGATTTCTTATATTCAAATCCTGTGGAGTTTTGGTCAATCAGATAAAAGATATTCATCGTACATATCCAATTATAGAGGAAATAATGTTAATTACACACATTTACACTCATATTAACTCACATTTGCATAATTTTTACTATTTAATTATATTTAGTCTCATATCATTTTTTTGTACAATTTTACTTTGATTCTGCCATATAAGATGATGTGAGGGGATGTATCTTATTATAGATGTGTAACAAGCATTTTCCTTATAGAATTGTCTTAGATTTCTATTCATAAAGAAATTTTAAAATTAAAATGTGAACTAACATGTATTGGTCCGAGTAAAAAATGTTCGGATCCCTTAAGCATATGGTTCTGGATTCAATCCTAAGATTTATGTGTATGAAAATAATATCATTAGAAAGGATCTCTACTTAGATGCTTAATCTTACCCCGAGAGATTAGTCCCTCACATATCGAGTGAGGAATACTCTGATAACACACAAAAAAAAGTGAAAAGATCAAGGAGCAAACTAGGGGTGCTCATGGGCTAGGCGGTTTAACCTGGTCCAACCTGACCCAACTTGATATTTTCATTGGTCCAAACTTTTTAGACCCAAATCAGACCCGATCATAGCTCGGTTAGAAATTGGATTGAGATCGAACCAACCTAACATTTAGATAAAATTTTCAAATTTAAATATTATGTATAGCTAAGTCATAAAATTTTAAAAATATAAAACAATAACTATGTGATGTTTTACAATATATATTTTGAAATAAAGTATATCAATATAAAAGGTATTAATCTAAGCTTAAAAAATTTATAATTTGTTACTAATTTTCATCAAAATATAAATTTTAATATATTATGTAACTTCGGATTAGTTAAGCCAACACAAAGCGTGGTCCAAATTCTATTCAAAAATTACATTAGACCTAATTTTAAGAACCTAACACAGTATTGTCAAAAAAAAAAAGAACCTAACACAGTCAAATTAACTTTAAGTCGAGTCGGGCCATGAGTACCCATAGAGCAATCTGCTGAACTTTTCCTCTTCGTCTTATTTGCATATATACACTTTTCATTCTTTGATTAACTTTGTCTTCTCAAGATAGAAAATAATCTTTGAAGCCTTCAAAAGAAACGACAAGTGCGTAGGTTATAACATTCCTACTAAAACATTTAGCAACTTGGTTATTGGACCGTCTTGGGCTTGACAAATGGACTTACTGACTGACCATACAAGGCTGTCTGATAAAATAGGCCCATTTGAGTAATAGGCCCAGAGATGTTTGGGTAAAATTGGCATTAATCCTGTTGTAGGGATCCGACCGATATTTATTAATGAATATGAAATTATTTGTTCTCCAACGTTCACTTCCGACTGGCACCATCATGACCAACGACTGTGAACGGACCGATCCAAATGAATCCTAATGTCCTAAATGGCTTGAACAGCAGGAATTCGAGCAATTAGTGTTCAAGTCATCTATATAAATCGACCTGGTTGCCTAAACCAGGTATGTTCCATTCTTATCTAAAACACACATATCGACCATACTTTGCATACTTTGCGATCATTTTTGCTAACATGTCTAGGTTTGCTTGACCTTGTTGTTGTCCTTCCCAAGGACCTCTAGCGAGTTTCCTTTTGACCGATATAAGCCTCGGTCAGTACTTGAAACATCTGGCGCCTATCGTGGGGTAAGGTAAAACTTTCCTACTCCACAATCGGTCAACTCTCCTTACAATCAATTCAATCATTTTTCCAATCAACCATGGCCACTAATGAAAACAATGTTCTTAATGGAGTAAACCCAGAAGCTCTCAGCCCAACCCTATGGAAATGCTCATGTAGGCCATCAGGGACATAAACAGCCGAATTGATTGAATTGACCAGATGACTGTCGCAACCGTCCCGAAGGGCGCCGCGAAAATAAAAAGAATAAAGAGGAATGGACCTCGGGGTGTTGGGAGTCGCCACCAATCGCTTTATCCATTAAATGGAATGGCGCAATTGGACACCTAAAAGATGGTTTACGTTTCAGAGTTTGAGGTTCGGGGGTTGATTACGGGTAGGGAAGGTGTTAGCACCCTACACCGTCCGTTCTAAGAACGGTTACCTATTTAATCTAATGTTATTTGCAAGATTAATTTAATTGGTCCTTTATTAATTAAAAGAAAAGAATTTTTTTTATTTTTTATTTTGACATGTCCCATTTTGTCAAGCATAATATCAAGAATGATAAATGACTAAAACATGGAATGGATGGCTAAATAGCCATTATTTCAGAACAAATTCTAAGTCTATAACATATTGTATAAAAGTGGTGAATTAAAATTTTATCTTTTGAAGAGAAGTAATTTTTAAAATAAATGGCCAAATAAAAAAAATTTCAATGAATAATTTTAATTCAAAGAAATTTGTTTGAAGTAAGAGAAAGTTTTTTTTTTTAAGTAAATGGCCAAATAAAATCTCTTTTGTAATCAAGGAGAAAAATATTTTTAGGCACAATGAGATTTTTGCATTAATTTCTAAAAAATGTCTTCATGAAAAATAAAGTTTTAATTCACCACAATCATAATGCTAAAACTATATGAATTTGTTCACTTTTATTTGAATACTTTATTTTACAAAAAGAAAAGTTTATTTTGGTTTATTTAAAAAATTATATTTACATTTACATAATTATTTTAATTTTTATGTGGGGATTAGACTTCACCTACTCACTCGCAAAATCTAATATAAAGCCTCAAGATTATCTAAGGGAAGAGTGTAATCTGATCGGCATTCCGATCCTCTCCCAATTTTTCCGTCATAGGCCAGTCTTAAATTATTTGGTTAATATATTAATTCAAAAATAAATAAATTAAATTAAAACACAAGTACAAATGCATAATGATATTATTACAAGTGAAGTGATATGAAATAAGATTATTTTATACAAATATGAATGATAGCAATGAAAATATAATAAACATATAAAATTCAAGACATCAATAGAAAGTTAAAGCATAAATGAAAGGTAAAAATAAAATTAAAAAGGTAAAAATAAATAATAAATAAAAATACAAACAAACCAGAAAAAAAAAAAAAAAAAGAAAGAGCAGACTTACCTCCAAGGCGTATAAAAATGCTATGCTCAAAGAATTCTACACAGAGCCTCACACGTTCTCTTCAAATCGAACCTTGAAAAGCAACCCACTTGCATGGAGAAAATTTTTTACTAAAATCTCGGGCTCTTATACTTAGTATTAAGCCCAAGTAAAAAAAAAATTACTAAAGTTCTCGCTCTTATACTTTGTATTAAGCTCAAGTGTATATTTTTGGATATCCAAACCATTGAGAATCACTCCTTTATATAGGAGGGGGAGGAGAAGGAGTTTGGTTTCTCCAACGTGGGACTTAGACACTTTAGTTTTTTCAACTTTTTCCTTTTTTTTTTTTTTTTTTGTTTAGATTTTCATTCACTTTTCAAGGTTTAAAAATAAACTTTATGAACAAAATTAAGTGTTCATACCATGATTAAGTAATAAAAAAAAAATGGATAAAATTGGTATCAACAATGCCCCCTTTGTTTTACATTTAGGATAAATGAAAAACAAAGGAATTGATTCAATTTTATCCATGAAAAGGTAAAAACTTGCGATTTAGGTGTCCGCTTTGAAGTTTAACCAAAAACAAGGTAAGAAGCTTACTAATCGGGTATCCGTTGAAGCTTAACAAAAACAAGGTAAGAAGCTTACTGAGTCGGCATCCGTTGAAGCTTAACAAAAACAAAGAAGTAAGTGGGTACGAGGACCTAAAAACAACGGGTACAAGGACCCAAAGGTAAAAAGCTTGGAATCGTATCCGTGAAGCTTAACAAAACAACGTAAGAAGCTTACTGAGTCGGCATCCGTTGAAGCTTAACAAAACAAGGTAAGAAGCTTACGGAGTCGGGTATCCGTTGAAGCTTAACAAAACAAAGAAGCAAGGGGTACGAGGACCCAAAACAACGGTACGAGGACCCAAAGGTAAAAAGCTTGCGGAATCGTATCCGCCGAAGCTTAACAAAACAACGTAAGAAGCTTACTGAGTCGGGTGCATCCGTTGAAGCTTAACAAAAACAAGGTAAAAGCTTACGAGTCTGCATCCGTTGAAGCTTAACAAAACAAAGAAACAAGGGGTACGAGGACCCAAAACAACAGTACGAGGACCCAAAGGTAAAAAGCTTCGGAATCGGGTATCCGTGAAGCTTAACAAAACAACGTAAGAAGCTTTACTGAGTCGGGTATCCGTTGAAGCTTAACAAAAACAAAGAAGCAAGGGGTACGAGGACCCAAAGGTAAAAAGCTTGCATGGAATCGTATCCGTCGAAGCTTAACAAAACAAGGTAAGAAGCTTTACTGAGTCGGGTGCATCCGTTGAAACTTAACAAAACAAAGAAGCAAGGGGTACGAGGACCCAAAACAACGGTACGAGGACCCAAAAGGTAAAAACTTGCGGAATCGTATTCGCTAAAGCTTAAAAAACAACGTAAAAGCTTATGGAGTCGGCATCCGTTGAAGCTTAACAAAAACAAAGGCAATGGGTACGAGGACCCAAAACAAACAATGGGTACGAGGACCCAAAAGCTTGCGGAATCGTGATCCATCTTAACAAAAACAAGGTAAGAAGCTTACGAAGTCTGGGTATTCGTTGAAGCTTAACAAAAACAAAGAAACAAGTACGAGGACCCAAAACAACGGTACGAGGACCCAAAAGGTAAAAAGCTTACTAATCGGTATCCGTCAAACTTAACAAAAACAACGTAAGAAGCTTACTGAGTCGGGTATCCGTTGAAGCTTAACAAAAACAAAGAAGCAAGGGGTACGAGGACCCAAAGGTAAAAAGCTTACTGGAATCGGTATCCGTGAAGCTTAACAAAAACAACGTAAGAAGCTTACTTTGTCGGGTATCCGTTGAAGCTTAACGAAAACTTAAAAGCAATGGGTATGGAGACCCAAAAACAATGGGTGCGGAACCCAAAAACTAAAAGACAATGGGCGCGGGGGCCCGAAAGGAAAACACAATGGGCGTGGGGGCCCTAAACTAGAAAACAATGGGTGTAGGAACCCAAAAACTAAAAGACAATGGGCGCGGGGCCCGAAACGAGAAAACAAGGGTGTAGGAACCCAAAAACTAAAAGACAATGGACGTTGAGGCCCAGAAAGGAAAACACAATGGGCGCGGGGGCCCGGAAACGAGAATACAATGGGTGTAGGGACCCAAAAAGGTAAAAAGCTTGCGGAGTCAGGTATCCGCTGAAGTAAAACAAAAACTTAGAAGCAATGGGTACGGGGACCCAAAAAACATAAAACAATGGGTACAGGGACCCAGAAAAGGAAACAGCAATTTGGACCTTTGTAGGTCAAGGCTAGCAAAATGAGAACAAATGCACTTATGCAATGCATGCTTCAAATGTATGAGAGTATGAAAAAATTTCTTTTTTTCTTTTTTGTTTGTTTGTTTTTTTTGTTTTTTTTTGTTTTTGTCTCCACGACCCTTGAAGACATGATTGCAATCATTTTCAAAGATGAACTGGAATAAGATTTAATGGCATCCTTTCATTTGTCTACTCAGCCGATGGTTGAAATGTCCAACCAGAATGACCCTTGAGGTGTGCATTTAGATGTGACACATAAGAGCAAAGGGAAAACCCTTTAGATGACCCTTGAGGTGACCTGGTTGTCCTTCTTCTCTAACCAATACTCTTAAAGAGCCTTGAGCCAGAAAGCTTTATGCAGTGAGCCTTAAGTCAGAAAACTTTGCACAATTAGCCATGAGCCAAAAAAGTGAATGTACTTGAGAAAAATATCTTTTAGCAAAGTTTTGAACTAAACTCTTCTTTGACCATCCAAACCCATATTCAAATGGGATCATTTCCAATCTCGTCTTGTTCAAATCTTTCTTCATTAGATATGATTAGTGTAGAAGCTTGTGACTTCCTTTTCCGAGATTCCCATTTCTACAGACACACTTCAATCTAATTATCAATTGAGAATGTCATTCCCTTCATCGATTGAAACTCTAGAGCTCCTTTGGCTTGAGTTGTTCAACAAGAGATTACCATTAGATGGTTAAATTGTACTATTGTACTCATGTTCACCTAACCTGAAGCATCATGTACCAGATATGCATGGATTCAAAAGTACAACATGAAAGAGATTTACTAACTGAGAAACCTTTTTTGATTGATTTTGGGAGTATGACTACACAAAGGACATTTACAAAAGAAAAAAAAAAGGAAGTGGAATAGTATAAAAGCCAAGAGTTTTTTTTTCCTTTTTTTTTCAGTTTGGATGTGATTGATCTTTACTTGACAACTGGACATCATGACCATTGCTTTATTAGGTATCCAGAAAAAACTACCCTCATGTATGATATCAAATGAATTTGACTCAGAGTATGTCATTTTGAGAACAAAGATGCCCTAGTGTAGGCCATTTGACAACAAAAAATGTCCCAATGAGGAACTTGAGAATAAAATTTTTGCACCAGTGTAAGGCCAAATAAAACAAAGCAATCGCCCCGCTTAGAGCCGAATTGAAAAGGGTGGAGACTTGCCCCAATGTAAAGCCAAGTTGAGCCAAAAGATTTGCCCCAAATAAGTAAAAAGTCGAATTGAACAAAGGTAGAAATTTGCCCCAATGTAGAGTCAGATTGAACCAAAAGAAAACATGCCCCAGTGTAGGGGCAACTTGAACAGGGTAATAACTTGCCCTAATGTAAGTCTCTTTTTTTTTATCTTTTTTTTTTAAGGAGCAAGGATTGCAAATTCAGTAAGGTATGAACCTTTTGTCTCAAAATTAAAGTCAATGAAATGAAAACAACCCTTTATTGATCAGAATGGACTTTTTAACGCTTGTAATGTGGCCAAGGTTAGGGGTTATAAAAAGAATGGTATAAGGCTCAAACAAGTGTTTAAAGGTTAAGTGGGACCAAGGATCCTTGTTCAAACTTAAACTTTGTCAATTGCTTTTGTACTTTCAAGCACACTTTTCTCTTATTATTCTTTTTCATCCTTGTTCAAACTTAAACTTTGTCAATTGCTTTTCTTTCTTTTCTTTTTTTTTCATTATGCTTCAAAATAGTCATCATGGCAATCAACCCTTTTTTTTTTGTGTTATCCTCTAGTATAGAGGTGATCCTTGTCCAGGGTTTATTGAAGAAAACTTTCAAGCTCAAAATGGGACAACAATGGATAATGAATTTTTGTGAGAGATATAGAAAGATGGCCAATCTTCATTTCAAATTTTGATTGCTCATTTTCAAAATAATTAATTTAGAGACAAAAGGATAATAAACATTGAGTGATTATTTATTTGCTCCCTTTATTTCTCTTTTTTCTCTTTTTTTGTTTTTTTTTTTGCATTTTTTTTGGGACGAAGAACACTTGCACACATGAGTCTCATGACCACAAAATTTTTTTCAGAATGAAAGTCCTATAAGATCCAAACCAAAAGAAAGCAAGTAAAGGGAAGAAAAGAATGACATGAAAGATTTGACAAGAACACGAGTGTCAAGAACATAGGAAAAAGAAATAAGGTATGTTGAGATCCATGCAAATCCATCACATTAATGCTTCAAGAAAGTTTACATAAGTTCAAAAACCAAATGATTTTAATGATTGAACAAGCATGAGATCAGTACAATTAAACCATCATTTCATGGCAACAACTTGATAAACAAATCAGAATACTAGTTGCTCAGAAATTTCCCAGTTTGGAGGACTCAAGGTACGGTTCATTCTTGACGGTTAGAAAAATGAATCGCCACTTGATCAAACTTTCTAAGGTTGCCCCTGATCGACCATTGTAAACAATTGCTCCTATTGCAGATGGGCATGTGTAGAAACCTCCTGACAACGCCTAGTGAATTAGGTAACCGTTGTCATCCATGAGTTTTCTTGAAACCTCATTTAACTCATTCAACCTGAAGTTCACCCTTAGTTGGTTCAACATTTGTCCATACTTTCCTGTCCATCATTCATTTGATGCAATCTTCCCTTTTTCATTTCATTTTCAATCCTTTCACCAATTATCACAATATCTGAAAAAATCGATGACACACTTCCAATCATATGACCATAGAATGGCGTGTGTAGTGTATCAATGAACATAGTAACCATCTCTTTTTCTGACAAAGGGGGTTCCACTTGTGCAGCCATTTCCCTCCACCTCTGAGTATATTCCTTGAAGGTCTCAGCATCCTTCTTAGACATACTTTGTAGTTGCATTCTATCTGGTGCCATGTCAATGTTGAACTTGTACTGCTTTACAAAAGCATCAGCTAAATCCTTGAAACTCCTTATACGAGCACGCTCAAGATGTGTGTACCAATTCAAAGCTGCCCCAGTTAAACTGTCTTGGAAGAAATGGATTAACAATTTATCATCATGAGCTTGTGAAGCCATCTTGCGAATGTACATTATCAAGTGATTCTTTGGGCAAGTAGTCCCCTTATATTTGTCAAAATCTGGGACCTTAAACTTCGGAGGAATCACTACATTCGGACAAGACAAAGCTCGAGGCATCTAGAAGACCATAACTACTTGCTCCTTCTATGGCTCAATCTTTTCTTCAAGAACTTCTAATTTTTCCTTGATTGAAGGTCTTCAAATGAAGGGTTCAACAGAGAAGTACCAGCGATCTTATGAGGGAAAGACTGTGGCATGTAAAAATGAGGTTAGGCCTGAGTCGAGCTTTATGGCCCTGAAGTAGGTATTACAAATGATGAGTCGCTCTCAAGAGGGTTGGTAATTTGTGACGGCACAAAACCAGGAGAAATGGAAACAAGGTGCTGAGGAATCTCACTAGTATTTGGCTGAGATCCTTGGGTAGTGTTTGGAGGGTTTGAAGTTATTGTATTTGAACTCAAGAGTATTGGTGGCTAATGGTAGCACATAACCAGGTGGAAGGCCATATGGTGGGAATAGAGATGCATGTGTTTCAAGATTATTTGAGTAGATTGTGAGTGGCATCATGGCCCCTTGAGAGGTGACACTAGGATACTACCAAGGAATTGGCGTAAAGCCGGGCAGGTGAGCAGGCGTGGCTGAAGGATCATCATTTGCCCTTGAAGGAGTCCCTTTTGTGTTCTTCGTTCTTTCTAAAGCTTGCAGAACTTCCAAGACCTTGGCCATTTGTTCCTTTAGCTGGCTTACTTCACTTCTCAACTCTTCTTGTGATCGCCCAGTTCATCCATGACTTTGATTGAGTACGAGTCCTATATGGGTGTCGTAGAGACGCTTTTTTTGTATTATTATGAATATGATAAAAAAATGCAAACACTAAAACAAGAATAAAACTATACATGGTCCTAAGCTTGGTACCGTCCTAAAAGATGGGTTCTATGTTCTAGTAAGTGATGGCTTTGGTTCTAGACCCCTATCGGACAAAGGTCCCAAATTGTCCCTTCTTTGTCACCAACACTTTGGCTAGCAAGGGTCCTCCATCCTCACCCATGATAGGTTACAAGCGGAAAGAGTTCAATTTGAGCGAGGGGTTTTCATGTGCCTAAACGGAGACCAACGGTCCCCACAAAGCAACACTACTTCACCCTCTGTCTAAGCCTACAAGGTACCGAGTTTCGGGTAGAGAGCTTGTGTGTGGAAGTGTACATGAGAGAACTTATTTACAAAGCGTAAATATAATACATATAATATAAACAAAATGTACAATAATATGAAATAAATAACAAATAAACAAACAAAAATAAATGGACCAATATAATTAAAGAGCAAATAACATGAGATTAAAATAAGGTTTAACCTCTAATGTCCCCGAAAGTGGAGTCGCTACCGTCACTGCATGCAACCGTCCCGAAGGGCGCGAAAATAAAAAAGAATAAAGAGGAATGGACCTCTGGTGTTGGGAGTCGCCACCAATCGCTTTATCCATTAAATGGAATGACGCAATTGGACACCTAAAAGATGGTCTACGTTTCGTAGTTTGAGGTTCTGGGGTTGATTACGGGTAGGAAGGTGTTAGCACTTACACCGTCCGTTCTAAGAACGTTACCTATTTAATCTAATGTTATTTGCAAGATTAATTTAATTGGTCCTTTATTAATTAAAAGAAAAGAATTTTTTTATTTTTTATTTTGACATGTCCCATTTTGTCAAGCATAATATCAAGAATGATAAATGACTAAGACATGGAATGGATGGCTAAATAGCCATTATTTTAGAACAAATTCTAAGTCTATAACATATTGTATAAAAGTGGTGAATTAAAATTTTATCTTTTGAAGAGAAATAATTTTTAAAATAAATGGCCAAATAAAAAAAAAATTTCAATGAATAATTTTAATTCAAAGAAATTTGTTTGAAGTAAGAGAAAGTTTTTTTTTTAAATAAATGGCCAAATAAAATCTCTTTTGTAATCAAGGAGAAAAATATTTTTAGGCACAATGAGATTTTTGCATTAATTTCTAAAAATGTCTTCATGAAAAATAAAGTTTTAATTCACCACAATCATAATGCTAAAACTATATGAATTTGTTCACTTTTATTTGAATACTTTATTTTACAAAAAGAAAAGTTTATTTTGGTTTATTTAAAAAATTATATTTACATTTACATAATTATTTTAATTTTTATGTGGATTAGACTTACGGCCAAGCTCCCGACAAAATCTAATATAAAGCCTCAAGATTATCTAGAAGAGTGTAATCTGATCGGCTATCCGATCCTCTCCCAATTTTTCCGTCATCAGGCCAGCCTTTAAATTATTTGGTTAATATATTAATTCAAAAATAAATAAATTAAATTAAAACACAAGTACAAATGCATAATGATATTATTACAAGTGAAGTGATATGAAATAAGATTATTTTATACAAATATGAATGATAACAATGAAAATATAATAAACATGTAAAATTCAAGACATCAATAGAAAGTTAAAGCATAAATGAAAGGTAAAAATAAAATTAAAAAGGTAAAAAAAATAATAAATAAAAATACAAACAAACCAGAAAAAAAAAAAAAGAAAGAAAGAGCAGGACTTACCTCCAAGGCGTATAAAAATGCTATGCTCAAAGAATTCTACACAAGCCTCACACGTTCTCTTCAAATCGAACCTTGAAAAGCAACCCACTTGCATGGAGAAAATTTTTTACTAAAATCTCGGGCTCTTATACTTAGTATTAAGCCCAAGTAAAAAAAAAATTACTAAAGTTCTGGGGCTCTTATACTTTGTATTAAGCCCAAGTGTATATTTTTTGGATATCCAAACCATTGAGAATCACTCCTTTATATAGGAGGAGGGGAGGGAGAAGGAGTTTGGTTTCTCCAATGTGGGACTTAGACACTTTAGTTTTTTCAACTTTTTTCTTTTTTTTTCTTTTTTTTGTTTAGATTTTCATTCACTTTTCAAGGTTTAAAAATAAATTTTATGAACAAAATTAAGTGTTCATACCTTGATTAAGTAATAAAAATAAAAAAAATGGATAAAATTGGTATCAACAATGACTAATGCGAACCAGCACAAGACAGAACCAGAAAGGGAGATAGAGAGAACAACCGAGGAAGATATTTCAAATAGATAATTTCATCAACAGTCGAGTCTGAACCGAATGACCGACTCGAAAAAACGTTAACAAACGACCAATCCAGAAACTCAACGGCAAACGAACTACCCCCCGTTTGTCGCGGATCATCTTTTTTCTGATTTTATAATGTCAATTCCTTTTCCAAATGGCTTTCGACTTCCTACGATGGAGCTTTATGATGGAACAATCGATCTATAGGAACATCTCATGATGTTCAATTTTATGAGGCTCTTGAATGGGGGATCCGACCTGATCAAATGTAGAGCCTTCCCAACGACATTAAAGAAATCAGCACTACTTTGGTTTTCAAGCCTTGAAACAGGTTCAATTTACGATTTCTCTAAATTGTCATTTAAATTGCTTAACCATTTTTCTACTAGTATGACACATCGGAAGACCTCGGGTAGCCTTATCAACCTAAGGCATGGCCGAGATGAATCCCTCAAAGATTTCATGTGGAGATTTGGAGAGGAAGCGGTTCAAATAAGGGATCTTAATCCCACAGTATCCCTGCATGCTATCATGGCTAGTTTGCATCTAGGACCGTTCGTAGATTCCCTGGCCAGAAAGCAGCCTTTGGATTTGGATGACTTGAGGGACAAGTCTATAGGATATATTAACATGGAGGAGATCGCTCTTGCTAGAAAGCAAATGGAACAACGTTTTTTCGAACCAGAGTCCACGAAAAATAGTAATCCCCATATTTCTATCTGACCGATTGTTCAAGAACAACAATACGGCAAACGAGGACCGGACAGAAGAGGTAGAACCATGATGAGAGAAGGTCGAACCAAATGAAACACTCGGACGATTTCAGATAGAGTGCGGCCCTAGTTCAGTGAATACACGCCATTAAATACTCGTCAGGATCAGATATTCCATGAAGTCTACAACACCAGTCTAATCCTTCTCTCAAGAAATGTTGGATAACAAAGAGTTCCGCCCAATGTAGATAAAAGCGAAAGGTACAAATTCGACAAAACATTTGGGCATACTACCGAGGAATGTATTAGCCTAAAAAATACAATCGAGCAACTTATCCGAGAAGGACACCTCAGCAAATATGTTGACCATCGTAGGAGTCAAAGCAGAGAGGCAAAGAAAGGGAGTTAATTTGAACGGAGCAGCCTGAGTCCAGATTCGAAGAAGAAGGCAGTCGTGACGACTTCCAACTCCCGAGATCAACCCATAAGAGGAGTCATCAATTTGATCGTCGGTGGGTTCGCGGGTGGCGGATGCTCCATCTCATCTCAAAAACACCATCTCTGAATAGTGATGTCGGTAAGCTATCCTTCTCCATTGCAGGATAAGCAATTTGAAGATGGACCGATCATCTTATTTTTGAACAATGATTTTGTCGAGTTGGATGAAAACTAAGATGATTTAATGGTAATTTCCATCATCTCGTCTAGGTAATGATCAATGGTTGCAACTTAACTACCCAATAGGTTCATTAATGGTAAAATGATGGGACGTGACACTTTGGCAATGAATACGTTACATATATCATACACCTTCCTATGTTTGAACTAAAGGGAACTTCTCTACTCCATACCGATAGAGGAAGAAAGAAAGCTCGGTCGGTGTAGAACTCACTCGGAAAAATTTTGTTTTGAAATTTTTGTACGAAGTGTCAAAGGCAGAAAGTAATATCTTTCGAGGATGGTCATTGATTGACACCCAACCTCCCTTACCAACTCCCCTACATTGAAAAAAATAAAAGAACACTCATATACTCGGTTCCCGACCAATGTAACATACCAGCACCTCAAAGGCCCTAACAAATGCCCAGCTATTTGGATGAAGTTGGGTCGGGGCAACATTTAGTTTAGATAAAACTTCGTATTGGAAGTTTGAGAGGGGAAGCCGAAGACTGAGCCGAATGAAGAATGTATCATATACATAAATCTAGCCTAGGACGTTGTTTTCACTTGGAGATATGAAAACTCTTTCTTTAGAGTTACACAGTCGACATATGAACTTTGTTTCAACTCCATCAGCCGCTATTATGATACATCTCCGAAGTATGGAAATACTCTCAGCTGAATTAAAATTTGAGCAATATTTGTATGGGTCACTCGAGTTAGGGGATGATGACTGACTTTTTTGACTAGACATTTCCCTAACCATATTCTTAGAATGTTTATTACTAGGGTTTGGATCCACGATTTTTTGACGGAATGATGTAGAAGGGAGTTCACCCAAGATTTCCATTTATGAACTGTCACTACTCTCATCAACTGATACACTACACTTCATAATGTAAAAACTATACTCGAAATAATGTTATGAAAAAACATAAGAGGAAAGAATAAAGGAAATACCTACTAAAAGAGTAGAATGTGAAGAAATTCTTTCTTGGGAGTAAATCTCAAAGCTTGAATGAGAAATAATGAGGGCTTCGAAAAAATGGAAGGCAAGGAATTGGTATGCGAGTAGTTTATGAAGAAGTAAGGAGTTGAATGGAATAAAGTAAGGGGAAGAATAAGTTTTACATAAAGTAAAACTCCCATTGATCCACGGTTGATGATGTAGGGAATTGAAAAGTTTTAATTTTAACCATAGATTGGTTCAACGATGGAGATTCGTCTAGGTAGTGATCAACGGCTGCAGGTTAACTACCCAATAGGTTCATTAATGGTGAAATGATGGGACGTGACATTTTGGCAATGAATACGTTACACGTGTCATACACCTTCCTATGTCTGAGCTAAACGCGTGCAACACGAAATGTCTCATTGATACCCAACAAAGAGCGTGGTGTCTGGAACATCCTAGCCCATTTCTCTCTCAAACTCGGCCCATCTCTTCAGATGACCGAGCTAAGGAGCTGTGGACCGTCTTGGGCTTGACAAATGGACTTACTGACCAACCATACAAGCCTGTCCGATAAAATAGGCCCATTTGAATAACAGGCCCAGAGAGGTTTGGGTAAAATCGGTATCAATCCTGTTGTAGGGATTCGACTGATATTTATTAATGAATATGAAATTATCCATTCTCCAACGTTCACTTCTGACTGGCACCATCATGACCAACGGTTGTGAACGGTTTCGCGCCTTAATGATCGATCCAAATGAATCCTAACATCCTACATGGCTTGAATGGTAGGAATTCGAGCAGTTAGTGTTCAGGTCATTTATATAAACTAGCCTGGTTGCCTAAACTAGGCATGTTCCATTCTTATCTAAAACACACGTATCGATCATACTTTACGATCATTTTTGCTGACCTGCCTAGGTTTTCTTGACCTTGTTGTTGTCCTTCCCAAGGACTTCCAACGAGTTTCCTTTTTGCCGATCTAGGTCTCGGTCAGTACCCGAAATAGTTATAATAGGAATAGTTAAGCTTTGTCAAACTTTGAAGCCTTGTTTATTTTGATATGAAGTCTACCAAGAATGGCAAATGTATATGACAGGGCGGGTTCTGCTTCCCTAACCCTCGCTCTCACCCCCATTTTATGCACTGATTTATGATACTCACAAGGGAAGCATATATTTATTGATATTTAATAATTTAAAATATAATTTTAAAAATTATAAAACAAATAAAATAAATTTTAATATCACATATAATAACTAGGGATGTTTATGACCTATCCCGATCCAATGATCTGTCGTAACTCGAAACTAATTAAGTCGAGTTCGGGTAGCACTCTGGATTAGTCTAGCTCAACCTTATATAACATAATGCTTTAAAACTTGTATGTTTTTTTTAATAGTGGTAAATTATATTACTTTAAGACATAAATTAATATCTTTTATATAACATGATAATATTTTTTTATTGATATAATTTATTTCATAATATTTATTATAAAATTCTCCTAGTTTTTATTTTATATTTCTAAAATTTTATGACTCATATATGCATAACAGTTAATATTGTATATTTTATATAAATATCAGGTCAACTCTCCTGACCCAATCATTAGTTGGGTCATGACCAATTAGGTTCGGGTCCAAAAAAATAACCCGATCAACTATCGAGTTGGGTTCAAGTCGGGATAAACTTGTCCCTTGAACACCCCCAATCACAACTTTGTTTAAAATTTATAATATTTACAAAATTAAAAGAATATCACAAACAACATATCAATTTTAATTGTATTTTACAATAGTCAATTTACATAAATAATTATATAAATAGTAAACATGTTTACAACAATTTTTATCGTTAAAAGTTCATTCACTAAAAATTCTATGATAAAATAATAATAATAATATATAAAATTTTATCTCATATCGAAGCGAAAGAGAAATAATCAAAATATATGTAGAATATTAAATAAAAAATAAAATTTGCGATATCCACAAAGCAAGTACTATGATTCTTATCTCACTTTTATTTATTATACGAGTACCTATCCCCGTTTAATTGTGGGTAATTCTTGTAAATCTCCACATGCAGTGATTTTTGCCATTCTTAGTGTCTACTTGTCTAATTAATAAAATATGTATCCGTATTCATATTCTAATAAACTTTTTCCCTCTATACTCGCATTCTATTCATTCTTTTTTTTTTCCCTAACACTCTTTGGGTGTGGTGTGGAGCTAATTGGACATTTAATGTCGTAATCCTAATAACAAAATAGTTGTAGTGAGAGTAGAATTCCTGCACTATAAGTAAAAATCGTCCATATAAAACTCAGGTTGTCAATTGAGTCAGGCATCATAATCACATTCATATTCATTCGAGTATATTATATCTCACTTATCTATAATTGAATAGGGTAAATAAATTCTGAATAAAAATTAAGGTAACTTAATAATAAAGTAAATACCCATTTAATCTTCTAAAATTAGGTGTTAAAAAAGTATTTTCTTATACTCTAGAGAGAAAGTTTCCTTTCTTTGGTTCATTAAATCTTCATGAAACTTCACACATTCCTACTTGATCTGCGGATGATTGTTTTTGGCGGGCTTGACCTACCACGAATGAATCCAATTAAGCTGGCTCTGTGGGTTTGGATTTGGCGACTGTAGGGCTCAGCTAGGTATCTTTTGGGCCATTTAGTCTTGGACCTGAGTTCCTATCCACCTTTGGGTCATTTGACTTAACCCTCAAAAGTTCAACAGATTAACGTTGTTGTCGACCCAATGAATAGCCTATTCAGTTGTCAGTATTAAGTTTAAAACTTACACGGGTCGTAACCCACAAACAGGCCTATGACTTGGAATAGAAGATACATTGTTTTGTTTTGCTCGCTTTTTAACTTCTTCTTTCTTTCCATGTCATAACGGCTTAGAGTTGCTTCCATGAATCCAATAAATTGTAATGCAATTTTTTTTAAAAAATAAAAATTTAAGGGAGGGAAGGTTGCCTTTTTTGTGAAATTCTTATTCTTTAAACTATATTAGATTTTATCCTCGTGCAATGCACGGATAAATTTAAGAATTAGATGATAAAAATAAATATAATTTAATTAAAAATAATTTTATTAAATAAAATATATGTAATAATTCATAAAAAATATTTATAAATTTAGTTTAAAAATATATAATATTTTTATAAAAGAATTTCATTTTAATATAAATACTAAAGAATTTAAATATATAATATTATAAAACAACTTACATGTTTAAAATTTTATAAAACTAAAATATTTTTAGTTTCACAATGAAAGAGAAGCTCATGCACACTAAGCAAGTATAGTATCAAAATTAAAATGTGTGATGAAATATTATAAAATCAAAAAAAAAAAAAATTCATGTAAACTATTATTTTTTGTTAATTTAATTTTTATCTTTCTTTTTCTTTTTTTCATTCCATTTGTATTTTTTGTTCTTACTTTGCCTATGTAATTTTAATATTATTTTTTTAAGGAGTTTACATCAACATATTACAATCTCAGAGTTGAGAGAAAATGAATTCGTATATTTCTCATTGATCAAAATATGCATTATATACACATGCCAATTCTAACTAACTGCTATGCTAACTGACATAACTAACTAACTAACAGGTATAATTTATATAATGTGTAATACTCCCCCTCAAGGTGGGAAGTAGATGTCTAATATTCCCAGTTTGGACATGAGAAGTTTGAACTGAGTAGTAGTAATTGGTTTTGTTAACAGATCTGCAAGTTGGTGTTGTGACTTGACATGCACCAATTTGACCAAACCAGCATTTACCTTTTCCCTAATAAAATGACAATCAATCTTTACATGTTTAGATCTTTCATGAAAAAATGGATCGGTGGCAAGATAAATAGCTGCTTGATTGTCACAAAAATCATAGCAACATCTATTTGAACTTCAAAATCCCTCAGCAATGATGTTAACCATGTAATTTCACCAGAAACACTAGCTAAGGCTCAGTATTCTGCTTCTGCAAAAGATCTAGACACAGTGTGTTGCTTCTTAAACTTCTAAGCAATCAAGGAATCGGCCAAGAAAACACATAAGCCTGTAGTTGATCTCATTGTACCAGGACAACTTCCCCAATCAGTATCAACAAAGGCTTTGATATGGAGTGAAGAAGAGGCTGAGAACAATATGCCTAGGCCTGGGGCAGTCTTCAAATATCTGAGAAGATGATGTAAAGCCTGCAGATGAGGAGTCATTGGAGAACATGAATTGGCTTAATCTATTTACTGCATAACAGATGTCAGGTCGTGAAATTGTCAAGTACATTAATCTCTGTTGATACCCAATTTTATCTATTTTTTTAATTTTTATTTATTTAATTTAATTTAATTTCCTTCTTTAAAAAAAGAAATAAAAGAAATAAAGAAATAAAAGAAATAAAATAAAAAAACTTTGTACGGGTCAACCCATGACCCATTTTTTCTTCTCAACCCATAACCCATTTCTCCATCTCAACCCACAACCCAACTTCCTTCTTCCTGCTGCTGCAACCCTAGCCTCCAGAATCAGCCTGCATTGAATTGGATTAAAGGCTTCTGGCAGTTTTATATTCCATTTGCCTTCCAAAACCGAAAATGAATTATTGCAAATTGAATGAATTTTAAGAAGCAAAAGACACAGACAGATTTAAAAAGGGGAGATCATTCGGAAGAAAGGGATCACAAACTAAAAATTCACATAGATAAGGAAAAAATTTCATACTTCAGTGGTCCCAAAAACTACTCACTCCCATCTCCAATCTTCGTTCATTCCACCATCTTCAAGCTTCCACTTACAGCACCATCCATAACCCACCATTTCTCCTCATCCAAAAACAGAGCTTCATCATTTTTTTTTTCTTTTTCTTCCCTCAATCTCCAACAGCTCCTCCATCCCACCAAACCCACCATCTTCAACCTTAAAACTCACCACTCCCAAGCCACCATTTTTTCAAATTTCAACAACTTACCACGAACGGAGCATCCGCAACTTCCCACTGCTGTCGAACCCGCATCAGTCCGGCTGGCCAAGCCACAGACCGACCCGCACGCAGTCAGGTCCGCTGAGATCCGGCGAGCCACACGCCGACCCCGCCGTCCCTGCAACTCGTCGCCGCTCAACCCGACCCCTGACTCCCTCGCGCCTACGCCTCATCGCCGAGCTCCATCACGCCGTCGTAAATTGCCCGTCCTTGCACCATACGGTCCCGTCGCCGGAGCCTCACAACGCTTCCCCGCCATCCTCGTGCCAACGTCTCGGCTCCATCACTCCCCACCGTGCACCGTGAGTTCTTCCCTCTCCTTTATCTCCTTGCTTTTTCTCGTTCTGTTTCAATGCTTAAAGACTAAAAGTCTCTTCATTTCTTTTTATGCTAGTCACCGGTGACTAGCCTTTTACCATCTTTTTTTTTTCTTAGATAATGATAAAAAGAATAATAATAATAATAGAAAGAGTTGTTGGTTAAATGGTTCCACCGAGCCCACTTCTACGTGGGTAATTTCATTTGTGACAAAATATAATAATAAAAAGAGTGGATTGGTTTAATGTTACTTTTTGAAGCAAAAATAAAAAAATAAAAATATATATTTTTGAATTTAATTATTTTTTTAGGATTAATTCTCATTTGATAGTGTTTGTTTAGTTTAATGGTATTTTATGTTATGTCTTGTGGTCAAGGAAAAAATGTATAAAGCAAAAAATAAAAATACATAAAAAATAAAAAAATAAAAATACATAATATTTGGTTTGTTGTTATGATTATTATACTCATTAGCATGTGATTTTAATTTAATTATTGTTGTATTAATCAAATAATTTTTAAATTGGCCGATGACGGAAAAATTGGGAGAGGATCGGAGCGCTGATCAAGTACACTTTTTCCGATAATCTTGAGGCTTTATATTGGATTTTGCCAGGAGTGCTGGCGAGGTCTAATTCTCACACTAATTTAAAATATTTTCTCTAAATAAAATACAACCCTTTTTTTAAAAATTAAAATAAAATATCTTTTTTGTAAAAAATAAAAAATCCTTAAATAAAAATGAACAAATTCATACAGTTTTAGCATCATGATTGTGGTGAATTAAAACTTTATTTTTCATGAAGACATTTTTAGAAATTAATACAAAAATCTCATTGTGCCTAAAAATATTTTTTTTCCTTGATTACAAAAGAGATTTTATTTGGCCATTTACTTAAAAAACATTTTCTTACCTTAAACAAATTTCTTTGAATTAAAATTATTCATTGAAATAATGTTTTATTTGGCCATTTATTTTAAAAATTACTTCTCTCCAAAAAAATAAAATTTTAATTCACCATTTTTATACAATGTGTTGTAAACTTAGAATTTATTTCAAAATAATGGCTATTTAGTCACCCATTGCTTGTCTTAGTCATTTATCATTCTTGATATTATGCTTGACAAAATGGGACATGTCAAAATAAAAAAATAAAAAAATTCTTTTCTTTAAATTAATAAAGGACCAATTTAATTAATCTTGCAAATAACATTAGATTAAATAGGTAACGTTCTTAGAACGGATGGTGTAGGTGCTAACACCTTCCTATCCATAATCAACCCCCGAACCATGAACTCTGAAATGCAGACCATCTTTTAGGTGTCCAATTGCACCATTCCATTTAATGGATAAAGCGATTGGTGGCGACTCCCAACACCCCGAGGTCTTCTCCTTTCCTTTTCCCCTCATTTTTTTTATTTTCGCGGCGCCCTTCGGGACGGTTGCGACAATCTCCCAATGATCCTTATGTACATGGAGGCATCTTCAAGTAAATCACCATTTGAGCTGTTGAGTTTTAAATTTGGCTCCATGGGTAAGCATACTGGCTTCCAGACTAGATATCCAGTATCTTTAAGCAAGGAAAAAGTGTATTTCTTCTGACATAAGTAGACTCCCTATACTGAAGTTGCAATATCTAACCCAAGAAAATACTTCAAATCACTAAGCACTTTGAGTTTGAATAAACTTTGCAGCAAAGACTTAACATGTTGTATCTCATATTGATTTGCACCGGCTATTATGATATCATCAACATAAACCAGCAAGATGACCAAAGAAGTACCTATCCCCTTAGAAAATAACGAATAATCACTCTTTGATTAGTGAAAACCATGAGTGACCAAGGCAGTGGAGAATTTCTGAAACCATCGCCTAGATGCTTGCCTTAATCCATAAATGGATTTGTTGAGCTGGTTCTCCCCCTTTCTAGGATACCCTAATGGCAAGTCCATGTAAACTTCCTTAAAAAATTCACCATTAAGAAAAGCATTGTTGATGTCCAATTGCAATAATTTCCATTATTTAATAGCAGCAATGGATAGTAATACACATACTATTGTGAGTTTAGCAACAGGTGAAAAAGTGTCTAAAAAGTCAACTTCAGCCTATTGTGTGTAGCCCTTGGCTACTAGACAAGCCTTATGTCTCTCCACTGTACCATCTAAGTTGTACTTAACCTTATAAATCCATCGGCAACCAATGGTGTGTTTTCCTGCTGGTAATGGTACAACATACCAAGTATGAGTGTCTTCCATTGCTTGCAACTCAAGAGTCATGGCCTTTTGCCATTCAGGATATTTAGCTGCCTAATGGTAAAATGTTAGCTCAAAAACAAAATCTCCATGCATGACAAATTATCTGTAATGGTGGCTAAGGTTGTTATAGGTTAGGTGAGAAGTAATTGGATATAATGTTGAAGTAAAGTGACACTTATATTGTTGCAAGTAGGATTGTAACCTGGAAGGTCTGGATGACCTTTCTTAAGGGTGATTGTTGTGTTGAATTGGAAGAAGAAATGACAACTTGAGGTTGATGAGTGGTTGAAATGATAGTTTGAGGTTGATGAGTTGTTGAAGGAATGTATGTTTGAGGAGTAGGAAGAACAAAACAATAAAGTGATCACTGTTGAATTCAGTAATAGGTAGGGTCTGAAAAGGAAATGTGGACTCACAAAATTGAACATCCCTTGAGATAAAGAATTGTTTTGTCTCTAAATTATATAGTTTGTAACCTTTTTACCCAAGAGGGTAGCCAAGAAAGACACATGGAACAACTCTTGGACTAAATTTTGTATTGTTTGAAGGAAGAGTTACAGTAAAGCACAAGTAGCCAAAGACTTTTAATGATGTATAATCTGGCTCCTTATTGTATAATTTTTGAAAAGGAGTCTGAAATTGCAATAATGGTGCAAGGATTATGTTGATTAGAAAGGTGGCTGTGTGCAAACACTTCCCCTAAAATGAGATTGGAACTGGAAGTAGAGAGCTCGAGCCACATTTAGCAAATGTTAATACTTCCTATCCACTACAGAGTTCTGTTCTAGCCTTTGTACATAAGAATGCTGGTGAATTACCCTTTTATTCTTCAAGAAATCAGTTAAGGCTAGCTTCTTAGCATTGTCTGATCTCAAGAGTTTTATAGTTTTGCTAAACTGTGTGAGAACCATTTTAAAAAATTACTGTAGTAAAACAGTAGCTTCTGATTTTGTGGCCATGAGATAAGTCCAAGTAAACCTTGTGCAATCATTTACCAGAGTTAAAAAATATCTCTTACCATTATAGGTTGGGATGTGATATGGACCCCATACATCACAGTGTACTAAGTCAAAAGCAGAACTAAAGACATGATTATTTGAGACAAATGATAATCTACGAAATTTAGCTAAAGGACAAATGTGATACATAGAAGTAGGATTAGATTTAAGTAAACAAAGAGTATTATTTAATTTTTGCAGAACTTTGTGAGACAAATGGCCAAGTCTTGCATGCCAAGTATCAAAAGAAACAAAAAAAAGCACTATTTACAGGATTTAAAAAAGTAATACAAGGATAATTTGTAGGTACAATAGAATTGTGGCTACTATTTACATGATTATTGTTTACAGCAGTAAGCAAAAAACAACTAGAGTTTGAATTAAAATATGATACAGTCTTGAATGATGAGGAGCTGACTGGTTCGAAGACATAAAGGCCTCCAAGTAAGTTACCCCTGCTAATCACTTTCAAACTGTTGAGATCCTGTATAAGGAAAGAGGTGTCGGTGAATAAAACCAAAAAAGGAAAACATTTTAGTAAGGCACTAAGAGTGTGTTTGAAATGTAAAAAAAAATAAGAAATGATTTGATTTGTAAATCAAATTTAATTAAATCTTGTGTTTGGAATATTAAAAAATAGGAAATGATTTGATTTCTAAAATCTCATGGATTTCAATTCATTTGTTTTAGAAATTCCATCAAATTTGATAGGATTTGGTAGGATTTGATTTGATTTGAAATGAATAGACTATTTTATCCTTAATAACTATCTCTAACCACCTCTTATAAGGGTTAAAATATAAAATAATAAAACCAAATCAAATCAATTCTCATTTTAATGAATTTCAAACACAAAATTTGATTTCTAAATCAATTCAATTCTTTTTTTTTTAAAGTTCCAAACATAAAATTTGATTTCTAAATCAAATCAATTCAATTCAAATCAAATCAAATTATTTCCCATTTTAATTCATTCCAAACACAACCTAAGAGAAATAAGATTCACATGAAATTGTGGAATGTATAAAACATTGGAAAGAACCAAACTTGGAGTTAACTACACATAACCTATGGAATGAATTTGAACTTGATCATTATTTGGAAGAGTGACATAGGAATTATTTAAAATAGACATTTGAACAAAATTATCTAAAGAATATGTAATATGACTTATGGCACCAGAATCCACAAGCCACACATCAGAATGTACAGGAATTTGAGAAGAATTTGCAGACAACACAGTACCTATGGAAAAAAGATTAATAGGCTCTACATTTGGTTGAGCAGCCTGAGATATCTGGGATGTGATGACTATTTAGAACTGTTGGTATTGCTCTGGAGTGAAATGCAATGCACTATTACCAACTTGAATTGAAATCAAATTAGAAACTTGATTTATAATGGCAGCAGCCTTATTCTTGAACCATTTCTTGCAATTAGGAGGAAATCTATGTAGCTTGAAACACTTTTCTTTAAAATGACCATATGCATCACAATGAGTACATAGGGGCCTATCTTTATTCCCAAATCTTTGTGCAAAATTCAAATGTTGCTTAGAGCCCATAGATTTCACAGCAAAAGCTGCTTGTGAATTAGAATGCTGAGAGTGAATGACACCCAAGCTCCTGCTGCTTCTCCTCTTGGAGAATAAAAGAAAACACTTTGTTAATAGGAGGAAGTGGATCCATCAGCAGAATTTGACCACGGGTTTAAGAAAAAATATCATTCAAACTGATCAAAAAACACATAACGTATTTAGACTGAAGGTAATCTTGCAATGGTTTGGCTCCACCACATGTGCAATGAAGCAAGGGACGACTATCACTCAGTTCTTCCCAAATTATTTTAAGTTTGGTGAAGTACTATATGACAGAAAGTGCACCTTGGGAAAGACTCAACAAATCTTTTCGAAGTTGAAACAAACGTGGCCCACTGCACTGCTGAAAAAGATCCCTAAGATCATCCCAGATTGCTTGAGCTGAAGTTGAATAGATCACACTAGCAGAGATTTCCTTGGAAATTGAATGCAGTAACTAATAACTCACTACATTGTTGTTTCGTTCCTAAGATGCAAGGAGCATAGGATCAGTGCCATCAGGTTTTGGGATAGAACCATCCACAAAATCGAATTTTTTCTTGACATTCAAAGCTATCTTCATCGATCTGCTCCATGAGTTGTAATTATCACTTGTCAATGGCTAAGAGACAAGTAATAATCCAGGGTTATCATAGGGATGAAGAAGAAAAGGGTTGGTAAAATCATCACCAACAGACAAATTTACCATTGGAACAAAGAAAAGAGAATGATCAAGAATGATCAGAATAGAAGCAACGAAGAATAAGAAACGAAAAACAAAGAATGCAAAAAAAAAGGAATGCGAAATTAAAAAATCTCTGATACCTGATTGCTACCGCAAGTACACGGATCGCTCAAGTAATACAGATACAGAGTAAAAGTTTGTTCCCACGAGGATATTACGTTATAAAACTAAGTACCAACCAATATCTTAATCCATTCTATTTAAGGACATAAAAATAGGAAAACAATAAACTAAACTAAACTAAATCTAATCTACAAAAGCAATAAACATAAACACGATTAGGTTTTAGGAAATCCTCCTTCACCCTCTACATCTACCAACAACATGCAATCCTCCTCATAAATACAAATGCATTGATTAAGTTAGCTTGAGAATCTGAAGTAGTCAAAAGCCTATGTCTAGGTCAATCAACCTTGGTAGATCCAAGATCCACTCATGAACGATTTATTCTCAATCACACACTATACATGGCTAATAGGTATATTTCTATCCTATTAACGAATCAACTCATCCAAGCCAATTGAATTCATCGAACATGTATCAACCATACCATATCCATATTCACAAATCCCTATGTCTAGTTCATTTGCTCATATTAAAATCATGCAATCAGTGATCAGCCAACCACAAGTATTAAACATAGATTATGATTGAATAATAACCAAACATCCACACAAACTCAGAGAAGAACACATCATTAATATATATAAAAGGATCCAAAATATTCTTAAACATAGCTCAACTATACAAAAGATAAGGAAGAGAATAGAGAAAGGAAAAAGAGAGAAAGGAAGCTCATTGATTTGTCTCTGAAGGTTGAATCCTCCTTCAATCCTTTTGATCCTTGACTCCAATCTACCAGCAATGGAGATCTAGCCAAACTATCTAACCGAAACTACCTAAAACTAACTAAACCTAAGAAAATTACAAAGAACAAAAAATGGAAATGGCCCAAAATGGCCAGAACAAAGAAAAAAATGCACAAAATCTATTTATAGGCTCAGCTGGCCACCTCAGCACCACGGCCCCCACATACGCGCGCCGCGGCGGCCATTGGGTCGATCTACGTTCGCCGCGGTGCCCACTCAATCTGGTCGCGGCCCTCTTGCCTCGGGTCCAAGTATGGCATGCTGAAAATGTCTCTCAGTGTCGCGGCGCACAACACCATGCGCCGCGGCGGTGACCACTGAAATGTTAATTTGATTTCCTCTTCCTCTTTAAGCTTAATTGCTCCATATTTAACCTTGTTTGGAGCCCCTCCTATCATAGACAATGCACCACATCAGTAACATATATAAATCTACTTAATCCATAAGCATTTAAACACAATTTGCTATAAAACATATAAGAAAGACTTAGAATCAGAATATGACAAATATAAGTACAAAATCCTCTAAATATGCATTATAAATAAGTACTAAGCATTCATTCTAGCACAACAATAACTGCATTTTATGGAGTTATCACACCCCCAAACCTACATTTTGCAAGTCCTCGAGCAAAACAAAATAGAACTAAGTAAATCACTTAAACAATCAAATCAAACTTTTCATTCAGTAAATATTATTTCAATCTTCTTTTTCATTTAAAAATAAATACTAATGTGTAATGACTACATCAATCCTTAAAAAGTGCAAATGCCCGTTAAACAGCTCCACACATATACAATCCTTAACATGCTATTAATCCAGACAACTCTCCATGCAATTCACATTTATCACAAACATGTAAGATAAACTTCTCCTAATCAAGTCATACATATTCAGATAAGTTTATAAACATACATGCATATGATTCACAGAATCCACAAAATTATAAATTAACTCTCTCTCCACTAATGTAAAGCACACAAGATTGATGATCAAAAAGGACTTTATCAGCTTATATTGTAAGGCCTATGGTAAGGGCAAAAGAAATGAACGAAAATGATATAACACAAACATCAAGACACACAACATACTACTTCAAGACATGAGCCAAAACGTGATATTAGCAGGGTATTCAAAAGTGAGATCAGGAAACTTGTCAAAACCATTTTCGATGCTTTTCACACTTTACTTTTCTTAAGTTTTGCTTTTCTTCGTCTTTTATTTTTCTATTTTGCAAAGCATTGCTTTTTTTTTTCTTTTGCATCAGGCTCCTTCAGGCTCATTTTGAATTGAATATTTCATACCCCTAATCATTAGACTCATTTCAAGAAATAGCATACCATGAACTCAACAAACAATAAGGGTAGGAAGAAAATGACATGTTTTCACATGCATTAAAATGGGTAACAGGTTAACGAATACAATGGTAATGAAAAACCAAAAAGCCAAACAATTTAAGGCTTCAAAATGGGACCTAGGGATATCATCATATCAGGGTAAGCTTTTTAAGGCTCAATCGGTCCAAACAATACCCTAATCATTTCCTCAATCATGCACAACCTAGGATTTCACTTCAAGAGAGTTCAAAAACAATTTCTAAGATAATCAAAACTCTACATGTACATCCATAAACATTCTCAAAACATGCACTCTTATCATTTTCAAAGTTATACTTGCATCTAAGTGAGATGTAAATCATGCATCAAAAGCAACTAAACTGTTTCACATCTTCTAGATCACATAAGGTTTCACTGAAAAAGGGGCAAATAATAACCTTTCACATCATGAACAACCAAAACAACACCAGCATTCTTGCAAAATGTCATGCATTCAAATAGATTCAACTTTTTCAATTCAAGCACGCATAACATCGTTTGCAAACAGATTGAAAATCTTGTCATCAGCACATCAGTGATAGTCAAAATAAGATATAATCATGAAAATATATTGACTAAAACCACTACATACTCAAAATACCAATACATGTTAACATTAAGTATAAAGATAATAAAACATGTAAAGATACTCCCACAAACCTAAATAAAATGTATCTTTAAAGAACATGGCCTATAGGGTAACTGAGACTAGTACTGAGCATTACTAAATACACACAAACATAAAAATAACAAAAATAGGGTTCAAATACGCCATCGGTGCCACATGCCTGGTATGCACGCTCATAAAAAAGTCTGCAGAATTCAGAAAACACCCTGCGCATGCAGACGCACTACATAGCACCGCCACAAGAAGAACCTAAGTCGCTAAATTTAACAGCAAACACAATTTTGTTGCTGAGTTTGGCTCATATGGGTCTCTAGCTGCAACAAAACTTGTTCAAAAAGTTAAATTACAAAAATGTACAACTTAAACATATTAAAACTCAAAAACAACATATTAACCTATTTACAAACTAAAACAAACTTCAAACCTAAAAACAAACAAGAACATAGAACTAACATAATTACACATTAACCTATACAAAAACTAACACAAACAACACTTAAAACATAAACAAACAAAAACTAAAATAACTAAACATAACTAACAAATATTAAAACTAACTAAACTAACATACTAACACATATACATACTAACATATTAAGAAAACATATTAACACACTAACATACTAATATGCTAACATATTTAACATAAACATATTAACATACTACCTATTTATACACAAGTAAAAGCATTAATTAAGCATAAACATGAGATTCCCTCTCACAAAGGGCCTGAGTTATAGTCCCCGTAAGACTTTGTCACCAAAATTGAAGTGCTACGGATGAGTAGTCCTCAAGAACTTGATCCAAGGGTTATCCTTTCCAGGAGTCGCGAATTCCCTCAAGGGCCTCATATGAATGAAATCACCCAGCTTCTTATTTGAAATTAAAATAAAATAAAAACAAAACATAGATTATATACAACTTATAAACAACTTGAATTAGAACTAATCAAACTCATTGTTGTTATTAGCAATATAAAAACTATCCCTGGTAACGGCGCCAAAAACTTGATTGCTACCGCAAGTGCACGGATCACTCAAGTAATACAGATACAGAGTAAAAGTTCGTTCCCACGAGGATATTACGTTATACAACTAAGTACCAACCAATAGCTAAATCCATTCTATTCAAGGACATAAAAATAGGAAAGTAATAAACTAAACTAAATCTAATCTACAAAAGCAATAAATATAAACACGGTTAAGTTTTAGGAAATCCTCCTTCACCCTCTACATCTACCAACAACATGCAATCCTCCTCATAAATACAAATGCATTAATTAAGTTAGCCTGAGAATCTGAAGTAGTCAAAAGCCTATGTCTATGTCAATCAACCCTGGTAGATCCAAGATCCTCTCATGAACGATCTATTCTCAATCACACACTATACATGACTAATAGGTATATTTCTATCCTATTAACGAATCAACTCATCCAAGCCAATTGAACTCATCGAACATGTATCAACCATACTATATCCATATTCACAAATCCCTATGTCTAGTTCATTTGCTCATATTAAAATCATGCAATCAGTGATCAGTCAACCACAAGCATTAAACATAGATTATGATTGAACAATAACCAAACATCTACACAAACTCAGAAAAGAACACATCATTAATATATATAAAAGGATCCAAAATATTCCTAAACATAGCTCAGCTATACAAAAGATAAGGAAGATAAGAGAGAAAGGGAAAAGAGATAAAGTAAGCTCATTGATTTGTCTCTGAAGGTTGAATCCTCTTTTAATCATTTTGATCCTTGACTCCAATCCACCAGCAATGGAGATCTAGCCAAACTATCTAACCTAAACTACCTAAAACTAACTAAACCTAAGAAAACTACAAAGAACAAAAAATGGAAATGGCCCAAAATGGCCAGAACAGAGAGAAAAATGCATAAAATCTATTTATAGGCTCAGCTGGCCGCCTCAGCGCCGCGGCCCCCACATACGCGCGTCGTGTCGTCCATTGGGTCGGTCTACGTACGCCGCGGTGCCCACTCAATCTGGCCGCGGCCCTCTTGCCTCGGGTCCAAGTATGGCATGCTGAAAATGCCTCTCAGCGCCACGACGGTGACCATTGAAATGCTAATTTGGCTTCCTCTTCCTCTTTAAGCTCAAGTGCTCCATATTTAACCTTATTTGGAGTCCCTCCTATCATAGAGAATACATCAAATCAGTAACATATATAAATCTACTTAATCCATAAGCATTTAAACACAATTTGCTATAAAACATATAAGAAAGACTTAGAATCAGAATATGACAAATATAAGTACAAAACCCTCTAAATATGCATTATAAATAAGGACTAAACATTCATTCTAGCACAGAGATAGAGCACTAATAACTGCATTTTATGGAGTTATCAATACCATATTACAATCTCAGAGTTAAGAGAAAATGAATTCGTATATTTCTCATTGATCAACATATGCATTATATACACATGCCACTTCTTACTAACTGCTAAATGACATAACTAACTAACTAACAGGTATAATTTACATAATGTGTAATACAACATTCTAACTTATTGGGTTTTTAGTATTTGAATATGTGTCAGCGACGTATACAGAGTGTTGTATTAAAAAATGACAATATATTCCTCTTTTTTGGGATGGAAGTTTTTTTAATCAAATAAAGTATTTTGATTATTATTATTATTTATTTAAGAAGTTGTAATTTTTTTCTTATTCATTTTTTATTTTTAATATTTGGTTATTGAATTTTACTTTTTTAATTATTATTTGATTTTTGTACATGTAACATTTTTTTATCACATGTCTCATATTGTTATATTATATTATATATAGCAAAAAATGACCACATAAGATAACATATGAAAGAATATTAGTTACTCTACTTACCACATATCAAAAAAGTAATGTAATTACTTGTTGATGAGGTGACACATGGCAAAATTGGAGATCATATGCTCCTGGCTAAGTCATGACTGATTTAATGAGACGAATTCTATATTTAGACAAAATATACAAATTTAAGTCTTATGAATAATTAGGCAAATAATTACTTGTTTTGAAATATTATTTTAATTAGGCTAATAATCTTATTTGTCATTAGTTTACTTCCTCTTAAAATAAATAAAATATTTATTTAAAAAATTACCTTGAACAACAATCAATCCTCCAATAATTTTGTCATAAAGATATTATTAAATTATAAATAATATATAAAACACATCTTTATTAATTTTATTATTTGTTTATAAGAAGTCCACCCCCATTATGTAGATAATGATAATTTCATTATTTTCTTTATAAAGAGTCCACCCCCATTACTTTTATTATTTGATTTTTGAAATAAAAATTATGACTTGTTCTTTATGCAGAAAATGAGAGAGTTGTTCATAGGTATAGTTGACTCATGTATCACAAACCAATAATATGTCAATGTCTTATAATAGTTGGCATAATTTATTTTTAATGGTAATGACAATGATAGTAATTGATTAGATATTTTTTACTTAGTTTGAATCTAAAATTCTGAAAGAAAATTAGTAGATAAAATTATATTAATTTGTTCCCCAAATTATGAGGAAATATAAGAAGATAAACTGAAACTAATATTTAATGTTGACCACAATATATATTAGAAAATTAGCTAAATTGCATTATAAATTGTAAAAACTTACAAATATATATTATATCAGATCAAAATGGTTTGATTTGTCGCACAAAATATTAATCAATTCCTAATTCTCTCATTTTTGGGTGGAGCCAATAATTGTAACCTTTTTTTTATACAACAAATTTGATAACTTAGCCTACAATTGATTCGTTGGCAAATTTTTTGAAAGAAGCATAAATTAGTCTTCTACAATAATGGAAAGGAATTGGAAATAAAAAATGGAAATAATTTTACAATAAATTCAAAAATTTACCAATTATAGAGATTGACAATTAGTGATATTTAACAAAAGCAATAAAGCTACTTTGAAGAATGCTCTAACCTCTCAACTACTCCCACTTCCAACTTAAAGGTTGTCGGAGGTCTGCTGCCACCAGTCATCGCTTGTCCGCTTTATCCAGGTATGGTTCGTAAGACTCGCAATATTGTACCTATGAGAGGAAGATCAAGCAACCATGACAAAGAAGACGATCGATATGTATTTTGAGACTTCAACATAGTCTTCTATTTTGTTATAAATTCTGATTTTCAAAATATTCTTCTATTTCATCCAAATAATGAGTCTTTCTAGGTTTCAACTTACTTTTGCATTTCATTCAAAGAAGTAAAATTTCTTTTTTCTATTACCAAAAAATTGAGAAAGATGAAAACTAGAAAACTGAAACATGATTTTGATTTGGAGTTATTTGATTTTCTTATTAATTAATTTATTATATTCTTTTGTAAATGTGACATTAGTCACATCACTTTATACATGAAAAAAAGATCACATCAGATGACATATGATGAAAATTTAGTTTTGTTATTTGTCACATGTCATCAAATCAAATAATGTACATACTGACAAAGATGACACATGACAACTTTTCAAGTCATGTACATTCTCTTTATATATTATTATTATTATTATTATTATTATTATTATTATTATTATTATTATTATTATTATTATTATTATTATTATTATTACTTACGAATGCATGAAATGTGTAAATTATGAAAGCACTAAATTTCCCTAATTTATGTTAAATAATGTTTTATTTGAATTTACATTATAATTGTATTAATAGTATTCTTTATTTCCCTAATTTATGTTAGATAATTTTTTACTAAAAATAATTAATTTGGATAAATGAATTAATAGTAGTCTTAGTTTAGGTATAATAGTTGGCATAATTTATTTTTAATGGTAATGATAATGATGGTAATTGATTATATGATTTTTACTTGGTTTGAATCTAAAATTCTAGAAGGAAATTAGTAGAAAAAATTACATTGATTCATTTCCCAAATTATGAGGAAATTTAAGAAGATAAATTATATTCTTGAGTATGTCATGGTTCTTATTAAAAATAAACAGAAACTAATATTTAATGTTGACCACAATATATATTAGGAAATTATATAAATTGAATTGTTGGTAAAAAATTAGAAATAAGCATAAATTAGTCTTCTATAATAATGGGAAGAAATTGAAAATAATAAATGGAAATAATTCTACAATAAATTAAAAAATTTACTAATTATAGAGATTGACAATTGGTGGTTTTTGACAAAAGTAACAAAACTAGTTAGAAGAATGTCCTAACCTCTCAACTACTCCCACTCGTAACCTAGAGGTTGTCGGAGGTCTGCCGCCACCAATTACCGCTTGTCCGTTTTAACAGCTGCTACTCTCAAGTACAATTCCTCCTATGTTCTTATTCTTCTTTCTCAACTCATCTCTCTATCTTTATTTTTATATAACTTTGATTTGTTCATAAGGTTATGAGCCTTTTACATCTCTCGCTAGTACGGTTCATAAAACTCACAATATTGTACCCATGAGAGGAATATCAAGCAATCATGACAAAAAAGAAGACTAATATGTATTTTGGGACTTCAAGATAGTCTTCTATTTTGTTAGAAATTCTGATTTTCAAAATATTTTTCTATTTCGTCCAAAAAATAAATCTTTTTAAGTTTCATCATACTTTTGTATTTCATTCAAAAAAGTAGAATTTATTTTTCTATTACCAAAAAATTGAGAAATATGAAATTAGAAAGCTGAAACATGATTTTAATTTGAAATTATTTGATTTTTTTATTAATTTATTTATTATATTTTTAATTTAACTTTGTTATCTATCATATATCATCAAATCAAATCATGTACTTATTGATAAAGAAGATACACGGTAACTTTTCAAATTATGTAACTTATCTTTATATATTATATGATATATGATTATATGATTATTGTTGTAGCCACCTTTCTCTTCGTCATATTTCAACATTCTTGATTTTTGACAATTCCAACACTCTTTCATGCTATCACATTCTAAGGAGGCATTTCAATCACTCATTTGAATTCTGTTATATCTTTTTTAAAAAAATTTAATAATATTTTTTTATTTAATAAGAAAAATATTAAATAAATAATTAAATATAACTAATATCTTAAAAATATAAAAAATATTCAATAATTATAAAGATTATTAAAAAGATTTAGAATTATTCTACTAATAGAATTTATCACAACATATATATATGGATTAACGTACACTAATATAAGATTTGATACATTTACATCACTCAATAACTTTGTATAAAATGTAATTTTTATGGATCTAATTGTTAAATTATAACTGTCAATCACCTTGATTATTTGTGTTAAATATTAAAAAAATTGAATATCAATAAGAATTTAATCAAGTAATTCATATTTTTGATATATTTTAAAAAATATATATTACGTTAATTTTAACATATATCAATGAAATACTAAATAATTTTAAATTAATATAAAATTTTATAGATATAATCTTTAAGATAAAAATTTTGAATCTAATGATAAATTTTATAAAAAAATTATTTAATTAAAAATTATTTAATAATATAAAATAATTTTAACTTACTCTAATTTCTCTCCCATATATATTACCAATATATTACTGTAAATAAGAATTGAACCCAAGACTTTTAAACTGAGATTTTGATAATGTCACTTGAGTCAACCGTCATTATTTTCTGCCACTTTCTTCATAAATATAAAAGAATGCTCCAAGTGGTAACAACTAACAACATATGGCTAGATCCAAAGTCCAAACATTACTATTAAGATTTGAGCCAAAATTTTATGGAGTATTTTTTTTTGTTTTTAAGTTGGAAAAGGAAATTGAGTCATTCTGAATTACTAGTAGGTCTCACAACTATCTTTCAAGTGACTGGGAAGGGGCATAATTTTATTTTGTTAAGGGAACCACAGTTACTTTAATAATTTCATATGGTTGTTTTTACCTTTATACTATTTTGTTACATTAGTCAGACAATAAATATGACTTTTTGGCTGAAAATATAATTATTATAAGATTGTGAAAACTTAAAAAGTTAAAATTTACATTAATTGAATTTAGTTGCAGTGACTTACAAAAAGAAAATTGTTTGTATTTGTATAAGTAGTAAATTACTGGTACTCTTTGGGCCTTCCACCTGTTGTACTTTTTAGCTTATAATTTATATCGTACTCTTTTATCTTATGACCTAAAATGTAAAAAGACAAGCTTATAACATTTTATAAACTGTTTTATACAATCACGAATGAAAATATCGTACTAAAGTAATGACAACTTTATATTCCTAATTTATATATTTTTCACAATTTTATTTTACAATTATTATTATTATTATTATAAACAATATCTATACCATTTATGAGTTATGACTTGAATTACTCAGAGTCTGATTTTTTTTTTTTTTGACTGGACAGTCTGATTCTTTATTGTGAGAGAAAGGTAGAATTTCTGCTAGAAACTAGGATTATATTATTATTATTATTATTATTATAAGCCACTTGCCCAGGGAGCTGGAGGCGTGGTACACGAATTGCAGCAGAAGAGGAGGATAAATTATTGCGCTGTTAGAATGTTATAAAATTGTGTTCATATAATTATATCATTTATATTTTGATATTTTAATTTTTATTAATAATAAAATTTATTATTTAATTTAATTTTTATTCTTTTAAAATAGTAAATATATAAATTAATGATGTACTTTTATCATTAATAAAAGCTGATATGTGAGCATAATCGTGGCGCTTCAGCGATAATTTCTCGCGGAAGCGAGCCCACGAAGACGAAGGCGAAGACAAAAATTAAAAGAAGAACAATAAGACGAAGAAAGGAGAAGAACAAAGTAGAAGAAGAAGAATGACGATGATGAACGTGGTGAGTGCTTTAATGGCGACTCGGTTGCTGACTCGGGACCAACTCGTCGCTCACGAAGGCATATCCTTCGGATCGGTGTGGTGGTTCATGTACGCCGGGATCTCGTGTTTCCTGGTCATCTTCGCCGGAATCATGTCTGGTCTAACCCTAGGTCTCATGTCTCTCGGCCTCGTCGACCTCGAGATTCTTCAGCGCAGTGGTTCTCCTTCTGAGAAAAAGCAAGCAGGTTTTTCCTTCTGTTTTTTTTTTTCCCGTCGTCGATTGCGTTTCCTTTTTTTCGCTGCGCGTGTGATCGATTTCTCTTTCGGTATTCTTGGATCACGAGATTTCGAATTGTCAATCTGCTTTTCATTGTTAACCATGGAGTTGTGTGTGTGTATATGCAGCGGTTATACTTCCTGTGGTTAAAAAACAACACCAGCTTCTTGTGACTCTGCTTCTGTGTAATGCTGCTGCAATGGAGGTAATTGAATTGCAATGCTCCTTTTCATATAAACTTTTCATTCTAAGTTAGTATGATATGCAAAGCTTTGACTAGAAATCACTGAGGAGTGGACTTTTACGAAAATAGCTTCTTGCAAATAGTTATTGGTGCTTAAATTAAAACAATGTTATGTTTTTATCAAAACATGGATTAGGCAGATTAGAATAACTTGTTTAAAATAATGGTCATGATGATTCGATTTGCTCTAATTGCTGAATCTGCTTTTTGGATGCCAGAGGCATTGCTTAGTGACTGTGACTGTGACTGTGCATATTTATGCTTGATATTGATTATGTATACACTTCACACTGATTCCTAAATCATGCCTAACTTTGAAACGGCCGTTGGCTTTGAAACTTGTAATCTGCAGGCCCTTCCCATATACCTAGATAAATTGTTCAATCAGTTTGTTGCCATCATTCTCTCTGTGACTTTCGTTCTGTTTTTTGGGGAGGTATGTCTGTGGTTTAGCTTCAACATTTGTACCCAATGAATAATATGAAGACCTTATTTTCTTTTCTCTCTCTCTTCTCTGTAAATTATTTTTGCCTCTCTGATTTCAGGTTATTCCACAAGCAATTTGTAGTAGATATGGCCTTGCTGTAGGTGCCAACTTCGTATGGCTTGTGCGAATTTTAATGATAATCTGTTACCCAATTTCATATCCCGTTGGAAAGGTGACTTATCTTGCATAGGTTAAAGTACTAGTCCTTCTTGTATACGAACTGTTGATGTGGTTGATTTATGCATTTACCTGTAAACATTATATTTCTTTCCATTCTTTTGGATAACCTGGATAATATACTTGAGAAGAGAATGAAGAAGTGGCAATTAATAGCATATCATCTCAAGATGTTTCCATGAAACTTCAATGTGTAAAGATGTCTGATAGGAACTGGCTTTACTGGTAGAGAAAAGTGGAGACTAGCTCCTTACACCAGATCAAATTCTAGAATTATGAGAATATACACAAACCTTAAAAGAAAGAAATGCAGAATAGAGAGGCTCCCAGAGAGAGAATCGCAGCCTTAGGAATGGCCATCCCCACCCAAAACCATTTTCTGCACAATTTTTCCTATCACTCCCAGGCCTCTCCTCTCACATTTATCCCACTCTCCTCTAACAGAATCCACTCACACTTCTCTCTCCTCTATTGCCACGTGTCTAGATAATTACAAGAATAACTCCAATGCTCACATAGATGTAATAGTAGGATATCTATCAATGTCATGTAGTTGTATGATGTATATACAAATTAAGGTCTTTTTCTAGTCTTTCCTGGTTTAAAAGAATGCTTTAGTGTGTTAGCAAATGAGCAATATCATAGGCACACCTTTTGGCTGAAACCCAGTTCACTAGTATTTTGTCTTTTCTGACTCAAATAAATAACCCTTCAAAATGTTGATTTCAGCTCAACTTATAGAATGATGGATTTTATTTTAATCTTGCCCACAAGGGTCTCACTGATATTTGTTCCAGGTTCTAGATTGGCTATTGGGACATAATGAGGCTTTATTTAGGCGAGCTCAGTTAAAAGCTCTTGTCTCAATCCACGGCAAGGAGGTATAATAATATAGTTATTATTATTATTATTGTGATTGTGATTTAATTAACAGAATCAGTCATGTCAAGATTTGTGAAGTTATTCAAATATTACCAGTATAATTCTTGGTGTTTGATTCATAAATGTTGAATTTGCTTGTTTTCAGGCTGGGAAAGGTGGTGAGCTTACGCATGATGAGACGACAATAATCAGCGGAGCTCTAGATTTGACTGAAAAGGTAAGCATTGCTATTCACCCACCATATATATAATAAAATGCAAGTTGCAATTTATGATATTCAATGCAGAAGAGTTTGAAGTTTCTTACCTATTTATAATTTCAATACACATTGATGATGACGGAATGTGGAAACATGTGAAGGTTACTTCATGAATCTGGTAACTTCTAACTAGTTAGTGTCTTCTGTTTTGGGATTCTAGCAAGTGTCAAGGGTTTTGGACATGGAATGGGGAACTGTGGAATATTAAATGGTTCAAAATAGTCTCTCTTTTTTTCTTTTTTAATTTCATGAGGCCTATCAATGTACCACTCCTCCTTGGTGCAAAATTGACCATCCACTTCCACTGATCTTCTGTTCTCCGAATAATACATTGTCCTGCATACTTGAGTTTTCTCTGTATTTTACCTCATTTTTAATTATCATGCTGTATGCTGGTGGCTTGTGCAAGGCATATTTTATGCATCCTTTTTGCAGCATGCTTCTATACAAATGTCCTTTTCTTTTTCCTTACTAATTTGTGTCTCTGAACAGACTGCTGAAGAGGCTATGACTCCTATTGAATCAACTTTTTCGTTGGATGTTAATTCAAAATTGGACTGGTAAGTGTCTCGCTGCGGCTTAGTTTATCCATTAATTTTATTGATTTGGACATAACTTTCATTTTGTTGTTTTTAGTTTATTCCCTTGCTAAGAGTGAAATTATTTCTTATATTAACCAATACTCTATTGCAGAGATTATTATTATGATAATTAATTAATTATTGGGACTTTGTGATAAAGTGTGTGTTTAAAAAAATATGTCAATGTTTATTTTTGGCTAAATGTTTAAACTTTGAAGTATTCTTCTGCTGTAATGCTGTTCATTCTTATCATCTATTTGTTGTAAGTACTTGATGTTGCATAATGAATAGTAAATTTTTAATACTTGAAATCTAATAGATGAGTACAATTCAGTCAAATTGATATTGTAAGAACACAAATGTTAGAATCAATATACAAAGCTATAATCCTACATTAGTGTGCATGTTTCTATCCAGACAAATATTTCATATGTGGCCTCAGCAATGACCTTCCTATTTCCTAACGGGGTTGCTCCCATATCTGCCAGACATCCTCTTCATTAATCCAAATGCCAGCAACTGATAGACGCTTACCCAAGACACTGAAAAAATTGAGAACTAAGATACCGTAGTCTGAAAGTTTTTTTTTGTTTTTTCGTTGATATACATATTAAATTACCAATAGTCTGCAAAGATTGATCAATTCAACTGACAGTGGTTAGTTTAGTTGGCAGTTGAGTAACATTTGTGGTCACAAATAGTGGATGGTATTCTGTAGTAGGTTGTAAATAGGTAATTGAAATTTGCTTGAAAAATGGCTTTTTTGTTTTTAAGAGGAATTCACTTGCTTCTTCTTTATGGATATTTTGGTTGCTGAAGATTTTCCACTGCACCGATTACTGGAACATGTGGAAAATATTTCTTAAGGTATTTCTCACAAAATAAGTAGGATCTAACTTCAGTTGCATATTGGGAGTAGAATTCTTGGTTAGAAGATATAAAGTATGTGTATTCACTCCTGCATTTTTTTATCCCTTAAACCTTTTTATGTTTCAAATCTCAAATCAGGGAGGCAATGGGAAAAATTCTTGCTCGCGGGCACAGCCGGGTTCCTGTCTATTCTGGAAATCCAAAAAATGTTATTGGGCTTCTACTGGTCGGTGTTAAATCTTCTACATTTTGACTTTATTTAAGTCGTCCCCTTTTTATTACTTTTAAGATTCTCTCTTCGTACCCTAATTCTTTTTAAATTAGGTCAAAAGTCTTCTCACTGTACGACCAGAAACAGAGACACCTGTCAGTGCTGTTTCCATCCGTAGAATTCCACGGTGTGTTTGTTGTCAAGGATTAACTCTCCTAAAAGCTTAAGTTGTTAAGTGGAGGCACATGGATGATTATTATATCTTTAACACACCCCCTTATGCAAGAGCCCTTTGGGCTTGAAGCGGGGACAATATGCAAGCTCATTTTACCTTATGCTGAAATTTAGTTTAATTAAGAACTGGGGTGGTAAGGATTGAGCTCCTAACTACTTGGTCACACAGGTTCTGGTATCATGTGAAGGACCAATTCTCTTAAAAGCTTTAGCGATTAGGTGGAAGAACGTGAATGGTTTTTACATCTTTAGCAATTGACTTTACTAATTTATACTCTTGATATCTTATTTCAAATTTTATATCAAATATCAGTAGTTTGTGTAATGGTTTATATGTACAGAGTTCCAGCAGATATGCCACTCTATGATATACTGAATGAGTTCCAAAAGGGCAGTAGTCATATGGCTGCTGTTGTTAAGGCTAGGGGAAAAGGAAAAACGGCTCCAAAAACACATGATGGAGAGAAATATGAAGAAAACAAAAGGTTTGGTGGGAATTCGCAGTTGACTACTCCGTTGCTACAGAAGCAGGATGAGAAGTCAGAAAGTGTTGTTGTTGACATTGATAAGTCTTCAAGGCCTCCCAACATTACTAAGTTAACTTCTTTGCAACGTAGTGATGCCACAACAAATGGTTCCTTTTCGGAAAATATTGAAGATGGTGAAGTGATTGGTATTATCACTTTAGAAGATGTATTTGAAGAACTTCTGCAAGTAAATTACAGTCTTCTGAGTTTCTTCCCCTCCTGTCCTCAGCAGTTGGTTCATTTTTATTTATTTTTGCCCCCTCAAGACTGATTATTATTTTTTCAATGATGCAGGAGGAGATTGTGGATGAGACAGATGAATTTGTTGACGTACATAAGAGGTAACGAAGAGTAAACTTTCAAAACTTAATTTGCTTTAGATGAATGAAACTGCTGCAAATCTGAATTTGAATGTTATATAAATTTTATTTTGCAGAATACGTGTGGCTGCAGCTGCAGCTGCTTCCTCAGTGGCACGGGCTCCATCAATTCGAAGGTTGACTGGCCCAAAGGGAGCTGTAAGTGATTAATTATTACACATTATTTTTTTTTTATGATTTTATTGTCTGTCATGTTTTCCATAGAAGTCAATCTTTTTCTTTCCACTTGAATTGACAAAAATATCTTCTTTTTTTCCGTTGTTTGGGGGGGGGGGGGTTATGTTAGGAGTTTGGGTACTTCATTTTCGATTTTCTCTGCATGATCTACTTCTCATGCAACTGTAGATGATTTGGTATGGTACTCCATGAGTTTGAGGAACTGGTCCTTGCTTGTCATGAAACTAAGTTCCAGCAAGTGTGCATCATATTCATTTTTCTTAAACAAGCATGCAGATGTTCATACAACACATTTTCTTTTATGGTGAATTTGTTCGAAAGAGTAATGTTATTAACACGATGTTAGTGTCACAAAAAAACACAGCAATATGTAGGCCATTGGATGACCTGCACAGGTAATTGATTTGACACTGTTAGAGATCAAATGGCTCCTCCTGTGTTGGAGTGTTCCTTTTATCACTTATGACTATGTTAGTAGCATTAAGGGTCAGATTCCACCTCTCTGACCCTTTGTAATTCTTGTAATCTAAAGTTAGTTTCTCTATCCTGAAGGGATATGGAATGAGTTATGGATATTTTCGAATTTTCTAAGCCAGAAAATTGTGGTTTGAGAATGATTTAACTTTGTTGCTTGAAAGCTGTATCTGTAAATCCAGCACGGATGTTCAAAATTTCTGTTGATTTTACTCATCCAGGGAGGCCAAAGTAAGCCAGGGCTAACTCCGAAGAAATCTGCAGAGGAGGATGCATTGAATTCTTCAAGGTTACAATGAGCTTGTTAGCCTATCGGGAGTAGTTGAGTTTCTCATAATGAGCCTATCATTACTTTTGGTGTCAACAATATGATGTTGAGAAGGAGAAGCCTAGGAGCGTTTTGTAGTCATTTGATATCATTTAGAATGTTTATTAAATTAAATTTCTTTTTGGAAAGGGAATAAACACGTGTATTGTTTTCATTATAGTGCAAGCTTATTGAGCTAATGCTGTATGCAATCCTGCTTCAACTTTATGTTCGAGCTAAAATCTCCTGTCAAAACTCAATTTTGGCAACATTCAACTGCAAAAGAAGTAACTGATTTTCGATATAGGTATACTAAATTCGGGTATTAAAGCACTTGACATATTGAATGTGGCTTTTTTGTCTATGATTTTGGTGTCAATTTCAATATCATATTTGAGCAAGGAGGCTTTTCTTGTTAATTTCTGACGCTTGATTCTTAGCCACTCTCCAGGACTCTCAAGATATGCTTGTTTTTTGTTAGAAGGTAATGAAACCGTAGAAGTTTTTGAGACTGGATAGCGATTGAGTTAAATTTTGGTTATAACTTCGGGTTTGATTATAATTATGTCATCCAAATTATTACCTGGTCTAGAAATCGGTGATCGCCTGTAGTGGATGTGATATATAGTTGAAAACTTGACATAGAATCGACATTGGCAGGTATACTCCTTACTGTATAGTATTCATGGATTTTTTATATTAATTTTAGAATGAACCGATTGACTCAAGTTTTGTGATGGGCTATTTTTCGAGATAATAAAGTGCTTGTTCCCCTTATAATATAATTGGCATAACAAGATTTCCCATATGCATGAGAGAGTGAGAGTTAAGTATTCCAGATGTGTTTTTCATTAGAAAAACGATTGTTATATAAACTTGTTTAGGATTGCATAGAATCTAAACCACTCATAAAAAAGTTTGAGATTTTAGTGGATCAACAAGAAGTTTGTGAGGAGTTTACGAAATATCTCTATGTATTATGTAAAGGGATTTGCTATAATGCAGAACTTGATTCTCCCCGCCCCCTCTTTCTTCTTATCGATATTGAATTTCACAAAATTTATCAAAGCTGTGGGAAAAGTAACCACACCTTGGACGAGTGATAATGCTTCTTATAAGATTCATCAAGTGTATAAATTCAGTACATGCACAAATTTTCACAACCATGTAATTTATAATTTAAAATTAATTTATAAAAAAGAGCATAGTTAAATAAATTTTCTTATTTATTAGCAAAAAATTATGACATAGTTATAAATGTTGTAATTTTTACAATTAGTCTAATTATGTTGAAATTTCCTATTTTCCTATCTATTCCGAAATAATAGAAATACATGGCAGCAAACCCTCCTTATGGCATACATAACCGACGCCGGCTGTACTTAAATTTGATATTTTCCATTTTTTTATAATGATATTTTTTTAATACGCACACACACTACTACGTGGCTCTCTGTTAAGTCTTTTGCTTAGGCGTACATGTAAATAGAAAAAATGGTGTTGGTTGATTCAGCTGATAAAACCTTCTGTGATGAGTACAAAAATTTTAAATTAAATCTCACAAGAGAAAAATATTTTTAAAAAGAAAAAGAATGATTATATAGAGATTTTCTTATACATATATCGACGATGATCACAACTCATAAGTTTTTATCTAAAGAAAACTTACAATTACAAAAGTCGGTCAAGAGTGTAAAAAATGATGAAAGTATCGACATACTTGATATGTTTTTCAACCACTGAAGTCATCTCAGGTTCCCCCACTAGAGTCTACAGCTAAGTAACATACTATCATGATTAAGATCCTGGACGGCTGGATCAAAAAAGAAGAAAAAGAAAAAGCTAAGCAACTTTTGACATTGTATAACAATATATCTTCAATTCTAGAGCCACTTGGTGGAGCAGATCTTGTGGCAGACTTAGTAATCCATGCCTTGTAGCCACGGTGCCTTTCCACATAATAAAAAAACTCAACATATCCCCCTATTATGATCTTTCCCTTAATTATCAGACACCCATTACAATCGCTCCTCCCACCTTAGAAGAATCACTGTGCACCTCCATATGATATAAAATCTAGTTTTCTGCTCCCGGAAGTTCCTTGAACACCGTTTCCATAATTGAGGCTTAGGAAATCTCATTGATAAGGAATGTCCTGCCATGCTACAAAAGCCTAGATAACAAAGATGTCTAGCTCCTTAGAACTTGATATAGTTCTATATATAGAAGAAGGTTGTGTAGAAAGTGTGAAAGTGCATAGTGGGTGACATGGATGGCCTCTGAATGGAATCGTAGATGCCAAAGCAGTCTTTGTCACATTGTCCCCCTGCCAAATCACCCTGAAAAGGACTTGCTGCAACTCATCCTAATAGGAATGGCCAACCCTGTCTGTATTAGCCTATATATTATCTACCTCTCTGACTATATGTAGTATATTCGCACAAGAAGTGCATTGGTGCCTGAATTTCAGGATGCCTTTGTTTGGATTCTCCAAGATAGATTCGATTATGCTAAACCAAAAATATTTTATCATAAAGAGCACAATCACATAGTCCAGCAAGGATTTCACCTGTGACAGAGAAGCAACCTTAGCTTGTTTTTATTAGCACTTCATTTATTGCAGGTTGAAAGTCATATTATGTATTTCCCTCAACAGAATGTTGTGATTATCAGCTTTATAGCAGATGATCTACCATAGCATGTACTAGTGAAAATTGAAATTAAATTGTTGTATTTACGTAGTACTTATACATATCAATAATGGTAACTATGCTTGAATTTCTAATTATTATACCCTTAAGGAGGACATAAATTTTTGTTTACCGTTAACAATCCTGTCAAAGTAACATTAATTTCTGCTGGAGTGAATTTGATTTCTAGCACGTTCAAGATGTGAGACAAGACAAAGCAAGGAATTACACCAAACAGATATGTTTGACTATATTATTTTTCATTTGTATGTTTTTGAGACAACACAAACAACGGACACAAAAACACAGAGTTGCTCTCGGGGTAGGGAGCAGAGGGGGAGAGTGCGAGAGTGAGAGAGAGAGAGAGAATTTACATTCCTGGGTTGATTTTCAACCTCCAAGTACACTCCAAAGATGTTAGATACACAAGCTCATTAAATGCTAATGTACAACAGTCAAATAGAGTAATCCATTGAGGTAGATAATCACATATAACACCTAAAAGTTGATTGAAAATACTAAAAATAAGTGCTTCTGGCTAGGAGTGCTTATGCCACTTCAGAAGCATAGAGATACACATCCTCATAATATAAAGCTTCCCCCTTTGTTGCCTTAAGATTCTCCTCCACTTGGCAAATCTCCTACCCGTGTTTCCCATCATGAGTCTCTAGACTCTAATTGCAGTTAAACATGTTGCTCCAACGCAGTACCCAGCCACACAATTTATTGAAGATAAAATCCGACCTGCCAGGAGGCCCAAATATCCTATGCTAATTGGATCCACGTGTAGGTTTGCAATGCCTCGTCCCAGGTAAAGGCTCCACTTGTACTTGAATTCCACATCAATGTCATGTGCTCTTTCTCTTTTCAAATTCAGCTCAAACGCATACTTTCTAGTTAAATCATGCCGGCCATTAGTGATTGTCATTTCTCTGAAAGCAATTAGCAAGTACATAAACGTCACCCTTATCTTAAATAGTGGCTAACCTCACATCATTATCCTCTCAACGAAACGTTTACGCTGCTCTTAAATTTTTTGATAACTTCAATACCCTATGATTAGATGTCATAAATTTATTATTAAAATAGACTAACAATCTTAATTTTCATGTAATTTATATAAAAAGTAATAAATATGATCTCAATTATGGCCAATATTAATATATACCTTTAAAAAAATATATGATACTCATTATATTTTAGGTTATTAATTTAATTATAAAAATATTAATAATTTAAATCAAGTACAAAAAATTTATTAAATAAGTTATGGAGATTTAATCCAAGAGCAGCAATAATGCCGCAATGATAAAGTAGGCAGTGGTGTCAATAATAGTTGTGGCCTCCAACGGTAGTGTGTGGCGGTGGCTACGATTGTTGATGACAACAATTGTGGCAGTGATGGCAGTTAGCGGTGGCAGTGGTAACGACAGGCAGCAACGGTGATGACTGTGGTGGTCAGAGGTGATGTAGTGGCGGTCGACGATGGCGACAACCGATAATGATGATCACAGCGATTGATGATGAGGTGACTACGATAACAGCAGTGGTGACAGCTGACAGTGATAAGGTGTGTAAAAAAAAATTGTAATTGTAAATAAAATATTAAGATATATCATGCACCTTAATATAACATGATATATAATAACAATGATCATCTATTATACATATTAAAAATTCTAAAAATTTAAACTCATACACATAAAATTGAAATTATTTTTTTTATTACATAATTATACATATAATTTTTTTTTATAAATTTTAACTAATAATATTTATATACAATAATAAGTTTTTTTAAAAAAAATAATTAATCTACTATGATAAATAAAATCTATCAGAATTTTTTGTCAAAAACACCATAAACGACGCCTCCTGTCAAACCTCGGGGTCTCTTTATCTTCCTTTTTTTTCAAGCAGTTCAAGTGAGATACACAAGTGAGGACTTGTCTTTTACCTAAGCTTTGGGGATGATTCCAACAAACTTAACCAGAACTTCACGTGAGCTCCTCATCACCCCACCTCTTGGGCCACAACGGGGAGCTGAGTTTGTTGTTCCTCAAAGGGATCAAGCATGTGACCTATAAGCTTGTCAAATAATGTCTCACTGTTACTGGAAAAGATAATGTCTCACTGTTACTGGAAAAGATTGGCAAGGAAACGCTCCCATATCTTATCTTAAAGCAGAAAGTATCAAAGATAAGATTTAGTACAAATAAACTAATCTTTGTGGACCTATGGGATTAGTCAACTGATATCAGCTATATAATGGGTCCAGTTAAATAGCCATGGTGAAGTTTGAGCCACAAGAGAGGCCTATCTACACCAATGAGGGTGACACACATGGAAGCCAGTTGTGGAAGTCTGAATATCTACCTTGGGGACAAGTTATTTCAAGGGTTGGAATTTTGTGCTCTGAAATGAATGAAAAGAAAGCTCCAGGCTGGGGGTAAGTCGTACTGTGGCTTCAATCTATTGGCTAGTTGGGTCTTGTGAAGTGCAATAATGAGCAAAGTTAGATGATCTGTGTAGTTCGGGATGTGACTAACTGAGATTACACAATAACAGTGTGTCAACATTCCTTTTAGATAAACATCAGGCAAATGAAAATTTACCAAAAAATAAAATAAAACATCAGGCAGATGAGTTTTATCTTGTGCGTCAGGATGGTGCGAGGGATATCACAATGAGAGATTCTTACCACTATAGCTAGCTGATTGTTAGTTGTTATCACGTCTCTTTGAAATATGATATTATTCACATATATTTATATATATATTTTTATATTTATATAATTTTTATAATTTAATTATAATTTATTAGTTAAAATTATCTATTTTTTATATATTTATACTCTTATTTTACTGTTTATTTTAAAAATATGAAATAATATGTACATGCACTAAGCATTATTCTCTTTTGAATATGGAACACTTGGAAGAGGACGACTTAGAACTGAATAATTTAGCATAAATCGGTATAAGCTGTATTGTTTAACGTTAAGGACAAAGCAACAATATCTCACAAAAGCCTCTGGCATGACTCTGACAATTCTGGGACTGAGAATGTTTCTTCGTAAAATGGCAGAGGAATTAAAATTATGTGTGCAGTGTGCTCTCCATTGATAACCATAATAAATCATCACATGGATACAGAGGCGGAAGCGAGAACGTGTATGAGTCATTGTTCTTCAGCTTTGAATAATTTGTTAAAACTCATATTAAATTAAGTGCTGATTTATTAAAACTCATATTTTGTTTCAGTCTGTTAATAAATTCTAAGAGATGTTGGGTTTCTCACTAGAGGGGATTATGGAGGCTCAATGCCATTCCGAAAGGATGATGGGTGTTATTGTGTATCTTGTCAAATTCATATACCTAATTTTTTTACTTATAATAACAAGTTTTTTCTTTATAGGTTGTCTTTTCTTTTAGGCTATCATTACTGGTCCTTGCCACTCACCGCCATAGGTCAAATTTCAGATGTCGTTGGTGAATTTCTCACTGCTATCTGTTGCCGCATTGGGCAACCACTGGTCACTTTTAATTACTGTTTATTTTTTAAAAATTATATAATTATATAAATAATATCAATTAAAATTATATTAATTTTTATATTTTTTTATAAATAACTGTATATATTAATTTTTTTTAAATTATAAATATTAAAAAATTTATAAATTTTAACTAATAATATTTATATAATTATGTAATTTAAAAAAATTAGAAATGATCGATTTTCTTAAAACTATAATTGTGTTTGTTAAAAAATTTATAAATTTTAACTGATAATATTTATATAATTATACAACTTTAAAAAAATTAGAGGTGGTTAATGGTGACAGACAAGTAGCGTATAATGGTACACAATAGATGACAAATGGTGATGATAATATGTAAAAAAAATATAAAACTAAAAAAATTTGGAAAAAAAAAACTTGTTAAGTAATTGATTTAAGTCATTAATTTATTTTATAAATAAATCAATGGTTTAGATTGTTAGGTGTACCATACACCTTCCAAAAGAGGGTGTATATTATACTCATTCTTGAAAGGATTTATGCTTTATGTATTAGTGGAAACTTTGCAATTCAAGTCTAACATACTTTCTAACAATGTATTACTCTTGAGATATTCAGTGACAATAAGAAGTGGGTGTATAGTGTGATTTATGCAAATCCAATTCTATCCTTAGGAGTTATTTTTTAAGATTATTTAGTTACTCTTCGTAAATCAATTAACTTGCCATAAGATTTGATCAGAGATTTTAATTGGATCATTTTTCCTTCTGAGGTTTATGATAAAACTTTCTACTATGCTAGAGAGGCTGTCTTCTCTCAAGTTCTTCATGATTGTGACTTATTAAAGTTAAGCTCTAGGAGAGGTAAGACAAATATACTTAATTTATGAAGGTATTAGATGAATATAATATTTTCAAAAAGCTTGATTAAGCATCCTAAATTAGATGATTTTCTCGACCCGATTAAAATCTTGCCTCCCCCTGTATGGATATGCTACTTCAAGTTGATAGTATCATATAGTAATTCAGGTTTGAGGCTCCACCACCACCACAAGAGTAAACAATTACGGCTGCTTAGGGAAAGAAGAAAATTGATGCTTCATTCATTATTATATTGATCATTTGTAGTTTCCAAGTTTTCTAGCTTCTAGTTCATGTGATTAAGCAACTGGATTTTCTTGTTCTCTCTTGTTTTTATTATTCTTTACCTTATCCAAAAAAAAAAATAAGCAATAATATTTACACATAAATTTTTTTAATTCTTTTTACATTCTTTTTTTAAAATAATAAAATAAGAAAAGTATACATTTTAATACATGTTTTTTTATTTTTTGTATTCCAAATTAAAAAGATATAAAAATAATATAATTTTTTATGTGCAAATTACATAACTTAAAAAAAATTCTGTAATACTCAAAAAATTAAAGTCACTTAAAAGTTATGAAATACAGCACATACACGGATAAAGACACTGGGATACGACGCAAATATAAATACAGGAACACATTAAATTTAAAAAATTATAAGATACTGACACAATATATATATATATATATATATATATATAAATTAACATCAAAATAAATTAAAAAACTTAGTTTATATATATAATTACAAAATTTAAGAAAAATTTATAATTTATTAATATTATTTTTATAAACTCGAAGATTTATAATATTTTAATATATATCATATGTACTAATATTTACTATCTAATAAGCTTTTCTTAAAAAATATATAACATAATTTTTATTGACGTTTTTAAAAAATATCTCCTAAATTAACTTATCCTAATAGAACAAATCATGTCAAGTACATGTCCATCTAAAAAAAAAAAAAAAGAATATTAATATGAGGTAAGTTTCGATGACGACGAAATGAACACCTTAGTATGAGAGTAGAAGGTAGAAAGAACAAATAAAAATAATAGTATGATAAAAAGATAAAATTAAAAGTCTAATAGTAAATTATTCAAGTCGTGTCTTAGATGTATTTAAGCGTGTCTAAAACGTGTCTAAACGTGTTTGAGATGTGTTCAAATTAAAAAAATAATAATATTTTTAATTAGATATATTAAATACATAAAATACATATATCATATAAATATTTTTATATATTTAATATAAATACGTATTTAATACACAGAAAGACTATAAAAACAGGACATTCGTATTTCATAGCTTAAAAGTTGGTAAGCCCGATATATCAAAACAGCTAATGAGTGATTGTCTTTTTATGAGTAAATAATTATATTTGATTAATTTACTTTGTTCTTGTTCATAATAAATAATAAAATTGTAATAAGAATGTCCATGCACCCACCAATCATATCCTGTGTGAGACAATGAAGGAACCCAACCCATGTAGGTATCATACGGAAGCCCACTAACAAACCCAGAGCCCAAGCGACAAGTGTTTTCTTAAACGGCGAAGAGAAGTACTCAAACGACACAAACTGAAGTCATACGCAGAAGAACAGATGAGAACAGAACAACAATGGAAGAGAAGGTGCTATAGTGCTATCTACCAGTCTTAGTGTTGAACGCATTTATTCAACACTGAATTGAATCGAAACGAGAGAGAAGGTGAGAGCTATGTCGTGTTGTTTATCTTGCTGTGCATCCTTAACCTGCGGTCTCTGCACCTCTGTGGCATCTGGGATTTCCCAGAAATCTGCCAGGATCGGTTACTGTGGTCTCTTTGGAGTCTCTCTCATCCTTTCTTGGCTTCTCAGAGAAGTTGGAGCACCCCTTTTGGAGAAACTCCCATGTAACCTTCCATTTTTCCACTAAAGCTTTCAACTTTCATCATTATTTTCCATTTGGTTTACATATAAGTTTCTTAATACTCTTGCCTCTTTTATTTGGTATTTAAATTCTTGCTTGCAGGGATAGATTCTTCTCATACCCACACAAAAGAATGGTATCAAGAACAAGCAGTTCTTCGTGTGAGCTTGGGAAATTTCTTGTTTTTTGGTATTCTGGCCCTTATAATGATTGGTGTGAAGGACCAGAATGATAGGCGTGATTCATGGCACCATGGTGGATGGATTGCAAAAATGGTCATCTGGCTTTTGCTTGTCATCCTTTCTTTTTTCCTTCCAGATGTCGTAATATTAATATATGGTATGACTATGTTCTGTAACCTCCACTTTCTTGCTTTTGATTCCTTTTCACATTGATGAATGATGATTGTTTATTATTCAGTTTGCACACTTTGTATTTGCCATTGAAAAGTACCTTTTTTAAGAGCCTTTTTAGCTATATTTACAGTTTCTGAAATTGATGACTTTCATTATTTGTTCCTACGTGATAATTTTGGTATTTAAACCCTAATTTTAAAATTGACATGTGCACATTTACAATATTTGCAGGATTCATATCAATATTTGGAGCTGGCTTGTTTTTATTGGTTCAAGTATTAATTTTACTTGATTTCACACACACTTGGAATGATGCATGGGTTGAGAAAGATGATCAGAAATGGTATGCTGAAAAGTTTTTATATAATTTTTTCCTATGGGTTTCTATTTGCCATTGTGGTCCTATCCTAATAAATTTGCATGTTTAGGTATATTGCTTTACTGGCTGTATCAGCGGGATGCTACATTGGAGCATATACGTTGTCAGGAATTCTTTTCATTTGGTTCAACCCTTCTGGATATGATTGTAGCCTCAACGTCTTCTTCCTTGTCATGACCATGATTCTTGCATTTGTATTTGCAGTTATTGCTTTACATCCTCGGGTAAAGAATAGATATGCCTTTAAGCAATTGAAGCTCGATTATATTCCATGCTTTTGTGCAATATGAATTGCTAGGTGATGGGTCTGCAATTTCCAATAATATATTCTTTTTGTATGCTTAATAAAGTCCTAAAAGGCTAAAAGCCTGTAGCCACTTTGTGGCTTTCTGGATGAACTAGATGTTTATTGTTGAAGGATAGAAGATAAACTTATCAAGTTATTCTTGGATATTAGTCTTCTCAACAATGCTAAAGATGTACAAGGATGTTTCTGGCTTTCTACCAGTTTACTGGGAGCCCTTTTCTCAAGCTAAAGTTTGGTAGTGGGACACATGATTTCTCTTTCTTAGTGAAGGAAAATGATTAATTTTCTGAAAGGGCTGTTAAATTACAATTAACAAACAATCTACATATATGACAATGATGAATTGGGTAAATACTTGGAAAATGTAGCATATTGTTGATGAAGACATGTCAATGTCATGAAAGAAATGTCATCTGAAAGAGAATTATTTTAATGAATGCCACACGTCTTTCTCGTTTCTGGACTCATGTCATATTTGAATGACTTGTTTGTGCAAACTACCTTGATATGTATCAAACTAGTTGATCCACAGCCCAGTAGTGCCTCATCCCTGCATCCTTCCTGGCAAGATTAGTAGAAATGATTATAAGTTTAAAATTCAACTTTCGTTTTTCTCCTTATTTCTGTTGAAATGAAATTCACTGGATTTTCATTATTTTGGTGTGTTGTTTCCACAAAATTGAAAAATGACAATGATATCATCACTTTTGGTCAGGGATAATATCAACTACCAATAGGTAATATCTTGATAACATATTTACCTTACCAATTCGAGAGAAACAATTTGAGGATGTACAAATTAGTTTATGGTAGCTAGGCTAGTTTATTAAACCATTAATTATCCCATTCACCAACAATAAACATGAGAACTTTTCTCTGTCTGTCTCTCCGCTCTCTAATATTAGTAGTCTAGAAAAATAGATTGACAATGGATGGTTATGTTCTACAAGATTTATCCTCATTACTTAACCAAGACATTATAGGAAACAATTTGAGGTTAATGAACAAGTCACTCAGTAACATTTCTCTGTCTCTCCCCTCTCTAATAATATTTCCCCTTTGATGGAGGATGCAGTCAGCAGATTTTTTTAGAGCTGCACTAATTCTATTGTCCCAGCATCAATTTAGCTCGTGTAATGATGCTGGGCATTCTTGTGAGCTTGATTAATCATAATAGCTTGATATAATATATGTTTACAGTTTACCTGGACCACAAGTATGTTTTTCATTTGGTTACGCTATTAATTTTTTGTTCCAGATTTTTTGGGCCATTGTTAAATTTAATTATAGTAGTTGTAGTTGAGGCCTTGAGCCCTTGACCCTGGTCTTATTATGGGTTCCACACCGCCAGTATGTCCCTAATTTTGATCTTTGTTTGCCTTCATATAGTTTCTGAGCTTCAATTTGTCTAGTTTCTGCCCCTTTACCCTCTTAAATCTTACTTTTTAGCTTCTTTGTAGCATTCCTAGACTTCCATAATTTGATCAATATTAAGCTGTCTTATGATATACTCCCTTATCTGGCTTGTATCTGCAAGAATTCACTTCATTCTGAAAGGTGTTATTGGAAGAAAGCAATTTTGGGTAATCCAAAGAGTTATCCATTTAATACATTCAAGAACTCTAAATTGTCCATCTAACGACTATTAATCATTTGATTAACCTAATTCTTGATTTCTTGTACATTGCCTAGTGAAATAAATTTATTAAATGGTTAAACCTTTACTAGAATGGATTTATGAACTTTGTGGTATGTTATTGAGGGTGATCAATGTCTTGACTCTTGACGGAATGGTGAACACTTGCATTCTATAGGGTTCTGTTAACAAATCTAACAAGAATGTTGTCTCTTCTATTTACCAAGTGCAATTTGCAGATCTGTGCCTAAGAGTTGTTTATTTAGTCATAACTTCTTATACCATATTGTTGACTAAAAATGAAAACAAGGATGTCCAAAAGTCAGCTTTGGATAATGCCCTTGTTTGTTCACAATTTTATTTGGTGCCAAGGGAATTATATTTGATAGGTTTGGAAGGAAAGTGCAGTACTTAGTTTCCATCTATGTAACCTCATGGACTCATTCTTTTTATTATTGTTAAAAAAATGAATAATAATGGGAGTGCAAAAACAGGTGAATGGAAGCTTGTTGCCTGCATCTGTGATTTCCCTTTACTGTGCTTACGTGTGCTACACGGGTCTTTCTAGTGAACCTCGTGACTACGAGTGCAATGGTCTCAACAAGTCCAGAGCTGTCAGCACAAGTACACTTGTTCTTGGCATGCTAACAACAGTGCTATCAGTGTTGTATTCTGCTCTTCGCGCTGGATCTTCAACCACATTCTTATCACCACCATCTTCACCGAAATTGGGTAATAAAAAATGCTTGAGATCCTTTATGATCTCTTATCTTATGATAAGTGTGTACTTTTGTGTGTTGGTATTTTCGATTAAATTCTTTTACTCCTCTTTGGATACTCAATTACAGTCCTTTTTAAAAAAAATGAAATGAATTACTATAGTCTTATATTTAGTAAACCAAATCTGACCTTAACAACTTTAGAAACTTGGCTCTGATTTAAGAGAATGACTTAAAAAAAAAAAAGGCTTCTCTCTTTAAACAAAACAGCCCTAGTGTAGTTTCACAAGTAATGGATTCTACGGAACTCCCACAGTTTATTCTTGCATATTCTAAATACTTCATCTCCATATTGCTTTGCAAGAAATTGGAACGATAAAAAATTTTCAGTGCCTCCTTAGATTTTTCTGGTTATTATGTCTCATTTCACATGTTATGGTTTTCAGCTGGGAAGAAACCTCTTCTTGAAGAAGAACTGGAAGAAGGAAAGACAAAGAAGGAGGAAAAGGAAGCACGACCAGTTAGTTATTCCTATTCATTCTTCCACCTAATATTTGCCCTGGCTAGCATGTATTCAGCTATGCTTCTTTGTGGATGGACCAGCACAGATGAAAGCACAGATCTGATAGATGTTGGATGGACATCAGTATGGGTTCGGATTGGCACTGAGTGGGTTACTGCTGGATTGTATATCTGGACTCTTGTGGCTCCTTTGCTGTTTACTGATCGTGAGTTTGCTTAGTTCTCTTATCTGTAAATTACTATGCTTTAGCATTCTCATTGGGTGTATGGTATTGTATGTTATAACCTTCCATGCCTACTACATATAGAATGTTAAGTGTTGCAAGAAAATGATGTATGTAATTATGTATAGATTTACATCTACTGTAGTACATAACTTTTTACTAGTTTGCTTCATTTGAGTTCAGGTGATGCTATTTCATCTTCTGACCGCTGGATGGCTAAACAAATTATTAGTCTGCTGACCATAGTTGACATGTTTTATGACTTTCCTGATCAATATTACTCTTTTTATCAAACTCAACGTAAAATTGTAACTGTAAGAATTATACAAATAGGTAGTATTATTTTTAATGGAATTCCTGTAACGAAAAAAAATATCACTTTATACATAACTACATAGTTATACATATTACTTTTATGGAGAAGTTTTAAATGCTTCTTAAACATGGTGGAGCATCTATGCTCTACACATTGTTAGCATTGATTTGGGGAAGTTTTAAATCAATGACGGAAAATAAGTAAGGAAAACTTGTACAACAAGTTATTAGAAAAAAATAAATTTTAAATTAGCCCCTAATTTTTTTTTAAATTGTGTATAACTCTTTGCATAAAAATCTTTCTATTCTCTCTCCATCACATGTAAAAAACTTAAGAAAACTAAATTTAAAAATTACATGTCAAAAATTGTTATTGAAAAAAATCCAATAACGGTTGTATTGGTTCTTAAAATAATAATAAAATAAAAAACTTTTTTTTTTCTAATAAAAATTTAAAGAGAAAAACCAAAAAGTAATCATATCTATTTTTTTTTTTAAAAAGATTCCTTTAATTAATCCAAACCAGATTTTTTTTTTGCACTAAAAGTTATTATTTCTAAAGAATCTTAAATCTTAAATTATAAATAATTGTAAATCAAATTTTTTTTTAAAGTTAATCTTTTTATGCCACCCAATAAAGACCACATGTGTATAGTGGTAAGCCATAGCAAGAAAGTTAAAAAACATAGTGTAAATTCAAAAATTAAAAAAGAGTGTAAATCTTTTCTTGTATTTTTTCAAAACAATGTTTTTCATTACAAGAAGAAAAAAAAAAGGAAATTAGAACGGTGTGTTTATTTCATCTTCCATCATCGTCGCTTCATCATCAGCGCTTTCATCAATAAAAGGTGTGCAATTGCAACAACCTTGGCAGAGAAGATGTTTACATCGCAGTCGTCGTGGATCTGTTGGCAATGTGAGGTTGTCGAACGCTGTCGTTGTGCTGAACATCACAAACACGACGCCACCACCATAGCTCGCCGAAAGTAATGACGACTCCTGGGCAATTTCTTTGGCGACCCCTACAACAAGCTAAACCTAGCACTGGCAGTCTTGACGAATCTTTTGGCGAAGAAGGCTTGACAAATGAGTCATGTGATGGGATCCCCAAACCCAGAAATCGCAGCAACAAAATGTCAAGTTTTTGTGAGAACGTAAATGGAACGTCCTGATACCAATTTCACGATATATCCAGAACAATCGCGCTATATGTCCAAGATTTGTACTCCAACGTATGTCTACCGTATACCATGTTACTGTATTTTATTTCCTGGTTCCCTCCCTTTCTCTCTGTCTTTCTCTATCAGTTTCAATATCTATTTCATTTTCAACATTTCCCTCGTTCCCTCCCTTTCCCTTGTTCCCTCCGTTTTCCTCGTTCCCTCCCTTTCCTCTTCGTCTCGTTCCTCCATCTTCCTTCCACCTTGCATTTGTTCCTCTCAAAGCTTTCGCCTCCCACCCTCAAACGTTGGTCTCATCTCCTTGCTTTCAGTTTGACACTCACTTCGATACGCCCCTCTTTGGATTTTTAGTATCGTTGCCTCACCCTCACTCTCAATGCACGCGTGGGTTTCAACACTTCCAGGGTTTTCTGCATTTTAGGTGAGTTTTGTCCACTTTTTGTTCAAAATCTTTCGTTTTTCATGCAATAGGTACTTGAAGTTTCTACCTTTTTCTAGTTTGGCTATATGAGGGGTGAAATGTTGTATATTTTGGTTAATCAGTATAGGTTTTTGGCAATCTAATTAGAAATAAAGTACTAGCTGGAGTTTACATGTGTAATATTGATTTGAACACGTTGGGAGTAGATAGGTACAAAATCATGAAAAAAGTGGTGAATGTCATTACTTGGTGAGTTCCAAAATAACTGGTTAATCAATTACGTCTAAGTGGTTAATCAGTATAGGTTTCTGGTGAATCCCAAAAAGTGTTCCCAATAATGGGGGCAAACTAGTTAGAAATGAAGTATTAACTGGAGTTTATATGTGTAATGTTGTTTTGAACACGTTAGGAGTAGATGGGCAGAAAACTATGAAAAAAGTGATAAATCTCATTGCTTGTTGAGTTCTAAAATAACTGGTTAATTAGTTACGTCGAAGTGGTTAATCAGTATAGGTTTCTGGTGAATCCCAAAAATTGTTCCCAATAAAGGGGCAAACTAGTTAGAAATGAAGCACTAGCTGGAGTTTACATGTGTAATGTTGCTTTGAATACAAAATCCTGAAAAAAGTGGTGAATCTCATTGCTTGGTGAGTTCCAAAATAACTGGTTAATCAGTATAGATTTGTGGTGAATCCCAAAAAATGTTCGCAATAATGAGGGCAAATTAGTTAGAAATGAAGCACTAGCTGGAGTTTACATGTGTAATGTTGTTTTGAACACAAAATCATGAAAAAAATGGTGAATCTCATTGCTTGGTGAGTTCCAAAATAACTGGTTAATCAGTTACGTCTAAGTGGTTAATCAGTAAAGGTTTCTGATGAATCCCAAAAAGTATTCCCAATAAAGGGGCAAACGAGTTAGAAATGAAACACTAACTGGAGTTTACATGTGTAATGTTGTTTTGAACACAAAATCATGAAAAAAAGTGGTAAATCTCATTGCTTGGCGAGTTCCAAAATAACTGGTTAATACATTATGTCTAATTGGTTAACATGGGTGTTAATTGAGCTACAGTGAAGTGAAAGAAGATTTACATGATTACAGTTATAAGCTGTTTTGTTAGGCTAGATGGTTCTAGGTTCCCTTTTTAAGTTTCATTTCATGTCAAAAATGGTTAAGTGTGGCTTTTATAAGGTTTACCCATTTGAATGAGTTTCTATCCTCATTATCTATTGTCACTTGTTTGTTTACTTTCCATTGCCCTTTCTTAATTTTTCATTTGTTTGTAATATGACAGTGAATACTTGATAATTTGCAGGTGTGCGTAGTAACCCAAAATCGAAGTTGATGGAGAGTTCAAATAATCTGAATACATCTGAGGCTGTTGATAATGTGGAAGAAGCATGTGAATGTGACTTCATTATGAGTGATGCCTTGGATGGCAAGTTTGAAAGTTATGAGCCAAAATGATGGATGTTGTTTCCATCAGAGGAGGAAGTTAAGGAATTTTATAGGAAATATGCTTACAAAAAGGGATTTGGTATTGTAAATAGAACTTCAAAAAAAAGGAGATGATGGTAAGGTAAATTATGTTATGCTAGCTTGTTCAAGACAGGGAAAACATGTGTTAACAATACCACATGAAGACACTTCCAACTAGAAGGACAATTTGTGAAGCAAAAATTACAGTGAAGAAGATGGCAGATGGACGATGGTGCATCAATACAGCTATACTTGAACACTGTCATGAACTTAGCCCGGTGAAGGCGAGAATGTTGAAAGATAACAAGAATCTTAGCATGCACGTGAAGAGAACAATTGAAGTGAATGATGATGCAGGGGTGAGAATACATAAGACAATTCGGTCTCTTGCTTATGAGGTAGGAGGGTACGTGAGCAAGATGCTAGAAATTATGTCAACAAGGAAAGACGTAGAATTGGCAAGGAAGGTGATGGGAAGGCGTTTGAAGAATTATTTTGCGAGAATGCAACAATGTCTCCCACTTTTATTAATATGAATTTACTTGTGCAATTAATTATACACACTAGTGAATCTAAAGTCGTGTATATTAAGTTACTTAGGACTTGTTTAATATGTTGTATTATATATGATAGATAAATTAATATAATATATATAATTTTATCGAGTTATTTAATAAAAACATTATATTGTATAAGTTTATCCATCAAACTCTTTTTATACATTAAAATAATAGATAATTTAATCAAATCTTAAAAAAAAGAATTAGATCTAATAAAATTTTAATATATAAATTCTTATAAAAAAATTATTATAATTTTAAATACTTTAATATTCTCAACTTTTATATATTAAATTTTATATTATCAAATTTTATACTATTAAATTTTATATTTTTAAACCATATTTTATCTTTCACACCAAACGAACCGTTAACTATTTGTTTTCCTTCAAGCTCAATTTTGTACCTTTCGTTTCCATTTAGCATACCAATATATGCTCCATTGCAGATTGCGTGGATTTAAAGTTCACCCCATGTAACGTTTGATTTACTTGCCGACAATCCGTGGACCTCAGTAAGATGTCAATACCAATTTGAAAATGTCGGCGCTCGCAACTTCCTTCCAGCTGAGCTGCATAATTCTTGCCAAAAATTTGAACTACCTTTGTTTGTCGCTAATGGCAAAACGTCATACAGACATGACTCGTGACAGCACCACATAATGTAATTCATTTTTTTTCTTTTGAGATTTCATTTTCTTCTCGAAACTGTAATATTGATGCAAGGGGAAAAAAAATTCACATAAAGCATTATTAAAACTTGAGGCATGTTCTATTCTTAAAATTAAAATATTGTAACGTCTCGTCTTCTAAACTTAAATGCATAGAGTGAAGCTGATCTCATACTATTATTGTTAGCACGGTACAAAATAACTGACATATTAAAATATTATTATTATTTTTTGAATTTCACTAATATATATTTTAAAGATATACGTTAAAGAATAAAAAATATATATATTTAATATTTTAAAAGTTTAAAAAATAATTAAATGTATGTTTAAAAAAGTTACAAAAATTTAATTATGTTTAATAATTAATTATTATATAAATTTTTTATTATAATTAATTATAATCAAATTATTTTTATGTTTGTATACATTAATTAAAAAATAATTTTAATTTAATTTGATTAGTTTAAATGATATAAAAAATTATTTTTATATATTAAATTATTAAAATAAATATAAAATAATTAAAAAATATTTAATCAAGAATAAAATGATATTTACATATAAAAATATAAATAATAATTTATAAATTAAAATCATAAGTTTTAATATTCAGTATTATAAAAATTAACTTTAAAAAATTTTTATTTTGTATTAAATTTTATACAAAAATTAAAACTAATTTTGTCAAATATAATTAAATACTATTACAACAGTTATTTTCTTAAAAAACTAAGTTAATCTAAAACAAACATACCTTAATATTTTTTAAAATAATAAATACTATTTTAATTCCTTACAAAAACTCTTTTTTTTTTTTCTTTTTTTAAATGAAAAAAAGAAGAAAAAAAAAAAACAAAAAGTCACAGATGATGAGATGAGGTTTGTCCATGGCGGGTTTCTCAACCTGTGTCTCTTGCAAAGGCGCGTCTCTGTCCTAATCAATCTCCACCTTCACCATGTCCCTCCTTTTCTCCACTTTCACTCATTAATATCCTCTTATATCCCAAAGAAAAACACATTTTCTTTTTCAAAAACCAAACGTGCAATTTTTTAATAAATATAAAAAAAAAAACAACTCGCCTCACCTTTCTCTAACATTAACATGCACCACCACCTTCTATTCACCACCACCACCGGCACCGTGACCTCCTCCGCCATCGCCGCCACCATGCCCTCTTCTTCTGTTCATTCCTTCACCACTTGCTCTTCTTCATCTTCATCCTCTTCCTCCAACCCAAAACCCAAATCCTTAAGCCATGCTCACAATTCCAATTCCAACTGCATCAATCTGTGCAAGCACTCTCCTTCCGCCACCCTCGACCTCCTCATCCTGGTCCTTGTGCTCTTCTCGGGCGCTTTCCTCCTCTCCTCGTATTTCTCTTATATCTTCAACTCCCTCTCCCTCCTCCTTGCCCAATTCGCGCCCCAATTCCCGATCTCCTACCTGCTAGGGTTCCTCCTCTTCTTCTTCTTCGCCGTCTCCTCCGTCGCCTGTTGCGGCGCCCGATCGCGCAAGTGCCAGAGGAGCGGGTGCAGGGGCCTGAAGAAGGCCATGGAGTTCGATTTGCAGATACAGACGGAGGAGAGTTTGAGGAGTGGCTCCGGTTCCGGCGAGATTGATAAGCTGCCGTGGAAGGGTGGGAGTGAGGGGAACCCTGATTACGAATGCCTCAGGTCTGAGCTCAGGAAGATGGCTCCCCCCAATGGCCGCGCCGTTTTGCTCTTCCGCGCCCCCTGTGGCTGCCCCATTGCCAAGCTCGAGGGCTGGGGCCCCAAGAAGGGCAAACGCCACAAGAGGTGAGTCTCGTTTTTGGGTTTTGATCAAAATTGCAAATTCAGTTCTTGCGAGTTTTTTTTTTTTTTTTATATACGTGGCTATGTTTCTGAATACAATGTGAATGAATCTGGCTTTGGATGTTATGCCTGCGACATTGTGGTTGTGACATGCTTTGTGTGATTACTGTGCACAATCTGCACTTATTGCACCTTGTAGCTTTTTTGTATTTTGCTTGCTTCATGAGTAGTTTTTTGATAGGGAAGAGCTGTTTTGACATATGGATTTTAGTTTTTCTATGTTGGGCAGGGGGACATTGATTTGGACTTGGAGTTCATGTCCATGTGTTGTAGTATTGGTTTGTCAGTCACAAATCTTTATTTCTCTTAATTGCATGAATCATCTTGGAGGACATAAGCATATCAGGAAAGGTGAAATCTGGGGTCTTTAGAACAATCTGTTTGTTTAAATGGAGTCCTTGAAGAAATGTTGTGTTGACAGGAACATGTACTGTATTTCTGACTTTTTAAAGCTTGCATCAATAAGACTTTTGGTTTATGGTTTGTCCTCCCTGGGATCCGTGCCCTTCTTGTTGGTGGGGGATTGTTTTGATAAAATAGCAACTCCGTGTATTTCTCTACAAGTAGACTATGTTAGCTCAGCCGTAGATGGAATACTTTTACAACCATTATTGAGTAAATACTTCTTTCCATAAAGTCTCATCTCATGCTCTTAAAATGGTTGCGTTCTCACAATTTTATTTCTACAATCCCTGGGAAAGAAAATAGGTAATGACTAAACAGTATTCATCTGCTAGATTACCTGTAATTCTCTTACAGATAGTAAATTTGATAAGTATCAAAAATTTATATATACATTTGGCTTATATATGCTGTCTCTTGTTCATAAGTAGACAACATAATTTTGTATCATCTAATTTTCCAATGGTGATTTATGTCCTGAGGGGTTTATTAGGCTTTCTTTCTCTCACCCATCTTTTTCCCTTTACTACTGCCCAAGCTTTGATGTTATGCACCTTATGTGTATTTAGGATGTCGCTGACAGTCATCTTAGTGTGCCGATCTAGTGGTCTGGAAGTTTTAGTTTATTCGCCCCTTTAGTTATAAAAATTCCATATTTATTTTATATGTAATATAGTGGAAAAAAAAATTAGAGTATGTGTTACATGAAGAGATTGTGTCATAATGGCTAGTGTATCTCCCTCCTTCTCTCTTGTAATTTCTTCACCCTCTAATGTCGTCTTTATGGTTTCGAGGTGCTATATCTCTAACATAGATCCTTTTGTTTTTGTTTTTGTTTTTTTCCCTTGGGCCTTCTTTTCATTCTACAAGCAGCTATTTCTCATGCTATGCCTGAATGATTTTAAACTACTACTTCTGATTATATACTCTGTGAAGCTGCAATTTCTGATTTTGGCTTTAAAATTGTAGCTTTTGCCCTTCCTTATATGCATATAAGTCTGTTATACAGGTGAAAGTCTTTTAAAGTAATCAAATGCTTAGTAGACTATAAAGCCTTTAAGTGCTTGATTTTCCAAATTCCAGAGATCTGTTTGCCTTATGAAAGATTTAAATGAAAGATCTGAGAGATCTTAGAATTTTTGTATAATCGAAGATAAATGGGATAGCATGTGCATGTAAAATCCAACTTTCTCCAGGGGTGGCTTGGACCTTGGAGACTTGGTGTAAGTTTTATTTTTTGTTTAGTCGAGCTTTTTTTAACATTGAGCAATTCAGGTGAAAGTAGGTGAGAAAAAAAAGAAGAAAAAAAGGGTAAAAATAGGTGGATTTATACATGTAGCATACACTGTCCGATTCTTGTTTGGCATGCGGCACTCTTTTGTTGTATATGCTTACTAATTTCTTAAGAGTTTATTCCAATATTATTATTAATCTCTAAATTTATTTAGTTAACTAGAAACAGCAATCAAGGTTGTCAAAATTTTGATTCCCCTCATAAGATTGCACGATTCTATGTCCTAAAATCAAAGGACCAAGTCAGATCTCATATCTGACTCAAATTGGTTAGGATCATAACTGAATCCTGATCCAAGTCATTACACTTGTTTGAATTGCAATTCAGCTTGCAACGATGTCTGGTTTGTGACTCCTTTCCTTCTTTTTCGGTCTGCAATTTCTTTGTCCCTGGTATTTGGCCCAATCTCTGGTCTTTGCTTGCCTTTACTAAAGCTGGGTGTTGTTGTTATTCCAGATATGCAATATAGGAAGAGGAGTCTGTGGTTACAGAGAAAGAAATAAAAACTGGGTTTTAATTTTAACATACACAGAATGATTGAGTTTCTTGTGGTGGTATAGATGGGTTTGAGCGAGGTAGAAATGGGCTTGAGAGATGTGGGCTCATATAGTCTATATTAAAATAAAACCCAATCAGCATGCTTTAACTAGTCCAAGATTTGTCTTTATAGTTCATTTTAACATATTACGAAACTATGCCATTATTACTTGTGACACCAGATATTGTGATTTTGAGAATAGTTAACAAGTGTGATTTGCTTTAAACAAGCATGAAGCCTCAACTGTGCTTCCCTTGTTCAACATTTTATTACTTCAAATCAATGTTTTATGAATCTGTTAAAAGCATATTGATAATTTCAATTTGAACCATTTGTGCTTATGTAATTGACTATCACCTCCTCCAATATGCATTATCTCAATTTGTTTTTCCACAGTGCATTTGACTGTGAACTTTGTTGGTAAAAATTATTCACTGGAATTGTCATATGGTGTTATATTTTCTGTCATAAACCTTCTTGTTTAAACTTCTGTTATCCCACAAACTCAAGTTGTGGGCATCATGCATTTTTATTTAGAAATGGAAAATTAGCCGTGGCCATGATGATATGTTTCAGAAGTTATTTGCTATCCACTATTTCAAATTTGTTGAAGTTATGCTTGATGAACTTGAATGAATTTTACCGGATGGTAACTCTGAACTTCTGCTTTTAATGATTTGAGCAGGTCCTCACCCAATGCGACTCTTAATGGAGGAGGAGATCATCGCTGATTGACAGCGATGTTTTCACTGCCAGCATGTCATTTATATTATTACCATTCTCATGGTTCCCCATTATTTACTGGAAGACTTTTGATCAGAACCATTTTTTTTTAAGAAAAGAAAATAGCAATCTGGTGTTGGCCATCCTTCCTTATATCTGTGCTCTCTAGGATTCTTTATAAACTTTGGAAGGATCGTGCAGAATAAACTGCAATAAATATTTGATTCATCATTGACCCATTTCATTAGTTGTGGATGTCCTAAAGTTGCTGACTCCCTTGCCCCTTAAAAACTATATCACTTGATTCGCTTCGAAAATACATGCAATATGGATTGGAATTGTCTTTCAAGTCATGGATGGAAACTAGTTCATGTTTTTAATGATTTGATTGTGCACAATGTATTAATTTAGAGTAATGCTATATCTTCCTCATAAATCCTTCTAATTATGAGATGTATATGTTTCTTTGCACTCATGCGTGAATCCTCGTAACAAATGCGTGGGTGCTATGAAGGCTAGCGCCCCATTTGGTTGAGTCTGTGGACCTTTCTTCCACGCAAGAATCCCTTTGTGTTTACTTAACAACCAGTTATTTCCTTTATTTATTTATTAATTTATACAAAATAAATATCAAATAGATAACGAAGATGAGTGTTTTTTTTTTTTAAAAAGAAGAAAGTCGAAGGACACAAATGAAGATGAAAATTTGGTTAACGATTCTCCTTTATAAAGGTAAAGATGCCAAGCATAGAATTATTTTTTGGTGTATCGTAACGTGTTTGAATTTGTAAGCTATAATTTTGCTAGTTAAGTATGCAAATTTTGGTTTAAACATTTGAAGAAATATATTCTCACAATCACACATTCTAGACGTAATATAGTCAAGGAAAATGATGCTCACATACTAGTTTTACTCCGGTTAACAATGTATAAGTTTTTTGTTAGCAATAGGTATTGTTTGATTAATTAGATAGTAATCAATTATCATGTCATGATAGTCGTTATTAACTCATTAACTAAATAATATACATTATTAATTAACAATTTATACATTATTAATTGATATAAAATTAATGGGCATATAACAAAGTTACTAGTTAATATCTCTCATTATGTTGATGGGTTAGTATAAATAATTTTTAAAGTAAATAATTCTCTTAATACTTATTAAAAAATTAAATAATAAAGTAAATACATTTAATATAATCTATTGAGAATATAAAAAAAATATTTTATACTTTTTTAATTAATAATTAAGAGAATTAATAAGAATAAAGATTAAGAAGTTTATTTTTTTGTAATTTCAAAATGGTACGGTGATGACACCTTATTCAAAGTTCAAACCCAATATAAATTTCTTTAGGGGCGAAATCACATGTCTCTCTACCCCCGAGATATAAGAGAGCCAAGTCAAGAAAGAGAAGCATCCAGTTTTGACTCTAATGGTCACGTCTCATGTTCGTGTTCGTTTCAGCGAGTCTCAGACTCAAATTCTTGCCTCGATTTCTACCCTTTCCTCTTTCAGTTGAGCTACGAAATCCAACTCTAAGATGGGTTTCCAGTTCCACCAAAGCCCCACCACTTTTGCAAAACCCACAACACTGCATTCGCATTTTCTGCAATGCCAGACAACACCAGAATCACTTCGAGTGCGAGCTTGCCTTGGTTTCCGCACTCAAGTCCTGCACCTCCCTTTCCTCCTCTTCTCAGGGCCGCCAAATCCATTCTCTGACCTTCAAACTCGGACTCCACTCCAACACTTTCATTCGCAACAGCTTGATCAACCTGTACACGAAATGTGGTTCCATTTCTGATGCCCAATTGCTGTTTGAGGCTTGTCCTACGTTGGACCCTGTGACCTGTAACATTATGGTTTCTGGGTATGTCAAAGCTGGTCAATTGGACGTTGCCCGCCAACTGTTTGACATAATGCCCGGTAAAGGTTGTGTCTCCTACACCACCATGATAATGGGTCTTGTCCAAAATGATTGCTTTGGTGAAGCCCTTGAGGTTTTCAAGGACATGAGGTCCCATGCTGTGGTCCCTAATGATTTGACTCTGGTGAATGTGATATCTGCTTGCTCACATTTTGGTGAAATTTGGAACTGTCGAATGATTCATGCCTTGGCTATTAAGTTGCTTGTTGAGGGGTCGGTTCTTGTTTCGACTAATTTGATGCATGCATACTGTCTTTGTTCGGGTGTATGGGAAGCTAGAAGGTTGTTTGACAAGATGCCTGAACGGAATTTAGTCTCGTGGAATGTAATGTTAAATGGATATTCAAAGGCAGGCCTTCTTGACATGGCCAAGGAGTTGTTTGAGGGAATTCCTGATAAAGATGTGATTTCTTGGGGCACAATGATCGATGGTTATATCCAAATGAATTGTTTGGATGAAGCTTTGATGATATATTGTGCAATGCTGCGAACCGGATTGGGACCTAATGAAATCATGGTTGTGAATTTGGTTTCAGCATGTGGTCGTCTGACAGCAATTGGTGATGGTCGGCAGTTGCATGGAACAGCTGTTAAGAGAGGTTTTGACTGTTACAATTTTATACAGACTACGATCATCCATTTTTATGCAGCTTGTAGAATGATGGACCTTGCTTATTTGCAATTTGAAGTGGGTGTAAAGGATCACCTAGAATCATGGAATGCTCTGCTTGCTGGATTCATAAAAAATGGAATGATGGACCAGGCAAGGCAAGTCTTTGATGAGATGCCCGAAAGAGATGTATTTTCATGGAGTACAATGATTTCTGGCTGTGCACAGACTGAACAGCCTAGAATGGCTCTTGAACTCTTCCATAAAATGGTAGCTAATGGGGTCAAACCAAATGAAGTTACAATGGTGAGTGTATTCTCTGCAATCGCCACCTTAGGTACATTGAAGGAAGGAAGATGGGCCCATGAATACATACGTAGGGAATCCATTCCTTTGAATGACAATTTACGTGCAGCTCTGATTGATATGTATTCAAAATGTGGGAGCATCAACACTGCCTTACAATTTTTCAATCAGATTCGAGACAATGCCTTTTCTGTGTCCCCATGGAATGCAATTATATGTGGGTTAGCCTCACATGGACATGCAAGTATGTGCCTAGAGGTTTTTTCTGATTTGCAGAGGTATCATATTAAACCCAATCCAATTACATTTATAGGAGTCCTAAGTGCTTGTTGCCATGCGGGGCTGGTGGAGCCTGGACGGAGAATATTTAAAAGCATGAAGAGTGTATATAATGTGGAACCAGATATCAAGCATTATGGTTGTATGGTTGATCTTTTAGGCAGAGCTGGGCTATTAGAAGAAGCCGAGGAGATGATAAAGAGCATGCCAATGGAGGCTGACATTGTGATATGGGGAACTCTATTAGCAGCGTGTAGAACTCATGGAAATGTTAATATAGGAGAGAGAGCTGCAGGGAGCTTGGCAGGGTTGGCACCATCTCATGGTGGAGGTAAAGTTCTCCTATCAAACATATATGCAGATGCAGGAAGGTGGGAGGATGTATCACTAGTAAGAAGAGTTATGCAGAGTCAGAGCATGGAGAGAATGCCTGGGTGCAGTGGTGTTGTTAGATAATTAAGAGTTTCAATTCCCTTACATTATTTTGCTAATTTTGAGAATGAAGATGCTGATCTTTCAGTATGAAGCAATTTGAGGAATCATCATGCATCCAGGTTTTATAAATTGTCTAGAAATGCTCCCTAGTAGTTGTGATTTAAGTATATACAGCTATATACGGGCTTCAAAATAATTTGTTTTCTTTTGCTTTGTGTCCGCTGCACATTAATGTCGTAGTCTGGAACCTGGCAAGCGGAAATAAGGGAATACCAGACTGCACCAGGTCATTTTGTTTTTCTTCCATTGCAGAAAATAAAAAATGCTGAGGTTGCTGGTACAAAACGGGAGGAACCAATTTCATCTAGTATATGTGGGGGGAACTAATGAAAATGCTATTGACCATCAAGGATATATCTTAAAATTTCTATATTGATATTTGGGTCCTGTCTATGATCTACATTTAATGTAATTATTAAGATCATAGGCAGAGTTTATGAATGATGACCGTTTAATAAATTTTCTTTTCTTTTGATATGTTGAGCATCTAAGGAGTTTGAGTATGCGTTTGAATTAGTAGTGAAAAAAAGATTAGGTTGAAAATTGATTATATGTATAATTAATTATTATTATGAATGATTATAATAGCATTAATTTTATGATTGAATATATTAATTGAAAAATAATTTTAAACTATTTTATTTCGTTTAGATAATATAAAAATAATTATTTTTATGTATTAAATTATCAAGAGATATAAAATAATTTAAAAAATTATTTAATTAAAAATAAAATAATATTTACATTTGAAAACAAAAATAATCTCAATAACTTTTGCAAATAATGCTCACGTTAATAGCTTTTTCAAAAAAGCTGTTGGTGTTAAAAAAATACGTGCATGTTTGGATAGGATTATGATTAACTTTTTTTGGGAAAAAATTGTTTGAATAGTGTTTAATCAAAAATTAAATTACTTTTATACGAAATTCAATGTAAAATAAAAGCTTTTTAAAGCTAATTTTTATAATCTTGAATATTGAAACTTATGATTTTAAATAGATTATTCCTTACATTTTGATATGTAAATACCATTTTATCCTTAATCAAATAATTTTTTTAATCATTCTATACTATTTTAGTAATTTAATACATAAAAAGCGATTCTTTTTTATATCATCCAAACGTTAATTAACTTAAAATCACTTTACACTAATGCATCCAAACATAAAAATGAATCAATTATAATCGATTATAACAAAAAGCTTTTATACAATAATTAATTATTAAACATAATTAAATTTTTACAACTATCCCAAACACACCCTACATCAATAGCTTTTACTCACCCAACCCAAATATGTTGCAACAGCTTTTGACGGCATATAAAAGCGGAACCAAACATGATCTGAAAAGACGTAAGCGAAACACAATTTGTCCAGTGTTTAATATCATTGGGCATTGGCTAACTTCTCTAACGTGTTATTATCCGCCAGCTTAGTTTACAATTCTTTTAGAACATGAAATATTATTTCTTTATTATTATTTTTGCTTGAAGTTGCCTGTTTGCACACAAGTCTTCAGTTAAACATGTTTTTGTTAAATATATAATTTTATAGGAAACTCAAGTCTGCAGTCAACATGCGAACTCAAATTTAAAGGGGAAGATCTGAATATATTTACCGTTGATGTTGCAAGTTTCTGCCTGCTTATCCGGTTATACCTGTCTCACAGCAGTAGTTTGTATTACAATTTACAGAGAGTGGAGTTGGTAGTGTGCAACGATGTCGATACTTTCAGTTACACCCTTATAAACAGGGTGAAAAGTTCACGAATGTGTAAGGGTGAATTATACTAATTATTATAGAAAAGTTGTCAAGGAAAAATGCTTATCAAAGCTTAAGCTTTTCAGCTGAAGGTTAAAAAAAAAATCATTTTGGCGTTACTTAATTATGAAGAATATGTATTTGGAGGCTTGCGCCTTATTCGTTAGAGGTTAGAGTTTTGTCTGCTCTGGTTGGTATGTGAATGAAAACATCACTGAAGATAGTAGGACCTTTCCAACACCTGTCATTTGGTTACTCCCCCTCTTCCCTTCATACGAGTTTGTTAGCTAATGTTATTATGCATATTTCCTTCTTCCGTATATAGTCTTTCTTTCTTCTTCACAAAAAAGAAAAGAAAGGAAAATAGATCAAAACGGAAAATATTTTTCCTAAAGCTTTGTATTCATACATCTTACCAACTATTTTTTATTTTAATTTTTAAAATTTGTTAATTAAATTATTTTTATTCAAGTCAAGCATTAGTTATCTCTATACATATAATAAAATTGATTTGAATTTAATAAATAAAAAATAATACTTATTTAACAAGATTTTACTTCAATAAATACTTATCCAAACTTTTGATGTTCTCAACTTTCTTCTTCTGTAATGGACCATGGTTGAAGGCTTGAAGCGACTGACCGTAGCATCGCTAGCTCCTGCCTTGAACTTCATTGGCACGATAATGTTACTTTCTCAGTTTTTTTGCCCTCCGTTTTGACTTTCTCCTTCTTCCTCCCTTAATATATAAGGAAAATGTTTCTTGTATATTAAATTTTTCCCTCCATGTCATATGTGAGTATAATTCATTATTTTTTTATACTGTATAAATGATTTTTTGCTTTGTACTTTATGCATATATAAGGAGGGTATCATATGAATATAGTATTTTAGTTTTCAAATAATGGAATTCCTTGCATTATTATTTAAAATTATATAAATTAAAAAATATATAAACAACTTCACTATAAATAATAAAAAACAATTGTGTAAGTTAACAAAGTCTGGGTAGGGACATGCCCTTTGAAATATTATGGGCTTATGGCTCTCTGTGTTTAGATTTCTTTTGCCATCTAACCAAGACGTTGCTTTCTTTCTACAAACGTATGATGATCAAGGGATAACATTGGATATTCATTGTAACAAGGGTGTTTAAGGCTCGTTTTGTCTCAATCAAAGTTAATTGAGTTAGATGGCTTGATCAAATATTTATCAAGTCTGATTCGACTCAAACTAAATATGTGACTCATGAACACTCTTACTTGTACTAACACAGTAATTATTTATTCCTTATGTTATTTGCATAATAAAATAATGATTTATTCCCTTCATTTTTTTATTCGTCTTTTAGGGTTGTTGTACACGAATTAATAAAATCATTGAATAGCCTCGATATTTGATCAAATTACCTTATTAAAATATTCAAAATATTATTATTACTTTATTAATCTTCTCTTTCATTTATTAATACTAAGGATAAAATTAGAAAAAATAATTAATACTTCGTTGATTTTTTAAATTGGCAAATAAAAATGAATAAAACAATTTTTTTAAAAATACAAATAAAAAAAGGGAGGGAGTAATTAATTATTGATTAATAAATAATATAGATTAATTAAGGTAAATTATAGTTTACCTGCTTTAGTTTCATTAGTTATCACTTGGCTCCCTCAGAATTTTTTTTGTTTCACTAAACTCCCTAAACTTTGAGTTAAAGTGAAAAACATTAAAATTCATTAATTTTAATGTCCTTAAACCCTAAAAAAAAGAATTAAAAAGCCCCGATTTTAGTAATGATAAAATTGTATATTACACTTCACCACCGTGTTGGTACTTAAAACTTCCATTTGATTTAGTCAATACTAAAAATATGGTGTTATAGGATAACAGCAAATTATATTTTTTTCACTGTTTATATACATGACTTCAAATTATATTTCTTCACCGTTCATATACATCACATCTGCTGCACAAGCGCACATGTGATGCATGTTTCTTCATCATTTACCTGTTAATTAATTAACTTAATATAATAATCAATTTATATACATTATTCAATAATTAAATTATCCGTTATTTGAATACTTGAAAGATGATACTCATAAAATATGGTCCTCATAGTCATATGTGAATATGGTACAGAGTAAAAAATTATTTATACGGTATATAAAAATAGTAAATTATACTCACTTATAATACAATATCTCATGCAAGTGTCATATTCTAAAATAAAATAAAAAAACATTTTCCTAATTCAAGCAAGTTTTGAGATCAAAAAATATTAATTCAAGTTTTACTTGATTTTTTAAGCAACTTGAGCGTACACGCACCTTAAATCATTATGAGATAGACCTTTCAATACAGATTCCACCATATAATGCAAAGCAAATAGGTGATAAACTAATTAAAACCACGGCCCACGGTTTCCACGCTAGCACGACGATTGCAAATGATCCATACAGTTGGGGGAAAAAAAACGAATTCTTTTATGTACACGTTATTTTTTTATATCACAATATTACAACTTCTTTAAGTAAAAAAAAAACATTTCCCAACAACATTTACTCACTTCTTTTCTCAAAAAGAAAATTGTAAAAAATTGATATAAAAAAATTAATGTATAAATATAATTTCTCAAAAAAAAAAAATACAGAATATCTCAACTCTTAAAAGTCATTTTTCAATCGTTGAATCTAAACTGTACCACATTTAGTTTGTTTTAGAGCTGCACGCAATCCGGTTCTGGATTGCAAAAAGACTGCTAGCACATTGTAATTGGTATCAAATCCGAACAAAATCAAACACACTTGCCCAAAGTGATTAATCAAGGAAATTTCTTGGGTATTTCCACAACCGTACATACACTAATAATCCTTTTGGTACAATCCAGACACACAAATAAGATGAAATCATCCCATAACTAGAACAGCACAAAGTTTCCTTAAGCCAAACCACATTATAGCTGGCCAAATTAATTTAATCCCATAATAAACTAAAACAAGGTGGATCCCACCACGCTAATAGTATAATAATGTACACTCACCCACTCACGTAACATGTAATCACAAAACTACCCCTCCTATAGTTTCATCATCGCTCTACCTTTCTATGTCAACCGGTGAAAAGGCTTTTCCTACATGAATAAAGCTCTTGGGGTTGTCAACTAAGCTTCTCTTTTGGGACTCAAGGTCGTCACTTGACTTGTCATCTTCCTCCTCGTTCCCCAACGAGAAATACTCAACCTTTCCATTCCGACCATAAAATCTGACCAAAACCAAGTAGAAAGACAAGGCGAAAATGGTGACTAGGATCAAGAACCAGCTGAATTGGATGTTCACGAGCGATTTAGCGCGGTGGAGGGACGATTGGTCAGAGCATCTCACCACCTTGTGACCCACCTCAGAGTTCATGACGCACCCTTTGGGGATAAGCCCCGGTGTCCAAAGCATGAGCCCCATGAGTATGAGCCACAAGCCCTGGAAGAAGATGCTGAGGGAGCGCACGAAGCTGATCAAGAAGCTCTTAGGCATGCCAATTCCCATGAGGGTGGTGGACAGAGAAACAAGGATAACAACTTGCAACAGCAAGTGGTATTGTCCTTCTGGTCCCATGTGGTCGGCAGAGTGGAGGTGGAAGAGAAGAAGTTGCTGACCAAAGGCTATGGCACCTAGCAATTGAGTTAGACCATACTGTGCTTCCGTGCGGATTTGGTCGAGGATGATGGCGAAGGCGGCGTAGATTAAGAAGGTCATGGAGATGGAGGAGTGCTCGAAGTTTTGGAGATGGTTGGAGGGAATGGTTCCATCTGGGTCAAAAGGTTGGTGGCGGTCAGGGCCTATGAAGAGTTCCATGGATATGGAGGCTGTGCAACCTGCCATGATGAGGAAAAGCTCTAAGTATTTGGACTTGGATGTGGGGAACCATGGTGGGGAAGTATAGGACTTGGGATTAAGAGCATGGAGCTTGATGTGGTTGAAGAGGTGCCATAGACCAATCAGCAAGAACCCAAAACCTGGAGCTACATGTCCCACAAGAGTGCCCATGTTATGAATTAATTATGTGTTGTTGTGTATTTGCAAGAGAAAGGGAGGGTGGGGTGGTGGTGTGTGTTTTGTAAGGGAGAAAGGGAGGGAAAAGGGTGCGGGAATTCTGGAGGAGGAGTTAATTAGTTGATTGCTGATGAGGCAGAAAGAGAGAGGGTGGGGGTTTTATTAGGGAGGTTGATGGGGCCTTAGGCTCTAGAGGGTTCTACAGGGTTTTGAAGTCCAACTTTGGTGGCTTGGGGAATAAGGTTATTTCCCTATCTGACCAAATGACTCCTGACGAATGAGATGAGGTAGAGCTGACTTTCTAGATGAATAAAATAGGGCCATTATACCTCGCAGCCCCTGTGCTTATCCCTTTAATTATTATTAATAAACAAAATATATGAGATAAAGAACTGAAAGAACAGTGCTCGTCATTTTTTCTTTCATGACAATGTTATTCTCCAGAGTTTTTTTAATAAGGCAAAAGTATATTGTTTACCCTTGAAATTCGGATTCAGTTTTGTTTTCGTCTTAAAACATGTTTTAGAAAGATTTAATTTTTTTTATTTAGTTATCTTTAAAGAATTAAATTATTTTGTGAAATAATTATTACGTTTAGATAGAAAAATTATTTTTTAAAATTTTTTTACATAAAATTTAATATAAAATAAAATTTTTTTTAATTAATAATTATAAATTAAAGATTGAAACTTATAATTTTAGTTTATAAATTATTTTTTATATTTTAATATATAAATATTATTTTGTACTCAATTAAATAATTTTTTAATTATTTTATATTTATTTTAATAATTTAATGTATAAAAATAATTTTTTTTATCATCTAAAAAATCATATTAACTTAAAATTACTTTACGCTTAATACATCTAAATATAAAAATAAATCAATTATAATTAATTATAACAATAATTAATTATAATCAATTATAACAATAATCAATTATCAACATAATCTATAATTTTTAACTTTCTCAAACAAACCCTTAATATATATAATCTTGTTTATTTTGAAGGTAAATTATAGTTTGTGATCGATTTCATTTTTTAATCCTATAATCTAAATAGTATATATTTTCGCGCACACTACATTTCAAAGGGATGTTTTGTTCTCTTAATTAAAATAATAGAAGACTTTATCGACTTAACTAATTAGCACTTTTTAAATTGTATTTTGTTCTCTTAAATTTTGTTTCATTAGCATAAAATTTTATGGAGTTAATATTTTATGATCCAATACAACTCGGTCACATGATGTTTCCCTCGTTACTTATTAATTTTAAGTAGACTTACGTCTGCTAACCAGGCTTTCATGGGACGGGTTTTATTTTGAGATGAATCTAAGAGAAATTCTTACCTAAATTTTGGATACTCAGATAGGTATATTAGATTAATCAAGATTTAATATTTTTATGAATCTTTGTGTCACATAATTAATTTTACAAAGATTTATAAAAATATTAAATCTTAATTAATTTGGTACATTAACTTGAGTGCTCAATGTTTAAGTAAAAATTTCTTTAAATCTAATTCGATATTTTGATATATTAATTTTTTGAATTCTTAATTCGACTTACTCATTGTTTAACAAATGATTGGATTAGTATCGAGTGACCAAATAATTAAATTAAATAAATTGTATAAATTTAAATGTTATATATAATTAACTTATAAAATTTTAAAAATAAGAGATATTTTATAATATATATTTTAAAATAAATTATATTAACATAAATAAAAAAATTTCATTATTTATCATTTACTGTCAAAAGTTTATAAGTTAAAATGAATTATGTAACATCAAACTAAGTTGAAATGACTCAAAATATGACTTGAGTTTGACTCAAAATATATTGGATCCATTTTTTAAAACATAATTTGTCTCAATTAACTTCGAACCAATGTGAATTATTAGTACATGTCATGTTTTAAACATCCTTGATTCAAATATTATTTTACATGAAAATGCAACAAATGTATGCAAATATTTTACACAAAAACTCACATCTTACACTGCAAAATTAATCAGATTTGTGTCCACATATATATATATATATGCTAAGATCGTAATCAACTTAACTCAAAAAGTTTATTAAAATTTGATTATTTGTTTAATTTTTTACTAAAATATTTATAAAATTTACATACATATATGATTAAAGAGAGAAATATATAAGGTTGCATGGTCTTTCATGACTATGAAAAAAAAAAGTCTTCGTAACTATAATATATAATATGGACAAAAAAATTACAGAGATTATTATGTGATAACAAATTAGAGACTAGCAAAGTTCACTTTCAAAATGACAGACCGGTAAAGGAAAGTGAAATAAAAGAAAATCACTTCGTAAATTATAATTTTGCCCTTATTTTAATTTCCTAATTTTTATAAAATATGTGCAAAATGCTAATTAATTTTCTAGGTTTCGATTGTGTGCCAGTTTGGATTAGATTGTCAACGTACTAGAATGCAGAATCACGTCGAAGGAAGCAGACGTGCCTCGTTCATCGTGTCTTTCGTTTTTGGATCACCCAATATAAGTATTGAAAACTTAATCATATCACTATTTCTATTATTATTTAATAATTGTGATTAAATAAAAAATAAAAAAATATAATTAATAATATAAAAAATAATATAAAAAAGTACTATAAAAAAGTAACGTAAAAAATATAATTGATAAATATTTGTTATTAGAAAATATTTATCTTATCACATTTTTATTACACTTTTTATTTGTTTTTTATGATTATAATTAAATAAAAATATAAAAATAATACAAAAAATTATATAAAAAAATATAACAAAAATTTCATTGTTGTTTGATATTTGCTGCTAGCCGAGTGCACATGCGCTTAAATCTTGACTTGTTTTACCACCACAAGTTTATATGTTAACATGTTTTAAAAATTTAAAATATTGATATATTTTGGGTCATTAATTAATGAAAAGGGTGGGGCATCAACGCTGGAGCCTTATCTAGCATGATATTAAGGCTTTCTTTGTTATGAAGGATAAAAAAGTAAATGAAATGTTATAATCATATAACAAAAAAAAAAAGAGCGAATAATTTATCATTTTTTTATTTGTTATCATCTAAAGGGAAAGAAAGAATACTTTCCTTCTCTTATTTGATTTCATAAAAATAAAAAAAGAAATATGTTAATAATATTAAGATGAATAAAAAAATATTAGACCCACTTGTCTTTTTTTACTTTTTCATCATAATCTTCTTAAAAAGGGAGGAATGAAATATTATGTATCTTGAAAAAATATTTTTTTTTTCTTTTCCTTTCCATTGATTTTATCAATGCCAAATAAGGGATGACCCATATCATCAACTATTTTCCTTTTTTTTCCTCCTATTTAAACATACCAAACATACTCTCAGGATTTTTTCCTCAAGTGTTTCAAATTAGTTTTGAAATACACACTCGTTTGCAAGAAATGACTAAAGGGTTATTAACATAGTTGTATGAACTGAAGTAACTTTTAAGATTTGAAAATAATACTTAAAAAAAATTTGTTGTGATGAAATATATTCAGTCAATCAATTACATGTTCTTGTTAAATAATATCATCAATTTTATAATTTATATTATTATCAGTACTAATGTTTTTTAATATAATATTTTTATATAAAGTGATTTCTTTACAAAATATATTTTTTATTTAAATTTTTCGATTCAACTACTTAATCCATGATCAAATTATTGATTGATGACCTAACCTTTTAATTGAGCTGACCTTCAATCCAAATTATGCTTGTCATTACATTTCTAGTGAAAGAAATTACATTGGATATTCAATTTACATTAATATCTATTTAACGTTATGTTATTTTTTATACTATTTAAATAAATTAAAATTTAAAACAAATTATTTTATAACTAAGAAAATCAGTTCTTAGATGTAGTGGGTGTATATATAATTTAACGTGGTTCCCTTAGTTGGAGACCATCTTAAGAACCCTTAAAAATATCTGAAATAATAAGTTTTGAGTATTTATAATATAATTCATTAATTTATTTACAATTGAGTCCAACAAATATTTAAATTTTGTTTTAATGTTTATAATACTCCATCCTCCAACCTCCGGTCATCTTTTCCGATGCCAGCTTTTACTCCCGTTCAGTCAAATGCCAGTAACCTGGAACCCATTTTTGGGCAAGCTTCAACACCTTTCTTCTACACTTGTAAAATACATGTGCTTCGCTAGTCTAGATGAGTTAGAGAAAACTCGGACCAACTCAACCTCGATCTTCCTTTCTGGAATATCACAACTTCACTAAATCTGGAAAAAAAATTGCAAATTTTCTCTTTGCTAATTAAAATCACAACTTTTCTTAAGATTGCAAATTAATATCACAACTTAATGATGAATGGACGCTTCTTTATGTGGTTTGGAAGAAAAGGTTGCAAATTTTCCCAAGACAGACATCACTTCAAAATTTCCTACAACACCTTCTTCCCCTTTTCTCTTTGCTAATTAATATCATAACTTTTCTTATGACTCCACCGAAACTAAAAAAAAAACCCAATTATAAAAGATAAAGAGGGTAAAGAAATAGGAAAAGAGCATAAGGAACCAGAATCTATGCTCCGTCGCGGCCCCTATGATCGGCCACCACCAAACACGAACTCGTAATGAGCACCCTAGATCCATCCTTGCCGTAAACATTTGCCACCTTCACACCCATCGGCGATGGCAACAACCCACCAAACCCCTGCCTCACACCATCACCGACAATCCCCTAGGCTCGCAGTGGCCAGATCTGTCTTGCTGGTGAGACGGGTTCTGGGTTCGATGGATCTGGTGCAATGGGTTTTGGGTTCGGTGTTGGCTCTGGGTGTGGGATGACAACGATACGGCGTCGGCTTGGGTGGTGGCTCTGCTTTGGGTTTCGACTGAGCATCTCCAGGAAGTCACTAGCGTTGATGAAGCGGCGATGTGGTAGTGGTAATGGCAATGGTGATGATGGGTGAGAAAGAGCGGTATAGGAAAAAGATTTAAATTTTTTAAAGGACTTTGTTATAATTTAGAAAAGTTACAAAAATACCTACTATCCAAGTTACAGGTCTTAAATCTTAACCATTGATGTTTTCACTATTAATCAATGGATAAAAATAAGTTGACCATTCATGGTCTCAAACTCAAAAGGACCATGGTAAATGTCATCATTTTTATAACAGAAAATAAATGAAAGGAAGAGAAACTGGGTCAGTTTAATATGAATCCCCCAATTAAATGTTCATGATAGGACCTTTGATTTTACCAATGATTATGGGTAAATTTTTATATTTTTTTTACACCCTTAAAATAATTATATTTTTACATAAGTCCTTTTGGTTTATAGTAAGTTTTTCTTATTTACATAATGATTCATTTAATTATTTTATTTTACTCCTATAACTTTTGTTATTTTCACTTATCCCATACCCTCTCTAATACTATTTGCCGGTGAGAACTCTAGCGGAAGCCACCACATAGAGAACTCCTTGCAGGCCCGTGGAGGAGGCGCAGGTGGCAAATATGGGTTTCTACCATGGAGGCGGTTCGCGCAGTGGTGGTTTGGTGGATTCGCTACTCAAGGATGAAGGAGGTGGTGACCAACGACGGCATGGCAGATCTGGTGGTTTGTGGGCATTTTCAGTTGGGGTTTTAGGTCACGGCATGGTGGTGAGGTGTGGAGGTGCTTGGTGGCTTGCGGTGGTGGCTTGCGGGTTGACGGTGAAGATGGGCAGATTTGTGACGACAGCGGCTGGGTTGTTGACGATGGCAGCTCTGGCATGAGGTTTGTGGTGGCTGGCATAGAGCAGCTTCAGGCAACACAAATCCACGGGTTGTTGGTGGGTTTTCTGGTCACGACCACGACTGTGATTATGTTGTGGCTATGCTTCATTTGGTCACGACCACGGCTTCAGGCTTCAGGTTGGTCTTCGAGCAGACGACTAGTCGTGGAGGCTGTAGGGAGGGTCGTGGTCGTGACCAAATCTGCGATTGGTGGTTGCGCAACTCACTGACAGGGGCAGGGAGGCCATGGCAGCGATGTGGTGGAGGCCAATGACGGAGACTTGCACATGCTACTGCGCACTAGATTTGAGATGGATATTGTTGGAGCTATTTGGCGCTGGCCTCAGTGGCCGAAATGGATTTTCTGATGAAGCAGGCGTCGGAGTGGTTAAGGTTAAGGGTGTTTTTTGTAATTTGTTACCTCAAGTAATTTCATTATTTGTAAGGACAAATATCAATTTTTAACTTTTAACGTTATTCAAATAACAAGTAACTGGTTAACAATCATAACTGTTCATCTTATTTTACACAAATCTAATGTCTCATATAGCAAGATCCATGGATGACCCCGTGACTGAAGGATCCATCTTAAAACAACCCAAGAGAAATTAGATGAATTATCACTCTTCTTTTTTTATATTATTCAATAGAAAAGAGGGGATATTACTTCTATTCTTTTGTTTGGTTTTATAAAGAAAAATAATAAAAATATATATATTTGAATGAAAAATGTATGTAAATATATGATGTGATTCACAAAATTATTTTTGAAAATTGCTAGGTACACATCACATGCCCTCACATCACTCATATTTAGGGTATACAACAAAATTAGAGTATAAATATGTAAAAAATGATGTAAGAGCAACTGTAATTATATGGTAAAAACTATATAGATATAAAGTAAGGTGTATATAAGTGTGTGTGTGAGAGAGAATAACATTACTCATTATTTTCCTTTCCTTCCATTCCCTCCATTTCCATCCAAAAGTAGGAGGATGAGAAAATAGTGGGACTCATGAAAATTATATCCCTTCAAATCCTTTCCTTTCCATCCTTAAAAGGATACCAAACAAAGTCTAATTCTCTTTTCCCCGTTGTTGTTCTCTTTCTTATTTGTGGTATTTTGATATTTTTTTTAAGTGTTTGTTTAATGGGGACTGACACTCTAATCCTTTGGCGGTAGCCTTTTTCATTTTCTTTCCTATTTTCTAGTGTTTTGTCGAATAAAACTATCGAGATCTTTCATATATATTACCTTTGAGATAAATTTGAAGAGTTTGGCTTAGAGTGTTTTAGATTTGATTGATGTTATAATAGATATAAAATTTTTAGTTTTAGGTTTTTCAAGTCAATTTTATGTTTTGACATTACATAACTGTAAGATTTTTAGATCTACTAAGATAAAAAATGTGATATTTTTTTCATATGATAACATGTTATGTGATAAACTTCATAAAAAAATGTCTCGTCATTAATAGTCTACATACAAAAAACAAAATTATAGAACATAAATTAATTTTAAGTGAAGATTATATCTATCTTTTCTTCTTAATAAATTTATTATTTTTGCTGAAATTATAACTGCTCTTAGAGTTTTGATTAAATGAATTTGTAATATAAGGTTAAAAAAAAAATTCCTATGTATCATTACAGTTCGGCCTATAGTAACGAAGACAACACAATCCAATCGTGCACACTTGTTGCATATTTGATTTTGATTAATTTTAATTTTTTTAAGTTTTTTTAAATAAAATTTTAATTATAAATTATTTTAAATACAAAATATTAATCCAAATAACACTAAATAGTTTTTGGAAACTTAAAAAAATATTAATGTCCTAGTCCACTAGATTGTAAACGCTATGCTATTGATTTTAACTTTTGATTTCTTTCACGAAACTGCGAGATGCTGATTTACGAAGAGAATATTCCCTTATCCCCGTGTATTTATAATTATGTGCGAAGTTGCGGACTAACTTTTTTATTATTATTTAAAAGGATGGATATCATCTGTTTCTATTTATTGTCTCTTTTCTTGTCTTTTTATTTAAATTTTAATAAGTGTAAAATAAATTAAATGAGAATGGACATATAATTAAGTTTAAAACACTTGTCAGAATTTAAATGAAAAGACAAAAAATTGAGACAGGGAATGGGGACAGGTGATCTTTATCCTATTTAAATATGTGGTTTAATATTTTTTTACTTTTTTTGGGTACAGGTTTTTTTTTTAATTTTTTTACTTTAATCAAGCTCTTTTTTTTTTTTGACGTGACTTTAATCAGGTTTTTATGTTATTCTTCCGTGCCTATCTCCGAAGGTGGAGGGAAAGTGCAAGGGTTAGATTCTTCCAAACCTCCAAAACGTCACTTTAATTAATTGCAACTTGCAAGCTTCTAATATCTAAGAAGAAGAAAAAGAAGATAAATTTTTTATATTTTGATTTTTAGTTTTTACACAAATAATTAATTAAAATTAATTTTTTTAAAAAAAAATTTATGTTAGAATTATAAAAATATTAATCCTCTATAAATTTGTAAATAAATCTAATAATTTTATAAATGTTTAATTTTTTTACCAAAATGAAAAAAAAAATTTGTGTGTTACGTATCAAACTAACCCAAATAACAATAGTGATACACTACTCTTCAATTGTCATCATTGATTTTGCTTTGTCTATATACGTCATCAATCTTTCAAAATTGAAACTGCCTGTTGGTACTCGTTGGTTCCCCTGAATCCCTTTCTTCTTTCATGGATTTTAGCCCTTTTGAGTAGCTTAACAAGAGTCTTTGAATTTGAAAGGGTAGATCTGACCTTTTGTTTACTTTGGGTATTTTCTAATCTTCTTATTTCAAATCTAATTTGAACGGCCATTAAGGCTACATGGAATGGCCTGAACCCGACCAACTTTTGTTTTTCTTCTTGTACTTGTGTTAAAAGTCCATCATCAGCGACGTAATATAGATTACCAAATCGCTTTGCTGAGTTATTTATTTAATTATTTTTTTATTTGCATGACAGGATCTGACTTCATTTTCTGCGGCTTCATAACAATTACGTCAATTGTATGTTGTCAATTTGATTTACTTTTTTTATAAAATCAATTTATTCACTTTTATGTGAAACTTCTTACACTTTTTTGCAAAACTTTTACTTTTTTAATTAGCTAGTTTTATTACAATACGATTATATGACTAACAACTAAATTAATTTCCTGCCAAAACTATTTACTATTCAAATTATATTTAAACTACTGTTGTGAACACTCAATTTCAATTTTGACTAATAATAATAAAGAAACAAAAAAAAAAGAAAAATAAAAAAAATAAAAAAAAAAATTTTTGTTATCCTTTTTTTAACCTATTTTTTAACTCAAATATATAAGCCCAAAATATAATAAAAAAAAAAAAAAAAAAAATAAAATAAAATAAAAATAAATAAAAAAAAGATTTATTTTTTTCGTCGGATAAAAATCATTTTTTTCTTTAGCCATGCAAAGATCACCACTTAAGCACTTTTGCCTCCCATTCTCTTTTTTCACAGTGCACAGTTTTTGCTCCCCCACTTAGTTTCCCACTTGCACTACTGAACAAACAGATTCTCTCACTAATTGCACCTACTCCCTCACTAATTCACCAACTCCATTATCACCTGGCTGCTAGCAACTAATAAGAGAGGACCAACTTCAAGACCTTGGAAAGGATCTCTCCATCGGAGGCTGATAAAAACTTTCAAAGACCAACCTTCACGAAGACTCTTCAAGCACACCAATTTAATCAACTCACCATCACCTTCTCTCTAAGCTTCAACCGTGAGCATTCTGCACTAACACCTACGAGTTTACCCATTCCCCTTCATCTTCATTATCAATATCCACCTCCACCATCAACCAATCCATCACCCTTCCCAACCGACCGTCGAATCCATCCCTGAACCGACCGTCAAACCACACCAGATCACCGTCCTCACCAAGCAACCTCACCAACAACCCGTCCAAAACTCCATCAACCAAACTCCATCCCCTCACTCGACCGTCGAATCCATCAACCTTCCTCACCGACCGTCGGACCGCATAAAGCCAGATCCTTCACTTTACCACCCACATTCATCTCCAATTCGACCGTCGAACCGTGAGCTCCACTCCTCTTACCGACAAGCCATCCAAACCTTCACACCATCAACCAAACTCCGTCCAATTCGACCGTCGGACCCCAAAAGCAAAACCACTTACATTCTCCAATTCGACCGTCGAACCGTGAGCTCCACTCCCCTCATCAACCTTCAACCTTCCAAACCCAACTAAATCCATCTTTCCACCGACCGTCGAACCACCCCGGTTACTAGCCCACCTTCACCTCCAACTCGACCGTCGAACCATATCATTGTGACCCTCAACCAATTTCACAAAGCTCACCTTCACCTCACTCGACAGTCGAATCCATCCCTTCACTCGACCGTCGAACCACACCAGTTGCTACCCCCTCACCGACAACCCATCCAAACTCCATCCCCATCCACCAATCTCCAACTCGACCGTCGAACCTCACCCCGGATCCTTTCCAACCGACCGTCGAACCTCACCAATCAACCTCACCGACCGACCCGAGATCCTTTCCAACCGAGTCGAATTCTAGATCCTTTCCAATAGACCGTCGGATCGATACCAAATCCTTCAACCATTTGTCGAGCCGCCAATACCAGATCCTCTCCTATGAGTCACCTCTTGCACTACCGAGTGTTTATTGAGCAACCTTGTACTCGACCGTCGGACCTCGAAAGCGCTCCCGGCCGTCGGACCTCGAAAAGCAATCCGACTGCCGAACCGAGCAGAAGAAGCCGACCACCCTCCCCCGCTAATTTGATCGTAAACGAGGTCCTTACTGTTGAATCCCTCAGTTTTGGGTTATCTGTTTCTTGGTTTTCTTTTACGTTTCCTTGTTTTTTTTATTTCATTTATTATCAGTTTGTTGGGCTAGATTTTGGGAGTTAAAAAAGATAAACAAAGAAATAATTAAAAGTTTTTTTTTTAAAAAAAGGGGAATAAAAATGGGTTACCTGAGTTGAGACAGCTTGTTAACCCTTATATTTTGTAAATATCTGAGTTGCGACAGCTTGATAATTTACATCATGTTTTTTTATTTTTTAGTTAAATCGCTAATTGATAATTTTAAATAAAAGTTTTGTAACAAACTTGATAATCAATGGGTGACGTCTCTAGCACGACGCGAGTTTCACCTATTTAATCATTAATTTGAATAACTGAGCCGCGACGGCTTGTTGATTCAAATTTCTCAATTTTTTTTATAAAATCAACCAACCCACAAGATTTTCTAAAGAACTACGTAACTTTGAGTTCCCCATTGCACCAGGAGATACGTAGGAGCAGAATTTCACTTCTGTCAAGCCAAAATTAAATTTTCATAATTTTGTGGTTTCGTTTTTAGTTACAATGTTTGCAAAAAGGGGTAAAATAAATATTTTCAAAGATTATTAAGAATTTGCATAATTGACTTAAGGTACCGTCTTAGGACGGGTGTGTTAGGGGTGCAGTGGGATTAAGTTTCCACTCTTCCCTAAGCATAACCGACTTCCGAATCCAATTTGATTTTAAAGACCATTTTCAAAGAGAAGTTTTCCAATTTTTCCAAATTCAAATAAAATTGGTGGCGACTTCATTTTCCATTTTCATTTTCTAAAATCTATCGAGTTGCTATCCATCCGCCGCGATCTCCGGTCGCGACAAATGTTGTCTTCTTTTTTTTTTGTTGGTAATGTTAATGACCCATTTTACTGGATCAGATGGAGAGATTCTCTAAAAAGACTTCTAGATGACCTCCTAATAGAGTCTGAGAGAAGGGTGAAGACACGAGGAAAGAGAAATTGAGATAAAAGATAATTGTGAGAATCGAATCCTATTACTCTTCTTACATGTCTCTAATTTCAAACAACTGAACTACTAATTGTCTTCTTTTGGTGTCTTAATTTACACTAAAAAATTTAATTTTCTTAATATATATAAATTGAATTTGTCAATAGATCTCTCAATTGAATGAATAACTCAAAACTAAATTCGTTATTTGAGACGAAGCTCCAATGATGCACAAGGCACACTTTTGAAGTATTGGACAGGACATTAAAAGATATATTTAGATCAATCAATGCAAATATTCAAAATCAAACTTTTGGAATTCAGAGGCAAAGTTGTATAATACTAGTGTTTCTACTAGTATAATACACGGAATAATTAATAAATTTTTTATTTATAAAGCTATTAGACATATAGTTATAAAACTATTTTACGGTCGAGATATATTTAATAAATTAAAATTTAATTAATTTTATTATGTATTTATGTAAAAATTTATCCCGTTATAGGTATTAGTTGATAGAATTTTTATTTATGAACTTATTGAAGATATAGATAAAAAATACTTTATAGTGAAAGTATACTTACTATCTTAGATTTCTTTTGATTTATATATATATTTACATAAAATATTCATTCTCGTGATATAGATAATAATTAATAATTTTTTTATTTATGAAATTATTGAAGATATAATAGAAAACTATTTCATCGGAAAAATATATATGTAATAAATTAGATCTTAATTAATTTTATTGTGTATTCAAGGAAATGAGACAGCACAACTGCTAATATTTAGTACTTATTATACAGATTTGTTAGCAACAATAAGTCACATGAGAAAAAATTTACATCGTAAGTATGATAAAATAAAATTTTGACAAATAAAGTCAATATATAGCTTCCTTAACCCAAAAATGCATCATGTTGCTTTGTTGATTCCTTATTGTCATTTGACTTTGAGGCTCTTCATATTATTTCAGTATAACACTAACATAGCTTGCCCACTATATAAAAGGTTAATTTATTGTCTTTTATTTCTTCATAAACTGTCTCTGCTATAAAGAAAGATCAGATAGAGTTTATGCAACTTAGTCGACACCAATTATAGTTAGCTTACATTTTTACATAGAAAACCGATGGGCTAAGAGCTTATTTATTACATCAATTCTGAATATCATCAACTTCATTCTATAAGCTTTTTATAACAACAAAATATGTGAAAATAGATCCTCAGTCTTCAACATAAAGGAGGGTTATCAAAGTAAAACTTGATTCCAAAATTAAACATATTTACAATAAGTAAATTTTTTAAGTTCAAATCAATCCTTAATAGCGTAGTAACTTTGTTCTTAAAAGGAGTAAATATTAGAGATGAATTCCAATTATCATTTTTGGTCCTCATAACTATAAGCTTTTAAACGAATTGGTTCATGCTCCCAATGAGTAACATTGTAGTGTCAAGAAGCCAAGCCTGATATATATATCACAGGAAATGTTGGTCATACCCTTATTAACAGCTCTCAAAGGGGAAACCACGTATTTAGAGACATAAAAAATAATTGCACACTTTTGCTAAGATTTTTTAGTGAATTAAAATGTAAATGGTCAGGCGTATTTGTCAAGATAGTGGATGTGATAAAACCTCTTGTGCATGTGTGAAATAAGATATATTGAAATATGAAAGACCACAATGCTCATATTGCTATCCTAAGCAATAAGCATTAAAAAAAAACATTTAAGTGATAATCTCTATATAGTAGTATATTCCGGTTATTTTTGAAAGACATGTAAATAGTAATATCACAGAGTAATACCATAGCTATTACCAAAGCATATTAGAAGAACATAATATTAGAATACATAATATGCTACGGAAAAATATTGTTCCCTAATTTCAAAAGAATTTCATGGAAAAAAAATGAGAGGAATTACAACCTTCGGATAAAAGCAAATAACTCTAATAGCCACAATGGCTTACTAATATAAAATAGTATATGATTTTTTTTTTCTAAATAGGTATAAGATATTTTGATAGTATCATATCCTAAACATCATCAAAACAGTTCCTCAAGGTCCCATCTTTATGCATGATGTATGTGAAGGCATCCATAGAAGCAATTAATCCCTTGTCAAACAAATCAATACCTTTACTTTCTCTCATCCTATGTCAATTAGTGTTGCATTACCATACTAATACCAGCACAAATGTAACAACTACAACTAATTATTTGTAAGCCCACGAAAGATTAACATCTTTTTTAAAATGTGCATGGATACCCATGTTGTACGAATATTGATATGAAATTTTCAGTTTTTAGTTTAACAATCCCACAAGCTACGCACCATCTTCTTTCTACAAGAAAAGCTTTTCTAACAAATGACATTTCATAATGATAATGGATATTGCAAGAAGAGCTTCTATACAACATGTATGATTGAATTGAGACAGAATTCTTTTACTGTTCTCTACCAAGGCATTGCAAAAAGCTCTATTTGTGATTAAGTTTTCACTTAAAAAAAAAACAAACAAACAAACAAAGAGAACAAAACTAAACATTTTTTCACAAAGAATGAATAATTGGAAAATAAAATAGGGAAAAAACGCATAAATATTAATGGGGGGAGGAAAGCATAAACACAAATAATTTTCCTTTTATATTTTCAAAGTCAACCATACAAAAAGAAAAGTTGGAACACACCTAATTGCATAATAGGTGCCATGGTGGATTTTCAGGTTCCTATTCATTAAAAAAAATATTTACCTTTTTAAATCATTGAGAGGATAAGTCAGAAAAAAAACTATTTATAAAAAAACCAATAATTTAAACAAAAATGTAGGAATTTGCTTCAATCTGTAGAGAGAGCTTCTAAGAGAGACTTATCTCAAGACTTTGAAATTAAGAAACACTAGTTTTCCAATAATAATAATAAATAACAAAATTATATAAAAAAAGAATCTTGTCATAGACGATTCTAATGATACTGTTTATGTCAATAGTGGAACTTCCAATAAAATCCAAAAAAAAAAACATGCTTCCACAAAAATCAAAACTTGAGGCTTGAATCACCCGAATGTTCTTCATCAAATGGCAATGAAATAATCATCAAGTAGAGACTGGATGTTGACGTTGAGCTCAGTCATATATAGAATGGACTCGTGATGAATCTTCATCTTTCTCTCATGCGAAGCAACTCTCTTCTCCATCCTCTCAAAGTAAGAAAAGAGAGAAAATTAGTGAGAGAGCAAAAGAAAACCTATCCCCAATCTAAACTATTGAAATAAACTTGATTAACAATTTCATGCAATTTTGAATTTTAAATTATAGTCTTTATTGATGGGTGAATTCCAAAATATTAAAGTTTGATTGACAAATGTATTAACGTTTAATTGATTTGATTGAATGTCTTGAAGCTAAATTAGTGAAACAGACTTGATTAACAATACAAACTGATGCAATTTTGAATAAAATGTTGCTTGTAATAATTTTTCTAAAACAATTTTGAAATTTAAAAATTGTTTAACTTACTAATATATATTGCCTTGATTTCCAAAAAAGTCCTCCAAATATTCAAAATAATAATAAATGTTAGACAATATGATTCATAAAATATTACTCGATAAATATAAAAACAATAATAATGATTCGAATAAATAAAACTTATTTTTATGTGAACGACGAAATTACATGAAACTTGACCATATACAATAAATAACAAATTATCTACAACAAAAGTACTTTGACCATGCACAATAAATACTAAATTTGATATAAATGCTAAATCAATAATAATAATAATTTCAATAAATACAAATTCTTTCGGTGTAAGAAATTTTCTAATATTACACAATACAAAAAAAAAATACCATTTACCATATGGGGTCCAAGGCTAACCATGCATAAAAGAAGCAATAAAAGAGTCAAGAGAGATTAGGTTTACTTCCTTATTCCTTACAACACTTAAAAAAATGAAAATAACTATAAAGACTTCATAAGAATAAAAATTTAAATTTAAAAATTTAAACTCTACAATTGAATATGAGTAACATTATACATTAATTGTAGTAATTTTTTAGGACTATGACGGTGTAAATTTGCAATTGAAGATAATGGTACATCCTAAAAACTTGGCAACAATTACTATAATTAAATAAAATTAAAATAAAATGTTCTAAAAAATGAAATAAAAGAAAAAGCATGACAAATGTATTAAATAGTCTTCTATTTTTGGAAATTACAACTAATATATGTGACCGAATGAACCATAATGTTGGAATAATTACATAGGTTGATTATTGCCATATATTTATTCAAGGACACGTTTTGATTCCTAATTTTATGTAATATATTTATTTTCATCATTAATTTAATATTGTCTATAATCAATAATAATTGATTTGTCCTTCATAATTAAATTGGTATATCTGAATATTTGATGTGTAAAGGGAATTAGTTATGATTAGGTAAATTATATTTGTTAATGTTGGAATTGTGATGGCTAATCAATTAATAATAATTAATAAATTTATTATTTTAATTTATTTATTTATAAATATTTGTGTTTTTCAAATTTAAACTTTCAAAAATCTTACTATTAATAAAAAGTTTCAAAAAATGAAAGGAATTAGAATAACTTAAAATATGATACGTGACATAAAATTTTTCTGATAAAAACTTCAATTATATATTATATAAATAGATAGAAATATAGATTTCAGGAGCGGACTTACAAATCCTTCCTATCATTACAAAAGGACTAGACAAGTCATTGTCCTTGCCACGATCAATTCTCATAGCATATCTTGAGGATTGGTGTTTGGTGATGTCTCAATTGGTGATCAAGATGAAGGAGATCGAAATTAAAGAGCATATGTTATTAAAGAGCATATTAACATATGCTTGATGATTTACTAATAGAATAAGCAGATCTAGGATCAACTTGCAGCACCACCTACCCATCTCTTTCAGAAGTACACAGGAACGAGCAATACTTGCTTCCTACCCATGAATTTGTAGAGAACGTAAATGAAACTTGATTTCTTTGATTACTGGTGATCAGAAAACTAATTTACTTATATTCAGACAGCCACCACAGCATATTCTGACTTATATAGACTGTCGTGTTGATTTACATAAACCAAATTCTTGAATGATATCTATTTTAAATGGGGTTTAGATGAATATTTGAATAAGATTAAAAAATAATTTTTTTGTGATACACAGAAATTACGATGATAATGTGACTGGAAGAGTACTTACAAAAAGTACTCTAACACTTAAATTATATCATACACAAGATAAGTAATGTTTGAAACTTATTTCTTTGATTCCTAGTGATGAGAAAATTAATTTACTTATATTTAGACAACACCTCCAATGTTCTGACTTATATAGAATGTCGTGTTAATTTACGTAAATCGAATTATTGAATGGTGTATGTTCTGATCAAGTTCAGATGAATACTTAAATAAAGTTAATAAAAATAGTTTTCTTTAATATATACTGGTTGCAATAGTAGTGTGAGGCGGTGAACACATACAAAAAGTATTCTAAAGTTCAAGTTAAATTGTATATAAAATTAGTAATATTTTGAACTAAATGTATATATTTATTACCTTATATGAACTAAATACATACATTTATTATCTTATGTGATATTTATAAAAGTATCTTTGGTGATAATAATAATAATTAAATTTATATTAAATAATATTAATTAAGATAAACATTTAATAAAATTATTATATCTATAATTAATTTTTTATTTATAAAAAATATAATTAATTATTTTTATTTATGAGAATTTATTTTTTATAAATAAATAAATTTATTTATCTAATATATAGTACATAAATATCTAAAATTTAATTATAATAAACTAAATTACTCATGTACCACTAACCTGAAATTCAGTCCAGGACAACATCAAATATTCTGTACTTCCAAATCACATGTTAAGGTTTAAAAATGATGTTCCAGTTTTGTTGATCGGGATCATAGAAATGTCTGCGCTCTGCAGGTTTGTGTTGATCGGGTATTGTCCAAATTGTTGATTACCCAATTGGAAAGTTATGTGACAGAAGGAAGAGCAATTACAGACTGAAACATTAGACACAGTTTTCCACGTATGTTGCTAAGTGCTTCTGGATTAATATTACCTTTCAATCTTTAATGTAGACATTTGACAATACCGATTGACTGTGTTTTTTATGTCTGGCAATAACAAAAGTCAAGGAGTCAAGGACAATATCCATTGGCAAGCTATGTAATAATTAATATGAAAAATACAATTTATAAGGAAGTCTTCTAGAATGTGAAAATGTCAGTATAAATCCATTATCCAAGCTCTCAAATGATTTTCTATCTCATTGCAGCAAATATTTTGCTAAAATATATTTAATTTATTTAGAATTGTTCCATATGTAAAGATGCCATAATGACTAGAGTATCTAGCAAGTTAGTTCAATTTATAAATTTATAAATTTTAACTTAATTTAACACATAAAATACAGGTTAAATTGGGTATATGAGTTGAGTCTGATTGAAAAACACTTCAATCCATAAAGTACGAGTCAAGTAGCGGGTTCAAAAAGTGTCAACTCACACAAACTCAACTCATCCAAATAACTTATATATATATAAGTCATTTAGCCATTGTAATATTTCAAGTTAATTTTCTTTGACTTTTCTATAATACCAATTAAGTTTAAGTATAGACATTGTAATCACATTGAGAGTGTGATTAAGAAAATATTGATAAGAAACTCATGAAGTGTCTACCATATCATTACGATAAAAATCTAATAGATCGTTTGAAAGACAATTAGTATGTTAAGAAAATTAAAAATGAAGTAGATGATTATGTCAATCTATATATTATATGTGATAACATTAATTTCAATTGACTAATGTGGTTTGTTGTTTATAACTTTTAGAACTTATTAGCTTACTTTAGTTTGTTTCAAATTTATGTTAACTTAAAGACTTGTTATGTTTATTTATTTTTAAAACTTACTATGTTTATGTAAGAGTGATTGTGTGACTTTTTAGTTTATTCAAGACATATGTAATTTTTTATAGTATTATAATGGTGTTATAATAACGTTATAATAACAATTAATTAATTAATTTTTTATAAATGTGAGTACTTATTTAAAAAGAAAAAATATATATGAATGAATAAAAAATAGGTGCAAAGTATAGGATCAAAACTTTAATTTAAACTTTTGTTTTTTTGCTTTCCTAATTTAGGCGTAGGTCTAGTCAAGATTGATGGCATCAAATTTATTTCCGACAAATAATGTTAAATCCATGGTGAAACTATTTCCAAGGTTCAAATTCAAGAAAAAAAAATTCAAGGAGATGAATTAGTTAAGGAATACATAAATTGGTCTGGATATTATATGACTATAATAAAAAAAAAATTCAAAAAAACTCATCAACCTCTAAGAACTTTCAATAAAAAATCATAATGATTTTGTGGCCGGCGATATTTGGCCCATTTTTCTAATTTTCTGAACAGTTGGTCCTAGCTCTTAGATAAGTTCAGTTCTTTTACCCACAAGAAAAAGTCTCTTTAAAAAACTCATGTAGGGTATTTTCCTCTTAATGCATAAAAAAATTAAAAGAAAAAACAATAAAAAGTTAATATCCTGCTTCTATGTAGAAGATTGCCAATTAAATGGAAAGAAAACATAGTAGAAGGTTTGTTAGGGAAGAATCCAGTAGAAGAAAATATGGATATTAGGAAAGCTTCTTCAACAATAAGAATTAAAACTGCTCCTAGGCCTTATCCTAATAAGGCTTATGCATTCTTGCTTTTTGTTACAATTTGAAAACTCACTTAATATTCTCCCTCTATCATTTTTTTTTAAATTACATTAACCTTCGTTGAGATTTAGATTAATTACACTTAATATTTCTCTTATTTACATTCATATATTGACTTCTCCTTCAGGAGAAGTAAGTGCGATGATCAATGGAAGATCAGTGTAATAATAATATAAATCTCAAGAAAAATTAATATAATTTTTTAGATAAAAAGAATATCAAGTGTAATTAAACTATACCTCTGGAGTTAGTGTAATTTTCCCTTTCTTTTTTGTCTTCAAATGTTGAAGTTTGCAAAGATACAATTCTCTATCATTTGCTCAAATTGTGTAACCGCATAAATGGCTATTGTATCTAGATACTAATTAGATTTTTGTTTTTTTTTATAAAAAATTTGAGTTGTTTTATTAATCGAATATACATAGTGGTATGAGTTTTCTTTTAAGCGGAAACTTTTATTTCTTTTAAAATTAATATAACATAACCAATTTGGATGAATGTAGTATATATAATTTTAAGTAAAGGATATTTTTGTCAAAAATACTAATTTTTATTCTATTCAGTGTAATATCGTGCATTACAAAACACGTAATAATATTATTTTATATAATGTCACACAAAATAGTGCATAGTAAAAATTTTATTAAATATTATATTATTAAATTTTATATTATCAAATTTTATCGTATCTTGCATATCAAATATATCCTTATATATAACTCATTCAATCAAACTTTTTACATGAAAGTTGAAGAAATAAACCTTTTCTTTTTTGATGCATGAAGAAATAAACATTTGTTTACTCACAAGTGATTTAAGTAGTATACAAATTTGAACTCAAAATTTGAGAGATCCTTGCAATATTAAGGACTAGAACACGCGAAAAAGTACTTATGAGAAAAGACTGCCTCAATAGTATGAACAAATAGGTTATACCATTTTTTAGTTGGTGAGATTCTTCTGGTCTTGTGTTGTCATGTCATGTTTTTTCATATCAAGAAAACCACCTTAAAATTATTATCATAAGAGAATGAGGATTTGAAGGAGAAGGAGTTTCAACCAGATAATGTGGAGGTTATTAATAATGTTTCGATGATACCTTTCTATCTTAGCATTATGATTCTCATTATTTGTATTTTTCAAATGAACAAATCCGATCATACATTTTATACATTTGCGATGGAGACTATACACATTCGATTCTTTTAATTATTTTTAGATTTGAATAAATGTTCTGACACTGACAGTATTTTGATGTTTAAGTTATATCATGTACAAGATGAGTATATTTAAAATTTATAAAAATATTTTGAGTGATAAGAATTATAATTAAATCTGTAATAAATATAATTATTTATGATAAGAATTTAATGAAATTATTATTTTTATAATTAAATTTTTTATTTACAAAAAATATAATTAATTTTTTATTTATAAAAAATTTACTCCTTATAAATAAATAAATTAATTTATCTAATAACACATATAAACCTATAAAATCTAATTCTAAAAAACAAAATTGCTCATAAATTATTAACCTAAAATTCAGTTCAGAAAAGTATCAAATGTTCTGTACTCCCAAAATCACATGTTAAGGTTTAAAATTGATGTTCCAGTTTTGTTGATCGGGATCATAGAAATGTCTGCACTCAGCAGGCCTGTGTTGATCGGGTATTGTCGAAATTGTTGATTACCCAATTGGAAAGTTATGTGGCAGAAGGAAGAGCAATCACAGACTGCAACATTAGACCGAGAGTTTTCCACGGATGTTGCTATATGCTTCTGGACTAATATTACCTTTCAATCTTTAATAAAAGTCAAGGACAATATCCATTTGCCAATACCCATTGGCTGTGTTTTTCTATGTCTGACATTAATAAAAGTCAAGGGGTCGAGGACAATATCCATTGGCAAGCTATGTAATAATTAATATGAAAAATACAATTTACAAGGTAGTCTTCTAGAATGTGAAAATGTTAGTATAAATTTTAAAAAAATATCAGTACACATTCTTTTAATATTTTTTAATATTTAATTTATTATTAATGTATTTTATATACTTAAAATAATTATTAAAAATATTAATAATACTTATTTTTATATCAATAATAAAATAAATATTAAAAAATATCTAAAAGAATATGTTATTAACATTTCTCTAAATCCATTATCCAAGCTCTCAAATAATTTTCTATCTCATTGCAGCAAATATTTTGCTAAAATATATTTAGTTTATTTAGAATTGTTCCATATGTAAAGATGCCATACTGACTAGGAGTATTCAACAGGTTAGATCAATTTATAAATTTATAAATTTTGACTTAATTTAATACACAAAATATAAGTTGAATTGGGTCTATAAATTGAGTCAAGTTAAAAAATACTTCAACTCATAAAGAACTGGTCAAGTAGTGGGTTCGAAAAGTATCAATATGCACAAACCTAATGTACCCAAGTAACTTACATATATATAAGTCATTTAGTCTTTGTAACATTTCAAATGGTTTCCTCTAACTTTTCTACCGTACTAATTAAGTTTAGGTATAAGTATTATAGTCAAATTAAGAGTGTAACCAAAAAAATATTGATAAGAAATTCATGAAGTATTTATCAGACCATTATAATGAAAATATAATGGATGCTTAGAAGACAATTAGTATGTTAAAAAAATTGAGAATGAAGTAGATGACTATGTCAATCTAATATTTAGATCATCTCATATCATTTTTCTCTCATATGATCAAGTGAAAGAAAAAGATAAACACAAAAATATTTATTAATAGGACTTAATCATGATTTGTGAAATTTCTTTTATAACTTTTATGTCTATCTTTCTCATCTACTTGACTACATGTGAAAAAAAATGACATGAGAGAATCCATATCCATTAATCCATATATTACATGTGATAACATTAATTTCAACTGACTAATGTGGTTTGTTGTTTATAACTTTTGAGACTTATTAGCTTACTTTAGTTCATTTTAAATTTATGTTAATTTTAAAACTTGTTATATTTATTTTTAAAACTTATTATATTTATGTAATAGTGATTGTGTAATTTTTTAATTTAATTAAGACATGTAATTTTTAATTAAGATGTGTTTTATACAACAAATTTTTGATTTCGTATTTAAATAATTATTTTAACATGAAATTTTTTTTCTAATGTATGTCAGATCCATGAAATTGACTCAACTCAATCTACTATTGAATAAGTTAAGTTGGGTCAAATTAAATGAGAAAATTTTTGGTACTCAACCTAATCCAAGTCATTGATTTGATTAGTGGGTTTAGAGCATGTTTGAGACAGATTATTTCCATCCCAACATACGTTACTTTGCTGAAAAAAGCTATTAATTGCAACAACAGTATGCCAACGTATATGGAAAAATTGTTCTCACAACAACTTTTTTTCAAAAGTTAAATGTTGAGTATTATTGAAAAAAGTTGCTGAGATTATTCTCAACAGTGAGATATATATTATTTTATTTTTAATTAATAATTTTTTAATCAATAAAATAATTTTTTTAATTATTTTATACTTATTTTGATAATTTGATACATAAAAATAATTTTTTTATACTATACAAATGAATTAGTTTAAAATTACTTTTTAACTAACATATACAAACATAATTTTTTTTTCTTATAATCGATTATAACAAAATATTTTTATACAATAATTAATTATTAAAATAATCTAATTTTTACAATTATTTCAAACACACACTTAATTTAAAAATGCTATAAAATCTACCAATCTCATCCATCGGACACCCGTAATACTGACGGTACATTCACGTGCAACCTGTTGCTGGTGATTGCAACTTATTTGGGGGCACATTTATCCTTCGTCTTAAAGCCACGGTCCAGGCAACGTATATATGTATATAATCGATCGCACCATTTGTCCTGTAGTTTATCAAGCAATAATATAAAATGTTTGCTGAATTGAGAGTGTTTGGATTAGTTTATTTTTTGTTAAAATAAATTTTAATTAAAAAATATTTTATAAAACAATTTTTAATAAATAAGTTATTATTAAAAAAAAAAGACTAAATCAAATATACTATTAGTCTATTGTAATGAGAGCCTTACTTGAATATCACCGGGATGTTTTTGTAGCTGCTTAGCATTTCTTTTTAGGGTACATACTGCTTATCATATTTTGTTCAATTACTTATTTATTTATTTTGATATACATAGTAACTCAATATAAAAAAAAATACAGTACTTATTTTATTTTCAAAAGCCAAATTGGTTGACATAAAATAATGCAATGATACTGTTTTATCCATGGTAATCCTAATGTTATTTACAAGAAATAAATAAACAAATAAGAAAAGAGATCCGTACATCAGAGAGGTCACTGCACTAACCAATGAACTCCTAATTCTAAAAGCGTAAAAAAAAAATAAAAATTAAAATCAAATTCAAGATAATTTATATACTTGACTTGGTAATATTGAAATATATACACACTACTACGAATACATCAAAATGGCTCAAAAAGACAAAGTTAATCGTAATTTATAATTTTTAACGCAGTTTGCACGTTACATTAAGTATGATAAAATAAGTTAATATAATATATTATGATTTTATTAATTATTTAGTATAAGCACTAAATTATATATGTTTATTCATTAAATTTTTTGTATATTAAAATAATATATAACTTAATCAAATTTTAAAAAATGATATTAGACTTGATTAAATTTTGATATATAAACTCACATATTTTTTTTTCCAACCCTAAACACTCTGACACTCCCAATGCTACTCTCCACCTCTTGCTACCAACAAGTTTATCTCCTGTTGCTACCGCTGTTGACGGTAATTGTCATTAATGACAATGATCAATCTCTCTCGTACTCTCTCTCGCCAAGTCAATCCATATGCATTTGTTGAATGTTTTATGAAAAATAAGATTTTTTTTAAATTACGAGTTATCATCATAAGTTCGACCCATTTGAATTGCTCATGAAATTAATACTCATTTGATACTAGGAATATAAGAGTTGTGTAATCTCCCCCAAAGAATTAATTCCTTAGGATTTGAACTCGTATATCATATCAGAGTTGAGGTTGCTTACCACCTCAACTTACATAATAGATAACTTAATCAAATTTTAAAAAATAAGATTAGACTTGATTGAATTTTGATGTATAAACTCACATAATTTTTTTTCCAACCCTAAACACTCCGACGCCCCCAATGCTACTCTCCACCTCTTACTACCAATGAGTTTATCTCCAGTTGCTGCCGCTGTTGACGGTAATTGCCATTAATGACAATGGTCCATCTCTCTCGTACTCTCTCCCACCAGGTCAATCCATATGCATTTGTTGAATGTTTTATGAAAAATAGGATTTTTTTAAATTACGAGTTATCATCATAAGTTCGACCCATTTGAATTGCTTATGAAATTAATACTCATTTGATAACAAGAATATGAGAGTTATGTAATCTCCCCCAAAGAATTAATTCCTTAGGATTTGAACTCGTACATCATATCAGAGTTGAGGTTGCTTACCACCTCGATTCACCCTTTTTGGATGAAAAATAAGATTTATTTTATCAATCTCGTTATTTGTCTAACTTCTATACGTTTAATTTTTTCTAACTCATTCACAAACTCATTTTATATCCCACAAAAATGATACAGTCGTATACATAATGATTTTATATCTGTCTCACATTAATATATAATATAAATATGATGTGCGTATAAAAATTAGACACAAAACATTTCCTTTATTTTATGATGTTTTTCCCTATCTTTTTTCTTTTGCTGTGATTTTTTTTATATGGGTAATTACTCCTAATCCTCTTTGTCCATGGTTCGTCTCTTTATTGGAGAGCTGTCTTGGCGTCTTCTTTATTATTATTTTTATTTAGATTAAATTAATATTTTGGTCTCTACAGTAAATATTTATTATAATTTTTTTATATATTTTTTTTTAAATCAATCTTCACACTTATAAATTTTTTTAAAATAGTTCTATTGTTAACTTTTATTCTAATACTGTTAATTTAATCTGTACTAGACATTTTATAAATTAAAAAGAACATTTAAAAAGATACTTATTAGATAAAAATCACTTATATAGAAGAAATAAACATCTATTAGAATAAAAGAATACCTATTAGATAAATAAGTATATAGTCAGAAGAAATAAATACTCACTAGAATGAGTACTTATTTGACATTTTATAAAAAAATAAACATCTAAAAGAGTTCTTATCTAATAAAGAAACACGTATTTTATTAACTAATTGACGATGTTATAATGGTATTATAACAAAAATTAATAGTGGTGACTATTTTAAATTTTTTTTATAAATATAAGTACTAATTTGAAAAGAAAAAATTATATGACTGAATTAAAAATAAGTGCAAAGTATAAGATTATAACTTTAATTTAACTTTTTATTTATTTGCTTTCCTGGTTTAGGCATAGGTCTAGTCAAGATTGATGGCATCAAATTTATTTCATACAAATAATGTTAAATCCATGGTGAAACTATTTCCAAGGTTCAAATTCAAGAAAAAAAAAATTCAAGGAGATGAATTTGTTAAGAAACACATAAATTGGTCTGGATAATATCTGACTGTAATAAAAAAAATTCAAAAAAATTCATCAGCCTCCAAGAACATTCAATAAAAAATCATAATGATTTTTTGGCTGGCGATATTTGGCCCATTTTTCTAATTTTCTGAACAGTTGGTCCCAGCTCTTAGATGAGTTCAGTTCTTTTACCCATAAGAAAAAGTCTCTTTAAAAAACTCATGTAGGGTGTTTTCCTCTTAATGCATAAAAAAATTAAAAGAAAAAACAATAAAAGGTTAATATCCTGCTTCTATGTAGAAGATTGCCAAATGGAAAGAAAACATAGTAGAAGGTTTGTTTGGGAAGGATCCAGTAGAAACAAATGTGGATATTACGAAAGCTTCTTCAACAATAAGAATCAAAACTACTCCTAGACCTTATCCTAATAAAGCTTATGCATTCTTGCTTTATGTTACAATTTGAAAACTCACTTAATATTCTCCCTCTATCGTTTTTTTATTTTGAAAAAATCACATTGACCTCCATTGAGGTTTAGCTTAATTATACTTAATATTTCTCTTGTTTGCATTCATACATTGACTTCCCTTAAGGGGAGGTAAGTGTAATGATTAAAAGAAGATCAGTATAATGATAATGTAAATCTCAAAAGAGGTGAATGTAATTTTTAAAACAAGAAGAGTATCGGGTGTAATTAAGTCAAATCTTAAAGGTCCGTTAAGATAGTAGAATTGAAATTGAAACATATAATTTTAATTTCAATCACAATTCTTTCAGAATTAAAATTAATTCAGAATTTTAAATTTTATGTTTGAAATTTTCAAAAAATTAAAATAATAATAATTTTTAAGATATAGGTTAAAAATTAAAAAAAACTTAACTTAGTTATTTTTTAATTCTATAAAATTAATTTATAAAATTACAATTCTAATTTTAAATGACACTCCAAATATAAAAATTAAAATTAAGAAATCTAATTCTAAATTATAATGCTATGCTTAATTCTAAGAGTCACGGACACTAAGAAATTTTAATGTAAGTTTCCCTTCCTTTTTTATATTCAAATGTTGGAGTTTGAAGAGATACGATTCTGTCATTTGCTCAAGTTGTGGAACCGGATAAATGACTATTGTATTTAGATACTAATTATATTTTTGCTTTTATTTCCCGCAAATCTGAGTTGTTGTTTTTTATTGAATGTACACAGTGAGTATGAGTTTTTCTTTTCTTTTAAGCGGAAATTTTTATTTTTCTAAAAATTAGTAAAACATAATAAATTTGAATGAAATAGTATATATATTTTTAAGTAAAGGGTATCTTTGTCAAATATGTTCATTTTTATTCTATTTGATGTAATATCCATTATAAAATATGTAATAATATTATTTTATACAATATCACATAAAATATTGTATAATAAATTTTTATCAAATATTATATTATTAAAATTTATATTATCAGATTTTGTCGTATTCTGCGTATCAAATAAACCCTTGTATATAACTCATTCAATCAAATTTTTTACATGAAATTTGAAGAAATAAACCTTTGTTTACTCAGAAAAGTGATTTAAGTGGTACACAAACTTGAACTCAAAAATTGAGAGATCCTTGCAATATTAATGACTAGAACTCGCGAAAAAGTTCTTAGGAGAAAAGACGGCCTCAATGATATAACAACGGTATTTTTATCTTAAATAGTGATATACACTTTTTTTTATATTTTTTAATTATTATTTATTATATTTATTTTTTTATTTTTTTTTACTTAATCATATCTACCATTTTAAGTGTAGAAAATGATATTAAATAAAAAATAATGTAAGACAATCATTTTTGTGAATGGTACGAACAAATATTAATCACACAATTAAAAAATATGTGGAATCATTGTAAGAAAAAAAAATCTTTATTCAAGGGTCTTGTGTTGTCATGTCATGTTTAACCATTTTAAGTAAAGACTCTCTATATTAGGTTATACCATTTTTTAATTGGTGAGATTCTTCTGGTCTTGTGTTGTCATGTCATGTTTTTTCATATCAAGAAAATCACCTTGATTATTATCATAAGAAAATGAGGATTCGAAGGAGAAGGAGTTTCAACCAGATAATGTGGAGGTTATTATTAATGTTTCGATGATACCTTTCTATCTTAGCATTATGATTCTCATTATTTGTATTTTTCAAATGAACAAATCCAATCATACATTTTATACATTTGCGAATTGCGATGGAGAAAGACTATCTACATTCGATTCTTTTAATTATTTTTAGATTTGAATAAATGTTCTGACAGTGCATAACGCACAAGCCGTGAGCTGCAAGTGAGAGCCAAGGATGAAACAGCCATGGAAGATTTGAACACATTATAGAATTTAAGAAATTTTGGGCTGATTATACTACGGTTTTGGGCTCTTAAAAGAGCAAAATTGAGCCAATCATTTTAAACCAATTGTATTCAGAAGCAATTTTTTTTTTTTAATTTTTGGGTACATTATTCAGAACGAAATTTCAGTTGACCCAAAATGTGGGTTGGACGCTTGGTCCAAAAGAAATAGATATAGTTAATAATAACAAGTATAAAGAATGATCGTAAGCGAGAAAAAAAAAAAAGACTTTATTCGGCTTCTCTCTGTATTAGGTTATACCATTTTTAAATTGGTGAGATTATTCTTGTCTTGTGTTGTCATGTCATGTTTTTCACATATGAAAAGGAGGATTCGAAGGAAAAGAAATTTGCACCAGCTAATGTGGAGGTTATAATTTATGTATCGATGATAGCTTCTTATCTTAGCATAAGATTCTTATTATCTGTATTTTTCAAATAAAGAAACTCAATGATCCATTTCATATGGGGATTATATGCATTCGATTCTTTTAATTAATTTTAGATTTGAATAAATGTTCTGACAGTGCATACCGCACAGGATGTGAGCTGCAAGTGAAAGTCGTAGATGAACAGCCATGGAAGATATGGACCCATTATAGAATTCAAGAAATTCTAGCCTGATTATACTATTGTTTGGGCTCTTAAGTCTGAAAAGAGCAAAGGATTGACCCAATTATTTTACATCAATTTTATTCAATAGCAATTTTTTTTTGGGGTACATTATTCAGAAGGGGTTTTTATTTAGCTGACCCAAAATGAGGCTTGGACGCTTGGTCCAAAAGAATTAGACATAGTTAATATAATAAAAAGTAAAATTATTTAAAAATAAATAAATAAAATTAATATTTAATTATTCACATTTTTCGTAACTGAATTACACTATTTGGAATTTCAAAGGCATGAAAATCGGAGCCCTAAACTCAATCGGGCACTACAATCCGACCCGAAATTAAAACAAACGAAGCCAGATGAAACAGTGAAACACCAAAATCCAAAAATCGAAACCGCATTTCGGCCTCCACCATGGCCATCATCACGCGGAAGAGACGGCGCATGATGCTTCAAGCCTCAGCACCGCCGCCGTCGCCGCCATCGACCATCGTGCTACCGGAGGAACTCATGATCGAGATCTTGTCTAGGGTTGCGGTGAGCAATCCGTTGCAATTGAGGTGCGTGTGCAAGTCCTGGAAATCGCTGGTGTCAGATCCCCAATTCGTGAAGAACCACCTGCACAGATCGATCACGGACATCAACGATCTGGCGTCGAAGGCCCTGGAAGACATGAATGCCTTCGAATCGCAGTTGAATTACGCCCCCGCCGCGGCGGAAGAGGTGGAAGAGGCGCATTCATTGATGAAGGAGTTGGATAACATGTTGGTGGTTGTTCAGTCCCTGAAAGAGAGCTTGGAAACTATAAAAGTTGATGTGCAAGAGATCAAGGATAGGATGAAGTGTCTCCAGAGTTTTCTGCAAATTTATCTCAAGACTGCATCATCATCATCATCTCAGTTCATGTGATGTGATTCTTAATGTCTATGGTTTTTCATTTGTCTTTTATAAAATACTGCTTTATAAATAATCTCTTATGGTTGCTATTTTTATTTTTAATTTAATCTGATATATCACAGTGGAGGAATCTTGGAGGAGTAAAGTAATTAGTGATTTTGATGCATGTATTTTCATGCCATTGTTCATGTTCAGAGATCGTTCATATTATTGTAAATGCAGGGGATAGATGACTGTGATTTGTTTCTGGAAAGTCTTTATTTTTGTCCTTAGTAGATGACTGTTAACAAGTCACAAGTATGCTTCCAAACCTAAGCTATATAGCATTGTCTTCTTGTTGCAGCAACAACACAGCTATTCTTGCTTTAGTGTGAATTGTAAATTGTAAATTATAATAATATAATATAATGTTTCTGACCCGCAGGGTAGAAGTAGAATTTCAATCTTCCATGTTAAATCTCAGATTATATTTTTTTATTTACTTTTCATTGATGTTATGTCCGAATTTTATATTTACCGGGTAAGATTTCAACCAGTAACATGTATTTTTTGTTTTCGTAAAAAAAAAACTAAACCCTAAACCTAAAAATATATATTTTAAGTTAACTTCATTTCCATCTTTAACTTCAACTCAAGTTGTTTAATTTTAAATAAGTTGTGAGGTTTGTTTATGTTTTTTTTTTAGGTAAAGATATCACGACCAACTTTTTGGTAAAAAGTATACATGATTAATAGTATTAAAAAAAGTATAAAAAGTTATGTAAAAAAAAATAGTATAAAAATCAGAGTTGATTGAATATCAACTTAAAGTTACACTAGTATTCAATAGGCTTCGTCTAATATGCACTCTTCTAATTAGGGTGTATGAATACACCTTACATAATTTTTTATTTATGGTTATAATACTTGAAGGGTCAAATTTTATCACTTGCAACTTAAACAACTAGTTATATTAAAAAGGAGCCTAAGAGTTATATGGCTATCATCTTCCTCGTCCACAGCACAACCGATGATGCCAACATCACCCAATTTGTCCTCAAGGTGGTCGACAAAACTTCTATCCATGCCAAACTTGACGTCTATTGTTGTGTCCGATGGGAAATTCATATCCTATCCTGCCTCTTTCATACATTCGTCCCTTCCCTCCTCGAAGCCCGAGAACATCCTCATTTAGAATTTCAGTCATGTGACCTTCACGGGCTTCGACCTCTTCCGCAAGCTTGCACCAAAAACCATTAAAACCATTATTTCGTTAGCATCCTTGCCAAATTCAAAGCTTCCAAAAACTCGTCGGAACTTCTCACGGTGGATCTCGCTTCTTCCACCGAAGACGTGTCATCATCTTAACAAGATTAGATTGAAGAAAGCCAAGTTCACTTGTGTCAGCTCAGTGAGTCAATGCAGGCCGAGTTTCTCCAATGACGAACGATCTAACTCGTTCGTTGGCATAGAGGAGTACGTCTAGCTGGAAGTCGTCCATAGGAGTTTTGAGGAAAGGGATTCAAAGTGGAGCTCTGGCGGTTTTCTAGTATGTCAACCATCATCTCTGTCGAAGAACGTTTTGGGTGCACGTTAGAGCAAAAAGATGACAATGCCAAGTGAGTAGGCCCCGATGGCAGTCCTAACCAATTGCTTGCTGGAGAATCTTGGAGCAGAGAGCAACGATGTAAGCACTCTCATCGGAGAGGTCGGCGGCGACTTTGATCTTGTGGCGGGTGCCAACGATGGAGGTTAAGGTGGCGATAGTGGTGGAGGCGGAGGAAGAGGAGGAGGAGTAGTGGCACGGGGAGGATGGGGGGTGGATTTTTATTCAAGGTTTACGAAATAACAAAAAAAATGGGTAATAAGAGACAAAAAAAATTAGTTGGAGAAACAAGGTTACCTGTAATTACAAGTATTTTTTAGGGTGTATGGATGCACTATAAGCTAACAGGGTGCATAATAGCATTCACTTAATAAGTTTTTTTACATTATTACTTTATAAGTTTAGGTCCCATTTATAGCGGTCAGAACAGGCTGGCCTGGGTTTTGGGCTACGTGAGTTTCGAGCTGACATTTTGTTAGTCCAATCCGCCCTATGTAATGTTAATGGGTCGGGTCGGGCCGGCCCCATTTGGGCCAGGAAAATTCAGGCTATTTTAAATTTTGTGTTCACTTTTATTAGCACAACCCGCCCATTTTATCGGGCTAATTAGACCGGCCTAACGAGCTTTGCCCATTTTGACCGTTCTAGTCCCATTTAGTGCAACTGATAGTATAGCTAATAAGCTATTTTACTATCAAGTGTTTGGTTATTGGAGTATTTTATAAAATGAACTAATCGTATTCATATGACAAAAATACTCCTTTACGTAAAAAAAAGTTAAAAAAAAGTTGACCATCTTCCCTTAAAGATGTGATCCATTTCCTCCCTTTTCATCCATGGACAAAAATTCTCTTTCTTTTTAAAAAAAATTTAAAAAAAATATTCTACCCAAAATGAAATTGATATTTGGTATAAATTGCCGAATTGGTAAACAATCAGCAACGCTCCTCGTTTGTGCGCCATGCGAACTACCAGAAATGCTTGTAAGTCTCGAATAGTAGAGGGAGACGTTGGATTTAAGCAAAAAACCATGTAGTCACAGGAAAGCCCAGATCATAGTAGAGCTAATCGCCCGTTATAAAAATAAGGTTTGTTTTTTATACTCACATTTTAGTGAGTATTGATGCTCATAAAATTTTTGATAGCCTAATCACAGGTGATATAATAATAAAAAATTCAGCAGGTTGCAGGTTTGGTCCATATGTATATACAAAAATTTTACAGATTTCAATTGATAATATTTACATACATCCAAACTCTCACACAATAAGTGAGACTAATTTTTATTTTTATTTTGCCATAGATAATGTGAATACAGAAAATCCTATAAATTTTAACTAATAATATTTACAAACATAATAATATGATTCTAAGAAAAAATGTTGTAGCAAGTGAAAAATGTGAGCACCGATGCACCCAAAGCTGATGTGAATATGGAAGATCCTATAAATTTGCCATCACTCTTGATTTGCAACAGGACTTCACCCTTCTCCAACATGACAATCGATTTAGGATAATGAAAATATTCTTAAACGCAACATCCAGATAACTAAGATAAGAAATGTTGAGCAATTTAGTCCAAGACTCTCTCTAACTCCATACTCTTTCATTTGCCATAAGACAAAGTGACTGCCTTTGAAATCGTAAGAAAAACAAGGGCAGCCCCCTAAATCCCACAAATTATGACTTGCAAAACCTCATCTTTTTCATCAACAACATCAGGCAGCAAAAGCTCCCCACAAGTCTCCTTCCCAAGGTCAACAGAGACAACCAATAAGAGACCCATTAGCACACCCAGCCAATTAAGAGTGCCACTCACGAACTTCCCACACTATTCATTATAATTGTTGGCACGTCTAGGAACAAATAGAAAACTCTGAATCTTCCTCCAAGATTTGGCACCACCCAATGCATAAACCTTAACTATGGTTTTTTCCTCAACTTTATAGACATGAGGATCACAGTAGAATCGCACCGATTTATATCTGTCACTGACATGATCGTACCCAAAACCAAACGTGGTCCAATAATTAAAGTGAGAAAAGTAAATTTTAATCATTAGATCTTACATAAATGATCAAGATTATAATATAACAAAATTGATTTGGAATGGAATGTCATGCCATTCATTGATTCTCAATCTGATATATATACATGTACAGGCCGTATACAATCAGTGCAATCATTCTAAATATAGTTCCCTTAATTTATGCTAGTTACACCTAAATATATGCTACATATCCCTAAATATAAGATATGTACTGCTGGTTGCATGATATGCGGATATCACAATATCTCCATGGTATTATAGGCAAGATATCAGCCTAAGACCCCCCTCAAGTTGGAGCATGCAAATTTTGGATGCCCAACTTGCCTAGAAAATGATCAAACTGTTGTTTTCCTAAGGCTTTGGCAAATATATCAACTAGTTGAGTATGAGTAGACACATGATGAGTTGAAATGTTGCCTTTGAGGAGTTCATCGCAAGAAATGACAATCAACTTCAATATGTTTTGTTCGCTCATGAAAAACTAAATTGGCTGCTATATGCAATGCTGCCCGGCTATCACAATAGAGTTTCATGGGACGAGAGTGAGTAACACCTAGAGAGAGTAGGAATGCTTTCAACCATTTGAGCTCGCATGTGGTAGTAGCCATGGAGCGATATTATGCTTTGGCAGAAGAACGTGAGACAACATGTTTGCTTCTTGGTTTTCCAAGATATAGGTGAGTTCCCAAGAAAAACAATCCATCCTGTAAGAGAACGTCTAGTCAATGGACAGCTGGCCCAATCCGAGTCACACCAAGCATAGAGTTAAAGATCACAATTAGCTTGGAGAAAGATACCTTGGCCTGGGTTGCTTTTAAGATAGCGAACAACATGCATAGTTGCATTCCAGTGTTATTGTAAGGGATTATGCGTAATTAAGCTAGCATATGAACATAATAAGAAAATTCTGGTCTAGTGACATTTAAGTAGACCAAATGACTTACTAGTCTTCGATAGCGATCTGGATAGGAAAGTGGAGTTCCAGTGGCCAAGGGAAGATGATGATTTTGATCTAAAGGAAAACCAACAGGTTTAACTCCTAATAATCCTGTCTCGGTGATAATGTCAAGGGTATATTTACGTTGGCACAAGAAAATGCCATCGGGACTGCGAGCCACCTCAATGCCAAGGAATTATTTTAAAGGACCAATATTTTTCATATGAAAGCAGGTGCTCAAGTAGGATTTAAAGGACTCAATTGCTTCGTTATTGTTGCCAGAAATAATGAGGTCGTCCACATAGACTAGCACATACAGCTCCACACAATCATGATGTAGAGTGAAAAGGGAGTAGTCAAAATAGGATTGTGTGAAACCATACTGCAAGAGAGCGCTTTTGAGTCTGGCAAACCAGTAGTGAGGCGCTTGTTTCAAACCATAGAGAGACTTTCGCAGGCGGCACACTTGATTTGGTAGAGAGGACCTGAAACCGAGAGGTAACTTCATGTACACTTCTTCATCAAGCTCACCATGTAAAAAGGCGTTGTGAACATCCATTTGATGAAGTTCCCAATGCTTGGTAACAACAACAGGAAGAAATGTTCTGACAGTCACCATTTTCACAACTGGGGCAAAAGTTTCATGATAATCCAGCCCCTCAACTTGGTTATTCCCCAAGATAACGAGCCTTACCTTAAAACGTTCAATAGTGCCATCTGAATGATATTTAATCCTATACACCTATTTGCATCTGATAGCCTTCTTGTTTGGAGGAAGTGTTTCCACTGTCCAGGTGCCATTATTTTCGAGAGCCTCAATTTCATGTTGCATGGCATGCCGCTATCACTCATCTTTGACAGCTTCAACAAAGGTTTGAGGTTATGTGCCTGCAGAAATAGCTGCCAAAAAATGCCTATGTCGTGGACAAAATTTAGCATAGTTCACATATTGAGCTAAGGGATAAGGCGTACCTAAGGAACATGATGGAGCAATAGAACAATGTGAGGGGCATATCATAGAGATGGTGTTAATCACATAATCCCGCAACCTGGTAGAAGGAACTTTGGTACGATGGCCACGTCCCAAATTGTCAAAATTGTCATCAGTAGGTGGTCCCTTTTTGGCTTCAATAGCTGGTTGCATAACACTGGGTGATTCAATGGAAGAAGAGTTAAGGGCAGACACATTGGTGGGAGATGGTTGCATAACACAAGGATCGGCATGGTCATCGAACACTATAGTTTCAGCTGTTGGAATCGAAGAAGGCTCGGGCATATCAGGGATGTATTCATATCATCTTCAATAGTATTAACAAAAGAAGAATTGGACAAGATCCTAGCATCAGGGAGAGATTGGCGAGATGTGATTTCAGCAGCAAAGGGGAACTCATTTTCGCAAAAGACAACGTGTCTAGAAGTAAAGAAAATATTCAACTCCAAGTCATACATGCGCCATCCTTTGGTTCCATAGGGATAGCCCACAAAAACACACTTGCGACTTCGAGTAACAAATTTGTCACCTTTATGATGTTGATTATGCACATAGCTTAAGCAACCAATGACTTGGAGGTGTTCAAGATAGGGAGCCTTACCATATAAGAGTTCATATGGAGTTTTGTCATTCAAGTTCACTGTAGGAGTTCGATTGATCAAGTAACACGCTGCAAGAGCACATTCCCCCCAAAACTGAATTGGAAAATAGGCTTGAAAACACAGAGCACGAGCAACATTGAGAATGTGTCTATGCTTGAGTTCCACTCTGCCATTCTATTGTGGTGTCCCAATGCATGAAGTTTCATGTATAATACTATGGTCACGAAAACATGTTTTCATACAAGTGAATTCGGTCCCATTATCATTGCGAATAGTCTTTACTGGGGTATTGAATTGCCGTGCAACCATTGCTAAAAATTGACGACAATATTTAGAGACTTCTGTTTTATCAACAAGAAGATAGAGCCAAACGGCTCTCGAGTAGTCATCAACAATGATCAAGAAATATCTAGCACCACAAAAAGTTGGAGTGCGATAAGGCCCCCATAGGTCACAGTGAATTAAATGAAATATAGTTATTGCTTTATTTTCACTAACAGGAAAGCTATCTCATGATTGTTTTACTCTAAGACATACGTCACATGCTTGAGTACATAAATTATTATTTCTGCTAGGTCCAACATTTGGAAGCAGTTGTAGAACTTTCGAAGATGCATGTCCTAGTGTTCTATGCCACAGATCAAAGGAAATCTCTTTATTGGTCTTTATTGTTGCTGCTTGAACCATCCCTTTAAGATAGTATAGCCCCTCTCTTTGTTCACCCGCTCCAATCAGCGTCCTCGAGGTGTGTTCCTGTATAAGACAAAGCTTGTCAATGAACAAAATCATATAATCAGAATCTTTAAGCAATTGTGACACTGAAAGAAGATTGCAATGCAGACTAGGCACATATAGAACATCAGTTAATCTTAGTTTGTCATTGAGCACCATGGTTCATTCTTTTGTTGCTACTGTTTCTTCTCCATTTGGGAATCCCACAAAGCATTCAAGAATGCCGCGCACATTGGTTAGGCACTCTAGTTGACCAGTCATATGATGTGAAGCACCTGTATCAATGATCCATGGAAATAGAGAACACTTACCGCTGAGTTTCTCAGTTGCTCCTAGTTTAACATTATTCAAGAGACTGGCCAGTACTTGCCATTGGTCACTAGTAAGTCCACTTGAATTAGATTATTCAGCATATGAGGTTTCAGGATTGTTTTCTTCCTTAGGTGCTGTTGTCTGTGCAGCATGAGCTTTAACGGGTCCTCCACGTCTTTTGTTGTTAGATGTAGCATTAGAATGTTCTAGTTTCCCACGTCTGGTTCCCTTCACTGTTCCACGTGGGTGATCTCCCCACCACTCAGGATACCCTATCACTTGAAAACAATTGTCTAAATCATGGCCATCCCGATTGCAGTGATTGCACGTTCCTCTCCCTTTTCTTTACGCTTAAAACTGGACTGCACTGCAAACGTCATCACTTCACCACGTTCTTCTGCTATACAAGTTACTATGCGCATTCGTTCCTCTTGTACCAGTGTTGAGTAAATTTTGTTCAATGTAGGCAGCGGGTCCTGAGCAAGATCACACTGTCCCATAGAGAGTGTTGTTTAATCCCATGAGAAACTGATGAACTTTCTCCCTCTCTCGTTTCTTTTCCAACTCAGAATTGAGATTACACTTGCAGAGGCCACACTTGCACGCAAGTACCTAATCATAGTTTGCTAATTCTTTCCCATAACTTCTTCAGTTTGCCATAGTATGTCACAATGGTCAGCCCTCTTTGTTTGCAATCAACGAGCTCGGCTTTGAGCTGTTGAATACGCAATCCATTTACAATAGAAAACCGCTCCTTAATGTCCTCCCAAAGATCTTTCGCCACCTCCATGTGCGATATGGTTGATCACAATGAAGGTTCAATAGTATTCATGATCCAAGAGACCAACAAGGAGTTGTTGGTCCACCAATCTTCAAGATCTGCAGATCCCTCGTCAGGTTTCTTGATGGTTCCATCAACAAAACCAAATTTCTTTTTTGCTTGTAGAGCAGTCCTGAGCGAACGAGCCCACTCATCATAATTTTCTCCCGTTAATTGTACCGAGTTATCAAACTCCTTGGATTATCACTTGAAATGATATCATAAGGGGAGATGGTCTTCCTGATGATAGTTCCATCACCAATGTTGCCTATCTTCTTTTCCTCACCATCGATTACAGTGAAAGATTTCTGGTTAGCCATGGTTCAATTCTGGTATAGCTCTGATACCATAAGAGAATTGATTTGGAATGGAATGTCATGCCATTCATTGATTCTCAATCTGATATATATACATGTACAGGCCGTATACAATCAGTGCAATCATTCTAAATATAATTCCCTTAATTTATGCTATTTACATTTAAACGTATGCTATGTATCTCTAAATATAAGATATGTACAGCTGATTGCATGATATGCGAATATCACAATATCTCAATGGTATTATAGGCAAGATATCAACCTAAGATAATATAAATGCATATAATTTTTAAGTGATTACATGACTTTTAAATAACTTTTAATTTTAACTATTTATACATAATTATATGATTAAAATTTACTCATCTCATAATAAAAATAAAAAATTCTCTCACTATATATACATAAAGATCAACGTAATATATACTTTTAAAATATAAAAAAATAAAAATCACTTTATTACATTTTTATTGATATTTAGTTTTTTCAAGATTTGACACAAACGATCAAGGTATTAGATAATTATAATTCAATGATTGAATTGATAAAAATCACATTCTATAAAAAGTTATTAGATGATATAAGTGCCAAATTTTATACCGATGTAAATTAATCCATATTTTTCCCTGTGCACCGGATGCTTATGAACGAAATCACTAATAGTTTAGAAGATACGGAAAATTAAGAATAATAAAAAGGAAATATTTTAGAATAGATATATAAATTAGATGTTAAAATCTTATTGTAAAGAACCCTCCCTTTTGAGGTCAGGTGATACTTGTTCGTTCCCCTGGAACATATTGTCCATATGAGACATACAGCCATACAGGTATACAGTTTTCCAAGAGGACAGCTTCTCAGCTGGTGTTGGACATCATCCACAATACCAGAACTTCAAATGTGGCATGAGATCAAGTCACTGCTACAGGTGTAACAAATGCTTTGATCAATGCAGGAGGATATTTTTCTTAGTCAAACAGAAGGATATTCATTTCATTAAAAAAAATGCATGAAGAAACTTAAATTATAATCTATAAATAATTCAAGAATCTTAATAATAGTAGAAAACCATGCAATCAATTATGGCAACATAAACAAGAAAAGACCAACTATTTAGATAACAGTATAACACCATCTGAAGAATCGATACATGACAAAGTCATCAAAGTTCTAATCATCTAGATAAAAATCTAATGGAAAATGATTAATCTTCTTAATATATTCTCCTAATAATCTTTCTAATTATTAAATGAAGAAAGTATTGAATGTTTTTTATGTTTCCAAGATATTAGTTGTATTTAATTTTTCATTTAATACTTTCTTTATTAAGTAGTAAGAAGATTATTAGGAAGATGTTTTAGGAGGATATAGCAAAACTCAAATCTAATATAAAAGAGGAGATGCGCCATTCGTCAAAGTTCTAGTCCGATGGGAAATACAATGCCAACTAAAGCAGAATTAACAAACTGAGAATGTTTATGATGCAGCCTCCATAACCAAACCAGCTTTGAGGCCTTCACATAATCTTCAAAACCATAGCATAGAACATGTTGAAGATGTTATAGGACCTTGCAAGCACAGACTTTACATGGGAGAACTAAGAAAACAGGGAAAAGCAAATTAGACAGCGTCAAGCAAATTATAGTATACCCTCTATTTGTAAACTCATTACCTTTTCTTTTAGTATTAAAGCACATACTAAATGTGCATATCAAGTATAATATTTAAATTTATATTATTTTAATAATCTTATCATAGAGAGGTGTTTAAATTTCAGAATTCTCCATGATCTTCTATCAATGTACAATCACCAAATATGCATAGAAGAGATAGAACTTCTTGCTCAAGAGACAGTGGACTAACTGAGGGGGTTTATTGTTTTTGCCTTTGTATGCAGGCACTGCTTTTTAGCCAGCAATACCTTTATGTGGCCAAAATTAAAAATGAAAATATAAATCTCCATTAACTCCTAATAATCAGAGCATTAGCTACATTGTGTTTCAGGGGAAAGGTGCATTAGCTACTTATAAACAATCAACTAAAATTGAAAGATATTGGGGAACAACTTGGAAAGAGTTTACTAGGAAAAGGATGAAAGCATAATAAACTTATAAAAAAGTTGGACAAATGAAATAGTACGCCAAAGTGCAAATATGAAATAACACTTGAATTTCTTCCCGTATGGTTGCTGGTGTGAGAGCTAACCTTTTGCTGCTCTGGGCAAAGCAAGAACCAAGAATGATGCTTGATTGCTTGCTTCCATTTATTCAGCTAAGACACTGTACAGGGTGCCAAAAATGGCAATGCATACAAAGTGATTCAAGTCTGCACCTAACCACAAATGGCATGTTCGCCTCGTTTAAGCTAGCTCTGTGCTAGCTTATATGCAGGATACAAATAACTTGCACAGACATATAAAATAAGTTAAATAACCATCAATAATTAGAAGCAAGTTAAATTACAGAACCAAGTTCTGTCCCTTTTTATGAAAATTTGAAACCTTCAATGTTTAAAACCATTTCAGTTGCAGTAAAAAGTAAACGAATTTATATAAAGAGAAGAACAAAGAGGTCGATTTGTTAGAGAAAATGAAAAAGCAGGTACATGAAGAGAGAATTGATATCAAACTCAGGTACAGCTATAGGACCCAAATCAGAACTCAGAAAACAAAAACCCAGATATCAAACACACCAATTAGGGAGAAGGTAGCAAAAGAAATTGAAAAACATAGAAGAAACAAGGGTTTTTTTTGTCTTGACTTACCTCGGCAAGAGAAGGTAGCTTTGACAACAGCAAGAGGAGGATGTAACTGATGGCAACACCAACTGAAGCAGAGCACAGGAGAAGGTAGCTTATATTTATAAAAGTACTCCTCTCTCTTTATATTTCTTTCTCTTCTTCATAATAAAATTCTTCTTTTATCAAAAAAATATTTATTAAAGTAAAATATAAACTCATTCCATCCCATTCCCCCCCATTTGGAGGGGAAGAGGGCATTGCAATCAATTATGGTGGTGCTAGAGCTTAATGTGCCACGTGAGAAAGGATTGGTGACATTAGACACTTAACTTGTCACATCAGCAACTCTGTTAAGAGAAATTCTTAGGTGGGTACGGTCTACCACGTCATTTCTTAAGCACTCAAATTATTATTTAACATGTGTAAAAGTATTATTAAAGATTTGTGCAATTTTATGATGGTCCCTACTACATTACACATGTCAAATAATGATTTGAGTGCCTATGGTAGACCGTGCTTACCTAAGAATTACTCCTCTGTCAAATGACAGCAAATGATTGGACTAACTTGAATTATAGAATAATCTCTCAGGACCAAGAATAGGATTAAAATCATTCAAAGACTTATGTGAAGTCAATCACATCTTTCGAAGACCAATTTGGTGACTCTTTAATCAATATAGATACGTCACCTAAACACATTTATAATTTATGATGATTCCTAAGAACAAATCACTTAGTAAACATAAAATTCTAAAAATAATATATGATTCAAAGATAATTTAAATCTTTAAATTATTAAAAATAACATAATTATCATTAACCAACAAGCTTATCCACTCTGTATCACAATATCTCTAGGAATTGGACACTGCTGAGTCAGTGGCAAATGTAAGACAAGGAAAACCGATACAAACTGCTATTTTTGTTTTTTGTTTTTTGGTATGAATTATGATCATTAGGTCCTCTTCTAAATTATCAAAACCCTTCACTACTAGTCTAATTTTAGTGGCTTAACTGTGATGGATTCCATCTTCTTTACTAATGACCGGTTTACAGATGAGGTCAATCTTCATAAGTAAAAGACTGGATTAAACAATCAACTTCCTCATTAAAAATCTGGCTGCTGCTCAATTAAAAAACTACAATTCGATAGACAGATTTGAATTCAACCATGAGTACTAGTCCCACGACATCTATCACAAGTTTGTGCACAAAATGCCAACAAGATACTTAAAACAAAGATAGACATGATTCAGCTTGAACAAAGATAAGCAACCCAAACTGAGCAGATTCTCTAAGGACAAACCTTCAGAATCTTAATTACCAACGGGTCGGGCAGGGTGACACGAGGCTCTCAATGTAAATCTTTGGACCACACCAATTCCTGTACATCTTAAGATATTTCACTGAATTATCTCTTGGATTATATCGAATGAATACACCATCATGCTTGATTTCAAACAGGACTTCACCCTTCTCCAACATGAAGACCGGTCTAGGATAAGAACGATACCAATTATCAAACCCAATACGCAGATAAGAAATGTTGAGCAATTTAGTCCAAGACTCTTTAACTCCATACTCTTTCATTTGCCACAAGACAAACTGAATGCCTTTGAAATCATAGGAAAAACAAAGGCAGCCCCCTAAATCCCACAGCTTAGGACTTGCAACAACCTCATCTTTACGATCAACAACATCAGGTAGCAAAACCTCCCCACAAGTCTCCTTCCCAAGGTCAACAGAGACAACCAATAGAGACCGATCTGAGCGAGCGGCTAGCCAATTAAGAGTGCCACTGACGAACTTCCCAAACCAATCATCGTTATTGTCACACCTAGGAACAAGTGGTAAACTCTGAATCTTCCTCCAACATCTGGCACCACCCAATGCATAAACCCTAACTATGGTTTTTTCATCAACTTTCTGGGCATTAGGATCACAGTAGATTCCCACCGTCTTATAACTATCACTGACATGATCGTATCCAAAACCAAACGTGGTCCAACAAGAGTCATCGCGCCAAGGGTGACGAAAGCATGGGGACGTATATCTCAATCTTGTTGATGGGTTCAAATAGCGGACATAATGGCCGTTGTAATGACGGTAATTAACCCAACATATCAACCCATTGCAGGATCCCACTATCAGCAGATGACGACACAACTCGAAGCGCGCATCCAAGTCAATGGATGGCGGTGATGGGTTTTCAAATAAGGATCGCACTGACACAGACAACCGTAACTCCTTGCCACCGTAATAAGCGTCGTACACCACAAACCGGTGATGCCGGAGATTGGGATCGGTGGCTGATCGGTGAAGTTGCTTCTTCACGAAATCGGAGCTGGAGATAACGGATTTCCAGCACTTGCATACGCACCTGAATCGCACAAGAGATTTCACAGGAAGCCTCGACAGGATTTCCACGATGAGATCGTCGGGGAATACAGGGGGCGGAGCATCGTTCTCTCGCGGTGGTTGAAGATTCAACCGCTGTCTCTTGCGGCTGCTGCTGACGGTGGTTCCATGACTGGAAGCGACGTCGTCTAGGGTTTCGCCCTTGTGGCCAGTCTCGCGGGACATCACCTCTTCCAGCTGGATGCTGTCAATTGTCAAGTGCTGACTGCTGCGTTCCAGTGGAGAATGTAAGGTACAAGGTCAGGGGCTGTTTTCTGACTTATATTTTGAGAATTACTTTCTTTAATTTTTTTTTTTACGTGAAGAAAAGTATTATTAATTTTAAACTTTTTTACTAAACAGCTATTTTATGATACGCTTGATATAGGGATAATAAGAGATTTTTATTAAATATTTTTATTATTAATAGTGTATATATATTTTTATATATTTTTAATATTATTTATTATATTTATTTTTTTGATTATTATTTTTATTAAATCTGACACTCTTACAAAAGATATCAATAATACATATATCTCTAAAAAGAATATATGATAATATTTTTTTTACTAAAGATTAAGATAACATTTAGGTTAAAATATATTTTTAATCCTTCTTCGACATTAATTTTTAATTTAATTTTATATAAAAACTAATTTAATTACTATATATAAAATTATTTTTAATTTAATCTCTGCTATTTATTGCTATTTATAACATAATAAAATATAAGAACTAAATTAAAAATAAATATTATGTATAAAGATAAAAAATAGATTAACATATATTTTTAATTCTTATTCATGACACTTATTTAAATATAAATATCTCGACTCTAGTCCTTTAATAATAAATATATTCAAATAGTTTTTTAATATTAACTTTTAACATCAAATAGTTCAAACATTTATTATAAACTAAACACCTAATAATATTTTTTTTTTGGGTGCATAACACCTCATAAATATTTAATAATGACTGCAATACTCATACCATAACAACACCGGATTAATCACAAAAATTGAGTACTATTAGAATTCTACTAGCTAACCAACTAGTTGGTAGCTTTATTTTTTTCCCCTATAATTGACGAAATCTTAACATAGCTTTGCTTCACTGAACCTACACAATGCTAAGTCTTATTGCTTCAAGCATGAAACATGGTGAAACCATGTATCACTACCAATCGTGAAAAGAGGATGACTGCGGTGCCAAATGAAATTATATAGTTCTAAACTTATCTTAGGATGAACATTATAGATACAAAATTTTCCATTCTCATACGTGATAGTTTTCAAACAAAACTGTTAATTCAAAAGGAGATTCGGCGCTGCACAACTTTTTAAACATGAAACTACTGTACAAATCATCCTATAAGGCACAGGTGCTTCCATAATAGAGAATAAGTATACATTTCACTGTCAATTATGAGCTCAGTTGCAGCACCCATTGTATTTGTACCTAACCCAGCAACACCTAACAAAGCAAAAGCAAGCTCCTCTTCCTTCAACTGCCTCAACCGAGTGCCCAGTCTCTTCAACACATCTCTATCTACGTCCAGCACCTAGTTCGGTGCACAACCTACCCTCAGGCTCACAAATCCTGACACATAGGCACGCCAAGTAGCTGAATCACAACCTGCAGCAAGGAACTCCAATGTTTGGCCAGCCAAATTAAGACAAAGGATGAAAGCATAATAAGCTTATAAAGGTTGGACAAATGAAATAGTATGAATGCCAAAGTGCAAATATGAAATTACACTTTAATTTCTTCCTATATAATTGTCGGTGTGAGAGCTAACCTTTTGCTACTCTAAGCAAAGCAAGAACCCAGAATGATGCTTGCTTCCATTTATTCAGTTAAGACACAGGGCGCCAAAATGGCAATGCATACAAAGAGATTCAAGTCTGCACCTAACCACAAATGGCATGATCGCATCGACCATTAAGCTAACTCAGTGCTAGCTTATACTCAGCATACAAATAAGTTGCCCAGATTTATAAAATAACCACCAATAATTAGAACCAAGTTCAGTCCTGTTTTATCAAAATTTAAAAGCTTCAATATTTACAACAATTTCAGCTGCAGTAAAATGTAAATGAATAGCTAAATCAGAACTCAGAAAACAAAAACCCAAATCCCAGATATCAAACAACCCAATTAGGGAGAAGGTAGCGAAAGAAATTGAAAAACAGAGAAAAAGAAACAAGGGCTTTTGATTCTGACTTACTTCACCAGGATAAGGCAGCTTCGATGATGGCAAGAGGAGGTAACCAACAGCAACACCAACTGGGGCAGAACAGGAGAACATTTCTTGTTCTCTCACCCAATTTGTTTTAGGTTTAAGGACAAAAACAATTTTATATTTATAAAAGTAAATTAGTAAAATATAAATTTCATTTCATCCCATACCCCTCAATTTGGAGGGGACGAGGGGGCATCGCACTCGATGATGGTGGTGCCGTGGTGGTAGAACTTAACGTGACACATGAGAAAGGATTGGTGACACTTGACACATCAGCAACTCTGTTAACTTAAATGAAGGACAGCTAACGATCAGACTAAGTTGAATTACAGAGTAATCTCTCAGGACCAAGAATAGGATTAAAATCACTCAAAGACTAATATGAAGTCAGTCACACCTTTTAGACACCAATTTGGTGTCTCTTTAATCAATATAGATACGTCACCTAAACGCATATTTATAATTTATGATGATTCCTAAGAACAAATAACTTATTAAAGATAAAATTCAAAAGTAATATATGATTCAAAGATAATTTAAATCTTTAAATTATTAAAAATAACATAGTTATCTTAAACCAACATGCTTATCCATTTTGTATCACATTATCTCTTGACTGTTGGAATTGGATGCTTCTGAGTTTCAGTGGAGAATGTAAGGCAAGAAAAACTGATAGAAACTGTTATGCATTTTTTTTTGAAGAATTACGGATTAGGGTTTGGGAGGAAGGAAAAGAGGAAAACGGCTAACACTGAAACACTAAGAATATTATTGATAGGAATGAGATGTGATACAATTCCATAACCTAGTACTCCTATTTATACTAATAATTAGATGTACAAGCGCAAGCCCACTAACACTAAGACTAATAACCCTAATATCTTCTAACACTCCCCCTTAAGCTAAAGCTCACCAAGTTTTAGCTTGTTACAAGTAACAAACCCATAAATATAAAACAAATAACAGAACCCTATCTCTATCCAAAAGCGAGAAGAGAAACTCGGTACAAGGACGTTGAACCATTCAAATATGGCATAAGGAAAAAGAGAAGATGTTGAACCATCCAAGCATCCAAAAAGGAAGAAGAAGAGAAACTGGGAAACTCTTGCTCCCAAACCTGCAACACCATTGCTAGCGAGAATCTAGGGTGGCTCCACCTCGCTGATAGCCCTTTCCTCCTGGCAGCTCCATCTAGCAAGCAGCCCTTTCCTCTAACATCTCTGGGACGGCTCCACCTCGTTGGTTGCTCTTTGCCTCCAATCGGGTAGCCCTTTCCTCCAAGCTCAAGGTGCACCAAGAAAATCCATAGGAAGAACAAAGAAACACAAGATAGAACAACAACTTCAGCTTGAAACCGTACTCATAACCTCCTTCAAAAATATCAAGTCAACATAACTAGCTATCAAGCCTCCATCATAGCATGCCAACATAGCAACAAAACACCATATGCAGGATCTGCAACCTCTGAACCCATAACTAGAATAAGAATTTTTGCTAAGTCCAAACTCACAAATCCCAAGATAAAATGAACAAAATCAAAAGCCAAATCTCCCCTTAGGCAAAGGGACTATCAAACTAGTTACAGAAAGAGGGAAAAGATAACCAAAGACAAAAGAGCACCAAATTGCACCAAAAACTGACCAATTCACACCAAAACACACCAAATTATGCCAATATGTGGCTGAAACCGCACCAAACAAACCTGAAACCTGCTCGCCGGATATATCGCTGGAGCTCTGGTCGCCGGCGACCCTTGTCAGTCTCTGGTAGGAGCTACACATGTCGGAAAATCATAAACCCAACACCCTTGATGGTGCACACAGCTTCAAAACACACGAACAGCAAGAAAAGCTCAGAATCAGCCACCGTCACTTTAACCCAGCGACCACCGCAGGGCTTCCGCTCCACTCACCAGACCTCCGACCGGTTGTAACCAGCGACCACTCATGGGTCGCCTAAAATCCCAAACAGGAACCACGAACAGATGCGAGAACATCCAAACTAGCATATACCACAAACAGGCTACCGCTGGGCCTTCCACACAGCTCAACCAAGCTACTGCCAATCGTCCTCCCACTGCCGGCCGGTTGGCCCAACCCTTACCGGAAATTGCTTGTGGGTTGCTTGAAAATTCAAACAGCAGCCACCCTTGGCTGGGCAAAAGCCAAAATGTGACCTACAATTTCCCTTTTTTTTTTAAAGCACAGAACTCACTAAAAAGAAAAAGGTTAAGGAAAAATAAAAGGGGCTTATAAACAGAGTTCCAAGGAACTCACTTCAGCGGAAACGTAGACACACAAGTCATTGTAGATGGTACCGCTCTAATACCATTTTAAAGAATTACAGATTAGTGTTTGGGAGGAAGGAAAAGAGAAAAACGGCTAACAATGAAACACTACGAATATTATTGATAATAATGAGATGTGATACAATTCCATAACTTAGTACTCCTATTTATACTAATACTTAGGTGTACAAGCCCAAGCCCATTATCACTAAGACTAATAACCCTAATATCTTCTAATAGTATGATCATTAAGTCCTTTTGTAAATTATCAAAGCCCTTCACTACCAGTCTAATTTTAATGGCTTAACTGTGACGCATTTCATCCTCTTTATTAATGGCCAGTTTACAGATGAGGTCAATCTTCATAAGTAAAAGACTGGATTAAACAATCAACTTCCTCATTAAAAATCTGGCTTCTACTCAATTAAAAAACTACAATTCGATAGACAGATTTGAATTCAACCATGAGTACTAGTCCCACGACATCTATCCCAAGTTTGTGCACAAAATGCCAACAAGATACTTAAAACAAAGATAGACATGATTCAGCATGAACAAAAATAAGTAAGCCAAATTTAGCAGATTCTCTAAGGACAAACCTCCAGAATCTTAATTAACAACGGGTTGGGCAGGGTGACACCAGGCTCTCAATGTAAATCTTCGGATCACACCAATTCCAGTATATCTTAAGATATTTCAATGAATTATCTCTTGGATTATAGAGAATGAATACAGCATCACGCTTGACTTCCAACAAGACTTCACCCTTCTCCAACATGAAGACCGGTCTAGGATAATAATGATAACGATGATTAAACCCAACACCCAGATAAGAAATGTTGAGCAATTTAGTCCAAGACTCTTTAACTCCATACCCTTTCATTTGCCACAAGACAAACTGAACGCCATTGAAATCATAAGAAAAACAAAGGCAGCCCCCTAAATCCCAAAGCTTAGGACTTGCAAGTGCAACCTTATCTTTATGAACAACATCAGGCAGCAAAACCTCCCTACTTGTCTCCTTCCCAAGGTCAACAGAGACAACCAATAGAGACCCATCAGAGCGAGCAGCTAGCCAATTAAGAGTGCCATTCACGAACTTCCCACTCCACTCATTGCAATCATTGGCACGCCTAGGAATAAATGGTAAACTCTGAATTTTCCTCCAAGATCTGGCACCACCCAACGCATAAACCTTAACTATAGTTTTTTCCTCAGCATAAGGATCACAGTAGATTCCCACGGTCTTGTAAGTGTCACTGAAATGATCGTACCCAAAACCGAACACAGTCGAACAAGAGTGATGGCGCCAAGGGTAGCGCCAGCATGGGGACTTAGATCTCAATCTGGTGGATGGGTTTAAATAGCGAACAAAAGGATCACTCCAACGACGGTTATTAACCCAACACAACAACCCATTGCAGGATCCCACAATCAGGAGATGACGACACAACTCGAAGCGCGCATCCACAGCAATGGATGGCGATGATGATGGGTTTGGAAATAATGATTGGACAGAACGAGATAATCGTAACTCCTTTCCAATGTAATAAGCGTCGTGCACCACGAACCGGTGATGCCGGAGATTGGGATCGGTGGCTGACCGGTGAAGGTGCTTCTTAACGAAATGGGAGCTGGAGATGACGGAATTCCAAGATTTGCATACGCACCTGAATCGCAGGAGTGATTTCACGGGAATCCTCGACAGGATTTCCACGACGAGATCGTCAGGGAGTTCCCGGGGCGGCGCGTCGTGCTCGAGCGGTGGTTGAAGAAGCATTCGCTGTCTCTTGCGGCTGGCGGTGGTTCCATGACTGGAACCGACGTCGTCTAGGGTTTCGCCCTTATGGCCAATCTCGCGCGGCATCACCTCCTCTTCGAGTTGGACGCTGCGTGCTGAGTGAAGTGCTGCGTTTCAGTGGAGAAGATGCAATTCCGTTATTTGTAGATATAAATATTTTTTACTTAATAAAAAATGTAGAGTAAAAAAGGACTGTCTGTGCTAATTTTTTAAGAATTACTTTCTAAAAAATATATAGAAAAGTGTTATTAATTTAAAAGTTTTTTTTACTAAACATCTACTTAGATTTTGATTTTCAAAAATATAAGTATTATTACTTTCGTCATTCAATAAAAAATATATTAAAATGATCCCTCAATCTTGATTTTTAATATTAAATTGGTCAAACATCCATTTTTATTTATTAAATAAGAATATATTTATTTGAGAATGATTTAATTTTTTATTTTACTTATTTTTAACTTCCTTTTATTTAGATTCTTAATTAATTTATATTTTAATCTAATTATTGTTAGACTTATACTCCTTTTTAATTTTAAACATATTTTCTTTTTATTCAATAACTTTCTTTTTAAATTATAGCTTAATTTTTTATAAAAAGAACTCATACAATTCACTAATTTATTGTAAAACTAACCACTAACAAATATTTGATAAGAAATACAATACACACATAAAGATGCCATAACAACTCTCAATTGAGTCACATAAAAATTGCATACTAATATGTTAGCAAGAAAAGAAAAATGCATACTAATAGTATTCTGCAAACTATTAGTTGGTAGCTTTGTAATTTTTTTTTTCTTCCTACAATTAATGAAATCTAATAATAGCTTCACTTCACCGAGCCTTCACAAATGCAGGGTCCTATTGCTTCAAGCATGAAAGAACGCGAAACAATATACCAAACGAAATTCTATGGTGTTAAACTTATCTTAGGTTGAGCCTTGTTCCATCCTCATACGTGATGCTTTTGAAACAAAATTGTTAATTCAAAAAGAGATTTAGCGCTGCGCAAAAAACATGAAATTAATGTACAAATCATCCTAAAAGGCACAGAAGCCCTCATAATAGAGAATAAGTTAACTTTTTAAACATGAAACTAATGTACAAATCGCCCTAAAAGGCAGAGGAGCCCTGATAATAGAGAATAGTTCACATTTCACTGACAATCAAGAGCTCAGCCCCACCAACACGCAACAAGGCAAAGAGCAAGCTCCTCTTCGTTCAACTGACTCAACCCATTGCTCAGTCTCTTCAACACATCTAAATCTACTTCCAGCACCCAGTTTGGTGTGCAACCTACCATCAGGCTCACAAACCCTGACACACATGGGCACGCCAAGCAGCTGAATCACAGGCAAGTGATATCTTACCATCAAGTGCACTTGCCACAAACTCCATGTGGATACCCAAAACTTTTGGACGTTGCTTTGAAGCTGGCGATGATGAGCCAACCCCCCAAGCAAAATAACACGAGATTACTGGTAACACTATCATATAACAGTATATTCACTGATCAAGCAATCAGAGCAACACCAGTTGTTAGGAAACCGTAAGTGAGGAAAAATATAAGAAACTTCGAATCTAAAAAAGACTTGAAAACTTGATAGGTTACCGGTAAAACACAAGTAAATTGAAGTGCTTGTGATAGGTCATGATGAAACTTAAGTGCACCATTTAACGGAGGAAGAGCAAATCAAAAGTTTAACTCATTATAAAGTATGATTAAGGGTTGACTTCAGAATGTTAACAAGGGAAGAAGAAAAGATGCCTATGTAAAAATGACTAGGACTAACGAGGTAAGATATGTGATGAACTTAACAAGATGATGAGAAGATTTTGGTGGTGTAATGAGGACAATTTAATTGAAGTGTAACCTAGTGTTACGTATTATAATTTATAAGATTTTGGTGGAGTATTGAGGACAACTTAATTAAATTGTGCAATTCTCTATTGATCTAAAAAATCTGTTGGCTTCAAACATTTTAGTACTACCGATCTAGATAGTATGTACATTTTATTTACTGTTGGGGACAGTGACAAAAGTAGGAAGTTGAATGTGATGATAAAAATAGAATAATTCATTAGTATGGTTGCACTTTCACTTTCACTACTTTGATAAGTAAAAGACTGTATTAAACAATCAACTTCCTCATTCAAAATCTGGCTTCTACTCAACCATGAGTACTAGTCCCACGACTTGTATCCCTAGTTTGTGCACAAAAAGCCAAAAGACTTAAAACAAAGATTTACATGATTCAGCTCGCCTTGAACAAAAATAGATAAGCCCAACTTTGCAGATTCTCTAAGAACAAACCTCCAGAATCTTAATTAACAAAGGGTCGGGCAGGGTGATACCAGACTCTCAATGTAAATCTTCGGTTCAGACCAACTCCTGAAATTCCAAATGTTGAGATATTTCCATAGTTTACCTCTTGGATTATAGAGAATGAATACACCATCATCACCCTTGGACTTCACCCTTCTCCAACATGAAGACCGGTAGAGGATAATAATGATAAGCATGCTTAAGCCCAACATCTAGATAAGAAATGTTGAGCAATTTAGTCCAAGACTGTTTAACTCCGTAATCTTTCACTTGCCACATGCAAGACAAACTGAATGCCGTTGAAATCATAAGAAAAACAAAGGCAGCCCCCTAAAACGCACAGCTGAGGAATTGCAACAACCTCATGTTTATCAACAACATCAGGCAGCAAAACCTCCCTACATATCTCCTTCAAAAGGTCAACAGAGAAAACCCATAAAGAACCATGAGAACAAGCAAGTAGCCAATTAAGAGTGAGGACACGCTGGTAATTAACCCAACACACCAACCCATTGGACGATCCCACCGTCAGGAATATACTACTCTCATTGAAGGCAATGGTGGAGGGTGATGATGATGATGATGGGTTATCAAACAAGGATCGCACGGGGGTAGACAATGGACAAATAATTAAAAAGAAAAAGAAAAATAGTTTTAAAATTATAATATCTTCAACCCAAAATGAAATTGATATTCGGCAGTGGCTAGTAGACAACTGGCAACGCTCCCTGTTTGTGCGCAATGCGGCTTGCTAAGTCTCAAGTAGTAGAGGGTCGCACTGGATTTAAGCACAAAACCTGGCAGCCTCGGGAAACCCAGCTCGTGGTTGAGCTTGTCAGCGTCGTCAAGGCGAAGAGCATGTTAGAGGAATTGTTTCACTGGATGGTGTTGGTGTGTGCTAGAACTTAATGTGTCATGTGAGAAAGGATTGAAGATACTATATAAGCCACTTAACCTGCCGCATCAGCAACTCTATTAACTTTAATAATGGGATGGGATAATCTCTCATGACCATTTTCGGGACCAATTTGGAGATTTACCCTTTTAAAAGTTGTGTATATCTCTATCCAACATCTTGTGACAGCAGAAGATCTTCACCCTTAATCAAAATAGATATGACACCTTAATACATTAATAATTTAAGATAATTATAAAGTTTCCTAAGAACAAATAACTTGTAATGCTAAAATTATAAAATTAATATGAGATCATATGATAATTTTTTTATATATGAGATCATATGATAATTTAAATCTTTAAATTATAAAAAATAATATAATTATCCTAAATCGACATGCTTATCCATTCTGAATCACATTATCTTTGGGAATTGGATGCTACTGAGTTTTAATGGAGAATGTAAGGTAAGGAAAACCAATACAAACTGATATGCATTTATATATATATATATATAATCATTAGCTCCTCTTCTAAATTATCAAAACCCGTCTCTGCTAGTATAACTTTAGTGGCGTAACTGTGATGCATTCTATCTTCTTTACCAATGGCCGGTTCATTGATAAGGCCAATCTTGATAAGAAAAAAACTATACTAAACAATCAAAATCTGGCTTTTACTCAACTAAAAAAACTAAAATTCGATAGATAGATTTTAATTCAACCATGAGTACTAGTCCCACAACAGACATGTATCCTGACCTTGTGCACAAAATGCCCAAAAGTGAAAAGACTTGAAAACAAAGATAGACATGATTCAGCATAAACCAAAATAGATAAGCTAAACTTAGCAGATTCTTTTTAATTAACAACGGGTGGGTCGGGGTGACACTAGGCTCTCTCAATGTGAATCCTCGGTCCGCACCAATTGCTGTCATGAATCTCGAGATATTTCAATACATTATTATTTCTTGGGTTATTCATAGAGAATTCATGTCATTTTTTTAAAAAAATAAACGTCTTAAATCACTTTTTAATACCATTTTTTACACTTGTAATTATGTATAAATTCATGATTAATCACGTATATTAATTGATTAATGAATAAATTCATAGTTTATGATTGAAACTTTAATTTACTTATTAATCAATTAATACACGTGATTAACTATGAATTTATACATCATTAATTAAATATAAAAAATAATATTAAAAAGTGATATAAGAATTTTTTTTATGTGATTAAGGGAAGAAAAATAATTATCACAAAAATATTTAATAATAAAACTCACTCATAATTTGTGAAAAAAATTAACATAAAAAGATCCAAATCCACAAATACACAATCACCATCATCCTTGATTTGCAACAGGACTTCACCCTTCTCCAACATGAAGATGGGTATAGGAAAATGATGATGAAAATGGTGGAACCCAACATCCTGGTAAGAAATGTTGAGCAATTTAGTCCAAGACTCTTTAACTCCATACTCTTTCATTTGCCACAAGACAAACTGAACGCCATTGAAATCATAAGAAAGACAAAGGCAGCGCCCTAAATCCCACAGCTTATGACTTGCAACAACCTCATCTTCTTCATGAACAACATCAGGCAGCAAAACCTCGCTACACGTCTCCTTCCCAAGGTCAACAGACACAACCAATAGAGACCCATCAATGCGAGTGGCTAGCCAATTAAGAGTGCCACTCACGAATATCCCACACCATTCACTATAAAAAATAAGGTGTAGTAAACCAAGATAAACTCTGTCGCCACCACCCATTACATAAACCTTAACTATGGTTTCTACAGCATCTGGACCACAGTAGATTCCCACGGTCTTGTAGAGTTGGAGGAGGCGCCTTCTGGCGATGGTTCCGTCAGTGGACATCAGCTCCACTTGGAGTTGGATGCTGCTTAGTGTTTCAACTTTCAATGGAGAATGTAAGGCATGCCCAAGGTAAACCACAAAACAGTGCCCTGTCCTTATTTTTCTGATTATAATTATAATTACTTTTAAAAAAATAAAAAGACTTCTATTAATTTAATTTTTTTAATAATAAATATAATAAAGAATTAAAGTGATATTATTATTATTATTTCTTTTTCTTAATAATTTAAATAAAAGTAAGTCAATATTAATAAATGTCTGTATAGTGCATACTAATTAATATTTATATATCTATATTATATATTTTAAAAGTCATTAGAAAAAAGTCTACGCGTTATTTATTGTCGAGCTTTTTTTAAAAAAAAAACTTTTAAAAATTTTATTCTTATAAATTTTTTGAATTTTATTGAATAAAACAAATCATAAAAATTAATTTCAAATATTAATTTTTAAATATGCCGTACACTGTTTACTTATCTTTACTTTTCATGTGTGACAATTGTTTCATATGATTATCACTTTCAACCACTCTCTTCATTTTCCTTCTTCAATGTTTATTATCTCTCTCTTTCACTTTTGTCAGAACCCTTTCAAATTTAATGAGAAATGAATACATAAGCTTTAACATGCAAAAACTAAAAAAATAAAAATTCTGATTAATTTTTTTAACCAATCAAATACGTTTGCAGAGACAAAACTTGTCAGATCAGATTTTGTGTCTTACATTAACTTTTGGTGACTTGGAAACGAAAATGGGACTACACCGCTAGATTCTTGATGTGACCTATTTGTGATTTGATATGTGATAATTTTGTTTGATACATTATATAAGTGTAATTTTAGGGTATCTTTTATCATAAAAAAATTTATTAAAATTTTTATTTTTTTATGATTCTTCAGAAATTTAATTATAAAATTAAATATCCTTAATTATAATCAAATTAAAAATATTTTTAATCATTAATTAAAATTAAAAACAGAATGAAATCTCTACCTCACAAACTAACAACATATCTGAAAAAACATAATCTTAAATTTCAAAATTAAAGAATCCTAAACCTAAAAATCTCCCGATTTATGATCTGTTTACGTTAACAATCAGAATAACTGGTTGATAGATTGAGAGATGGGAAAACCATATAACACTATCAATCGTGAAACGAGGTTGACAGCGATGCCAAATGAAATTTGATGGTGTTAAACTTATCTTAGGTTAAGCATTGTTTAGATACAAAATTTTCCATTCTCATTACGTGATGCTTTTAAACAAAACTGTTAATTCAAAAGGAGATTTAGCGCTTCACAACTTTTTAAACAAGGAAACTAATGTACAAATCATCCTAAAAGGCACAGGTGGTCTCATAATAGAGAGAATAAGTTTACATTTCACTGTCAATTATGAGTTCAGCTGCAGCACCCATTGTACCTACACCACCAGCACCCAACAAAGCAAGAGCAAGCTCCTCTTCGTTCAACTGCCTCAACCCATTGCTCAGTCTCTTCAACACATCTACATCTACTTCCAGCACCCAGTTTGGTGTGCAACCTACCATCAGGCTCACAAACCCTGACACATAGGCACGCCAAGTAGCTGAATCACAGCCAAGTGATATCTTACCATCAAGTGCACTTGCCAGAAACTCCATGTGGATACCCAAAACCTTTGGACGTCGCTTTGAAGCTGATGAGGATGAATCAACTCCCCAAGCAAAAGCCCCACAAAGAACTGCAAAGTAAGCAAGTGCATATCCGCCAAGCATTGCAACCATTCCATCTGACTTTTCTTCCTGGTCTGATCTGTGAACAGATATAAACCAGGAAGGTAAAGTTTCTTTTATTAACAATTGAACCAGCATCAACCCTCCTGATAACCACACTAAAGAAGCCCCAAGGGCAGCTGCAAGCTTCACCCTGTTCATTGATGCGGCAAGTGAAACCTGTCCATATTTTATGCCACCTTTGGTTGCTTTCGACTTTTCCAATCGCTCCCTTGGCATCCCACCACATACAATTTCTCTCACTGAGTGCATCAAGATGGAAACAATTTCTTCTGTCAAGAAAACAATATCTCTGATTGACCGATAAGCACGTAAATAGAGAATTCCTGGAGCAACAGGGCACATCCCTCCACAAAAATGGGACTTAAATCCATGGCCAAGGAGGGCTCCAACACCACCACTGCATGAGATAGGAGAGTTATTCATGCCAAGGGTAGCTGTGAAGCAGCTTTTAAGAAGTTGAACTACTGCATCACTGTCGTGGAGGAAGACAGTTCTAGATGCTGAGAAGATAAGGAAGTCACTCCAACGTTTTGCCTTTTGGGTCCACAAGGAAGCCACAATTGGCATGCAAGGCCACGGACAACCTGCAGCAAGGGACTCCAATGTTTGGCCAGCCAAATTAAGAAAGCGCTCTGAAGCTCTGTCAACTTTGTAGGTTATGGTAAGGCTTGTGAAAGCAGCCAAGGGCAATGGAAGTGTGGCAGGAGAGCTGTCTCCTGTAGAAATGATGACAATTGGTCACAATACTAAATAACAATTTAATATTAATGTTGGAAGAGAAAAGGAAGATGAAGAAGGAAGACATTTCCTAAACAGCAATTGGATATTAGTGCTCAGTTCAACCAGTGTAGAAGATGAATTTGATGGACACAGATTGTAATTAATATATTGGATAAAGTAAGTTGTACTGAAACACATGACTTATAAATGTAAACTGTCTCCTGAAAATGAATTATCAGTCAAGATTTTTTTTTTTGAAAAAAAAATTCAGAATTTATGGTCGTGACAACAAGAAAACCTGGAGCAAGGCTAGGCACATCAACACCAGTTGCAGCCAAAATTTTCTTGATCTGTTCCTCGACATTCAGTAGATTTGCAGCGGGGCTTGGCCAATCCGTTCCATTCATAAATGCAGGTTTCCAAACACCTCGAGTTACTTCAGCAGAGAAGTAACTTATTATGGTTGCCAAAGATGCAGGAAGAAAATCAGCTAAATCTTTAAGCCCTGATATTAAAAAATAAAAAATAAAAAATCTGGTATTATGACACTGTTGCATACATCAAGTAACATCTACATGAACATGAACTTGTTTGGTTGCTCTGAATTAAGAGGTAAAAGACATAAACGAGAATTTTGAAAACTTAATCTAATGAATGAACATTATTAAAGTTTGCCAACAGCCGGTTAGATTCTTTGCAGGAATTTAGAAATCACGACTTCTACAAGTTATTTGGTGTGTTACCTTGGATTTATCTACACACATACCTGTTGCCAACTCACGCGGAGACAGTCTTCCATGAGCACATGCTGTGAGAGCAGCATCAACTACAAAGGGAATGGCTTCCAGAATATCCCAAGCAGGCAACTTTGGCCCTATAGAGATATCTTCATTTCCGGAAGAGCTACTGCTTCCAGATGTAATAGAAGTCTGGTTTCCTCTATTAATCTTTCTGAGCATCATGTTAAGAAGCCCCTCAACAATCTGATGGAAAGGGGTTCCATGAACAAGACCAGAGAGTGTTGAAGCTATACATGCTTGATGCTGCCGATACCAGACTTTTAATTTTGGAAAGGAGTCAACAAATACAGAATTTGGTGATGATAAACTCGCAATTTCTGACAGTCTCCTCCTGTTTCGATCTTTGTGGATGTTACCAGCTGACATTAAGTGGGAGTTTCTTACTAATAGTAGGTATTCGGGAGTTAATTGAGAACCAACAGTGGGTACATCTCCAATTCCATATTCAAGAGGAGGACGATTAAATCTCCATAGCTTTAAAAGAAGAATAAATGCATTTGAAAACACAGCATGGGCAGATATTTCTTCCCCTGATGTCAGTGTCCATGAGATATTAGGCACACATGACCCAAAAACTTCACAGATTGGCATCAATGAACACGCAAGCTGCGGAACCTGTGGGGAGATTTGGGAAATGCATTAATTCAAACTAACATAAAGGATAATAGAACATGAGAGAGATGAAAAAAGAAAGGATGCATTTAAGAATATTATTAAAGTGAGAATGCATCCTTTCTTTCCTTTTTTACCTGCTTTATCTGCCTAAACCCAAAATCTTCAATTCAGATTCACTTCTTGACTAGATATATAATGACTAATGAGCTACATATCGTAAGAAAGATGATATATTATATAAAACTATACGGACCATAAATAGGATGGGAAATATTAAACACTATTAACTGTATTTGTTGGACCCTCACAGTTCTGCATCCACTTTCAATTTATCATCATGAACAACTGAACACAAACAAATCATGGAACAAACTTCCTAGTCCACATGCCAGGACATTACCAAACCAACCAACCACAGACACTTATGTTACACCTCTGATCTAATTCTAATGTATGCAGAACAATCTCAGCATGAGAAATGTCACTTATATTGGAGATTTATTCTTCTCCTACTGCAAGTAAAGCTAAGATTCAACATTTTATAAAAATTCAAATGATAGACGAAAACATTTTAGTTCATGCAGCATTTTCACAGTATGCATTTCAGACAGAACGATAATATCATTTCATAACACTTATAATTAGGGATTGAATTAAACTTACCAAGCCATGAAGCGAAAATATTTGAACACAATCAACAGATGCAATTCCAACAAAGAGTACATTAAGTATAGGAGCATAATTAATCAAATGGCTGTTTCCTTCGGTCTTCTCTACAGGAACTGGTGGAGATAATAACCTAAGGATGAAATGAGCAGTGTGCTCCTGCATGAAATAGAGATCCAAATGCAATTAGGATGGGAAGGTGGTTAAGAAGAAGGATATGCTCTACACTACTGAGCAAGTGATTAGAGAATTTAGAGTTTCCATATGCATTACAGTCTAACTTCACTACCTGTATATTCCATCCCCGAATTAGGGATGTCCCGCAAAGAATGGCAGCAGCAGATATTCTTTCATCTTCTGATCCCCCAATTGCAATTTCAAAAATTTTCTCCAGTTCTGCTAAGCTTCCATCAAATCCAGGAGCGTAAATTCAGTTGCTTTACCTTTTGGTAAATTTACAAAAAAGAGCATCTGACATACCTGGCTTCAGGAAAGCAAAAGAAAAACTGAAGACCAGGCAATGGAATTTTAAAAAGTAATTTAAAATCTACCCACTTATATTCATCCTTGTTATGTTATAATTTTAGTTTATGATGGGTTCTTTTTGTAAGTAAATTATCTCATGTTTCAGCACGTCAATTCATCCTTATAGTGACTGATACATTAAACATGAGATTGAAGTAAAGAAAAATTAGATCATACCTTGTAGCAGGACTTGAAACCAGAGCATTTACCATCACTGAAGTAAGCGGTGCTCCTTTCATAAATGATGACCAGCCAGGTACTTGAGCTGGCATACACTGAGGTATTTGATTGATACGTCCATTCACATAACCTGGCCATAAATATGCGGACGTGTCGAGTAGATTTCGGGCAATACAAGACTCAACTATCAAATGACGCATGTTTCCAGCTGAAAATGAAGCAATAATTTAAAATTTTTAAAAATATAGGGAAAATTACAAACAAGGAATTCTTGGTAAAATTATTACAATTTAGGAACAATTAACCACACAAGTGGTTAATTAGGCCAATAACTGGTTTCACATTAACTGCTCTCTGGATATTATCTTGTTAGGTGGTTAGTTATTCCTAATTAGAAATATTTTTACCAAGAATTCCTTTTAATTTTTCCAAAAATATATAGCTCCTGAACGAAGCATGATGTGAAGAATACATGTTCCTTACAAAATAAACTGCCAAATATTAAATGCAGAATCAATAACTTTGGGAAAATTGAACTCCTAAACCAGAAATTTAACAGAATACAGGAATGGGAGACATGATTTTACATGATTCAACCACGTAATGATTTTGCTTATTACAAATCTTTAGCCAAATAAGATCATTTCCACTTTTGCACAGTCAATTGTTCTTGCTGACAAGGTTAAAATGTAAATACATAATTAGTCCAAAAAATATAGTGGAAATTGGACTCACTGACATGAATCCTCAGTAAAAGGCACATAATGCTTTTCAAAGGATGATATAGGCTATTTTTCTAGTTCAAGGAGGCATCTTAACCCTTTAAAAAAAATGGGTAGTCTGAGTATATTGTACAAGTCCAACTGACAATGTTCACTATTGCATAGCTTTCGTAGATTCAAATTCTGTAATCCATTCGCTTTTACGTGAGACAAAGGTAATCAGACCACACTGCATCATAGACAATGATCACCTTTCAGAAGACTTTGACAGCTGACCTCTGTGAACCTTATGCGCTTTAAACAGAATCAGAAACACAACAGCAGACTCAAGTTCAAGTAGCATATTCAAAGCATTATGTTAAAGTAATGTGCCAATTGCACAACTTCCTGTGTTTGATACTTACTTTCCCATTACTCCATAATCAGTAAAATTTCCATAGTTCAAATTAACTTAAATTAGATAATAAAGATTACTTTCACAGCAATCATATACATTATCACACACATCTTTGGTTGATGGAATTCATCTCAACATGTGAAACATGTGGGATATATTTTTAAATTAGGAAGAAAATTCACATAGAGAATCACAAATGGAAAACAACATCCTCAATAATGCATTGCTAAAATTGATTTTAGTTACTGTAGTTGCTGAAGATCCATGTACAATTTCTGATTTACACTAAATTACTGAAAGCAGTATCACTTACAACAGTCAATTGGCATCTCCGCCATGCTGAGGCAGTCAAAATATGCACTCCCTATTGGGAAGCCAGAAACAAATAGCATTGCTTTTGCAGCAGCCTGATTCGCAGCAGCATGAACAGATTGAGGTGGAGCAAGCAAGCTCTGATAATCGCCCAATACCTGGAGACTTGAGACTAAATCATTGCGACATTTTCCTGGAACCCTCTTCTCTTTCCAATGATTAGTAGGACCACTGTCTGTTTCATCAGCTGGTGTCCTTTCCTCCTCCTCAATAAGATCAGCAACAACAAGAGGTATGATACACAAGAGCATGCATAAGCGAGTATCAAGATGAGGCATTGGGCCCTCAATAGGATCTCTTTCCTATAAATATATCAATAATTAAATTAAAGGACTATACCTCTGATGCAAATTTCTTAACTATAATGTGTATTGCAAAAGGTATCTCCCTTTTTGTAGTTAGCTGAATCCACCGACTCAGTGAAACTAGTTATATTGTAAAGTGAAATATAGACCAACAAGAAAACAAATCAGACCAGTCAACTTTTCCAAAACTTCTAATTTAGACAATTGTAGACAAATAAATAAACAAAAATTAGGCTAGTTATCAGAAGATCAAACCAATGCTAAAATTTATAAAACTATGCTCTGCACATGATCTAAGACCCAGAACCATATAATGAATTCCAGAAGTAATTGATGGACAAGATATATTTAAAACCAATACTTCACAGGAAAACACATTGAGTTGCAGAGAAAGAGTTCTACCCTCTGAAAAAGACGAAGAGTTGCTAACCAAAGGCCTAAAAAGGTGTCATGCCAAGAGGTGCCATTTATGGCTCGGAGGGTCTTTATCAAACCTACACAACACAAAATTATTCATCTCACAAGTGCCTAAAATTAAAGTTAAAAAGATAATATCTACAATTTCAGTCAGATTCCAAAAGTTATTCTCAATCTTACCACTAATTATTTCAATAGCACTTGTTGCACTAACTTGATAGCCATCCATGGCATCCTCCAGCACCAGATCAAGAGGAATCCAAAGAGCAGAATGACTTGCACCATGACAGAGTGATGCAGAAGAAGAAAGATATTCAAAATTCATAACTGTATGGAACTTTTGCTGTGAACTTGTTTTGCATTCTCGAGACAAGACCATACAAGTATCTGAAGTCAATTGCAGAAGTGCCTCGGGACTTAGAGTTCTAGATTTTCTCAATGTTAATGAATTTGCTCCCAGCAGCTGCAGCCGCTGAACAAAACTTAGCCAATGTGCAGGCCTGATAAAATGGAAGAAAGGTGCTGAATTAATACTTAATAACAACAACAATAACCAAGCCTCTTCATCCCACTAGGTGGGGTAGGCTGATACCATCATTCAAAAAAATGCCACATGAAATCACCACCACAATAATTATAGAACATAGAATTCCATGAATTCATTGAAAATCATTTGATTAACCCAAAAAAACAAAAAACAAAAAAAAAATCAGGAATCATATGGCAAATCAAATATATAGGAAAACTCAATGAATAGATAAATTTTGATTGACTATGTTATTAGTAAAATTAGATAACAAATGTGGAGAATAAATATAAAGATAACAAATACTTACAAATTTCGGCGAGCCAAGTAAAGAATCCTTGAAGATATTTTATCCTGCAAAAACTGCCCAATCATCTCAACAGCCATAAGAGTATTTGCATTTTGCAATTTCTCACGATGTTCAGTCTTTTTATCATTATGATTATCATGCTTATCTAGTTCCATTTCTTGATATAGTGTTGCCCATCTAGACTTCTTTTCAGGAGTAAGTTCCAGCAACCCTTCATCATCCAACGATGCATCAAGCAACTGCCAGACAATTGAAAAAATAAATTCAACCACCAGAATGCCAGGCTCGCTTTTTGACATGCCAAATATCTGGGAAAGATGAAGAACAGCATCTATAGATTTCATGACCCTGTCCATAGCATAAGCAGAAGAATTAACAAAGAAACAAAGCGCATCACTAGACACAACAACCTATTAATATTAACAGTTCAAATGTATCTCAACCAATGATCTTTACCATAACGAAACTAGGGAAGTAAGAATGACATCAAGAATTAGAAAGAATCTCTCAGATTTGTACTGTCATCTGGAATATATTAGCAGATAACAAAACCATTATACTGACATAAAAGGGTGTTAAATATAGTACTATAGTAAAGAAAAATGAAATAAGCTATTGCATTCAGTCATAATAAGATGTATTGAAGAGGGCCAAAAGGTGATGACCTTATACACACACATACAATGTATTGTTGGATCAAAAGCTCATATCATGTAGACCATGTCAAATCTTTCATCAGTGCCAACATCCTGAACTTTACATACATACATACATTTACCCTTGACAAACACTTGGGCTCATCCTATTCCTAATCAAAAAGCACCATGAGAGATGAAAATAAGGTGCTCATCATGATGTTTCATTACCTCTTTCACAGCCTAACATGTAGCCTAGTTTGTGATGAGCATAAAGACTTCACATCTTTCACGAAGACCAGTAAAATCAAAACGCCCATGGAAAGTATATACTGCTAATCACTTTATGCAAACTTCAAACAGGATTTAATGTGATACAATGTACTAGTGTACTCAATTACTGAACAGTTTTCAGCTATCATTCATTATGTAGTAGAGAAAATCGCATAGATTGTCAAAGAACAGAATATGATAGCACATGTTAAGACCCCACAGTATATATAACTTGAAAGGTATAAACAGATGAAGCAAGAAATTTATTAAAAAAGAGTATATAAATTCAAACTTACTTTTGATAATCTGGCCTGTTTATCTGAGATTTAAGTTCAAAAGCATGTCTTTTGAGGAGTTCCAAATAGAGCCTATATGCTGCAGGTTGGACATGTCTACATGGAAGAACCCTGCCGAAAAGAATAAAGATATCGATATATGATATTTTAACACACCAATACAGCAAAACATCAGCGAACACAGCCATATAGACTTTGTTCCAAACTGGGTAGATAAACATGCCTCTTTCCAACATCAAACTGTAATAATTAGTCAAAAAGTAAAACAATCAAAAGTCGAGGCCTGCCAGGACTCACACTGTAGTGTCAATTAAACAACCTAAAACTATGGATCAGAATGCTGGGCAGTGAATGGCAATCATAAGCAAAAGATGAAAGTCACAGAAATGAGGATGTTGCGATTGATGAGTAAGCATACTTGGATGGATAAGACTACGAATGTGATTAGGAGAAGGTTGAAATGGCTTCTATAAGGGAAAAGATTAAGATTATGGAAAACTGTTTAATATGGTTTGGCCATGAAAGAAGAGGACCTACACATGCCAAATTACAGATGACGCCCCTCTAAAGAGGAGTAGAAGGAGACCAAAACAGACATGATGGGAGACTATTAAGAAGGAATTTAGGGCTTTATGAATCTACGATATAGGATCGAGCACAATGGCATTAAAGAATCCATGTAGCCAACCCCTCATAGAGGGAATAAGGCTTGGTAGTTGGTCTTAAGAGAAATTGCACTGCAAATCATTAGATAAATGCTATTTGGTTATGACCCAAAAGTCATAGTAAGGAAAAACAAATAACAGTGGCTAGATTTCCTTTGTAAATGTAATTGATTTCAAGAACATATATAGGAAATGGGATAACGCCAAGTCGGATCCGATATTGGAAGGACAAGTAAGTGCTGTATGGTATATAAGACATGAGAAATAACCCCCAAAACCTCACTCCTCAACACTTTGTCATTAAACAAAAAACGAACTGGACTTGTCACCTTAGATTTTTTTTTTTAAAGAAAAAAAGCACATTAGGTATGCTATACTAAAATTAAGCTCATAAACACTAACAAAAAATAGTTATCAGGAAAGAACTAAACGTTAAATGAGCAAGGCCAGGTATAGAAAACGAAAATATAGTAAAATTGGGCATACTCATAATTTATTTAGCGCTAAAAGAGATGAGATAATGTTGTAATGAAAGATAACAAGAAAAGCTAAATCCCTTAGAATTTAAATAAAAAAAACCATTTTTTTTTCAATATGGAGCTCAAAAGAGTATACTTGAGAAACCAAAATAATAAAAATATATATATATGAAGAAAAACCTGACAGAAAGGAGAGCAAGAAGAAGCATAGGAGGGACGATTTTGAGCATGAGAGCCTTGTCGAGAAACTTCCAGAGAATGGGAACATTGTTGTCCCAGCAAATGTAAGACACCAAGAACTCGGCGAGTTCCACGGAGGGGAGGGACTCTCCCGCCGAGTTCAAATTCGAATACATCTGAATGGCCCAAATCAGAGGATCACTCCCCTTCTCCTGCGCCGCCTTTGTCAGCTCTACCACCCCCTCCCACGGGCTGCTTCTTCCGCCGGAAACCTCCATCGCCACCGGTGCAGTTGCGCCGGAATATGCTACGAGACCTACGGACTACGGTTGTAGCAGTGAGACTGAGAACTAGAAATTGAGGAACATTATTATTTATTTATCTGCTACAAAACAGCTACAAGTACAAGAAGTTTGTCTTCCGTTAACGATGAGTTGGATTTTTTGTCATATAAGTCAAACCGGCTAGGGGTAAATTCAGAATTTCATGTTTGGGTATCGGGTTCTTTATTTGGACATCACGACAAAAAAACGCAGACAAAATACGCCGGCTAACCATACGCACGATCGGTTTACCAGTAGCACTGCCCTCTTATTATGTTGTCGTTTTGCTTTGACTTCAAGCCTCGAGGGTAATATTGTATTTTTTAGGATAACGTGGCGAACTTGTTTAAAAGAGAAAAACACAATTTAATTAAAACAAAAATTAGTAGATTTTGTAATTTATCATGATGAATGTTTACATAATAAATTTTATGTTTTTCTTTTCTAATAAAATGATTCTGTAATAAAAAAAAATGATCCTTACCTATTTTTAATTATTTAAGTTTTTTATAAATTATTTAAAATTAATATCAGGATGGCGATTTAATTTAATTTATTTATCATATGTTATGACAATTATGTTTAACTTAAAAATAATAATTAATATATTATAGCAGATAAAAAAATTATATATTATCGATGAGGGCATCCGTAACACGTCGGATTCATTATTCATATGTTCTGTTTTGATTAGGTTAGATTATTATCCATGTTATCTTCTACTAACTGAAATGGCGGTACGTGCATTAAAGGGCAGGATAGCAATTTCATAAGTTGGCAATTTTCCTTTAAATTTTTTTATATTTTCATAATATTTCTCTTAATATTTAATGAAAAAAATATTAAATAAAAAATAAATATATTTAATATTTTAAAACATAAAAACATTCAATATTTCTTGTATTTAATAATTATTATAACGTTAAAAAATTCTTAAATATTCTTAAAGTAAAAAAATATATTTTGTATTATTTATTGTATACACCACTTTAATTATATAAATCATTATCACCTTTTATTTTAATAATATTTTTAATATTATAATTAAAATGGTACACAATAAATAATATATTAAAAAACTTGTCATGGAAACATCTAAAAAATTGTCTAAAGGGGAATATTAGGAGAGTTGATGTGAAAGATTATAATTATTCTTTTCATTTTTTATCTTAGCAGGATTGCTCGGCATGGCATTACCTAGTGCAACATTTGGAAACTGAGATTAGCATGGACTACTTTTGCTTGGATAATTATAGGCTCTAGTGTCTAGGGAGGAACTAGACGAGTCGGTGTGTTTTTCAAAAATATTATTCTTACACCCTATTTTTAATATTTATGTTCTATATTTATTTTTTATATTTATTTTTTATGAGAAAAAAGAAAGAGAAAGAAGAGGAAAATGTGATTTTTTATTTTTTATTTTATAAAAGAGAGGTGTAAAATAAAAGTGTAAAAAATAAGATATAGAAATAAAATTGTTGGTATATTTTTCGCCGATAAACCAGTCCGGTTAGTTGGAGCATCCAATCTAATTTATTCTGCATTTGTTTATTTATTTATTTAAGGTTGAAGTTTTCTCTGATGGAGGTTTCCAAACTAAAGTGGGTAGGTTAGGTGGAGATGATGACTTGGTGGCTGTGTTATCCCCACCACACAAGTGGGTCCAAAACATCAAGTGGTGGTATGGTATGAGTTTGGGTAATGAATGGGAAAGGTTGCCTTTTTATCCCCACTCTTCTATTTGAGATAAGAAGGCAAGTTTGCAGCTCCTCAATGTCCACATCCAATCATTTATAAGTAGAAAATACTTATTTACTCTTCATATGTGTCTGGTTCTTCGGCTTATGAATGGGACATGTTGGTAGGTGAGGACTAGTACCTTCAACTAAAAAAATGTGTAAATTTTATCTATATAAATTAAATTAAGTAATAATTAATAATTTATTATTTTTAATATAAAATAATTATACGAGACAAAAATTTATATAATTATTTAAGTATTGATAATCTATTCTACTTACACAATTAGCAGCTTCATTTGCCCTTTCTAAAGCGGTATGGACCACAATGCCGTGTGGTTCAACACCTATCCAAACAAACAAGCTTAAAAGCTAAAGCTGATTGAGTAGGAAAAATATAAAGTTTTGTTTGCTGTAACTAAAAGTTTAAAAGAAAATAATTTTGTCTCGTTCCAAAATGAGGATATGTCTTTTAAGTAAAGCTTATAGTGATATTTATAAATGGCGTATCAATAAATATTATTTCGACCAATTAAGTCAATCTTTGTTAATAAAGGAAAAAAACTACCCTTTTCTCAAGTTTATTTATTATAAATCTTCATTTAATAATAAGAATTTAGGTCATGTGCCACCTCAAAAAAAAAATAACAAGTCATGTGATTTTATTACCTACTTAATCATATTATGAGCTTAAATCATAACAATTAGTGTTTTTATTAAAAATCAATCATACAAAAGAAATAACCTGAGAAGTAGTGATTATGTTATCTAGTACCATAAGAATTTAGAGTAAAAACCACACTAAAGAGCATCTAAAGGAGGCCTTCGCAGATGTAAACTTTGAAGGAATACACAATGTTATGTTCTACATTAAACAAAAATGAGGGGTTCAATATAATTCTTAAGCTATGAATTTATTTGACCCAATATAAGCTAGTATTTTGAGATGGTTTTTTTTTTTATTAGATGTGCCATAGGGGTTAAACTATGGTTTTCAAGAAAATGCCATTGCAGGTGAAGAATCATAGGTGTAAAATCTATTAAGATAAAAATTTGGTGAGACAGTCCATTTCATATCCTTAACTGTAAAATCTATGCATCACAGTTGGTATGATCTGATTTGAAGGTGAAAAAGTTGGGATTAGATAGACAGAGGATATAAAAAATGGACATGGACCATAAATTAATCTTCATGATTCCCAGTCCGAACTTTATTAAGAGGAACATAAAATAAAAGCTTGATTCTGATTCATGAATTTCTTAAGCTCCTTATTTAGATCCATAGATGACTTTCAAATGATGGTGCCTTGTTACCAAAACCAAGACGGCAAAGGCAAGCAAGCATAATTGAGCTGATGTGGAAGAAGCCAATTTAAAATGTACATAATTCTATTACCCTCTATGAATTTCTGTGCGTGGAAGCTAGTGGCATACCTAGGGTTAACAATAATTAGCAAATAAAGTCAAAGCCAGTGAGCCCCCAAGATCATGGTGGCCAAAGTCAACCAGAAAAATGGAAGAGGGAAGGGTTGGGCCAGCTACTTTGCTAAAAGGCTATATGATGAATAAGGAGTGGATTATGTCTTCGGAACTAATTTACAAGTTAGGAAAGTGTCTTAGATTGAGGAGTAAATTTGGGTATGAGATTAACATAAAGAATAGTTAAGGACATCGTTGAAATTGAGTGTTGTTCTTTCAATTTCTGCTACGATCAAGGGTGAAACTAGACATCTTTCTTCATCTCAAATAGACACTAACAAAAATTTCAAAGCTGTGAATAAGGAATTCAAGTGCAACATTAACTGAAGAGGTAGGAAAATTTTTTAATCTTAGCGTGGATGACTTATTTTGACCGAATCAATGAAATAAATTAATTGAAATACATGCAAATTAGTCTAGATATTACTTGACTATAATACAAAAAAAAAAAAACACATACATAAAAAATAGTACAAAATATAAAAGTAAATATATATATATATATATAATAGTTTGTTAACGTGTGCCTTAAGAGCACATATTAAAAAAATAAAAAAAATATTAAATGAAAAATATAAGCATTTAATATATTGAAAGTCTAAAAACATTTAATACTTTCTTCTTTAAATAATTAATAAAGAGTAATAAATATTGTTTTGGTTCCTTAGTAAGACACCTACAAACAAAACCCATAAAATCTTAAGATATGGTATTTTATGAATGTTCACAAGTGTTATTTTTTTAATATGCTGAAACATTATATTGCATTCTTTTACAAAGATGTTCGGATCTTGTCTTAAGTGTCATTGTTTTTTTATGATAACAAGTGATACATGTCAAGCATTCACTATAGGGGTTTGGAATTTTTTGGGGGACAACATGTATTAAATTTATGGACTCATTTACCAAATAAGTATAAGTAGAAATAAAATTTACTAAATATGTATAATTTAAAAAATAATTACTAAAATAGTGTAAGTCGTGGCTGAAAGTCACGACTTACATTCAAATTATTATTTTTTTATTTTTTGTACTGAAGTTGTAGTTGGGAGCCACAATTTCTATGAATTTTGTTTTTTTTAATTTGACATAGAAGTCGTACCTCTCAGCCACTACTTCAATACAAAAAATAAAAATAATAATAATAATTTGAATGTAAGTTGTGGTTACACTATTTAGTAATTATTTTTTAAGTTGCATCTATTTAGTAAATTTTATTTCTATTTATACTTATTTAGTAAATTAATCAAATTTATGTTATAGCATTCAATAATGTAGCATATATAATGCAACTCGTCACAAAAAGGCGTAGACTTGGCGTGCCATTATTCATGGAAATTTGACTTTAAAATGAATAAGTAAAAGTGTATTCATCTTTAATTTAATTTAAGATTTTTTTTAACTAGTATCTTAATGGTACTTATTTAGGAATCCAAAATAAAAAATTTTGCACAAAAAGTAATGTTTTTTAATTATCAATACATTGAATTCTTTACTTTTCATGAAAAAAAATTATTTTATATCTTTAACAAGTGCCTTTAGAACACTCTTTAGAAAAACCCTTTAATTTAAAGTGCATTAAGATTTTAACCTACTAACATTTAATAGTAAATACATCTTTATTTATTCATTTTAGATATAAACTCACTTTAAAACAACATTATCCATTATTCACAGTTCCTCCGTCCAGCCCATTGTTCAGGACACCATGGGTTCTTTGATGGTTGTCATTTTGGCATTCTTTGATAGCTGCATTTAAAAAAAAAAACAAAAATTGGGCATTGCCACAAAATCTACTTTTTTCATCAGTTTTTAGTTTATTGGATTGATTATTGTAAGGGATAAAGGATAGGATGTTAGTTATGTTAGTTAAAAACAGTTAAAGAGTTTGTTATGAGTTAGTTACAATAGTTAGCATTGTAAAATCACAGTATAAATGCACTTATTAGTGCATCACAATAGATGAGATGAATTCAATCACATATATCATTATTTCTGAGTTTTCCTTCTTTTCTTCTCTCAATTTTCTCTCTGTTTCATCTTCAGCCTAGCCCTAATACCTTACATGGTATCAAAGCTCAGTTTTCATGGAGACCACACAATCTTCTTCCACATAATCTTCTGCAACTCAATTCACGTTGTATACTTTCTCCAATTCTGTGTCAATCAAACTTGATGAAGAATTTTTCTTATCTTGGAAGCAGCAAGCTTGGCTACGATTAAAGGTCACAAGGTTCATAGGTTCATCACTAGTTCATCAATTCCCAATAAGTATGAAACTGTAGAAGATGAACTCAATGGGAATTTGAGTGATGATTTCTTGAATTGGGAACAATAAGATCAATTGTTGTTATCCTGGTTACTCTCTTCGATGAGCAAGCCCTTCACCATAAGAATGGTTGAGTGTGAATATTCCTATCAAGTCTATAAGAAGTTAGAAGAGTTCTTTGCTTCTCAGAGTAGAGCAAAGGTAAGGCAACTCAACCTCAAGCTATGAAATACAAGAAAATAGTCTCCAGTTGCTTCATATCTTCTTAAAATCAAGAAAATTGTTGATACTTTGCCGTCAATTGGGTCACCTATAGATGAATATGAACATGTAGAAACTATTTTAAATGGTGTAACGGATGAGTATGAGTCATTTGTGACATCTATTGTTTCAAGATCAGATACTTTAAGTGTTGGACAACTTGAGGCACTTTTAATGGCCCAAGAGGAAAGAATTGAAAGGTTTATGAGATCTGAAATTAGTTCAGTTCAAGCTAATGCACCTTAATTTGGTCAATCAAGTCAGCAGCTAAGAAAGCAATGTTTTAATGGAAGTGGCCAAAGATCTCAAGGTTTTGAGTTTCAAAGTAGCAGATTCAATTCGGGTTTCAGAGGGCAATCATAGTTTTTTAATAAAGGAAGAGCTAGAAGATTTGGAGGAAGGCTTAATAACAAGAATTCTTGTTAGTTATATGGAAAAGGTGGTCATTTGGCTTCTCAGTGTTGGCACAAATTTGATCATACCTTCACTTGTCCTTCCTAGACTCAGAATCAGAATTTTACTCGCCCTCAAAGTCAGAACCAAAATTTTACTCATACTGCACACCTAGCTACAAGTGGAGAATTAGCCACACTAACCACACTTTGTGACCCAAACTGGTATCCAGATTCTGGAGTCAACTACCATTTGACACCAGAATCTTCCAAATTTTCAACAAAGGTGGACTATGAAGGCTCAGAACAAGTTGTAGTTGTTAATGGACTAGGTCTGTCTATTTCTCACATAAGGCACTCAAAATTCTTTTCTTCCAATCCTGTCTCTAAGTCCTTTTGTCAAAACAATATGTTGTATGTTCCCTCTATTACTAAAAATTTACTCTCAGCGTCTCAGTTTGCAAATGATAATGGGATTTTCTTTGAGTTTCATGCTAATACCTGTTTTGTTAAATGTCAAGTTACCAAGGAGATCCCTCTCCAAGGAACCATTAAGAATGGACTATATGCATTTGAAAACTTTCATCTTGTCCCATCTGCTACACAAATCCAGTCCAACATTGTTTCAACTAAATCAGATTCAACTTTTCAGTTGTGGTATTCAAGGCTTTGTCATCCTTCTCCTTCAGTTGTCTTCAAAGTTTTATAACTTTGTAACATTTCTGTAGATTCAAATGTTAATAGTTCTATCTGTTCTGATTGTTGTATGGAAAAATTGCATCATTTTCCTTTTTCTATTTTTGATATTGTGTATAGTAAACCTTTAGAGCTGGTATATTCTGACATTTGGGGTCCAGCCCCAATAAATGCAATAAATGGTGCTCATTACTATATACATTTTATTGATGCTTATTCCAAATACACTAGGATTTACTTGCTGCATACCAAGTCCCAAGCTTTTTTTGTGTTTCTTCATTTTAAACAAATGGTAGAGTTATAACTTGGTGTAAAACTAAAGGCTCTTCAAACTGATAATGCTAGGGAATAGTTTACTTTTTCTTCTTACTTAAATTCTAATGGCATTATACATCACTTGTCTTGTCCCTATGTTCATCAAGAGAATGGCAATGCTAAGAGGAAGCACAAACACATAACAAAATTAGGTCTTACTCTGTTGGCTGCATCTGCACTTCCTTTTCAGTACTGGGGAGAAGCTTTCCTTACTGTAACTTAACTCATAAACTCTCTTCCAACTTCTGTGCTTAGTCAAAAATGTCCTGAATAACTTCTGTTTCACAGATCCCCTACATATAAATCCTTTGAAATATTTGGTTGTGCCTGTTTTCCTTTTCTCATGCCTAATAATAAAGTGAAGTTCGATTTCAAGTTTTATCTTTGTGTTTTTCTTGGATATAGTAGTGCACATAAAGGTTATAAATGCCTTTCTCCACTAGGAAAATATTAATAACTCCTTATATGGTATTTGATGAGCCAGTTTTTCCTTTCAAAGATCATCCTACTTTGTTTCAGCCTCTGTCCTCTCTTTCTTCTGCTTCAAACCAATTTCCTTATCAAGTTCCTGTTATTCCATTGCTTTCATATAGTGCCCTATCTATGCCTACACAATTTGAATTTATTGTTGCTACTAAATCTATTTTTGTTGCTAACAATCTTCCTGAGCAATTCTTAACTGATCATTCCATTCAATTACTATCTAATTCTGCTGGTGTCGTATTAAATTCATCAGCTGCTACTCATGAACCCAATCATCACCCCATGATTACCAAGGCCAAGGCTGACATTCATAAACCGAAAGCATATCATATTTCTGTTTAACCAACCATTATCAGTCAAGCTCTTTCAGATTACAAGTGGAAACTGAGTATAACAGATGAATATGAAGCTTTAATGAGAAACAAAATCTGGCATCTTGTGCCATTGCCTCCTGATAAAGTTACTATAGGCAGCAAGTGGATTTTTTGTGTGAAGTATAATGTTGATGGCATAGTGCAGAAATACAAAGCAAGTCTTGTTGCAAAGGGGTTCAATTAGAGGCCTGGATTTGACTATAGTGACACCTTTAGTCCTGTGATTAAACCAATATCCATACGATTAGTTCTTACACTGGCTTTGAGCAAAAGTTAGCCTATTCATTAATTGGATGTCAATAATGCATTTTTGAATGGTGAGTTACAAGAGGAGGTTTACATGACTCAACCTCAGGGATTTGTTACTAATGATAGAACTTTGGTTTACAAGCTGGATAAGGCTCTTTATGGTCTTAAACAGGTTCCAAAGGCATGGTTCCAAAAGCTTTTGGGTGCTCTCAATTATCTTGGTTTCACTGCAACTAAAAGTGACGTTTCTCTCTTTACCAAGTTTACTCTCACTTCAACTCTCTTTGTCCTTGTGTATGTTGATGATATTATCATCACAGGGAGTTCATCTTCTTAGATCTCTACTCTCATCAAGGCACTCAACTCTACTTTTGCTCTCAAGGATCTAAGTCATCTGCATTACTTTCTTGGGATTAAAGTGACACCTACAAAAGATGGTGGTTTGCTTCTCTCTCAATCCAAGTATGTTCATGATCTGCTACAGAAGGCTCAAATGTCTAATTCCAAGCCTTATCCAACACTTATTATTGCTAATATGAAACTCTCAACTACTAGCAGCAATCCTTTTTCAGAGCCAAGTCTGTACAAGTCCATTGTTGGCAGCCTCCAATACATCACAGTTACTAGATCAGAATTAAGTTAATGTATGAACTGTGTTTTTTAGTTTATGCAGCATCCATTAAAATCTCATTAGAAGGAAGTCAACTGTATTTTTGCGATATCTGAGTGCTACTTCTACCTTTGGCCTTCATCAGTAGAAATCCTCTAATTTGGACCCCACTAGTTTTAGTGATTCAGACTGGGTTTTAGACCTTGATGATAGGAAGTCAACCTCGGGCTATTGTGTTTTTTTGGGTGCAAATCTCATCTCCTGGTCTTCCAAAAAGCAGCATACAACCTCTCGATCGAGCACTGAAGCTGAGTATAGGAGCTTGGCATCCTTGGTTGCTAAGCTCAATTGGATACAGTCTCTTCCAAACACCTTTATCTAAACATAATATAAATGTCATAAGCTTCATTTAGTTAAAGCCAGATACGCGGAAAGTACGGATCAATAAGTGCGTGTTTGGATAATTATAAAAGTTAAGTTATTTTAATAATTGATTGTCGTATAAAATTTTTTGTTATAATTAATTATAAGAAAAAAATTATATTTAAATATGTTAGTTAAAAATTAATTTTAAGTTAATCTATTTCATTCGGATTTATAAAAAAAATTATTTTTATATATTAAATTATTAAAATAGACATAAAATAATTAAAAAATTATTTAATTGAGAATAAAATAATATTTATATATCACTATTAAGAATAATCCCAACAATTTTTTACATAATGCTCAAAATTTAACTAGATTTTCAACAGTTTTTTCCAAAGCAAAAAGGATGCTTGCATCAAGAAATTCAAATATATCAACTAAATACCCAACAGCTTTTTTGATAAAAAAAAGATGTTGCACGACAAAAATAATCTATACCATACACCATGTAAATAAGGAGTCTAATATGTTAGACGTGAAGGGAAGTGGTTATTAATAAATAATTTATTTAAGTTATATAATAAGTAGTTAATTATTAGTTAGATGAATACTTTAATTAATTAGTTATTTTAATTTTAATTTGTTGGTTTGACTTAATATTTTAAGATTAGTTTTAAGCATTATTGTGTGCGAAAATTGTTGTCATTCAATTAAAACTAGGATATTTGATTAGTTTACCGAACTCAATAATTAAAAACAGAAAAACAACAACCACCACCGTTATCCTAGCCGGTAGGGATGGCAAAATTATTCATATTCATGAGGATCCGTGGGAATTATCCGCGATGAGGCAGGGCATGGGTACCCGTTTAATAAATGGGGCATAGGGCGGGATTATAAGATTCACCGTCCATTCTTAAGCAAACTCGTTAAGATATTTTTTCATCTAATATGTATCATATATTATTTTTTTTTTTCTTTTTTATTTTGAGATGAAATGAAAATACATATCTTTTTATTATTTTGAAATGATTTTTTTATTGAATAAGTCCATAATGATAAAACTTGTTAAAAAATATATATACTATTTATGTAATAGTTATTTATGTAAATTGATTATTATAAAATATAATTGAATTTAGTTTTTATTTATAATATTCTTTTAATTTTATAAAAATCTTAAATTGTTGAACAAAGTTGTAGTATATTATATTAAAATTTATTTTCTTTATATTTTTTTATAATTTTTAAGATTTTATTTTAAATTACTAACTACCCGCGGATACCTCTGCTTACCCATGAAGATCATAAATGAATATTCGTAACGAGACGGGCCATCCCTACTAGCCGGGGGCATAAAGGAATGGAATCTTCTCTGTTACGGGCTCTTATTACCAATTCTGCAATTCACAATAAGCGGAACTTAAAGAAAATTTATTTTAAAAGTAAATAAGGAAAATTATATTTATATTTACTTTAATTTAAAGAATATTATAATTTTAATCTATTAAAATTTAATTATTAATAAACTCTTACTTATTTATCTTATAATTTGAACTTAGAGAAGTTTTGCCACTCAATAAGGGCAAAGCTTTGCACATGATTCTGCCAACAAATACTGAATTCTATTGATGTAAATTGAATCTTACACTAATCAGTACAAAAAAAAAACAAAACGAAAACAATAATAACGAATATCAATATTATTTAACGTTTAAAATTGGTAAAATTCATATAAAAAATTGGTAAATTAAAATTAATCTACATTAATGGACAACTTACCATAGGTTAAATGTTCCATTAACTCCACAAATCGTTTGAAAGTATGCACCATGTACATTATAGTCATAAGTTTTAACATCATTCTAATGATTTTTTAAACTTAATTGATTTAATTTAAAATCAATGTACTTTTCAAACAAACGCTTGATCACAAACTTCTTGTTAAAAACTTTTTAAAAACTGACATGTAAGATTAACTAAGAAATAATTCATTGATTAACTTGCTTAAAATCATAAAATCATGTTCTAAAAGGAGTTATTAAATGATGTAACTATACTAATTCTAGCACCAGTATCAATTAATCTTAATGTAATAATATGGATTATATAATACAATTTGTTATAGAAAATAATTTTGATAAACTCAATCATTGAGTTAAAACTAATTGTTATATATATTATGCATGTCAATTTTAAAAAAAGTTAAACAAGAATAAGTATGCCATGAAATTATTAGTATTTTTATTTATTAGTTTCTTAGAATATTTTCTTACTTGATAGGTGAGAGATTAACTTTTTAAAATATAATCAGGTGTTTAAACAAGAACTCCTTCTAACAATTTATTTCTATATATATAAATTATAATATTGAACTCAATAATTATTAACATTTTTTCTTATTTAAAAATTACATTAATTTTAAAATTATTGCATTGAAATATAAATAAGTTCATACCTGTATGAAATTTTATGGGCATCATTTACACGATAAAATCTTTTAATTCAAAGATTAATTTTACAAGAAAGTCAACTAATAATGAAAAGTGATTCTAAAATTAGGTTTTAGTTTACAGCCATGTTAATGAACCATTACTAAAGTCCTATGTAATTATGTATTAACATCTACAGTCCTCTCTCACACGTCCACGTCCACATCCACGTCCACGTCCATCTATTGATGTCTTAGTAGCCTGATGTTTAGGAAGTACGAATATAGGTATGGAATATAAATGCAATATGATACGAATATATTGATAAAAAAAAATTAAAAAATAAATAAATAAATAAATATATATATATAACCGATACGATACGTATTAAATATATCAGCACACGACCATTTTAAAATTTCAGATTATCAGTGCTACATGGCTTGTTGCCAACTCCTAGCCGGGCCATCGCCAAAGATTCTTGTGCAGCGGCCACTTGCAGGTGTGCTAGTGACACCGTCACAGCCTCACAGGCAGTGCCGGCATGCGATAAGGCAAGCCTAATTGCGTGAGTGTACTGGCTTGGTTTCACTTTCAGCCATCAAGCAAACAGACGCGTTACGTCAATTCTTGTTACACCTTTATTACTGGATGACAGAGAGAAGTGTGATAAAAATTATTATATATACATTTCTGGCTCCACATGAACGGAGAACTTTAATGATTAGAATAACTTGGCCATTATGACAACCATTTAAAAAATGCAAAGTATTGAACTAACGTTTAAAAAATATTTAAACAAAGTGACCTGATTAAATGTACCAGCTAGGCATCACTTAAATGTGTAAACTAAACATGTTCTGACAATAATAAACAAAAAATTTGATGCCCCCATTTGACATCTCCATAATACTTGAATCAGTATCAGAACAACCAAGATTAGAAGTCCTCATCAAGCTTGAATAAAAAGTTTTCCTAGCATCTAGAAGGCTTGAAATCACAGATGCTTTCTTATAATCACCCACCCTTCTCTCGAAAAAGTTAGCTTTTCCTCTGCTCAATCAAGCGGAAGTTTAAGATCAACATCTCAGACTAAGCAACACAGTATATGGCATCACATTTAACACTAAACTAGTTAAACAACCAAGAAAACCTGGGGAGCATAAGCACACTGCTTCTTAAGACATGCAATAGCTAAGCCAAAATATGTAACAAAAATAACAAAGAATTCTCGAATACAAACGTATGCAAGCAAGTACCACCCCAAAGGTATGTATGGCATTAGTAAATAAGAACACAACTAGGGATGGCAGACAGGGGACGGTAGTCGGGGTAGATAGAACGGGTAGTGCCCCGTCCCCGCCCCACAATAATATCCGCCTCGCTCCCGTCTCCATATCCGCAGTTATTTCAGATCAATGTGCAGATCTTTCTCCCACAAAGAATAATTCATGATATTAGCGGATATCATAGTCATCTAATAAATTATAAAAAAATTCAAAAAAATCAAAAAATAAAATGAAAAAATGGAAAATGAAAAAAAGTATAATACTATAATTTTTTAAAATTTGTCCAACACAACTTAATCTAAAAATAATGTCAAATACCTAAAATATTTTTGATTTATATAACTTTATAATATTTTAATTTATATAATTAAGTTTTTTAATAATTTTATATAAAATATTTATATAAATTTTTTTTGATCTACCACGGATTTTAGGAGACCACTCTTACCCTACCTACTACATTTATTAAACTAGAGATAACATTAAACGGGTATTTATATCCGCGAAAAAAATTTAACGTGTATTACTTTTTTGAACCTCTCCATGCTTATCACGGTATTACCATGGCACTCATGTGTAAGTTAGAAAAATTGACATCCCTAAACACAACCTAATAAGAGGCACCACAAATATGTTCACGGATTATCAACTGAGAGCACATCCTAAAATGCTATGAACAACATGCAATTCACTAAATACAGGCAAAGATCTCAGAAGCTGAAGGTTATTGGTCAATTCCAATAAATCATTTTCCTATAATGAGAAACAATAGCATAAACCATAGCTACAATAAAATCACTGCAAAGAAATGAACTCCATCAAATCAAAGGGATTTGCCACATTGTATTTCCTCTCTTACCCCAAGGCAACCTGAAAGGGAAATGCAGTTAACCAACTTTGGGGGAATGGCTAAAGGGAGAAAACTAACTTCCGTTCCCTTCTTACCCAATCAAAAAGAAACTTATCAGTGTCATACTTCAATAGCTTCTTGAATCTAGATTAAAATGACTTTACTTCTAGCTTTATGCAATAAATTGTTAGCAAAATTCACAATAGCCTGTTAGCAACAAATTTTATGTACTGGCTCATGAGTGTTGAGTTCATGCCAATCAAGGCACAGGGGAGGGCCTCGCAGACAAACTCAGTTTCAATTTCAACAACTTCATGTAGAAGGCTACGAACCCGTGCAGAATCTAGTGGCCTTTGTAACAAACTGCAGGCAATTGCAATGCATTTAGTAATCATTTTTTCCCCCAAAAAATATTTATTTTTGCATGTCATGAGGAGGACCTAAAATCCTATCCATCCTCCAAATCAAATATGAGAATGTAACAACTTCCAGTACCTCCATACATTTTTCATTCCATTTAAAATCATCGTGAAAAAAGTCAACAATATCTATACAGAAGGCAAGCAAAGTCACAGTCAAGGCCCTCATCTCTAGAGATTAGCTCATTTGAGAATGTCAAACCTGGCATCAATCCCCTCTTTTAAAGCCAGAATATGGCACAGAAGCTGACAATAAACCCCAATAAAATTTAAAAAGTTGTGCATAGTGTAGGACAAGATTCATTGCTACTCAACTCACTCATATTAATAAACAAGGAAAAGCCTATCAGCTGTTCTTTTGTCTTGAGACAACTACCTTCCTGAGAAAAAGATTCATTCAATACATGCAAAAGCAACAAGGCTCTCCGCAAATGAAGTGGAACTGTAAACCCATGCACGGAAGAAGTTATTAGAAAGCAATTTTTTATGTTCCCTATAAAGATATGAAGTAAAAAAAAGTTAAAGTAACACAAAAAAAAATGAATAACTGTGCAAAACATAATAGAAGCTGCAAAGTAAATAGTTAGAAGATCTATGATCACAAAAAGATGGAGTAAATAGATATTACCCGTCTAAAAATTTAGAAGTTATTCACAGGATAAACTGTGAATATCCCCATTAAATACAAAATTACAAAGATCCATACATAAGCCTCCATCCAGATGTATCTAGTGAAAATTATAACCACACAGGACAATGGATCCTAAGATGCACATATAGACTTCAAACTTCTACGCTTTTATAGAAAAGTACCTCTCACGTAACTCAGTACATATTTCTCATCCATATATGTATTAGTTCTGTACTTAATTTCTAAACAAGGACATGCATGAAAAAACTACATAAAAATGAATAACACTCAGGCATGAGTACCATTATATTTAAGAATTTCATTTTGTTGACAAGTAAAGCATTGACATAGTAGGTTTGAAGTTTGAACCAATGACCTCACTCTCATTCTTAATGAGAAAGTAGATAACGTAAAACCAAAGGTCATTACATTTCTCTTATGTCCATATTCCATGACAAGAATGCTTAACTTTCAAAGGACTCTTATCTTATGTTTTAAATTTAACAGGCATTCCAATTTCATCACAGGACACAACTCTGTATTGGTTATGAAGCATACACGCAATACAGTGGAATAGGACTTGGTTGTTGAAGAAGAAAAAAAAATAGCAGAATAATTGTTCAAATACAAGAGTAATACTTTTAAAAAAGCACTACCATTTTCATAGTGGGATTCATATGTGAATTCTACAATACTAAAACTGAACTGATACTTGCAGAACTGTCAACGGTTGTAACAGAACAATTTAAAGAAAGTACACACATACACAGAAACCCATGCAAGTATGTCAAAATCAGCCAACAAGACATAAAGTCTGCATCTGCATGCATGTGCACATATGTGCTTGCAGACTTCCACACATGCTCTAGTGTACTGTATATATCCAACCACTACAAAATCCTCATGAATGCATGCTGGCTTTCCTCAAGCATGATGATTGTAAATGATGTCAAAATGCATTTAGGGTTAACTGTCACCTACGAATCCAAATCAATGCCCACTTAGCCTTCTTTGCATACAAGGCAGATTTTCAGTTGCATTGAATAATCTATGCTTCTCTCTTGAATCTTTAATATATGTCTCCAGCAGCAAACTGTACATCTCTGACAAAAATAGAACTTCAAATCAGGCAGAGAGCAGAGGCTGTACTAAGGAAGAGGAGAAGACATCAACTACAAAGCTATACCAAAATGAATATTCTCCATTGCTATCTGAAACCAATAAAATGCCCGAACCTGCGAATGATTATAGTCTAAAGGTTAAAGGCTAAACTATCAGTACACACATGAATTCTGGCCTTCGATTAGGCTTCTTGTGTGTTGATTACTATTCATATACAAGGTGCATTTTGAACGGGTACAAGAAGCACCAAATAATAATGATTCTGCAGACAATAAAGATAAGTGAAGCCCCATTAACATACTACTAAGATGTAGAAAAATAATTCCCCATATCATCTGCAAGTGAATTACAACCAAAAGAATAATAATAATAAAAAGAATCATTTTTAGAACGAACTATTAGAACACAAGACTTTCCTATGTTTCAAAGTACAAAAAATAACAAAAAATAAAAAATAAAAGCTTAAACTGTTTGGTGAAGATACATAAATATCTTTTATTTTATCTCAAACACGTTCATTCACACAAGAGCCCTTTAAACTTAAAGCATGGACTATGCCATCATACCTTGTGCTGAAATTCAACTTTATAATTAGAATAATGGAGGCAGCAATGATCGAACTCTAAATCACTTTATCATAATCATGTCATGAAACATCTCTCCCAAAAACTTAAGCTGTTAAGTGAAGGCAGATAAATTAATTTTATTTTATCTCTAACAAAAAGAATAAATAAATAGCTTAACATGTAGAGCAGATTCCACCAACTCTAGGACATTGTGGCAACTAATAAACCCTCCCAACAATTATCTTCTCCATCCCGATACTAAAAGCTAACAAGCAACTAATGCAATTCATTAGTATGTCAACAGAATAAAGCTGTCACAAATATTTAAAAGATAAAAACTAATAGATAGCTTAAAGGCAGATTTCAGTGCAACAAATATTAGCCGAAGAAAAAAGTCTAAATTATATCCTTCAACTTTTTCTCATGCATTTTAATTTTTCAACTTTTAAAATGTACAATAAGGTCTCTAAACTCCAAAAAATATGTAAAGTGGTCCAAAATTGTGATTGACATTAATTTTTGAATGGAAAGTATCAAATGCCTTTTCATGATTTTAGACCACTTTATTCACTTTTGGAAGTGTAAAAACCTTATCGTACATTTTTAAAAGTTGAAGAATCAAAGTGCATATGAGACAGAATTGAAGGATGTAATTTAAACTTTTTTTATTAAAAATTAACATTGACTATCCAAAAATTAATGTCAGTCACGATTTTAGATCAACTTGTTCACATTTTGAAGTTTAGAGGCTTTGTTGCACATTTTAAAAATTAAAAAATCAAAATGCACATGAGACAGTTGAAGGGTGTAATTTAGACTCTTCACTTAGCAGAGTTAGCAGGGGATAAACTTAAAACATTTACCTCAGGAATTTGAATATCGTTCAGAAAACTTGCAGCCAGATTCTCCAAAACGATTCCATCAGATGCAGCGAAAAAAGCTAGTACATGCGTTATGAAGTGCATCTGAGTCAGACAAGGTTTCCCAATGCTGTACATCATAGGAGAGGTAAACCTCTTCAGCTGTAAACCCATTGACAAGTTATTAAAATGGAGTGATTAAGATAAAGTTGCACCACACTTAAAGCTTAATATAATTAAGCATATGAAAACAACATGACTCAATTACGGCTTCACATACCGGCTGACTTCGGCAAAAACCGATTAGAATCTTGGATCTAGTAAGCAAAAGCACTGTCTTCCAGTTCTATTTCTACATTATAAAACATGAATTAAACGGTCAATATTAGTTCAAACTTCAAAGCCTTCAATATGTGAGACTCAAAAATTCTGCTACCCACTTTATGAACGTCAGAAACTAAAGAAAGACCCCAGTCAATGTTATATGCATCTCAATTGCCTCTAGCCTCAATCTGAAGCCTCTGATGAGTTCATATACTTTTTTTTTTGGATTTTATCATAGCAAGGGCCATTTTCTTTGCTAAGAAAAACCCAACTTCATCAAATACCATCAAAGAAACGGATTCAATATGATTTAATTGCTAACAGATCTCAAAATGTTTAAACTCTTTATCACTATCATCTCTATATAGTATATGCAACCTGATTCAAATCTAGAAACTAAAAATTGTTCTTTTTTCTTCTTCCAACCAACTGCAAGTAGCTATCATTGAACTTGGAGATGAAAGTATGAAACTGTGTGTCAGCCAAAACCAAGAAACACTATTTAGCCAATAATTAATTATAGGTTTTAGTACTATAATTTATATTTATTTTTAATTTAATTTTTATAATTTTTTTAAAAATCGGTCTTCATATTTAAAAAAAATTAAAATAATTTTTGTCATTAATTTTTATTTTAACATCTTTAATTTAATTCTTACTAAGTATTTTATAGAATAAAAAAAATAAAAAAGAGCATTAATTGGATAAAAAAATATGTACTCAAAAGAAATAAATATCTATTAAAATAAAAAAATATTTATTAGACAAAAAATATTATTAAAATGAAAAAATACATATTTAATATTTTACAAAAAAAATTGATTATTTGAAAGAGTAAAAGAAATATTTATTTTGTTAACCAATTGTTTAATGATATGATAATAAAAATTAATTGTAATAATTATTTTAAAAAATTTTACAAATGAGAGAATTATTTTGAAAATAAAAAATATAAATATTAAATTAAAAGTAAATGTAAAGTATAGAATAAAAAAGGCTTTAATTTTATCATAATTAAAACACCAAAATAATTCAGATCTACAAACTACAATCATACGAGGATAATGGAGAAAACTAATTAGCAGCCGTCGTGAATATTCATTGGTTGGGCGCCACTCTCCTCTCCTGTCTCCCTTATTTAAAAAAAAAATCTCACTTAGTGTATTTTTGAATAAGCGTAAAAATTTAATTATTTTAATAATTAATTATTATATAAATTTTTTTATTATAATTTATTATAATTGAATCATTTTTATGTTTAGATATATTAGTTGAAAAATAATTTTAAACTAATTTATTTCATTTAAATGGTATAAAAATTTGTTTTTATATATTAAATTACTAAAATAGATATAGAATAATTAAAAAAGTTATTTGAATGAGGACAAAATAGTATTTACTATCAAAGTGTAAAAAATAATCTATATATTAAAATCATAAGTTTCATAGCATATTTGGAAAACTTATTTCCCTGTTTCAATAGCTTTTAAAAAAAAAATTATTTTAATAGTGTTATAATATGTTTGGCAAAATTTGTTTTAATTTTTACACGAAATTCAATGTATTATAAAAAATTTTAAAGCTAATTTTCATAATGCTAAAGATTGAAACTTATGATTTTAACTTATAAATTATTCTTTACACTTTAAAATGTAAATATCATTTTGTCCTCAATCAAATAATTTTTTTAATCATTCTATGTCTATTTTATTAATTTAATGCATAAAAATAATTCTTTTTTATATCATTCAAACGAATCAGATTAGTTTAAAATCACTTTTCAGCTAATGAATTCAAATATAAAAATGAATTGATTATAATCGACAATAACAAAAAACTTTTATACAATAATTGATTACTAAGCATAATCAAATTTTCACAGTTTTTCCAAACACACACTCAAACTTCAACATTATGAAAAAAAGCCTTTATAATATATTGAATTTCGTGTAAAAGTTGAAGTTGATTTTATCAAACATATTATAATACTGTTAAAATAACTTTAAAAAAAACTATTTCAATAGTGATTTAAGTGTGGCCAAACATGCCCTCACTCTACCAATGCATCAAAAATAGGTCCACGAAAAACCAAAAAAAAATCCCTTAATATGAAAAAAAAATGCATTCTTTTTTTTTTGGTACATAACAAAATGCATTCTAATTGGACTAGTGAAAAAATTGTTGTGTAAGTTCAACATCAAGTGGGTCTCATGCATAAAGTATACACACACACACACACACATATATATACTTGTGAGAGAGTGAGAGGGGTTTTTTGAAAGTTTCAAAAGCCCATCTTCTTCTTCTTGGAGTGAGCAGCCGTCGCTAGGGAGAAAGGGAGGAAGTTTTTGAATTGATCTTGTATGTTTAAATTAGGTGGTCATTTGTGATTTAATTTGGATAATTTTTTAGTATGTTGTTTCTTGTACTATGAGCTTCTACTTGTATGTTCATAATCTTATTTCTCTATCTCTATTTTGTTGGGTTGTTTGTACCTCTTTATAGGTTTTAAACTTTGTTGCTTTATTGATTTCCACTTTGTTGGTAATTAGTAGGGGCTGTTGTGATATCATTATTTATTGAGAGACACTTTGTTGTACTCATTGATTTATTATAATAAAGTTTTTTTTCTAGATTAGATCCCATAATTTTTACCTTTCACATTGAGGGGATTTTCACGTTAAAATTGTGTGCATTTTCTTTGTCTATTTATTTTTGTACATTCTTGAATATATCTTTGGTGGATATTTTGGTTAGATGTATATTTTGCTCCTCACAGGTTCTTTCAAGCAGGAAAGGTTTTATTACTTATTTGTGTGTTGTTGCTTCCACTGTGTATACACTCATTCTTTTTCCAACAGCTGGCATCAGAACTATTTACTTGTTTTGTTTGCTTGATTGAATTATGGAGCCTAATTATAATAGAATGATTAGTTTGAATAACACAAATTACTACAAGTGGAAAGGAAAAATGAAAGATTTATTATTTGTGAAAAAATTACATTTATCGGTGTTTGCTAATGAAAAACTTGAGATAAATCTGATGAAGATTGGACTTTTGAGCATGAGATGGTTTGTGGCTTTATTCGACAATGGGTAGATGATAATAATCTGGGAACAATAAATTATTTTTGAATTTTGTGGGAGAAGCTTGAGACTTTGTATGCCTCCAAAAATCTGGGAATAATAAATTATTTTTGTTGAAGCAGACTATGAGCTTGAGTTACAAGGATGGTAGCTTTATCTTTGATCACTCGAGTGATTTTCAGGGATGCTTTGACCAGTTGTCCGGCATGGGTGTGAAATTTGAAAATGAAATTTTAGGACTTTGGTTGCTTAATACTCTACCTGATTATTTGAAAAATCTCAAAGTTACTTTGATTAGTTCTGCTCCTGGAGGTGTTATAACCATGAATTATGTAAATACTGTTGTTTTGAATGAAGAGGTCAGACAGCGAACTCAGCAGACATCCTTTTCACAGTCAAAGGTTTTGGTTACTGAAAACAGAGGGAGAATCAGTCAGAGGGATGAGGGACAAAGCAGTAGAGGCAAAAGCAAGAGTAGAAACAAATCAATGTCTAAATACAAAAACCTTGAGTGTCACTATTGTGGTAAAAAAAAGCATGTCCAAAAGTTTTGCTACCAATGGAAAAGGGAGAACAAGAAAGAGAACAACGGCAACAAAGGCAAGCAACAAAAGAATGATAATGACAATGATGATTGTGTTGCCACCACTACTGGAGGAGATCTTGTGATTATCTATGATGAGAATTTGATTAATGTTGCTTGTGATGAAACTAGCTGGGTTGTTGACAGTGGTGCATGTTTTTATGTGACATATAGGAATGATTTCTTCACATCTTATAACTCCTAGTGATTATGGGTTTTGAAAATAAGTAATGATGGTATGTCAAAGGTGATTGGTGTAACATCCTAATATCGCTAACCTAGTATACCAAGCATATACTTGGATAAGTAGTATTACCTATGTTACTTCTAACTTAAACATCATACTAATTCATATCATTAAAACCAATAATAATGGAGAGTCTTGCGGAAACTAAAATATTATACATACATCTTTACCTCAAAAGGGCACTTAGTATACATAAACTTTATACAAATTGAAAGCAGCGTAAATAAATACAAGCTTTAAAACTACCAAGCATAAAAACTAAGCTACTTTAGTCTTCATACTTCTTTTTCTTTCCCTTAGATAAGCTTCCACCTGGATTTACATGGCAACAAATGGGGTGAGAAATCGCATTTCTCAGTATAAGTAACTAAAACCAGCAGTTTAAACATTTGCAATGAATAAACCACACTGAAACTAGTAAACATATTAATACTCATTGCATAAGAACCATCACAAAACTTTCTCTCTATGTAACGTTCCTAAGCAATCTATACTTTTGATCTAATAACTGAAACCATGATGATATCAAACAACCGCCATACAATCATTTGAAATCATCAACAAGACAACCCCCCATACTGCTGTCACCGAAGGCACAATGCAACACTTACACAACAAGAACACAAATTCCAATCAAAACAAGCATTAAACAATGTAATAATGAGATGATGTATAATTATGCTCAAAGAAAAGTGTATGCAATGTAGGTGTAGTATCGTGAAACTTGACTATTCCCCTAGGTAGGGAGGGAATCTGTTATGATAACGTGTAACCTCTTATAGCCTACCACGTAGGAATGAAGTTTGTTACCACAACACGTATTCTCCTATAACCTACCTCATAGCCTAGAAAGTAGTCTACCATAAACTGGGTGGATATCGCCACCAAAACTGAGTGCCTCCACTATATGATCTCTAGGAATAACAAGTATGTGTGAAAAGTGAGGTGTATGAGTGAAAAATTTGGAGTTATGCCCTAACTCTAACATAACTACCACATAACTCTATACTAAGTTCACCTTTGCATTACTAACTCTACTTCTTCTCTGAGAGAGTATTCCATGCACTACGACATATAACTAATGTCAGCTAGACTTAGTACACTTTTATCCTTGTATTATTAGCTCTTCTTTACTCTACGAGAACTTTCATGCACTATGGCATTCACCCTTGCCAACTAGGGTCCATGGCACTCAACTATTGCCAATCAAACTTAATTGTCTTGTATCTAGTATCCCACATACTCATCATTCCACGTGTAATATCTAGTGTAACACCATGTTGCCTAGGGAGCTAGACACCTAACCATGGCAATCCATAGCCAATGGATGCACAAAATCACTTTATTTTCCCTTGTATGTCACTTGGTCTTTCTCTCTAAGAAATACCCTCTCTGGTGCCTCAACACCCTTTACTAGGCATAAACTAAGGATCTCAAATCATCAAAATAACAATTTTGATGAAATCAGTTCTGGGCGCCTAGGCGCCCTATCCTTGAGCATCTGAGCGTTCACTAAGCAAAACATAGCCCTGTGCTGTTTCACGACCAGCGCCTAAGCACTCTACACTAAGCGTCTAAGCATTCATCACCCTACTGTGCGAAAACTCCTAGTCTATGAGCGCCTAAGCGCTCTACGTTGAGCGCCTAAACGCTCTACGTTGAGCGCCTAAGTGCTCTCCGTATGACAGCAAATCTGCAGAATTCTGCAGATTGTGTCATTGTTCCATTGGAACAAAACAATGATCCAATCTTTCAAAAATGGATTCTAAATGATTTCTAACATCAATCTAAGCCTCTAAACTTGTTGTAATTATCATACAACCTATTGATTCACTAGGCATAGATTTAGGTCCAAAAACCACCATAACTCCAACCATCACCAAACTCCTTCTCTATGAACTCTAATGGTTGATCTTAAGCCATAAATGGCTATCTAGCACTCACTAAGCTGAAAACATTCTAACTTAGTTCTTGGAAACAAAAACCAAGCCAAGAATCTAGATTTGGCTATCCAAACCCCTATTTCCATTCATGAACCTAAGTTCATGCAAGACGAACAACAAGGAAAAAATGAATAAAAATCTCCTACCTCTTGCTTGAATGAAGATCTTGAAGCTTTGCTCTTACTATAGGATCTTTCTCTTCTCTTTCATTCTCTTTCTCTTCTCTTTTTCTCCTCTGTTTCTTCTTTCTCCTTTTTCTCTTTTCTTTCCTTTTGTTTTCTGTTTTCTGCCTTTGTCCGTGAGAAGCAAAGTCAAGTTTTACTTCTTAAAGATAGGCACAAAACTATACCAAAAATCCTAATCTGCTAAAAACTCTTAGATTCTTCTAAATCCAGATTTCTAGCTTCCAACAGATTCGAAATAAATCCTAAGATTCATTAAAAATCTTGTTTCATCTTTATCTTATTTTTCCATATTTACTGTGGGTCAATCCGGCATTAAAACACACAATCAATATGCTTAAAAATGTCAAACTAACTCGGATTATCTTGAAACTTTTACTACAACATACCTAACTCTCATTTGTGACCTAAAAACAAATTATCCATATCCGTTTTCCTTAACTTAGCAATTTATGCTATTATCTGAGTCATTTTATGTCATTTATCACATTTTGTGTTGCAATAAAGTGCCTAAACTAATTTAATTTGTTACAAAACTTCACTGATATATCAAACAAGTAATATGCTACCTTTGTAATCATAAACTAGTTTAATATGTTATTAAGGGTATTACAATTAGCATTGACAATGTTTGTTTGGAAACTAGTAATGAGACAAAGTTGATTTTGAAGAATGTCAGACACGCACTAGACATCCATTTGCATATGATTTCTGTTAGTGTCCTTGATGATGATGACTATTTTAGTACCTTTGATGGTGGACAGTGGAAACTCTCTAAGGGTATTTTAGTTGTGGCACATGGAAAGAAGTGTTCAGGTTTATACTGGACTAATGCTTTAATTTCTGTTGATGCTGCTAATATAGTTGAGTGTGATAACCAGTCAGAGTGTGATAACCAGTCAGAGTTATAGCACAAGAGACTTAACCACATTAGTGAGAAATGACTTGATACTTTGGCCAAAAGGAATCTACTTTTAGGTTGGAAGGGTTCAAGATTGGAAAAGTGTACTCATTGCTTGGTTGGGAAGCAAAATAGAGTCTCTTTCAAGAGTCACCATCCTTTTAAGAAATCAAATGTGCTTGAGTTTGTGCATTCAGATCTTTGTAGTCTAATGAGGACTAAAACATTTAGTGGTGCACTTTACTTTGTGACTTTTATTTATGATCATTCAAGGAAACTTTGAGTTTATGCCTTAAAGACCAAGGACCAGGTGTTTAGTGTCTTTAAGCAGTTTCAGGCTTCTGTTGAGAGAGAAAGAAGGAAGAAACTGAAATGTGTTCGCACTGATAATGGTGGGAAATATTGTGGACCATTTGATGAGTACTGCAGACAGCAGGGCACTAGACACCAAAAAACACCCCTTAAGACTCATCAACTTAATGTCCTAACAGAAAGGATGAACAAGACATTGATGGAGAGAGTTAAATGTTTGCTTTCTGAAGCAAAGTTACCTGGATCTTTTTGGGGTAAGACTTTGTATACTACTGTACATATTATTAATTTATCCCCTGTTGTTACTTTACAAACTGATGTTCCTAACAAGATGTGTTATGGAAAGGATGTTTCCTATGACCACTTACGTGTCTTTGGGTGTAGTTCATTTGTACATGTTCCCAAAGATGAGAGGTCCAAGTTGGATGTCAAGACTAGGTAGTGCATCTTCATTGGCTATGGTCATGATGAGTTCAATAGGTTATACGATCCAATTGAGAAGAAGCTTGTTAGAAGCCGTGATGTTATTTTCATGGAGGATCAGTCCATTGAAGATATTGGCAAGGCAAATAAGTCAGAGTCTCTGAGTACTAATAGTTTGGTTAATATTGATTCAGTTCCTGAGCCTCATATGCTTGATGTAGCTGACTTTGGCAATCATGATTATGTGCATAATCATATTCAGGGTGATCAGGTTGAGGATGTTGTTGATAATGTTGTTGATGAGGTAGATACTCCTGCTCGTGAGGTTGTTGATGAACCTGTTGTTTCACTTAATAGGTCTTTTAGACATTTTATTCCCTCTACCCATTACTCGTCTAATGAATATGTGCTCCTCACTGACAGGGAGAGCTTAAGTGCTATGAAGAAGCTATGGAGAGTGAGCAGAAAGCAGAATGGGTTGTAGCAATGAATGATGAGATGAGATCTTTGGTTGACAACCATACTTTTGAGTTGTTCAAGTTTCCTAAAGACAGAAAAGCTTTGGAAAATCGGTAGGTTTACAAGTTGAAGAATGATGAGAATACTTTCACTCTGAGATACAAAGCTAGATTAGTTGTCAAAAGCTACCATCAGAATAAAAAGGATTGATTTTAAGGAGATCTTCTCACCGATTGTTAAAATATCTTCTATCCGAGTTGTTCTTGGTTTGGCAGCTAGTCTTGATTTAGAGGTTGAACAAATGGATGTGAAAACTATTTTCCTTCATGGTGATTTGGAGGAGGAGATTTACATGGAGCAACCTGAGGGTTTTGTGGTGAAATGTAAAGAAAATTATTTTCTGCAGGTTGAAGAAAAGTTTGTATGGATTGAAACAAGCCCAGAGGCAATGGTACAAGAAGTTTGAGTTTGTTATGATTCAGTAGGGTTTCAAGAAGACTACTTCTGATCATTGTGTGTTTGTGCAAAAATTTTCTGATAATGAATTCATCATTTTATTACTTTATGTTGATGATATGTTAATTGTTGGTCATAATTCTTCTAGAATTGACAGGTTAAAAAAATAGCTTAGTAAGTCTTTTGCAATGAAAGACTTAGGACTAGTAAGACAAATTCTTGGCAAGCAGATTACTCATGATACAGTGGCCAAAAAGTTGTGGTTATCTCAGGAGAAGTACATCGAGAAAGTGCTTCAACGGTTTCACATAAATAAAGCTAAAGTTGTAAGCACACCTCTTACTTTACATTTTAAGCTTAACACTAGCCAAACTTCTTCTAGTGATGAAGAGAAAGAAGACATGCAGCGTGTTCCTTATGCATCTGTAGTATGAAGTTTGATGTATGCAATGGTTTGCATAAGGCCTGATATATCTCATGCAGTTGTTGTGGTTAGTCGTTTTCTTTCCAATCCTGATAGAGAGTATTGGAAAGCTGTGAAGTGGATATTGAGATATCTCTGGGGCACTTCTAGTTTGAAGCTCTATTTTAGAATTGGGAAACCTATTCTTTATGGGTATACAGATTCAAACTTGGCATGGGATGTTGACTCTAGAAAGTCTACTTCTGGCTATTTAATTACCTTTGCAGGGGGAGCTGTGGCTTAGCAATCTAGGTTGTAAAAGTGTGTTGCATTGTCTACTATTGAGGCTGAGTTCATTGCTATTATCGAAGCTTGTAAGAAGTTGCTTTGGATGTAGAATTTTGTGCATGAACTTGGTTTTACTCAGCAGAGGTATGTTTTATTTTGTGATAGTCAGAGTGTTATCCATCTTGGTAAGAATCATACATTCTATGGTAGATCTAAGCATAGGTATCATTGGATACGTGATGTTTTAAACTCTAAGTTGTTGGAGCTAAAGAAGATTTATACTGATGATAATGGTTTAGACATGTTGACAAAGACTCTACCAAGGAGAAAGTTTGAAGATTGTCGTTTGGTTGTTGGTTTAGCATTTGCCTCCACTTGAGTTGGAAGAAGAGTTTGTTGTGTGGGTCCAACACCAAGTGGGTCCCATGTATAAAGTAAAAAAATATATAAGTATGTGTGTACTTGAGCATGTGAGTGAGTGAGTGAGAGGGCTTTTTTAAAAGTTTTAAAAACCCATATTCTTTTTCTTGGAGTGGGCAGTTGTCATGAGGGAGAAAGGGAAAAAGTTTTTGAGCTGATCTTGTGTGTTCAAATCGGGAGGTCATTTGTTATCTTATCTGAATGATTTTTTAGTATGTTGTTCCTTGCACTATGAGCTTCTACTTGTATGATCAGAATCTTATTTCTCCATCTCTATTTGTTGGGTTGTTTGTACCCCTTTGTGAGTTTTGAGCTTTGTTGCTTTGTTGATTTCCACTTTGTTGCTAGTGAGTAGGGGCTGTTGTGATATCCTTATTTGTTGGTAGACACTTTGCTGTACTCATTGATTTATTATAGTGGAGTTTTTCTTTGGATTAGGTCCCATGGTTTTTACCTATCACATTGAGGGGGTTTTCACGTTAAAATTGTGTGTGTTTTCTTTGTCTATTTATTTTTGTGCATTCTTGGATATATCTTTGGTGAATATTTTGGTTGGCTGTATATTTTACTCCTCACAGATTCTTTCAAGTGGGAAAAGTTTTTATTACTTATTTGTGTGTTGTTACTTCCACTGTGTACACACCTCTTCCTTTCCCAACAAAAATACTACGTTATATGTGAAACAAAGTACTCATCCAACAGTAAAGAATCCTTTTTTTTAATGGAACAGTAATTTATCTAAGTAGGTAATAAATTGATTTCATTTAGGTTCGAAAACTAGTATCCCCTATTAAAAAATTACCATATAAAAATTCTCGAAAAAGCAGAGGCATTTGAAACAAATTTAGTATGAAAGACTCGAACTTTATGGTCCAATTTGGAAACCCAATAGAATAGGATAAAAAAAGTACCAGTCCCAAAGCTGGCTTCTGCCTTCCTGTACATCTCCCAGAGTTGCATGTTGCCTGATGGGAAACATACAAAACCTTTGGGTTTGCTCCATTAGAATTGGTTCCTGTTCTGCAAGTTATTCTTTGTCTTGACTTGCTTTATTAGCACCATTTTCCAAAGGAAAAGTTTTTCCATAAACATGATGTATCTAAATTAGGTATACTAAATCCATCACAATATTGATTGATAGATATTTATAATGGTTAATTAATAAATAATCCTAATTAATTCTATTAATTAATATTGTGATTGGTTTGATGTACCCAATTTAAATAGTTTGAGTTTATAAGAATTTCTTATTCCAAAAACCCATTTTTTTCTTTTGGGACTCTGGTTTTTTTTTTCTTCTATTGTATCTCTATTTGATAGGTGAGAGGTTAGTTTATTGAGATATGGTCAGACACCTAAATGAGGATCTCTCACAATAATATTATTTTTATACATATAAATCTTAGAATCAAACTCAAGACCACATATTTAAAGGACTTGAGCCTTCTACTCAGACAAATCCAAGTTTATGTACCTTTAACATAATATGCAGTGTAAGGTAAGAATATAATGATAGAATAAATATAACACCGTAATACAATATTCTTGATATAACTTATATATAAAGACATAAAGCATTAAACATGTTACTTTTATTCTTACTATCTTACTAAACCAATATAATTGAACAATTAATATGGAGAATCATATCTAAAAAGTCATACACATATACAACAATAGCCTCGAAGGTAAGGTGTTATACATACAACCTTTAAATCCTCAAAGCTAATACAAATAAATACATCAACTTTGTCTATGAAAGAAACAAATAAAATTAAACTACACTAGCTCTTTTGTTTCTTTATCTTCTTACACTTGGAAGAGTTCTGACCTACTTTTACTATAGAAACATAGAAATGAGTGAGAACATACAATTCTCAGTAATATTCATACTTTTCATGGCATTAGACAATGTAAACTGCATACATATCATCATAAACTACATTAATAACAACATTATACAATCGCTCATACAATTGTATAATGTATAGAAATCTAATCTATCTCGACTATATACAATAAATTATGGTTGCTACTAGATATTGAATCTCTATTAAATATCACTAGAACATTCACATGCTACTGTTACGCAAAGGTTCACTAAACACAATGCATAATATATAAATAGAAGTCCCTTGCTTATATGATAAGTACAACTATCTATATAGTTATAACCTATCACAACTAGTTCATTCATAAACTTGTTATAAGTACTATACGTATAACCTTTTTCTATGAATAAACCTACTAACTCTGAAAAATAGGATTAGCAATAAGTAATGGAATCTTTACTTCATGTCACTCGAACATTTACATTCTCTTACTCTATGTAACGTTCACTAAGCCAATCACTAAGACTTAAACTCATAATCATACATTCAATGATATTGAACAATCATCCATACAATTGTACAATATCACCTACACTAGGCAATTGCCCATACAATTGCCAAGTAACAGGAAGTGAATATGATTGTGTGTGTGTCACTTGCTTATTCCAAGCTCTTTTTAAACTTGTAGATAAGAAGACTGACTCTTCAAACTACCAGATAATGAGTAGACTGATTCCTACTCACTATAGTGAGAGTACTATTTTCACTACATATAAACTAGTAATCCTGATACTAATAAGCAACTAAGGCTAAATCCTTACTCAAAGAGACTTTTGAACTTTCCCCTCTATCTCCTTTGGCCATATGATTATACATCATTAAAGATTACTCTACTTTGGAATTAGCAAGCATTAAGAACTATGCAGTGTTATGTATAACTTATACAAACCACCACCTTAACTCATCATATGATTCTCTCTAACCAAGTGAAGAGCTTAACTCTAACAAACATGTACTCTCGGCTCACTTCTAACTCATAAAGGAGCATATTTTATGTTAATAGCTAAGTAATCATAATAATGATTCTTGTATCTAGCTTGCCTTACTTTCGCATCACAGGTGGTAAACTAAGCCACCCTAGTGTACTCAAGGTCCTAGATACCTACTTTAGGCAATTCCCAACTATTAGAATGCTTAAAGACTGGAACTTCTATACTATGTCAATATTAAGTCCATTCATGCATCACTAATTCATCTTTCTCTCTTAGGAGCAACCCATGCACTATCGCAAGTGACTATTGCCAATTGAACTCAGCTTACTTGTATCTAGTGACCCTATCCCCATCACCTCATATGTGATACTAAACGCAACTCTGTGCTACATAAGGGTCTAGATACCTACCTATGACAATCCATTACTCTTGGTTGCACTAAGGTCTTTTACTTTCTCATTTATGCAAGATGTTCTTTCTCTCTTAGAAATACCCCTATAAGTGTCTCAACACTCTCTACAAAGCATATAAAAAGGATCCTAACAAGTAGGGAACTCAATTCATAAAAAATGGCATCTTTGAGAATTCTTGGGACACACGCCGTGGCATAGCCTTGGCACGTCGCGGCGACCAGCTCTCTGTCTCACACGCCTCGGCATGGAGCATTTCAAGTCACGGTGTGATGCTCTCGGGTGCACATACTGAAAGTTACTAGAACTCACGCCTCGGCGTGGCCTCATTCACGCCGCGACGAGAAAGGTTTATCTGCAGAAAACATAACACTACACTATTCCACAAGTCTTAAAATCACTTTCAATCATCTAGACTTGGCTCATAGGTGATTTATAGCTTCACCAACACCTTTTAAAAATATTGTAATACTCATTTAACTAATTAGCTTACTTAGACATGGATTGATGGTCAAAACCATAACCTAAGTTCTATTTTTCAACTTGTGGAACTAACCAAGTTTGTCTAAAAGCAAACTCAATCAATTTGCATCTAATAGAGTGAAACTAACTCTGTTTCAACAGAGGAAGCAAAAACTACAAAGAAAGTGGATTCTTGCATCTTAAACCCAATTTCTCCATCTATGTGACCTAACTTCAATTAATGGAAATGATGAAGAAAAGATAAGGTTGAAGGTTAGAAACCCCTACCTCTTGTATAGATTATCAATCTTCAAGCTTTATGTTTTGATCCTGATCCTCTTGCTTTTTCCTCCATTTGCCCTTCCCCTTCACGATTCCCTTCTTTCTTTTTTCTTCTCTCTTTTTTTGTTTCTGTTTTCCTTTGTTCTGGAACCGTGGGAGATAAAGGAGAAATAAGGAAGAAAAGTCTCACTTGGCTACTCAAGCCGTACTGAAACTTTATATCTGCTAAGGATACCTGAGTTATGCTAAATCAAGTTTCTTAACTTTCAACAACTTTAGAATAAATATTAGGATTCATCTAAATTATTGTTTCGTCATTATTCTATTTTTTCATATCTGTTACTAATCAATCTGACATTAAAATACACAACCAATATGTCTAAAAATATCAACCTAACTTTGATTACTCTCAAATTTTAACTACAGCCTCTTATGCCTATTTATGACTTAAAAACAAATTCTCTATATTTATTTTCTTTAACTTAGCAATTTATGCTATTATCTGAGTTATTTTAAGTTACTTTTCACCTTCTAAGTTACAACTAAATACTTAAACTAACTCAATTTGTTACATAACTTAATTGATATGCTAAACAGGTAATATACTACATTTGTACTCATTTACAAGTCTAACATACTTTGTAGGATGTTACAATAAACCCAACAAAACCCCTTCACCTTCCCCAAATAACAAACCAGCGACAATAATTTGCCACTTTGGTATCTTCCAACCTATATATATATATATTTTTTAAAATATTAAATTTTGAAATTTTCATCCAGATAAAAAAATGAATTTTTCATAACTCTAATTGTGTACGCGTTTATAATAATAATTTAATATTTAATTAATTATTGTGTTTCTGAATCGTTCCATGAATTATGATTATGAGCGGGTAAATAGTTTCATTGTATACTCCTAAAAGATTTTTTAAATAATTTTCTTAATATTTAATAAAAAATAATTAAATAAAATAATAAATATATTTAATATCTTAAAAACATAAAAAATATTTAATATTTTTTTATTTAATTGTTAGGATAATTTATTAGGAAGATTTAAAATGCAAAAGAAAAAGGATAGAAAAAGGTTTTGCTAACATATACCATTACTGTAAGAGTATATGTTAAGAAATCAAAATAATATTTATTATTCATTTAAATTACTTAAAAAGAAAAGTATTAATTTTTAAGATATTAAATATTTATATTTTTATTTAATATTTTCTATTTTTAATATTTTAACATGTGCAGTTAAGAAAAACGTTAACAAAAACCCATAAAAAATAACAAATATGTAGAATTATTGGATTGAACAATTTGGATTCCACGTAAATGTAAGTAAAAGCTAAAAAAGTTAATAATATAGTGATTAAATTTCAAAAAATAAACTTAATAATACAAAAATAAGTGAAATTTTTTGTATGAACTACATTATATTTTATGAGTTTTGCTAACAAGTATCTAAAGTCATTTGTTAAGAAAGTTAAAATAATAAGTTTTAAATAAAAAAATAAAATTTTTAAGTTTTCTATGTATTAAATACTTTGTTTTCATTTAAAAAAATTTTATTTTAACTTTCTTAATAAGTGCAGTAAAAAACTTGTTAGCAAAAATTCATATTTTATCGTCCCGTGTTGATAGCTCAGTTGATTAGAATTAGGGATATATAGGGAGAGTAATGAAATTTGATCTCTGTAAATACTCTTTATCTCAATTTTTTTTCTCCCATTTCTTTACTCCTCTCTTGGATCTCATTAAAGGATCATCTAAAGAGACTCCTCCACGAGACTCATAAAGTGAGTCATTAACATTATAAAAAAAATCATATTTTATCTATTCTTATAATGAGTCATTGACATTATAAAAAAAAAATCATATTTTATCTACTCTTATTTTATAAATAAGAATACTTATGCTTGAGAATGATATATCTTTTAATTATACTATTTTTTTATTGAGAGTAAAATATTTTTTTATGATACTTTTTTTTCTTCTTTATGTCATATGTCTTTTCTTTTATATTAATTCTTCTTTTATTATAATTTTCTTTATTTTCTCTATTTACTCTCACTTATCCTATTTTTTCTCTATTTCAATCATAAATCAAATCTACTTAATTGATTTCTAAATTTATTTAATTATTTTTTATTTTTAAATTTACTTAATTAAATCTATACACATATAAACTTTTAATAAAATGTAATTTTAAAAAATTAAAATTTATATAAATGAAAAAACGTAGATGCACAGCTACTTGCTAGTGTATATAGTTTGTTGTCATAATCGTAGTTTTAAGTTACGGTTTATAATTGTAATTATAGTTATAATATTATAATTTTTGTGATGTAATTATATTGTGACTAATTGCGACCACATTGGTTCAATTATTTTTTTATCCACAATTATAATAAACTCAACATAATCGCTGGCACCGGAATTTAAAAGTAAATCTTTTGGGTCAATCTTCCACGTTCTTTCATTACATCTTCTCCCTGTCCCTCATATATAGAAGTATGAGAACTGCACTCTGTGCAGCCAATACAGTGTTTTCAAAACCCGCCAAGCCTGATCTCAGATTTCCATGGAGCTGGCAGTGTCCAAGAACTCGGAGGACTAAGACACTATATCACTGGACCTCCTGATTCCAAACTTGCCATCATTCTCGTTTCTGATGTATTTGGTAATAATTCATCTTCCGTTTCTTCTTTCTATATTTTCATTTTTATTTTCATTTTGTACTTATTTATGTTGACTGTGCTTCCTACAACCATATCCATAAGCCACCAAAAGAAAGAACAAGGGAAACTGTTCTTATTTATTACAAATAAAACTTTGCCTTACGTACACGACACTTCATCTTGTTTTCATACTTTTCATTTATCCATGTACATCAATAGTCTTTACATGTACCTTCCATGAATCCTCCCCTAGTATCACTTATGCTTGTATTGCTTCAAGGAAACTGATTAAACTTCATAATTGATTGGAAACAACTGCAGTTCGAAAATTAATATAGTGGAGAATCTGATCTTATGTTGTTCTTAAATTATTTGCAGGGTTTGAAGTACCAAATTTAAGGTAAGTGGAATTTTCGATATTAATTCACCTATGAAGTTATATTAGATCTTCATGGACAAATCCCTTGATAAGCTTGCACACGGGTTGGACTCAATTATAACTTCAGGATCATTCATTAATATATTTTTTCGAGAAGTCTTCAATATATGGGATGACAAAATCTCTTAATGTTTTTGGTTTTGTTTGCTGTCCCAAAATTGAAATTTCTAATCATTTAATTATAGGGCATGGTCTGTTCTTGATTAAATGGAGCTGTCCTGAATATAAGCTCAAGAACAGGAATACAGATTGTCACTGATGGTATTATGAGAATAATACTCTTTGAAAAGTCAACTAACTTGTAGTTTTGACTTTTGAGGATAATGAGAAAAGGAAATTACAGGAAGGAACTAGATTGGGGATTCTAGAAGTAAATACCTATAAATTATTTTTAAAAGATAAATAAGGTTAACTGACCACCCAAAGTATTTGTACCTGCATTAAACCTGTCAATACTATATAACATGTAGGTGCAGAACATTCTTGCTCTATGCTTTTGGTTTTCCCAAGTTGGGTCTCAAGTGTCTCAAGTGTCTGAAGCTAAGCATAGATGATACTGATAGATGCATTCCTCTTCCATATTTAGCTGAAGTTGGGAAAACAGAAATCACTATGATACTATCAGTTTGGGTATTGGCTGCTGGTGATCATCTTAGTCAAGTTTGCAAACTGGCAGGGGTGGCGCATAGTGTATCATAAGGGGGGCTCCCCCCCCCCCCCTTTTATATTTCTAAACATATTATATGTAAACTTTTTTTTTAATTTTCTTAAGATGGCCTCCCCCAAGCAACTATTTTTAAAGCTTCTAGTTCCACCACTGCAAACTGGGTCTGCCTTACTTTTAATGTTCACAGTTCCTCCCAAGTTAGGTATTATTAGGCTATATCACTGCATTAATTTTGCCACTTCTATGATTCTATGGTTTTTTTTTGTAATCTGATGATTCTATGTTTTTAGCTTTGACATTTTCTCATTGTAAAGGAAACTAGCAGACAAAGTAGCAGCAGCTGGATTCTTGGTTGTAGTTCCTGATCTTCTATATGGTGACTACTTTGATTTTGATAATCCTGAATTTGATAGAGAATCATGGGCAAAGGCTCATGGACCGGTTAGTTTGCTGCTCAAGGTTGCATTTTTTTAATATCCTGTTCAAAAATACATTCCATAAATCAATATAATATGATTGCAAAATACCAATATATATATATACGATTGCATATGGCCTGGTCAGTTGTTAGACTTTCTTTCAGTTTTTCCATTACCACATGTTTATGCAAGTCAGCAAGTGTAATCCAGAAGTTGAATGTTCTAAGCATACTTTTGATATATTTTACTTATAGGATAAGGGATGTGAAGACACCAAACCTATTATTGCTGCTCTAAAGAGTAAAGGTGTTACTGCCACAGGGGCAGCAGGTTTCTGTTGGGGAGGTGTGTCATCTCACTGTGAACATAACTTTGATCTCAGTTAGCAAAAAGTAAAATTAAGATTTCAGCCCCCTCCCCCAAAAAAAAGCATAATTAAGGTCTCTATATATTGCCAAGAAATCTTTGAAAAGGGTTCTTAGATCATGTAGAATAATTGAACATATCAACTTTGTTCCAGGGATTGTGGTTGCAAAGTTAGCAGGTTCCGGTGACATTCAGGCTGCAGTTCTGTTGCATCCTGGTCCAATCTCACATGATGATATTAATGGTAAACTTTTGTTTGTCATTCTAATTCATGGAAGTAAAAGTACTATAATGACCATTTTAATTATGTATTTCTTCAGAGGTAAGGGTTCCTATTGCTATATTGGGAGCTGAAATTGACAATTATTTCCCACCAGAACAGTTGAAGCAATTTGGAGAGATATTGTCTTTAAAGCCAGAGGTGAGAAATTCTTTGGGAACCATTTGTTTCTTCTTCTCATAATATATCTCTATCAAAAGTCTAATTTCTTTATAAAATAATTTATCAATAAAGTTTCAAACATTTTGATGAAGTTGCTACTATAACATATGATTGATTACAGTCAAGAACTTGTATAGCAGGAAAGGAGGATAGTTATTTTCTCATTATTTGAGCAATAACAAAATTTCTTCTAAGGACAATGAAGCATCCTCTTTGTTAATGGAGATCACCATTTTCTCACTTTATATGACTATTTTGGTTACAATGTCCGTAGGTGCATCACTGACCCCAAATTGTTCTTGCTTTATAGTTTGAAAGCTACGTGAAGATATACCCTGGTGTTGCTCATGGATGGACTGTGAGGTACAATGTTGAAGATGAATCAGCTGTCAAGAGTGCTGAAGCGGCCCATCAAGAAATGTTGAATTGGTTTACCAAGTATATCAAGTGAAGTTTGTCTGTAACCAGCAAAAGACACCTGTTATTGTAATCCAGGGAAATGTTTTATGTACATTAAAATACGCACACCGTATTTACACAGTATGTTAACATAAGAGAAATGTCAAATTATCCTGTATGTGATTGTAGTATTCTTATGGCATACAGAATAATTTTGTGAATAAGTTAGATAAAATTTAATGTATTTTAGTTGTACAAATAACGACACTGCGTAATCTATATGACAGGAGTCTTGTTATCCATCCTGCTTATTAGACACCCTTTATAGTTTAATGAGTTCAAGTCATGGATGTATTTTCTGATTATGTTTCCCTATTTTTCTTTCGTATTATTTTTCATGTGCTGTGATTACTGATCCTTTGAATTCTCATATTATTACCTGGAGCTGGAAGGCCGTATAAAATACACTGAATTCAGCATATAAATCAAATCCACTCAATCTAAATTGGAGTACATTTCCACTTATACAAAACTAAATCAGAAAGATTTAAAAATCAAATCAATTATTGTTTTATAACTTTTCAAATAAAAAACTTTATTTTTAAATCAAATCAATTCTCAAATTTTGGGATTCTATCCATACTCCTAAAGTTCAAGTATGAGATTTACACTATTCACTCACGCACACAACAGATTAGGTTCACATACTTTTCATTTTTATTCTGAAAGTAGAGTTTTATCATTGATTAGTATTTTTTTTTTTAACAATGATTCCTGCCCTGGTGAAGCAATCCAAGCAAGAACTATTACTGTTCAAAGAGTCCCACACCCAGTAAGAGTGTGTTTGAAAAAGTTAAAAAAAATAAATTATGTTTATAATCGATTATATATATAATTGATTATTATAAAAATTAATTATAATCAAAATTTATTTTTGTTTAAGTATGTTTGTTGAAAAATAATTTTAAGATAATTTATTTCGTTTGAATAGTATAAAAAAAATTATTTTTATATAATAAATTTCAAAAAAAGATATAAATTTATTTTGTTTAAAATATTTAGTGAGAAGTCATTTGGATCATTATAGAAAATACTTTCTCTTATTAAAGTATAGTTAAAAAAATTTATCTAAAAATAAAAACTTTTTATAAAAATAGTTTATACTATGAGTTTGTGTTAAAATAATTTTTTTATAAAAATAATTTTTTTTTTACAAATTAATCTAAATAATCAAATATAACTGATTTTTTATAAACAATTTTTTAAAATAAATAACTAAATAAAAAAAATTAATCTTTCCTAAAAGAATTAGTAGCACTAGCAGCTTATCAAGCGGGTATAAAATTCAGAGCACAAAAGCCAATTGAGTTGTCTTATTTCTTTTTAAAAGTTTTTTTAATAACTTTTTTAATATTAAATAAAAAATTTAATAAAAAATTAAATATGTTTAATATCTTATAAATATAAAAAATATTCAATATTTTTTTATTTAATAATTATAAAGATTAGTAAAATAATTTTGTTGTAAGATTTAGAATTATAAGCCAATTTTTATGACGTATTCAGTGACGGATTTAGAATCATAAGCCAATTTTTATGACGTATTCAGTGACGCTTTGTTTATAACATGACGTATTTGGTGACGCTCTTTCGGGGTAAATCCTCTCCATCGCAGTTCATTATATATTTACAGTTCTGTGTCACTCAGTCCCTATTCACAAAGGTCAGAGAACTGTACTCACTATCATTCAGTATCTGCAGCCAGTAACTCATATTTTAGGCATGTCAAGTGCTCAGTGTTTTGAGAACCCACCAAACCTGAACTCAGGTATCCATGGAGCAGGGACTGTCCAAGAACTCGGAGGTCTTAAATCGTATGTCACTGGACCCCATGATTCCAAATTGGCACTCATCCTAATTTCTGATGTATTTGGTAAAAATCCCATCTCCAATTTCTTGTCTTTGAACTTGTTTTACACTAATCTTGTGTTAACTGTGTCATTTACAATGTTAAACTGTATGCTTGCTCTCAAATTCGACACAATTCTGAAGCTGGGCTTTTTCCTGATACCACATAAAAGGAATTAAAAAGACGTTTTATAAAGCATGCTTTAGCCACAACCTGTTATGCTTATTTATGACTTATGAGGGATGTGTGTTCCAACACTATCTGCATATCCAACTCAGGATCGGTGAGGAGATTCCTTCTTGGGCGACTGAGAAAACAAAAAGAAACTGGATTTTTCTTCACTTTCCCTCATTTTCTCGCTGGCCAAACAGGTTGTTGAGCTCAGAGAACCCACCAACAGCAGACACTTTCCCTCATTTTCTATGCTTTATGGGGTTTCTAATGCACAATTCGAAATTAAAGATGACAGTGAAACTGCAAAGTTTAAAGTTCTGAAAGTTTCTAACTTGCCAGAATCACCCCTGCACTCCACTGCATCAGAAGCATTGTTAGGGTTAGGTTACAAAACAAAACCGGTGCAACCTGCAATCATATGTAACTGTGTGGTGCATTGGTACACCTTCCTAACAGGAGGTGCATAGCAGCATTCTCCGCATAACTTCATTGATTTTATAAAAACTTTATATTTTCATGCTTTTCACTTATGCATGTACTCTGGATCAAGGAAGAGATTTTAGTAAGATTGATTGAAAAAATATCAAATTTTGAAGATCCTTGCTATACAAATCTAATTGTAAGTTGTTTTGAAATTATTTCAGGGTATGAAGCACCAAATTTAAGGTAAATGAAGTTTTCGCTACCATGGCTCCTTTGTACGTTATATAAATATTGGATCCCTTTGTGCCTATGCTCTTATTGAAAAATTGCCAGGGGATGCTGGGAGAGTGCAGAGTGGCTTGAGTGAAAAGAAATGTATATTAAGGATTTTTAATTTTTTTTGTCAAATTCACCAATCACTTGACAAAGAAGAAATCTCCTAATATTAATCTTTGAACTTGCATGCTGCCACAAAATTAACAGAAGTTGAAGCTTCTCACTATTTTATTGTAAGGAATGATCAAGTTTTATGTAACAAGCCTCCCAAGTTAGCTTCTATTAGGCATCATTGCTGCATCAAATTTACTGCCTCTGAAATTATTTGCAATTTGCTTTGACATTCTCTCGCTGTAAAGGAAACTTGCGGACAAAGTGGCAGCAGCTGGATTTTTGGTTGTTGTTCCTGATCTTCTGGATGGTGACTACTTTGATCTTGATAATCCTCAATTCGATCGAGCTTCATGGATGAAGGCTCATGGAATGGTTAGTTTCCTGCTCACGGATTCAACTTTAATTTTCTTTTCTATATCTGATTCTGTAATACATATCATAGCATTCAGCCTGATCGCTTGTTGGTCTGCATAAGGCTTTAGTATTACAAGTACAACTTGTTTATGCAAATATGCTATATATTTTCCTTATAGGATAAGGCAAGTGAAGATACCAAACCTCTAATTGCTGCTCTAAAGAGTAAAGGTGTTAAAGCCATAGGGGCTGCAGGTTTCTGCTGGGGAGGTGACACATTTTTCTGCTTACACAACTTCATTATCAATTACCGAAAAGAAAAACAATCTCTGTAATAAGGGATGTGGAATAGTTCAACTTATTAGCTTTGTTGACTTGTTCCAGGGGTTGTGGTTGTGAAATTGGCAATTTCCAGTGACATTCAGGCCGCAGTTATTCTGCATCCTGGTCCAGTCACAGATAATGAAATTAATGGTAAACATGTGGTTTTCAACTTTCTGGTTCATAGAAACAAATGATTATAGCGATTGTTGACAAACTTTATTTAATTTTTCTTCAGAGGTCAGGGTTCCTCTTGCTATATTGGGAGCTGAAATTGACAATCATTTCCCACCAACAAAGTTGAAGCAAATTGAAGAGATGTTGTCTGTAAAAGCAGAGGTGAGAAATACTGGGGGAATCCTTTGTTGCTTCTCCTATTAGATTTCCTTTAAAAAATCTAATTTCATCAAAACTTAACCCCTCAACAAAATCTCCAGCTTTTTGATGAAGCTGCTACAATGACATCCTAAGGTTTTAGGATTTATTCCAGTTAGAAATTTGTCCAGCAGAAATGAAGCACCAGTGTTCTCAATAATTGAGCCATAAAAAATTGTTGAGTGCAAATAACTTCCATCTTCCCTAAAACAGTAGTGTCATCACATTCTCAAATTTCTATAACTATCTTAATCAAAATATGAATAGGTGCGCTGTTGACTCCAAATTGTTTATGCTTTTTTATCAGTTTGAAAGCTTTGTGAAGATATACCCTGGTGTGAATCATGGATGGACAGTGCGGTACAATGTTGATGATGAAGCAGCTGTTAAGAGTGCAGAAGAGGCCCATCAGGACATGTTGAATTGGTTTATCAAGCATGTCAAGTGAAGGTTGTTTGTACCACCAGAAGATACTTGATAGTGTCCGTTTGTGTCTTGGAATTGAGCATGAAATTAGAGTTTAGAATTAGAATTAGACTTCTTAATTTTAATTTTTATGTTTAGAATGTCATTTAGAATTATAATTGTAATTCCATAAATCAATTCCATAGAATTGAAAAATAATTTAGTTAAGTTTTTTTTAATTCTTAGTATATATCTTAAGAATTATTAATTACATCGCTTAAAAATTAAATTTTTCTCTACATTTATTTTTAAACAATTATATTTATTGAAATTTTATATTTATATAAAAATTATTTGTATATTTATATAAAAATATTATAATAGTTATTTATTTTTTAAAAAAAATTCATGAAATTTTTTTAAAAAAAATATGGTTATTATATTATAAAAATATTATTGTATGAATATTTTTTATTAATTTTAATTTTGTAAATAATTTTTTAATATTTTAAATTATATCATTAAACAATAAATTATAATTGAATTTAGAATTATAATTTTTATCACAATTTTTTGATAATTTTAAATATAAAATTTAATATTTTAGATTAATTTTAATTCTAAAAAATAAGATTAAAATTAAAATTTTATGTCACGGACCTATTGAAATCAAAATGTGAAAGGAAATCTGGTTGTTCAAGGGGATTGAGTTGTCGATGAAAGAATACACTGCGAAAGAGTCTTGGATTAAACGGCATTTATTGACCTGGTCGTGACTTGTACCGTCCGCTGTTCTAATAAGAGATTGGTGAATCTTTGATGTTTGATAGATTAAAAAAATTAATAAATAATAAAAATAATTTTAAAAATCTTCTTATTTTTTAATTTTTAAATAACAAATCTTTTTATTTATTATTATTTTTTTTTTTTAAAAGTAAAGAAAAAAACCCACCAAGGGTTATGTGGGGCGGGTTTTGAATGCTTTTTTTTGGTATTTTGTTTGATAGATTAAAAAAGAATAATTTTAAATCTTCTTATTTATATATATTTATTTTTTTTTATATTTTTAAGACATTTATATATATTTTTTATTTAATATTTTTTAAATATTAAAAGAATTATTTAAAAATTTTGTAAGAAGGATATAACAAAACTTATTAAAAAAGGTGTGGGATTAGCTACATATAGTTTCAATATTGAAACATGCAGAAGAATATTCAGTACCAAATCGTGTTTTTCAGCACTGATACATGAAGTCTAATTTCTCTTTAATGTTGCATGTTATCCTTAATTTTGTCTTTAGGTTCAGTGTTTTGAATGATTATTTAATAATGCTTACATATTTAGAATTTGTGTTTTTATCTTAAATATATCTTTTAAGATTTGTTCCTTTATGTTAAATTTGTATTGTACCTTATCCATATTTTATGTCGTATTTTTATATTAGTGTCGAATCATATATATATTCTCTTGTCATTTTATAAAAAACGGAATAATCTGCTTCATTTGAAGTTCAACGGTTTGTATTGTCAATTTTCCTTTTGGTGATTCTGATCTTGGAAGTTGGAACTACGTTAAAATTGAGGCAACATCCAAATTGAAATTTTATCTATTTATCTATCTATCTAATGGGAATTCTATCAATGACTATGTTTGGTATACAAAATAGAACTATTTTCATATTCTATTTCATCCACAAAACAGAGATATTCATTTGATTGTTAGTAGAAAAATGTAGGATTATCTGGACAATCCACTCAATTTGACTGCAAATTTGATACTTAGCTAGTTATGCAACTGCAACCACGAACTTTTAATGTTGTGTATATATATATAACATGTGAGTAGGGATGGAAACAGGTCAAGTTAGGTTAGGTTTCACTCTAAATAGGTTAGGCCTATGTTATAAATATTTGACTTGAGTCTGATCTGTTATCTGTTAAAAACTTTTTTTTGGACCTGGCTTGACCTATTTAAAAAGTCTGACTTGGCCTGAAGTCTGTTTAGAAATCTAATTTTATATTAAGGTCTCTAAATAGGTCAGCAGGCCAAAGCCATCATATAGACCTCAAATAGGCCTAAACCTTCAAATAAACATTGAAATGCCATAAAAAATAGAATATATTTGTATAAATAAATATAAACAGGACGGCCTAATAGGCCTAACAGGCTTTGTTGAGAGGCGAGATCTGACCTACTAAATGAAATAAACTTTTAAAAAGGTCTGAGCCTAACTCATTTTCTAAATAGGTCAAGTTAGGTCAGGCCTAAAAAAGTCAGTGCCACAAGCTCTCGACAACAGCCAACTACTTTATTTTCATCCCTACATGTGAGATTATTGACACTCTCAATTATTTATTTTTATTATTTATTTACTAATTAAAATTTTATTTTTAAAAAAAATTAAGAATGATTAATGAGAAGTATGAATATATAATTAGGAGTGTCAATAATAATACTCATATAAATGTGTATTTAATAATCTGCTAAAAATTTGATTATTTTAATAATCGATTATTGTATAAAAACTTTTTTGATATAATCGATTATAAGAAAAAAGTTATATATTTAGATATGTTAGCTAAAAAATGATTTTAAGCAAAATTATTTCATTTGTATGGTATAAAAAATTATTTTTATGTATTAAATTATTAAAATAAGTATAAAATAATTAAAAAAATTATTTAATTAAAAAATATTTATTCACTATTTTTTTAAATAATGTTCAAATTTTAACTCTTTTCCAACAATTATTGCCGTACATATGATTTCAATCAACAACTTTATTCGTCAATACCAAACACATTACTTTTCAAAAGTAACATATGTTTTGACTATTTAACGTATTTGTCCCAAACATACTCTACAACTTATATTAAGTAAAAACTGTTTCTACCACAAAGTTATGACACATAATGTATGTGATTATGCAAAAAAATAAATGAATAATTTGTTGGGACTATCAGTTTCTACCACGTTATATTTGATGTAGTGAAGTATGTAAACACATTACTTTTCAAAAGCAACATACATTTTGACTATTTAATGTATCTGTCCCAAAAATGTAAAAAAATTTAAAAAATTTATATAAAATAAAAAAAAAAAATAAAAAAAAGTGTTTACTATAAGTTTTTATTTTTCTACACATTAATTTAAAAATAATGTGATTATTAAAAACTTTTAATTTATATAACTTTGTAATATTTTAATATATTTGTTAATAATATATAAAATATTTATATAACGTTATATTTGATGTAGTGAAGTTTATTAAACAGAAATAATATTAAATCGTATTTATATCCGCGGAAATTTTGATACATCCAGATACCCGTCATGTGTAAAATTGCCATAATAAAAGTCATGTGTAGCCATAAGTCTTCAAGACTTTTTTGGTTAATACTTTTAAGTCATGGGACTTTCCCTTTCAACAGGTAACATTTTGATATAGTTCTAAACTTTAAACTTTTGAATTGTGTATAAAATGCCCTCAAAGAATTTAGGCATGTTTGGCTTCTTTTTTTTTATATAAACAAAACTTGTTAAGTGTAATATTAATAACAATATTTTGAAAATATAATAACAATATATATTTTTGCAGAAATTTTTTAAAACTGATTTTTACTAAAACAATTATAAAATGTTCGAAAATTTTTATGTGCAAAGTTTTAATGTTATAATTGGAAAATAAAAATAAAAAACTAAGTTTGGTTTGAGCTTTACAAAAACTGTTTTTAAATTATTATGTACAATTTTTTTAAAATATCATTTTATATTAAATTTGAGAAAACAACAAACATCCATATATTTTTTTCCATGAAAAATAAATAATTTTTTAAATAAATGTTTTAAATTGTTTAAATTTCAATAAATCAACGAGTTAGATACTAAGATTTGCCTTAAAAAACCAAAAAAAAAAAGAAGAATCCAAAGCTTTTCAGATAATTTTCCAAACTGAATCGACACAACAAGTATGGGCCATGAAAGATAGGGCTTAATATGAAATAGAAAAACCCTTGACAGCCCAAAAACTCTAACGCTTCTAAACCCTAAACACACACACACCATCATTTTATACTTGTCTCCTCCAACGTTGTTTGCCTTCAACTTCTGTACCCGCGCCGTTTCTGAGGCTTCTCTGTTCTAACGCGGTAAGATCTGCTTCCTGTCCCAAGGTCGTGTGTTGTTTCCCAAGATGAAATTTGGTTCTGGGGTTTCCTAGATTTGCTTTATCTTCCTTGTTATCTTACAATTTATGATGCAAATAGGGAATCAGAAGCCTTTTGGGGCTTTAGATTGGTGTTTTACTCTTTGGGCATTGTATTGCATGTTGTAGTAGCCAATTAGAGGTTACCGTTTAAATTTTTTTGTCTTTCACAGGAATTCTTAGCTATTATGTCTTTTATGTTCTATAATCATGAGAATAGTTACACAACTTTACTGTACTCATTTGTATTGTTAGGAGTGATGTTGAGTTGGTTCAAGAGGTAGTGTGTCAATCATATTGGTGTTTAGGGATTAGTAATAGCTAAGATGAACCTGCAGCTTCTGTTCAGATTGTCATTTGATGTGTCTCCTTATGGTTGTATTATTGGACTATGCAGTTTCAAACCTTTGAAAATGAAAACTCTTTTTTGCTGTTTCTTTTACCTTAGCTTTTGCTCTGCACAGTATTGGTTTATGTCAGTGTGGTTAAATCTTATGAAATTTGTAACAGTGACAATGGTGAGGGTTAGTGTCTTGAATGATGCTCTCAAGAGCATGTACAATGCTGAGAAGCGGGGGAAGCGACAGGTCATGATTAGGCCATCTTCAAAAGTGATTATAAAATTCCTTTTGGTGATGCAGAAGCATGGTATTTCTCAATCTTTTTTTTAATGTTACCTCAATTTGATTACTATTGGCCTCCTAATCAGTTAGTTTTTGTCTTGATTTGGTATACTCTGGTTCTTTGTAGGGTACATTGGAGAGTTTGAGTATGTTGATGACCACAGGGCTGGAAAAATTGTGGTTGAATTGAATGGTAGACTGAACAAATGTGGAGTTATTAGTCCTCGTTTTGATGTGGGTGTCAAAGAGATAGAAGGTTGGACTGCTAGGCTGCTTCCCTCAAGACAGGTCAGCTAAAAAGCCTTGTTTACTTTCTTTCATAATTTAAGCGATCTTCTTGTCCTTTGACCCTGTTATAAAAGACCGTAAACTAGTTTTAAAAAAAAAAATCTTTTGAGTTATATCTTCCCAACTTTATTTGTTATAGATCAACTTCTTAAGACCTTATTTGTTTTTTCACTTTTCCACTTAAGACTCTAATTTTAAGAATTTGAGAATTTAAATGGCATAATTATTTTAGTTATAGAAAAGTCTGAATTTATGAAAAACTGCCATGATGATTAATGCAATATTGTCGTTTACCAACTTTCTTTTTGTTCTAATTTTTACTTAATATAAATGCCACCAATGAAGCATGGGACTTAAGAAAATCATGCTATATATGTATTCAACATGTATCCCGTACCAGTAAGAGTTGGTTACTTATTAGGGGTACAACTTGGATATAGCCATGGCTGAAGCTACTTTTTTTTTCCATGAAAATTGTGTTTATCACTGCAAATTTTCCCAAAACGCAAGAAAAAACCCTTATTTGCTTTGCCTCTTTAGTTTTGCGGTCCTCTCTCTCATGTTTCTGTCTTTTGTCTGTACTGTGATGACAGCTTGCCATAGATTTTTGTTACAACTTAAAATACAATTTTCTGGAATAATGTTTCTTCTGTTTTGAACTTCTCTTATATGATATATATATACCATGTTGTGCCCGTATCCTAAATTTTTTGACCAAATGGGTACAGATACTATGTACATATGGTTTCTATTGTTGCCCCTGACTTTTGATTACACAAATGATGCAGTTTGGGTATATTGTGTTGACTACCTCTGCTGGCATCATGGATCATGAAGAGGCTAGGAGAAAGAATGTTGGTGGAAAAGTGCTGGGTTTCTTCTACTAGGCTAGTTTTCCTTTTAAGGTTGCACTGATTTCAGTTTTTGAGACTCACCGGTTATAATGGACGTTGTGCTAGTCCCGTATTAATGTCAAGTAGCAGGAGTTGTTTTTTTGATGTGCTTTGTTTTGTTTGCAAAAACAATTTTGTTACTATAATTAATGTGATTTCTTCTTCATTATTTTTCCCATACCAATATGTATTTGCCGAATTGTTTTAACGGGTAAGGCATGATGAGAACGTAGGAGCATTTGCGATGGTTGAATCGGTATGGTCCAATGAGATATTTGATATTGCATTGAAATTTGAAGGATTTGAATTCTCGAAGTAGTGGTTTTAAAAAAAAAAAATGGCTTGTCTTATGCCATTAATAAATTATTTTTTCAATTTTATTATAATAAATGGTCGTTATGTAATCCCATTTTGTTCCTTTTCTATTTCGAAATCTTTTTTTTCTCGTGTATAATATCAAGATACTAGACTTTAGTATATTAACTTTTTTAAATGCTTTAAGCGGAATTTCTTATTTAAAAAATTGTATAACATTTTGAGATGATTTGAAGTACAAACAATCAAGTATTGAACTTATAATTTGTTGTATTGGTGTATACGCTCACGAACGTCAAAGTTATTAAGTGGCAGTATTTTATTTTCGGTGAAGATTAAGTGGCAGTATAATACTGACAGTATTAAAATATTGTTCTTTGAAAATTATAAAGTTTATGACCATGAGTAAATGATACACTAACACTCAAATTTGATTAGCGTCTAATCAAATTTAATTACATATTAATCAAGTTTAAGTATTATTAATTATACATTAATTAAATTATACATTAATTAAATTTGAGTATTATTTTAATGTATAACGTGACTTAATAAAAAAAAATATGTTAAAAGAAGTGTGATAGAGAGTATATTCTTAATACTCATCTTAACAAATTTATACATTTTTGACATCCTCTAATGCAAGCTAATATTATGATGTAACTAACTTTCTTTGGATAGTTCATATTGTGTACATATTTCATATTGTCCGTACAAGTATTATATATATATATATTCCTTTGGATTGTATAGCTTTGTGTCCTTGCTCATGAGATTTCTGGTAATAGACTATAATAAACTTCGAGGTTTGTATTTTATTTCACCCGAATATACGAGCATGGTACGCAGAAAAGGAGTAGAACGGTCCAATGGAGATACAAAAGGTCTTCTCATCTTAATCTTGGAGAGAAAAATAGTGGTTGGAAAGCGTCACATGATCCTCACGGTCACTGCTGATACATGTTGAAAAGTAGGGTGCCGTTTAGGAGGGATTCAGTCAGGTTGGGTTTATCCAAAGAATCTGATTAAAACTTATTATTGTAGGTTTTTTTTTTGGGTTAAAAAATGAATTTTTTTCATTGAAACCACCAGTTCTGCAATTGAAACTCGCTGCTGCTGTCAAACCCAGTGCCACCCATCACCACCAACAAATCCGGCAAGAGTGCAGAAGCGACAAATGAGGATTTAAAAGTGGTATTAGATCTACGATGATTGCTCGTGGTATGACTTAGATCTCACCTCCAAACCACTATGGTCGCGCCTTCCCTCCAAACCACTGCCAAGCTCAAATCTTTCTTGAAACTTTTGTGATCCCACCTCCAAACCACCATAGTCGTGCATGGTACGACTTGGATCTTCAATCATCCAAGCTGAGTTCGCAACTCACAGTGAGCGATCTTGATGTCGTCAAGTCCCCCACCGTCAACCACCACCCAAGTCCCTAAGGACGTATGACACACCTCCAAACCGCAACCACCCAAGATCCAATCACTGTCCTCCACTGTGCACTGCCCGAATCACCACCGCAAGTTGCACCGCCTCCCAGATCCTTGCAGAGGTAGCCGCTTAGTGGTGAACGACCAGATAAAGAGGCGGTTGTTGGCTGACGGTGGTGAACAGATCTGAAAGGTTGATTTCTTCTTCTTACCTCTTAATCAGGTTGCAGGTCATCCATCCCAACAGTTGATCTATTTTTCTATTGATTAAATGGTTTATATTTGATATGGATGGACCCAAACTGACTGGGTCCATCTTAAACGACATCGAAAAGTAGAAAGGAACATATGAGCTCGTATTTCTATATTTTAGCTTCTACCAAATAAAGAAAGTGTCCTTTAAGATGGACCTAAGAACTTTGGGCCCATCCAATGAACCCGGTAAAAACCTACTATTGCAGGGGTTTTTTTTCCCTCTTTGGGGACATTCAATAAAAAAACACAGGTTTTTTTTTTGTTGACCACCATCACCTGCATTTGACCACCAGCTCTCCGGCCAAAAAACCATCAGCTCTGTCGCCATCCTTCGCCTCGACGGTGTCATCCACGACATCAAGCGGTTGATCATCTCGCGATCAGTGCAGGAGGATTTCAACCAGAGATCCAACCTCCACGTGATCGTAGCAGTGTTGCTGGAGGGAACACCTAAGGTGGATCCTTGAACCACCGCTTGAAGAAACCGGCTCCAATTTCACTAGTGTTGCTGATCTACAACGCCCTAGCTCTTAGTCCTTCCATCGCTCTGACACTGACTCTGGGACTCGACGACCCCACCACCACTTCAACAACGCACGCCAGGTGAAAGATTTCATCCACACACTATTGCATTACGGTGGTTACAATGAGATGGCGGATATTCTGGTGAACTTGACGTTGTTGGCATCTGAGATGGGGCGATTGGTGTCAAACGCCCATTGCACGAGCCACTGCCACTAAGAACAGATTCAACTCAGCTCCATCGTGCTATCTCTCACTAGCCACGAACCTCATTGCCGCACGCCAAACAAAACATTTGTCCAAATCCGCCATCAGCCAAAGCCGCCAAGGATTTGTTCAAGGTTGTCCAAAAATTCATCCCTTTTCTTTTTTTCAGTCTTTACCTTCTCAACAGGTTGCCTATTCTCATCCCACCTATCTATCTTTTTGTGTCAGCATCCCACATTTGTTGGATAATGGTCCATTGAGGTTTGAAGTTTCAACGTCCAACTCAACAACGTTTTCTTTTCTTTTATTGTTCTCTAACCTTAACTAAGAGTTGGAGATATATATCTCCTGCAAGTTGGGAACTAAAACCAATTATAGTTTTCATTGTGCATGGGACAGGGATCTTGAGTGTTTGGCCGAAAAAGGATTTGGGAGCGTGTGGAAGTCATCATCAATAGAGGAAAATAATAGTGAAATGAATTTTTGCATTTTGAACTAGAACTGCGGGGACTTTGATCACAATGTTCCGATTCATAAATAAATCCGAACCTTGTTTGGCAAAACTTATTATGTGTTTGGTTCAGTCGAGAAAATTTTGATCATTTTGATAATTAATTATTATATAATTAATTATAATAGAATAAGTTTAGTGTTTAGATGTATTAGTTAAAAAATAATTTTTAAAATAATCAATTTCATTTTAGATAATATAAAAAATCATTTTTACTTATTAAATTACTAAAAGATATATAAAATAATTAAAAAATTTATTTAATTGAGAATAAATTGATATTTATATCTCAATTTTTTTGAAATAATATATAATTTAGAATCATAAATTTCAATGTTCAAGTTTATTAAAAAAATTATTATAATACATTGAATTTCATATAAAAATTATTAAAGAATTACACAAATATACCAAAAACAGTAAAAAAAATCTTTTTAACTAAAAAAATTTAATAGTTTGAGAAATAATCCCAACCAAACATAACCTTAAACACTACTATGATTAGCTTTTTGTTAGTATGAGATTTTATATATATTTTGTAAGAATTAGTCACACAATTTAAAATAGTATGGTTACCATTTTTTTATTTGTTCTTACAAGCTTTTCTCATAATTACTAGGTGCGAGATTAATTTTTTTCATTAATTTTGTTCAAGACACTTAAAATGTCTTTTTTCACAATAATAATTACAAGTAAGATAATAATAATAATAATAATAATAATAATAGTGATAATGAACCTAATAGTAATTAGTCATAGTAAAAATAAACTGTGATCTCAGATAAATTTTACTTATAATATTATAAGTTTGAATCTTAAAATTGTTACTTTCAAAAAAAAATTATCTAATTGTTTTTTTCAACTTAAAATTGCATGAATAATTGATTTTTGACAAAAAAAAAATAGTGACAAAAAAAGTCTTAGTCATAACAATAATATATTGATGAAACGAAAATTCCACTATCCTCTTAGAACCTAGAAGAAGAAACGGGACTATGCTCCCTTGATTAAATTATTAGTGATGGTTGACATCATGTACGAATCCCCATAACCAAATAGGCAATTGTTGACATCATCATTATCCATCTTTAATCCAAACACATTGCCACTGTGGCAGCTTCTGTAACCATAATCATGATGTTTTCCATTTTTTTTAAAAAAATGTACATCATATATCCATGTTTGTATAAATGGGCATTAAGATATACTATATCCTAAAGTGTATTTGATGTATTATATATCGTTATAAGAAAACTGTTGTTTGAGTATCATATTTTGAATATTTAAATAATACGATTGAATTTTTTAAATATTCTCAAAACTTTAGAACATGACACAAATATTTGGGGCACAATAAACCAATACTAATTCATGATGAAATATTGATGTGAGCTGAAAAAAATACTAATGCCTTGAAAATAATGTTAGTAGTCTTTATTTGTTTTCAACACAAAAATCAAAACCATCTTATCCTTTATTTGAATAGGAAATTTGTTATATTCTCTTAAAAATTATTCCTAATAATTTTTTAATATTAAATAAAAAATACTTAATAAAATAATTAAGTATATTTAATATTTTATAAACATAAAAATTATTTAATATTTTATTTATTTAATAATTAAGAGAATTAATAAGAAGATTATGTATAAGAATTTAAAATTATTCTTTGAAAAGCGATTCTTAGTTATTCTTAGAACAAAATAAATTTTTTATTATTTATCATTGAAAATGTACTACTTTAATGTCTCTTTAATTAAATTTTAAATTTTATAATTGATTGATATACATTTAATAATTTATATCATTTTAATATAATTAATACTAAAATAAGACAGGTCCAATAATACATAATTAGATAAATCTCTTGCTTCAGTGTCACAAACCATCATTGACGAGGCTCTTAAGAATGCTTGTAGGTGGTCAACGGACGCACCCAATGGTCAATCCCAATCAAGGATGAATTCAGAACTCTCCGCCACTTCAATCCAAAGCCATTAAGTTGTAAAAAACAAATAAATTAAATGTCATTGACCCTAATTCATGTATGGAAAGCATACACAATAATAAAAAAAATAAAAAGGAAGTAAATCTTCCATTAATTTATCTGTTTAAAAGACAAAATTTGACAGAACTAAGTCACCATAGTCCATATATTTCATAACTAACAACATCTTCGCAATAAGGGAACTATTCAACTCATGTGATGCACATGCTGTAATATCTTATTTTTTATAAAATTTTTATGAACGAAAAAAATTTCTTCAACTTAATATTTTAATTGATTTCATTTTACAATAGTTATTAGTAATAAAAAAAAGATTAAATCAAGTTTATAAGAATTTAGTTAGTAATATTTATGAAATTAAAAATAGAAATTTATTTGAATGAAATTTATAATTTAATCATAACAATAAAGATTAGAAGTATTTTAATAGATATATTTATAAAAAAATATTTATAAATTAATTATTATTTTAATATAAAAATCTAAATATCATTATTATTTTGATAAATATCTTATCCTTTAAAAATAAAAATAAAAAAAGAGATGATTAGCGTGCACCAATGGAAATAAAAAGGTGCTCTTCCTTTTGGCTATAACTAATAAGGGTAAGGAAACACAGCAAGGCGCAAGCGAGAGAGAAAGAAAAAGAGAGAATGAAAGTTTGACATTGAGGAAGGACAGAACGTGTAGGAGAAAAAAAGAGAAAGAGAGAGAGTGTGTGAAGTAGAAAAGTGAGAGACCTTATCAAGAAACGAGGAAAGAGAGAGAAGAAGAAAAAAGAAAAAGTGAAAAGAAGAGAAGCTGTATATGTGAAAAAGAGAAAAAGAAAAAATAAAAAATATTTACGAGGCAGAAATTAAATCTTATTTTTAAAAATAAAATTATGAATTTTAATATGTTTATATGTTTTATTAGTTAATTTATTATTTTAATATTTTATATATATTATTATGTTTATTAAGTTTATTATGCATATATAATATTATAAAAAATCAATATTTATTTAATTTTAAAATATTTATGAAATTTGATAAGTTATTAAATTTAAATATTAATATTTTCATGAGATAAATAAAATAAATTATAAAAATATTTAAAATATTACTCAAAACTTAAGTTAAATAAATATTTTAATTATATTGAATAATAAATATATAGACTTGATTTACATGAACTTTCTTATATTTACCTTGATTTGAGAGTAAGTTTATGATATTTATTATGACTTATATTTATCTTGACTTTAGAGCAATTTTATGACGTTTATTTTTATCTTTGCAACAAAAGGATTTTTGTGTAATTAATGCACTATTAGAACTAGGACAAACTGTGAATCATGATAAGAACCTGACAAAATATAGACTATGATGATGACCTGACAAACTATAAATTGTGATGTGGACTATTAATAGAAATTAATAAATTAGTTTTAAATCATAGTTGGTTCTTTGAATAACTAACATTTAAATTTGATGATTCTAAATTTTGTGAATTTTATTTTAAATTGTCATGATTTATTTGTAGACTTGTACATGATAAATTTATTCGATATATTGGATGATTTGTATTGCTTGTATTTGTACGTGATGGCAAACAAGAGATTCATGAAAAAGTTTGCACCTAACCGTTGAGAAGCAGAATGATGAATTTCATTTATTGTTACCTGCTTGGTTAGTGTGAGTATGTCTAACTTTATTGTCACGATATTAAAGTGACACCAGAGATAGTGTGAATTCTCTATGGAAGTGAAGACCTTCAAGTAAAATGTGAGACAAGTAGACATGGAAAAAGAAAAGTAAAGTAAAGGGTGAATTCTCTGTGATGAGAAACTTGCTTGCTGATGTTGTTAATGATTGGTACTTTTTGCCAATGTTTGAAAATTGCTTACTGAGGTTTGAGGAACTTACTGATATTTGTTGGTACTTACTGATAAGTGATACTTGTTTGTTAATATTTGAGGAACTTGTTGATGTTAATATATAAGGTTATATGGCATGATTTATTTAGCATCCATTCCGTTACGTTAAAATTGTGTTGTTCTTATCATACCTGAGTTTCTATGAGATTTTCTGGGTATATTACACCTGAAACTCAGTATGTATTTTAAAATATTTTTATAATTATTAATTTTTTACTGAGAATTTTTAATTCTCACTTTGTTAATGATATTTTCAGATTAGGACAAGATGCATTATAATTATCATAATTCAGATCGATCATGTATGGATCCTAAATTCAAATGAGATAAATTTATGTATATTGGAGTTATTAAAAATATTTGTATTTTTGACTAAATAACGACTCTGATATAAGTAAGTAAAATCATAATTCTATTGCTGAGTTTATAAATTAACACTTATGTTTCTGATTTTGTTTTTCTTTACTTATTATTATCTCAATATTGATTAATGTTATTTTGATATCGAATTATTGATTTTGAACGCTTCTTTAATTTTTATGGAATTAATCCATTAATATTAGTATTTTGACCATAATTAAAGAAATTAATAATTTTACTAATAGATATTAATATAATAAGGGAGTTACACATGCCATTTGAAATTAGTAAATTCTAACACTGTTTTAATATAAATATCTGATCAAAAGGGATAAATTCTTGCCTTGGTTTACTCAAATAAAGTTTTCCCCCCTATGTCCCGATTATTTGTTATAGAGCTAGCAAAACGGGTTCAAACCGTCGGGTTAATCCGCCAACCAGTCATTTTTTTGAGGGCTGGGTTCAAAGATTGAACCCATATTTTTTTTCCAACTAACATAACTTGCCCCACATAACTCGTGGGTTAAGTGGGGTAGGGCGGGTTGGTCCTGCGGGTTAACTTTTAAAAAAAAAAAATGATAAGTAATACTATAAATGAAAAACATTTTAAATGTTATATAATTTATGTTTGAATATTTAATTAGACTATTTTAAAAATTATATTTTAGATATGTAGTTTGTAATTTTTTACCATCATTATTTATTTTTTTATAGTATTTATTAATTTTTTATATAATTTTTTTTTGTTTTTTAGGAGGGTTAAGTCAGTTGACCCGCCAACTCATCTATTTTTTTTCATTTTATCTTTTATGTGAGCCAACCTGCCAACCCGCCTTAAAGCGGGGTGAGTTAACTCTTCCAACCCATTTTTTAAAACGGACCAACCCACCCCGCTCTGCATTTTAGTAGATTAAAGCGGGTCGGGCGGGTCGGAACGGGTTGACCCATTTTACCAACTCTAATTTGTTACTACTTATTTTCGCTTTGAAACATGAGGCCTTGTCCCGATTCTTTGATCGATTAGGTTTTATTTATGATAAAATTTTGGTCTATTTTTTATATATTTATTATAGTTATTAAATTATAAAATATGTGTATTAATATTTTTTTATGTATTAATGTTCTTTATTTTTTTTATAAAAATATACACATGTCATAATTTGATTGATAGAATAGATATAAAAAAATAAAATTAAGTTTTGTCATTTTCTTATCAAATTTTTCTATGTTTAAAAAAAAAAAAAAAGAGAGAAGACATGAATTGAATGAAAAAATAATTCCACGATATTTAACAATGACTAGTATATGCACCTCTGTAACGCACATGATATATTAAAAGAAATAACAATGTAAATAATATAAATCAAATTAAATTTATTTTGAATAATAGTTTTAATAATTTCACATTGAAAGATGTGTGATAAATTATTTTAATAAAAAATAATTTATTTAATTCAATTATAACTGTAAAAATGTTAAATATATAGAAAATCTAAAAATAATAATAAAAATATTAATAATAAAAAGATCCCAAAATATTAGTAGGAAGTTGAATAAATTGAATTACGAAAATAGGAACATGTTAAAGTATATTTACGAGATCAAATTGAATTTGTTTTTTTCTTCTAATTAATGTTCTTATTATCTTCTACAAAGCAACATTCCTTGCCTAATTAAATTCATGATATGAGTGATACAAAGCAATACTTGTGTCCTAATTATATTGTCAATACGGTGCATCATTAGAATGTTAAAAACTTTGACTTCAATATTGTTTTTAGGATACTGCAAATTGATCTTATTTCCTATTAATGACATAATATACATCGCATTATTTATGAGTGGCTATATTGTCAAAGTTTTAATTGGTGTAGCAAATGGCATTAATGAAGGAATCAAAATAATTCTGCATTTAAAAAAGAGTGACTAATTATTTAGAAATAATAATATTAAGTGCAATTTAGGAGTACTTACATAGAAATAAATGCAATATATCATGGTTTTTTAAAATTTGAAACCATCTTCAAATTTGAAAAATTTAAAGGTGTAATTTAATTAATATTGATAGATAGAAATATTAATATTTTTTGGTATAGATAGAAATATTAATTTACTATAACCTTTTAAAATATAATTGTATACATAATTGATTATTAAAAAAAAGGTTTGACTTAAAATAATATTGCAATTCAGATTTAATTTATAAAGAGATTCTAATTAAAGTTATTTAGTACGAAATTCTAATTTTAATTTTGCGGAAATTGAATCAGGCTAATTAACATATAAGGTCTACTCATAATTAAGGACCGCAAAAAATTTGTGGGTGAATTGACTTTCCCTAATAAAATCTTAAAAAATTCGGGGCATGTCATTGAGTTTTCTATCAGATAAAATTTGTTTCATTTTTCATTAAAAAAAATAATTGTTTCATTTATTACCCCTAATTCCCCCCGAGCAGGAAATAATTTTGGTGCTCTTATAATTGAATTTTACCAATTTAAATTGAGTTAATAATTCTTTTAAGAATTAAGTTTGGATCGGTAATAATCAAAGTGTATTCTATATCATCAAATTTGATTATTTTTTTTACGAATCTAAAAAAAAAAAATTCCCTTATAACGTGTAGGATATTGATAACATGTTATTTAGTAGATTTGAAATAACTCATTAACATGTTATTTTTTAAATTCTTGCCTCATCTATGTCACAAACCCATACCACCCGACCACCACGCATTTCACCCTTGGTTTTAGACTCCAACTTGCATATCACCCATCAAGAGCCCATGCAATATAATATTTAGCCTTCCTTCAAAATTAAAGCTACATCTTTCCTCCCTCGTTAATGCCATGTGGGTTGTTCGTTGCATAATGTTATGCTTCAACATAGCAGCGATTAGATTATTGAACCAAAAGTCATGATATATCGGAGAGTTGAATGGTGTCATGGCTCTTCCGCATCGACGCCATTGTTATGAGAAGAAGCTACTTTGAAGACGTAGTGCTCCATATCGAGGAAGATGAATATGTAGCACATCACTTGCAGAATTATTGCTCCAGATCGACGAATTAGCTTGCAAGGATTGTAATTAAAGAAGAAGTTTTGTTTTGTATACGTCACTCATCGATCTCATGCTTTCATGCTTTAACTTCTCGATCTATGAATATTGTGTTGTTCTGCCAATTTTTTTAAATATTTTAATAATTTTTTAATCTCGTAAAGAAGAAGTTTTGTTTTGTATACGTCACTGATCGATCTCATGCTTTCATGCTTCAACTTCTCGATCTATGAATATCGTGTTGTTCTACCAAACTTTTATTTTAATAATTTTTAAATTTCCAATTATGATTTCTAATTGGCACCGAAGTGTGTTTTTTAGATGGTAATAATTTGTATACTTAATAATTTTTTTTATACACATGTCAAAATTTCTTTTAAAATGTCACATCAAATATTACATGATAAAAAGTAAAATAACATATTTATTATATGTTAAAATTTAAGTACATGTGATGAAAACATGAATTGACACATAATAAAATTATAAGTTATATATTTTATTTTTATATATTATTATATGATTATTGCAATTCTGTATGCTATATTTGTATGTGTTTTTTTTTTCTTTTTTCTTCCCAACAAGCAGAAAATGATTAATAAGTAAATAAACTTCAACAAAATAGGCCATAAGGAATAAAAGAAAACGCAAAATAGAACATGCCAAAATGTGCTAATGCAGAGGCAGTCATACTCATATGTATGTACTGTTTCACTTTTTCTTTCAAAACATTCAATAATATTAGAACCTGTTTTGTTGTAGCATTTAAAGGAAAATTAGGTTTGACATGATTTTATACCAACTTATTTGATTCCTAATAACTAGAATTACCGTTGTTTTTCTTCATGACCATCCAACATGAAAAGGACCTTGAGGGGACATCTAAAAATCAATTCGTGGGACTCCATTGTTCTTTAAAAATATCTTACACAAAAAAAACTTACATTTAATAGAAAAAAATTAATAATAATAATGAGACTAAATTTAAATTTTAAAGAATATTTATACATTTACATTTAAAAATAATTCTATTTTTTAAGAGAAAAATTATTCTACTTAAAAATACTTACACAAACTAAAAATTTTACAATCAATGTTTTACGATGAATTCTTTTAACATCACAATTAATTTTTTTTTACAAGTTAACCCAAAACATGCACTTAAAGTTTTTTGCTTCATACACTTTCACATTTGTTTTTGGATTACCTTCTCCTTTACTTTCCTTATATTAATTTATAACAATTATATTCTTACCTCAAACAGTATATATATTCTTTTTCACACCTCATTTAATATTATTTATTATATATATATTTTTTTTATCATTTTCTCTCACTTAATTATATCTATTCAAAATAGTAAAATAATACTTACACTCCTTTTTTAAAGTGTAAGATGATGATTTTTCATTAATTTATAATCATAAACGGGTTGAGGACCAATTATTGACAATGAATGGGACTTGCAAGCTCCAAACACTCTCTTCCACACAAGATCTTATCCAATAAACATCGTTTCATTATAACAACAAAATAGAGAAAATTTAAAATCTAAAATAATTGAAAAGATGGGGAAAATTGAGTGGCAAAGATGTCCTTCTGTCCAATAATACTTTTCATTTTAAATCACAATTATTTTATAAAAAATGTTTTGCATATAATTTTTATATAGATATTGTATTTACATTATATATTAATATAAGGATATTAAATTAATTTATATATAATTATAATATTTTTACTAAATACAAAATAAATTTATAAATAAATTAAAAAAAGTTGAACATTTTCACATTTTATGTAGCTAAAAAAAATCACAATCATTTTCGATTTTTTTTGGTACAAATCATTTCGAATTTTATTATTATTTTTTTTCCATATTCGTCTCTTTATGTCTCTCTCTCACTCCCTTAGCTCTACACCACAAACTCCTTCTTCAACTTGAAGTACATGGTCTCTCTGCTATTCTGTCTCTGAGATCCAAAAGTTTATGTTTTTCTACTCCCAATTTTCCATTCCAACCTGCTTCTTCAATTCTCCACTTTCAAGAATCTTATTCTGCTCTGAAATCCCAAGCATTTCGCTTTTTTTTCTATACCTCTATTTATTGATTCCTTTTAGCGGCGTTAGTGATTATCGCCACAGTAGATCCTCCAAGATTAGTTTTTTACGGTGATTCTTGGCTCAACACATTACAATGATTCATACTCCAACGTGATCTGTAACCTGCGCTTTTCCAGCTACATTTCCAGACTTCCGCCAAATTGGTTTTTTTGTTTTGTTTTTGTTTTTGTTTCATATCCCCACTTTTTTGGATTCTAATATACTGGTATTGTAGTACGTGTTCCTGTTTTTTCAATCGTTGATGCTATATTAGCCGCCAAACTTTACTGGGTCTGTTTTCTTATTGAGCTCTATTCAAGTTTGAATTGAAAGTTTTCTCTTTTACTTTTTCCTTTCAATTTGCTTTTTCTTGTTGCGTATTTGGTGTTCTCTTTGCATTTTGTTAACCTCCTCTTGATCTTGGCGTTCTAGTGTCAGAGGGATTATTTTTTTCTTCTCTGGGGTTTTGAGCTGCAAGTGGGAGTTTGAAGATCTGGATTTGAGTTGAGAGGAGGGGTTTGTTGGATGCACCTATTGGCTTAAATCATTGAAGGGTTTTTATGCTCCGTTGCCAAGATGCTGCCTGATAGGAAAAAGGTAAAGTTACTCAACTCACATATATATGTAGATGTATATGTATGTAGCTTAATTTGTATTGGATTGTTGGTTTGTATTCTTGGGGGAGAAATTGGGTGGGTATTGAGGGGAGTGAATGCTCTTTGTGTTGGTGAATTCTGCATCCATATGATATGGATAAAATTTGTTATCTTCATGATTGAAATTTTGTTCTTTTATACCATTTAGTATGGTGCCCTAACCCTTGCCTGTTTCCTGGCACTGCTTCCTTTTTGTCTCTCTTCCTGTTTTGGTTATATTGTGGATGAGACCCGTGTCTAGTTAAGAACAAACAACTTGTCTTGCAAATGTCTATACTTCCCCGCCACATGCTTAAGTCTCTCTGTGGTGTTGATTTGTGAGAGATCCTGCAGAAAGTTTCCCATCATTAAGATTTGGTTCTCTGCTATGCTGGTTTCTACGGTATCTGCAGACTATTGCAATGGATTATTTTATCCTTTTTTTCACTGTTCATTTTAATATTACAAAATCACTGTTAACAAATTCTTAATATTTGCATCATTTACGTTTTATCCTTTTAAGCATAGTTATCATATCATGTATGGTAACATGTATTGATTTTTAAATTTTTATATATCGAATTGTAACGAATGGTGTATTGTAAGATCTTTTAATAAATTATATATAAAAATAATTTTTAAGAACATATTAAAGATGAAATAAAGATAAATATAATTATGGATACCAAAAATGGAAGACAAGAAAGGTAAAAAAAAAACCTAAACTCAGCTGAATAAAATAATATAAAAGTTGATCACACATGTTCCCACACAAGCATTCATTATGTGTTTTTTGTTTGCTTTTGTTCTTAGCCATGACTAATGGCTTGCACGAGAGTGGGGACTGGGTAAGAACTAAGAATAGATGTTTTCGTTCTCAGCCAGATGCGTTCTTGCCCATTCAGTGTCTTTGTAAGTCTAATCAGAACTGGACAAATATTGTCAGTACACATATTACTTACCAATACATCAGTTTAGGTCAATACATCTACGATATTTTTTCCTTTTACGATACTCTGAATGATGGTTGTGAAATGCAAGATTTTTGATACATAAGTATGATATGTACTGAGAAATAATGATAACTATGCTTTTAAGTTTTAATTATACTAAGTATATTCCACATATCGGATTTAAAGCTCCAGAAAATGAAATTTTTTGTTAGTGTTAGAGAGGATCGAGTCTAATATACTCTGGGTGGTATTGGTAATATAATGTTATGTGTAAATCAACTATGTTGGAACTCGTTGTTTAAAACTTTGGAGCTACTTTTATCCTTCTTTGTTCATGGATGGATGCAAACGTTAGACACTGAGCTTGCAGCTTCCTGGTATAATAATGTGGAGCATCATTCTGCCTTCTTTAACTACAATATGTGTGTTGCAGATATTTAAACCATATGTATGGCTTTGGCTTTGCTTAGTATCTTCACTAAATAGTTTGGTTTGTTGTGTTTATGCAGTCCTCTGTGGATGTAGACTTCTTTACTGAATATGGTGAAGGGAGCAGATACAGAATAGAGGAAGTAATTGGTAAAGGAAGCTATGGTGTTGTTTGCTCTGCATATGATACACACACTGGAGAAAAGGTCGCAATAAAGAAAATCAATGACATATTTGAACATGTTTCTGATGCCACTCGCATTCTTCGCGAAATTAAGCTTCTTAGACTCTTACGTCATCCAGATATTGTGGAGATCAAGCATATTTTGTTACCTCCTTCTAGAAGGGAATTCAAAGATATATATGTTGTTTTTGAACTCATGGAATCTGATTTGCATCAGGTCATCAAAGCAAATGATGATCTGACTCCGGAGCATTACCAGTTTTTCCTCTATCAGCTTCTTCGAGGCTTGAAGTATATACACACAGGTTATGATCTTCATTTTTAGTTAGGGGATTTTTCTTAGATTGCTTGCTGGAGCATATTTACTTTTGTTATTGCATAAAACTAGTTGCTAAATTATATGTCGTTGTGGCTGATTTTAATCCTAAATGGTGTTGTAGCAAATGTTTTTCACCGAGATCTAAAGCCAAAAAACATTTTAGCAAATGCTGACTGCAAACTGAAGATTTGCGACTTTGGTCTTGCCAGAGTGGCTTTTAATGATACACCCACTGCTATATTCTGGACAGTATGAATCTTTTTTCCTCAAACTATCACCTTCAACATAGCTCTCCTCAATTCACCACAATTAATCCTATTTGTTTGCTCACAGGATTATGTTGCAACAAGGTGGTATAGGGCTCCTGAGTTGTGTGGATCCTTTTTCTCCAAGGTGCAATATATGTTACCACTATTATCTAAGACCCTTGATCTATTTATCCAATATTTACTCCTGCTTGATATTTGAAAGTTTGGGTACATCCCTTTCCTTAACCCACCCCCCTTGTTTCTTGTTGTCCCTCTTGCTTCTTTCATTCAAACAATTATGGTAAGAATCTCTTGGACTGTATAGGCATGTAAGCTTTGCTTATAGGCACTAGTAGTACTCAAGCTGTTGGGCCAGTGATCTTTACTGATAATGGTACTTGCTCTCCTTTAGGAATAAGGAACTCATTTAATTGGATGTAGGTAAATTGGGTGCCTGCAACATTGACCGGTATCAATAGTTTAAGGAGATAATAATCCATTGCAGTGCTTATGGATTTTGTTAAGTTATAGTTTCTTAGCTTGCATGTGGAAATGGTATTGATACACAATTAGGAAATAGGAAAATTTTCTTGGTTTATTTACCAAATTATTGAAGTTATTTTCTTCCATATGCGACAGTGATAAGAAATTTGAAAAGAAAATGTAACAGATTGATACCCTATTCTTATTATTAATTTTATACTACATATATCAATTCTATACTCTATCTAGTGGTTGTTTTATTTTTCATGATGAATTTGTCAAATAGTAGTTTTAACTTTTAATTGTACTAAAGAATAAATATGTTGCTCCAAAATTTCCAATTCATTCTGAGTAAGATTAATTTGTATAGCTAGAAGTTTGAATAATAATAATACAAAAGTCCATATCATTCTCCCAAATCTGATTTGCCATGTGTATAGTAAAAGTACTCATTGCACCTTCTGAATATTGGGCTATCTTCGTCAAATATGGTTTGACAATTTGTTTTTATGTCTAACTGTAGTCAACTATGAACTGGACTATTTATTTTTACTCTCAGTTTCACTAGTTTTCACTGGGATATGTGTGTATGAGAATAATACTTTCATCTAATTTGTCTTAGATTTTTATGTCATTTAGGATGCTTTGGACCTCAACTACTTGGTTTAAGGTCATGATTTAATTGTTAATTACATTATAAAGTCTTTTATGGATACTTTTAAGGTTTAAACATACAAAAGGAATCAATGCCTATTATTGTTTGTTTCTTATACTAATATGTTTTGTGAAAAGTAGAAGATGGTAGAAAGTCAACAAGAGCATAAGATCAATGTTGCAGAGAGGAGGATGTTGCGTTGGATGAGTGGAAATATAAGACAAGATAGGATTATGAGTGAATACATTAGAGAGAAAGTAGGGGTGACACCTATTGAGGAAAAGATGGTAGAATCTCGTCTTAGGTGATTCGGCCTTGTGAGAAGAAGATCATTAGAAGCCCCAGTAAGAAGAGTACATCAGGCGGAGGATAGTCCAATAGTTAGAGGTAGAGGAAGACCAAGAAAACTATAGGTGCGACCATTAAAAAAGAGATTTAAATGGCTTTTCTAAGGACATGGTATATGATAGAACTCAATGGTGTCGTTTGATTCATGTAGTCAACCTCACATAATGGGAAAAGGCTTTTTTGTTGTTGTCGTTGTTGTTATTTGGTTGCATCTTATGCATATTACTTTTGTACTGTTTACTTTGTTGTCAAATAAAATAGTAGGTTTCTCGTGTTTGTGAAGTGAAGATGGATAATTGTTGTATCTTACTGATCTATTATCCTGTACTTAGTAAATTTATATGGTCATAAACTTTTTTGTTTTTCAGTATACACCAGCTATAGACATATGGAGCATTGGCTGCATTTTTGCAGAACTTTTAACCGGAAAACCTCTTTTCCCTGGGAAGAATGTTGTCCATCAACTAGACCTCATGACTGATCTTCTTGGAACACCATCTGCTGAAGCTATTGCTAGGGTCTGTAGTTCAGTTTCCTTTTCTTTTAGCAATTTGTTGTGTTCTTATTTTGTTACTTAATGCAACCTTGTTAGTATATTATCAGGTAAGAAATGAGAAAGCTCGCAGATACTTGAGCAGCATGCGTAAGAAGAAGCCAATCCCTTTGTCCCAGAAGTTTCCTAATGCGGACCCTCTTGCTCTTCGTTTGTTAGAAAGAATGCTGGCATTTGAGCCTAAGGATCGTCCTACTGCTGAAGAGGTTGAATCTTGCATGTCCATCCATCTGCAGTTCACTTTCTGTGTTATATCTGGTTTTAACAGGGCATCTTGTGTATAATAATAATGTTAGGCTCTGGCGGATCCATATTTTAAAGGCTTAGCCAAGGTTGAGAGAGAACCTTCTGCTCAGCCAGTTACCAAGATGGAATTTGAATTTGAGAGACGCAGGATAACTAAGGAAGATGTACGAGAGCTTATATACCGAGAGATTCTGGAGTACCATCCAAAAATGTTAAAGGAATTTCTAGAGGGAGCAGAGCCAACAGGTTTCATGTATCCAAGGTATTGTTGACTAAACCTGTACCCAAATTTTTGTTTCACTTCTCATTCTTTTGTGTTGTTTTAATACTTACTGCAATCTGTAAATTTTATAAACAACATATTTGGGTATTGCTTTCACCTCATCTTGGTACTTAACATTTTATAAATTTAGACAACTTTATGGTTTTACACTTTTACTCATTAAGGAGTCTATATCTCCAGTACCTCGTTTATTTACATTTAATATCTATATTATTCAGAATGCATATTAAAGAAGTATGGCTAAAATAATCATATTTATTAAAGAAAGTGCATAAATAAAATGTTATTACAAGCCCCAACATATATGAAGAAAACAAACTCCATTGCCTTTTCTCTTAAAGTAAAAGGTCACTTGGTTTTCAAATCTCATATTAAGCTCTTACAAATGAAGGTAAAAAATTATCTATTGCATACATACATATGTAATATTGTGATTGCTAATTGTCAAATATGCAAAAGGATTGGAAGCTCTTATGAGCTGATATTTTTGTCTTGTGTTTTGTTTGTCTATTGTTCCAGGGGTATTTCTTATCCTCAATTTCTGCATTTTCCTTTCTTTCTAAAATGAATTCTTCTTTTGTGAAAGAAAAGATTTGGATTGTTAATCATAAGCCATGCAACATTTTCTGGCTCTTTGATTAGTATGTTTTAATTCCCTATACATGTGGACCTTGAAGGTGAAGGTTCTTTTGTAAACTCTCAAACAACTTAAGTTTTCTTTTGAATACTTACTGTTTGATGGGTGTTGCTAAATCTTTTTGAAAACTTTACCTGATTATATGTTTGTTGAAATGTAATTTTAACTACAAATTCATGCTTTATGGGATTGTAAATTTGTGGATTTCAAGCATTTTAATTTGGATAGATGTATTTAGCTTTGTTTGGTTTTGTTAACCTAATCTATGTAGTATATCAGGTCAGCCTTTGATTTACCCCCCTTCTTTTTTCCTAATTCCTATTTTGAATAGTGCTGTGGACCACTTCAAGAAGCAGTTTGCATATCTTGAGGAGCATTACGGTAAAGGTGGAACTGTTGCTCCACCTGAGAGGCAACATGCATCATTACCCAGGTATCCTAATTTTTTGTTACTGTTTTTGGAAAATGTTGCTTTCTTCTTTTGGCTATTGTTCTTTTTATCTTGTCAAATGTCAATATAGAATACGCCCATTTATCTGCTTTGAAATTGCCAATTCTGCTGATTTGAGGCTGTACATGCAGGCCATGTGTGTTGTATTCAGATAACACAATACAGAATACGGCTGAGGTTGCAGATGATCTATCCAAGTGTTGCATCAAAGAAGTTGAGAAACCACCCATAGATAGGAGTAGTGGTGTCCCTATGACTCGGCCTCCTTTACAAGCTCCTCAAAATATTCAAGGTGTGATGACTGACTTCAGTTTGCTTTTTACCCCTTCTCTGTCTCCCTTTTCTGTTTTCTTCTTTCCTGCCCCTTCATATACACATGGCAGGCATTATCTGACAAGAGTGTTGTGCCTTCTTGAAGCTTGTTTCATTTTAATTCATCTTTCTTTGAACCAACAAGAGGTTGTTTCTTCATGTGTGCGCATATGTACTTCTTTCTTCAGCCACATAACAGGAATTGTGTGTGAATGGATGCAAGCAACAAATTTGTATCAAAGAAATACTGAACTTGATCTGTGGAATTTTTTTAATTCTTTTGATGACTTACTTTTTGTCATCATATTATTTGTTCTAGATGCACATTAACACATGTGCATGCACATTCACAAGAATTGGTAAAATCACTCATAGAATATGGTAATATTACATTCTCATCCTATGTACATTTGTTCTCGCCCACACCTCTCTCTTTTGTAAATCTTTTGCTGTAAAAAATTATTAATAGATGCTTGGATTGAGTAGATTTTACTTTTGTCTTTTCAGGTGTTGCTGCAAGGCCCGGAAAAGTTGTTGGTTCAGTAATGCGTTACAACAACTGTGGGGTGGCAATGACAGCAGAGGCTGAACAGCGGAGGATGGTTAGAAATCCATCTGTTTCAGCTCAGTATGCTGCTTCGAGCTGTTCGTATCCTAGAAGAAACCCAAGCTGTAAAAATGAGAGGGCAGAAGATGATGGGATTGAAGGTTCTAATGGACTGCAGCCAAAGCCTCAATACATGGCAAGAAAAGTTGCTGCTGCTCAAGGTGGAGCTGGTGGTCAGTGGTATTGATATGGGATATTGGATATGTTGAAAATGTGTCCAACAACTGCCTTGTGCCATGAAGCTCTGATATCTGGGTTCATGTCCTATGCCTAATCTTAATCATCTGAACTGAAAATTTGAAGTGGCATAACCTTGATTACTATCAAACAGTTGAAGAGCTTAGGAGACTCAAGTCTAAAGAAGTTTCTAGCGGACGTTTTTTTAAATCTTGCAATTTGTATCATCAATTTGAAGTTTGGAAGGGGTGCACATGGTCCAATTGATGATTTTCTTGCACTCTAATTTGTTAATAACAATTAACAGAGAACATGTAAGATCTGAAAAGCCATGAACTGAAGGCAGAGCAGTAGCTTCATTGCAGAATATAAGTCGTTACTTCTGCCCTAGTATATTTGGGCACCATTACAATGATATTGTATTTTTTTAACCTACTCCTAGATCATAGTCTTCTTGCGTCTCTTTCTCTAAGGCGTATCTTTGCTGTTAGTAATTTAATTTGGTGTTAAAAAAAAATTAAGTGACTAAAGAATTTTAATTCCTTCAAGTTGTTTCTCAGTTCTCATGTATGCTTGCTGAATTTATACATTAAGGTTCCTGCTCTCAGCACTCTGATATCTCTTTATATGTCTTTTCTTTCGCCCATGATTCGTAGATGCTTTTCAGGCCTTTTTGTAGGCGAAAGTGGGCACACACTTTTGATGCCATATAGGAAAAGGAGACACAGACCCCAAAAAAAAAAAAAAAAGAGGGGACAAGGAGACGAGTAACTAGATCACAACGGTTTCTAAGCAGGCCCTATTTTGCTCAAATAAAGAAGATTCTATACAAAGAATGGCAAGGGGAATCTGAATTGATTCCGAGTATAAATACCACAATTATTTATTATGTACAAAGTTGTCTCTTTATTTAGCCTCTTCTCTTCATTCATATCTATTTACCGAGAGTGAGTGAGTGAGAGAGTGTTGCTCCATGTTTCGCAGGCTGTTGTGCACCTCTCTCCCCCATCTTCCAATCATCCCACCACACAACACCAACCACCAATACCACTTCTTCTCTCTCCGCTTCCCCATTCTCAATTCTCTCACCCAAAAAACTTCACCTTCACCTTCACTGTCCACTTCCCCTTCCCCACGCTTCTCCTCCTCCAAAATGGGCGATGCCCGCAGACCCCTATCGGTTCCCATTCCGGCCATCGACAAAGCCGACCGCTCCGAGCTCTTCCGGGCCCTCGAAGCCTCCCTTGGTTCCTCCTTCAGCTCCGACCCCCTTTACCCCAACCCCAACCCGCTTATCATCGTCATCAGCGGGCCCAGCGGCGTCGGCAAAGACGCCCTCATCAATCGCCTCCGCGAGTCCCGCCACGGCCTCCACTTCGTCGTCACCGCTACCAGCCGCCCCAAGCGCCCCGGCGAGGTCCACGGCAAAGACTACTACTTCGTCTCCAAAGAGGAGTTCCTGTCCATGGTGGAAAGGGACGAGCTTTTGGAGTATGCGCTAGTGTACGGGGACTACAAGGGTGTCCCCAAACAGCAGATTCGGGAGTACATGGGGAAAGGGTATGATATTGTGCTTAGGGTTGACATCCAGGGCGCTCAGACTCTCCGGAAGGTTCTTGGGAAATCGGCGGTTTTCGTGTTTTTGGTGGCGGAGAGCGAGATGGCCATGGTGGAGAGGCTGGTGGATAGGAAGACGGAGACCGCGGAGTCGTTGTTGGTGAGGATTGCCACTGCCAGGGAGGAGGTGAAGCATGTCAAGAATTTTGATTATGTTGTTGTGAATGCTAAGGGGAAGCTTGAGAATGCGGTTAAGTTGGTGGAGTCTATTATTGATGCCGAGAAAGCTAAGGTCCGGCAGAGGAGTGCTGTCATATAGATGAGTTTGGGGCAAGTGGTTGTGCTTGTTTACTTTCAGGTATGCTAATGCTATGCATGACCTTTTGATATGATGCTTATTATGAATTGTGTATGAAATCCTCTGTTGGAAGTTTCAGCTTAATTCCATGCTTTGTAATGCAAGCATTTTTGTTTTGAAAAATGACCATCATACACCCCTTTTAGGGGTGTATGTGTATGCACTTTGACACCCTTTTTAAGGGTGTCAGATTTAGTGAGAGAAAGTGATAAGAAAAAGTAAGTATGATGAATGGTATTGAGAGAAGTGTGAAAAGAAGTATATGCACCGGTAATGGTAAGAATATCAGAACTGGTTTGTTTTTAACCTACAATATGTTGTCTAGTGTACTGTAGAATTTAGGCACTAAATAAAAACTTGATGCATAAAAATAATTATTATAGTAGATATTTTATTTACTAAAGAGTCATGGTTCTATGTATTCAAGTCTAAAACTACTCAAGATTTATGGTTATCTGTATTTCAAAAGTTAATTAAGTCTAGGAAAGTCCAATATTGTAATTAGGGGTCTAAGTAATTAAAAACAGTCTAAGAGTTAGTCAAAAGTTATTAATTAAGTCACTAAAGAGTTCAGTCAGTTCTAGATACATATTGGGTTGGAGGGAAAGGGTTGGAGCCGAGTTTTGTTCTATTGGGTCAATAAATACTGATTCTTTATGTAATTTTCAACAGAGTTGAGAATGAAAAATTGAGAATTAAGTGAGGTATATTCAGAATATAATATTCTGTTTTTTCTTTTCAATTTCGGATTAGAATTCTGATATTATCAGATTTCTGTCCAAGGAGGTGGACTCTTCCCACACAACTCTTTTATTCCGAATTCCTACCCAGCCTATTTCCATAATTCCCTATCCACCCAACCCTTATATTTAAATAATTGCTGGGCTGCATCAGTTTGGTATCAAAGCAGGTTTTTTCAGGGACTACCTTTCTCTCCTATGGCATCAAGGTGTGGCAGAGAATTTCAAGGCAGGCTATTTTGCACTCCAATGGAAACATGGAGTGGAAAAGAATTTCGAGGCAGACCATCATGTGCTCCAATGGCAACATGGAGTGGGAGAGAATATCAAGGCAGATCATATTGAGCTCCAATGGCGAAACATAGTGGAAGAGAATTTAGAACAAGAATCTCTGATCGTGAAAGAGATGAATTGCTGCTGCAAATTGTGGAAGACATTCATGATCTATCTAATCGAATTGCAAGTTTAGAAACTTGGATACTCTAGCCAAATGCTCCAAAAGTCATACCAAGAAATTCTGATTTTAAAATAGTAAAAAGTTCAAGCAAGCAAGATGATGATAAAGTTGCAAGAAATTTGAATTTTCCTGAAGATGAAGAAGTCAAAAAGCAAGGGGATGTAGAACAAACACCTTTTAAACAAGATGAAGATGAAGTTACCAGAAATTTGAATTTTTGTATAGATGAAGAAGCTGAAAAGCAAGAGGATGAAGAACAAACACCTTTGAAACAAGATGATGTGAAAAATTTTAAAGGAGTGAAACAAGTGACAATGGTGATGCAACACATTACTGCAACTCCTAAGGATTCTGTTGAGGATAATTGGCCTCGAAACAACATTTTCAACACTAATGTGAAGTTCGAAGATCGAGTAGTCAAGTTATCATCAATAAAAAAGTGAAGGATCACAAGTAAGACAACCAGCAGCAAAGATTGTGAACACATTGTTATTGAAGCAGTTAGAAGGAGAAAATAAGACTGCAAATTCTCTCATCAAACATTATGGACCATTAAAGATATTGATGAAGAACAAATTATTCATACACTTCCTAAGGTGTCAAAAGCAATTTGGGATACTGAAGATTTTCTCAATCAGAGACAAGGGGAATATATGGAATTTCTTGTCAATTGGAAGAAAAGGAAAAAAAAGGGACTCGAAAAGCACTTGGGTTAATGTAACTGACTTTGAACAAAATACTCCAGACTATTCAAGACATGTCAAGCCTTTAACTCATCAGAGACGAGTTCTGTCCAGGCCGGGAGAATTGATGCAGAAAAATAATTATTATAGTAGATATTTTATTTACTAAAGAGTCATGGTTCTATGTATTCAAGCCTAGAACTACTCGAGTTGTGGTTATCTGTATTTGAAAAGTTAATTAAGTCTAGGAAAATCCAATCTCGTAATTAGGGTCTAAGTAATTAAAAACAATCTAAGAATCAGTCAAAAGTTATTAATTAAGCCACTTAAGAGTCCAGTCAGTTCTAGATACATATTGGGTCTATAAATAGTGATTCTCTATGTAATTTTCAACAGAGTTGAGAATGAAAAATTGAGAATTAAGTGAAGTATATTCAGAATATATTATTCTGTTGTTTCTTTTCAATTTCGGATTAGAATTCTGATTTTTTCAGATTTCTGTCCAAGGAGGTGGACTCCTCCCACACACAACCCTTTTATTCCAAATTCCTACCCAGCCTATTTCCATAATTCCCTATCCACCCAACCCTCATATTTAAATAATTCCTGGACTACATCAAAACTACTATTTAATGTGCTCAGTTACCAGGTTATGGTTTTTTGAGTAATCTTAGCAACAAATCTACTTCAGCATTTAGGTTATGTGTACTACAGAAATTGCTGAGGTGCCTGAGCCCGATCTCCTTTGTGATGGGGGCAAATGCCACATAGAATTTTGTTCTTGCTATTCGGGTGTTATGTGTCTCTCATTGTAATTGGGGTAGCATCCATTTATGCTTATGAATAGTTGTTTTCCACAATAAGCAGCCGTGTTTGTTGGTGGTCTTTCTTTCAAGGTCAGCAGGGTATGCTTATACATATACTTGGTTATGAAGAGTTAGTGATTGGCTTTATTACAGTGAGCTGAGTCAGTTGTTGTTATGATTGTCTGAACAGATTATAGGGGTCATTATGGATAGGTGTGGTTAACTTATTAACTGATTAGAATTGATATTGAAAAACAAATTGTCTATGGTTGTTCTTGTCACTCTGTTTTATTTTTTTTATCCATGTGAGATGCAATATTTTTTCTTGAACTCATATTTTGTGTTGCATATTAGAAATTTATGGCCTTCAATTGAGATAATCCTTTTGCTCTCTACTGGCTTGCTGTCTTAGAAGTTAGAAGTATAACACCTAGGATGATTAATCTGTCAGTCTCTGTAAATTGAATGTTCCCTGTGCCCTCAACCTTCGTTTCCTTGTACTCATTAACCTTTGATAAGTTGAATTACTTCAAAATTTCTGGTGTAAAGTCTTGCAATTTGGAGAATAAAATGCATGCTTTTGCTATGGTCATAAATAGTTTATCACCAGAATTTGGCAATCTAGTACTGAGGCATGTATTTTTACAGAGTGGTAGACGAGAGAGAATCTCTCTCAAACATTTTCATACACTGGCTGATTCTATAAATTTGATTAGTTGTTGAGGATAAAATTATCCATGTTCCATCATGGAACGGATTGGTGATTCCGACCCATTTTTGAGGAAATGACAATTACCCATTCCCTTATTGCATTGGAGGTACAATATCCATTCGTTGGGAAACAAAGTTGGAGTAAAATGTTCATTTCATCAGACCAACTTCGGATTAACATGTGAGTATTGATTGAAAGATGCAGCTTTTGTTCATAAATGAAGTTTGTTGAGATTGACTTCTGACATTTGCCCATGCCCCTTGGACAATGGAAAAGTTTAGATAGTGGCACTTGGCAGGCTTAGAAAAAGTAGTAGAGATAGGGGGCTGCTACATTTGAACATTCATTAAAATTAGGGTACTATCAGTTGCACATTGTTTGAGTGAAGAAGGTTAAAGGTTAGAAATATATTTTGCAGAGCGAGACATTGGGATTATGAATTCAAATTTGAGAATGTCTCATTCTTGGTTGGAGTGTAAAATCCTTATCATGAACCATCTCTCCCAAAAGCTAAAGCTCTTAGGTGAAGGCACATGAATGATTTTATGTATCTAACACGTCCCCTCATGTAAGAGTCCTTTGGCATTGAAGCATGGACAATGCATAGGCCCACCTTCCTTGTGCTGAAATTTAACTTTTTATTAGAAGAATAAGGGCAGCAAGGATTGAACTTTAGACCACTTAGTCATAGAGGCTCTGATACCATATCATGAACCATCTCTCCCAAAAGCTTAAGCTCTTAGGTGAAGGAACATGAATGGTTTTATATATCTAACAATCCTTATTCCTTTTTATTATGGAAGTGCATGTTATTCGGGGATCAATTTATTATTGTTGGATTTGCCTTGTCTTGATAATAAGTAGCAATGCTTGCTATTTATTTATTTTAATAAGAACTGTTCCTTACATTTTTATTATGTGGATTGATATCAATTGTGATAAATCACATATGTTATGTGGCAGTATGTTGTAGCTCCTTATATTATAAAGGACTGACTTGAACACCTTATAGTTAATTTTTCATAGAGTAACTAACTATTTCATTTTTTTTCCCTGGCTAACAGAAGTGAGTAGTGCCTTCGAGCTCATGTTTTCTTGTACTTACAACCTGCAAGTGGTCACTGTTTGTATTGTTAATATTTGCTTTTTCCTTGTAGGTTTTATGACAGCTGATAAGCCGGGGATGCTAGTAAAACTCTAATTTGTGATTTCTGCTCATTGTCAATGACAAGCACGATGTTCCTCTGTGCTTTCCTACAATTGATGTCATCATGGGCAGACATGTTGGTAATGCTTGTGGTGATTCTTCCAGCACTTCCTGCTGTTGCAGCATCAAATGAAGTACAAGTGTTTGTTCTTGATGAATAGAAGTTTTAATTATAACGCCTAGTATCATTTGTTTAATTTTATTCGTTGATCTGGTAGGACATATTTAATTATTTATGCAGGCAGCAAGTTGAATTTAGTGGATTGAAAACAGTGAACTGAACTGATGCAAAAAAGCCTTGATACGTCGTGTAATCCTTCTACTGAACTGATTCATAAAGCCAGTAGCTCAAACCTATTGGCAATAGGTTTTTATTCATATACTGGGTCCCACTTCCTCTCCTCTCCTCTCTTTCACTCTTGGTTAAACTGCAAAATTTAGGTATGCTTGGTAAGGATATGGAAACCAGATGGAAATGAATCAATTTTGTACTTGTGCTAATACATGCATGGTAAAGAAAGGTGGAAAAATAGATGGTGACAAATTATATCAATCTTTCTTGGTGTGTTTGCAACTAGGCTTTGTGAACGTTAAAATACAGATCCTAGTCTCTATTATTTTATTTTTGTTATTCACTCTTCAATTTTAACTGCTATAATTTTCGCTCCCATCAATCGTATTCTTGATTTAATCACGTGCTCATTGTATTTTTATGGTTTATTGATGTGGATTTGATGCAATGTCGTTATTATTATTATTATTTTGTACATTTTTTTAATTAAAAATGAGTTAGTGGTGAAACATTTGAGTATTTTGCATTAAGTTTATATGCCTAAAATTCTGTATCATTATTGTACTAAAAGAATATTGCTATTTTTTTTTTTTCATCGTAATATTTCGTATGTGGGTTATGTAAAGAAGTTTTTGCCGTGTAAGTCATGTCATGAGATTAAATTAGGAGTGGGAGAAGATTGGGGATGAGCTTTGTTGAAATTCAAAGTTTTTAGATGAAGGGAATAGGTGCTTGGTAAAAGATTAAAACTCTGACTTGACTTACTCCCCACAATGACATTGCACCTCTTTACAAAAGTGCTTATTTCTCTCCAAACGCATGATTGTAGACTTGTAGTGGACAGTTATACACGTTAAGATACCATGTTTATTGCTTTCAAAGTAGGAGACAATGGAAATGAAAAATAATAGAAAAGAAAGGAAACAACACCTAGGCCTAGCAAGCCCCTCATCCCCATATCCAATCCACCCCACCCACCCCCCCCCCCCAAATAAAAAAAAAACTCCGTTGGCTTAAGGTTGTAAGCTAACGCAGCTCTGTTTTACGTGTACGCGTAAAATAAAAACAAAAAATTCCGCAAGCAAAAATGTATGACGTGTTCCCTCAAGGTACCCAAACAGAATCTAGAAGTGATCATTGTTAGGTCCTTTATCATTTCCTCTTTTTGCTTTCTTTTTCGGCCTCTCTTTTTTCTCTTTCACTTTCTTTCGTTTTTCTCTTTTTGCCTACGCTTTCTGGGACCCGAAAACAAAATGAAAGATTTGATGGAGACCCCAATTTGTTAACAGCAGAATGTTGCTCGTACGGAACTCATTGAATTAATATTGAACTATCTCTATCTTTCCCTTTTGTTCAAGAAATGAAACAATATATTATAAATATGAACAATTTCTGTCACTAATTATTGGACCACAGGCCAATCCCAGTTGTTATGTGATCAGACCTAATGGTCTTCTGACCAAGTGATTGATTGCTTAGAAATAATGGCAGCTAAGTAATGCAGTGTATGCTTTGCATATGTGAATTGAATGCTTGTGGCATAGTGTTACTATGGATATGAATGATCAAAACGAATATTTCCATTTTTTTATTGCACAAGATGGGCAGCACGCATGAGCAACGTAATTAGCCATAAGCTACAGCCTTCAAAGCAACTCGGTTTTTTATAAAGATTTTTGAGCCAGATCAGAGGGTGATAATATATCCGTGCACTCCAAGCGATAATTGAAGAGTTTCTCCATAGGGTATATCTTTTAACAAAATGTGCAGTAACTAATGATAAGAAAAGTAATATTTGCGTGTAATTTTTTATAACTTCACTTTTACATGCTCTAATTTTTTCATAAAGCTTAATGCAATTCTTGTAGGGAAGACACACATTTTGTATGGATTCTACACAGGTCTTGAATAGATTCTTTTATGTAAAAAATGTTGTAAATGAAAAACGATATGCAAGAATCATTTCCTATTAATAATATATGATTATTAATGCGTTTAAATTAGTTTATTTTATGTTTAAAATTGTTTATAATCAAAAACTTTTTTTAAAAGATAAGCAATTATTTTCTTATAAATAAATTTTCTCAAACATGCGGAACGAACTGTTTGGTGATAAAATTGTTAGCTGGCAAACCACTCCAACTTGTTTTGTTACTTGATATATATTAAACCAGGTCAATGCATTTGAATTGAGAACTACATGCATGGTAGGATTTGATTTGAACTGTAGAAATGACGAGGACTAGTTCCAAATTACAGTCTCGTCGCACGAGTTTTTTTTTTTTTTTGGTGTATGGTCAAAACCAAAGACGTATAAAATATAAACAATTAGTGTTTTGATATTTTTATCATTAATAAAACATATATTTTTTTCATACTCTTTTTAATACTATTGATCATATTTATTTATTTTTATTATTTTCTCTCATTAAATTTGATACTTAAAAAAAAATATTAATAATATATATACTTCTAAAAAAAATATATAATGATCATTTTTCAAACAACTTGAGTAAAGGTTACTTGTTCTTTTGGTACTGCCTGAACTTATTTTTGTCTGGATGTCAAAGAGACAAAAGGATTAAACTGGTTAGCAAACAAAATTATTGACTTTTGTGTGTACTTTTTTTTTTATCTGAATGTCAAATGAAAAAAGGACTAAACTGCAGTAACTAATAGATGATAAGAAAAACTAATATTTGCGTTTTTTGTTTTCTTAAATTTTACCTTTACATGCTCTAATTTTTGCATAAGCTTAATGCAATTCTCGTTGGGAAGACTCACATTTGTTTGGATTCTACGCAGGAATCATTTTTAAAGATTTTTTATGTTAAAAATGGTGTAAATGAAAAATGATGTGCAAGACAGAAAGAATCATTTCCTCTTGGTAATATATGATTATATTTGAGTTTAAGTGGTCCACTTTAAATTTGTTTTTGAGATAGGGGGGACCATATTAATAGTTTGAGTACAGTTTGTGAAGAAAAGTTGTGCAATTGGAATAACAACTACCACAAGACACCAGAATTTCTGTTTGTTAATAAATCGTAATCATAAGTTGATCGGAGACTAAGAGAGATTCTTGTGCACGTACGCAGTTGGATGATAAACTATTAGCTGGGAAACTACAGCAACTTGTTTTGTTACTTTGACATAGTCAATGTTTTTGAATTGAGAACAACATGCATGGTAAAATTTGAATGAAGTGTGTAAATGACGAGGACTAGTTCCAAATTACAGTTGATTGTTGCACAAGTTATTTTGTTTTTTGTATTTTTTTTTCTTTTGTCAGAACCATAGAAGTATAAACAATTAGGTTAAAAATAAAAAAGGTTACTCGTCCTTTTGGCATTGCCTGAACTTTTATGTTGTCTGAATGTTAAAGGAAGAAAAAGACTAACCTTGTTAACAAACAAAATTATCTACTTGTTACTTTTTTTTTTTAAATAGTCGAATTATATCATATCACAAAAATATAAAGTTTTCTTAGTACTAATTTTTTTCATTTATAAGACTCAAATTTAAGACTTTATTTAAGAAAAATAAATATCAAACTACTTAATCAACTAAATATTAGTATTGACTTGTTATTAGTTACAAATAAAAAAACTCCGAATAATTCAGAAGGACGTGAATCTTAAATAGGTCCACTTTAGCTATAAATGTAAACATTAATGGGATAAAGACGATTTTCATATTTTGGTAGAGGGCAAGTTACTGAATTACTGTATGCCTACTACGTACTAAACCTAGCTTGACTCTAACAACAAACTTTCTAGAAAGAGAAGTCAACCTTCACAAGAGATAGAGAGGGGAGAAAGTTAACCCTTCCCCAAGCTACTAGGATTGCTAGCAAAGCATAACCAACTTCTTGGAAAATTGACGGAAAGAGAAGCTTGGCGTTACTCTTCCTCCAACATGCCACATAATATAATAAGCGTGTCCCCTAAGCTCTCCATTCTCATTCATTCTTGTATAAAACCCATCTTTCCCCAACACTCACCCTCTGTCTTAGATACACACAAACATTCAAGACTTCGCATTATCATGGATCATAGGCGTTCTGTGGAAGGAGAGGGAAGCATTCATCTACAAGTTGGTGAACTCCAGAGGCTAAGCGAGACCAGCAGCACATGCAACACAATGTTTGAGCCCCGTGGCCTTGGCAGTATTGAGAAGAGAGACAGTAGTTCTGATAATCCTGTCTCTCCAACAACAACCACAGCAGTTAGAGCACCAGAAAAGAAGCTCACCCTCTTTGCACTGAGGCTTGCAGTGCTTGAAAAAACAGCAACCGGGTTGGGAACTCTTGGTTTTATTTGGGCAACCGTTGTCCTTCTTGGTGGTTTTGCCATTACCTTAGACAAAACCGACTTCTGGTTCATCACCATCATACTTTTGATTGAGGGGACGAGGATCTTCAGCAGGAGCCATGAGCTTGAATGGCAGCACCAAGCCACATGGTCTATTACTGATGCTGGAATCAATAGTTTCCGTATGCTGAGGTCTAGTTCAAACTTCCTCCTTCAAAGAATCAAGAACCTTTGCAGGCCAATTGCTGCAGTCAAGAAGCACAGCCAATACAGAAGAGACACAGTGGAGGCTTCTGTGGTAACCCCTCAGTATAGGGATACCACAAGGACACCAACTCGTACGTGGATTAGCTCAGATGTTCCACTTCTACCATATGTTAAATGGTTTTTCCTTTCAAGGCATATCAGTAAGCTTCTCTATTGGCTTCAGCTTCTTTCTGCAACAGCTTGCGTGGTTCTCTCATTAATAAAACTCATCAAGCATAATTATGGAGAGGTTGCCAAGGGTGACACAGACAAGAGGAACCGGGAATCTGCTCTGAATATATTTTATGCCTTGGCTCTGGCAGAAGCTTTGTTGTTCTTAACTGAAAAGGCTTACTGGGAATGGAAAATCAGGTACTGCAAACTGTTGGAAGAGGTTAACAAAGAGTGTGAGTTGGGGCCATCAGGAATAGTGTCTATTAGAAGGTTCTTTTATGATGCCTATTCAAGGTGTGTCAATGGAAGCATATTTGATGGCTTGAAAATGGACATGTTCAGTTTTGCTATGGATCTCTTGGCTTCAAATTCACCTGATGAGCAGCTCATTGGAGCAAGAATTCTTCGCCAATTTGCAGTCAGCAAGAGATTTTCTGATGATACCCTTCAAAAGATTGGAATTTCCATCTCTGTGGTTGAGAGACTAGTTGAGATGTTGAATTGGACAGATTACAAGGAGGAAGAGATTAGGCTGTCAGCTGCAGAGATTTTATCAAAACTAGCTGGCAAGAAGCAAAACTCTCTTCGCATAGCTGGGATACCAGGAGCTATGGAATCAATATCATCTCTCCTCCAAACTAACAGGAATTCTATACCTGCAGCTGATGAAATTGGAGAAAAGAAGCTCATATTTGATCATCCCAATTATGGTTATTGGACATTTAACCATTTGGGACTCCTCATTCTGAAAAAACTTGCCCATGATCATGACAACTGTGGAAAGATTGGAAACACAAGAGGCCTCCTCCCAAAGATCATAGATTTCACACATGCTGAAGAAAGGTTGCTGAAGAATGAACATGTTACTCCATCCCAAATTCTGACAGTGAAGAGATCTCTGCAGTTTGTGAAGATGCTGGCTAGCACAACAGGCACTACTGGGAAACATCTTCGAAGAGAGATTTCAGAGATAGTTTTCACAATCAGCAATATCAGAGATATTTTAAGGCATGGAGAGAAACACCCCCAGCTACAGAAACTGAGCATAGAAATTTTAACCAGTCTGGCATTGGAAGAGGAAGCAACAGAAAGGATTGGTGGTACAGGTGGAGTACTTAAAGAATTGTTCAACATATATTTCAAGCAGAACATACCAGAAGATCAGAAAGATGTAATCACTGTTGCTGGTGAGGCCCTAGCAATGCTGGCATTAGAAAGCAAGATGAATTGCCATCGAATTTTGAAGTTGAAAATTCTGGAAAGGCTTGTAGAAGCATTGAAAGTTCCAGTGCTTCGTGTCCATGCTGCTAGAATTCTAAGAAATTTATGCACCTACAGTGGATCAGAATGCTTCAACCAGCTAAAAGGGGTAACAGCCGCAGCACCCACAGTAAGTGTTATTCTGACCATTATAATTTTGGACATTTGAACTTTATATTATGTTTCTATCCAGCAAAAATTACACAGATGAGAAAAAACAAGAAAATCTTGATCCATTTTTAACCATTCCTCAACCCTGCAGATACTTCAGGCAATCATGTCAGCAGAAAACAAGCTACAAGAAGTGATGGTTGGACTAGCTGCAAATGTTTTCACATTCATGACTTCTTATGAATCAAGCACCGTGTTTGAAGAATCTGGAATCACTCAGGCTGCACTAGCAAATAAATTAATCCAGATTCTCAAGAAACACCAATATCCACCAAGTAAGGTTCCAAGGATAAGGAGGTTCGTGATAGAGTTGGCGATTTGGATGATGAAAGACAAAGCAGAAAACATACATTCCTTCAAGGATCTGGGACTGGAGGAGGTGCTGGAGGGTGTCTTAGAGACCACATCAGAGCTTGAAAGCTTTAATGTCTTCTCTGGTACTGTTGGACTGAACCGGCACAATCTAACAATTCACTCACTGGTTGAGACAGCATTGAAGTTGCTGGAGGATGGGTAACATAATCAAACACAGCCCACATTGCAAAATCAGTAATCCATGTTGATCCAGAGCAACCACTGTAATAATGTACTTGTACATATGCGTGTGTAAACTAGTAATTCTCCAAGAAGGCTGCCATGTTTGCTTGGGCTGGAAAGCTAGCCTTATTCAATAATTTATTCATTAATTTTTTTTTCAGATTCAATGTTATAGTTGAATTAACTAACTATCCATATTTCTTCTCTATTGTTAGCACATTACTTCCTGCTTCAAAATTCAAAAAATTCAATGAACTTGGAATTTTACTTTTAAAGGCTATATTGTAAGTTATAACATCTATATTTAGACCAAGGCCATATATAAACTTGGCTTTTTCTTCTTTAGACCATACTGATTTAGGAATAATCTTTTGATTGCTGCTTCTATCCTTGCTCAGAAACCCTGCATATAGTGTCTCAACAAAGTTTCATGGTTACATTGGTACCGATGTTTTGATGCTACAGTTGAGGCAGCCAATGAAGTTATTCTAACAATACATTAGACAGTTAAAATGAGACAGAGATCTTGACGAAATTGAAATTATTAACAGATCCAAAATATTTTCAACCACTTTCCCTCCGCCAATATCCAAACCAACTATTATTATTATCTGACAAATAGACAAAACAGAACACATTCAAATGGAACCAACACATCAAGTGTTAAAATAGTCACATCATAGAATGCTCCTAGAATGCTGCTTTCAGTCCCTATTCATGACTTATTTACAACTTAATGCACACAAAAATTCGTAGACTCCGGACCAACATCCTAGGCAATCACTTTGGAGACCACTCCTGCACCAACTGTTCTGCCTCCCTCTCTTAAAGCAAATCTTTGTCCTGTTTATAGATAAAATGATTACTGACAGATCATATTGTTGAATGTAATCACAAAAAAGTTGCACATATGAAATTAAAGTAAATAATAACTAAGAAGCATGCATCGGACAATTACAGCTCCTGGTTTCTATTAAAATCTAGACCCTCCAAATTGATTTAAAATTACATGCTACACACATTAATTTTTAGGGGGTATAAAAAACCATAATTACACAAAGAAGTATAAGGAGAACGTAAAGACTGCTAAAATCTGTAGATTATGAGCTGAACCCACTTAAAGTAGCTGGCCCTGTAGTTAGTACTAAAGTTAGAAGATGCTTGATCAATTTATAGAGATTACAGAAGAATGGCTGGAATGAGAGACCAAAAATACATTATATAAGTAGTCTTTCTCGTTGAAATAGAGTTCTAGCAACCTTCAGAGATTAACATAGGAGAATCAATATCAAGGCTAGAAAGGATTACTGTTCCACTGCAATCATGGAAGACTTAATCTTAGTTTGTATCTCTTGTTCCCTCGCTTTACAATGTTTTCAAGTAACCAAAAAATTCATGTGGCTAGCAATTATTCTGTCTAGTTTTAATTGTATATATTTTCATCAGATTAAGAGATCAAGGGCTATATTTAAAGCTGCTATACAAGTATCTGCACCAATGGAAATATCATATTTTAGATACATTCAGTTTATTCGAAACTGAGCTGTAACCTGTAGGTTTAGTTTCTTGATGTCCTGTACTTTCTGCTTTGGGCAGAAATTTCCATTCTTACCATGACATCCATTTACGTTTGATTGATTGAAAGATGAGAGTATTTAGTAACCAGTATTCAATAATTAATTCTAAGAAAGCTAGAGATGATTAGAAAAATTATTTATGTGACCTATCATAGATAATGCAGCATCTTTATCTTCTATGCAACATCTAGGATTCAACCTACCTGCTTCAAGAGGAACAGGTAATATCAGCTCAAAAGTTGCAGTCACATTATCACCAGGCATAACCATCTTAACATTTTCAGGTAATTGCACCTTTCCGGTAACATCTGCAGTCCTCATGTAAAACTGAGGCGTATAATTAGAGAAAAAAGCAGTATGACGGCCACCTTCATATTTTGAGAGGACATAAATCTCTGCTTCAAACTTCTTATACGTTTTCAATGCACCAGGCTTGGTAACAACCTATAATTTTCACCAAAATAAGGTTTTAAAACAGGGAAAAAGAAATTTGGTTAACTAGCGATGTGTACACGGGATAAATTAAAGAGAAGGTTAAAATAAATAATTATTCTATATAGTTTTATTTAATTTTAATCTCGAATTCTATAATTTTTTTATATCAATTTTTATGTGTTTATTTATTTAGATATTTTTCACCTTATTATTAAGAATATACTAAGTTGATTTTTAATGTCAAATTATACTAACAAAATAATTTTAAATTGACAGATATTATAATGACTACGTATTTAGAGATATTCAAAACTCGACTTGTACTTACAAAAATTAATAAATGAATATATTTTGGAAATACAAAGATAACAACACTGTCAATTTACGGGTATTTAAGATCTGACCTATCCTACTAACTCATCTCAACTCGAAGCTAATTGGAACGGTTTGAGTTTTAGAAATTAGACCGTAGTGTTTTGGAGTTGGGGTCGAGTTGTACCTTGCATTGTCTCAACTCAGCTCGGTATCACACATTATCTTAAAACTTATTTTTTTTTATAATTAGTTATAAACAATAAGATTCATGACTTAAATTAATAATTTTTACATATGATAATATATTTATATTAATATTATTTGTTTTGAAATATATATTATAAAAAATACCTTAATTTTAGTTTCATACTTGTATAATTTTATGATTTTACTATGCATAATGTTCAAATTTATATTGAAACCAAACCTGTAACCATCTCATAACACTCCTAGTTACCATCATCAAGTGTATTGAAGTGCTTATAATAGTATAAAAATAATAACAAAAATGTACCTATCAAAGAAAATATAAAAATATTTTATAACATTATTTAATAACATATTTTATATTAGAATATAAAATATTTTATAATATATATATTAGAATATAAAATTCATAACTTTTACACAATATGATAATATATTTATATTGATATTTTTTATATTGAAATATATATTGTAAAATATACTTTAATTTTAATTTCCTACTTCTATAATTTTATGATTTAGTTGTTTATAATGTTCGATTTCGGGTTATAAAATTAAACACATAGTGTTTCTAAGTCTAAGTCGGGTTGTACCTCGTCATACCACACATTATTTCAAAATCAGTACTTTTTCTTTTATAATTAGTTATAAATGATAAGATTCTTGACTTAAATTAATAGCTTTTGCACAATATTTTTTATTTTTATTTCCCAGAGTTTCCTCCCACATGATAAATGAGAGACTAATCTCTCGAGATAAGTCAGGCGCCTAAGCGAGAATTATAACGTCCCGAGACTACCTGCAGGATGGATGAGTGTCCCCACAAATCAACACGAGTCTTTTCAGTGTGCTTTGTCCTCACTTACACGCATCCTAGGAAACTTCCCAGGAGGTCACTCATCCCACAAGTGCTCCAAGTCAAGCACGCTTAACTATGGAGTACTTATGTTTTTGGCTCCCGAAAACAAGATGCATATTGTTGATATGAGTGGTGCTAATCAATTCCTTTAAGTCATCCTCAACTATGTAGTCTCATACCTGCACAGTCTCTGAATACCTCTCATTCCGGTGTGTATTCAATTCATTCATGTATCCCTCGACCTAGAAGCCTGCCAGGAGCCGCTCTTTGTCCGTGCTTCATCTTTTGCACCGGCGATCACTCCCCGCCCTCGTCGGCCCTGGGTGTCACATGTCCACCAACTTCCGCATGGTTCGTCCCCGAACCACACCGTACTGGGAGAGGTCCCGCTCTGATACCATTTGTAACGTCCCGAGACTGTCTACAAGATCGATAAGTGTCCCCACAAACTAATACGGGTCTTTTCAGCGTGCTTTGTCCCCATTCACACACATCTTAGGAAACTTCTCAGGAAGTCACCCATCCCACAAATGCTCCCAAGTCACGCTTACTTATCTCTTGGTTCCCGAAAACAAGATGCATCTTCTTTCTAAGCTATAAGTACTCCATATTCTTGACTCCACTTGTAAAACAACCTTTGTTTCTTAGATGCGTGTGAGAAAAAAGCTCAAAAAACCCATATTGGTTTGTGGGGACACTCATCGATCTTGCAGACATTACAAGAACCCCTCTCAACGATTTTTTCCATATGCATGAATCCCGAGATTGAACTCAGGATCACATACATAAGGGATCCCAAACCCCTTCCACTCAGACTAACACACGTTGATAGCTTTTACACAATATGATAATATATTTATATTGATATTATTTGTTTTGAAATATATATTACAAAATATACTATAATTTAGTTTTGTACTTATATGATTTTATGACTTAACTATGCATAATATTCAAATCTATATTGAAGTCAAACCTGTTCCACAAACACCCCTAATTGTCATCATCAAGTGCATTGAAATGCTTATAGCAGTATAAAAATAATAACAAAAATGTACCTATCAGAGAAAATTAAACTATGTTATCAAAAATATAAAAGAGTATAATTTGTTTTGAAATATATATTATGAAATATATCTTAATTTTAATTTTTTATTTTTATAATTTTATGACTTAACTATACATAATATTTAAATTTATATTATAACTAAACTGATCCAAACCTATCTTACGAACCCTCGTAACTCCCATCATCAAGTGTATTGAATATTAACATAATTTAATAATTTTATAGTAAATACTTTAATATTTAATATTTTAATATTAAAATATTTTAATCAAAACATTAATAATTTAATATATTTTATTATTAAGATAAAATATTTTAATAGATTTCATGAAAATGCAACACGTGGAATGAACAATAAAATTTTCATTCTACTTTGTTCTATTAATATATAGATAAATTAGTAGATGTTAATGTAAAACTCTTATATACCAATTAAACTCAAAATTAAATCAGTAAGTCATACATGAAATTGGAGCCTTAGGTCCTCCACTTATCTAAGATTTAATTAGTAATATATGAAATTTATTTTTTATGACCAAAAAGGAAAATTTTTATTTAACTTATATTTAGTTTCTTTAATTTTTCATCTCGACCTCTACATTTTTATTATATAAATGAAAAATTAGGTAGACAATTTTTGGTATAGTAAAAAAATAGTATATAAAGTCATTGGATTACATGTAAATTTATATAGAAAAAGTTATAATGTGATCATATAAAATTTAGTTTTAATATAATCCTATATAAATTTATACATTTTATTAAATAAAATAAAATTATTTTCAATTATTACTTATTTTGATCCGGCTACATTTATTTGCTAGATCCGTCTTGCATGAATGCTATTTTATAAGCTACAGTAAAGAAGCTTCGCCCACACTGCCACACATAATTCAAGCTTAACCCACAACACTACCATTACCATGTGATGCACCAAAAAAAAAAGGACAAATAAAGAAAAACGTGAGAAAAGGCAGACAGTCTACAGCAGGAGGAAAAAGTAAGAAAAGGAGAAAAATGACTGAAATTTCATTAAAAAAATCTTATCAAATTTGATAAAATTTTTAAAACAAAAGAAAAATTAAAATTTTAAAAATTAAATTATTTTTTATTTTTTAATATTCCAAACACACTGTCAATTTGAAAAATTTTTAAAACAAAGGATTATTTAATTAAATTAAATTTCATTTCTTAAAAGATTCACAATTACAAAAAGATCCTATAAAAGGGCGGGAAAATGGCTGACCAAAAATTGACACGTGTCTTGTAAAAGTTCCAGGATTGTATTCTTTATAGATAGATTTTCATAAAATGAATGACCCACACAAACCTAAATGAAATGGTGAAATTGCAGTTTTTTCTTTGTTACTTCTCCTGTTTCTTTTTTGTTTTACATGTGTTCATATGTATTACTAGATCAGGAGGATGCAGATCTAAAATCTACATTTTCAAATGATCCCTCCTTCTATTCCCGATACTTCTTATTTGCAATGCTTATGTATTATTAATTACAAATCCAATAAGAACTCACCATTTTCATGACAAGAGTGAGATAATTACCATATTTTCACTTCCATGTGAAGTTTTAGATCAGTGCTAACCAAATGTTAAATATATTAGTATTATTTTACGCTTTGAATCAGTTTCACTCACCATTCCCCGCTGTACATCATCACGCTTCAGACCACGTAGAAGAAGTCCCACATTATCACCAGCCTAGAAATGGACACAAATTAGCATATCCAATTATCCAACAATCCAAATAGGGAAAAGGAAGGGGGGCTTAAATGGTTTTACTCACTTGCCCTCGATCCAAAATTTTCTTGAACATTTCCACACCAGTTACAGTAGTCTTCAAAGGCCCACTCTGTAGGCAAAGACTGATAAATACAAGAGCATATATTATAGAGAAATTCTTATATAAATCTGGAGCATTCAAATTGTGTGCACTTCACTAATCACATTATTAATTAATAAATAATTATTACACATAATTGATAATTAATTATCATAACCTACCACAATTAATAACATGATTAATCTAATACACTCAACTTAAGTGTTCCAAGTTTATGCAAGAATCACTCTATATTATAAAGCAAAACACTCATCGACAAAATAAATATTTCACTTCTTTGTATACCTGTGTTAGTCCCAATACTTCAACCTCCTCACCTACTTTGATGGTGCCTTGTTCAACACGACCAGTCACAACAGTTCCACGCCCCTTCAAAACCAAAGATGGTGGAAAGCACACATCAGGTAGTTGAGTAAATATGAACAAGTTATTTCAGGAGGACAGAAAAGAATACAGTAGAGATTAAAGAAAGCCCATTTTATAAGATTATCAGAATTAGGACCATGTATGAACTGAATAAACGTAATTCCCAGAAAAATAGTATACAAGGACTACTATTCCTGGCTATCAATGTTGCACTATGTCAAAAGCAGAAACCTCAAATAAGAAACACTTGAAAAGAGAAGATAATTATAGATATTGATAATGACATTTTTGGGGCAGTTATATTTTTGCCCTCCTTTTCCCCCTGCTCCCTATTCAGTTAGGGGGAAATATGGACACCAATGACCAGAAAGTGCATTGCATTTTGAATATGATACTTCAATACGAAAAATTACACATACGACATCTCTTCTTACCTGAATTGAGAAAACATCTTCTATTGGCATTAAGAAAGGCTTGTCAAGCTGCCGCACAGGATCAGGAATGTATTCATCCACAGCATCCATTAGTTTTAAGATAGCCTTCTTTCCAAGTTCTTCATTTGTCCCCTGCAAGGCAGACAGGGCTGAACCTCGTATAATTGGGATCTCATCCCCTGGAAATTTGTAGAAATTAAGTTGTTCTGCAAAAAAGTTGTTTGTCAAAGGATGCTCATCCATTTAGTAGAAGGATATAGAAAAGAAACATTCTGATAAGTGTTAGATTCTTTCTCTTCCCAGTCAAATAAAATTATAAGGTAACTCCTCATACCGCGAAGCTCCAATTCCACAAGTTCAAGTAACTCTGGGTCATCAACAGCATCAACCTTATTTAGAAAGCAGACCAGTGATGGCACACCAACCTGACACAGGAAAACAAACAAAACACCTTATAAGTTATGGTCTTATGGTTTTGGTATGTAATTAGATTTTATAAAAACTAGGCTTTATTTTTACATATTAACAAAAAGACTACCAACCTGACGAGCAAGCAGTATATGTTCCTTTGTTTGAGGCATTGGCCCATCTGGAGCAGAAACCACAAGAATTCCACCATCCATTTGCGCAGCTCCAGTTATCATGTTCTGTAATTTGGCCAAATGATTTAAGTGAAGTCAGAATCCATACATACACAACACAGACGAGCATTAATTATGCATAAATAAGAGCATGCAATTTTTGAAGTAATGCAATGTATATTTATTCAAGATTGAAGAAAAAGCACTAAGTCATAATTTACACCCAAAAAATGGACCCAGAAAAAAAAAAAACCTTAATCTTCTGTTCATGGGGATACTTTAACATAGTTTATCTCCAACTATGCCTGATCATCAAGCTTACCTTAACATAGTCTGCATGTCCTGGGCAATCAACATGGGCATAATGCCTCTTTGCTGTCTCATACTCTACATGAGCCTGCAAGGTCAAGATAAGACCTATAATAAGCTCAAGAGATGTTTATAAAATTTTAATACTAGGAACATCTGGCTCTGAATCATTCACAATACGCATAATTTGAGTATGGACTTCCAAAAAAAAAAGAAAAAAAGAGGAACTATTTCTCACCGTAGCAATAGTGATTCCTCTTTTCTTCTCCTCAGGAGCCTTGTCTATCTCCTCAAAGGCAATGGCCTTGGCTTTACCTTCTTCAGCTAGCACCTGTTCTACAGCACAAGACCTGAATCACACACACAGTTTACACCAAAAGAAAATTTGAAAAAGTATAATTCCTCTCCACTGTTTAAGTATCAGGACATGGAAATCAACTCAAACCCTTGTAATTGCAGCAGTTAGTGTGGTTTTCCCATGATCGACATGACCAATGGTGCCCACGTTAAGATGGGGCTTTCTGCAAAAGACAACACATGTAAAAGGAAACACAATTTAAACAACCCTCATAACAATAGCATGCAAAGATCCTTCTGTAAGTGGGACAAACAATAGATATCACATACATGATTGAGGGAGAATTTAGAAAAGGAACAGTTGACGCTATATATATCATGAAGGAAGAATAATTGCTGGAACGGGTTATTTAGGCCAATTTAAGCCAATATATTATTTATAAATAGTAAGCACTTCAAGTGATTAAAGGATGCACCCTTCTTCATGTGCATGACTGCATGTACGTAACTTAATCACCACATGCAATGCAATGCAAGACAAATAACACAAAACACATGAATTGGCCCCACAAGAACCAGAAAACCTTCAACAAACATAAAAAAACAAGCGTCTTACGTTCGAGTGAAAGTGGCCATGGATCTCCAGAGAGAAACAAGACCCAATGGAGGTGCATTATTGCTGTAGAGGGGAAAGTTTTGGGGTCTGGTGCAAATTCCTCGAGAAAATGAATGGTAAGCAGATACGAAATGGAAATGGAGAAGAAGGCTCTTAGAATTTGGGTTTCTGAAAGCAACGGAAGCCATGGGATTGGAATTGGATTACCCACACTCCACGCCACAGAGAAGGAAGGAACGAGAAAGAGTGTGTGTGTGTGTGTGTGAGTGAGAGAATGATCACTGAAGAACTGAACTGATAGTGTCAAGTGTGAACAGTCGCAGCAGGTTGTTGGCTTCTGATCGACTTGGCGCTGTGTTCAACTGACATGTCATCAACAGAATCCGCAAAAACATAGGCTAATTAAGTGACAAAACTTATCATATTAGAGAAGTTTAAAAGTCTAACTGTATTAGAGACTAATTAGATTTGCAATTTTGCTATTTATACGATATATGACTAATATGGAGGCAAACGTATGAGAACGTGGCACTCAGATTCAGATCAGATGGAAGTGGACGAGAATTAGAATAGTTTTTTGGGCCTACCAAACTGATAAACTTTTAGCGAATATATCTCACATCGGCCCCTAAAGATTTTAAGCCATAATCCATCTATTGAGTAGATAATATCATTTGGACTAACTTTTTGAATATCGTGATTCAACTTTATAGTTGTCCGAGCCAGTTCAGTTTGTAGCATGATACAAGGTAAATAGAAGTGATATGGCATACATATACCGAAGCGTGAATATAAGTTTAACATAATACATTTTCGGATCAAGTGCAGTATCTGTTAATCTGTTCTCATCAGTTTAACATAAGCAAAAGACATTTATTTAAACAATGTATTGTGAGTCTATCAGAATTAATAAAGATTTCATTTACAGGAAGATTTGTTCGACTCCAAGACATCCACAAATACAAGGCCTAACAAAAAGAACATGCAATTGCAACTTTGGAAGCCACCCTGCAGTAGTTGGATATAATAAGAAAATGCATTGAGGGAAGGTTAAGAACATCATGCATAAGCCTGAGCCAAAAATGGGGACGTCCAGAATATTTGTTCAAATTACATGTCTAAAATAGAGGGGGACAAAAAACAAACAACAATTCTATCTTACAGTCAAAAAATATTTGATCAATTGTTAGATGATAATCTAAACATAGCACGAGAGCAACCTAATTCTTTTGTCAAGCATAATTTTTTTTAGTTACAAAAACAATGTATGACGATCTGTGGATAAATGAGAATCTCTCATCTTATCGATTATGACTGTTTCTGAAAAAGTTGAAATCCCAACGACGCATTAAGCCGTCCATGACATGGCCTGCTGGATTCCTTACAACAGTTAATGTGGCTTTTGTATTATGTGATATATCAGTGTCTGATGAACTTTGTACACTAGCAGAACTATCACTACGAGCAGAAGCACTTGTTGTATTGCTAGACTCAGAGACTGATGAAGTGTCCAGTAGTGGTGGTGGTGGTGGTGGTGCTCTCCTTGATGAAAGACTTGGTGCTGGACTTGGCTCAGATGCCAAATGCTGGGAATGGATCACTGTAATGGAATTTGACTCAGCTTTCAAGGGTCCACATACATCGTATGCAGTGGAAATTTTTTCAGCTGTTGAATGCATGCTGTGCTTGACTAAATAGGATTCTGTTTCCATAGGTTTGGAAATCTTTTGCACCGAAGCATGTGAGTCATCTTTATATAATGGCTCTTCAGACATGGTACTAACACTGCTGGCTGGTGGTTGTTCTACCTGTGGATTTCTTATTTCCTGGTCTTTCAGTGACTTGGTCACTGCTTCCATGAACATCTGAATAATATGGACAAATCCATAAAAACCAATAATTCATCTTCATTGTATACCATCATGCATTTCAAAATTCCAAATTACGTGTAAGCCAACAAGTTGACTCACTCTTTCTTCTTCCTCTGCACTAAATGGAAAGCCTGCAAGGTCATCAAGTTGATATTCCACATACTGATCATCATCCAACGTGGTGGGAACATGGGGACCATAGGGATGACCATTTGATAGTTCAAAGCTAATCATCATTGAAGAAGATGAGGAAAGATCATCACATTTCTCTTCCTGTTGTGGAAGAATATCATGCAAAATTAGTGACCCTAGTTCCTTCGAGTTTGATTACCTAACCTACTCCCACCAAGGAATGCCTCTGATTAAACTTCTTGTTTATTTTAAATTCATTAATCATCATTTTCCCTGTCATTATCTGAAGCTAGACATTTGAATAAACTAAATTCTTGAAACTCAGGTATTGGCGCCTTCTAGGTGCACTGGTAGCGGTTGTCCACCATGCATATGCAAAGAATAAATATTGGTTGTGGTACAGGGGGTGGGTGTTTCTGTATGACACTATTGGCTGTGTCACAATCAATACTCGTTTAAATGGTGTTTGCTACATTTTTTGTGGAAATAAGTTTGCCCCAATGATTTAATATGTTAAGTTTTGATGATGACAAATACAAGACAAAAAGAATGATGCTTATGCTTTATAGTTGTACTTAATAAATGACAAATGTATCACAAAAGAATGTTGACCATGTTACATAAATGTGTTTAATGAGATATATGTAACATTCATCATATAATATATCCAATAATATTTTATATGAGTTATAAATGAATTAATATTGGATATGTCTATGAAAGTCTTGTATGCATGTTAGACTAACTAGAGTTATACATTTATGAATCATGCATATGAAGATATTGAGCTATGAATTTGGACTAACTATGTTTGGTTAAGTGAGCAATATTTTGTAGGATAGTTCAAGTACCAAGAGTGAGCATTGCAACAAGAAAGCAAAAGATCACAACTATGTTCAACTCAAGGAGAATGAAAATGAAAAGATGTTCCAAGCATTTGCAAGTTTTGAAGAGAAAATTTTCTTTGGAAGCTTGGATTACATCAAGAAGTGATGGTGGTAAAAGATCTAGTCCAACATCTTCAAGCTTAGCTTATAGGACTTAGATCTTGTGTAAAGGTAAAAAGGAATCACACTAAGCTCAAACAAGTTTTAAACATATTTTTAAGTGTTTCTAAAATGTTTAAATGCCCAACAAACTATTTTTGGAAAGTTAGTCTTGGTGGTATTTTAAATCTATGAAAAATAGTCAAGTTTGTGTTTTGCAAAACTGACATATACTTACTCTTTTGATCATAACTTTTAAAATACTTTGAGTTTTACTTTGAAACTTATCTCATTTGAAAATAGACTCAAAGATCTTTCCAATGACTGGTCATTTGCTTTAAATGGATAAGAAACGAAAAAGTTATGACCAATTAAAGTTTGAGTTTTGAAAATATGACCTTTGGTTATTATTTTGATCATATCTTTCAAAATACTTTGAGTTTTGTTCTGAAACTTCTTTCATATGAAAATAGACTCAAAGAGCTTTCCAATGAGTGGTCATTTGCTTTAATTGGATAAGAAATGAAGAAGTTATGACCTTTTAAAGTCGGTTTTGAAAACCAGAAATGGTGTAATCGATTACACAAGTCATGTAATCGATTACAACGTTGACAGAAGCCGTGTAATCGATTACACAGAGTATGTAATCGATTACAAAGTACCCAGGAACGTTTCTAACGGCTATAAACGGCTAGTTTTCATAGAAAATCATTTCTAAACACCTCCAACGGCTCTAAAACTCATTGGGCTATAAATAAAAGTGTTTGGGCATCAAAAACAAGTTGGAGAACATTCTGAAAATTACCCTTGAGCATTGAAAACGAAATTCATCATCTTTTTCTCTAAATTCTTTGTTTTGAGCTAAGTGTGTAAATCCTTTATACCCATTGAGCTTCAACTTGTATTATCCACTCTTGAGAGAGTTTTCTATCATCCATACTTTGTTCTTCAAGTTGTATATCTACTCTTGTGAGAGTTTCTATTCTTTCTCTTCATCTAGAAATCATTGTAAGAGGGTGAGGTATCCCTCAAGAGAGAAAAGGGTGAGGTATCCCTTATAGTGAGACTCAAACACAAAGGGTGAGGTATCCTAAAGGTGTTGTGAGTGCTCTTGATTGTAAAGGTCATCAAGCACCTATGAAGCTTGAAGAATTGGAGGCTCTAGCACAAGGGTGAGGTATCCCAAGGTGTGAGGAGTGCTCTTGTATGTACAAAGGTTTTCTAGCACCCGTAAAGTCTAGGAGATAGTGAAGAAAATCTCAAGTTAAGCTTGAGGACTCGGATGTAGGCCACAAGTGGTTGGTGGTGAATCGAATCAGATAAATTCTTGAGTTTGATTCTCTCTTCCCTACACTCTTTAAATTCAAGATTTGGTAGAATATATTTATCTATTGCATATCTTGATGTTTTGATTGTTACAACTTGATATCTAGCTTATTCACTTAGTTCATCATATATCCCAAGTTGTATTTGAGTAATCCTCAATAGTTGTACATTTATTAGACTTATTCCGCTGCATTTATTAATTGAGTTATTCAAAATGCATAATTTGTCAAAGTTGCATTAAAACTAGGCATCACCCAATTCACCCCCCTCTTGGGTAATGGTTGCCATGGCTAACAAGTGGTATCAGAGCTTCGTGCTCTGGTAAAAGCTTAACAGCTTGGAGTTAAAGATCTTTGTTTGTTTGGCAACCATTACAAGCTTTTCAAAATGAATGGTTGAAATTAATAAACCACCATTCTTTGATGGTGCGAATTTCGTTTATTGGAAAGCTAGAATGGAAATTTATATGCAATCTATTGATATTAATTTGTGGGATATTATGCTTGATGGATTTACATGCAAATCAAAACAAACTTGGAATGACTATGATAAGAAATGCTTTTCATTGAATATTAGAGCAATGCAAATATTGAGAAGTGGTTTAAATGATGATGCTTATGCTAAAATTAAGAGTTGCTCTAATGCTAAAGATATATGGGATGCTCTTGATAATTTTTATCTTGCTAACAATGATTTCTTGCAAAAAGTTGTATATAGAGAGCAAGAAGAGCAAAAGTCTCTAAAGGAAGACAATATTGAAAAATGTCCTCAAGAAGATGTTCTTGAATCCTTGAAAGACAACAATGAGGAAGATGATGATTCCTTTGAAAAGCCAAGTATGCTAGGAATGGAGACTACTTCATATATGGCCAAAAAGGACTTTGAGGTAAATAATGCTAAACTAGATTATAGTCCTTCCTATGATGAGTTACAATGTGCATATGATGAATTATATGATGATTTGTTGAATTTAGGAAATAAAAATTTATCTTGTTTGGAAAACATTTTCTTCATCGAAACCGAAATTGAGATTTTGAAAAATGATTATGCTTTTCTTGATGAGAAAATGCCTTTGAAATGTGAAACCTCAACTTCTTGTGAAAAATGCATTAATTTAGAAAATCAAGTTGAGAACTTATATTGTGAATTTGCCAAAGCTAATGATTCTATTTGCTTACAATCCATGTGTGTTAATAAGAATGCAATTGATGCTATTTCACATGGAAATTCAAGTAAGGCTTGTGGCAAAAATGACATAGAATATAAAAACAACAAAAGGCTTATGTTTTCCAAAAATGATCTTCAAAGGATCAAGTCATCATTAAATTCAATTGTTTGTAATTTTTGTGGTCATCTAGGACATATTTCTCATTTATGCAATTATAGAAGAAATTCTTATATGAGAAATAATATGGTATGGGTTCCTAAAGGTCTTAAAGGTTCTAGTACTAACATTGAAGGACCCAAGATGAAGTGGGTACCAAAAAGTCCTCCTAGTGTTTCAATTATGCAGAAAACTTCTCAAAAGAATGAATTAATTGGTCAAAAGAAAAATGAATCATCAAAGGGAATGCTTCTAAAGTCCATTGGTAGAAGTTTTGATCAAAGAAGGAAGACAACTTCAACCGAAGCTTCTCAAGTACAAAATGTGGAACTTTCAAAGTTCAAAACACCAAAAGAGAAGCAATGGGTAAGGAAAAGAGCTTCCTTGATCATTAAGGCCAAGGTATCAAAAGTTTCTACCTCTTATGCACATTCACTTGTAAAGTCAATGAATTTGAGGTATATTTCTTGTAGGCCTTAAGTGATTAATTGAATCATGTGTACTTGATAAAATTTGAATATTATATATAGCACATGATTATATTCTTGTTACACCATTTACTCACTACCTTGCATATTTCTTGATAATAGGGTATTCTATGACTATGGATGCTTTCTATGCTTTAAATTTTCTACACATTTCTACATGTGATAATATGCTAGATAAGTTCATTTCTTGTTTGAAGTAGCACATTCGATATAAATATTTTAGAACTTGGCATATTGGATAAAACATAACTCTTACTAAAAATCATAACTTTTGCTGTATAAAGTTATATTTTTCTGCATAATTTGTAGTTTTTGCATAAATGTGAGCTTTGGATCAAGAACTGTCGCTTTTTATGCTTACATGATGTTTGGAATTGTTTTGGAAAGTTTTGGAATTAATTTGAAAGCTTTGAGTTCGGACCCTTATTGTTTGAAGTGCAAAAACTGAATTCAGCAAGCTTGTAATTGATTACAAGACCTCTGTAATCGATTACAGAGGCTCTGCCAAGCATTCCAAGCAAAGTCAGAGAGCGTGTAATCGATTACACATACTATGTAATCGATTACAACGTCTCTCAGAACTCGTGGTAATCGATTACACCAAACATGTAATCGATTACATGGATTCCGAGAGGGTTGGTAATCGATTACACACCCATGGTAATCGATTACACAAGCTTTAAAAATGATTTTAAGTCTTGGAATGACCATTTTCACTTAAAATTGTCTGTATATCATGAATGTATGCATATTATTGGCTATGAGCTTAATGGTAATTGATTGTTTAATTTGTTGTGCTCAATTTACATACTATAATTAAAAAAAAAAAATTTATGAGAGCATAATGGATTAATAATCAATGACTAACCCCTATGGATCCAAAATTGGTGGATACCAAAGAAATTTCTTTGAATTGTGTTGTAGGGTGACCATTAGCTCAAGCATGCAAATGAAGTAAAAAACAACTGTGCTACTTGAGGTTGGGAAAGCTTAAAATGGTTCAAGTTCTCCAAAAGTGATGAAAAACATAAAAAGAAAGACATGGAGAACCACAACATTCTCAAGGGGCCTTGAGGCATAGAAGTTAGAGTCACTTACAAAAACTCAAAGAGTACACTTTTGGTGATATTAATCTCTTATCCTTACTTATACTTTAAATTGTATATCATGTGATATTTAGATAAGTAAAGATTTATTTTTATGCCTTATCATGTCTTAAATTGTGCTTTTCTAGCATTATGCTTTAAAAGTGTTTTTATATATGCTAACATGTTAGATATGCACACATTTTGCTTGGAATGACATGTTATGACAATATCTTTGTTCTTGAGCTTGTGACTAATTCTCTTCGCTCAAATATGTAAATTCACTTGCTCATTAGTAGTTCTAATCCTTTCTCTTTGATGTTTAATTGTCTTATATATTTATTTGGAGATTGGAAAGTAAAATGTCATATGTCTTTTGTAACACCCCAAATTTTTAGACTATGTTGCAAGAGTGATTGCAATTACACTACTTTGTGTTTTCATGCATTATAAAAATAATTTGATTATTTCGATACTATTTGTGATTATTTTGTGTGATTTGCTCTGGTCAAGAAAATAATAATTTTCGGAAAGGGAAATTCTTGTCTGATTATTTAGAGACGGGGATCTTACTTAACCCGAATCTGAGTAACACGTAAAAAATCTATTAATTTTTAGAATTTATCTCGTAAAATAATTCTATTTTACTTGATAAATATATGTTGCTTGATGCGTAGTCATTTATTGCTATGAATTATTTTGACCCTATAGTTTAATTTGCCATTATACTCAACCGACCAAAATTGAATTCTAATTCGACCAAAATTAAAATCCCAATCCGATGAAAGTTCCTCAACATTTTCCCAAATGGTTTTCATTTCAAAACCTGTTTCGACAAACCGAATTCGACAATTTCTTTTGAGAATAGATTCTTGTCGATACTGACCTCATTTCAAGCCTATTCCGACAAACAAAGCTCGGCAGTTTTATGAATATACTCCTGTCGATAGACTCAGTCTTTCTCAAGCCTTACAGGGATCCAAAAGATCAATCTCACGTAACTCATTCGACAATCCAAGATTTTTGAAGGTCTTGACATCGATTAATTTGGACAAGATCCAAACACTTGAAGAAATTTTCCTAACATTTTGATTCCGTCGGATTTAATTACTTGAATGCAAGCATAAGTTAAATGGTGAGTTGAATCCGACACCTTCGAGCATTTTCCCGACAACATCAATTGGTAGTTCGACAAAACCCAAAATACCTCAAGATCGGATGAAATTGATTCTCAATTCTTAAATCGAAATCAAAGATTTTGGTCATTATGGCTGCCTCTTCCGACAAAGACCATCTATTCCGACCAAGACCATCTTTCCGACGTAAGACCATCTATTCAAAACATGGAAGAAGTCCTCGTGTTCGACAAAGCGATGAACATTCTGTTAGCAAAGAATCACCAAGAACAATATGGTTCTCCTTTTCCCTAAATCTTGTTGGACGATTTCACAAGTCAAAATGAAGATGTTTATATTCGTCGAAATAGGATCTTTTAAGACAATGTCATATCCATCGAATTTGGACTTCTATCCAAATACGTCGAATTTAATCTTCTTACTATTTGGTACCAAGTTAAAATTTGTCGAGTGAGGATGCTAGTATCAGTTAAGTGAAAATGTCAATATTCGTCGAGTGAGGATGCTCATGTATGATTGAGTTAGAATGTCAATTTCCGTCGAGTGGGGATACCAATGTCCGTCGAATTTGAATGATAAGGTTCGTCGAGTTATGGTGCTAACGACCGTCGAGTAAGAATTCCTGATTTCAGTAGAAAAACTTCTCTAATGTCAAAATCCGTCGAATTTGATCTTCTGACCATATAATATTTCGTCGATTCGACAATTGGAAGATTTCTCCAACATCAACATCTGTCCGACGAATTAGGATATTTGTTGATCTTTTCAAGTTCATCCGACAGCCTTTCATTTTCGTTTGACAGAATCACCATTCGACAGAGTTCTCATCCGACAACACTTGATTTTAACCATTCTTGGGGAAATGATGTTCTCCCATCTTACCGAATTTTGTTATGTCATTTTTCGTCGAAAATTTCCTTGGAAACTCACGTTCATGCAGCAATTTGGAGGGTGTTACATCTTTTGTTTGAAATTGCTTGATATGTTCATACTTTGAAAACAAGAAGTAAATGATTCATTTTGTGTCTTGAACTTGTATTTGAACTTCAATGTTTTTTTTTTTTTCAATGAAGTATATCTTGAAATGAATTATAAATATTCAAAAATTATAGTTCCATGGTTTTTCAATTCCTTCACTACAATAAGAGATTTCTTGTTGTTGATTGGCATATGTACATTCTAAAATGCTTTTGAAAATGTAATGTGTTATTATAAAATTCTTTTTGAAAGGGGGAGAAGTTTTTTTTTAAAATGATTTTATTTGAGGGATTAAGAATATGTATCTATGCCTTGCTTTTCTTTATAGTAATGTGCTTATATGATCTTGGCATGCATATTTCCCTTTATCTATCTTGTGCTTCAATAAGGGGGAACTTATCTTACATATCATTCTTCCATATCCTTGTTGACTAAGAACATATGCATAACTATCTTAAACCATTATATTTGATATTTTGATAACATGCATATTGTGAGGGGGAGCCTAGCTATTAGATTATTGCTTATATCTCTTGGCTTACATCCTTACTTGACATGAAGTGTTTTATTGTTAATACTATCAACATGTCAACAAAGATCATCGTTCATTCTCTTTTCCTATATCAATGAAAGAAGGTAAACATTCTTAAGCTTCATATCTTTTGATTTTTTCATTGAGAAATGCTTGATATGTGACAAGTTGTATGATCTTTTATTTAAAAACCTTAATTCCATGATCTTACATGAATATTTTGTATCTCCTATCAAGTGATATCAAGTGGTACTTATTTATGATGTGGTATGCAAGATATTATATGTTAGACATAATTTCTTAAGCTTATTGCTATCATATGCTAAATGTTGAAGTACCAAAATATGACAAGTATTGCATGAATAATCTTTTATATCTTGAAAGCATACTTATTTCATCTCTCCTTTCTTGAATTAGGTATATAATTAAATAAGGAGAGATAGTGATGAGTTGCATAACTTGAAGAAGTTTATGGTTTTGATGATCCTACTCTTTTTGACAACATGGTTCTTATCTTTAGGGGGAGAGAAAAATATTATCTTTCCTTCCTAAGCCTTTTTGTTGATGTCAAATAGGGGGGAGAAAATTGGAAAGAAAAATATGTGCTTGTGCTTAATTGTTTGATATGCTTACATGAATATCTATCCTTATATATTGCTAAACATATTTTTTCTTTGGTGATTTGTCATCATCAAAAGGGGAGATTGTGGAAATAGGTTTGCCCAAATGATTTAATATGTTAAGTTTTGATGATGACAAATACAAGACAAAAAGAATGATGCTTATACTTTATAGTTGTACTTAATAAATGACAAATGTATCACAAAAGAATGTTGACCATGTTACATAAATGTGTTTAATGAGATATATGTAACATTCATCATATAATATATCCAATAATATTTTATATGAGTTATAAATGAATTAATATTGGATATGTCTATGAAAGTCTTGTATGCATGTTAGACTAACTAGAGTTATACATTTATGAATCATGCATATGAAGATATTGAGCTATGAATTTGGACTAACTATGTTTGGTTAAGTGAGCAATATTTTGTAGGATAGTTCAAGTACCAAGAGTGAGCATTGCAACAAGAAAGCAAAAGATCACAACTATGCTCAACTCAAGGAGAATGAAAATGAAAAGATGTTCCAAGCATTTGCAAGTTTTGAAGAGAAGATTTTCTTTGGAAGCTTGGATTACATCAAGAAGTGATGGTGGTAAAAGATCTAGTCCAACATCTTCAAGCTTAGCTTATAGGACTTAGATCTTGTGTAAAGGTAAAAAGAAATCACACTAAGCTCAAACAAGTTTTAAACATATTTTTAAGTGTTTCTAAAATGTTTAAATGCCCAACAAACTATTTTTGGAAAGCTAGTCTTGGTGGTATTTCAAATCTATGAAAAATAGTCAAGTTTGTGTTTTGCAAAACTGACATATACTTACTCTTTTGATCATAACTTTTAAAACACTTTGAGTTTTACTTTGAAACTTATCTCATTTGAAAATAGACTCAAAGATCTTTCCAATGACTGGTCATTTGCTTTAAATGGATAAGAAACAAAAAAGTTATGACCAATTAAAGTTTGAATTTTGAAAATATGACCTTTGGTTATTATTTTGATCATATCTTTCAAAATACTTTGAGTTTTGTTCTGAAACTTCTTTCATATGAAAATAGACTCAAAGAGCTTTCCAATGAGTGGTCATTTGCTTTAATTGGATAAGAAATGAAGAAGTTATGACCTTTTAAAGTCGGTTTTGAAAACCAGAAATGGTGTAATCGATTACACAAGTCATGTAATCGATTACAACGTTGACAAGCCGTGTAATCGATACAGAGTATGTAATCGATTACAAAGTGCTCAGAAAGCTTGTAATCGATTACATGAAGCTTGTAATCGATTACAAAGTGCCCAGAACGTTTCTAACGGCTATAAACGGCTAGTTTTCATAGAAAATCATTTCTAAACACCTCCAACTAAAACTCATTGGGCTATAAATAAAAGTGTTTGGGCATCAAAAACAAGTTGGAGAACATTCTGAAAATTACCCTTGAGCATTGAAAACGAAATTCATCATCTTTTTCTCTAAATTCTTTGTTTTGAGCTAAGTGTGTAAATCCTTTATACTTATTGAGCTTCAACTTATATTATCCACTCTTGAGAGAGTTTTCTATCATCCATACTTTGTTCTTCAAGTTGTATATCTACTCTTGTGAGAGTTTCTATTCTTTCTCTTCATCTAGAAATCATTGTAAGAGGGTGAGGTATCCCTCAAGAGAGAAAAGGGTGAGGTATCCCTTATAGTGAGACTCAAACACAAAGGGTGAGGTATCCCAAAGGTGTTGTGAGTGCTCTTGATTGTAAAGGTCATCAAGCACCTATGAAGCTTGAAGAATTGGAGGCTCTAGCACAAGGGTGAGGTATCCCAAGGTGTGAGGAGTGCTCTTGTATGTACAAAGGTTTTTCTAGCACCCGTAAAGTCTAGGAGATAGTGAAGAAAATCTCAAGTTAAGCTTGAGGATGGATGTAGGCCACAAGTGGTTGGTAAATTTGAACCAGGATAAATTCTTGAGTTTGATTCTCTCTTCCCTACACTCTTTAAATTCAGTATTTGGTAGAATATATTTATCTATTGCATATCTTGATGTTTTGATTGTTACAACTTGATATCTAGCTTATTCACTTAGTTCATCATATATCCCAAGTTGTATTTGAGTAATCCTCAATAGTTGTACATTTATTAGACTTATTCCGCTGCATTTATTAATTGAGTTATTCAAAATGCATAATTTGTCAAAGTTGCATTAAAACTAGGCATCACCCAATTCACCCCCCCCTCTTGGGTAATGGTTGCCATGGCTAAAATTTTTAACAGACATAGAAAACAAGGGGGATTCCATGTACACTAACATACACACATATTGATTTTTATTTTAAGGGTCTTGCTAACGAGTGCCCAAAGGGCATTACTCAAGGAACATTTAATAGCCTCTATAAATGCTTCTAATTACTTAAAGAATAAAGTAATAAACGCTTTTTGAGTTCCCAATATATTAAATACTTTACTTTTTATTTAATGCTTTCTATTTTTTATTCCTTAATCAATGCCCTAAAGGTGCTCATTAGCAAATTCCATTTTTTTTATAGTTCAGATATTCATTGAGTTGCCACCCACCAATATTCCACTCAATGCGTGACTGCTGAGAATTTTATCTTGTACTACAAATGTACCATAGCCATATATGCCATAATGTACAGCATAGATTTACATGCATATGAAGAAATAACAAAATAAAATTCAGTACAAAGAAAAGAACACGATAAAGCAATACCTCATGGTCACGATGTTCATCTTTTGAAGAAATATCTGATGGAACCTGAAAAAAGTCATACAATATTTATTCAAGAATTCAAAAACTTAAAAAACTAAAAATCATTCCACTAAAAGAATTTAAATAAAATTCAAGCCATGACAGCTAAAACAGCCACATCTTCCCTGTCCATGTGATAAGATTTTACAGTATTAATAGAAACAATAGTAGCAAACCACACAAAGCACCTCTGCCCTAATGTTTGCATTATGTACTTTTCTAATTCCATGACTAGTAGCATCAGACTTCTAAACTGTTGAGGTTCTAGATATCTTTGCTGTAGAGATCTTTAAGAGTCTGGTGAATCTTGGGTGTGTCCTGCAAGCTTGGAGCATTTTCTGCTAGGTAATTTCAAGGTTTTTCAGATGTAAGGAAGGCAATGTTCTATAGCAATGCGAGGATTTTGCAGTTATTTGGTGGTAATGATTGGAGATAACTTTCAGGATTTTCAAGGAAAACATTCTGCTGTAGCCACTTTAATGGGACAAAGCTGTCTTCTTAACCCTAATGGATTTTATATAGGGGTGGTGTATGAGTATATTTCAGATACGAAATGAGATGGACAGTGAACAAAAGGAAACCAAAACCAAAAAAGCTCAGCAACCTGTTTGCATGCTATTCTGAGAGTAAACTAAGAGCAAACAAACACAAACCTCCATCCTACTTATTGGTCTTTTTGAACAGACTTGCTTAATGGCATCCACAGTACTGCTTGTTGATGGTTCTGCAACTAAGAAAGAAACAAATCAGAGATTTGCATATAGTGAGGTTACCAAATGCAGATCCTCATAGATACCAATGCAGAAGGAGTAGTTAAGAGACACTAGGCTTTTGAGTCATGCCTTTGTTTTTAGATGATAGTTCATTGCCATAGCCTACTTCATGTACAGATCTCCAAACATCCTGAGTAAAAACACTTGACTTCTCAAAAATGTTCAAGAATGGAAATTTGCATATTGACCAAAATGGAACCAAAGAGAAGTTACCTGACCAAAGTAATCATTCGTGATGTCAAAAAATGATTCTCCAACCTCATCCTCTGGAGGTTGCAATACATTGTGAAAAAAGATGTTTATGGAATCAAAATAAAACTGAGGACGTGGAGAGTTGTGATCTCCCTCAAATTTAATTATGTTTTTGTCTCCCTGCAAAGCATAAATAGACATTTTAAAGATCCAAAAGGCCAGGCATAAAAGAATCTGTGAGAAGATAAAACAAAGAGCACACAAAGTGGTATATAAAAATGATAATTAGAAGATAGGAGACCCAAAACATATCCTGTCTAAGCAACTATCTAGAAGACATATTTCATAGTTCTGAAAGCAACAAGCATGCTTTAAAGAGACGCTCATAAAATGACATGAAAACGTTGTCTAACCCAATAGAGCAGGAAGAAGTTCAGTTATGTAAATCAGTCTTTAATAAATAAATAAATAATAATAATCTTACAGACGTACTTACCATGTAAGCCTTGAGTATACAATCTGAGTGATGAGGGTGTATAAAATCATCATCAATGGCATGCCCTAGTAGAGCAGGAACAAAACAAGATTTTGCAACCTGCAATGCAAACAAATAATGAATGAATACAATGAGAATATAAAAGCATGAAAAACCAAAAGAAATATAATTTTATAAATTTTCCCCCAAATAAATATTTCTTATAAAATTTTGCATTTGGTTCAGAAAATTTATTTCCCTAAATATTTCTATGCTTTTGAATGCCCACAAAGCAGTATATGTTCAAGAGGACAAAACAATTGTACACATTAATTTCTTTTTTGGTTATTTTGCCTCTTTCCTTGTATGCTTCCTGAACAATTACTCTAACCAGCAGATTGATCCCTTGTTAAAATGTGATGCTTATGCATGCCCACAACCACCACAATGTAGAGGAGACAATAAACAATGCATCATCCTAATTCCCAAGATTTAATCAAAGTTAAAGAAATTCACCAGGTCCATGAAAAATTGAAAAGTCTCGTCATCCCCGCCAATAAACAAACTGGTGCACATGTTAACTCAGAAAGTTTGACAAAATCAGAACCAGCCAACACGTATGCATGCATGTAGCTCCAAATTCTAAGGGACAAAAATTCTTACTCCTTAGTCCTCAGCAATAACTCAATCAACTACAGTGTTCCACTGATTTAGCATCCAAAAATTTGAACATACACACCTTAAAGCTGATTCTAATTAAAATTATACAAATCTCAGGTGCAGCAATGAAGAAGCAAGGGCATGGCAGAAGATGCAAGAGCCCTCCCCCCTCCTAGGAAAAATACAAATAAAAATCCTTGAAGTTTCGCTTTTTTTCTTCTACACTTTTAACTAGTTGAAACTTTGTACCATTTGAATCAAACTATCGCATCTGATTTATTGACTAGGAAAGGTTCCTCCACCTATGATAACTACAATTAATCAAGTTAATTTATAAGAATTCAGTACAAATATGTTGGTAATATATTCATGAGTTTCTGAATAAAATTACACAATAAACCTGGGGATTCATATGACTGTCTAACTAGTAAGTGCATACTATTTCCAGAAAAAAGGAGTACAAAGTTTCAACAAGGATATAATTTCTTCAAGTTCAAGCTAAAAAATAAAATGTTTCCTAACCAAGCTCAGGTACAGATGTGGGATTTTAACTTGAAGTTATATTGAACAAATAATGAGGAAAAACAAAGGGAGAAAAGCTCATCAATTATTTTTCTGTTAAACTAAGCAATCATTACATAGAACCGAGCAAATAAAAGTAAATTTTTTCATTAAACAACCTTCTACAGGGGGAAAAAAATCACAGGAAAAATAACCTTAATGGTGTTCAAGTCCATTATGTCGAATTTTGCCTTCTTCTGGATTGTTCTTCGCATGTATTGAATTGCAAATTTCACCTGTAACAAGAAAAAAATAAAATAAAATAGCATAACAGCGACATTCGCAAGCCCCTAGCAAAATTAAGAATCATTTGTGGTAGCTGCAACATTGGTCCATAATAAATTGTAATCCTGGCCAACTCCTTTTCAAGAAATAGCCTCTAAAAAGGCATTTCTACAACTGCTCTGTCACTCGTCACAAAACACGCATATGGGCACAATAAACTTGTTTTTCCAAAATATTTCAAAGAAAAAGCAGATGCCTAGAACCAACATGAAGAAAAGCTATTAAATTCCAGCCTGGATGGACAGGGAAGTTCATTGGTATTGAAATGAAATCTCCTCCAATCAAACTTTTGGTCATAATATGAGGTCATGCACCATAGACTGAAGCCTGAAGGTAGTTTTAATTTTTAATAACTTCAATGAAGAAACATTAAAATATGAAATGAGACTATAGATAAACAAATTTAGACAGATGACTTCTATTAAAGGTATTCTCATTTTCATCCAAAAAAAAATAATACTCACTGTAAACTTAGGCAGACAGACTCTGTATGTATCTACAAGTTCCATCATCAAATCAACCAAATCAGAGAAGGGACTGTCTAAAACCATCCCTGCAATTGAGGGATCCTCAGCTCCATACATAAGGCTGCAAGGAATAACATCATTATGGCAAGAAGAAAACAATTTACACTGGTAAGATTGAATTGTAACACAATCAGGGAGTTTATAAATTGACTTTAAGATTAAAAAGCGCATTGGTAGTGCATTTTTAACGAGGAGAATGTGTTTGGATGGCAAAGGTATCAAACATTCAATTCAGAAGGGCATAAATACATACATGAGAAGAAGATCATTTCCACAAGTCTACACAAATATACAACTAAACTACATTCAAAGTTGAAACAAGCATACATGAATATACTATAAAATCCTTCATCCACAGGTTAAGGACGTGTTCTGCAGAAAATCTTTTATTCAAGAATGATAATGACAGATATGCCTCCTTTCACAAACCATTTCAGCTACCATCTCATGGAATGTGATCCCTTCATTGTTGTTTCCGATGCGATGATCATTACCAAATAGAAAAATCTTGATGAAGTCTTGGTGTATATATTCATCTCAAGCCATGCTAGCTCTCATTCTAAGAGGATCACAACACAGTCAACTATGTGGTTTCTTTAACAAACTAATCGACTTAGCAGCAATTAACTACAAGATCTAAGTAATAATGGACCACATTACAATTTCTTGCTACAACCCATTGTATGACTAGTATAACTAGAAAACTTTTCTTTAACCTCATTCAAAATGCAAGGTCAAATGAAGAAATGAATGATGAAGACCTACCTAGTTACAGCACCCATAGAGCGGCCCCATAAGCCAATCAGAGAGACATTTCCATCCGCCCGCAGATAGTTGACCACAGCCCTCAGATCATCCTTCTGAAAACAGCCAAGAATGTTAAATAATCTTCATAATAAAAAATGGCAAAGAAACAAATGGCAGTAATGCATACGCAAACTCCCAGTAGGGAACAAACTCAAGCATTTCTTTTCTACTGTGATATAAGAAATTTATTAAAAAGAAATAAGGATAAGTATCCTGCCTTAGGCATATGACAAGTTTCACATTTTCCACCACTGATATAGTACTCCAATATACATTTTACTAAATTTAATTTGGACCAGTTGATAATACTTTTGGATTGAATTTGTGAATATGCAAGTTTCTTCAGTCTTTCTCTACCCCTTTTTAATCGGATGATCTTTCATTTTATCCACTTTTTTTAACTAAAGCCTCTAATGGTCTTCTCCTCACATGATCAAATCACCTTAGGTGAGTTCCTGTGAGCTTCTCCTCAATATGTGCAACTCTAACTTTCTCTCTAAAACATTTGTTCCTAATATTATCTTTTCTTGTATGCCCACTCATCCACCTTAACATTCTCATCTCCACTACAAGTATTTTTTTGCTCTTCTAGCCACTTTACTGCCCAGTAGGCAACATTCACCAACATAAAGCACTATTAGTCTTATAGCTATCCGGTAGAATTTTCCTTTGAGTTTGATGGCACTTTGTGATCACAAATTATGCCTGAAGTGCTTCTCTATTTCATCCACAAATCTTCAATCGTATGTGTTACATCCCCATCAATCTCCCTTGTCACTTTGTAAGATGGATCCAAGATACCTAAATCATGCAACTTGTGGCATGATGCTATCCCCAATTTTCACCTCCAAAACATTGTGGCATTGACTCTTGGATATGCCCAATAAAAATGTGATTATGACAAGACAGAGATGGAGAAAATTCCCCCTGCCCCCCCCCCCGGGCCCAAAGAATGGATCAGAGACAGCAATAAGATTACACTATACCAATGATAATGATACAGCTAGATATGATATCTTTCAAACAGTTATTGAGCATGCACTTACTTCATTCCAACCTAGAGTGACATGCTCCCCTCCAGAAATTCCAGATCCCGAGAAATCCAGAGTAAAAACTGTAATATTTGAAGGAAGTAAAATTATAGCAGCTTCACTGGCATCAGCCCTGCATCCACTGCATAAGTATTGCACACAGTGAGCAAGACCATATAAAAGTGAAATCTATTAATTATGCAACCCCAAACAAACAACCACCAACCAAGAACCTCATGGAAGATATTAGAATTCACAAATATCTAAAATTTCATAATTAAAGACAGAAAAATAAATTGTTGATTTAGACTTTACTGTTTAAAATCAGGGGAAAAAAAGGAGGTGTATAGATTAAATTAGGTTCAAACCTACAGCGAAGGTTCTAAGTTCTAAGATATCAGAACCCAGCTAACTAGATAAGTACACTTAAATGTCATGTTTATCACTTATCCAGTTCTCCTTTTTATGCTGAGAATATAATTTTAGTCAATAACAAATATTTAAAGCAAAATTTTCAAATTAGCATTGTTATGATGAAAATGCAGCAATACCCATATGGTCACCAGGTCAAACCAATCACATGTATACATTTATACAGCTAAATACAAAACTAAAAAAGAAAGATCATAAAATGTTATGACTGTAAGTTAACTTCTAGTTATATGTTTTATAGTAGTAGCATGATATGAAAGGTATTTGTGCAAATAATAAGCACAGTGATTACATAGTGCTCATTTCTAAAGTAAAAAGAATATTTAAAAAAAAAAAGGCAAACACAGACAATCCTCAAATTAGAGTCTTAAATGTCCAGAAGAAAACTGTACAGTTTGAATAGAACTCTTTGAAGCATCAACTTGCATGCTAACCAACAAAGAAATACATATTGTCCCAGAGTCACCTGTTTCCATGGCAATATATTACACACGGCAGAGGCTTTCCTTCAGGACTGACTATAGGCATGTAATGAGTGCATTGAAGAACATCACCACGGCTGTTTTTTATCTGCAAAATATCAAATATTGCATGACAGGCTGATAATTCAGGTTGTCAACTCAACTACATAGAATATGACTGTTAATAATAAAAGAATGCTTATGATGGAAACAAACAATGACATCAACAAGAAAAGAATTTCCCAATTGAATTGGTATATAAAATTAGAAAATCACATGCATATATTTTAAGTGAAAACTAAATAGAAGTATTATGCACAAAAGGAATCACCACACCACTCTATTTAAAGACACAAGTTGAGTAGAATAATAGTTTTAAACTTTTAATATTTTTCTCGTCCTACTATAGTTTCACTGTTTTTAAATATGACTAACCCGTCCTTTCATGCTTGCATTCTAGAAAAGAAATACTTCTTGTGACAGTTTTGTTAATCAGGGATTAATTTGTTTCCTATTATATGCAGAATAAAATAGGAAAAGGGGACAACTCCTTAATTGTATATATTGTTTCCTATTATATGTAGAATAAAATAGGAAAAGGGGACAACTCATTAATTGTATATATTTAGCTTTCCTAAATTAGCTAGACAAATCAGGTAACAGAATATTTGTAATTAAATAGTTATAAATGGCTGTAAATGCTCATGCTATTATTTATAGTGGAAATACAATGAAGAAAAGATAACAAAGCCAATTCTTCTGACATGGTATCAGCAGGTTCTCGATCAAACCTGTGATTTCTTGGTTTATATCGGATTTCTTCAGCGACACCACTCTGGGTCGCTCTTGTCTTCGTCTTCTTCGCTGCTCTCAGTTCTTCTGTTCGTGCCGCTAGCTTTGGGTTCGCAGGTTTCGTTCTTGCTCGTTTCGTGTTCGTTTCTTTCTTGCTCTTGGTTGCGATCTCATGGCTTCGGACAAGGAAAGGGATAATTTTTGTGTCCGCTTCACCGGCAAGAACTATGGTGCCTGGGAATTTCAATTCAAGATGTATGTCAAAGGGAAAGGCTTGTGGGGTCACATAGACGGGACCTCCACAAAGACCAGGTTGAGAAATCTGCCTTAGATGCTTGGGAGGTGAAAGATGCCCAAATTGTTTCTTGGATTCTCGGCTCTTTGAGACTCGGATGATCAATAACTTGCGCCTTTTACAATCAAGCTAAAGACATATGGGAGTATTTGAAGCGAATTTACGACCGAATAATACGCCAAGCGCTTTCAGTTGAGCTCGAGATAGCCAATTACAAACAAGGTAATCTGTCTATTCAGGATTATTATTCTGGTTTCTTGAATCTATGGACAGAACACTCAGCCATCTTATATGCTGATGTTCCCAAAACCTCGCTCACGCTCTTCACGGTTTACGACATCATTAAGCGGGATCAATTTCTCATGAAACTTCGTCCTGAGTTCGAGACTGTCAGAGGCGCTTTGCTGAATCGAGTCCTGTTCCTCCTTTGGACACATGTGTTGGTGAACTTCTCAGGGAAGAGCAACGTCTACTTACCCAGGGATCCATGTCCCATGATGCATTGGTTCCAGAACCAGTGACGGTTGCCTATGCTTGCCCAAAGTAAAGGCAAAGGTCGTGATATGCGACAGTCCAAGGTGTTTTCGTGCAAACAATTTGGCCATATCGCTCGTAATTGCAAGTAAGAAATTCAGCATTACATCGCAAACAACAGGGTCATATCCTCTCTGACATCCCACGCATCCTCCAAGACCAACCCAACGTCCTGAGCAGGCGTTCCATGCCACTACCAGTTCAGCGGATTCACTTTCCACCATTGCAGCATCAGATGTTGGCGCTTTGAAGCCTGAAATGATCCAACAAATGGTACTATCAGCACTTTCAGCCTTGGGTATTCAAGGTAAGTCTTCTCATGTTTCTCGACCATGGTTTCTTGATTCTGGTGCCTCCAATCATATGACGGGTTCCTCTGAATACTTGCACAATATACACCATTACCATGGTACTCAAAAAATTCAAATTGCTGATGGTAATACCCTTTCTATCACTGATGTTGGTGACATAAACTTTGATTTTAGACATGTGTTTGTATCTCCTGGACTTGATTCCAACTTACTTTCAGTGGGTCAATAAGTGGATGACAATTGTAATGTTAATTTTTCTCGGGCTGGTTGTCTTGTGCAGGATCAGTGTGTCGGGAAGGTGATCGCGAAGGGGCCTAAAGTGGGCGAGATTATTTCGCTTCAATTTATTTCTAATCATTTATCTTTTGCTTGTAATGGTGTTTTGAATATGTATGAGGATTGGCATAGAAAATTGGGCCATCCAAATTCTGGTGTTTTGTCTCATTTATTTAAAAATGGTTTATTGGGAAATAAAAATGTCATTTCTCATTCCTCTGTTCCTTGTTCGGTTTGCAAACTTGCTAAAAGTAAAGCACTTCCTTTTCCTCTAATGCTCATCGTGCTTCCAACCTGCTTTGATGTGGTTCATAGTGATGTTTGGGGTATGTCTCCTGTTGCTTCTCATGCTCATTATAAATACTTTGTGACCTTTATCGATGATTACAGTCGTTTTACTTGGATATATTTTCTTAGATCTAAGGCTGAAGTCTTTCCAATGTTTAAGAAATTTTTGGCATATATTGAAAATCAGTTCCAAGCTAACCTTAAAATCTTTCGCTCTGATTCTGGTGGTGAGTACATGTCTCATGAATTTCAGGACTATTTGCAGCAAAAAGGCATTGTCTCTCAACATTCCTGTCCCAATACACCCCAACAAAATGGCATTGCAGAGCGAAAGAATCGTCACTTGCTTGATGTGACGCGCACATTGCTTCTTCAAGCATCTGTTCCATCTAGATTCTTGAAGCTTTGTCCACAACTGTCTTCTTGATCAATCGCCTTCCATCTACTTCGTTCTTGATCTTGATTCCCTTTTTTCGTCTCTTTAAGACTCATCCAAATTATCTAGATTTACATATTTTTGGGTGTGTATGTTTTCTTCACTTACCTCCATTGAACGACATAAGCTTGGAGCACAATCATCCAATGTGCATTTATGGGTTATAGTAACTCTCACAAAGGTTTTTTGTGTTATGATATTACTAACCATCGCTTAGTATTTCAAGGAATGTGACCTTCTTTGATAATCAATTTATGTTTCCTTATCTTTCTTCGACTCTAATGAGGTTGCTACTCTTCCTAACTTTTCTATTGGCCTCAATCTATAGAACGTTTTGAACCAGGCCATGTATATGTCGACAACCCAGACAATGCTCTCACTCCCTTCCCGACGCCGCTCGTCACCCGAACTGTGCCGCCACCGGCGATCTGCTAGAGTGTCTCGTCCACCTAATAGATATTCACCGTAAAGGTATGATTCATCACATACTTCTCTTACTACGGCTACTCTATCGGGCATATCTATTCCTACATGTTACTCACACGCTTAAGGATGTGTGTGTTGGATACAAGCAATGCAAGATGAACTCCAGTGCTCTTCAAGAAAATTTTACATGGGATATTGTTTCTTGCCCACCCGATGTCAAACTCATAGGTCGCAAATGGGTGTATTCTCAGAAATTGAATTCGATGGTTCCCTCAACCGTTACAAGGCTCGACTAGTTGCCTTAGGGAATAAGCAAGAATATTTTGATTATGATGAAACGTTTGCGCCTGTGGCAAAGATGACAACCCAAGAGAACGCAGTACTTCTCATTGCTGCTTCTAATGGTGGTCCCTCCATCAAATGGACGTAAAGAATGCATTTCTTCATGGTGATCTGACAAAAGGTATTTATATGACTCCCCCTCCGGGTCTATTTTCATCATCTAAAGGTGTGTGCAAGATCAAACGATCTTTATATGATTTGAAACAGGCTCCCAGAGCATGGTATGAGAAATTTCGTTCTACTCTTCTTGGGTTTTCCTTTACTCAAAGTCAATATGACTCATCTTTGTTCATTCATCGCACGCCTTCGGTATTGTTCTTCTTATTCTCTATGTTGATGATATGGTCATTCCTGGTTCTGATCATACCTCCATACAACAACTTAAACAACAATTACAGAGCCTCATTTCATATGAAAGATCTTGGTAATTTGCACTATTTCCTCGGACTTGAGGTTCATTATACCTCCAAGGGCATATTCCTACATCAAAAAAGTACACCGAGGATTTAATTTCTTTGGCCGGTCTTCAATCACCTAATCCTAGGTGGATACTCCTCTCGAGGTTAATGTTAAATACCGTCGTGATGACGGTGATCTTTTGCCCGATCCTTTGTTGTATCGTCACCGTGGGTAGTCTTAATTATTTGACTATTACACGGCATGACATATCCTTTGCAGTTCAGCAAGTAAGTCAATTCATGCACTCACCTCGCCATCTTCATTTGGCCGTTGTTCGTCGCATAATTCGATACTTGAAAGGCACCTCTCAACGCGGTCTATTATTTCCCACTGGGACAGTCCCTAAATTGATTGCTTATAGTGATGCTGACTGGGCGGGATGTCCCGATACTCGCAGATCTTACATTCTTGGTTGGTGCATGTTTCTTGGTTCTCCGCATTGATTTCTTGGAAGAGTAAGAAGCAAGCACGAGTCTCTAAGTCCTCCACCGAATCTCGAGTACCGAGCCATGTCTACTTGCTTGTTCGAAATAATTTGGCTACGTGGTCTTTTGGTGAGCTTGGGTTCCTCGCACAGAGTCAACACCTCTATATGCCGACAATACGAGTGCTATTCAGATTGTTGCCAATCCAGCTTTTTCATGAGCGCACAAAACATATTGAAGTGGATTGTCATTCTATCCGGAATCCTATGATGCTCATGTTATCTCACTACCTCATATCAACACCCAATTGCAAGTTGCGGATATTCTTACCAAAGCAAGGCCTCACCCGCGCCATCGCTTTCAAAATTGATGCTTCTTGACCAATTTCATCAATTTGAGGGGGATGTTAATCGTGGATTAATTTGTTTCCTATTATATGCAGAATAAAATAGGAAAAGGGGATAACTCCTTAATTGTATATATTGTTTCCTATTATATGTAGAATAAAATAGGAAAATGGGACAACTCATTAATTGTATATATTTAGCTTTCCTAAATTAGCTAGACAAATCAGGTAACAGAATATTTGTAATTAAATAGTTATAAATGGCTGTAAATGCTCATGCTATTATTTATAGTGGAAATACAATGAAGAAAAGATAACAAAGCCAATTCTTCTGACAAGTTTTCCCAAAGAACAATCAAATAACTGAGGGTTGGAACTTGGAACAAAATATGAAACTGGATTTTTTTTCAGGGTTGCCTCATAAGTAGGAATCCTTTTCAAGCATATTGTTTTCAATTGGCATGTCTTTCTAGGTATGTGTCAATATCAACTCCACTCTCAAATTTAATGGCTCTGCACCAAAATTACAAGCCCATTATCCTCATTGAAGTCAACCATGGCCTGCCTAATAGATCTCCCGTTTGCCACTAATTTTGTCTATTGACATTTGACAGTCATCTCTAGGAGGAATTTAAGGAAAAATTATTAGAAAAATACAGTTAACTAAGGTTTAGATTCATCAATCTTTCAAGGCATTCCACAAATCCAATGCTTTTACTGACGCACTGAATTCTATTTATTAACCTTACCTCCACATCCTTACGTTGAAAGCATTTCCCTTTCAGCATGAACTCTTGATCCAATAAATCACTTTTTGGATCATATTCAGCTCTGCATGCCAGTAATAGATACAATCATAATATCACAATAATTTAAAGTTCAAGTTAAATTTGAAATAAAATTACTGCAGAGAAATTAGTGAGGCATGTAGATAACACAAGTCAATTCATCTTAGGCCATAATTGCCGAAAGATGACCTAAGTATGTAGCTATTCTATGACGTGCATACTGAATACAACTGCATAATGTGCAAAACCATGCCTCCAGGCATATATTGCAACTAAGCTTCATCTGACATCCTCAAAATTAGATGTGCATTTTCATAGTCTAGTGTTCTCCAGATTCAGAAGATGGATTTAACCAATTATTACAGGATTTACAGATCTCATTTTCAGAACAAAAAGAGCAATAAGAACTTGCTGTAGTAGGTTTAAATAACCACTATTTTCATATGTTTGTCTAGAAGTGGAAGAAATTTGCAGTGCAAGGTTGTGCTATGCCTATGCCTATCAGTGTTTATCTTCTTCGTACCATGTAAAGTAAGAGTTACATTGCAGAAAGTAAGATTTATTATTATTATTATTATTATTATTATTATTATTATTTTGGGAAGGTGGGGAGAAACTAACACCAGAGTATCTAACAAGTTCCCTACGGTAGCTTAAGAATAGATCTCAAATTTCCAACCAAACAAACAATAAAGCAAGTTAACATGATGTGATAGCACACCCCAACAAAATATAAAGATAATTCTATAATTCTCATGGAGATGCAAAGGAAATGAAAACGTTAAATATACTTATATCTTGCTCTAGTTCTTCCCATTTGGAAAAAAAGAGGACTAGAGTGATTCACTATTATACTATACTTCAATTGCGCCAAGTTGAGTTGAGGGTTGCAAAGACTAAAAATAAAAAATTTGTATTCCATCCCATTCCAACTGAACAACACCAAGCATAAACAGATACCCATCTGGAAATTTGAAGAGAAAAACCAAGAGAGAGAGAGAGAGAGAATATTTTGATTGAAAAAGTTATCCCAAGAGAGAGTAAGAAGTAGAAAAGTTGATACCTTGGTGGCCGAATGATGAAGTTGACAAACTGTTCCATAGATTCGAACGATCAAATATGATATATTTCAGCTCTTCAAGCAAACATGTATCAATATTTTATCAAAAATATTTGCAGTTGCAAGGGAAAGAGAAGAAGAAAGAGAGAAAAAAAAAAAAGCAAGGGAACAGAGAGACAGAGAGACAGAGAGAAAGGGAAGGGGCTTGATAGGGTGGCAACGGTTTTGTGAGACAAAGAAGAAGTAAAGAATATGAAACAGAAAGAAAAGGACCGGACCAGGCATTTTTGCCTTTTGTTTTTGTTGGTCATATGTTTTCTTCCAACTGTGCTTCTTTTGTTGGAAAAAACAAACAAAAAAGAAAACCATAAAAATTTGAATTATTGTTGTCAACAAAGTATCGTCGTCACTTAGCTGCCTCCATGGCCCTTCATGCTGCGAAACTTCCAAGGGGATACACAGGTGGTACTGGAGCTGCTGCTGCTGGCGGACAGTGCAAGGCTCACAGTTTCAAATCCAAATGGCTTTCAATTTCTTTTTGAGGGATTTTATTATATAATTTATGGAGAAACGGTTGCATTTATTGTATTATACGCATAAGTACTTTACAAAAAATAATTTTAAAATAATTATTTTAATTAGATTATTAAGTATTTTTGTATTTTTTAACAGTCTCATTATAATCTAATTTTTATACGTTTAATTTTTTTATAAATTTATTCTACATCTTATAAAAATATTACAGTTATATAAAACATAATTTACCATATCTTTTACGCATATAAAAGTTAAACATAAGATAAACATATAAATGAAAGACAAAAATCACTTCCCTTTTTTAGTATGCGAGTAATTGCTGCTAGAATACCAACTTCACCTTAACCATAAGGTGATTTTAGTAAATTTTTAACCTGTATATTGTAACTTTGTAGGTGAAGTCTCACACGAAACACATGTCATGGTTATTTTAAGATAATTTAATTAGTATAGAATGCAGTGACTATTTTCAAATGGAGTTAGCAAAATATACTAGGGTGGAGTGTTGAAAAAATTTATATAATTGATGAGTGATTGGATACCTTTCTCACCGCTTCATAATATGTACGAGTGTTACCAAGGATGCCACACTTTTCTTTTGGCTAATGAATTGATTTTACCCAATAAACATCATGTGGTTCCACCACTTGCATTTTGATGGGTCAGCAAGACATAACTGATGATGGATTAAAGGTTATAACAACCTCCCACTTATTTCAGAATATTGCCATTTGTCAAATCATGGTAATTAATTATTGATGTTCATATTCTCTAGGAAATCAGTAAATTCAAACATGATAGAAAAGTGTAACAAACATGGCCTGGGAACAATCATAAAAGAACTCACCATCATCAAGGTTTGGTTTCAATTAATAATCATTATCTTTTTTTTTTCCTGTAGTATTTACCTCGAAAATATGCCTAAGAGTCAGAGACATTGTGTAACTAGAGGAAAAAGGGCACGGGATATAGTATCGATGTAGGAACAATATAGATGGCTTTTATGATGTAACTAATCAGTCCATGCACCCTTTAAATTAACGTGTTATTGTAGATCAATTCAATTTTTTTTATTTATATTTTAATTCTAATGTTTTAGTTTATTTCTTGTTAATCTTAAAATTGTGTACAATTCTTGCAAAAAATACTTATCATCATCTCTCTTCTTATTTTCTCTCTCGTCACTCAACGGAGAACAACAAAAGTTGTGTTTATTGTAGGTGAACAACAAGGTGGTGAGGATGTCGACCACCGATGTCGGAGTCAAAGTAGGAAGCGACCTAGGCATTGGGGTTGTTGCCAAAATTCACCCCCCCAAAAAAAAGAAAGTATAACCCAACACCCCTCCCCACCTTCCTTCGCCACTACCACCAAACCCATAGTCAAGCCGCCGTCCACCTCGACCCCTTGCCACCATCTTAGTCGTTGCACACCCAACACCAGTAACCCTAAGTCACAACCCCTTGAATCGTTTCACCCAGTACCTCCCACCAGTTAGAGCAAACATGGCCTTGAGATTGTGTTGTTGGCCTAAAAGCATTTAGATCCAGTCAAGTTTTCAAGTGGTTACTTGTGGTTGAGTTCAAGTTTCAAGTCTTGGTCTAAAAACAAGAATTAGGGGGGCGACAGAATAGGGAAAGAGAAAATAAAGGGAGTGTTCTTTTTTTTTTCAAGGACTTTGAGACAATTTTTTTTTTGACCAAACTTGTAAATACAAATTTTCACACTATAACTTCCTCACCAAGTTATAGGTAATAATTCTTGCCCATTGATGTAAAAGTCTTCATGATCTATGGCTAAGAGCAGTTGGTGCATGGATGCACCCACTCTTTTTAGGTGCATGTTAGACGTTACCAACAATATAATCAAAGTTCACATTTCAAGTGTATATGACATATTACAACAATATAATCAAAGTTCACATTTCGAGTGTATATGACGTATAAAAAATATAAGTTTTAAAATAATGTGTGATATCAAGTTAGGTTAAGACAACTCGAAGTATAAATCGAACTCAACCCAAAAATATGTTGAGTCTAATTTTTAGAACCCGAACTCATTCTAATTAACTTCGAGATGAAACGAGTTAGTAGAATAAACTAGCTCTTGAACACTCTAGTTCACAAGCAAAAATGAAAATGGACATAGAGAACATGAATATATAACATTTCTCCTTACCCCTATTATAGGCTCATAGTCTCACTCAAAGCCACTTCGAGATGCGACGGATTAGTAGAACGGACTATATCTTAAACACTCCTAATTCACAGGCAAAAATGAAAAAAGGACATAGAGAACATGAATATATAACATTCCTCCTTACCCTATTATAGGCTCATAGTCTCACTCAAAGCCGCTCTTAGATTTTGAATTTTACAAATGAAAATATTAAATAGCCAAAAAATTATAATTACAATTTTTATTGTTGCCATTGTTATTAATTTTTGGATTGATAAGTAATCTTCTACTATTTAAACTTATTCAACAATAATCTTTAAATCTTGACAAATTTTGTCTTCGTTTGATAAAAAATATTTTAGCTATATAAAATTTCTCTTTTCCAAAAAGAACAAAACCTCCTAGGATCATCATAGAGTGTTTGAATCAAGAGTTCTTTTTAAATTTATGGGAATTTTAAGGTGGGAATATTTTATTCTCATTTTTTGTAAGAGATATAGAAAAATATTCTCATTCAAGCTTCATTTCCAATAATATTTATTAACTACTACTCGTACTAAATTATTTCTAAGGAGAAGAGGAGTGTTGAGATGATTCTCATATGATGAGAATAATTATAGAATTACAAAATGACACTCTTACCCTCAAATTCCCATTAATGATCAAAGTTTTTTTTTTTTTTTAAAAAAGATGAGACAAATTCATCAACAAAGTGGAGTAAAAACCAATACATCCAAGAATGCAAGGTTACAAGTCTCACTATGAGTCTCCTCTAACTAGACACTATCCTGAATCCGTTTAGCTAGGTGAGCCAAGGAGTGTGCTACCTTAATTATTTCTACTTCTCCTGACTGGAGAGCATTTAAAATTTATAAACCCCATTCCTCGCAGCCTACAATCTTTAAGGATACATCCCATATAGGTTGACTGAGTACCTGATGAATGTAGTTCCTATAGATGCACTCACTTGAATCATATTCCACTTGCAGATCCTGGATACACAGGTCCAGAGCAAACAGTATTCCTGCTCGTAAGGCCAATGCTTCGGCTATAGATGGAGTGAAACTGCCTTCTTTCTTCCAGCAAGCAGCTCCAATAATGTTTCCCTCCTCATCTCTGATGATAGCTCCTATACAGCAAGATCCATCAGTGAAGACTGTCCATCTGTATTCAGCTTCAACAGGCCTGATGTAGGGGGCTGTCAACATGCTGCAACAAACAGAAAACCCCTACTCTGCTGGTTTGCCATTTGATTACCACTGCCTGACATCTTGTTTGCTTCTTCAATTTCTTGCAATAGTTGAATTGCTTTGGATATTATAATTTTTGGACGAGATTGCTTATTCTCAAAACAAAGAGAATTGTGAGAAAGACAAATTCCATGCATAATGATAGCTATCAGATTCGTGAACTCCTGAGGCCAAGTTAATTAAGAGAATGGATTTTAACCACTCAGAAAAAGTGACCTGACCACCACCATCCACGTCCAGGTTGCATGGCGAAATAAACCATAGCTTTCTCACCCATTCACAATCTCTTAGTGCATGAGCTATAGTTTCTTATCCAACTTGACATCTAGGACAAAGTTTTGTGCAACTAACTCCCCGCTTACTGAGATTTATGGGGTTCCATTTTGGAGTACCCGCCAGATGAAAACTCTCGTGCAAGGGGGAACCTCTAACTTTCAGGCCTTATTCCATGCTTGCATAGATCCATCATCAACCCCACTTGAACTAATTCCAACATTCAGAGAGGACCTGTACAAGTGATACCCAGATTTCACCGAGTAATTGCCATCTTTGCAAGGATTCTAGATCAACCTGTCATATGAATGGAATACTAGAATAGGAATACTCAAAATTTGAGCTGCTTCAAAATGAAGAAAAATTGCTCGCACCAAGTCTTCGTCCCAACCAGAATTTTCCTGGTTTAGCAGTGAAGAAATGGTAGCTTCCTGGTCAATAATTGAAGGCAAGCTCCACGGTTTGAAGCCATTCTGGAAGTGAAGCCAACCATCATGCCGGATTCTGATATTTTTTCCATCACCTACTCTCCAATAAGCCCCAAGATTAATTACCTTTTTTTCTATCCAAACACTGTGCCTGGTATAACTAGGATATTGAATTGAAGATGAATGCAGCATATCACCTTTATGAAAATATTTCCCACCAAGGTCCCTTGCCATGAGAGATTTAGGATGTTGGATTACTCTCCACATTTGTTTAGCAAGAAGGGCCATATTAAAGGAATGAAAACTTTTAAAGCCAATGCCTCTTCCTTCTTTGTTTTACAGAGAGTATCCCACTTAATCTAGTGGATTTTCCTCTACCTTGCTTTACTATCCAACCAAAAGCTTCTAACTGAAGATTCAACATGATCACATACCAAATGAGGGAGAAAGAAGCATCCCATAATATATGTAGGAATATATTAGGTTACGGATTTGATAAGAACCTCAAGCCCTGGCCCTGCTTAGGATAGAGACTATTCCTTCCATCCTTTAAACCTTTTTCAGAGCCTTTGTCTTGCACAAAATCAAAGACCTCTTTTTGTTAGATTTTTCACAAAAATAAGAATATTAAGATATTTTGAATGACTCTGTACATCTTTTATCTCAATCCCCTCTTAGATATTATTTCTCATGATTATTGGCACATTTGACTAAATGAGAGCTTAAATTTATCCATATTTATGCATTGATCCGAAGCTTGTTGATAGTTTTCAAGGACAGATTTAATAACTTCAATCTCATTCAAAGTGGCTCTTGCAAAAATGATCAAAGTTAATCACATATAGGTGTAATAAATTCCTAAAAATATCATTCCCAATAGTTATATTCCTAAGAATAAAAAATTAACTATTGAACCAAACTCCCCATAAAAAATTGTATGACACCGCAGTGCATAATTCAAACCTCTTGTTAGGATTGTACATTACTTGAAAAGAGCATGGCATCAACACCGTACCATATTATAGTTGGAAACAGTGACTTGAGAAAATCTCAAATCTAATCGAATACTATAAATAAAAATTTAAAAAGTGACCTGATAATATTATTTATTGATATCAAATACAGTGAGTTGCCTTTGCAATTTTTCTTGATATATTGGAATTTTTTTTTTATAATTGAAACTTTAAATTTAACCAAAATTTCAATACATCCACTTTTTGTATAGGGAGGTTTGAACCAGGCCAAAGACTTGATGGCCACTACTCATCTACTTAAGCTAAGCAAAGATTGTGATGTTCAAAATTGCAAATTAATTATCAACTGATTAAAAGTTAATTGCTGGCACTGATTCTGCTGCGCAAGCTAATAAATGAGACTCATATGGTTTTGGTTGCTCAACAGAATAGAAACAAGAAATGAGCTACGTACAGTTTGAAAGTAACGTATTAGGATAAATTCGACCTTGTCTTTTTACAGCCTGTTACCTGGCATTTATTATTCTTAATGAGGATAAAGGGCAACGTGTTACGATAAGGTTTAATATGGTTTTTATATGATCCTGTGCAACAAGACTAGCTGGAAGGGGCGTCCGCCAAGTTAAGGACTTAAATAAAACGGCATACAACCCCAAACAATTTAGAATAATTAATACAAAAATAATTATTTTATCACTTTTTTTATATTATTTTTATATTAATTAATGAAATATAAATTTATAGTTAATCATATGTATATTAACAAAAAATATGTGTATTGATCCATTAATAAAATACTTATTAATTAATTTATATACATGATTAATTATGAATTTATACCAGCATAAAATATTAATATGGTTACATATACAATGTTCATAAAATGAAGATATGTAAATAAAATTAAGGTTGTAGTTAATATGAGTACGTCCCCATTTTTCTACTACAAAAAATATGAGTATGTATGCATAATTAGGAATGAGTTATTGACGAATGACTGAGTAGTTAATTTGCATGATATCATAATTATAACCAAAATTTAAAGAGAGAGGTAATAGTGAAGAGATTAGCGAAGTTTCCAAGAAGATCATTTTATTGATATAATAATCCAGCATGTAAAATCATGGGGTAATATGGTTACATATGCAATGTCCATATTCTTTATCCACACGACAGAGAAAAAAGCAAAATTAATTATAGGGTGTTCATTTGCAGGTTTATTTTGACCTGAAAGCGATTTGACATTTTAATTAGGCTAATTTTTTAAATATTGATCCAACTCAATCATAATCTAATAAATGATTAAGTTAGTATCGGGTCAATTTAATAATTATATAAATTAATTAAATATTATATATAACTAATTCATAAAATTATAAAAATATGAGATTAAAAGTAAAAATATTTTATAATATATATTTTGAAATAAATTATATCAACATAAATATATTATGATGTTATATAAAATATATTAATTTAAGTTAATAAATTTTATTATTTAACACCTATTGTTAAAAAATTATAAGTTTTAAAATATTATATAATATTAAATCGAGTTGAGATAATTTGAAGTATAATTAAAATTTAACTTAACTTGAAAATACATTAAGTATATTTTTTAAAACTAAAATTCATCTCAATTAATTTTAGATTAGACAGACTGAGTTTTAAACACCCCTAAATTATGTGAAACACAATAAAATGATTTATTATATTGAGATGCATTGTAAGTGCATGTTTAGTTTGGCATTTATGATCAAGTTTAAAATAGGTGTGATGTATTGATTTGCAAGAGTGATAATCATTATATGTTTTTTCTTTTATCGTCAGGGAGTTAACTGTTAACATTTACTAATTAGGCTACCACATGAAATTTGATAATCTTTCCTTTATTTTAACTTATATATATATATATATATTATACTGTTGTGATGGATTATTGTTTCAATATGGATTTAAAAACAAATTTGTCTTGTCATTTTAATATGATTATGTATTATTTAATAGTGTAATACATTTTATTGATTTATTATTTAAATATTTAAGTAAATAAATGAATCACATTAGGGTGATTAACACAATATAAGTAAACTGGCATAATATACGTGATAAGAAAGAGAGCTATTCTATATCATACGAAAAATATCATTCACTATTTTTTAAAATTTATATATAAATAAAAAACAATCAAATAAAAATATTATATCGCATCCAATATATATGTGTCCATTTACTAATGTTTTAACACTAACAATTACATGTAATTATTTTAAAAAATTATATTTTAAAATATTAAATATTGTAATTGAGTAATATTATAAAATATACAATTTTTTTAGAAGAACATCTTATTGTATTTATATTTCAATTAAATATAACAGTGGCTAAATATTGATTTCTGATTATTAAGGGTACCGGTTAAAAAAATCTTTATTATAATAACTAAATGTTAAATAATACTTAAACACTACACTAATAGTAGTAAAACTAATATCAGAAAAAATAAAATAAAACAAACACTACACCAGTTTTTTTTTTTTTTTTTTTGGTCAACTAACACAACACTAGTATGTAAGTAGTAACACTAAATCCCACATTGGACTTGGGAGAAGGGGAGTAAAGAGGACTCGCCACAAACAAAAAGTGGCCTACGGCCTTATTAGTGAGTACTGGGTCAATCGCCCAAATTGCACATCTATCATTATTAATTAATAATAATAATAATAAAGTATAACATATTAAGACGTCCCTAGCATTGTCATTTCATTGTATATATGTTTATAATTTTTTAAGCGGAATTTCAAATAATAATTAATTTGATAATATAGTGTGATTACTTGGCTTGAAAATCTGAAATAAAAAACTAATTTGAGGGACTATTTTGTTTTTATAAATTATTACTTAAATTAATCTTATTTCGAATTCTCTATTTAGCTATTAAGAGTTTTTTTTTTCTGAACTCTAATAAGAGTTAAATACACTCCAAAAGAAAACACTAAGAATGGAAAGTACGCGAAAAAAAATGAACAATGTAATGGGTTTATTTACGTTAAGCTGTTCTGAATTCAATGTTCAATGTACGACAAACACGAGGAAATTTTCTCTTTTTAAAATGGCAGTAAGATTATACAACTTCTTTCTTTTCGTTATTTAATTAATTAATTAATTATATATTTATTTAGGCATTTGAGGCAAGGTTTCTACCTTAAAATGGAAGATTGAGTTAGAAAGCCAAGGAGGATTTTGATTTTGATAACGTTATTCATCTAATTAAAATATTTTAACTTTTATTTGATTTTTTTATAAATTTATTTTGTATCTTACAAGAAAATTACAATAACATATAATCTAATTTAATATTTTTTATATAAATTTATGATATAAATATAATATACATATTTTAATTGTACAAAAAAACATTATCCTTTTTATTTTTGTAACTTCTCCCCAATAAACAGTTAGCCTCCCCATTTGCTCAAATTCCAACACAGTCGAAAAAAAAATCTTTTGAACGAGTGGCTGATGAAGCACAAGACAAAATATTTATCAGTCTCAACAATAATTATCAAGAGGCAGTTTCCGGCTTTTCAGAACTACTTTTCAGCAGATATGAAAATGGGAAACGTTTACCGTATTCTTGAAAATTTATGCAGCATTGTGTTTTATAATATGTAATTATAGATATAATATTAAAATAAATAAAAGGATAAAATTAATTATTTGTTATCTTATTTCAATTATAACTCATATTTTATTAATTATCTATAAAGTTTCTTGTAATCTTAAATTTTATAAATTTTAATTATTAATATTTATACATAAACATATATATATATAAAATTTGGACCAATCTTAATATTTTAAACGAATGTTTCAACTTCCAAGTCATATAAGAAAAAGAATAAAATTTAACTCTAACATTTGATTCTAATTTTTGTTTTTAACTTTATTTAATTATTTTTTATGTGTTCATTAATTTAATTAAATGAAATTAAAAATAATAAATAAAAAGAAATTAAATAAGATTGAAAGTAAAGATTTGAGTAAAGATTGAAATCAAATTTTGTTCTAAAAAATAAAGAGATTTCTCTTCATTACAAATTTGTTATCACATTAAAAAAAATGTTCTAAATGGGTTAGAGATCAAATAACAAACAATATTGATGAATTCTAAACCATGCTTGAAAAGGGTATTTCAGGCACAAAAGCTTCTGTTGGAGAGCTCCTTATCCAATGCTGGTTCCCAATATCCAAAGCATAAGGTGTTAATCACCACCAACAACCATTAAAACTGTCAAGCACTGCTTGGCAGAGAAAAAGCCGTAAAAGCTTCACTGTCATGCATCATGTACCAAAATATGACAATATTTGATCCAGGCAAAATTTGCTCTTCATCAAGTGCTGAGATTTCGCTTCGAGTTAAGTGTATGTTATATGATTTCAGAGTTCTGAACTCTCATGAGTCATGACACTCGCTCCATAATGTTATCTGAGCATATCCACACAAGAAGACGAAATTAGATAACGTTATCTGCGCATATCCACACCACTGTACGAAATTTTTAAGTTTTACCAACATGTAAATTTAAAGTGGTCCTGCACCCTTGCAAAACAAGCATCTACTTACTTGTTAAGTGGTCCTGCACCCTTGCAAAACAAGCATCTACTTATCTGTTAAGTGGTCCTGTACCCTTGCAAAACAATTATTTAGTTATACGAACCGTACATGTTTGCAAAGAAATTGTATATATTCAAGTATTGCACATGAATTGATCATTTTATAGAGGACTCTGTAAAGGTGTGTGTGTGTATATATACTGTACAAAAAATTGCATAAATGTATATATATGTTACGTACCAAAAAAAAACTATACAAATATATATGTGTTTGTATAAAAACTACTTTAATTCGTGTAAAAATTAATGATAAAAATATGTGATTATAAATATGATGCCAAGTAGCATCTAGTAATATATATATTTTTAAAACAAATAAGGAGTGTTTTTTTTTATTTACAAAGACTAAGTCTTTTACCTTCACCAAAATAAGAAGTTTTTTTATGCAACATATACTAGAGCTTCAAAAATTTAAAGTCGCCTCAAGTGCTCTTGGTAGCTGCCGGTCCCAGCTCGCCCAAGTTAAATCTTGGGTTTATACATGCCACGCTTGAACCTCTAACAAGTATGTGTAGGTTCATCCTTGCTATCCAGGCTACCACTTTGGAATCTCATTCATGTTAAAAAAAAAAAAACCATTTATCATAAATTTGTACTTATAGACACATCAGATTGTGAGATATATTTGTGTGAATATGTTTTATGATGAATGAATGTTTGCAGAATTTTATTTGTATTCATCATAGAGTATTTCTAAACAATTTTTTTAATCATTTTGATCAATCTATTGCTCTTTTTTTTTCTTCCATTAGTTGTAATCTTGAATATGTTGTGCTCAATAAGCCATGAAATCTATCATCTGTTATATTTTTTTAAACAAAATTATGTATTCTTTGTAATATTATAGTTTGCAGTACAAAAATATTATTACTTTTAAAATATCAGTCTAATAAAATAAAATGTTAAAATTGCTCTAAATGTTGAACTCAATTTAGTAAGAGGTTTGCAACTAAAATAGAGTGATTTCTTTTTTTTCCTTAAAAGTTTTATTACACACTATTGCTTTTAAGGGGAGTTGATGTTAAAGTCCAACATGGAATCATTGTAGAAAAAGCAAAAAAAGAAAGAAAGAAAAAAGAGTAGGCATATGTGACATTTCCTTTTATTTTGTAAGAGATTCCTATTCTCTTGTTTTATTATCGTAATTATTTTGAACCGAGTTCATATGATTACTCAAATGAAGTTAACTTAGGTTCCTCCGTAGCATGATAGTATAAGGGGTAAGTATCTACAAAAAAGTATTTTGATATTTAAATTAGATCATATATAAAGTGAGTAATGTTTAAAATTAATTAAATACATATATTTATAACTTTGTATAGTATTTATAAGAATATTTTAGTAGATAAAAATTATGTTTAAATATGTATTAAATATTATTAATTAGGATAAAAATTTAATAAAATTGTTATCTTTTATATTTGTCTCTTATATTTACGATATAATTAATTCTTCAATCTATAAAAAATTTTGTTTTTAGAGATTTATTTATCATAAATTGACATATTTATTTATCTAATAGTATTCATAAATATATGAGATTCAATCTAACTATAAAATTTTCCTTCATTAGATTTTTGAATTACTCCTAAGCCATTTATTTAATAGTGTTAAAACTCAACTTGTCTAAAAACAATAGTAAAGAAGAAAACACGAGGTGAAAGTAAAATTAATACTCTTATTTTTTTCTCTTAATTATATTACAAATATATATAATTGCTTTAAAAAGTGATATAAGGAATGATATGTGTCTGTGCTGTTAAAAAGATGGGAGTTTAAAATATTAAAATTTTCTGGAACTAATGGATTTTAAAGAAGAACAATAATATTAGGTTGAACATCACATTTTATCTTAAAACTTTAAGGCATTATGATTTATGGATCCAATCGTTTATAAAGTTATCATTTTGTCCATTTTTAAATAATGTGAGTTTTGAAACTCACATTTAAATTTTTAACAATCTCTTACTCAAGTACAAATACATACATAAAAACACTTATCTTTAAATAGAATAACGAGTTAATAATTTTGTCCCAAAGTTAATTTTTTTTACTAACAGTTCAAATATCATTTGTTAGAAAGACAAAAACTCAAAATATCAGATAAATATGTAAGGAAAATACTTATTAAAGAGAAATAATAACATTGGATCATATACCATATCTTAATAAAAAACTTCAAGATATTAAATTTATGAATTTACCTACTTATAAAATCTTTGCTTTATCTATTTTTAAACAATATAAAATTTAGAAAACACACTCAAATTTCTAAGACGTGATACATGTTCGCTTGGCCTAGATAGTAGAAGCGCTCGGGTGCCCATATTACCATATATCATGTGCTGGCAGTTTCTTGTGGCTCCTATATACCCATTTGGTTGCTTAGCTTAGCATTCTGCATTATTGCCCCATTCTCTTGAAATGGAGATTATAAAGGATTCTAAAAGATTAAATTGATAACAAAAGGGTGTATTAACATTAACTTTGCTTTAGCTTTTTGCATTATTTAGCAAAAGCTGAATGAATCTTCTGAATTGCATGAGACAAACTCCCATCTACCAAATAATGATAGAGACAAGACAGGAAAAATTCTTACATATTTATGAAGTAAGAACTTACTCTAGAGAAAATCTACACCATTGACTTTGAAGTTGTAAAGGAGCAAAAGAAATTTATGGTGTATGGTGTAAATCCCTCTTGGAGTAAGACTTTTCGACAAGATGGAGAGATCAGAGAGGATAATAATTTTTTACAAGTTCTCTTACATGGTTGTGTTTTGATCAAAAGAAGTGCCCATAAATTTATTTTATATTTCAAAATGGGTCTTTTCCTTTTTGGGTGCCATGCATACAGAATGTAAGGGAAATTAACAATTCCATGTAATTCCCTTTTTTTAATTGAATATAAGTAAATAGTATAAAGTATAATTTTTTTTTGGTATGATCTTAACTTAAAAAAATAAAATTGGTAGAAAATTTGGTAGCTCTCTGTTTCGTTGATCTCATGTTACATTGAATTTAAGTTATGTTACAATCACGTATCCTAAAATTTATTTTCATTGTTATTTTTTGGTTCAAATTTTTACTTATTTTTACTTATCAGTATTAGAAGTTATGTATCATCTACTACTAAATTTACTTGTATCATGTCATATACTATAGTACTTTTTATAATTAATAAAGTATTTATAGGAATTAAAACTAAACAACACTGTACCAAAAAAACTAAACAACACTAAAATTAATAATTCAAATTTGACTGGTTCAATGAACTTCCATGATTTAATTTAATTTTTTAAACTCTACTTTAACACATAAAATCAATGCCTCCTATTTTCGTTCAACAGTTCTAGTATCTTTTATTCCACTAAAGAGGGAATAAATAGCTGCATACTTCGGGCTTCGGCCCCTGCTTGTATTAAAATATATATATATATATATATATAAGAAATATATCTATTATGAAGAATTTTTATTGTGAAAAAGTAAAATGAGTAAATTTTTATTATACAATTATATATAAATAGTTAAAATTAAAAATTATTTAAAAATCATATAATCACTTAAAAAATTATATATATTTATATTTTAATCTTAATTATTCATAAAAAATATAATAATTAAAATTCACTTCTCTTATTTTTTACAATAAATATTCCTCATGTTAAATACATTTCTCTCTATATATAAAATTGCAATTTCACCAAGATTTTAGATGTGTCTCATGTTGCTCCCATCCCATGCGTTGGCAAAAGTAAGGCAACTTTTACCAAACAAAACTTTTACTCTTTTTATCCAAAAAATGTACCCTTATTACAATAATCTGTTTGACTTTAATTAATTATATAATAATGGCCTGAAATGAGACAATTCAGAGCACCTACGTAAGTAGGAAAATGAGAAAAGAATAAATATTAAAAATACGAAAGTCCGCTCCTCCCTATGGGCGTGGCATATTGTTTGCTTGGTGACTTGCTGGTGATTCTTTCCGTAGGAGTGGAGTTTTTTTTCTTTTTTTTTCCCTTTCATCAGGTACTTTTTTGGTTAGTATTGTGAAATTAATATTTAGATATTATTGTGATTAAGAAGTCTTTTTAATAATTGTTTTTTTAAGATTTGAATTTTGATTTTTTCTCTAAGAATGCAATACCTTATTATTGTATTCAATTCTTATTCGTTAGAAGCGTAGTTGTTTTTAAGATATATTTAGATTGATGGTAAAGAATAAAATAAAATAGAAAGCAATAAAATTAGATGGGATATTATTGTTTGGTTTTTTAAAATTAGGATAGAATCAAAGCATCAATTTTATCCTACTTTTTTTTTTCAAATTAGAAGGAATGAGATTAAATTTAATGACATAAGAAAAAATACTTATAATTCTTATTATTTCATTATATTTTACTAAGATTTCTAAACAATAGAATAAATATTTATTTTTATTTTAAAATATTCAAATAATGATATAAAAATTTTATCACTTTATTTTTATTTAACCATATTAAAGTACTTTAACATTCTTATGTACTCAAATAAAAAGAAAAATAATCATTTTATATCTTTTAAAAAAGTATAAATACATTTATATTATTTTTAAAAAATATAATTGAGTGAAAAAAAATAATAAAAAATATATATAATAAATAATATTAAATAAAATAAAAAATAAATATATACACAATTTGATATAAGAATATAAGTATTAAAAAAAAAAACTTGAAATATGCTTGAAATTTTTGTTTTCAACACTCAATTTGGCATATATCACAGGTGAAGTGGACCTATGATCTAAACAAGCAATCAAAGATCGTCAACAAAAAAGTTCTTAATCATTATGGTTATTATAGATTGAGCTATTAATTCATAGGCCTTGTCAATATGTTATGATTAAAAAACATTGGTATTTGTAAAATATTGGATAAAAAGAAAACAAGAAAAGACTTGAGAACCTCATCTAAAATATTATGAGTCCACGCTTCCCTTGGTGCTCTTTAAGGGACCAAAAACTATTTTCATCCACTCATAACACACCCCTATCGGTTTTAGAAAAGCCAAGAGTGTCTTTGGCTATCAACCCCTATTTTATACGAGTCTCTCATACTAAGCTTCCCACTCTATCTCAGGGTCTGTGACACACAGACACGGAGCATTTCCGGTTGAACCCGCTTCCAAGTTTGCAGCTTTGGCCATTTTTCCACTGTGTTCTGGTGAGTTTCTTTGTGCCATTTCATTCAAACTCTTTTGTTGGTGAAAAAAGGTGACATATCAAATCATGTACATTTCTCTTGTGGGTGTGAATTCTCTGCTTATTCTTGCTAGCTTTTTGACACACTGGTAAAGACGTTATGGCTGTGAAAACAGTCCCTTTGTAAGTAAGTGTATCTTTTAGTGTAACTCATTCCCATCACCACCCCTGTCAATGATTCTTTCACTTTAAAAGGAAATTTTCAAGGCTGCTGCTAATGAAAATGTATGATGGTTAGAAAGTCAGGCTTGATAGGTGCTAAACTGCAGAATATGATCTATACTGCTTTTAATAAATCCTAAAATTTCTTTTTGGTCAAATAATGCTTCTTATATTATAAATGAAAAAAAAGGGTGCGGGTTATTTTGTCATTTGGAGATGCTTTAGGAGAACTGATTCACGAGAGGCAAGCTTCAAATATGTTATCAATGGACCGGGGTAGGGAATAGCTCATAGTTTTATGATCATGAACAAAAAAGTCAATTCTTTTCTGTCATTTTATTTATCTGCAGTGGAAATGGATTGTGACTCCAGACGAACCTTACATGCAATATCAGGGGTTCAAATCCTGGAATCGCCATTTTGGGGAGAGCTTTACCTAACCACCACACTCGGCTTGAAATTGCATGAGGAATTGCTTGCACCAAAACGCATAACTGACCTTTTCTTCATTATATTTCTTCTAATGATTAAAATTGTTGTCACTTTCTAGCCAAGCTAATTGAAATTTCATATTATATAGAATCAAACCTGGCAAATTTTAAATCCCATGTGGTGGTTACTGGTTAGATGCTAGCGTATAGTGTAGGATGGTCATGGTTTCTTTTTATGTCTAATATAAATTTACCCAGATAGGTGTTAGTGGAAAGAAGAGAAGAAATTGAAAAATGTGCTACATGGACAAGCTAAAATAGCAGTGAAAAATGGGTCACTATGGTGGTTCAGAGGGGAAACAGGATCTAATTAAAGACAATGTTTGATAGTGTGATTACTATGGATAGATGTTGATTTAAGTCTGAACTCCAAATTAAATTCTTAGTAAATTATACTCCCCTCTATGTTGGTTAGATAGACATATTTGATTTGACTATCAAAGCATCCTTGCACTTTATCTTGAATGATTATTTCTCTGTTGGTTTTTTGCATCTAATATGATGTTATGCAATGTGCATCTTATAGAGTGTGGTGATGGATTTGACTGGAATGTCATGTAAGGTTTAAATAGGAATTTGTTTAATTTTTATTATGATCTTTTTTGAGGCAACACTACTTAGTAGTTATCATTTAAGTATGGTTGATGTAAGATAAACGCTATTTTCTAGGTCATAATGCTCTTTTTTGCTTTATCTCAATGATGATATATAGTCAATACTGATTCCTTTCTCTCAGGGAGGGGAAGGGAGATGTTTTCACGGCTACATTTTGTTGAGTAAGGATCAGAAAATGGCACAGATTTTGGCACTTTTCACACACTAAGTTAGGTTTAAGAAGGGTTTGACAATTGCTTTAGAATGATTTTATGTGTGGCTTCATTAGTCATCATTTGAGAGTGGTCGCAGAACAGCTGATAAGCATTATGCGTTAAATTATAAGGCTATTTAGTTTTTCTTGCTTAATATTAATCATAAAATTGTACTATGTAATCTAATTTGATTCGTCCTCTGGGTGGGGGTTCTCATGACTACATTATGTAGTAAGGAGCAGAACATGGCACAAATTTTGGCACCCTCTACACAATGGCAGATGAGAATCACAAAAACCTCTCCCAATGCAAGTCCCATTACATCAAACATGTGGAGTTCTTTATTCTTGAGACAAAATAAGAAAGTTGCACCTACCAGTTCTACTAAATTTAGAGTGCTGGCAATCAAGTCTGAAAATAGCACCATCAACAGGCTAGAGAATCTACTTAATTTGGATATCACTCCGTACACTGACAAGATAATTGCTGAGTACATTTGGTATTTCATTCCACTCGGTCTCTGTTTGTATCTCATATTTTGCCAGATCGAGTCACGAATAATTATTTCCTTTTTCCTGCTTCACTATGAGGATACAAGGTATTTAAAACTGTGATTTTTTTTTTAAACAGGATTGGAGGGACAGGAATTGATGTGCGCAGTAAATCAAAAGTATGTTATTTATAATGTTGTAAACAGGCTAGGAGAAGAAATTATTCCTACCATTGTTGCCATTTGATTTATCTCATGCTATTCATGATAATCCTATAGATATATTTTCAATTCTCAGACAATAGCAAGGCCTGTTGAACATCCCTCTGAGCTCCCTAGATGGAACTATGATGGATCTAGCACTGGACAGGCACCGGGTGAAGATAGTGAAGTAATCCTATAGTAAGAATTTTGGAACTACTTCTATAAATGTTACTTACTCCACACCATTGCAGTTTAATTTTAGTCTTTTTTTTCTCCCCAGTCCTCAAGCAATTTTCAAAGATCCTTTCCGCGGTGGTAACAATATTTTGGTAAGAGCTGTTATACTTGAAGGAGGTCTCATGGCATGTTGATTGAAATTGAAACACAGATATTATGAAGTTAATTTGATTTATTTTGTTTTGCAAAGGTAATTTGCGATTCTTACACACCAGCAGGTGAGCCTATCCCTACAAACAAGCGACACAGAGCTGCTGAAATCTTCAGTAACCCAAAGGTCAAAGCTGAAGTTCCATGGTATATATTATACACCTAATCTTTGTCGTTTTAAATGCACTAAACAAAGATAAACACAATTTTGTGATGATACATTGCATGATTCAGGCTTCTTTTTTTTGGGGGGGGCGGGGTTTAATGTTATCAACTATTGTTGGATGCTAGAAAATTGTAACTTAGTTTCTAACTGTAAATGCACAAACTTCTTCGATAGATGATGATTAATGGCCAAAACGAAAGATATATGATGATTAATAATGCCAACTAATATCCTGACATGTATAGTATTTCTTACCTAGTGATGCTTAACCAAATTAGACATGAGATTTTTCCTTCTTCATTTGATCACTTACTCAAATAGGAGATAACTGAAATTTTGGTGTTGAATTATAATCTAACAGAAAACATGCTGATGTTATATGTTGATTGTTCAAAGGTATGGAATAGAACAAGAGTACACCTTACTTCAAACAAATGTGAAATGGCCTTTAGGTTGGCCCGTTGGTGGCTATCCTGGTCCTCAGGTAATGTCACTTGTATTTTTTTTTTTTACCTTCGAGTTTATTCACATTTCACACGAATTTGTGAATTTCATAATGTGGATTTAATTAAGTATTCCTTCATATATTAGGGTCCTTATTACTGTAGTGCCGGGGCAGATAAGTCATTTGGACGTGATATATCTGATGCTCATTACAAGGCTTGCTTATATGCTGGAATTAACATTGGTGGCACCAATGGGGAGGTTATGCCTGGGCAGGTACATCTCTCGCCGTTCCCTTTCTTTTAAATCTTGGAAATATATGAACTCATTGTTTCTCATTATTTCTTCTATGAATATTGCAGTGGGAGTATCAAGTTGGTCCTAGTGTAGGTATTGAAGCTGGTGATCATATCTGGGCTTCAAGGTACATCCTTGAGGTAATTCTTGTTACCGACTTTTGGTTTATATATATACACTGTTGGACCATTTGATACAGAAAGATTAAGCTTTTCAAAGAATCAGTTATCAAAAATTGTCATGGTAGCTTAATTCTGTAGAGTTTTCTGGTTCAATATGATGTCTTATTTAAGGCCTTGGTTTTTGTGTGGTTCTTGTTCATGTGCAGGTGCATTTTAAGAAGTGGCTGTTTGCACTAAGCTTGATACATTGTTATTTGTGTGTGTGTTTTCCTGAGAATTTTTGTCCAATTTGAACCATTTGTTTGTAGTTATACTTCATTTTCAACATATCTTCTTTTTAACTCTTTCCTCTTGTTCCACTGTGCATAAGTCAAAGGTCAAAGAGAATACACCCTAAATTAGATTTTTTTGTGTGTGTTTATTTGATATAATTTTTAAGTATCTCTAAAGTTTTAAGATCATGAAAGGTAATCCAGCATTCTGAAAAACAAGTTTGAGGGCAGGTGGAAGGCTCATGCCATTGCTTGTAACTGAAAATTGTTGATGGTCTCGTGTAAAAAAAATTTTGTGCTTGTACTCATGTCCCTTATCTAATTTTGTATCTTCTGATAAAATATGTTGCATTTTTTTCTGTTCTGACAGAGAATTACTGAACAAGCTGGCGTTGTTCTCTCACTTGATCCTAAACCAATAGAGGTACTATAATGCTTTAGTTTACAGTATTTCTTATCGTATGATAATTATACTAATTGTTTTGGTTTTTGCTCTGACAGGGTGACTGGAATGGTGCAGGATGCCACACCAATTACAGGTTTCTGGACTTGCCTTTGTCATGAATCATGACTGCATGTGTCTTATTGACTTCCCATATTACTAAGTTGATGAAATATCATTTGCTTTTTAGTACAAAGGGCATGAGGGAAGATGGAGGCTTTGAGTTAATAAAGAAGGCAATTTTGAATCTATCGCTTCGCCACCAGGACCACATTAGTGCATATGGAGAAGGAAATGAGAGAAGGTTGACAGGAAAGCATGAGACAGCCAACATTAACACATTTTCTTGGGTACTGTTTCAAAATTGTCAATACCTATTCTGGTTTAAGTTTAACAGGGTGATTAAGCATGAATTTTGTTTTCTTGTGTGAAACATTATTGTTGATATTGTTTGATTACGTTCTGATATAATCTGATATAGTTTTGATATAGTTAAACATTGATTGATATAGTTGTTAATAGTCAATCCCTAAAATCAAGGGATTTTGTATTCAATTGTTGTAACTTACCATTCTTTAAATAGAGGAGGCTGAGAACGTTATTCTTAAGCCATTCAGCTATCATAACTTGGTATCAAGAGCTAGGGTTCGATCCGGTCAAGAACCGCTCTCCGGCGATCGTCTCCGGCCACCGTCACCGGCCACCGTCTCCGATCACCAAAGTAAGGTGACCGGACACCTCAGAAAGCGCCGGCGATCCGTTTCCGAGAAGACCCACCTCCGTTCTCCGCTTCACGCGCCGCCACCGTCCGCGGGTCTCCGAGCGCGTGAGCTCCACGCGCCGCCTTCCAGGCGCCGTTTCGTCCGCGCGTCTTCTTCGTCGTGCTCGTCGGCGTCCTCTGGCCTGCTTTTGACTCTCAAAGTCCGTATTTTTCTCCTTCTCACCATGTCCGACTCAACCACCGCTTTCCAAAGGTTCTTACGTCAATTAAGTGCTTCGGGTCTACAGGGAAGGGTTTCATCTCTTTTGCCTTCTCTGGAAGTCCCATGATCACATCGGAAAAACTCAATGGTAAGAATTTTATGGATTGGTATAATGCAGTTGAAGTTTGGTTTTTAGGTCAAGGACTTTATGAACATCTCACCAAGAAGGAAGCAGAGATTGATGAGAAGATTCGTGATGAATGGAAAAGGGTCGATTATCAGTTGGTCTCTCTTTTATGGCACTATTGATCCGAAGTTGATGGTACACTTTCGCCCATACAAAACTTGTTATGAAATATGGAAGAAAGCTCAAAATGTCTATTCCAATGATCTACAACGTCTCTATGCTTCGTCCACAATTTGGCCACTCTTCAGATGACGATCATGATCTTCCTCTTATCTGAACAAGGCACAATCTGTCATTGATGACATTAAACGCATTATAACCGGTGATGATCTTATGAAGGTACTAGCAAAACTTGATAATATGTATATGGTTTTTGTTCTTCACGGTTTACATAAGGACTTTGAATCTGTCTGGAATCAAGCTCTAACTAATTCTAGCATCCCCACGGTGGAGGAGCTCATTGATCATCTTCTGCGAGTTCCGTCACCAGTGGAGACATTTGAGATTGGCTCCCAGACAGCTTCAGAGTCCTCGGCCTTTGTCTCTAATTCGGCAAACCGTGGAGGACGAGGCCGTGGGCGTGGTGGAAGAAGTGGTCGTGGTAGAGGTGATCGTCCTCAGTGCTCTTATTGCAAGCGCGTGGGTCATACCCAAGACAAGTGTTATTCTCTTCATGGTTTCCCAGAAAAGTCAGCTAATGTGACACGATCTCTGCGATCGAAAGTCGAGGTTGTGTATGATACTCAGACAGGTCACATTCCGAACAAATTTTCAATTGATGAATATAAGGAGTACCTTCAGCTTAAGGCAGCCCAACAAGCCTCATCTTCAGCAACTATAGCGCTTTCTGGTAATTCTACGGTTTGTTTCTCTCATTCATCTCCTGTTGGTTCCTGGATTTTGGATTCTGGTGCTTCTGATCATATTGGAGGTAATCTCATCTCTTGGAAGAGTAAGAAGCAGAGTGTTGTTGCAAGATCAAGTGCAGAAGCAGAATATAGGGCTATGACTCTTACAACATGTGAACTTATATGGTTAAAACATCTACTTCAAGAGTTAAAGTTTTGCAAAATGGGTTCTATGCAACTGATTTGTGATAATCAAGCAGCCTTACACATTGCTTCTAATCCTGTCTTTCATGAACGAACGAAGCATATAGAGATCGATTGTCATTTCATTCGAGACAAGATTCTTTCAAAGGAGATTAGTACTTCCTTTGTCAATTCTAATGATCAACTTGCAGATGTTTTCACCAAGTCTCTACGGGGCTCACGAATAACTTACATATGTAACAAGCTGGGTGCTTATGACATCTATGCACCAGCTTGAGGGGGAGTGTTGATATTGTTTGATTACGTTCTGATATAGTCTGATATAGTTTTGATATAGTTAGATATTGATTGATATAGTTGTTAATAGTCAATCTCTAAAATCAATGGATTTTGTATTCAATTGTTGTAACTTACCATTCTTTAAATAGAGGAGGCTGAGAACGTTATTCTTAAGTCATTCAGCTATCATAACTATTATAATAAAATTGAACTTGCAGGGAGTGGCTAACCGTGGTTGCTCAATCCGTGTGGGAAGAGGCACAGAGAAGGATGGCAAAGGTATAAACATTTAGACTTCTTATTCTGTCTGCATAATGAAAGACTGATAAGCATCATCTAACTTCTTTAGCATGTTGTGCTTGACAGAAGTTGCTAATGCAACAACTTCAGCTTACTATTAAGCTTATGGATTGGCACTGTCTTGCCATGCCACTTTGGTCCGGCTTTTTTTTCAGTGTTCTCGTTCATATGTTGCACAATCGCATGCCTTTCTTTACTAATTAATTTGTTTTTAGCAAATTGCCATTGTATTCCATTATCACCGTTCTCATTCTAATTTTTTTCATTCATTTATTTTACTGTTCCAAAAATTTTAATTAATACCAAAGCCATTTAATTTACAAGTATCACCATAGATTTATTATTTACCTTGACATCTTAGGTTACTTGGAAGACAGGCGACCGGCTTCAAACATGGATCCATATGTCGTGACAGCATTACTGGCGGAGACTACAATATTGTGGGAACCAACTCTAGAGGCTGAAGCTCTTGCAGCTCAGAAGATAGCATTAAAGGTCTAAATCTATTGATTTATGGCATTCTGATTGGAGTCAGTCCGCAGCTGGAAAGTTCTTTCACTTTCCTTTTAGATTATTTATATTTTAAAGATCTTGTCTGGACTAAAGATGTTGCCATGCCCAGTTATTCGTTATCAGATGAAATGCACATTTTATATCAGAAATTTCGTTGGTTATATTTGTATCTGGACAAATTTACATATGTTTGGTTATATTCAGCGTTCCTTTGGATTTTTTTTTTTTGTTTTGGTTTTTTAGAAGTAACTGAGCGTATGTACCTCAGAAATAGCAGGCATTCAAATTTTTCACTTACAATTTTTCTGTTTGGGCTAGGATTAAGCTCAATTTAATAAAACTGAGAACCTTAAAACCATATAAAGATTAAAGAACATGGATTACTTTGTTCCCTTCTTGTTTGTTCTCTGATGATTAATGGTGTAAACAGGAAAAGCTTTTTATGCTGCAAAACTAATTTTGTTCTGAGAGATATTAAAATGTATGAAAAGACTCCTTGCCCCCTTAACGATGCAAACCAGATAACGATGGAAAAGAATACAAGCCATTTCTTTGTTTTTTTTTTTTTTTTCAATGGTGACTGAAAAGAACCATTATTGCTGGACTACCTTTCCTGTTAATTTTCTGGAAAAATAATGGCGAGAATAAATCTTGGCTTATATAAGTCACTTCTAAAGCTCAAGAAGGATGACCAAGTTCAGATTTGTGTTTGAGCTTAAAGGGCCACGGCTTCTGGAGGACCCAAATCAGTGGCCTCCATCTTAGTGCTGAATGTTGTGTTTTTCTTCGTTGTGATTGTAATTGCTTCATGGGCGGTGAATCATGGGATTCAAAGTTCTTGTGAAATAGGTAACTGGAGTGCTTCATTAACTAAGAAAATATATTAGTTTCAATTTTAATCATATGGTTTGCTCTATGTGCATTTGCAGCATCTGTTTTGTCTCTCCTAGCTCGCATGTTTCCAATACATCTATAATCTATAAGAACAAAACTCGAATTTAACTTTTAGCTTAAACTTTTGCCTTCAATCCTATTTAATTTCTCTTTATTTGTTATTTTTAACTTCATTTAATTGAATTAATAGACACATGAAAAGAGATTAAATAGAATTAGAGACAAGGATTAGAGTCAAATGTTAGAACTAAGTTTTTTTCAATCTATAAACATATATAATGGCAATTGCGATTTTGGTGTCAACATTATATTCTTCCACAATTGCCATTCTTTTTCATTTTTCCACAGTCCTATATAGGAATAAAATAGTAAACATAGTACCCCACTTTGTAGACAGTTTCACACTCCCACTCCCATACATATACACAGTTACACACTCCCACAACCCCCACCTCCATCCTTCTGTTACACTTTAGTTGTTTTTTCATTCATCACAAAAAGTAAATGATTATATAAATAAAATATAGTGTTAATTTATGATATAATTATATACACAAAAAGTAAAAAAAGCGGACGTGTATGTCAATCTACTATTACTTAGTAAAAGGGAAAATAGCAACTGGTTTCTTCTTCATTTTCTCTCTCATTGCTGGTGTTGTGGGGTTCACAACCTAACTCACTGGATTGCATAACATTAACAACAAGAGCACTCACTTTACTGGCCATGGGTGAGCCTTATCCCCATTTTGCTTTCATATTTTTTATTGTATCAAATTTCTAACGTTCCCATGAACGTGACATGGGGGAATGAACGTTGTATGGCTACTGCTAATCTTTTGCAGATTTGCATGCAAAGAGATTGAACGTGGCTGGACAGACTCAAACCTGGCTAGGTAATGCTAGAAGTTCAACAATAAAAGAGTAAACAGAAAAAGGGGCATTCCGAGAATCGAACTCGGGACCTCTCGCACCCAAAGCGAGAATCATACCACTAGACCAAATGCCCAGATACTCTTAAAAGCGATTAATATATTTAGAAAGTAATAGTGAAACTTGTTTCTTCTGCTAAGAGGCTTTAAGGTGTTAGTTTAGTTGATACTGGATCTTCATGACTTCATTTGCCTTAAGTTTGAGTAACTATAAACAAATATGAATGAAAAGATTATTAATTTTAACAACAAAAAAAAAAAAGTATACAAAATAAAAAAATTAAAAATTTAATATAAAAAAATAATAATTTATAGAGAAAAAATAAAAAAATAAAATAAATTTAATCATACTTATAAAAATACCACAAATAAATAAAAAGAAATAATGTTAAAAAAAAATTGTTATTTTTGACCGCTCAGTTATGCGAGAGCAGGTTATATGAGTTGAAAAATAAAAGTCTAACCCAAATTGACGATTTGTTTTACTACCTTGTTAGTTTGGTTTATGCTGCATCATCATGACTTTTTGAAGTTTGAGTAACTATAAACAAATATGAATGAAAAGATTATTAATTTTAACGACAACTAACAATATAAAATTAATTGGAATGATCAATATAAAATAAACAAAATGAAACAATGTTAATTGTTATTTTTGACTGCTAACAGGAATTAATTTTGTAAATCTTTTATTCATACAATTATGATTTGATTTCGAACTCTGAACTACTATATTAATAAATAATTTATAATCTCATTATAAATTTTCACATAAATTAATAATTTATCTCCTAAACAATCTTAAACTTTTTTATATAAAAAAAACTGTTATTTTTTACCCATTTAATATGGTATAATCTAAAATTCATCTAATTCATTCATTTTTCACTCTAGATGAATTGACCATAAATGGTTATTAGTTGTTCACTTTAAATATGTTATTATTAGCCGGTCTTAAAATTAACAATTTTTTTAAAAAAAAAACTGATCTGGCTACTAACTTGCGGGATAAGCACACTGATTAATATAAAATAATTTTTTTTAGTTATATACAAAAAAAAAAATGTTTTTGAGCTGGCATATAAAACATTCATATACTTTCTGAACTGACATATAATTATATAAAATAATCTCATATACTCTCGTTCAATATATACTTTCATTCACCACCAAAAAAAATATATTTTCATTAATCTGTTTTCATCACTAGTATATCTGCTAGTCAAACGAAACGACCTCTGATTCTGAAGCTTTTGGATATCATATGATTAGTGATTGCATTCCCGCTCAACTTGGAGCAAAAACCAATTGCCCCTACCACAGAGACTGGAGTATAGCCACCCTCCTTGGCTTTACTCCATCTCCTTCTCCTTCAAAATCAAAACTTGTTTCTCACCCATGAATTGTAACCATGCCACCTTCCTTTTGGTCGGTTTCCCATCATCTATCTCCGCAAGCTGTAATTCCAAATCCGTGTTTTTTCCAAAACGCCCTTGTACATTCCTTCCGCCAAAGAAAACCCTTCTGGCGGTGAAGGTGAGGAAGGCGAGTCTTGCAATTAGAGCTTCAAATTCAAAGAGTGATAATGCTCAAACACCAAATTGGTCCAAGTGGCTTCCCACCGGCTCTTTTGCTGCTGACAAAGTTTTCAGATTGATTGCGGGTGCCACAGCTAGTCCCATTGGCCAGTTTGTATCTTCGCCCACTACGTTTCTTCACTCCATCGACCCTCGAGTCAAATTGGTGAGTAAAATCAATTGATGGGTTTTGAGTGTCTGCCAAAATTGGTCTAAACATCTTAGATTTTATCTATGCTCCGGGTAGAATATTGATTATTAGTTGTTATGCCATGACCGGATTGTGGAGTGTTTTTTAGTTTTGGGTTTGCAATATTTTTGTAAATGTAGAATTATAAGAAAGTGAAAAATAATTACTTTATTTTCTGTAATATGATACCCCCCCCTGAATACTAAGCAATCATTTACAAATGAATTTTTTTTATAAACTTACGATGGCTAGGATGTCTTTCTGATCATCGTTTTAGCAGAGAAATTGAACAAGGTGTAGGGGGCAATTGAGAGTGTTTTTTCCACATATTATCAATGTTTATTTTAAGTCTGTTCGTGAACCTAAAGCTTTGGTTGGCTATAGTTTGTGATATCTGTCATATTTTGTAATAGTCCTTCATAAAGAGTAATGCAAACAACTAACTGGTAATTGAAACATAAGAATAAGTCATCAGGTGAGTCGATTTTCCATCTGGTTTATAATTTGAAAATCACTGGATGGTACTTCTTGATCATCTAGGGAATTGGAGAAAGTGCCTTGAACATTTGACTGGTAGTGAAGTTGTTCTTGATACATGTGGGATTGCCTTTTCAAGGCTATAAGTGTCATAGTTCTCATCATAAATCATGACGAAAATCTCAGCAATTATTAGTAGATTCATTTGTGTAGCTGGTATATTTGAATTATTTGTTTTGGCTGCTTTTTTTGTGTGTGTTGGTGATTTTTGGTAATCAATCAGTCTGATTTTACAGGTATGGCTTTTAGCTCTGGTTGTTCTACCAGCAAGGTCACATATAATTATGCGATTTGGATTAGTAATATTCTTGACTTTACTTTCAATTTGGATTCTACCAAGAGATGTTTGGACGGTAAGTAATTGTTAATCCTTGATTTATCTAGCTTGGGGAGTAGAGTTATATTCATATTATAGATATAGATGGATTGTTCACTTTGCTTAATTATATTTGGTAAGTTGATCATCAATTTAAGGGGCTGGTTGGGATTTACCAGTCCAAGGGTGTTGTCAGATCTATCATTTAAGGTTTGCATTGGGTTTCATATGATGTTCACCATTTTTTTTAATCACCAATCACCATGGTAACTGCTTTTTCTTATCCTGTGTTTTCATACTTTAGCATAGGGGTGTTCAAAACCCGACCCGTTCCAATGACCCCATCTTGGCCCGAAGTTATTTGGATGGGTTTGGGTTCTATGAATTAGACCTAGTATATTTTCGGGTCAGGTTAGGGTAGTTGTCCCAACCTGACCTGGTGTTATAGAATACTTTAAAACTTATAATTTTTTTTACAATTAATGATAAATAATAAAATTTTCTAACTTAAATTAATAATTTTTACATAATATTATAATATATTTATGTTGATATGAACTATTTCGAAATATATATTGTAAAATACCACATACTTTTAGTTTTCTACTTAAAATCTTATAACTTAGCGATACAAATGTCTATATTTGTACAATTCATTTTATTATTGTGTCAACCCAATCTTGACCCCAATCATTTGTTGGGTCATGATCAGGCTGGGTCAGGGTCCAAAGAATTGGCCCAATCAAAATATTGGGTCGGGGTCGGGTTAGAGTAAACCTGTCCCATGAACACCCAGTTTAGCACGTGGTATTTCTCATTCTTAATGCTTATTTATGATTAAAGCTAGCTTGTACCTTCTCATAAATAAGTTGGATTTTCCTTTTTATCAAGTCAAAGATACTTGGCAGTTGGCTATGTATTTACAGTTTTTTTCATCTTGAAGTGATGTGTTAATTTGGGAAACTTCTTGCTAATTTATATTTGTAGGATCAATTGGGAAGAGTTTATTTGCTATCAGGATTGTTATTCATAACATTAGGGCTGGGTTCAGACGGTGTACCCCCGCTTGTTCAGTTGAGAACTCCACCACATGCACTGACGGGGCTTCCTAATCTTCCTGTATCTTTAACAGGTTATTCATATGTAATCACAAAGTTAGGTCCATTAACCTTTACAAGGAAAGGCTTATCTATTGCAAGCACTGCTGCATGTTTGACTTTTACAGTAAGTTGCTTTCTGCATTTCTGCCTTTTCATTTCATTTACCATTGTTTTGGACATTTAGCAGAAGCCATGCCTTGTAAACTTTCTGAAACAACAGAAACTTTTGATGATTCTGATTTATGAGAATTTGATCTGCATTTCTTTGGAAGGTATTTCAAAGTGCAAGTCTCTGCCTCACAACTACAACCCCTGAACAACTAGCATTTGCATTGCGATGGTTTATGCTCCCTCTGAGATACATAGGTGTCTCTGTGTCAGAAATTGTGCTTACCCTTTTACTGTCACTGAGGTTTATCAGTCTAGTTTTTGATGAGGTAAGAAGAGTAAGGGGTTTAACATCCACAACAAATGTGTGATTTTGATAAACGTAGTTTTGGTCTCTGTTTATGCTTCTATTAATAGCTTGATTTAATTGTTCCAAAGATATAACTTTTATGACTACTAAAACTTCCACACAACAAAAATGTGGAATTACAAGAAAAAGAAAATTAAGCATTGGTGGAGATTTTTTGGTCTGGCACATGTTGAAAACAAGCTGAATCGCTGCCCCTTTTTTTGGGGGGGGCAGGCGGCTCAAGTCATATGGCTGAGCACTGAAGAAGTCTATTTTTGTTGTAATTAAATGATAGTTTGCCGCTTTTACCTTTTATTGATGTTTATTTACTAGCATGAGTGACACCTGTTTAAAATTATGATGTGAGCAGTGTTCTAAAGTATCCAATTAACCAACTTTAACTGTGTCTTGTTGCAGGAAATTAGGGTTTTGGATGTTGCATTTAAATTATATGAATTGTAATGAACTAGGAAACAGAAGCATTACTGGCCTTATTCTTCAATAAGATGGTGTTCATTTAAGAACTAAAGGAAGGAAAAGAGATCAAATTTATAGATTTTATGGGACTGCAAACAGTGCTGTAAATGATATCTTCCTGGTTTTAATAATTTTGAGGTAAATTCAAGCAAGAATGAGATAATGTCTTGATTAATAAAGTTTTCAATTGTTACTGATGATCGGATTAGATTTGGCAAAGGCAATAAATGAAGTATATTTGCAGAAAAGACCAGATATTAACATAATATGGAGGAGGGCAGGTTAGCTTAGATATCAACCTAAGGATTGTATAGGCCTGTATCAAGAATGAATTTCCATGACTAGACTAGTAGACTGACATGGAAAGTGCTCCAGGGCTGCTAAGATTCTTTCAATGCATCCAAGTTGCACTGCCACCTTATAATCTTTTAAACTTATTTTACGTACTGATCTGATACTTCTAAAATGCACAAAGTGATGCCTGGCATCTATTATCTATGTGGAATGCATAACTTGATGATAGTAGTAAATATGACAATAAATAAAACTTCTGTAACACTGTAAAAGGAAGTAAAATTGGACATTCCTGTAGCAACTTCAATAAATGGTTATAACCCTATTTAACCTAAACTATTAATCTTGAGTTTTTCATTTTCCTTTACTGTCTCCATCAACCGTACTCATTAAATATCAATATTGTTTTGTTGCAGGTCCGGAACATTGCTTTGGGGATTGTATCTCGTAGGGTTAATTGGAAACGGCTGACTGTTATGGAGACAATTGATAGTAAGTAAATATTCCTAGCTCTTCCTCTTGTTTCCAGATATTGACAAAAAGTATTGTTGTGTGTTCTAATCTCTTATTTTGTTTCCATCTAACTAATTGATGATGGGTATCATCTGAATAATGATTGTGCATAACTCTCGTTTAGATTCTCTAGGCTTCACATTTGATTTGAACAAATTTCTAGGCATTAGAAATTTATATAAGGAAAAGGAAGTGCTTATCCTAACATGTGTGTTTTGTGTATTTCCATGATCAGGTCAATGAAACTGGTAATCAACACCATAGGATACGCATTTACTTTTATTCCAATCACAGTTACATATTTTCTTCTTATGATTATATATGTATATATCTTTGTTGTATAACCTCATACTAATCTAGTTATCTATTATTACATTTGTCCCAATTTTTTGTCATATTAATATGATCAGTGCACTGAGAACTGAATATTTAGACTGGTATATGACTTGCTATTGTTATCTTATACGGCATGTCAGTATAATAATCTGTGCCAGTCTGGATCCTGAACAAAATAACTGAAGCCAAGGAAGTTTATCTGTTTCTTTTGAATGGTGGTAATTTCTTCCAAAGCTCTTTGTAGAAATTGTTGGGAATGCGACCAAAGTCCCACATTGGCTAGAGGTGGGGAGCATCATGTGTATATAAGTATGGACATATATCTCCATTAGTATGAGGCCTTTTGGGGTAAAAACCCAAGAGCAAATCCATGAGGGCTTAGGCCCAAAGTGGACAATATCATACTAATGTGGAGATATGTGGTGTCCATGGTCCTTACAAGTGGTATCAGAGCCGATGGTTTGAGTTTGGTATGGACGGTGGTTGGTGGATCCATGTGAAGGGTCCCTTGTGTCGAAAGTCTTCCTAGCGATGTGGAGGCTAGGCGGCGTGTTCCGTTGTAGATGAGATGGACGACGGCGGTACAAGTATGACACCGTATCAGAGCCATGCCCCGAAGTTAGCCATGGTGGATGAATCTTTAGAATGCCGAACGAAAGTGGTGGGCCCCAATTAGCTCACGATGGGATCCGTAGATGTAGACGGATGGATGATCGTTTGAGGGGAGGCTCGATGGTCCTTTGTTCGAGGGGAGGATACAGAAATCAAATCTAGTGATCTTTTGTTGCTATCTTGCTGAACTTTCTTTTCTACACCTGTACTACTAACAGATACACGTACTCTATCTAAATGACTAAGAATTCCAAAATAACCAAGTTTTAGCATGCAGTTTTGTCAGGATGTTACTTGGTAGTTTGTATTGGAAACTCAGTTCTGGAACTGCAAAACTAAGTTTTTAATTATCTTAATGTTTAATGAATTTATGATAGACTTACAGCTTTTACTTAAAGATGTTTCTTCATTGTTATCATTCTTTTCTTTTTTCCATATATGATTCTGCAGTTTTCTTTAACTACTTCTGGCGCATCTTCAAAAATATTTTCAGCCATGCAGAGCAAATTTCTCAGGTTTGGCTTAAATGTACATTTCTATAATGTCCTTTTCCCCTTCTTCTTTGTCAATGTTGTTTGAAGTGCTTCAGCTTTATCATACTTTCAACTCATTCTTGAACTGTTGCATAACTGGATAATTCTGTTTTAAATTCGTTAACTATTTTGAAGGTTTTACAGATTCATGCTTAGACAAAATGTTACTTTCAGTTCTGATATATGAAGAGTAAACACAGTTAGAAATTGGTCCTTGTGTTAATGGCATAGTTCGAACTATATGTTGATTTCACTATGCTGAGTTTGAGAAAATTTTACTTTTATTTAATTAGCCTTACATGTTACAAAATGCAATTTCCCTGGACATAGGCCTCTGGTTACAAACTGACCTTTTGGTGCCAATCTGCTGTTGGCATCGTAGTCATCATAAAAAATTCATAGGTTGTCTTCTGATAGTTTAACATAAAATGCTGCAGGCTATGATAGTCCGAGGTTTTAACGGGGACAGTGGCACTCATAAAATTTACTTCTTGTCAGAATCATCTTTTGGGATGGCAGATTTTATATCCTTGTTGTGCTTGGCAGTTGTCACAGGAGCTGCTCTCCTGTCCGAGTACTACCTTGTCTAATAATATATGCCACTCTTGCATCGGTAATAGCATTTTTTATTGACGTATGTATGTTTGTATGTATTTATGTCATTCATTCAATTTCTCATGTCTCGATTAGCAGGTGAAAAATCATTACAATCCCTTGTATGATCAGGGGCAAAGCCGACTTTAGTTAGTTATGCAGTTTCCCCATGAGGATGTGAAGGGGAAGATATGATACAACGGAAAAGATCATAAGATGAAGTGAGGAAAATTTGGATGACTACTTCTGATGTTATCTTCATCAGATACTGAGTGGATTGGCATTTTTTATTACATTCTTCCTTTCCTATTTCAGAGCTTTATAGGAGGTCATTTGTTTATTTATTTTGTTTCTTATAGCAGTATTTTCGTGCATGCGCTTACTCATCCTGTCATATATACAGTCTAAATCAGTTGATGTTTTTAAATAACCGAAGTGATTTAATTGAACTGTCATGCGTATTGAACTATTGATCCATCATATTGTGGTCTTTTGAACTACATTTTGTCTAGAGTCTAGACTCTCTTGTGGAGGTAAACCAAGTTCTTTGTACTTGTGCTTTTATCAATAATATTCTTTTGAGTTTAATAATTGTTATCATAGTCAATCTGTTTTAATAATAATGTGACATGTGATTTAATGATAATTTAAGAAAACATTTTATAGTAACAGTAAATCAAAATTAAAATTCTTTTTGTTTTTGAAATTATAATGGTTTACTATTCTGGAAGTTGGTCAATCTTTTCTCTAATCATGGTTAATTTCTTTATGTTGAGAAAAAAAGATTGTTAATGGCGTGTTTTAGTTAGCCCTATGTTAGTAAATTAGTGATATTTCTCTAGTTCGGGAAAATAATACACAATCTCAGAAGTATTTATCCCTAGGATGGCAAAACCTTATTCATATGAATGCGAGGTTCACTTGTTCAAACTTCCTCCATTATCTTCTCGTCCAAATACCAATCAACTATCCCACTTCTAAATTATCTCTCCTCATAATATAATACTGCTCTGTCCCTTAGGATATCCTTGCCAGCAACAGTAACAAGCATCTTAGAATACCCAAGTGTAGCCAATGGATTGATCATGGGGTTATCTAACCCACCAAAGCACATACAGATGACCTGTTTTTTTTGTAGTGTGCAAGCTTGTGTTTGAGTCACAAAGTCCAGACCTCATTTCATGTGGATTGTAACTTGTAAGTATACAAAGCTAAGGTATCTCATGTGACAAACAGTTAAGTTAGAAGCAGAAATACCTAATTACTTTATAAAATATCTACCAATATGAATTATTGTTGGAGAACCAAAAACAGAAAGAAAATAGAAGTCGGTTCTAGGAAGCACTCTTGCCGTGTTGCTGATGGTCTAGCTCGATGAGGCCACTCTCATGATTTTGGTCCTGTTTTCTTGTGGAATGTGGACCCTCCGCCATTAATAGCTTCCCTGCTTAGAAATGATGCTGCATGAGTCTCCTTCTGCAGATTGGTGCCTTGGTTTTTCTTTCTTGTTTTTCTTGGGTTGATGCCCCGTTTAGTAACCAACAAAAAGTGGCTTCATCCGGCTATAGTGTTTACTTTTTCCTTATTAGCCAGATAATCATGTGACTACCATGATGGCAGCATCAGCATGTTATATATTTTTTTCATTATTTAAATAAATAAATTCATTCTCTTATATGTTCATTTAAAATTCGAATATGAGTACTAAGATTGAATACAAGCACTACGTTCAGAGGTGGAAAAAAAAAACAATAAAAGAATGCAAGAGGGCCTTTGGTCCACTAGTATTAATTAATGTATTTTCTTGTGCCAACTCCGAAGATCATCGATACAGATGCGGATCCTGTGCAGCGGTGCAGCCCCCTTTGAGCGAGAGGTGCGCGTATAACTAAGGGAATTGGTAGGCATCGCTATGGTTATTTATTTATTTATTTATTATTATTATTATAATATCTCCAATCATTAATTTATAAAAATGAATTATGAAATATTTATTAAATATTAATTTTATAATAAATATTTAAAATTTTATTAAAAATAAGTAACTGTCAATAAAATACTTGATGGTAATATATAAAAAAAATACTATTATCTGTTAACTAATTAACAAGTAAAGAATCTTTTTAATTTATCTCAAGCACGAATTCCTCTGCTCAGTTTTTCTCAATTAAAGTTAATCAGTTGATAAATACATATTTTTATACAAGAAAGGACTAACAAAATATTGGTGTAGTGCTAAGTGAGATTTACTTTATGACTAAAGTTTAAATCTTGAATATGATAATTGTTGGGATAGTTTTCTTAGTCATAAAAGTGTCTAATGATTAAGATTAAATCTTGAATATGACAATTATTGGGATGGTTTTCCTAGTCATAATAATGTCTATAGAAATACTTAATCAAAGACAAAGAGAAAAAAAAATTCATTGACTACTAGTTTTATAATAAATATTTAAAAAATCTTAAATATAGATTAAAAGAATTTAACAATTAATACTGATAACTTTAAAAAATTAAGTAAACAAATCCTTTTATACATACTAGCGTTTCTAGTGTCTAGAAAAGAAAGTCCACCCTCTACTCTATCCTCCAAAACCAAATGTAAAATGGTGTTAGTTTCTTAGAAGATGACCTTATGGGGTAAACATTTGATTATTTGTTGACAGCTAATTTTGCTTGAACAGCTACGAGCATAGATATATTAGCCGAATTTTATATAATTACAATATTAACCCAAGTGATGTGCGAGTTTGATTAATTAAGGTCTAAACTTAAGCAATTATAGTATATAATAGTTGAGCAATTATAGTAGACAATAGTTTGAGTTGTTAAATAAAGCTGGTTTGGCCATCACTCGAAAAATATGTTGAGCAGATAGTCAGTCCTATGAAAATAGCCTTTTTGGTTCTATAGATTGGAAATATTGTGAAATTTGAGACACTCCCTTGAATGCAGGAAACTGATTTGCTTTATGCTTGCTTTTATAGTTATATGGTGCATAAGGACTTTTTTAGTGACTTGGCTAAAGCTGCGTTGGTTTCTTTTGAAATGCAATTTGAATCATTGCTACTCACTGCCATTTCATAGGAGATGATATTATCTAATCTGGGCATGATGAGAACTACATTATAGCTTCTGTGAGGAGTTTATGACATAAGGATAGTTTTGAAATAGGTGACATGCTTGAAGTTAAGCTTTCACTTCAAAATATAGTTGTATAACTTGGATCAAAAGTTGATGTGGTGATAAAGTTGGGTCACTAAATCAACAATTCGACTGGAGGTCAAACGGTTGAATCGAAAAATTTAGACAAATAAAAAAATATTTTTAAAAAATATTATATGAAAAACTACTTGATATAAAAATATTATATTAAAAAATACTAAATAAAAAATAGTATATGAAAAAAAATACTCTCAAATAAATGATGATAATAACCTATTAATTGAAAAATAATATGCGTTAAGAAATTAAGAATAATATCAAATAAGAAGATATAGTCTAGTAGTAAAATACACTTCATGATGAGAACCTTTAGGTACAATCAAGGACGGATCCGAAAAATATTCAGTGAAGGGGTCGAAAATCATGAATCATATTATTAAATATAAAAAAAATTTAAAGTTAGTAAATAAATATGTATTCACTCTTAAATTATTTAGTGGATTAAATTAAAATATACTATTTTAAATTAAGGGTAAATATACTTTTATTTGTCCACTTTAGAAGAATATTTTTCTTTCATTATATAAGAAGATTTATGAATAAAGTGAAAAAAGTAAAAAAATATTTATATTAAATATTAAGTGCATCACAATAGCAGGTTGTCCTTTACATAATGATTTATAAACAAAATTAAGTTATATATATATATATATATATATATATTTATATAAAAAAAAAGAAGATAGTGAAGCTAAAAGTGAGAAAGTTAGTAGATTTATTATATAAAGATTAAAAATTAATAAAAAGATGAGTTAGAATTATAATATCAATGTATATAAAATAATTATGAATTACATGTCAAATACATATCAAGTATAAACTCTTTTAACTTCATCATTTTTATCTTTGATATAATTTTACTTGATCTCTTCCGAGGTTAAGTACTTATAATATTGATACCCTTTTTGTTTAAGAAAATACTCATACTTTTTTTTACTTTGTATTTTTAATAAGACTTTATAATGTTTTACATAAAGTAAAGGAGATATATATAATTTTGTAAACAAAGAAGGATGTTAGAATGTAATAATAATATATAAAATTAGGGATATATGTATAATTTTTAAATAAGAGTATCAATATAATAAGTATTAATTTTATAAAAAATTAATTTTTTTATTTTTTATTTTTTAATAATTTTAATTAAATTATTAATACTTAAAAGAAATTAATGAGAAAACGGAGGCCAAGACCCATACTTGCCTCCCTTGCATCCATCCTTGGATACAATGTTTAAATTCTAAAAATTATTTTTTTAAAGTTTCAATTTAAAAAAAAAATCAAAAATTGGGTCAAGCTGACTAGTCGTTGGGTTTGACCAGATCAACTTGATTTGATTAAGTTGTTAGAGAAAATGACCTGATTAGTTGATTGAACTAACTTGAAACTTGAGTCACGAGTTTTCTGAGCGAACTAGACAGGTCAGTCCAGTCCATATAACTATGCTTCAAAAGGTCAAATTCACATAATGCATTGTATCAATACATAAAGAAACTAAGAAAATCCCAATTTATAATTATCTCAATTCTCAATCAATAGAAAACTGAATCAGGATAAAAAAGTTCCTCACCACCTAATAGAAGCCATTGAATTTCTGTACAGTATCTTCATCCTCACCATAATTCTCCTCCTAGTCAAGAGAGAACAAAGGAATGCAATCTCTTCCTTGTCAGGATATATGGTAGCACTGGAAATTGTATCGTTCTCTTTATTATCAGGAAGTGAGTGAACCTCTTCGGGGCATGGGCATTGCCATTGCTTACAAGACCAACAGTAGCTAAGTTGCTCTCACTTATTAGCTATCACAAAAATCTCATCTGTATAAAAATGATCCCATGTTACTATACATAATGTTTATGTTCCATGCATGCAATTCAAACTACTGGGAGCTAAATTAAACAACATGCTACATAATTACAGATTCATAGGAGAGTGAAAGCGAAAACATTGACTTATCATGAATGAATAGCACACGCATACGTGGTAGTTCATAAACAATCTATTCCATTAATAGCAGAAAAAACCCAATTCAAGTAGAGAACAATTATGATATTCCCAACTTAATACAAAGAAAACACACTCTTCCAAGTGTGATCGTCTACAATCATTATATTTAACAATAACAAAAGTCACAAAATAGATACATATTTCGTACCATATAGAGGCAAATATTGATCTCTGTGGACACTCTGTAAGCTTATTAAGGAAGTCTTATTTTTTTTAATCAATAATTGTATGCTAATAAGTAATAACCTTGTTATTTGCTCTATAACAACTATTTTATCGTATTAATCAGCTCATATGCTTCTGTTAATTTGTTCCTTTTCCAGGCTAGCTTTTGTTAATTTGTGGACGGGGTGGAACTTGTACGACATGTATGATGGAGGTAAGATGTAATAACCTTTATTGAATTTCTATTGGCATGGAAGAAAAACCACCATTTAGTAATTGAAAGTAAACACTAATGGAGAAATTAGTGAATATGCATTCATATTTAACATTTCAACCTTAATTATGATGGGGCAGAGGCCAACCGCTCACTTGCATCTTTAATATCTTAGCTTTGTCTGATCAACCAACCAAATTTTGTTTTACGATAAAAAAATTATTACAAGTAAAGCGGCTTTTTTACTAAACTGTTACTGTTAGTAAAACTATTTATCAAATTGTCATTTTTTTTAACTATTTACCAAATTATAATTTTTTTTAATTATTTACTAAAATGTCACTCTTTTGAAACTATATACCAAAATGCCACCCTTTTATCCTACGTGTCATTTTTTAATAATTTCTGCCCAACCAGGATGCGTGACGTAATATGGCGCATCCTGGTTGAGCTTTACACTGAAAGTGCCACCCTTGTTGGCGCAAACTTCTAAATTGAAATATTTATTTTAAAATTATTTAAATTACTTAATAAAATTTGTAAGCATTTATTAATGAGTCCATACTAATTACGGAGAAAATAAAATTAAAAAATTAAAAAAGTGACAAATTTAATATGTTGGTAATATTTAATATTGTTTTAATTATTATGATGATTTATTAATTACATAACATATATGCTTCTTTTTTGTTATTTTTTAAAAATTTGTTTCAATTTATTTTTCATTTTAAAAAAGCGAATGAGGTATTAATTATTTTCTTTTAATTTTGTCTTTATTTATGATTTTTAAAAAATTGAAAAATAATGTAATCAAATGTACGCACATATCTTATTATTGAAATTATTGAATATATTTATTTATTTTTACACAAATATTTTAAACAACATATCATAAAAATTAAATGGTATATCCTCTAGAAGAGACGTATCACTTATAGGTTATACTTATACTTATACTTGGTTAATATAATTTTTAAAACAAACTTCGATGACTTTCCTTTTATTATTAGTTAAATCATAAGAAAAGTTAGTATTGATGATATGGGCATTAAATGCTTCCTAAAAAAGTCTATTATTAGTTATATCAATTAAATTACTCTTGCATTAATTCAAATAAATAAATGAAATTTTTTAAGTAGGATTCGGATGATAGTGAGTAGGATTCGGATCCCAATAATCTCCCTCCCAAATTTTTAGTAATTCGAATTAGTAAAAATTTTGACAGAGTTTCCCCTAAATATTGGACCTCCCCAAAAGCCAATGATCCTGTTTAATGCAACCAGTTACCGAATCTTTAATAAAATCTAAAACAGTGCGAAAAACATATATAGTCTAATCTAATAAGGGTACCAAACTGACAAGAAGATATTCTCAATAGTCTTTTACACAAAATCACTAAATATAATTACATGTCAATATCAATGAGATGGGCCCGCATCAGAATGCGGTGGCACATGTGAGATGGTTCGGAAGAGGGACACATTTGTGATGGGTATGGTGGGTAACCGGTGGTGGGTAAGGATATGGTGGATAACCCTGTGGTGGGTAAGGATATGAGGGGTAACTCGGTGGTGGGTATGGATATGGTGAGTAAGGGTACGGTGGGTATGGTGGGTAATATGCGGTGGTGGGCGAGTAGGGGGTACGTAGCAGCTGGTAGGAGGCCGAGTGGGGGGCATGTAGCGGCGGTAGGCTGCGGTAGGAGGCCGAGTCGTATCTTTGGCTAGCAGTGAGCCGGAGTCCTCGGGATGTCGAAGTCGTGTCCGACCGCTCGCTAAATCCTCTCCTCCGTCTACGCCCACGTTCCTTGTTGGCTCGACTCCTCGGGCGGCCTTGAAATGTCGTCTGCCGCCGGAGCCGGACGCACGCTTGTTCCATCGTAATGCGGTCATGCTCCGCAATGATGAGTGTAGGATTTGTGTAGCACCTCTCGAGTGACAGTGTCGGTAGTTGAACTGAGCAAATACTCTACAATGTCCGCCTAATAAACAGATATAATTTATGTCATTATACTGAATACAAAATACATAAAGTCACTAACGAATTGGTAAAGAGCTTACCGCATTCCCAATAGATGCGCCATGGGAGCAATCCAAATGTCTGGTAATTCTTTTATACCAACGCATGTACTCGAACGCGAACCGAGGGGTGCGACCAATGGGACTCCCCTAACAAGCTTCTCCCTATGACTATCCTGGTGGCTATATAAACAAAGATGTGTAGTGGGCCAATCCTCATCATGCCTACCGCCAATGTAACCGAGTGCAATACCGCCGGCCGGAGCGGTCTCGTGGAATGGGCTAATCAAGACCAAACTGGCGCATGACGCGGTCTGGCTTGTGCTACTCAACAATGTGGAAACATATGAGAGGGACCACTGTCAGTGCAATGTCCCTACCAGCCACACAAAAAGGTGGCAATGTTGCCACCTGCTCATCCGTGTATGGTTGTCATATAAACTGAAAAAAAAGAGATGCACAAAACATTAAGACAGCATATGCATAAGTAAATATCTTAAAGGAATGTAAACAAAGACATACCTCATCGTTTTTCAACTGATCGAAGAACTGGCGATAATATGTAAGGACGCCAATCACAGTATCACTCAATACTTTATGTTTACGCCACCTATTTGGTAAATGAAAGTATTACAAATATAAGTAAAAATATTAACAAAGTATGTCATGAACGCAATGTAAAAATACGAAATGAAATAGAAACTTACTCCCATCCTAAGGGACGTAATTGACCACGATCAGCATCGTAAAACACATCAGGCTCATCATGGTCAGCTAGTGAAGGGGCAAGCTGGGGGAATCTGTACCATGCCCAGTACTGCAATAAGATGCATGCCCCGCCGATCTCGCGTGCGTCATAGTCCGTAGCTTTACAAAGCTCTCTATACAGGTACGCCAAAACTGCAGACCCCCAGATATACATCCTGGCAACAGCAAAGTCCTCCAACAATGGGAGGAACATCAAGTGCATGAGCTTACCCGAATGATCGGGGCATAAGAAACCCCAAGCAAGCGAAGTATGTAATGTCGTGCACGCTGTTGCACGTACTCATCATCATCGTCCTCAAGGACTGCAGTAACACTCGGCTGCCACAGGTATGTCATGTCAATGAGTGCCCCAGCTATGAGCGAGGGAGTCTTATCAATCTCTAACAACTGAGCACACAAACTGAGCCAATCATCCCTATGCGTAACGCCAGTGACTGCAGCTCCATCAATGGGAAGACCCGATATCATTCCGATATCCTCCAACGTAATGGTGCACTCCCCGGTAGGCATGTGAAATGTATGCGTCTTTGGGCGCTATCTCTCAACCAACGCAGAGATCAGGGTGATCAATGCTGCAATAGCCCATGTGGGCAACTCCCAAGAAACCAGCCTGCTGAAGATACGGAATAATCGGAGCAGGGGGGTCCATATGTTTCGTCTTCTGAGCACGTTTAACACGCAGGTGTCGGTCCTCATGTCCCTGCCATACATGCTGGGAAACATGGTACTCCTACAACTCCAAAATCGAGTCGTCCTCGTCCGGGTTTACACGAATGCCATCTGTCAGCTGTATGCCAAACAATAACAACAATTAGTAGGATTCTATTATTACTATAATAAAATATGATATAACCATATGATAACCATAGAAAAATATAATATGGAAGAAATTAAGATAACATTGAGAATCAACTAACATATATAGGAAAATAATATTCGAATACAACTGCATAGATTAGTGATACAAAACAATACAACTCGTAAATACACATGATTGTTAATACAAGATTCTGAAAAATGAAAATAGGTCCTAGATCAACTAGATGGGCGCAGTTGATGGCCCCGCTCCATCATCCCCCAAGGAATTCGATCCACCGACCCGACAAGTGCGAGAATTATGTCCAGGTTGATGGCATCTTGTACAAGTCTGTCCTGGCCCTGCTTCGCGCCAATCCATCTCATTCCTGAGTCGGGTTGATTTTGGTTGACCTTTGGATCTAAGCAATGCACGTGGTGGCACCAAAGTGGTGTCGGGAGCTGTAGGCCACCATGGTTCAGCCCGGACCGGTTCAAAGTCAAACTCATAGGCTCTATAAATGCTTTCCATCCTGTAAACCCTATGAACAAGTTGGAATGGGTCAACTGCCACTGAAGCACACGCAGCAATCGCATGCGAGCAAGGATAATGCAAGGCTTGAAACACCCCACAGTCACACCGCCTTTCTTCCAGGTTCAAAGTATAAGAAAGTCCACCCTGTTGTGTTACAGGATTAAAAGCCTCTTCAACCATGAACCTTGTGTTCTCTCTATTGTACCGGTGAACTTGGTGTGAACTGGCCTTTGCCAGGTTGACTCTCCAGTGCTTCAATAAGTCATCACTCCAAACCTGGTTAAATTAATGTGAACAACAATATCAAACCATAAATAGATGCACGTGTGCATTTAATTTACGGATATTGTAAAACAATATCAAACCTGGTTAAATGTCATTAATTTTGAATTTGCCTCGTCCTTTCGGTTGACGAAGTATTCTACTAACTTCGTATATGTCAATTGAACCAATGCAGTTATAGGTAGATTTCTGCTACCCTTCAACACTCCGTTAATGTACTTTGACAAATTGGTAGTCATATGACCGAATCTGCGGCCACCATCATACGCCAAACTCTATTTTTCTTTTGGAATTTCGTTAATCCAATTTGCCATCTCCGTTGTAACTTTAAGCTTCTCTAGCCTAGCATCAAACTTTATTGCGATTGGTTCATACCCTGATACATCAAATAACTTGGGTTAGTATTAGAACCTACCTATTATTATCGACAAAATTAGAATACAAATAGAAAATGTAAAGTACCTGTGTTAATCAAAAATCTTTTCAACTCTTTGTTCTGAAATTTGGAGTTAAAATTGGAACCAATATGCCGTATGCAGAAGACATGATATGCATTCGGAGGCTGCCATCCAAGATTTTCATTTGCCACTGATTGTAAGATGCCTCGATGTCGATCAGAGATCAAACACAAGCCCTCTTGTTGGGTGACATGCAATCTCAGGTGGGCTAAGAACCAACTCCAAGCATTCTTGGTCTCTCCCTCCACAATGGCAAATGTAATAGGCAGAGGTTTTCTGTCTCCATCTTGAGTTGTTGCAATCAACAACTTATGACGATACTTGCCATACAAATGAGTGGCATCAATCTGAATGATGGGCTTACAATATCGGAAGCCAGCCACACATGGTCTAAATGTCCAGAATAATCGACAAAAAACTCTTTTCGAACGATCGAGTCGGTTATTCACAAAACATTCCTCGTCTTGCAACTCTACCACTGTGCCTTCCATGTCTCTCTTCATGGCTGCTAGCCATTTGGGCAACACCTCATAAGATTTATCCCAATCCCCAAACACATACACAATAGCCATTTGTTTTGCCTTCCAAGCCTTTCGATATGAAACTTGGTAACCAAATTGGCTTCGAATCCGTTCAATAATTAAGGATACAGGTACATCGGGTTTAGTTCTGACTAACTCCAAAATGTAAGAGCATATCAAACGAGAGTCCAACTTCCGGTGATCTAATGACATAGATGAGTTTACGCAACTATGAGGTCCATTATATTTTGTAATCTGTCACGTATTCGACCTCTTGCTTTGTATGGCTCTAAGTCTCCAACTACAACCTTCGTCAAAACTAGGGCACTTGGCAGTCAGTCTTCGTGAATCAGAGTCTTCAATCTTGTACTCTTGATACCTGTGAATGGAATATTGTTTGAGAGCTAACTTCACAGAATCTTTTGATGGAAATTGCAAGCCAACATAGAATTCATCACCCATGCTCCAAGTCTCACGACTGTCTAATTCAGGCAAGTTATCAGGATTATCCAACGCATCCCAGTTAATTTGAGAAAACTGAGGGCATGGTGGCACAAACACAGATTCAGGTCCTCGAGGCATAAATATGGATTGAGGAGCAACCGCTAATGGAACCTGTAAATTTTCTTCGGCATCAAAGTTTTCTGCCTTTATGTCGGTGTCCGAATCGTCGCCCTCAGCTACTTGTGCTTCGTCTTCACTTGACTCCCATGCTGTATCTCTGACAAGTGGGTTATCAAGTTCAACCATTGCACCACCAATAACGATCATATTGCACGACTCAACTTGATTAGAAGGACCAACTTGAGCTTCGATTTCACCAGGAGCTTCAACATGCTCTTCCTGCCCACTTGTTTCTACCTCCATATACAACTCCATCGACGCCATGTTCGGAGTTTGACAGAAGGAATCTATCATGTACTTTACATCATCATCGTCTTCTATTGGAAGCCCTACCCATCTCCACGGATTGAAGCATTGCGGACACCGATAGATAACTTTTGACACATGTTGGTTTGCTTGAAGCCTCAACTTTGAATGGATCTTAGTTTTCAACCCATCCAAAGTCATATCGGCTGTGATCACAATAGGCCTAGGAGGAGGACCTCGATACATGACACCATCTTTACCATCGTACATTGTCCCATTGAAGTAAATGTGCACATTAAGCGGTTTTGTCATGTTAACTCCAATTCTGAACAATAACAATTCAACACATTTATTTAATATATTAAACATCAATTACAATATTAATTGGACATATAACAATGTTCAAGCTATTTATAACAATGTATAATAATGTATTACATATATTTATTCAATATATTAACAATCAATTATAATATTCAATATCGTTATTTATGTAAAAAAAAAATTTCTAAAGTCGAATATTTTGAATTAAGCTACATTTACTAATGTAAATCATGTCAAGTACTTAACAAAAGACAAATATCCTATTCGATTACCTACAAAATAATTATCTATACAATTTAGACTACATATCATACAACTTCATTATTCATTAGTCACTAAAAATATTAAAGTATAATAATATTAAATTACAATTAACACTAACTTAGTAAAATATCAATCAACAAATAATAAATAAACTATTTAACTATTGAAAGAGGTACTTACAGTGTGAATGAATATAATCTAAATTTGATCACAAACAAATAATGATCCAGGCACTTCTTTAGTAAAATTGAGTTCGTTGAGAGAGTTCGAGTGTTTAGAGAGAAAAAATTTGTAGAAAGATAGTGAGAATTTAGGAAATGGTTTGAATGTGACGAACGGGGAGGGTGGGTGATATATACTTGGGTTATGCCACCACTTGGCTTGTTGGCTTATTCTTCTTTGCGCATGCAACAAAGGTGGCGCTTTCGATGTAAAGCCCAACTAAGATCATGCACGTAGGATGGCGCATCCACGTAAGTTGCGCCAATGCGCCAAGCGTGTTGGTGCAACCTACGTGGATGCGCCATCCTACGTGCATCTGATACAGCAAAAATTATTAAAAAATGTCACGTAGAAAAAGGTGGCATTTTGGTATATAATTTTAAAAGAGTGGTATTTTGATAAATAGTTAAAAAAATGATAATTTGATAAATAATTAAAAAAATGACAATTTGATAAATAATTTTACTAACAGTGACAGTTTAGTAAAAAAACTCAAGTAAAGCCTATCACAAAAATATATCAAACTTAGAGATAGAAAGAAACAAATACATCCAACTTAAAATTTAAAACGAAGGTAATGTAACTTTCAATTGCAGGCATGAATTTTTTGTTTTCTCCGTGCAGATCTTCAACCCCATTGGTGGCATAATTTATTTTTTCTCCTATAGATTGATGCAGATGATGCTAATTGAGGGCCCATCGATTTATTTCTCAAAGAAAAGGCCAACAAACGGATATTTCTATGGTATCATTTTTTTTTTCAAACTTTAATATTCAAAATGAGTTATTAAATATTTCATTAATTATTAATTATTTTTAAATATTTATTATAAATTCAACCTACCTTAACTACAAGGTACCATATAAATTCTCCAAACAAAATTAATGGAGTAGCTTTAAGATCATGAATCAGCGCCGTTAAATTCCTGTGCGATGACCCACCCTCTCCAACAGCTTCTCTATTTGTCCGATTTCCTCAGCTTCATCTCCACCGTCCATCAACCTCCTCACAGCCCTCTATTTTTGTTATTTCCTCACCACATTCTTCCACCCCAATCCCCTGTATGAGTTGAAGACAAGTGTGGGAATGTCAAGTGTGTTGGAGAGGTCGGAAGTCCATGTGTAGATGAAGTCGGTCGATGTGGGTGATTGATTGGAGGACATGTTGGAGGCTAACAGTCTGGCTACGTTAATGTGACTATGTCGCAGAGTGGGATCATGTGCCCAGCTTATGGGAATGGAAGGAAGTAAAGTAAATAAACCAACCCACACATGTACTCATCACCACAATACGACCCTTATTTATTATTATATATAGGTTTTGTCACCTAATAATTTCTCCATGTGCATGTGCCTCGGGAGAAATACCTTTTTGTAGACTAAATCATTATTATTTTTAATATAAAATAAGTGTATGATGTAAGAATTTATATAACGATTCAAGCGTTGAATTAATGAAAAATCATAATTGCAATACTCTAGTTTTTATCATGATTCAAACAATGTTGAACTATTAATCTGTGAATAACTCTCTCTGGTTCTATGACCCATTCAATTTTCAAAAGAGTAATTCTATATCCTTTTATAATTTTTTTTAATAATTATTCTAATATTAAATAAAAAAATATTCAATAAAAAATAAATATATCTAATATTTTAAAAATATAAAAATATTTAATATTTATTTTATTTAATAATTAAAATAATTAATAAGAAAATTTAATAAGAGGATAAAACATTTCTCTTTTCAAAAACTTGACTTTTATAGACAATTTACTCGTTCCTGCCATTAGAGTAAGCTTTTAGACTTTACGGGAATCAGAGTGGGATTTGCTTTATTTGAAATCGTCACTGAAAATAACGAAAGTGTCTTCATTCATGCCTTTGTTTATTGTTAAAACCATATCCGGAATTTTATGCATCACGATATGCATATAGTATTGCAATTAAACAGATCAAATTCATATGTACAAACTAGGGCATCTTAAATGAATAGTTTTGCGTTGAAAACGAACTTCACGTCATGCCATGACTCTCTTTAAACATCATCCTCTTCCTAAACATCTTTTCCTTTGGTTGTTTACATGCATAAAATGAAACAAGTTGCCTGATTGTACTGTACACACTACACAGGGAGCACAAGAAAAAAAAAGAAGAAGAAGAAAGTCGAAGGGGTCGTTGAATAGTTTGAACTTTGAAGCATATGAGCGCATGTGTGATGTGAAAACAAAACTCCGTGTAACGTGCGCCCTAATAAAACGCTATCCACTCTTAATAATTGCAGAAGGATTAAACAAAGGAAAAATTAATGTTAATGATCACTAGTGGATTGACATTTGATGAAGGAGTTGCTGTAGAAACAGTTTTACAAAGTGGATTATGGTAATATAGAGTAGTTTTTACTTTTGCTTAAACTACTTGTAGAGGTTGTTGGACATCATGATAATATCGACCAGTTTTTTCTTTTACTTAAACTACTATTTGTGAAGGTTGGTAGACATTTTGGGTAATAAAAAATTGGAAACCAAATGGGGCTATCCCCATTCTATAATTGTATAGATTAAGAAGTTATATTTAAGTTAATAGGGAAAAAATTTAAAATTATTAAAAATGATTATTCTAATTTTAATTAAAAATTAGAACCATTTATTCTAACTAAATAGACAATAATACCTCTAATAATTTTTTTTTTCAATTCTTCATCTTTGCCTTTAGAAGGATAAAGTTCTTCCTATCTTTTTTTATCTTCCTTTTGCTGCACTTTGTTCTTCTTTTTTCTCTCCTTCATCACTAATTATTTATTTGGATAATTAGTGATGAAATTGAAATTCCCTCCGTGAAGAAGATCACGAGCTGCTCCACTATTATCATTCCTCACATATCGAAATTACATTATTGCTGATAACTGTGTTTCAATTCAATGCATCCAATTTCATGGCATTAGATCATAAAACTTCTTGTATCTAACTGCTCGCCTTTGAATTCGAAGACCCATTGAATTGATTTGGACTTGAACAATTGAGATCTGAGTTTTTAATTTTGAGGAACGCTTCTTTATGATCATATATTATTGGATTAATCCCTTTTTTCAATTTGATTTAAAAATATTATGCTCTTTGCTGGAGATTGGAATAGGATTTTCAATAAGCTTATTTAGAAGAGCTTAATGGTGCTAATTGAGTCAGCTGCGGTAAATTCAATGCCTGGACACAGGTTCTTTCGTTGATGGACAAGGCTGGGTGGGAGGTGGTGGAGCGCACGTGATAGAGGGAGAGGGACTGAGGGAGAGTACATTGTGTTTTATTATTTTTTATTTTCTTATATCTTGTAAGGGGCAAAGGGAGTACTAAAGTAGATATTTCCTCTTATTTTTCTCATGTGGCTTAATATTTTGTTCCTCTCATTGAAATATAGCTGCGATAGCGATTTTATAAATTTCTGCAAATGCAAGGGATTTCTTATGTGCTACAGATAGCTAGTGATGGTTCATCCCTCTTGAACATATCGTCAAACAAACTTTATAGCAGCATCCATCAACAATGATGATGATTGGTAAATAACAAAATAAACCAAAATAATTATCAACAATTATAATGATTAGTAAGTAACTTTACGTCCCAGATCTGGACTTGGAATTCCGTCAAATAACTGGTTATGATGACTCATTGAGGAAGTGAATTGGTGACGATAACCAGAAATTATCATGATGCCTTGAGATAAATAGAAAATGAAACAATATTCGTTGAAGGTAGATGGAGATGGAGAAAGAGACATGGCATTGGTGAAAGTGTGTTAAAAAAGAAAGAGATTGAGGAAGGCCAAAAAGAGAAAGAACTATAAAAAAATTAAGGTAATTTATTAAGGGAGATTTTCTTATATATATATATGTGTGTGTGTGTTCCCATGTTTCAATATAAAAACACTGTATGGTTCTTTCACATTGAACTTGCGAAATTCAAATGCTTCCTGGCTTTGCAAGTTCATTTTCAGGGGAAAAGGGAAAAGAGGCTTACACGCTAAAGAACTATGTTTGATTTGTAACCGATTGATGTTTGGTAGGATTTTCTGATACACGATTGACATCATTTCGTTATAAAATCAACTACAACGATACTGAATCACAAAACAAGTTACAAAAGCCATGATAATATATAATCATTCCCACAAAAGTTCCACAAAACAAAGATGATAACAAGAACAACTGCGAATTCGATATCACCCTAGGCTTACATATAAAACTCTTAATAGTAGCATTCAGCATGCCACCATTATTATTCTTTTGTAGCAATATATAAAAAAGACAAACATGAGGGCAGCGTAGCATGGCCACTCAGATAGAGCCGTTCTCTTTAGTTTTCTTGTGGCAGCATTGGTAAGTGACGACCCTTTCCATCCCTTCACCACAATCTGGGCATTTCACAGCAACAGGTAGTCATCCATTGAAGCTTTGAATTGGCACATTGTGGCAAGGGCGTGGCTCAATATCATCTAAAATGATTTTAAATTGCGCATCGCAATTGCGGCCTTATTTTTCCACAATTATTATTTGCAATTCTTATAATTGTAAAGCAATTATAATTGTGGTCACAACTGTTGATAATATATTCTTGTAGGCAAATCTCAAACTTCTTTTTTTCTAAATATTTGCTCCAATGTTTGTAATCGGCCACTGCAACCTTAATTACATTTCCAGAAGCGCAGGCTAATACAGTAGAAGGGTTTCAAATCTTGGAACGAGACGACTGTAGCGGCCGCGACAAAACGGTCGCGGCGGCCGCCGTTTCCGCTTCAGCCCGCGACAAGGCTGAGTTCGAGAATCACGCGCGATGGCCGCAACGGAACGGTTGTTGCGCAACCGACGAGACGTAACGCCGCTTTCAGCAATCCGTTCGGTCGATCTTCAACCTCTGTTTCGCGATCCATGGTGGAGGCGTGGATCCGTGTTGGTCTCGATCTTTGGACCTCTGTTTCACATCTTGGGTTGTTGTGGTCAGTGGGTGTTCTTTGTGGGAATGGGAAAGGGGAAGGCCGTGGGTGAGCTTGAGGAAACAAAGAGGTTGAGGGACGGGAAGGCCATGGTGGCCGTGGCATGAGCTTGACAAAACAGAGGTGAGGAAGTGGGGGAAGGCAACGGGAAATGGGAGAAATGGAGGGGGGGGGGACGAAACAGAGGTGAGGGAGTGGGGGAGGGCAACGGAAATGGGAGAAATGAAGGGGGAGGGATTGAGAAAGTGAGAAACAGAGACGGGAGGGGGAAATGGGAAACCGAGGGAGGGGGAATGGGAAAAAATTGGGGTGGGACCGTGGGGGAATGGGAAAAAAATGAGGGGCAGAAATGGGAAAAAATTGAGGGGGGGGAGTGGGAAAATATTGGGGGGAATGGGAAAAAATTGAAAAAATGGGGAAATTAGAGAGAATAGAAAAAAATAATAAAAATAGATCATTTTATTAATTAATTTATTTATTATTTTTAGATATTTTTTATTATTAAAAAAAATTATAAATTATTAGTTATGATACATTGTACAATAAAATAAATAATTTACTCTAATTTGTGTTAAGTTGTGAAAAATTACGCAGCATGACCGCACCGTTCAGCATTGCAATAGATCGCAACATCCGCAATCGCAAAAATAACAATGCGACCGCAACCTTGACCGTGACCGAGATTTAAAACCATCGTAGAACCTTTACACAGCAGGGCCCAGCCGGCTTCATTTTTAAAGGAGAGCAATTTCTGAATTTGTTTGGTAACATCATCCACCAGATTCCATTGCATTCTAACATATAGCAAACTTTCCATGCGGGTCCAGAACTGCCCAATCTCCATGTTGGAATTTTCCTCTCCAATGGCAAATGATATAAGGGAAATCTTTGATCTAACATAAGTATCAGTAGCCAGTTCAGCTACATTTTGGCCAAAATCATTAATCCATGCCTCATCCTTACCTCCATACAAGAAAATGTACTTTTCCTTTTCAAGCAGTTAAAGGAGGAATTCAAATGAAAAAACTTCTTAGGGCGGTTACTATGAAGGTAAACTACATAAAGATGTTCGTACTTTTTTTTTTTGCTACATAAAGATATATTAGTACTTTCATATTCTAATTTAGTGTTGCATTTTTTTCTCTGAAATTGTTTTTCAAATAATTATTCTTCGTAATGGACTAGATATAACAAAAAGTGCGGTAGGTTATTATCTTATAAAGTATAATTATTTTATTTAAATAGATGAGTAACATAAATATAAATATCAATAACAGCTTTTTACAGCAGAAGAATAATATAATTTGTCATAATTATTTTAAATAGAGAGTAGTTATTCTAATAATAATTTTAAAAAAGCTAAGACATTGCTAAATCTATTGAATAAAAATATTAATTTAAAGTTAATAGAGTTTTAATAATTATGTGACTTTTACTGTAGTGACTATTGTGAGTCATGAAAGTTATAGAGAATTAATATATTAGTTATAAATATGTTATAAAAGTGATTAAAAATGACAGTGTGAATTATATATTATTAGGAAGAATTATATTATTCTGAGTTATGCAGTTATGATGATATATTATATATTATTATTAATCAATAAGAATTATACAATATGTAAGGTGTCTTAAACTCTCCTATAAGTATGTTATGTATTTTAGAATTTGTAGAATAAAAAATAAAATTACAAAGTCTCTTTTTCTATATTTCTCTCCCACTCTTCCAACATCAGCTATGAAACTGAAATTTAAACAAGGCATAGATATTGAAACGATAATATAATAATTTTCTCAAAAATTACAATAAATAATAATCAAAGTTGTCAAAAGTCAAAACAACCTAATTACCTGTTGATTTATAATGTCAAAGATTATTGGACCCATGCAGGGATCTGGATATCTGGGCCTGAAAGTGAAAGGGAAGGCATATTTTCCCCATGCCCTTATCATATGTATTGCATCAAGGCATTCTATCGCACCCTGTGAGTTAAGAACCACGACCATTGGCTTGTAGCTGAATTGCCACCTCTTTTTGATGTACTTAATACCTACAATTGGTGCGCTTGTTTCATAGCATACAACATACCATGGCATTTGGTTCTTCCAATCGTTAAATTTCTGCAATGACTCTGGCGTCCATTGCTCCACTACTGGAATCCAGACAATCTTATAATCATGGTGTTCGTTTTCTAGTCCTTCATGGATTCTCTTGAGAGTTAAAAAATCAGCCACAGAAATGTCTAGTTCTGAAATGAATAGCAATACATTCTTTCCCTTCAACAACTGATCAACTCTAACCTGTTTGTGTAGCGTGCATATGCAAGAAATTTGAGTTATCATCAGATTATCAACATACAAACAAATGAACGAACAAGTACCACAATATTTTGGTGATCATAATTCACTTTAAGAAATTTAAGCAAAAGCAAAGGGGTAAGAACAAACCGGTTTCTCAGTGTGACAGTGAAGATAGGGCAGCAGAGGATACATCAAACAAGTAAAAACCTCGATGATGCCATTACGGCTACAAAAACTGGTATGAAGTTTCCAGTAAGCCTCCCACTCCGCTGCTTAAATCAATATTTATATATAATATTATTAGCATTTGACATATGCTAATTAAATCACAACCCTTTTAAGAGCTAGGCACTTGTCAGGGATGGATTTTGAAAAAATCCTAGCATCATATATACGTAATTCCAAATTTTGAAATTGATGTTAGCATATTAATTAAACATAAACATGTAAGATATTAAGGAAGGAAATAAATAAATATCAAATACAGAACATTTACATGTAAAACTCCGCCCAAATACATACCTATTAGCAATTTGTATGTTTCTACGGTTTGTTTTAGTGTTGTGAGCTCATCATTTAGCATAGGAGCTAGAGAAGAAAGGCCTTTCCCTGTGGTAACCCTGAAACCCGCACAATAAACAGTTTTCGGAATAATATCAAAGCTTGATATATTATATAGTAATTACCATGGTGACGTTAGTCTATATATATATAAAGCCCAAAACTATGACAAAGGAGGGAGACTAACACCCTTTAGATTCCATTAAATACAGAAACAACCAAGAAGAGGAGTGAAGAATTCATGGAAGCAGCTTATTTGCCCTAATTAAGTGAGGTAATTAACATGACTGAGGACTGTAATTTGGTTAAAATTAAAGATCCATTTTAAAGAGTAAAGTGTATAGTAATAATCATGGATGAAAGCAACGACAATTTAGACTTATATAAATTACAACGAGCTGCATAAGAATTTTGAATTTGTGAAAACTCAATCTCTCAATTATTTTTTATCGACGGTTAAAATGCATGTTACTATTACACTTCAAAAGGGTTGTATCTTACTTAGTAATAGTAAATAAAGTTATCTAACTTACCTGCCATAAGTGAGGTAATTAACCTGTGTCATGCATGCTACAACAATTTGGATAGCTAAGAACGAATAGCGTTCAACATGGCCGGTGATTTCAGTGACAACTGATAGGTCATCGATGTAGTCTTTCTTTGATAGGTTGTCCAGTTCAAGGATTAAGCGAACCAATTCCAATGTCAGCTTGGTTAAGCCATTAAGATCACTAATTGCTGTCCTGAATTGGTCTTCCTGTTGAACCTTAATAAGTTCATCCACTCGCTTAAGGGATGATTTTTAACAAAGCAAATGGGTTCAGTTGTTTGCGATCAATATAAAACAAGAGCTCCCCATACGACAAAGCAAATGCTGCTAAGGTCAGCACTGCCCTCTCAACCCCTGAATAACTTGATAGAATACCGACTATTGAAGCTGACACATCACGCTTGCTATCTGCTTCGCATGCCACCTGATATGTTATATATTATTATTATTTATTAGTGATGCAACATATGGACGATACATAGAGTAAAATTTAAGAATGAATGCTAATATTCTTTGTGGTGCATTGGTTGTTTGAAAATAGTAATACTTAACAGGTGAAAATATATAAGCAATAGTAAAGAAAATAACAAAGCATATGAGTTCCATATATACCGTGCAATAAATTCGCTTAAGTATATTCAATGCACAGTTGATACTGGGAACGGGCTTGTTCTCTATAATGATCATTTCATTCTTGCCCTGCACTCATGTCGACCTCAAGTCAATATGAGCATATACAAAACCAAGATATATAAGAACCAATTTTAAAAGAATTGTTTTGTATGTGTGTGTGTGTGAGAGAGAGAGAGAGAGAGAGAGAGAGTAGATAACCAGCAAGCATTTTTCTGCAACAGAAGTGGCATGCTCTAGGACACCTTGCACATCATTGAAAAGAGAATTAAATTTAAAATCCTCTTTCACTTGAACTGATTTAAATTTGTAGTACTCAGGCTCAATGGCATGCAATTCAAGTTGGATAACTTTCTTGCTTCCCATACTGAGATATATATACAAGGGAGACGAGATTGGAAAAACAGTCTAACTGGAAGATTTGGCGAAACGTATGACTAGCTAAATAAAAGGCTTTGGTGTGAGCCTTTATTGTCCACAACCTTAGCCCTATTTATAACCATTGTGGTAAAGGATTTAAGATTAAAGAAAGACTTGGGATACATTTAATTAAAATGGCCTTATTAAGGTAATTACAGGTTTTTTATAATATCACCACCAAGTCTTTTTCTATTGTCTAAAACAGAATCCAAGAATACCTAGGCTGTGAGAAACGATTTAGGATTAAAGAAAGACATGGAATGCATGTGATTATTAAAATGACCGTACCTTATTAATATAGTAACAGCTAACAAGTGTCTGTAGAATCAGTGTATCAACCAGATCAAGTCTATGTTCACTATGAAAGAAAGACTTGGATAGCAACAGGGATATTATTGTATTGAATTTGTATTATCTGACACTGAACAACAAAAAAGAGAGGAAATAATTAGGAAAAGTTATCTTCATTTGTTGGAACACTGTAAACCCTTTTCCTTAACCTTTTCTCTGTTTCAATTTGAGAATTTTGACCAAAATAAAATAGCATGTTCAATAGATGTTACTTCTCAATGATAAAAAGTGTTTGGCTTGAAAAAAAAAAGGCATAATCACATGTTTGGCATTAACAATGTAGAAGGAGATTGATAAAAAATAATAAATTAAATTACTAAATGCTCAAAGTTCAAGTGAATAAACACTACAAGAAATTAGGAAAACAGCGAGGGAAATTTCCCTCGCTAATCCCTCTCTAATCCCTCACTGATATTATCAGCGAGGGATTAGAGAGGGATTAGCGAGGGAAAGTTTCCTCACTTTTTTTTCATCGCTAATTAGCGAGGGAAAGTATTCCCTCTCTAATCCGTCTCTAAAAAATTTATTTCCCTCGCTAATCCCTCGCTAATATTCCCTCGCAAAATCGCGACGGAATTTTCCTCGCTATTCGTTCGCTAAATTATTTACTAATTTTGTCAATTTCCCTCGCTATTCCCTCTCTATTAATTCCCTCGCTAATCCCTCGCTAATGGTCTGTAGAATTCAGTCGCTATTTCCTCGCTAATCCCTCGCTAAATTAACCCTCGCCATTTCCTCGCTAATCCCTCGCTAATTTTTTACTCGCTATTCTCTCGCTAATCCCTCGCTATTTACAATGTGAGTTTTCTGTCGCTAATCCCTCGCTAATTAGCTAAAATTTTTTTAATAACCTGTTTATATATATAACTTTCCCTAAAACTTGCATATCAAACCACAATTCAACAAACAGAAATCCAGCAAACAACAATCCAATAATTATAAAATGCTACAACAAAAAACTTATACAAAATAATCCAATAATATAGTTAAAAGTTATTATACAAATAATCAATCAATATAGTTGAAAGTTATACAAATGTAACAATAAGAATAAAAAAAAGCAATCAGTCTAAATTTTCTTCGTCTTCGTCTTCGTCTTCCTCTCGACCTTCCCTGCCTAAATCTTGTGATGGTGGTTGTGGAGTAACATTTGTTGATCCGATCGTAGATAGAAACGATTGGAAGGGCGCCAACATAGGGACAAGTTGACTCTTACAAACGAAGTCATCGCTGCAAGACCACCGCCGTGTTTACAGCTTTCGATATGTCTTGTGTCAACGGTGTAGAGTGGGAAGGACCCGCAACCGAGGAGGATGAAGTTAGCCTGGTGTTATTACCAATGTGCAAGCCGTTACCTATGCCATGCACACGTCCCTTCTTGTTGGGACCCGCGATCCAACCGACCTCCGGGTCAACCATAGGGTGAGAGGAAGAGTTTTTTCCATATTTTTTCACACATTGCGGTGTCATATGACTCCTAAAATTAACAAAACAAGGAAAATATTAACAAAAAAATGAACAATCTAAAATATATATGACCGGTGAATAGGAACAAGACACTTACAATAAAATTTCTCGAGCGCTCGAAACATAGCTTCGTTTTTTCTTCTTATGAACTTTTGCATATAGATCTCTCGTAAGAAACCCGATGCTTTAACTCGCCTCCTGTAATCGCATATGGAAGAATATTATATAATAAAAATATATCAAAAGTAAGGTAATCCCTCTAAAATACTATGTCATACTCAAGATAGGCAAATAACTCAAGTAATTACAACATGTTCATACACAAATGCTTATCATTAAAACTTTAAATGAGGAAGTTATATTACCATCTTGCTCTTGTGTTGACCAAAGCTTATCGACCCGCTTTGTATGCTTCAAGGCATCAGGCATGGCTCGCTGTTCCTTCGGGCAGTGCAGACCTCGTCATCCATTTATCCAGCCAAATGTCGACTAGGCCATCCCACACTTCCGTCCTTATTCCTCCGGGCCCATGGCCCTTAATATCGCTAAGTTGTTTGAATTTGCCCGCTCAAAGGCCTTATCTCGTGCTTTGTTCAAATGGTCCGGATAACGGTCTAAGATAGTCCGTTCCCAACAGCTTGTCGCGATCGATCGGATGTGAACCGATGCTTAGCCTACACAAAGGATAAGTATGTATATTTATTTTTCAATAAACGTATAATATATAATTCTATAGAAACACAATTACTTACTATGAAGTCAAGAAATAGTATTTCCTTCATCTCAAATAACCTCGCCACGTACTAGCCGAATTATCCTGTCATGACATTGTACATAATGTCACGTGTCACCCTCGACGGTAGAAACCTCCTCCTCGTAAGTACAATAAGATAATGTTAGTTATCTGAAAGTAAATACATGTAATAAAAGATAATATGTCACTAGTACTTACGGTTCAGGAACAGGCGCCACATATATAAGTTCCCTGCTATCTGTTTCTGCATTGGATTCTCCACATGAAGGCACCACATTCGGGCCGCTAGTGGGTGGGTCAGCAGGGGGTGGCATAGAAATCGCTGGGTCGATGGGATGTAAGGCGATGCGCCTCCAACTGGTCAATGGACTAGACGCCGGTAGCTGCGCACTAGTCGATGGGCCGATGAGCTGAAGTTGCACCTAATATAATTATATATAAAAAACACGTATATATTACATTTATATAAATCATGAGTTAATAATAATTAAAAAGATTATCCTACAGTATACCTAGAGAGGTGAGAATGTCTTTAGATGCACCATTACGGCCTTCTCCCACGATCAAATCCCAAAGACTCTACCTCGAATGGTCATGATGGATATCTCGCATAAAGAAACATAATGAAACATGAAGTTAAGAAACTATATGTCAATAAAAACCTCAAAATATAATAATGATATTCCAGTGTAAATACCATTAACGAAAATTATTGAACAAGCTTCAATTTTAACCACTTGAGTCTGAAGCAACAGGTTCCTCATCTTCCTCTGAGAATTCATTAATTTCATTATTTTCATTGTCATCAATGAACTCATCATCAACCAGATCGTCAATTGGATAATGTATATCACGTATGTTAACTTCTTCCATTTGGGCATGTGCATCAAACAAGGAGACTGTTTCATCATCTATCATAGGATTGTGTGTTCTAATGGATCCATCATCTTGGTAATAATCAGTGGCAGTTAAGTCATTCAATTCATCACCTTCCTCATTCAATGTCTCAGCCACAAAGAGTTTTGCTCTGACCTTGCATGCTGCCCACCATTCACCACTAGCTCTATTCTCGCTTTGTGGGTATCTTGTATAGTACACTTGTTGTGCTTGTTCGGCTAAGACGAATGGCTCATTTGAGTGAAGTCTTGATTTATGCTTGATGTCAACAAAACCATATCTCTCATCAACATTGACTCCATTTATCGGGTCAAACCAATGACATTGTAAAAGAAATACTTTGTTCGATTTCCTACATATGACAAATATATCTTTAATGATGCCATAATAGTCGAAGTCATTCTCACCATATATACTACCTCTAACACATACGCCACTATTCATGGTAGTTTTATTTTGTCCGTACACCTTGGTATGAAATCTGTACCCATTAACTATTAAGCCACAAAGAAGAAGTCACGGACTTGGATGGACCATAACTTATCCTCGTATCATTTGATCCTCGACTTGACCTATATTAACTCGTATCATTACATAGACGGTAGATAGTTGTAACATCTAGCATAATGCACATTGAGTTTAATATGATTGATCACTATTATGGATAAAAAGGACTCACTTAGATGTTTTAGCCACCTACCAAGTCCTTATCCCGAGCTTCCAAAATTTGATCATCGCTATATTGGGATCTGTATCCCTTAACGAATCCTTGAATTATCTAATCAATACAATAATTAATATTTAGCATAAATTTAGCACATTAATAACAAATTCATTAGATAGAGAGTAAACTTACTGGAGATAAGGTTCTATTTCTCCACAATTTACAAGCATATATGTCTCAGCAATCTGAAGTTCCACATCCGTCAAGAATCTATTTCGACTTCTCCCGATAGGACGACATGGATGCTTAAAAACAGATAATCGTTCATTAATTGTTTCTTCCCCACCGTCGTCATTCCGAGGAACTTGAGTGCGCCTGGTCTGTAGGTGGGGATCGAAATACATGGAAGCAAAATTGGAAATTTCTTCTAAAATATACGCTTCACAAATAGATCCTTCAACTTTTGCCTTATTTTGGACCTTTCTTTTCAAGTACAGCATACACCTCTCAAAGGGGTACATCCACCTGTAATGCACTGGTCCTCCAACCTTAGCTTCATAAGGGAGATGCACGACTAGATGTTCCATCACGTCAAAGAATGCTGGAGGGAAAATCTTCTCTAACTTGCAAATTGTTTCAATGATAGAAAGCTCTGCATTCTCCATGGTAGAAGCACGAATTTCAATTGCGCAAACTTCTTTAAAGAACAAGCTTAGTTCGTTAACGGTCCCCATATAGGCTTTGGCAAGATATCACGAAATGCCGAGATTTATTTACCTTTGCATAAAAACATGACAATCGTGACTTTTCATTCCATATATCTTCCCGCCGTCTACATTGATGCAACGTGCGATATTCGACGCATACCCATCGGGAAATTTTAACTGTTTTATCCACTCACACACCATCCTTCTTTTATTGGCATCCAAGACATACGTCGCCTTTGGTTTTTTACACTTGCCATTGTCAACTATTAGCTCCAAGGTATGACGTTTGCATATTATCTTCAAATCTTCTCTTGCATTTGCATTGTCTTTTGTCTTGCCCTTTATGTCCATGACAGTGTTGAAGATATTATCAAACACGTTCTTCTCAACATGCATAACATCTAAATTATGTCGTATTAGATTAGTCGACCAATAAGGCAATTCCAAGAATATGCTCTTCTTCACCCAATTGTGGTGTATACCAAAGCCATCTTGTTTTTCTTTACCTGAATTCAAGCCGAAAATAATTTTCTTAAGTTGAGTCACTCTATTAAAGACATCTGTCCCACTCAGCCATTGCGGTGGATTCGATTTTTCCACTGTTGATCTCTTAAAAGAGTTTCGATCACGGTGAAATGGATGATCAAATGGCAAAAATTGGCGATGACAATCAAACCAACAACATTTCCTACCGTGCTTCAACACAAATGACTTACTGTGATTCATACAAAGCGGACAAGAAAGTTTTCCATGAGTGCTCCACCCAGACAGCATTCCATAGGCTGGAAAGTCACTTATTGTCCACAATAAAGCCGCTTTCATATCGAAATTTTGCTTCTTCCAAGCATCATAAGTTTGCACCCCATCATCCCACAATATCTTCAGATCGTCAATTAGGGGTCTAAGATAGACATCCAAACTTTTACCAGGTGACTTTGGTCCAGGAATCACAAGAGTGAGGAATATGTATTCCCTTCTCATACACATACTTGGAGGTAGATTGTACGGTGTGACAAAAATAGGCCAACATGAATATGGTGTGGCTGAACCACTGAATGGATTAAAACCGTCTTCGTACACGAAGCCTAACATTTCGAGCGTCTAGGGTAAATGTAGGATGGGTAGCATCAAATCGTTTCCAAGCCTCAAAGATCACCGGATGCCTGATCAACGATTCATCTTGACGCACTCCATCCGCATGCCAAGTCATATACTTGTGCGTTGTTTTTGGACATAAACAGACGTTGGAGTCTTGGCATGATAGGAAAATATCGCAACACCGAGTATTCGATGAACGTCCCGCCTTCGGTTTGAATCGTGGTGTCCACATACTAAGCAAACCGAGTAGAGTCTCTTGTCACTGTATTCTTTGTAATATAACATACACTGATTAAGACACGCATCTATCTTCTCATATCCTAATCCCAGCTCACGAACCATTCTCTTCGATTTGTAGAAGTTTTCGGGTAACCTTTCAGGCTCTGGAAGCATGCTCTTAATTATGACAATCATTCTATCATAACAACTCTCACTCATGTTAAACTCCGACTTCAAGTTCAAAAGTTGAGTTACAGCTGACAATTTCGTGTGCTTATGGCAACCATCCCATAAAGGTTCGTCAGCGTCTCTTAGCAAGTCATAAAACTTCGCAGCTGACGCATTTGGATCCTCTTCTAAATCTTGAGCCTCTGGATTTAATCTATCACCTGCGGCATCCATAACCATATCCACGTATGGATTCCTAGGCTCCACGTCATCATCATGGACAATGGATGTTGAGCCGCTATCTCCCCATATGTCCTCACCATGAATGTTCCAATTTACATAATCATCCACAAATCCGTACTTATACCTATGTTGTTCTACCCCAAATACCTCCCTCCAAGCACGATTCTTACATCTAGCACATGGACAAAGGATGCGATTTAATGCATCACTAACTGTCGGGTCTCCTTGAGCAACCCTAATGAAATCATCAACTCCATCCTTGAATTCACTTACATAGCCGGTAGGATCATTTCTTCGTAACATCCAACTTCGATCGGGTCTCATGATTGCTGAAATTGGTTTAGCACATTAATACAAATCCTTATATCAACTGATCCTTCTTAACATAGTATGGCCCTATCCCATTCGATAAGAAACTTTTTCAACACTTGGTTAATAGTTATTCCTTAAATCTCATATTTTATACTTGATGAAATTTCTAAAGATTTCCCATTGGTCTCTACGTGCATGACTATAACGCAGTGAGATCTACCGCGTTTAAGTATACACCCAGAGAACAAAAAGAAATGTAGCAGACCGAAATATCAACAAGTATAAGATATGAGATTTAAATAATAACTATTAACCAAGTGAAGGAAAAATTTCTTACCAAATTGTTCAACTTGGACAATTCAAGATTCAACACAATGAGCAGTACGAACAATAAGTATGTGTGCTCATTCATATTGAATCTCAAACAGGAAACTAAGGTTTTGCTCAAATCTTCACTCGAATAAGAAAATAAAACTTTAAGCATATGTTAAAGCACAATCAAAAGTTAAATCAAACCAATATTCTTAACACATAATTCGTTAGAAATTCATAACTTTTATTTCTAACATCCAAGATTTGATGTCATATTTAGATAGTCCTAAATGTACCTCATAGGAGAGAAAAACATAAATAAAATCTAAGTTTTCACTGGCCACAATGATTGCTGCTATGCGGCCTGACATAGACAACATTGATGAATATGTTAGGAACACTACTTGCTAGAGCTTTCACCTCTCGCTTCTTCGTATACCTGCACTCTTACCATTCTTGAAGGTTGTTTATAAAAGTAAGAAATCATGGCAAGCTCGGCACACTGGGATTAAGATTGTGCAACAGATTGAGAAGGTGAAGCAGTGTGTAAGGAATTAGAAGCCCTATACGTCAGTTGCTATACTATGGAAGTCATGATCATTCTGATTCGTGAATTTCAGTCTCCTGATGAAGAAATGAACCAAGTTGTTCTGAATGTGGTGACGTAGTGTGTAACACCCTCAGTATCATATTAGGCTAGTAAGCGGGTTACGAAGGTATTCTAATACTTGCTTAATATGTCAGTTCAGTTTTGTGACAAATTGAATTAGTTTAGGCACTTAGTTGCGACACAGAAGTTGAAAAGTAGCTTAAAATGACTTAGGAAATAGCTTTAAAGGCTAAGTTGAGAGAAACAAGTATAGAGAAATTGTTTTTAGGTCACAAATGAGTTAAGTAAGATACAATTAAAATTTGAGAAGAATCGGAGTCAGTTAGGTATTTTTAAGTATACTGGTTATGTATTTTAATACCGATTTACTAGTAGCAGATATGAAAAATGAGAATAAACATGAATCAAAGTCCTAACACTTTGAACTTAAGTTTCGATTTTCCCCAACCCACAACCCCAGAGAAAACAAAACAAAAGAATAGAAAAGAAACGTAAACAGAGAAACAAAGGGGAGAAAGAGAGAAAGGAGAAGAAAGAAGGGACGAGGAAAAGAAGAAGAGCAATGCTCCAAGGTTAGTCATCACCTAAAGGTAGGAGATTTCTATTCTTTTTCCCTCTTTATTCTTTTGAATGGGGGTTAGAGATTTCGAATGGAAAACTGGATTTTGAGAGCAAAATGCTAGCTCTTAACTTGATTCTTGCTTCCAAGAATTAAGTTAGGATAATTTTAGTCTAATAAGTATTAGATAGTCATTTATAGTGCAAACCAACCATTTTGGTTCATGATAGAGAATCTTAGAAAAGGATTGGAGAAAAATGAGAATTAGGTTGTGATTAATTGACTTTGATCATAATCTAAGTTTAATGAGTTAGATACTAGTTAGTTGATGGATTGGAGCCCTTAGAATCCATAGTTTCCTTTTTAATGGTTAGTTGGAAAAAAGTAGGATTTTAGTTGGAAGTTTGAGTTTAAATCCATCATTGATGAGTTGAATTAATGTTTAATGATCCTAACGTGATTAGAGACCATGATTAGGTTTGGAAAACACTTAGAATCCATGATTTGAGGATTAGAACTTGGTTAGAAACCAAGATTATGCAATACCCGAATTTGCAGAATCGACAACACCCGAACAGCTGTGGTGTTTGTCGCATAACTTGAGCTACGACATCGAATGACATGATTTTGGTGTCATTTTAAAGCTAAGACACAGGGCTACGTGTGGTAAGAATTTCAGAATTTTACACCAAGCCAAACAGTGCCAGTATCGGTTTGAATCAGAGTTGGATTCTGCAAAAATGCAATCTGGCAAAAAACCAGATTGCATAACTTCCTCGCTCCGGTGTCCGTTTTACGTGAACCCAGTGGCATTTTGAAGGTAACATGTAAGACTTCTTGGCTGGAAAATTTTAGAATTTTCCTGTGCGTAGTTTGTTCCCATTTGCAGTTTAAAGTCAGCGCAGAAATGGGTGAATTAGTGAATTCCCTGTTTTTGCTTCTGCAAAATGTCGCATAAGTTTAGATACGCTTATCCAAATGAGGTGAGGTTTGCGCCATTGGAAAGATAGGGGAGAGAGCTATCTTCCCATAAAATTTCAGAATCTAGAGTTGGTTCCCTACGGGTTAAACCTAGAGTTGGTTCCCTACGGGTTGAACCTAGAGTTGGTTCCCTAAAATTATAGATTCCATCCAGTTTAACGCTGTGGCATTCAGAATCTCAGTATCCATATTAAAGCCTTGAAGAGCATAAGGCGAAAACAAAACTGACCAGCAAGGATTCCCATGTTTTTATGAAAGCTAGCAAAGAGAATGAGAAATCGATAAACAACATTTAAACCAAACTCAGCTTAGAACAAGTACGATATTATTGTATTTAGAATACTTATGAAAGTAAGTTACGAAAAACTCAGCAAGAAGATAAAGGCCACATTTGACAGCATTCAAACAAACAGAGCTATTTTGGTTAGAATTGAGAAACAACTAGTATGGAGCTCAAAATGGATATAGTAGTGAGTCAAAGCACATTACCTACAAATGTTTTGGTGAAGCTTATCTTGGAGATCGATAAAGTCATTTGTATCTTGCTTTATCAAAAGTTAAACCTATCAATACAAAGACACACAACATATGGACGAATCGAGGATGTCTACAATAATGATTAAAAGACAAAAAGAAACATCTCATTAATGAGTGCACATTGGCGATTAAAATCTCGTATAATGTCACTATCACAAGCATCATAATAACATGACCACGTCACAAGTAGAACTTTGCAGGCATAGGTATTATACAAGAAGAGATAAAATTAAGCCAAACCACCAATATGTTATGCATTACTCGGATAAACAAAACATAGTAGATATAGACATGCTTCATGCACGCACAAGAAAAGTCAGCAACATAGAAGCAGTTGTGTAGATTCTTAATCGCAATTGGGCAATTAAGAGTTAAGACAAAAGCTATCTCGTTTTGAACCGAAAGAGTTCGGGAAAGTTTGTTGGGAATACTCAACATCGAACATAATCAAGGAACCATGAGATTTTCGTTTCAACTCGGTACCATTTTCAAGGTCTCAATACAGAGTAGGAAAACCCAAATGCAAATATCATAAAATAGATTATTTAGAGGTAAGACCGAATGTTAAGTAACAAATCAGTTTTCTATACAAAGACATCTAATGCAGAGGATGAAAATGAGAATTTCCATTCCGTGGTGAGCAAAATATGGAAACTGAAATGAACATAGCATAGCATAGTACAATACCAAACGTTGAAGTATCTGAGAACAATTTTAGGCATGAACATCAAGTTTCCAACTCTTATTCTTTGACACATTTTCCTCAGCTACTAGATAGTGTTTGTGGTACTAAATAGTATAATCTAAATCCTAAACTTGGTGCTTCGGATGCTAAGCAAAATCCACATTTGAACCGACCCAAAACAAACATGCGGAAGGACAAAGAGAATAAAAACAGAGCACATTTTAAAGAAGAGGAACAAAAAAAGTAAAACCCTAAATTGTAAAGTAATATCAAAATATACAATAATGTTATACACAGATTTATGCTCTTTATGCTCACTCATAGAATGACTAACAATATTCATAAACACTGTCTCTATGTCAAGCCATGGGCATCAACGCAAGATTCAAACAGAGGAGGAGAAAACACAGATCAATATTGAAAGAAAAAGACGGAGAAATTATAGGGAGAGGAGAGATGGGTGCAAGCGGGATGAACAAAAAATTTCATTATGAACACCACTGGGAACCCATAAACACCGCATCGGTGAACAGGAAGAGAAGCAACAACCGATTTTGCAAGACAAATTCTCCCACCTTGTTAAGTAACTTACCCATCAACCCCAATATGCGAATTGATGTACGTGATTACGAGAGAAGAAGAAGAAAAAAAGGAGAAGCGGGGACATACACGAGATCTGCGGTTGCACGCGAGTGCGGCCGAGAGGAGAGCAAGCACACGAGGGGGTTGGGTCAAGAAGGAGGCACGAGAGTGAGAGGGAGAGCGCAAGTAAGAGGGAATATGAAAGTGAGAGGCTCTCGCTATGTGGGGGTTTTGCTTTGCACGAGAGGGCTAGAGACTGAGAGGGAGAGGAGAGCACAAGAGAGAGTGAGAGGGAAAAAGAAAGTGAGGGTCAGAGAGTGAGCGGGAGGGTGAGGAATAAGTAAAAATTTAGCGAGGGGAACTTCTCCTCGCAATCATCTCGCTAATTTTAGAGAGGGAAATTATCCCTCACAATTCCCTCGCTAATTTTAGCGAAGAAAAATTTTCCTCGCCATTCACTCGCTAAATTTAACGAGGGAAAATATTCCTCGCAATTCCCTCGCTGTTCCGTCGCTAAATTTAACGAGGAAAAATATTCCTCGCAATTCCCTCGCTATTAACTGCCTAATTTACCCTCAGAATTATTTTTCAATTTCAGCGAGGGCTAAAATATCCCTCTCTAATCCCTCTTAATTCCCTCGCTAATTAGCGAGGCAAATTTTTCATCGCAGAATTCCCTCGCTAAAACGCGAATTTCTTGTAGTGAAATTATTAAAATTAAATTTTTTTGGGATAATTTGTGAAAACTCTAAATTGAATATGATAATTTACAATTTAACTAATAAATAAATAAAGGTTGTGTTATGAAAAGTTTAACTATATTTTAAGAGATTTTACTAAAGATACTTGATAAGAATTTAAAATAAGGAGTTTTCAATGAAACAAGAGCTCATTTCAAGAATAGATTTCAAAACAATATTTTATAGATTAGTTAAAAAATTAACGTTATTAAATTAAGGTGAAAAACACAGCTAGTTGAGACGAAACAATAGTTCCTACTTTCTAAGCCACTTCGGTCCAAATCCAAATTTTTGTTGTGTGCTATTAGTCTTGAATGTAACTCTAGTTTCAACCATACCCCAAATGAATTTTAATTAACAATTATTAATTAAAAAATATTTTTAAATTATTTCTTAATATAAAAAGCTACCCTATAGTTTTCTTAGTTAGAGCATGTTTGGGAAAATGTGTTTCCTTGTTTCAACAACTTTTTTTTGAAAAAAATGTTGTTTGAATAGTATTCTTATATATTTGACAAAATTAGTTTTATCTTTTACACGAAATTCAATGTATTATAAAATTTTTTTAAAGTTTTTTTTCTTCATAATACTGAATATTAAAATTTATGATTTTAACTTATAAATTATTCCTTACATTTTGAGATATAAATATCATTTTATTCTCAATCAAATAACTTTTTTAATCATTCTATACTTATTTTAATAATTTAATACATAAAAATAATTTTTTTATATCATCTAAATGAAACAGATTAGTTTAAAATCATTTTTCAGCTAAGGTATCCAAACATAAAAATGAATTGATTATAACAAAATTTTTTTATACAATAATCAATTATTAAAATAATCAAATTTTCACATTTTTCCCAAACACACAATTTTTTGTGCTTATGAAAAAAAGATTGTGCTTATGAAAAAAAATTGTGTGCTTATGAATCTTTTTTTTCATAATGTAAAGAAAGTGTTCAAACATTAGAAAATAAAATTACTTTTCAAATATTGCATTTAACATTGAATAACTTTTACTTTTATTAAAAAAATTCTAAAAAACTCAGAAATATATTTTTTTTTCTAAACTCATCCAAACCAGTCAAGAGTCTGCTGAGGTGGACTACCACCATAATATAACGTAGTGAAACTAGATATTCACAAGATGGTAGGTAAGGACTAAGGACTGAGTGGTGCACTTTGAACATACTTTGAGAAATTGCTATTCAAATTACATTGACTATTGAGGTAATTATTTGTGAGAGTTTAATTATTTTAATAATGTGATTATATATAATTGAGTGATAGCATAAAATTTTATATATATAGTACATCAAATTAAATCCATAAATATATTAGTTTTAGTACACTGGTTGATAATTGTAAGTTGTAAGGATTTAATAGAGTACCTCAAAAGATTATAATACTAAGTAAAGTTTTAATAATAACCAATACATTGTTATATATATTAACATATTAAGAATAGTATTGGGTAATATTATGACAAACAAAGTACTATAAGATACTTCGAGGATAAAAAAAATACTCAATAAATCAAATAAAAATGAAAGAATTGATAAAACTCTTTATATCTTACACTATTATAAGTAAATATATTTAAATACCTCTTACATTTTATTTTAGGGTTTTATTAATAAGTGTCTTAATTAAGAACACTTGTTAAAGATACTAAAATAAAAAATTTAAATAAAAAAATAATTTTTTTAATTTTTAATATATTAAATATTTTATTTTTATATCCTTAACAAATGTCTTAATAAAATCCTATATTTTAACTTTAAAACAATATAATTCTCTTTTTGAATTTTGAAATTGCCTTGGATTTCTCAAAGCAAGTATAAAAGTATAATTAATAAACTCAAAACATGCAGTAACCAACAGAGACACAGTTCACAGTTGATCTAGTGGTTGAGTACTTGCCTACTTCTATATCCTATTCAACTTAAATCTGTAATATGATTCGTGCTGGTTGTCCGGTTCATCAATTCTAGAATTGGAGGGTCTGACCGCACCACTTAATGGACCAGTTGAAAGTTTATGTATTTACAATTTTTTTATATGTACTATATACTTTTTTTTTTAAAAGTGTCTCAGTAAATTATTTATAATGTCTAAAAATTAAAAAAATTAATTTTTTTAAATAAAATACTACAAAACTTTTTTAACAGTACATAAATATTCTCATATAATTAACATGTGCAAAAGTTTATAATTTACATATATGATTTTTTTTTTACGAAAGAGATAAATGAGTTATTAAAATATTAAATACTAAAAGTGTTCACTAAACCCACTTTTATAATTTATAATGTTTATGAAAAGTATACGTAAAGTTTGCCTCTTTCACTCACAAGTATAATTTATAATGTTATAATGGTCCCTTTCGTAAATGATAGTGAGTAGTGAAATAGAAAGTGAATAGAATATATAAATAAAATCTAAAATAAAACTCTCTACAATCATATCTCTGAAAATTATGAGGATAGTGCTGTTAAACGCTTGAAGGATTGAGTTTTTGTGCAGCAGGACATTTTTAATTCAGAGTTGGCTAGCCCCATGGCTTCTGTGCAGAAATATATATATACTCAGTTTTGCTTTTACACACGTTGATATAATTTCAAACTATTCATCGACCCCTTATTTTGGTTTAATACTTAGTGCTTACGAATTCAACTTGGATCTAATGAATCTTCTTTTTTCTTTGATCACGTTATCCAAGGCTTAATACTCCATAAACTTCCAAGATCCAACGTATTAATGAATGTCTAATGACCAAACGGGTCACTGATCTACTCTAGTTATTAAAATTGCATCTCCGGTAATTACGAGCTGTGGTTTAGTTATTAATCCTGCAGTGCGCAGATTTCAAACATTATTTCAACACTAAAAGAATGTAGAGACATCTTTTGAATTTTTTTTTTTAAAAAAATGCATCAGCAATTCGTTTTTTTAACGAAATGAAATTTCTTGTCATCTTCTCTCATGCATAGAAGTCAAAGGCGTAACCACAATAAATTTCTGTGTTCCTACAGCTATAGTCATCGGAGAGGCGTGGCCTCAGCGTTCTAATGATCACGTTTCCAAGGCTTATATTCGATTATTATTTTTTTCCCGATCTATATAATGTTCCGTGTTCCACTGCTAGTATTCAGTTCAGTTACTTGGTTTTGCATGTGTTGCAAGAGACGTTTACTCGTTACAATATTACTTGTGTTTCTAATAAACATAGAGTGGGTAACTTTTTGTTAGAGATATGATAAAGTCGTTCATTTATCTTCATCTAATAATTTAAGTCTTTGAGAGAAATAATTTATGACATGGTATCAAAGATTCTATGACCCAAAGGCTCTTGCATGAAGTGCATGTCAGAAATGTAAAAAAGTTATTTATGTGTTCTCACCTTATAGTTTAAATTTTTTAGAAAGATTGTTCATGATACTCTTCCTTCAATTACTCAATCTTACAATATTTGGTTTGAAAGATTCACATTTAAGTGAGGATGTGGCTTTGTCTGGATCATCTAGGCCAGAGTAGTGGAAGATCACAAGTGATCACTTCATTTGGTTGGAGTATAGGACACTTCTTTAGGACTACATATGGTTTGGCCACGAGTGATCTCTTATTTGGTTAGAGGGCCTTGCAGCGAGGTAGTAGAGACTACTGCTTAGAAGGAGAGGAGAGGAGGGTGAGCACAGGGAGTGTGGTGGAAGCCATGGCCAGCTCTAGCTTGCAGTGAGGGATGCATGGAAGGTCATATAGTGCCCTTAAATACACATAGAAATATTTATAAACGCGAGTAAAACGGGAAATTTTCGTTTTTATATATATTTTCTCAATTTCAGTAGAAAATACACACTATGGTTCTTAGACATTGAACTTACGAAATTCCAATATGCTAGAGTCGTCACGGCTTTCCAATTTCATCTTCAGGGAAAACGAAAAAGAAAAAGTTTAACAAAAAATTAAGAACTATGTCTAGTTTGAAACCCGTTGATCTTTGGATGCATTCCAAATCTATGTTGACATCATTTTGTTATAAACACAACAACGTGTTCATTTTTTAATAGTGTGTGCTGTTTGACGAAACAAGTTGGTGGCTTTTACTCTGGATACCTTGAGTTAGGATCGATGGATGAACCCCCAAAAATACCTGTTATAGCAAGTTTTATTAATTTGTAATTGAATTCAATTAGTTTTCTTCCTTTTCAGTTTAGTCCTTAATATTCACCATGAAACCCAGTGCTAACATACTCAGCTCACCATGGCCGACGCCGGCATTGCCGTCGAAGGGCTCAAAATCTCACTCCAGAGACACTACCTTCCTCTTCGGCAGTGGCGGAGGCGGTCGAATGGCTCAAAATCTCACTCCAGAGACACTACCTTCCTCTCCGGCATTGGCGTCGCCGCCTCCGCCATTGCTGCTAGGTTCTCCTTGTTAGCCCCAACAGCCACAACTTCCTCTCTGGTAGTGTCGTTTACGACCTTGGCTGGGCTCTCCCTCGTCGTTTCCTTCTTCGACTTCCTCCTGCACACGGGCTCACTGCTGACAACGCACCGGACGACCGCTGCCCAGATCCATGGCCACCTGCAGCATGGATCTTGTTGCTCGGCCATGATTTCCACCCTTCACCATCCATGCTCTTGTTGCTCGGCTATGGATCTCACAGACCAGCCACTGGAACGGAGCTTTCAGATCCAAAGCCGTGTGCTGTCTTGGTATTTCCAGATCTTGCGGAGTGCCACTGTCCCTAGCTTGAATAAGTGCGGCTTCTTCACGCTGCAGGTGACCGAAGCTAATTTTTGAGCGGGCTTCTTCACACTTTCGGAGTTCATGGACGGAGGCATCGACAAAGAAGATTGGGCTCTGGCGCGATGGTGGGCGGTGGTAGGTTTCCAACACGGTAGGATGAAGGTGGTGGCACTGTCCCGGCACATTAGTGGCGTTCACTGGCAGAGATGTGGGTGCTTTTGGAGGACCAAGTTGCAATTCTTCCATTCTTTTGGTTACCTGCTATTTAGGTTCCAGGTATTTGATCTCAACCCTCCTTCCATTTCTTTAATCATCCAACAATTTAAAATGTATGGTCCATCAATGGACTCTGAGTTGAAGGGTCCATGTGGCAATGTTTAATACGGACCACTTGCAAAGTGATGTATGAATGGGGCAATTGGTTTTTAACCATTGATTTATTATTAAAATAAATCAAAGGTTAAATTTGAAACTTAGATCTCTACATATTTTAATTAATAACATTCAGATTCGCATATAAAATTAATCAGATCATTTTTTTATAAATAATTATATATACAAAAAACTTATAAATTTTAATTGGTAATTCTTACATGCATCCATATCTGTATATAGATAATGTCAAATAAATAAATAAAAGAATAGTTCATACATGGACTACTTCTCAAGTGGTTCATATTAGCCTTTTCCGGGTCCATGTTATACATGGCCAAACAAGTTACAATTAACATGATAATAATAAGGAGAAGGCTATCATGAATCCATTTTGTTTGAGTCCACGAATGAATCACTTTTTTTTTTAATCTGACAGTATCTATATGCAAATCTGGGTATATGTAAAAATTATCAATTGAAATCTGTAAGTTCCTTGTATGTACAGTTATTCATAAAAAAAGTGATGTAACTAAATTTTTGTGAAAATCTGAGTATTACTAGTTAAATATAACATTTTTAATCTCAGCCATTGATTTATTTTAATAATAAATTAATAGCTGATTTGTGCTTGGTCCATCCATTAACCACCCTAGGAGTGGTCCATATTAGAATTCTCCCAATAACCATCCGCACAAAAGTTCCAATAATCGAAGATGATACTCATAACAACAAGCTATGACTTTTGATGTCGCCTTATCCTAGGTATACATAGGAGGCTTCTATCATGGACCCAACATGTTTGGGTTTATGGATGGACCACCTCTTTTTTTAATCTGACAATATTTATATGCAGATCTGAGGTATATAAAAAAATTATTAGTTGAAATCTGTAAGTTTCTTGTATGTATATAATTATTTTTATAAAAAAAAGAATTATCTGATTTGTGAATCTGAATATTATTAATTAAAATATACTTTTTTATCTGAACCATTGATTTATTTTAACAATAGATCAATGGCTCAAAAGCTATGATCCGTCCATGGACCTCTTTTTTAGAGGTCCATATTAGAATTTTCTGGTATACATATATAACGCTTAACTCATGCCTCCTTTCTTTTTTTCTTCAGCAGCAATACATAAAAAAGACAAATATGAGGGAAGCATAACATGCCATTCAGAGAGGATTGTTCTCTTTAGTTTTCTTGTTGCAGCATTGGTAAGGTGGAGAAGGCTATCAAAAACCCATTTTGTTTGGGTTCATGGATGAACCACTCCAGGACTTCAGGTAAAAAAAAAAAGTTTACTCGCTAAAGAAATATGTCTAGTTTGAAACCTGTTGATCTTTGGTTGCATTTTGTTATATATATAAAATTATTCATATGTTTTTACTTAACAATTTTAATTTTTGAAAAAATTAGTTCATGACACATTTCAAATATATGTTGACGTCATTTTGTAATAAATACAACAACAACACGTTTATTTCTTAATAGTGTTTGACAAAACAAGTTGTAACATGATATTAACCATTATCACGAAAATTCCAACCACGATTTTTTATGTCACCTTACCGTAGGTTATTTGTTTTCACACATGCGCTCACATGCTTCTAACTATTCAACGACCCATTCGGGTATTTTGCTTATTCTTTTCTTTCCTTCTGCTCCCTGTACAGTACAATCAGCCAACTTGTTTCATTTTATGCAAGTAAACAACCAAAGGAATCAATTGTTTGAAATAAAATAACACATAAAGCAAGAGATGTTTGGTAAAGATGACGTTTAAAGAGAGTCATGGCATGACGTGAAGTTCGTTTTCAACGAAAAACTATTCATTGAGGATGCCCTAGTTCGGGCATGTGAATTCGATCAGTTTAAATATAATGCGTACTATGCATGCCGTGATGCAGAAAACTCTGGATCTGGTTTTAACAATAAACAATTACATGAATGAAGATACTTATGTAATTGTCAGTGACGATTTCAAATAAAGCAAATCCCACTCTGTGCTCGTAAAGTGTATATAACCTTACTCTAATGAAGAAAGACCAAGTAAATTATCTATACAAAACAAGGTTTTGAAAATTAGATCAGCTGAAGGATATTTTCATGGGAATGAAATCTTTTGTCCCTATTTCATGTTCTCATTCTTGTCTCCTCCATTGGTTGATTATTTAGTTAAAAAAACTTTATCTTTCTTTATTGATAATAACTTTTCTCTTAATTAGTAGTTTACTTGTTTTTTTGGTGAGTTGTAAACTTTAATTAGAGAAACACGGAAAGCACCGGAAGATTTAAATCCTTCTTCATGATTCAATAACTCAACAGTAGTTAAACTTTGATCGAAATAGTATATATATATATATATATATATATATATATATATATATATATATATATATATATATATATATATATATATATATATGCTATTTTTTATATTAATGTTATCAATTTTTATAGATATGAATTTAATATTTTAAATATCTTTTTTTTAAATTAAGATATTATTTCTATATATATTAACATTAAGAATAATTTCAGATAAATATTATCATATAACAATGTTAAGTAATATTATAATAAACAAAATACTCAATAAATTAAATAAAAATATAAGAATTGATAAAATTCTTTACAATATTATTATAACACTGTTTTGGTCCCTTTCGTAACAGATAGTGAGTGATGAGAAAGAAGAATCAAATCAAATATGTTAATAAAATCTTAAATAAAACTATCCACAATCATATCGCAGTGAAAATTATAAGGATAGTGGTATCAAAGGGTCGAAGGATGTAGTTTTTGTGCCATGAGTTTTTTTTCTTATTTTAAAAATAAATAAGACCTATATAAATTTAAAGCTTAATTCTGATGTATTATTAGTGTAAAATTTGTTTATATATTATCTAATTTTGTGTTAATACTTTATTTAGTAAGTTTATTATGTTAACAACTGTATGAGATGTTAAATTTATTAAATAATATAACAGCACATTATTAAATATAAGTATAAAACTTTTTAACATATACATTACCTCATATCTGTACGTGTAATATGTTTTCATCATCTGATCATAATTTGACTCATCCCATTTTTTACATACTTTCACATTTGTTTTACCACATACTTTGATGCAAGAAAATGTATTCTGAAATGATGTGTAAAAAACATTATTCTTTCATAATAAATTTTTAAAAGTCTATTAAATATAACAAGTGCTTGAAAATTTGTCTTGAATATCAAACCAACAAAAATATTGAATACTAAAGTAATATCCTAATATAAAGGAAAATGCTATATGCATATCTCTCTCTTCCCTTACATCTCTCACATCAATAATGTGATAAAATTAGAGTGTAAGTATGTAAAAATAAAGTGAAACTAACTGTTATTACTTATTAGATAGTAAATGTATGTAAATAGTATTGCTATTAACATAATATGTTTACTTTTTTTTTCTTTTTTTGTAACATAGTTAATAGGAAAGCTAGCTTGCCAGTTGGGACACTCGCATGCATTTCTTTTAGCTAGTATTATAATTTATAATTCAATCTTCATTTTAATTTATGCAAAGTTAGGTGGGCAACAAATAATATTATCTCTATACGTAATTTTTAACATTTTTCTTTTACACTTATCATTTATAGTAAAAAGAGTAAAAAAGAAGAAAAAAGAAAGTATGTTTCTCTTTTTCCTTTTTTTTATATCATAGATAAGTGTAAAGAATAGTATAAAAAATAAAAAAAATATAACTCACATATATTTACTCCTATTATTTCATTATTTCACATTTATTTTAATTTTGCTAAGTCACGTAAATATAAAGTAATGTATACCGTACTTATGTGCACAAAGAATTTCTTAAAAAAACCACGTATAGGAAATAACATTTGTGATGGCCACCAAGGTTCTCTGCAGCGGGACATTTTTTATTCAAAGTCGGCTAGTTCCCTTTGGTTCTGTGCAGAAATTCTAGGTTTTGCTTTCACACATGCTGACATGATTTTATGCTATTCATCGACCCTGTACTCTTTAGTACGTGCATGTGAATTTGATCTGTTTAATAATAATTCTATGCATGCAGAAAATTGTGTAAAACAATAAACAAAAGACTTGTAAAAAAAATTAAAAAAAAACAAAAAAATGAACAGGAAATTTTCGGTGAAGATTTCACATAAATTTTAGTGTGAGACTACCTTCTTAGTGAAGCAGAATGATTAAGTAAAACCTTTTTTTAAAGTATGGTGCCTTATGATTTGAAATCGATGCCAATATATTTGGCAAATTTAGCAACAGGAGTTGTGCTATTTAGTACGAGATGAATTGCGTGAATCTATATGGCAAAGAGAAAACTGAAAATCATTTGGGGTAAAAAAATAGAAGAGAAAGAAATGAATCGAAACGACTACAACCAAAACCATTTTTGCAAAAGTGATGAATTGATTTTTGTACCACTTAGCATTATTGTAGTAACAATCGTGTTTAGATTATCACTCTTTTTTTTTTTTTAATTTGAACCAAATACACAATTTTTTTTAATGCGGTTAGGTTGTATTTAGACATCTTACATACATCTCATTAACATACAATTAAATACTCTCTTCATTCTCTTTTATTTGTTATTTTAGAGAAGAATAATTCTAAATCTTTCTAATAATTCTCCTACTTACTAAATAAAGACAGCATTGAATATTTTTTATGTTTTCAAAATGTATTTATTTTTTCATTTAATACTTTTTTTATTAAATATTAGGATGATTATTAAGAAGATGTTTTACGAGAATATAACAAAATTCTTTAGAGAATTAAACAAATATTTACTACTTGTTTTCAATTTTACCCTTATTTATTGCAATCTCTACTAGCACATTAAATACTAACACAAAATATTAAAGAGAAATTTAAGGGTAATTTTGTTAAATATAAGTTTTTCTTCTTAAAATTTAGGGGTTAAATTAAGCTTCTGGTCTTATAATTTTTATGCATTTTCAATTTGGTGTGGTTCCTATAATTTTTTTTAAATCAATCCTTAAACTTATTACCATTTTTAAATAAGTCCCCACCATCAAGTGCTGTTATAACACTGTTATGTTATCTGATGTGGCTAACAAAAGCTAGGGTGGCTTGTGTTTTTTTTTTTTTCCCACCTCATTCGCATAGTTGGCATCTGTCTCATCTATAATCCATGTGACTCCTTAAATTAAACATTCTCATAATTAGCAGCCAAGAAGAGAAACGCTTGAACAAAGAACAATAATCATGAACGAAAAACTCCATGGATTATGATGCTGTCGAAAAGCTTCATGTCTGAAAACGTTTTGATGCGTCTGCATGCCTTTTGATTTTATGTTTTGAGTTTTCATTAACCCGTCTTATACAACTGCCCCCCCCCCCCCCAAATGTTCGATCCCCCTCCCCCAAATTGATTTGATTTTACTCTCGGTATATACATTGTGGATTTTTGTTGTTGAATATTGTGAAGAATTTGTAAGAAAGGAAATGAGAGAAAAAAGAAGAAGAGGAGAGAAAGTATTTGAGAGAACGAAAGAGAAACTCAGAGAAAAGTGTGATGGACTTCACTGATTGATTGACGGAATGAATTGATTAATACAATAATTAAGAGAATTAGTTTATATACTATAATAAGAAACGAGTAAACCTTCACTTTAATCCCTGAAATTATATGCATTGGTCACATTCGTCCTTGACTTTAAAAATTGACAACTTAATCCCTGAAACCTCAAAACGTTGGTCACGTTGGTCCCTGCATTAGTTGCTGTCAGTTAAACTTGACGGAGACACACGCGTGGCACGTTAAGTGCCAAATTGGATATTGATGTGACTTCCTATGTTGTCCAAAATGATGTAGTTTTGATTGTCCATAAAAAAACAAAGTTTTCAACCCTAAGACGATGCCGTTTTGGACCAAAATTCTCAAGATCAACTTTCCCCAACCCTAAACCCTCATATGGCACAAGATGGACAGCAACTTGAAGATCCAAACTACTTCAAAACCCAAATTGCTTCTAAGTCACAAGATCGATGGCAACTTGAAGATCCAATCCAATATATAGGAGGTACACCTCCAGAATTGTTAGCATTATCAGATGCCAAACGCAGAACCTATGATGTACTCCAGGCATCACCTCTTGCATTGCTGGTGTCAATCCTTATAATATACACAACTAATTCATTTTAGTCTCGGTAGCTTACATAACTAATTCATTTTAGTCCCTATAATGAATAAAATGTATTCAAATTAGTCACTGCGAACCAAATCACTTACCTTTTGCATATCTGATATAAAGTTTCATCCATGCTATTTGTAGTCTCCCAAGTCCTCATGCAACAGGGTCAAGGACCATTTCCAAGTCTCTTTGTTCTCCACCCCCATAATAACATATGTTATATCACAATAACATATGCTATGACAAAAATGTCAGCATTGACATCTTATCCCACAACAACCAATATGTAATAACATCTAGGCCTATTATGTTGTGCATTATGTAGAGCCAGAGTTACCAAGTAAGGGGACCACAAATACCAAAAAGAGAAGACAAATTTTTTGTGCATTATGTTGTTCCCCTTTTTGGTGTTGTGGTCCATACATTTGTCTCCCACTACTTCAGTTTGGGCAATAGCTTTGGTGCAACCTACATTGTAGTATTTGTCAAAGACTCCAAGTAAATAATACATCAAAAAGAACAACCTAGGAAGGGAGTAAAAAATCACTAGAAAGGTAGTGAAAGTGGAGACATTGGAAATCAAAATGCATCCTAATATGCTCCACATTATAAACAATGTACTCATTGTACAATAGAGATCCCTGCAACACAAAGTGATTAGATGTGAAGTATCAGGTCATGGTAATCACTAATAAAATTCTCTGCTGATGAAAATTTAACTTCTAATGCATACCTTTTTGCCTAAATTTTTTTTTGCTTTCCTAGGGGAACTATGAGCCCATCCTCTAGTGTTTGAACTTCTAAAAAATTTGGTGTAGTTCCCCCTATTGATCAATTTAGATTTAGCCACTGAATTAGATGATTCCACTAGCCAATGTCAGTTAACTAAACAAAATAGTGACAATTAAGAAATTAGAGAAACAAAAACCTCAGTTTTCCTTCTGACAACTTATCAGTATCATATTTAGTAGTTAGAAGCTTAGCCATCTTACCCAGTGCAACCTAGAAGTACAACAAATAAATCATATTTCCTGAAGATATGAATCAATAATGACATATTGTACAACAAACAACTTAATATAAATCAAACTTCCTAAAGATGTGGATTAATAATGAACATACTGCAAGCTTAATCTTCTTAATGGAATCTAGCAAATAATGTTCACATTATATTTCAGCAACATAGGATAATAAAAAAATGCAAAATAATCTCCAACTTGGGTTGTTGTAATTATCTTATCTAATAATAATTGAATGCAGTACCAATTAGTGAAATTAATGTGTTTATAGTTTTTGATTTAACTATACTGCCTTTGAATAATCAAATTCAACCTTCAAAATCTTTTTGTCATCTACAACAACAATAGTTAAAAATTAGATGCAGAGAGAATGACAGAGTGCAATGGACAAACAAATTCATCATAAACATTAAGCATGGTATCATTTATCCAAAAGCTGTCCAAAAAAACATGTTACTGTAAGGTGCAGGTCATTAATAGGCCTAGATGTTATTACATATTGGTTGTTGTGGGACAAGATGTCAATACTGATCATGACATTTTTGTCATAGCATATGTTATTGTGGTATAACATATGTTATTATGGGGGTGGAGAACAAAGAGACTTGGAAATGGTCCTTGACCCTGTTACATGAGGACTTGGGAGACTACAAACAGCATGGATGAAACTTCATATCGGATATGCAAAAGGTAAGTGATCTGGTTCGCAAGGACTAATTTGAATACATTTTATTGATTATAGGGACTAAAATGAATTAGTTATGTAAGCTACCAGGACTAAAATAAATTAGTTGTGTATGTTATAGGGATTGATACCAGTAATGCAAGAGGTGATGCCTGGAGTGCATCATAGGTTCTGCGTTTAGCATCTGATAATGCTAATAATTCTGGAGGTGTACCTCCTATATTTTGGATTGGATCTTCAAGTTGCCATCAGTCTTGTGGCTTAGAAGCAATTTGGGTTTTGAAGCGGTTTGGATCTTCAAGTTGCTGTCCATCTTGTGCCATCTGAGGGTTTAGGGATAGTGAAAGTTGATCTTGAGAATTTTGGCCAAAAACGGCGTCGTCTTAGGGTTGAAAACTTTGGTTTTTCATGGTGGTACGCGTAAAATACACTAAGAGCAAATGTACTTTATCGCCAAGTAATATAAGACTTGAGTCCCAGTTATCGATCCTATGAGGAATAAATGATAATTACTAGATTCGCAAAACCCTTTGTTATCCAGACAATTGAAAGTATATAAAGAAATTCAAAATCAAAATCAAAATAAACAATTAAAGAAAAGTAATGAACAATTAAACAAAGAAAATATAATCAATGAGAAAGAGACTAGGGCGCAAGGTTCACTTGAATCCAGTTATTCAGATTTTCTTTCAATTATGATGTAGGTAATTCTTTTGCCAATATTCTCTTATTTGCTATTGAATCCCAATGGTCATGGATGAAATAATATTCTATTTCTAATTTAATTCACCTATTTGGTCATTTAGTTGAAATAACCAAGAATGCATTAAACTCAATTCAAGAGATGAACTAACATACCGTCAATTCCATTGGTAGGATAAATCGATGTTTGGTCGTTCACCAATCTAATCCTAGGCTTACCATATAGATCCACTCATTGAATGCAGATGGTCACCGGTCAAACAATGAATTAACACATGCCAAAAGTGATCAAATTCTGACAAGAATACAAGTAATATGATAAACCTAAAAAGAAATTACTATAATCAAATTAGAAATTAAATCCAAATAATAAGGAAAACAAGATCCCCTATAGCCTTAGTTATGGGTTTAGCTACTCATGTTCAATAAAAGCAAACTCATATCAGAATACAAACCCATAGAAAGAAAACCCAAAGAAAAAGAGAAACTAAAAAGAAAGAGAAATTAAAATCCCTTTAATGGAGATTATGATCTTCAAGCCTTCAAGAATCCTCCTTTGAAATCACCCTCCAAGATCTACTACCGCAAAACAACTCACTCAGGATTAGGAATTTTCTACGTAATGTGCTTAATGTCTTGAATTTGGCATAACTTTACCTATTTTATTGAGAATCATGTGTTCTGTTGCGCAATGGGCGCTTAAGCGCTCAGTTCTGAGCGCTCAAGCGCTCAGACACTTAAGTCTCTATGCGTTGCTGCTTTTCTTGCGCCCTCAGAAGCTCCTTCTCAGCGCTCAAGCGCTGAATCACTTCATCACCCTTGCTGCATACGCTCTAGGCGCTCAGGCGCCCCAACACCAGCGCTTAGGCGCTGGACTCTGTTGCTAAATTCTTCTTTTTCTTGTTCCTTTACACATTCAATCTTCTCCCTATACAATTACCTGACAAAAACACACAAATTACTTAATAAAAACATAATTAAATAATATTAAAAATATAATAAAATTAACAAACAAAATTCATTAAAAATAAATAAAAGAAATATGAAAAACTAAGGAATTGAATCGTAAAAATAGGACATGTTGACGGTTCATCAACTCCCCCACACTTAAGCTTTGCTTGTCCTCAAGCAAAGAATAGGAATCAACAACAAGAATCAAAGGGAAATTCCACAATTACAAGAAATTCAAGCTCAGCAATCAAATCCAATCAAACAAGATCATTTAGCACTTAAACAATTAAAGGCTTAAGTCTAACTTGCAACTGTTCTCTTCATCAAACATTTGAGATCACTCAACTTTCCATCACTCAAGTGTTTAAAGGACAAAGAGATCACTCAAATTTCTCTTGAAAAATGTAATACCATAGGCTTGCTTATCAATCTCATATCCACTTTCAAGTTCACATACAACACAATAATCAAAAGGACTTTTCTTTGGCTATAACGGGGCCAAGGGTAAAATGGAAGGTAGGAAGAAATGATAAAATAGGGTAAAGAATGCTCATGAATAAATCAATACAAAACAGAATTAAGCTGAAAAGATGACAGATAGAGCATGATGCACAAGAATATAACAACTTATCACTTTTAACCTAATATTTTCATTATTCTTTACTAACAATTCTTTTCTTTTCTTTCTATTTCATTTTTTTTCCTTTTTTTTTCCAAACTTTCTTTTTTTTTTCTTTTTTTTCAACCCTTGAAGACAAAAGCAACGTTTCAAGACCTTTCAATCAACACATCAATTGCTCCAAAGAATTCAACCTAATTATTCAATTGGGTATTCAAAGAAATCAATTTCAGGCTCAAATTGGGCAACTAAGGGGTCATTTAGTCCATGCGACTCTGGAAGTCAAGAAAGAATTAAGTCTAATTACCTTAATCATATTCAAGTATACATGTAAATCATTAAAGCCTCAACAAGATATTAAAGCAAGTTCTAGCACACATCAATCAAGAGAAGACTCACTCCAGAAGAAAAATAGGATTTCATTTATGAAAAATCCAATCATTAAAGCTTAAAACTCACTTTCTGGCTAAGTTGATAAAAAGAACAAAAGCAAACAGACATGGCTAATTTCTAACTAAAGATGCTAAATTTTACTTTACTTTGTTGAAAAAGATTGCTTCACATATTATCAGATCATGATCAATGAAATTCCCTTTAAAACATATCTCCACCAGCTCAAAATAAATCAAGAAATCAACACACAATTCCAACTTAATTACCAACATTACTCAAGTGCTTCAACAAATTTTTTTTTGACAAAAAATATAAAAGTACCCCCTACACTTAAGATAAACATTGTCCTCAATGTGAAAAAAAAAAAGAAATAAAGGGGGTAAAGAAAAGAATAACATAACCTGATGGACAATGACACAATGTCAGGCAAAGGAGAAGCACAAGAGTCAGCGCAGCAACACAATCTGAAAAATAAAATCTCAAAACACATGAGTAGAATCTAAAAGAAAAATAAAAATAACAAAACAACTAAAATAAAATAAAGAAAGAATAAACACAGGTTGTCTCCTGTGAAGCACTTGTTTAACATCATTAGCTTGACGTTACCTTTTTTCGATGAATCAAGGTGGCTTAAAGTAAGAGAAATAGGAGGATGCCTTCTTCTTTGCAAAACAATTCTTCCTCCCTTCAACAATAGCCTTGGGACTGCTTCCAACAGAATTCTGAACTGGAAAAGAGCTTGACTGTCCCAATTGCGCCTTGACTCCACTAGGCCATAGTGGTCGCACTCGATCAACAGATGAAGGACCAATCTGTGAAGAAGCATGGATCTTAGGAGGACCTTTATCTGTTTCAGCAACTTGACATTCCAACAGATCAACATCAACACTATATAATGGCGAGGGGTCTTTAATAGCTAAGGTTTCCTGCTTCTTAGCTTGAACAAAATTGATAGGAGCATGGAGATTTGATATTAGGGAAGATTTAGCCTCTCTAAAGACATTAATGATCACATGATCTCCATCCACTCTCAAGATGAGCTCACCCCGAGGTACATCAATTATAGTTCCAGAAGTAGCCAAAAACGGTCTTCCAAGAAAGAAAGGAATATCAGCATCCTCTTCCATATCTAGCACCACAAAATCAACTAGGATATGAATCTGTCCACCTTCACCAAAACATCCTCCACCACACCATGCGGGTAAGTGATGGATCTATCAGCCAACTGTAGTTAAATGTTAGTGGGCTTCGGTTCCCACATCCCCAATTTCTTAAATACAGAGAAAGGCATCAAGTTAACACTAGCACCCAAATCACATAATGTCTTATCAAAATAAGAGTTACCAATAGTGTAAGGAATAGTAAAACTCTTTGGATCTTTCAATTTTGGAGGTACCTTCTTCAAAAGGATGGCAGAACACTCCTCAGTAAGACAGACAGTCTCAAATTCTTCAAGTTTGCGTTTCTTTGTAAGTATTTCCTTCAAAAACTTTACATACTTGGGCATTTGAGAGATAACTTCAACGAATGGAACATTAATTTGTGATTTCTTGAATATCTCCAAGAATTTGGCAAATTACTGATCTGGCTAATTGTTCTTAAGCCTCTGAGGGAATGAGATCTTAACATATGGGGATGGTTCATAAACTGCACTCTGCTCACGATCCTTCTTTGCTCTCTACCACTTTGGTGTTTTCTTCTCAACCTCTCTTTCTTGATTGACATCTTCAATAAGGACATTTTTAGTTGCCTTTTCTTCATCATGCACTGACTGAACAAGAGAATCTCTAAGCTCTGACATTTCCTTCTTTTGAGTGGACTCCTCAAGTTCCTTACCACTTCTAAGGAAAATTGTATGGGCTTGTTCCCTCGGATTAGTCTCAGTAGTGCTAGGCAATGTCCCTGGTGCCTTCGCTGTCATTAATGTAGTCAGCTGACTGATCTGAGTTTCCATGTTCTTCATTCTGGCATTAGAATTCTGTATGTACTTCATAACCAGATCTTCAAAACTTGGCTTCTCTGCAGGTGCTTGGAAACCAGGAGGTGGTTGTGGCGCTCTCTGTTGATTCTGCTGATAGCCTTATTGATTTTTCCATTTGAAATTCGAGTGGTCCCTCCAACCAGGATTGTACATATTTGAATATGGATTGTACTGCTGTCGGTTAGAATTACTAACAAAATTTGCTGCTTCAGGCTCGGGGGCAAAAGGACTACCAACATGACAATTTGTAATTGAATGACCCTATCCTCCACATGCTTCACAGACTATAGGTGAGGCTGCACTATTTATCACCATCAAAGTCTCCACCTTCTTCATCAAAGCTTCTAATTGACTCAGAATGGCAGTAGAGGAATTAACAGCATGTACACCTGCTTGTTTCTTAGGAGCCTGGTGCTCATTCTGCCACTGATAACTATTCAGCGCCATTTCTTCAATCAAAGCTTGGCTCTCAGTAGGTGTTTTCCTCCATATAGTACCTCTCATAGCAGCATCAATAAGTGAACGGTTTACAGGCGACAAACCATTGTAAAAAGTCTGAACTTGTTGCCATACAGGAAATCCATGATGTGGACATCTCCTCAACAACTCTTGAAAGCGCTCCCAAGCTTCATAAAGGGTGTCCATCTCAAACTGCACAAAAGAAGATATATCATTTCTTAACTTAGCAGATTTAGAAGGAGAAAAATACTTAGCTAGAAATTATTGTGTCAATTGATCTCATGTAGTGATGGAACTCCGTGGAAGTGACTTTAACCATTGGCTTGCTCTCTCCCTAAGAGAGAAAGGAAAGAGTCGCAATCAGATTACATCATCTGTCACCCTATTGTACTTGATAGTATCACACAACTGCAAGAACTTGGTCAAATGCTGATTAGGATCATCCGAAGGCAATCCACCAAACTGAACTAAATTCTGAATCATGGAGATCGGTGCTGGTTTGATCTCAAAATTATTAGCCGCCACAGCTAGTCTTATAATACTTCCTCCATACCCTTCAGCAGTGGGCATAGAGTACTTAAACATGGTTCGCTCTGTTGGGATAACTCTTTCTTCACGATTGACCTTAACAACTGGTTGCCTCTCCATCCTGTTTATGTCTTCTGTCACAGCTGCAATAGAAGACTGTTTCCTTAACCAGCGAGCTGTTTTCTCAATTTTTGAATCAAAAGTCAAATCAGGACACTGAAATCGAGTAAGCATAAACAAAAATAAGAAGAGAAAAATAAAATAAAATAAAATAAAATAAATAAAAATTAAAATAAGATATAAACAAAAAAAGAAAAATAAAATAAAATAAAAATAAAAAATAAAAATAAAATAAGGAATAAAAGAAAATGACGTCTAAATTAACTAGAGTTTTTTGCTCCTAATATTACCAAACTTATTCCCCGGCAACAGTGCAAAAAACTTGATGCACGTAAAATACACTAAGAGCAAGTGCACTCTATCGCCAAGTAATATAGGACTTGAGTCCCAGTTATCGATCCCACGAGGAATAAATGGTAATTACTAGATTCGCAAAACCCTTTGTTATCCAGACAATCGAAAGTATATAAAGAAATTCAAAATAAAAATCAAAATAAATAATTAAAGAAAAGCAATGAACAATTAAACAAAGAAAAGATAATCAATGAGAAAATGACTAGGGCGCAAGGTTCACTTGAATCCAATTATTCAGATTTTCTTTCAATTATGATGTAGGTAATTCTTTTGCCAACATTCTCTTATTTGCTATTGAATCCCAATGGTCATAGATGAAACAATATTCTATTCCTAATTTAATTAACCTATTTAGTCATTTAGTTGAATTAATCAAGAATACATTAAGCTCAATTCAAGAGATGAACTAACATACCGTCAATTCCATTGGTAGGATAAATCGATGTTTGGTCATTCACTAATCTAATCTTAGGCTTACCATATAGATCCACTCATTGAATGCGTGTTGAGGTGCAAACATGTTGCCCTTTTTGCTAACCGTAAGTGCACGGGTCGCACAAGTAATACAGATACGAAGTAAAAGTTCGTTTCCACGAGGATATTGTTATAAAGCTGATTACCAACCAATAGCTTAATCAATTCTAGACAAGGACATAAAAATAGGAAAATAATAATCTAAACTAATCTAACCTACATAAGTTATAAACATAAAAGCGGTTAGGTTTCAGGAAATCCTCCTTCACCCCCTAAATCTATCAATAACATGCAATTCTCCTCATAAACACAAATGCATTGATTAGGTTAGCTTGAGAATCTTCATTAGTCAAAAGCCTATGTCTAGGTCAATCAACCCTGGTTTCAGTTGCCCAACTCACTAAGTTTCCTTGAGAGCTAACACAACATCCACTCATGAACGATCTATTCTCAATCACACATTATACATGGCCAATAGGTATATTTCTATCCTATTAATGAATCAACTCATCCAAGCCAATTGAACTCGCCGAACATGTATCAACCACACCATATCCATATCAACAAATCCCTATGTCTAGTTCATTTGCTAATATTATGATCATGCAATTGAGGCCAACCAAGAACAAGCATTAAGCACAGATAATTATTGAACCATAATCAAACATCTACACAAACTTAGAGAAAAACACATTATTAATATATATCAAAGGATCCAAAATACTCCTAAAACATAGCTTAGCTATACAAAAGATAAGGAAGAGAAGAGAGAAAGGGAAAAGAGAGAAAGAAGCTCATTGATTTGTCTCTGAAGCTTGAATCCTCCTTCAATCCTTTGATCCTGGCCTCCAATCCACCATCAATGAAGATCTAGCCAAGCTATCTAACCTAAAACTAACCTAAACTAACTAAAACTAACTAAACCTAAAAAGAGAGAAATGGCCAAATGGTCAAAACTCGGAAAAACAGAGAGAAAACATGAAAAGTGAGAGAAAAACGCATGAAAAACTACTTATATGCTCAGCAGCCGCCTCCACGCTGCGGTGGTCACATATGCGCGCCGCGGCACACAATGGGTCAGTCTATTCACCGCCGCAACGTTGCCTTCTTCACACCGCGGCGCTCTTGCCCCAGGTCCAAGTATGACCAGGCTGAAAATCCTATTTACGTCGCGGCGTTCTCTGCCTTGCGCCGCGACGTTGCTTGCTAGAATGCCAATTTGGATTCCTCTTCCTCTTTAAGCTCAATTGCTCCATATTTAACCTTGTTTGGAGACCCTCCTATCATAGAGAAAATACCAAATCAATAACATATATAAATCTACTCAATCCATAATCATTAAAGCTCAGTTTTGCATAATAACACATCAGAAAGGCTTAGATTCAGAATATATCAGATATAAGCACAAAACCCTCCAAATATGCATTTAAACAAGGACATAGCATTCATTCTAGCACAAGGATAGGGCACAAATAACTACATTCTGTGTAGCTATCAATGCGGATGGTCACCGGTCAAACAATGAATTAACACATGCCAAAAGTGATCAAATTCTGACAAGAATACAAGCAATATGATAAACCAAAAAAAATTTACCATAATCAAATTAGAAATCAAATCCAAATAATAAGGAAAACAAGATCCTCCATGGCCCTAGCTATGGGTTTAGCTACTCATGTTCAATAAAAGCAAACCCATATCAGAATACAAACCCATAGAAAGAAAACCTAAAGAAAAAAAGAAACTAAAAATAAAGAGAAATCAAAACCCCTTTAATGGAGATTATGATCTTCAAGCCTTCAAGAATCCTCCTTTGAAATCACCCTCCAAGGTCTGCTACCGCAAAACAACTCTATCAGGATTAGGGATTTTCTGCGTAATGTGCTCAATGTCTTGAATTTGGCATAACTTTTCCTATTTTATTGAGAATCACGTGTTCTGTTACTCAACGGGCGCTTAAGCGCTCAGTTCTGAGAGCTCAAGCGCTCAGACACTTAAGTCTCTATGCGCTGCTGCTTTTCTTGCGTGCTCAGGCACTCCTTCTCAGCGCTCAAGCGCTGAATTACTTCATCACCGTTCCTGCATACGCTCTGGGCACTCAGGCGCCCCAACACCAATGCTTAGGCACTGGATTCTATTGCTAAATTCTTCCTTTTCTTGTTCCTTTACACATTCAATCTCCTTCCTATACAATTACTTGACAAAAACACACAAAATACTTAATAAAAATATAATTAAATAATACTAAAAATAAAACAAAATTAACAAACAAAATTTATTAAAAATAAATAAAAGGAATATAAAAAACTAAGGAATTGAACCTTTACAATAGGACATGTTGATGGTTCATCACATGGACAATCAAAACTACATTGTTTTGGACAACATAGGAAGCCACATCAGTGTCCAACTTGGCACTTAATGTGCCACACGTGCGTCTTCGTCAAGTTTAACTGATGACAACTGATGTAGGGACCAACGTGATCGATGTTTTGAGGTTTCAAGGATTAAGTTGTCAATTTTTTAAAATCAGGGACGAATGTGACCAGTGCATACAATTTCAGGGACTAAAGTGAAGGTTTACTCAATAAGAAACTCTTCTAACAACTAACTAAGCTTCTAACTAACTCTGTTAGTCTCAACTAACTCCTAACTAATTCTATTGAACTTAACTAATTAACCAATCAATCACTATCTCTAACATCTTTATTTTTATTTTTACTCTAAAAAATGTTGTTTCCTCAAATTAAATCTAATTTTTACAACCAATGTTTGATTGATTTAAATGGTTCGACACTTGTTCCCCTTAAGTAAGGTCTCAAGTTTGAATATTGTGAATGAAAAAAATAGCGCTAGAGAGCTTTATACCTTTATGGTCTAACGCAGCTTGACTCCAGATTAGTTATGGCCCAATGCGGCTTCCAGATACTAAAGAATTTACACACAAAAAAATCCAATTCTTACAATCATGGCTTTATGGTTGCAGCCAAATAAGTTGGCAACCTAGCATGTACAAAGTAGCTTTCCTGATGTAAAACCAAAGGACAAAGACATTCAGTGTCAGACACTTAGTGCTAAGAGACTCAATCTCAAAAACAAAATTATATTCAACTAAATTCAATAATTAATAACAATATCTTCTAAAGTGTTGATAGGAGGGATCCCACCATCAGACTTGTGAGCAATTTGCTTCATACGAGCCATCGGTCGGAGAACAATTAGTGAAGAAAAAAGGAAGAACAAGTGCAGAAGCAAGAGGAGATGGAGTTTGGAAATTAGGATAAAACAATCACAGATTCCAACAACTTTCTGCCAATTTAAGACAAGTTTTGTTGGTGAATGATAGGCAGTGGAACAACTTTGGCTTCAAAAATTTGATGCTCTTAAACAACACAAAACGTACAGATCAACAAGGTTCAGATCGATGCCAAATTGATGTAGAACCGACGGATAAAGGTAATCAGTGTCAAGAGACTCGGTCTTAAAAATAAAATTATATTTGGCTAAATTCAATAATCAATAACAACATTTTTTAAAGTGCTGATAAGAGGGCTATTTATAACCCTCAAATAAAATAAACTAAATATAAATTAAATACAACTAACGAAAATGATAAGATTTGAGATTTGATAAGATTTCTTTAAAATTAAAATCCTAATAATTGAAATTTTAAAATAGATAAAATCTCTAAAAATATAGAAAGATAAAATCTCTAAATAATATAATTATTTATAAAATCTTAAATTATTAAATTCATAAATAATCCTAATTTATTTTGCATCATTTTCTCTTCTTCTTTTTTCCCAATTTTCCCCCTACCTTTGTATGTTTTGCTTATGAGGATTTTGTTTTGCCCTTTCCAGTGAATAAATATGTTTGGCACAGGAAAAATACTAACACGTAGAGAACCATAGGAGTGTTAAAAGGACTGTGAAGGGCATCAAACTCGTAAAAAGACCCTTCTTAAACCTTAACCAAGATGTCATTGGAATGGAAACTGTTGGATTTCTAACTTATTTCATAAGGTAGAGAAAGAAAGGTTTCATGAAAATGGAACAGCTTTCAGTAAAGGACGTCTCGAGTATTCTAAAGTTTTATTTTCATATTTAATTTTTTATTTTATTATTATTTTGGTGGGAAATAGTAAGTGGATGAGTCCGCATCTGAATGGGAAAGAGAAGAGTAACACCATGTCATATCATTTAGACATTTGCCAACTTAGCAATACGTTAATGGTGTTATAATTGGAGTAATGGAGAGGAATCTATATAAAAACGTTTACAACTATAGGACTCGTTTAAAAAGAAAAATAATATAAAGATTAAATTAAAAATTAGTGTAAACTATAAAAACTAAAAAGTTAATTTAACTAAATTTAGGTCATTTATTAAGTTTCTTAATTAATGTGCTTAAACGTTAAACCACTATTATTTAAGATTAGAGAGAATTTTATTTTATTTTTTCGAGCTGAATGGCAAGATTTAACATTAAGAACTAAAGTCCAAACAAAGTACATCCGCAAGGAAGGATGGTGGTGCAGAGCACCAAGCCAATCCCTTGATAGAATGCTTAGCCCATCTAGCCAACCTATGGGTTGCATCATTGGCCTTTCTTGAAATGAAGGCTAAAATACAAGTAAAGAGCAGGGACTTCAGTTCCCGAATATCAGCATATAAGGGCCCTAATTCAGACAGATCTGTAATTTCCTTGTTTAAGTCTTTTATCACTCTATTGCAATCACTCTCAAGGATGATAGAGTTCCAACCATGGCAAAGGGCAACTTTCGAGGCTTCAACAATTGCATGTGCCTCTAGTAATGACACCTGATCCGAAAACCAAATGGGAAGGGATTCACAAATTATGCAGCAACGTTACTAATCTCTAGCTATAATACCAATTCCCCCTTTGGTATGCTCTTTGAAGCAGGCTACATCGACTTCAATCTTCATCAATTCGGCTGGAGCTGCTTTCCATTCTGGATTTGCTGAGTGAATATTACTCTAAATAGAACTTCTCGTGATCCCTTGCATCCTTCCGATTTCTTAAAAATGATTCTGCCCCTGCAATCTGTTCCTGAGTTTGTTTCCATAACCTTCGAATTAAATCTTATTTCTATTATGCCACTTGAACCATGATAAGGTGAGGAACCAATAAAAAATGTCAGTTAGAACCTGCAATAATAGATGGTCAAACCAATCTTTACAGTTCATGGACCCCATAAGTTTTATCTTTTCTATCAAACCAGCAGCATGCCACATCTCTTGGCTTAAGGACAATCCAAGAGAGAGAGTATTATTTTTAATAACTACACATTCAAAAAATATTTTTATCAATATTATAAAAAATTTAAATAATGTTATAAAATATTATTAAAAAGTGGATGTCCAAAAGATATTACAATAAATTATTATCTGATCTTAATTTGATTATGAATTAATTATGAAGAAACCTGTATTTGACTGGAATTTGATTATAGAGAAACTTGTATTGTATCTGATAAGGATTTGATTTTGTTTTGTATACCTCACCCTTAGACTATAAATACTCCTTTGGGTACCCTAGATACACACCTTTGATATTGATCAATTACATTCTTCTCTCTTTATTTCTTCTTTTTTACTTGTGTTATTTATTATTATTTTCATAACACGTTATCAACACAAGTCTCAACCGTTTGAGTGATTGCTTGATCAATTTGGAGTCTATTAAATAGTAACATATTCTTTTAACTCTTTTATTATGAATTATCTTTTGTGTTTCTTGCATGAATATTTTATTATCAAATATTCTTGACTAACATATTTTATTGATTTTGAGATTACACAAAAGCATAAACCATCATTGCAGGATTCGACAAAATCAACAAATTTTCTTGGTCATCATTTATATGAAAAATTGCAGTATATAATTCTTGAAGAACTAGATTTTTAGACCAAAAGATTCTATCAATCCGTGGAATGATTCAAAAGAATGATATGTGAGGGAAAACACTTTTGACTTTTGATGCCTCCAATATACTTTTGCATTAGCAATATCGACAAAAAAATTAAGAAATCTTTGAATTAATTTCATGCTTTTTGTGGTTGAACAAAATCATGAGTTATTGATGAAAAATCATGATACTTGCCCAACTAATTTTATTGCATTCCCTAAAATGAATGCAACAATTCAATTTATAATTTTTGGCATGAAAGAGGTCATGGTTAAGGCCATAGGCATGACAAAGGTTGGAAAAAATAACAGTGACCATAATTCTATCTCTACCAATAAGAATACATCCCGTAGGAAATGAGAAGATAATACATGCTACAATTTTGGCTTGAAAGGATATTGGAAATGTACCCTGTCCATGAATATTCCCAAATAATTTTGTTCAATTCCAAGAAGTGAATGTAATGACATTTAATAATTGTGAGTGTGGGTATAATTAAAGATGTGACTTTAGACAATATCCTACTAGAAGTGGGATGATCAGATGGATATCATATTGAGATTGTAAATGAGGGAAATTAACATTGGGTACCTCCATAGTTATTCTTTCAGATGAGAAAATTGCCTTATAAAGATTACCCTCTATTTTACTTCTGTTTATGTTACACTTTGAGTGCTTTGAAGCACATGCTATTATAAACCAAAAATTTACTAATTCAAATAATTTTATTATTTGGCATGATCGGTTAAGACATGTATCGAAATGATGTGAATTTTTTTTGAGATTTTATATGGATGTCCATCGAATAACCACAAGATTCTTCAATTTAATGAGCTTTCATGTGATGCACATTCTCAATATAAATTTATTATAAGGTCATCGCCAACTAAATTAGAGTTGAATCACTTGGATTTCTATAACATAATTAATGTGATACATGTGACCAATCTATCCATCATATAGAGTTAACCCTTTATGATTTTAATAGATGCGTTTATAAGATGGTAACGTGTGTGCTTATTATCACTTGCAATATGGCATTTGTGAGATTACTTGTGCAAATCATTCAATTAAAAGCACATCCTCCATAAAATGTAATAATGATAATTCGTCTTGATAATGCTAGTTGGTATATTTCTCAAGTTTTTAGTTATTATTATATTATCATTAGTATAAATATTGAACACTCTGTTGCCTGTGTTCATATATATGCCTCTAATTAATAGCTATATAAAAGCTTATGAGAACAAATTTTTCAATTTTGGGAGCATGTTGTTTTAAATGTTGTAGCATTTGTTGGTGTACGGCAAACAATTTATCATAAACCCTCTCCTCTATAGTTAAATTTTGGCTAGAGCCAAATATTCCCATATGTGGATTTTTCATATATGCAATTTAGTCATGTTTGCTCCACCACATCGCACCATTATAGTTCCCCAAAGAAAATTGTGTTATATGTTGGATATGAATGTTTCCAACATTAGGGAAACATAATAAGTAGTTAGAAAAAAAATTACTTGAAATGCACTATCATTATATTATTTGGATCATCAAACAAGGTAATGTGGTAATATATTTGCAAAGGATAGAAATGAATTTTCAGATGCATTTTCACAAAAGAGATAATTAAATTCTATACTAGTTGTAAATGCTCCATAAATCAAAGGCACGCTAGAAGTGTAGTTGATTGATCGATTCCAAATATAAAAACCTCAAAGAAGGAAACATAGCAAATAATATTAAGGAGGCAAATAATAGAGGATACTCTTGATGAGTCGGTTAAAGACATAATCAAGACTTTTGTAGTACTCAAAATTTCAGAAATAGTTCAAATGCTAAAAGAAGTCCAGGTACCTGAAATTAGTGAAAATGATGAGATCTCAGTATATTAGTCTATGTGGAGAAAATATGGAATCAAAAGGATAGTTAGATACAATGTAGTGTGCAATATTATAAGAAGACAAAAATCATACTTTCATCCTCTAACTTATTTTGTGTTTTCAAATTCATTCTCTAACTAATAAACGTTTTAAATTCGTCGTCCAACTTTTAAAAACCTAACAAAGTTATTCTTTTGCCTAACTCCATTAGTTCCATTGATGGAACAATCCTAGGTGACATCCTAGCTAGCAATATGACATTAGCTTTTGTCCTCTAACTAATTTTCTGTTTCAAATTTGTCCTCTAACTTTTAAAAACCTAACAAAGTTATCATTTCCCGTAACTCGATTAATTCTGCTTATATGCGTGATAGAAAATGATGTAGTTGGCATCTGACATGGTTAAAAAAACACAAGTGGCATCTGAGCAAGGGCCCTATGACATGGCCAATGAATCAAAAATTAGTCGTTCGTATTTCTCCCCAATTTCACCCACATTTCAACCTAGGGTTTCTATTTATGCTTCATCTTCTTCTTCCCACTATTGGGATTCTAGTTACAATTGCAAAGACTTAGAAAGAATATTTAATGCAAATCACAATTGGAATCCTCTCACTATTGTTTCACTTCTCTGGCGTCGATGATTATCGACATGGCTGCTTCGTTACCTCTTTTCTAGTTCTGCTCATGGGGTTCTCCACTATGTTCCATCGTTCACCTACTCTGATCTCATGGCCATGGCTTTCCTCTTTTCTCCTTCGTCATTTCTACTCATTTTCCTTCATTGCCTTCTAATTCGCACACACTACTTCTTTCTTTCTAAGATATTCTCTTGCAGAAACCAAATCATACCAGATACTATAAGATGCTCATTTTTGTTGGAAGAAGCTTTTTTAAAAAAAAAAAAAAACTTCCCATCATTTGTCTACTTTTCTAGTTTTTGAAGAAGCAAGTTCTAAGAATTAAGTGTTCTCTCACAATCTCATATTTTTGAACTTGTTTCCATAGATATGATAGTATCACAGAGGACATTCATTCACTTTTAAACTTATTATCTTTCCTCTAACGAAGTTAGGCAAAATGATAACTTTGTTATGTTTTTAAAAGTTAGAGGATGAATTTGAAATGTTTATAAGTTAGAGGACGAATTTGAAAATAAAAAATAAGTTAAAGGATGAAAGCTAACGTCATATTGCCAGCTAGGATGTTAGCTAAGATGCCACCTAGGATTGTTCCGTCAATGGAACTAACAAAATAAGGTAAAAAGATAACTTTGTTATATTTTTAAAAGTTAGAGGACGAATTTGAAACGTTTATTAGTTCGAGGATGAAAATATGGTTTTTGCATTATGAGAATTGAGGATCTAGAAATTAGAGTTGTCAAATAATATCAACATTAAAATGATTGATGATTGACCAAAAATAGAACATCACCTTGTAGGCAAAATTGAACTCACATAGAAAATGTGAGGATTTTGAACATGTAGTTCAAACCCCATAAGAGGTTTTAATGGACTTGATGTCTGAACCCCAAACAATGGGAAATATGTGAGTGCTTATAAGGAAATGAAACGAGGATATGAAGCATGCCTCGACATTGACTATAGAGAAGTTTATTCTTTAATGGTGGATGCTATTACATTTTGATATATCTGAGGAACAATAATATATGACTATTTATATGAATCTATGTCACAATTGATTGTTTATACAAATAAAGAATACTTTTCAATCCACTTAAATCAAGGTCTCAAACATACTACTTATTTACATGTGGAAATGCATCTATATTGTGCAATAATTTAGTATTTTCAAAATTAATGTAGATTGTCTTATGAGGATGAAACTCCTACAGTTTTATATGAAGACAACATTGCTTATATAACACAACTGAAGGGAAGATATATTACAAAAGATAACATTTCTCACACATGATCTTTAGAAGAAATGAGAAATTGTCATTTAACATATTTATTCAAGTGTTGTTTCAAAGAAGGGGAGAATATATCAATTCAGAGACTTTAAGCGATGTTATCAATAGAGGTTGGTATATGGACCACGATCCACACACTAGTTCGCGTAACCAACGGCTTGCACAGGTTAAGACTAGGCATATTTAACCTACCTTTTAAGCATATTTTGGCCTGTGAGTTTACAGACAAACCCACGAGCCCGCTTAATTTGGTCGAGTCAGTCAGTCACACCACCAGTCCACTAGTAAGCAACACCAGATTTGGGTTGTGGGAGTTGGGCCCAAAAAATAAAAAAATGCTAAAATTAAAATAATTAAATAACTTACCTACTATCTTCTCAGAATTCTAAATCATGTTCCTTCTTAAACCTCTGCCACCACCCTCTCCTTCACTGCTCGTCCCTGTTAGTCACGATCTCTCCTCGCGGGCTTATTCTTGTCATGATCTCGCCATTGCCGGCTTGCCCCTAGTACAATCTCGTCGCCACCGCTTATCCTTGTCATGACTCGTCCCTGTCACCTTTGTTCTGTTTTCCATTTTTAGGCATTCAAAAGGTACAAAAAAAAATTGCGGGCCTTGATCCAGCCCACAAATGTGCAATCTAAAGTGGTGCTAATGCGGGCTGGCAAAATGTTGGTCCATTTAAGTTACGAGCTAACCCGCACTGGTTGTAGACCAAGTCAGACCACATATCAACCTCTACTTATCAAGAAAGGGAGATAATGTACTCTTTTTTCCTTGATCAAGTTTGTCTCATAAGATTTTCCTTAATGAGTTTTTTAATGAGGCAGTTCCCTACAAAGGATATTGCACTCCTTTTTCTTTATTAGGATTTTTCCTCACTAAATTTTTTCCTATTAAGATTTTAATGAGTCATATCCCTAATGAACATTCAAAAGGAGTGTTATGAAATATTATTAAAAAGTGGATGTCTAAAAGATATTACAATAAATTATTATATGATCTTGATATTAATATTTAATTATGATAAAACTTGTATCTAGCTGCAATTTGATTATAGATAAACTTGTATCTATTAAGGATTTGATTTTATTTTGTATACCTCACATTTAGACTACAAATACTTCTTTAAGTGCCTTATGTGATATACACTTTTAATATTAATTAATTAAATTATTCTCTATTACTTGTACTATTTATTATAATTTTCATAACAAATAAATCATCTCAAGACAAACACTACTTGCAATTTGTAAGCAAAATGGGGTGGTTATTGTGTAATTTTCTTTTAAGACCTAAGACACTTTGTAAGTATGGCAGATGAACTTTTTAATGAAACTTCTAGATGACTCCTTAATAATGCTCAAGGAAAAAGATTGGGATAAGATAAGAAAAACTGAATAAAAAATATTTAAGAAAATCGAATCTTACAACTATTATTGCATTTCCCTTGTACTTAATTAATGACTAAGCTACCGACTTGGAAAGGTTACGTGTATTTTCCATCTCAAGTATTGAAAAGTCCCATTCAACAGTCAGAAGTCAACAATCTAACTACATAGGAAATTATCAAATAAACACAATTGTGAAATAATTTTATGATAATTCCATTCATCGTAGTTGTACAATATATATAGTCCAAACATTAACAAGGAAAGAATAAAAGATTACAGAGAAATATCCTACAACTACGGAATAAAAATAAATTACACAATTAAGGATATTGACCAAATCAAATATTAACCAAATCATATCCTTAATTTTAGCACTCCCCCTCAAGTTGGAGCATGTATATCACACATACCTAACTTGTCTAAAGAATGACCAAAAACATTGCTGGAAATAGTTTTGGTAAGGACATCAGCTAGTTGGTCTTCAGACTTCACAAACGGAAAACAATGATTCTGGCTTCAAGTTTTTCCTTAATGAAGTGTCTATCAATTTTCACATGCTTCGTCCGATCGTGTTGGACTGGATTATGATTAATCTTTATAGCATAAGTGTTATCACAATACAACTTCATTGCCTCCTGAAAGTGAACACCCAAATCCTTAAGCAAGTTTCTCAACCATAGTAACTCACATGCTCCAAAAGTCAAGCCTCTATATTCAACTTATGCGCTTGACCTTGCTACCACAGGTTGTTTTTTACTCCTCCAAGTCACAAGGTTGCCCCCTACAAAAGTAAAGTATCCTGATGTAGATTTTCTATCATTAGATGAACCAGCCCAATCTGCATCAGTGTAATCTTCTACCTTTAAGTGATTATTCTTGTTGAACAACCCTTTACTTGGAGCAGACTTTAAATATCGCAATATGCGTTCCACAACATCCATGTGAGGTTTACGAGGATCATGTATAAACTGGCTCACTATGCATACTGAATAAGCAATATCTTGCCTAATATGGGACAAATAAATTAATTTTCTCACAAGTCTCTGGTACCTTGCTTTATCAGTAGAAGTTGCATGCAAACACTTAAACAACTTGTGATTTGGTTCAATAGGGGTGTTCTCAGGCTTACATCCAAGCATACCTGTTTCAGTTAACAAATCAAGAATATATTTTCATTGAGATAAGAAAATACCATTCTTTGAGCGGGCTACCTCGATTCCAAGAAAGTATTTTAAATCTCCAAGTTGTTTCATTTCAAACTCTAAGGCCAAATGTCGTTGTAAGCTCTTAATTTCTTCTCAATCATCTCTTGTAATCATCATGTCATTAACGTATATAATCAAAGTAGTAACCTTACCCATTCGATGCTTTAAAAACAAAGTATAGTCTGATTGCTTTGTTTATATCTGAAACTCTTCATAGACTTAGTAAATCTATCGAATCAAGCTCTTGGAGACTGTTTTAACCCATACAACATCTTTTTGAGTTTGCACATCATTGTAACATCTAAGTATTTTTTCACACCTAGATGGGGATCCACATACACCTCCTCTGTAAGATCTCCATGTAAAAAAGCATTTTTACATTAACCTGAAGAAGTGGCCAATCTTGGTTCACTGCCAAAGAAAAGAGCACTCTAATTGTATTAAGTTTGGCAACAGGTGCAAAAGTATCCTGGTAGTCAACCCCATAAGATTGTATATATCCTTTTGCAACCAATCGAGCTTTATACCTCTCAATTGTCCCATCTATGCTTGACCGCAAAGACCCATCTACATCCCGCAGTCTTTTTTCCTTTCGGTAGAGTCATAAGCTCCCAAGTATCATTTTTTCAATCGCTGCCATTTCTTCTGCCATGGCTTGAGTCCATCTATCATCTATTAGAGCTTCCTGCATTTTACTAAGAATAGGAACAAATGATAATTGTAGCACGTAAGATGCATATGACTTGGACAGTTTTTGACAAGACACATGATGACTAATGAGGTATCTAACTTTGGATTTAGGATCAGGTTCATATTTAACAGGTGGTACAACATGATTAGAACGAAGTGAAAGACGATATTGAGACACTTGAGATTCAGAAAAAAGATCATCACTACAAGTGGAATTATGATTAGTGGATACCTTTGGAGGAACCTCAGAAAAAGACTGGCAGTGGTTGTGTTGAATTGTTGGGCGGCATTGTACTATCATGAAGAACATTATTTTTAGTATGAGAAGTCTTTGGTTCAGCAACCGATAACTCTTCCCTTTCATATGAAAATTCACCCTGTCCTGAAGAATCTCTGAATGAATAAATATTTTCTAAATTTTTGGTAAAAAAATGCCTCTAGTTCTTCATAATTTTATCACTTTAGATGAATTCTCCCCCTGAGATGGTAAATTAGGAGTTGACGCCCTGTAAAAAGGTTCGGTCTCATGGAAGGTAATATCCATGGAAACATAAAGTCTCTGAGTTTTTGGATCATAACACTTGTAGCCCTTTTTATTGTTCCCATATCCCACAAAACACACTTCAAAGCACGAGACTCAAGCTTAGTTTGTTGGTGCGGATGCAAATAAACATAAACTACACACCCAAAAATTCGTGGGGCCAAAAGTACTACTGGTGGAAGAGTGCAATGATCAGAAAGGGCATCCAATGGTCTTCGAAAATTTAGAACACTAGATGACATATGGTTTATTAAGTAGTCCGCCGAATTCAAAGCTTCACCCCACAAGTAAATGGGAACATGACCCCCAATTAAAAGAGACCGAGTAACTTTCAATAAATGTCAATTTTTTTCTCTCTGCGACACCATTTTGTTGAGGAGAATCTGTGCAAGACGTTTGGTGAATAATTCCTTTAGAGTGCATAAATTCCATCGATTCTTTCTTTTCGTACTCACCACCATTAGCAAAATGAAAGACTTTTATTGGAACACCAAACTAAGCAGTTATCATTTGATGGAACATGCAAAAAATTGAACAAACATCACTTTTGTGTTTCATTTGATAAATCCAAGTCATGCGAGTGCAATCATCAACAAAAGTTATAAACCACTTCATCCCAATAAGAGTAGAAATTGGGGCCGATCCCCAAACATCTGAATGAACTAATGAAAAAGGTAAATATGTTTTATGATCACTCAAATGAAATGTAGTACGATGGCTTTTTGCCTTTACACATATTTTGCTAACAAAGTCTGAAAAATTACATCCATGAAACAACGATGGAAATAATCTCCTAAGATAGCCAAAGGAAGGATGTCCCAATCTCCTATACCATAGCCAAATCATATATTGACCAAATCATATCCTTAATCTTAGCATCAAATATTGACCAAATCATATCCTTAATTCTTGTCCCAATCTCCATTTACCATAAAAGCTTGCCCCTTTTTATCGGAATGTTAGAATCCATCTTCAAGATAGTACAAGCCTCCCATTTGTCTACCACTGACAATCTTCTCCTGAGTATGGATGTTCTGAAAGACATAATGAGTAGGAAAAAATAGAGCAACACAATTATGAGATTTGGCTAATTGATTCACAGAGAGAATATTACAATTTAACGATGACACAAATAAGACATCCTCGATTTCTAAAATGAAAGATAATGGAACTGTACCAACTCCAATAACCAGAGATGATACACCATTAGCAGTGGTAATTGTGGTTTTGGAACATTTAGGAGATAAATGACTAAACTTATAACGATCACAAGTTATATGGTTTGTTGCACCAGAGTCAATTATCCAATGACTATTTCTTGTAAAAGACATACCTAAGTTAGCAGTGAATGCAAGGGTTGTGGCTAGATTTGCTTTTGGATTAGAGTCCACCTCCTTATGAGATGCCTTCTTACCCTTTGGATGCCATTCTGGATACCCATGAAGTCGGAAACATATGTCCACCGTATGACCAGTACCATTACAGTGAGTACATTTTTTATCCTTCTTTGAGATGGTTGTCTTCCGAGAAGCTATTACGACCCCTTCTCCAATATTTCCTCCAACCATAGCATCTTGGCGATTAGCTTCCGAATAAACCATATCATAAGCCTCCTGTATATCAGGAAGTGGTTTTGTAGAAAGTTCACGACCTCGAACCCCATCTAAATGAGGATCAAGACTAGTCAAAACTTATATACACGTTCAGAATTAACTTTCGTGGTGTATATAGCAATATCATTGGCACACTCCATAATATAGGCATTAATATCATCAAGCTCCTACCATATTTTCTATAATTTGCCAAAATAAGAAATAACAGAACCTCCATTCTGGCAAACAGAAAATACGTCACAATGAAGTTGATAAGCTTTTGACGCATCCTGATCAACCGAATGTGTTTTTAATCGCCTCCTATATCTCCTTCGTCGTAGACAATCAAAGAAAGAGAGACCGAATATCCTTTGTCATCACATCAAGAAGCCAAGATTTGACTAAGTAGTTTTCATCTTCCCATTCTTCATACTCTTCCAACTTTTTATTTGATGGAGCAGCCTTGGTACCTGAAATATAACCTTAACATTTTCTCCCACGGATTTTATTTCGGGCACTCAAAGACTACTCCACATAATTGGCACCATCAAACTATTCTGGAGTGATAAGAGAGGAAGTTTCCTGCAAATGGAGGCCAGATACAATAGTCAAAGATTCGTTCTTCTTTGGTGATTTGGCACCATTTACTTCAGTCATGGTGGCACTAAAAGAAAATTTTGCAGCGGAATGATATGAACAAAAATAACAATTGTGAATACGGACCTACTTCAATTCCTAGTGTTAAGAAAAATAGATTGAAGGAGGCTTTGATACCATATCAAATAAACACAATTGTGGAATAATTTTCTGATAATTCCATTCATCGTAGTTGTACAATATATATAGTACAAACATTAACAAGGAAAGAATAAAAGATTACAGAGAAATATACTACAATTACGGAATAAAAATACATTACACAATTAAGAATATTGACCAAATCAAATATTGACCAAATCACATCCTTAATTTTAGCATCAAATATTGACCAAATCATATCCTTAATTTTAGAAGAAATTATATAGTCATTTGGGGTTAAATTTCAAATAAATTAACAACTAACTAACTAAATTCCATCTTCATCAACCTACCAGCATAGTAATGGCGCTAGGTAGCGACAATGACAATGACAACTGCTTCAAAATTGGTGCTGCTTCATCTCAGCCACTCACGGAGGAAACAACCATCGCTAACACCAAGAGGCAGTGATTCACCACCTCCACCGAAATCAACCAACAAACCCTAAACTACCTTCGCTTCCTTCCTCCTCCTCCTACCAGCCACACATGCCTCACGATGATTCACTTCACGCGTCGCTGCAGATCCTACCCTTAGAGCTCATTGTGGAAATCCTCTCGAGGCTCCCTGTGAAGTTCCTCTTGCAACTCAGGTGCGTATGCAAGTCCTGGAAATCCCTAATTTTTGATCCCAAATTCGCAAAGAAACACCTTCGCGTTTCAACCACAGACGCAACTTGCTTCACTCACCACCACCTCATCTTAAGCTTCGTGAACCCCTTATGCAAGTTCCTTCTCAGAACTTACGCCCTCCCTTCCATATTCAATGACCACCATTGCCACGCAGCTCAAGTATCCTTTGAACCATCGAATCCGTTTTGATTTGATGGTAGGATCTTGTGATGGCATGATCTATTTCGCTATCGATCAAAGTTGTGCCCTTTTATGGAACCCCTCTATTAGAAAATTCAACAAGTTGCCATCTTTGGAAAATCAACGGCAAAAGGGTAGTTGCACGATATATGGTTTTGGTTATGATCATTTAAGTGATAGTTACAAGGTGGTAGCAATTTTTTGCTATGAATGTGGTAGTGGTGGTACAAGTGCATATAAAACTGAAGTCTAGGTTCATACTTTAGGTACCATTTCTTAGAGAAGGATTGAGGAATTTGTGCATATAAAATTTGTTTTATGTGTATAGATAAATATACCCTTATAATTTGATATTAAATATTATTTTAATACTAGTTTATGGTTGATATGACATTAAATTTGACTTTCATATCTTCTTAACTTAAATTTTAAAATTTCAATTTAATTATATTTTTGTGTATTTAAATTTAATTATAATTTTTTTATAAATAGAATTTATGCATTTTGTTGCTATATATATATATTGATATATTGTTTAAGTATATTTAAAAAATGATGAAATGAAATAAAAAGTAATATTGATGTTGCAATATAAAATTCATACTATTTTCAGTAATTACACATTTAAAAGTGATTTTGATTAATGTCATCCAAACAACATTAATTTTATCAAAATCACATTTGAGATAAAAGTTCTCAACATAAATCACGTTACTACAAACATTCTTTTGACCAAAATTAAGTTTACAAAATCAACTTAGCTCAAACTCAAGTTTACAAACAGTAGTCCAAACCTACACTTAATCATTTTCCATAGCCATATCATGAATGCACATATCCAGATCCTTAGCAAATAGCATACGCATCCTAATTCACTATTAGAAATTTATGATTTAGAGATGGAAAAATTCCGTCTCTAAATCTAAAAAATTTCATCTCTAAATATTTAGAGATGGAATTAGAGACAAAAATTTATCCATCTCTAAAACTAGCATCTCTAATTATTAGAGACAAAAAAATGAGTTTCGTTTCTAAATTAGAGATGGAAAAAGTCCTTTTCTAAATAATTTTTTTTTGTCTCTAATTAGAGATGGTATTCTCAATTTTTTTAAAAATACAATAATGATTAAATTAGAGACGACACTATTCCATATCTACTTCCGTCTCTAAAATTAGAGATGACATTATTCCATCTCCAAATAATACAAAATCAAGTTATCAAAAAAATTTAAAAAAAGTAGAAACAAACTTGTTCCATCTCTATTTTTGTCTCTAAAATTAGAGATAAATTTTTTCATCTCTAAATCCATCCCTAATATTTTAAAAAATATTTTTAAAAAATTGGTATCTAGTTAAGATTTGCCACAACTAGATGCCTTCATTTTATTAAAAAAAATTATATTTTCATATGCATATAATTATCCAAAATCAAAATTTACCAAAATCACAATAAATCATCAATCATTATAATTACCAAGTAACTATAAAAAATATCAAAATAGTTAAAAGTATATGAAGTAGTTACAATATCTTATACATACCATTAATTGCTATTACATTTTGCAAGTAGATTTCTCTCTAACTTATACAATTACAAGTAATGCAACTCAGATAAACAAAAATAGAGAAACAAAAAGAAATAGTAAACTGCTTAGTAGTATATTGTCTCAATATCATATCAAACACTGTTACGATTTCTTGAAAATTCTCTGATTCCTACCCACGTAAAGTATTGGAAATGGCCTGCATTAGAATCTTTGCAGCAAAACTAATCTCAACTTTAAATGTCTTGGCACGATAGGGGTGTCACATCCTCTTCCTATCACTCTCATTTGGACTTCCATGACCATTAGGGATACAATTTCCGTTATTTCTATAAAAAAAAATAAAAGAAAGAAGTTACAATGCTGGATGTAGAAAATATTGAGAATGCAAAGATGCTAGTTGGTACTATATTATTAAGGATTTTGCAAGTTACGAACAACTCATTGAGAACTAGTGATTCAAATTATAATTGTAAGAGTTATTCTGTTCCCAAAATTATAATTTTACTCTTCATTGAATGTTAGTGTCTATAAATGCGTTTAAATTATTCAAACAAGGGTATGGAAGCAAGCATGAAAACGAGGGGGAAACTGTTAATTGAGTAGGGATTATGAAATTATGGAGTTTTCTGTTCATGATGCTCCCTTGCTGGATTGAGAATGTTTGAAGTTATGCTAGGCAACAATTCTTCATAATTGTGGTTGCAAATATAGGAAGAAGGCCAAGGAAAGATTTTGTTTCCTCAACCTGAGCTACATCAATTGTGCCATAAATCAAAGCTTTGTTCAGGAACCTGTAGAATTTTACCATTTTGTAAAATGAGAATACACAATAGTCAGTTTGAAACAATCCAACCAAGCTTGTTGAGATTAGTTACTAGTCTAACAACTTTCTTTTGTCCTTTTCATGTCATTTTCATATTTATATGGAGGATGTGTGCATATGAACTTGATAAAAAGATGTCATTCTCATATCCTATCTACCCATTTTCCTATCTTAATTATATTTTCTGCAATTAGACAGGATGGAATTAAGAAGATACAAACTCATGGCTACAACACTTGACCAAAGTATTGAAATGACTCATGGTGTTGGATATGACATTTTAAGAAGATACAAACTCATGACATTTTCGAAAACCCACTTGAGTCAACAACAATAACAAGAAGGCCATCATGCTTATTCTATGACATTTTAAGACAAAGTAGATTACAAAGTAGAAGGAAATAAAGTCATAAATTACCTTGAGGGGCCAAGGGTCATACACGCCTCCAACATCGACCATTGCATCCAGAGATTCCAAAACCCAAGATTTTATGGGAGGCTTTGTGATTCTGAGCCAACAAAATGAATGACAACAGATACCAGTTACAAGAAGCAACCCAGAAGGAAGCTGCTTGAGAAACACTACTCTATTTCCCTTAAATACGCCGGCAAGAAGAATCAGCACTATCCCGGGAGTAATGTCAACCCTGAAAACAAAAACAGGCACCATATCAAATCATTTGAACCACAGAAGCTCTATCTTAACAAGAAACACACAATTTTATTAAGAAAAAAAAGTTATTACTGAAATAAAAGAGCCCAATTAGATGGATAACAGTTTATTAATTCATTATTTACCATCAACCACTGACATCACAAGCCTCAATGCCTCATCCCAACCTAGACCTTATACCAGATCCCAAGTTAACACAAAAACACACATTCAAAACCACCACCTGTTTTTCACATTTCCTAACCATAAAATCAAATCAAATAAAAAAAAGCATGGAAACTCCTGCAAATAGGGATTGATAATAATGAAAGGCAGTGACACATTATGCATGCTAAATTAATTTACATGTCTCATTTTAAACTTAATTTATTTTTATTTTTCTCCCATAGTTTTTCATGAGAACGAAACTAAATTAATTTTCACTGAGTGGACAAAAAACTTAAATAATTTATATGAAGCGATAAATTCAAATTTATGTGCCATCATTGTAAAAAAAAAAACATATAATAGCAAATCAATAACACAAAACTCTTAACTTTGAATTTACCGAGGAGAAAAAAAAAGCTCTAATCAACTTTTAATCCATTTCAAACAAACAAAGCAGTTTGATTTGGGATGGTGCTGGTACTGGTAGATCTATGAGGTGGGATTGGAGGACTGCTACCCATGAAGTTATCACTGCCCCTTTTTGCACTCAGTGAAGAACATGAACCCCTTGAGCCTGCTGAATGCAATCTCCTCTTAGAAACATGCCTTGAGATGGCACTAGGAGTGCACTTTGCTCTGTGAGTTTCACCCATTCCCCCTCCATAGCTTCTACGAGATTTCAACTTCTTGTTGGATGGGTTCTCTGGCTTAGCAAGATCCTCCAAGCTCCTCACATTTGCTAATGAAGTGAATGACTGTGCCTTCCCCTGGTAATACTTTGAAAGGCCCCTCCTAACCATTATCAAAGACACAAACTTCAGAAAAATTTAGAAGCAAAATAATAATAACAATAATTCAAAAATGTTGGAAGAAGAAGCAAAACCCCATTAAAAGAACTCAAAGATATATATATATATATAAACAAACTGTCCTGATCTGAGTAAATTTAGTCAACCATAGTTGCAAATGAATTACCCAAACAAAAGGGAAGAAAATCTCAAAGGCTTTTTTTCCACCAAAAAAATTGGAGCAAGTACAATTGCACTATTATTACTCATAAACAAAGTCATTGACTATGTGCTTCACACCCAGAAGTATGATTTATATGAGACCCACTAACACTGCAGAGCATACAATAAAATACTCCATTTGGTGTTTCGGTGTAAATATAAACTAGGTAACAGACTGCTACATCAAACCAAACAACACCAAGCTTTTGTATTGATATACTCCAATTTTACTTCAAAACAATGCCAAAACTAGTAATTCCTTCTTTCATTTATTGGTTTTCTCGGTTCTTGATAAACTACACAAATTGACCGAGCTATATAAGGACAGAGTGTAGGAGGGGGTGCATATGTCACACATCAAGATGATATAGGGACATGCACAAGGAAAGCAATTATTTTGACTAAACAAGGAAAATAGATAAATTAAAAGGGGATGATAAAATGGCTGTCTAGCTCAATGACACACATATCATCTAACTTTTGTCATGTGAAAATCTCACTAATTACTTTCTCAGTTGAAGAATGAAATTTAAAAAACTTCTTTTGTATCAAACCATACAATATCATTAAATGCACCTAAGATAACAGCTATATTAAATCACAAATATGGCAAACAGAAACTAGACTCATTACAATTTGTGAGACATGGACATCTAGAATAAGAACGGGGCTTAATTTACTTATACATGCTAAAGATTGATGAAACATTACCTATCATCATTAGAACACTTTAATTAGTTTTATGAGGAACGTTCAACTTCCTCACCAAATCTCACATAGCTTTACTCCCTATATTATTACTGTGAATATTGAAGAATGATTCAATTTCCGGAATAAAAAGATATATATATACTACAGCCATCTTATTAATTTCTACCTAGTTTCCAGGCTTGTGTTCTTGAATCTTGAAGTCAACAGTGTTACTACCTGCAATTTTAGTTGGTGACTTTTAAACTATACATTTAATGTCTAATTATTAGGAATAATACCTAATTGTACACACAAAAAATTGATGTTTATTATTATTCGGTTGCCTGTAAATCAATAATCTTCTTTCAAAAAAGACACAGCTATCAGCGAGCATATTCAGGTTGTTCCCACAAAATGAAAGCTTCATGATGTCGTACATCCTTTTTGGCCAAGGGCCTAAGGTGTCTGCAGGCAAACTGTCCTCACCAATAATGTGTAGAAAAATAATAAGAACTAGAAAGTCATTCACAAAATTAACAACACCATGGAATGGTGGATTATGTTTTTGAAAGGACATACCACAGCTCAATTCCAGCTTCACACATCTGTAGATCTTCGTTTCAAGTCAATAAACAATTCTCACGAGCCTGAGACAAAGTTAAACAACCAGCCAAAACTGTTTAGCTACATAAGAAATGCAAATGACACATTCAAAAATTCTAGAGAAAAGTGAGGTAAAAGAAGAGGCAGTTAGTATTAAAAAAAAAATTCCCATATAGACTTGTCCAAACAGAAAACAATGATTTTATTAGACAACTTCCTCATATTACTTGTGACCATCCACTTTTTATTCCAAAAGATTGATATTCTGCAATGAGATATCTTCTTGGATAGTCTTTACTTCAAAATGCTGAACAAAATCTCTGCTTCAACTGAGTAGTTCAATGATGTGCCTGTAGAACCTGGTTACAAACTGCATACAGGATAAAAACCACTAGTTTTATTTATAGCAAGTCTATTTTCCCAAACAAACACAAAACTGTTATATTTTCCATCTTTATAAGACAATGCAACTGGCATTTATTTTGAGGAGTGCGGACCAATTACCTGTTCTTGTTGATAATAATCATAGGTCACGAAATAACTCTGCTATAAACTCGAATGCCACAGATGTGGGAAATTTTGGGCTAGTTCTGGGGAATACAGAATAGGGGCAGCCACTGACGTTGAGATCTTTAAGAGCAGCATCCCGTGACTGTGACACCGAAAGAAATTCCATATTTTCACACTTATTCCGTTGAGAAGCGGCTTCTTCACATCATCAGCAGGGTGGAACTTGGGGGGCTTCTCGACCAGAGTTTGAGGCTTAGGTTTGGGATCGTGGTGAGGGAAAGCATCACCGTTCGTACTTCGTAGCCTTGATGGCCCATAGACCCCTCTTGTGGTACATCTTTGACCTTGAGTATTTTCTGATTCCCCTGATCAATTCACAGTTTCTGCTAACCCTAGGGACTCTCTGCTTCGGCGCCATTGCACGCTGTTGCTGTTGAGAGATGAGAGATGAGAGATGGAGATGGAGGGGTCTGTGGGCTGAGAGATGGAGCTGAGAGATGGAGATGAGAGATCAAGGGTTAGCAGAGATTTAGGTAGAAATGAGAGATTGAGCTGAGAGATGAGAGATTTGAGTTGGAAGCAGCGATTTAGGTAGAAATATTAAAGATGGAAAATATCACTTCGTCTCTATTTTTTTTTTTAAATATTAATTAAATAATATATATATATATATATATATATATATATATATATATTTTAGAAGCGCAATACATCCGTCTCTATTATATTTTAATTTTTAAAAATATTTATTTGATTAAATAGTGATAAAATTAAAAAAAATTAAAAATAGATAAATTTTATCTCTACATATATTTAATTTTTTAAAATATTATATTGACTAAATAAAAATGAAATTAGAGATAAAAAAATTTGAAATAGATAAATTCTATTTTTAAATTCTACCTCTAAATATATTTGACTTTAAATTGATCAAATAGAGATAAAATTAGAGACAAAAAATTTTGAGATGAATCATTTCAGTCTCTAAATTTTATCTCTAAATTTTAAATTTTATTTTTTATCTCTAATTCATTAATTTTTTTTCTATTTTTATCTTTAATAGAAATGAAATTTTTTCCATCACTAAATTCTATATTTAAATCAAAAAATTTTAGCAATGATTCTCGGTGCCTCCACCAACCAAGGTTCAAGGCATTCCTCTCGTTTTCAAATTGGAGCCCTGGAGGTCATAGATCAACAACAATATGAGGAGTGGAAGATGAATGGGATAATCAACCCTTCTACAAACCAGTTTCCTAAAGCTCTTTTACTCTTCTTTTTTTATAAAATAAAGGTTCATTTTTTTATAAATTCTATCTCTTTAAGAATTATTTTGTAAAATTAATTAGTAAAGAAAAATACTTTATATTTCAACAATATTATTTCACATGATTATTTTTTATTAGTTCACATAATTTGGAACCCAAACTTGTGTTCGGATTCCATAGAATTTCCCTATTTATAATAATTAAAGCTGACTTTAAAAATTTAGATGTTTCTTTGTTTTAATTTACGATATGTGTTTTAATATGAATTTTATGTTAACTTTAATGTTATACTCTAACCGTGTGGTGTAATTTTTAAAATATATTGTATCCTCATATTTATATTGTATAGTATTTGTGACCCATGTATTTCCGTATTTATATTATATCCTGTCGTATTTGTCTCGTATCTAAACCATGCTTTCTAGTTCTAAACTACCTTTTTATGCAACTAGGATAACATTACACGTCTATTGCAAGTTGCAACCAACTGGCTTTGGACACATGGAAGACACTTGTGTACTATGATGTAAAGCTACTAGTACACTAGCTACTGTGTCTGAATTACGTGTGAAATAATGTTTCAGGCTTGAAAAGGAGAAAGGTAAATAATTTCGGATCTAGATATTCTTTGTATGCAAACAAGTGTATTTTATATACATTTATCCGGGGTAGGTTTATTATGGAGTGACTCTCATCTCATGTGAATGTATATATTATATAATTGTATGTATATAAGGATTTTTTCTTGGGATCCATTCACTAGTAAATAAATTGGATAGAAGGATTTTCAAGCAAAATGTTAGAGGGAGAATTTTATGCAAAGAAAAGGATATATTTCAATTGCAGGATTAAAGAAAATATGAAATATATATATTTTCGTAAAACAAAATACTAATGATTTTTTTATAAATATTAAAATTAATTGAACAATGAAAAAAAGTAAACTTTATTTTATTTAATTTTTATTTTTGTAATTTGCATAGATTTGTTGCATTACATGATACAATTGGTGTGGGATTTTTACAATATTTGGTTTGAAAGATTTCCATTTGAGGATGGATGCTTTGTGTGGGTCATCTATATAGGCCAACGGAGTGGAAGATCAAAAGTGATCTATTCTTTTGGTTAGAGTTGGATACTTCATACTTCTTTAAGGCTATGATTTGGGGAGAAATTTTTAGTTGCACACAAATGTAACACGTTATTTTTATACACATTTATACAAAGTTGGAGTGAGATAATAGTTTTTTATGATGAGCGAGTTTAGTAAGGCTCATTTTTTTTTCTGTTTTCAACTTTTTATCTCTTGTGTATAAAGATGGCATGTTACATCTATATGAACAGATGAATATCTTTGATTTGGGTCCAAGTGATCTCTTCTTTGGTTAGAGGGTCTAGTGGATATGTTGGAGTTGCAGCAGCATAGTAGAGAGAGATTACTGCTTGGAAAGAGAGGCCAGATGATGAGCACTGAGCAGAGAGAGGAGCATAAGTATTAAGTTTGATGATGGAAGTCATGGCTAGCTCTATAGCTTGCTGTGGGGAATGGAAGGTCCCTACTAGTGCCCTTACATACAAACTAAGAAAATATATAAACGAACGAAACATTAGATTTTCGCTTATATATATTTTCTCATGTTTCAGTAGAAAAAACACACACTATGGCTCTTTCACATTGAACTTACGAAATTCAAATTTCAAATGCTTGAGTTGTAGCTTTGCAAGTTCATTTTCAGGGATAAAGGGAAAAAAACCTTACAAGCTAAAGAATTATGTTTGATTTTTGTAACTCGATGATATGTTTGATTTTTGTAACTCGATGATCTTTGGTAGGATTTTCTGATACACGGTTGACATCATTTTGTTACAAAATCAACAACAACGCGATTATTCCTTAATATTGAATCACAAAACACGTTACAAAAACCATGATAATATATAACCACTCCCACAAAAGTTCCACAAAACAAAGATGATAACAAGAACAATTGCGAATTCGATATCACCCTCGGCTTACATATAAGACTCTTAATAGTAGCATTCAGCATGCCACCATTATTACTCTTTAGTAGCAATGGATACAACAGACAAACATAAGGATATATAGCATGGCCCACTCAGATAGAGCCGTTCTCTTTAGTTTTCTTGTGGCAGCATTTGTAAGAGACGAGCCTATCCATCCTTTCACCACAGTGTGGGCATTTCACATCAACTGGTAGCCATCCATTGAAGCTTTGAATTGGTACATGGAGGCATGTAAGTTGTAGTTTTCCTAGGCTTCACATTCAAGAAAACTACCAAAAACGTAAAGTATCTTAAAATTTATGATTCTCACATAGAAAAGGAACTTACCTTGATCTATGAAACAATTTTGTAGAGTAGTAACAATCCTTCTAATCACAATCTATCTCTTTCTTTGACGTTTTTTCTCACACTCTATTCTTGATGGCAAAATAGCAGAGAAACCTTATAGGAGAGACAAAACCAGTAAACATAAAAGTGACAACTCTCATCAAGTTATCACCAGTCACATTAACCAATAAGTCCCTTCATTTTCATTAATTTACATACAGGCCCAAAATATTATTTCACATGAGTCACACATGATAATTTATTTATTATTTTTTCTAACATTCTCTCACTTGACTCATGTGACTTTATAATACATCAATCATGATGCGCATCAACGGATATTACATACATTGGTTCCATCATTAATCATAATCAAGAATACAAACTAATAAGAGTCATGGCAGTCGCATGTTATTGAATCAACACACTTCTTTCCATGTACTACTATATTAGCCTTTCTCCTCAATATGATCTTAAAATGAGAAGTCCATAATAGGTTCAAACATAATGTCATTATCAAGAACATAATATGTTTTCAACATCATCAATTGCATGCATATACATAAGTAGAAAATAGAAAAACGAGCTCAGAGTGTCAAACATACAACAATAATGAAATAAAACATTACAATTCAACATTTGCTAGCAGACATAATACCCATATTCTCAACATGGCCAGCAAATATTTTGGGCGATAACCCTTTTGTTAAAGGGTCAGCAATCATAAGTTCGGTGTTAATATGTTCAATTGACACTCTATGTTTCTGAACTTCTTCTTTAATGGCAAAGTACTTCAATTCCATATGTTTAGCACCTTTGGAATATTTGTCATTTTTAGAGAAGAAGATAGTTACAGAATTATCATAATAAATTTTCAGAGGCCTGGTAATGCTGTCGACTATTCCAAGTCCTGAAATAAAGTTTTGCAGCCAATTAGCCTGAACCGTGGCCTCAAAGCATGCCACAAATTCAGCCTCCATGGTGAATGCAACAATGACTGACTACTTCGCACTTTTCCATGAAATTGCTCCTCCGGCTAAAAGATATACATAGCCAAACGTGGACTTTCTTGTATCCACATAACTAGCAAAGTCTAAATCTGAATATCCAATCACCTCAAGGTGGTCAGATCTCTTATAGGTAAGCATGTGATCCTTCGTTCCTTGCAAGTATCTTAAAACTTTCTTTGTAGCTTTTCAGTGATCCAATCTTGGATTACTCTGGTATCTACCCAGCATTCCAACCGCAAAGTTAATATCTGACCTCGTACATGTTTGAGCATACATCAAACTCTCAACAACAGATGCATACGGAATTGCTTCCATCTGTTTCCATTCCAAATCATTCTTTGGACATTGCATGAGACTAAATTTGTCTCCTTTCTAAATTGGAACGGGAGATGCTGAGCACTTGTCCATTCTAAATCTTTCTAAAACTTTATTAATATATGATTTTTGAGACAAACCTAACATTCCAAGTGATCTATCTCGGAATATTTCTATTCAGATCACATTGTTTGCTTCTCCCATATCTTTCATTTCAAAGTTGTTAGAGAGAAAATTCTTAGTCTTGTGCAATAGACCAAAATCATTAGTTGCAAGCAAGATATCATCAACATACAGAATCAGAAATATACACTTACTCTCACTGACCTTCAGATATATACACTGATTAACAGTGTTTTCCTTAAATCCAAAGGACATAATAGTATCATTGAACTTGATATACCATTGTCGGGAAGCTTATTTAAGTCCGTATATTGATCTCTTAAGTTTACACACCATGTGTTCCTTTCCTTTTTCTATAAACCCCATTGGTTGATCTATATAAACATCTTCCTCTAAATTCTTATTTAGAAAGGCAGTTTTAACATTCATTTGATGCAGCTCTAAATCATAATGAACTACCAATGTCATGATAATTTTGAAGGAATCTTTCTTGAAAACTAGTGAAAAGGTTTCCTTGTAGTCAATGTCATCCTTCTGAGTAAAACCTTTAGCAACAAGTCTGGCCTTGTAACGTTCAAGGTTGCCATTAGAGTCACGTTTAGTCTTAAAGGCCCATTTACACCCAAATCTCTGGCAACCTTCAAGCAATTCCACAAGATCCCAAACATCATTCTGTTCCATGGATTTAAGCTCATCTTTTATGACATCTAACCATTTATCAGAATTGTCACCATTAATGGCTTCTGAAAATGAAACTGGATCATTATCGATTCCTAAGTCATTTTTCGACTCTTGTAGATATACCACATAATCATTTGAAATAGTAGGTCTCTTTTCTCTTTGGGATCTTCTTAATGTTATTTCTTATGGTTATTCTACTAAACGTTCATTATTAACCTCGGGGTCATTAATTTGCTGTTCTTCTTGATTATTATACGGTACACGAGGAATAACAACTTGAGTAGTAGGAACACAAGTCAAAGGGACTTGTATTCTAACTTCCTTAATCTCCACATTTTGCGAGACTTCACTCCCACTGGTTTTACCATTCTCAATGAACCTAGCATTTCTAGTTTCAACAATTCTTGTACTATGGGTAGGACAGTAAAATCTATACCCTTTATACTTTTTTGGATAACCAATGAAATATCCACTGATTGTTCTTGCATCTAGTTTCTTTTCTTGTGGATTATAAATCCTAATTTCTGCCTAGCAACACCAAACATGCAGGTGCCTTAAATTAGGTTTCTTACCTATCCACAGTTCAAAAGGTGTCTTTGGAATTGCCTTACTAGAAATCCTGTTTAGCAAATAAATGACAGTCTTTAAGGCATACATCCACAATGATAAGGGTGAAGATGCATTATTTAATATGCTCCTAACCATATCCATTAAGGTTCAGTTATGCCTTTCTGACACACCATTTTGTTATGGTGTACCCGGCATTGTGTATTGAGCACATATGGCACACTTTTCTAAGAACTTAGCAAATAGACCAGGGTGTTGTCCAGTTTCATCATACCTTCCGTAATACTCACCATGTCTATCAGACCTAACGATTTTCACCTTTCCGTCTTATTGCCTTTCAACTTCATTTATGTAAATTTCTAAGGCATTCACTGCTTGAGACTTCTCATACAGTAAATAGACACATCCATAACGTGAATAATCATCAATAAAAGTGATAAAGTGCTTTTCTTTACCAAAAAAACTGACATTAAAAGGTCCACATATATCGGTGTGTACTAATTCAAGAAGCTGAGTACTTTTTGTGGCACCTTTCTTTGTGTGTTTTGTTTGTTTTCCTTTAATACAATCCACACAAATATTAAGGTCAGTAAAATCTAATTCTAGAAGAATTTCATTCTTTACTAGTCTTTCTATTCTTTCCTTGGAAATATGACTCAAACGCTTATGCCACAAATAAGCAGAACATTCATTCACTAAACGACGTTTAGTGCCAACATTATGATGCAAGGTCATAAGTGTTTCAGCATATAAATTTTTATCAAGATTCAATTTATATAAACCATCATAAAGTATACCAGATCCAATCATAAAGGTATGCTTATACAAACTGAAACATTCATTACCAAACTTAAAAGAGTATCCAACAACATCAAGTTTAGATAAAGAAACTAAATTCCTAGAAATATTAGGTACATACAAAGTTTCTAACAAATCTAAATAATGTCCAGTATCTAGGATCAAATGATAAGTCCTGACAATTTCCATTGGAACTTTCACTCTATTCCCCATGAAGAGAAACTTTTCATTTGGGCTTATGGTTTGGATTGAAAGGAATCCCTGCATCGTATTAGAAACATGAGTTGTACATCCATAATCAATCCACCAAGTATTATATGGAGCTTCAGTTAAATTTGATTCGAAACATACATAAACATTAAGCTTACCTTTCTTTTCGAACCAAGCTTTTCGTTTTGGGCAATCCTTCTAGAAGTGTCTAGATTTCCCACAGAAATGACATTTGTCATTGTTTGCTTTCTTCTGGATCTTAACGGAGGACTCATTTATCTTTGTGGTCCTTTCCCCTTTCCATGTTTCTTATGAGCTTTCTTACCAGCTCCTTGATAGTTCACATAACGGATAGAGTGACTTCCTTGATTATTAAGTCTCGTTTCCTCTTGAACCAACATATTGTGCAATTCATGCACATTCCATTTGTCTTTCATGGTGTTGTAGTTCATTTGGAATGAGTCATACTCAGATAGTAATGAGTTTAGAATGAACTGTACAAGGAAATTCTCATCCACTTCCATTCCCAATGACGTAAGTCTTGCTGCAATATTTGTCATTTCTATGACATGCTCATGCATTATACGAGAACCATCAAATTTCATGATGGTTAAAATACTCATTAATGTCCCAGCAAGAGACTTATCGGCAGTTTGGGAGCGCTTTTCCACAAATTTTATAAATTCTTTTGCACTTTCAGTTTTGGGAAGAGTTGGCTTGATGTTACTTGCTATACTTATTCGCATAAATATCAAGCTAAGTCTGTTTGACTTTTCCCAAGCTTTATAATGAGTTTTCTCTTCATTGCTACTAGCAGCAGTAATAGCAGCAGGCTTCTCAACTTGAAGAACCAAATCAAGATCCATCACACCAAGGTAAAATTGGACTTGTTCACTCCAATCAGAGAAATTCAACTTATTAAAGATTGGAATAGACGAAGCATGCGAGTGCAAAGAAATAGGGACAAAAACTGCAATGAACATATGCTTAACATTAATGCTTTGAGTTATAATCTAACATTCAACACAAATTCAGAAAATAAACATTAAACATTTAGTGCACATCAATGTTCTCCTTTTGGTGATACATCAATATATAGCAAACATAATGATGCTAATACAACCAACATTATCAGGCAATGAAACATGTACTAACTAGAAATATTTAATATCTTTAGATATATAAATAAAACTAATAGTGCATTCATATTACCAACAATTATGTCCATTAATTATAAGGACAACTAATCAACTTTTGGGTGATCCATAAATGTCTTATAACAAAGAACTTCAATTTACCCATAAACAAATAATTATCATATCATTTATAGCATTCATTTTATGGGTAATTGAAATAAATCATCATTAATTTGGAATTAAATAAACTTACAGATTTGATCACTTTGGTGATTAACAAATCCATCATACATTTAACTCTAAAATTTCAACATTTCAGTAATTGATAATTAAAATTAACAGTGGAGCCAATACACCATTCAACACTTCAAGGTAAATAGCACGTATTCAAAAATATATGTTTTCTCCTGTACGTGCCATGCTGTCAAAATAGCTTCAAAATGTCGATATTCAATCACAATTGGTTTTATCCATGCTTTAACAGAGAGGTCGTGATCCACTATTAATTTTTCTTTAATACTATCCTTTCACTCTGTCAAATCATGCCACTTGATCATAAACAGGAAAATGACGTACATTAATTGACAATTCAATATATACATTTGGAATGCATTGATGTACAGGGAAACTTTATTCCCGATTCCGAATTGTCATCACGTACAGGGACAGGGAGAATAAAGAGACAATTACAGTGAATTACAATGCTTGATCGATAATAACAATTCATAACCACAATTTCAGATAAATGTCGATTTACAATATCTAGCAGAAATTACAATCATAATTTATAAATATCTAATTTTAAAAAATAGGGTTGGTAAAAAATTAGGGAAACAATCATATATTTATACACGAAAAATCATAAAATTCACAACTTTGTTCTGATACCATATGTAAGTTATAATTTTCTTAGGGTTCACATTCAAGAAAACTACCAAAAATGTAAAGGATCTTGGAATTTATGATTCTTACATAGAAAAGAAACTTGCCTTGATCCATGAAACAATCTTGTAGAGTATTAATAATCCTTCTAATCCCAATTTATCTCTTCCTTTGATGTTCTTTCTCACACCCTATTCTTGATGACAAAATGATAGAAAAATCTTATAAAAGAGACAGAACTAGTAAACATAAAAGGAATAACTCCCATCAAGTTATCACCAGTTATTAGAAGTTTTCAACTTCTCATATTAACCAATAAGTCCTTTTGTTTTCATTAATTTACATATAGGCCCAAAACATTATTTCACATGAGTCACACATAATAATTTATTTATTATTTTTTCCAACAGGCATTTGCTTTCAGTTGGTTTAGTATCAAAATATTCTTGGAGGCAAATCTCAAACTTCTTTCTTTTCAAATACTTGGTCCATTCTTTGTATTTGACCACTGCTTCTTGAACTAGAGTTCCAGAAGCGCAGGCTAATATCGTAGAACCTTTACACAGCAGGGCCCAGCCGTCTTCGTTTTGAAAGGACAGCAATTTCTGAATTTGTTTTGTAGCATCATCCATCAGATTCCATTGCATCCTAACATATAGCAAACTTTCCATGCGTGTCCAGAACTGCTTAATCCCCATGTTGGAAATTTCCACTCCAACGGCAAACGATGTTAGGGAAATTTTGGAACTAACATAAGTATCACTTGCCAGTTGAGCTACATTTGCGCCAAAATCATTAATCCATTCTTCCTTACCTCCATACAAGAAAATGTACTTTCCCTTTTCAATCTGTTAAAAGAGGAATTCAAATTTTAAAAAAAAAAGTTAATTAGGGAGGTTATTATGAAGGTAAACTATAAATAATGATGTTAGTACTTATATATTCTAATTTAGTGTTAAATTGTTTTTCTTTTCTTTCTTAAATTGTCTTTCAAATAAGTATTCTTCGTAATGGATTAGTTAATTATAACAAAGAGTGCGGTAGGTTATTATCTTATAAAGTATAATTATTTTATTTGAATACATGACTAACATAAATATCAATAGAATAACAGCTTTTTGCAGCTGAATTATCATATAATTTGTCATAATTATTTCTTTTAAAGAATAGTTATTCTAATAATTTATTTAAAAGAAAAAAAAAACTAAAGCATTATTTAGTCAGCAACGAAACTGAAACATGGTATCAATATTGAAACTAAATAATAATTTTCTCAAAAATTACAATAAATAATCACCTTTGTCAAAACGAATTCACTTAATTACCTGCTGATTAAAGAGGTTAAAGATTATTGGACCCATGCAGGGATCTGGTTTTATGGGTCTGATAGTGAAAGGGAAGGCATCTCTTCCCCATGCCCTTATCATGTGTATTGCATCAAGGCATTCGATCGCACCTTGTGAGTTAAGAACCACGACCATTGGCTTGAAGTTGAATTGCCACCTCCTTTTGATGTACTTAATACCAACGATTGGTGTGCTCGTTTCGTAACATACAACATACCATGACATTTTTTTCTTCCAATAGTTAAATTTCTGAATTGACTCTGCCGTCCATTGTTCCACTACTGGAATCCAGACAATCTTATAATCATGATGTTCTTTTTCTAGTCCATTATGGATTGTGTCGAGAATCTCAAAATCAGCATCAGAAATGTCTAGTTCTGAAATGAACAGCAATACATTCTTTCCCTTCAACAACCGATCAACTCTAACCTATTTGTTTAGCGCGCATGCATATGCAGGAAATTTCAAGTTATCATCAGATTATCAACATAAAAATAAATGAACAAACAAGTACCACTTTTTTTTTAATCATAATTCACCTTAAGAAATTTAAGCACAAGCAAAGGGGTAAGAACACACCGGTTTCTCAATGCGACAGTAGTCAAGATAGGGCGGCAGAGGATACATCAAACAAGTAAAAACATCGATGATACCATTACGGCTTACAATGCTGGTATGAAGTTTCCTGTAAGCCTCCCACTCCGCTGCATAAATCAATATTTATATATAATATTATCAGCATTTGACATATGCTAATTAAATAATATTCCTTTTACAAGCTAGGCACTTGTCAGGGATGTGTTTTGAAAAAACCCTAGCATCATATATAATTCCAAAATTTGAAATTGATGTCTGCATATTAATTAAACATAAACATGCATGTATAAGATATCAAGGAACATAATAATATCATACAAAGAGCATTTACATGTAAATTTTTTTCCAAATACATACCGACTACCAATTTGTATGTTTCAACGGTTTGTTTTAGTGTTGTGAGCTCATGTTTTAGTATAGAAGCCAGCGAAAAGAGGCCTTTCCCTGCAGTGGAAACCCTGAAACCCGCACAATAAACAGTTTTGAAATAATATCAAGACTTGTTATATATTTTTTGATGCACCAAAACTTGGTGTATATCAGGAACGCTAAATAGTACGAATTCAATTTGACGAACCAATGTACGAACAAACGTGGCAACATGCAATTCTGTTGCATTTCAGACACTAAATGGAAAACAAAAAAAAAAAAGAAAATTAGGCTATTTGACAGAAATCATGCCACCTGGTTCGTCAACCGTTTTCGTATAGTGTCTCGAACCAATGAGCATTTTCGTATTTTATATATATATAAGGGAGACTAGATTCCATTAAATACTGAAACAACCAACTAGTGGAGTGAAGAATCATGGAAGCAAATTTGCCATAAGTGAGGTAGTTAACATGATTGCGGATAATAATTTGGTTCAATAGAATTTTATAAATTCCAAGTAACAGCGTACGAATTTAGAATTTGTGAAAACTCAATCTCTCAATTTTTATCAACGGTTAAATGCATATATATGTATTAATATTTAAAAGAGTCAGATCTTACTTGGTAAATAAAGATATCCCACTTACCTGTCATAAGTGAGGTAATTAACCTGTGTCATGCAGGCTACAACAACTTGGATGGCGAAGAACGAATAGCGTTCAACATAGGCTGTGATTTCGGTCACAACTGACAGGTCATCGATGCAGTCTTTCTTGGATAGGCTGTCCAGTTCTAGGATGAAACCAACCAATTCCAATGTCAGCTTGGTTAAGCCATTAAGATTACTAATTGCTGTCTTAAATTGGTCTTCCTGGTGAACCCTAATAATTTCATCCACTCGCCTAAGGGATGATATTAACAAAGCAAATGGGTTCAGTTGTTGGCGATCAATATAAAACAAGAGCTCCCCATACGACAAAGCAAATGCTGCTAGGGTCAGCACTGCCCTCTCAGCCCCTGAATAAGTTGATAGAATATCCACTATTGAAGCTGAGACATCACGCTTACTATCTGCTTCGCATGCCACCTGATGTTTTATGTATTTACTTATCAACTGATGCAACATATGGACGATATATAGTGTAAAATATAAGACTAAAGTTATTAATAGATAAATATTTAATATATGGTTTGAATTAATTTATTTTACTTTAAGAAAAAGCCTATAGTTAAAATATTTTAAAACGAACTTTTAATTAAATGTATTTTTTAAGTCCAAAATAAATCAATTCAAAAATACCTAGAACATTATAAAGTATAACAAAGAGGCTTATTCAAAATTTAAATAGTTATATGATTCGATTTTATTTTATTTGGTTGTAAAACATGCATAACAATTAAAAATGTACTTTTAAAAAATAAAAAATAAAAAATGAAAGTTTAGAGAAGATAAAAAGTTAAGAAAAATATAAATAAAAGAAATAAAAAGCAATATATATATGTAAAAGCAATAATAAAGAAAATAACAAAGCACGTGAGTTCAATGTATACCGTGCAATAAATTCGCTTAAGTATATTTAATGCACAGTTGATAATGGGAACGGGCTTGTTCTCTATAATGATCATTTCATTGTTGCCCTCCTGCACCCATGTGAATCTCAAGTCAATATGAGCATATACAAAATTAAGATATATAAGAATCAATTTTAATGATGAGGATTACATGTTCTTATTTTTTGTTTCTTTTATTATCTTTACATTTAAATTTTAATAAGTGTTTTAAATTTAATTATATGTCTTATTTTTATTTAATTTATTTTATATTTATCAGAATTTAAGTGAAAAAACAAGGAAGAAGATAAGAAATAAAGACAGATAATCTCCATCCCAATTTTAAAAGGCTTTGTGTGTGTGTCTCAGAGAGAGAGAGAGAGAGAGAGAGAGAGAGAGAGAGAGAGAGAGAGAGAGAGAGAGATCACCAGCAAGCATTTTTCAGCAACAGAGGTGGCATGCTTGAGGACACCTTGCACAACATTGAAAAGAGAATTAAAATCCTCTTTCACTTGAACTGATTTAAATTTGTAGTACTCAAGCTCAGTGGCATGCAATTCAATTTGCTCAACTTGCATGCTTCCCATACTGAGTTACATATGCAAGGAAGATGAGATTGGAAGCACAGCCTAACAGAAAGATTTGGCGAAACGTATAACTTGCTAGATAAAAGGCTTTGGTGTGAGCCTTATTGTCCACAACCTCAGCCCTATTTATAACCTTTGTGGTAAAGGATTTAAGATTAAAGAAAGACTTGGGATACATTTAATTAAAATGACCTTATTAAGGTAATTATAGGTGTTTTAAAATATTAGGCTGTGGAAAACGATTTAGGATTAAAGAAATACTTGGAATGCATGCGATTAAAATGACTTTGTTAAGGTATAGTAACAACTAACAAGTGTCTATAGTCCATCAAGTCTTTGTTCACTGTGAAAGAAAGACTTGGTTAGCAACAGGGATATATATTAATCATATTATATATTGAATTTGTGTCATCTGACCCGGAACAACAAAAAGGAGAGGAAATAATTAGAAAAAAAATATGCTTTCTTTTTTGGAAGAGTATAAACCCTTTTCCTTAACCTCTTCTTTGTTTCAATTAGAGAATTTTGACCAAAATAAAATAACACATTCCAATTGATGTTACTTCTCAATGATAAAAAGTGTTTGGCTTGAAAAAAAAAAGATAATAATTACATGTTCGGCATTAACAATGTAGAAGGAGATTGATAAAAATCATGATAAATTACAGTTATTTCCCCTGAAGTTTAGTAAAATTACACTGTCATTTTTCTTATTTGCACTTCACACTAACCTCTCTTAAAACAAATGGATAGAAGAAGTAAGTGTAATAACAATAAAAATCACCTCAATGGAGACCAGTATGATTTCTGAAATAATGAGGGTGTCAGGTATAATTAGGCCAAACTTCATGAGACGTCAATGTAATTTGCCCTAAAAAAAATAAATTAAATTACAATAAAAATTACACCTTTATGGAATAATTTCTCAAAAATTTAAATTGAATTGGGTAATTTACAATTTAACCTAAAAATATAGAAAAAAAGGCTATAATGTGGCAAATTTGACAATATTTCAAGAATAGATTTCAAAACAATATTCTACAAAGGGAAAATTAAAAGTCTAAAAAATCATATTTAATTTTGTCCAATGTGCACTTTAGTCCTGTAACTTTTGAAATATGCATCATGGTCCTACAACCTTTAAATTTGTGTATTTTAGTCCAAAATCATGACATCTATCAACTTTGGACATAGTTCATTATGTGAGAGTCGTGTGATGTTAAAAAAAATGCACTTATATTTAAAGGTCACATATCTCTCACGTGATGAATTTTATCCAAAAGTTAATGTACGTCACGATTTTAGATTAATATATACAAATTTGAAAGTTGCGGAACCTTGACGTACATATTAAAAATTACAAGATTAAAGTGTGCACATCCAACAAAGTCCAAGGAAGTTTCTTGGATTTTTCCATTTTATAAATTAGTTTTAAAAAATAACATTGTTAATTCAGGTGTAGCTAGTTGGGCAGATACAAGTTCCTACTTCTTAAGCCACTTTGGTCCAAATCCACTTTTTTGTTATGTGCTATTAGACTTGAATGTAACTTTAACATTTTTTTTTGTTTCTCAAAGTGTCCCCCATCTGAAGGTGAGAGACTAATCTCTCGAGCCGGACAGGACCCCGTAGGGATGCAAAGCTCTCCCAACCAAGTTTTAACGCAGCTGCATACCCAAGACTCGAACCTGAAACCCTTGGTTAAGCTAGAACAACCCCTACCGACTGATTTGGAATAGAAGAATACAAAGGAGTGTAGTGATATGTTTGCATTCATCATTTAGTTTGATATTGAGAAAGAAAAAGAGAAAAGGGAGAACCTGATGTGCCTCTGCCTGATGAGGAAGTTCTCGACGGTGAGAGCCAAGACGTAATCAAGCTTGTTTTGGGTCTCATCCAGAAAGCCATAATGGACCAGAGCCTTGCTCTGCCCTGCACAGCCACCAAGCCGTCGTCGTCCACCATTACAGGTGAATCGCGTAGCTCCGACCACACCACCAGATCCACGCGCAGCCACCACCCAACTTCAACCCAGAACCCAGATCTGCGAGCAGCACCGCTAGATCCACGGCCAAGCATGCGTCTCCGTCTACCTAGCGCCTGAACTCGTGACCCAAGCCACAAATCCGTCATCCTTGCACCTCTCCCTAGCGCGCGCACCACTATGAACTGACACCATCAAGCCACTGTTCTCTCTTTTTGTTATTATTACGGGTTGTGAGCCTTTGAATCTAACCCCAAAGTTTGCGAGTAAGGGAGGTCGCGAACGGCTGAGCGGGGTCGTAGGTGGTCACGGTGGTCACAGGTGGGCAGAGGTCACAGTGGTCTGTAAAGGCTCGAGCGGTGCTAGAAACCTAGAACTCTAATGACTGAGAAGCGAATGGGTGCGAAGGTGGCGAAGACAGATCTAGTGTGCTAGTTACGAGTTCACAATGACGGCGACCTGTTTGGCACCAAATATGGAAATAAGAGAATGAGTTGAGAGATGGAGATGAGAAAACGAGTTGAGAGATGGAGATGGAGATGAGAGAACGAGGGTTCAGAGGGAGTGAGAGAAATAGGGTTTTGAGTTGAAATTAGGGATTTAGGTAGAAATTTTAGAGACGGAAACAACACTCTGTCTCTGTCTTAAAAGAATTATTATATAATTTAGAGACAAATCACATATGTTTCTAATATATTTTGAATTTTTTAAAACATTTATTTGACTAAATAGATATGAAATTAGAGATGGATAAATTTCATCTCTAAATTCTGTCTCTAAACATATTTGACTTTTTAAAACATCACATTGACTGAATAGAGAGGGAAAAATCTGATACAGGTAAATTCTGTCTCTAAAATTCATCTCTAAGTATATTTGACTTTAAATTGACCAAACAGAGATGGAAGTAGAGACGAAAAATTTTGAAATGGATAATTTCCATCTTTAAATTCTGTCTCTAAATTTTAAATTTTATTTTTCCTCTCTAATTTATCAAATCTGTCTCTGTTTCTATCTCTATTAGAGAAGGAATTTTTTTCATCTCTAATTTCCGTCTCTAAATCAAAAATTTCTAATAGTGTCATCCGAAGGTGAGAGACTAATCTCCCGAGCCAGGTGTCGCAGCCATAATCGCGACGGGACGACCAAAAAATATAAAATCAATAGAGTCGCCACCAATGTTTATTTAAATTGGGAAAACATTAGAAAAATCCATTGATCAGGAAAACTGGTCTTTTGAAAATGAGTTTGGATTCGGGAGTCGATTACAGGTAGAGAAGGTATTAGCACCCTACACTGCCCGTACCATGAATGGTACCTTAAGTTAGTTGTGTAAATTTTAATAATATCAAATATATTTATTTTAACCCCTTTAAACAAAAGACTTTGTAATTATTTATTATTTTTTCATTTTTTAGTTTTTGAAAAGAAATAAAAGAAATAACCAAATTATGAAAATTTATTTTTTTTTTGGCTTGACAGAAATAGATTTCTGCTCCTACGTATCTCCTGGTGCAATGAAGAACTCAAAGTCACGTAATTCTTTAGAAAATGATTATGGGTTGATTGATTTTAATTAAGAAAAAGATTTTTAAAAAAGAGATTTTGTTTGAAAACAAATCCATTCTTGCACGAGGTTCAAGTTAACATCAGGTTACTCAATAAACCCTTATGATCCAAACGACATTGAAGATAGCATCCGCTATTCAATTATCATCATTAGTCATTGCATGGATTAAAAGATTTTTATTTTATTTTAAGGCATACACAAGGACAACTAAATAGTTACACAAACAACACATTGTCATACCATGAGTCAAGTAAATAAAATAACATAAAAACTAAATTAAACACAACAATGAAAAACAAAATTTTTTTTTATCCTTTAACATTTTTTTTTCATTTTTTATTTTATTTTTAAATTTTTCTCTTTTTTATGTTTTTAGATTTTTTCTTAAAATAAAAAATAAAAATAAAAAAATACAAACAAACCAAAAAAAAAAGGGAGAGCAAGCTTACCTCAAAGGCGTATAAAAATGTTATACTCAAAGAATTCTGCACAGAGTCTCACGCGTTCTCTTCAAATCGAACCTTGAAAAGCAACCCACTTGCATGGAGGAAAAAATTTTACTAAAGTCTCGGGCTCTTATACTTAGTATTAAGCCCAAGTAAAAATAAATTTACTAAAGTTCTCGGGCTCTTATACTTTGTATTAAGTCCAAGTGTGTAATTTTTTTGGATGTGTCCAAAACAAATGAGAACCACCCCTATATATAGGAGGAGGGGAGGGGGAAAGAGCATGACTTCACCAATGTGGGACTTAGACACTTTAGTTTTTCAACTTTCTTCATTTTTTATTTTTTCATTTTATTTTTTTTAGATTTTCATTCATTTTTTCAAGGTTTAGAAATAAACTTTATGAACAAAATTGAGTGTTCATACCTTAATTAAGTAACAAAAATAAAAAAAATATGGACAAAATTGGGTATCAACAGCTGTCTCCCTTTACTTTACATTTAAACTAAATGAAAAGCAAAGGAATTGATTTAATTTTGTCCATGAAAATTTGATTTTTCTCCTTTTTTGTGTAGATTGATGTAAAATGCAACAAAAATAAAAACAGGAAAGGTAAAAAGCTTGCAGAGTCGGGTATCCTGCTGAAGCTTGAAAATAGAAAAGGCACAAAGCTTGCAAAGTCGGGTGTCCGCTGAAACTTGACAGAAAACTTAAAACAGAAAAGACACAAAGCTTGCGGAGTTGGGTATCTGCCGAAGCTTGACAACAGAAAGGTAAAAAGCTTGCGGAGTCGGGTATCCTACTGAAGCTTGAAAACAGAAAAGGCATATAGCTTGCGGAGTCGGGTATCCTGCTGAAGCTTGAAAACAGAAAAGGCACAAAGCTTGCAGAGTCGGGTATCCGTCGAAGCTTGACAACAGAAAGGTAAAATGCTTGCAAAGTCAGGTATCCTGCTGAAGCTTGAAAACAGAAAGGCATAAAGCTTGCGGAGTCGGGTATCCGCTGAAACTTGACAGAAAACTTAAAACAGAAAAGACACAAAGCTTGCAGAGTCATGTATCTACCGAAGCTTGACAACAGAAAGGTAAAAAGCTTGCAGAGTCGGGTATCCTGCTGAAGCTTGAAAATAGAAAAGGCACAAAGCTTGCGGAGTCGGGTATCCGCTGAAACTTGACAAAAAACTTAAAACAGAAAAGACACAAAGCTTGCGGAGTCGAGTATCCACCGAAGCTTGACAACAGAAAGTTAAAAAGCTTGCGGAGTCGGGTATCCTGCAGAAGCTTGAAAACAGAAAAGGCACAAAGCTTGCGGAGTCGGGCATCCTGCTAAAGTTTGAAAATAGAAAAGGCACAAAGCTTGCAGAGTCGGGTATCCGCTGAAACTTGACAACAGAAAGGTAAAAAGCTTGCGGAGTCGGGTATCCTGCTGAAACTTGAAAACAAAAAAAGGCACAAAGCTTGAGGAGTCGGGTATCCTGCTGAAGCTTGAAAACAGAAAAGACACAAAGCTTGCGGAGTCAGGTATCCGCTGAAACTTGACAGAAAACTTAAAATAGAAAAGACACAAAGCTTGCGGAGTCAGGTATCCGCCGAAACTTGACAACAGAAAGGTAAAAAGCTTGCGGAGTCGGGTATCCTGCTGAAGCTTGAAAACAGAAAAGGCACAAAGCTTGCGGAGTCAGGTATCCGCCGAAGCTTGACAGAAAATGTAAAAAGCTTGCGGAGTCGGGTATCCGCCGAAGCTTAACAGGAAAGGTAAAAGCTTGCGGAGTGGGGTGCCCATCGAAGCTTGACGAGAAAGGTGAAGAGCTTGCCGGGTAGGGTGCCCGTCGAAGCTTGACAGGAAAGGTGAGGAGCTTGCAGGGTAGGGTGCCCGTCGAAGCTGGACAGAAAGGTAAAGAGCAATAGGCACAAGGCCCTGACTTGCTTTGGAAGTGATGGGTACAAGGACTGATAATCACATATTTTATTCATTAAGAAACTCTTATGTTTAGTCATTTACACTCTCCATATTCTTAATTGATTGAGTTTGGTATGATTTTGTGAGTTTGAGCTCAAATTGGTCCTAATTGAATATTTTCAGCATTATTAAGATTTGACACTGTTTCTGTATTTTGGCCATAACTTAAGTTCCTAATATCTGATAATCATGAATTTTACCTTGTAGGAAAGCTAAGAGGAAGATCTATAACTTTGATGAAGAGCTCGAAGTCCTAAACAGATGTCTACGGAACCTAAGTTTACATGGAAGTCAGAATACGGGTTCTGTCACTAGAATCCGAATGGTGTGCACTCATAAAATCATATTTCAAGCTGTAATAATGGAGATGGGTTGAAATTTGGATAGTTGATAGTTAAGATCCAAATAAACAACTTTCATGAAGAATACTTTTTGAAAAAAATAAAGTCTAATGGGTCAGTTTGAGCTTGCAAGTCGGAACAGAGGTGCTGAAGTTGGGTTTGAGCAACCTGCGGTATTTGGGTCATATCTTGGGTTGTAGGAAGCCAAATTAGATGATTCAGATATGCATGTTATAGCCAAGACAAAGATCTACAACTTTCATGAAGAGTACTTTTCATGGATCTGAAGTATAATTGGTCATTTTTGGCTTCCAAGTCAGACAAGAAATTTTCTTCCTCAACTACTCCACTCAACCACTCCACTCCACCAACCCACTCCACCAACCCACTCAACCACTCCACTCAACCACTCCACTCCACCAACCCACTCATCCACCCACTCCCCTTTGTCCTTTTGTTACCCTAGACTTCTATAAAAGGCACCATTGGTTATCATGAATGACAAGTTGTATTCTCCTTCATTTCTCTCATAGTTTCTTCTTGTTTTTTCATAGTTTCTCATAGCTTTTGTATGTTTTGATGCTCTCCTTCATGGTAATGGAGGGCTAAGCTACTTTCGGTCAATTTAGAACTCTTGAAGAGATTGTGGTTTGGATTCTTGAGACCTTGGTTATGTATTGTATTTGATTTGTAATTGAATTTCTCTTTTCTTCTTCTTTTTTTCTTCTTCTTGATCTTGAATACATGAATGGTGATTCTATTTATATTGATCTGATTTGATCTTGGTTTAAGATTGAGATTTATGATGAAACTTAGAACTGATAGATTTAAACTAATCACATAAATGAAGATTGAGATTTATGATGAAACTTAGAACTGATTAATCTAAATTAATCACAGAATTGAAAAGGTTAGGTTACTGATTTGTGCCTAAGTTAATTGAATTTGGTACTTGAAATTAACATAGATCTTCATGAATGGTGTGATTGCGGATTTGTGTTTATCACTTGTTAATTGAATTCTAGACGATCGTCTAGTATGAATTCTGGATTTGATGCAGAGATCTCGGTTAGATCCAAACTAACAATTCAATTACGCTTCAAGTGTTCTATGAAGGGTCTATAATTGAATCCACCCAATCTTGGATAGGTTTCTAAATTGATCGCTTTCTTTAATTGTTATTTCTTCCTTTAATTTTGTTAAGTGCGATCTTAAACTCACAAACCCCCTTTGCTATACTTTCACTTGATTTGATTAAATTGCATCTACAATCCTCGTGGAGATGATCCAGTGTTGTCACTGTGCTACAAGCTTAGGTAATAACTTCGGTTATAATTTTGACTGAGTTCGGCGCTCGTCAAAATTTTGGCGCCGTGTGCTTAGGGGATTAGTAAGTGCAATCTTTTCATTTTAAGTGTTTTTACTAACTTTTGATTTTTATTAACTTTTCTAACATTTTTATCCATTGTCTAGTGTATTTTGCTTATTTATTTGTTTTTGTGTGATGCATGACTAGGTCCGAGCCTGATAACTTGGTTGACTTTAATCCTGAGATTGATAGAACCTTGCATAGGTTGATTAGAGCTCGTAGGCTAAGTGCAAGAATTGCTTTTGAATTTGATCTTAATATTGGGAGTGAACTTGAGATCTTGAATAATTCTGAAACCATGGCTAATAACATACAGAATAGAACTCTTAAGGAACTTGCTGCTCCTAATATAACTAACCAGTCTTTGTGTATTCAATACCCAGATCTTGATACTGATTTTGAGTTAAAATCTGGATTGATATATTTGTTGCCCAAGTTTCACGGTTTTGCAGGTGAGGATCCCCATAAGCATCTAAAGGAGTTTCATGTGGTTTGTTCAACCATGAAGCCACATGGGATCTCAGAAGAGCACATCAAGCTGAGGGCATTTCTTTTCTCACTTGCTGATGCAGTCAAGGATTGGTTATTTTATCTTTCACCAGGTTCAGTAACAAGTTGGACTGACATGAAGCGGTTGTTCTTAGAGAAATTTTTCCCTGCCTCTAGAGCTGCTGCCATTAGAAAAGATATATATGGCATAAGACAAATGACAGGAGAGACCTAGCATGAATATTGGAAAAGATTCAAGAAGCTGTGCTCGAGCTGTCCCCATCACCAAATCACCGATCAACTCTTAATTCAATATTTCTATGAAGGCTTGCTGCCAAATGACAGAAGCATGGTGGATGCTACCTCTGGAGGAGCCTTAGTAGACAAGACCCCTGCAGCAGCGAGAGATTTGATAGCAAACATGGCAGCCAACACCCAACAATTTAGCACACGAATTATTACTTCAACTAGAGGAGTCAATGAGATTCAATCATATCATGTAGACCAACAGAGAATGGAACACAGACTTGATGAATTAACTTCTTTGGTGAGGCAGTTAGCAGTGGGACAGCATGCACCAATGCAGATGGCTGCAACTGTGTGTGGCATTTGCTCTTGTTCATCTCATCCTATTGATGCATGTCCCACACTTCAGGATGATGGTTCTATTTTTCCAGAGCAATCTGTTGCAGTAGCTGGTATTTTTTCTGGTAGACCCCAATATCAGCAATCACAGCAGTAGCCTAGATATGATCCATTTTCTAATACCTATAACCCTGGTTGGAGGGACCATCCCAACCTAAGATATGGAAATTATGGTCAACAGCAACAATAGCCCTACCAACAGCAGTAACCGCAGTTTAGATACCAAGCTACAGGCCTTAGCAACAAGTACCAACCACCTGCATTTAGGCAAGCACAACCTGCACCGCCACCTATGCAAAGAAATTTCTCCAAATACCTATTCCGGCCAGCCCACTCCACCGAGCCACCTTTCGAAAACTTGATGAAACAGTTTCAGCAGAATGTCAATGCCACCATCCAGAATTTACAAACTTAAATTGGGCAGATGGCAACCACTCTGAGTGAGCTGAAAAGTCAAGGGTCGAACCAATTGCCTTCACAAATAGTCAACAACCCAAGAGGCAATGTAAGTGCCATTAGCTTGAGAAGTGGCGAGAAGTTGACGGTCATACTCCACCACAACCTGAACTACAAGTGCAGCAAAGAACCGAAGGTGACCGTAAACGAGAAGAAAGTGGATAGCTCGGTCCAAAAATCGGACACGAAGAAATGTGCGAGAGAATTCAAATCTGGTCATTTCACTACCTTTTCCAAACAGAGTCGCACGGTCAAGCATACCGCACAAACGAAATAGAAAGAGAAGTCATGGACACATTCAGGAAGGTAGAAATCAATATTCCTATCCTTGATGCAATCAAGCAGATTCCCAAGTATGCCAAATTCCTCAAAGAGTTGTGTACTCACAAGAGAAGACTTAAGGGTACTGAGAAAATAAGCATGGGCAGAAATGTTTCTGCAATGATTCTACCAAGCATGCCACAAAAATGCAAAGATCCTGGAACTTTCACAATTCCTTGCACGATAGGTAACTCCAAATTTGAACATGCAATGCTAGACTTGGGTGCTTCGATTAATGTCATGCCTATGTCAATATATCAGTCCTTGAACATTGGCACTTTGCAACCTACTGGTATAGTGATTCAGTTGGCAAATAGGACCACTGCTCATCCTGCAGGAGTGCTAGAAGATATGTTAGTTCGGGTGAATGAGCTAATTTTTCCAAATGGACTTCTATATTCGAACATGGAAGATGAGTCTTCAACAAACCATGCTCCATTGATCCTAGGTGACCTTTCCTCAAGACACCAGGACCAAGATAGATGTGTATTCGGCACCCTTTCCATGGAATTTGGCGACGATGTGGTACAATTTAACATTTTTGAGGCCATGAGACATCCCCAGAGGAGCATTCTGTTTTCCATGTTGATGTGATTGATATGCTAGTTGACGATGCTTATCTTTGATATTTATCTTTGAATTTCCCGATATTGCTTGATTTTCTCGGATTCTCATTACTGTGAAACATGTCTTGGCCGTGATATTGTACCATGTGCTTTGCATATGCTAAGATTTATGCGATTATGAGTGGTGATATAGTCACTTGACTTGAATGATGCAAAGACATGTGAAAATAAGAGTCGAGTATGTTGAATTAAATGTTCTTTGAGTTAGTTGTTTCAAACGACTTCTTTGCGCCTCCATTGTACTGACCCCCATCCTTAGAATTAAAGATTTTTCCTGGACCATCTTAAATACGCATATTTGGAATATGGTGAGAAGCTGCCTGTGATTGTTGCTAAAAATTTGCAACCTGATCAAGAAGAAAAATTACTGCAGGTTTTGAGGCAGAATAAACAAGCCATCGGATGGACACTTGCAGATCTTCTTGGTATCAGTCCCTCCACATGCATGCATAAGATTTTGTTGGAGGAAGATACTAAACTAGTACGGCAACCCCAAATGAGACTGAACCCCCTGACTCTGGATGTGGTAAAAAAGGAAGTTACCAAGCTACTGCAAGCTGGCATTATTTATCCCATATCTGATAGTAAATGGGTGAGCCCCGTGCAGGTTGTTCCAAAGAAATCTAGGGTCACAGTAGTTAAAAATCAGAACAATGAGTTACTACCCACAAGAATTCAAAACAGCTGGCGGGTTTGCATTGATTACAGACGACTTAACCAAGCCACCAGGAAAGATCATTTTCAATTACCTTTCATTGATCAGATGTTAGAGAGACTAGCTGGCAAGTCGCATTACTGTTTCTTGGATGGATATTCGGGTTATTTTCAGATCCATATAGTCCTAGAAGACCAAGATAAAACTACTTTCACTTGCCCATTTGACACATTTGCATACAGAAGGATGTCTTTTGGTCTGTGCAACGCTCCAGGCACCTTTCAAAGGTGTATGGTAAGTATATTTTCTGACCTTTTAGAAAATTGCATAGATGTATTCATGGATGACTTTACTGTCTATGGCTCTTCCTTTGATGCATGTTTGGATAGTTTGACTCAGGTTTTTTTATAAATGCATTAAGGCTAACCTTGTTCTGAATTTTGAGAAATATCATTTCATGGTAGAGCAAGACATAGTTTTAGGGCATATAATATCTAGCAAGGGTATTGAGGTAGATCCTGCAAAAATAGATGTTATTTCATGCCTATCTTACCCCACATGCGTGCGGGAGGTTCGTTCTTTCCTTGATCATGCAGGTTTCTATAGGCGATTCATAAAAGATTTTAGCAAAATTGCTTTTCCACTATCCAACTTGCTACAAAAAGAAGTGGAGTTCCATTTTGACCAGAAATGCAAGGATGCCTTCAATCACTTGAAGTAAGCATTGACCAATACACCTATCATACAGCCACCAGATTGGACACTCCCATTTGAGCTCATATGTGATGCCTCTAATTATGCTTTGGGAGTTGTTCTTGCACAAAGGGTCGGTAAAATATCTCATGTCATCTCCTATGCTTCAAGAACTTTAGATCCTACACAAGTCAACTACACCACCACTGAAAAGGAACTTTTAGCAATTATTTTTGCTTTAGACAAATTTTGATCATATTTGTTTAGTTCTAGAGTGGTTGTGTTTTCAGATCATACAGCTCTGAAGTTTCTCCTGAAGAAGCTTGATGCAAAGCCTAGGTTGATTAGGTAGATTTTGCTCCTCCAAGAGTTCGATATTGAAGATAAAAGTGGAGCGGAGAATTTAGTGGCTGATCACCTAAGCCGAATTGAAAGGGAGGCAGATACTTTTCCTATCCATGATGTCTTCCCTGATGAGCAGCTTTTCAAGCTGCAAGGTAACACTCCTTGGTTTGCTGATTTGATAAATTTCTTAGTTGCTAGTGTTTTCCCTGCACATTTTATTAGGGCTCAGATTGATAAATTGAAGAGTGAGTCAAAATATTATGTGTGGGACGATCTTTATCTGTGGAAATTTTATAGTGACCAAGTCATTAGGAGATGCGTGCCTGATAATGAATTCCATTCTATTCTTAGCTTTTGTCATACACTTGCATGTGACGGTCATTTTGGTCCCCAAAGGACTGCTAGGAAAGTTTTGGAATCAATTATATTGGACCACTCTATTTCATGATGCATATGTGTTTTGTAAATCTTGTGATCAATGCCAAAGAATAGGAAACATTTCTCGAAGGAATGAGATGCCCCAGAAATCCTTATTGTTCTGTGAGATTTTTGATGTATGGGGTATTGATTTTATGGGACCCTTTCCTGTTTCTTTTGGTTTTGTTTATATTTTGCTAGCTGTTGATTATGTATCCAAGTGGGTGGAGGCGAAAGCTACTCGGACTGATGATTCCAAAGTTGTTGTGGATTTTGTTAAATCACAGATTTTCTGCAGGTTTGGAGTTTCGAAGGCCATCATCAGTGATCAGGGTTCACATTTTTGTAATCGAAGCATGGAAGCTTTGATGAAAAAGTATGGGGTCTTGCACAGAGTTTCTACACCTTACCATCCCCAAACTAATGGGCAAGCCAAGATTTCCAACAGGGAGATCAAGCAGATACTCCGAAGACAGTTCAACCTAACGAGAAAGGACTGGAGCAAGAGGCTTGAGGATGCTTTATGGGCTTACCGGACCGCTTATAAGACACCAATCGGGATGTCTCCGTATCGGATTGTTTTTGGAAAAGCTTGCCACCGCCGGTGGAAATTGAGCATCATGCATTCGGGCGGTGAAAAGGTGCAACTTGGACCCGGATCAAACGGGTATGGAGAGGAAGGCTGCAACAGTGCAAGAATTGGAGGAGATCCGCTTGGAGGCTTATGAAAGTTCCAAACTTTATAAGGAGAAGACCAAAGCCTTCCATGATAAGTTGATTCTGAGGAAAACATTTGAGATTGGTCAAAAAGTTCTCCTCTATAACTCCCGCCTCCGACTCATGCTTGGCAAATTAAGGTCTAGATGGGATGGACCATTTATTGTTACTAAGGTTTTTCCTTCTGGTGTTGTTCAGATTAAAAGTGAGGTCACTGCCAAAGCTTTCATCGTAAATGGACATCGCCTCAAACAATATCATGAACTTCCAAAGAATGCAGAAGTGGAGGTGATGAACCTTCTCTATCCGCATTATGAATGAAAAAAGGAAAAAAAAAAGAAAAAAAATAGCTGTGTGCCCGACAATGAGGTAGGTAGTGCCATTAAATTTTGTCACTCGAAAGCATGTGGAGGTCATTTTTTTTCTTCAGCGACAACAACTGCGAAAATCTTGCAGTATGGATTTTATTGGCCTACTTTATTCAAGGCCTGTTACACCTTTTGCAAAAGCTGCGGAAATTGGTCAAAAAAGTTCTGCTTTGAGATTATCATCTGCACCTACTCCTTAGAAAATTAAGATCTAGGTGGCGCGGTTCTTTTGTTGTCAAACACGTGTATCCTCTGGGGCCGTAGATATTGAGGATCCTAGGAATGATAATGTGCTTAAAGTTAATGGACAAAGACTCAACCATTCCTGGAAAACCAAGTTCTTGAGTTCTTTGTGTTGCCGGTTAAGTGGCGGATACGATACTCTGTGACTCTCAAGTCGGTTTATTTTTCAGTTTCCCAAAATAACTGAACCCTTCTTTTCCTTGAAATGGATGTTATTCTTTTAAACCTGAGCAAACATTTTCCTTCTCTTCCTCAAAATGCTCTGAAAAAAATCTACAAAGTTCGATGTCAAAGATTGAGACTGTTAATGCACAAAGGTATGACAGAAGATGTACGCTGGATAATTGAAGCAAAGGTCCAATTAGCAGGTGAGTCCTCAATTTCATTTGACTCATATATGTCCGGTCTTGGAAGAAGTTCATATTCTAAAAGGAGAAGAGCAAAAAGGTTACAAGTCTGTCACAAATGTGGACGATGGAACTGTAACAAGCGATGTCGTACTTTGGGGATGGTTTCCGTAAATAGAGAAGATAAAATTTTCTTCATTAAGAATGGACTGAGTAAGGAGTCATTAGATGATATCTTATTGACTCTTGAGACGCATTCTTGTGGATTGGTGCATCGTGAAATTCTTAAATTGTGGAATCTCTTCAAGGATGAAGAAAAATGCTACGATCTTGGGAATTTGACTCTAAAAGACCACTGTTTGCCAATTTATAAGAAAATTGGATGGGAAGCTTATCCTCGACTCATAGAAGACGTTTAAGCCAAGTTCGGACGTTAAACCGAGAGCGGATGTGAGCCATATCCACAAACAATCTGTACATATCATCCTCTTCTTCTTCTTCATGTCATCTTTCAAACAAAAACAAAAACAAAAACAAAAAAAAGAAAAAAAAAAAAAAGAAAAAAAAAAAGAAAGAAAGAAAAGATTATGTGTTTATTAATTTCAACCTTTTCTGACAACAGCCAACCTACCCTTATAGGTGCAATTATTCCCCTTTCCATTCGTTTTCTTATTTAAACACTCTATTTTCTCCATTTTCCTTCAACTCAGAAACACTCAAAGAGAGGAAGAGTATAGAATGGGGCCTTCTATTCGTAACCTCAAAAATGTCTGTGTTTTTTGTGTATCGAGTTATGGGAAGGGATTAGAGTTTGTAAACGCAGCTAGCACTCTTGGTCGATCACTTGCTGCGAGGAATATTCATCTTGTATATGGGGGAGGTTATCGTGGGTTAATGGGGGCTGTATCACTTGCTGCTTTTATAGGAGGCAGTCAGGTTTTAGGTATTATTCCTAAACATTTAGCTGAAAATAACATCACTGGAAAGACAGTTGGAGAAGAAATTCAGGTAACATCTATGCATGGACGAATGAAAATAATGGTTGACAATTCTGATGCATTTCTTGTCTTACCAGGTGGTTTTGGTACTTTGGAAGAAATTTTTCAAATTGTCTCTTGGGCCGAACTGAACATCCATCATAAACTCATTGGTTTGTTGAATGTTAATAATTTCTTTAATCTTTTGTTATCTTTTCTTGACAAAGCTGTGGAACAGAAATTTATCACTCCTTTGGCAAGACAATTTCTTATCTCTGCCTCCACTATTGATGAGCTCATTGATAAATTAGAAGCTTTTGAGTATGTACCTGATAAGGTATTAGCTCAGATAGATTGGTCAACGAAGCGCAAGGAAGTAACAAGAAAAGAAAGCCAGATCTGAAACTTTTTCTTTAATGGGTTTGATTTTATTGTACTTTATTTCTGTTTAAATTTGTGTCAGCTATCTCCAACAGGTAATATCTTCTATCCTTTACTCATCTATATTTTAACATTGAGGACAATGTTGTGATCTAGTTGGGGGGAAGGATAGTTGACCCAAAAAAAAAAATTGTTGTTGTTTTGTTTGAAAAGCATGATATAATTATCATGGACTTATTAAATCAATTAGTGATGGCAGAGTAAGGAGTAATTTTAATCTTGAGACGTATCTTAATTGGTGGCAGAGTAAAGAGTTTTTTTTTAGGTAGTAATTAATTAGTATTAAATTGTGGAAGTACTAAAGTTTTATTATTTGATTTCTTTTCAGGGTCTGATGCGGCACTGACAGTGTGCTTCTTTTCTGCCTGGCGTTGATTCACTTCTTATCAGGTTGTGTTGCTCTTTTCTATATCTCTCTTTCACATTGAGGGCAATGTTATATTAAGTGTGGGGGAGAGATTTTAGCATTTTTTTTTGTTTAAAAAAAAAAAGGTTCATTGCATGATTGAATAACTTTTCTCCCTTCTTGAACTGATATGCTTGGTGATGGATGATTGAATTGATGAATTGAGTTTGATGGATGCATACCTTGTGAGATTTTGAGCCTAATGGATGGATTCAACATTTATGCCATTCTCTTCTTTCTTGTGTGATTTTCACTCATGTTAATGACCACTCTAGAACTTGCTTTGATTCTTTTTGAGGCTACATTTCACTTGCATGCATGAACATGATTGAGACTCTCTTTCTTAATTAGCTAGTTTAACCGAATAGCCAACCTTGTTTTCAATATGATATCAAGCATTCTCTTTTGACTTCTTGAAAATTCTCTGATTCCTGCCAACCTTGTATATTTTCCTTTACTTAACCCCTTTGAGCTTATTTGACCATTCCTTGTTTCTAGCTCATTACTTAAAAGAACATCAGCTTGGTTAATGGATGAGTTTTTGAACAAGTATGGGGGTGTGTGTACAAAATGGTTGTTGAAAAAGGAAAGAGTGCCTAAAAAAAAAGAGAAAAAATGTATGTATATAGTTATGTTCATATATATAAAAAAAAAAAAAGGATTGGGAAATGAATATGTAAAAGGATATACATTAGAGTTAGGATGAACTTTTATGCTTGTTATTTGAACTCAGCTCTCATTTGCTTTTATTCCCTTTGGTATTTATCTTCTCATATCCATTTTATCCTCTTCTGTTACCTTGACCTCACTACAACCTTGAATAAAGTTCTCATGATTTGTGTGTGCATGTGTTTTGAGTAGTGGAGAAGTAGAAGATAAGCAAGCTTATGGTAGTGCAATTTTCATGGGTTGAATTGAGTGAAATACCTACCTTTTAAACACTTGAGAGATTGAGACGGAATCTTGTGAAGATCTATCATTCTCGATTCATGTTGAAGATACCTTGCTTGTTGGTTTGAGATGTGGAGAATTGTTAACTCATGAATGTTTTGATCCCTTGAACCTTTGGTTGTTCTTCTTGATTGTAAAATTTTGGGCTCTTGAATGTCGTTGGAATTTAAATTTTTGTTAATTTCTTATGTCCTTGTTTTGGTCTTGAGTTTTGTCCAGGAGTGCAAAAAGCTAAGTGTGGGAGAATTTGATAATCACATATTTTATTCATCAAGAAACCCTTATGTTTAGTCATTTACACTCTCTATATTCTTAATTGATTGAGTTTGATATGATTTTGTGAGTTTGAGCTCAAATTACTCCTAATTGAATATTTTCAGCATTATTGAGATTTGATACTATTTCTGTATTTTGGCCATAACTTGAGTTTCTGATATCTGATAATCATGAATTTTACCTTGTAGGAAAGCTAAGAGGAAGCTCTACAACTTTAATGAAGAGCTCGAAGTCCTAAACAGATGTCTAAGGGACCTAAGTTTATATGGAAGTCAGAATATGGGTTCTGTCACTAGAATCCGAACGGTGTGCACTCATAAAATCATATCTCAAGCTGTAATAATGGAGATGGGCTGAAATTTGGATAGTTGATAGTTAAGATCCAAATAAACAACTTTCATGAAGAACACTTTTTGAAAAAAATGAAGTCTAATGGGTCAGTTTGAGCTTGCAAGTCGGAACAGAGGTGCTGAAGTTGGGTTTGAGCAACCTGCGGTATTTCGGTTATATCTTAGGCTGTAGGAAGCCAAATTAGATGATCCAGATATGTATGTTATAGCCAAGACAAAGATCTACAACTTTCACGAAGAGTACTTTTCATGGATCTGAAGTATAGTTGGTCGTTTTTGGCTTCCAAGTCAGACAAGAAATTTTCGTCCTCAACCACTCCACTCCACCAACCCACTCATCCACCCACTCCCCTTTGTCCTTTTGTTACCCTAGACTTCTATAAAAGGCACCATTGGTTATCATGAATGATAAGTTGTATTCTCCTTCATTTCTCTCATAGTTTCTTCTTGTTTCTTCATAGTTTCTCATAGTTTTTGTATATTTTGATGCTCCCCTTCATGGTAATGGAAGGCTAAGCTACTTTCGGTCAATTTAGAACTCTTGAAGAGATTGTGGTTTGGATTCTTGAGACCTTGGTTATGTATTGTATTTGATTTGTAATTGAATTTCTCTTTTCTTCTTCTTTTTTTCTTCTTCTTGATCTTGAATGCATGAATGGTGATTCTATTTATGTTGATCTGATTTGATCTTGGTTTAAGATTGAGATTTGTGATGAAACTTAGAATTGATTGATCTAAACTAATCACATAAATGAAGATTGAGATTTGTGATGAAACTTAGAACTGATTGATCTAAATTAATCACAGAATTGAAAAGGTTAGGTTACTGATTTGTGCCTAAGTTAATTGAATTTGGTACTTAAAATTAACATAGATCTTCATGAATGGTGTGATTGCGGATTTGTGTTTATCACTTGTTAATTGAATTCTAGACGATCGTCTAGTATGAATTCTAGATTTGATGCAGAGATCTCGGTTAGATCCAAATTAACAATTCAATTGCGCTTCAAGTGTTCTATGAAGGGTCTATGATTGAATCCACCCAATCTTGGATAGGTTTCTAAATTGACTGCTCTTTAATTGTTATTTCTTCCTTTAATTTTGTTAAGTGCGATCTTAAACTGTCAAATCCCCCTTTGCTAAACTTTCACTTGATTTGATTAAATTGTATCTACAATCCTCGTGGAGATGATCCGGTGTTGTCACTGTGCTACAAGCTTAGGTAATAACTTTGGTTATAATTTTGACTAAGTTCGACGCTCGTCAAGGACCCAGAAATTAAAAGAAAAATGGGTATAAGACCCTAACTTGCTTTGGAAACGATGGGTACGAGGACCTAGAAATTAAAAGAAATGGTGTTGATTTTGTAAATGAATGTGATGCCAGAGATGATGCATGATGTAATGGATACAATGAATGTAATACCAGAAGACAATGCATGTGATGCCAAAGGCGATACATAATGTAATGGACGCATGATGATGCAATGGATGTGATGCTTGAGGACAGTGCATATGATGCTAAATATAATGCATGATGCAATGGATGTCCTACTGTAGAGATTCTCATGAACAAATTGAGTAAGCAATTTTTTGTTTTTTTTTTTTTTTTTTTTTTTTTTTTGTTCTTTTTTTTTTTTTTTTGCACATCAAAGCTTTGGTTCCATAACCCTTAAAGACTTTTCCCCACAGCAGGATCAAGGTCGAAATTCATCTATTTGTTTTATGATTTGTCTGGTCATTCTTTCTTTTCTCATCAACACTTAAAGGGTCTCGAGCTAGAAAACTTTATGCAGTGGGCCTTGAGCCTAAAAATTTGTACAATGAGCCATGAGTCGAAGAAGTGAATGCACTTGAGAAAAACCCCTTTTTTTTGCCAAAGTTTTGAACCAAATGCTTCCTGGAAAACTTATATTCAAAGGGGATCATTGCCAATCTCATCTTGTTCAAATTTCTTTTCATTAGATATGGCTTGTGTAGAAGCTTGGAACTTTCTTTCCCCAAAGGTTCTTATTTCCACCGGATACACTTCAATCTGAATTATCCATTAAGGATGTCATTTCCTTCATCGATTGAAACTCTAGAGTTCCTTTGGCTTGAGTTGTTCAACAAGAAGCTACTATTAGATGGTTAAATTGTACTATTGTGCTCATGTTCACCAACTTGAAGCATCATGTACCAGATATGCATGGATTCAAAAGTACAACATGAAAGAAATTTACTACCCGAGTGACCTTTTTTGACTGATTTTGGGAGTATGACTACACGAAGGACATTTACAAAGGATAAAGACACAAGTAGTGGAATAGTACAAAAGTCAAGAGGTTTTTTTCTTTTTTTTTTTTGCTTTTTTGACCCAGTTTGGATGTGATTGATCTTTACTTGACAACTGGACATCATGACCATTGTTTTATCAGGTATCTACAAAAATATGCCTCTGTGTAAGGTATCAAAAAAAGAATCTGACTCAATATATGCCATTTAAGAACAAAGATGCCCAATGTAGGTCATTTGACAACAAAAATTGTCCCAGTGGGGAACTTGAGATTTTTTTTTCAGTGTAAGGTCAAATAAAACTAGGCAAATTGCCCTAGTTTAGAGCCGAATTGAATAGGGTAGAGATTTGTCCCAATGTAGAGCCGGATTGAACCAAGATTTGCCCCAGTTTGGAGTTTAATTGCACAGGACAGAGACTTGCCCCAATGTAGAGCCAGATTGAGTCAAAAGATTTGCCCTAGTATAGGCTAAGTCGAGCTAAAGAAGAAAAATTTGCCCTAATGTAAGTCTCCCTTTTTTTTCTTATCTTTTTTTTTAGACCGCCCTTATGGGTTTTCAGCCTATTATTTTTTTTTTAATTTTTTTAAAAGAGCAAGGATTGAAAATTCAGCAGTGCATAAACTTTTTGTCTCAAAATTAAAGTTGATGAAAATGAAAACGACCTTTCATTGATCAGAATGGACTTTTTAAGACTTGTAATGTGGCCAAGGTTAGGGGTTATGAAAGGAAAGGTATAAGGCTCAAACAAGTGTTTAAAGGTTAAGTGGGACCAAGGATCCTTGTTCAAACTTGAACTTTGTCAATTGCTTTTACACTTTCAAGCATACTTTTCTCTTGTTGTTCTCCCTCTTTTTTTCATCATTGTTCAAACTTGAACTTTATCAAATTTTCTGCTTTTACTTTCCGCCCCTTTCACTTTTTCTTCCTTCCCTTTTTTATTGTGTTTTCAAATAATCACCTTGACAACCTTTATTTTGTGTTTTCCCCTATTGTAGGGGTGATCCTTATCCAGGGTTTATTGAAGGAAGCTTTTAAGCTCAAAATAAGACAACGAGGGAAGATGAATTCTTGTAAGAGAGAAAGATAGTCAATCTTCATTTCAAATCAGGATTGCTCATTTTCAAAAATTTTAATTTAGAGACAAAAAGATAATACACACTAAATGATTATTTATTTGCTCCTTTTATTTTTCTCTTTTTTTTTATTTTTTGTTTTTTTGTGTGCAAAGAACACCTGCACTCATGGGTCTCATGACCACAAACAGTTTTCACAATGAGAGTCCAATAGGATATGAACCAAACGAAAGTAAATAAAAAACATAAAAGAATGACAAAAAGGATCTGACAAGAACATGAGTGCCAAGAACATGGGAAAAAAAAATAAGGTATGCTGAGATCCACACAAATCCATCATATTAATGCTTCAAAAAAGTTTACATAAGTTCAAAACCCAAACGATTTTAATGATTGAACAAGCATGGGGGTTAATACAAATAAACCATCGTCTCATATAACAACTTAATAAACAAATCAGAATACTAGTCGCTCAAAATTTTCCAGTGCTAGCGGACTCTAGGGTACAGTTTATTCTTGACGGTTAGAAAAATGAATCACCACTTTGTTAAACTTTCTAAGGTTGCCCCTGATCAACCATTGTAGGCATTCGTTCCTATTGCGGATAGGCATGTGTAGAAACCTCTGACAATGCTTGGTGATTTACTATTTAGGTAACCGTTGTCATCCATGAGTTTTTCTGAAGCCCCATTTAACTCATTCGACTTGAAGTCCACCCTCAGTCGGTTTAACATTTTCCATACTCGTCTGTCCGTCATTCATTTGGTGTAGTCTTCCCTTTTTCATTTTTCTTTCAATCATTTCACCAATTACCACGATATCTAAAAAGTTCGATGACACACTCCCAATCATATGATTATAGAATGGCGTGTGCAGTGTATCAGTGAACATAACAACCATCTCTTTTTCTGACAAAGGGGGTTCTACTTGTGCAGCTATTTCCCTCTAGCTCTGAGCATATTCCTTGAAGGTCTCAGCATCCTTCTTAGACATGCTTTGCAGTTGTATTCTATCTGGTGCCATGTCAATGTTGTATTTATACTGCTTTACAAAGGCATTAGCTAAATCCTTGAAACTCCTTATGTAGGCATGCTCAAGATGTGTGTACCAATTCAAGCTGCCCCAGTTAAACTGTCTTGAAAGAAATGGATTAACAATTTGTCATCGTAAGCTTGTGAAGCCATTTTGCGAATGTACATTGTCAAGTGATTCTTTGGGCAAGTAGTCCCCTTATATTTATCAAAATCTGGGACCTTAAACTTTGGGGGAATGACAACATCAGGGACAAGACAAAGCTCAGTAGCATCCTTGAGGCCATAACAACCAGCTCTTTCAATGACCCGTAATCTTTCTTCCAAAGTTTCCCATCTCTCTTTGAACTGAGGATTTTCAACAAAAGAACTCAATGGGTATTGAGGCATGAAAGTGGTGACAAAATGTTGCACTAGTGGGGTTCCACTGGTACCTGGGTAATGGGCATATGGTTGGGTTGTGCTCAATGAGTTTGAAGCAGGCATGCCACTGTCAAGGGAATTGGCAACCCGTGGTGGTACAAAGCTGGAAGGGAAGCCATATGATGGGATAAAAGGGAGAAATGGGTGTTGTATTGGCGGGGTTTCATTGACATTCAGCCGGGTGACTTGAGTTTGGGTATTGTTCAGCAGGTTTGAATTTGGTGTCACTGCTAGCATGCTATTACCAGGGAGATTGGTGGTTAATGATGGTACATAGCTGAGATGGAAGCCATAAGGAGGGAAGGGTGGCACTTGGATTTATTGAGAACTGGTGACTGAGGGTTGAGTAGTGATTGGCATCACAACTCCTTGAGGATTGAAGCCTTGGTATTGCGAAGGGGTTGGAGAGAAACCCGGACGGGTGAGGAGGTGTGGTCGATGTCCCTCGTTTGCCACCGAGGATTCCCATTTATGCTCATTCTATTTTCTATGGACTGTAACATCTCCATCATCTTGGACACTTGTTCTCTGAGTTGATTCACCTCATCCTTCAGCTTTTGAGTTCGTTCTATTTTGTCCATGATCCTTGCCTGAGAACGAGTCCTGTAAGGGTGTCGCGGAAGCAATTTTTTCGTTATAGTGCCCACTTTTTCGCTTGGTGAAACATGATGTGAATATGCAATTATCAACATTGACTGAACAAAATTGGCAACATGTATGCATGCAAAGTATTATGCAAATGAAATTTTTTATTTTTTTATTTTTAAAAAGAATGCTATGAATGTCATGGTAATGCAAAATGATGTATCTTTTTCTTTCTTTTCCTTTTTTAGAGTTAGGAATGCGATGAAAATGCAAGATGATATTTTTTATGGGGATGTAATGCAAATGCAAGATAATGTATCTCTTTTTTTTTATGCTAAGAATGCTATGAAAATGCAAGATAATGTATATTTTTCTTTTGTTTTTGAATGCTAAGAATGCTATGAAAATACAGGATGATGTTTTTTTTGTTAGGAATGTTATGAAAATGCAAGATGATGTTTTTTTTTGCTTTTTTGATGCTAGGATTGTCATGAAAATATAAAATGATATTTTTTTTTCTTTTTTATGAATGCTAAGAATGTAATGAAAATGCAAAATGATATATCTTTTTTTTTTAAAAGCAAGAATGAATGACATGAGAGATAGATGAATAATGAAAAAAATGCTAGGAATGAAAATACTATATCATGTATCTTTTTCTTTTTTTTTGTTGAACTTTTTTTTAACCAAAAAGAATGCATGGATGAATGACATGAGGAATAGATAAAGAAAAAGTATGCTCCATTTGTGTCCTAATCAGGTGTAACCTAAGGAGATGGATGTCTTTAAATTTTTTATGTCATTATGTTCAATCTACTAGTGCAATATTTTTCAAGACAGATCTATCTTCTAAAAAGTCATGGTCCCCAGATTGCCCCAATCTCGAAAGATAAGGACCTAATTCATGAATTAATAACAAGTAGGGATAAACCCTCTCAATATGACTAGTCCATGATACTGGTAACAATCTGAGTGGTGTCCTGACAAATGTCAAGTGAGCATAAAGCTCCTCAATAACAAAAGTCGAGACCCCTCCTACTCCTCGGGTTCGCACAGACTCGGATATAGAGCCCAAAAAGTGTGTGAGGTAAGTGATAGTGACGTGTGTGAAGGAGCATACAAATCTGTACAAAAACTTAAAAGACCAAACTACTCCAACTTGCAAAACATATATACAATAACCAACCAGCAATCGCCTACCCTAAGGTTTCAACAATTAAGCACAAAAGAATATATATACAAGTAAGTCATGTCAAAATAAACACAAAAAACTATATAAAATATATTTACAAGCAAATAATAAAAAAAAACAAAGAAGAAAAAAAAAAGAAGGGTAAAATAAATAAATAGGAATTATTAATGATTTGCACGACTAACAACAATAGGCCTGACTCTCTAAATATCCCCAGTAGAGTTGCCAGCTGTCGCAACCATGATCGCGACGGGAAGACCAAAAAATATAAAATCAATAGAGTCGCCACTAATGTTTATTTAAATTGGGAAAACATTAGAAAAACCCTTTAATCAGGAAAACTGATCTTTTGAAAATGAGTTTGGATTCGGGAGTCGATTACAGGTAGGGAAGGTATTAGCACCCTACACTGCCCGTACCATGAACGGTACCTTAAGTTAGTTGTGCAAATTTTAATAATCTCAAATATATTTATTTTAACCCCTTTAAACAAAAGACTTTGTAATTATTTATTATTTTTTTATTTTTTATTTTTTGAAAAGAAATAAAAGAAACAACCAAATTATGAAAAAAAAAAATTTTGGCTTGACAGAAATGAATTTCTGCTCCTACGTATCTCCTGGTGCAATGGAGAACTCAAAGTCACGTAGTTCTTTAGAAAATGATTGTGGGTTGGTTGATTTTAATTAAGAAAAAGATTTTTGAAAAAGAGATTTTGTTTGAAAACAAATCCATTCTTGTACGAAGTTCAAGTTAGCATCATGCTACTCAATAAACCCTTATGATCCAAACGACATTGAAGATAGCATCCGCTATTCAATCATCATCATTAGTCATTGCATGGATTAAAAGATTTTTATTTTATTTTAAGGCATGCACAAGGACAACTAAGTAGTTACACAAACAACACATTGTCATACCATGAATCAAGTAAATAAAATAACATAAAAACTAAATTAAACACAATAATGAAAAATAATTTTTTTTTATCCTTTAACTTTTTTTTTTCATTTTTTATTTTATTTTTAAATTTTTCTCTTTTTTATGTTTTTAGATTTTTTCTTAAAATAAAAAATAAAAAAAAAATACAAACAAACCAAAAAAAAAAGGGAGAGCAAGCTTACCTCAAAGGCGTATAAAAATGTTATGCTCAAAGAATTCTGCACAGAGCCTCACGCGTTCTCTTCAAATCGAACCTTGAAAAGCAACCCACTTGCATGGAGGAAAAAATTTTACTAAAGCCTCGGGCTCTTATACTTAGTATTAAGCCCAAGTAAAAAAAATTTACTAAAGTTCTCGGGCTCTTATACTTTGTATTAAGTCCAAGTGTGTAATTTTTTTGGATGTATCCAAAACAAATGAGAACCACCCCTATATATAGGAGGAGGGGAGGGGGAAAGAGCATGACTTCTTCAATGTGGGACTTAGACACTTTAGTTTTTCAACTTTCTTCATTTTTTTTATTTTTTCATTTTATTTTTTTTTAGATTTTCATTTATTTTTTCAAGGTTTAGAAGTAAACTTTATGGACAAAATTGAGTGTTCATACCTTGATTAAGTAACAAAAATAAAAAAAATTATGGACAAAATTGAGTATCAACACCAGGCAAGACCCCGTAGAGAGGCAAATCTCTCCCAACCGAGTTTTAACGCAACTGCATACTCAAGACTCGAACTCAAGACCCTTGAGTAAGCTAGAACAGCCCCCTACCAGCTGATTTACACGCTTGGTGGTAATGTAACTCTAACCTCTAACCATACTCCAAGTGAATTTTAATAAACAAAGATTAATTTAAAAAAAATGTTTTTACATAATTTCTCAATATAAAAAGATACTTTATAGTTTTGTTATTTAAATTTTTGTACCTATGAAAAAAAAAATTATAATGTGGAGAAAGTGTTCAAACGTTAAAAAAAAATACTTTTTAAATATTATATTTAAACATTAAATAACTTTTACTTTAAAAAAAATCTTCCAAAAAAACTCATTTTTTTTAAAACTCATCCAAAGTTAAGAGTCTGCGAACGTAGTGATACTTGGATATTCACTAGATGGTAAAGTAAGGACTGAATGTTGCACTTTGAACATACGTTGAGAAGTCACTATGCAAATTACATTGATTTTTATATAATTATTATAAGAGACAAATTTTTTTTAATAATGTAATAATGTATGATTGAACAATAGTGTGAAAAAATTTTACATTAATAATATATTAAAACCAAAACCGTAAATATATCAATTTTAGTTTTAGTTGAGTACCTTAAAAGATTATAATATTGAGTAAAGTTTTAATGACCAATACATTGTCCTATATATTAACGTATTAAGAATACTGTTGATAATACTATAAGAAACAAAGTACTCAATAGGAGAGATATTATTGTCAAAGGCAAAAAAACAAAAAAACAAAATACTCTATAAATTAAATAAAAATTGAAAGAATTGATAGAACTATTTATAATATTATTAATTAAAAGTATTATAATAATTGGAATATATCTTACACTATATAATATAAATAAATATATTTAAATATGTCCTACATTATATTTCCATATTAAAACATTTTAATTCTCTTTTCTGTGTTTGAAATTGCCTTAGATTTCTCAAAGCAAGTATAGTAATATAATTAATAAACTCAACACAGTAACCAACAAAGACTACAGTGTTGGACTAGTGGTGGAGTGCACGCCTATTTCTGTATCCTATTCGACCTTAAACCTGTAATATGGTTCGTGTTGTTTGCCCAGTTCACCAATTCTATAATTGAAGGGTTTGATCGGACTGGCTGAAAGTTTTTGCATTATAATATTTTTAAGTACTATATTATATATACTTATTTAAAAAATAGTGTCTCAGTAAGTTTTTTTCTTTAACATAAATTAAAATTCATACAAAAAAAAGTTCAGTAACGCTTACTATTCTAGTAAAAAAAAATTGGTTTATTAAGACAACAAAAAATAGATACAATTTTCACTCAAAATTAATTTTTGATTTATAACTTTGTTCTTTATATGTAAATTAATGTCGAGGCATTTTTTACTATGAAAAATGACATAACATAATGTCATTTGAAGATAATATCACATCATTTATCTAAGTAGATTTGAAGATATTATTATTTTGTAAGGTCAAAGTATGTGATTCATATCTGAAATAATCAAAACTAAAAATTTTATATCTACCATAGCAGAAGACAGATTTAAGAAGCTCAATCAAAATATTTAGATCTATCCAAAAGATTTCAGATCTAAAAAAACTGAATGAATTTATTAGAAAAAACTGCAAAAAATAAGATATACAAGAAAGAAAACGGAGTACGAGCGGCAGCCATCATTAAAGAAACACCAAAGAGGGGAGGTCAAAGCATCATAAAAGGAAGAGAAAACACAACAAAGGGGAGAAAAAACCTTAAATGTTTTGAAATAAATTACAACCAAACTTTTTTAAAAGTACATAAAACTCATATACTTTACATGTTTAAAAGCTTATAATTTACGTATATGAAATTATTCTTTTTGCGAAAGAGGTAAATGAATAATTAAATACGCAAAACTTTTCACTATACCCACTATTATAATTGAGGGACGATTAACTTATACCAATGAAAGTCTTTTTTCTCTTATACTCATTTTTAACCGTTAGTTTCACTTTCATCTAATGATTACATTTAATGAAATAATCTCAACCATTAAATGAAAGTGAAACTAACGGTTGAAAATAAATATAAAAAAAAAATTTATATTGGTATAAGCTGATCCCTCCTCACTATAATTTATAATGTTTATGAAAAGTATACATAAAGTTTACCTCTTTCATTCGCATGTATAATTTATAATGTTGTAACACTGTTTTGGTCCCTTTCGTAACTGATAGTGAGTAGTGAAATAGAAAGAGGATCAAATATATTAATAAAATCAAAAATAAAATTATCTAGCATCATATCTCAGTGATAATTATAAGGCTAGTGCTGTTAAACGCTTGAAGGATCGAGTTTTTGTGCGGCAAGACATTTCTCATTGAGGAGAAATTCTTGCTTACACATAATTATATCATGTTATTTTTATACACATTTACAATAAATTAGAGAGAGAAAATAATTTTTTATGTTGAGTGAGTTTAGAGGGACTTATTTTTTTTTTTTTAATTTTTTGTGAGTATGTATAAAAATAACGTAATACAATTGTGTGTAAGCAAGAATCTCTCCTCGTTGAGTTGGCTAGCTCCTTTGGGTTCTGTGCAGAACTACTCAGTTCTGTTTTCGCACATGCTGATATGATTTCAAACTATTCATCGCCTATTGGTTTAGGGATACATTTGTTACTTATAGCTCTGGAACCTCGTTTGTAAGGCTATAGTTTTCTTCCTTTAACTCTGCTGCACCCAAAAAAGGGGGAGGGGGGTGTGGAATGGACCCTAATACTTTGTACTTGCCAATTTGATATGAATTAAAAGTTGTAAACTTAAATATATATTATTTCAAGTAATAAATTTTCAGGAGTCTGAGTCAATTCATAAGAAATTGATGAAAAAAAAAATTATTGATATAAGAAAAATATTTTATCACAATAATAAAGGTGATAAAACTTGGTCACAAATAAAAAAAGATTTACTTTAATTAGGAGATCCATTCTTGGTAAGTAAATTAAAGATAAAATTAATTTTTTTATCACTCAATTAGAATCTACGCACAATAGAGGTTCCAATCGAAAAATACAATATTCAAAGTTTATTTAAAATTATATATGTAGTTATATTATCGCTCCTTTAATTATTTATTAATACCACCACTTATAAATGGGCTCAAGTATTCATTGTGTCAACCTCTTATTTACAATGAATCAAGATCTCCACTTTATAAGGAGAATTTCTAAATTGGAAACAGAATACAACACATATAATGACCACTTGATAATATATCATTTAAGCACAATAAAAAAATTAATCTAACCTTAATTTATTACCAAAAGTTTCACTCTTTCACCCAAGTAAAATGAAAATTATTTACTCGTAGACAAGAAGAAAGAAAGAGAGAAGAAAAAGAAGAAGAAAAACATAACTTCAATTTAGAACACAAGAAAATTACAACAAGAGAAACAAATAACACAATAGCATAATCTTGATCTCTAAAACCAAGATTCTCCAAATGATCAGTCAGGGCTCCCTTTTATAGAGGATGAAGGATACAAAATGACAAGGAGCTCATTAATGAGTGAGTGGATGAGTGGGTGAATGAGTCGAAAATGCTAAATAGTAGTTTGATGAGTGAAAAATTATAGAGATTTTTATCTCTGAAATCATTCAATATTGAACTTATGGCATGTGTCCGATTCTGGAAACGTGATCTTCATGAAAGTTGTAGATATGGATCTTAAATTTCAGATGCCAAAATTTTAGTCCATTTCAGTTCCTACATCTCGAGATATGCCCTAATTACTGCATACTATACAGGCTCAGCTACAACTCTTCTGTTCTAACTTGCAAGCCCAATATGACCTCCAAGCCATATGATTTTCCTCTTGTGTTCTCATGAAAGTTGTAGATTTGAGTTTTAACTTTCAAATGCCAAAGTTTTAGCCCAAGGCAATTCCTACAACTCGAGTTATGGCCTGATTACTACACACTGTTCAGTTCCAATCACAAAACTCATGTTCTGACTTTCAAGCCCAATTAGATCTATTAGATGTCTGATTTTTCCTTGGAGCTCTCATAAAAGTTGTAGAGCTCTCTCTTATCTTTCTTACAAGGTAAGATACATAATTTTTAGACATATAGAACTCAAGATATGACTGAAATACAGAAACAGTGTAAGATCTCAATAATGCTAAAAAAAATCAATTAAGCCCAATTTGAGTCCAAACTTACAAAAATAACCAAGCTCAATCAATTAAGTACATGAAGAGTGTAAATGACTAAAAATAAGGATTTATTAATGTATAAAATATGTGATTATCACAATTCATAATTGGATCTAATGAATCTTCTCTTTTCTATGATTATGTTATCCAAGGCTTAATACTTTATAAACTTCCTATTGGTTCTTGTGACTTACAATGAATTGAAACAGTAAAATATTGAAGTTTGAGGCATGTGAAGCACTGCTCTTAAGGATCATTTGGGTATAATAAAAAATCCTCCAAGGTACAACAAACTCTTCTTGATAATATCAAGGTTTCAAGAACTACAAAAGAGTTATTCTAATGTAACCTAGGAGAGAGAAGAGAGAAAAACAGAGGAGAACGTTATTAAAAATTGAATTAGTAGATGATTTTATAAAAAAAAATAGAAGGGAAAGCTATTAGCAGAATTTGCACATTATAGACTTATTCTGCACGTTGGAAGACCAAATCAAAACAAATTTTGCATATTAGAGGAAGAACAGACAGAGTCAAAAACGTGGATAAGACCAATAAGCTCAAAAAATTAATTAAACTTTTGACAAAAAAGTTTTGGGCCTTATGTTATCACGCACAGGGGACAAATCAAGGATTTGCACTAGCTACGAGCTTTCGGCCCATTTTTGTGCGCTCGAGCCCACCCTCTAATTCATTTCTTATACCAAGCCCAAGTCATAAGTTGATATATAAACTCTTCCAAAGTCTTACTTCTAACCAATGTGGAAATTTATTCTTTTGAAATATTATTCTTTTCACAACAACCCTCCACATGTTTCAAAAGAATATGAAATAAAATAAAATAAAATAAAATCAATAATTAAAAACAAATGTTTCGAATCTGGTGTTTTCTAGACTATAAACTAGACCTAGATAAATAGGACTTTAACTTACAATGTAATTGGTGAAGTTTAAACTTCTATGAACTAAAACATATTCCGTGTAAAAAATTAGAATCCCACTTGATTACATTTGCACCCTCACTTATCTGTTGCTGCTAACGTTGTTTTGCGCTTTTTGGCCATACGCGTGCCTAATTGTTCATGAGTGCTCTAGAGACTATGTCATCATCTCATAGGAGCAGCCCCACTCCACACTCACATAAGTAATTTCATCAAGTGTATACTGTACTTTATACACCACCCGTAAGGAATATGAAATTCATTAAAAGCGTTTAGTTTATCCTCACAGTAAATGCAGTCTAGCACTTTTCATGCTTCTCACACCATAAAAAAGGACAAACAAAGTGCTAGCAGAACTAACAAGTGATTTGATATTACCCATATGAACCTTTTTCATGGGATCTCTACTCATAAAAGTTGGGTTACCATCACTGTTAATTTCAAATTGGCTTAAGTCTCATTTCTCTCGATGTGGTATTTATTAAGTTCCTTCCCAAAGGCTTAGTTAGATGATCTGCCAAGTTCACTTCTGGCTTCACGTAATCAATGGATATAACTTCATCTTTCATCAACTGCTTTATCACCTCATGTCTCAACCTAATGTGTCTGTTCTTACGATTAAAAGTTTTATTATTTGCAATAGATATTGCCACCTTGTCACAATGCACAGACGCATAAGAGGTTGGTTTTATTCCCAATGGAATATTTTCTAAGAAATTTTTCAACCACTCGGCCTCATTATCGGCCTTTTCCAGAGCAATAAACTCTGACTCCATGGTGGATTTTGCAATTATTGTTTGTTTGGCTGATCTCCAAGTCATTGCAACACCACCAAAGGTGAACACATAGCTACTAGTGGATTTAATCTCATCTGAATCTGAAAATTCAGTTAGCATCACTGTATCCTTCTAATACAGTGAGAAATTCACTATAAGCAATACCATAGTCCATGGTACCTCTCAGATATTTCATTAGTCTAGCCAAAGTGGCCCTATGATAATTGTTGGGATTATGTGTATATCTACTCAATCTGCATACAACATATGTTATGTCAGGTCGAGTGAAATTCATCAAATGTAACAGACTCCCAATAATCTGTGCATATTGAGACTGGGCAACAGGATCACTTCTGTTTTTCTTTAACTGAGTGTTAGCATCAAAAGGGGTACTTACGAGTTTGACATCAAAATGTCCAAACTTCTTTAGAAATTTCTCAACATAATGTTCTTGTGACAGTATTATACTATCACACTTCCTTATGACTTTAACACCCAGAATTACACTAACTTCACCCATGTCTTTCATGTCAAATTTAGATGCAAGAAAACATTTTGTTTGATGCACTATGTCATGAAAATGAGCATGTCATCTACATATAGACAAATAATCACACATTCACTATTTATCAATTTTGTATACACATATTTATCAACTTCAACAGAAAAAAATATCACTAATTAAAGTTTGATCAAATTTTTCATGCCATTATTTAGGTGCTTGTTTTAGACCATATAAAGATTTGAGAAGTTTACATACTTTATTTTCTTGTCTAGGAACTACACACCCCTTAGGTTGTACTATACAAATTTCTTCTTCTAAATCACCGTTTAAAAAAGCTGTTTTAACATCAATTTGGTGAATAACCAATTTATATGCGGAGACTAAAGCAATCAAAACTCGAATAAAAGAAATTCTAGTTACAGGAGCAAAGGTATCAAAAAAGTCAACATTTTTGTTTTTGAGTAAAACCTTTTGTTACTAATCTAGCCTTATATGTTTTAATTGATCCGTCGGGATTATATTTCCTTTTAAAAATTCATTTGCAACCAATTGATTTTGCTCCAGGAGGTAAATCTACTAGAACCCAAGTATTACATTTTGTAATTGAATCAATTTTAGATTTAATGGCTTATTTCCAAAAAGGTGCATCAGGAGAGGAAAAGGCTTCAAAAATAGTTAAAGGGTCATCATCAACAAGATATGTGTAAAAATAATTTCCATAAGAAGTTTCCTTTCTTTGTCTTTTACTTCTTCTCAAATCCTCATGTAAATTATCAGATAAAATTTGTGTTAGAGCTTCAAAAATATTTTCTAATTTTAAGGGAAAAACATGTTAAAAAAATTCAGCATTTTTTGTTTCAGTTATAGAATTGTAATCAAGTACATCACTTTTTAAAATTAAAAATCTATATGCAGCACTATGATCAGCATACCCAATAAACATACAATCTGAAGTCTTAGAGCCTATTTTTCTTTTTTTAGGTTCAGGTAGCATTACTTTAGCTAAACACCCTCACACTTTTAAATATTTTAAGTTAGACTTATAACCCTTCTATAACTCATATGGTGTTTTACCTGTTTTCTTATAGAGAATCCTATTTTGTAAGTGACATACAGTTAATAAGGCTTCACCCCAAAGGTTATCAAGTGCATTAGAACTAATTAATAAGGCATTCATCATTTCTTTTAAAGTCCTATTTTTTCTTTTAGCTTCTCCATTGTATTAAGGTGAGTAAGGGGGTGTAATTTCATGAATTTGTCCTTCTTTTTCACAAAAGTCATTAAATAAAGTGTATTCACCACCTCTATCTAATCTAACTTTTTTAATTTTTTTTATTTAATTGATTTTCTACTTCTGCTTTATATAAAAGAAACATGTCAAATACCTTATCTTTATTTCTAAGTAAATATACCTTGGTGTCATCAATAAAAGTCACATAATATTTTTTTACCACTTCTAGTCATAATTTGTTTTAAGTCTCCTAAATTAGAATGAATTAATTCAAGTAGTTCAGTATTTCTTTCTACGGATAAATAAGATTTTTTAATTATTTTTTATTCTGCACATATTTCACATTTATTTAAGCACGTATCACTAAAACTAGAAATTAATCCAAGATATTACATTTTATTAATATAAGAAGCACTAACATGTCATAATCTAGTATGTCACATATCCATAAAGTCAATCAAATACGCAGAAGAAAATGTATTTTCATTAATTATTTGAACAATATTGAGTACAAACAGTCCCTGATAACAATAACCTTTTTCCATAAGTACATTATTTTTTGTCATAACAATTTAATCAGACTCAAAAGACACCTTAACCCCAACCTTTCCTAGCAAAGCCACAGAAATTAAATTTGCCCCTATGCTAGGTACATGAAGCACTTCGTTGAGAACTAAGGTCTTACTAGATGTGAGCTTGAAAAGAACTTTTCCTTTTCTAAGAATTTCAGCAATTCAAGAATCACCAAGATACACACGTTCTTCTCCACCCCCCACAGAATTGTAGGAAGTAAACATATTTCTATTTGCACAAATATATCTAGTAGCCCCAGAGTCTACCACTCAATCATTCACATTGGACATCAACAAGGCTTGAGAAATGACCGCAACAATTATATCATCTCATTCGACCAAGTTTTTGCCTTTGGCTTAGGAGGATTGTCATTTCTCTTCTTATGTCTGCATTGAGCCGCTCGATGACCTAACTTACCACAAACATAACAATTTTCTCCACTATTTTTGAAAGTGGGATTATTCACTTTTGACACATAGTGAGGTTTATTGTAATCATACTTTTTTTGGGTTTATTGTCATACCTTTTTTTTATTGTCAGATCGGCAAGAGACAACTATTTGTTCTTGTGTTTGAGTTGCTGCTTGTAGTCCTTCCAAGATTCTGGTAATTTCTCAATGAGTAATCCTGCAACAAACTCATCCAGTAGTGTGATCTTCTCGGCTTTCAACTCTTCCCACAACTTGTGGTATTCGTTGATCTGAGTCTTGATGTCATTTTCATCAGTCATCTCCCACTTATTGTAGTTTCCAATGATGAATTTCTGCCTCCCAACATCCTCAGTAGTTTATTTGAGAAGCATAGCCTCTCAAATTTTGTTGGTTTCCTTGTATGAACAATAGACATCAAATAATTCGTTAAATAATGTGCTAAGAATTGTATGTCTACAAACCTTGTTGGCATAAGTCTAGTCGTCTAATTTTTTTGGGCTAGCAGATGAGTCTGGTTTTGGATCTGTGAGAGCATCAGTGATGCCGTGCATGTCAAGAATAGAGTAGACACTCTCCTGCCACCATTTGAAGTTTGGCCTCCAAACATCTCGATTTTGGAGACATCAGGGAAGGGCTTGGCATAGGTGACTGTGGCAACAATTGGAGGAAGGGGTTATGTGTTAGGGCTGTTGGATCCGTTGTTGGCTGAGGGGCTTGCACGGGTAGCGGTGGCTTGTTATGGTTCGGCCATAATCTTTTGAGATTATTGGTTCCCGTGACTTACAATGAATTGAAACAGTAAAACACTGAAGCCTGAGGAGTGCGAAACACTGCCCTCAAGGATTATTTCGGTGTAACTGAAAATCTTCCAGGGTGCAACAGGTTCTTCTTGACAATGTCAAGGTTTTAAGAACTACAAGAGAGTTATTATTATGTAACCTAGCAGATAAAAAGAGAAGAGCAGATGAGAACGTTATTAAAAACTAAATTAGTGAATAGTTTTATGAAAAAACAAAAGGGAAAGTTGTTAGTAGAATTTGCACATTAGAGACTTGTTCTACACATTGGAAGACCAAATCAAAACATATTTTACACGTTAGAGGAAAAACAGACCAAGTCAAAGACGTGGATAAAACCAAGTCATTTTTAACCTCTTCAAAATACTCATTTTCAGGTAAGCTAAAAAATTTATTAAATTTTTGACAAAAAGTTTCAGACCTTATGTTATTACGCGCAAGGTGCAAATCGAAGATTTGCCCTAGTTATAAACCTTCGACTCATTTTTGTATGCGCGAGCCCACCCCCTGATTCGCTTATTACCAAACCTAAATTATAAGTTGATATATAAAATATTCCAAAATCTTACTTCTAACCAATGTAAACTTTATTCTTTTGAAATATTATTCTTTTCACAACACTTCCAACGTATTAAAGTCTGTCTATTGACCAAACGGGTCACTGATCTAGTCTCTAATTATCAAAATTGCATCTCCAGTAATTACGATGTGTGCTTTAGTTATTAATCCTACAGTTTGCAGATTTCAAACATTATTTCAACACTACTTAAAGAAGAAAAATGCTACGAACAAATCACATTTAGGGTTACATTTCTCATGTATGTCTTCATGGAAGAATCAGAATATAAACGTAAAAAAAATGAGATAAATTTAATTATTATCAAATAATAAAAATTATGAAAATATGATATAATTTGTCTATAAATATATGTCATTAACTTTGTTGGTAAAAGAACGTAGAGACACCTTTTCATTTAAAAGAAAAATTGCATTTGCAATTCGTTTTTTTTACGAAATGAAATTTCTTATCATCTTCTCCCACGCGTAATTTTCTGTGTTCCTGGAAGAGTCGTTCGAGAGACGCGTGGCCTCGTGTTATAATGATTACGTTTCGAAGGGTTTATTATTCCATTTTTAATTTTATCTATATATGTTCCGTGTTCCACTGCTAGAATTCACTTCAGTACTTGCTTTTTGCATGTGCCGAGTAGACATTTTCTTTTATTATATTTTCTTAAAAAAATTTAATAATTTTTTTTTAACATTAAATAAAAAAATATTTAATAAAAAAATTAAATATTTTAAATATTTTAAAAATATAAAAAATATTCAATATTTTTTTATTTAATAATTAAAAAAATTAATAAAAAAATTGTGTGAAAGAATTTAAAATTATTCTTTTTCGGTACAATATTACTTGTGTAATTGTGTTACTATTAATTAAACATGGAGTGGACATGATGTGATCAGCTAATTAAAGGGTGGTTCTTCCTTCAACTACTCAATCTTACATACTCGGAAACGGTAATAAATACTTATTTTAGGATGCTATTTATCATTAATTTTAAATATATTTATATAAATTTTAAATAAAATAATTTAAATAAATAATAAAGATATTCTTAGAACATGCATTTTATCACTGTTCCAGAAATATACTTTGTTTTAAAGGGTGTTAAAAATACACTCTCTAACATATTATTTATAAAATATTTTTTTTATTGAGTCATGTTACACATTAAAATATACACTCAAATTTAATTATATATTAATTAAATTAATTATACACTAATCGAGTTGATCATACATTAATTAAAGTTGAGCATATATTTTAATGTGTGACATAATCTAATAATAAAGAATGTATTAAAAAAATATAATAAAAATATATTTCTAACATTCTCCATTTCTCTTTACATTAATTAGTTTGAAATATTCCCATTAATTAATGAGAGTGGTGGCTTTGTTTGGGTCGTTTAGGCCAAAGTAGTGGAAGATCCCGAGTGATCTCTTCTTTTGGTTGGGGTAGGGTAATTCTTTAGAATCATGGTTTGGCCACGAGCGATATCAGAGGTCTTGTGTATCTAGTGAAAAGAGTATTTATTGTGAGAAGTGAGAGGTGAGAGGTGAGAGGTGAGAGGAGTGAATATTGACCATTGAATTTTTCATGAATAGTCAAGATTAGAAGTTAAATGCATGTGACTTTTTTAAGTGGTCACATGACCTTTAAGTAACTTTTAATCTTGACCATCCATGTATGATTGTATGGTCAAAATTTACTCCTCTCACTCTCTCACAATAAAAACTCTTTTCACTAAATATCTTATATATATATATATATATATATATATATATATATATGTTGACGTCATTTTGTTATAAATACAACAACTACACGTTTATTTCTTAATAGTGTTTGACAAAACAAGTTGTAACATGATATTAACCATTATCACGAAAATTCCAACCACGATTTTTTATGTCACCTTACCGTAAGTTATTTGTTTTCACACATGCGCTCACATGCTTCTAACTATTCAACGACCCCTTCGGGTATTTTGCTTATTCTTTTCTTTCCTTCTGCTCCCTGTACAGTACAATCAGCCAACTTGTTTCATTTTATGCAAGTAAACAACCAAAGGAATCAATTGTTTGAAATAAAATAACACATAAAGCAAGAGATGTTTGGTAAAGATGACGTTTAAAGAGAGTCATGGCATGACGTGAAGTTCGTTTTCAACGAAAAACTATGCATTGAAGATGCCCTTGTTCGTGCATGTGAATTCGATCAGTTTAATTATAATACGTACTATGCATGCCGTGATGCAGAAAACTCTGGATCTGGTTTTAACAATAAACAATTACATGAATGAAGACACTTATGTAATTTTCAGTGACGATTTCAAATAAAGCAAATCCCACTCTGTGCTCGTAAAGTGTTTATAACCTTACTCTAATGGCGAAAGACCAAGTAAATTGTCTATACAAAATAATGTTTTGAAAATTAGATCAGCTGAAGGATATTTTCATGGGAATGAAATCTTTTGTCCCTATTTCATGTTCTCATTCTTGTTTTCTCCATTGGTTGATTATTTAGTAAAAAAAACTTTATCTTTCTTTATTGATAATAACTTTTCTCTTAATTAGTAGTTTACTTGTTTTTTTGGTGAGTTGTAAACTTTAATTAGAGAAACACGGAAAGCACCAGAAGATTTAAATCCTTCTTCATGATTCAATAACTCAACAGTAGTTAAACTTTGATCGAAATAATATATATATATATATATATATATATATATATATATATATATATATTTTTTATATTAATGTTATCAATTTTTATAGATATGAATTTAATATTTTAAATACCTTTTTATTTTTAATTAAGATATTATTTCTATATATATTAACATTAAGAATAATTTCAGATAATATTATCATATAACAATGTTAAGTAATATTATAATAAACAAAATACTCAATAAATTAAATAAAAATATAAGAATTGATAAAATTCTTTACAATATTATTATAACACTGTTTTGGTCCATTTCGTAACAGATAGTGAGTGATGAGAAAGAAATAGAATCAAATCAATTATGTTAATAAAATCTTAAATAAAACTATCCACAATCATATCGCAGTGAAAATTATAAGGATAGTGGTATCAAAGGGTCGAAGGATGTAGTTTTTCTGCCATATGAGTTTTTTTTTCTTATTTTAAAAATAAATAAGACCTATATAAATTTAAAGCTTAATTCTGATATATTATTAGTGTAAAATTTGTTTATATATTATCTAATTTTGTGTTAATACTTTATTTAGTAAGTTTCTTATGTTAACAACTGTATGAGATGTCAAATTTATTAAATAATATAACAACACATTATTAAATGTAAGTATAAAACTTTTTAACATATACATCACCTCATATCTGTACGTGTAATATGTTTTCATCATCTGATCATAATTTGACTCATCTCATTTTTTACATACTTTCACATTTGTTCTACCACATACTTTGATGCAAGAAAATGTATTCTGAAATGATGTGTAAAAAACATTATTCTTTTATAATAAATTTTTAAAAGTCTATTAAATATAACAAATAGCCAAAAGTGCTTGAAAATTTGTCTTGAATATCAAACCAACAAAAAAATTGAATACTAAAGTAATATCCTAATATAAGGAAAATGCTATATGTATATCTCTCTCTTCCCTTACATCTCTCACATCAATAATTTGACAAAATTAGAGTGTAAGTATGTAAAAATAAAGTGGAACTAACTGTTATTAGATAGTAAATGTATGTAAATAGTATTGCTATTAACATAATATGTTTACTTTTTTTTTTCTTTTTTGTAACATAGTTAATAGGAAAGCTAGCTTGCCAGTTGTGACACTCGCATGCATTTCTTTTAGCTAGTATTATAATTTATAATTCAATCTTCATTTTAATTTATGCAAAGTTAGTTGGGCAACAAATAATATTATTTCTATACGTAGTTTTTAACATTTTTCTTTTACACTATAGGAAAAAGAGTAAAAAAAGAAGAAAAACGAAAGTATGTTTCTCTTTTTCCTTTTTTTTTAAATCATAGATAAGTGTAAAGAATAGTATAAAAAAACAAAAAAAAATACTCACATATATTTACTCCTATTATTTCATATCTAATTAATTTCATTATTTCACATTTATTTTAATTTTGCTAAGTCACGTAAATATAAAGTAATGTATACCGTACTTATGTGCACAAAGAATTTCTTAAAAAAACCACGTATAGGAAATAACATTTGTGATGGCCACCAAGGTTCTCTGCAGCGGGACATTTTTTATTCAAAGTCGGCTAGTTCCCTTCGGTTCTGTGCAGAAATTCTAGGTTTTGCTTTCACACATGCTTGCATGATTTTATACTATTCATCGACCTGTACTATTTTTGTATGTGCATGTGAATTTGATCTGTCTAATAATAATTATATGCATGCATTGTGTAAAACAATAAACAAAATATTTGTAAAAAAATTAAAAAAAAAACAAAGACATGAACGGGAAATTTTCGGTGAAGATTTTGTTAGGAAATTTACGTTTCCTAATGAATGTTGGGCATCATATTTAATTAAAAATTATATTAGCTATTTAATTTATTGGACTTGTTATTAAGTGATATAATTTAGTGAGCCCGTAGATTTCACAACTTGATGTGAGCTTAATGAGTAGATACCATATTGACTCATTATGAGATTATGAGAACTCTAATTGGTTAATATAAGTCAGAAATAGTTATGGTCCCCAATATACTAAATTATAACACATTTTTCCTTCTCCCCTTTTGGAAGAGAGACGACGGTCCCATTGAGGAGTTGGTGATTTGGTTGAGGAAGATCACAAACCACCCCCTTGTTCGTAATTGATTGCCGCAAAGATTCTGCAATAGTTGGTGATCAATAGTTATGGATCCAAGTATTTATGAAAATTCAAGAATCCTTAATAATCTGGCATGATGTAGATCCTAGACCTTATGGTGTTTTGTTCTAGGGTGTATGCATCTAGAATTTGTTTTAAAGATTAAAGAATTAAAGAATCAATCTCTAACAAGTGCTATCAGAGAGGTCATCGTTGTTAGATTATTAGGATTTGTGGATTTTTTGGAGCATAGTTAGGGTATTTTTTTTATCTTCCTATAATGATTGTTTCTCCCAATTTTTATGAACCCTAATTATGAAATTTAGGGCTTTTACCTTTTTTTTGTTGCACAATAATGTATTGGCTGAGAATGTGTGTATTTGCTGCACAATTGCTGCACGGAACCTGTGTTTTCTTTTGCGAAAGGTAAAATTTTTCTAGTAAGTTACACGGTCTACCCGTGTTGGGGTCCACAGTCATAATACGTCAAGACTGAATTCGGTAATCTTAACAGAATAAAACACAGCCAGGCCGTGTTGAGTAATACGCCTGTGACTTGTATTGATAATTTTTTTTTGGTTGGTCTAGTATTTTTAATTAAGTTAATTGAAACAACATGTTGCCAAAGTAACCCCTGTTGTGTAAATTAATTTGATTAAAATTACATAGATGTTTGCGTGAAATTATTTATGCGAACTGTACTCGGCCCAAAGGAAGAAACTGTTTGGCCAAATAATGACATGCCTACGGTGGTGAATATGTGATGATTATAAAGTTTTTATTTTTCATGTGAACAATAGTCGATCCAACAAAAGGTTGTTGTTTGACAGAACTTATCGTCAATATTTGATCATTGCATTGAGAGTACCACTTACAGTTAATCTCTCTATCCAAAGACTAGGAATTAATGTTGTGCTAGGTATCTTATGATGGATTCTCAATTCTGAATAATTATTTATTTTGTTCTCTATCCAGTTTCTGTTGCTAGTGCTGTAAATATTTTTGCTCAAGTAAATACCATCCCAATGCCGAATGGGACGAATTTCAAAGCCTGGAAAGAAGCCATGGAGATAATTCTCAGCTGTATAGATTTAGATCTGACACTTAGGACGGAGCGACCCACTTTTACTCCGAAAAACCCTGATAAGGTTAAAATTGAGAAGTGAAATCGCTCTAACCGAATGTGCTTGATGATCATGAAGTGCTCTATGCCGGAAGCGTTTCAGGGCTCTATTATTAAGAGTAAGAATGCCAAGAAGTTCCTTGAGGAAATTGAGCAATATTTTGCCAAGAATGAAAAGTCAGAGGCGAGTAACCTTTTGGCCAAACTCGTCTCGATGAAATATAAGGGCAAAGGGAACATAAGGGAATACATTATGGAAATGTCTAATCTTGCATCAAAGCTCAAGTCACTCAAGTTAGAGTTGTCTGAGGACCTGCTCGTGCACTTGGTTTTGATCTCTCTTCATGCACACTTTGGGCAATTCAAGGTGAATTATAACACTTAGAAGGACAAATGGTCCCTCAATGAACTTATATCTCACTGTGTGCAAGAGGAAGAGAGGCTGCAGAGAGATAAAACAGAAAGTGCTCACTTGGCTTCGACCTCTCAGAACAAGAAAAAGAAGAGAGCTAAGGATACTGCAGAAGGTTCTTCTCATCAAAAGAAGCAGGATGAGTAATTTACTTGCTACTTCTGTAAGAAGTCAGGACACATGAAGAAAGAGTGTCCCAAGTACGCCACCTGACATGTAAAAAAGGGTAAGTTTCTCACTTTAGTTTGTTCTGAAGTTAATTTAGCTTCTGTACCTGAGGATACTTAGTGGGTAGATTCTAGTGCTACTACTCACATAAGTATATCTATGCAGGGTTGCCTGTGGAGCCAACTGCCAAATGATGACGAAAGATTCATCTTTGTAGGCAATGACAATAAAGTTGCAGTAGAAGCTATAGGAACTTTTAGATTACAATTGAAAACTGAATTTCATTTTGATTTGTTTGAGACATTTATTGCACCATCATTTAGATGGAATTTAATTTCTATTTCTAGTTTGGACAATTCAGGTTTTTCTTGTTCATTGGGAAATAATAAAGTTAGTCTCTATCAAAATTCATGTGTTGTTGGTTCTGGTTCTTTGATTGATAATCTATATATGCTTGACATTATTGGTTCCTATAATGAAATATTGCAAACAAGTTCAAAAGGTACAAAGCAAAAATTAAATGAGAATTCAGCCGCCTTATGACACAAGCGTTTAGGCCATATCTCTAAACAGAGAATTCAGAGGCTTGTATCGGATGAAATTTTTGAACCCTTAGATCTGCCAGACTTTCAAGTCTATATTGAGTGTATCAAGGGAAAACGAACAAACATGAGGAAATTAGGTGCCGAAAGAGCTAAGGATGTCTTAGAACTAATACATACGAATATTTGTGGTCCCTTCCCCACGCCTTCTTGGAATGGATAACAATACTTTGTTACGTTCATAGACAATTACTCTAGGTACAATTACCTATATTTAATACATGAGAAGTCTCAATCCGTAGACGTTTTCAAGTCTTTCAAGGCTGAAATTGAACTTCAATTTGGAAAGAAAATTAATACTGTCAAATCTGATCATGGTAGTGAATACTATGGCAGATATAACAGATCAGGAGAGCAACATCCAAGACCCTTTGCACTTTTCCTCAATGAGTGTGGAATTGTCCCTCAATACACCATGCCGGGAAAATCCAGCATGAATGATGTTGCAGAACGACGAAACTGGACTCTTAAGGATATGGTAAGAAGTATTATTAGTCATTCTTCCTTGCCATAGTCATTTTGGGGAGAAGCCTTAAAGATTGCAGTTTATATCCTTAATAGGGTACCAAGCAAAGTAGTAACCAAAACCTCTTATGAGCTTTGGACTAGCAAAAGTCCTAGCGTAAGGCACTTGCACATTTGGGGTTGTCTAGTTGAGGCACGAACTTATAGGCCACATGAAAGAAAAGTGGACTCAAGAACAGTTAGTTGTTATTTCGTTGGTTATGCTGAACGCTCTCAAGAGTATAAGTTTTACAATCCCACATCAAGATCCTTTTTCGAAATGGGAAATGCGAGATTCGTTGAGGAGGTTGAGTTTGAGGGGGAAGGAAATATAAGGAATGTTGTCTTTGAAGAAGAACCTGTTATTGACAGTGATCAAGTCCTTGTACCTATCACTGTTCAAGAAACAGCTCCGGTATTAGACAATAATGTTCAGGCTATTATTCCTGACATTGTTCCAGAACAAGGCAACATTGATGAGGTTCTTCCTCAAGCACCACCTATAGAACAAATTCAACAACCTTAAGAAGTGTCATTAAGGAGATCCATTAGAGAGAGGAGAAACACGATATCAAATGATTACATCGTCTTTCTCCAAGAACATGAGGATGGTGATGGTTTAACAAAGGATGATCCAATCAACTTCTGTCAAGCAATGCACAGTTCTAACTCTCAAAAGTGGATTGATGTCATGAAGGATGAGATGAAGTCAATGAAGGACAATGATGTTTGGGATCTCATAGAATTGCCTGAAGGTGCAAAGCCCATTTGTTGTAAATGGATATTTAAGACCAAAAGGGATTCAAAGGGCAATGTCGAGAGATATAAAGCTCGTCTTGTTGCTAAAGGCTTTACTCAAAAGGAAGACATTGACTACAAAGAGACTTTCTCTCTGGTATTCTCGAAAAACTCCTTTAAGACAATAATGGCACTAGTAACTCATTTTGATTTGGAGGTACATCAGATGGATGTCAAGACTAAGTTTATAAATGGAAACATTGACGAAATGATTTACATGGCACAACTAGAAAACTTTGTGTCAGGTGACCTAAAGTCTATGGTATGCAAGCTAAAGAAATCCATCTATGGTCTCAAACAGGCTTCCCGTTAATGGTATCACAAGTTCCATCAAGTCATTACCTCGTGTGGTTTTGAGGCAAATGTCATTGATGATTGTATATATCACAAGTTCAGTGAGAGTAAATACATCTTTCTGGTATTATATGTCGATGATATTCTGCTTGCTAGCAACAATATAGGCTTATTGCATGAAACGATGAAATTTCTAGCAAAGAATTTTGAGATGAAATATCTTAGGGATGCCTCTTTTGTATTGAGTATTTAGATTTTAAGAAATCGCTCTCGAGGTATCCTTAGGTTGTCACAAAAGAGGTATATCGATAAAGTCTTAAATAGATTCAAAATGAAAGATAGTAAACCAAGAGACACACCCATTGCTAAAGGAGACAAGTTTAGTCTAAAACAATGCCCCAATAATGATCTTGACATGAAAGAGATGCAAAAGATTCCCTTTGCATCAGTGGTAAAGAGTCTAATGTACGCTCAAGTTTGTACTCGTCCTGACATAGCATTTATAGTGGGAGTTTTGGGAAGATATTTGAGAAATCCTGGTATGCAACATTGGAAAGTGGCCAAACATGTGATGCATTATTTGAAGAGAACAAAAGACTACATGCTCACTTACCAAAAATCTGACAGTTTAGAGATCATCGGGTACTCTGATCTCCAATTTTGCGGGATGTCAAGAAAGAAGGTGCTCCCCATCATGCTACATCTATGTGTTGCCTGGAAGAGCTAACTCATGGAAGTCTGCTAAATAGGCTCTTATAGGTTCTTCGACCATGGTAGCGGAGTTCATAGCTTGTTATGAGGCGTCCAACCACGAGATATGGTTGCAGAACTTTGTCATTAGTTTGCGTGTGGTTAATGGCATTGACAGACCACTGAATATTTATTGTGACAATAACTCAGCAGTTCTTTATTCCAACAATAATAGGAGCTCGATGAAGTTGAAGTTTATCGACATCAAGTTTCTAGTTGTTAAGGAAAGAGCTCAAGATAGACAGACTTCTATAGAACATACAGGGACAGATTTTATGCTAGCTGATCCATTAACTAAAGGCTTGACACCTAAGGTTTTTCATGAGCATACTGCTCATATGGGTATTATTCCTGAGGATACCTTAATTTAGTGGGAGTATTTTTATGTTCTATGTTTTACTTTGAACATTGTGTTATTTGATTTTCTACTGAATAAAGTTGATGGTTTATGATTCTATTTTTGAACTTGTTTATGCTTTGTATATGCAATATTAGTGTTGCATTTAAGGACTTTGGATTGATCTCACTAAGGACTAAAGAAGGACCAGTTGGAAATAGGCATGTCTGAGATCACATTACATTTAATTTCCATTTTACTTATTCATATTTGATCTATGTCATTAAGTATATTGCTATGGTGATCATTGTGGTTTAGTTACGCTTTATTGTGATAAAAGCTACAGTGATTCCATAGCTAATATATGAGATGGATCAGATTGTATTAAGGAGAAATCTAAAGATAAATAGCATACGGATGCGCGCCTAAAGAATTTGTAGTATAATTGTTTCAGGAATAATATGAAGCCCAAGTGGGAGATTGTTAGGAAATTTACGTTTCCTAATTAATATTGGGCATCATATTTAATTGATAATTATATTATCTATTTAGTTTATTGGGCTTGTTATTAAGTGATCTAATTTAGTGAGCCCGTAGGTTTCACAACTTGATGTGGGTTTAATGAGTAGATACCATATTAGTCCATTAGGGGATTATGGGAACCCTAATTGCTTAATATACGTCAAAAACAGTTATGATCTCCAATATACTAAATCATAACACAGTTTCCATTCTCCCCATCTGGAAGAGAGACGACGGTCCCATTGAGGAGCTAAGGCGATTTGGTTGAGGAAGATCACAAATCACCTCCTTGTTCGTGATTGATTGACGCAAAGATTCCGCAACAGTTGGTAATCAATAGCTATAGATCCAGGTATTTATGAAAATCCAAGAATTATTGATAATCTGGCATAATGTAGATCCTAGGCTTTATGATATTTTATTTTAGGATGTATGCATCTAGAATTTGTTTTAAAGATTAAAGAATTAAAGAATCAATCTCTAACAGATTTCACATAAATTTTAGTGTGAGACTACCTTCTTAGTGAAGCAGAATGATTAGGTAAAACCTTTTTTTAAAGTATGGTGGCTTATGATTTGAAATCGATGCCAATATATTTGGCAAATTTAGCAACAGGAGTTGTGCTATTTAGTACGAGATGAATTGCGTGAATCTATATGGCAAAGAGAAAACTGAAAATCATTTGGGGTAAAAAAATAGAAGAGAAAGAAATGAATCGAAACGACTACAACCAAAACCATTTTTGCAAAAGTGATGAATTGATTTTTGTACCACTTAGCATTATTGTAGTAACAATCGTGTTTAGATTATCACTCTTTTTTTTTTTTTAATTTGAACCAAATACACACAATTTTTTTTTAATGCGGTTAGGTTGTATTTAGACATCTTACATACATCTCATTAACATACAATTAAATAATCTCTTCATTCTCTTTTATTTGTTATTTTAGAGAAGAATAATTCTAAATCTTTCTAATAATTCTCCTACTTACTAAATAAAGACAGCATTGAATATTTTTTATGTTTTCAAAATGCATTTATTTTATTTAATACTTTTTTATTAAGTATTAAGATGATTATTAAGAAGATGTTTTACGAGAATATAACAAAATTCTTTAGAGAATTAAACAAATATTTAATACTTGTTTTCAATTTTACCCTTATTTATTGCAATCTCTACTAGCACATTAAACACTAACACAAAATATTAAAGAGAAATTTAAGGGTAATTTTGTTAAATATAAGTTTTTCTTCTTAAAATTTAGCGGTTAAATTAAGCTTTTGGTCTTATAATTTTTATGCATTTTCAATTTGGTGTGGTTCCTATAATTTTTTTTTAAAATCAATCCTTAAACTTATTACCATTTTTAAATAAGTCCCCACCATCAAGTGCTGTTATAACACTGTTATGTTATCTGATGTGGCTAACAAAAACTAGGGTGGCTTGTGTTTTTTTTTGTCCCACCTCATTCGCATAGTTGGCATCTGTCTCATCTATAATCCATGTGACTCCTTAAATTAAACATTCTCATAATTAGCAGCCAAGAAGAGAAACGCTTGAACAAAGAACAATAATCATGAACGAAAAACTCCATGGATTATGATGCTGTCGAAAAGCTTCATTTCTGAAAACGTTTTGATGCGTCTGCATGCCTTTTGATTTTATGTTTTGAGTTTTCAGTAACCCGTCTTATACAACTGCCCCCCCTCCCCCCCTCCCCCAAATTGATTTGATTTTACTCTCGGTATATACATTGCGGTTTTTTGTTGTTGAATATTGTGAAGAATCTGTAAGAAAGGAAATGAGAGAAAAAAGAAGAAAAGGAGAGAAAGTATCTGAGAGAAGGAAAGAGAAACTCAGAGAAAAGTGTGATGGACTTCACTGATTGATTGACTGAATGAATTGATTAACTAACTAAGCTTCTAACAACTAACTAAGCTTCTAACCGACTCTGTTAGTCTCAACTAACTCCTAACTAATTCTATTGAACTTAACTAATTAACCAATCAGTAACTATCTCTAACATCTTTATTTTTATTTTTACTCTAAAAAATGTTGTTTCCTCAAATTAAATCTAATTTTTACAGCCAATGTTTGATTGATTTAAATGATTCGACACTTGTTCCCCTTAAATAAAGTCTCAAGTTTGAATATTGTGAATGAAAAAAACAGCGCTAACTTTATGGTCTAATGCGGCTTGACTCTGGATTAGTTATGGCTCAATGCGGCTTCCAGATACTGAAGAATTTACACACAAAAAAATCTAATTATTACAATCACGACTTTATGGTTGCAGCCAAATAAGTTGGCAACCTAGCATGTACAAAGTAGCTTTCCTGATATAAAACCAAAGGACAAAGACATTCACTGTCAGACACTCAGTGCCAAGAGACCGGGTCTCAAAAATAAAATTATATTCAACTGAATTCAATAATCAATAATAACATCTTCTAAAGTGTTGATAGGAGGGATCCCACCATTGGACTTCTGAGCAGTTTGCTTCATACGAGCCATCGATTGGAGAACAAATAGTGAAGAAAAAAGGAAGAACAAGCGCAGAAGCAAGAGGAGATGGAGTTTGGAAATTAGGATAAAACAATCACAGATTCCAACAACTTTTTGGCAATTTCAGACAAGTTTTGTTGGTGAATGATAGGCAGTGGAACAACTTTAGCTACAAAAAATTGATGCTCTCAAACAACACAAAACGTACAGATCAACAAGGTTCATATCGATACTAGATTAATGTAGAATCAAATGATAAAGGCAATCAGTACCAAGAGACTCAGTCTTAAAAATAAAATTATATTTGGCTAACTTCAATAATCAATAACAACGTTTTTTAAAGTGTTGATAGAAGGGATATTTATAACCCTCAAACAAAACAAACTAAATATAAATTAAATACAACTAACGAATGATAAGATTTGAGATTTGATAAAATTTCTTTAAAACTAAAATCCTAATAATTGAAATATTAAAATAGATAAAATCTCTAAATAACATAATTATTTGTAAAATATTAAATTATTAAATTCATAAATAATCCTAATCTATTTTGCATCATTTTCTCTCTTTTTTTCCCTATTTTTTCCCTACCTTTGTATGTTTTGCTTATGAGGATTTTGTTTTGCCCTTTCCAGTGAATAAATATGTTTGGCACAGGAAAAATACTAACACGTAGAGAACCGTAGGAGTGCTAAAAGGACTGTGAAGGGCATCCAACTCGTAAAAAGACCCTTCTTAAACCTTAACCAAGATGTCATTGGAATGGAAACTGTTGGATTTCTAACTTATTTCATAAGCTAGAGAAAGAAAGGTTTCATGAAAATGGAACAGCTTTCAGTACAGGACGTCTTGAGTATTCTAAAGTTTTATTTTCATATCTAATTTTTTATTTTATTATTATTTTGGTGGGAAATTTTAAGTGGATGAGTCAGCATCTGAATGGGAAAGAGAAGAGTAACACCATGTCATATCATTTAGACATTTGCCAACTTAGCAATACGTTAATGGTGTTATAATTGGAGTAATGGAGAGGGACCTATATAAAAACGCTTACAACTATAGGACTCGTTTAAAAAGAAAAATAATATTAAGATTAAATTAAAAATTAGTGTAAACTATAAAAACTAAAAATTTAATTTAACTAAATTTAGGTCATTTATTAAGTTTCTTAATTAATGTGCTTAAACGTTAAACCACTATTATTTAAGAGTAGACAGAATTTTATTTTATTTTTTCGAGCTGAATGGCAAGATTTAACATTAAGAACTAAAGTCCAAACAAAGTACATCCGCAAGGAAGGATGGTGGTGTAGAGCACCAAGCCAATCCCTTGATAGAATGCTTAGCCCATCTAGCCAACCTATGGGTTGCATCATTGGCCTTTCTTGAAATGAAGGCTAAAATACAAGTAAAGAGCTGGGACTTCAGTTCCCGAATATCAGCATATAAGGGGGCCCTAATTCAGACAGATCAGTAATTTCCTTGTTTAAGTCTTTTATCACTCTATTGCAATCACTCTCAAGGATGATAGAGTTCCAACCATGGCAAAGGGCAACTTTCAAGCCTTCAACAATTGCATGTGCCTCTAGTAATGACACCTGATCCGAAAACCAAATGGGAAGGGATTCACAAATTATGCAGCAACCTTACTAATCTCTAGCTATAATACCAATTCCCCCTTTGGTATGCTCTTTGAAGCAGGCTACATCGACATTAATCTTCATCAATTCGGCTGGAGCTGCTTTCCATTTTGGATTTGCTTAGTGAATATGACTCTAAATAGAACTTCTCGTGATCCCTTGCATCCTTCCAATTTCTTAAAAATGATTCTGCCCCTGCAATCTGTTCCTGAGTTTGTTTCCATAACCTTTGAATAAAATCTTATTTCTATTTTTCCACTTAAACCATGATAAGGTGAGGAACCAATAAAAAATGTCAGTTAGAACCTGCAATATTAGATGGTCAAACCAATCTTTACAGTTCATGGACCCCATAAGTTTTATCTTTTCTATCAAACCAGCAGCATGCCACATCTCTTGGCTTAAGGACAATCCAAGAGAGAGAGAATTATTTTTAATTACACATTCAAAAAATTATTTTATAAATATTATAAAAAAATTAAATAATGTTATAAAATATTATTGAAAAGTGGATATTCAAAAGATATTACAATAAATTATTATCTGATCTTAATTTGATTATGAATTAATTATGAAGAAACCTGTATTTGATTGGAATTTGGTTATAGAGAAACTTGTATTGTATCTGATAAGGATTTGACTTTGTTTTGTATTCCTCACCCTTAGACTATAAATACTCTTTTGGGTGCCTTGGATACACAACTTTGATATTGATCAATTACATTCTTCTCTCTTTATTTCTTCTTATTTACTTGTGTTATTTATTATTATTTTCATAACACGTTATCAGCACAAGTCTCAACCGTTTGAGTGATTGCTTGATCAATTTCGAGTCTATTAAATAGTAACATATTCTTTTAACTCTTTTATTATGAATTATGTTTTGTATTTCTTCCATGAATATTTTATTATCAAATATTCTTGACTAGCATATTTTATTGATTTTGAGATTACACAAAAGCATAAAGCATCATTCAGGATTCGACAAAATCAATAAATTTTCTTGGTCATCATTTATATGAAAAATTGCAGTTTAGTTCTTGAAGAACTAGATTTTCAGACCAAAAGATTCTTTCAATCTGTGGAATGATTCAAAAGAATGATATGTGAGAGAAAACACTCTTGACTTTTGATGCCTCCAATATACTTTTGCATTAGCAATATTGACAAAAAAAATAAGAAATCTTTGAATTAATTTCATGCTTTTTTTGTGGTTGAACAAAATCATGAGTTATTGATGAAAAATTATGATACTTTCCCAACTAATTTTATTGCATTCCTTGAAATGAATGCAACAATTCAATTTATAATTTTTGGCATGAAAGAGGTCATGGTTAAGGCCATAGACATGACAAAGGTAGGAAAAAATAACAGTGACCATAATTCTATCTCTACCAATAAGAATACATCCCATAAGAAATGGGAAGATAATACATGCTACAATTTTGGCATGAAAGGATATTGGAAATGTACCTTGTCCATGAATATTCCCAATTAATTTTGTTCAATTCCAAGAAGTGAATGTAATGACATTTAATAATTGTGAGTGTGGGTATAATTAAAGATGTGACTTTAGACAATATCCTACTAGAAGTGGGATGATCAGATGGATATCATATTGAGATTGTAAATGAGGGAAATTAACATTGGGTACCTCCATAGTTATTGTTTCAGATGAGAAAATTGTCTTATAAAGATTACCCTCTATTTTGTAGAGCCCGTTTTTCTGAATCTATAGACACCAAGAAATTGAATTTTGGTGGAGAATCGAGAGAAAAAATCAGTGCGACCCGTTTACAGCCAAATGAGCGAAGAAGGAGATCCTGTCTCCAGTGCTTCCCCACTCATGCGGGTGGTGCATGGAGGCACGTGTGGGCTCATGAGGGGTGATTTTCAACTTCTGTTTTTTGAGTTATGCTCCACGCGTCCTCTAGTATTTTTTGGTATTATTTATTTATTTTTTAATGCCCATTTAATATTTATTTTAAAATTTTTAGAAATTAAAATTATTAAAAATATATGGTGCTCTCCTCTTTTGCTTCTGAAAATTTGTGTGTTATTGTGATGTTGTTGGGCATGATATATATACTACACACTCGCAGAGTTGATGTTGTTTAGTCACTCAAATAATTTTTGGTGCTATTTTGTGTATAAATTAATATATAATGTTTTGAAAACTATATATTTTGTTGTTATTTATGTGATTAATTCTGAGAGTTGCTGTTTAAAGTATTATTGTATTATTATAATCTCACCTTCGCAGGACCAATTATGTTGAGGTGTTAATTTTGTTAATATTTTGTTAATAATGTTGTATTGGGATTTATATTAATAATGCGCTTACCCTATCGGTTTGTCTTTATTAATGTAATTTCTAGTGATTTGTTGAGTGATGTTATTTTGGGCACTTTTCATAATTGTGAGCTCACTTTCGCAGGACCAATTATTGTAAGGTACTATTTTGTTGATAAAATATTGTTATTTTGTGGCTTTGGGGATTATTGGTAATGCGCTTACCCTATCAGTTTGCCTTTATTAATGTGATTCCTAATGATTTGTTAAAGGCATTGAGGTTCTAACCTTAGAGTTCTCAGTATCCTTTCGGTACTAGCTTTAGGGACATGATTTTAATGTCTGTGGAAGTCTACTCATGTATTGTAATTCAGGACTCTTGGGCGGGATTGCAATTGCATGAGAAAACTCAATTATGGTTTTGCTCAAATATTTTACATGTTGATATGCTTGACAAAATTTCGCTTTAATGTATCGTTCTTTCAGCTTCATCGATGCAAATGAGTGCTATAACGAAGTTGAATGAGACTAATTTTGAGGATTAGGTGGATTTTATGAAATTATTCTTTGCTGTCTCTAATGTTGATGTTGTTCTCACTGAGAATGAACCTCAGAGACCTACAAATGCATCTTCTGCTACAGAAAAGAAGAAGCATGAAAGGTGGGTTCAATCTAATAAAGTTTGTTTGATGACCATGAAGTATAGCATGGAAAAAACTATTAAAGAGAGCATTCCTGAAACAAATTATTCTAAAGAGTTCCTCAAGTTTGTTGGTGAGAAATTCAAGAAGTTTGATAAAACTGAAAAGGCCTATTAACTCACTTTGTTGACAAAGACTACATATGATGATGTGAGTGGTGTTCGTTAACATGTTTTGAAGCTTGTGAACTGGTACAACAAGTTGAGGTCCATGAAAGTGGAGTTGGGAGAGGATTTCCTGGTCTGGCAGGTGTTTGAGTCTCTTCCAGCTAGTTTTGATGTCTTGAGAACCACTTACAATGCTCAAAAAGAGGAGTGGACCATTGATGAATTTATATCTATTCTTACTCAAGAGGAGCATGCCACGAAGAAGGGCAAGGCTCATTGTGTGCAGTTTGCTTCTCACAAGAATGGTGAAAAGAAGAAGAAATTTGCTAAAGGGAAGAAGAGTAAGCCTCGGTTTAAGAAAAAGTGGAATGATAAGCCTGGATATTCTACTAAGCCATCTTCTGGTCTTGGTGAGCCTTCTGGTGTTAAACCCAGATATCGTTTTAATGAAAATTGTAAGTTCTGTGATATATATGGACATAAGCAGTCTGATTGTTTGAAGTTTAAGAGTTGGCTTAAGAAAAAGAAAGGTAACCCCTTGGCTTTAATATATTTTGAATCGAATCTAGTTGATGTTCCTTTAAATACCTGGTGGTTAGATACTGGTACAACTATTCATGTTACAAATTCATTGCAAAAATTCAGAAGCAGAAGGAAACTAAGTGAAAGGGAGTTGATGATCACAGTAGGAAATGAAGCCAAAGTCAAAGTAGAACATATAAGAGTGGTTTCATTAAAGTTGTGTACTAGACATGATTCAATTTTGAAAGATACAATTTATATGCCTTCTATGAGGAGGAATTTGATTTCAGTTTCTGTTTTGGATAGTTGTGGCTACTCTTTCCATTTTAGTAATGCAAAAGTTTCTTTATATTATGATTGTGTTCTTGTTGGTTCTGGAGTATTGTCTAATGGTTTATACATGTTGAATGTTGATTCTTTTTCTGTTGATCAACGAGATTCAGATATCAATAATGTTGTTAGAAACAAGCGTGGTAAAGTTGCTAAAAAATCTTCTATGTTGTGGCACAAACGTTTAGGACACATCTCTAGGGAGAGAATGAAGAGGTTGATCAAGGAGAATATTCTTCATGATCTGGACTTCTCTGATTTTGATACTTGTGTTGATTGTATAAGAGGGAAATTCACAGTTGGAGCCAGAAAGAATGGGGTTACCAGGAGCGAAGGAATACTACAGTTGATTCATACAGATATTTGTAGGCCCATTGCTCCTATTGCTATGGGTGGTTTTAGGTACTTTATCACATTTATTGATGACTTCTCTAAATACGGGTGGATTGATTTGCTCTATGAGAAATATGATTCTTTAGATGCTTTTAAAGCATTCAAATGCTGTTGAATTGAAATTTAGTAAGCCGATCAAATGTGTGAGGTCTGATAGAGGTGGTGAATACTATGGCAGGTATGATGAAACTAGTAGAAATCCTAGACCTTTTGCTAAGTTCTTACAGGACTGTGGTATTGAGGCACAGTACACCATGTCAGGCACTTCACAACAAAATAGAGTTGCAGAGAGATGAAATCGTACTCTTATGGATATGGTGAGATGTATGCTTAGTCATTCTACTCTTCTAGAATTCTTATAGGGAGATGCCTTGAAGACTGCTGCTTATATATTGAATCATGTGCCAAGTAAATCTGTGTTGAAGACTCTATATGAGCTTATGATAGGGAAACGGCCTACCTTGAGGCATTTCCGTGTTTGGGGATGTAGGGCAGAGGTGAGACCTTATAACCCACATTTAAAGAAGCTTGATCCCAAAACCATCAGTGGTTTCTTCATTGGCTATTGTATTGGCTCAAAAGGTTCTAGGTTCTATTGTCCTTCTCATACTATTAGAGTTATTGAATCCAATCGGGCTATCTATTTTGAAGGGGACTTAAGACATGGTGGAACTCAAGAGCCGCGTATTGTTGATTTTAGTGAGGAGCATGTTGTTGTTCCTATTCCTGTTGATCCCTTTCCAGGGATAATGCCATCTCCTCTTATCTATAATGATAATGTTGTTGATCCTGTTGATAATGTCGATATCCCTCAACAAGTCAAAAATAATGTATAGATTCCAGATATTGTTATGACTCCACTGAGAAGATCTGAGCGGGTTCCTATATCCACTAAGTCTACTAGATTCAGGGATTATATTGTGTATCTGTAGGAGCATGAGTTTAATTTAGTTGAGGATTCTGATCCTATTTCTTTTCAAGAGGCCATGGTTAGTCCTGATAGTGCACAATGGCTAGTGGCTATGGAGGATGAATTGGCTTCTATGATAAAGAATAATGTTTGGAAATTGATAAAATTTCTCACTGGTTGTAAAACTGTGGTTGTAAATGGGTCTTTAAGACCAAACATGATGCTAGAGGTGAAATTGAGAGGTATAAGGCCAAACTTGTTGCTAAGGGATATAACCAGAGGGAAGGCATTGATTATAAGGATACTTTCTCACTAGTCTCCACTAAAGACTCTTTTTCGTGTTGTGATGGCCTTAGTTGCTCATTTTGATTTGGTGCTTCATCAAATGGATGTTAAGACTGCCTTCCTAAATGGTGATTTGTATGAGGATGTGTATATGGATCAACCTGATGATTTTTTTGAAAATGGTAAAGATCATATGGTATGCAAATTGAGAAGATCCATTTATGGATTGAAACAGGCTTCCAGGCAATGGTATTTGAAATTTGATTATATTGTTAGTTCTCTTGATTTTAAAGAGAATACTGTTGACTAATGCATTTATCTGAAGTTTAATGGGAGCAGATTCATCATTCTTGTTTTATATGTTGATGATGTATTATTGGCGAGTAATGATTATGTTTTTCTGAATGAGACAAAGCAAATGTTAACAGCACATTTTGATATGAAAGATCTTGGTGATGCCTTTTTTGTATTAGGTATTGAGATTCACCGTGACAGATCTCGTGGTATTCTTGGCTTGTCTCAGAAAGCTTATATTGAAAGGATTCTGAATAGATTTAATATGAAATCTTGTAATCCTTGTCTTTTTATTCAAAATGGTGAAAGACTCTCTAATACCCAGTGTCCTCAAAGTGATAAAGATGTTGCTGAAATGGAGAAAGTCTCATATGCTTCCACTGTTGGCAGCCTTATGTATGCTTAAGTTTATACACGTCCTGATATTGTTTTTGTTGTTAGTGTACTTGGGAGATACTTGAGCAAACCTGGCGTGGCTCATTGGCAGGCTACAAAATGAGTTATGAGGTATCTATAAGGTACCAAAGACTGTATGCTCACTTATAGGAGGTCTGACAGCCTTAAGGTGATAGGCTATACTGATTCTGATTATGGTAGTTGTCCAGATGACTACAAGTCCACATTAGGGTATATCTTTATGTTAGCAGGAGGAGCTGTTTCTTGGAAGAGTGTTAAACAGACACTTACAGCTACTTCTACTATGGAGGCAGAATATATAGCTTGTTATGAGGCTACGCGTCAAGCGATATGGTTGAAAATTTTGATTACTGAATTTCTTATTGTGGAGAGTATTTCCAGGCCTCTTACTATTTATTGTGATAATTCTGCCGTAGTGTGCTTCTCTCAAATTAATAAAAGCTCAAAACGTTCAAAGCATTTTGATACAAAATTCATGTTTGTTAGAGAGAAGATCCAGGAGTTTCAGACTCGTGTTGAGCATATCCCTACAGAACTTATGGTTGCAGACCCACTAACTAAAGTTTTAACTGTTAAAATTTTTATTGATCATGTGACCTGTATGGGTATAGTGAGGTCTTTTGATGTTTTGGGTTAGTGAGAGTTTAATTTTGTAATTTTGTTATGACCTCATTTTATTATGTCTCGAGACAATTATATTATTATTATCGTTGTCATATAATATTGTTATTGTTATTGATCTACGCAGTTTTGTTTATTTATGATATGACATATCGTGGAGACATTTTGGACCCAGTCTCATTTTGTTGTTGTGCTGAGATGTTAAATCTCAGAAAGCATCTTGGGCGGATGCTTGGAGCCATTTTGTTGGGAAATGCACTTTGATCACATATTAGTATGCAAATTTTGGATGTGCTTTCCCATTACCCATTTATCACATTTTGATGGGCACCGAGATATGAGTATGTTGCATGTATGATATCAGTACTCCTTTGAGTATAATTTTCTGCATTGTTAGGATACTTGTAGTCTCATTTTGGACCATTTGTTGAGAGTGTTAGCTCGATTTTGATATCATGTTGTGGCCATATATTGTTTGATTAATCTAGAGAATTATTTTCTTATTAAAGTGATATAATGTGACTTATGTTGTTCAAGTGGGAGAATGTTAGAATTTTTATTTATGGACAAACATAAATCATATTATATAGAACCCATATTAATTGAATGCCAAAATTATTAGAGCATTTTGTTTAGCCCAAATTGTTATCAATATTATTAATGAGCCTATTGTTGTTAAAGTACTGCTCATATATGTGGGTTTTGTTTATGGGTCCTGTATATATGGGTTTACCATAGTGGGTAGGTTTAACCTAATATACTTGTTTTATATATACAGGGAAAGACCCCTATTCCTAACCACTCTAGTGCGTACAGTTGCCCCGTTGATACTGACGCGTGAGCGACTATTGTGGGATAGGAATAGTATATTTCCTTCATCGTGTTTTACTTTTCAGGATTGTTCGACAATGTCTTCTTCATCGATGCTATTTCAAGGTAACCCTAAAAGTTTTTATATGAAATTAATATGTCATAAATCATTGGAATTAATAGATCCGATAAATATTTTTTATCAACTTTAGGTACCATTTCTTGGAGAAGGATTGAGGAGTTTGTGCATATAAAATTTGTTTGTGTGTGTATAGACAAATATACCCTTATAATTCCATATTAAATATTATTTTAATACTAGTTTATGGTTGATATGACACTAAATTTGACTTCTATATCTTCTTGACTTAACTTAAATTTTAAAATTTCAATTTAATTATATTTTTGTGTATTTAAATTTAATTATAATTTTTTTATAAATAGAATTTATGCATTTATATATATATATATATATATATATATATATATATATATATTGATATGTTGTTTAAGTATATTTAAAAAAATGATGAAATAAAATAAAAAGTAATATTGATGTTGCAATATAAAATTCATTCTATTTTCAATAATTACACATTCAAAAGTGATTTTAATTAATGTCATCCAAGTAACATTAATTTTATCAAAATCACATTTGAGATAAAAATTCTCAACATAAATCACGTTACTGCAAACATTCTTTTTACCAAAATTTAGTTTGCAAAATCAACTTAACTCAAACTCAAGTTTACAAATAGCAATCCAAACATACACTTAATCAGTTTCCATACCCATATCATGAATGCACATATCCAGATCCTTAGCAAATAGCATACGCATCCTAATTCTCAGTGCCTCCACCAACCAAGGTTCAAGGCATTCCTCTCGTTTTCAAATTGGAGCCTTGGAGGTCATAGATCAACAACAATATGAGGAGTGGAAGATGAATGGGATAATCAACCCTTCTACAAACCGGTTTCCTAAAACTCTTTTACTTTTTTTTTTATAAAATAAAGGTTCATTTTTTATAAATTCTATCTCTTTAAGAATTATTTTGTAAAATTAATTAGTAAAGAAAAATACTTTATATGTCAACAATATTATTCCACATGATTATTTTTTTATTAGTCCACATAATTTGGAACCCAAACTTGTGTTCGGATTCCATAGAATTTCTCTATTTACAATAATTAATGCTGACTTTAAAAATTTAGATGTGTCTTTGTTTTAATTTACGATTTGTGTTTTAATATGAATTTTATGTTAACTTTAATGTTTTACTCTAACCATGTGGTGTAATTTTTAAAATATATTGTATCCTCATATTTATATTGTATAGTATTTGTGACCCATGTATTTCCGTATTCATATTATATCCTATCGTATTTGTCTCGTATCTAAACCATGCTTTCTAGTTCTAAACTACTTTTTTATGCAACCAGGATGACATTACCCTTCTATTGCAAGTTGCAACCAACTGGCTTCTGACACATGGAAGACACTTGTGCACTATGATGTAAAGCTACTAGTACACTTGCTATTGTGTCTGAAGTACGTGTAAAATATGGTTTCAGGCTTGAAAAGGAGAAAGATAAATAATTTCGGATCTAGACATTCTTTGTATGCAAACAAGTGTATTTTATATACATTTATATGGAGTAGGTTTATTATGGAGTGAGTATCATCTCATGTGAATGTATGTGTTGTATAATTATATGTATACAATAATTTTTTCTTGGGATCCATTCACTAGTAAATAAATTGGACAGAAGGATTTTCAAGCAAAAGGTTGGAGGGAGAATTTCATGAAAAGAAAAGGATATATTTTAATTGCAGGATTAAAGAAAATATGAAATATATATATTTTCGTAAAACAAAATACTAATGATTTTTTTATAAATATTAAAATTAATTGAACAATGAAAAAAAAGTAAACTTTATTTTATTTAACTTTTATTTTTATAATTTGTATAGATTTGTGGCATTACATGATACAATTGGTGCGGGATTTTTACAATATTTGGTTTGAAAGATTTCCATTTGAGGATGGATGCTTTGTGTGGGTCATCTATATAGGCCAACGGAGTGGAAGATCAAAAGTGATATATTCTTTTGGTTAGAGTTGGATACTTTCATACTTCTTTAAGACTATGATTTGGGGAGAAATTATTGGTTGCACATAAATGTAACACATTATTTTTACACATATTCACAAAAAGTTAGAGAGCGTGTCGCGACCGGAGATCGCGGCGAAAGAATAGCAACTCGAAAGGATTTTTGAAAATGAAAATGAAAAATGAAAAAATGGAGTCGCCACCAATTTTATTTGAATTTGGAAAAATTAGAAAACATTTCTTTGAAAACGGTCTTTGAAACCAAATTGGATTCGGGAGTCGGTTATGCTTAGGGAAGGGTGGAAACTTAATCTCACTGCACCCCTAACACACCCGTCCTAAGACGGTACCTTAGGTTAATTGTGCAAATTTTTTTTAATCTTTGAAAATAATTATTTTATCCCTTTTTGCAAAACATTGTAACTATTTATAAAAGGAAAACCACAAAATTATGAAAATTTAAATTTGGCTTGACAGAAGTGAAATTCTGCTCCTACGTATCCCCTGGTGCAATGGGGAACTCAAAGTTACGTAGTTCTTTATAAAATAAGTGTGGGTTGATTGATTTTAAAAAAAAAAAAAAAACGAATCCATTCTTGCACAAGATTCAAGTTAGCACTAGGCTACTCAATAAACCTTTATGATCCAAAAGATCATGAAGATAACATTCGTTATTCAATCATCATCATTGGTCATTGCATGGATTAAAAGATTTTTATTTTTTATTTTTGCTTCTTTTTTTCTTTTTTCTTTTTTTTTTTGCACAGAATTCAAGTTAGCACTAGGCTACTCAATAAACCCTTATGATCCAAAAGATAATGAAGATAGCATTCGCTATTCAATCACTATCGATGATCATTGCATTGAAAAAAAAAATCCTATTTTATTTTTAAAATCATTTTTCTTTTTCTTTTTATTATTATTTTTATCTTTTTTCTTCATTTTTATAATAACTTTTATTTTATTTTCTTTACTTTCTTTTATTAAAACAACAAACATGCCTGACTTTTGTTTTCTTCCTAACCTTTTTTATTATTTTTTTTTGTTGTTGTTTTTTTTGTTTTTTATTATTTTTTTTATACTTGCTAAAGTACCCTAAAGTTATCTAAACCAACACTACACTCAGCCCATTAATTTAAGCCTATTCCTCCTCCAAAAAAAAAAATGACGGATGACACTAGCAGAATTAAAAAAAAGGATAAAAACTAAAGACAAAATAGGAAACCGAAAATGAAGTAACAGGAAACAGAAAGCAAGAAACATGAAACAAAAAAAACAAAAGAAGAAAGGCACAAGCAAGAGATTACACTCGTTCACGGTTTGGCTCAGCCGAAGGTGGCACGGTGGAGTGGTGGTGTTTCACGTGTGCATGAGGGTTAGAGGAGGTGCTTGGACGTGGTGGCTGCTACGGTGGAGTGGTGGTGTTTCACGTATGCATTGGGGTTACGTGGAGGTAGGGGTTCACGGTTATGGGGTAGAAGATGGAAGTTGAGAGGAAGGATGGAGGTTGCTTCACGTGGTGGTTTAGATGGAGGTTAATGGTGGTAGGCCGTGGTGGTGGTTGAGGATGGAAGGATGGTGAAGCTATGGAAGGGGTTGCTGAGTTGCACTGAGTTGACTCGGTTGGTAAGGTGGTTTGTGGCTAGGAGGAGCTTGAACGTGGTGGAGTGGTGATGGAGGTGGGTTGGTTACGGTTTTGAGGTTGAAGGGATGAGAAGGGAGAGGTAGTTACGTAAAAGTTGAGATGGTGGTGGAGTTCGTGGGCCGTTGGTGGTTATGGGTGGTCATGGTGGTTATGGCGGGATCTGGGAGTGATGAAGGGTTGGTTGAAGGTGAAGATGGTGATGAGTGTGCATGGGTTCACGGTGGATGGGTTCTGTTCACGGTTATATGGTTTTACGTAAATGGTAGAGGGATGGGGAAGGTGATTACATGATGGTGGATAGGGGCAACGGTTGGAGCTTGAAGGAAGGGTGAGTCACATTTTTTGAGTGGTGAAGGGAGGTGGTTGTGAGAGGTCTGGATGGTGAGGGGGTGGTCACGGTTGGAGGAGGTTGAATGATGGAGGATGGATGGTTGAAGTTGAAGATGATTATGGAAGGTAGTTGATGAGGATGAAGGTGAGGTGGTGAAGATGGAAGTGAAGGGTGGTGGTCTCGGCGTGGAGGTTGGGAGGTGAAGGATGGAAGGCATTTATGGTGTTGGGTGTGGGTTGTGAGGGGTACCGTGAGGGTGGTAGAAGGAGAGTGGAGTTGATGGAGGTAAAGGGAGGTTGAGAATGGAGTTGATGGAGGTAAAGGGAGGTTGAGAATGGAGAGGTTGGGAGGAACGTTGGGTTGGATTCGGTAGCAAGGTGGTGAGGGTCTCCTTGAAGTTGATGGGGTAGTGGGTTTATGGAGTGAGGCTACGGTGGGGTTGTGGGATGGGTTCTGTTTGGTTAGGTGTTTGGAAGAGAAGGGTCCTGCTGGTGAAGTGTGGGTTTGGATGATGATAATGGAGAGATTCGGAGGTGGATCTCCCCATTGGGTGAAGGGAGAAATCCCTGTATATATTGTTTTTTAAGAGGTGAAGAAAAATGTGTGTGCCGTGTCTGTGAATGTGAGTGGGTGAGGGTTCTGTGCATGTGAGGGAAAGAAAAAGAAATGAAAGGTGAAAAGAAAGTTGATCAAAACGTGTGAGTGGGTGCAAAGTGTGTCTTTGAGTGAAAAGTAAAAGTGAGTGAGTGGGGAGCAAAAGGGGCTTGGCCCCCGCCGTGTGTTGGTGTGTGTATGTGAACATGAGTGGAGATAAAGTAAAATTGCATGGTCAAAGAAAGAAAAAAAAACAAAAGGTAAGAAAGGAAAAATTGATTTTTTACCCAAACAAGAAAAAAATAAATTAGTAACAAATTTTTTTTTTTTTATTATTTTTTTATTTTTTTTTTATTTTTTGTTTCTTTTTTCTTTTCTTTTTTTTTTTGGGCTTATGTATTTGGGTTAAAAAGATGGGTTAAAAAAATGTAGATTACAATTTTTGATTTTTTTTGATTTTTTTTATTTTTCTCTTTTTGTTTTTTTTTTTTTTTTTTATTTTATTTTATACTTTTTTTTATTTTTTTTTATCCCGGTCAAAATTGAGTGTTCACAGAGCGATAATAATTTTTTATGATGAGCGAGTTTAATAAAATCCATTTTTTCTCTTTTCTAACTTTTTGTTTTTTGTGTGTAAATATAACATGTTACATTTGTATGCATACAAAAATATTTCTGATTTGAGTCCGAGTGATCTCTTCTTTGGCTAGAGGGTCTAGTGGATATGTTCGAGTTGTAGCGGCATAGTAGAGAGAGATTACTGCTTGGAAGGAGAGGCCAGATGGTGAGCACTGAGCAGAGAGAGGAGCATAAGTATTAAGTTTGATGATGGAAGTCATGGCTAGCTCTATAGCTTGCTGTGGGGAATGGAAGGTCCCTACTAGTGCCCTTAAATACAAACTAAGAAAATATATAAACGAACGAAACATGAGATTTTCGCTTATATATATTTTCTCATGTTTCAGTAGAAAAAACACACACTATGGCTCTTTCACATTGAACTTACGAAATTCAAATTTCAAATGCTTAAGTTGTAGCTTTGCATGTTCATTTTCAGGGAAAAAGTGAAAAGAAGCTTACAAGCTGAAGAACTATGTTTGATTTTTGTAACCCGATGATCTTTGGTAGGATTTTCTGATACACGATTGACATCATTTTGTTACAAAATCAACAACAACGCGTTTATTCCTTAATACTGAATCACAAAACAAGTTACAAAAACCATGATAATATATAATACCACTCCCACAAAAGTTCCACAAAACAAAGATGGTAACAAGAACAACTGCGAATTCGATGTCACCCTAAGCTTACATATAAGACTCTTAATAGTAGCATTCAGCATGCCACCATTATTATTCTTTAGTAGCAATAGATAAAACAGAGAAACATAAGGGCAGCATATATAGCACGGCCCACTCAGATAGAGCCGTTCTCTGTAGTTTTCTTGTGGCAGCATTTGTAAGAGAGGAGCCTATCCATCCTTTCACCACAGTATGGGCATTTCACATCAACTGGTAGCCATCCATTGAAGCTTTGAATTGGTAAATGGAGGCATTTGCTTTCAGTTGGTTTAGTCTTAAAATATTCCTGGAGGCAAATCTCAAACTTCTTTCTTTCCAAATACTTGGTCCATTCTTTGTATTTGACCACTGCTTCTTGAACTAGAGTTCCAGAAGCGCAGGCTAATATCGTAGAACCTTTACACAGCAGGGCCCAGCCGTCTTCGTTTTGAAAGGACAGCAATTTCTGAATTTGTTTTGTAGCATCATCCATCAGATTCCATTGCATCCTAACATATAGCAAACTTTCCATGCGTGTCCAGAACTGCTTAATCCCCATGTTGGAATTTTCCACTCCAAAGGCAAACGATGTTAGGGAAATTTTGGAACTAACATAAGTATCACTTGCCAGTTGAGCTACATTTGCGCCAAAATCATTAATCCATTTTTCCTTACCTCCATACAAGAAAATGTACTTTTCCTTTTCAATCTGTTAAAAGAGGAATTCAAATTTAAAAAAAAAGGGTTAATTAGGGAGGTTATTATGAAGGTAAACTATAAATAATGATGTTAGAACTTATGTATTCTAATTTAGTGTTAAATTGTTTTTTTTTCTTTCTTAAATTGTCTTTCAAATAAGTATTCTTCGTAATGGATTAGTTAATTATAACAAAGAGTGCGGTAGGTTATTATCTTTTAAAGTATAATTATTTTATTTGAATACATGACTAACATAAATATCAATAGAATAACAGCTTTTTGCAGCTGAATTATCATATAATTTGTCATAATTATTTCTTTAAAAGAATAGTTATTCTAATAATTTATTTAAAAGAAAAAAAACTAAAGCATTATTTAGTCAGCAACGAAACTGAAACATGGTATCAGTATTAAAACTAAATAATCATTTTCTCAAAAATTGCAATAAATAATCACCGTTGTCAAAACGAATTCACTTAATTACCTGCTGATTAAAGAGGTTAAAGATTATTGGACCCATGCAGGGATCTGGTTTTATGGGCCTGATAGTGAAAGGGAAGGCATCTCTTCCCCATGCCCTTATCATGTGTATTGCATCAAGGCATTCGATCGCACCTTGTGAGTTAAGAACCACGACCATTGGCTTGAAGTAGAATTGCCACCTCCTTTTGATGTACTTGATTCCTACGATTGGTGTGCTCGTTTCGTAACATACAACATACCATGACATTTTTTTCTTCCAATAGTTAAATTTCTGAATTGACTCTGGCGTCCATTGTTCCACTACTGGAATCCAGACAATCTTATAATCATGATGTTCTTTTTCTAGTCCATTATGGATTGTGTCGAGAATCTCAAAATCAGCATCAGAAATGTCTAGTTCTGAAATGAACAGCAATACATTCTTTCCCTTCAACAACTGATCAACTCTAACCTATTTGTTTAGCGCGCATGCATATGCAGGAAATTTCAAGTTATCATCAGATTATCAACATAAAAATAAATGAACAAACAAGTATCACAATAATTTTTTTATCATAATTCACTTTAAGAAATTTAAGCACAAGCAAAGGGGTAAGAACACACCTGTTTCTCAATGCGACAGTAGTCAAGATAGGGCGGCAGAGGATACATCAAACAAGTAAAAACATCGATGATGCCATTACGGCTAAAAATGCTGGTATGAAGTTTCCTGTAAGCCTCCCACTCCGCTGCATAAATCAATATTTATATATATAATATTATCAGCATTTGACTATGCTAATTAAATAATATTAGGCACTTGTCAGGGATGTGTTTTGAAAAAACCCTAGCATCATATATAATTCCAAAATTTGAAATTGATGTCTGCATATTAATTAAACATAAACATGCATGTAAGATATAAAGGAACATAATAATATCATACAAAGAGCATTTACATGAAAATTTTTGTCCAAATACATACCTACTACCAATTTGTATGTTTCAACGGTTTGTTTTAGTGTTGTGAGCTCATGTTTTAGTATAGAAGCCAGCGAAGAGAGGCCTTTCCCTGCAGTGGAAACCCTGAAACCCGCACAATAAACAGTTTTGGAATAATATGAAAACTTGTTATATATTTTTTGATGCACCAAACTTTAGTATATATCAGGACCGCTAAAATGTACGAATTCAATTTGACGAACCAATGTACGAACAAACATGGCAACAATTCTGTTGCATTTCAGCCACTAAATGGAAAATAAAAAAATAAAAGAAAATTAGGCTATTAGGCAGAATCATGCCGCCTGGTTCGTCAACCGTTTTGGTATAGAGTGTCTCGTACCAATGAAACAACCAACAAGTGGAGTGAAGAATTCATGGAAGCAAATTTGCCATAAGTGAGGTTGTTAACATGATTGCGGACAATAATTTGGTTTAATAGAATTTTATAAATTCCAAGTAACAGCGTACAAATTTAGAATTTGTGAAAACTCAATTTCTCAATTTTTATCAACGGTTAAATGCATATATGTGTATTAATATTTAAAAGAGTCAGATCTTACTTGGTAAATAAAGATATCCCACTTACCTGTCATAAGTGAGGTAATTAACCTGTGTCATGCAGGCTACAACAACTTGGATGGCGAAGAACGAATAGCGTTCAACATAGGCTGTGATTTCAGTCACAACTGACAGGTCATCGATGCAGTCTTTCTTGGATAGGCTGTCCAGTTCTAGGATGAAACCAACCAATTCCAATGTCAGCTTGGTTAAGCCATTAAGATTACTAATTGCTGTCTTAAATTGGTCTTCCTGGTGAACCCTAATAATTTCATCCACTCGCCTAAGGGATGATATTAAAAAAGCAAATGGGTTCAGTTGTTGGCGATCAAGATAAAACAAGAGCTCCCCATACGACAAAGCAAATGCTGCTAGGGTCAGCACTGCCCTCTCAGCCCCTGAATAAGTTGATAGAATATCCACTATTGAAGCTGAGACATCACGCTTACTATCTGCTTCGCATGCCACCTGATGTTATATGTATTTACTTATCAATGATGCAACATATGGACGATATATAGTGTAAAATATAAGACTAAATTTATTAATAGATAAATATTTAATATATGTTTGAGTTGATTTATTTTACTTTAAGAAAAAGCTCATAGTTAAAATATTTTAAAATGATTGTTTAATTAAAAGTATTTTTTAAGTATAAAATAAATCAATTCAAAAATACTTAGAACATTATAAAGTATAACAAAGAGGCTTATTTAAAATTTAAATAGGTATATGATTCGATTTTATTTTATTTGGTTGTAATACATCCATAACAATTTATTAAAAATGTACTTTTAAAAAATAAAAAATATGAAAGTTTAGAGAAGATAAAAAGTTAAGAAAAATATAAATAAAAGAAATAAAAAGCAATATATATATAAAAGCAATAATAAAGAAAATAACAAAGCACGTGAGTTCAATGTATACCGTGCAATAAATTCGCTTAAGTACATTTAATGCACAGTTGATAATGGGAACGGGCTTGTTCTCTATAATGATCATTTCATTCTTGCCCTCCTGCACCCATGTGAGCCTCAAGTCAATATGAGCATATACAAAACTAAGATATATAAGAATCAATTTTAAGGATAAGATTACATGTTTTCATTTTTTGTCTTTTTTTTTATCTTTTCACTTAAATTCTAATAAGTATTTTAAATTTAATTATATGTCTCATTTTCACTTAATTTATTTTACATTTATTAAAATTTAAGTGAAAGAACATGAAAAGAGACAGAAAATATAGACAGGTAATCTCTATCTCAATTTTAAAAGGCTTTCTGTGTGTGTGTGTGTGAGAGAGAGAGAGAGAGAGAGAGAGAATAGATCACCAGCAAGCATTTTTCAGCAACAGAGGTGGCTTGCTTGAGGACACCTTGCACAACATTGAAAAGAGAATTAAAATCCTCTTTCACTTGAACTGATTTAAATTTGTAGTACTCAAGCTCAGTGGCATGCAATTCAATTTGCTCAACTTGCATGCTTCCCATACTGAGTTATATACGCAAGGAAAATGAGATTGGAAGCACAGCCTAACTGGAAGATTTGACGAAACGTATAACTTGCTAGATAAAAGGCTTTGGTGTGAGCCTTATTGTCCACAACCTCAGCCCTATTTATAACCTTTGTGGTAAAGGATTTAAGATTAAAGAAAGACTTGGGATACATTTAATTAAAATGACCTTATTAAGGTAATTATAGGTGTTTTATAATATTAGGCTGTGGAAAACGATTTAGGATTAAAGAAAGACTTGGAATGCATGCGACTAAAATGACTTTGTTAAGGTATAGTAACAACTAACAAGTGTCGATAGTCCATCAAGTCTTTGTTCACTGTGAAAGAAAGACTTGGTTAGCAACAGGGATATATATTAATCATATTATATATCGAATTTGTGTTATCTGACCCGGAACAACAAAAAGGAGAGGAAATAATTAGAAAAAAAAATATACTTTCTTTTTTGGAAGAGTATAAACCCTTTTCCTTAACCTCTTCTTTGTTTCAATTAGAGAATTTTGACCAAAATAAAATAACACGTTCCAATTGATGTTACTTCTCAATGATAAAAAGTGTTTGGCTTGGAAAAAAAAGATAGTAATTACATGTTGGGCATTAACAATGTAGAAGGAGATTGATAAAAATAAGGATAAATTACATTTATTTCCCCTTAAGTTTAGTGAAATTACACTCGTCATTTTCCTTATTTGCACTCTACACTAACCTCTCCTAAAATAAATGGATAGAGGAAGTAAGTGTAATAACAATATAAATTACCTCAATGGAGACCGGTATGATTTTCTGAAATAATGAGGGTGTCGGGTATAATTAGGCTAAACTTCATGAGAGGTCAATGTAATTTGTCCTAAAAATAATAAATTAAATTACAATAAAAATTAAAACTTTATGGAATAATTTGTCAAAAATCTAAATTGAATTGGGTAATTTACAATTTAACCTAAAAATATAGAAAAAAAAGGCTATGATGTGGCAAATTTGACAATATTTCAAGAATAGATTTCAAAACAATATTCTACAAAGGGAAAATTAAAAGTCTAAAAAATCATCTTTAATTTTGTCCGATGTGCACTTTAGTCCTGTAACTTTTGAAATATGCATCATGGTCCTACAACCTTTAAATTTGTGTATTTTAGTCCAAAATCATGACATCTATCAACTTTGGACATAGTTCATTATGTGAGAGTCGTGTGATGTTACAAAAAATGCACTTATATTTAAAGGTCACATGTCTCTCATGTGATGAATTTTATCCAAAAGTTAATGTACGTCACGATTTTAGATTAATATATACAAATTTGAAAGTTGCGGAACCTTGACGTACATCTTAAAAATTACAAGATTAAAGTGTGCCCATCCAACAAAGTCAAAGGAAGTTTCTTAGATTTTTCCATTTTATAAATTAGTTTTAAAAAATAATGTTGTCAATTCAGGTGTAGCTAGTTGGGCAAATACAAGTTCCTACTTCTTAAGCCACTTCGGTCCAAATCCACCTTTTTGTTATATGCTATTAGACTTGAATGTAACTCTAACATTTTTTTGGTTTTTCAAAGTGTCCCTCCATCTGAATGTGAGAGACTAATCTCCCGAGCCGAACAAGACCTCGTAGGGCGGTAAAGCTTTCTCAACCGAGTTTTAACGCAACTGCATACCTAAGACTCGAACCTGAAACCCTTGATTAAGCTAAAACAACCCCTACCAGCTGATTTGGAATATAAGAATACAAAGGAGTGTGATATGCTTGCATTTATCATTTAGTTTGATATAGAGAAAGAAAAAGAGAAAGGGAGAACCTGATGTGTCTCTGCCTGATGAGGAAGTTCTCGACGGTGAAAGCCAAGACGTAATCGAGCTTGTTCTAGGTCTCATCCAGAAAGCCATAACGGACTAAAGCCTTGCTCCGCCCTGCACAGCCACTAAGCCGTCGTCGTCCACCGTTATAGGAAAATCGCGTAGCTCCGACCACACCACCAGATCCACGCACAGCCACCACCCCACTTCAACCCAGAACCCAGATCTGCGAGCAGCACCGCCAAATCTGCAGCCAAGCATGCGTCTCCGTCTACCTAGCGCCTAAACCTGCGACCCAAGCCACAGATCCATCATCCTCGCACCTCTCCATTGTTTGCGCACCACTGCGAACCAACGCCATCAAGCCGCTGTTCTCTCTCTTTGTTATTATTACGGGTTGTGAGCAATCCAACCCCAAAGTTTGTGCAAGGTTGCAAATGGCTGAGCGGGGTCGCAGGTGGTCACGGTGGTCATAGGTAGGTAGAGGTCACAGTGGTTAGTATAGGCTCAAGAGGCGCTAGAAACCTGGAACTCCAATAACTGAGAAGTGAATGGGTGCGAAGGTGGCGAGGACAGATCTAGCGTGCTAGTTACGAGTTCGCAATGACGACGACCTTTTTGGCACCAGAGATGGAGATTAGAGAACGAAGGTTCAGAGGGAGCGAAAGAAATGGGGTTTTGAGTTGAAATTTGGGATTTAGGTAGAAATTTTAGAGACAGAAACAACACTCTGTCTCTGTCCATAAAAAAATTATTATATAATTTAGAGACCGAACACATCCGTCTCTAATATATTTTGACTTTTTAAAAATATTTATTTGATGAAATAGAGATGAAATTAGAGATAAAAAATTTAGAGATGGATAAATTCCATCTCTAAATTCTGTTTGTACACATATTTGACTTTTTAAAAACATCACATTGACCAAATAGAGACAAAGTTAAAGACGAAAAAATCTGAGACGGGTAAATTCCATCTCTAAAATCCGTCTCTAAGTATATTTGACTTTAAATTGACTAAACAGAGATAGAATTAGAGACAAAAAATTCTGAGAGGGATAATTTCTGTCTCTAAATTCTAAATTTTTTTCCTTTCTAATTTATCAAATTTGTCTCTATTTTCGTCTCTATTAGAGAAGGAATTTTTTCTGTTTCTAAATCAGAAATTTCTAGTGGTGTCATCTGAAGGTGAGAGACTAATTTCCCGAGTCGGGTAAGACCTCGTAGAGCGGCAAAGCTCTCCTAACTGAATTTTAACGCAGTTACATACCCAAGACCCTTGGTTAAGCTAAAATAACCCCCTACCAGCTGATTTACATGCTCGGTGGTAATGTAACTCTAACCTTTAACCATACTCCAAGAGAATTTTAATAAACAAAGATTAATTTTAAAAAAAATGTTTTTACATAATTTCTCAATATAAAAAGATACTCTATAGTTTTGTTTTTTAAATTTTTGTGCTTATGAAAAAAAAATTTATAATGTGGAGAAAGTGTTCAAACGTTAAAAAAAATACTTTTTAAATATTATATTTAAACATTAAATAAATTTTACTTTAAAAAATCTTCTAAAAAAACTCATAAAAATATTTTTTGTTTTTTTAAACTCATCCAAAGTTAAGAGTCTGCGAACGTAGTGATACTTGGATATTTACTAGATGGTAAAGTAAGGACTGAGTGGTGCACAAGGATTGAGTAGGGGTGATCACGGGTTAGGTCGGGTCGAGTTTAGGGGAAAAAAATTCAAACTAATCATGTGAGTTCGTGTCGGGTCGTGTCGGGTCAGGTCGGGTTGGGGGGAAAATTTGAGTGACCCGAACCAAACCAACCCGATTAGAATCGGGTTGGTTCGGGTTGGTTAATCGGTTGGTCGGGTCACCGAATTGGGTTGTAAGAAAATTTTTAAAAAAAAACTTGAATATAGGTAAAATGACGTCGTTTTATTGGGTCATCGGGTTAGTTCATTAAACCTGTTACCCGAACTAATATTCAACGGATTTATCAACTTTAACCCGAACTAACCTGATTACCCGAACCAACCCGGATATATGTGGTCGGGTCGGGTCAGTCGGGTTGGCGGGTCAGGTTGTGCACCCCTAGGACTGAGTGGTGCACTTTGAACATACGTTGAGAAGTCACTATGCAAATTACATTGATTTTTGAAATAATTATTATAAGAGACAAATTTTTTTTAATAATGTAATAATGTATGATTGAACAATAGTGTGAAAAAATTTTACATTAATAATATATTAAAACCAAAACCGTAAATATATCAATTTTAGTTTTAGTCGAGTAACTTAAAAGATTATAATATTGAGTAAAGTTTTAATGACCAATACATTGTCCCATATATTAACTTATTATGAATACTGTTGGTAATACTATAAGAAACAAAGTACTCAATAGGAGAGATATTGTAGTCAAAGGCAAAAAAAAAAAAAAAAAAACAAAATACTCTATAAATTAAATAAAAATTGAAAGAATTGATAGAACTATTTATAATATTATTAATTAAAATTATTATAATAATTGGAATATATCTTACACTATATAATATAAATAAATATATTTAAATATGTCCTACATTATATTTCCATATTAAAACAATGTAATTCTCTTTTTTGTGTTTGAAATTGCCTTAGATTTCTCAAAACAAGTATAGTAATATAATTAATAAACTCAACACAGTAACCAACAAAGACTACACAGTTGGACTAGTGGTGGAGTGCATGCCCATTTCTGTATCCTATTCGACCTTAAACCTGCAATCTGGTTCGTGTTGTTTGCCCAGTTCACCAATTCTATAATTGAAGGGTTTGATCGGACTGGCTGAAAGTTTTTGCATTATAATATTTTTAAGTACTATATTACATATACTTATTTAAAAAATAGTGTCTCAGTAATTTTTTTTCTTTAACATAAATTAAAATTCATACTAAAAAAAGTTCAGTAACGCTTACTATTCTAGTAAAAAAAATAATCAATTTATTAAGACGAAAAAATAGATACAATTTTCACTCAAAATTAATTTTTGATTTATAACTTTGATTTTTATATGTAAATTATTAATGTTGATGCATTTTTTACTATGCAAAATGACATAACATAAAGTCATTTGAAGAGAATATCACATAATTTATCTAAGTAGATTTGAAGATATTATTATTCTGTAAGGCCAAAGTATGTGATTGATATATGAGATAATCAAAACTAAAAATTTTATATCTACCATAGCTGAAGACAGATTTAAGAAGCTCAATCAAAATCTTTAGATCTATCCAAAAGATTTCAGATTTAAAAAAACTGAATGAATTTATTAGAAAAAACTGCAAAAAAATAAGATATACAAGAAAGAAAACGGAGTATGAGCGGTAGTCATCATTAAAGAAACACCAAAGAGCGGAGATCAAAGCATCATAAAAGGAAGAGAAAACACAACAAAGGGGAGAAAAAAAACTTAAATGTTTTGAAATAAATTACAGCCAAACTTTTTTAAAAGTACATAAAACTCTCATATAATTTACATGTTTAAAAGCTTATAATTTACGTATATGAAATTATTCTTTTTACGAAAGAGGTAAATGAATAATTAAATACGTAAAACTTTTCACTATACCCACTATTATAATTTATAATGTTTATGAAAAGTATACATAAAGTTTACCTCTTTCATTCGCATGCATAATTTATAATGTTATAACACTGTTTTGGTCCCTTTCGTACCTGATAGTGAGTAGTGAAATAGAAAGAGAATCAAATATATTAATAAAATCAAAAATAAAATTATCTAGCATCATATCTCAGTGATAATTATAAGGATAGTGCTGTTAAACGCTTGAAGGATCGAGTTTTTATGCGGCAGGACATTTCTCATTGAGTTGGCTAGCTCCTTTGGGTTCTGTGCAGAACTACTCAGTTTTGTTTTCACACATGCTGATATGATTTCAAACTATTCATCGCCTATTGGTTTAAGGATACATTTGTTACTTATAGCTCTGGAACCTCGTTTGTAAGGCTATAGTTTTCTTCCTTTAACTCTGCTGCACCCAAAAAAAAAGGGGGGGGGAGGAGTGTGGAATGGACCCTAATACTTTGTACTTGCCAATTCATAATTGGATGTAATGAATATTCTCCTTTCTATGATTATGTTATCCAAGGCTTAATAATTTATAAACTTCCTGTTAATTCTCGTGACTTACAATGAATTGAAACAATAAAATATTAAACTTTGAGGCGTGTGAAACATTGCTCTTAAGGATCATTTCGGTATAATAAAAAATTCTCTAGGATACAACAGATTCTTTCTGACAATATTAAGGTTTCAAGAACTACAAAAGTGTTATTTTTATGTAACCCAACAGAGAGAAGAGAGAAGAACAGAGGAGAACGTTATTAAAAATTAAATTAGTGGACGATTTTATAAAAAAAAATAGAAGGAAAAGCTATTAGCAGAATTTGCACGTTAAAGACTTGTTTTGCACATTGGAAGACCAAATCAAAACAAATTTTGCACGTTAGAGGAAGAATAGATCGAGTAAAAAACGTGGATAAGACCAAGTCATTTTTGTAAGCTCAAAAAATTAATTAAACTTTTGACAAAAAGTTTCAGGCCTTATGTTATAACGCGCAGGGGGCAAATCAATGATTTACATTAGCCACGAGCCTTCGGTCCACTTTTGTGTGCGTGAGCCCACCTCCTAATTCATTTCTTACTAAGCCCAAGTCACAAGTTGATATATAAACTCTTTCAAAGTCTTACTTCTACCTAATGTGGGAATTTATTCTTTTGAAATATTATACTCTTTTCACAACAATCCCCCACATGTTTCAAAAGAATATGAAATAAAATAAAATAAAATAAAATCAATAATTAAAATACAGATTCTGGGTTACATCATGAGTGCAAATGTTTTGAATCTGGTGTATTCTAAACTATGAATCAGACCTAGATAAATAGGACTTTAACTTATAATATAATTAGTGAAGTTTAAACTTCTATGAACCAAAACATCTTCCGTGTAAATTAGAATCTCACTTGATCACATGTACACCCTCACTTATCTCTTGTTGTTAACGTTGTTTTGCGCTTTTCAACCATATACATGCCTAATTGCTTATGAGTGCTCTAGAGACTATGTCATCATCTCATAGGAGCGGCCCCACTTCACACTCATATAAGTGATTTCATCAAGTGTATATTGCACTTTATACACCACCCGTAAGGAATATGAAATTTATGAAAAGCATTTAATTTATCCTCACATTAAATGCAGTTTAGCACTTCTCATACTTCTCACACCATAAAAAAGGACAAATAAAGTACTAGCAGAACTAACAAATTAATGATTTGATAATACCCATATGAACCTTTTTCATGAGATCTCTACTCATAAAAGTTGAGTTACCATCACTGTTAATTTCAAATTGACTTAAGCCTTATTCTTCTCGATGTGGTATTTATTAAGTTCCTTCCCAAAGGCTTAGTTAGATGATCAGCCAACTTCACTTCTAACTTCACGTAATCAATGGATATAACTTCATCTTTCAGCAGCTGCTTTATCACCTCATGTTTTAACCTAATGTGTCTGTTCTTACCATTAAAAGTTTTATTATTTGCAATAGATATTGCCGCCTTGTTGTCACAATGCACAGACACATAAGGGGTTGGTTTTATTCCCAATAGAATATTTTCTAACAAATTTCTCAACCACTCGGCCTCATGACCGGCCTTTTCTAGAGCAATAAACTCTAACTCCATGGTGAATTTTGCAATTATTGTTTGTTTGACTGATCTCCAAGTCACTGCAATACCACCAAAGGTGAACACATAGCCACTAGTGGATTTAATCTCATCTGAATTTGAAAATCTAGTTAGCATCACTGTATCCTTCTAATACAGTGGGAAATCTACTATAAGTAATACCATAGTCCATGGTACCTCTCAGATATTTCATTAGTCTAGCCAAAGCAGCCCAGTGATCATTATTGGAATTATGTGTATATCTACTCAATCTGCATATAGCATATGCTATGTCAGGTCGAGTGAAATTTATCAAATGCAACAGACTCCCAATGATCTGTGCATACTGAGACTGGGCAACAGGATCACCTCTGTTTTCCTTTAATTGAGTGTTAGCATCATAAGAGGTACTTACGGGTTTGACATCAAAATATCCAAACTTTAGAAATTTCTCAACATAATATTCTTGTGACAGTATTATACTATCACACTTCCTTATGACTTTAACACCCAGAATTACACTAGCTTCACTCATGTCTTTCATGTCAAATTTAGATGCAAGAAAACATTTTGTTTGATGCATTATGACATGACTAGTACCAAAAATGAGCATGTCATCTACATATAGACAAATAATCACACATTCACCATTTATCAATTTTGTATACACATATTTATCAACTTCAACAGAAAAAAAACATCACTAATTAAAGTTTGATCAAATTTTTCATGCCACTATTTAGGTGCTTGTTTTAGACCATATAAAGATTTGAGAAGTTTACATATTTTATTTTCTTGTCTAGGAACTACACACCCCTCGGGTTGTACTATATAAATTTCTTCTTCTAAATCATCATTTAAAAAAGATGTTTTAATATCAATTTGGTGAATAACCAATTTATATGCAGAGGCTAAAGCAATCAAAACTCGAATAGAAGAAATTCTAGTTACAGGAGCAAAGGTATCAAAAAAGTTAACATTTTGTTTTTAAGTAAAATCTTTTGTTACTAATCTAGCCTTATATTTTTCAATTGATCCGTCGGGGTTATATTTCCTTTTAAAAATCCATTTGCAACCAATTGGTTTTGCTCCAGGAGGTAAATCTACTAGAACCAAGTATTACATTTTGTAATTGAATTAATTTCAGATTTAATGGCTTCTTTCCAAAAAGGTGCATCAGGAGAGGAAAAGACTTCAGAAACAGTTAAAGGGCCATCATCAACAAGATATGTGTAAAAATAATTTCCATAAGAAGTTTCCTTTCTTTATCTTTTACTTCTTCTTAAATCCTCATGTAAATTATCAGATAAATTTTGTGCTAGAGTTTCAAAAATATTTTCTAATTTTAAGGGGAAAATATGTTAAAAAAATTCAGCATTTTTTGTTTATAGACTTGCAATCAAGCACATCACTTTTTAAAATTAAAAATCTATATGCAGCACTATGATCAGCATACCCAATAAACATACAATCTGAAGTCTTAGAGCCTATTTTTCTCTTTTTAGGTTTAGGTAGCATTACTTTAGTTAAACACCCTCACACTTTTAAATATTTTAAGTTAGGCTTATAACCATTTTATAACTCATATGATATTTTACCTGTTTTCTTATAGAGAATCCTATTTTGTAAATGACATGCTGTTAATAAGGCTTCACCCTAAAGGTTATCAGGTGCATTAGAACTAATTAATAGGGCATTCATCATTTCTTTTAAAGTCTTATTTTTTCTTTCAGCTTCTCCATTGGATTAAGGTGAGTAAGGGGTGTAAGTTCATGAATTTGTCCTTCTTTTTCACAAAAGTCATTAAATAAAGTGTATTCATCACATCTATATGATCTAACTCTTTTAATTTTTTTATTTAATTGATTTTCTACTTCTGCTTTATATAAAAGAAACATGTCAAACGCCTCATCTTTATTTCTAAGTAAATATACCTTGGTGTACCTAGAAAAATCATCAATAAAATTCACATAATATTTTTTTTCACTTCTAGTCATAGTTTGTTTTAAGCCTCCTAAATTAGAATGAATTAATTCAAGTAGTTCAGTATTTCTTTCTACGGATAAACAAGATTTTTTAGTTATTTTTTATTCTGCACATATTTCACATTTATTTAAGCACGTATCACTAAAATCATAAATTAATCTAAGATATTACATTTTATTAATATAAGAAGCACTAACATGTCCTAATCTAGCATGTCACATATCCATAAAGTCAATCAAATACATAGAAGAAGATGCATTTTCATTAATTATTTGAACAATATTGAGTACAAACAGTCCCTGATTACAATAACCTTTTTCCAAAGTACATTATTTTTTGTCATCACAATTTTATCAGACTCAAAAGACACATTAACCCCAACCTTTCCTAGCAAAGCCACAGAAATTAAATTTGCCCTTATGCTAGGTACATGAAGCACTTCATTGAGAACTAGGATCTTGCCAGATGTGAGCTTGAGAAGAACTTTTCATTTTCTAAGAACTTCAGCAGTTCGAGAATCACCAAGATACACACGTTCTTCTCCACCTCCCACAGAATTGTAAGAGGTAAACATATTTCTATTTGCACAAATATGTCTGGTAGCCCCAGAGTCTACCACTCAATCATTCACATTGGACATCAACAAAGCTTGAGAAATGACCGCCGCAATTATATCATCTCCTTCGACCAAGTTTGCCTTTGGCTTAGAAGGATTGTCATTTCTCTTCCTATGTCTGTATTGAGCTGCTCGATGACCTAACTTACCACAAACATAACAATTTCCTCCACTATTTTTGAAAGTGGGATTATTCACTTTTGGCACATAATGAGGTTTATTGTAATCGTACTTTTTTTTGGGTTTATTATCTTACCTTTTCTTATTGTTAGATCGGCAAAAGACAACTGTTTGTTCTTGTGTTTGAGTTGCTGCTTGTAGTCCTTCCAAGATTTTGGTAATTTCTCAATGAGTAATCCTGCAACAAACTCATCCGATAGTGTGATCTTATCGACTTTCAACTCTTCCCACAACTTGTGGCATTCTTTGATCTGAGTCTTGATGTCGTTTTCATCAGCATCTCCCACCTGTAGTAGTTTTCAATGACAAATTTTTGCCTTCCAGCATCCTCAGCAGTGTATTTGAGAATCATAGACTCTCAAATTTTGTTGGTTTCCTTGTATGAACAACAGACATCAAACAATTCATTAGATAATGTGCTAAGAATTGTATGTCTATGAACCTTGTTGGCATAAGTCCATTCGTCCAATTTTTTCAGGCCAACAGATGAGTCTGGTTTTAGATCTGTGAGAGCATCAGCGACGTCGTGCATGTCAAGAATAGAGTAGACACACTCCTGCTACCATTTGAAGTTTTGGCCTTCAAACATCTCGATTTTGGAAACATTAGGGAAGGGCTTGGCATAGGTGATTGTGGCAACAACTGGAGGAGGGGTTGCGTGTTAGGGTTGTCGGATCTGTTGTTGGCTGAGGGGCTTGCACGGGTAACAGTGGCGTGTTCTGGTTCAGCCATAATCCTTGAGATTGTTGGTTCCCGTGACTTGCAATGAATTGAAATAGTAAAACATTGAAACTTGAGGCGTGCGAAGCACTACCCTCAAGTATTATTTTGATATAACCGAAAATTCTCTAGGGTACAACAGGCTCTTCCTGACAATGTCAAGGTTTTAAGAACTGCAAGAGAGTTATTATTATGTAACCTAGCTGAGAGAAGAGAGAAGAGCAGATGAAAACGTTATTAAAAACTGAATTAGTGGACAGTTTTATGAAAAAAATAGAAAGAAAAGTTGTTAGTAGAATTTGCACATTAGAGACTTGTTCTACACGTTAGAAGACCAAATCTAAACATATTTTACACATTAGAGAAAAAACAGACCAAGTCAAAAATGTGGATAAAACTAAGTCATTTTTAACCTCTTCAAAATACTCATTTTCAAGTAAGTTAAAGAATTTATAAAAATTTTGACAAAAAGTTTCAGGACTTATGTTATTACGCGCAGGAGGATTTGCACTAACCACAAACCTTCGACCCATTTTTATACGCGCGAGCCCACCCTCTAATTTGCTTATTACCAAACTAAGTAACAAGTTAATATATAAAATTTTCCAAAATCTTACTTTCAAACAATGTGAAACTTTATTCTTTTGAAATATTATTCTTTTCACAACACTTCCAACGTATTAATGTCTGTCTATTGACCAAACGGGTCACTGATCTAGTCTCTAATTATTAAAATTGCATCTCCAGTAATTATGATGTGTGCTTTAGTTATTAATCCTACAGTTTGCAGATTTCAAACATTATTTCAACACTACTTAAAGAAAAAAAATGCTACGAACAAATCACATTTAGGGTTACATTTCTCAAGTATGTCTACGTGGAAGAATCCGAATATAAAAGTATAAAAAAATGAGATAAATTTAATTATTATCAAATAATAAAAATTATGAAAATATGATATAATGTGTCTATAAATATGTGTCATTAACTTTGTTGGTAAAAGAACGTAGAGACACCTTTTCATTTAAATAAAATTGCATTTGCAATTCGTTTCTTTTACGAAATGAAATTTCTTATCATCTTCTCCCACGCATAAATTTCTGTGTTCCTGGAAGAGTTGTTCGAGAGAGACGTGGCCTCGCGTTATAATGATTACGTTTCCAAGGCGTATTATTCCATTTTTAATTTTATCTATATATATGTTCCGTGTTCCACTGCTAGAATTCAGTTCAGTTACTTGGTTTTGCATGTGCCGAGTAGACATTTTCTTTTATTATATCCTCTTAAATAATTTTCAAATAATTTTTTAACATTAAATAAAAAAATATTTAATAAAAAATTAAATATATTTAATATTTTAAAAATATAAAAATATTTTTTATTTTTTATTTAATAATTAAAAATTAATAAAAAAATTATGTATGAAAATTTAAAATTATTCTTTTTAAGTACAATGTTACTTGTGTTACTATTAATTAAGAAAAATGATTAATTTTTTAACTTATTTTCTTAACAATTTTCTTAATTATTAAATAAAAAAATATTAAATATTTTTTATATTTTTAATATATTAATTACATTTATTTTTTATTTAATATTTTTTATTAAATAATAAAAAATTATTAAAAAATATTTTAAAAAATATAATAAACTTCATTAATTAAACATGGAGTGGACATGATGTGATAAGCTAATTAAAGGGTGGTTCTTCCTTCAATTACTGTAAGAGTCTGTTTTGAATGAATAAAAATGAGAAATGATTTGATTTGATTTGATTTGATTTAGAATTTAAATTTTGTGTTTAGAATTTTTAAAAAAATAAAATTTAAATTGATTTAGAAATTAAATTTTGTATTTAAAATTTATTAAAATGAGAATTGATTTGATTTGATTTTATCATTTTACATTTTAACCCTTATGAGAGGTTGTTAGAAATAGTTATTAAAGATAAAATAGTATATTTATTTCAAATCAAATCAATTCTAACAAATCTTATCAAATTTGATAGAATTTAAAAAATTAAAAAAATGAAATTCATGAAATTTTAAAAATTAAATTATTTTTTATTTTTTAACATTTTAAACATAAAATTTAATTAAATTTAATTTATAAATAAAATTATTTCTCATTTTTTTACATTTCAAACACACTCTAAGAGTAGTTGGAGTGAGGCGTGGCCTCGCGTTATAATGATACGTTTCCAAGGCTTATTATTCCATTTTTAATTTTATCTATACATATATTCCGTGATCCACTGCTAGTATTCAGTTCAGTTACTTGGTTTTGCATGTGGCCAGGAGACATTTACTCGTTTCAATATGAAAAATAATTAATCTTTTTAATTCATTTTTTAATATTTTTCTTAATTATTAAATAAAAAAATATTAAATATTTTTTATATTTTTAAGATATTAATTATATTTAATTTTTTATTTAATATTTTTTTATTAAATAATAAAAAAATTATTAAAAAGATACTTTAAGAAGATGTAGTAAAGCTCTTACAATATTACTTGTGTTATTATTAATTAAACATGGAGTGGACATGATGTGATCAGCTAATTAAAGGGTGGTTCTTCCTTCAATTACTCAATCTTACATACTCGGAAACGGTAATAAATACTTATTTTAGGATGCTATTTATCATTAATTTTAAATATATTTATATAAATTTTAAATAAAATAATTTAAATCAATAATAAAGATATTCTTAGAGCATGTATTTTATTACTGTTCTAGAAATATAATTTTTCTTGAAGAGTATTAAAAATACACTCTTTTTTATACATATTTTTTTATTAAATCACATCATATATTAAAATATATATATTTAAATTTGATTACATACTAATTGAGTTAATCATACGTTAATTGAAGTTGAATATATGCTTTAGTGTGTGATATGATTCAATAAAAATAAATGTGTTAAAAAAATGTAATAAAGAGTGTGTTTCTAACATTCTCTATTGCTATTTACACTAATTGGTTTGAAATATTCCTATTAATTAATGAGAGTGGTGGCTTTGTTTGGGTCGTTTAGGCCAACGTAGTGGAAGATCCGAGTGATCTCTTCTTTTGGTTGGGGTAGGGTAATTCTTTAGAACCATGGTTTGGCCACGAGCGATATTTTCTTTGGTTATAGGGTCTTGTGGATGTTGGAGTTGCAGCGGGGTAGTAGAAAATATAGTAGAAAGTATATATATATAGATATATATATATATATATATATATATATATATATATATATATGTATATATATATATTACTCAGTTTCAGTAGAAAAAACACACTATGAGTCTTTGACATTGAACTTACAAAATTCCAATGCTATAGTTGTCACGGCTTTCCAAGTTCATCTTCAGGACTTCAGGTAAAAAAAAAAAAAGTTTACACGCTAAAGAAATATGTCTAGTTTGAAACCTGTTGATCTTTGGTTGCATTTTGTTATATATATAAAATTATTCATATGTTTTTACTAAACAATTTAAATTTTTGGAAAAATTAGTTCATGACATATTTCAAATATATGTCGACGTCATTTTGTTATAAATACAACAACAACACGTTTATTTCTTAATAGTGTTTGACAAAACAAGTTGTAACATGATACTAACCATTATCACGAAAATTCCAACCACGATTTTTTGTCACCTTGCCATAGGTTATTTGTTTTCACACATGCGCTCACATGCTTCAAACTATTCAACGACCCCTTCGGGTATTTTGCTTATTCTTTTCTTTCCTTCTGCTCCCTGTACAGTACAATCAGCCAACTTGTTTCATTTTATGCAAGTAAACAACCAAAGGAATCAATTGTTTGAAATAAAATAACACATAAAGCAAGAGATGTTTGGTAAAGATGACGTTTAAAGAGAGTCATGGCATGACGTGAAGTTCGTTTTCAACGAAAAACTATTCATTGAAGATGCCCTAGTTCGTGCATGTGAATTCGATCAGTTTAATTATAATACGTACTATGCATGCCGTGATGCAGAAAACTCTGGATCTGGTTTTAACAATAAACAATTACATGAATGAAAATACTTATGTAATTTTCAGTGACGGTTTCAAATAAAGCAAATCCCACTCTGTGCTCGTAAAGTGTGTATAACCTTACTCTAATGGCGAAAGACCGAGAAAATTATCTATACAAAACAAGGTTTTGAAAATTAGATCAGCTGAAGGATATTTTCATGGGAATGAAATCTTTTGTCCCTATTTAATGTTCTCATTCTTGTTTCCTCCATTGGTTGATTATTTAGTAAAAAAAACTTTATCTTTCTTTATTGATAGTAACTTTTCTCTTAATTAGTAGTTTACTTGTTTTTTTGGTGAGTTGTAAACTTTAATTAGAGAAACACGGAAAGCACCAGAAGATTTAAATCCTTCTTCATGATTCAATAACTCAACAGTAGTTAAACTTTGATCGAAATAATATATATATATGCTATATTTATATATATATATATATATATATATATATATATATGTTTTTTATATTAATGTTATCAATTTTTATAGATATGAATTTAATATTTTAAATACCTTTTTATTTTTAATTAAGATATTATTTCTATATATATTAACATTAAGAATAATTTCAGATAATATTATCATATAACAATGTTAAGTAATATTATAATAAACAAAATACTCAATAAATTAAATAAAAATATAAGAATTGATAAAATTCTTTACAATATTATTATAACATTTGGTCCCTTTCGTAACAGATAGTGAGTGATGAGAAAGAAATAGAATCCAATCAAATATGTTAATAAAATCTTAAATAAAACTGTCCACAATCATATCGCAGTGAAAATTATAAGGATAGTGGTATCAAAGGGTCGAAGGATGTAGTTTTTGTGCCATATGAGTTTTTTTTTCTTATTTTAAAAATAAATAAGACCTATATAAATTTAAAGCTTAATTTTGATGTATTATTAGTGTAAAATTTGTTTATATATTATCTAATTTTGTGTTAATACTTTATTTAGTAAGTTTATTATGTTAACAATTGTATGAGATGTCAACTTTATTAAATAATATAATAACACATTATTAAATGTAAATATAAAACTTTTTAATATATACGTTACCTCATATCTGTACGTGTAATATGTTTTCATCATCTGATCATAATTTGACTCATCTCATTTTTTAAATACTTTCACATTTGTTCTACCACATGCTTTGATGCAAGAAAATGTATTCTGAAATGATGTGTAAAAAACATTATTCTTTTATAATAAATTTTTAAAAGTCTATTAAATATAACAAATAGCCAGCTTGAAAATTTGTCTTGAATATCAAACCAACAAAAAAATTGAATACTAAAGTAATATCCTAATATAAGGAAAATGCTCTATGTATATCTCTCTCTTCCCTTACATCTCTCTCATAAATAATGTGAGAAAATTAGAGTGTAAATATATAAAAATAAAGTGAAACTAACTGTTATTAGATAGTAAATGTATGTAAATAGTATTGCTATTAACATAAAATGTTTACTTTTTTTTCTTTTTTGTAACATAGTTAATAGGAAAGCTAGCTTGCCAGTTGGGACACTCGCCTGCATTTCTTTTAGCTAGTATTATAATTTATAATTCAAACTTCATTTTATTTTATGCAAAGTTAGGTGGGCAACAAAAAATATTATTTCTATACGTAGTTTTTAAAATTTTTCTTTTACACTTATCATTTATAGGAAAAAGAGTAAAAAAGAAGAAGAAAGAAAGTATGTTTCTCTTTTTCCTTTTTTTTTTTGTCATAGATAAGTGTAAAGAATAGTATAAAAAATAAAAAAAAATATTACTCACATATATTTACTCCTATTATTTCATATCTAATTAATTTCATTATTTCACATTTATTTGAATTTTGCTAAGTCACGTAAATATAAAGTAATGTATACCGTACTTATGTGCACAAAGAATTTCTTAAAAAAACCACGTATAGGAAATAACATTTGTGATGGCCACCAAGGTTCTCTGCAGCGGGACATTTTTTATTCAAAGTCGGCTAGTTCCCTTCGGTTCTGTGCAGAAATTCTAGGTTTTGCTTTCACACATGCTGACATGATTTTATACTATTCATCGACCCTGTACTATTTTAGTATGTGCATGTGAATTTGATCTGTTTAATAATAATTTTATGCATGCAGAAAATTGTGTAAAACAATAAACAAAAGACTTGTAAAAAAAATTAAAAACAAAAAAAAAACAAAGACATGAACGGGAAAATTTCGGTGAAGATTTCACATAAATTTTTGTGTGAGACTACCGTCTTAGTGAAGCATAATGATCAGGTAAAACCTTATTTTAAAGTATGGTGGCTTATGATTTGAAATTGGTGCCAATATATTTGGCAAATTTAGCAACAGGAGTTGTGCTATTTAGCATTAAGAAATAAAGTCCAAACAAAGTACATCCGCAAGGAAGGATGGTGGTGTAGAGCACCAAGCCAATCCCTTGATAGAATGCTTAGCCCATCTAGCCAACCTATGGGTTGCATCATTGGCCTTTCTTGAAATGAAGGCTAAAATACAAGTAAAGAGCAGGGACTTCAGTTCCCGAATATCAGCATATAAGGGCCCTAATTCAGACAGATCAATAATTTCCTTGTTTAAGTCTTTTATCACTCTATTGCAATCACTCTCAAGGATGATAGAGTTCCAACCATGGCAAAGGGCAACTTTCATGCCTTCAACAATTGCATGTGCCTCTAGTAATGACACCAGATCCGAAACCAAATGGGAAGGGATTCACAAATTATGCAGCAACCTTACTAATCTCTAGATATAATACCAATTCCCCCTTTGGTATGCTCTTTGAAGCAGGCTACATCGACATTAATCTTCATCAATTCGGCTGGAGCTGCTTTCCATTTTGGATTTGCTGAGTGAATATTACTCAAAATAGAACTTTTCGTGATCCCTTGCTTCCTTCCAATTTCTTAAAAATGATTCTGCCCCTGCAATCTGTTCCTGAGTTTGTTTCCATAACCTTTGAATAAAATCTTATTTCTATTATGCCACTTGAACCATGATAAGGTGAGGAACCAATAAAAAATGTCAGTTAGAACCTGCAATAATAGATGGTCAAACCAATCTTTACAGTTCATGGACCCCATAAGTTTTATCTTTTCTATCAAACCAGCAGCATGCCACATCTCTTGGCTTAAGGACAATCCAAGAGAGAGTATTATTTTTAATAACTACACATTCAAAAAATATTTTTATCAATATTATAAAAAATTTAAATAATGTTCTAAAATATTATTAAAAAGTGGATGTCCAAAAGATATTATAATAAATTATTATCTTATCTTAATTTTATTATAATTTAATTATGAAGAAACCTATATTTTACTGGGATTTGATTATAGAGAAACTTGTATTGTATTTGATAAGGATTTGATTTTGTTTTGTATACCTCACCCTTAGATTATAAATACTCCTTTGGATTATAAATACTCCTTTGGATGTCTTATATACACACCTTTGATATTGATCAATTACATTTTTCTCTCTCTATTTCTTCTTTTTTACTTGTGTTATTTATTATTATTTCCATAACACGTTTTCATCACAAGTCTCAACCATTTGAGTGATTGCTTGATCAATTTAGAGTCTATTAAATAGCAACATATTATTTTAACTCTTTTATTATGAATTATCTTTTGTGTTTCTTCCATGAATATTTTATTGTCAAATACGCTTGACTAACATATTTTATTGATTTTGAGATTACACAAAAGCATAAAGCATCATTGCAGGATTCGACAAAATCAATAAATTTTCTTAGTCATCATTTATATGAGAAATTACAGTATAGTTCTTGAAGAACTAGATTTTCAGACCAAGAGATTCTATCAATCTGTGGAATGATTCAAAAGAATGATATGTGAGAGAAAACACTCTTGACTTTTGATGCCTCCAATATACTTTTGCCTTAGCAATATCGACAAAAAAAAAATTAAGAAATCTTTGAATTAATTTCATGCTTTTTGTGGTTGAACAAAATCATGAGTTATTAATGAAAAATCATGATACTTGCCCAACTAATTTTATTGCATTCCTTGAAATGAATACAACAATTCAATTTATAATTTTTGGCATGAAAGAGGACATGGTTAAGGCCATAGCATGACAAAGGTTGGAAAAAATAACAGTGAACATAATCCTATCTCTACCTATAAGAATACATCCCATAAGAAATGGGAAGATAATACATGCTACAATTTTGTCATGAAAGGATATTGGAAATGTACCCTGTCCATGAATATTCCCAAATAATTTTGTTCAATTCCAAGAAGTGAATGTAATTACATTTAATAATTGTGAGTGTCGGTATAATTAAAGATGTGACTTTAGACAATATCCTACTAGAAGTGGGATGATCATGGATATCATATTGAGATTGTAAATGAGAGAAACTTTGGGTACCTCCATAGTTATTGTTTCAGATGAGAAAATTGTCTGATAAAGATTACCAGCTATTTTACTCTTGTTTATGTTACACTTTGAGTGCAAATTGAAACACATGCTATTATAAATCAAAAATTTTCTAATTCAAATAATTTTATTATTTGGCATGACCGGTTAAGACATATGTATCGAAATGATGTGAATTTTTTTTGAGATTTTATAGGGATGTCCATCGAATAACCATAAGATTTTTCAATTTAATGAGCTTTCATGTGATGCACGTTCTCAATATAAATTGGTTATAAGGCCATCGCCAACAAAATTAGAGTCAAATCACTTGGATTTCTATAACATAATCAATGTGATATACGTGACCAATTTTTCCACCATGTGGAGTTAACCCTTTATGATTTTAATAGATGTGTTTATAAGATGGTCACGTGTGTGCTTATTATCACTTGCAATATGGCGTTTGTGAGATTACTTGTGCAAATCATTCAATTAAAAGCACATCTTCCATAAAATGTAATCAAGATAATTCGTCTTGATAATGCTAGTTGGTATACTTCTCAAGTTTTTAGTTATTATTATATGATCATTAGTATAAATATTGAACACTCAGTTGCTTGTGTTCATATATATGCCTCTAATTAATAATTATATAAAAGCTTATGAGAACAAATTTTCCAATTTTGGGAGCATGTTATTTTAAATGTTGTAGCATTTGTTGGTGTACGGCCAACAATTTATCATAAACCCTCTCCTCTATAGTTAAATTTTGGCTAGAAGCCAAATATTCCCATATGAGGATTTTTTATATATGAAATTTAGTCATGTTTGCTCCACACATCGCACCATTATAGTTCCCCAAAGAAAGTTGCGTTATATGTTGGATATGAATGTTTCCAACATTATGGAAAAATAATAAGTAGGTAGAAAAAAAATTACTTGAAATGCACTATCATTATATTATTTGGATCCTCAAACAAGACAATGTGGTAATATATTTGCAAAGGATAGAAATGAATTGTCAGATGCATTTTCACAAAAGAGATAATTAAATTCTATACTAGTTGTAAATGCTCCATGAATCAAAGGCATGCCAGAAGTTTAGTTGATTAATCGATTCCAAATATAAAAACCCCAAAGAAGGAAACAGAGCAAATAATATTAAGGAGGCAAATAATAGAGGATACTCGTGATGAGTCGGTTAGAGACATAATCAAGACTTTTGAAGTAGTCAGAATTTCTGAAATAGTTTAAATACTAAAAGAAGTTTGGGTACCTGAAATTAGTGAAAATGATGAGATCACAGTATATTACGTCTATGTGGAGAAAATATGGAATCAAAAGGAAATAATTAGATATAATGTAGTGTGCAATATTATGAGAAGGCAAAAATTATATTTTCGTCCTCTAACTTATTTTCTATTTTCAAATTCATTCTCTGACTAATAAACGTTTCAAATTCATCTTCCAACTTTTAAAAACCTAACAAAGTTATCCTTTCGTCTAATTCCATTAGTTCCATTGATGAAACAATCCTTTGTGGCATCCTAGCTGGCAATAACAATCTTAGGTGACATCCTAGCTGGCAATTTGACGTTAGCTTTTGTCCTCTAACTAATAAATGTTTCAAATTTGTCCTTAACTTTTAAAAACATAACAAAGTTATCCTTTCCCCTAATTTGGTTAATTCCACTTATATGCTAGTAGAAAATGATGTAGTTGGCATCTGACATGGCTAAAAAAAATACAAGTGGCATGTGATGTAGCAAGGGCCCTATGACATGGAAAATGAATCTAAAATTAGTCGTTCGTGGGTCTCCTCAATTTTACCCCCATTTCAGCCTAGGGTTTCTATTTATGCCTCATCTTCTTCTTCCCACTATTGGGATTCTAGTTACAATTGCAAAGACCTAGAAAGAATATTTAATGCAAATCACAGTTGGAATCCTCTCATTGTTGTTTTCGCTTCTCTGGCGTCGATGATTATAGACATGGCTACTTCAATACATCTCTTCTAGTTCTGCTTATGGAGTTCTCCACTATGTTTCATCGTTCACCTACTTTGTTCTCATGGCCATGGCTTTCCTCTTTTCTTTCATCATTTTTACTCATTTTTCTTCATTCCCCTCTAATTTGCACATACTACTTCTTTCTTTCTTTCTAAAATATTCTCTTGTAGAAACCAAATCATATCAGATACTATATGAAGCTCATTTTTGTTGGAAGAAGCTTGTTTTTTTTTTTTAACTTTCAATCATTTGTCTACTTTTCTAGTCTTTGAAGAAGCAAGTTCTAAGAATTAAGTGTTCTATCACAATCTCAGATTTTTGAACTTGTTTCCATAGATATGATAGTATCACAAAGGACATTCATTTGCTTTTAAACTTATTATCCTTTCCTCTAACGAAGTTAGGCAAAAGGATAACTTTGTTATGTTTTTAAAAGTTAGGGGATGAATTTGGAATGTTTATTTAGTTAGAGGACAAATTTGAAAACAAAAAATAAGTTAGAGGACGAAAGCTAACGTCGTATTGCCAATTAGGACGCCACCTAAGATTGTTTTGTTAATGGAACTAACGAAATTAGACAAAAGATAACTTTGTTAGATTTTTAAAAGTTAGAAGATAAATTTAAAATGTTTATTAGTTCGATGATGAAAATATGATTTTTGTCTTATGAGAATGAGGATCTTGAAATTAGAGTCGTCGAATAATATCAACATTAAAATGATTGATGATTGACCAAAAATAGAACATCACCTTGTAGGCAAAATTGAACTCACATAGAAAATGTGAGGATTTTGAACATGTAGTTCAAACCCCATAAAAGGTTTTAATGGACTTGATGTCCAAACCTCAAACAATGGGAAATATGTGAGTGCTTATAAGGAAATGAAACGAGGATATGAAGCATGACTCGATATTGACTATGGAGAAGTTTATTCTTTAGTGGTGGATGTTATTACATTTTGATATATCCGAGGAACAATAATATATGCTTATTTTATATGAATCTATGTCACAATTGATTGTTTATACAAAAAATGAATACTTTTCAATCCACTTAAATCAAGGTCTCAAACATACTATTTATTTACATGTGGAAATGCATCTATATCGTGCAACAATTTAGTATTTTCAAAATTTATGTAGATTGTCTTATGAGGATGAAACTCCTACAGTTTTATATGAAGACAACATTGCTTATATAACACAACTGAAGGGAAGATATATTACAAAAGATAACATTTTTCACACATGATCTTTAGAAGAAATGAGAAATTGTCATTCAACATATTTGTTCAAGTGTTGTTTCAAAGAAGAGGAGAATATATCAATTCAGAGACTTTAAGTGATGTTATCAATAGAGATTGGTATACGGGCCACGAGTCACAGACTAGTCCGCATAACCCACGGCTTGCGCGAGTTAAGAGTAGGCAAAATGTAGGCTTGTTTAAACACGGGCATGCTATTTAACCTACCTTTTAAACGGATTTTGGCCCGTGATGAGTTTACGGACAAACCCGTAAGCCCGCTTAATTTGGCCGAGTCAGTCAATCACACCACCAATCCACTACTACGCAACACCAGATTTGGGTTGTGGGCATTGGGCCCAAAAAATAAAAAACACTAAAATTAAAATAATTAAATAACCAACTTATTATCTTCTCATAATTCTGAATCACCTTCCTTCGTAAACCTCTGCCACCACCCCCTCCTTCATCGCCCGTCCCTGTTTGTCACGATCTCCCCTCGCGGGCTCGTCCTTGTCACGATCTTGCCACTGCTGGCTTGCCCCTGTTACGATCTCCTCGTTGCTGGTTATCCTTGTCATGACTCGTCCTTGTCACCTTTGTTCTGTTTTCCATTTTTAGGCATTCAAAAGGCACCCAAAAAAAAATGCAGGCCTTGATCCAGTCCGCAAACCTACAATCTAAAGTGGTGTGAACGCGGCTGGCAAAATGCTAATCCATTTAAGTTGCGGGCTAACCCGCACTGGTTAGTTTAATTGTGGTCCGTTGTAGACCAGGTCAGATCGCATATGAACCTCTACTTATCAAGAAAGGGAGATAGTGTACTCTTTTTTCCTTGATCAGGTTTGTCTCACAAGGTTTTCCTTAATGAGGTTTTTAATGAGGCAGTTCCCTACAAAGGGCATTGCACTCCTTTTCCTTTATTAGGATTTTTTTTCACTAAATTTTTTTTTATTAAGATTTTAATGAGTTATATCCCTAATGAACATTCAAGGGGAGTGTTATGAAATATTATTAAAAAGTAGATGTCCAAAAGATATTATAATAAATTAATATATGATCTTGATTTGATTAAGATTTAATTATGATAAAACTTGTATCTATTAAGGATTTAATTTGATTTTGTATATCTCATATTTAGACTATAAATACTTCTTTAGATGCCCTATGTGATATACACTTTTAATATTAATTAATTACATTCTTCTCTATTACTTGTACTATTTATTATAATTTTCATAAGAAATAAATCATCTCAAGACAAGCTCTACTTGCAATTTGTAAACAAAATGGGGGTGGTTATTGTGTAATTTTCCTTTAAGACCTAAGACACACTTTGTAAGTATGGCATAGGAACTTTTTAATGAAACTTCTAGATGACTTCTTAATAATACTCAAGGAAAAAAATTGGGATAAGTGAAGAAAAATTGAATAAAAAATATTTAAGAAAATCGAATCTTACAACTATTATTGCATTTCCCTTGTACTTAACTAGGACATTAACCCGTGCAATGCACGGCTAAATTGTGTTATTATTACTTATTAATAAAATTAAATTGTAATGAAAATTAAGAATATGTTTTAAATTTGAACTTTTTTTTGGTTTCTACATTAATTTATCAATTGAAACAAATGATGTATGTTTCGTTTTTTGTTCATTCATACAAGAAAAAATCTAATTTTATAAATAATTTATAATAGATATTTAAAATATAATGATGAGTAAACAAAAAGTATAAGGTCAAAAAAAAATATTTAGCACAATAGATAATTATTTTAACAAAAAATAAATTCACTATAAGAGAATTATATGCACATGCATAAAGGGATTAATATTCACTATATGCACAGTTTGATTAGTTCAAAAAATCATATTAGTGAGTTTTAAAATACAGGGCATACTTAATTTTTATTTAATTATCAAACTACACTAAGTTTTAATTTTAATAGCAATAATATTTTTTTATTTAAAAGCAATTAAATACAAACACCTTATTATAATATATACAATAATTAGGTTGTATATTATATTAAATTACAAATCAAAAAGCTTGTGCAAGTATTATCCGATAGTAACCTTTTAATGTGTTCTATTCTTGCTGAGAAATCGAGCAAAGTGGTCTACCATTAGTAACCCCACCAGAAAATATGCCTTGCACCATTTACTTTCCATTCACGGTTGCTATTACTACATCCAGCAAGCAAAGTTGGGTAATTAATTATCCATTAATATGATATTGTATCACATACATACAAATCCTCAAGGAAACCCAAAGCACTGTATAACTTCGCATTATCATTCAATTCAAGCATCATTAGCCTTGTCAAGTGGACACACAATTTGAGAAGAAAATTAAATAGTTTACATATATAAATAATTCCATTTTCTAGCTTCTTTTCGTCCTCAACACACAAGGTGTATTTTCATCCCAACACAAAAAACTTCAGGATGATCAAACATTCATGTCTGTGATAGGCCGTCCTCATGTTGTCAATGGGGTTCAAAGAATGAGAACCTTCCACTATTTCTGATGACTAAATTGTCAATGTATAGTGAGGATACCCTCTACCAACCCAAATGGCTCTTTGTGCCCCCTATTGCTTCCATCAAGTGCATTATGAGCTTGATATCTTAAGGCCAAGGTTTCTCATGAATATGCCAAATAACATGGAGCCTCCCCTTCTCATTCTTTTGAACACAACACAGTGGGAAACAAAAAGGAGGAACTATGGTACTACATCAACTATATATAATCAACTTCTTAACTATATATAACAGCTACATATTTCGATACAACTTCATCATGCTCTCATTCTGCATGCTTTAGTAAGGTGACTACAGAGATAATAGAGCAACAAATCAATATCAAGCTTGGATATACATTAAAAATCAATAACATCTATATCGAAATATCCTATAACCTGCAAATTCCAAATTAGTAATTTAGTAATCACAAATATCACTACATAAAAATTTATAGGATACCTTGAGGATATTTGAAAAATAAGAATACATAACCAGCAGAGAAAACACAATGCATATCATCATGAACAGTGCAATATCAACAGTGTTCTGAATTGATTAAGAATAGAATATTAAGTGAAATTTGTCCCTTTTTTCTTTTATCTCTCCCATACTTTTGCCATTTCAGAACCAACAGAGAAGGTGTAATTCACTGGTGACAAACAAAAGCATGGAGTGGAAGGTAGAAAAAGTGCTAGATCTCCTCATAAGCTCGCTCAATTGTCTTTGCATTCAGAATTGCATTGCTCTTAACTTGTTCCACCAGCTAATAAATCAGAAAGGAAGCTGGAAAAATAGTGCCCAAGTATAACAACGAAATCAATATAACCAACACACTTATTTAATAGTTATTCCATTCAAAATCCAAAGAAACCACAAGGTGAAGCAAAGGGAAAAAATGACATAGCAATGTCAAACTTAAAACAAAAATCACATGAACCATTATTAAACAAATTGAAAAGTCAGATCCTCTTACCTGCAACTTAACTTTTTTTTCATTGAGTCCTTAAGTTAAGACTCCTAATGCATAAAAAGTAAAACAATTACAGTCTAAATCTGTCAAATTCAATTTTAATAAATGACACCATACAGTAAAGAGCTGTTTTTGTTTACATATATGAGAAGTGGAAAAACAGGTCATGTGATGTTAAATAGTAGAAAAGTGTAAAGATGCGTAACATGAATTATATAGAGATTACCAGTTCCTTATTAAATTTACACATTAAGTTATAAGAGTGCCAGATCTTATAACCAACAAAAGCTACAACTAATGAATAACATTTGGTTGAAGGAAGAGTATGAGATTGGTAGGAGGCAGGGGACTAAAATTAGATAATCATATTAACAAATGTGAAAATGAACATAAAAGTCCTTTAACTTACTGAGTGCTTGGATCCTAAAGTGCAAGGTGCAGGTAAAGTGTGGTGTTGATGCCACATGCACATGTTGGGTGCAATAGTACCATTATGGAAAGATGAGAAATAGACACATCAGGTGGGAGTTTTTTGCGATAGAAATTGTGAATATGTTCTTGTCAATTCCTTGTTACTGTAATAAATCAGAATAATGTTAAGGTCAAAATAAATTACAGGAACTTGCTGATATTTACTCATAACAATTGTAAACTTATATCAGTTTAGTAAGAGATGTAGCCATAGATTTAGTAATAAGAATGCCAGATTTTATAACCAACAAAAGCTATAACTAATGGATGACATATGGTTGAAGGAAGAGTATGAGATTGGCAGGAGGTAGGGGACTACATTAGACAACCATATTAACAACTGTGAAAATGAACATAAAAGCCCTTTTAACTTACTGAGTGCTTGGTAGTCCTTTTAAGATAAAAGTTCTTTGTTACTGAGTGCTTGGAGCCTACATAATATAGCTTGCTTGGATCCAATTGACTTCCTCCATTTCAGATTACAAACATTTTCTGCTGTCTTAATGATCTGGTACCCTAAGATCTAACACTGAAAATACATAAGAACAACCTAGTGCAAACCACAAAAAGTCTACCTAGTCAGCACAAGTAGACATGGCATGCTTATGATTACTAACAATACAGAAAATGAACAAACTAACACTGGGTCAAATACCAAACAATATTCAATATTAATATTTGTACATGTCCTGGGTTTATGTGAGATTTTTATAAATCCAGTTATACGTGAGATTCAGTAGTAAAACAGCCATTTCGTGAGACTCTTCAAATGGGTTTATGTTGAGCATTACAACTAATGGATAAAGGAATAGCATGAATTCTCTAGAAATTGATAAATGAAACAATATTATTTCAAATGTTTGTTTTCCAATTCCTAGTCTCATGTCCTGGTCTATAATTTGCTAACTCTTCAAACATGCTAACTAAACCCACACACATAGACTTATTGTGACTACTTTAAAAACCCTTCACTAAAAATATGTCTTCAATCGGGAGAACAATGAACTAAAATTAAATAGTTAGTTCTAAAGTCATACTTGACCTATGAGACTTCATCTAAATGTCATCTTCATTAGAAATTATCCAAACTAATATGTATATGAAATGTTTACCAAGATACGTTAATCTGTTATCCCTAACCCCTGTATCTTCAGGAAGGGTTATAGTTATCAATTTGATAAGAGAAAGCCTAGTTATTCTAACATAGATCCACATAAAAATAAAATGTCTCATGCATTTGTGCAGAAAATATATGACTTTCAAAGGAGTTATAAAACTGAGGCAGTACAATAGGTTAAGGCCACACCAAAACTGAATGGATAAGACTTAGATTACCATCATGATTAAAGATGAATTAAAACCTTTTGCAAATGACTAATCATTGCAGGGCATGATTTTTTCTTCAACATGTGATTACCATCATGGTCAAAGATAACAAATATAACACTATAAGTATCATCACAAATTCTCAGCTTAATACAATACCTCAAAGAACTAAAAAACAATATCATAATATAAAACACAAACGGACAAATTAGCATATGATATAATACATCATATACAGCTTACAATAAATTAAACATGATTATATTAATAAAATCAAATCTTGGAACAACATTAACCACATGAAAGTAGCAAACATTATAGTAATACACCCGAGAATCTGGAGTAACAATCATGTTACAACAAACTGTTCCTGTAAAAACAATCAATTCCAATAAATTAAATCATTGAACAAAACAAAAAGGACCAAGATTCATTATACGACTAATTAAATATAATCAAATTATACAATAATAAATATTTAAACCTCTTTGCAGTCATTCACTTGGTCAATAGTCTTCCTAGGATTCAGCTATAAAAAATGATCCTCCAATGAATATTTTGGAGCAACAGAAACACATCGGAGAAGAACCAACATTCTGATCAGCAAGCCTGTATAAATAGCAGATGATGAAGAAATGATTGTAAAATTGAGCCTGATTAAGCAAATGCTCTCCCAAATTCATTTACTTCCTCAATTTTCTATCAAGCTTTAGTTCCATTGTAATTCCATCAGGGGAAAAAACAAAGAAAACCAAATAAAGAGAAGGAAGAGAGCAAAGTGAAGGTACCATTGCAATGACATGGGTGCATGCTGTGGTACCAACCAAACAAAACCATCTTTCTTAAAATGCCTGAAAACAAATCTCACCTTATCCTTCTAAAGTCAAATTCCAAATTCCTAATCATTTACAAATTCATACTATAAGGATCAAGGTGCAAGATTTCAACCCTAGTATAGAATGTATAGCATATGACAAATGAAAAACTCATTGAAAGAAATAACACAAAAATTGCTCATTAACATTGACTAAAGTCATAACTGGTAAGGCAGCAACTCTTCAATGGAGAGCTGAAAAACTCATAATGAAAGAAATAAAACAAAATTGCTCTTCCTATTCAAACCTAGCCACCTGAATGCTGGTATTCTTGTGTCTGTTGTATCGGTTTGCATCAATTTGTAGAATCATGCTAAGCTTACTGCAAGAGTAAGCTAAGTTAGACAGTTTCATTAAACAAATTAAACAAATCAATACAAAGAAGATGAGGAAGTGTGGAACATAAAACACTCACTCTCAGTCATATTTCAAGGTAAATTCAAAAGGAAATAAGTAAAAGAGAAAAAAATTCTGGTTAAGATCGCCTTCTCAAAAAGGTCCATGGAGGATAGCAGATTTGTAATATCATATTGGCATCTAACTTTTGCTGAAAGTCCAAAAGGAATTCTAAGAGAAAAAGGCTCAGCGCTTCTTCCTTTGTCAAGTGTCAACAGATAACAAACAAATTATGTAAATTGTACTATCACTTGCTTCTCATTATTGGTGAATTATGGGCATCCCCAAGCAACAACTTTGCAACCTCATCAAAGGGCGATCAATTCCACCCAAAGAGTGATCATTGTTAATTTTCAACATATCAACTTTGTTATATAGCTAATAAAAAGATACATAAGCTTGGAATGTCCAAAAAACTTGTGGTAACCCTTAGAGCAGACAAAGAGCTTATCCAAAAACCTTCTCACTGCCATCTTCCACATTCACTTTTATCATGTACTTATTTAGGAATCATGAATTTATTTAAAACAATAAATCAAAAACAAAACCATCAAGTAATTGCAATAAACAAATAAAGAATAATGAATAAGGAGTCAAAACTAAGATCTCAGAGTGACATTAAGGACATGGCAGAAGCACGAATCACAGTAATACAACCCTGAGTCAGGACTAACAGCCCTATGGCACTTGCATGCTGGATACCACCAACCAGCATCCTCAACTACCCCATTAATAGTGGCTAAGACTATATATATCCCATCCTACATGGAATACAATAAAGAACTCATAAGATGGACCAATCCATATAAAATAACAGCATAAAAAATCAAAGGTCAAGTATCAGACAAAAGGGGCAAAGGAATTATCTAATCCAACCTCTTCAGAATTATTAAACAATAATATCCACCCAGAATGAAACACACAAAGGAAATCAAACCACAATATTCAGACAACAGGGGGAAGCAGACATGAATATCCAACCTATTCAGTCTCTGCTAACTGTTGTATGTTCTTTTGAACATGAAAGCGCATGAAATCATCCTCAATAGTCACTCTGAGCCCATCAAGCACAACTGCCAAGGTTTGGGAGCCACCCAAACCATGCACGGAAAGTCTGCACAGAACACAAATAATACATTCATGTCAATAGAAAGGACAAAGCTAATTGATTGCACACAAACTCAGAGCAATAGCAACTCATATTTAGAGACCCAGGAATTTGAATTTGAATTCGGGAAAAGGAGGGAAAAACTAACAGTGACCATGGGAAGAGGGAAAATCTGACTAAAGAACTATACCTCCAAACCCATTTTCATTGACAAAACCGTACCCAAACCCCAGACCGTGGATTTGAGATTTCTCACCTTCACATAGCAGCAAAGGAAAAGAAGAAGGGAAGTACGGTTTGACACTACAGTGGGAGGAACGTCTCGAATGGGTTTGCTAGAAACAAATCACGGTGTAGGTTGACTGAAATACTCATCCGCTTTGTCGTCCCCAACATGCAACTCCCCCACCAACTCCCATTTGCAACTTTAGATTATTTCGTCGACCATGAGGAAAGTAGGCAGAAGGCCCAGACTGTTATAAGCCCTATTCAACCTCACCCACACCGTGCATTTGCTTCAGACTACACCACCTAAGTTTAGCATAGACCCCGCTCCCCAACCCACCACTGAATGGCATCAGTTGTCTCCAAAAGGCAAGGTCTGCAGCAAGTTCTCAACATATCTATGCATAGCTTCCTGATGAAGTGAAAAAGGTGAAAAAAACGTGTGGAATGAATGAAGAGAGCAAAAGCTCTTTTGCTACTCATACCACGTGATCATTAAATGCATTCACATGGTATCCAAAGCCAAAAAAATTAAAAATCGTCTGAGGAAGGTATATATCACATGCAAATGAGTGCAAAGAAGCGAAGCAAATGGCATTAAAAGTCAAAAAAAAAATTCTATCTGCAGTAGGTAACGTGTCAAAGGAGTGCAAATAAGTGAAGTAGCATCCAAAGTCAAACGCATTTAATTGCTTTTCACAGCAGCAGCAGGTAACGTGACAAAGGGATGAAATCAATCCAAAGCCAAGACATCAATTTGAAATTGGAAAAAAATACTTACTTTTATTCAACAATCAACACGTGTTTGCAATAGTAACTGGTACAGGAATAAAAAAGGTTCAGCAGTTGTATAGTGTATAGATAACTAGGCTACCGACTTGGAACAGTTGCGCGTATTTTCCATCTCAACTATTGAAAAGTCCCATTCAGCAGTCAGAAGTCAACACTCTGACTGCATGGGATATTACACAGTCATTTGGTGTTAAATTTCAGATAAATTAACAACTAACTAACTAAATTCCATCTACATCAACCTGCCTGCACAGTAATGGCGCCAGGTAGCGACGGCGACGATGACAACTGCTTCAAAATTGGTGCCGCTTCGTCTCAGCCACTCACGGAGGAAACAACCACCGCTAACACCAAGAGGCAGCGATTCACCACCTCCACCGAAATCAACCAACGAACCCTAAAACCGCCTTCGCTTCCTTCCTCCTCCTCCTCCCACCAGCCACACATGCCTCGCGGCGATTCACTTCACGCGCCGCCGCCGACCCTACCCTTAGAGCTCATCGTGGAAATCCTCTCGAGGCTCCCCGTGAAGTTCCTCTTGCAAATCAGGTGCGTATGCAACTCCTGGAAATCCCTAATTTCCGATCCCCAATTCGCAAAGAAACACCTTCGCGTTTCAGCCACGGATGCAACCCGCTTCACTCACCACCACCTCTTCTTAAGCTTCGTGAACCCCTCACGCGAGTTCCTTCTCAGAGCTTACTCCCTCCCCTCCATATTCAACGGCTTGACCACCAGTGCCACCCAGCTCAAGTATCCTTTGAACAATCGAAAGCGTTTTGATTTGATGGTAGGATCTTGTGACGGCATGATCTGTTTCGCTATCGATCAAAGTTGTGCCCTTTTATGGAACCCCTCCATTAGAAAATTCAACAAGTTGCCATCTTTGGAAAATCAACGGCAAGAGGGTAGTTACACGATATATGGTTTTGGTTATGATCATTTCAGTGACAGTTACAAGGTGGTAGCAGTTTTTTGCTATGAATGTGGTAGTGGTGGTACAAGTGCATATAAAACTGAAGTCAAGGTTCATACTTTAGGTACCATTTCTTGGAGAAGGATTGACGAGTTTCCTTCTGGTGTCCCTTTCGATGAATCTGGAAAATTCGTGAGTGGCACAATTAATTGGTTGGCATCTACTGCTTCAAGTTCTTCCTGGGTTATTGTTTCCCTTGATTTAGGGAAGGAGTCCTATCAAGAACTATTGCAGCCTGATTATGGAGGAGTAGCTGTGGTTACCTTGACCTTGGGGGTATTAAGGGACTGCTTGTGCATCCTTGCTCATAGTGACACGTTTTCGGATGTTTGGCTTATGAAGGATTATGGAAATAGAGAGTCTTGGACTAGATTGTTCCGTGTTCCTTACATGGGAAATCCTGACTCTTTTCCGTATACAAAGGCTCTTTGTATTTCTGAGGATGACGAAATACTGTTGGAGTTCCAGTCAAAGTTAGTTGTTTACAATTCCAGAAATGGCACTTTTAAGATTCCTGAGATTCAAGACATCAATGGTTGGGTTGTCCCAGAGGTCTATGTTGAGAGTTTGATATCACCTTGTTCTGAATATTAGGATGTAGATGCTATGCTATGTCACTTGTACATGAGGTTTCTGAAGAATCCACTAACTGCGCCTTACATGTTTTCAATTATGTTATGGATATTATGTTTGTTTTAATTATTGTTGAGTTGCTGGATCGTTGTTAATTATAAAGAATCTGTAGCTTGAGAAATTATTATGTTGATTTTGATTTTTTGAGTATAGAATTGATTGGTTCATTTATTTTGTATTACTTTTTACATAGTTCACAATCACCTATTGCATTAGAGGTTATCAGTGTAGTTTCTAATATTGGAATCAGGATTTAACTGTTATGCCAAGTCACACTCTAGTATGTAAGTTTCTTAAAATGTCTGCAAACTGCCGCACAAATTTCATAATATTTGCTTCAAATCTTGCACATTACATTAATACATTATGACCTAAACAAATTTATTAACAAAGAAGAATTTATTATGCATGTGGTTCTTAATGAAGCTCATCGTAACTGCTTGAGAACTTGTTTTGTTGGCTTTTGGATCATTAACATATACAGATTTTTTCAGTTTATTGAGTGGTACAATTAATTGCTTCCTTTACTTTGGGAACATATCATCCACGAGAATTTAGACTATTAAATGGTTGTTGGCATTTTCTTCTACATTTCTGACATTTAGAGAAGAATTTGTGTTGATTGAATTGAATCACTTCTTATTGGCTTTGTTCCATTTTAGGATTGGTTTCAGTCGTGATCCTTATTTCCTAATTTTGTTTGTAGAACAAAAGAAGGTGGGTTGATGATAGGTTCTAGTGATTAGAGAAGAGAGGAAACGAGAAAGAAAGAAAGTTTGAGAGAAAGAATCAAAGAAGAACCCAGAATGGATCTTCTTTGCCAAGGGAATTTCCCTTTCCAACTGAATTATCAGTTTCTTTACAATTCCAAAAATTATCCTCCCTCCTACTTACAATGTGTATTTATATATCAACACACCTCTCTACTAACTCTCCAGCTGTAACAAACTCCTAACTTCCTTCAACTGAATTAACTACCTTTACTCTCTTCCTTCTAACATATACTTTCAGCTTTGGGCTTCCAAAGTCCCTAACAATATCCCCCCCTTCTCGAACAACCTTGTCCTCAAGGTTGCTTTGAGGAAATTGTTCTCAGAATGTATTGAGCATCCTCCCAAGTGGCCTCCTCTAAGGGTCTATTCTCGCCATTTGATCAAAAGTTGAGCCACCGTGTCTTTGTTGTCTCGTGTGATCTCCCGCTTGTCCACTACCGCCCGGAATTACCTCCTCTGCCGGCATCCGCACTCGCGGCAGTGTGGATTCCACTTGGATGTTGTCCAGTGCTAATTTGAGCCGAGAAACATGGAAAACCGGGTGCACTCTTGCTTGATCAGGCAACTTCAATTGGAAAGCCGCAGAGCCAATGTGCTTGAGAACTTCATAGGGCCCAAAATATCTAGCGGCCAATTTTGGATGAAGTTGCTGACCCATGGATCCCTCGCCTATGTGGTCTGACCTTGAGGTAAACCCAATCCCCCACCTTGATTTTGGAAGGCTTCCTATGCTTGTCAGCAAAGTGCTTCATGTGTTCTTGTGCTCTAGTAAGGTGAAACCTGAGTTGCCGCAATGCCTCATCCCTATCTTGTAAATCTGGCCCACGGCTTCCACAATAATTTCGCCGGAATGAACTTGGAGAATGCAGGAGGAGGTCTCCCATATACTAGTTCAAATGGAGTGGACTTTGCAGAAGCTTGAAAACTTGTGTTGAACCAAAACTCAGCCCAGTGAATAAAATCGGCCCACACCTTAGGTTGCTCAGCTGAGAAGCACCTTAGATAGGTTTCTAAGGTTCTCACGTTAGTCACCTCGATCGCGCCCATCGACTCGGGGTGATATGTCTTTGTACTCATTTTAAGTCCGAGTGCCTTGCTTCTTGAAGAGTTCCCGCCAAAAACACTCATAAACACCGACACCGAATCCCTGTCACTCACAATGGAAGCTGGAATTCCATGGAGTCTAATGATTTCCTTGGCAAAAATATCAGCCAAAGACCTGGCTGTAAAGGGGTGTTTAATGGGAACAAAGTGAGCAAATTTACTCAATCTGTCAACAATTACCCATATAGTGTCAAATCCTCTAGATTTAGGCAATCTAGTGATAAAATCCATGCTAATGTCCTCCCAAATAGCATTTGGAATGGGTAAAGGTTGAAGTAACCCCTCGGAGATGATGCCAAGTATTTACTCCTTTGACAAACATGACAACCACCACAAACTCAGTCACAGTGCCCTTCATCCCCTTCCAATATAAGGATTGTGCAATTCTTCTATAGGTTCTGTAGATTCCAGAGTGACCTCCTGTAGGAGTAGTATGAAACTCCTTTAGAAGAGTGGGAATCCATTTAGAATTAGAAGCCAAAACTAATCTGCCTTTAAAGTAGAGCCGTTCTGTTCCAAGGTAAAGAAGTGGTGTGAATTCGGGTCCCGCTTTAGATCGGTGACAATTTTCGAAGCTCACTATCAGCTTTAACCTCCTCATCAACCGAATTATGATCAGCCCAGAATGGTATTGAAATAGCTGAGAGCGCAATATCTTCCTCCCTCTTCGTGACAAAGCATCTGCCACCTTGTTGCTTGCACCCGATTTGTATATGATATCAAAGTCATACCCCATTAATTTTGCTAACTAATTTTGTTGATTTTGAGTAGTAATCCTTTGTTCCAAAGAGATACTTAAGGCTCTTTTGATCGAAAAATACAAGTGAATTTTTTACCAATTAAGTAGGGCCTCCAATGCTTTGAATGGCAAGGACCAATGCCATCAACTCCTTTTCATATACGGACTTGGAAAGAGAAGTAGGGGATATTGCTTTACTAAAATAAGCAATTGGCCTTTTACCTTGAGAGAGGACAGCTCCAATGCCCTTCCCGAGGCATCACATTCAATTGAAAATGGAAGAGTAAAATCCGGTAAGGCCAAAACAGGGGCTAGTTACTTGCTCGCTTAAAGACTTGAAAGCTCGTGCGCTTTCATCACCCACAAGAATGCTCCTTTCTTCAATGCATCGGTTAGGGGCTTAGCTATCTTCCCATAATTTCTGACAAAGCGACGATAATACCCCGTTAGGCCCAAGAATCCCCTCACTGCTTTGTTACATCTTTTGGTATGGGCCATTGTAGTATACTCTCCACCTTCTGTGGATCCATAGAAACCCTTTCAAATGAAATAATGTGACCCAAGTATTCAATTCTTGTCTTCCCGAAACTGCACTTCTTCCTATTAGCATAGTATTCACTTCTTTTAATGTCCTCAAAACCACCGCCAAATGATTCAAATGATCAGCCCAGTTTCTGCTATAAATGAGGATATCGTCAAAAAAAACCAACACAAACTTGCGCAAGTAAGGTCAAGGATAGAATTCATAGCACACTGAAATGTTGCAGGTGCATTAGTGAGCCCAAAGGGCATCACCATGAACTCATAATGTCCCTGGTGGGTCCTAAATGCTTCTTCTAATATCGCTTTATACATTCTCGATTTGGTGATAACCAAATTTAAATCAATTTTAGAAAAAAATCGCCCCTTGTAACTCATCCAATAGCTCCTCAATAACTGGAATTGGGTATTTATCGTGATCGTAGCCTTGTTAAGAGCCCTATAGTCGACTCAAAAACGCCAACTGCCATCCTTCTTCTTCACCAAAAGAATTGGGCTAGAGAAAGGGCTACAACTAGGTTGAATCACTCTTGCTTCTAACATTTCAGCAACCAGCCTTTCTATTTCATTTTTCTGGCATGTGGGTACCTATAAGGTCTCACATTTACTGGATCGACCCATTCTTCGGGGGATGTGATGATCTACTGCTCTGTTAGGGGCAATCCTTTTGGTACATCAAAAACAGAAGCAAACTTCTGCAAGAGATCCAACAGTGGCTGCTCTTCCTGGTCACGCATTTCTTCATATTTTTCCATTTCATTTCCAAAACATTCAGATTTGAACTCAACATCAAAAAGTATAACAAAGGAAGTAGACTCTATTTCAGTCAATTTGTGCAAGGCTTTGACTGAAACATGGGGATTTATCAATTGAGGATCCCCTTGAATGCAAATCAACTCATTGTCCTTCAAAAATGACATGCTAGAAGTGTTCCAATTAGCCATAACAGTACCCAAAGTAGCTAGCCATGCAACCCCCAAAATAGCATCGATCCCTCCCAAATCAAACACAAAAAAATCTGCTTGAACAGAATGTTGCCCCAACTGTAAGATCAACCCTTCACAACACCCTTGAGTCTTCTTTTCAAATCCATCCCCCAATTTAACCTCATGAGAAATATCATTAGAAACATGTAAATTGCATCTTTTCACCACATGTGATCCAATGAAATTATGACTAGCTCCGCTATCAATTAAGATTTTAATCTTTTCAAATCCCCAATTTTCCCAAAATCTTCATAGTTCTAGGATGGGCAATACCTGTGGCTGAGCAAAGAGAGAGTTGAGATACTTCCATACTTTGGCATTTCAAAATTTCACCTTGAATATCTTCCCCACACACCTCTTTCTGTTTTTCTAGAACAGTACACTCCACTTCATTGTCTTCATCTTCCCCAAGAATCATGATTCTTAAGTTCTTTACTTGGACAACGATGGCCGGAGAAAACTTATCATTGCATCTAAAACATCGACCCTCCTCTCTTCTTTTTCATATACTCCTGGTATGGTAATTGACGGCTCCAAGAGAATGGAACTCCCATTACGCGACACGCCAAGTGGCTAGAGGATCCTTCCCCAAAATTCCCTTTGCTCACTCCCTTCGCATTCCGAAGCCGGCCGGGCTCTGGATTTACTGCCACGGAAACTGCCGGTTTGGAAAGTTCATAGAATTAGAAAAAGATTGGAACTGAGGGTTCAAGGATGAACCACCCCGTCGCCGCGCATCTCCCATAGTCTGCGACAAACGCAAATCAGCGTCGAAACCTCTTGCCAATTCAATTGCTTTGGCCAATTCCTCGGGGTCATGTATTCGGACCTGTCGCGCGAATCTCGGGTCGAAGACCACCCAAGAAATACCCCAACAATTGCTCTTCTTGCATTGAATCTGTCTGTGCTACCAACAATTCGAACCCTTTCACATATTCGTCGATCGACTCTTCCTGTTTAATCGTTGACAAACGCTCAAAGACACTTCCCCCATGCGATCCCCAAAACGCCGAATCGAGCCGTGGTGAAATTTTCCCAAGAAGCGCCGAATGCTTCTACCGCCAAAACCCGAACCGGTGGATCGCGGCACCGTCCCGCACCGACAAACGCTAATCGTAACTTTTCCGAAGCTGGAATTTGCTGCACCTCGAAAAATTTCTCCGCCCTAGCTATCCAACCAATCGGGTCGTAACCTTCGAAACTAGGCAATTCGATCTTCTTGATCCATTTTCGGATACCCTCGCTTTGGAATTTACCGTCGAATTTGCTCCATTTCTTGTGTGTAGATGAACCCTTCCCATCGGGATCATCTCCCTCAGAATCCCAAACAATACCTTGCGCTTCCATCCATCGCTGTAGCATGTTCTTGATCTCGCCGGCATATGTCATGTTTTCCTTCAATTCCACAAGTTGATCTGTATGTTCTGTCGCCATTTTCTTGATGTATTCCATGGTTGATTCCAAGCTTTCAATTCGTGATTCCATCCTTGCGAATTACACTGGCACTATCTCGAAAAAACGGCAGGGTCGGACCACTTTGATAGGTTCTAGTGATTAGAGAAGAGAGGAAACGAGAAAGAAAGAAAGTTTGAGAGAAAGAATCAAAGAAGAACCCAGAATGGATCTTCTTTGCCAAGGGAATTTCCCTTTCCAACTGAATTATCAGTTTCTTTACAATTCCAAAAATTATCCTCCCCTCCTACTTACAATGTGTATTTATATATCAACACACCTCTCTACTAACTCTCCAACTGTAACAAACTCCTAACTTCCTTCAACTGAATTAACTACCTTTACTCTCTTCCTTCTAACATATACTTTCAGCTTTGGGCTTCCTAAGTCCCTAACAGTTGACGTAGTCCATCATGGACAAATTGATCAACCCGTAGACACCTTCTCCCAATAAGCCAAAGAACTATAGAAATTGTGGTCGAATTCAACCTTATGGCCATCTTCTTTTGAGAAGGAAGAAGAAATGCAAAGGCAACTATATTATGGTGTTCCCATTTATTTGCACTGGAGAAAAATTGCCTTGTAGAACATAGAACAAGATCTGCCATCTGGAAATTTAGATATGCAAGAATCCCCACATAGAGCCCAAATGTTGAGATTAGACTTTTTTCCATTAAAAGATTTCTAAAATAGAAATGGTTACACAAGGGAACATTAGCAACTGGTGTTTGATGTTTATGTTAAAGATAGTAGTAATTGGCAAATTGAGGTTTGATAAGGGTTACTGTAATTTACTTTACTCAGAATTAGGAGTTAGCAGATGATACTGGGTGTTATTGTTCAGAAGTCCTGTCTTTATGTTATCTCCAGTTACATCATTGTTATGTTCTCACATGTCAGTTTGTTTGGTTAAGCGTTTCTGATGGCTGCTGGGATTTAATGTTGTTGGACACTTCCTGTTAAATAAGCTCAGAGCCCCTCAATACCTTTGAGAACCTCCTTCTCAGCATGTCATCATGTTTTGGAGCACAATCAAGGCCTGTTAGACTTTCGACTAGAACACATTACTGTGCATAGGTACTCTGTCTCTTTTGATTTTTTCCTCTTCCTTTCTTCTCCGTTTTCTTTTTTTCTATTTTTATGTAGCTGCCGTGGCTAGCAGCTGCTGCAGCTGGCGCCAGATGGCTAGCCAAGAGGATAAGCAACCCCGCAACCCATATTCAGGAAAAGAAACTTTGTTAGTCTGTTTATGTTTCTAGTCTCGACCTAGAAGTGGCAGAACTATTGGATTTGTAGGTTCCTAAATAAGTTTTAGCTCTATCAAGTCTAAGAGTTTGCACCCAGTTTGAAAGTATTGACATTGTTCAAATCCTGATGATAGGAATGGTGGTTTAAGTGTTTGATGTTGTGTTTTATGTTTAAAACATATGGTTTTGGAGGTTTTTGAAGTTAATGAGACTGTTATATTTTAAGTATTAGTTAAGTTTTTCCAATATATTGGTTTATTTTATTTTATTTTTTTAATTGTTTTTGGGTTACCCAATATATTGGTTTTATTTGTATATTATTGTTATTGTTATTGTTTTTTTAGGTTGTATTAAATATTTAATATAAAGCACACGTTTCCCTGTGCATCACAACTGGCATTGCGTGATGGCCCCATGGGCCTTTGTTGCAGAAGTTTGCAACTCAATCATAATATTCCATTGCAAGGTTTGGGTTCAGATGGAAATTTGGAAGGACTGTTATTGTTGTCTTGATTTGTTAGTCGGATTCTGGGTCTGGTGTATTGATATAGCATGAACATAGAACATATACATCCATCTATGCCACATTGCTGCTGGTATTTTTTTGTTAACCAACTCCTGTGAAACAAATTTGGCTTCTGCCCCTGCCAATTCTATTGGTCTGGATCATGATTTGTATGGAGTTCTCTTGGTAGATTTCTATTGTATCATTGTTGCAGTAAGTCAGTATCTTGATTTGTGTTTCTGAAGTGATATGCATAGTGGCTAAGCAGTATCTCGTCCCTGTTGTTTAATATGTTTTTTGCTTCAATTATGCAGACGTTTAAATAACAACACAAACAAAATTATTGCTTGGGTTCATCCTCCTTTGTGGCTTGATATGATTAACAAAGATACTACAGAAAAATGCCATAATAAAATATGCTGTACTTTTCATATTTTACTTTTGGAACTGTTTTTATTTATAGTGGAATATTCCCATTAGCAAATTCACAGAACACATGAGACCAAGTGATGGTTTTGTAACCCATTATAAAGATTTTTGGGGTGGAGTTTTGATTACTGAGTACGTTTGACTAACGAGGATCATAATAGATGATTCTTTCTAACAAGTCATCATCACTTAGAATAACAAGCCTATGTCATGTCATTTTAAAGGGTTTTTAAAAAGCAACTACTGCATGATAAGCATTACAATAATCGACCAATATTATTGGGACAAGTAAACAAGCTACAGAATAGCAAATTGTCCTAAGTACACAATTATTAATTTGTAAGTGGGGGAGATTGGAAATGATGTACTACATGAGCATATGTCCATCTCATGATAGAAGATACTAGAATGAATTTTTTTCGTTCTTGCCTTGTCGTTTCCCCAGTAAACTTTTGAGTGACTCACAGAATACCCAACTTGCTGTCATCTTATCCAGAGAAGGAAAGATAAGCAAATGAATAAAAAAACAAATAAAACAGAAAAAGGAATGCTGTGGTGACACGACTGTATGGGGGCTTAATGATAAGGATATTAATGCCTATCTTAATCTTCATTATCTAGACATTTTGTGGATGAAGCTGAAGTTCTTAAGACAGAGTGTCAGAGGAGAAGAAGAGGCAGGCTCACTCACCGCTACCGAAAATTCGCAGATGCAAACTATAGCGAAGCTAAAGAAACGCAGCAATTGAGATGGTGAGATGAAGTCATCTCAACAGAAATGCTGCTGTTGATCAGGTGCGTATGCAATATGTATAATTGTACATGTTTTTGTAGCTTGTAAGTTTTGATTCTCTGATTCCTTACTTCGTCAAGAAGCACCTTCGTATGTCTGGCACATGATCAAAGTACATCAAGCTAAAACCTACACAAAAGAACCTACGAGGTCGAAAACTTCTATTTTATGATGTTATCTTATGTATGTGTATGTATGTGTGATAAAAACTATAAAGTTTGTAAGTGTTTATATATTATTATAAGGTGAATTGACATTTGTGTAAGTTAAAATTATTTTTATATTATTATAATTTTATATTGATAACTTTGTCTCAAATTTTATTATTAGATTAAAAAATTTATTATATAAATTATATTTATAAAGTTTCATATTAATTTAAAATTGTTTAATATATTATTAATATATATCAAAATTAATGTAATATATACTTTCAAAATCTATAAAAATAAGAACTATGTGTTTACATTTTTATTCATGATTGATTTTTTAATATTTAATACAAATAATCAAGATGATTGATAGTTATGATCCAACGGTTAGAACGATAAAAATTATTCTATATAAAGTTAATGAGTAATGTAAGTGGTTCATATTAGTGTCAATTGATTTCATTTTATATATATATATATAATGAAATCACATAATTCTTGAATGAATCACAGTTTAATCACACAATTTCTTCTTACTGTGGTACTCTTTTTTTTTTTAATGAGTATCGTTATTAAATTTAATTTTTTTCTATACTTTTTTATTCGCCTGTATAAAATCTCTATAATTAGTGTCTATTGTTAATAAATAAAAAAATCTAATCAGAATTGAAGGATAAATTGAATACTAGCATTTATAGTATCAAAAAAATAAATGTGTAAAAGATATTATTTAATGTTTTTGGGGTGAAATAATTTTATGACTTTTCATTAGAATTATGTTAAAAACATATTGATGTTTAGTATTTTAAAAAGTGAAAACAAATTTTTGAAAGCATTCCCGATATAATGTTAAAAGCACCACTTAAAATTTAACAATACTTATATCGGAATTATTTTCATTTATTACTTAAGCACATAAAACTTTGATTACTTGTTAATAGTTATATAAAATTCATAGCCATCTAAAAAAAACACTGCATGTAATATATTAAATATGTGTTTGAATCATGTTATTTTATATTAAAAAAACGTATTGGAACAAAAAAATATTTAAAAAATATAACCAAAATAATTTAATTGTGATATGTTATTAATATAAATATTTTTTACACTATTAATTAATTATGGATTATTATATCAATAAAAATGTATGACTTTCATATTAATTGCCTTAAAAGTTTTACATATAGTAATATACGAAATCTTTCACTCACCATGTAACAAAATTATAATCTAATGAAAATATTGTGAAATAACATTTTGATTGAAACTTTATTTTGTTAAAATTAAGCAAAATCATTGCACAAAAAAAAAATATAAACAAAATCAAACATGCTTTCCTTTGTCTTTCACCAATTGCTAATACAATTTCGACAAGAATGGTAGTTTGATAAAATCCTCCTAAAACCAAACATGCTTTAAATAAATTATTTAACACAAAAACAAATCTTTGTTGTCTGGAACATTTTAGATTCCTTTTTTCGTTTTCTTCCTCTTCTTTTATCTTGAACACACGCTACTGTCTATAACAAAACTGCAACGTGGCATTGTATTGATATCTCAACCAAAGTTTTCATTTTAAGAGTTTGAGAGGCTTTAGAGAACCGCAAATGGTGTCGTGGCATGAGTGCGGCGCGCAATCATAATAATCCATTCATCATTCATCATTCATCATTCATCATTCATCATCAACCACCACATGAACTGATGAACCTCTCACACTCACTTTCAACAGGAAACTCAAACACTCATCACTCGCCACTCACCACAACCTCCCCTGTCTCTGACATGTCATCACAGGGAGGCTCCGATTACCACCGCCGCCTAGGCTCCGCCGTTGCCACCAGCGGCAGGAAAAGAGAGCGACTCATCAATCCCATGGACCAAACCTCATCACTGCCATCTTCTTCGGTTCAGAAGCAAAGCCACAAGAATCAGAATAATCAAGCTGTGTCTGAGTCCGGAGTGGCACACAACGCAGCACCTTTACCCTTCCTTCCTGATGAGCTTGTTGTAGAAATTCTCTCAAGGCTTCCTGTGAGGTCTCTGCTGCAGTTCAGGTGCGTATGCAAGTCATGGATGTCCCTGATTTCTGATCCTTACTTTGTGAAAAAGCACCTTCACTTGTCCACTCAGAGCACCCACTTCACCCACCAAAGGATCATATTGAGTACCACAACCGCTGAGTTCCACCTCAAATCTTGCTCCGTGAGCTCTTTGTTCAATAACCCTTCAACCGTTTGTGAGGACCTTAACTACCCCGTGAAGAACAAGTACCGCCATGATGGGATTGTTGGTTCTTGTAATGGGTTGCTATGTTTTGCCATAAAAGGTGACTGTGTGCTTCTCTGGAACCCCTCCATAAGGGTCTCCAAGAAGTCACCACCTTTGGGTAATAATTGGAGGCCGGGGTGTTTCACTGCTTTTGGGCTAGGTTATGATCATGTGACTGAGGATTACAAGGTGGTGGCTGTGTTTTGTGATCCTAATGAGTTCTTCAGTGAATCCAAAGTGAAGGTTTATAGTATGGCCAGCAATTCTTGGAGAAAGATTCAGGATTTCCCTCATGGTGTCTCACCCTACCAAAATTCTGGGAAATTTGTCAGTGGTACTCTCAATTGGGCTGCCAATTGCTCTGTTGGTTCAAGTTCTTTATGGGTTATTGTTTCTTTGGATCTGCACAAGGAAACATATAGGGAAGTTCTGCCACCTGATTATGAAAAGGAAGACTGTTCCACCCCCACTTTGGGTGTTCTACGGGGATGCTTATGCATGAATTATGATTACAAAAGAACCCATTTCGTTGTTTGGCTGATGAAGGACTTTGGAGTAAGAGAGTCTTGGGTTAAATTGGTGAGTATCCCTTATTTGTCTAATCCTGAAGATTTTTCCTTTTCAGGGCCGTATTGCATTTCAGAGAATGGTGAAGTCCTATTAATGTTTGAGTTTGACTTGATTCTGTATGACCCAAGAGACCATTCATTTAAGTATCCTAGGATTGAGAGTGGGAAGGGTTGGTTTGATGCAGAGGTCTACGTTGAAACTCTAGTTTCACCAATGAAGCATTAAGGTTGATGTGCTATGTCAAGGAAAGGGTAAGTAAGAATAAATGGTGTAAAGTATTTTAAGTCCTTACTGATTTTATTCTGTTCATGTATTTTGACACTAGTTGTGTAATATGTATATGCAGAACTGAGAGCCAAAGCAGTGTATAGATGCTGTTAATATTAGATGAAGCTCAGTTATGTGTTGTTTTGTTGGGTCATGTATCTATCAATGATGGAGAAAATTTAGAGCTTCAACTATTTGATAGTATGTGGGAAGATTATATTTTGAAAAGAAGTATATGCTTTCTTGTATCGTGGTAAGAAGCATATAATTTAGTGACTCATTGTCAATTCCATTGCATTTCTGAAAGAAGAATCAGGACTTTCCTCAAGTTTAAAAGATAAGTAACGAACTGATTTTGAAGGGGGGAAAAAAAGGCACATTCTGTTAGTGAAGGATAAAAAAGGAACACTAATACATCTCTATACCGTTATATACCAAACCCCTATTCCGTTGTCTATATAGCAAAGCAAAATGCTATGCTTGACCTTGGACAAAAAGCCGAGAATGGAATAAAGCAAAATGCTCAGGAACCGGGTTCTCTAGCACTACACTGGAAGCAGATTTGTGGCCTTCTAGCTTAGGTATTTGTTTGGAAGTTAAATACACGAAGATGAGAGATCATTGGGTGGACCGGGTCCAGATTTTATCCAAACATGTCCTTATGTCTGGATTAAATTATGGTTGCATGGTATATAAATGGTGCAATCCACCCAAGAATTTTTCCTAGGGGATCCTGCTACATGAAAAGAAGTATCAGCTCAAATTCACTTACTCACTCTTTAAACCCAGTCTCACGCAAATCACAAAGATCCAAACTCTCTCATTTTGAACATTTGATCGGAGTTTATTTTCAGTAAACATCATTTATTCATTTTTCATCCTCTTCCCGCCACCTTGATCAGCTTGAATTGAACCTCCAACAACCTGATAACTGCATTTATTCATGTCTTTAGCATAAACTTCCTTTGATTGGGAGGCTTTTTCTTTTAGAAGATAAGAAGTAAATGTACAATTCCTGACAAGGACACGAGTGGGTACTAGTGGCTCACCTTTAATTCTTTTGCTGTTTCAAAGAAGAATGATGACTTTTCTAAAGTTACAGAAAAAATAAATAAATGTATAAATTAATTAAAAGACAACTTTCACAACTCCTAAAGTGCTGTGCCATTTACCAGACCCTATTCCATTGCCCATAAAGCAAAACAGAAAGCTACAAACTTCGCTCTCTAGCGCAGCACTGGAAGCAGAAATAAGGTTTCTTGCCTCCTAAGTACTCATATTCTAGCTCCAAATTTCCATTCCCAATGAAACATTTTTTATGGCCAAAAATAAATTGAGGCATTTGTCCCATTAAAAGAATAAAACGCCAAAGTGGCTCATGATGGTAAATTAAATAAACAAAAAATTATGAGGTTGAGTGTGCAAACCAAACACACGTAGATTAAAAAAACCAACTCTATAACTATGCGGAACTCACGTAATTTTTATATGGGATCTGTTGCAGTGAATAATTCTAATCCATTCATTCCACTTGGATAAGTTGTCACAGTTTACTCCAGAACTTATCAGATAAACATGGTTTTAACTGCAGATTCACGTGAGAATGTGATGTGTTGACTATTATCTTATCCATTCCATTTGCCGCCTACCGAAAGAAAACAGAGGGCGGGAAGAAGAACACAGAAAGCAAGAGAATCCAGTGGACCGTAGTGGGAATTTTCTTTGATTTCCATTATCCAATCGCCGCTTTATGTCTACATCAATCTAATTCTCAAAGACTGAAAGAGACTTGCCATCTCCTCTTGCATGAATCAATTGCTACGATGAAGATATAATATAACAGCTGCTCTGGATTTCCATTATCCACTGGAGTTTTTCTGTGGAACGTAAAGGAACCAACCAATGATGCTCCCAAGCAGTTCTAAACCAGATTCTCTATTCAGTTCCAGTGTTGACACAGGAACCTCGGTTCATTGTCTTGCCTAACTGTACCTTTTTGCCGTCTGTTAAGGAATTAAGGTTTTTTTTTTTTTTTTGTCTTTAATCAAGTATCCTCTTAGACATTGCTAACCTTCTGTCTCCGAGTACAACTCACTGGTGAATTAAGGGTTATTTGCCATGTCAAAATGAGAAAAATCAAAGAAAACTATTTTGTTTTAACCTTTTATCCATGCTTTACAAGAATTAAATAACGATAAACAGAGGTTTCTACTAAGATCCATCATCCATTACCATTTGGTTGTTCTCGGATCCTCTAATAAAAAATAACAACTGCACCAAAATAAATGCCAGCCTTAAGAGCTACTCTGCTAAATTATAATTTTCAGTTTTTGCAATTACATAATATTTTTATGAACAAACAAGAGGACTTGTGTGCCATTGGGGCCTTGCCGCATTGCCCTAGTAGTCACGCCGCGTTACTCCAGGCCCTATGTACCAAAAAGAAAAGGAATTGTGCACTCTCCATTGCAATTAAAATGTCACGGTTAGGCATACCTATGCTGGAATTAGGAAATTCCGGGGATGACAGTGTTGAAAGAGGACTGTTAATATTTAAATTTCGAAAACTATTCTGAAGGGCGAGAGATGTTTCTCTTTCTAACGACTAAAGCATAGTCGATTACATGGTTGGTCTCAATGTCTCGCATTACAAACGCTCGAGCTAGATTTGGTTTGAATGATAAATGGACTAGGCTTTCAAACGAAGGAACAACCGAGAAACCTGTTTTCAAGCTCGGGTGGGAAAGATGGTACCAAAGTAATCAAGACCCCATTAACATTCATCGTAACTACCCATTAAGGTGTTGCTCACTGGAAGGAAACCCCTTCTGATGTTTATTACAGTGAACACAAGCAACGGGAATGGTAGGTGCAGCTTAATTAATATCAATTAAGGTGAAGCCAAACAGGGTCTTTATTATTAAAATTGTAAGGCCAACTTAAAAAACTGGTATCAACCACTCCTATGGAGTCAGCAGAGTCTCCAGTGTACAGGTCAATGATTAATAGAACCAGCAATCTAAACCACGCATTACTTGACTTAAAATTGAAGAAATATCAAGATGGATGATAAATATTGATATTTGATTAGAAGAGCTAAAATGCCACCGTAAATAAACAGTTCAAGCTACAAAAATTATTCGTACAACTATGTACAACCTCACAGAACATAGAAGTATTCACCTGTGCCAACATAGCTTTCTCCCACCTTCTCGCAAAATCTCATAGGCAAGTTTATACTTTTCAACAGATGTTGCACCAGCATCTACGTATTTAGATGCAGTTTCTCTTAGACTCCATAGCATCAAGTTCTTGAGTTCCTGAGAGCTACTCCATGATTCTATGTCAGGAAAAACACCATCCTCAGCATTTCTTGTCCATCGGTGTAAGATGTAGCGAGAAGGAACTTCTCTTAATTCCAATATCTGGAAAACCCTCAAAGCATGTCTACAAAGAACACCTTCATATTCAAACATCTGACAGCTACAACTAATGATGAGATTGGATGCATTAAATGTAACTACATGCTTCTCCATTTCGTTTCCACACCTACGCACCAAATATCTGCTGAGGCCCCCTTCTTCATAAATTTTAAACCCAAGATAACTATAGCACTGCAAAAGCTCTTTTTGAAATACTTTGAATAAGGCAAGAGTGTAAAGCCTTCTACATTGTTCTTCTACTGGTTCTTTTGTTTGCAAAAAGGGTTGAAAATTAGAAGTATTAAAATCCTCTTTCCTTTCATCCTCACGGCGTCGCTCAAGACCCCTTTCATACCGTGGAATGAACTCCATGAGAGGTGTTTGGGCATTTAAAAGTGCACCAAAGAATGAATCAACGCTTTCATTCATGGGTATGCCAGCAAAAAATGTGCCCCTTAAATATAATGGAACCCAGGATGCACGCTTCTCATACATTTCTTTTAACCATGCATTGTCCTTCAATCCATATTTGTTGAGTAGGGCATTCCACGAGGTATCAAATTCATCAACTGTCTGACTCTGGTAAATGCACTTTTCATAATCTTTTGTAAATCCATTACCCAACAGTCCCACATTCTCTTGTTCCTTTCCCTTAATTTGCCACAATGAAAAGCGATGATAGGTTCCTGGAAAGACTTTTGCTATTGCCCTCTGGATTGCACTGTCTTGATCAGCTATTATTGACAGAGGCTGCCGGCCAGACGCAGCCCTCAGCCATGTCCGAAACAACCAAGTGAAAGACTCTTCAGATTCATCAGCAATTAGAGCACATCCAAGAAGCACAGGTTGCTTATGATGGTTAACTCCAACAAAAGTAGCAAATGGTACCAAATAGACACTTTTTCGGTATGATGTGTCTATAACAAGGACATCACCAAACTGACTGCAGGAGTATCTAGATCTGCCATCAGCCCAAAATATGCTCGTGCAATTACCATTATCAACTTCCACAGCGTAAAAAAATCCTGTATCTTCTGCTTGTCTTGATTGAAAATACTCTAAAAGCACACAGTACCAATCACTTTTAATGCGATTTTGTCTACATCCTCTAGGGACAGGGTAGTTATCTATCTTAAATAAGTCACCATTTACCAATCCAGTATCTACCTGCTCAGTCAAAATATTAGAAGCAGGAAGACATTTTGCGCTACCCTCCTTTTCAGAGTCCAGATCATGATTATGATCTTTTCGGAGACGGTCCACTACCCACTTTCCTGATGGTTGTCTCTTAATCCTCAAATAAGCTCCACAACCAACTCTAGAAGGGTGCTGGAACCCCTCTTTTGAGCACACAAATCGGCGGGATGTGATCAACCCATCATTCTTAGAACGAAACAATTGACCAATTCGAATTCCAAAACCCACATATGCTGCATAAGCATGATAAACCTGGTAGGCTTCATTAGGTGAACTGAACTCTTGACCGACATATGGTTCAGCCCTGGACTGTCCTTCAAGTTCTTCCTTTTTCAGGCGCTTGAAATTAATAATACCAAAGGGACAAGAGGGTTCAATATTGGCTTCTTCAAGCATTTTCTTCCTTGGCCTGCGAGGCACTTCAGTAAAAGAATTGATAGCTGTAGCACCCTTCTGCTGCAATGTTGGAGTGCAATTTTCACTTTCAGTTTCAAGATTGTGATTATGGTCCTTATGGAAATGATCAATAACCCACTTTCCAGAAGCATTTATTTGAACCCTTATGAATGCTGGACAACCTGTTCTTGAACTGAGCTGAAATCCCTCCTTCGAGCACACAAATCTTCGAGAAGAAACCGACCCATCAGTTCTTGATCGATACAGCTGACCAATCCGAACTTTAAATCCCGTTCGATTTGCATATGATGTGTAAAACTTAAGTGCATCATCTGCCGAATCAAATTCTAATCCTATGTATGGTTCACAGGAAAAATCTATTTCCTCCTCCACACTGGCATTATTCATTGCCAGTTCAGTACCTACAGGGTTCTCCTTTACAATCATGGTCCCAAGTTCTTATCCATTTAAATCTAATTATCAGTATGGACAATGGAGAAAAGTCCTATATAACTTCAGGGGGAAACTGCAGGTATTTCAAACTCTTCAAAGCTCTTAGAAAGTGAAATATTTTTAAATTTTCTTTTTTGCTATCCTCCCTCTTTCACTGCAGGCAAAAGCACATTCCATATGCTAATGGGAAGGCACATATTCCTGCAATACGTGACAGATACATACTGGTATAGTAAAATACAAACATCAACAAAGCTATGATCATGCTTAAAAATTTAATCATCCCTATCTTAATTCTTCAGGCACGTTTATCCCATTTTCTCAGTGACCAAACAATTTGATCAGAAAATAGCATAATCTAGGGGGGAAATTACCAGGAAATAATTATAAAAAAAATTGAAATAAAGGCAATTCAATGAAGCAATTAAAGAAAAAAAAAAACAAGAAAAAGAGATTAGAGTAATCAAACAAAACAATCATTTAGTACAAATTTGAGGTTTTCAGCGAAAGCATAAGCACGAAGTCAACGCAGCAGGAAATGGATCAAAAGCTAGGGTTTCAGAAATAAAATTTACCTTGAAGCATCGATGGATTGGTTGGAAGAGGTAGAAACTTGAAAGAGTGGAATGGATTGCGAAAAGAGAAACGTGGGGGCCGCAGGAGACAAATCAGAAAAGAAAAAGCGCTGTAAGGATTTTAGGAGGTGTAAGGGAGATGAGAAAACGCTAATTGAAATCCGGTTTTCTTCTTCAGTTTGAGTTTGGCAATTGGCAATCTACAACATAGAGACCAGATCCGGATTCCCAATCCCATAATGTTTTTGGGTTTCCTCTCCTTCAAAATCCGTGCCAAATAGAGCCACTAAACTCTAATTAACTCACATCATTGTCTAATTCAACAATTAATTTTCTTTTCAAATGAAAAAAAAAACAATTAATTGAAAAAACTAGTAAGAGAATATAATTAATCGACTTAATTATGTTTTCTTGATATAAATATTTTATTCTTATACATAAATGTTACTTTTACATAGATATTTTTATACAATCTTATATATTTTCTTGAGCAAAGTTCTACACATTAGGGAAATTTTTATGATACTCATATTTTCTTTAAGATTTGATATTTTAGGTGAGTTATTAAGTATTTTATTGTCTATTAATTATTTTCAAATATTTATTATAAATTCTACATTCAATTAATGCTTGATAATTTATCATGATATCAAACTCATGTATAGTATTATAAAAATTCTTTACTTGAAGTTTCACATTTACTTATATGATAAAATTATAATAGAAGTGTGTAGAAAAATGAGATGAGTGCAGATGTAATCAAATAGTAAAAATTTTGTAAATGTAAACTAATGTGAGTAGAAGTGTGTAATTCAAATTACTCTATTTTTATATTTTTTATTGTTTACAGTTTATTATTCTTATAAAGTTTCTTCATACTTAAGGGTGTGTTTGGTATGCAAATTTTGGGTGGAAAATAAAGGAAAATGGAGAAAGAAAGGATTGATCCCTTGTTTGGTATTAAATGAAGGGAGGAAGAGAAAGGAAGTGCATGGAAAAAATTCTCATAGGTCTTACATTTTTTATATCCCTCCATTTTTTGGTGAAAATGAAGAGAAAGGAAGGAAAATGATGCAGCTTTTGTGTGCTCTATAATTTTTTGTCCACTTTATCCATTCTATAAGCTTTTTATGTTAATTAATTTTATTAGATAAAAGATAATAAAATAATTTAACATCTATTTACATACATTTCTGTTCTTTTCCTAGATAAAACTAAACAAAGAAAGAGAAGTTTTCTTTTTTTTTTCATTGAGTGATACCATTTAAATTTTAAAGGGAATAATAACTCATCCACTTTCTCTTTCTTTCTATTCTTTTATTTTCTATCATATTCTTTTATTTTCTTTTTATATATGATACCAAAGTATGTGAGTTATGAAGCTTTCCCGATTAGTATACTTCATTTGCAATGGATATTTACTTCTTCTTTTTTTCGAAAAGTTATCATTTGTTTCAATAAAAGAAAGCTATCGTTTGTATATTTTGTACTCATGTTATATAATTTCGGTTTTTTTAATCAATCGATTAAAATATTATGCTTATTTTTTTAAAAAAATTAAATGAAACATTTTTATTGATTTTATTCTTTAATCTATTGATTTAACTGGTAACATTTTTATATTTTTTACACCCTTAGTACTTTATTAAAAAAAAACTCCGGCTAACCTGATTATATGATTATTTATTTATTTGTGAATAATTTTTATAGGTTTTATTAACAAGTATCTTAAAAGTATTTGTTAAAGAATAAAAAATAATAAATTTTAAATGAAAAGTGAAATTTTTAAAGTTTTTAATGTATTATTAAATACTTTATTTTTTATTTATTACTTTTCATTTCATGATACTGTAAAGGACTTATTAGTAAAACTCAATTTTTATTTAATATATTTAAATATAATGTTACAATATGAAAGTTAAAGTTAATTATGTATATATCTAATAGTAATGGGTAAATTTTCATATAACTTTTATGTCTAAGTAAATATTAATCTAGGTTGAAGTAAAATAAAATATTAATTTAGTTTATGATTTTATTTATTTATTTTTAAATTAAAAATGTAGAGTAAAGAAGAATTTACTTCATTTTAATATCAGAATAAATCATTAATCTCTACAAAAATTTATAATGAAATTTACAAATCGTCAACTAACAAAAGAATTCAGAATTCAAATCACCAACTAATAAGAAAATTCAAAATCTAAATCTAAATCATACTATTATTAGGAGCAAAATGTATCATTAGCATGTTTTCATTTATGGATAAGTAATGATATTGCCAGAGACTTTATTAATTACTTCAATATTTTTGTTTTTGCTGCGAAATTTATTTACTCCATATTTGGGCACACAGATGAGTCCACTCAAGCCCCAGGCCCATCCAAAAGCTCCACCAAGCTAGCTTCTTCTCTTCACTCTTCAGTTTCTGTGTCCCTTCCTCCTAAAAGCCTACATGATGCTCTTTATGCGGCCGTCATCTTCAACCTTAGGAGACCATTACATCGATTCAGTCACTGCTACTTTGCCCAAGCTTCAAAATCCCATTTTTAGTTCTGTACGTTCCATTTAATTTTTGTTTTTGTTTTTTTTCTTTTCATCAATTTCTTGTTCTTATTCTTTTAGTCACTGTTTTAGCTTCATTTACAAAACCCATGAGATTGGTGAGAGGAACTGCTCTCGTAATCTTCCTCCGCCAAAGCTCTGCTCTTTCTCGCCAAAACCCCAGTAGTGGCAGTGCCCAATTCTGAAACCTTACCGCAGAGACCAAACAAGGGGATACTCGCACCAAAAATTCAGACTCTAAAGATCGTAACTTTACCCATTTTACCAAAGAAATTTGCAGGATTACTCGAACAAAACCCTGTTGGGAGAACACCCCTCTTTCCCAATACCCATCTTTCAATTTCTCCGACCCCTCTTTCTTCCTCCTTTATCTCAACCACCAGAACAATGCCTTCTGCTCCCTTCGTTTCTTTCACTGGCTATACTCTCGTTGTGATTGCTCACCAGACCAATCTTCTTGTAATGCACTTTTCGATGTGCTTGTGGATGCTGGTGCCTGCAAAGCAGCAAAACCATTACTTGATTGCCGGGGTTTTACTCCTGACCCTGCTTCTTTGGAGTGTTACATCGGGTGTCTTAGCAGTGGTGGAATGTTTGAGTATGCACTTGATGTGTTTGTTAGATTGAAGAAGGTTAGATTTTGCCCATCAGTGGCTACTTGGAATGCATCTCTGTTGGGTTGTTTGAAGGTTGGGAGGACTGATCTGGTTTGGACATTGTATGAACAGATGATGGAATCTGGTGTTGCAGCTAACATTGATGTTGAAACTGTTGGATATCTGATCAAGGCATTCTGTGCGAAAACAAAGTTTCCAAAGGGTATGAACTTCTTCGAGAGGTTCTGGAAAATGGCTTGTGTCCTGACAATACTGTTTTCAACACACTTATAACTGGTTTCTGTAAGGAGAGACAATATGATAGAGTATCTGAGCTCCTTCATATTATGATTGCGAAAAAATGTAATCTGGATATCTTTACTTGACAGGGAAATCATAAATGGACTCTTGAAAAGGAAGAATTCTGAGGGTTTCCGAGTTTTTAAGGATCTCAAGGACAGAGGGTATTTCCCTGATAGGGTCATGTACACAACAATGATCAAAGGTCTTTGTGAGAAGAGATGGCATGGCGAGGCCAGGAAGCTGTAGCTTGAGATGATTCAAAAAGGATTTCTTCCAAATGAATACAACTATAATGTAATGATAGATGGGTATTGTAAGATTGGTGATCTTGTTGAGGAGAGGGAGCTCTTTAAGGATATGTGTGGTAGAGGTTATATAGAAACCACAGCTAGCTATATCACAATGATTTTGGGTTGTGTTTGCATGGAAGGACAGATGAAGCTCTGAGCTTGTTTGAAGAAATGCCTCGAAAGGGTGTTGTTCGACACTTGATCGCATACAACTCTATAATTAAAGGCCTTTGTGAGAACGGGAAGCTAGTTGAGGCCTCAAAACTATTTAACAAACTTCTGGCACAAGGTTTAGAGCCATCAGTTTCCTCTTTCACTCCTCTTACAAAGAGACTTTGTGAAGTTGGAGATACCCAGGAGGCAATAAGGTTGTGGAAAGATATGCATGATAGGTATTTGGAACCAATGGCCAGTAGACATGATTATATTATAACTGGGTTATGTAAAGAAGGAAAATCTACACAAGGAATGGAATGGTTGCTAAACATGCTTAATTGGAAGCTGAAACCCCAGAAGCAGACTTTTGAGAGCCTGATTCACGGTCTATCACAAGAAGATAGGTTAGATGATATTTTGGTTGTTTTAGATTTTATTGTTTAGAATAGGATATAGACTCAAAGAAAGCATAATCCATTATTTGGTGAGTAAATTTAGCAAGGAGAATTTCCATTTTGCTGATTTATGTTTGGAGAAGATCTTAGAAAGAAATTGATATAACTGATTGTGTTGTTTGTATCTTCCATGTAATATCTATGACCAATAAAATGAAGAAGAATTTTTTGAGTTTCTTTCGTAAACGTGAAACTGTAATCATCTTGAAGCTTCCTATTGTACATCTTGAAGTTTCAACATGTATGCTTCTAGATAAAATACCTCTCAATTTCGTGATTATGAGCAATTGTATTTTCAGTTAGGATTTCTAAATTTTTGGTCTTTTTTACTTAAAAGGGTTAATTGCCTCGTATTGAATGTTCGTGCAGGCTATTTGCCTACGGGCCAAAGTTGAGGGGAATTATTTGCGTTGTGGCCCTTTCATTTATTTCTCTTGTTTGTGTTTCCTTTGCCTTTTATTTTTCTTTGTAAATAGTTCCTATTATTGTCCTTTCATTTTAGGAGGGTTCCTGATCCTCTCGCCTTTCATTTTTCTTCTTTGGAAATAGTTCTTTTATAAAAAAAATTTAAGCCCATATCTGAGTACCATGCTAACTTTTGATTTACACAATCTGTTAACATTCCTTCATTTTCTTCGGACAAAAATAATTTGCAAATACTTTCTGCTTTTACAGACATGACTTGTCCTTACATGAACCCTTATATGTCTCACACGCACGCACTCAGTGTGCTGATTGTAGGAGGGTTCCGGATCCTCCTCGTCTTTAATTTTTCTAATTTAACCTATATATATATATATATATATATATATATATATAGCCCATGTTTGAGTACCATTGCCAACTTCTGATTAGCATACTTTGTTAACATGACTTCATTTCCTTGAGACAAAGATAAGCTGCAATTACTTTCTATTTTCAAGATTGTGCTTACTGTAGTTTCTTTTTCTTTGTATCTTTTTATGTCCAAAAAAACAATTAACTGATTTATATCATCATATCATCCTCTGCTGGTATATGATTGTGTGATGAAATGAAGAGGATCAAGTTCCTATCAATTAACTGCCTGTTTTGATGAAATGTTAGGTTATTCTCTTTCCGAAATGTTGCAGGCTTAATCCGTATGTTCAGTTAACTAATAAATCTTTTTTACCTTCTATTTTATCAGTCACAAAATTGTATTTTCAACATTTGAACTTCCAGTAGAACAGCAGCACTGAGCCAATTATCTGAAATGAAGGACAATTTCATCATACCTTATGTACACGTGTACCTGTACATACACGGATATGAATCCCATGCAGATCCCTACAGTTTAGGATGTGCAGTTGCAAATTCAATCATAGAACCCATATCAGGATGTGCAGTTCAGGATGTGTAGTTTAGTATTTACAATCACACACAGCGTTGAAAGCAGCCTTCTATAAGTGTAGAAAGTGTAAATCGCCCCTTCTTTGTGGGAGGCTTCTACCATGCACCTTATGGAAGAGGGGTGCTCCACTGCACCTTACATTTACCTAGGATTACAGGTTTGGAGCAATTTTACTAGTTAACATATATAGATAAGAAATGATTTATCTTCCTACTCAATCTTCTTATTAAAAAATTTTTTTTTTAATTAATACCGCCAAAATATTCGGCTTATGACTTTCTTTGAGCTTCCGGTTAGAAATATGCTATCGTAGTTATTCCAAAACTCTTAAATGAAGAAAGTATTAAATATTTTTTATATTTTAAGACATTAGATGTATTTATTTTTTATTTAATATTTTTTTTATTTAGTATTAGGAAGATTATTAGGATGATTAGGTAAGAGGATATAGAATTACTATATTTACATTTAGACCCAGTTTGACCATTTTGACCAATTTTTGTATTTATGTTATAACTCTATGATGTTTTTTAAAAAAAAAAAACCAAAAAAACCTATTATCCAAGTGACAAAAGCAGCATTGATCAGTGATAACTGATCACGTCTTCGATATGTCAAACGACTCTGTTTGGACTCTCTTCCTCATCGCCATCTTCAAATGCGTTCTCTCCGCTCAGTTCCACTCAGTGATCCTTCTCTTGAGTCAACTCATTGTGACTCTCCGACCTCATCGTAACTCGCCAACCAACCAAAAAAAAAAACCATTAGCACATTTAGAGCCCACGAGGGCTTTAGTTTAGTTATTGTGATCTGAGTTGGTTGGTTGGATTATATCTGAGTTGTATATAGCATTTAGGAGGAGAGAGCGCCGGACCTTCTTCTTGATGCCTTTGTTGGCCGCGACCGGAGTAGGAGGAGGAGGCTACGCGGTAGTGGTGGAGGAGAGACGTAAATGGCAGAGACAAGTGTGTCGACAAGGCCGAGAACTCAAATAAGAGCGCAGAAGAGGGTTGTCAGGATGACGATGAATTCAGAATCAAGGTAGAACTGGGTTGTGTGAAAGAAGAACCTACTGTTTAATTTTACAGATTCTTCAACTTTATCCTCCTCTTCTTTGATCCACGTCGTTCATGGCTTTTTCTATTCTTTTCTACCATTTCAACGACTATTTTTTAAGGTGCATATATGAACCTCACAAACGAAGGGTGCATGTAAGACAAAACTTTTGTTGTGTGTACAATTTTGTAAGAGAAATGTTTTATGTATATTAAAATATATATATTATATTTATATTATATATTAATATAAAAATAATATTAAATTATTTTATATATAATTATAATATTTTCATAAGATACAAAATAATTTTATAAATGAATTGTATAAAATTAGACGTATTTAATTGAACCAATAGCAGAATTAATTTTGCAATGTAACTTGTACGTTCATGGTACACTTGTAATAGCAATTTGAACAAAATTGGTCACCAGTCAGACTAATGTTTGTGATTTTCATAATATATAATTTTGTTGAAAATTTACTCCTTAAGTTTTTATAATTTTATTGAATTTTTAAATAAGATTCTATAATTTAAATGTTTTTTATGAGATCTTTATAATTTTAAAATTTTTTAAATAGATCACTATATTTTAAATAATTTTTTAATTAAATTTTTGACTAATTAAAAATTTTATAATCAAATCACTGAAACATATAACAGCAATATAAAATAACTTGTTGTTTGCTAGTAATGACGTATTTAATTTTTTTTAAAAGTTTGGGGATTACATTAAAAACTTTTAAACTAAGAATTTATTTGAAAATTTAGTAAAATTATAATTACTTACAAAATAATTTAACCAATTATTATTGTTTCTTTAGACTTACAATTTAATTTATATTCTGTTTAAACTTTGAGCCAGCCCAATCTCACACGATCTTGATTTAGTCCAACGCATACCTAATTACTCAAGCATAATTGGGTCTGCTTGAGTCAAGTGTTAAAACTGGCCTAAAAATCAGTTTGACCAAAATTTAAAGTCAGTATTAGGTTAAGTCAAACTCATCTAAACTCAATCTATGAAATTGAACACCTTTACATTCAATTTCCTTTGTGATAAATAATAATGTAATTTACAGACACATCATTTTATATTTATGTAATTATTATTGTTTGATTTTAATTAGAGCCACATATTTGTTTACACAGTTATATTTTAATTTTGTTACATAAATAAATATAAGAGAAATGCGTATAAAAATAATGTGTTACTATTTTTTTGGGAAAATGTGTAGGGCCTACATCTAAGAAAACCTTTTAAAAATAAAAAAGCTTTATTTATTATTGTGTGTACATTTTCCGTCCAACCTATGATATATAAAAGAAATTTTTATATAAACTTAAAACATTTAAATTAAATACATTTAATCAATTACATCATTAATTAATAGATAATTATTATATTTAATTCATAATTAATTATCATAATATACAATAATTAATTATATGATTGATTTAAATACACCTAACATCAGTATTCCAAATTTATATAAGAATCTCTCAACAGTTACATTTGTGATGTTAACGTGCGATCTGTAGTTTGAGAAACTGAAAGTGAAACGCTAAGAATATTAGTGGTTAGTGATTATTCTAATATCTTTTTTATGCTGGAACCTTTCATACAAATGTATGATATTTTCTTTTCTCTTCTGTTATTACAGTTTACAAATTACAAGGTAACAGCTATTATCTTTTATTCTTCCTTTCCCTCTTGAAATTATTTTTGTTTACTCCATTTATTACCATTTTAAAACTCATAATAAAAAAAATTTTTATCTGAAAATAAAACTCAACTTTAAAAAATGTTGCAATGGAAGAGTATAAAGCAACTTGTCAATTCATAGTATGATAATATGATTTGAAGTGTGAACAAGAGCAGCTCTACCAGAAACCATTTCTTTGCTTGATTTTATTTCCTTCTGTGCTCCCTTCTAATTAATGAGCAAAGTTGAATTTTGTTTAATTGGATAGTTACACTCGAACGAAATCGAACTTCATTGTAGCTTAATTTTTAAAATAAAAACATGTCTCAAAACTTCATGGCTTATTATTTTAATTTGTATGTGGTAATTAAGAAAGGTATTATATTGTGCTAGGAGGACGGGGTTACCCAAGAAATATCTTGGTTTCCTCTACGAAAATGGAGAGTAATATAGATATAATATAAAAATAAAAATAAAATATATAAAATAAAGACTTTCTGCTTTGTTTTTCTAGTCATCCGCAACGATTCTACCAACCAACCCGCGTATCGGACACTTTGGGAAATAAAAAGAATATTAAGAAAAAAATAAAAAAAACTCAAAATCTTATTCTTACGCTATCCCATCTCCCTGTCTTCATATGAATCATCCGTTGACTCTAAAAACTAACCTTATAATCCAACGCCTTCCACGGTGCCTGTCACGAAGCTTAGGTGAACGTGCTGTAAACAACCATTCAATATCGTCGGCATTCATCTATTCGTATAAATGGGATTTGGATCGAAGAAAGATGTAGCTCCCATTTCGATTTTCCTTATTAATTTTTTCTGAGAGAAAATTCGGAGGAGGACGAAGATGTTTCAACAAGAGGAGTACGCGAGGGTTGGGACGAGCACGAAGGGGGAGGAGTTCGACCTGGAGTCAGGGGAGACCCTGTACCCAGGTCTGAGCGCGGGAGAGAACCAGCTCCGATGGGGGTTCGTCCGCAAGGTCTACGGAATCCTCTCTGCGCAGATCGTCCTCACCACCATCGTCTCCCTCATCACCGTCTTCTACTCTCCCATCAACGATCTCCTCAAGGGCAATTCCGGCCTCCTTCTCTTCGTCGTCTTCCTCCCCTTCATCTGTACGTGTTCTATTAGACCTTCATTTCAATTTTAATTTTACTTTTATATCTCTTAATTCTCAATTCCTCTTTGATCTGCCGTGAATTTATGAATCTCTGCTGCTGGATTTTCTCCTGTTTTGATTTCGCGAAAAAATTCTTCTGGCTTGAAGGAATTTGTGCCAATTTTCCTAATCTGTAATTTTTTTGTTTTTATTTTTTTGGATTTTTTGGGCCAATACAGTTTTGCTGTTCTATTATAAGAATGGGATAATTTATACTAATGCATTCATTGTTGCAAATTACTTCATTCATGATTAACTTTGTTTTGTTAAGTCTTGTTTCTGGTTCAATTGATGTATTATTTTTTATTTTTTCTCTTATTTGGGTTAATATATGCCAATCTGATGCAAATAAATCTGCAATCTCTTGCAGTTTTGATCCCTTTACTCAAATACCAGCAAAAGCATCCCCATAACTACATCTTGCTTGGACTTTTCACCGTGTCAATTAGCTTGACTGTTGGAGTCACCTGTGCAAACACCGATGGTCGGTATCATTTTACTCCCCATTTTTAGAACTCAGTCTGATGTCAGATATAGAATTCTATATCTAAAGCAGTGACTGTTGTGCAGGTTGTTGCTGCTATGTTTATAGTGATATTGATCTGTTTATACCTTGATGAAACGCTTGCAGGAAAAATTGTCCTTGAGGCATTGATTTTGACCTCAGCAGTGGTTTCCTCTCTAACTGGCTATGCCTTCTGGGCTTCCAAGAAGGGCAAGGATTTTAGCTACCTTGGTCCAATATTGTTCACCTGTCTCTTTACATTGATCCTCACTGGCATGATGCAGGTTACATTTCCTCTCTTATGTCATGATATGATAATTGCTAGTCATTTTCTTTTGTAGAAAACTTAGCTCAAGTTCCTTATATTTTTTTTATCCAGTTCTAACATCAAATAATGACATGTAGGTAAAAAAAAATCTATTACTGAGTTAAGTATGTATTGCTAAGTTAGAAAAAAATTTACATGTTATTATTTGATTTGAAAACTGAATAGAAAGAATATAAGGAACTGGATGGTTTTCAAAATTTCAAGCTGAGTGCACTACATATATATAATGGATGCTTGCAACTTTTATCTTCCTTAAGACTTGTCCTTTCGTCCAGATGTTCTTCCCTCTTGGTCCAACAGCCCATGCTATCTATGGTGGAATCGGTGCTATGATTTTCTCTGCTTATATTGTCTACGACACTGACAACCTGATCAAGCGCTTTACTTATGATGAGTACATTGGGGCCTCAGTCACTCTTTATCTAGACATTCTAAACCTGTTCCTTTCCATCTTGAGGGTGCTGAGGCAGGCAAACAATTAGTCATCCTGCGTGAATTAAGTTTCACTAAAATCATTGGAACTACTTTATAGCTTCTTCCTAATACCGTAGGAAGCGTTGTGAAGGTACACTATGCTTCTATAGTATTCATTTACAGCTGAGTGCTGACAGTACTTTGGTGACATGGAAAATTTGTAGGTTTTACTATTGTATTTAAAGTGTGATATAAGAATTTCTTGTGCGAATTGTACTTTGATTTTTTCTGTTTGCTTTATTTTGAGGTGAGTTACCTTTTAATTGAATGCTTTATATATGGTACACACAGATTACCACATCACCACCCTCACATTGTATTCAGGGAATCGTAATATGATTCGTGTCATGCTATTTTATTTTATTGATCTGTCTTGGCTTGATAAATGTAAGGCACTACATTTAACTAAAATGCGAGTTGTAACTGAGAATGATTTGTTGGAGATCTCGGGTACTTTAGGATGTAGCTCCATGGGTTTGCTACTTTTAACTAAAATGTAAGGTATGAGATTCAATTTATGTGGGTTTGCTAAAGTGTTCTATAGATGGGCTTCATAAACCCAAGAATATAATCAAATTTTTCCTACAAAAGTCATTGAGTACTATTTCTTTCATAGAGACAGCATTTCGTACGTCACTCTTCTTATAAAGAGATCAAAGCATGGAGGCAACTCCTAAATAGTCTCGTTATTTTGAGGATCGCAATTCCTTAGTCAAGGTCTTTACAAAGTAGCTTCAAAAGGCACAAATATTGTAAAATGCTAATGTAATAAGATTTAGTGTTTGGACAACACACGAAGATAGGCAGATTAAAAGACATAAATCCAAAACTTTGATGCATGAGTATTGTTACTGATAATTTGAAAAATATTTTGTGCTCTTATCTCGTCAATGGTGAACAACACCATCTTGAAAATGTAGTGGCCATTTTTATTTTGGCTTTGTCAATGGTTCTACTAAGAAACTTTGTTGCATTATCGCATTCAGGCTCTTGGACCTTTTGGTGAAAATGGTGACAAAAATTCAAACGAGAAATTCATCATCAGGGCACAATGATTTATTTCTCAAAGCTAACTAAGTTAACCTAGTGGCTTAGCATCTCTCTCTCAACACTTTAAGATCATGAATCAGCGCCATTAAATTCTTTTACGGAGACCCACCATCGCCAACAGCCTCTCTAGCATTCTTGGCAAGCTGACGCGGACGCTGATCTCCTCAGCTTCATCTCCACCTTCCATCAATCTCGTCATATCCTTCTCTATCTGTTCTCTACTCACCAACTTCTTCCTCTCCCCAAAACCAGTAAGCCTCCACTTTGCTACTATAACAAGTGTGAGTAAAAGAAATCACACGTCAAGAAAGAATGGAAAAAGTAAGGATCATATAAGTGGATGGTGAAAATTTTGCACTAATTCTTTGGATGGTGATCACATGAAATATATTGGATGGTGGTGCAATTGTTGAATGGTGAGCATGTGAAAAATATTTAGCATATGGTGGACGGTGGGTTTCTACAGTTGGTGGATGGTGGATGAAGTTTAGGAAATATGATTCCATTAATTGCTACAAGTTCTAGGTTAATCCAAGCCTTGTTACCTAAATTATAACTAAAATATTTTTTTAAAGTGAGTAAATAAAGATGTATTTATCATTAATTGAATATAAAGTGTATTAAAATTTTAACCCACTAAAATTCACTTTAGAAACAAACTTATTTTAGAGGAGTCTTATCCAACTTATAAACAAGCCTTAACTGCTAGCATCTGGAGTATAGAGTGAAGAAACAAGAATAGAGTGAAGAAGAATAATAAGAAAGAGTGAGAAGTGAGGAAGAGTGTAATAGTAAAAGTGAGTGTCTAAGCAAATGTAATCTTGAGAGTTGTCTTGTATAAGTATCAATTAATATGAAGAGAAGTTTATTTTACACACAATACTCACTCTTAACTCAACAGATGGACTCATGAATTTAATGTCTTAAAGTTTTTGGTTAATATATAGTATCAAACTCACTATTATGATTTCTTGATACTCAACCTATAGAAGAATAGCACAACCTATGAAAAAAGATTTTTCCAAGTATTTTGGGTTCCTCTAAACTCAACAAGTGAGATCTAAGCCGAGTTCGGCTCAACTCTAAAATGAGTATTAGAGACGATGATTGGTGATCTCATGATTGTTGCCTCCATTGAAAAAGAAGAGTTATAAACTACTAAAAGCCCAGGTGGAGTGGTTGCTGCACACTTGGGTACTGAAGCCCTCACCACTGTGTTCCTCCCATAGGTCCTTCTAGAAGATGATCCAAAAAAATAAAAAATAAAAATGGGACCTTATGGTGAGAATAGTGACAAGAATTCAATGATTTTTATTTATATACTCAATATATATGTCATATTTTTTATATACATATATATATATATATATATTCGATAATTCAATCTCAGTTGCCCTTTAGAACTTTAAATTTCTTCTTTTATCTGTTTAAAGTGCTAATTTAATTTTAAAAACATTATTTTCTATATCATTCTTTGTATAACGAGATAAAAGTTTTTTTTTTACAGCTAACTAGATAAAAGCTTGATAGCAACTCTTAACGAGTCTCCTTAGTTTAAGGATTGCAATTATTAAGGCAAGTATAATATTTTCAATCAAAGTAGCTTCAATTGACACAAATATTATAAAAAGCTAATCTCATTGAATGATTAATTATAGAAGTCCAAAGAAAATAGTGTCAGGAGCTTTTTTCTTTTTTGGGACAAAAAGTTAGGAGCTACCAAACTAATACAATGGCATTCCTTATATAAAATATTAATTTGGTGATGTGTTTTTACCTTTTTGCATCACAAATATATTTCAAAATAAGGACATTTAGTGTTGAAAAATAATGTTTTTACATATTTTTTATTTTATATTATTTTTATTATATATATATATATATATATATAATATAAAATGGACCTTAATTCAATCTCATTAAAAAAATTGTAAAAACTTTAAATTTCTTCTTGTATCGGCTTAAAGGCTAATTTAACTTTAATAACATTAATTTCTATATCATTCTTTGTATAACGAGATCAAAGCTTGATAGCAACTCTTAACGAGTCTCCTTAGTTTAGGGATTGCAATTATTAAGGCAAGTATAATATGTACAATCAAAGTAGCTTCAATAGACACAAATATTATAAAAAGCTAATCTCATTGAATGATTAATTATAGAAGTCCAAAGAAAATAGTTTAAGGAGCTTTTTTTCTTTTTTGGGACAAAAAGTTAGGAGCTACCAAAGTAATACAATGGCATTCCTTATACAAAATATTAACTAGGTCATGTGTTTTTACCTTTTCGCATCACAAATATTTTTCAGAATAAAGTCATTTAGTGTTGAAAAATGATGTTTTTAAAATTTATTAATTTTTATTTTATATTATTTTTTATTACACTTTTTAATAATTATGATTAAATGAAAGAAAGTGATAAAATAAATAAATGTAATCAATTATATGAAAAATAATATAAAAAGTGATATGATAAAAAAATAATGTAAAAAATAATAACTGTTTAATGTTTGCTCAACACACGAAGATATATAGGCATATTCAAATCACATAATCCACGTAACGTGTCCAATGCTCCTAAATGAGTTTGGAGCATTGATACTCCACCATCTTTCATCGTTGATTTTGTAAAAAAATTAATCAATGGTTCATGTGTTTGACCTGTAACCTTATTAATAGGTAAACATCTCTTCATCTTTTTTTTTTCTTTCTCACAACCACCTCTTATGGCAGATCTCCGCCTCCGTTGTTCACCTCTACTAGAAAACCAGAACAGAGGCTCCACCCCGCGTCTAACATCCTTCTTTGTTGCACCACCGCCTACAACTCCGTAGCCATAGTCGCCGCCCCACACGAGCCCAGCAACTGGCCACCACCATGCCGCCAACCATGCTCATTAAAACCGGTGACCCAATTCGTAGTTCTGTCGCGAGCGCACCTCATGCAGCCTAACAGCTGTCCTTCTGTGCGCTGTCGTTAATGGCATCACGACCTGCATTCAGAACCTCCAGATTCGCGACCATGAACCCTGAATGCGCACCACCGCGTGAGCAGCCGCCATTCCTCTGTGTGCCACCAACACTAGAAGCCTTTACCCAACTGTCATGACAGAAACAGTATTGTCAACCAAGGATGCAGTGAAGAAAGAGGAAAATAGTGAAAGTAAGAAAGTTGGAGAGAAAAAAAAAGAAAAAAAAAGGTAAAAATTTTTATCTGTTATAATAAATAATTTTATTAGGAATAATCGTACTCAAAATTTGGACAAGAAGATTATAAACGTTGCTTATAATCCAATACCTTGCGTGCAAGAAAATTGTTACTGATAATTTGAAAAAATATTTGGTACTCTGTTCTCATCAATAATGATATTTTTATCTTGTTAAACAAGTAATTTCTATTTTTATATATCTTTTAATATCATTGATTATATTATTTTTTATCAACTTTTTTTATTTAATCACAATTATTCATAAAAAAATATAAATAATAATTTTTAAAAAAAATAATATATGAGCATCATTTGCCTTCAGTGATAGTGACCAATACCATGTTGAAAATGTAGTGGCTATTTTTATATTGCAGTTTCCTTGTTTACCAAAAATAAGAAAAACTTTGTTGCATGAGTTCAGGGTTTTGGTAAAAATAGTGACAATTTCAGGCTTTGGATTCCATGCTCACATTGAAGTAGTGAGCATCGATGTTCACATTCTCACAAACCATTGACTAATAATATATATCACATTCTCCTAAACCATTGATTAATAATATATAAATTTAAGAGTTGAGATTTCTTACTTGTAAGTTGTAACTGGTTAAGAAGATAAACTTATGTAAACATGGTAAAGTTATATAAATTGCAAACTAAGTCCCTGTGTGAAAAGTAATTACAAATTTAGGGGCATGTCTTAGGGCTAGCACCACAGGTCCACAACCAGCAACCGCCAGGCGCTACATCAACCAAGATCGAACCCAGTCACGCGCCTCATGGCCAAGTCACCCAAGAATCTGAACACCCACGCCACCCGATTCCCTTCCCAGCCATTCCATTCCAACCACGACTGTCTACCATGCAACCCACCACTGTTAGAACCCACCGCACCGGAAACGAAAACCTTGCTGGCTGAAGCAACGACGAAGGGATAATTATGGTTTACTTGTTTCATCCTTCAGTTGGGAGACTTATATGAAATAAATAATAATTCGAGGATTAATTAAAATACAAAGGTAACAATTCAAATATAAAAATTACAAATATGGAGAATGACCTGAAATAACAGGTCAATTTTTGTGTCCCAACTCAAATTTGATCATTTCTTCAGAGTTGACTTGAGAGCAGGTTGATTTTATTTCTCATAGCTACCAAAATTAACTACGTGGCTTGACGTCTCTCGTAACTTCAAGAAAATGAATCAGCGCCGTCAAATTTTTGTGCGATGACCCACCATCTCCAACAGCTTCTCTAGCCTTCTGGGCAAGCTGACGCGCACGCCGTCTGATTTCCTCAGCCTCATGTCCACCGTCCATCAACGTCCTCACGGCCTTCTCTATTTGTTCTCTGCTCACCACCTTCTTCCTCTCCCCAAAACCAGTGAGCCCCCACTCCTCTGCGCCCACCTCCACCCCAATCCCCTGCACCTCACTTATCAACTTCTCGTTGTAGAATTGCTCGCTGTGCACCGGCCACGTAATCATGGGAACGCCGGCGCCGACTCCCTCCACCACCGAGTTCCACCCGCAGTGCGTCACAAAACCCCCAACAGCAGGGTGTTCCAGAATCAGCACCTGCGGGACCCACCCCTTAATGATCATCCCCTTACCCTTGGTCCTCTCCTCGAACCCCTCCGGCACCCACTCCTTGTTCTCCGTCGTCTCCGCCGTTTTCTCCGGCACCACCCAGATGAAGTGGTGAGCGGAGGCTTCGATCCCGCAGGCGATCTCGTAGAGCTGGCGATCGGGGAAACGGCAGGTACTCCCGAAGCAGATGTAGACGACGGAGTTGGGTTCCTTGGAATTGAGCCAAGTCAGGCACTGGTGCTCGTTCACCACGCTGACGTGTCCCCTCTCGGCTTTCTGTTGATTGGATCTGTGAACCAGAGAGGCTGGGCCAAGGTGCCAAGCCTTGTGGCCGGTGGTTCTCTCGTAATGCTCCACGTACTCGCTTTCCATCTCCTCGAAGTTGTTCACGATGAGCCCCTGGCTCTTGAGCTCCTTGTCCAGCAGCGGTTCCATGAAACCCAGGATCCCTTCTGGTGGCTTTGCGCGCATGGTGATCGGGTGGGGAAGACCCGGGAGAACAAAGGTATCCCAACCGGAACGGAGTTCTGGATGTGCCTTGAAGGAATGCATGGCGCTGACGGTGAAGAGGCTGAAGCCGTTGAAGGCCAGTCTGGGGATTTGCAACGAGGTCGCGAGGTCGGAAACCCAGGTGTACATGAAATCGGCGACGATGCAGTCGGGTGGGTTTTGGCGGAGGAAGTGCTCGACGGGTTGTCGGAGCAGCATGGCGGCTTTGTAGACCATGGTGGCGCTTTGAAGGTCGGCGACGGAGGTCATGGTTTCCACGCCGTCGGAGAGGCCGACTTTTTGGGAGGGGAAATCGACGGTGTGGATATGGAAGTGGTGGTTGGATTTGCGAAGGATTTGGGCGTTGGAGGGAGTGGTGATGATGGTCACGTGCTGGTCGCGTGAGGCGAACAGTCTGGCTATGTCGCAGAGTGGGATCATGTGACCTGCTGCTAGGAACGGAAGGAAGTAAAGTTTCAGTGGACGTTGTTCAACTTCCCCCATTGCACTAGACTAGTGATCATGTGATGCTATTTGCTGCTCAGTGCTCAAGCACAAACTATAATTAATATATATACATCACTTTTGTCAGCTTCTCTCATACGTAGCTATTTCAGTACAAAAAGCAAACTAGAGTATCCTGAGTTTCTTTTTAAAAACTATTGTGAATACAATATATTTATTATATGTGCCCACTCCTTCCTCGCGTGTCGCGTGCAAGAGGATCCTGAGTTTCTTTTCAACCTCCTTTTTCTTTTTTCTTTTTTTATTTTAGAAAAATCAAATAAATTATTATTTTAACAAAGAACCAGTCGGTTTGATGTGTTTCCATTTTTCGGTTTTTATCAATTTTTTTCGGTTCTTCCTAGTTTTGATTCGTCTAACCGTTTTAGCAGTTTTATGATCGAACCAAAATCGTGTAGTACCGATCCGCGGTCCAACTAGTTTGGTTATACTGATTTTTAAAACACTAATTTGATTACTAATTAAAAAATGAGGATGAGAGAGTAAACTCCATTATATAACCTCATGTTCCTAGTTAAAATTTAAAAATTAAAAAGATATATTAGTTTAACTATATTTTAAATCAAATTGATTACTCTACTTCAATCAATTGTATGCTACTAAATGTCCGGTTAAGTCTACAAAGTTTTCAACATTTTAACAAGAACAATATGATTTACAAACAAGGAAGGCTTTGATGGTCAATAACTCTTTTGGAGAAATATTGTTGACATAATTTACACATCATTTTTAAAATAAATCAATATTGTCCATAATTACTACGTCAAATTATTTTAAAATATCTAAAATATAAGTATTTTTATTCTTGTTTCTCGTCTAACATTTTTTATTTAAAAAATAAATAATATTATGAGACTATATTAATAAAAAAAGAATATTACGAGAATAAAACTCATATTATAAATTAATAGGTAGTAAGAGTGTTCATAAATTAGGTGTAGCTTAATTTAAATTTGATTCCACCTATCAAGATTCAATTAATAACTTCATTGAGATTGGATTTAATTTGATATTTAAATAAAATTTATAAATTTAAATATTATATATAATTAAAATATAAAATTTTAAAAATATAAAATTTTTAAAATATAAAATAAAAATTATAAGATATTTTATAATATATTTTTAAATAAATTATATTAATATAAAAAATATTAATTTAAATAAAAAAATCATATAATTTATTATTAATTTTTATAATTTTATAAATTTTAATATACTTGTAGTGGCACAATTACTGACGTGTAAACACCTCTACTTGTAACGGAAAGAGAAAATTACTGACTTGCCCCGTTATGGTGAAGCTGAACACAGACGAGCTGTAACTACCACAATGGCACAATTCCACTCACATTACAATGCTAACCCAATCCCCAAGTCACCACCATCGAAGGGAGAAAGGGCCCGAGGACAGCGCCAACGCTCCCACCCACACCCACCATGACCATGACCATGACCATGGGCGGTGCGTAAGGCAACATCAACCGTGAACTCTCCAACGCCACACAAAAAGATAATTTTGATGATGGGAATGGGCAAATGGTATTGGGTAGGTTGAGTCAGAAAGGTGGACCTGAGAGTACCTGACCTGACCTTATCTCACTCTCTCTCCTAGCTGTGGCTAGGGTGTCACCGCGGCGCAAGTTAGCCCCATGTCACCCACATCCCCCACCTAAGCGGTGGTGGCCTCCTCATCTTATCTAGATCTCAAATTCAGCCGCACACCCCTCCCACCCACCCCACCCCACCTTACCTTACCTTTATCACCACCCAATATGTCACCAAACACCACTTTCTCTTCATCCACCACCAAATCCAAACACTCTCTCTTCCTCCACCCACCTTTCAAACCTCCCTCATTCCATTATTCCCCACAACCCTTTTGCTATCCTGCGCCGCCTCTCTCATCCTTTCTACCATGGCCTCCCCATCTTCCCCGTAGACTCCACCGCACCTCCAGATCCACCATCCGCCGTCCCCCTCCTCCTCCCCCTTCCCCTCCCCCTCCTGCCCCTCCCCCGCCCCGCCGTCTCCCTCCGCCCTGCTGGTCCCACGACGAGACCGTCGCCCTCCTCGACGCCTACCGCGACAAGTGGTACTCCCTCGGCCGCGGCAACCTCAAGGCCCCCCACTGGCAAGAGGTCGCCGACGCCGTCACCAACCGCTGCCCCACCGCCTCCCCTCCAAAAACCTCCGTCCAGTGCCGCCACAAGATGGAGAAGCTCCGCAAGCGCTACCGCACCGAGATCCAGCGCGCCCGCTCCCTCCCCCTCTCCCGCTTCAACTCCTCCTGGGTCCACTTCCACCGCATGCACTCCATGGAGAAGGGCCCCTCCCCCCTCAAACCTCATAACAACGATTCCGATAGCCACGACGACCGCGACGATGATGTCGAAGACGAAGATCAAGCTTTCTTCAACGAATTCAAGAACGGTTCTAACACGAGGAGCTTGAATAAATTGTACAGGAACGGGATCGGTGGTTCTGGTGGTGGCGGTGACGGTGGCGGTGGGTTTAGGATTAGAATTCCGACTGGGTTAACGGTGGCGCAGCCTGGATCCAAGTTTTATGGGAAGCTTGTTGGTGGTGATCAGAAATTGAACCCCAATTTGAATCAGAACCCTAGCTCGAATTGCGGCCCGAGTTATGGGACAAGGGTGTTGAAGAAGGGGAAGAGGGAGAGAGACCCGGTGGGGGAGATGGTGTGTGCGATTAAGGTGTTGGGAGATGGGTTTGTGAGGATGGAGCAGATGAAGATGGAGATGGCCAGGGAGGTTGAGAGTATGCGGATGGAGATGGAAATGAAGCGCACTGAGATGATTCTCGAGTCCCAACACCGAATTGTGGAGGCTTTTGCCAAGGCCGTTTCGGAGAACAAGAAGAAGCCTAATAAGACAATGCCATCACCGCCACAACCTTAGATAGATAGTTATGTTTATACTTCTGAATGTGAGATCACTAGTATGTTCTGCTTTTGTTGTTTAGAATTTAGATATTGTTTTTCTGCCTTTTTTTTTTCTTTTGTTGTGGGTAATTTGAAGGTAAGGTAAAGACTAAAAAGATGTGGAACTTGATCAGTTTTAGGTTGATGCTGGATGAATCATGAATGCAGCTTTAATATTAATTCTCGAGTCATGATTTTGCTGTTGCCTTGTAGTTGTAGTTAAAATAAAATTAGACAACAGAGTTGTTAATGAGAATATCTCTCAGCAAAATGGTTTATGTGCCTTGAATTTAAGACAAGGAAGAGAGAAAGTAAGTTGGGATACCATTACCCTGATTACTGGATAGGCATTTATTAAGCAGGGATTTAGTCATGATTTTATCTGTCCTTGTTAATTAAATGGTTTAAGTTTAAACAGTTTCAGACTTGATAGAATATCATAAACATAGGATGTGTGCCGTGGGACTCTTGATGTGATATGCATGTTCTAAAGCTTTCTGTACCTATTCACCCAAAAAAAAAAAGTACTTTCTGTACCCATGTGAATATTCTTGTCGTTTTCTCCGATCAGCTGGGTACCATTGTGTTTTTGTTTCATTAAATCTGAGGAATTGAGTTGGATCTCACTTAGTCAGTCTATTATTATCTGTACTATGGAGGAGCTCCTGTTGCTTTCGTTAGTGGCATGCAGTGGTGGAGTCAATTATGGCCAAAAGGAAGAAGTATACAAATGTTCGAGTCCCATAAGACTAGACTATGCTATGGCCGTAGGAGTTAGAACCAATGACCCTCCAGAGCATCGCGTGATCAAATGTGCGATCCTATCTGTGGAGATTTGTCAACAGCACCAATAAGAAGTAAAATAAAAATAAGAGTTTTGGCGATGTTATTAATATGTGAAACCCAAGAATTCGTGGGGACAATAATAGGAGCAATAATAGTTGAAAAGCCTGCTAGTTTAAACAGAGTAAAACGAACCAAAATCCTAACTACTAATTCGACAGGAAGCATAAGAAGCAAGCAGCAGTAGCAGTAAGAGTAACAAGAGCAGTTGTTATGAACTTCTATGCTGATGTGGGAGATTTAGTTGTAACAAAATGTCATGTGGCATTAGGAGCTGAAAATGGAGAAGGAACTAGAGGGAGGATAAAATGCAAAGAATGGGTGAGAATTGGGATGTGAAGAATTTGAGTTGAATCTGGACCTTCTCTCCTGCTCCTTCATCCTCCCTTAGGCTTTATCTTCTATCTATGTGGACTCTATTTCTCTTCTACTTTCTAAGTCTTTTAATTCAGTGTCACTGAAATTCCATAAACCTCAGAGTGCATTATTCATAATATCAAGTTTGTGATTCTCTATTATTAGCTATTAGTTACTCATAAGATCAGTCTCCTTACAGCAGTCTGCAACACAGCTGGTGTATGGCAAGCTTTGAATGAATGTTGAACGGGATTTTACATAATAAAAGCAACTATTTACATGAGGGATTTTCCAATCCAATAGTTTGCTTCTAGTTTGTCCAGCAAATTCATTATTAATTCATGTTAAAGAACAAATCAAGGACTTGGAGAGGATAAAAGCTCAAATAAAAAATATAGTTGTCCAAACTTTTTTTTAGCCTGAATTAATAGATTATAAGATTCTTTCATCCTTTTGCGTCATCCAACTAGTTTAACAAGATTTCGATGTCGAAGATTGGCAATTAGCACAACTTTATTTTTGAACTCGTATGATCCTTGTCCAGATTTCTTTGAAACCGATTGATAGCAATCTCTTGCCCATTTGCAAGTGATCCAGTTGATCATTATCTGGAAATATAAAGTTATGAAGAGAAGATTAGATGGGTCTTTGCTAGGAATGTGATATAATCTGGTCCAAATCCACCTTCTCCCTATTTGTTATTGAGGGAGGAGCGATCATTGTCAATATTTGGCATTAGTTATAGCTGAAAAATAATGTGTTATGATATTCTTATCATTAATAGTGTATAAACTTTTTTTATACTCTTCTTAATATTATTTATTATATTATTTTTTTATTACTTTTTTTTATTAAATTTAATATTTTTAAAAAAAAATTAACAGTGCATACATCCTTGAAAGGAGGGTATAATAATCATTTTTCAAAAATCATATGTTGTAACTTGTAAGTTAATGTCTTCTCATATTTCCCAATGAAATCCTACTGGTTAATTATCATTTCCTTCCCTGAAATGGTAGATGATTTATGATTGATAGAGTACTTGCAGTTCAATGTCTGATAATTGCTATTTGTTCCTGGATATATCGACAAAAATCAAACAATAAATATCCAAAAATTCAAGTGAGTTATTCCCAAGTTTCCAGCTTTTCATTTTGATCTTCTTTTTGCCTTCAGTTTGAATAGGAAAAAGATAATCTTATATTTTTTTAGAAATGTATTGCTATTTATATTATTTTTTATGGATATGATTAAGTGAAAAAAATAATAAAAAATATATATAATAAATAGTATTAAATAAAATATAAAAAATTATATATATATTATTTGATGTAAGAATATAAGAGTTGGTTTGAATATGTTATTGAATAAATTAATATTAGCTTTAGTATTCATAATCTTGAGCTCATTATTTATGGAAATTTGTGAACTTAAAATTACTTGCTCAAATAATTATACGGTCATATAAACAATCTCAAATGAGTACTAACATATAATAGAATATAGTTGTTAAAATAGCATTTAGTATAATACGAAAAAAAATAGCATTTAGTATCCCACATTTTTTTTTAATCACAAGTAACCCGTGCAAAGCACGGGTAAAATAACTAGTTATATTGAAACATTAGTCAACCACAGAACCACTCCTTTGTTGGTGTTTGTTAAAATAGTTAGAATTAGTTAGAGTTTGTTAGAATTAGTTTTAATGATTAGTTAGTTTATTTGGATTAGTTGGCTATATAAGCCAAGTTTACCTATTGTATTTTTAACCTTCTTCATTCTATCAATAAACAAATTTCTCCATTTTCTCTCATCTCCCTCTTCTCCCTCTATTCTCTGCAATCATGAAATTCATATCGACATTCCAACCTTGAATCATTTTTCTTTTCTTTTTCCCTTTCTTAGTTTATTTTCTTCTCTTTTACTCTTTCCCTCTATCACAATAAATATCCAAAAATTCAAGTGAGTTATTCCCAAGTTTCCAGCTTTTCATTTTGATCTTCTTTTTGCCTTCAGTTTGAATATGTTATTGAATAAATTAATATTAGCTTTAGTATTCATAATCTTGAGCTCATTATTTATGGAAATTTGTGAACTTAAAATTACTTGCTCAAATAATTATACGGTCATATAAACAATCTCAAATGAGTACTAACATATAATAGAATATAGTTGTTAAAATAGCATTTAGTATAATACGAAAAAAAATAGCATTTAGTATCCCACATTTTTTTTTAATCACAAGTAACCCGTGCAAAGCACGGGTATAATAACTAGTTATATTGAAACATTAGTCAACCACAGAAGTTTGCATGCACTATTATTGAGAGAGGAGCTATAAAGGCAGAAGTAGAAAGAACCAAGACCAGGCAGTTTGACATTCTACTTGTTAGCTCTATTGTGTACATAGACTTACAAAATTTCACCTGTCATTTTTCTTTAAAATATTTTATTACTCAGTGCTTGTTATTTAGTCTTATGTAGTTTGATGAGTGGGGGTTCATAAAGCTAGTATACAAATGCGCCATGCTAACGAGAATTTGAATAATTTGGTTCTGCATTTCCTATATTTGATTCAAGATAAATCTTCGGTGTGGACTATGGAGACATAATTTAGAAAATATAATTTAAAAAAAATTGAAATCTAAAGACCGATTTAGAGATTAATTTTAAAAAATATAACATATTCAAATTTTAGAAACTGATTTAGAGATTACTTTGGAGATTGATTTAGTGACTGATTTTTCAATTTTTAAATTACAGACCGAATTAGCGATTAATTTTAAAATATATATATATATATAATATTCAACGTTTAAAAATTGAATTAAAAACGATTTATAGACTAATTTTTTTATCTTTAAAAATCGGTTTTTAATTTTTTTTTAGTAAATGACAAAAATTTGACCGAAATTAGTGATCGATTATTTTAATTAATCGGTCTCAAATGTTAGCGACGGTCGCCACTAAATATTAGCGACCAAAGGTTTAGTGACTGATTTTAGGGATTTAGTGATTGATTTTTCAGTTGCTAAAAGCCTTTTTCTAGTAGTGAGAGGTTAGAAAGACAACACTAACTGATTTTTCAAAAAAATGAAAAATACGGGAAGAAAACTAGAGAGAATGGATTGAACTTTGGACCATGAAATTGCTTAAGAGAACCAAATGAGAGAGAATAATTTTGGAGGATTTTAAGAGAAGCAAATAAGAAATCAAACCAAAAGGACACTTCTCGAATGTTCAAAATTTGAAATTTGAATTAGAGTACGAGGAGATAAGAAGAGATAGAAAGAGAGTGTGTGTGTGGTGAAGTAAAAAGCAAAGTATAGCCACAAGAGAGAAAAAATTGAATTGTTTATACAGTTTTGATATTCTTACCATTGATAATGCATACACATCTTTTCACATTATTCTTAACACTATGCATTATACTTACTTTTTCATATCACTTTCTCTCACTAAATTTGACACCCTTAAAAAGGGTGTTAACAGTGCATACACCCTGAAAAGGGGGTGTATGATGATTTTTTTCCTTGTTTACGTGAGATTTCGAGAGAGTTGCATACTCGTAGCAAAAAGGTCTTTCTTTTATAAACAACGAAGTGGATTTAAGAGAAGCAAATAAGAAACCAAACCAAAGAGACACTTCTTGGATGTTCAAAATTTGAAATTCAAATTAGAGTCAGAGGAGATAAGAAGAGATAGAGCGTGTGTGTGTGCTAAAGTAAAAAGCAAAGTATAGCCTCAAGAGAGAAAAAAACATATTGTCTCTAAGGGCGAGTACGTTTGAGAGAGTTGTATACTCACAACAAAAGATCTCTGTTTTATAAAGAACGAAGTGGACTAAGGAAAATGCTAAACCTATGAAACTTTTCTTGTACAATGGCACACAAACCAACCATATAAATAGGATAAATGAGTTTGTCATTTTGTGAAATAGTTTGTTTGGTATCAATGGGTGTTAGTCCGAGTGGAAGGGACTTGAATCACTTAAGCATGTAATTTTGGGTTCGATTCTGAGATTCATATATATGGAAATAACATTGTTGGGAGAGATCTTCACTTAGACGTCTTACCATACTGTTAGGTGATAAATCTCAAATTTAAATTCGACAGAGGAAATGTCTCAAGTATACAAATAAGGTTACCTTTCGATGAAAAATGACATGACAGAGAATGATGAAAGATGTTAGTCATAATGTGACTTAGTGACGGAAATGACTAAGTTACAATTTGACAGAATCAATGCTGTCAGAAGAACATTATTTGACAAGAATGGCTAAAAAACAAATTTCGTCGAATGATGCATGAAGCTGTCGTAGATACTAGAAGATCAGCAAAAATGACTAAGTGATAGAATTGCTATTTGACTTGTCAAGGAAGAAGCATAAAATGTTGTCGAATATACAGAAGAGTCAAGGCCCTTACTTTGAAGTCGAATTAGGCAGTTATGTCTAAATATTTCAATTTAGATATAATATAGTTATAAACGTGGTTATGAATAAAATAAGCGCTACCTAATTAGTTTTAAAGTGATTAATTTAGTTTATAAATATTAGGATTTGCAATGTACAAAGGGTTGGATACTTGATTAAAATCCTAAACATCTCACTCAAGCAGATACACAGATACAGATTAAGTATTCCTTCCACTCTTTACTTTCAAGCAAGATTAAATTTCAATACAATTTACATTCAACATTTTGACATTCTTTGCACTTGTCCTTCAATTTCCTTTACTTTTCCTGCACTTTAAATTCACGTTCTTTGCTTTCACGGCACATTTAAACTTTCTGCACTTTACATTTTTGCACTTTAATTTTTCTTGCACTTTACATTCACTATTATTTTAGAGGATGCTTTCTTTTCTTGCTTTCTTTTGAACCAAGACTCTTTAATTTTTTGCATCAGTTTGAATTAATCAAAACTTCTTTTATTTATTTTAAGTTAATTCTCAAATCCTGTGTACATAGACTTAATTCAAAATCCACCTTCCTCATTTTTTTTGTCGGACTTGATCTTAACCAAAAAACACCATAAACACATACTCTGGGAGATTAGTCTTTTACCTATTGGTAGGATGTGTAACACTCGTGAAAATATGTTAGACTTGTATATAGTTATAGAAGTAGCCTATTATTAGTTTGACATGTTTGTTAAGTTTTGTGATCGTCTGAGCATGTTTAGTCACTTTGTTATAGCTCTTTGCGTGAAAATAGCTATTTTTGACCACAAATTTGACTTAAACTGCTTAGTTAATGAAAATAAGTATAAAAAACTTGTTTCTAGGTAACAAATGTGTGGAAGTAGATGTGGATAAAGTTTGAGATTAATCGGAGTTAGTTTGACATTTTTAAACATCTATATTATAAAAATATCGAAAATTTTTAATGATCTTAAATTTATTTTGAATGTTGGACTTAGATTTGGTAAAATCTAATGTTAGAAAATATAATTTTAAAAAAGTCACTCACAAATGTTATTTAAAGGCTAAAGATGAGATATTTCATTCATTTTCATTCTTTTCAAAAAAGAGACAAAGGAAAGTCAAGCAAAGAATGAGGAAAAGAAGGAAAGGAAAAGGAATAGGAAAGCTAAGGCTTCATCATCCTTACTATCTTTGATCCAAGAGGTGGAAGCATTTCAAAAGGAAAGAGAGAGGCATATGAAGAGAATATAAATTTAGTGACTTTTAGATTTTTCAACTTTATTTTTAGTTGTTTAAAAGATAGTTTTTAAAACTATGTATGACTGTATGTCCTTTGAGGCTGTGATCTATATATAACTTTTGTTATTGTGGCTCTACATATTTACTCATTATGTATGAATGATATGGAGAGTTTAGTTGATGTAGATTAGTACTATTGGGTTATTTTTTATAATATATAATAGCAAATTGATGTTCATTTTGGTAAATTTATCTTTTTATGAGCTGATTAAATGAGTGATGGTTATGCATTTCTTATCTCTTACATGTAATTATTTGAAATAGAATAGTTTGCCTTTGACATTATTTTAATTAATTACGGTGATATTGAAACACTAAAATATATAATGTTCTATGTTTACAGGAAACTATGGCAGCATAAGGGCGACCATGTGGAAGCAAAAATAGGAATTCTGAGAAGGAAGGCCCTGATATGGCCACAATTTTTATGGCAATGACCAATGCCATGAGGCAGCAGATAGAGCAGGCAACTGTTATTGCCAATACAATGAGAGAACAAGCAGCGGTAACTGTAAGAATGCTAGAGAGGATGGTACCTCAACAACAAGTACCACACTAGTACCACCACCAGCACAGGAGGTACTAGTCGGGAGAAATCAAAATTTTCTTGACATTTCAGAGTTCAGAAAGATGAATCCTTCGATGTAGAAATAGGATCCTGAAAAAATAAAAAGTGGTTGGCCAAGCAGAAGATCTATAAGATGGTTTGCCCGGAACAAAGAGTTTCCTTTGACAAAGCAAAGTGCTAGGAGACTACTAGAGACAGCAAAGACTTTGGTTATATGGGAAGTATTCAAGGAGATCTTTTTAGAAAAATACTTTCCCAGGAGTCTGCAAGATGATAAAGAAATGGAGTTTCTTAGTCTTCATCAAGAGGACATGACGATTGGACAATATGAAGCGAAATTTCATGAGTTGTCCAAGTTTTCTACTCAGTTTAGACTCAATCCGAATGAGAACTGGAAATGTGTCAAGTTTGAGTCTCGACTGAGAGGGAATGTAAGAAAGGCTGTGAGAAATTTAGAAATCAGGGATTTTTCATCCTTGGTGAACAAGTGCGGTAAATAATCTCCATAAAATACAACCTACGAAGAGAGAAAGTCGGATGATGGAAAAAAGTCAAATCCAATGTTTATAAAGGTGAGCAAGTTCGGTGGAGAATATGGAGCCGAATGCTTTAGAAGACCACATGGTAACAACCTTGTGCGGTTTGTTAAAAAGGTCAACTAAGACATTTTTGCTACGAAATGTACACACAAACAAGGTGATACACCTAATTCTAGACCAAAGCTTAAGAGAAAGGACAAGAAGTGCAACCTTCTAACCCTAAGTCAGGTAACTTATGAATATAAGTTTATGTTTGTTTGATACCTTAGAATTGTTGGTTTTGAGAGACTAAATTTTGGGGATAAAATTATAAAATGGAGGGGAGTAATGTAACACCCGTGAAAACATGTTAGACTTATATATGGTTATAAAAGTAGCATATTATTAGTTTGACATGTTTGTTAAGTTTTGTGATCGTTTGAAGTAAGTCAAAACAAAAATATAGCCTCAGTTAATGAGAAATAAATATGGAGAACTTGTTTCTAGGTCTGTGTGGAAGTAGATGTAGATAAAGTTTGAGAGTTAATCGAGTTGTATAACTTTTTAAGCATACTAGTTGTGTGTTTTAAAAGATTGACTCTGTTTATCGGCTTTTGGTGAAATAAATTTTTTAATGAATCTTAGGATTTATTTTGAATGCTAAACCTATGAAAAATCTTTTCTTAGTAAATCGAGATATATCACTTGGCCACTTAAGTGACCAAAGTCACTCAACCAACCATTCAAAGGCATAAGATGAGATATTTCATCTCATTTTCATTCTTTTCACTCTCTTCTCTCACGTCGTTTTGTGAAATAGTTTGTTTGAAAGAGGAAGAAGAGGAAAGGAAAAGGAAGGAGAAAGCTAAGGCTTCATCATCTTCACCATCTTTGAACCAAGAGGTGGAAGCATTTCAAAAGGAAGAGAGAGCGTAAAGATCGATCAAATGCTTTTTAGGCTAAGCTATTTCTTTAGTTGTTTATTTAAAATTATGTATGACTATATGTCATTTGAGGTTGTGAGATATATATATATATATATATATATATATATATATATATATATATATATATATTGTTATTATGATTCTCCATATTTATTCATTGTATATTTATATGAATTTAATTTAGTTGATGTAGATTAGTAAGATTAGCCAATATTAAGTTATTCTTTCATATGATAATATAATGTATATTAGAATGTTACATGATGTACTCTAAAAAATAATTAAAAATATAGTTTGTTTGGTTTCGTAGAGCATGTTTTGTGACAAATAGTCGTACTGAACTAACTAATTAACATTATTATTATTTTTTAAACATAACCGAGCAGCATGTCCCTATTATCCTTAATTTGTAAATTATTATTAATGTTATATGTTATGAGTGTTAAAATTAAATAACCAAACAAACTTGCCTTGGAGCATTGTGTAGTGAGCTGTTAACGTACATTAAAAGGTATTAGCAATAAGAGATTCTTGCCTTGGAGTTCATCCCTTTTCTAGGAATATAGTATATTTTAATTTTTTTTTGAATTTTTTAGTTTAACTGCTTGATTTACAGTCGAATTGTTGATCCAGCTTTTTGATTGAGTCAATATCCGATCCAAGTTTTACAACTATGTTTCCAAGAAAGTCTCCTTGCGCCAATGGAAAAAGGCTTTGTTTAAGGGGTTATTAGAAGGCATTAGTGACTGACAGTGGAGTCATGCAACATCCTCATGGCTACCACGAGTTGTCATCGAAGTTTTTCCACCAGATCCTCTTATTCCCTAAAAATTAATTCAAATTTGAACAGACAGTATAGAAGATGAGACAATAGCTAAATTTGAATTGTCTCCGCTTTCATACCATATGTTTACACACAAAAAAAAAAATCTCATACTATCTTTGGTATGACTCTTTACAATATGCAGCGCTGAATTTTGCCATATTTTTTTTTGGTGAATTAGCAATAGTATTTCATCACTTCAGGCTTATGAACTAGTAATCTTTTCGTTGACTAATGAAATTTGACGTTCAATAGATCAAGAAAATTCAATGTGATCCAAGTAGTTTTTTTTCCCCATTGTCTTCTATATTGATGTAATCTTGGAGCATAATGTCTTTGTTGTTTTTGTGTCTGATCATGCGAATCTTTATCTATCTTCATTAATGTAATTTGTATTTTATAATTTTTATATAGGTTATATAAAAATATGTAATTATTCTTTTTTACAATAAAATAAAAATTCATTAAAGTAAAAGCTTATAGACACTTACAATCCCAATAAAAATAATAGATCTACTAAGAGAGAAAAATAGATACAATCTTAATCTAAAACTAACCCATAATCCAGTGTTCTAAAAATCAAACTGACTGGTTCAACCGTGAACCAATCAACTGGCCGGTTCAGTTAAGTCATCAGAATTGGTATTCTTTAAACCGTTAAAAGAACCAATGAACCAGCGAACCAGTCTCAATTTCAAAGATCAGACCGGTTGGTTGTTGAACCTAGGTCACTTGGTACAAGACTGCGTGATGAGTGTAGTTAACCACCAAGCCAAGACCTTTTGTTAGTATGATATCCAACATTTTATAATTATATTACATTAGATTTCATTTAGATAGGTTCTACAATTTGTTTGTTAATTTAATTTAATATTAATATGTTTACTAGAATGTTATTTATTAACATTTTTTATATTAATAAAATATTAATTTTATTTAAATAAATGTAAAATGTATTCAAAATATTAAATTCTTGTAAATTATATATATACTAAAATTAAAAAAGGTAATTATAAATATATAAAAATAAAATTATACTTCGTTTGACTACAGTTCAACTACAGATTGACCATTGAACTATGAATTAATTTTTTTATTGGTTTGATGATCGATTCGGTTTTCAAAACATTGTCATAATTAATAACTTTGTTCTTAGTCTGAAGACTATAATAATGATGGATCTTTTACTATCAATACCAACACATAATATATTGTCATTTGAAAAAAGTATAATGTTTCCTTTTTCAATATATGTGAAGCTTTTATTGTTCTACAAGATCTAAGAAACTTAAAGTGAAACTTTTTAGATTTATCTAAAAGGTCATTGGTTTAAAAAATCCACATAGATTTATTAAAAAATTTATAAAAATAAGAAAAGTGAAAAAGAAAATGGAGAGGACTGCTGCCTAGTGATACAGGTGACAATCCCATTAGAAAAATATCTAAAAGAGATAACTAAAGCACCATAAGGGAAAGAGAAAACACCATAGAGAAAGGAGAAAATTAGGGCCGACTGTCTTTAGAAAAAACGAAATTAGGGTCAACTGTAGTTATTCCTCTTTGTTAGCAAGGAAATATACTAATAATATATCCTGTCATAAAAATAATACTAATAATATATTAAAATGATTTTCGTAAATGATATTGTTATTAACTCATTTATTGACATTATATATCTAAATATTCCTTTTTGCTAGTTGTCTTGTAAGTGTTAATTTTATGTAATTTTTTTTTTTCTGGAATCTTCTCATTACATTGATATGGTTACCGACTAGATATAATTAACTTTTTTTAATGATTATTATATATTATATATAAAGTTGCGTGTTTATTTTGAAATATATGGTGAAGTTCAACCATAAAAATATTGATGTGTTTTTTTAGATAGAAGCTAGTTATAAGTAAAAAATTGATTTAACTGCAATATCTTTATCCCTTAAAAAGTCTAATTTTAATGCTCAAAACTCAATAATTAATCTAGTTAAAAAAAAACACTTAATAATTAATCATAAGGATAAACAACCTTCAAAATTTTTAAAAATGACATGATGCTAATTATTTAGAACGTCATCTCTAAAAGTGCAAACAGATATAAAAAATATTATACTATTGCATGGCGTCAATGGGAAGTTGGAGATGAAGGTAATAGCGACTGTGAAGGACAAGCAACACGCTTGCTCCTCGGTTACGCTTGGCTCTGCTTTTTCTCAATGTGGCAAAAGTCCATTTCAACTTGAAGTCGAGAGATTGATAATTTTCTTTTCTTCTTCTATAATTACCATGCTACTCACGCGATTATGGAAAGTTATATATATTTAACTAATTAACATTATTTTGTAATCTAGGCAACTATTAAAATGTTCTTAAAAGAGTTTAGAACATAGATACTTTAGAGTACATTATTGTTAATTTTTTATTAAAATAATTCACTAGTTAGATTTAGTTATTAATAACCTTAATAACAAGTGAGTTTATTATGCACAATGATATTCTCTCGACTTATAAAATATTATATGTTCAATCATTAAACTCTAAATTCACCACAATCTAACCTCTCGCACCAATTCTTCATTTCTGTTAACCATCACTAGTCACTACCACCACTAGCAGAGCCGCACCCACCTCGCATTTCAGGAGCACCCGAATAATAGTAACTCCTTGAACTAGTATTGCTGTTGTTGACATAGTCTCAAATAGTGTAATAATATTATTTCAAATTAGATCTCCCTTTCTGCATTCTTTTTAAAATTAAAGTGCTAAACACTTGAACCAGTTGTACCCAAAAAAAAAAAAATGCTGAACCAAAATTTGTTGATTATTTATGGTTGCCCTTGTGCAGTGAATATTTTGGCTCCTTGTGTAAAATAGTTTTAAGGAATAAGGATGACAATAAGCCACCATAAAGGCATGGGAAGATGAAAATGTCAATTAATTTGCGCTATAGTTGACCCGTTTGGCAGTAGAATGAGAATTTTTTGCAAATAATCTCCAGGTAAATGTGTTAAAGAGATTTTTTGCAAACACTGTTAATGAGATTTTTTGGCAAATTGGGGTACAAAACAAATCAGGGAGTCTATTTTAGCGACCAAATAGGAAGCTCAATGGCATTGGATCTACTGTAGTCAGTGATTGATGTATAGAAATCACAAGTATTGGTGTTTCTTCACTTCACGGGTTTGACTATTGAGAATTTGGAAAAGAAAACCCATGACCTTCCCAGAAAATCTCAAGAAAAAAAAATGTTGGATGGAAACATAGAATCTTCCTTAAGGAAGAATACCCAAAATCAAAGGGACAAAGAAAATCATAAACCGTTAGGCTCCCCAAGATGGCGAGATGGGTGAGGAACCCAGCGGGGGAGCTAATCTGACGGAGCAAGGCTGAAGATGGCGATCCACCGAAGGCATTAAGGCAACGCCGTCGCCGGCCTTGTGAAGTCCGCTGATCTCTGGCACCCACCTGAAACCAACCACAACACCCTCCTCTGGACCTCGATTTTTCTCCCATTATTACTCAAAACTCAATATCACAACACACTCAGAGTTCAGGGCCTGCAACTCCAAGATCTATTATCAAACCCAAACCCAACGCATTGTCATTGCTCACCAATGAACGCAATGCATTATTCTACCTTTGGGAGAGACAACGAATGACAACGACAATGACTATCTTTAGAAACAAGCTTGTTCCAGGTCGATGGATAAAATGTTTGAAATCGACAAAGAAAAAAAACACAACCAACAAATTTCAAATTGTATGGAAAGTCTTACCAACCAAAAATCTCCTCTATGCCACCGGTCTCACCGGCCGCTGCCTCAGCTCTGGCCTTTCCCCTTTGCTCGACCAGTTATCCGGGGCGTCGTTTACCTTTTTTTAGCGAATCACTCTTCGCAGGCTGTTCACATCTCTAAACTCTGAGCAATGGAGTTGACACAAAAACGGTTCGTTTCAAACACAAAGGGTGTTGTGGCGGAGGTAGCACTGTGTAGCGACGATGATGTGCGATAAGGTGAAAAAAGTGTAGAGATGAAAATAAATGTTTGGTTGAAATGTTAAATTTAACACACACGAATATAAGACGTCAAAAAATAAATAAATAAAATTAATAAATATTTAAAATTGATTAAAAAAATGTAACATGTTCATCTTTTTTATTCTCAATCATAAATTTAAATCTCCTCAAAATTAATGACTCTTAAATTTGGAACATCAATGCTTAAAAAATTTTAAAGAGCAATATAAACGTTTCTTAAAAACTATTACTGTTGTATGTTATGGATGTCAAAATGGACTTTTATATTCTTATATCAAATAAGATATATATTTTTTTTATTCATCTAATATCATTCATTATACATATATTTTTTTAATAATTCTATATCCTCCTATAAGTTCTTCCTAATAATCCTCCTAATACTAAATGAATAAAGTATTAAATGAAAAAAATAAATGCATCTAATGTCTTGAAAACATAAAAAACATTCAATACTTATTTCATTTAGTAATTAGGAGGATTAGTAGGAAGATTGAGTAAGAGGATAAAACATTTCTCATTTTTTTCTATCACTTTCTCTCATTCAATCACATTCATTGAAAAGAGTATAAACAGTCATACACCAAAAAAAAAGGTGTATGACTAACATTTTTCATGTCAAAATTACCACATTTAAGGTATGCAGTGAGATGTTAAAGTACATTAAAAGGTACTAGTATTTACCTATTGTTTGTTTCAAGAGAAAATAAGTGGAAAGAAAATGGGAGGAGAGAAAATGAGAGGATTATGTCATTTTTTCCCGTTTGGATGTGCAAAGAAAATAGAGAAGAAAGAAAAAAAAACCCTGCAGGACTCACATAAAAATTTTCTCTCCGAAACTGCTAAGAAAATGGAAAGAAGAACGCTAATGTTGTAATTTTACGACTTTGCCCACAATATTCTTCTTCATCTGCAACATGCTAACACAGAGGCTCTACACTCTGATCCAATATAGTAATTAAACTAACAACATAAAATCACAGTAAAAATTCACCAAATGGGAAAGGGAGGGGGGAAAGGTAAGGGGCTGGGGTGGTCAGAGAGAAAAACTACTAACATTTCTCAGGTGTTACAGAAAAAATACCCAAACATTGGTTTTTTGCTTTTTGGTGAGGACCACCGTACATCATGTTAACTGAAACATAGGCGTTGAGATCTAAATCGCGATTCGGTGATGGCTGAGGATGCATGCCGTGCGACACAGTTGATAGAGGCGCGACGAGGATGGCGGGCCGGGCGAGTACGATTGATAGCTGGATGTGGGTGCGAGCGGTTCAAAACGAGTCGCGCGCATCAAAGATATGGTAGATTCTTGGAAGATGCGACGAACAAAGTCATGCACGGATCCGTTCGCGGTGGCTTTCATGCGAGGATGGTATGCACTATCGTGTGGGTGGACGGTGTTAATCACTTAATTTATAAATTAATATTTATTATAAAATATATTTATTTATATAATATATACAAAAAATGTTTAATTTGAAAATATAATATAAGGATATATATGTCATTTTATATAATTATATTTTCTTTTTTTATTCACTCTCATTTTCTTTCTTCTTATTTTCTCTTCATCCAAGCATATAAAGAGAAAACTCAATTTTCTATCCATTTTTTCTTCTCTCCATTTTCTTTCCTCATCCAAACAAAGCATTAGTGATTCTCACCTTGGAGGTTATCCTTTCCTAGGAAAATCTCCTTGCGCCAAACGAGAAAGATTTGTTGAACGGGTTATTATGAGGAATTGGTGACTGACGGTGGAGTCATGCCGCATTCGTGGCCACCATGAGCTCCGATGTAATTTTTTTAATTCGCTAAGAATGGATTCAAATTGAGCCAATGCCTCATCTTCCATACCCTCTTTGGTATGACTCTCTACAATTTGCAACGCTAACACTTTGGCAATGCCATTTTGTCTCTTCAAGCTTATGAAGTTGTAATCTTTTCGTTGATTAATGAATTTTGAAGTTCAATAGATCAAGAAAATTCAATGTGTTCTCAGAAACTTTTTTTCCGCTGTCTTCTATATCTATGTAATTTTGGAAGATAACGTCTTTGTTCTTTATCTTCGTAAATTTCTTTTAAGTGAGTAGTTTCAAAGAAGAGTACAAAATGAAACTTCACAAGCCAACATTCATCCTTGACCGGAAAAAAAAAACCCTTCATCATCAGCAAGCAGGTATAAAACAGCCCACATATTTTGAACAAAAGTTTCATCAATCCAGCTAAAACCGAAGGTTTAGACTCAACGATGAGAAGCTGTAGAGCAACGAAACAGGATATATTGCAATGTTTGATGGTCAATGCCTGACAGCACATTGATAATCCAGGTCTACAGGCAGATAACAGGAAGGATTCTCCAAATGTAAATTGAACTCCAGAATCGAAGTTTAGAGTAGGGAAGGGGAGGACGGGGTCAACAATGGCGTTTAATTCACAAGATTGAAGAAGTAAAGGATGCCAATTGTCGGCCATGTTTATCTTTTTCAGGATACAAAGTTCAGGGAGAGAAGAGGCTACCCATTCCAGATCACCTACCATATTTATGTAAATGCAAACAATGACATGATGCTGCTTGCTAAACACTACAAAATAAACTCAAGAACTGGGAGTACAGCTCCCATATATGTAGTGATGCAAGAAATAGCATTTGAGACAATGCTGGAACAGATATATCAGTAATCAGAACTCAGAAGGTGACTCCATACGAAATGATTATGTTATCACCATAATAAAGTAATTGCAAATAACTGAACATGCCTTCCTGTAAAAAGATACAACTGAACTTGGTGTAAGAACATTCCTCAAGCAGGATGAAGAGTCCACATGAACTTGCAAATTAAACTTCATTTCAACTGCTATCCACCTTATCACTTAAGCTTGTATAAGACAAAAAAACAGAGTTTATTTACACTGTTAAGATACACGGAAAGAATTATACACTTATTAAGCAATTTGTGTTAATAAATTAAAGCACTAATGATCCTGAACCCACAATTTGCTCATGATTTGACAGCCTCATCATCATCTTCAATATCCCAACTAAGATCCTCATCTTGGTCTGCCACACTCCACCTCTTCCGCAAATCAATCCTACTTGTGGTTCCAACAGCATCCCCTTTATGTTCATCATTGCTTTCAATATCTTCAATTTCATCCCAGCCAATGTCTTCTTCCCCGGGCATTGAAGGCTGGCTTGAAACAATTGAAATATCACTATCTTTGCACGATCCACTGTTATCATTATCTGTCTTCACTTCTGATGCCTCTTTCTCTTCATATTTGACATCCAACTTATCCCCACTGTCACTTACAGATGCAGGAATATTAGATGCTGCATTGTCATCATAATTCACCTCCACCAACTTATCACCACCATTAGTTGTAGATTCAGGAGCAACACCCTTCCCATCATTTTCTATCTTCAAATCCTTCTTTCCAGTCCCAACATTCACAACACTACCACCGTCAGCAGAAATTTCCTCCTTCAGCTGTGTAACCCCACTGGAACTACCTTTGGGCTCATACCCATCATTTCCATCGTCATCATCATCATCAAAATCCCAGCTCAAATCCTCCTCTTCATCTGCAGAAATCGCACGCTTCACGAGCTTAGCCCTCGTGTCCTCGGCTTGCTTCAGCTTATGCAGCCTATAAAAATACCTGCTCCAGAAGCTCTCATGATTAGTCCAACTGGGGACAACCTTCCCATAAATCTCCTCAACAACCCCATTCTCTTCAATCAAATTCCCAATCTCCTCCCTCTTCTCATCCAGCTCAAACCCTAATTTCCACTCATTGTAATTCCCCAAATCCTCAGGTTCCTCCAAATAGGTATTAACATCACTCTGAAGAGCACGCACCAGCGCATCAAACCTACTATACCGTTTCAAATCCGAACTACTACTACTACTCAATTGCTTCTTAGCAACAATGTTGTTATCGTTATTGATGGAATCAAAGGAATCGGAATCGAAATCAGGGGCTATGAGAGAGTCCCTACCGTGAGCGATGATCTGCGCCGTCGATTTCCAAACGGAGCTGCCGATATCGTCGATGGCTTGGCCAACCGACTCGAGCGATTCCTGAGCCACGGACGCGCCGGCGTCGAGCGAAGAGGGGAGGTCCTTGACGGCGCGTGAGGCGGCTTCGCGGATCACAGCCGTCTCTTTTCTCAGGCCGGAGCTAAAGTCCTCGAGATCGCGGCGGTAGGTCTCGATAACGGACTCGGATTTCGACGCGAGGGTTTGGATCAGGCCTCCAAAGCTCCAAGCGGCGTTGGAGGCGGTGTTTTGTACAGGATCGGGTTCGTCGGATTGGTGTACATGGGTTGCGGGTGGTGGCGGGTCGGGTTCGTCGGAGAAGACGGACTTGAAGAAGTTCATGGCGGCGGAACGGGACGGCGTGGTTCGTTGTTGTTGTTGTTATTGTTTAGGGTGTTATCTGAAACTAAAAGGGTTTATGAATTGTGAATATTACGCATCGGTGAGAGAAATTATCGGATGGATGTGTAAGGTTATGGCATGTGATTGATTATATAATGCACACGATTGGAATGTAATCAGAACCACCTCGCATCCAATTATTCAATTCAGTTTTTCCTTACAACGGAATGCAACCTTCCCCCTCTAAGCAATTTTTTTTTTAATTTACTTTTTTTTGCTAATAAGCGTTATTAGAAAATCAAAATTTGAAAGTAATGAAAGAAAAATAAAACCTTTTAAGTTTTTAATACATTAAATATTGTATTTTTTATTCAAAATTTTTATCTGTTGATTCCTTAACTAAGGTGATCACGAGTCGAGTTGATTCGGATTTAAGAAAAAAATTCAAATTAATTAGGTAAGATTGGGTTGGGTTGGGTCTAGTTTAGAAAGAAAATTTCAAATAACGCGACAATCGAGTTGGTTCGAGTTAGATAATCAGGTCAGGTCGAGTTGGTTGGGTTCATAGATCACCAGTTCAGATTGTGCAGCCCTAAGTGAGAAATAGAGAAAGTGAATAAAATGAAGGTTTGAATTTAGGTAAAACAACATCGTACTACAAGTCATTAGGTTAGGTCATTGGATCGGTCTCTTAAACTCGTAACCCGAACCAATGAGAGGACGAGTTTATTCGAATCAACCTGAACTAACCCGATAACTCAAACCAACTCAAATATTTTAAATCGAATCGGATCAGGTTGGTCAAGTTCGCGAATCATCAATTTGGGTTGTACAACCCTATCCTTAACAAATGTTTTAAACAAATCTTCTTTCTTTTTATTACAAAAGTAAGTTCTATTAACATTTATTTTTATACTTTAAAATTTTATTATTTGAACACTTGAAATACGATAATTTTATAATACACCACTTACATGTGAATAAATCCTAAAATCATATACATGGTATACAAGAGCAGAGAAACACACTTATAAAACTCTACCGTATCTTACGGGTGTCGTATTTAGGATATAAAAAATATATTTTCCTTTTTTAAATGATCATACTATTTCCTTTTTTTTTTGGTCTTGATAAGCATACTATTTAATGATCATATTATTGACACTTGAATATTCTCATGAAACTGGGCCGCAATCTCATGCTTTACGGAATGAAACACAAACGGAAAGAGCTAATTTTGTTAGTTTGGTTATTATATTAATTAATTAATATGTTTTCAAATAAAAAATTTAATTTTATTTGAATAAAAAACATCTCAAAAATCATAACTGAGAGCAATTCCTAACATAAAAAAAGATCTCATTGAAATTTATAGAATTGATTGTCATGACTAAGAACTAGCAAGCCATTGTCTTTGTGACTTCTTTCTTACAACATTCAACTATGATGTCCTGATACAGAGATCCTTCATATATTTCAATTTCATTTACAATTCGTCCTCTGCTATTTGGACTATTGGACATGAGCCACGTAATAAACAGTGAAACCCGTTGGTGTGTTGATTCGTCGAGAGATTCGGAACTCAACAGCACAGATGACATCAACCTCAAATAGACCACACCAAATTGTCTACCATAGGGAGATGATACAGGAATACTTATTCCATAATCAACCATGACTGTTTTGACAATGGAAACAGCGGCGAAGGAACGGATTTAGCTCGGTCATGTCAAAATTGAATTGGTACTATGAAATTGTTCTACCTCACAAGCGTGCTAGATTTTTTAAATAGAACTGAAGATGATGAAAAGGGTTTTAAGTTTTAACTCACTACAACAGCCAAATACAGGTCAAGCAATGGCACCTAATTACTATTTCAATATTAGAGCACGTTCTTCGTTGATACTTTGTATTCAGTTTAAATTACAAAACATATTTTTGGTGTCTTATCCACATCAAAAACTCATGGACCTTCCAACACATTAGTTGCTCACAAACAGCAACATGAAGTCATTGCATCAAATTAGCTTTGGATGTACACGTCAGAAAACTCGTTACAAAATCAAACACAGCGGCAGTACAATAAATAACTTAGCCTGATAGTCTTTCAATTTCCTTGATGATGAACTCCTTTTCCTCCTCAAATTGCTCATCTTCTGAACCTGAAAACAGCACAAGAGCTAGACCAGTGACTCAAAAATAGAAATTTTTGAATGGAAATTCAGAACATTATTTATTATGAAATTGTAGGTTTCAAATCAATCCATTACTGAAAGTATAATAACCTTTTCCCGGAGACAGATTATGAAGCAATTCTAGCAGCTTCTCCTTGTTCTTCGCCAGAATAATTTTTACTTCTCGAGGCTTATTAGGATTAGCAACAAAAACCTGGATAAACAAGTGAGAAAATAAAATATAGATTATCATCCCCACAGCAAAACATTATGTTGTAGGGTAATTAAAAAAAAAACCCTTAAAATAAAAAGGATAGGATGTCCAGTAATCAATATCTTGAAAGAAGTGCATGGAATAGCCTTCAGGAACTTTCTGCATGTACCAAATAGAGGCTATTTATTCTATCACAAATATTGAATGAGAGATTCTTTATATGGTTGCCATTAGGGAGCAGACAGATTGTGCTCATAATTAGTCTCAGAAAACCCATTGGACTGTTAACTTCTATAGCAGGCAATCTATCAGAATTTCACCCTTTCAACACTTGTCCAATAACAGTCATGTGCTCTTCACTTTCTGAAGCATGATTGCCCAATATAGAAAGGAGGAATATTTGAATATCTGAATATTATTCCCTTGATTAATCTGTACAGAGAAGGTTACAATATATATAGACTAATGCTATTAATTGCTATCCTAAAAAAAGGGAGAAATATCCGCCCTAATAAAAGCAAGAATAAAAAACGTATCTGTACATATCTGATATTAAAGCTAATATATTACAACATATATTACAACACTCCCCCTCAAGCTGGTGAGTGAATATCAATCATTCCCAGCTTGCAAGTAAGACTATGAAATCGCTCTCTGTGAGAAGCCCCTTGGTGAAAACATCTGCTAATTGGTGCTCTGAAGGGACGTACTGTAGTTATAAGGCCATCATCTAATTTTTCCTTGATGAAATGGCGATCAATCTCTATATGCTTTGTCCGATCATGCTTGAACCGGGTTGTGAGCAATGCTGATTGCCGACTTGTTATCACACAATAACCTCATAGGAGCTTCATACTTTATTCGAGATCATCGAGTATGATTCTCATCCATAACAATTCGCAAATTCCTTGTGCCATAGCCCGAAATTCAGCCTCTGCACTTGACCTTGCAACCACATTTTGTTTCTTACTTCTCCAAGTCACCAAGTTTCCTCCTAAAAACATACATGAACTAGGTAGACCGCCTGTCGACAAGCCGACCCTTAATCTGCATCTCGTATAGGTTTCAATGGTCAATGTTTGTTCTTTTCGAAATAGAAGTCCTCTTCCCGGCTTGTCTTCAAATATCAAGAATTCTATTCACAACAGCATATGTCTCTCACGAGGATCATGCATGAATCTGGCTAACCACACCGAATAGGCTATGTCGGGTCTAGTGTGAGACAAATATATCGCTTTTCCCACAAGTCTCGATCATTTTATCCACCCTCGGGCTCTCCTCATTGTTTCCAATCCTGTGATTTTGTTCAATAGGTGCCCCGTGGTTTTGCAACCTAGCTTCCCTGTTTCCTTAAGAAGATCTAGGACATATTTCCTTTGGGAAATAAAGATGCCTTGTTTGGAATAGGCAACCTCTATCCCAAGGAAGTACTTCAGCTTCCCCAAGTCCTTCATTTCAAACTGTGCAGCTAATTTTTCTTTTAGGACCTGTTTCTCAACCTCATCATCACCAAAGAATGATCATGTCATCAACATAAACCAAGAAGTGTGTAAGCAGCCTTCTTTGGAATGTTTTATAAAGAGGTATGATCTCCCTGGCTCTGCCTATAACCTAAGGACACCATAGCATTGGTGAACCTCCCAAACCAAGCACGAGGAGACTGCTTGAGTCCATATAAGGCCTTCCTTAACTTGCATACCATATTCCCTCCACCGGTAGGTCCATATCCTGGTGGGATGTCCATATACACTTCCTCTTCCAAATTCCCATGGAGAAAAGCATTTTTAACATCGAATTGGTGCAAGTCCCATCCAAAGTGTGCTGCCAAGGAGAGAATGATCCTGACTGTGTTCATCTTTGCTACGGGAGCAAATGTTTCCTCATAATCAATCCCATATGTCTGAGTGTACCCTTTTGCAACCAGCCTTGCTTTGTACCGGTCTAGAGTACCATCAGACCGATATTTCACTGTGTAAATCCATCTGCACCCAACTATCCTTTTGTCCTTCGGCTTCTCAACAATTTCCCAGGTCTCATTCTTGTTTAAAGCACTCATTTCTTCATGCATGGCTTGAACCCAATTCTTATTCATTAATGCTTCTTGTACTGAAGTGGGGACTCTGATAGAATCAATTGCTGAAATAAAACTCGATGCTGTACTGATAGGTTTTTAGTGGACACAAACTGAGATATGGGGTATTTTGCACAAGTTCTTCTGCCTGCTTTTCTTAAAGTTATTGGCAAGTCATCGAAGGTTCACAAATATCATGTAAAGAACTATTCAAAGGTTTAGAATCGGGAATGCTTACCTCCGGTTCGACGACCGAAGCGTGTTGGACCAGGTTGGGTTTTTTCCGATAATACACACCGCTGTAGCGATCTATAGGAACAGATCGATTCTTTAGATGTCTCCGAAGTTCCAGACGATGATGTGACATCCTTTATCGAGAGGAGGGATAGAAGACTCAATCGATTCAACCAAAAGAGGAACAAAAGATGACTCAAGGGACTCGACTTCTTGACCACTCTCCCCACGAAGCCGAGGACGAAGGTGAAAAGACTCCTGACTCATGAAAAGTAACATCCATGGAGACATAGACACGACGACTTTGAGGATGATAACATTTGTACCCTTTTTTGTCCGGTGCATACCCTATGAAGATACATTTGACAAACCCAGAGGATCTAACTTACCACGATATTGACTATGGACATGAACAAAGGCAACACAAAAAGACACGACACGGTAGATTCTTCATGGTAGGGATGGAAGGGAAGAAGGAAGTCATGACTTGCACAGACTAAGACCATCCAAGACACGGGAGGCAATCTTTTATCAAGTATGCGGCGATTAAGACAGCCTTCCCCACAAGACTTAGGGACGGACATTTGGAATAAAAGAGCTCGGGCAATTTCTAGGAGATGACGGTTTTCTTTCTTTCGCAACCCCATTTTGTTGGGGAGTATCAACACAAGTTAATTCATGTAACACACCATGGTCTTTATGGAAATTTGTAAAATGGTGATTCACATATTCCTTGCCATTATCGATCGTAACCGTTTTATGGATTTTCCAAACCTGGGTTTGAACCATGCGATAGAAATTCAAGAATATTTGAAACACTTCGATTTATCTTTCATAAGAAAGATCCATGTGACCCTAGTGCAGTCATCAATAAATGAAACAAACCATTTTGCACCCGATATATTAGAATTAGAGGAAGGTCCCCACACATCAGAATGAATAAGATCAAAAGGTTCAATACTTTTATTATTATTTGGAGAAAACGTTGTGCGATGGTGTTTCGCAAATTGACAAACATCACAAAGAAAAGACTCAACAGACTCATTTTTAAACAATTGCGGAAATAAAGACCTAAGAAGACTGAAAGGAGGATGACCAAGGCGTTTGTGATGAAGCCATATCTGAGATGCAACGAGAATCTTGTCGCATGATTGGATGTGGACATCGTCGGACTAGTATGACCGTGAAGTCAGAACATATAACCCTCCCTGCCTTAGCAACCCCAATCGTCCTCCCCGTGGTAAGATCTTCACACAATGAGAGGAAAGAAGGTCACCGTGCTGCAGTTTAAATCAGTGGTAAGCTTATGAATAGAAATGAGGTTATTAGACAAATGAGGACATGAAGCACATTATGTAAAGGAAGGGAAGGGTGAAGTGAAATAGTACCACATCCTAAAACAGAACATGGGATCCACTAGCAACAAAGTGATGTGATGCTTACCGATAATTTAGAGTAATATGAGGGATAAGGGGGTCATATGATCAAAGCACCGAGAGTCAATAATCCGAGATCCTCGAGATACGATGAAACATTAAAAGAAAAAGAACCGAAATTCTTACCAATAGTTAGAGAACAAGTGCTTACTCATAGAATCCAAGAGAGTGCGCAAACATCCAACTCGACTAAGCGCCTAATTGCCTCCCCAACGGTGGTGCAGAGACCTCTTCACCCTCAATAACCAAATCGGACAGTTTGATTAACTTGCCTTTGTTGATCTTTAAAACCCCCCGTAGCGTCCAAGAACCTTATCTCTGCCATGGAGTTTAAAACAAGTGTCCTTAGTGTGCCCGACTTCTTGCAAAAAGACACCGGCCGTCACGTTTGGCGGACGACTTCCAAGAGATTGAGCCGAGGCTTTTCGATGATAACCCACCAATAGGACCTTTACCAAGTGGCCAAAGCGAACCATCACCGAATTACCAAGTATTCAACATGAGCCGCGACGACTCTCTTCCCCTAACTGTGTAGAACACCTCGGAGAGAGAAGGAAGCTTGTCCTTACCCAAAATCTAATAGATCATATTCATTCAACCCGCAGAGAGAAACTTAAAGACAACGCTCAATAAACTTGGTTAAGTAGCGAGTAATCCTCACCGCATTTCATTTTTAAATCCTGGTTTTGATCCAAAAAATCCATAAACCATTCGAGTACCATAATAATCAAGGATGAAAGAGATCCTTGCTTGGTATTAAAAATTGTATTTTCTAATTCATAACAGTAATATCTTGTTTCATAGAATAAGTTTTACCCAAACTATCCCAAATTTCACGTGCGAGAGGTAAAAAACATACAATTCTTACATATCGTGTCATAGAGTTCCATAGCCAAGTCATAATCAACGAATCTTCATCATCCCAAATGCCGAATCAGGGGTCATTGGCCTGCGGAGGATCTCCTACAATGTGCGACAACTTCCGACGACCCTAGAGTGGTGCGAATAACCCGGGCCCATTGGAGATAATTCTTACCATTGAGATGATAAGAAGAGTGTAAACCGGAAGATCATGAGGATTTAGTGGAACGAACGGAGGCGTTGGAACGACAACCGGGGGCGTAGTGATGGCGGAGGACTGTCCACTGTAGACATGCTTTGGGTGGACCTGAAAATAAGCAAAAAGGCACGGGGAGGAGCCGACGATCCGAACGGCGTTGGTCGCGCGGTGAACGGAGGCGTGGAGGGCGGCGCGTGGCTCTCACGCGCGTACAGGGCGGCGGCGCGTTGGAGGCGCGTGGCGGCGCGTGGCGGCGCGGTTTGGGGTGGGCTTTTCTGTGGAGGCCGGAAAAACGCCGACAAGCAGACCGGCGGGGCGGTGAGGCCAAAACGCGCAGACAGTGTGCGGGTGGAGGTTTGAAACTAAGGCAAAGAAGAAGGTCAGGGAGGCATAAGGCTGCTCGTCACCAGCAATAAGGCTTCAACAAAAAAAAAACAAGGCAAGCCCTTGTCCATATAGAAAGGAGGAATATTTGAATATCAATATTATTCCCTTGATTAATCATGTTACAATATATATAGACTAATGCTATTAATTGCTATCCTAAAAAAGGGAGAAATATCCGCCCTAATAAAAGCAAGAATAAAAAACGTATCTGTACATATCTGATATTAAAGCTAATATATTACAACATATATTACAACACCCAATAAGCACCTTATTGGCCTTGCCTGACTATAACATACATCCATCGGATGTCTACTAAGAAGAACAAGAATGATCTCAAAGGACAAACACATGTTCGTCATGTTAGATGCGTCTCACAAAAAGTTGGATTAAACTAAAACACTAATACATAGCATATGTTAAACAGAAACAGATGTGCTTCCATACATACATTGAAGTATCTTTTGTCAACTAGACTAAATGCATTAGAACAATTCATAATGCAACTGCCATTAACCAAATTTCCAACTCATTGCTGCAAACATGACAAATGCAAGACCTCTCCAGTTCTTTAAGGATGCCAAACTTTACAAAGAATGGGATTGAATACTCCCATTTACATTCGATTAGTAGACATAATCTGGTTTGAATTCTTTCATATACCAACAAAAGGATGAGCTCATTATATAAACTTCAAAGGATGAAGGGGAAAAATCACCTTGAAAATGTGGAAAGCTGATAATTGAATGTTTTTACTTGAATCCTGCTCAACCCAAAATATTATAAATAAATACAAAAGAGGTAACGACAGATAGAAAGAGAAGGTAAAACAAAAGTAATGCTCTTCGCACGTATGAAAACATGAAAAATCATGTACAATATAGCCTCAGATGCTCATCATTGCATTAAAGATTAATAGTATTGGCTGTCTAGCATGCCAATCGAGTAGAGTACAACAATGACCGCCATCAAGCCTTATCTTAATAGGTGAGATCAGCTACATGGATCATCAGTAAAACAGAGCTAAGAGATAAGATAAACTACTCTTCACTATATATGCACATTATAACTAACAGAGAAACCAAGCTATACAGCACTTCACAGAAACAAGGAAGGGCACATGCTGTTGCAAAACATTCAATTGTGCATATTGCAAGTAACAGGAATAGCATACCAAGTAAACAAATTGATTTAGCATCATGTGACCATCATTAATCATGAGGGAAAAAAAGGGGAATATCACGCAATGACCCAGAATTAGAGGAGTTGTACCCTCAACAACGTCATCATGACTTTCAGGTAACGAACTTCTAAGATGTAGCGCTTCATTATTTGCGAGTTGGGAGATTCCAAAAGAAATTCCGAGAGAAGCTAAAATCCACATAATTTTAATGGTTAAAAATCATGTAAATCAGAAGATGATTGGAAGGCAAAAATATTGAAAAATTGTTACCAGAACAAACCTTTAAAGACTGCCTCCTTGTGACATAATTAGGAGATGTCAAGAGTTTCTCGTATAGATCAAAGAACTGGGAACAAGAAGTCCTATTAGAAAAGCTGAAATGTAAATGGGAGATAAAACCATAACATAAAACCACCCCAATAATTGAGTTTGCACCATGCTTATGTTAAAAGATGAGGGTAGGAACACTTAAATATCTTCTTAAAGACAGTAACTGAGATGGTTAAATTATTCTCCAAGAGATTTGATCTCCTGGGAGTAAATATGCAACCAATATGCATAAATTTTTCTAAAATGCTGCTTTGATATGTTCAAATCAATAAATATGACAACGAGGAAGCAAACCTCATCATACTGAGCTGTCAAAAATTCAGAAACCACATTTCCATGTTTAGTAAGAAGATCCTGCAAAGCATATCCATAGAGATGTATGAAGAAGTGGCACGTAGAACTCTACAATCAGTAAGATAATGGAAATTAACAGGGAGAAAGGGGGGGGGGGGAATTCAGATCTGACCTTAAACGTGGAAAATGCATCAGATGCAACATCGAAGTTAGGCAACTCTACAAATTTAAAGAACAACACAAAGCTTGCAGATTCCAATATGTATCTGAAAAATACCCAGAAATATAAAAAAGAAGGTTAAAACCGTGTAACTGACTTGCCTTCTACATAGACTGCATGACAAGCACCAGTCTAAAAATGCAAATTGATAGTGATAATCATCTGTTAATTTTTATGCCTGAAATAATTTAAAACCCCAACTTTCTTAACCAATGAATTTCATCATCCTCAAGCTTGACCTCAAGAAATTATCCCAATGATACAATCTCCTTAAGACCATAATCTAAGTAGTGAATTACAAAAAATGGATGGAAATGGCAAGACAGAAAGCCATAATGATGCTGGAGCCTGGAACAACAATGACAAGCAAGAATGCCAACTATAAGGAGAAGCTCATCCAAGCATTGCAAATCTGCCAACATATATGCACTACATTTGTTGTTATAAACTTACAATACAGAAAAGTGATCTATATTTTTATTCTTATAAATCTGAAAAACTCTCTTAGTGCAATTTTATTAGGCCCAGTAATTCATCAGTACCAATGCAGTTCCTTTTGCAAAAATTCACATCAAAATTTTAGCAGGATCAATCCCAGTCTACAATGAACATGAAGTTATTAGAAAGATGAAAAAGAATTGGGAGACAAAAAGAAAAGGAAAAAGAAAAAGTAATGACAACCCAAAAATATCTTACTTTGCAAGTGTTGGAAATTTGATGCAATCCCGCAACATTATGCCAGTGCTCAAGGCAATTTCTTTGTTATCATAGCTGCTTGGAAACAAATACAGAGATGTTGTGAGCAATTATTTAAACTTATCATATTTAAGGACATTTATCACGTATAACTAGACAATTGTTTACTTAAGTAGACAGTGAAATAAATCTGCTTCAGATTGCTGTGAGATACCTGATTTTAGAAAAATCACCTTTGCAATTATTTATTTTGGAAAAACCCATTTTGCCAGAATCAATTTTATACCAGAGATTATTATCTTTGAAGTGTTTTACTTTTAAGTAAAATTGTTTTCATTTGATGAAAGGGAAAATCAATTTTCAATGAAAAGGGAACAGAATACCTGGCTTGTTATGTCTCAATTCAGAAACATTCGGGATAATTTGGTCAAATTTATATAATGAAAGGAAAAGTAACTTACACAAAAATTGGAAGTAGGTTCTACCTGCTTTTGCCTAAATTCCTTTTTTCACTATGATTTTTGTGAGAAACTTCTAAAAGCATCCAAACAACTCTTTTAAAAAAGAAATGGAGAATCACTCTTGAGCATATTAAAGTGATTATGGGATTCCAATAAATATTTCCAAAACAAGCTTTAACAATAGCAAGAAAATCTGGTTACATCCATGATTTCATGTCCAAGGTCAATGAGGTTCACTTTTATACTATAAATTTAGGGGAAACATCATTCACTAATGCTTTAACAGAAGAAATACATTTATTAAGGTACCAATGTTAAAATTACATTACCCGCAGTATATTTCTAATTAATACTTCAAAAAAAAAAAAAAAAACTACCACCTTTTAACAATCTTTCAACATGGAAGCAACTCATTATGCTATCAACTCTACATTCGATACATACTAGACATACAATATACATAATTTTATCAGAATGAACTGCCCATAATAAGTCTCCCATGACTCTTGGCATTTATTTTCAACTCCTCAAAAATTGGAAAAACAATTTTTTGGCATAAACAGTGTAGGTTCATCACTTTGATATCAGTTTCACAAATTTTTTTAAAAAAAAAAAAAATTGCAAATGCAATCCTTATCCTTCACCAACTTTTAAAAAAGACCATATCAGCCAGTTATAAGGATACAATAGACACTGAAATAAAGAAAAACCAAAATCTCTCATGTTTTCAATTTGGCATAGAGCATCAGTTTCAGTCTTCCAACTTGAATACAACTAGGAAAGATAAAGATCCACCATTGGAAGAGGAGTGAAAGAAGGGAGCAAAAAGCTGTTCAAGTTGGTGGGAAAAAAAGGTGATGCAGTAAAAAGCTTACCACACAACAAGAAAGTCTAGTAGCTCAGAGTGTTGTTCTATGTATTCTACGCAGCAATAATTGGAGTCAACCTTTTGTTTCAATAATATGGACCAACAGTGGACTAAATCCTTTCTTGCCTGTATCAGAATTCACACACCAATGATGAGCAACCAGTTAAGTCAACTGCACATGGTAGTGCTAGGTATCAATCAGAATCTTACTTCCCATCCAAGTATAGGCAGCTTGTGAATTAGAAGAGTAAGAACATCCTCCTTGCAGATTTCCTCCACCAGCTGTGAAACCTGATCCAAATTTGGTTCTGACTCTCCATCTCCAGAAAGCATGGTTCTCATTGTTACAAAATTCTTCTCAACTTCTTCTAAAGCCTACAATAAAGCATAAAAAGCATTCATAACTAGTAACAACTATTAAAGACACTGCAAGTAAACGAAAGGTTTAATGTCTGTGGAGCATATTATTTCTTCATTTTGCTTCTCAACAACAACAACAAGAAGTAAACGAACGGTTTAGCATGTCTGGAGCATATTTTTTCTTTATTTTTCTTGTCGCTAATATAAATATCTACAACAAAATGGTAATAATTAGAAGCATGCCCAATCTAAAAGAAACAGTGAAGGAGTGACACCTCTCTGACATAATCCTCTTAGATGATTAACCTGACATAAAATAGTTGTTTAAACCCCCCCCCAGACTGTAATAAGAGACCATGATTTAACTTTTAAGATTAAACTTAAAAAGTTAATACTGCAAGTTCACATTCTGCAACCAACACATGTACAATACCAGAGATGACCCCAACAAAATGCAACAATAGATCCTTGAAGTCGCAAGCTTAATGCTCTATTGCTTCTTTTACTCTCTAAACAGGTTTCAATTATTTTAGTTTCACAAAAAATGAAAGTTTTCTTTTAACAGACACCATACTCCATTTGCATTTGGATATAGAAAGGACCTTCTATACAGAGAGAATTATATATCAACAACACAACAGGAGAAAATCAGCCAATTTCCATTAGGAAGCTATCATGAGTTAAAATCAGAGTACCCTCCTCCATTGATGTACTTCAGAAAGCTGAACACTTGGAAGTTGGAATCTCTTCTGTAAAGTATAATTCGATCATAATTGTTTCTCAAACAAAACTACTCATATAACAACAAGTTACACCAATAATTATTTTGGAGTATAAAAATAATTAGTTTTCGGATAAAATATAATATTTCTGTAGCACAACACACTACACAATGGGTGCATAAAATCATCTATTAAATGTAACAATTTTTACGACCCATTTTGAGAAGTTTAAGACATACCCACGATTCAAGACTGCATATTTAACTGAAAACACGAACACCCAGATAAAGCATTAAGAATTTGGATCAAAAGGGTGCGAATTACGCGAGTGAATCTCATGTGGGTAGGGGGTTAAGTAAGTGAAGAAGAAGAAAAAGAAGCTTACCTTCTCGAGGGCTTTAACTTCAACAACAGTTTTGGTATCGAGGGCCATGAGACTCTCCTTGATGGACCTGGCCACCTCCTGCGGCGTTTTAGGCCTCAGAGCCTTAAAGAACGAGAACGACATGATGATCGCTTCTCTCTCTCTCTCTCTCTCTCTCTCTGACGTTCTCTTTCCCCTTTCACTGTTGATGTTGGGATGGAAAAGAAAATTCTGCTGCTTTTGAAGTTCTTCTTCTTCTTCTTTTGAATTTTCTCTTTTCGATTTCAATTACTCGCCATGATTATAAATCATCGTTAATAATGAACCCGATCATCGTTGAGAGACCATGAGCATCGCTGTGGGAGTCTTATTTTCCAATTTTCCAATTTATTTATTTTCTTATTTTTTCACCACCAAGACCAAATTATCAACCTTAATAAAAATATTTAGGAGCAGCCTCTCTAAAATAATTTTTTTTTGGTCACCATTTTCGTGTTATTTTATTTATTTTATTTATTTTATTATCCACCTGGAGTAGACGCTATCTTCGCTCCAAAATTAGCTTTTGGCGCTCCGACACTCATCTCCTCACTTGGGAGAGGAAATAGAATGGAATTGCAAATGTTGATTAGTGAAGGTAATGTGGAAGAAAAGTCGTGGAAGATCAAATCAAATGGAATGTTTTTGAAGGAAAATAATGTGTGGAAATTAGATCATGTTAGCCAATATATGACCGAATAATTTTAATATATTTGGCCAAATTATTTGATCATTTTAGTCAAACAAACTAAAATTTTTATTTAATAATGTAATTCACCAAGAGGTAAATGGCCATAGATAGACAAACACCATGCCACATGAGTGGCTGCTAGCTTCCTTTAAAAAAAAATTTGTTCATGCCGTATTAGGTTTAACTTGTGTATATTTATTCTCGATCTAGTCAAAAATAAATTATTTATATTAAGATTAAAAGATTTATAAAAATATTTCTTATAATTTAAACTCAAAGAATTAATCATAGTAGAATTTTACGTACTCATCTATCACTATGTCAATTCCTTGCTGTCCTACTAGCTTTTGCAACTCGTAAAATTATGATCCAAATGCTTTTGTCATTACCATGCATAACATAGATTCATATTTACTTGCTCACCAGTAGGGTTTATTCTCCATCTAGATTGATACTTACTTGCAACTCGTAAAATTATGATCCAAATGCTTTTGCCATTGTCATACATAACATAGATTCATTCTTTGGGTTTATTCTCGATCTAGTCAAAAATAAATTATTTATATTAAGATTAGAAGATTTATAAAAATATTTCTTACAATTTAAACTCAAAGAATTAATCATAGAATAAATTTATGTACTCATCGATTACTACGTCAATTCCTTGCTACTCTACTAACTTTTGCAACTCGTAAAATTATGATCCAAATGCTTTTGTCATTGTCATGCATAACATAGATTCATACTTACTCATCAGTAGGGTGAAAATACGTCAAGTCAGATCAAGTTTTGCATTAAACAGGTCTGATCTGTATCCTAATTATAAGGCCTAAGTCTGGCATGTGAGTCTATAATAGGTCAATTTTTAAGGTCTGACATGACTTTTTTAAAAGTTTGGCTTGACCTAAAAACTTATTTAAAGGTCTACTTTGTAATGAGACCTTTAAATAACCTAACAGACATACATTAAAAATAGGTCAAATATGCCTTTATATAGACTAACAAGTCTACTTTTAAATAGGTCAATATGTCTTTATATAGGCTAATAGACTTAAACATTGAAATAGGCCAACGGACTTACTTAAAGCCAATAAACTTTTGTTATAACTTAATACTTACCTTCTAATTTTATAGATGTTCACCACTTTCTTATTATAATCTTTGGTCGATGTGGGACTTGAAGATATATAAAGTTACAAAATTATTAGAGACATATATTTTTAAGTCCTACATCAACTAAAGATCAAAGCAAAAAAGTAAATAGTATTTATAAAAATAGAGGATGAGTGTTAACTTGATATTTTTATTCTAATAAATATATTACATTAAATATATTAATAAATATGTTATTTCTATTATAACTTATTAACTTAGGTTTTTAGTTATTAAATTTAATTAAAAAATATATTAATATATTATAATAAATTAATAATTTATAATTTATAATTATTGTAATAATATATATTATATTATATATAATTAAATAAGTCAGGCTAGTTTGTCTGGTTTAAAAAGCTTATTAGATAGTCTAAGACATGACATTTTTAATTAAACAAACTTTTAAAAAAATATTAGTCTAACTTATTTAATAAACAAGTCAAACTTCAAGCAGGTCAAATCATAGGCCCCTGACTAGCAGTATGACCTATTTTCACCACTTTTCATCGACATCTAAATGCTACCATACATGACATCAAAAAAGTAACTAACAATATTTCTAATTTTCATGCACTTCAAAATCGCCATTTAACCAAAACACAAAGAGTTAATAATTGAAAGCACCGCTTACAAGCATATCTTAAAGTGATAAGCAATAAGTTTAAGTTGAACGGTTGAGGGATTTCTAAAAAACATTTATGGGGGAAGAATCAGTTTCAGTTTAAGCATATGAATGGAAATTAATCTCACACGAAATAATAATTGAAAGCACCCACTTAATGCCAAAACTCAACTATAATTTTTTAAGTGTCTTTGAGACTCGCATAAACACCAAAAGAGCTATAATATATTCAAATTTAAGAAAGGAATTTGCTATTAAAGCATTAGATGAGAAATGATTCTTTCATTATCTGAAATTTTTACACGAGTGAAGAGAGAGATAAATGTAAAAACTTTAAATAGTAATATTTTCTTAAAATTTGTGAAATTTTGTGTTAGAGATTTTGTGTCTATTTATTTCTTTATATATGGCAAATGCATTTAATTAAATTTTTAAAAAAGTGATTATAAGATAATATAAATAATTGATTATTTTTTAGAGATTTTTATAAAAAGTATAAATTATTTTATATTTAGATATAATTATAAAAAATACTTTTTACTTTCTTTTTTATTTTATTGCATAAATTCATAATTGATTATTTTGAAAAGTAACTTATTCCTCCTTTAAAAAAAAGTAAAAAATTACTTTTTTATTTAGATTTTATTTTTTTTCCAAAATCTTATTTAAACATATGTTCATATTTTATAATTATTTTTTAATTAAAAACATTTTTCTTTAAAAAAACCACAAACAAACACACTCAAATTCATATGAAAATTTCATGAGTATCTATCCCTGCACTCAAGCCATGTGTGGCCTTTACATGATAAATGAAAATTTGAGATAAGTAATTGTAACCAATTTTTATTTTTAAAGAAAAGGTAACTGAAGGGTGTAGACGTGCTCTCAAGTTTTTTACAACTGGAGAAATTATTAAATGTTTCTTAAGCATCAATAAATTTATGTTTCAAGAAGATACTAACAATTAATTTTAAATATATTTACATAATTTGAAAAAAAAACAATTTAAATCAATAATAAAAATCCTCTTTAATCATGGTATAATTTCTCCCACAGCATAGCCCTTTAAGAAAACAAATTAATCTTCTATTTTTCACCGCCTAGTATTACTCTCCATATATAATAATAGCCTAAATATAGATATGGAAACTGGAAAGGGAAAAAAAATAAAACCAAAATATATACCAAAAAGGGGCAACTGGTAATTGACAAATTCCCTTTTTGACTTCTATTTAGATACAAATAATATTAGATGAAATAAAAATGAAATGTGATAAAATTAAATAAAATTTTATACTATTATTTGAATATTTAATAATAAAATAAAAAATATAATTTTCTTATTTAAAAATATTAATAAAAAGAAATAAAATAATAAGTACTATACATTTTTTATTTTCGTATTACCCTTATCTTAAATACATTAACAGGAAAACAGGTAAAAATCCTAACACATTTTAAGAAGCTCATATTTTGCAGCACGAAGGATGATAAACCAATAGGAAATGTAAGTAATATTGATCTTACATTATAACCCGGGTCTAAACTGCTTTCAACACAGGATCGCATATATCAAACAAAAACCCAATTTGAGAAATGATAGCAAAATAGATATTACACACCTCAAACAATTAATATACAAAGGAGCCAAAATAGAAAAGAAAAGAAATAGGGTGTTTCATTTTGACTTACATTATGTTTGATTTGGAAGATAGGTAATAAAAAAAATAGAAAGAAAAGAGAGGCGTAGAAATAATTTTTTATATTTTAGAATTTTAAAATATATAAAAAGAGAATAGAATATAAAAAATTATTATTTTTTTTCTTCAAAGTTTAATTTTTTCTTTTTTTAAAATTAAAGTAAAACTTTTTGTTTTATTAATAAAACTTTTAAATAAAGAGAATAAAAATTATGTTCTATTTATTTTATTTCTTTTTATTTTATCTTCACCTATTCTATTTTATTTTATTAAAAAATATTTAAATACAAGATTAACTTGGAAGAGGCGAGATGTTATTACTTGATGGGCAACAGCAGAGTACATATATTAACAAGATTTGCATAATACAGAGATTAAAGAGACGTGGGAAAATAAAAAAATAATGTTAACATCTAATTAATTATAGGTGAGAGATAATTAAATAATTTTATATTTAAATTAATAAATAATAATTCATCCTGTATAGAATAAATCCAAACAATAATATCATATCACATGCCTTCCCATCCATACCCTTACCACCGACCCAAACAAAGCGAATAGAGAAAGACACTAACCACACGCAACTGGATCTGCTGCACTCGACCTCAACCTCAAAACTCAAACTCAACCCCTCTGCGGTCTTCCATTAATTTCCGAAATCTGAATCTGAGTGGGTCTTCTCGGAAGCGATGCGATGCGGGGCCACGATTGGATCAACACGTCACTTCCGGACGAGTTAATCGTGGAGATCTTCCGCCGTCTCGACTCCAAGTCTAGCCGCGACGCCAGCTCCCTCGTCTGCGCCCGGTGGCTCCGCCTCGACCGCCTCACCCGAACCTCCCTCCGAATCGGCGCCACCGGCTCCCCCGACCTCTTCGTCCACCTCCTCTCCACCCGCTTCTCCAACGTCACCAACGTCCACATCGACGAGCGCCTCTCCATTTCCCTACCCCCTCACCTCGTCAGTCCAACTCAATTCACCAATTCAATTCTATTCAATTCAATTGTTTTGGATTAGGTATGAGTTTGTTTGTTTGTGTTTGATGAATTTATTTTCCCTCTATTGGAGCAGGGGAGAAGACGCCCAACCGACAATTCTACTGTTTCCTCGCCGAAGCTGCATTATGTGAGTGACAAAAATGGGTCTGAGGAGAGCGATCTCGATTCCATCTCTTTGTCTGATGCTGGGTTGGCTGCTCTCGGGGAAGGCTTTCCCAAGCTTGAGAAGTTGAACTTAATCTGGTGTTCTAACGTCACTAGTGACGGATTAACTTCACTAGCTCGCAAATGCACTTCTTTGAAAGCCTTGGACTTGCAGGTATCATCCCTTTTTTTTTTAGTTATTTTGACTTAGATTTGCGACCATATAGACTTGTAGTTGAGACCATATAGCACTGTATGTCTACTCATTTTGAAGCAGTTGATTATGTCCATGTTTTGCTCCTTTGCCATATTTCGTTTCCTAGGAGCATAGCTTGTTTAGACATGTTGTGAAATCAATAAAGTTGCTTTTTAATTTAAAAAAAAATCATGGTGATTGACCAAAGTATATAAGTGCTTTGAAATGAAAGTTAAGCTTCTGTAATATCTTATGGCCGAAAGGGTACCTGATAATCAGCAGTTTTCTTTTTTATTGAACTGCTAGTTGATCAGAATCCATGTCTTCTGAAGCATTAGAACTTAAGACACCAACACCCATTTTCCCTATCAATGCAGTCTTTGCCTTGCCACTCTATATCAATATCTACAATTCTACAAGTTAAATGGCATAAATGACGCACATTTTTAGTTATAATTACTGAGATTTTCCTTTAGGGTTGTTATGTTGGAGATCAAGGTCTGGCTGCTATTGGACAGTGTTGCAAGCAACTTGAAGATTTGAATCTGCGTTTCTGTGAAGGCTTGACGGATATGGGTTTGATTGAATTAGCCTTAGGTGTGGGGAAATCATTAAAATCTCTTGGCGTGGCAGCTTGTGCCAAAATAACTGACTCCTCAATGGAAGCTGTAGGATCACACTGCGGATCCCTTGAGACCTTGTCATTGGACTCTGAGTTCATCCACAATCAAGGGGTTCTTGCTGTGGCTGAAGGGTGTCCACATTTGAAAGTTCTAAAGCTGCAGTGTATTAATGTTACTGATGATGCTTTGAAAGGTGTAGGCGCTAGTTGTTTGTCTCTGGAGTTATTGGCTCTATACAGCTTTCAGAGATTTACTGATAAGTAAGCTGCTCTCTCACAATTGCTTTTTCAGGAATTTACTTCATTTGACTATGGTTGAATTCACAGAAAACCACAATGTTCAATCGTATTTCGTATGATATATTGTGATATGCACTGGGCTTAGTACAAATTGCATATTCTTTTCCTGTGTTATGACTTGATCAACCATTTGTAGGGTTTATCAATTTAGAAAAGCTAAGTTCTAACAATTTTTTTTCCTGTTTATTTTTTAGATTCTAGTTTTTGATAGAACCCAGTGGTGTCGTTTGATCCAGGTAGCCAAGCCTATCTAGTGGGATAAGGCGTAGTTGTTGATGTATTTCTTAATTTTCCTATTATATAACCTTTAAGGGGGGTGTAAACTGCAATCTTTCGGTTGTGCATGTGAGCACAATCTTTTCTCGCTGTCTCTAATTTTTAATTTTGCATTCTGCTAATAATTCTTTCAAGATTTTTTTTTTGTTTTTTGTTTTTGTTTAGTTAGTAATCTTTTTTCTTTTAATAACGTCTTGCATTCAGGGGTTTGTGTGCTATCGGGAATGGATGTAAGAAGTTAAAGAATTTGACTTTAAGTGATTGCTATTTCCTAAGTGACAAGGGTTTGGAAGCAATTGCTACTGGCTGCAAGGAACTTACTCATCTTGAAGTCAATGGATGCCACAACATTGGAACTTTGGGGCTAGAATCTGTTGGAAAATTTTGCCAGTATGTTTTTCTCTAAGCTAAATTGTGTAAAAATGTTATAGATGCATGGACTGGAACTCTTGTAATTGTGTATGCAACAAACTCTACGTGTAAGAAAGAAGCAGCATAAGGAATTGGATAACTGTTCAAGAAAGAAGCAACATAAGGAGACTCATGTTTAGCCTCCTGGTCTCTCTATATCTGATAAGTGTTATGATATTTGACTAATCTTATGGCGGCTAGCTTTTCCTTGCATGCAATTTTGTTTGTTTGCGCGCATGTGTGTGTGTGTGTATAACTGCATATATTTATATCCACCTATGTTGCTGTATATGCGCTCTTAAAAGCTGATTATGTATTCCCAGTGTAAGCTGCAAAGACAAAATTCTAAACAATACATTCAAAGTAATGCATGTATTCATCACACAAGTCTACCTCTCCCAAACTCAATGTGAACAGGATAGACTGCTTCTAATGACCTTGCTGTGGGCCCTGTTGGTGCTGCTAAAAGGCTCATTTTGGGGTAAAACAATATGCTCTTTGAGCCACATGCTTTTGGAAATTTGACTAATATGTCAATATTGTTTCACAGGCATGCTAAACGTCATTAAAACCTTGTTTCGAACTGGAGGATTTTGTGTATTTTGGTTATCAATCTTGTGTGAACTTCACTCAGTTCATCTTATCATCCATTCCTGAGTGGCAAACACCACTTAAAAGGTTTTAAAGAAATGCCTAAATCTGACAGGTGTATCCATCTTATGGATCTATATATGAATTTTGGCTCATGGTATTGACGTGATACTTGATGACACAAGTTCCAAAATGTTGAATTTTTCCATTGATCTTTCATCGATGATGCTAACCTCAGCTTTCTATTGTACAGACATCTCACTGAGTTAGCATTGCTTTACTGCCAAAGAATTGGTGATGTTGGCCTTCTTCAGGTTGGACAGGGATGCAAATTCTTGCAAGCTCTTCACTTGGTAGATTGCTCAAGCATTGGAGATGAAGCCATGTGTGGTATAGCAAGTGGCTGCAGGAATTTAAAGAAACTTCATATCCGTCGCTGTTATGAGGTACTCTGTCTGTTTGGTTTTCTGTATGAAACTTCATCCTGTCTGTGTAACTTCATTTTTGACTTCTTACTGATGTTTTTTGGATGGCTCACTTTCAAAATGCATTCTGCACCTTGTAACCTAGGAGAATGACATTGAGTCATTTTGGCCAGAATTAATACAGCACACATTACACATGATTTTTCAAAATAACTTATACTTCTTTTGCTGAGGAATATATAAAAAGTATTTGAGAGTAGCATAGTACTTGAAAATGAATGTCAATAATGGGTCTCTGCTAGAAACTATTATATATACAATGTAAAGCAGTAAACCTACCTTTTATTGTTGACTATTTAAGTTTTATGATAGAGGTTTGTACTTCCCTTGCTCTTTCTCCTAATGTTTCTTGCTTTCTTTCCACTGTATTAGATTGGGAACAAGGGGATCGTTGCTGTTGGTGAGCATTGTAAGTTGCTAACTGATCTTAGCATCAGATTCTGTGATAGGTAAAACCTTATTCACAGCTTTTTTTATTTTTCCTCTCCACTGAAATCCTCTCAATTACATGCATTCTATTCTCTTTATTATTATTATTATTGTTAGAGAATTTGTGTTACATCTTTTCTTCCGTAGTTTCTTTTTTTAAATTGATTTGCATGCACTAGATAACTTCGGAACATCCTCAGTTCATTGTGGATGGTGTCTACCTTAACCTTTTTGTTAAATTACTAGGGTGGGGGATGAGGCCCTTATTGCTATAGCTGAGGGCTGTTCCCTTCATTATCTGAATGTTAGTGGTTGCCACCAAATTGGAGATGCTGGAGTGATAGCCATTGCAAGGGGGTGCCCTCAACTCTGTTATTTAGACGTGAGTGTACTGCAGGTGTGTATCCATGTCTCTCTTTCCATACCCAAAGCAATGTGGTCTTTTTGGTTTATTATAGCTCCTTATTATTTGCAGTTTATTTTTCATACTTATTTCTCTATTTCAGGAATTTCTTGTGGTTTCTTGATTCGGTTATAGTTTTTACTTAAATATTGTTGATGAAACACATGGTCAGGGACTGCGTATATATTAGCATATATTGGAGACATCATGATACCAAACCTTTGCTTTTGCTTAAGGCATATATATTAGCATGGATGTTCTCTGAAGTGAGGAAGATTACTTTACTTTACTAATGTCGTAGAAACAGCTTACAGAACTGCATGTTCATGTAATATCTATATGAATGAGCTCTAGATTTCATGCATATATAAGTTTTTACACAAGAATCTCTGAGCTGGTCTACTTGCAAGCTACCCTTATGAAGTTTTATTACTTCTTTGTTCGACTTTTTGACTTTTCTTTTTCTTCTCATCACTTTGCTCAATTCAATTGCAGAATTTGGGTGATATGGCGATGGGTGAGTTGGGAGAACACTGTCCATTGCTTAAAGAAATAGTGCTTTCACACTGCCGTCAAATAACAGATGTTGGTCTAGCCCATCTTGTAAAAAGTTGCACCCTGCTGGAGTCATGCCATATGGCTTATTGCTCTGGTATAACTTCAGCTGGAGTGGCCACTGTGGTTTCTAGCTGCCCTAACATAAAAATGGTCCTTGTTGAGAAATGGAAGGTTAGCCAGCGGACCAAGCGGCGAGCAGGCTCTGTCATTTCCTACTTGTGTGTGGAACTTTAGACACCTCTCCATCAATGTGCATATCCCCAAGCTTTTTACAGTTTGATGTGTAAATGTAAATAAAGCTGCAGGCTATGAAAATTGAGGCAATGATAGGGTGCATGGCTTTATATGTTTTTACGTAATCGGAACTTTCGTTCCTTGTAGGATGAGGTTTTTTCTTGTACAAATTCTCAATGATATGAAAGTCATGACTTCGTCGTAGGAGTGTCAATAGTGTAGAAACCAATAGGCTTAGAGAATAAGTGTTGTTTATAGTAACTTGATTTATACATAGATATATAGTTAAAGAAATATTATGACTCTGATCTTGATGTAACACAGAAAAGTCTTGTTAAGTAAAATAAAAAATATGGTTTGATTTTAGTGCTCTAAGTATGGTCAATCATTGGATTATTTGTTGTAGGGATTTTTGACAGGTTTTGGTTTGTTAAAGTATGTGCATGGTTCCTTTAAATTATTGTCTTTTTTTTTTTTTTACTTCTGTTAAACAATTATTTTCTATTTAACCTACTGCTTTCCACTCACCTTCCTCAATCTAGAAGTTGTAGTTTATTTAAGAACTTTGCAGAAGCAACGCAGAGTTGGCGTAAATTGAGGTCCTCTTACAATAAATTAGCATGGGTCTCTGGAGATTCTTCTATCGGGAATCTGGATTCACAAATTTGTTTTCATTGCTTTTAACATTTTGGAATTTTCTTGTTATTAGATCATTCATGAAATGGTAATCTCTGGTTAATTAAGGAAAAATATTTAGGAAGAGTAACTTGTTATGTAAGCAGGTGAAAAGCAAATTTACAAACCGAAAAGTAAATCGTGATTGTTATTCCAAAACTCTTAATTAATAAGAGTTACCAATTCATTTCTTCTTTAAACCTTTTATTCTTTGAGTGAATATGTAATTTTGGTATCTGAAACACAAATCGGGTGGATTTGGTTCTCATAATTTTAGCACTTTAGCAAAGTAATTAATTAAGAAAAATCAGTCAATAATCAAACTTGTATTAGATTTATCTAGTCACCAAAACTATAGCATCAGGGTGAAGGGAAATGATATGGTACATTTATGCGTTTCGGGGAGTTCTCAAATGTTTCATTAAATGATGATTTTATAATAGATATTTAAATATAAATAGTTATCAGTGAAATGCTTGGTAACTCAATGTACCTCTTGCAATAATTAGAAAGCTAATTTGAGAAATGTTAATAATATATTTTTTAAATATTTTTTAATATTTATTTTATTATTGATTTAAAAATAAATGTTACTATTATTTCTTTTTTTATTTTTTTAAATATATGAAATGAACTAATAATAAAATAAAAATTTAAAAAAATATTTAAAAAATATATTTCTAACATTCCATGATCTAACATTTATCCTCTCCTTACCCATTGATTATTTATGAACTATTTAGAAAATCAAATCATTGACACATTTTTTAACACATTTTTTTAATATATTCTTTTTTATTGAGTCACATCATACATTAAAATATATATTTAATTTTAATTAATATATAATTAATTTGATTAATATATAATTAAATTTTAATATATATTTTAATGTATGATATGAGTTAATAAAAAAAATATACTGAAAAAAATGTATTAAACAGCGTGCTCCTACCAATCTTATAAAAAAAATGAATTTCATTACCCACAAGTCACAAATTAATACTATAATTTATAATTTATTATGAATAAAACAGAAAATGGTGCGGTTTAGCAGTTGAACGATTTAAATAACACTTCAGAATCGTGAGTTCCGCATCGGAGATTGAGCCATGGCCGCGGCCGCGGGGTGCAGCATCAGAGCCATCTGGATTGTTAACAACCTGGACGCCGTCGTTTTCTCCAGGTACTCTTTCCCTATCCTACTCTTACTTTCTTCCATTCATCGTTGCTAGCTGAAATTTCCCTTACTGATTAGTAGTATGTTATATGGTTTTTTCTTTGTTCCCCACTGGCTCCCACCTTGCTTCCGCTTTTCTTCACCAAAAGCATAGGGAAGGAAGGATCTGCACGCGGATGCAGCACACGCACTACTCATTCATCTCCCGGATGAGATTGACTCCTTCTGTGGGAACTGTTTTAACTGCAGACCACTCTGTTGAATGGAAAATTGTGACTAGTGGACGGGGGCTAACTGGAAAAAAAGTATTGAGATGACTTTCCCAGGAACAGTCAAGTTTGCACCATAACATGGCAAAAACAGAGGATGCCTTCCTCTCCTTTGGAATCAGTGCTGATGAGGATAGTGGTAGTACAGGTGACTTGAATTTCTCACATTTCACATGCAAAGTAATAGCAATTTCATTTATTTTATGGACAAAAGTCCAATCTATTTCAGATGCTTTAAATGCAATGCAAGCTTGTTGCAAGTTCCAGCAAAAAAGACAATTCGGTGCACATGTTCAAATTGGTTGTTAAAGTTTGCTACACTGACTACATTAATGGTAGCTTCTTTCCTTTTGCAACATATGCAGCAACAACTCTATAAATAAAGGCTTGTTGCACGGATCAAAGCATCCAATTCCCATTCTCGTTTCTAGCCATTTGGTAGCAGAGAGGGATTTTTTTGTTTCTATTGAAGCTTTTTTTTTTTTTTTTGTATATTTTGTGAGTGATAGGGAGGGATCCATAAATTAACTAGTGGAGGCCCAATTATAAAAGTTGGATAAAACATATTTTAGTCTTTTTTTATTTATTTATAGAATATATCAAATTGGTCCAGATAATGTTATCAGTTTCATCCTCTCAAGATCAATTTAGTGGAACTTAAAAAACCACTTTGATGGTCTTCATTAATATTGAAGGGCCATTCTTTTGTTGCTAATAAATAGAAGATCAATATGATGTCCAGTATATATTTAAGAGATCAAAATGTATGTTTACTCTAAAAGTTAAGATATTGAAATAAGAGTTTCATAATTTAAAAAATATATGTATCATACATTTAACAAAGTTGAACACAATGCTGTTAATTTGTGTGTCTCTTTCAGTAAAAACTTATTTTATTTATTTGTTTATTTAGTGGACCAAATAACCTATAAAATACATACTTATTAACCTCATGACTACTTTAATTTTTCAAGTATAAGGGTCAATTACAAGTTAGTGCAAGAGCATATATATTTAACATGAAAACCTGTTACATGAAATTATTAAGAAAGAAAAATTTGTTGGGGTACCTATGAGAAAATACTGTGAAATACTTTGGCTGTATTTAGGATTTGAGTTTATAATTAATAGAGTGAAACTATTTTTGTATTCTTCATCATATTTAATATTTGATTGTTGTCTTTGGCCGTGGATGAAGGCTATAAGCCGAATTACGTTAATTCCTTGTTTCATTTGTTCTTAGGCTTCTCCACCTTTAGTCCTATGTTGTTTTTTTTCCCTCCACCATATTCCAACATGGATGGCCACTGGGGGATATAAAGTTTTGCAATTGCAACTGTCAGGACACCATTAGATGTCTGACAGAATGTCTAAAATAGAGTTTAGAATTCTCAGCTGAGTAATGTGGAGGCGGAAAATTCTTGTCACTTTCCAAAATTTTTCTTCTGGATTGAAATGAGAGGTTAGTTGAAGTAGAATTGGCTGAGATTTGGTCTCGTGTGGACCAACTATTTACCAGACCATTCTTGTAACAGTTTTCTGTACAAACTGCAACTTTATGACAGAATTTAATTTGAAGATAAATTCTTACTTAAACTTTGAGCATCATAATTGGGTGCACCGTTTAGTTTAAGAATTTCTATAATTTCAGTGTGTTGACTGGGTCTGTACAGGTTAATCCACTAACAACAAGGTGACTGTTCTTTCACTTTTTTTACTGTTCCACGTGAGGCATTTGTGAATTACCATCGGCATGAAAGTTGTATTGCTTATTTCTTTTTAGCCACTCAGTGAGATGGAGAAACGTAATTCACACAGTGAGCTTAGTTTTTGTGGCCTAAAAAAGTTTTTATGCTCTTATTTACTACTATATAATTTTGTGAACCTTTAATTGTTCTGAGCTTAATTTACTATAGGACTGAACTTTACTCTAACCTTATTTGAAAGGAGTTTCTCTAACTTTTATGTAATTGTCACATATTCATTACACATTTAATCTATTATCATATGTCAATTAATTTAATTAAATAAAATTAAAAATAACACATAATAATAAATTAAATAAGTAATAAACACTTGATAACAAATTAAATAGAAATTAAAATGACTTCTTCTAATCATGGTTAGAGTCAAGTTATATACTTCATATGGCTGTAGATTTCTTAATAAAGTTTAATGATATTCTTCCTAGTATATAAGGTTTTTTAGAATATCCATACTTATTTTTTTTTATCACTTTCTCTCATTTAATTACAACTCTTAAAAAGGATATGAATAGTATTACACTTCTAAAAAGAGGTGTATGAGTATCATTTTTCTAAAGTTTATGGTGTTTGCTAAGCATCAAAATAACACTCGTGGAAAGCATTTGTCGGGACGGGGCCCCAGTACAAGTTATATGCATAATGGGTTTGGATCTTCGGAAGTTAAAACAAAATCCCATTAAGGAGACTAACTTTCAAGTGTTTCTCTCATTCTCTCTCTCTTTCTCACTTCAATAGCACGGATGATCAAAATCCTACAAAGTAGCTAGACAGCTGATATTGGCATGTGAATACAATCTGCACTAGACTACCAAGAGGTTAGAGCATGTGGAGTGATTGGAAACAAACTGCTTTGCAACTGATGCTGTAGACCTGTACACTAAGAAAGTAGCGCAAAGGAAACAATCACATGTGCAGATGACTCTGAATTGGAACCTTGCAAGATGCGGCAAGTTAATGGCATTATCCTATGCCTCAATTAGAAAGGTAGAGTGCCAGATAAAATTGCAGATATGTCCTAATATTTATTCACCATGATTATATATCAAAATTGGGTACATAAGTACTAGAAACTGAATCCATAAGCCCTATCCCGGCCAATATTGAATTCTTTGAGTGTTATACTAATCAGCAAAATTTGTATGTCGTCATACTGAATAGATAACCATGTTCAAATGGAAAAATACTAAGACAAGGAAAAAAAGTATCTACAACTATTCTCCTTGCCTACAAATTAAAATGCCGTTGGAGGTTCTAGTTCCCTTTTGCTCGGCAAAATTTGAGTCAGAAAACCAGAAACAATCCAGCAGCCCTCTCACCCTTCTCTCCTCTAATCCAAGAATTTCATTCGAACGCATGATACCCCTATCTCTCACATTATATATCTTGCTTAATTTGTTTCTATCCTCTTCTAGACAACTCTTTTCTCTCGTAGAACTCTCTAAAAGTCTCTTCATTCTTCAAAAGAGTGTCTGGACGACGGATATAGATCATAAGGAGCCCATAGATGGTCCACGGTGCATGGCTTTCTAGAATCTAATCTCAACCATGGCTTACCCTTCCCACTCCAATGCAACAAACTAATGGGGCCAGGGTGTAGGCTCCTGCATTTACCTTCAAAATTGTCCCCACCTAAACCATGCTGGTTCCATCTATGATCAACCGCTTTAATATTCCCTGCCAAAACCAACAAAAATGGTGGAAGAGAACCCAAATGATAGATCCTCTTCTGCTGCTTCTGCACTGCCATCCACTTCTCCACCTTCTCGGTGTACACTTCTTTTCTCCATTTATCTACATCCATTACCATCACTCCTGTGTTAAAATAACAAGGGCTTTTCCCCTCAAACGTCTTCGATAAATGGGAGTCCGACCAAAACTCGTCGGTGAAATATAGTGTGAAATTTGCATGGCAATATTCAGGTGCAGCCACCACCTTGCCTTCCATGTCAACCCTCCAAAGCTTTGCAATATCATCCACCACCACAAGGTCTGAGTCTAAATATATCACACGTCCCACATCATTTGGTAGGGTATCAGCTAGGTATATCCTTGCATAATTCAAAGGTTGATCCAAGGCTTGTCGAATAGACTTGGATATCTTGCCCCGAACCCTGTTGGAATCAAAGCGATAGATCTTGAAGTTTAGGTAAGGGAAGGTGGATTTGATGGTGGAGAATAGCTCAGGGGCATCATGAGCCGAGAGGAAGTGGAAGTAGAGGTTCTCGGGGCACGTAGAATGTTGTAACATGGACAAAACAGCAGCCATGGTGCCACGAAGGTAGTTTGCATCAAGGGTCATGGCTACATTGATGCGGTCAGCCTGTGTGGACCCACATTCCACACCGTTGCGGAAGGCGGGGGCTTCCCGGAAAACAGGGAGGTCCGGGGTGGGCAAGCGGAGGACACCGAGGCGGATGGCGGAGATGGGGTGGAGGAGGAGGAGGAGGAGGAGGGACAGGAGGCCAAGGAGCCGCGGGGAAGAGTTGGAGCTCCAAAAGGCCATCCTGCCTCTTAGGTTTTTTGTTTTTGTTTTTGGTTGTGCTCAGGAGAAACTGGATTTTTGAAGTATAAGATACAAAGAGAAAGCACAAAAGCTGATGAAGAGAGGTCACGGATTGGGGAGATGAGAAATTTGGTAGGTTCCAAATTGTGAGGAAGAGAGGAAGTGTCGGAACTATCTTGGTTACTTAGGATGGACTAATTTAGAAACTTTGTTGAAGTTGGAAACAAAAGGAGGTAAAAAAAAAAATCAAATCAGTTAATAAAAAAAACATTTTCATTTCTCAGAATATTTTTTAATTTCTTTTTCGAGTCTTCTTTTAGTATAACTTAGATTAGAGGTTGTAAGAATTTTCTTTCACTTGTGTTTAGTATATTTTACATTAATTACAGTCTCATGAAATGTCTTTTTCATTTGCTACATAATAAATAAGCAAGTTGTCAAAATTCCAGAGAAAAGAAAGGAATTTCCCACTGAATGAATCAATCTAATTGTATTGTACTCAAAATGTAGCTTAAATATAAGTGATTTACAAGTATAATTTGTAACTACCTTTAACTAATATGGAATTATCAACTAATAACTATTAATACAATTTAACTAACTAACTAAGAGCTATTACATCTAATTGAAATTAGTTACACCGTTACTTCTAATTGTAACAGAATCTAGTTGAAGCTAACTTAACTTCGATCAACTGACTCTGCATAGTTAGTTATTGTTGTATCAGTAATTTGTGCATCAGTAATGGTTGTAGAACTATAAATTGGGCCTACTAGATCTAAACTTGGAAATAAAAAACTAAAATGATCTAGGTGTTAAGGTCTTAATTAAAATATTAGTTGAAAGAAACAGGAAGCAAGTGAATGAGACTTGATTGCACATTTTCCCGTAATATATGGCAGTCAACCTCAATGTGTTTTGTTCGTTCATGGAATACCATATTGGTGGTAATATGGATGGCAAACTCGTTATCATAAAAAAGAGCCACTGGTGTAGGATTTGGATTTTGAAGATCATTTAGCATATAAACAAGCCATTGTGCCTCACATGTTGTGACTGCAAGAGCTCTATATTCAGCTTTAGATGAGGATATCGAGCAACAATTGGTTGCTTTTTGCTTTACCAGGAAATGAGGGACTTTCCAAGGAAAAAACAAAACCCTGTGGCTGATTTTCTGGTATCTAAACAAGCACCACAATCAAAGTAACTAAAACCAGTCAACCGCAAAATCAAATTTGGCTGGAAAATAAAGACCTCGAGCAGGTGAAGATTTGACATATCTAAGAACTCTGAGTATAGCTTGATAGTGCTGCTGCATAGGACAATCTATATATTGACTTAGGGAGCTGAATGCATAAGAAAGATATGGTCTAGTTGTTGTTAGATACAATAATCTATCAATTAGTCTTTTATAGGTTGAAATATCATGAAATGGGGATCTAATGTCCTTTAGCAACTTAACATAACAGTCTATAGGAGTACTAATAGGTTTAGCAGCTAGCAAACCAACATCTTGTAGCAAGTTAAGGGCATATTTCCTTCGGTACAAGCAAGTCCCTTTATGGTTCTAGCAACTTCCATCCCCAAAAAAAAAAATTTAAGTTCCCAAGATCTTTGATCTTGAATTTATTATCCAACAGGTGTTTGACACTTTGTATCTTGTGGTTCTTCACCAGCTAGGATCAAATCATCTACATATACCAATATAGTTATAAAACTAGTAGACTAACTTTTGAGAAACAGTGAGTAATCGGCCTTAGACTAAGAATAACCAGAATCAAGTGGAGCTGAAGTAAGCTTAAAATTCCATTCCCTACTTGCCCGTTTCAACCCATACAGTGATTTCTGCAATTTGTAGGCTTGATTAGGTGCAGTAGGCTACAGTCTAGGTGGTAGGGTCATGTAGACCTTCTGATGAAGATCTCTATGCTAAAAGGTTGTATTAACATCAAGTTGCTACAAACACCAACCTTTAGCTGCTGCTAAAGCTATAAGAGTCCTAACAGTTTCATTTTGGCAACAGGACTAAAAGTCTCTAAATAGTCTATTCAAGCAGTTTGGGTGTACCCATTTGCCACTAGTTTGGCTTTGCGTCTTTCAACAGTCCCATCAACATTTAAAAACTCATTTGCATCCAATTGCTTTCTTCCCAAAAGGCAAATCAATAAGTACCCAAGTGTTGTTCTGTTCCAAGGCCTGCAGTTCAGCAGAAATGGCATTCCTCCTACATTCATGAATCACAGCTTCTTTATATGATGTAGGTTCAATGGAAGTAGAATTGAGAAAAAGATTTTTGTTTTGAAGACAAATGATCATAAGATATAAAATGAGAAAGAGGATACTGTTGCTTAGAAAATGTAGTAAAACCAACCAGAGATGATAATGTGCAATGATAATCCTGTAAATACCTTGGAGGCTTCCTAGTTTTATTAGACTGTTTCAAAGAAATAGATGGGACAAGACCAGTATTGACAGGAACAGAATCAAATCTCATTCTCTAAGAAATAAATATATATATCCCTATCGGATATTATTATTTTTTCTTACAAGTGCTAAAACTTAATGTTTCAAAAGATTAAGGAACAAACACAAGAGGAACGATATGACTCTCATTAGAAGGTATTGGATCATGAGAGGAAAAAGAAATAGGAAAAACATCAGTAATGGTTGAATTGGGAATTTAAGGAGACATAGAATTAGTAACATTGGAGGATATGGAATGATAGGAAAAATATGTTCATGAAAAATAACATTCCTAGAAAGAAAAGTTTCTCTAGTTTTGAGATCAAATAGTATAAAACCTTTTGTATCATGTTTGAAGCCTAGAAAAATTCACTTTACAGCCCTGGGGTTAAGTTTCTTTCTGTTAGCTGCCAAAGTGGAAGCATAACACAAAGAACCAAATACTTTTAAGAATAAAAGATCAGGTTTGTGACCAAATAGAATTTCATAAGGACATTTTTGTCTCAAATATGGTCTAGGAAGCATGTTGATTAAGAAAACTGAATGAGCTATGGCATAAGTCCATAAAACTTTGGTAAATTAGATTGGAAAAGCAAGGCTCTAGCTATGCCTAGAATGTGTTGATGTTTTTTCTCCATTATGCCATTCTATTGTGGAGTTTCAACATAGGTTAACTGATGAATGATCCTTTTACTGGTATAAAATAAGACTAAGTCGAATTCAGGTTCATTATCTATTCTTATGATTTTCACTGTTTTATCAAACTGAGTGTGCACCATTGAAACAAGGGACTAAAAAAAAAGTATAAGCTTATAATTTTAATTTCATAAAATAGACTTAAGTATGTTTTGTTTTATCATCAACAGTAGAGAGGAAATATCTATGACCAAATAGAGAAGGAACTGTAAGGGGTCCCCATATATCAACATAAATAATATCAAAAGCATGTAAAGATTTTGTGACACTATCAAAAAAATGAAGTCTCTTTTGTTTAGCCAAATGACAAGCTTCACAATGTTTATTTACATTTGTACAAGATATAAAACGGAAAGATTTGTGCAAAATATGCATATTATCATAGGAAGGATTACCTAGCCTATAATGCCACAAATCAGATTGAGAAATGGAAATAGCATTTACAAAATGAGAAGTACAAATGTATGAATTTATAATAGGAACAAAATGTGTAGAAACAGGAAACCTCAATGCATATAGACCATTTCTGAGGTCAGCTGCACCAATCATCATCGATGTGTGCAGACCTTGGATTTCACAAGAAGATTGTGAGAAAACAAGTTTGCAGTTCAAAGAGGAAATCAATTGGGAAATAGATGTAAGATTAAATGCAAAAGATAGTATGTATAGGACATCTAGCAGATAAAAAGAATATGAAAAAGTTATAGTTCCAGAAATTTCAGTGGTTACTTAACTATCATTAGGTAATTGAAACAAGGTTATAAGCTTATTTCCATATGACAAGTTTGAGATTCTATATTTAGATAGTACAAGATATAAATTTTAATAGAAACAAAATTGTAGAAACTTTCGTGCAAAATACACAGCCTATAATGCCACAAATCGTTTGAAATGGAAATAGCATTAAAATGAGAAGTACAAATGTATTTTATAATAGAACTCTGATAGAGGAGTAGCAGACATAGTCTGTGGCTTTAGTTTCAAGAATCCAATGTTTAGGCTTAGTACTGCAAGAAAATGCATAGGATATACTTAAGGTATGCATAGTGGAAGACACAGGTTTATGAGAAGAAAAAATAGTTATTTGATTTACATAATGGGTAAATGCCTGTGATTCAAACTACTGCAAAAGTGCTAAATTTTCCTTATGCTGCTCTAGAGTGAAGAACAAACTTGATTCTTCTCTATTGTCTCTTTGAGAGAATGAGTAATCTTCATCATCATAAGCATCTTCAGTTGTGAAGTTATTGGCTTCACTTTTGCAGTGCTTTGAATTAGGGGGAAATCCATGCTTCTTGTAGCATATGTCAACAATGTGTCCAGTTTTTCCACAAAAACTCAAACTTTTAGTGATTATCCCTTTCCTCTATAGCTTCTACCAAAAGAATTTGTGTACTGCCCTCGAAATCCTCTTCTTCTAGCTCGCCTCCTTTGAGCATAGGAAGATGTTTCAGCTGAACTTATAAGTATTTTTTATTCATCAAAATCATTAGCTATTTCTCTTTCTTGCTGAATCAACATAGAGAAAACTTTGTTGATTGTGGGGAGTGGATCCATCAACATTATCTGAGATCTCACAGTTGAATATTGCTCATTGAGACCTTTCAGAAACCTAATTACATACTCTTTCTCCCTATAGGATTTGATTATAGGCACCAGATTACACACACAAGGGATTTGACATGTACATTAGGGGATAAGTCTAAAATTTTCTAATTCTTCCAACATAAATTTGTAATTATGTAAAACACTCAGCAATCGGTAAATCTCCTTGTTTGAAAGCATAAAATTCTTCTAACAAAGTTAAGATTCAAAACACATCATCTTGGTGATATCACTTTTTGAGATTGTTCCATACTTCTAACGCAGTGTTCATCCGCAATTGAAGGACTCAACAATCGTGTGATCCATGATAAAACTAAAGTATTGCATCGATCCCAGGTGATGAACCTACAAAAATGCATATCTTTACGGTTCAATATCTTGGGTTTTCATTCTCTTTTAATCTTTTTGATTTAGCTTTGTTCTTATGTTTTCTTATGTTTTTATTATTTTAGTTGTGTTCTTATTACGTGTTTTTATGTGTTTTTATTAGGTAATTGCACATGGAGAAAATCAGATGCTTGAATATGCAAGAAAAAGAAGAATTTTCATCTAGCGTCCAGCGCTGGACACCCATCGCCTGAGCGCGTGTTGCGCGCTGGAGTTTTCCCTTTAAGTGAACCAGCGCCTGAGTGCTTGAGCGCTGAATGGGTAATAGCAACGTGAATCTCTTGTTTCAAGCCGCCTTTATGAGTTAAAAGGGCAACGTCGAGCTAATGATGTTAAACAAGCGCTTTTTAGAAGACAACCCAAAATTTTTTTCTTTTTTGTTAATTTTTATTTTGTTATTTTTTTTTCTTCAGTTAGTTATTAGTTTTTGTTATTCTTTATTTTAGTGACTAACATTTTTCCTATTTTTGTTTTGTAACTAATGTTGAGTCGGCTTAAGTGCCTCCCTGAGTTCAGAGCCTTTGTAAGGGAATGTATATAGCTGTCGGCCACCAAAAAGATTTTTCTTCTCTTTCCTTTAGCTTTTAATTTTTGCATTTATTTATTTGTTCTTTTTTATTTTATTTTGTCATCATCACTCCATTGTGTTTTGAGTCATTTTATGTATACTGGTGTATTGAATTGAATACCCAATGATTACTTGAATTGTTGATTGATTTGATTTCTTGGGATAACACATGAGAATTAATGAGTTGCATTTATATTTATTGTTTTAATTATGTATGGATGTTCTTTCCATCTTTATGTTTGATAGACCTTGGAATTTAATTGCATGTCAAGTTTAGAGAAAGTTTATGGGAATGCATGTGTATGGATTATTTACATGTAGAAGTTGTTTGATTCTCTTTTGAGGTGAAACCCTAGGCAGTGCATAATTAAAGAAATGATAAGAGCCTTCTTTGGATCATTTGAGCTTTTCAAGCCAACTTGTATACACAGTATATCCTTAGGCCTCTTTTGCAGCCTTGTTATTGTTTGACCTTTATTTCTTTTCGTTATCCACATTTTTCTTTTTTCATACCCATAATAATAATAATAATAATAATAATAATAATAATAATAATAATAATAATAATAATAATAATAATAATATTTCCTCTCTTACATAACATTTGTTGAGTACATATCTTATATTATTTTATTATTCAACCCTTCATTATTTTTGTGTATGAAGTTTTGTGGAGCTGAAAAATTCAAAATAAAAAAGAGAAAGTTCACCCAAAGTATTGCAAAGAAATAAGTTTGGGGTGGAGGTTATAAAAAAAAAAGAGAATGATGTGTTGTTTCTTATGCTCTATCTTGCATTTGTTCTATATTTTGTGGCTTGAATTTTAAAATTTGCATGATTTTATATCTCAACTTTTATTTTCATTATCCTACCATTTCTTTCTTAACCCTCACCCTTGGCCTTACATTACATGCTTTGTAAAGTCCATTTTGATCCTTGGTTTTGTGTTGTCTACATCAGTGGAGAGAAAGATGAAAAATAACCTTATAGATGCAGGTTTGATGTGCATTTGCAGTTTTACAAACCTATAAGGGCTTTTACTTTTGGGTCTTTCATTCATGTTTTTTGGAAGTTATTTTTACATAAAAGTTACATGTGAGAGACGATGTGATAATTGGATTGTTCATGTGTGATACTTTGAAGTTAGACTGTGAAGTAATTTCTGAGGATATGAATGATTTTCAAGACTGGTATTACCATGTTTGAATATTTGTGTTTGAGTTTTTGTTTATTTAGTCTTTTTGTGTTGTTTTTCTTTTTCTTTTTACTTAAGGACAAGCAAAATCTTAAGTTTGGGAGAGTGATGAACCTGCAAAAATGCATATTTTAACGGTTCAATATCTTAGGTTTTCATCATCTTTTAATTTTTTTTATTTAGTTTTGTTTGTATGTTTTCTTATGTTTTTATTATTTTAATTATGTTCTTATTACGTGTTTTTGTTAGGTAATTGCACATGGAGAAGATTGGATGCTTGAACAAGAAAGAAAAGAAAGAATTTTCATCCAGCGTCCAGCACTGGACACCCACTGCCTCAGCGCGTGTTGCACGCTGGAGTTTTCCCTTTAAGTGAACCAGCGCCTGAGTGTTGGAAACTGAGCGCTTGAGCGCTGAATGTGTAATGGCAGCATGAATTTCTTTTAAATAAGAAAGTTACGCCAAATTCAACACACACTTGAACAAAATGCATCATCCATCAAGAGACACAAACCCTAATGTGGTGTGGGCACAATTAGGATTCAAGATTAGAAATTTTCTTCAACCTTTCCACCTTTCTACAATGTAGTTTATCATATTCTTCCCTTTGTGTTCTTCTTTTTCTATGTGTAACTAATTTTCCCTTTGTTAGGGTGATGATGAACCGTCAACATGTCATATTTTTACGATTCAATTCCTTAGTTTTTATATTCTTTTTATTTATGTTTATTGAATTTTGTTCGTAAGTTTTGTTCTATTTTTAGTATTGTTTGATTGTATTTTTATTAAGTATTTTGTGTGTTTTTATTAGATAATTACACTAGAGAAGACTGGACATTCAAAGGAGCAAGAAAAAAATGAAATTTTCATCAGCATTTAGCTCCTAAGCGCTGAGAGTGGAGCGCTTGAGCGCTCAAAGCGTATGCAGCAGCATTGATCTAGTGATCCAGCGCCTGAGCGCTGGATGAGGAGCGCTTGAGCGCGCAGGAGATGGCAACTCATCTGGACTTAAGTGGCTAAGCGCCCAAGCGCTCAGAACTAAGCGCCTAGGCATTGGTTACGTAACAGACCATGTGATTTTCAATATATGAAAAAAGTTACACCAAATTCAACACAGACAGAGACAGAAAGACACAGAGCACATTACACAAAAAATCCATAACCCTGAGAGAGTTGTTTTGCAGTACCAGATCTTGGAAGACGGCTTCAAAGGAAGATTCGATTCTTGAAGGCTTGAAGATCATAATCTCCATTAAAAGGGTTTTTGATTTCTCTTTCTTTCTAGTTTCCCTTTTCTTTGGGTTTTCTTTCCATGAGTTTGTATTTTGATATGAGTTTATTTGTATTGAACATGAGTAGCTAAACTCATAGCTAGGGCTATGAGGGATATTATTTTCCTAATTATTTGGGTTTGATTTCTAATTTGATTAAGGTAATTTCTGTAGGGTTTATCATATTGCTTGCATTCTTGTCATAACTTGATCACTTTTGGCATATGTTAATTCATTGTTTGACCGGTGACCATCCGCATTCAATGAGTGGATCTATATGGTAAGCCTAGGATTAGATTGGTGAATGACCAAACATCAATTTTTTCTACTAATAGAATTGACAAGTATGTTAATTCATCTCTTGAATTGAAGCTTAATGCATTCCTAATTAATTCAACTAAATGACCAAATAAGTGATTTAATTTAAGAATAGAATATTGTTTCATCCATGACCATTGGGATTCAATAGCAGGTAAGAGAATATTAGGAAAAGAATTACCTTATATCATAAATGAAAGAAAATCAGAATAATTGGATTCAAGTGAACCTTGCGCCCTAGTATCTCTCTCATCGATTATCTATTCTCTATTTGATTGTTCATTGTTTTTCTTTATTTGTTTATTTTGCTTTCATCTTGAATTTATTCATACACTTTTGATTGTCTGGATAACAAAGGGTTTTACGAATCTAATAATTACCATTTATTCCTCATGGGATCGATAACTGGGACTCAAGTCCTATATTACTTGGCGATAGAATGTACTTGCTCTTAGTGTATTTTACGCGCACCAAGTTTTTGATACCGTTGCTGGGGAGTAAGTTTGATAATATTAGAAGCGAAAAACTCTAGTTAATTTAGACGCCCTTTTCTTTTATTCCTTTTTTTTAATTTCTTATTTTATTTTTATTTTTATTTAATTTGTTACTTCCTATTTTTTGTTTTATTTATGCTTACTCGATCTCAGTTTCCTGATTTGGCATTTGATCCAGAAAATTGAAAAAACAGCTCGCAGGATGGAGAGACAACCAGTTGTTGAGGTAAACTGTGAAGAAAGAGCTACCCCAGCAGAGCGGACCATGCTTGAGTACTCTATGCCCACTATTGAGGGGTATGGAGGGAGTATTATAAGACTAGCTGTGGCGGCTAACAATTTTGAGATCAAACCAGCATTGATTTCCATGATTCAGAATTCAGTTCAGTTTAGTGGATTGCCTTCGGATGATCCTAACCAGCATTTGACCAGGTTCTTATAGTTGTGTGATACTATCAAGTACAATGGAGTGATAGATGATGCAATCCGATTACGACTCTTTCTTTTCTCTCTTAGGGACAGAGCAAGTCAATGGTTAACGTCACTTCCGAGGGGTTCTATCGCTACATGGGATCAACTGACACAACAGTTTCTGGCTAAGTATTTTTCTCCTTCTAAATCTGCTAATTAAGGAATGATATATCTTTTTTTGTACAGTTTGAAATGGACATTCTTTATGAAGCTTAGGAGCGCTTTCAAGAGTTGTTGAGGAGATGTCCACATCATGGATTCCCCGTATAGCAGTAGGTTTAGACTTTTTACAATGGTTTGTCACCTACAAATCGTTCACTCATTGATGCTGCTGCGGGAGGTACAATATAGAGGAAAACACCTACTGAAAGCCAAGCATTGATTGAAGAAATGACGCTGAACAGTTATCAATGGCAAAATGAGCGTCATGTTCTTAAGAAATAAGTAGGTGTGCATGCTGTTGATTCTTCTACAGCCATTTTGAGTCAATTGGAAGTTTTGACGAAGAAGGTTGAGACTTTGATGGTGACAAATAGTGCAGTCCTACCAATCATTTATGAGGCATGTAGAGGACAGGGTCATATAAGTGCAAACTATCAAGTTGGTAGTCCATTTGCCCTCGAGCTTGAAGGAGTAAATTTTGTTGGTAATTCCAATTGGCAACAGTACAATCCTTATGCCAATACGTACAATCCTGCTTGGAGGGACCACCCTAATTTCAAATGAAAAAATCAACAGGGTTATCAGCAGAATCAGTAGAGAGTTCCACCACCACCTCCTGGTTTCCAAGCACTTACAGAGAAGCCAAGCTTTGAAGATTTGGTAATGAAATATATACAAAATTCTGATGCTAAAATGAAGAACATGAAGACTCGAATTAATCTGTTGACTACATTGATGACAGGAAGGGCACCAGGGATATTGCCTAGCACTACTGAGACTAATCCAAAGAAACAGATCCTTGCAATTACCCTGAGAAGTGGTAAGGAACTTGGAGATTCCTCCCAGAAGACGAAAATGATAGAGCCTAGAGATACTTTTGTTTAGTTAGTGCATGAAGATGAGAAGGCAACTGAAGCACCTAGCTCATCAAGAATTGATACCAAGAAAAATGATATTCTTACTGAAGATGTCTCAATTCAAGATGTCAATAAAGGAAAGGTTGAGAAGAAAGAACTCAAGCGGCAGAGAGCGAAGAAGGATCGTGAGCAGAGCACAGTTTATGAACCATCACCATATACTAAGATCTCATTCCCTCAGAGGCTCAAGAACAATCAGTCAGATCAGCAATTTGCCAAATTCTTGGAGATATTCAAGAAATTACAAATTAACATTCCGTTTGTTGAAGTCATCTCTCAAATACCCAAGTATGCAAAGTTTCTGAAGGAAATACTTACAAAGAAACACAAGCTTGAGGAGTTTGAGACGGTATGTCTTAATGAGGAGTGTTCTGCCATTCTTTTGAAGAAGTTACCTCTGAAATTGAAAGATCCAGGGAGTTTTACTATTCCTTGCACTATTGATAACTCTTATTTTGATAGGGCATTATATAATTTGGGTGCTAGTATTAATTTGATGCCTTTCTCTGTGTTTAAGAAATTAGGAATGCAAAAACCGAAGCCCACCAACATTTCACTACAGTTGGCTGATAGATCCATCACTTACTCGCATGTAGAGCTGGCAAAATAGGCTAACCTGGCCCGACCCACCCCGACCCGCCTCAACCTGCTAAAATGCGGGGCGGGGTGGGTTGACCCGTTTTAGGAAATAGGTTGGAAGAATCAACCCACCCCGTTTTAAGGCGGGTTGGCTCGCATAAAAGATAAAATAGGAAAAAGTAGATGAGTTGGCAAGTCAACTGGCTTAACCCGCCTAAAAAATAAAAAAAATTATATAAAAAATTAATAAATACTATAAAAAATAATAAATAATAATGGTAAAAAATTACAAACCACATATCTAAAAAATAATTTTTAAAATAATCTAATTAAATATTCAAATATAAATTATATAACATCAAAGAATTTTTCATTTATAGTATTATTTATTATTTTTTATAAAAGAAAAGAGCCAACCCGCTTCGCCCGCTTAACCCGCAGTAATTGTTAAGCGAGAAAAATCGATGTTGAATAGTTGAAAAAAAAGAATATGGGTTCAATCCTTGAACCCAACCCGCAAAAAAATGGCGTGGTGGAGGATGTTTTGGTGAAGGTGGACAGATTCATTTTTTCAGTTGATTTTGTGGTGCTGGATATGGAAGAGGATACTAATATTCCTCTCATTCTTAGAAAATCATTTTTGGCCACTTTAGGAGCTGTGATTGATGTGCCTCACGGTGAGCTCATTTTGAGAGTGGATGGAGATTATGTAACCATCAATGTCTTTAGAGAGGCTAAATCTTCCCCAATGTCAAATATTCATGCCCCTATTAATTTTGTTCAAACTAAGAAGCAGGAAACCTTAACTATCAAAGACCCCCCGCCATCATACAATGTTGATGTTGATCTTCCAGAAAGTCAAGCTGCTGAAACAGATAAAGGTCCTTCTATATTCCCTGCTTCTTCACGAATTGGTCATTCATCTGTTGATCGAGTATGATCACCATGGCCTAGCGAAGTTAAGGTGCAATTGGGACAATCAAACTATTGTCAAGTTCAGAATGCTGATGGAAGCAATCTCAAGGTCATGGGCAAAGGAAAGAGGCACTACTTTGAAAAGAAGAAGGCGTCTTTCTATTTTTCTTGCTTTAAGCCACCTTGATTTATCTAAAAAAAGGCAACGTCAAACTAATGACGTTAAACAAGCGCTTCACAAGAGGCAACCTGTGTTTCTTCTTTCTTTATTTTATTTTAGTTGTTTTTGTTATTTCTGTTTTTCTTTTAGATGCTACTCATGTGTTTTGGGATTTTATTTTTCAGATTCTGTTACTGCGCTAACTCTTGTGCTTCTCCTTTGCCTTATTCATCAGGTGGTGTTGTTCTTTTCTTTACCCCATTTATTTTTTTTTTCCACATTGAGGACAATGTTTATCTTAAGTGTGGAGAGTACTTTTAAAATTTTTGTCAAAAAAAAAATTGATGAGCACTTGAGTATTACTGGTAATTAAGTTGGAATTATGTATTGATATCTGGATTTATTCTGAACTGATAGAGATATGTTTTAAAGGGGATTCCATTTATCATGAGCTGATAATGTGTGACGCAATCTTTTTCAGTGAAGTAAAATAAAGTAAAATTTAACATCTTATTTGGAATTTAGTCATGTTTGTTTGCTTTTGTTCTCTTTATTAACTTTAGCCAGAAAGTGAGTTTTGAGCCTTAATGATTGAATTTTTCATAAACAAAATCCTATTTTTCTTCTAGAGTGAGTTTTCTCTTGATTGATGTGCACTAGAACTTGCTTTGATATCTTGTAGAGGTTTTAATAATCTACATACAAACTTGAATATGATTAAGGCAATTAGGCTTAATTCTTTCTTGATTTCCAAAGTTGCATTGATTAAATAATCCCTTAGTTGTCCCATTTGAGCCTGAAATTGATATTTTTGAATACTCAATTGAATAATCAGGTTGAATTCTTTGGAGCAATTGATGTGTTGATTGAAAAGTTTTGAAAGGTTGCTTTTGTCTTCAATGGTTAAAAAAATGAAAATGGAAAAAAAATTGAAAAAAATGAAAAAAATGAAAAAAAATTGTTGGTGAAAAATAATGAGAATATTGGGTTGGAAGTGAGAATTTGTTATATTCTTTGTGCATTTTGCTCTGTTTATCATCTTTTCAGCCTGATTTTGCTTTATCTTGATTTATCCATGAGCATTCTTTACCCTTATTTATCTTTCTTTCTACCTTCCATCAAACCCTTGGCCCCGTTATAACTAAAGAAAAGTCTTTTTGATTCTTGTGTTGTATGTGAACTTGAAAGTGGAGATGAGATTGATAAGTAAGCCTATGGTATTGCATTTTTTAAGAAAAATTTGAGTGATCTCTTTGTCCTTTAAACACTTGAGCGATGGAAAGATGAGTGATCTCAGATGTTGAATGAAGAGAACAGTTGCAAGTTAAACTCGAGCCTCTAATTGTTTAAGTGTTAAATGATCTTACTTGATTGGATTTGATTGCTGAACTTGAACTTTTAAATTGTGGAATTTTCCTTTGATTCATGTTTCTTGATGTTGAGTTTAATCTTGTTGTTGATTCCTATTCTTTGCTTGAGGACAAGCAAAGATCAAGTATGGAGGAGTTGATGAACCATTAACATGTCATATTTTTATGGTTCAATTCATTGGTTTTTATATTCTTTTTATTTATTTTTATTGAATTTTATTCATAAGTTTTGTTATATTTTTAGTATTCTTTGATTGTGTTTTTATTAAGTATTTTGTGTGTTTTTGTTAGATAATTACACTTGGAGAAGACTGGGTATTTAAAGGAGCAAGAAAAAGTGAAATTTTCATCAGTGTTCAGCGCCTAAGCACTGAGAGTGGAGCGCTTAAGCACTCAAAGCATATGCAACAGCGTTGATCTAGTGATCCAGTGCCTGAGAGCTGGATGAGGAGCACTTGAGCACGCAGGAGATGGCAGCGCGTCTGGACTTAAGTGGCTGAACGCTTAAGCGCTCAGAACTGAGCGCCTAGGAGCTGGTTGTGTAACAGACCACATGATTTTCAATATATGAAAAAAGTTAAGCCAAATTCAATACAGACAGAGACAGAAAGACACAGAGCACATTACACAAAAAATCCCTAACCCTGAGAGAGTTGTTTTGCGGTAGCAGATCTTGGAAGATGGCTTCAAAAGAGGATTTGATTCTTGAAGGCTTGAAGATCGTAATCTCCATTAAAGGGGTTTTTGATTTCTCTTTCTTTCTTGTTTCCCTTTCTTTGGGTTTTCTTTCCATGAGTTTGTATTTTGATATGAGTTTGTTTGTATTGAACATGAGTAGCTAAACTCATAGTTAGGGTTATGGGGGATCTTGTTTTCCTAATTATTTGGGTTTGATTTTTAATTTGATTAAGGTAATTTCTTTAGGATTTATCATATTGCTTGCATTCTTGTCATAACCTGATCACTTTTGACATGTGTTAATTTATTATTTGACTGATGACCATCAGCATTCAATGAGTGGATCTATATGGTAAGCCTAAGATTAGATTGGTGAATGACCAAACATCAATTTTTCCTACCAATGGAATTGACAGGTATATTAATTCATTTCTTGAATCAAAACTTAATACATTCCTAATTAATTTAACTAAATGACCAAATAGTTTATTTAATTTAAGAATAGAATATTGTTTCATCCATGACCATTGGAGTTCAATAGCAGGTAACAGAATATTGGAAAAATAATTATCTTACATCATAAATGAAAGAAAATTTGAATAATTGGATTCAACTGAACCTTGCGCCCTAATATCTCTCTCATCGATTATCTATTATCTGTTTGATTGTTCATATTTTTCTTTATTTGTTTATTTTGCTTTTATCTTGAATTTCTTCATATCCTTTTGATTGTCTGGATAATAAAGAGTTTTACAAATTTAGTAATTACCATTTATTCCTCGTAGAATCGATAACTGGGACTCAAGTCCTATATTACTTAACGATAGAGTGCACTTGCTCTTAGTGTATTTTACGCACACCAGGTGATGATGGATCTTGAACTTTGATGATGTAACTTCTTTTATCAGTTTAATTTATGTTTCTATTTCATGATTTACGTGTTTATCTCTATTCTTAATGTTTTTCTAAACCTGATCAATTTAGGAATGATCTTTTGGATTGATGTATGATTTAGAAAAATTTGCATGAACCTAGAACATGTAATAAATACCATAATTTCTACAATCGCTAGGAATAGACGTTGTGGACTATGTGGTCTTTCTTTTAATTCCCTCGTTCTTGATAATGCATTTCTATTTGGGGTTAGACTAAGAGATTAGTTGATTTTAAATAGTATAAGAGGATTAATATATCAAGGGATTGTGTATTAATTAATGGTAAGAATTGACTATAAATCATTAAAATAGAACATAATTAAACTAATATTTGAATGTGCATTTAAAGAGTTCAAGTGAAGTCTGAATCCTAACGCTTTAATACCATTATTTTTCACCCCTTTGATTTATTATTTTGCTTATTTATATTTCTTTTAAATTGAATTTGTAAGAACTCTTTTTTTTCATTAGCTTAAATAGTATCACTTTCAGTGAATTTAATAATTAATAACTTAATTCTTGTGGGACGATACTCTTAGTCACTTTCTATTACTTTTGCGATTCAGTGCACTTGTCGATTTTCACAACACTAGGCTCTATAGATAGGATCAGATTCATGTGGTTTCGGGGTTAAACCATTGATGAGCTGATCTTTATTCTTCACGTGAAGTGCCATCTTCATCTCCGTCGACTAGGTGTTGTAGTTTTTCCTAGTCAAGATTGAAGCTACAATGGGAACTCTTGGGCTCTCGTTTGGATGAATGAAGTAGGAATTTGAAGGATTCGATGCCAGATTCACCATCGGAGAACTTCAGGTATTGTTCTTCTCAACACGTTGTGGAAGAAACAATCGTTGAATTCGATTGATTTGATAAGAGACTACGCCACAAAGATCCAATGTGGATCTCTAATACCATGTCAAAATTCTAGAGAAAAGAAAGGAATTTTCCACGGAATGAATCAATCTAATTATATCGTATTCTAGATGTAGCTTATATACAAGTGATTTACAAGTATAATATGTAACTACCTTTAACTAATCAGAGATTTTCAGCTATTAACTACTAATACAGTTTAACTAACTAACTAACAACTATTACATCTAACTGAAACTGAAATTAGTTGCACCATTACTTATAGTTGTTACTGAATCTAACCGAAGCTAACTTATATCAACTGGCTCTACATTGTTAAATGCTACTGTATCAATAATTTGTTGCATCAATAATGATTGTGGACCTATGAATTGGGCCTACTGGATCTGAAATGAGCTTCAGTGACATAAGTAACTAGGAGCACAATATCATGATAGATTGAATATTAGGCATCAACGGTAAGAGTTTGAGTGAAACTATTAGAGGTGAAAATATAAATATATATTAACTTTGAAAACAGTAATTATTTGTTAAGACTAAATATTACAAATATAATCCATAAAAATTATGATTTTAAAATCTTTAGAGAAGCTATAAGTTCCTTATCACACAATCAGAAGCCGTCCCAGTTAGATATTGTATAATATATTTTTTTAAATATGAAGATTTGTCTGATATCAACAAGTCATTATTATTATGGTTTAAATATTCTAATTTGGCGTTATATTTCTTTATTGCCCAAAAAATAAGAACTCTTAACAACATAATAAACAAGTTAAATAACTACATTCTACGTAGTTAATCTGCTCGTAAAATATTATTATTTTGTTGGAAATGTTAGATCGAATATTTTATCTTTAGGTAAAAGCTATTAACTGATGTAAGATGCAAACTCGCCATGGCATTTTGGACTAGTGGTGGAGTTTCCTTATGTACCTCTCCTCACCTGAATGTGGTTAAACGTGTTTATACATTTCCCCTTTGCCCCAAATGGTCCCCCAAAAAAAAATGTAAGATGCAAACTAAAAGGTCGTTTTAATATGGACCTTTACCCACTACTGTAGATTTTTTTATTTTGCCAAAATAAGAATTCTTTTATTACTCTTAAATCCTTCAAGTGTATGTATTTTCAGAACAATTTTTTCTTATTTTTAATTCATATGTACCAAATGATCTAGATCAAGATTTTAATCCTTCTCATCTCTTCGCCATTCCTAAGTGGTCGTTACCTCCATTGCCACCACAAAACCATAAAGGCGTCAAGTCTAATGTTGTTCTTTTTCCGTCTCTGTAGCGGTTATTTCCTTACTAAGGAAGACGCCCTCAAATGCAAGCAACATCTCTGTTAATTTCGTTGCAAACCCCCTTTCTAGTTGATGTTGTTGGTAGGGGTGGAAACAGGTCAAGTCAGGCCAGGCTTTGCCTTAAACAGGCCTAGCCTGTATCCCAATTATAAGGCCTGAGTTTGGCCTATGAGCCTGTAATAGGCCGATTTTTAAGGTCTGACCTGACCTTTTTAAAAGTCTAACCTGGCCTGAAAGCCTATTTAAAGGCTTACTTTGCAATGAGGCCTTTAAATAGGCTAACAGACCTACTTTTAAATAGGTCAACAGACCTTTACATAGATTATCAGACCTACTTTTAAATAGGCCAACATGTCTTACATAGGCTAACAAACCTACCTTTAAATAAGTCAATATGCCTTTACATAAGCTAACAGGCCTAAGCCTTAAATAAGTCAATGAGTCTACTCAAAGTCAATAAGCCTACTCAAAGCTAATAGATCTTTGTTATAATTTAACACTCATCTTCTAATTTTATAGATGTTCACTACTTTCTTACTCTAGTCTTTGGTCGATGTGGGACTTGGAAATATACCAAATTGCTTACTTTCTTACTCTAGTCTTTCAAGTCTCATATCGACCAAAGATCAGAGTAAAAAAATAGTGAGTATTTATTAAAGTAAGGGGTGAGTGTTATAGATATTCACTACTTTCTTACTCTAGTCTTTGGTCGATGTGGGACTTGGAGATATATCAAGTTGCTCACTTTCTTGTTCTAATATTTCAAGTCCCACATTGATCAAAGATCAGAGTAAGAAAGTAGTGAGCATCTATAAAAGTAAAGAGTAAGTGTTAACTTATTATTTCATTCTAATAAATATATTACGTTAAATATATTAATAAATATGTTATTTCTATTATAACTTACTAACGTAAGTTTTAATTATTGACTTTTATTAAAATTTAATTAAAAAATATATTAATATATGATAATAAATTAATAATTATAATTATAATTTATAATTATTATAATAATATATATTATATTATATATAATTAAATAGGTCAAACCAACCTATCAGGCTTAAAAGGCCTATTAGATGACCTGAAGTCTAGCCTTTTTAGTTAAACAGACTTTTAAAAAAGTCTTGACTTAACTTGTTTAGTAAACAGGTTAAGCCAGGTCAAGCCTCAGGTAGGCCAAGCCATAAGCCTCTGATGGACAGCCTAACTTATTTCTACCCTAGTTGTTGGGAATGGTTGTGGCGGTCCCCAATCTGAAATCTGTATAGCTGTGTGTCCTTGTACCCGTGAGACAGCTTTTGCACCTCCGAATTTTATTAATCGTGCCTTGAATTATATACACTATGGAGGCCACATAGGGGAATAAAGACTGGTGGGACAAGAACAAATGCATTTTATCCACTTCTGCAAAATAGTGGAATAAAAACTAATGTACATAAAAATTTCATTTAGGACAAAATTATACTTTTTTTTCCTTAAAATCAGTTGTCAACTTGCATTATGGGGACAAAAAATGGCTTAAAGGAGCCTTTTTTTTAGGCTAAGAGGCTTGAAAGAGTGAATTTGCCAATTGATATTAAAGGTTGTGACTGCCTTTTGCCAATCTTTTTTTACAGATAAAGAGAAGAGCTAACCAGTAATATATAACCATCATTTAACTACTCAAAATTATCCGCACATTTATCCTTCAGTGACTAATACGTCTTTACAACCCAAAATTGGTCGTTGGAAAACTTACAACCCCAAAGTTTTAACTCACCTTGAAAGAAAAATTGTTGTTTTACTTTACTTCATCAAGTTATACTGCTACACTTATGCCAACAATGTGTGCCAACACTGTGTTCATATGCTGATATGCAGATGCCTACTGCATGTGTTAAACTAAACCTCAAAGCCTTGTGCTTTGCTGCATTACACATTTGTATGTGGTAAGTTTCATTTTCTTCCACATGGAGATAATGGATTTCTGAAGGTATGTCTAGTAGATCTTCAACTAGATGTCCCCAATTTCCCTATGCTAAACAATTTAACAATCTTTCAAGAATAGTGTTTTTGATGTATTTTTCTACATGACCAATAGTGTTCAAACATTGAAGACAAAATGAGCATTACACCAGTCTAAGAAAATGTAACATATGACATCGCATAACCATATAAGTAATTAAATTTAAAAAATTGCTTAGACTACTACTCCAAGAATATCTTAGAATTTCTCTTTAGATGGTACCTCTGAATTGCTACATTTATTCTATGTTGCTATAGTTTTCTCTAACGAGATACATTTTTTGTGGTAGTCAAGGTAAATGGCTAATTCAAGAGCAGAGCAAAACTACTAGTAAAAATGCAAAATACAAATTGTATTCCAATAAACAAGTTATAGATATATAAGCAAGAACATAGCAGTATTGCTTTAATAGTAAAAAAAAATTCAGAAATATGAGTAGTATCTGAAAGTTGCAAATTTGACCCAAATTAACACATTGCAAAAAGAAAACTACATGAGAAAATAGAACAACAGCAAAGAAAGAAACACTATTTCCATTGCCATTTCTCAAAATACAAAATAACATAAAGAATCTCCCTTTCAAGTATTTGTATCAAGTTACAATTCATGAATGAGACACTAAATTATTTCAGCCAATCAGAATATGCATTTTGAGGCAAACACAAATAAGACATCAATCATGTAGAGTGCCCAAAATATCCTCATCCCTATACAAATGGAACCTGCAACAAAGAAAACAACCCAATTTGTGAAAAATTTCAATCCAATGAGCAGCTTTATATATATATATATATATAAACATAACATGATTTCAAGAACATGGTATATACTCTTTGTCATCGAGCATGATTTGGGTGCCAGTATAGAAAAACAATGGTTTATAAGTGTATTCCAACCATTTCTAGTTAAGAATCTTTCAAGAATGACACTACTTCATTAAAAAAGAGCATATCAAAACCAGTATAGAAAAATAATGATTTTAGTTTATAAGTGTATTCCAACCATTTCTGGTTAACTTCATACAATTTCTGTCCATTCTTCCCAATTCCTACTATTTTGTAATCCGTTACATCTTATGCTCTTATTTGGTCTCACCTATCTTGAAAAATTTCAGCCATTTCACATCATACTTTATGAAGAGTGGAAGCTGTACCATCATGTAATGATCCTTAGATGGACAAACTACAAAATCAGCAATGCCTCATTGTACACCAGCATCACCCTAAAGCAACATCAAGGGCCTTGACTCATTTGTCTCTACAGGTTGCTTAGTTCTGCCCCAAAAACCTCAAAAGTGCAACAGATAATTAATTTGATCAAATAGAAAAATGCAAAGCATATTACTGATTAGTAAAAGAGAATGAAAAATTTATTAGATCGATTTATCCAAAAAAAAAAAATATTAGATTGACTAAATTTTATCTTAAGCATTAGGATGTAACTCTTTGTGTAGAACTTGCTTGTTCTCTCACTTTTCAAAAGATGATAATGAACTGAAAAGGAAAGGAAGCCCCATTTGCATTTGTATTTTGTTTAAGGGTCCCCATCGGGCAATAACACATACTATTCGTTTGGCCATTCCAGAAATCTCCTCATTGGCGATACCCAATGTACCATATTACATGACATTTAACTAATCGTAAGGGAGTTTTAAATAAAATTAAACATAATAATAAAATGAAATTAGAAATCATACCTAGCCGAAGAACAAAGAAGACCAATGGGTCTAACTGTGGAAATAAGTTTGCCCCAAATGTTTTTATATGTTAAGTTTTGATGATGACAAATACAAGACAAAAAGAATATCTTGCTTATACTCTTTGTTGCATTCTATATAGAGCATATCCATTAATATTTAATAAATATCTTATTTGGATGTGTCTATGAATGTCTTATATGCATGTTAAACTAACTAAAGCTATATATTTATGATTCATGCATATGAAGATATTAAATTATATTTTTGGACTAACTATGCTTGTTTAAGTGAGTGATACTTTGTAGGATAGTCCAAGTACCAAGAGTGAGCTTGCAACAAGAAAGCAAAAGATCTCAATTAAGCTCAACACAAAGGAGGATGTGAATGCCTATTTCATGAAGGTATTGATAAACATCAAAGTCATGTCAAAGACCAAGTCCAAAGGAAGATTAAATGGTATAGCTTATAGGACTTAGTGTCTTTATGTACGAAACTTTATGGATATCTCAAATATGTTTTTACAAATGGTTTTCCTATGATAAAATACCCAACAAATAAGTTTTGAAAAGTTATTTATGGTGGTAGTTCAAATTTATGAAAAATAGCAAAGTTTGAGTTTTGCAAAACTGACCTTTGGTCACTCTTTTAATCATAACTTTCAAAATACTTTGAGTTTTGTTTTGAAACTTCTTTCATTTGAAAATAGACTCAAAGATCTTTCCAATGACTGGTCATTTGCTTTAAACGGATAAGAAATGAAGAAGTTATGACCGTTTAAAGTCAGTTTTCAAAAGCTGAGTGGTTTATTCGAATAAACCAAATGTTATTCGAATAACACACCTTAAAATTCATATCAGACCGAGCTTTTAGTGGTTTATTCGAATAACCAAAAGGCTATTCGAATAACATGACCCTTAAAGCGTTCCAGAACTTGTTTTTGAAGGGTTATTCGAATAGTAAACCTGTTATTCGAATAAAGATGTTCAGGAACATATCGTTTGAAGGTTTTATTCGAATAAGACTTGGCTTATTCGAATAAACACGGTCAGAATCTCGCAACGGCTATTTTCTATGCTTTTAATGTTGAAATAAATTATACCCAACGGCTCTTTTTCTTATACCACTATAAATACATGTTTTTGGGACATCTTTGACACACACCCATTTATCTGAAATGATTCTTTCTTGCTTTATTTTGTGATACATATTTTACCAAATTTCTGTGCTCTTTTTAGCCAAAATTTGAGATATCCTTAGAGAGCTTCATAGAGCTTCAAATTGTATTATTTACTCTGAGTGAGAGTTTCCATCCATCTATAATTTCTATTCTTCTGTATTGAGGGTGAGGTATCCTTCAAGGTTTGTAAAGGGGGTGAGGTATCCCTTCAAGGTTTGTATAAGGGTGAGGTATCCTCAAGTGAGACTTTAGCACAAGGGTAGAGTTTCCCTTGTGTGTGAAAAGTGCTCTTTTATGTAACGGTTGCAAGCACCTATTGAAGCTTGTACACATAGTGAAAAATCTCGAATCGTGTTTCTGGGATCGGGACGTAGACCACAAGTGGTTGGTGGTCGAACCAGGGATAAATATCGTGCCTCTTCTTCTTCTCTTTATCTCTTTATTTTATGCAATTTATTTTATTGCACATTTACTTTCATGTTCTTAAAGTTTCTTTTCTTCATCACGTTCCTTCAATGCGTTTATTTAAATAGCTTAAATATTTATATTTATTTTTAAGAGCATTTGTGAAAAAGTTTTTATACCCAATTCACCCCCTTTGGGTAATGGTTGCCATAACTAACAAGTGGTATCGAGCTTCGTGCTCGGTGAAAGCTTAACCGCTTAGAGTTAAAGATCCTTGTTTATTAGCAACCTTGAAAGTTTTTCAAAATGGAAGGGTTTGAAATTGATAAACCACCATTCTTTGATGGTGTGAATTTTGTTTATTGGAAAGCTAAACTAGAGTTTTATATACAGTCTATTGATTTGGATTTGTGGGATGTTGTGCTAAATGGATTTATTTATAAATCAAAACAAACTTGGAATAGTTTTGATAAAAAATATTTTTCTTTGAATATTAGAGCTATGCAAATTTTGAGAAGTAGTTTGAATAATGGTGCTTACGCTAAAATTAAAAATTGTTCTAGTGCCAAAGAAATTTTAGACACTCTTGATGATATTTATCTTGCTAACAATAATTTTGTGCATAAAGTTATATATAGAAAGCAAGAAGAGCAAAAGCAATTGAAGGAAGCTTATCATGAAAAATATCCTCAAATATATGCTCAAACTATTGAAGGGAGCCAAATGCCTCTTGGTGACGATGGTGCTCAATTTGAAGAAGAGGCAAAGCAAAATAAAATTGATGAGGAAGAAGGTGATTCCCTTCAAGAGCCAAGTGTGCTAGAAATTGCAACTACTTCCTACATGGCTAAAAAGGACTTTGAGGTAAATAATTCTAAACTATATTATAGTCCTTCCTATGATGTGTTACAATGTGCATATAATGAATTGTATGATGGTTTATTGAATTTAGAAAAGAAAAACTTATCGTGTTTGGAAAACATTTCCTTTATTGAAAATGAAATTGAGACTTTAAAAAATGAATATGTTTTTCCTAATGAGGAAATGCCTTTGAAATATGAAACCTCATCTTCTTGTGAAAAATGCATTAATTTAGATAATCAAGTTGAGGACTTATCTTTCAAACTTTCCAAAGCTAATGATTCTAAATGCTTACATTCTATGCTTGTTAATGAAAATAAAATCAATGTTATTCCACATGGAAATTCAAGTAAAGCTTGTGGCAAAAATAACATAGAATGTAATAACAAGAAAAAGCTTAAGTTTTTCAAAGATGATCTTCAAAAGACTAAGCTATCATTAAATTCAATTGTTTGCAATTTTTGTGGTCATCTAGGACATATTTCTCATTTATGCAATTATAAAAGAAATTTTCATATGAGAAATTGTATGGTATGGGTTCCTAAAAATCCTAAAGGCCCTAATATTAACATTCAAGGACCCAAAATAAAGTGGGTACCAAAGTGTCCTCCTAGTATTTCAACTGTGCAGAACATTTCTCAAAAGGATGGACTTATTGGTCAAAGGAAATAGGAATCATCACAAAGAGCGCTTCCAAAGCCCAATGAAAGAAATTTTAGTCAAAGAAGGAAGATGACTTCAACCAAAGCTTCTCAAGTATACAATGTAGAACTTACAAAGTTCAAAACACCAAAAGAGAAGCAATGGGTAAGGAAAAAAGTTTCCTTGTTTACCAAGGCCAAGGTATCAACAGCTTTTACCTCTCATGAGCATTTACATGCAAAGTCAATAAACTTGAGGTATATTCCTTGTAGGCCTTAGGTAGAGGATAGAATCATGTGTATTTGATAAAATTTGAATATTATATTTAATACATGATTATGTTCATTCTTATTATATTAAAATTCATTAATTTGTTATATCTTGCTACATAAAGTTCTATAATGCTTATGTATGCTTTATATGCTTTAAAACTGTCTATGTATCATGAAAGCATGCATGTTATCGGTTATATGCTTAATAGAAAACGTTTATTTAATTTACTATGCTCAATTTATATATTATAAAAAAAATTGATCTTTATGAGAGCATAATAGATTAATAGCCAAAAACTAACACACAAGGACTCAAGAAAATTTGAGTACTAAAAGTCAAAAATTAAAGTGTGTTGTAGGTGTGCTTGAAGGCCAAGAGCGACTTTGACATTTTGAAAGTGGTTCCCCCAAACAAAAACCGTAAAATAATTTCAAGCTCTCTTCCTTGTCTCCGTGAAGTTTGGACTTACAATTTCCTATAAGTGAAACCTTTTATTATGCTTTTCTTTTTAAAAATATTTCTACATGTTAATATGCTAGATAAAGTATAATTCTTTTGAAATGACATGTCTAAATGATAATATCCTTGAGCTTGAATTTTTTGATCAATCATACATATAATTAATTTGAATACTATATTTTTTTTGTATCTCTCTGGAATCTTTAAATCATATGAATATATACTTTGTCTTGAATTCTTGAATGTATGCTTCTTTGTGTTTCTGATAGATTTATTCGAATAAATCTAGGTTTATTCGAATAAAGATAAATCATCGGATCAAAATTATGTTGCATGTTAGTATTATTTGAATAACGTTATATTTATTCGAATAAACTGACCCTTAGCAACTACAGCTTCTCAATTTGGTCTCTGCCTATTCGAATAAAGCTAAGCTTATTCGAATAAACTGAGGCTTGTTTCATCAGTCTTATTTGACTGATCTCTGTCTATTCGAATAAAATCAAGTCTATTCGAATAACCAGAGACTTAATATCGATCTTGAGTGATTGCCTTTTTGTCTATTCGAATAACCCCTAGGTTATTCGAATGAAACCTGTTAAATGGCCAAAATGTTTGGCCGTTGCAGATCCTCTATTCGAATAAAACCTAAATCTTCTTCTTTTATTCGAATAAACATGGCTCGTTTTTAAACAAAATGTTCTACTATGTTTCGTTAATATATGCTGAATTCCTTTTAAAAATACAAATGCTTAATCAAAAGTAATTCACTATTCTTTTTGATGAACATATGTAATTGCTTAATTGATCATGAAATATCTTTTACCCTTGTGAACTTATTTATTACTTTAAATGCTTATTCGTTTATAAGTTTGGCATAATAACTAACCTCTATGGATCCAAAATTGATGGATACCAAAGAAAATTCTTTGAATTGTGTTGTAGGGTGATAACTACCTCAAGCAAGCATTTAAATGGAATTTATTCAACTTGAGGATAGTAAAGCTTAAAAGGACTCAACTTTTAAAAGATGTACAAAAAATTTCTATTCCCTCACGAAAGCTTGAAGCTTGGAAGTTGGTGAAAGTGGGAGTCATCTACAAAAACTCAAAGAATACACTTTTGGTGATATCAAACTATTATTGAATATCATGTGATACTTGGATAAGTAGAAATTTGTTTTTATGTCTTACCATGTTTTAAGTTGTGCTTTTCTAGCATTATGTCTTGAAAGTATCTCTACATATGCTAACATGCTAGATATGCATACATTTTTGCTTGAAATGACATGCTATGGTAATATCTTTGTTATTAAGCTTGTAATCAATTCTCTTTGTTTAAATATGTAAATTCACATTCTCAGAAGTCATTCTAATCCTTTCTCTTTGATGCCTAATTGTCTCATATACTCACTTGGAGATTGGAAAGTAAAATGTTACATGTCTTCTTGTTTGATATGTTAAATTTTGAAAACAAGAAGTAAATGATTTCAAAAGTTATAGCTCCATGGCTTTTCAATTCTTTCATTACAATAAGGGACTTTTTGTTCTTGGCATGTGTGAGTACTAAAATTCCTTACTTGATATTACATGCCTAACATGATCATTGTTTGCCCCAAAACTTATATAAGCATTTTGATGTTGATCATGTATTTCTTAATAAACTTGAATCATGCCTTAAAATGTTTAAACTATTTTTTCATTTATTCAAGTTCATATGTACTTCATACATTCTTGTTAGAACTAATATTGCATGGTTGATTATGTGATACATGCTTTAAATTATATATCAACCTAATTTATGCTTGTAAATGAGATTAAATGATATTTGATGCTAACCTATGTTTTAGAAGACTTTTAAAGTTAGCTTTACAAGTCTCTCTATGTATTTCAAATATAGCCATCGATTTTTTTACATACGAGCATATGTGGATAAATGAGAAAAGCTTAAATGGAATTCAAATGAAGAGGAAGATAAAGAAGACTTTCTTCTAGTGCAATGAAATGTAGAATTCAAAGGAAGAAAACTCAAAGTTAAAGGACCAATAAAGAAGGAGCATCACTTTTTATATGACTCAATAAGTATCTCTATCCCTTAACTTTTATGGTATTCTATATGTTATGATTTGAAAATACTTATCGATAAATTAATGTTAAATTACTAGATGCTTCCAAGGAATATATGGCTTTTTATATAAAATATCTCTACCTTTCTAAAATGCTTTTGAAAATATAATGTGCTCTTGTAAAATTCTTTTTGAAAGGGAGAGAAGTTTTTAAAATGACTTTTTTGATTGAAGGATTAAGAAGATGTATATTTGCCTTGCTTTTCTTTAAGGTGATATGCTTACATGGTCTTCGCATACATATTTCTTTTATCTATTATTTTTTATAAATATGCATATTTTGAGGGGAGCCTAGCTCTGAAGTTGTTTATATCTCTTGCCTTATATCTTTATTTGATTACATAAAGTATTTTATTACTATCATATGCTAAATGTTGGCATACAAAAATATGACGAGCATTGCATGAATAAACTTCTATATCTTGAAAGCATGTTTATTTCATCTCTCTTTGAATCATGAGTTTTATCTATAAGGGAGAGCAAATTTTTATATTTCCTTCCTAAGCCTTTTTGTTGATGTCAAATAGGGAGAGAAAATTAGAAAGAAAAATATGTTCTTGTGCTCAATTGCTTGATATGCTTACATAAATATCAATTCTTGTATATTGCTCAATATATTTTTCTTTGGTGATTTGTCATCATCAAAAAGGGGGAGATTGTGGAAATAAGTTTGCCCCAAATGTTTTTATATGTTAAGTTTTGATGATGACAAATACAAGACAAAAAGAATATCTTGCTTATACTCTTTGTTGCATTCTATATAGAGCATATCCATTAATATTTAATAAATATCTTATTTGGATGTGTCTATGAATGTCTTATATGCATGTTAAACTAACTAAAGCTATATATTTATGATTCATGCATATGAAGATATTAAATTATGTTTTTGGACTAACTATGCTTGTTTAAGTGAGTGATACTTTGTAGGATAGTCCAAGTACCAAGAGTGAGCTTGCAACAAGAAAGCAAAAGATCTCAATTAAGCTCAACACAAAGGAGGATGTGAATGCCTATTTCATGAAGGTATTGATAAACATCAAAGTCATGTCAAAGACCAAGTCCAAAGGAAGATTAAATGGTATAACTTATAGGACTTAGTGTCTTTATGTACGAAAATTTATGAGATATCTCAAATATGTTTTTACAAATGGTTTTCCTATGATAAAATACCCAACAAATAAGTTTTGAAAAGTTATTTATGGTGGTAGTTCAAATTTATGAAAAATAGCAAAGTTTGAGTTTTGCAAAACTAACCTTTGGTCACTCTTTTAATCATAACTTTCAAAATACTTTGAGTTTTGTTTTGAAACTTCTTTCATTTGAAAATAGACTCAAAGATCTTTCCAATGACTGGTCATTTGCTTTAAACGGATAAGAAATGAAGAAGTTATGACCGTTTAAAGTCAGAATTTTCAAAAATGAGTGGTTTATTCGAATAAACCAAATGTTATTCGAATAACACACCTTAAAATTCATATCGACCGAGCTTTTAGTGGTTTATTCAATAACCAAAAGGCTATTCGAATAACATGACCCTTAAAGCGTTCTTCCGAACTTGTTTTTGAAGGGTTATTCGAATAGTAAACTCGTTATTCGAATAAAGATGTTCAGAACATATCGTTTGAAGGTTTTATTCGAATAAGACTTGGCTTATTCAATAAACACTTTATGAAGATGGAACTGTATTTTCTATGCTTTTAATGTTGAAATAAATTATACCCAACGGACTTATACCACTATAAATACATATTTTTGGGACATCTTTGACACACACCCATTTATCCGAAATGATTCTTTCTTGCTTTATTTTGTGATACATATTTTACCAAATTTCAGTGTTTTTTTTAGCCAAAATTTGAGATATCCTTAGAACTTCATAGAGCTTCAAATTGTATTATTTACTCAAATAGTGAGAGTTTCCATTCATCTATAATTTCTATTCTTCAAGTATTGAGGGTGAGGTATCCTTCAAGGTTTGTAAAGGGGTGAGGTATCAGGCAAAAAATATAATGAAAATTTATTAGATTGACTTCAAGGTTTGTATAAGGGTGATGTATCTCTTTGTGTAGACTTTAGCACAAGGGTAGAGTTTCCTGTGTGAAAAGTGCTCTTTTATGTAACTGAAAAGCACCTATTGAAGCTTGTACACATAGTGAAAAATCTCGTATTTTGTTTAAGGACGTAGACCACATGGTTGGTGGTGAAGACAATAAATATCATATCTCTTTTCTTCTCTTTATCTCTTTATTTTATGCAATTTATTTTATTGCACATTTACTTTTCATTCTTAAAGTTTCTTTTCTTCTAATCGTAAGGGTGCGTTTATTTAAATAAAATTAAATATTTATATTTATTTTTAAGAATGCATTTGTGAAAAAGTTTTATACCGAATTCAACAAAGATAATGGTTGCCATGACTAACACTAACAAGTGGCCATGTAGCATCGAGGCAATGACGATGATTTTATGCACAAGCTACAGATCGAGGTTTATGTATTAATAGCATCAAACACTCTTGCTCTTGAAGCTCGCACTCCTCTCAACCCTCCATACTTTTCTTCACCGTTTGGCGTTCGCCTTCACCTTCGCACCAAGGCTAGGAAGGCTATGGAGTCATCAGAAGATTCAGTACATAGGAATGGGTGTTTTTGCAATAATTTGGCAAATCAACTTCATTTCTGTCAAGGGTTATTCAGTACAGGGCATTGTTCTTCACATAATCAGCATGCCAACACTACTCCCATAAAGAGCTTTATGGACCATTGGAAGTAAGTAGAAAGATTAAGTAACATTAACATATGCCAACAATCCATTTGTCAATATATATTCGGAATAATTTTGATTAAAGGTCATTCTTACAGCATCCAAGATGGCTTTAAGTGGCGGATAATCATCTTAAGAATAAGCATGCGGTTAATATCTACTGTAAATCTACTCAATCCGTCTTGGAGTTGCAATATAACGTGTTTGGAAGGCATAAACACATGAACTTGCAAAATCATCCTGTGATGTGAGGGAGCCACTGGGAGAAGCTGCTATGGCCGCTAAATACACCCAGGCCAAAATCTTGCTCCTCCCAACCTGGGCAACGTTTCCACAACTGATGGAAGGCATTGAGAAACAAAGATAAATAAATAAATATATATATATATATATAGAGTGAGAGCATGATTTTAAATTGTGGTTGTAGAAATCACTAAAACCTCAATAGTATGACTAATTGCGAAAAAATGCGGCCGATGCAGCTGTAATTACGATCGCGATACGGTCGTGGAAACTATGAAAATCGCAATATTGCGGCCACAATTATAGTTACAGACTGTAATTTAAAACCATGAGAGAGAGAGAGAGAATATTAAGAAAATGGAAGCTGCCCTAACAAAGAATGCTATCCTTTGGATAAAGCTTGCAACCGTTTTCTTGTTGCAGGCTTCCAATCCCATTCCGTCGTAGGAGGTTTTCTGGCTGCCCAAATTTACCTTGCCTGAGGACTGAGGTTACATGAGTCCCAATAAAAGGCATAATGAGAGAATGTGAACATTAAGAACATGTGGACGGATTGTAAAACGTAGTTTGCTCTGATGAGAGGAATAATTAAGCAGTTATATTTACCTTGCTGAGGTTACATTACATGAGTCCCCCCGTAAAGGCGTAATGAGAGAATGTGAAAATTAAGAGCATGTGGACAGATTGTTAAACGTAATTTGCACTAATAAGAGGAACAATTGAGCAGTTATTATTATTGGCATAATGACCGAGTGAGGTGATGTAAAAGAGAATTGAAAAGTCATGAACGGAGATCGTGAGGATGTTAAAAATTTGCTGACATGGCTATTTTAGAGAGCATAAACTTGGGGGAAAATTTTTGTAAGCACACAAATACCATACACATACTTACAAAGGAAAAGTCTCATTATTCTATATAAGTGTGTATATAATATATTTGTATGTATGTAAAAATACCTTATTAGTTTGTTGACGTGGTGATCTCATAGTATGCGCTTCGGCTTTTATATATTATAAATTATAATAAATAGATTTTATTTTGGGCCCAATTTGTTTCATTTGATTTAAATAGCCTAGGGCATTAAATTTTACACCCCACAACTTCTATTCTGTTAAAAATGGATCACTTAAAGCCATGCCGAAGATAACTATAGCCCATAGTGACCTGCACCAGCAAGCACTATTGTTTAGCCCACTCAGATTGCAGACACCACCCATTGGTTGGCGTCAGGTTTATATGGACAATATATATATATATATATATATGGGTACAATATAGGCACAAATTTTAATCATCCTTTTCTATCAGCTTTTTTTATTTATCTTTTTACTTCGTTATATTTTTCTCTCCTTTTCATATTTTTTAATAATTAATTTTTCCATTTTTTAAATCCACAAACATGAGTTTTTTCTTTCTTTCTTCCAAGTATATATAAAGGAAATAAATTAAGAGCTTTCGAATTGGAGCTATAAACAAGTCAAACTAGGAAACTACCAAATGACTTGCAAACTTATTATTCATATTTGGAGATTGAGGGATCTTTTATATTTTGTTAAACACAAGGTATGAAGCTCCGTAAAAAGTCACTACTCACTACAGCTAGCATAGGAATATATTCGAATACCCAAAAAAAAAAAAGAATAGGAATATATTTAGAGATGTGTTAAACAAAATATTTTCAATATTCACCTATTTAGGAAAAGATAGTTAAATCTTGTCTTAAGTAGTTTGGTCATATGAGGAGAATTTATTAGAAGCTTCCGTAAAAAAAGTAAATCAAGTGAAAGATATTCCAATAATTAGAAAGAGAGAGGTTAAACAAAATATAAGTGAAACCATTAAAAATGATTTAGATTTAAATAGTCTTTCTAAAAACATGATTTATGACAAAACATAATAACAACAACAACAATCAAGTCTTTTTTCACTAGGTGAGGTCGGTTATATAGATCAAACGACGCTGTTGTATTCTATCATAAACCAAGTTTTCAAAAATGTCATACAAATCTAAATCTTTTTTAATCATTTCACATATAGTATTTTTTTATCTCCCTCCATTTGTAGTTATTGAGTTATCTTCCACCTGATCTACTCTTCTTACAGAGACTTCTAAGGATCTTCTATTTATATATCTTAATTCATGTAATCGATCTCACCTAATAAGAAAAAACTTTGTTATTGTTGTTGAATAAAAATGCATTAGAAAGGAGGGGGCCCTTATTCTGGCTAATGAGTGGCAAGGGTGTCATTTGAAGCAAAGAGGTTAGCTGAATAATTTTATTCATACCTTAATTGTTCCATTAGTTATAAACTGAGTCTGTGACCCGTGCAGGATACAAGTATTATTCGCTTCACGTTATGCGTATGTAATCTACTCATAACATATCAACGTTATAATGATTGTATAACATCTGTATTAGGATTCACTCCTATCCTAATCTCAATATCAATCCTTACATACAGCTCTAAACAATTCTTAATGGCATACTAGAAGATTCTTGTCCCCCAACAGATTTACTATTTATTTGCCCTATTCATTTATATATATATATATATATATATATATATATATATATATATATATATATATATATCACATAGATTAATTTCCTAATTCTATATATGTTTGGGCTATAGAGAATCTTAGCAGGGAATAAGTTTTCACCGCAAAAGGCCATGGCTTCTAATGCTTTGAGACAACTATCAACTCGAGGGTAAAAAAAAGTCATCCAGTAGATCAAACAACTGAATAAAAAATAAATAGATTAAGGTTCATGTTATGATTTCAATTTTGGATTTCTAATTGATAATATGTGCATGCCTAGCTACTTAATTGTTTTTTTTTTAAACAAAAAAACCTAGTAGCTACTTTATTATTTGTTTTCTACATCAGAAATCAAACTTAAGATCTCGGTCTAGGTACTCCATTGTTAGCCATACATTACTTCATCACTCTCCTAATTAAATAGTAAACACTTAGAAAGGTAGAATAATAGGGATTAAGAGTTCCAAGACATAGATAATGCTACCCTTTTAAGATACATGCCCATGAGAAAACCTAATCACACTTTATTAGTTCTATTGCCCTTTGGGAAAAGTAAAAAAATAGATATGGCCTTTTCATTATTAACAATGATACTAAAGTGATGTATCCAAAAAAAAATTATACTAAAGCTTTTTCAATGTCCAAGAGATTTGCCTTTCTGAAAGCTAGAAATTGATGAAGTTCGAAATAACTTGGAGTCAGGGGAGGTAGAAAGTTCAATTAGTAAGAAAAGAATAGTATTAATTAATCATATAAACTTTATGAAGAGGACAGAGAGTTTGGACCAGAGGGAACATGATGGCTTACATGCTGACAAGTATCCATGTCAACATGCCTCAACCTCTCACTTACATTATCAATTGCTTCAAAGGCATCTCTTGGCTATGTGGTTGAGACAGACATGTAATCTCATTGCAACATTCCTATACTATCTAGTTCTAAAACAGAAAGGAAAAATGCTAAAATAAACTTTTACCTATCAAAATTTGACAACAATTTGTTTTTATATTAATATTATTATTTAGTTTTTAATACTTTCATGTGGTCTTTAGCTGTTATAAATGTTTTCTATTTATCAGTTGGGACTCACTCTATAATGGAGTAATTCTCTTCCTTTTCTAAATTTTTTACCGTAAAATTAAGATTTGTTTTAATGTATTTGTACTCATTGTTAAAGAATTTATTAATTGATTTAACTAACACCTTATGTTATTGTGCACAATGTTTAGCCACTCACGCAATATGACTTTTTTCCTCTTTAGTAAGATTGTTAAATGGACTAGTTTAAGTTCAACTTATTTAATTCGTAAAATTAAATGAGTCAGACAAAAAATATAAAAATTTAAATATATTGATATTTATTAGCTTGATTCATTTAAAAACAGTTTATAGACCTAAACGGTCTGATTTTCTTTTAGATTTTTTTTTACTTTAAAAATTAAAATCTGAAATACCTAAAATCGAAATCATATATTAAAAATATAAATAGAAAACAAAGGAAAATCATCTCCAATGCATTTAAAACTATAACTAAAACATAATCTTTAATGCATTTATATTGAAATTGTTGTTTTTGCATTTTTGCTTTTTAAAAAAAAAATTCTGTTTTATGTTTTTAATCGACTAAGGCTACGTTTAGTGCATCGTATAAAGAAGATATGATAGTATAAGTTAATACTATTAGGTTGTATTCAATGTTTGGTGCATTCAACTGATAATATAATGAAATCAGATCAAGTCATTTTATCTTATTCTAAACTGATAACTCTATTCCTTCCCCTAGTACATGATAAGACATGATAGGATTTCTATTCAAATCTTATCCTCAATTTCATTTTTTCCACTCCTTTCCCTTGCGCCACTACCACTACCACCATCACCACTACCATCATCGCTCCACCACCACTACCACCACCGCGCCACCATCACCATCACCACCACCGCCATGCCGCTGCCGCCACAACCACTGCCACCGCCACCACACCCCACCACTACCATCACCACCACTATCGCTGCCACCACCACCACCATCGCCATCGCTTCAGTCATTGCCGCTACCACCACCATAAAGTTTTTTATTATTGTTTTCTAATTATTTTAACTTTTATGTTAAAAAATATTTTATCTTAAAAAAATTATACAATCAATTAATTTATCTTTTTATTATTAAATAAAAAATAAAATTATATTTTATTCTATTAATTATACTTTATATTATATTTTTTATCTTATTTTATATTGTACTATTATATACACCAATGATGACCTAAGTTATTAGGGTTGTATTAGCCTATTTTGGCCTTTGTATTTAGTTATTTCACCTAAATTAGTATTATGTATTAAAAAAACAAAAAGCAAGCCAAATGATTAGCCCGATTAAATGGGTTGAAACTCGTAAGTTTAATGAGTCACACGCCAAGTTGATAATAAATTAATTTAAATGAATTAGTATTTTTTATTCAACTCACTTAATTTTAACGGATAAATGAATCAGTTCCATATATTCGGTCCGTTTTAATAGAGGCGGCCCGTTTTAATGCTTTACTCTTAAGTATGCATCTATTTTTCATCTTGCCACCGAGGCCCGAGCCGCCATCATCGTGGTTGAGCAAGCATTCAAATAGATTTCCAAATTCCAAATTTGAGAGTTGAAAGTTGAAAACATTCAAATAGATATGGCTTTTTCATTATTCAAATAGGTTACTTTGAAAAAATTGGAAACATTACCATTTTTTATCAGGCCCTTACTGTGTTATATTGTTTGGGTTTGTCTGGTGTTTTATTTTGTTTTTGCTGGACTATTGTTAACTTCTTAACTTTCAGTTAGTTTCCAGGTTTGCTTCCTTCCTTCCTTGTAATTTGTTTCTTTTGTGTTTATAAAAGAAAATCAGTACAGTAATGTATAAACAGAACCCAAATTGAATCTATTTATAAAATTTAAAAATAAAATAAAATAATTTTCCATTCAAATTGTAGGGTTTTTTTTACTTTCTTTAAAAAAAAAAACTTATATAACACACCTTCCCCTCCCATCCTCTCTCCCAGTCTACCTACAGTGTGGTGGAAAACGACATTCAAATTAAGGTGAATCATTGTGTGTTAAGCAATTAAGTCCAATTCCAATAGTTAGAATGACACCATGTTTATGTCAGCACTTCCTCAGCAATCCACTAGTGCTAGTAGTTGTAGTTGGGTATTCATAAGCTGGTTAAACAGTTACTGATTAGTTTAAGGTTTAGGGTTTTATTCAGTCAATTATTAATTAATATTGAGAGTTAATGCCCCGACTTTCGCTAGGGGAAGCAAATAGCTAGATGCCTAGATTTGTAAAAGAAGTGCTATTTTTTTTTCCTTCTTTTCTGTGAGATTCTGGGATGATTGGAGAGGGTAATTGTGTATACCTTGAACAGTTCTACATTATTGCAAAATGTAATTAACATAAAAATTCATTTAGTGTTTTTTTTTTTTATAAACAAAATCCATTTAGTGTTGGAAAAGAAAATACAGAAATTGGTGGTCCTACAACTGTGATTCTCATTGCTTGACAGCATTTGATCAATTTTATATTCCTTAAGAATATAATATTGGACAAGCCATTACATCCAAACTGACTTACATATACAAATTTAGTGAGGCAGACAACACAAAGCCTTCCTTCTTAGATGTCATCTTCCATGTCATCCACTCCAGTGCCACTACATTCTATTGTTGCGACCTTAGAAAACTTGGTTAGACTTCTAATGAGTTTATTACGAATTGGATTAATTGCTCGGATTTTGAAAGTTTGGGATTTACTTAGATTGTAAAACTTGAAGACCAAAATGCAATACTGATTGCCAATGGCCTTCTAGTCTATAAGTGTTATCTTCCCTAGTCATGAGGGATTATGGTGTTTAAGGTGGGGGGAATTTGATCCCCATATTCCGTTTTGCTAATTCTTTACCCAGATCATAAATCTTAACAGGGTTTCTTAACTTTTCACACACACACACAAATCTTAACAGGGTTTTGCTAATAACAGAAATATTTTGAATTTAATTTTAATTATAAATTTTCATTTGGTAATATATTTTGACTTTGAAGTGAAACAACATCCCAATTTCTCAAAAACTCTTTTCACACAAAAGAATGCAATAATAATTGGTATGGTAGAACTTTCCTAAATTGTTTTATACAAATATTTTTTTTTTATAAATTTTACTAACAAGTGTTTTAAAAATATATATATAATTTTTTGAATTCTGAATACATTAAATATTTACTTTCCAATGAAAAGAAAAAAACATTTGTTAGATAAACCATTTTGTTATTATTGAAAATTTGGATAAACTCAAAATATCATGCACATGAATTTTAGTGAAGGTAGTGAACTTGTGCGTGAGACAGGTCATGATTGGGTAGGATTTCCCTGTACAGCAAACTTGTATTGTACGGGAAAGTAGACGAATAAGACAGCAGAGAGACAGGAGAGAGAGAGAGAGAGAGAGAGATGGAGAAGGCAGTGAAGGTCACAAGGTCACGCAGCAAAATGATGCTTGCGTGGAGCAATAAAGAGAGATTCGAAATTTTGCAAGAAGAATAGACAAATACATGCATTTGTATTCAAAAAATGAGAGAATGGGAGAGAAGGTTTGGTTTGGTTAAGAAAAATGATCTTTATAAATCATTTTTTAAAAATATTATTTTATATATCATTTTTAATAGATATAATTAAATGAGAAAAAATAATAATAAATAATATAATTAATGATTAAAAAATATATAAAAATATATAAAAAAATCATGATTGTTTGGTTAAAGCACAAGAGGAATGATGTGGTGTGTATGGGATGATGGGATATGTTGTATTTGAATGTAGGTTGGGTATGTCCCAATTCAGTATCTCCTTCTTTCGAGATAGATTTTGCTCTGGCATTGGCAGGGCTCGAGGTCTCATATTAAATATTACAAAGCAACTAAAATAATTTGGTTTGTCACCCTATCCTAGGGTCTCTCTCTGTATTATTTTTATTTTTTATTATGGGGGACTTTCTAAGAGATTGGCCACCTAAAAATTAAGAACATGTCTTGTTTGTTTCAAAAAATCTCAGTACACCTATGAGAAATGATTCTTCTGGGAATCATCCGTTGTAGTTCAAGATTACTACTGCTATCCTTTTTTTCTATAGCTATTCCTTTTCAATCCAACATGGACATATAGTCTCCTGCGAAGTTCATATTTTTTAATAAAAGAAAATTAATCCAGCTTAACATCTAGTCTCATTATTTCTTATTTGCACATTTGATTTATCCTAAGATTTCCTTAAGCATGTCCATACAATCATCAAGATTCTATTTTGATGACAACTTCTATATCGCAGTCTCACAATCAATTAACACCTAGGATGGATATAATGAAAGAATTACAAATGAAAAAGGATGCATTATCTGGAATGTTTTGCCTATCAGTTTGTTTATTTCCTCCAATAGCTTCTACCAATGAGTTCACAGGATTAAAGTCCTGTTTATCTTGCACTACACATCATGTTTTCTGTATAGGAGGAAGAAAATGTCAAAAGAAAAGAATAAGACGTATCAGACCTACACCAATTAAACTGTAACAGTGTAACCATTTGCTAGCCAATGAAAGCTTGAAAAGGATATGCCTAGATACAAAGATTAAAAAAAGAAATGAATGAAGCATCCAACCACTTTTCATGGCTTCTTCAAACTCTTCAGGGCATGCACCAACTCAATAAAAACATGATAAGGGAACCCTTTCCAAATTTTGAGTTGCAGCCTGGTGGGCTCCTTGGCAAGCATTTTGCCAAATTTGTGCGCATGGTACAGTAGCACTTACTTCTGGGATGCTCATCAGTAGTGCACACTTAAAAAAAAATCACATAACTAACTCATACCCATTTGTGTTTGTGTTCCAATTCGCCTCATGTGTGCCAAAATATGCGCATGCAAGCAAGTATGGCGGCTAAAGCCCGCTTGCTCCTTACCAACTGATACCATTGTCTCGAAGCTAAGGGCTGAGTGGGGACTACATGTCCCTCAAATCTCATTAACACTTGAAACAAAGATGGACCCTGGTGTGCCATGAAGTTGGGACACATGCTAGATGATGTGTAGCCCTGTGTGGGGTCGTCCACGGTGGTTGTCTTGGGGGGCACATAGTGGGACCAATCATGGGTTTGGGGTTTGCATTATTATGATGATTTGGCTAGGGAATGAGGAGGAGGGTGATCAAGAAAGTGAAGAAGATGTGGCATTCAGGCTTGTTGTATAGGGTTTAGAAAGGTGACTACTTTTAGTGGGGCCAAACTTTAGGATTAAGGTGGGTTTCAATTCTCAACTTTTTAACTCTTATTTCCAAAAAAAAAAAAATCCTTTTCTTTGTCTCTTCAAATTACCAAAGTCCTCGCCAACAATTAATTCTAAGGTGGTTGATATTTTGTTTGAGACTTTTTAAGAAAGATTTGATTCAGCAAAGTAGTTGACCATTTTTATCTTTTCTTTTTGTGATGGATATCCAAGGGAGTGACTATATCTGCAAGAATGTAGAGAGCGAGTGTTTGTGTGTGTGTGTGTTTGTGGTTGGTTTGCCTTCCCTTGCGTGTGAGATGGCGAAAGTGGGGGCTTGTGAGATAGTGTTTGAGTTTGGTGGTGCGCGTGCATCACAAAGAGGTGGATATTGTGGTCATTATGGTGGCTGCCAGCCACAACTATAAGATTTATTGATGACGCCATACATTCTGCATCATTTCTACCTCTTAAAACTGCAAAATTTTGATTCTGAACTCACAAATTTTCATCATTGCCTTCCCCCCAACCTTTCTCTGCTCCTCTTTACCTCTCAAATCTAGTTTATAATTCAGTCCCCTTCTACCATTTAGTTGTAGTGTACTAGCTTTTGTATATTTCTTTTTCTTTTTAAATAACACATTCTACCTGTCTTTATACTAATTAAGGGGAAGCTTCTGCAATGCTGATTATGCTGAATTATTGATATAATCTTCACAATACTCGTAAATTGAAAGTCAAGGAGACCACCTATATGATGGAGAAGTTAGTTTTAGATGTCGGCATAGACTGGCTACCAAAACTTCCTCTAAAAGACCATGAAGCACTAATTACACCCTTTTACTTCAAAATTACTGTTACTTCTGTATGAAACTAGCTAGTTAAACATTATGATCCAAATCAACTTTATGTCCGAACAAGTTACAAGAGAGTTATTATATTTATATTTGACTTGGGGTTTGGTTAGAAACAAAATTGCAAAATGAACACCATTTATAAGCTTTGTTTAGCAGAAAAAAATTTGAAAAGAAAGTTAGAGTCATATGCATCGGATGGTATAACAAGTGTCCAAAAATATTTTAAAATAATATTCAACTTAAAAAAGTTCAACTTTCAGGGTAACATAATGATAAATGTTATATAATTGTTTTATAACCCAATCTTTTAAGAATAATCACTTGGAGATAAAGAGGAGAATCCTTTTTAATTTGGATGCTGACATGGTTAACAAGTGTGCATGCATACTTTGGTAAATACAGGAAACAAATTGAAAAAATAGGTAAAATAATGATAATGCCACCTTGCTTCATGAAACTGCATGAAGAATAAAAATGATGTTAGTTCTTCTCATTTCACGTACGGGCCTCCCCAATTCAAGGATATTCTCATTATTTTCCTGCCACGCCTGATTTCTTTTGGTTTTTTCATATTTTTTCCTTCATAGTTTTTCTTCTTCTGCAAAATAATTATTATTATTCTCACACCAGGAACCATTTATGATGCTCTTAAATTTATTAAAAACATTAATATTTTATGATTAGATGTCATTGATTTGTTATTAAAATAAATCAATAGTCTTGATTTATTATTTATAATTTAATTAAAAGATAATAAATATGATTCTTATTGTAAATATAAAATATTTTATAAATTTTAACTGTTAATATTTATATAAAAAAAATTTAGATCAAATCTTTTATTTATTATAAATAATTATACATTATAAAAAAATTTATAAATTTTAACTAATAATATTTACATATATATATATAATAAAAAATTAAAAAAAGATCGATTAACCTACTAAATTTGATTGGAACACCTTTTGGAGCACCGCACCAAATATGGATGATATTTTGAGCACGAAAAGTTTTTTTGTTAATTAACATCTGCTCTACTTGGTATAGACACAGATGTCTCCATCAACTGTGGCGTTTTCACTTTTCCATTATGCAGTGGCCATTATCTGTATCAGAGTGTGCTCATATCAAACAAAGTCCCAAGTGATTGGGCCTTTTATTTCTAATTTTACTTTTTGGTTACAAAATGCTCTTTTTACCTCTGTTTTTAACCTAGTGATGTAGCTCTAATTAAAATGGTCTATTACCTCTACAGAGTTTCATAATTGTTGCCTTGCAGAACAACAATACAACATCTAGCTCTGGTTTATGATTATGTTTCTATTTTATTAGAACTATCATTCAAATAGTTAAGTTGAATGCTGAATTTTGACCCATGAAATCAAATTCCTTGGAATGAACAAGGTCTTGAGCACTTACTAAATCTTAATTTTCTTTGTGATTGTGAAAAGACGTGTATAATATGGTTTGAACACAATTATAATTATGTCTAGCATTTCCCATCATCAGTTCAACCAATTATTCTAGTCAAATTAGCCCCACATATCCTTCAAACTTCAAATTCAATTAAGTTTACTTAAAATTAAATTAAATTCTTATTAGCAAGACATAAAACTAATGTTACATGCCAGAGCGCATAAGGTAGAAAATAATCTTTGAAATATTAAACTGTGTTTTCTTTTTTCTTTAAACCACTAAATGCTAGACTTGACTTTCATATACCTACTTGACAATCTTTAAAACCCTTATTCCAAAATTTATTAGGGAAAAGAGAAAATACGGAAAAAGCACTGTTCTTATTCTTATGTATTATTGGAAGCTAGCTAGAGCTAGAGGGTAGAACAGTGATTAAGGTGAGTGGAGAATAGAGGCATAGAATAGGCAGTGAAAAAGGAAGAAGGAATTGATGAGCGTGGGCATTAATTCCGTTTCCTGTTGCTGTCTCTGATGAAATAGAAGATTGAACTAAAAAACACAACAAAATTGTTGCATATCATCATCCTATTCACTTCATTATGCCTACAATCATGATTCTTGGTTCCATCACCCGCATGCTCTCTTCTAAACTCTCACTACTTCCTACATACACTCTCACTCTAACTCTCTCTCTCCCTCTCTCCCTCTCTCTCACACACACACCTATAAATCCCATCCACCATCCAATCCTTTCTCTCACCTCCACCCTCAATTCTACAATACAACCAAATCTTCTTTCTCTAAGCTTCCCGAGGTAGCTTTTGCCAATTACCCCTTTATTACCATTACCTCCTAAAAGTAAAACTACTCTGTTTTCCTCTGTTACATCCAATGGCATTCTCTGGTTTTGAAGGGTTCGAGAAACGGTTGGAGCTCCATTTCTTTGGTGATGATCCAACCATCCTCCAACTGGGTCTTAGGAAACTTGACTTTGAATGCATACAACAAACCCTACAAGCTGTCCAATGCACGGTGGTTTCAGCCGTTGGAAACTCCTACTTTGATGCCTATGTGCTATCAGAATCAAGCCTCTTTGTGTATCCAACCAAGATCATCATCAAGACTTGTGGGACTACTCAACTCCTCAAATCCATTTCTCCCTTAATCTACTTTGCACACCATCACTTAGGCCTCACACTCTCCTCTTGCCGCTATACCAGAGGTAGCTTCATCTTCCCAAACTCACAACCTTTCCCTCACACAAGTTTCAAAGACGAAGTCACCTACTTGGAACACACCATCCCTTCCAACCTCGGCTACAGAAAAGCCTCCATCATGCCCTCCAAATCTTCCTCTCATTCCTGGCATGTTTTCACTGCGAGTGACGAGTCTCACATTCACATACCTTACAACCACAACGAAAATGAACCATACACCATGGAGATCTGCATGACCGAGCTTGACCCCATCCTCGCTCGCAAGTTTTTCCGGCGACCCGGAGACGGAAAAACAGGCGACTCAGCCGGAAAAGAGATGACGGAGCTCACAGGCATCGATGAAATCAACAAAGAGGCACTCATATGCGATTTTGCGTTCGACCCTTGTGGTTACTCCATGAATGGCATGCATGGGGACTGGTACTCCACCATTCACGTCACCCCAGAAGATGGTTACAGCTATGCAAGCTTTGAATGCGTAGGGTCCATGAACGATGACATAGTCCACGTGTTGAGGAAGGTGGTTCAGATTTTCAGGCCGGGGAGTATGTCGGTGTCGACGACGTCGTGTGGTGAGTACAGCAATGAAGAGTGGAGAAGGGTGGTGGCGGGTGCAGTGGAGCCTCTGGGGTTGAAATGCAGGAGTTGTGCAATGGATCAGTTCCCAGCGGCAGGTAGTGTTGTCTTTCAAACGTTTTCAGCTCTTCGCCGGAATAGTGCATAGTAGTTAGGAACTGAAGGAGTTAGAGTTAGTTGAAAATTTTAGGGGGATGACATGGCTGAATGTGATTGGTTATTATGGGTTGATGAATATATTGTTGGGTTGACTTGTCTAGAAAGAAGTGGGTGGGAACAAAACAAGGTTCAAGAGGGTTACTTAGGGGGATTGATTTTGGAATAGTGATAAAAAAGGGAAGGGTGAGGGATAGAGTGGGGAAGGTTGGGATACTGGGATGATCATCATAATGCACCCCACTTAGGCTTGTCACGCCTAAGATTTTTGAGGATGTGTAGTGGGTGTAAAAGTACTCTTGTTTGAGATTATATTGAAATTTCTTTTCTTTTCTTTTCTTTTTTTCTCCTCCCTTAATTTCTCTCTGCTATCAACCTCTTTTCTTTTGTGCTTTGGTTCTACAATTTAGTTTCTCACAGTGCTTTAATTGGATTTTGACGGCTTAGCCACACTTCATGATTTTGTTTTCAGATAATTAGAGAACAAAATCACACTTTTGGTATTTTTTTCTTTCTCACTTAGTATTTCTCATTTACGCTTTGGTTTGCTACACTATACTCTTTGGTCTGCTCCACTGATATGTTTTGGGAGCTCAGCGATCAGAAAGGGTGTAGGTGCATGAAGCATTACCAGAGTTACATGGAATAAAGATGAGTTGTCATGTCACATTTTCTTTTGCATGGGCTTAATTTTATCTGATTATTGGGTATCTGATTTTTTAGAAAATATATCTTTTTAAAATTACTCTCTTTCGTCTTTTTTATCATAATAATACTATTTCATTCGTGAAACAAAGGTTAGCACAGCTGAACATGCATTATGCAGATATATATACAGCAACAAAGCCTGAGCAACAAAGGCTGGTGGTGGTGGCATTTTATGGCCATTGAAAAACTTAAAGTGCACGTGGCCATAATTGAATTTGGGTGACACGCCATATAGAACGCAAATAGAAGACAAAAGTAGGAGACAGGTAGAGAAGCAAAATAATATGTTCCAAATTCTTATCTGCTTTTTTATAAACTAGGAGATCTTCCCATAAAGGTTCATAATTAGTGTACCTGTTTGACATAATACAAGTTACGCGACCAAAGGCAATAAATAAATGAATACAATTCAGAGATTTATAGGGTTTCAATACGTGTCGCTATGTTGATTTTGAGTGAAGTCAAGATAAAGGGTATTACGCACGTATATTATTTAACCCTAACTTTATAGTTTAACATTATCTTTGGTTTATTAATTACCAATAAGAATTAAGTGTCCTTTAAGTGAGTCGCACTTTTAAAGAGAAAATTGAAGTTTAAACTTTAAATAAGACAATTGTTAAAAAAAGTTTCTTAATTGTCATAATTTTAAAAAATTAGTTTCACAGTAATTCATCAATGCTTGTAGTGATATCTTAGTCAAAGATAAAAAAATATTATTGGTTTTATCTGTTTCATTAGGAAGTTAAATTTTGAAATACTCAACTCAACTTGTCTATAATCAAGTTAACTATCAATCAATTATTTATTTGAAATATTTCATAAAACATTTATATATCTCAAATTATAAAGTAAAATAAACGTTAAACAATAGATAAACAAATTGATCTTATAAATTTCACTTAAATCTCACCCCACTCCACAAAATTAATCCAAATTATATAATTCTACTAGCATTCAAGATTCCCCAAAAATAACACATCTACACAAAAATCATAGAACCAACGTTTGGATCGTATAAAAGATCATAAACAGAGCAAGTTCTAAAGGAAAATGGGAAATAGCCTTTGCATGTTCTTTTGCTTTTTTTAACTTTTTTTCTTAAAGCCACAGCTTTTGCCAAATAGTTTCATTATGGATCAATTTCAGGCTATCCAGTTGAATCTTGATTCAATTCATTTATCAATTGTATGTGACGGGTTGGCTTTTTTATCCTCAACAACCTATGACAAATCTAAATCCTATATTCCACTCAATAATATCACAGAGAGTTAATTTCAAGACATGTGACAAATGAACAACATAATCTTAAAAAATTATAATGACTTTTATGTCTCTTTTCAGGACGAAAATATAGGAGAATAAGAAAAGCTCTTTCGGTTTACCATGGACGTTCATCAGAGTGTCAAAGTACCGCAAAAGCCCATCTGTTTTCCTATACCAGTCTTTTTGAAACCCAATTAACTCATTTGAGGGCTTGTTTATTGCAATTCTTAGAGGTTAACCCATTTATTGACAAAAATAAACGAGGGAGTTTAACCCATTTACTTGGATCAGTTTGCGGGATCGGGTGCTCAAACTGCCATGGATTGAGAAAATTCTTGGATTGGCCGCTCGGCTTAGAATTACTAGTAAGTTTAGAGACTATTTTAATTTTCATTTGCCCAATTAGCCGTCTGTAATAAACAAATTTTATTTTTCTAATATAAAGCAGAGGAGAACAATTGTCAACCAGCTGGTTTGCCCGAGAGGTTAAGGGGGAAGACTTAAGATCTTCTGCACATAAGTGCGCGTGGGTTCGAACCCCACAGCCAGCACTTTTAAGTCACCTGTTATAAAAAAACAATAATTATTTTAGTTTCAAGTACCAAAAAACACTAATGGCTATTTTTTTTTATATTCATTACATTTATTTTATTAATTAAGTTATGATATGTGTTCATTAATATTATCTCTCTTATTTTTTTAATAAAAAAATACATACATATCATATTTTAATTAGTAAAATAAATATAATAAATATAAAAAAATGAACCTAAATTTTGTCTCATATTCCAACTATGTGGGCTAACCTCACGGGACTTAACGAACTTACCTCAATTACTTGTGCTTACCATGAAATCAATTAAGAGCACTTTTGTTGAGATTATTTTTCAATTAAACAATTTTTTTAATAAAAAATTATTTTAATAGTATTTTTACATATTTGACAAAATCAATTTCAGCTTACGAAATTTAATATATTATAAAAATGTTTTTTATAATGTTAAAGATTAAAATTTATGATTAAAATTTATGATTAAATATTATAAATTATTTCTTATACTTTAAGATGTAAATACTATTTTGTTTTCAATCAAATAATTTTTTAAACAATTTTATACCTATTTTAATAATTTAATATATAAAAATAATTCTTTTTTATATCATCTAAACAAAACAGATTAACTTAAAATTACTTTTTAATTAACATATCTAAACATAAAATTTATTTTATTATAATCGATTATAACAAAAAAATTATATAATAATTAATTATTAAAATAATCAAATTTTACAACTATCTCAAATTAACACTAAGTGAAAACCATATGTATATATATGGTCATTTAACTGCACACCATGAAACCATTCCTTTTCCCTCCTTTAATTCGGCTCTCTTAACATAAAATCTTCTCATCCCTCCTTTCTTTTAAATTGGGATTGACCCACTCTTCTGATGGGTGGGCTTACATGTCAAGTCCCATTTTACAACATTTGCAAAATAGGTAGCCTCAAATTTGGCCCAAAATACATAAGTAATAGAAATTCTAATTTGTCAAACAGTGTTGACTCAACTCGTAGCATCTCTCCAGCAAGTTATTCTTCTCACGGAGCTTTAGTGCCCTATAAATTTGCTCCAATGAAGGGTCGCTTAATCTTATCTGAAGAATGATGGAATTTAGGTCTATGCATGATTTACCGTTGCCTAATGCGTGAACTAAACTGAGTGGGCTTAAAATTATACTGAGATTAACCCCATTGGATGTTTTCATTAGTGACACAAAGCTGGGGTCGGTGTAAGAGGGAAACACCCCCTTGGCCTTCATCATTTTTACCCTTCAATGCCTAGTGGTGATTCTTAAATTTCCTCTAACACTAGAGAATGAACTTTCATGGTTGAAATAATAGAGAGTAATTATGATACGTGCTTTATCTTAATTGGTAGTTAAATTATTTTCTTTAAGTTTTCTTCTTCTTTTTTTTTTGGTAAGGAGCCATATGATTAAGCTCTCTCCACAAGTTGTATGTAGCAATACATTTTTTTTTAGAAAAATCATTTAGATTTAAATTATTTTTAATAGTTTCACTTAAAGGTTTTTTTTTAATAAAAAACAAAGCTTAACAATAAAAAAATGATAAAATAAAAATAAAATTTTATTAATTTTTTATAATCATATTTTTATTTAAATATCTTAAACCAGTAAAAATAAGAAAAAAATTAATTATATAATAGAGGATATTTTTTAATATGTCAATAAACAATTTGAAAATAATTATTATACTTGTTGTAAATAGAGAAGAGAAATATAAAAAGATCAAGATAATAAAATATAAACTCAAAATATTACTTTGTATATCAGATGAGATACATATCTTTGAAATCTGACAAGGTATTTATAAGAGCATTTTAAGATTTATATAATGTAGTTATTTAAGATTAGCATCCGTTAGAAATTGTGATCTCTTTTAACTAATTTTCTTATTTATGTTGGATAATTAAGGTAGTCATCCATCACATATAAAATATGCATGTTTTACTTTTACAACACTTCCCCTTAGATGACTATACACTATGAATATGCCTCATTAAAATCTTGCTAAGAAAAACTCAGTAGGATAAAAACTTAGCGAAGGAAAAAGAGTACAATATTCATAGGTAACTTTCTTCCCCTCAAAATACAACTAATCATAAAATGTCTTTAAGTCAACACATTATAACTCTTGTGACTTTTAGACATTCATCTTCATAGTACTTCCCCTTAAGAATTTTGGAGAAATATACTTTGTTCTGTCATATTTGATATATCTTTCTTTCAGTTGAGCTTTGTAAGTAATATTATATTCAGTTAGAATTTCTTTTTCATAAGATGATCCACGAAATTCTTAAATATGATGAATCAAAGCTCTCAACTAGAAACATTCATGACTTCTTTCATAAATTATTGTAATTTTTGCATGATATAAAGAAATAGCAAATATAGATTGCTTTGTGAATCACCATAATATAGCAATACCACCATATGTAAATAATATTTTGTTGGGGATCTGACTTTAAAATATTTTACATTTGTATAATTAATTAGCTTGACATAGATTCATGTGAATAAAATAATCTCATCAATTGTGTCTCAAAGATAAAAATAATATACTTAATTTCATTCTAATGTCTTCTGGTCGATGATGAACTATATGTTACTATAAGTTCATGAAAATAATATTATATTAGGTCATGTATTATTTAACAATATGCATATGTGCTTGTATAGCACTAAGGTATGGTACTGCTTCAGGAATAAGATCTTCGTAATCTTCTTTAAATCCAATGATCTAACAAGCATTAGTGTATTTAATATATATAATTTATATGTATAAATCACTTAAGAACTTATTCTCTATAACTTGATAGACAAAATTTAATTTGCTAAATGCTCGATCTGCAGGCTGAGATAAAATTTTATCATTCAAAGATCTTTCACTTCAAATTCTTTAAATAGATACATAAGCAAATAAAGTACTTTAAGAAATTTTGAAATAAATATATAATGCATATCAACAAGTACTAATGCTCAATAAAAAAAATCTCAATATGATGAGCAAAAGAACATAAATATGTAAACTAAGTTCATTGGATGTTGATGTTTTAAATTCTTCAAGTATTTTCATATAGATAATATGTATCGAGACAACAATATGTAAAAACATCCATTAAAAATACTTAATTTCTTGTGTGCAAAAAACCTTTTCAGATATCAAAATATAATTGCATCCATTTGTATCAACAGATTTTGCACCTCATTCATTTGTATCAACAGATTTTACACCTTATGGGATTTAGACTTCAAGTCTATTAAAACCTCTTCTAGAGTTTTAGTTACAAATTCAATAACCTCACGTTTTACAAGTTAGTTCAATTATGCCTACAAGGCATTTTTATATTTTGGCCAATTCTTTATTCGTTGATATTCTTCAACAATTCTAATTTCAAGATCCTCATTATTATTCATAATATTGTGCGCTAAGAAAATATGTTGTCGACAATTAATTCTTTTCGATTCTATCATTTTTCTCGTAGAGACATAATTTATTGAAATCTCATTATTTTCACCATTTTCAAGTATTTTAACTTCTTCTGGAGTTTGGACTACTTCTGGAGTTCGGACTACTTTAAGAGTCTTACTTATGTCTCTAATTTCTTTTTCAAGAGTATCCTTTTTTAGGATTATTTCTTAGCAATATTATTTGCTCCTTCTCTTTTTTGGGCTTTGTCTTTGGAATTGATTGGTCTACCATGCTTCTTGCATATTTTTTACTCATTTGATACCAATTTTAAATGGTGCATTTATAATTGGTATAGGATTTATTTATCCTTTTGCAATAGAAAATGTTTCTTGCAATTCATTAATTTACTCTTATTCGCAAATGTATTATCATTTGAACTTCCAGCTCAAATTGTGTTGTATCTCACAATTTCATTTAACTCATTTCTTTTCCATACAAAGATCTATTTATACCCAACGAGTTTGACATCTTTAGGTGTCTGAACTACTAGTCCAAATACATTATGTTTAATTAAAGAATCAAACTCAAATTATATTACTTTTTTCCATTTTGGCCAATCACTTCAATATCGACATTCTTCTACATGTTGAAGTTCAAGCTCATTATCATTAATAATTTCAGAAACAATTGTATTTGCAAAAATATTATCAATAACAACTTCATCTCTTCCCCTCATATTTCTAAATTTTAATGAGATCTCATAATTTGCTAGTACCAGAACTACTTATGGGGGTTACTTCCCTAGAAATATGGGGTTGTTGATCTATATTGCTTTTGACCTCTTCAAGAGTGTCAATGACCTCTTCTAAAACGTCATTTTGAAGGTTTTTCATTTTCTTTCTTTTTCGAGGAACAGTGTCATTTGCACTAATAGGTCTACCGCGCTTCTGGCGTGTTTTAGATTCATTGACTGTCATACGCACAAGATGTCTTGCAAAGACAATTAATCGTGTAGGAATGACTATATTGCACACAAGAAAGATTTTTATATGAGAAACATTTGACTTTAATCCAAAATTCAATTGTATAAAGGAGAATTTATAATTATTTATTGGTCTTATACCAACAAGTGTTACAACATGTAAAAGACATACCCCAAGTGAAAACTTGGGATATTGTTCTCACAATATGTTATTTAGCTATCAATTAGAGGCATTTGAACATAAGCAACAAACTATTCAACATTTTGCCAATGGTTATATAATAATCACTAGAAGATTGAGAAGTAAATTCACTAGCATTATCAAGACAAATTGTCTTAATCTGAAAATTTATATTCTTAATCAAATAACTTGCATAATCTCACAAACACCAAGTTACAAGTTGATAATAATTACACATATGACCAACTGACTTCTGGTCATAAAATATCTAAATGATACACATGATTTATAACATAATCCACAATATCATCTTAAATTCATTCTAAAAATTCAACAAATTTAACTCTATTTTTAGTTAGTGATACCCTTATAATCAATTTGCATTGAGAACACTCTACACATAAAAACTCATTATATTGAAGAATCTTCTAATTCTTCAATGATACTCTTATGAATTATCAATATTGATCCAGGATAGCCTTATTGGTCATATGCCAAATAAAAAAAAAATATTTAGACTAGTAAACTTCTAGTTTATAGCAATATCGTAAACTTCTGATTTACAAGAGTATAGTAAACTTTTGGTTTACACTAAAATATATTTCAATTGCACTAATCATATTTATTTGACTTGATAATGAATAAAGCACAATGTATAAAATTTTGTTTATTGAGGTTGTAAAATATAATAACTATTTTGAAGACTTTAATTATTTTTGTACTACTATATATCAAAATTTGTCATATATATATATATAAAAATTAGAAACACTCATTTTTTCTTCGATCAATAAAAATTCTAATAAATCATATCGTACATATTTTATTTAAAATATTGTAAACTAACAAAATAAGAGAAAATATATATGTAATGATATTAAATCACATGAAAAAATAAAATAAATACATATGAAATGACAAATATGAATTCCAAAAAAATAATTCAACTACTTAAATCATTAATCAAGTGATACAACTTTTCTCCATAATATTTAACAAAAATAGACATATCCAAAAGCATATTATTTGTAGGACCATGGTCAAATGAATGATTCTTATCAATATCTCCCTACTTCATTTGATATATATTCTTGGAAGAGTTGGAACAACCATAGTAATGGTCATTTTTCTAATTTCTGTCATATCATTGGTTATAACCACGACCTCTGTCATACTCAAAAATTATAATATAGAACATTCACTTCAGATAATAGAGTTCAACTCATTGGGTGACCTTTGTGGTTTTTCTTTAATAACTCATTTTTGTGTTCAATCATAAGAATGCATAAACTTGATTCAAAATATCTCTTAAAACAATTCTCATTGTACTACTACAGGAGCATATTTGAGAGACATAAAAAAATCGATAATGTTCTCTCTCACATTTATTTGTTTCAAATTATGCTAAGATCAATTAGATCTTTTTAAATTCAATTATGGTCTAAAGGTGTAGTTCTCCAGGAATTATACCATAAATTTTCATATAAAAGATGACCATGAAAAAGTATTGATTTTGTGTAATCTTTCAGGGATGCTTGAATAGTAATCTCTTCTAGAATTTATCAAGAATAACAAATTTAGTTTAAAACAAAATACAATAATTATGTTAGTCAAAACTAAGATTCATAATAAAAATTCTATAGATGAAACATGAAAATATTTCATACTAAGACTAACATAAAAAAACTATAATAAAGAACAAATCAATAAATTAGATTAATCCAAAGATATGATAAGAAGATGAACTCTCTTCGTAGAACCTTTAAACTGTTCAAGTCATCACTCATATGGTAGAGTCACGTGCTGATAACGTATTATAAATAGAGAAGATAAATATAGAAAGATCAAGACAAGAAAATATAGACTCAAAATCTTTTTCCTTATATCAGATGAGATACATATCTTTGAGATCTGACAAGGTATTTATAAGAATATTTTAGGGCTTATACAATGTAACTATTTAGAATTAGTACCTATTAGAGATTGTGATTTCTTTTAACTAATTTTTCTATTTATGTGAGATGATTATGGTAGTTATCCACCACATGAAAAATATGTATATTTTACAACAATATTAAAATAATAAGACAGATTCCTACAGTTTAAACATATCTCAAACAATGCCTTTGATATAAATGTAATGAATTTTTTGGATGGTGATGTTGGATTATTCAATCCAATTCAAACTAGCATAATTACATATTTTTTAGAATTTGGATTAATTAAATGTTAAACATTATGAATTATCTTCTAATTTTATCCATTTGTGATGACTTTTACTATTGAACTTTTATATGCATTTACATACATTATAAACTTCCCAGACAAATCTTACTTGCAATGTCAGAAATTTGAATCCTAGAATTATCACTTTAAAGAGAATTTTATTTAATCATCACTCTCAATTCAAAATTACAAGAGCAATTTGCTAAACAAAAAAATATATTATAAACTATGATGATGTATGGTTCATGTATATAAGTTTTCTTTAATGATTAGATTAGATTAACTCATATTGTAAAAGAGAGGAGAAACTCTTACCCTCGTTCTATATATATTATAGTTGTTTTATTAAAATCATAAGCCTTTAGGTAGATAGGCAGTGTGGGCAATTTCTCTCCTTTGCAAGAAGATCGCTACCATTCACCTCTCATGATGCTTCTCTTAAAAGATGTGGATTCCTGGTTTGTATGTAGGTAATTCAAGAACTTAAATTCTATGCATGCCCTAAATTAGAGTTAGAGGATTTCTATAATTCAAGCATGTGACCCCAAACTTACGTCAATGAACATATTTGACATGTTTTTTGGTCATTAATATCTGTAAGTCAATAACATTAATAAATAGCTATGAAGAAAACGCCTAGATGTTACGTTTGAATTTGCAAATCAATGACAATGACGCTGAAGGAATTCCATATCAATGGTACATCTCCAAATCTCTTAAACCAATCAATGAATCAACTTGCGCCTTTATCCCTTTCAAGAGAGAGGAAGAAAACACAAAAGGGAGAATCTGGGTGGGGCAGTGCTTGGACCAGGAAAGTAATCATCCTATCATGCAATTGACCCAACCCAAAACTCCTCTCAAAAGATTTATTGTATTTATGCTTGGAAACACCTGTCCTGAATTTGGTCTTTGATTTATAACAAATCTGGGACCATATTAATTGTACTCATGTTCTGATCCGAGAAAGAAACTTCCCAAATAGATTATAGCACAAGGTCATGCATATCATAAGGTGCAGGAAACCTCACTTTTCCATTCCATGCCTGGAGTATGTAATATGGGAATAAATAAAAAAAATCAACTGGTTGTTGAAATATTTTGAAAGTAATGAGGACCAACTAAGAGAGGGTTAAAGTTATGCCTTTTTTTTATAATGTAAACTCTCCAATATCCAAAATTCGCATTGGATCTTGATTAATTCGAAGTCGAACCAGATCATATTACAAATGTGTAAAGTTATACATTTTCACTTTAAAAAATATGACTTGAAATTTGAATAAACTAGTGAGTATGCCTTTTCAATTTTCACTTATTCTGTGACTTGTAGGTAGAGATGGAAATAGATTTAGCAGTCAGGTATTGAATCCACCCTAAACAAGGTGACCAAGTGTTATAAATATTTGGCTTGAACCTGACTTGTTACCTATCAAAAACTTTTTTTTGGGCCTGACTTGACCTGTTGAAGAAGCCTGGCTTGACTTAAAACATGTTTAGAAGCCTGATTTATATTAAGGCTTCTAAATAGGCCAACAGACCAAGACCTTTATATAGGCCTCATATAGACCTAGGCCATCAAACGGGCCTTTGAAAGACTATTGAAAAAAAATACAATATATTTATAAATAAATATAAACAGGCTAACCTAATAGGCCTAACAGACTTTGCTGAAAGGTCAGACCTGACCTACTAAATAAAACAGACTTTTAAAAAAACTTGAGCCTAACTTATTTTCTAAACAGGTCAGGCCTAAAACAAGTCAGGTCACAGGCCACAGGCCCCTAACAGGTCGGCTGGTCTATTTCTATCCCTAGTTGTAAGCTTGCAAAGTTTTTTTTTTAAAAAAAAAACAGCTAGAATTTAAGAAAGTATATATATTAAAATTATTTGTTTTTAAATTAAAAATAAGGTATACGTACTAATTAGGTTAAAAGAGAGTTTAAAATTAATAAAAAATCAGAATGACACGTATTAATTTTTAAATAATAATATAATAAAAAATTAAGTTGCTATCATGTTAAAAACTCAAATATAACAAATACGGGTGGATAATGAAAAATAAATTTATTATTTATTGGGATGTAAATATTCACCAGAATCAATGGTTGATTGCAGTGACCAGGGACGGATTAGGTGGACAAGCAGATCTTGTAGTCCCAGTTTTTATATAATTTTTTAATATACATGTAGTATTTTTAATATGTAAAAAAAAAGCTCTTAATATTGATGAAAAATCATTTTCAGCTATAAATTTTGTCAAAAATAGGCTCAAAAATAAGATAGAGAATAATTTTTTTATTGACTATTTGTCACTTATATTGAGATAAAAATTATTAAAAAATTTGATACAAATTTAATTATTAATAAATTTTATGATATGAATGAGTTTTGTGCTTAACTTCAATAAAAATATAATGTATTTAATTTTTAAGACTTATAATTTTTTTAATTAATATCTCAGTTCCTACATTTTATAATTTTAGTCTCCTTATTAATATATTCTTGGATCCATCCTTAATAATGACATAATTATATAATCAATTGGTCTTTGCATTAACAACAGATTATGAGTGAAGATATACATATACACACACAAATAGGATAGTTTAAGAGTTACTTAAATAACAAAAATTGTTTAATTGTCATACTTTCTTTTACGAGTAACCTTTTTTCTAGTGGATTCTTTTTTTTTTTTTCTTTTGTTGGGGAGGGGGTAAACTTCTTTTTTCAGTGGATTTGATCAAATATAAACCAATTATTACTAGTCCTTTATTCCCTTTCCCAAAGCAAGGAAAAGTCTCAAATCTTCGTTATTCCTTCATGAATAAAATACATAATCAAATATTTCCTTGGCATTATTTTTTTTCATTTTGAAATTAAAGCGTATATAGCCACTTTATTCATTTGCAAGCATTTTTTACAGTGTCGATGAATTTGTAGCTCATTAACCTTAGAAGGCTATGCTTATCGGTAAATAAGTATGTGATGTATAAATAAATATGTAGTTATAAATTCAAATTTTGATTATATTAATTTTTTATAATTAAATTATAAAAAATATCTTTATAAATCTCTTAGTCTCGTCGTATATGACTTGTCTTTGACTGGATCAAAAAAAATGAATTAATCGAAGTACATGTAAGCTGATCGATCACTACCTAGACACAATAAATAATAATAATAAATAATTTGAGTGTGATATTAATGTTGGTGATTCAATTCTTCACTATGTCACTTTCCATTTCATTATCCAAATATATTTGAACTTCCTAAGAAAAAAAGAAATCACTTACACTACTAAATTGATTTTAAAGAAATATTTTTAAAAGGAAAAAAAAGAGATATTCCAAAATTTTTGGGTTTTTTTTTTGGGTTTCGGATGTGATGATTTTTACTATAGACCACTTGGTCAATGGTTTACCAGAGGACCACCAAACTGACTTGCTATAACAGATTTTAGTTATTTACAAAATGATTCATTAGTTTACTTACAATTAAATCCTATTTGTATTTATTTTTGTAGTTTAGTCCTTAATCAATTTTGGATTTCACCTTCACCCTATTCTACTATCTCTCCGATAGCCACCCATTCTTCTTTGCCAACTATTCACTCTGATTATTTAGTCGCAGTTGAAAATCGCGGATAAACGACACAGAATTGTGACTAAAAGACTCAAAATCCATCAAATAGAAAGAAGAACAGAGGTTGGTTCATGCATGGTGAAGGTGATGCAGAGAAAACCGAAAGTGACGCTTCAGGTGATGTGGTCACTAGTGGGGTCGTGGTGTCATTGGCTGAAACACGGCTAAGACTCAGATCTAGTTTGGCAACGTAGTGGCTAGCTCATGATGGTGGTGGTGGGCTTAGGTCACGATGGATGGGTGGCATCTAGTGCAAAGGATTTTGCTATAGCACGGTGGTTAGCGATGCAGTTCACAGCGATAGTTTTAAGTGGTGGTTGGGACAATGGGGTTTGAGGTTGCGGTGTTGTTCTGGGTGGTTGACGGTTGAAGTTAGGATCAATGCCAGGGAAGGACAACAGTGGTAGAGGGCTGGCTGGTGATAGCAGGGTTCGTCTGATTGGGTGCATTCAGTTGGCAACATAATTTCAACGGCGCACCACATCACTGACGACAACAAGAAGATTGGAAACGAGCTAAGGACTTTTTTGTAAAATAAAACTTAATATCTTTACCTGTTAAATAAGTTACTTATGTTCATTTCCAACCATTGATCTATTTTTAATTCAAATAAATGACTATAACTAAATGGTCCACTGATGGACCATTAACCAGGTGGTCCATGCTATACTCAGCCTTCAGATGTAAAGTCACTAATGCCATTTTTGGTTTTTTTTTATCATACATGTCACTAAAACCTAAATGTGCATGAATGTTTTAGCAAAGCTTACAAAAGACAGTGAGGCTCGTACATTTGAGGACAAACAACTATTTTAAAGATATTTAAACGGGTTGGACCAATGGATTCATACGTTTAACACGTAAAAAATAACAAGTTAGGTTATATATTGTAATTTATTTTCTTAAAGTGGGTTAAATATATTTTTCCGGTTCTGGTAAGGGGAGATAGGTTGATATGTTATGTCAAGTAAATTTTTTTAATTTGCTTTAGTTGTTGGGTCATAGGTGACTGATTAGGCAAGTTAACTCGTTATTTTTTTAAAAAATAATTTTAAATGAATTGACTTGCGTAATTTACTATTTTTGTTTTTAAGTTTAGGTAAGTGTAAACTTACCTAACTCATAATTTTCTTTTTTTATTTTTTATTATTTTGCAAGTAAATCATCTAACTAGTCAACCCATTTTAATTTTTTTTGGTAATTTATTTAAAAATTTTAATTGAATTGATTTGTTAATCCCATTATAAAACAGAATGAATTGAATCAACTCACAAAAAAAAAAAAATAACTCAACCTGTCTCACATCATTTTTGTCTAACCCATAGTGGGTTAAGACGAGTTAATCTGCTTTACTATCTTCTAATATAAGAAATACAATTCGCATTTAAGAAGTTTAGATTTGATTTAAGGAAAAAGTTTACAATGCACCTAAACAATTTGGAGCATGGATGTTCCAAATTTGATCACCATTGATTTGTGAAGAAAAATGATCAATGACTAAAAATTGTTACAAGCAATCATCATAATTTTTTTTCATTCTTTTTTTCTTCTTATCTTTCTCTCTCCTTGCTTTCTCTTTTTTCTTCCCAAATTTTATCTTCCGATTCACTTTCTCTTCGCCGACACACTCACCCATCTCTCCAGTTCATCCACCATGCTCAACCATACTTCCCCAGAGGCATCATGTCTCGCCCACCAAACCTGTGCATGGAGGAGGCGCATTTGGAAGCAAAGGCAGTAATGTTTGGAGAACTTGATGCTCTGTTTACCAAAACAGGGGTTCAACTCAGAGACATTGATGTCTTAATTGTCAACTGCAGCATGTTCAGCCCAACCCTATCTCTCTTCGCCATGATCGTGAACCCATTGTATCTAAGTTTGGTCCTAGTGCTGTTCGGACTGGTTATCATCCTGTGGAGTTTCTTGTACCAACACTTAGTTGTTAAACTAATCCCTGATCCCATTTCGAAGCCACTAGTGCATTGTCATGGAGCTGTAAGTCTAAGTTCATCTTCAGTTTTGCCTGAGGACATTGGTAATGTTGGGGAATCCAATAAAGAGGTAAAAGTTTTAGCATCTGAGACTACTGAAGATGAAGCGGTTAGAGTTGGTTCAGAGAGTATAAAAGAAAATGGTAACCCAAATTTTCACTTGACTGAAAATGCTGGGAACAAGTCTAATCAAAACATTGGCTTGAATGAGAACATTAACAATAGTGAAATGAACATGAATGGTGAGAAAACCTTCAGCATTTTTGTTCGGGGGAGAAGAAATCGAAAACAGTTGACACACCATGTTCAACCCAACCCCATCTCTCTCCGCCATGATCGTGAACCACTACAACCCAACCCCAACCCTATCTCTCTCACGCTGGTTGATCTTTCTTCCAACAAGTTTTTTTTTATGCTTAAAAAAAATATTGAGTCAACAGTATAAAAACCTACTATAATGGATAAAATGAGTGGAGCATCCATACTCAAAATAGGAACATTTTAAATGACTCCTTAATTTAAGTTAGGTTATGCAAAACTACTACGAAAGCTAAAATATATCTTATGTTGAAAAATTTCAATGGTCTTTGAACATTGCCTCCAACAGCTGGCAAAATGGGCCAACCCATCCCGATCGCTTCAATCTGCTAAAATACGAGACAGGGTGGATTGATCCGTTTTAAAAAATAGGTTGGAAGAGCTAACCCACCTCGCTTTAAGGCGGGTTGACCCGCATAAAAGATAAAATGAGAAAAAATAGATGAGTTGTAGGTCAATCCTAACTTAGTTACTACTAAAAAACAAAAAAAAAAAATTATATAAAAAATCAATAAATACTATAAAAAAATAATAAATAATAATGGTAAAAAATTACAAATCACATATCTAAAATATAATTTTTAAAATAGTTAATTAAATATTCAAACATAAATTATATAACATTTAAAGAGTTTTTTATTTATAGTATTACTTATCATTTTTTTTTAAAAAGAGCCAACCCGCCCCCGCTCCGCTTAACCCGCGGGTTATGCGGGTTGAAAAAAAAATATGAGTTCAATACTTGAACCTAACCCATAAAAAAATGATGAGTTGACGAATTAACCCGACGGGTTGAACCCGTTTTACCAGCTCTACCTCCAAGTTAATTATAGGTGAATAAAAGAAAGATTTATTTCATCAAATTGGATACTTTTTCTAAAAGCACCAAGCACATGATAAAGTAAAAAAAAGCAAATAGCAATTATGAAAAAAGAATGAAACAAGAGTAATGAGTGGGATGAGATGAGACGAGACGAGATAGGTGAAATGAGAAGAGACGAGATAATAATCCACATCCAGAGCATAAGCACAAGTTTAGATTCACAAAAATTCATCTCAAATAAATGCCAAAAGCTTACTTAATTCACACTCACCTAATTCTTTAAAACTTAAATGACTATAAATTAGATGACATTGAATGTCCGTTTGATTTTTAGAATTGAGCATAGAATTGGAGTTTGAAATTAGAATTAGACCTCTTAATTCTAATTTTTATGTTTAAAATGACATTTAAAATTAAAATTGTAATTTCATAAACCAATTTCATGGAATTGAAAAATAATTAAGTTAAGTCTTTCTCAATTCTTAGTCTATACTTTAAGAATTACTAATTTCATAACTTAAAAATTAAATTCTCTCTCTCTTCACATTTATTTATGAACAATCATATTTATTGAGATTCTATATTTTATATAAAAAATTATTTTTTATATTTATATAAAAAGTATTATGATAGTTATTTATTTTTCTCTAAAAAAATTCATGAAAAATTTCTTTATGAAAATAATATGACTATTATATTATAAAAATATTATTGTATGAATATTTTTATTAATTTTAATTTTGTAAATAATTTTTTAATATTTTAAATCATATTTTTAAATAATAAAATTATAATTAAATTTAAAATTATAATTTTTTATTTTAATTCTTTGATAACCCTAAATATAAAATTTAAAATTCTGAATCAATTCTAATTTTAAAAGAATTAAAATTAAAATTAAAATTTTATGTTTCAATTTTAATTTTATTATCTAAATAGAGCTTAAGTGATTTTGATGAATTTGTTTCTCCATGAATTTCAGTATGAAAATCAAACTTACGCAAACTCAAATGCTCATCTTCCATTCAAAATGAAAAATGAAACGCCTCGTTCAAACTTGAAGCAATTTTGTTCAAGATTAAAATTTCAAAACGCTTCAAATAAATATGTTATCATCTTATCTCAAATATTGAAAATTGTCCTTGTCCTTCCTGGTCTTTACAAGAAAAAGGTCGAAAAGAAGGAAAATAAATAAAAATCACTTGACCCCTTTCTCACTCAGAACTGAGTTGTGTCTTGTGTGTTGTTAGTTTTATTGCGGGTGTGTTTCCTTGGAATACGGGCTTTCTCCATGGACAAACCCAACCATGCACTCATAGAATAGAATCTCAAATCCTGTTCCTGTGACTGTGTTGTGTTATGTGTCTCTGTCATTCTCTTGGGAGAAGAACAAACCACAGACGCATTCTTGTGAACTTTTTCATTTGGACTCTTGCTTGCTACCAGGGTTTTCCTTCGATGCTCTCTCTCCTTTCCTTATAGTCCTGATCTCTGCACCCATTGAAAAGTACAATTCTTCCTTTCCTTTTCGAGAACCGCACTACACACGTTCTGAATGTGAACCCCCTTTTTCTTTGATCAAAGGCCAAAATGTCTCCACCTTTTGCTTCTTTGTGGGGTTGCTCTACCTCTAGGGTTCTTGTTTTCTCACCCTTCTGAGTTTGTGTGGCCTTCTTCAAATCATTCTCTTTTTTTGTTCACTTCTCCACAATTGAAAGCTGACCCTTCTGTTTTTGTCAAGCTCTGATCATAATTCCCAGCTCAAAATCCTAAATTTTCTCCTCATCCCTTGCTGATTTTGTCTCTAGGGTTTGTTCATGTTCCTCAAAGTCTGTTCCCCAAAAGGGTTTAAAGGATCAAGCTTGGAGTCACAATGCCGAATTTCAGAAGCTCCTACTCTGTAGTTCCGGACCCAGAATTGTACTTTTGAGCTTTAGTTTTGTGCTTTGCTTTGAGGTTTTGTTTCCAGTAGCATAGCTGATAGCTCCTCTTTCAAACATGGGTTGTGTCCATGGCAAGTGTTGTAGCCGCTACCCTACACCATCAGAGGGTGGCTCCCGGGACTACCGAGAACGTGGTCCTTACCGTTCCCAAAGGAAGCACATACTCACTCAGAGAGCACTGGAGTTTGTTACTGTCCCTTCCCACAACTTCACTTTGGAATACTCAGTTTTAACTCAGCGGGGATACTACCCTGACTCACCGGATAAAGAAAACCAAGATTCTTTCTGCATTAGGACTCAAATTCAAGGTAACCCAAGTATCCATTTCTTTGGTGTGTATGATGGGCATGGCCAATTTGGTAGTCAGTGTTCAAACTTTGTTAAGGATAGGTTGGTAGAAACATTGTCAAATGACCCTGCATTTTTGGCGGACCCTGTTAAAGCCTACACTTCAGCATTCTTGACAACAAATTACGAATTGTATGATAGTGAGATTGATGATTCTATGAGTGGCACTACCGCAATTACGGTGCTCGTTATTGGGGACACCCTTTATGTTGCTAATGTTGGTGATTCGAGAGCGGTGGTAGCTGTTAAGGATGGGAATCGCATTATCGCTGAGGACTTGTCCTCTGATCAGACACCATTTCGGAGAGATGAATATGAGAGAGTGAAACTTTGTGGGGCAAGGGTGTTGACTTATGACCAGGTGGAAGGGCTTAAGGATCCTGGTATCCAGACTTGGGGTGATGAAGAGAGTGAGGGTGGTGATCCTCCGAGATTGTGGGTTCCAAATGGGACGTATCCTGGAACTGCTTTTACAAGGAGTGTAGGGGATAATTTGGCTGAGACTATTGGTGTCATTGCTATTCCAGAGGTGTTAACGGTTCAGCTTACACCTGATCATCTTTTCTTTGTTGTTGCAAGTGATGGCATATTTGAGTTCCTATCTAGCCAAACTGTTGTTGATATGGTATGATATGCAACCTTTTTCTTCTTTAGTTATTTCTCTTTCCCTTTTAATGTCTAAACTTTACTAATTATCCAGATAATGTCTTCAGTGGTTGAATTTTACTCGCTGTAATGCTTGTAAAACCTATCAACAACTACTTTTAATGGAATTGTATGTTATCGGTTAATGGCTTGCAAGTTGCAATTAAAAACTAGGACTTGAAAATCTCGATGCAAACTATGTTGTTTGGCCTGTAGTTATGTTTATGGCTGTGCAGTAATGTGAAATATCTGTAAAAGCCTATCTATAGGAAGAGCTACCTATGTCATGAGAAATGCTGTTAAATATTAGATTCTAACGGTTTTAGCCCCTTGAGGAATTTAGCAGCCATAGGTTTCTTGCTCAGCATAATAATGGTTCATGTTCCGCATATTTCGGCAAATATAATTGTTTTGGAGTAAAATATACCAAAGGTAAAACATTGCTAAGGCGCCCCAAGGATGCCAAACCTCTAGAGCGCACTTGGTGAAGGACACCACCTTGTGCTCTCCAAGGACACTACGCTCCCTATAGTACCATGCTTATTGGGAAGCAACGCCCCTCCAGGGAACTACACTTTCAATGGATTGGTAGGCTTTTAAGTGTGGGATACTCCATCACGGCTTTAGCACCTTGGTAAAGAGTCCTAATTGAGAATATGGTATAAGTAGCTTCCGGCTTGGGCTCAATTCAAAGCTATAAATAGCGCTCTCCCTTTCGAAGACACAATAGCGTGCCCCAGCTCGCGAATACATCAGCGTGCAAGCGCCCCAACGCATGCGTGCATCGCACTGCTGTTTGACCTGGTCAACCCATCACCATCAACTTCACCTACCACCTTACCCATTGAAACACTCAACCTCCAAATGGTCAGATTCTAATTTGTCCACATCCTAACACACTGCTCCATATCTCCTCTATCTCCTTGGCTACGAGCTGTAAAGATAGCGACGTTGCAATGTGCCGTTTGCTGCCATGCATTTAATGCTTGACAGCAGCCTCTCACTAACAGACAAAATGCCACTCCTATAAATACCCTTTTCTTCCCAGCCATTCTAGACACCACATGAAAACCCCCACGCTATGGCGCCACCCTTGTACTTCCTTCTCTTCCACTATGGAACTCCACCATCTTCTCTCCATCGGCCTCAAAAGACCATGCCTTCAACTCTTGAAACCCCAACAGACATGTTACAACATTTTCATTACCCTTAAAGCCATGACCATTACTTCCAGCAAACCCAGCCAACGTGCTGTGGCATCCCAAGCTTTCATTAAAGTTGCTACTTACAGCTCCCATAAGAAGCCCGCTGGACTCATGCCCAAGTGCCTTGCACTATCCTACCTCAAGCTCTCAATGGGTGCCTCACTTGTTCTCTCATACCATCTGCTGGGGGCTACATTCTCATTATGTTACGTCTAAGCACACCAGAACCCGCTCTCAAGCTTTATACCCATAACAATAATAGACACAAAGCGTATGTTAAATTCTTAGCCATAAGTGCTGATCATATGTGGTTGGTGTATTACTTTGGCCTCTACCCTTCACATCTGTTTATTAGGATGTGCACAGAATTAGAATGTCTATAATTTGGTTTTTCTTTTTCAGTATAGATCTTAGCCATGAAATATTTTCTGTTTTGGTATGTGCTTTTTACTTTTTCTGCTTTCCTATCTGTGATATTTGTTGCTTGGAATAATATTCATATCTCTTTGCCATAAGTCACATAACTTAAATTGCAGTTTGCTAATATTATCTATCAACTGGTGCTTTGTCATGTTGACTACATATATTTATCAATATTATTCTGCATGTTTTGTTTCAATTATTGGATTTTATAACAATTTTCTTTAATGCTTTTTAATACCTAATTATTCTTTTGAGAGAAAAATATATGATTTAATGTAAAATAATCCTGTAACCATAGTCTAATTTTCTTTTCTAAGATGAATTTCTATTCTGATGTTTCTTTTCTAAGGCCTATTTGCGTATCATATGTATTAACTGCCATATTTCTGGAAGCATGATCTGTAAATAGTTCTTTTACATCGTAAATGTTTGCACAATCTTTGTAATTGTAAGTTGGTTGTTCAGTGAGAGAAACTTTAATTTTCCACTGCTTGCTTCTGATCATCGCTGATCTGTTGCATTTCTGTAGACAAAGATTTCAATGTTTACCGCCCTGTTTGACATATATTCAAAACTGTTGGTGGAAAAATTACCTTTCACTGGTTAACATTTCTAATTCTTTAGCACTAGGGTTGCGATAAATCTGATGGGTAGAACCTGGCTTATTGTGATCATGATTTAAAAGTTTTAACTATGTTATGATTCAATTCCTTATCTTGATAAATTCTATGATTTCTCTTTTATGGTGTAGGCAGCAAGCTATTCAGATCCCCGCGACGCATGTGCTGCTATTGCTGGAGAGGCATATAAACTATGGTTGGAACATGAGAACCGAACAGATGATATAACAATTATCATTGTTCAGATCAAAGACCTGTCTAATGTATGAATTACCTGAACATTCCTTTGGTCTCATTTGTTTTTTACATTTTCTTCATTTAGGCTTGTGTAAAGATTTTAAATTTGTAATGCGCCTTAATCTTCTAACCCCCCCCCCCCTCTCCCCCAATCCTCTGAAAAAATTGGTGGTAAGAAATGACCTATACTGTGAACCTACCTCCTTGAGGAGTTATCTTAGGCTAATCCTATTCAGATGATAATTTATTGAAGGTTTCTAGTATATCTGGATGTGGGGTAGAGGTTTGTAAATGACTGGTGGTTGATGAAGTTTAGTCAGCTTTGGTTACTTGTGGCTGCTATATGATGATCTATGGTTACCAGCCACAACAAACTAAAACTACTAGGCAAAAACACAGTAATATTTTACCCTTTTGTGTCTCAAATACATTTTCCCTTATGAGTATACTAGTCTGTAGTATGCAGAACCAAAAACTCTATTGGCGATTCAATCTTTTGTTTTTTATCCCATCATTTGATTGGCTTGTTTATCTAATTTTTGGTTTTTTTTTTTTTTTGATAGTCAGGTACATCTCGAGTCGGATCAGGTGAGATCAATGTTAGTACTGTGATGAGGGCCAAGAGGGGAAAGGGAACTTCTGAGATATCTGCTACCACTGGGTCAGATGTTTCTCGTTCTATAAGGAGCGGTTTCTCTGATTTTCAGTCTTGTCAGCATGTGGTCTCAATGAGAAGCCCAGCTATAGTGGTTCCCTCACCAGCATGTCAAAGACCAATTGAATTGGTACAGTCTCACTAGCATTATTTCATATTACTCATTTGATCATGATTTGTATAATAACATTTTTTCTTTTCTTTTTCCCCTTTTCAATTTGCAGTGATTGAAGAGAGGCTTTATGGAAGCTTCACCAAGTCTCCTTGTAATTTCTTCAAAGTGGTATATTTCTATGTTCTATCTTTTTGAGTCTCTGCATCACTGTCATAAATTTACTGGTCACTATATTAGTCATCGTGTCAAAATGCTGACTCAATTTTGTTAGGCTGCTCAAGGTCGCTGGTTTGAGGTACATCACCTTGCAGCAGAACGACCTTGCTCAGAATATAGAAAACATAGCTGGTCAATGGTCTTTTTTCTTCTGTTCTCAATCTTTTGCTAATTCAAGTTACATGTCATTTAACCATCCAGAGCAGAACCACTTCAGGAGAACGCTGAAACTCGATTTCCTGATGGGACTGCACCTCCACTCTCCAGATTTAAACATTGGTAGGGGATCTACAAAGAACTTTGAGATAAAGGAGAGTGGTGCAGGGAGATTGGCTGGTGACTAACTGACTTTCATTTGCATTGAATTGTGGTCAATGGTCATGGCAGGCCAGATGCTACATAGAATGTAAATTCGTTATCCTCATTCTCATGCTGATGCTGGATCCAGTGCATTCTTTAGAAATATATCTGGATTTTTTATTGCATTTCAAGATTAGTTTCATGTTCTTACTGCAAATTTGTAACTGAACAAATGGTTATGGGTATAGACAATTGACTCATTTTAACAACGTAATTGATATGAATTAGTGTTTCATGGGTTAAGACTCCGTTAAATGGAAATAATAACTTCTCGTAATAATTGCTAAGCATATTTTCATTTAGCAATTAAGAAAAGGATTTAAGTTGAATATATTGTTAGTGTAAAATTTTTTTATAATATCATTCAATTATTTGTTATGTCAAAAAATATTTGGCTTTTACAATAATTATCTCAATAGTCATATATGTGATTATGTATGATTGGTTGATGATATAAAAAATTTTATATTGACAGGGCATTAATGCATAAAAATTAAACTCTTAACAATTAATAATTTTCATTCCTTTTTCATAAATAATTATTTTTCACCCTAAAGTCTGAAGTATACTAGGTCTCTTTGAAAATTATTTGATCTTGGAATCGAATGACGTTGAAATCTACACTTCCCTTCTTTACAAAAGGGGATACCCTCTTTATAACAAATAATGATAATAATAATTAATATTATTATTCTTCATGATTTTGTTGGTATCAAGGTTGTTGAGTAATGTTATTATTATTATTTTTTAGTGACTAAATTTTAATTTTTATACAATCTTCTCGTATGACTAACAATCGGCACATTTTGAAGTATAAACAACATACAAGTACAAAGATAAAAGATTTAAGTCAAAATGAGTCATTAACGAAAAGATTTTAAAAAGATGGTGGAAGGAAATGCATAGTGGAGGGGATGGGCACGGTTGTTGTCGTACCTTATGTCACAATTCAGTCACGAAAGAGGGCAATGGTATTGGGGGGTGGGGACCAGTGCAGCAGCCCTCGTTTTACTTCTTTTTTGGGCAATTCTTACGTATTTCACATGTAGGAAGTTAAATTATTTTCTAAAATCATTTAAAAATTCATTAAATGCAATGCATTGTAAGTCTCCCTTCCCATGTCTTGTCTCCCATCTACGTGTTTTATTTACCTCGGAATCTCACCGCTGCTTCCAAAGTTCCACTCCCCATGGCATGGACCACACTGCAGCATTCAGAGTCCATACCTAACTCATCTTGTCCTCCAAGCTTTGACGATCTTAATCCTAAACGCTACTACTTGTTTGATGAGTGATGCGGCTCACACATTAACCAATCAATCTAAAATCCTGTGTCTAGAGATACTTTTGGTGCCAAACACAGATTCTTCTTCATCAAGTGTTAGTGCAAATATGCAATAATGCTCTGCTCTCAGTCTATTGTGCTCTTATTTTCTAAATAAAAAGTCAATATGATTATGAAAATTTATTTCCTTTAAAGTGTAAACGAACATATTTGCGGAAAGTGGAAATATTAAGAATAACAGATTGGCTTCATTTGAAGGTCTTCTTTTACTGAAAATTAGTAGTTGCACATTTTTCAGTTTTTTTAAAATATTTGTTAACTTCTACAGTGCAATAATAATTTAGGTTTTAAACTGTGATGGACACTAGAATTGTCAATTTGCATGTTTTATCAATAATAAAGATCCTTCCTAAAGTATATATTTATTGTATTGCAGGATATGTTAAAATTTCTCTACTTAATTATGCGCAAAGGCGTAAAAAATAGAGGTATACAAATAACACGAGTTTTTGAATAAAGTAGTACAATTTTATAAACTATTTATTAAATTAAAGTAATTTTAAAATTATTTATCAGTTTGAGATTTTTTTTGTCACGTTAACAAGGAACCTCATATTTTATTTTATTTTTTGTTATATCATGTAAAGAGTAACTTAAAATTATTTTTTCCAATCAAAAGTAAAAATCACCATAATTTCAAATTATTACTGTACTTTTAGTTAAAACAAGAATCAATTTAATAATATTTTAATAAAAAAAGTAAAAGAGCAAGATCAAATTGTTCTTTTTAAATTGTGTCAATCGTATTCCTTGTCGTATTAGAAGAATCAATTTAATATTATTTAAAAATTTGGGCATAAAAAAAATTGAGAGTTAGAATCATATGATTACACATTCTAAGAAGTTTCTCATACATAATGTTCTTGGGATAGTGTTATTTAATTTATTCTTGTTTGTCTTTCATATCAAACTTCGATGTAAGGAAAGATTTTGTTCTTATTACATAGTACCAAAAATAAGCATATCACATATTTATCAACTTCAATAGAAGTAAAACCTTCATCAATCAAAATTTGATTAAATTTTTCATGCCATTGTTTTGGTGCTTGTTTCAAACCATATAAGGATTTGAGAAGTTTACAAACTTTATTTTCTTGACCCTACGAATTACACATCCTTCAGTCATTTGTCATATAAATTTCTTCTTCTAAATCACCATTTAAGAAAGCAGGTTTTAACATCCATTTGGTGAATAACAAGTTTGTAAATTGAAGCCAAGGCTATCAAAATCCAAATTGAAGAAATTCTAGTCACAGGAGCAAAGGTATCAAAATAATCAATATTTTGTTTTTGAGTAAAACATTTTGCTATAATCTAGCTTTGTATTTTTCAATCAAACCATCACACAACTAAACCAAGTCATTTTGAAATAGAATCAATTTCGATTTTTTTCTTTCCAAAATTGAGATCGAAGATAAAATAGCTTAAAACGACAAAGGATCATTTTCAACAAGATAAGTATAAAAATTATTTCCAAAAGATGATACTTTTCTTTGTCTTTACTCCTTCTCAAATCCTCATATTTATTTTCTAAAGAAATATTTTTTAAAGATTGTTTATTTCACCAATTTTTACTCCTCATTTTTCGATGTCGGTCCCCTCCTTTACCACATACTCATTTTTTTACCAAAATATTCGCTTTGATTTCCCACAAAGGTTACTATCTTGTCGATTCAATTGTACACTTTAATACTCTTTCATTTTCACTCTACCCTTTTCATTGTTACACTTTCATTCTCTTGATTTTTTTATCTCTCATCTTTCATGCACCTTATTAATTGAACGTGGACCCGAGTATGAGCTCATGAAGTATGAAACATTCATCTAATTGAATCTGGAGAGTTAGGTAAGTGTTTTCATATATTATTTTAAAATATATATATTTTTAATTTAAGTTATTTAAGAAATTAGATAAAAATATTTTTAATAATAAATAAATTAAGGATCCAAATTTAATATAGGTGAATGGTTAGGATTAAGGGTGCTCATTGGCACAAAGACATTATTTTTAACTTTATCTTGTCGATTCGAATGACAAATCCCAAATTTTCCCAAATTTGATAATAAAGAACTTTCCCTTAAATTTATTATAAGTCTACCACCCATTTGTTCACACCGGTCAAATCTAAGGAGCATGATGACTGGCTTTCCACAAACATAGCAAGCACCTTTTCTTTTGAAAGTGGGATTAGTAACTCTAGGAAAGTGATCCCGGTGATTTATTTTGAATTATTTGTAATTTATTATTAATTTTCATAAAATTATAAGTTATAATATATTATGTAACATCAGATAGGGTTGAGCCAACTTGAAGCATGGCTTGAACCCGACCCCAAAAAAATACATCGGGCTTAATTTGAAAAACCTAACCCGACCAAATTAACTTTGCGTTAAGTTATTGGGTCAGACCATGAGCATCCTTAGTAATGATTAACTCATTGTTAGTGAGTTAACAACATCTTAATAGAAGGGTCGATTGAAATAATAATTAAAGTTTAGAGAATAATTGAGACAACTTTAGAGTTCATCGTGGTTATTTGTAAAGGACTTAAAGTTAGGGTGACTTAGTGCACTTTTCCCTTTCTATTAATATGAATTGTTTGTAATCATGTTATTCTTATTAATTAATTAACTTATCTATTACATTATATGTATATGTTTGTAATATTGTTATTTATTAATTTATTGTTAAATAATATGAATACAATTTTTATGCAAGGTTAGAATAATTATTAAATATTAATTAATTTTTGTAACATTTTATTCATATTATTAAATAATTTATTGAATATAATTTTTTTGCAAGGTTAGAATAAAATAATTTTACACTATTATTTAATAATGCGTTGATACATTATTTAATGAGTTTGACAAAGTAAAAATTTATATGCATTGTCAATTTCATTAAATAATGTAACAACATATCATTAAAAAGAATTGATATTGTTATATGCAAAAAAACTTATCATGCTTCATGAGCTCATGCCTGAGTCTACATTCAATTAATAAGGTGAGTGAAAAGTGAGAGATAAAAAAAATTAACAAAATGAAAATGAAAGAATAAAAATGAGTATGTGGAGAGCAAGTAATGAAAAATCTTAATAGAAATTAAAGTTTAGAGAATAATTGAGACAACTTTAGAGTTCATCGTGGTTATTTGTAAAGGACTTAAAGTTAGGGTGACTTAGTGCACTTTTCCCTTTCTATTAATATGAATTGTTTGCTTAAAAAAGAGGAATTTGTTAGAATTGGTGAACTACATGACTACATGTCACTTTAAGTGTAAAGAGCAACTCTAAGTTATTTTTTCATTTTTTTATTAAAATATTATTAAACTTAATTATTCTATACTTGACTGACACAATTTAAAAAGAGTAACTCGATCTTGTTCTTTAACTTTTTTATTAAAATATTATTAAGCTTGATTCTTCTTTTGATTGAAAGTACGATAGCAATTTTTTGTAAAGAGTAACTTCAAATTACTTTTTACATAACGTGGTAAAAAATAAAATAAAATATATAATTTTTGTTAACATGACAAAAAGGACTTCAACCTGATAAATAATTTTAAAATAATCCAAATTTAATAAATAATTTATAAAATTACACGATTTTGGTAAAAAAAAGCCCAGTAACATTGTCCATTTCGAGATGTGCACCTTTAGTCCGGTTCCTCTCATTACTGCATGTAGTAGGCAACTGTTGTGATTATTGTCACAGGTTCCAAGTCCAAATACTAGTTACATTCTTTAATTGGAGTACGATCACAGTTCCACTTAGTCTCCACATTAATTTGAATATTTCAAATATATTACCAATTTAATATTGGAAAAGCATGTTCGTCCACTATGTCCAATAGTTAACACATTAGTTGTTTCTTTTTGTCTCCTAAGTGAATATTACATTTCTTTTGAGACTTGGCTGTTAACTCCTTTCCACTACTTGTGAGCTCGGAGATAGGGAGGAAACGAACTAACAAAAAAAAAAAGCTTATCGTAATTTACTTATCGTAAAAAATTTCCTATAAATCAACATTGGATTAACATTTTTGGTCTCTTTTTGCTTTAGTTAAGGATACACACAAAAATAAAAGCATAGAAAAGTCACGTGCCCATCAGAAGTATACAAACAGCTTCTTATCTATGCCATCTTGTAGCAAGTTACATTGCTCCAACAGCTTGCTTAACTTATCAGCTTCTTTGGTTGGTTTCCCATTCACTAATGCTCCACTGTTAGCATTGTTTAAACCATTTGTGCAAGCTGTATTTATGCTAGGCAATTTATCAAGTCGAAGATTGCTTTCAGCATCCCTCAGGTTAACAGTCTCATGAAATACATCATTTGAATCCCTCTCTGGAAGATGTTGAAGTGCTTCAAGCCTTGGCTGACCATTAACAGGAAGAGGAGAGTTGCAGCTAACACTAATTATTTCATCTAAAGAAGCGTTCAGATAATAAGATGAAGGTAAACTTGCTTCAAAGCCCACATCCAGATCCAAACTTGGAAGAGCAACATGATGACATTCTGAGATGTAAGCCATGGAGATTTCTCTACTAGATAAACCCATTAATCGCCAGTTGAAAATTCGACGAAAAATCATACCCCAATGTGGAACTACATGATACCTTGAGCTACACAGTTCAAGTCTAGCACAGGTTTGCATTGTGACACGTGCCTCTTTGGTTGCCAATGAAACTCCCATCATCTTACTAGTATGAGTCAGGTACTGGATCAAGCAATTTTCAAGCTGTATCCTCTGGTTCTCAATCTCATGTCCAACTTTACAACCTCTGGCCAACCAGGACAAATCATCGGGAAAAGTGGGGAGCTTACAGTTTTGCAAAGCACAAATAATTGGTTCAGTTTTCACATTTGAGCTCCACCCCAAAGTTGGCAAGTACCTTTTTACTACTCTATCTTCATCACAAGACTCGTCAAGTAAACCAATCTCTGGACATGGCCAACCAGCAGGATTTGAATTGGCAGCAGCAATAATTTCCTGCAATGAGCAATCTAAGGCTTCATTGAACAATGAGATAAAGTCATTAGGACCCAACTTGGAGTTACCGATGATGTCCTGCACCCCTGAGAAGGAATTAAGATGTCTGCGAACAAGTTCTCGTATTTTCACAGAATGAAGGTTGGGTTGCAAGGGTGATTCTCCAGCCAGCCACTGCAGCCCCTCTCGTAACCGTCTATCACTGAAAAACCCAGCCAAGTGTTCCATCTGCTGGTTCTCAATGAGGAAAACAAGCAGAAAGCTACTAACCCGCAATTTATCAATGTCTTTAAGGCCCAGTTCATTAATTATAACAGAAGAGAACCCTTCGTCATGTGAGCCACATAAGATCAGTAGAGGCAATTGAGCCCCAGAGGGAATTGACATCAGAAGATTATGGAGATGAACTCTCTGAAGTTTCCATGAGATGCTCTCAGACACGAGAAACAAAACTGCACTTGCTCCAGATACTGCCTCATCTAGACTACCAAATGCTGTATCCCTAACAAGAGACAGGCAGCAGGTAGGATCAATGGCAGATTGACTAGAAACCCATTTCCTCCACATTGCCAAGCCAGGAGATGAAATAACCACATCATCGTCATCACTAGAAGGCATGAGCTTTGAGGTTAACCACAAGCCTGCTGCCCCCATTTCATATCCGCTGTTCATCTGAGAACATAGAATAATTTTCCAGCACAAGCATTTAGCATCTGAATTTCTTCTGCCTAGTGTACCAGCAATTATATCTGAAACATTAAGTCTTGCCCATGATTTTTCCTGTTTTTCATATCTCTCCCTCATAGCTATATCAATGTCAAACTTGTCAAAGTTACCAGGTTGCTACATTGAAAAAAGGAACCACCAAAGTCAATAATAAATAAATCAAGTCAAGGTTAGGTATTCACAAAAATCCTAGTACAGCAAATGAAAATTGCTAAATGGTATTTATATTGATGCACACTGTCTTAACGTTTAATTATGGAATATAGGTTTGTCATTAGCTAAAATGTCCAATTAGAAATTCAAGTGATGAATCAACAAAGGGTTTCATTGTTTTTATTCAGTAGCAAGAACCACCTTTATTTTTAAAGGAAGAACCATTAGAAGCAATCATCTTTGTTTCACTCCCACCCCCAACCCCCTTCCCCTGGCAAGAGCAATTTACTGAAAAATTCACGAAAGCCTACCAAACTTACATCTATATAATGTCGAATTGGGGGGCCCAATGGCAATGAGTCTAGTGCAGCATTTGATGCTAATTGCCTCTGTTCACGTAACATCCTTAATTTTGACACTCGCCTCCTCCATAACCTGACAGGGAAAACATGGAAGAATAATGTGTTTATAAAATATAATGACTTAAAAATAGTAATAAGTAGGACATATGCACAAGTAATTCATATGCTAAAACTCTAAAGCTGTGTAATGAAACAAGGCATGAAAACCTTAAGAACAACTTCAGCTTGGCCTCAGCAATTTCTTCATCTTGACAATTTTTTCTAACTTCATGAATTTCATCTTCATGTTCTTGGTGAATAAGCAGAGACTCATCCTTGGATACACCCTGTACCGCAGGAGGCGGCACAGCAAAACTATTAGCCAATGAACTTTCAGGTGGAGCTGGTTTTGGAACAATCTCCAATGGCCTTCTATCCACATCAGAGTGCAAGTTTCTCTTTGGAGAGCCTCTGTCAATCAAATCAGAATTGATCCTCTTCAAAATGTCAATTCTAGTAAGTTGTGGGTCAGGTATAATATTAGGAAACGGGAAGCTCAACGGCGATGGATGAGGAATAGCCATATTGTGATCTTTTCCACTGTCTTGAACACCATGCATTTCCTTAAATGCCTTTCCTGATTTACCATCTTTAGGGGAGAAAATAGCTTCAGAGTCTGACATTTTCTCATCAAGCTTCTGGACAGAACTATCATTTTCAACAGATGAAACTATTTGTGGCTCATGCTTGTATGCCTTCTTCATCTGAATCTCTTTCATAGTATCAACAGGCAGTGATTCAGCCTGAATTGAGGGTGCAGCATCCTCGATTATCCTTCCAGACCTTTTCTTGTGCACAAGTTTGGAACACTTTGTGGGATAGTCATTATCAAGATTGAGAAATGGGCCTTCCTTCACCATGTATGGTTCACCAAATGCTTTTAGCAAGAGTCCATGATACTCCAAGAGTCCTTCTATGCCTTCATCCTAATTATAATGACAAAGGTAAATGCAAGAGGAAGTTGGAAAATCTTGCTACAACCCCCCCCAAAAAAAAGGTAAAACCCCCATGCACACACAAAAACAAAAAGGAAAAATAGGAAAGCATCCATAGACATCTATCCATGAAAAATACCTCCATAGCAAGCCAGTTAGCAACATGAGCAACAGGGAGACCTTGGTTATTCTGTAGACCAGAATGTAGAGAAGCAAGCGCCTGGGTACGCAACTGGTAAAAGTGACACAAGACATAAAGTTTAAGATTTCTGATCAGATGTAGCTTAGTCACATAATTACCAAAACCATAACTAAAGTGAATTCCACAAATTTCTTTTCACTGATGTATAGCAGATTCAAAGAGGTCACATAAAATCATATTAATTTTACCTAGTTATCCTTCTAAAAATTAAGCAACCTGAGACAGATATTTTATACAAAACTAAGCAAGAAAAATCATGCTTTTCAGCATGAAAATATTGTCACATATCATGTAATTGATTGTGAACTGCATATACAACTTATTCATTTTAGAGAAGAAACTACAGCAGTTTGTCTCCAATCAACTTAAACAATTTCCTACATTGACTGCAATGATTAAGTAAATGAATACCCAGTCTACACATGGCAGCCCTAAGCTTTATAAGGACATGTCCAATCATAGCGTCTTTGTTTAGCACAAAATAAAAGACAAGAATATCCCATACCTTTGCAAAGTGAGCATGCATTAGACATGCTTGAAGATAAGTAGCTTTCCTTGCAAGCCGAAAGAAGGCAATAAAATTACCTGTTCTGCAAGCTCTGCAAAGGCAAACAACAAGGAATGGTCAGACTGCAAACATGACAACAAAACAAGTAACTAATTTCTATGGGAATTACAACCTTGCTACATTGCGGGCAAATAGAACTTCAGGAGTCTGCCTTATCTCTGGAGTCATCTTAGCAAGATCCAGGGAGAGCTCTGCAGGTTCAACCTAGCATAACTTGCTTATTTTCTAAGGTTTTTACATAGCAAATGGTCTTAAAGATCAAAGCACCACAAAGGCCACTTACTTTATAACCAGGGTGCTTATCCAATTTAAGAAGAGCATAATAGCCTCGAAACTCTTTTTCTGTGGGCACATCTATTCCTTTCTTTCTGTGATCATCATACATCTGGAACAATTCAACTGAAGTTTTGTTCATCTGTTCAATATTGAGGTGAGCATCAAAGCCCTCGGAAAATCCCTCTCCTTTTGTGTATTCACATAATTCATGCATTGCAATTATGTGTAATTTTATCTGAAACCACAGAAATCAACAGCTTCATTAGTCTTCATAATCATCAGATACTGCTTTGCACACATCGGCAAGCAGATGCATGTTCTTGATAAAGCTAATTGAACTTTTGGAAAACTATTCTACCAAGGAATAAATATGAAACTGATGTATATAAACACCAAATCTATGTATTTGGTATTGACTGTCTGAATAAATATAGCTTTTAAAAAACTATCAGAAAAACCTTGATATTATCACTTAAATAAGAGCAATAATCTGGCTTTTATATTTATTATTATAAAAAAAGAATGAATGCTTATTTTGGTAGACATGATCTTGATGAATACTATATAAGGATTAGCCAAACAGACTGGCAAGTCAAGGCATCTGACAAGTGCTGCATGTTGCCGTGACCAACAACAACTTAAGGCAGTAATGTCACAACACCAGGCATGACTAAAACAAAAGGAAAATTTCAGAAAGAAAAAACCAACAGATGCCCAAGTTCAAAAACATATGTGGGCCTGTGGTTCGCGCAATCAAGAATAATTCAGATAGCATAACTTAGATTAACAAGAGATAATTTACCATCGCTCCAACCCAAGCAGGGTCCTAAGTGATAAATTCATGTTGCTAAAATTTAATAGCACACAAAGTAAGAGTTACATATTTCCATTGGTAAGCAGTTAATGTGTCCCCAATGGATTTTGAACCCAAGGTCTTTACCATGCACCTTCATTCATAAAAGGAATGACTAGAACCAAAAGTTAATGGACATGTATGCAAACAGACACAAATAATATGGCCACAAGGAAGTACCATCTGTTCCAGCATAGTAATAGCCCCTTGATTGAAAATGTGCTGCATTCTCAGGTCCATACGAATTGCTCTCATCCTGTCCCACAAGAAGTTATATACACCAAGAAACCTCTCATCATAAGGCTGATCTAGCAAAGTGAGCAGATAATCCAATGTCTTCTGCAAGATGGGCATAGGCCGGATCAAGCTTGATTCCCTCTCTGCTGTCCTAGTATACTGTCATGAATGATGATTTGTGTTATTAATAATACTTAAAAAAGTATTAAGCTGATTCGCAGGAAAAACAATAGTATTAGTAATATAACAATCACCTTCTTAACAGCAAGAAGTCTGCTGGTTACATTTCTATCCCCATCCAAGCGTTCATACTGGTCAAGATCCCCTTTTCTTTCACGTTCTCCCCTCTCTGACTCTGAAACACAAATCAAATAAAAATGAAAATGAAACCATATGCTTATAATCCCCATGAAGTAGAAGAATTCCCAGCTTGGAAATACTAGAAAATTAAAAGAAGGAAAATGCTAGATAGCCAGAGTTTTTTTGCCAGAAATTTTGCTAGAATGAGTTGGTTTGCTTATTAACTCTTGGATGGATGAGTGGTCCCTACCACTTTATCTCATCCAACAACCACCCTTGAATTTAGGTTAATTCTGTCAAAATTTTGGCTAAATTTTTCAGGCTGTGGCATTACTCTTAAACTTCAAAATGAAGTTAACATTGGACTTCTCTCAAGCTGGACTTTTCCACCCCAAAAACAAATAAAGAATTCCAGAAGTTTCTTGAAAAAAATCCATTGCAGATTTGGAATTTGAGATCAGATGGAAATATAGCAATTGTCACAAGTTCACTCTTAGATTTAAAATCTGAGAAATATACCAGGACACATATCTGGACATAAGCCAATAATTATATTGGATGTTTCGAAGCCTTCATAATCAGAAACAGCATGGCCATTGGTAAAGTTGCCAGCTGAATCCATTAAATGCCCCCCCACATATTTCTGCTCCAACACAGACTGTTCATGTCTATTTGCAGAAGCTTTCTGGTCCGCAACATCAGCATTATTCTGTTCAGATTTGCTTAGTTCTACCTTGAAGCGAGCTAAACGCTTTGCCTTGGCTAACATTTCGCTGAACAACACAATAAGAATAAAGATCCTTAAAAAAAAATTAAGATAAAATACACGCATATTGGACAAAAAATGATGCCATTGTACCTAATATCTTACCGTTCAGGGTTGACTTCTGAGATGGAGTTTCCTTCAAGGGTTTCATTGGCTGAAAATGACGGAGGAGGCGACCTTGTTCTTTTAGGAGCAATGGAGCTGATGGGCCTGCTTATAACGGCTTCAGAAACACTAGATGGCACAGACTTTTGGTGAATTTGAGAATGAGGGCCAATCCCTAGAACATTTGATGTACTTCCCAATCTAGGAGGAGATATAGAAGGCCTGGAAGAAGAACCACAAAACAGGCTCAACAAATGCATATTCTGTTTCATTCTTTATAAATGAAATATAATTGCTATAGTAGCAGAACATATGCACTCACACCTGCAAGCTAATTTATAATTTTCAAAACACCAACAACACTAAGCTCAAAAAACATTGATAATTAATGACAGCTGCCTGCTAGGCTATACTATAATGTTGGCAAACATAAACCATCATTTTCATATGTAGAAAGGAAAACAAATTGTAAATTTCCCTTTTGCCAACAGAAAAGTTAAGACAAACTTTCCTCATCTTTGTAACTTAAACACAATGCTCCTATGTATAATGAGAGTTCTCTGTCTCTCACTCGCTCTCGGTATCCATTGTGCCTTAGGGTATGCCTGGATTGGTGAAAAGTGAGGGAATGGAGTAGGGTGTAAAGTGATTCCACCATTTGGAAGATAGATGATTTAGGAAGGGAGAGAGTGGCATGGAATGGAGGGGGATGCATTTGCCCTCAGTACCCATGAAGTAGCCAATTTTTGTCACATCATTTTGTTTATAAATAACGGTGACTTTACTGCTTTTCTTTTTCTTTAGCTTAATATTTGTTATATGTGGAGAATATTATAATTTCAAATTAATAACTTTTTCTGAAAAACCTTTTCCTACTTTCTCATCTAGCACAAAGCACTGTTTTGGCAAAAATTACTTTTGAGATTAAGACCTCTACAAACAGAAATTAATCCAAAATGTAACCAAACGCTTACTAAAGCAGTTTACAAATATTTCAATTTGCAGGTAATTCTACGGTTCATATATTTGGAATTGGATATCCATATTTAGTAAAATGTTTGCTAGAAAACTACAGGTAGCTTAGTCTTCTTTAAGATTTAATTCTGCTAGGTAGAATGAAAATCAAATATACTGCTGCTGCCATAACTCTATATAAACTATGATACATCCAATTTTGCTAGACAATCTTTCCCAAAGGAATAACAAAATAGCAACTACACTAATAACACTACTACAGTAACAAGGACAGGTGGAAAAATAAAAAATATAAAATCCATGGCATTACCTTCTAAAGTCTTTATGAGCAACATTAAAATTTTCCCATCTGTTCGCAGATGGTGAAGGAGGGGACCTAGTTCTCTTTGAGGCTTGACCATTAAGTTCTTTTGTAAAACTATGCTGAGGATTCTGAGAACCAATAAATGGAGAAACTGAGGACTGGAGTTGATGGTTCGAAAAGTTAGCATAATTGGCCGACAGACTGGCCTGGCTATCCAATGTGCTGGGAGCTAAAGCTGGCCTGGGTAACAAAAATAACTTGATCTAAGGATAGAAGTCATTATATTTAAAGTGCTGTGACCAGCAGGCCAAAAACTAGATGGTGCAATTTATATCCAAAGAATATTTGGAAAATACTAAAGCAGAGGAAACCCAAATTCTAGAGCCCATTCATTTCCTATACTAACGCATCCAAATGTACAACTAACCCAGGCACGAAAGCATTGTTATACTGATAGAACTGGTAGAACTAAGAACAAATTTACTGAATTTCCTCTGTATTATTGATGACTTCTCTGTGGAAATATTCCCGAACAGAGATAGGATTACAAGAATTGAGAGAGAAAGACTGAGAGAAAGAAATGAAAGAATCCTGTCAAGATTTCGAGAGCTTGACTCTCTCCCTAACCAACTTCCAACCGAATAACTGCCCTAGACTTTCCCTCTCCTTTCTATTTATAGACAAACTGACTAACTAACCATCCAGCTGTGCTGAACCACATGCTGTTGGTATTGTTTTAGAATGCCTACGTACATAAGTCTGTTTAATTGGAGGCTTATAGCTAACAATACTCCCCCCCAAAAGTTTCACCTTGTCCTCAAGGTGAAAAAGAGGAAACTGGTTCTGAATTGTATCAAACGACTCCCATGTAGCTTCAAAATCCAGAAGGTCTTGCCACTGTATCAAAACCTCAACTTGCCCGGAAGGACCATTGCGGATAGACAAGACCGCAGCAGGTTCCACACGCAATTCCAAAGTATCAGACAACATCGGGGGTAGAGGTTGTGAAGTGACCGAGGGACCGAGAGCCTTCTTGAGCAAAGACACGTGAAAAACAGGATGAACTCTGCTCTCAGGTGGAAGATCTAACTGATAAGCGGCTGAGCCTACTGACTTACTGATTTTGTAAGGGCCATAGAACCTAGGACGAAGCTTTTCATTCACCTTCTTAGCAAGGGACCGCAATCTATAAGGTTGGAGTTTAAGATAAACCCAATCTCCCACTGCATATGAAACAGATCTGCGGTGCTTATCTGCATAAGTCTTCATTTGATCCTGAGCTTTGAGTAAATTTGTCTTGAGATCATGAAGAATAGTATCCCTTTCAGCCACCAAAGAATTGACCTCTTCCACACTCGAAGGAATTGTAGTACCTTTAAGAAGCTGTGGAGGATCCCGACCATAAAGAGCCTTGAAAGGAGTGAGTTTAGTTGAACTATTATAGTTGGTATTAAACCAAAATTCAGCCCAACTTAACCAGCGTGGCCATTGTTTAGGCTTGGTTCCTGTTAAGCAACGTAAGTACGTTTCCAAGCATCGATTGACCACCTCCATTTGCCCATCGGTTTGGGGGTGATAAGCAGAGCTAAACTTGAGTTTAGTGCCAGCTAACCGGAAAAGCTCAGTCCAGAAATGACTTAAAAAGACCTTATCCCGATCGGACACAATGGTGGAAGGAAACCCATGTAAACGAACAATCTCCTGGGTAAATACTTCTGCTATATCTTTAGCAGTGAAAGGGTGGCTAAGTGGTATAAAATGAGCATATTTAGTGAATCTGTCCACCACCACTAAGATAGCATTCTTGCCATGAGCTTGAGGGAGCCCCTCTATGAAGTCCATGGAAATATCATTCCAGACTTGAGTAGGAATTGGAAGAGGCTGTAACAACCCTGCAGGAGACAAGGTTTGATACTTATTCTGCTAGCAAGTGGCACAAGTAGCCACAAAATGTTGAATATCCTTCCTCATACCCTCCCAATACACCAAAGCAGCAATTCGCTTATAAGAGCGAAAAAAACCAGAATGACCTCCCACTGCTGAACCATGAAACTCCTGGAGTAACAAAGGAATTCTGGAAGAATTTCGAGGTAAAACCAGTTTTCCCTTATACAATAATTGTCCATTCCGAAGAGAGAAACCTGGATGGGAAGTAGAATCCCTTATCAAGTCCTGAATAATAGCTTGCAACTTGGCATCCTGCTGGACTTCATCTTCCCACTCCTGGAAATCGGAAAACTGGACTATGGAAAGGGCAGCATAAGTCATGCGGCGAGAAAGAGCATCAGCAGCTCGGTTATCACATCCAGGCTTGTATTGGATTTCAAAATCAAACCCCATTAATTTTGAAGTCCATTTGAATTGTTCCTCTCCCAAAACTCTTTGTTCTGTGAGGAATTTTAAACTCTTTTGATCTGTACGGATGATAAAATGCCTCCCCATCAAGTAATGGCGCCATTTCTGCACTGCCATCACAATGGCCATCAACTCCCTCTCATATACAGATCTGGATTGACCCCTTTCTGATAAAGTTTGGCTCAGAAAAGCCACAGGCCTACCTTCTTGCAATAATACAGCACCTAGACCTTTATTTGAGGCATCTGTTTCTATGACAAATGTCTTGGAAAAATCAGGAACCATAAGAATTGGTAATTCAGCCATAGCTTTCTTTAGAGCCTCCATTGCTCCTTGTGCCTCTGAATTCCATTGGAAACAATCCTTCTTCAATAATTGAGTTAAAGGTCTGGCCAACTTTCCATAATCTTGCACAAATCTTCGATAATAACCAGTAAGTCCCAAAAAACCCCGGAGTGCCTTGATATCTTTAGGAATAGGCCAAGTGGACATCACCTCCAGCTTCTTTGGGTCAGCTGCTACCCCTGCCCCAGAAATGATATGACCTAGATATTCCAATTTTCTCTGACCGAAACTACATTTCTTTTTGTTAGCATACAATTGATGATCCTTCAATACTTGCAAAACAGCCTGCAAATGTCTCCTATGGTCTAGTTCACACTTACTGTAGACCAAAATATCTATCAAGTGTTGGTTCCCCTTTTAACACTTTAGTTCCATTGGCTGTAGGGACTTTGAGTGTTAATTCCTTAAAATTGGCCCTTATTTCTCCTAAACCCGCAAGTCATTCCATTCCCAGAACCAAATCAACTCCTCCTAACTCAAAAAGGAAGAAATCTTGTTGGACCTCCAATCCTTGTATCTGGAGAATCAACTGACAACAAACCCCTCCACATTTAATCTTCCTACCATCACCAACTTCTACTGTATATGGACCAGTTTCAGTGACGCTTAATCTTTTTTTTCTTACCAACTCAGTTGATACAAAATTATGAGATGCACCACAATCCACCAATACCACTATCTTTTCTCCTACTAATTCTACCCATAGTTTGATGGATTTCTTGGAAGTCAGTCCGATTATACTATACATAGACAACTGTAAAGCTTTAAATTCCAAACCTTTCTCTTCCTGAATATACTCCTCATTATTTTCTCCATCATCCTCCTCTAAAATTAATACCTGGAACTGTTTATGGGCACAAACATGACCAGGACCAAATTTTTCATCACATCTAAAACATAACCCTTTTCTCAACTTCTCCTGCATCTCTGCATCAGTTAATCTTCGAAATCCTCTGCCTCTAGAAGAACTAGAAGAACCAGTTGTTCTAAGATTATTAGAATTTCCACTAGAAAATTCTCCCCCAGTTGCAGATTGATTCTGATTACGAACCCCAGTTTCCCAAGTCACTGTTCTTGTATGATTATAATTCTTAGGATTTCCTCCTCCCTTATTCACCCAGGAACTACCTTTACTCAGCAAGGTGTTTTTCTCATCGATTCTCTGTGCATAATCCATCAATTCAGGCAAATTCTCCACTCTATGGAGTTTCAACTCGGCTCGTATCACTTCTTTGAGGCCATTAAGGAAAATTCCCTTCAAGTATTCCGGTTCAGCGCTTCTAAGGGGACCTGCATACAACTCAAATTGTTCTCGATACTCCTCCACCGTCCCTGTCTGTTTGAGACTCAATAATAGTTCATATGGACTTTGTATCATGGATGGCTGAAACCTCCTCACAACGGCTGATCGGAAATCGTTCCATGTAGGGTTCTTCGCACAAAATTCCCACCACTGATACCAAGTCAGGGCTTTTCCTTCCATGGCTACCATTACCGCTTGAAGCTTCTGTTCATCATTCATCCCCTTTAATTCGAAATAACGCTCCACCCTATTTGTCCATCCGTATGCATCGTCTCCTTCAAAGATCGGAATCTCAAGTTTCCTCCATCGTTCTTCACGATTTTGGAAATTTCCGTGATTTTCCGTGCTAACGTCATGATCGGAACGACTTCCCCCGATCGTTTCATGACTATCATTACGGCTCGATAACCCTCGCACTGTCTCGATCAACTCGCTCAGTTGTCTTCTGGTCTCCACTCTCTCGAGTCGCTCCTCATCCACCAGTCGTTTCAATTCGTGCAACTCCTCGCGCGCTGCGATGAGACCTTCATACCCACGCTCCAGAAATTCGAGTCTTGCATCCATTCCTCTTGTAGACACCATGAATTCCCTTCAGAATCGAAGAGCTTTGATACCAGTTGATAGAACTGGTAGAACTAAGAACAAATTTACTGAATTTCCTCTGTATTATTGATGACTTCTCTGTGGAAATATTCCCGAACAGAGATAGGATTACAAGAATTGAGAGAGAAAGACTGAGAGAAAGAAATGAAAGAATCCTGTCAAGATTTTGAGAGCTTGACTCTCTCCTTAACCAACTTCCAACCGAATAACTGCCCTAGACTTTCCCTCTCCTTTCTATTTATAGACAAACTGACTAACTAACCATCCAGCTGTGCTGAACCACATGCTGTTGGTATTGTTTTAGAATGCCTACGTACATAAGTCTGTTTAATTGGAGGCTTATAGCTAACATATACACAAGAAGAATAGTAGAGTAACAATCAACCAACAAAACAGTGAAACCATGGCATGTCATGCAACATGTCCATGAAGTACTAGAATAATTTTATAGAACAAAATGCAACATTTCATAATTTAACATATATCAAGAACAACAAATTACAATAGATAATATTCCAATTTTAATTTTCTAATTCACACATGCACATAGAGACAACCATAGAGATACAGTGAGGGGGGCTGGGGGAGAGAGAGGGAGAGTAGAGCCTAAAACTTACCGCTGAACAGAAATAGAAGGACCTTGAAAATTCTGAACAGACTGATAATTTACAGGTACTAAAGGAGGTGATTGTGATTGTGATTTTAGAGGAAGTAACTGACCGTGGTCATCAATAAGCGAATTTGAGTGGCTACAGCAATCAGCAGCAAAGCACAAAGTGAGGCCTCAAATAAATGAGTGGCACAAAAGAGATAAAGCCACTAGACATGACAATTCATGGTAAATATAAAGTACTTATAGCTTAAAGGATGTGAACAGAAGAATGTCAAAACTAAATTGGCTTTTCTAGGCCAGAATATCACAATGACTCTATCATCCCCTTAGAGTCATACCAAAATATATAGGAAATAGGCATAAATGACAGATGGAACTTCACATTTTTCTATGCAGTCATGTAGAATGATGCTACATATACATTATTAGCACATTCAATCTAAATTTACATCTAAAAGATTACCATAAGATTTTCCCAACATAATGAAACACCAAAAAGGGCTAGACAATCCATCCCATTTATCCATTTCAGTTATCCATATTGATATCATATAACCTTGAATTCAACAAATTGAAACTGATAAGGAGTTTTTCATGGAAAAATGTTGTTTCATGATAAAGTTCAAAACCACAAGGCAACTGATATAATCATTTAAAGAGCCAGCCCATATAACAGAAGTTTAGTATTTAAAGCTGGATTGACATATTTCTGCTATATACATATGATATTCACATCAAAATTAAAAATTCGATGCAAAGGCCCTGATGCATATTAAATTGAAAGAAATATGCTAGTATTACATATGATATTATCTTACTTATTTCTTAGGACAGTTTGACCAGAGTTCCTCAAAACATCAATATCTGCATATGATATAGGAGGAGATCTGGTTCTTTCTGGGTTCGGAAATCTAGAAACTCTGGCTGTAACACCGGTCATGGAATCGTGTGAAGCAATAAGTGTTGTGACTGGAGTGGGCCTTTCAGGAGTATGGGCATCCAAATCTCTATAGAACAGTTTCTGCCCATCACTCCAACCAGAAGATTCAATGGATCTGAAAGAAAATATGAACTGTCAACAATGAATCATGCAATGAAACCTCTTAAAGGTAAACTATATCCATGAAAAGAATATTTTGTCTGAACAAAGGACAAGCAGAAGTTCTTTTCAAGAAATAAAATGGTGGCTAAAATATGCACCTTTTTTTGCCATAACAGATGGAACTTTTTTTTTTTCGGTGTAAAAGCAGAAGAAGCATTACAATGAGTATCACTAAAAGGGTACATAGAACTGTTTGGATTTTATCCAAATTCTAGTATGTCAGCACAATATTACTCATTTTCTCCCTAGCAATATTTTCACGGTTAAACTCGCTCACAAAACTTGATACATAGACATTAATATGAACATGCACAAAATCATGTATTCAACAACAAACAAGCCTTATTCCACTAGGTAGAGTTGGCTACATGCATCAAATGATGCCATTGGGCTCTATTAAAAACCAAATCCATTTAGAGTAGGGAATTTTTTTATGGTTTCTCCTAAAGTTTTATTCAATCTTCCTCTACCCCTTCTAATTGGACGATCTTCCATTTGAACCACTTTTCACATTGGACCTTTGTTAGTCTTCTCCTCACATGACCAAACCACCTTTTAGGCAAGTCTCTATCATCTTCTCCTCAATAGGTTTACACCAACTTTCTCCCAAATACTTTCATTCCTAATTCTCACGTTTGCTTGCATGTCCACGCATCCACCTCAACATTCTCATCTACATTATACTTAATTTTTGCTCTGGTAACTTGCCAAAATAACAACATTCACTACCTTAGAGCATCATTGATGTTATAGTTGTACAATAGAATTTTCCTTCAGTTTGATAGGCAATATGCAATCTCAAATTACGCCTCTCCATTTGATCCATCCAGCATGAGTCCTACGTATTACATCCCCATTCAATCTCCGTCATTTTGTAGTTTGTAAAATTGATCCAAGATACATAAATCATGCAACTTGTGGAATGATGTTATGTGATCCCCAATTTTCACCTCCAAAACATTATGAACTTGCATACAGCATACTCTCTCTTACTCCTACTTAACCAGAAATCATGTATGCAACAAACAGCTAAAAATGTCTGAACCCTTACAAATGCAATTCAAGCAAAACAAGCCCATTGCTAGTCACCTTCTCTGGACCTTCTTTAATAAAGACCATTCATCTCCAAAAATAAATTTCTTGTTAAATGCTTATTCATTCAAATTTCCTATTCCAGTCCAGTTCGACGGAAAATAAAAGAAAAAAAATATATTTTTTGTTTGTTAATGTCTTTCGATAATTCCACACAAATAAAAAAAAAAAGTCTGCTTTTTTTGTGGGTTATTTGAATTTGAATTTGAAAAGAAAGAATGTTGAAGATTTGAGGTACCTGGGCCTGGAAGGTGGAGGAGGTGCAGGTGGGGTTGGGAGAGAAGAAGAGGGAGGGCGAGGAAAGGGGTCGTTGTTGTTGAGGCCGAAAGCTGGTTGGGATTTGGGAGGTACGGAAGGCCCTGAACCCTTCCCAAATCCCTGATACGACATTCTTCTTCTTCTTCTTCTTCTTCTTCTTCTATGGCATTTATTTATTAGTATGGGAAGGAAGGAAGGGGATGAAAGAGTGAGCGGCTTCTTCTCTTCTTCTTGTTGTAGCACTTCCCATTATCCTTCCTTCACTTGGGTTCAGGCTAGCACCTCGATCACGATGGATGGATCTGAATCACAGACGAACAACGAAACCGAACCACGCTCAAGAAGAGCCTCGCTTCTTGCTGTTTGCTTTTTGTGCTACTGCTACTTGCAAACCTATTCAACACAATAGTTCTAAATTCAAGGCTTAAATACATTTTTTATCTATATACTTTTATTTTATTTGAATTTTGGTTCTTTTTGTTATTTATCTGAATTCCTGATTTTTCATTTTGTTTTCAGGTTAATTTCTGCTGTCACTTATCGATATTATTAAATTTCATCTTATATAGTAAACAGAATCTTATTTGGCAACAATATTAAATAAAAATTAATTTTTTTAATTCACCTTATTTTTTTGCAATAATTTTATAAAAAGTGATAAAAATTCTCAAAATTTAAGATTTTTTCGTTGAAATTGTGTAACTTCACTTCTTCCTTTTTCATACTCAATCATGGATGGTAGTAATTACTATTTTCATAGCTCACATTGTAGCCACTCCATTCATGGGGGCCGCATGATCATAAGCATGTTTTGTACTTGTGGTGGCAGGGTGACGATATATACTTTAAGAATAGATGAAAATTCAAAAAGATTTTTTAGGTGCCTTAATTACAGAATAAGGAGATTTTTGGTTTATAGTTTATTTTCATCTTTACTCCAGTGATTTGAAAGGGTTTTTTATAGCAAGAAGATTAGAGTTGTAGTTTGTTTGAATGGTTGGATCTACCAATGTCAACTAGTGCAAGGGAAGTTCTTGAAATGCAACAACAAGTGGTTCAAGGTCTAAAGAGGAAACTGAGGATGTACAAGCTAATGATGGTGATTTATTGTGGAATGACACTGAGATTGGTGTTATTTTTCATGTAGACTCAATATGGCAGATTAATGTTGTATCAGCTACTTTGAATTGATTATGAAGGTTAATGTATGTTGGTGAGTAGATATTTAGGGTCTAAGCAAATGTATTGGGTGATTTAATTGAGCAAATGACTTGACTTATGTAATCCCCTTTTGATTAATTAATTGAAAACTTTTGGATTTGACATTGTTTGATGTTTACTTGTGCAACCACAATTGTGTTGACAGTAAGGACCAAGTAATGAAATTACAATGACTAAATAACTGACTGGTGCCTATAGGGACTAATACACAAATCATATGCAAGTATAAGGACCAATACACAAATAATAGGAATATACATGGACTAATACACAAATCATATTAAGATATAGGGACCAATACACAAATTATATGAAAGTATAGGGATAAATTTAACCATAATTTAAGATAGTACAAATAGTCACCATTAACTATTAACTATGTCAGTAATGTATAGGGATCAATACACAAATTATTAAAGGAGTACAAATAGTCATCATGTCATTAAAAGAGTACAAATAATCACCATTAATCATAATTTAGTCATTAACATCAATATAATAGTCATTGTAATTGTCAATATAATAGTCATTAACCAATATGCATTAACCCACAATTGTCGATACATTAGTCATTGTCATACACTAGTTAATATACACTAGTTCATCACCATCACTATCCATATCAGATTGCAGCTCATCTGATTCATAATCAGATGTCATGTCTTCCACCTCCTCTACAGGTGCATATGGTTGCTGACTTGATTGAGGAGCATCCATATCCACATTATGGATATAGTCCCCCCAATAATTATTCGCTTCATCTGCTGAATCATCTAACTAGATACCCTGCACACTATCCTCATTGTCATCATCTTCCCTATCCCTTTTTTCTTATTCAACCATTTCCTGTTGTTCCTCATCTTGTACTTGCCCATGGCCTTGGACAACTTGCTCTTCCTCAAATTTCAGTTGCACCCCATTACCTACATTACATCTAACCACCACATAAACATCAACCCTCCTTGCAGAGGCATTCATCCCTATTCTAGCAACCTCCATGGCATCAACATCATTTTTAAGTTATACAAGGCCCTCTTCTGCTATACCCTCCTTAAGCAGATTCCCCAAACCTGGTTTGCAATAGTATATCTTAATATTTTCCTTGTATCCTAAGTTCTTAAGGACTGCAGTCAATTCTTGCAGTGACCACAAATCCTCTTCACAATTCTTCAAAGTGTGCATTCTCCCACTTCTTACTAGGGAACAAATGCCCCCATGGTATATGAAGACAGTGAACTTATCAGGTAGGCCATCTAAGAAACACAGCAAACACCACAAATCAGAAGTTGCAAAATTAACATTGTAATTATAACAATATAGCAAACACAACAAATACATCAAACACAACAATTATGCAGCAACACACTAAGGTAACTGAAACAACAACCATAAAAGAACCAAAAATAGGACACAAGCCTAATGGGATGTAATGTCCTGTTGAAATTATGCAACAACACACAAAATATCTATTCAACATGTTAGTGGTCCTAGGATTCATAAATAGAGTTGTGAGACCACTAAAAGGGATGACATTGATCAACTAAACTATCCAACACAACAAAAACATTTAGCAAAAATCTTTTGATTTAAACACACTCAATTGGTAAAATGTGAACTAATGTATATCAACCTACTGTTATGCATCAGAACCCATTAACCCCTGCAATAGTCCTTGCAACAACGGCCCAAGAGGCCCAAAAGGAAATATTAGAAGTGAGAAAGATGAGTTTGGCCGAAAATAAGCCCAAAAGGATGAAAATGAAACCAGCTCACCTCAGAGACTATGTTAATTAGTCAGGAATGTTCCAGAATAGCTATTTGTTATTATCCTTTTTATTGTTATTAGTTTATTAGCCAGTTAGCACTTGATCCTGTATTTCAGGAACAGAATATTGTAAGCACAATTGGTATATATGCCAATATGATGAAATGAAAGAAAGCAGAGAACGTAATATTCAGAAATCATCTCTCTCCCTCTAAGGCTTTCCTATTAGTTTAGGAATTCAATCTTCTGCTCTATAATGTATTTAACATTGGTGCTTTCATTCCCTTGAACCATGCCCTGCAACCAAAATGAAAACCCTGACCTTACCCAGCTTGCTGCCTCCATCGCAGCCATTAACACCACCCTCCAACAATTTCAACTAAACTAGGACAAACGCCATGAATTCTACCTATCGACCTTCCAAATACTTCAAAACCAGATTTCCAATTCTACACCACCACCATCACCCAAAGACACACCATTGAAACCACCCAAATTGCACCTTCAACCTTTTGATGGATCCAATCCCCTTGAATGGATCTTTCAAGCAGATCAATTCTTCACCCATTACAGTATCCCCAATCACCAACGCCTAACCCACATTTCCCCATACATGACTGGTGATGCTCTAGCTTGGTATCAATGGCTCTACAATAGTGGATTACTCTCTTCCTGGGATGAATTTAAACATGCTCTGGAAACATGTTTTAGCCTTTTATCCTTCAAAAACCACCAGCAAGCCTTGTTTAAGCTGCAACAAAAATCCACTATCAGTGACTACCAGAAGGAGTTTGAGAGATTATGCAATCGGGTGATCGGCCTTCTAGCCACTGTCATCCTCGATTGTTTTATCTATAGCTTGAAACCAGAAATTCAGCATGAAATGGCTATTTTACAGCCCACCTCCATCTCCCATGCCATAGGATTAGCCAAACTTATTGAATCAAAGAACCTAGCTGACCATGTCCTACAACAACCACCCAGAACCTACCAACCTAAATACAACCCCCACCCCAACCCAATTCCCCCTACCACCCCTGTTGCCTGCACCTACCCAACGCCTAGCACTCCCTGCACCTCCGAAACCACACACACTTCTCATCAAATACCTTACTCCTTCAGAAATGCAAGCCCGCAAAGTCAAGGGGCTTTGCTACAACTGTGATGAACATTTTGTCCCTGGCCATCGTTGCCAAACTAAGCAATTTCTTCTACTGCTAACTGCGGAACCCGAACTTTCTTTAACCACCGAACCATCGCAAGACAGCCCCCACGGTTATGTGATACCAGAGCCTTCTCCACCACCTATGCCACTAAACTTCCTGTCCCTGCAACACACACCTCCACCTGTCGCGACCGTAATAATCGCGGCGAAATAGCAACTTAAATTAAAACATTATTTTAATTAGGAGTCGCCACTAATTTTATTTTAATTAGGAAAAATTAGAAAACCTTTAATAGAAATTAGTCCTTGAAACCAGATTGAATTTCTTCTAAACATGGGCCGGTATGCGTAGGGAAGGGTGAAACTTAATCCCACACCAGACTCTAACACACCCATCCTAAGACGGTACCTTAAGTTAATTATGCAAATTCTTAATAATCTTTGAAAATATTTATTTTACCCCTAAAAATAAAATAAAATAATGAAATCAACAAATAAATTATAAAAAATTAAATTTTGGCTTGACGGAATAAAAGTCCCGCTCCTACGTATCCTCAAAGATGCAATGAGGAAATCAAAGTCACGTAGTTCTTTAGAAAATATTGTGGGTTGGTTAATTTTATTAAAAATAATTTTAAAAATTTGAATTAACAAGCCGTCGTGTTCGGCCGATTATTCAAATTAAGGATTAAATAGGTGAAGCTCGCGTCGTGCTAGAGACGTCACCATTGATTATCAGATTTGTTACAAAACTTTTATTTTTAAAAATTATCAATTAACGATTTAACTTAAAAAATTAAAAAAAACATGATAATAACTTAATAATAATAATAGTAACATTAATAATAATAATAATAATAATAATAGTAATAATAATAATAATAATAACGATAATGTAAACCATCAATTCTATCATGAACTCAGGGCGTTTACAAAATACAAGAGTTAGCGTTTTGTCGCACTATGCATCTTAGGTAACCCATATTATTATTATTATTATCATCATTAAAAAAGTTTAAATTATTTTATATATTCCCTTTTTTTGTTTTATTATTTTTTACTTATTATTATTTTTTGTTAGATTTTTTTTGTTTTTAGCCCAATAAGCCCATTTATGCAAAAAAAAAAAAAATAGAGAAAGGAAGATGCTCACGGTTGATTCGGACAAAGAAAAAGGATGCTTTAGCTTCTTCTTGATTATATTGCAAAACTAACCAAGGAAAGCTCCAATGGAGCAAACGATGACCGGCGGTGAGCAGAAGCAGAGGTACTGGCGGGTTCGGTTGCGGATCGGGAGGGTCGTCAATGGGAGTTCGGCCCTGGTTATTCGGCGGTTCGGTCGTGCTTCCCGAGTGAAGCGGCGCTAATCGCGGAGGATGGACGGACGGACTTTATACCGGTGAGGCGAGGTGGTCTGCTCTTCTCCCATGAGAGCATTTGGGATTCCGTGAGGAGTTCCGATCTGTCGCGGGTGGCGGCGCGGAGGTCGAGCAGTTTGAAGCTTCGGATCCGGCAATAAGCGGATTGGGTATGGTTGCAGGGAAAACGAGCGAGTTGGGGGACGAAGTTCTTGGGTCGTAATTTGGCCGTTGAGACGCAGATGGTGACCGGAGGTCTCGCGAAGATGGTCGTTTGGGTGGTGAACGGTTGCACGCGGTTGGCTCTGCTGGGTCGCGAGGAACGGTTCGGGACGGTGTTCTCCGTTGGTGGAGTTTGTGGAGGTCTAGTGAGGTGATTTTGGGTTTTGCAGGAGCAGCTGGCTTGAGGTAAGGTGGTTTGGTTGATGATGGTGGAGTTGTGGTGACTGAAGAGATGGATTGAAGCTGTGTTGAAGGGGGGCCGTGTGGTGAGGCACTGAGTTAACTCAGTTTGGAGTAGAAAATGAAGAATGCTATTATCACGAAAATCACGTAAATGAGATAGTGGGCAGAAGTGTGCTTGGCAGGTTCTGAGTATAGGATTCTGATCTGTGCTCTGTGTTTTTTTGTTCTCCCCTTTTCGTGTGTGGGTTAGGTGTTTTATAGGAGAGATTAGGTGAGGTGTTTGAGTTAGAATGTGATTAGGAGTTTGTTTAGGATAAGTGACGGAGGTTTAGGATAAGTTTATTTAGGATGGGTTTGAGATAAGATGGGTTTATGTTAGGATAAGTTTGTGGTAGGATGAGTTTGAGTTAGTTTAGGATAGGTTGGTTTGGGATAGTTAGTTAGATAAGTGTTTGGGGATTAGGATAAGCGATGGAGTCTGTTTTTAGGATAAGTGCTTGAGGTTAAGGATGAGGATAAGCTATGGGTTGTGGGTTAATGGGTGATGGGTTAACGGGTGATGGGTTAACGGATTGGTTTATGGGTTAATGGATTAATGGGTTAATGGGCCAATGGGTTGAAAGATTATTTTTTTTTTATCTTTTTTTTTTTATTTACAAAACGCCCCGGATAAAATTGGGTGTTCACACCACCAGACCATACAGACACCCATCCACCTAATACCATACTTGATTCTTTCCATTTATCCCTACATACCATGACCGGCCAACCATCCCCAAAAACCCTTCGATTTTAAGCCACTATACATGGCCATGCTGTCTCGGTGCTAGTGGACACCGGAAGCTCTCATAATATTATCCAACCTCGCATTGCTTCATTTCTGGGCTTGCCTATCTCTACACTCCCCTCATTTTCGGTGATGGTTAGTAATGGGGCCCAACTACAGTGTATGGGCCAATGTGTTGAGGTTCCAATTATGGTTGATAAACACACATTCTGTATTTCTCTGTACCTTCTTCTAATACATGGAGATGATATTGTATTGGGAGTCCAATGGTTACAAACATTAGGCCCTTTTGTGTCAGATTTCACCATTCCCTCAATGCAATTTTATCACAACAGCCAGCTAGTCACTCTACAAAGGGCTTCTCCTACCCGAATTGCACCTACAACATTTCACCAGCTTACCCGAATATTGCACACAGATTCCATTGCAACATTTCATGCCATTTCCATGTTAACCCTCCCTGAACCTAATTCCCAACACCTTGGTGAGGATTCCCTGTTTCTATCCCTCACAGATGATGACCTTAACCACATCAATTCCCTACCACCCGACCTAGCTAGGATACTCCACCTTTATGGCCACATCTTTACCAAACCACATGGCCTACCACCAAACCTCCCTCATGACCACCATATCCACCTCCTACCCAAGGCCAAACCAGTTAACACCAAACCTTACCGCTACCCCCACTTCCAAAAGGAGACCATCACCAAAATGATTGCTGAAATACTGAATAAGGGAATTATCCGCCCTAGTACTAGCCTTTTTTCATCCCCGGTACTTTTGGTTAAGAAAAAAGATGGCTCATGGCAGTTTGTGTGGACTACCGCGCTTTGAATGCTATCACCATTAGGAATCGCTTTCCAATCCCTACTATTGAGGAGTTGCTAGATGAACTGAATGGGGCCACCTACTTTTCAAAAATCGACCTACGCTCGGGCTACCACCAAATTCGATTAGTTCCGGAGGATATTCCAAAAATTGGATTCCGGACTTTTGATGGGCACTACGAATTCCTTGTAATGCTGTTTGGGCTTACAAATGCCCCATCCACTTTTCAAGCTGCCACGAATGACCTACTACGGCCATTTCTCCGCAAATTTGCATTGGTGTTCTTTGATGACATTCTCATTTTTAGCACTTCGTGGGTTGCCCACTTGCAGCATGTGGAACAAATTTTATCACTATTATCAACTCATAAGTTCTTTGCTAAGCTCTCAAAGTGCCATTTTGGGGTGCGTTCCGTGAAGTATGTGGGCCACATTATATCTAGCCAAGGGGTACAGGCTGACCCTGGGAAACTCCAAGCTATTAAGGACTAGCCAGCTCCTAATTCTATAACTACTCTTAGGGCTTTCCTCAGCCTCACAGGGTTCTATAGGCGTTTTGTGTAGCACTATGCATCTATTGCTACCCCTCTCACTGATTTACTTAAAGCTACTACTTTCTCTTGGCCAGAATCAGCATCTAAAGCATTTGAATTACTTAAAACAGCCATGGAAAATTTACCTGTGCTTGCTTTGCCTGATTTTTCTAGGCCTTTTGAAGTGAAAATGATGCTTCCAATACTGCCATTAGTGCCGTCCTGTCCCAAAATAGCCACCCCATAGCCTTTTTCAGCAAAAAAATGTGCAACTGTATGACAGCTTCCTCAGCATATGTCCGAGAGCTCTTTGCCATCACTGAAGCTATCAAGAAGTGGAGACAATACTTGTTAGGTTCAACATTTAAAATCTTCACTGATCATAAGAGCGTTAAAGAACTTATGACACATCACATTCAAACTCCAGAGCAACAAAAATGGCCTACTAAGTTGGTAGGGTATACTTATGAGATTCATTACAAGCCTGGCAAGGAAAACGTAGTGGCAGATGTGCTTTCTAGAATTCCAGAATATCAAGCCAATGTGGTATTCACCAATATAAGTTCTCTTACTTTACCTTTATTGGATTCCCTACAACAATTTTATGCCAATAACGCAATAGGTCAGAAATTGGTTACTAAGGTCGGGCAGGACACTGATATGCAGTAAAAGTTCACTTACAAAGCTGGTTTATTATACTTTAAGGATCAGATCTTTGTACCTCATGATTCTGGCCTCATTCCTAACTTGCTGGCTGAGTTCCACTCTTCTCCCATGGGGAGTCATTCGGGTATTAAAGCCACACTGGTTTGCCTATCCTCAATGTTTTACTGGCCTGGAATGCACGCGGCAGTTCGAGACTTTGTCAATCATTGTTCCGTGTGTCAGCTCCATAAGTACAGTACCTTGGCTCCCTATGAGTTGCTTCAGCCTCTGCCAGTTCCAAGCCAAGTCTGGGAAGACATTTCCATGGACTTTATCACCAATTTGCCACCTTCGGCCAGCAAGATAGTGATTTGGGTTGTTGTCGATCGCCTAACCAAGTTTGCCTATTTTATGGCTCTTCCAACAGGGTTTACTGCAGCCTCCCTGGCTTCCACCTTTCTGGCCGAGATTTATCGCCTTCATGGAGCTCCCAAAACTATTGTGAGTGATCGGGACAAGGTTTTTGTTAGCAAGTTCTGGAGGGAACTCTTTAAGGCTCTGGGTACCACCTTGACCTTCAGTAGTGCTTATCACCCTCAGACCGATGGCCAAACTGAGGTGTTGAATTGGTGTTTGGAAACATACTTTAGGTGCTTTGTAAGTGATGAACCCTACCTCTGGACTCGATTTCTGCCACTAGCTGAGTTTTGGTATAACTCCACATATCACTTTGCCATTGGCATGACTCCCTTCGAGGCCTTGTATGGTCGTTCCCCTCCATCTATTCCATCTTACTCCCTTGGCAGCTCCAAGATTGAATCTTTAGATGCTAACTTGTCCCTGAGGCAGCAGATTCTAAAGGTTTTAAAGTTCAATCTGAATAGGGCTCGAAACCGTATGACACAACAGGTTAACTCCCACAGAACAGAGAAGGAGTTCGAAGTAGAAGAGTGGGTCTACTTGAAACTCCACCCCTACCGACAAACTTCTGTCAGTCGCCGCCCATTGCAGAAGCTGGCAAAAGGTTCTTCAGGCCATTCCGCATCAGGCGCCGCCTCGGGCCCGTCGCCTATGAGCTGGATCTGCCAGTGGCCGCCCGAGTCCACCCTGTGTTCCATATCTCATTGTTGAAGCCCTGCCGTGGAACACCAAATACCCAAGTGATTCCTTTACCGCTTGGTCCATATTTCGACCCCGAGGCACTGATTCCTGTTGATCTCATTCAATGGCATAACAAGGGTCACACCAGAGAGTTCCTTGTATAGTGGCAAGGACAAGACACAACTGAAGCCACTTGGGTTCCTGAAGCTTCGTTACTATCGGACCACCCCTCTTTTGATCTTGAGGACAAGATCCTTTTGAAAGGATGAGGTAATGTTATGCATCAGAACCCATTAACCCCAGCAATAGTCCCTGCAATAGTCCCTGCAACAACGGCCCAAGAGGCCCAAAAGGAAATATTAGAAGTGGGAAAGATTGGTTTGGCCGAAAATAGGCCCAAAAGGATGAAAATGAAACCAGCTCACCTCAGAGACTATGTTAATTAGTCAGGAATGTTCCAGAATAGCTATTTGTTATTATCCTTTTATTGTTATTAGTTTGTTAGCCAGTTGACACTTGATCTTGTATTTCAGGAACATAATATTGTAAGCACAATTGGTATATATGCTAATATGATGAAATGAAAGAAAGCAGAGAACGTAATATTCAGAAATCATCTTTCTCCCCCTAAGGCTTTCCTATTAGTTTAGGAATTCAATCTTCTGCTCTATACTATATTTAACACCTACATATATCATCCATCTACTAAAGCTCATACACGCATCCACCCTTGAGAAACACTCATCAACAATTTGTTTCAACATTAATGAAGCCTTTATCAACACATGAAACCACCTGTTGCCTTGATGGATAAATGCAACCAAAGCTATGATGCAAACACAACAAACTCAACTTTAACAGAAAATCAGAAGTTGCAAAACTGACATTGCAATTATAACAATACAACAAATACAACAAAACACTCATACACACTTACAAAACACCATAATTGACACAAAACTGAAGGTACAATATTAACTCTAGCAAAAACTAAACACTAACAGAAAATCAGAAGTTGCGAAATGGAATTCCTCATCTAAGAAATAACATGCATTGAACATAAAATGGGTAATCACCCTTTCCATTAACATTGCACCCTTTCCATTCTCATTTTATCACAAAAATCAGAACCACACTACATACATTTATCACAAACTAATGTCCAAAAAACCTAGCATTTTAGGATAAACACAATTTCCATCAACATTGCACCAAATACAACAAATGAATTTTTGCTAGAAACTTACAGGCGTGAGGTTGTTCTTCCGATGACAAAACTAGTTTAGAAATTTTGTGGAATGTGACTTGCGTCCTTTGCTTCTTCCTCATTATGAATGTCATCGAATGAGTGAAGCAGTGTAAGATGGAGATGGCGCTGGAATGGAAGTAGGGGAAGATGGAGAAAAGTTGGTGAGGAAGAGGGAGGAAGGTTTGGATGGTTTTGGAAAAAGGAAGAGGGAAGGTTGCTTTTTTATGTAATAGTTTATTATTATTAGAGGAAAATGTGGTGGATTAAAAATAATTTTTATTTGGTATTGCTGTCAAGTAAGATTTCGTTTATCACGTAAGATAAATTTTTTTAACAGTATCATCATGCTAGGTGACAACAGAGACTAGCATAAAAATAGAATGAAAGTATAGGAACTCAAATAAAAAAAAGTATAGGGACTAAAAGTGTATTTAAGTCTAAATTCTAACCTTAATTAGTATTTATATATGATAATTGAAAATTATGGTAGTTTTATGCAAAATATATTTTATGCATAATGGATAACTGTCATGATTTAGGATAATTTGTGTTTTCTTTTTTACATATAATTTGTGTTATTCTATTTATGATAATTTAAGAATTGTTCAATCATCAGCTCATAAAAAAAATTATTGTACAAAAAAAAATTCATTCATTAATTGAAACAATTTTGTCAACGGATGAAAATATGTTGTCCCATATTCCTATCTCATCATCTGTCCTACCAATCAAAATTTTTAACTAAATTAAAATTTACATGCCAGTTTTTTATTACTTAACAAAAAAATTAACGTAGTCCCCTTCCCGTTTTCTCTTTGCTTCCACTGTGGGTTCATGGCAGAGGTCCGAATTTCTATCTGGGATTACACGCAGACGGAGGATGGTGGCACAACTGCTTTAAATGGTGGATCTTGGGTTTGTGACCGTGGCCTGTCGTTTCAATGTTGGGATTTGCTTGGCATTTGAGAACACGGGGACTTGGTTCAAAGGTCTTACGGTATTGTGAGAGAGGCATTCATGGTGGATTTTGACTTGTGGTTCAAAAGCGAGTTTAAAGCTCTATTTCATGGTGAAATTTACTTGTTTCAAGGGTTGTTGGCTTTTGGTAATTAAGGTGGTTCATGTGAGGATCTGTTATGAGCAATGAGCGTTTGCTAGCACTGCATCATAGTAAGGAAAACATGGAGTTGATGGCTTGTGAGGTTGGTGGCTGTTGCAAGAGCGGTTATAGATTGGGTGTTCCAATGAAAAGAAGTGGAAGCAAAAATAAAATTATAAAGGAAGTGAACGGACGATAACTTTTTTGTAGAACGATAAAATATTGACATGTCAATTTTAATTGAGTTGGCCAATTTTAAGTGGTAGGGACAGAAAATGAGATAAGAATAAGAGATAATAGATTTCCATCCTTTGTTAATATATTTTATTATTATTATTTTTTATAATATTTTTTATTTGATAGATGAGAAATTAATTTGTTAATATTTAAAATATAGTCAAATGTTTAAATAATTATTCTCTTAAAAATATTATTTTAATACATATAAATATTAAAATTGAATCCAAAATTACTTGTTTAAGGTATCTTAGTCTCTATTACTCGAATTAACATGTTGATTTTGTCAATGCATTTTAATTAATGAACCAAAATAAAAGAAAAAAATTACTCGAAATATTTTTTTTTTAAAAGTTCATAAACCAATACATTCTTTTTTCAAGAGTTTAAAATAGTATCCCATTCGGGCTTTGTTTGTTTTTTTGGGCCGGTCCTGAGAAACAATGGAGTATGCTGATAAAAAACTGGTATTACTTTTTTTTTTAGGAAATACTCAATTTTGTCCTTGAGAAAAAAGAAAAAAACATAATCTCCTACATTAGTCTTCGAGAAGTTAAAATCCCCTAATTTGGTATCTAACAGTTTCAAAATTTGGGTCAAATTAGTTTTTTTTTTCAGACACTTTAGTCCTACCAGAGACTAATTTATAGAATTATTAAAATGAGCTGAACTTGGTGGGTTGACCTGAATAACCCCACAAAAAGTGTAAATTGAGTTAGAAAATTTTAAGTTTGAATTTTAATTATTTTTTAATCTAATAATACACACTTAAAATGAAACTATCATTTTTTTTTCTTGAAAAATTAAAACTCAATTGATAATTAGTTAGTTATTTAATATATTTATCATTAACCCAAAATTAAGTATTCCAAATTTATTATTTTTCACTAATTTAATTTTTTTAAGATTAAATCCATTATTCTTTTAATAAAAATAAAAGAATTGTCGGACTATTAGGCCGGACCACCCAACCCACAACGGGTTGGGTTGGGCTAGCAAAATGTTAGCCCAAAACCTACTTGGTCGTGCTTAAAATGGCCTGGCCATATGCGATCTGGTCTATTTTGTCAACTCTACCAATTTGACTTAATTTTTGAGAATCTTATGGATCAAGTAGAGGGTTTTTTATTTCTCTTATACTAATATGGGGGCGAAGTTTTGTCAAGAATGAGATTGGACATTACTTTTTTTCTTGTTATTTGTAATTTTCGTGTGCAGTGAATAGAAGTGAAAACAGGTCAAGATAAGTCATGTATTATCTTAAACAGACTTAACTTATTTTTTAAATGTAAGACTTGAGTTTGACTTATTTACTTGAAATAAGTCATTTTTCAATGTATGGTTTGACATTGTTAAAAGTCTAGTCAGACTTAAAAACTTATTTAAAGACTTATTTTATAATAAAGCATTTAAATAGACTAACAAGTCTATCTCTAAATAAGTCAACAAGATAAGTTAATGGACTTAGACTTTTATATAAACTAACAGACTTAGACTTTAAAAAATATTATATTATTTATTAAATTAATTATATTTTATAAATATTAACATTTTATAATATATATAAATAATAACAATAATATATATAATTAAATAGACGACTTATTAAACTTAAAGCACATTTTTAAATGTCTAAAGTCTGACATATTTAACCAAATATATATATATTTAAATATTATTTACTTTTTTATTAAATAACTCAAGTAAAGTCATAGACTCTTGATAAATCCATCATTTATTTTCACCTTTACTAATAAAATAATAGTTTAAAAACAAAATTTAAATATATTTTTTATGTATATTATATTTATTTTATTAATTAAATTATAACACGTATTTATTAATATTCTCTGTCTTATTTTTTTAATATACATATATTATAATTTAATTAATAAAATAAATACAATAAATATAAAAAAATAAACTTAAATTTTGTTGGATAGTATAACGTGGAAGAGACAAGGCATGAGAAAGCAAGTCCATACCGACGTACGTGCCACGCGCCCCACTTCTCGTAGATCTTGAACGCACCCACTCTCCATCCAGACCCGATTTTCCGTCCAAGTTCATTTTTCCGGAAACTTATTCTCTGGTGGATTGATCCCAAATAGCCCCAGATTCTCCCTATAATAAGGGGTTTTTTCCGATCTCACCTGTTAGGTGTTCAGCGAAAGCACTTAGTCAATGGCAGAAGCAACAGCAGCAACCCCGGTTCAGAAAACAGAGGAGGAATGGAGGGTTATTCTTTCCCCTGAACAGTTTCGGATCCTTCGCCAGAAAGGAACTGAGTAAATTCCCAATCTTTTCTTCTACCTATCATTATGTATATGCTTACTCACTCACTCACACTCATTATTTCCAATCCTTTGCTTCTTCTGTGCTATCATCAGATTCTATTATTATAGTGTGAATTGGAATTTCGAACTTGAAATTTTCTCTCGATTTTTCTCCTCTATGTTTGTGAGAGCAACGGGGTGGGATTTGAGCTTTTGGGTATGTATGCAACTGTAAAAATTTCTTTTTTCCTTAATTGAAGGTAACTCAAAGGGTGTTTGAAAGAAGGAACACGAGGAAGTGCAAAGGTGGATAATTTTTAAAAATATACTTGAAATACGCATCATTGAGTGATTATAAACGAGTATGATTGCTCTACTGGAGATTCGTTTGTACTATGTGTAGCGTTTTAGTCCCCTTTTTTTTTTTCTATCATTGGTAGTTTTTCATTGGAAAATATGAGTGCCATCTGCCTTTCCTATGTTTATAGATGTTTGGATTGCATGCAATTTGTACAAAGGTTGGTGGCAGATTGCATACTATCCATTTTTGAAAGCGAAAATACTTGCCATGGATGCCCTTGATAGAAATAGATAGACCCCTTTAAGCCATGAAATCGGTTTACATGAGTTGGATTGAAAATTGTGCTTACACTGGAAACATGTGCAGGTTGAAGGGTACCGGAGAATATAACAAGTTCTTTGATGAAGGAGTATACAATTGCACCGGCTGTGGAACTCCTCTGTACAAGTCTGATACCAAATTTGATTCTGGTTGTGGTTGGCCCGCTTTCTATGAGGGTTTTCCTGGTGCTATCAATCGCTCAGTGAGTTTTGTTTTTTTCCTCACTTATTTTTGTATATTCATTTTTCCTTGTTAATATTTTTTGGTTGGAATTGTATTGTAATTATGGAACATTCCCATTTTCAGCCGGACCCTGATGGGAGGAGGACTGAGATAACTTGTGCAGCCTGTGGTGGGCACTTGGGTCATGTTTTCAAAGGAGAGGGATTCAAGACACCCATTGATGAACGCCATTGTGTCAATAGTGTTTCTGTCAAATTTATTCCAGCAAATTCTCCTGCTTGACAATGAAGCCTTACTTACTATTGGAGGTGTCTACTGAAAAGTATACTTGTCTTGTTTGATGCCTTATTTGGTGGTTCTAGAGGGAGCTCCTGCGATTTGTTGAAGCTTGAATGGCTGAGCAGGGAATGTACTTGACGTTAATAAAATCCTTTTCTTTTTGTTTAGTCTTTTACTTGGCTTTCTGTATGATAGACGAAAGATTTGTTATGTCTGTCTGTGGCTGTGCTATAAACATGACTAGTTTTCTGCATGACGCCATGACTAGATTTGGTTACAAATTTTAGGATAATGTTTGGTGTACACCAAAATACGTCCACTGAATCTTTACCGTGTAAGAGAGATGTCAAATTATATTGTATGTAATTGTAGTATTTTTACAAAATACAGAATAAATTTGTGAGTGAGTTAAAAAAAATTAGACGTATAAAAGTTAGATGAATAACGTGATTGTAAATACATCTCATATTTTTTTAATGTTATTTTAATACATAAATAAATAAGTCTAAGTTATTAATCCATGTAATAAGAATATTTTACAAATTTTTATTTGTTGAATTCTTCTTAAAAGATTGTTTTACAAATTTGTAAAAAATAAAACATATTATTCTTATATGTAATTATAATTTAAAAATAAATATTTATTATTTATTATTAATCTTTTTAAAATTTGATTCACAATTTTCTAATTAAAAATAATTTTGTATTGATTATTTTAAATTTTATAATATTTGAACATATAAATCATAATTAAAAAATATTGAATTAACCTTATTCTCGTTCTCACCTCACTTCGTCACCAACTCCCACCCTACCCTTTTTCCTCTTCCCATCAGTCTTTTCCAGTTCCCCATTCCTATGATCCCACACTCCCAAGTCCCACCCCACTTCCTCTAGAGCATGTGTGCTCTGCAAAACTAGGTATTACTTCAATCATCTTTGCGGAGTTGTGACTGAATGGTGGTGCTTTATAATTATCACACGTTCAGGGAAGATGTCCTAGCTCACTTGGATCACTCCTTGCTTTTGAAATGCACAACTTTTCAGGCCTCCTCCCTTTCAGGAGAACGTTTTGGAAGAAGATATGACTGTAACTTCATTTCCAGTGTCCTTGTTTTCTTTTTTATTTTCATTCTGACACTTTCTCCTTGTTTTCTTTTTGGTGGGGCACTTTCACCTTGTTGATTGTGGGTATTGCAGCAACCCAACGAAACGATAATTAATTAATATTAATTTAATTATTATTGCATAGAAATCTAAATTGTGTAACATATTGTTAATAATAGCAAAAAAAAAAGATATGAATGATTTTTTTTTCAATTTTTAGTTTTGGATTAGTTACATTTGAAAACTCTTAATATTATTTGTTATAATTTATCAACCGTCTCTATTTAACAGTTAATTTGTTCTAATAAACGAGAAAAAAATGTAACAACTACAAGGTATTTGATATCTACTGCTTTCACATTCAAGGATTAATGCTTAAGTTCTTTTAATTTAGGGGTTTATGATTCTTTGATTTATGAGATTTAGGCAATCAGATTAAGAGAATATATTAGGGAGATCATATTCATTTTTAAATTATAATTGTATACAAGAGTAACATGTTTTATTTTTTACAAATTTGTAAAACAACCCTTAAGGAGGGTCCAACAAATAAAAATTTATAAAATATCCCAATTACATAATTGATGATTTAAATTTATTTATTTATGTGTTAAAATAACATGAGAAGAATGTGAGATATCACTTGTGACACACATTTTTTTATTACACCAGGCCAAACACCTGAGATCTTTGCCTTTAAATTCTTTCTTTGCTTATATGTTAATAGCCTTAAGGAATGATAATTACTAGAATTGTATCCAAGCGGTGTACAATGAGTTCATTTAAAAATATAAGAATAATTTCTATTTTATAATAACTAATTTCAATATACAACTTAAAATAAATTGAGATGTACGAAGAAAGATGGTTATACTCTCTCATTGAACAAAATTTCAAACATTGTACATACCAACAATATTTTGGCTATCTGCCTACATAAATATTTTTTTAGTATCATTTTGGATCCTACATAAAACATATACAACATAAAAGTACTAAAATATGTTTTTTCCTGTATAGCACATAAATAATACAAATTTTTTCTAAAGTGACAAAAGATAAATATAAATGTTTAAAATTTGTAATGAGATATGCTACAGAGTATAAAAAGAAAAATATTGATCACAAAAAAAAAAACTGAGTTAATTCTTTTGCACAAGTTTAAAAATAATAATAAAGTTATACATTTGTTGAGAGGAATATGCAATCTAAAGAGTTTGAGTATATAAGAAAACACTTTTGGAGATAGGCACCCTCAATACGCTAACCAAAAATTAGTTTCGCATCTAAGAGTGTAAGAAAAACCTCGAGAAAAAATAGTTGTATATCTATCTAAAAAGTTCACTTATTATTTTATGAATTTGTACATGGTTGAAATTATATATAAGAATAAATGTTGCTAAAAAAACTAGTAAAAGTACATAAATATGTTTTACAACATACATAGGTTTTTATTTTTTAAAATATAATTAATTAATTTAGTTTCCTAATAATATATTACATGTAGTTAGTTTTATGATGTTTTCATATAAAGATTTCACCCTAATATAGATATTAAAATTCATAAATGATATACAATAATATATAACTATACATATATATATGATATCTCAATAAAAACATTTAAAATAGGCAATTAATTTAGTTTTTTGTAATAATAAATTACATTGCAATTAATTTCATTATCATTTATTATAAATCTTTCACATGTGAATATAGATATTAATAAATTTTCATATAAAGTTTTTAATGCAGGTGATGCAAACATAAAATATTTAAACATTATAAAATCTTATTTATATATATATAATTATTATTTTCAAATATAATTAATTAATTAACTTGTTTGCCCAATAATAACTTGCATTCAATCAATTATTGTATTTATTCATATAAAATTGATTTTATAATATTGATTTTTGTATCAATCTTTCTTAAATTGACTTTATTCATTTAATTTAAATGTTGATCAATATCCTATATAAATATTTTTTAAATAATCATAATCAATATTCATAATTGAGACATTAACTCCTTAAAGGTAAAATATAATTGAATCTCGTACCGACATATGTCACTTTCTTCTTTCAGACTATCATTCTTTTATATACTACACACAAAAAAGAACTTGATTAGATTATATTCAATTGTATTTGATTGGCAATCTATTATTTTCAATTAAAATGAATAAATGTTATTTGTAATTTTGTTAAATAATTTTGAAATTCTTTTAACTTATTATTTGACAAAAAGAAAAATTAGGTGGAGAAAAAACCATTAATACTATAATATTTTTTTTACTTGAATCATTAATACTATAATTATTATTTATTATTTTAGAGCTAGGTATAGAAACAATAATAAATAAATGATTAGGTAAGGTCTTTAAGAGAATAATTACATTAGAGGTATCCTAGATTCCATATTTATTGATTGATATAATTAAAAATATGTAATATCTTTAGTCTTTAAAATTTAAAATCATAGTACTAATAATTTGTGATGCAATACCTTTAGGGTCCATTTAGTACGCAGGATAGGATAAAGTCTGAAGTTGCGTTTGGTGCATCTGATAGTATAAGGTATAATAGTATAAAATAATATGATAAGAACTGATAGTATAAATAAGCTGATAAACTCCTATACTATCAAACATTTGATGCACATAATATAAGCAACTTGATAGTATATATAACTATCTATTATGACCATACTACTATACCCTTTACTTAAATAATGTCTCTGGCACCATCACCACTATGACCATAACAACTCCTTCAAACCCATTAACCCATCCTTCTGGCTCTCCCTCTTCCTCTTCCTTTGCTCTTTCATCACCCATTAATCTAGTAAGTAACACTAGAAGAGATTTATTCCTTCCAATTCCAATACGTTTGGCTAAGCAAAGATTTTATGGAATATCCAACACCATATATAAATCTCTGTTAAGTTCTTGTTTCTCCAATATACAATTTTTTGTTTTCAATTCTGTTTTGAGTTATTGACCCCCTGAATTCTCTGTTGCTGCCCAAAAATTCTAACAACCACTTACTTGAAGATTGTTCACTCTTTCATCTTCTAAAACTCTATTTTCCCATCTGCTACTATACTCAATATATCTCATCCAATTTGTATGAGAATTCAAACTATAAAAGTCAATAACATGTTCTCTAAACACTGGCCTCAAATTTTTTTTCTCCTTGTGAAGAAAGAACAAAGAAGACTAGAGTAAATAAAACAAATACATTGAAATAGGACACGAGCACTAAACCACAACCTTAATTACATTTAACACATCTATCAAATCGAATGCATGCCAATAAAATTTCCTACTGAAACAATAAAAAGCATTTTCTCTTACAGATTCAAATTAGCAGCTTTGGCTTTCCACTCAAAATTAAAATTGCAAACAAAAATTCCCCAACTTTTGAAAAACCTCTAGACAGGAAATAATCAACAAGAAGGAATCCAAAATGTGAGCATTGAGTGAAGGAAAGCAATAATGTTCCTTCATCAGCAATGTTCACTAAACAAAATTCAGCAGTACAGAAGTTATAATATAAGGGGTTAAAGGAACCTATTTCAAAGCATGAAAGATCAAAAATCATACTGTAATAATAGGGGATCGCAAAGTAAATCTCTTAAAGACTCATGCACCTGTAGACCATATAATCTTGTCACAAATCTGTATGCATATTAGATACAGCACCAAGTGTATCTATATCTTTGAAAATAGCAAAAGAATAACAACATTTGAAAATGAAGGTTAAGATTTAACTTATTCTATTTTTTCACTTTCCTTTTCTTCGTTTCTACATCTTTGGAAGCAACTAAGCAAAAAGACGAGGGTTTTAGACAAAAATTTTTTTACCAATTCCCTCGGATAAAAAGTGAAAATCATGCACAGCATAGTCACAGTAACAAAAGGGCAAAACAACAATTGGATGGTGGTATTCTTGTTGTAGTTGCTGGCCTAGTTGCAGGAGGTGGGCGATGGTGGATTCCAATTTTCCAGAAGAAGGAAGGGGATAAGCGAAGTCAAAGGACTAAGGTTGGGGCACCAATGTTGGATGAATTCGGCCATGGCAGTGGTGGTCCGAGAATGGTGATTTGGTGGTGGTGATTTGGCAAGGTGGTTCGGTGGTGGTGGTCCGGCGATAGTGTATGGATGTGTGGCCTTGGTGGTGGAAGAAGCAGAAAGAGAATGATGAACATAGAGGAGTCTCGGCAGAGAAGAAGATACTTGATGTTGAGGGGTAGAGTGAGGAATGATATTCTATTAGGTTTAATCAGGGGGTATGGGAGAAGATAGAATAATCATGTTAGAACATGATAAAATATTTTAACCTGATTTCATTATACTATTAAGTTAACTCACCAAATACTTGATAATACCTGATAGTATTAGCTAATAATATCAGGTCCTCCTTATCTTGTCCACCAAACGCAGTTTAATTGTATTAGGCCTGATAGTATAAAACTTGATAGTATAATGCTTGATAATATAAGGTTTCAACTTAATAAAAATTTAATACTATTCAGTATTTGACATGATATTGTATAAGGAGGAGTATTAGGAACACACTATTTATCACACTCCTTTCAACACACTCTTTTTTATTGGGTCACATCACACACTAAGACATAAACTCAAACTTGATTTCATGCTAATCGAGTTAATCATATGTTAATTGAGTTGATTACAGTTAATCGAGATTGAGTGTGTGCTTTTGTGTGTGACATGGTCTAATAGAAAATAATGTGTTGAAATGAGTATAATAAAGAGTGTGTTCCTAGTATTTCTCTTATATAAGATACTGTGTTATATAAGATAATACTATCATGTGTTTACTAATGCATTATATAATATTGGATATGATAAAAAAAAAATTAACACTTTTGACAAAAATACCATTTTATAAAAAATATACTATTGACCTTCATCAATGACCGAAGTCACACTATTGGTCGCACTGATTTATGGCGACAAACTATTGGTCGCTACTCAAAGATTAGAGTTCGTGGGTCGTTACTTAGAGACCGAAGTTTGTGGGTCATGGGTCACTGCTCAAAGACCGGACTTCATGGGTTGCTGCTCAGATCTGCACGCTTCTGTTCATATTCGAGTTCGATTAGGCATCACCATATCGTTTTCCTTCTACTGTTCGGCTTCTCAGCATGAGCAATAGGTGGATTCTTCACCTCTGACAGTGGCGGCGACTCTTTCTTCTCTTCATCTTAGTCATTTTTCTGTAGTGGCGATAGCTCTTTCTTCTTGACCACTGCTTACGTTGCACCTCTCTGCAAGACGACAAATCAAAATCAGTCCAACAACATAGATGTTCAGCAGCACTGTCCTAGAGCCTACCATGGTGGAGGAGCAAAAATTTGTTCAAAACGGAATTGCTGCTTGTTGTTATTGGGGCTTTAGATGGTGATGCAGATATCGATGAAGGAGTGGTGGTCAGAGTAGATATCAGTGATAGTCAAAAAATGAGGCGATGCCAATGGTGGTCAAAAAAGGTAGTCATGGTGGTGGTGGTTGGAGCTTTGGTTAGCGGCAATGATTGTTACAAGAAATGAGAGATGAGAGTAGGGTTGAAAAAAAACTTTATTAAAAAGGCAATATTTTCAGATAAACTTATCCATCAAAACTTAATCAGGTCTAATATCACTCCAATGCTTGATTAAGTTGTACGTTATTTTTATATATAAGAGAGATATGCTAGATAAGTATATACAATATTATGATCATATCAAATAACTGATAAAGTCATAATGTATTGTATAAATTTATCCTATCAAATCTTATACATCATGTCAAACACGTCTTTAGCCTTTAAAAGTGCTAATATTACGTGATGTTACTATCAGGAGGTGAGTCTTCAATTGCAAAATTGGAGAAATTTGCTTCCTTTAAAAATGTTAAAACAAATATACGTGAGGCATTTAAAGAGGACTTTGAAGGAGTTTTAGAATATTTTTTCATGTAAATTTTTTTTGAAACTTTTATTTATGCAAAGTGAGTGTGTAGAATTACTTCTAAGTATACATATATTTTGAAAGAATCACTTCCGTAAAAATGTGATTTATACTTGACAATATTTATCAAAAATAAATTTGTATGCATATTATTGAATAAAATTACAGCTAAGTATATTAAGACAAAGGGAAATGTTTACCTCAAGCAAAAATAAAATATATCATTTTTATATTTTTTGTGTGATTAATTATGTATATTAGTTAGTTAACAAAATCATGTAAAAAGTAGTTGGTTAATAGGATATCTATTAATAAACTTATATACATGATTAATCATAAATTTATACTTTATAAACTAATATAAAAAATATATAAAAATAATGTGAAAAAATTAAAGTTGTAAAACAAAATCAATATAGTGTGCTGTATGCGTAAATAAATATAATATTAAATAAATGGGCACATGGTCCAAAAAGGACAAATGTCAGTTTGGATCGTATTAAGGCAAGCATTGATGGAAAGATCAACTATTTATATTGATAATTTATAAAATAGAAACATATGTATGATAAACTTTTTTGATTTGGGTACAAAACGGGGCAAGCACCCACATATGTATGATAAAATTATGAATGTGAGATTTCACTCTATTAATTTTATCATCAACCATTATTCTATAAAGTATATCTTATACAGTTACACTTTACTTTAGAATATCCTAATCTTAAAGGAAGAAAATGCATTTTGCAGTCTTGCGTATGGGCTGCCAAATAACTAGGATGTTGCCAAAAAAATTTAAAGCCAATTTGATGTTGCCAAAATGTAATCCTCATGTATCAGACAAAATAATCCCTAATGAGTAGCAATTCTTCTACTCCACTAGCAAAATGATATAGGACAAAACTTAAGTCTATTGAAAGATCTCAACTAGTTGAATTTATAGAGTTGTAAACATTATATATTAAATAGAATCACTACACAGTTGCACAATCTACAGATGCAAAAGAGATCACTTCATTTTCAAGGTCATACTCGACCCACATTTCCCTCATCTGAATGTTCCCTATTATAGAAATGTTATGGTCCTTGGACCGTAAAATTGCTAGGCACCAGAGACCTTTTCCCATTGCTGAAAAGTGTTTTCCTGCATCAACTTAAGATCTGCACCAGTAAAGTGAAACGTTACAGATGGTAGGGAGCGCAGGTCTTCATAGGTACTCTTAAAGCACAACTCAAAATCTCCTGCGGGACTTTTTACTACCGGTAAATATATATTTTGGAGCATTATACTAAAAAAAGGTTCAAATGTTTCCTTTCTTAGCATTGTGTGACTAGTGCCTGAGTCAACAACAACCCCTGCAACTTCATCTCCTGTTATATTGAAAATCCCAGGCCTTGACCCAAAATACATTCTACCACTTAGCTTGTTTATGCCCAATTGATGGACAAAGGAAAGATTTTCACGGCTTAAGCCCAAGCAACCATTTAGCTTCTCTACGAAATGAGTTGAAGTTAAAAAAGAGTAGCCGAAGTCTAAGAAACCCACATCCACTAGACCTCCATCAAGGGCTTCAAACGTAAATTTGTCTCCTGAAAGAGTTCCTAATGTCATTGAATAATCTGCATACACTAATCGATAGTTGCATGGTAGGCTACCGTTTATGCAGCCTTTGATATGAGGGTCTAAGTAACTGCAAGAGACAGAATCACATGTTAGATTTGTGTATGAGAAGGACTGTGAGGGGACAAAATAAGGTAGGTACGCCCTTGGTCCAAATGAGGTCTCTGCCAGTATCAACAAATGCATAGACTTTGATTGGTGGGATACCTATATAATAGGAAACTATGTACTCTAAATTGTCAGGGAATAAACTTGATGTGAGATCAGGAGGTCCAGATTGTGAGGTTGCCCACAAGCGAAGGTGATTTAGGCTTGAGACACAGCGATGTGCTGCTGCCATGTGACGATCATAGGAGGTCATGGAGTGATTGTTGAGTGAGGATTGAGGTGAGTCACGGTGGTTAAGAGAAATTGCAAAGCCACCATTAATGGGGTTGATAGAATGTGAATTTGATGGCATAAAATTTGAGCATTAAAAGAAGAAAAGGCACACAACGAAAAAGGGAGAAGCCATATCTATCCGTATGCGACTGGACTTAATTGAAGTTTGAAGACGAGTACTGCTCTTATAAGAAGATTAAATAGCACTAGTAGCTATGGTTTTGCTTGGCACTTACTACAGAGGTATTGGCGTCAATGCAACAATTCTTGCCTGGTATTCGAAATTTATGTTTATGACATATATTTCACATTCAAATTTAAACATGGATTATAAATGTTGTTAATATATATATTAATTTTTTTTGGGGTCCTAATTATTAATTCATTAATTGTTAATCTGAAATTGAAACTGACCAAGTCATATGCTATCTTTCTCTGAATTGATATAAAATGCAACTTAGTATATCAATAAATGCTAAGGGAGCAATGCACTAACACTGTAGTAACACTCCTCCAATTATAATATTGGATCATTCTGATACCCATTATTTTTTAAGTTGAACTATCTTAATTAGTTTATTAAATATTTATTAACTGTTAATTACTGTTTTTAATAACCAAGAGAATTTTATTGAGCAGATGCATCTAAAGCAAGTAAATGAAACAATTAACTTCTAGGCTTCTAGCCATACTCTAATGTTACAAGGCAGAGCCTAGCTAGCTAAAGAGTGTGCTACCTTATTACACTCTCTTGGTGCATGACAACAATTAAATCTAAAAAATCAGGAAGTAAAAAAATTGATGTCTGTAGGATAGATCCATTATGAGAGAGGTCAAGTGAGTCTTCTTTAATGCTGTCATAACCAGTTTTATTCCTCCATGCGTTTATCGAACTAAAAGGCAATTTTATTGCTCTCTCAAAATCAATATGAGGGGTAGCTGAAGGTTGTCTCTTTTTAATATGCGTCTTTGGTGATGATATTAGGAAATTTGACATTGAAATTGTGAAGGATTATGGGGCGAAGGAGTCCTGGACCATACAGCTTTTCCATTGAGAATTTAATCTTATGTCCAAGACAAAGCAGGTGTGAGTGTGACTTTTATGAGCTAGTGGTATTTCTGAACAACGGGGAATCTTGATGTTGTACTACGACTTGGAAGTAGTCTGTTATAATACAGAAACAAAATGATGCTTTGTAATAGAGTTACCCGCACAAATAATTTTTGATTAGGCACCGTCTACCATACCTGCACTCAGAATGAATTTAATTCAATTGGCCATGCTGCAGGCCTAGTTTCAGTATACCATGTTGCCGGGGGAGAGTTAGTGCAAAGGTATTGCTCTTCATCTGCATAAATTCTTCTATAGATTTAACCTACACGAAGACTTTCTTATTCATCTGATATATCCTCCATAAGAAAGATTTTTGCGTTCTTTTCTCTTGATGTCTTGTTAAATAGTGTATGTTGATTGGAAAGAAAACTACTTATGGCGAAAAGCATTTCTAGCAGCAAATATTGGACACTGGACGGTGACATTCCTATTATTATAATGCATTATAATCTAATAGATGACATGGGGTAGGAAAAATAAAAACAGATTGAGTCGGGTTACCGATTATAAACAAGTATTTGCGAAGAAATATGAACTCTAGAAAAGTCAGAAACTGTAGTATTGCGGTTTTTAGACTAATCTAAAAGATGATGCCTATATAACCAAGTGGTCATTGTTGGGAAAGAAAAGTATTATTATAAACTATAATATCAATTAATCCAAAACAAAAATATATAAATAATCTAAAATCTTAAGATTGAGCACTACGAGAGAGAATAATAATGTCCGATAGGAGTAAAATATATTCATGTGCTTAACTTTCAAAAATATCCACCAATTGATATATCTAAAAATGCATAATTAAATAAGACAAATATGCAATTCCAAAGGATAGTCTCATCATTTTATAAAATCTCCTTATGATAAAGATAAAAAATCACGGGACCTCATAATCCAAAAAATCTCTACTATAACAACAAAAGACTTAACCAAACCCATAAGTTTCTCCCAAAAATAAGGATATCAGCCTTTGGTTAGTGGATCTGCTAACAAAGTTTTAACAAAGCAACAATAGCTCAAAATTCTAAAAAGGGGTAAACAAACAGATATTTTAATCAAAAGAGATGGAGAAATAAAATTATGTTGTACAGTAGAAGTTCACGATGCAAGGAACAATTGTCTGAAAAATCATCAAGATCGGACTTGACCACTCTCTGAGCACGCAAAAGTAGATCTAAATTTCCTCTCCTCTCCTCTGACAAGTTGGCTTCATAACAAGCGAGAACAAAACGTAAAAAGCGAAGGAAAGAAGATGCTCTTTGACACTTCTTTTAAAAAACCTCCTTTTTTTTTCATAATAGATAAATGGTGGGCCCTATTTTCTAGGTTGGCCAACCCGCATAATCAACAATAACTCCCCGTCGACTTATAGTGGAGGCAAATGCTTTAACCGACAACCAAACGACAATCTTCAAACTTTCTTCTCGGTAGAGTCTTCTCCCTAAAGCATGTAACGCAAAAGCATTATCATCGGTATGGATCTTCTAAGTTCCAACAACTTAGAGTCCGTAAGCATCACGTATCATTGATACCTCATTTCATATGCTTAGATCTACCATGGAGGACATAGAATTCTGCCAAGATGAATAACACTTTTGACTATCACAAAACAAAACATACCTCTCGTTTGAGTAAAACCAAGTTCATGCACAAAATTCTTCATCCAAAGCAACTCCACGTGACAAGCCTCGATAAATTTGGATGCCTAGAACAACGAAGCAACCTAGGTCTTTCATATCAAAGTGGTCCTCGGTAGTAGACAAAGCAACACACTTTTGCAACCTAGATTGCATCAACACGGCTCCCCCCGCAAAGGTAATCAAATAGCTAAAGTAGACTTTTAAATCAACATCCCACCGATCTGAAGTTTTCCTTGATAACCACAAAGAAGCGACCCAATTCCAAAACAGAGTTTCAAACTAGAAGTGCCAACGGAGATATCCCATATCCATAAATGGACTTCTTCAATTCCAAACCAAGTGCTCTTTGCTACTCAAAGCCATTAGAAAGAAATATAGACGACTAACCAGACCAAAAAGCTGCAACAGCTATATCGGGTTCATTGTGCAAACCATTGCATACATCAAACTTCCTTAGTCGAGCCGGTGCAATGTCTCCTAATAACACGTTGCATGTCTTGTTTCTCTTCATCACTAGAAGGAGCTTGTCTAGTGCTAACTTTACCAAAGTATAAAGCAAGAGGTGTACTTACAACTTTAGCTTTATCTAAGTGAAACCGTTGAAGCTTCGTTCTCAATGTACTTTTCATGTGATAACCATCAACTTCTTGGCCACTCTATCACTAGTAATGTGAATGCCAGAATATGCCTCCTCAAAGGAGATAGGTCCTAAGTCTTTCATTGCAAAAGACTTACTAAGCTCATTTTTCAAGATACACAAATTAATCTAGAAGAATTATGACCAACAATCAACATATCATCAACATAGAGCAATAAAATGATGAAATCATTATCGATCTGCACAAACACACAATGATCAAGTAGTCTTCTTGAATCCCCTTTGAATCATAATCACTCAAACTTCTTGTACCATTGCCTCGGGGAAACTTGTTTCAAGCCATACAAACTTTTCTTCAACTTGCGGACATAATTTTCTTTACCCAAGTCATCACAAAACCCTCGGGTTGCTCCATGTAAATCTCCTCCTCTAAATCACCATGAAGGAAAGCGGTTTTCACATCCATCTGCTCAACCTCTAAATCAAGACTTGTCCGCCAAACCAAGAACAACTTCGGATGGGTGACATTTTAATAACTCGCCTTACAACCCCAGAAGATTTCCTCAAAATCAATCCCTTTTTTCCGACATCGGTAGCCATAAGGAATTTTAGACAACTAATCTAGCTTTGTATCTTGGAGTGGAAGTATTCTCATCATTCTTCAACATCACCCCAATCCATCGATTTTGCAAAGCTTTCTCATCATTCTCAGGCATATCCATAACTACGATTCTCCTTTCAAAAGGAGTATGGTTGTCAATTGAAAGATTTCATTTCATCATTCATTACTTCAACCCATTCATTCTAATACTCACTCTCTCATAGCCTCTCACACATTTGACTTCTCGGGTTCTCCTCCTCATCGGTGAGGATTTACATATTCATCAGATGAATAACGAGTAGAGGGAATAAGATATCTGAAAGACCTCCTAAGTGAAACAACAGGTTCATCAACAACCTCACGAGCGGGAGCATCTATCTCATCAGCAACATTATCAACCACATCCTCAACCTGATCACCCTGAATATGATTATGCACATCATTATGATTGCTAAAGTTAGCTACATCAAGCATATGAGACTCTAGATTAAATCAATATCAACCAAACCATCGAGATATTCCCAAAGACTCGACTTCTTTGCTTTGTTAATATCTTCAATGGTCCTACTACGTCCATGAAAATAACATCAGAATTACTTCTAACAAGTTTCTTCTCAATGGATCATACATCTATAGCCAAACTCATCATGACAAATAGCCAATGAAGATGCAAGATTTGCAAGATTTCCATTGCGAATTCAAAAGTGTAGCCTTGACATCGAACTTGGACCTCTCATCTTTGGGTACATATACAAATGCTCGCAACAAAACATGACACGTAAGTGGTCATAGGAAACATCCTTTCCACTCCTACTTCACACTGCAGCTCCATCTCATCACAATCTTGGATTCAAAACTTGGTTTCAACGAGGGAGATAAATTAATAACATATGCAAGATAGTTATACAAAGCCTCATCTAACCAAAAGATCCAGGAACTTCCTTCACAAAGCAAACATCTAACTCTCTCCATCAATGTCCCGTTCATCCTTTCTTTCTCATTCCATTCTTATTTTTAAGGTCTTAGGACAAGCGTCTTATGGTGTCTAATACCACCGCAATACTTGCGCAATACTCATCAAATGGTCCACAATATTCACCACCATTATCGGTCCTCTGCGAACACATTTTAGTTTCTTCCCTTTGTTGTTAAACTTTTTCCTATTTTTGATACTAGAAGAAGAAGCAACAAAGACACTGAGCACCTGGTTCTTAGTCTTTTCATCAAGGCATAAACCCAAAGTTTCATTGAATGATCATAAATAAAAGTCACAAAGTAAAGTGCACCACCAAATGTTTTAGTCCTCGATTGGACCAACTTGATAATAGTGTAATGTCATTAACTCAAGCACACCACCAATACGATTTTTTTCTAGAAGGAGGATGACTTTTGAAAGAGACTTTTTGAAACAATGAGTACACTTTTCTAAACTTGCACCCTTCAAACCCGAAAGTAGATTCTTTTTACCAAAGTATCAAGTCCCTTCTCACTAATGTGGCTAAGTCTCTTGGCCATAACTTAATCACCATTAGGCATTATCACACTCGGTATATTATGACAAGCTCAATAGAAACCTTTTCGTAAGCCTTGGTCCTACAAACCGAACACTTTTTCCATGTGCCACAACCAAAGAACCCTTTTCCAGAGTTCCACCCGAGGTTGGCGGTCACCACCAAAGGTACTAAAATAGTCATCATCATCAAGAACACTTTAATACACAAATCGATGCAAACATAATTATGCGTGTCGACATTCTTCAAAATCAACTTTATCTCATTACTGGTTACCAAACAAACATTGTCAATGCTAATCACCTTTGACATACCATCATTACCTATCTTCAAAACCCCGTAATCACCAGGAGTATAAGATGTGAAGAAATCCTTCCTAGATGTCACATGAAAATGTTGCACCACTTGTCAGAACCCACATAATCTCATCACAAATTAACATTAATCAAATTCTCATTATAGATAATCACAAGATCTCTTCCAAAGTATATATATGGCAACATATCATCATTATCATTATCCTTATTTAATTGTTTACCCAAAAAATTCTTGTTCTCCTTTTTCCATCACAATAGCAAAACCTTTGGACATGTCCCTTTTACCATAATAGTCACATCAAGATTTTTGTATTTAGATCTTGATTTGCTTCTACTCTTACTTTTGCTTCTATTGCCTTGTCACCTTACTAGATCCTCTCGATGCTTCTCAAGTATTTTCGATAAGGTAATCAATGTACAAAAAAAATTTCCAGGTCCATAAAGAGGACAGCCTTGAAAAATACTTGATTATCGTCTGACTTAATTCATTTAAAAATTATAACAGTGATAAAAAATCTTTACCATAATTCATAAATCACAACACCTCCAGGTAAAAAATGGAACTAGTCAAAGTGACTCAGAGATTTTCCCAAGAATCGCGTAGGTATTAAGCAACGCAAAGTCCTTCATCTTCTCATCTTCAAATTTCACACCGTGCGACCCGCGGACAAGGTTGGTCAAAGTATCCTTTTGAAAATCACTTCAGTGATCGATTAGAACTACCATCCTTGTAACTCCAAACCATAGCTGGAATTGATCAACAAAAACAATTTATTGTTCTCAACTTGGGTTCATAAAGGTCTCAAAACTTCTCCTGACAAAAGATTTGGCATGTGAGTCATTAACAATATGATTCAAAAAATTATCATCTACCCATTGCTCCGAATAAAGCCCAAGTCATCTCATGTTCAAAAAACGAGATCCAATCTTCAAAAAACCGGTTCTTAGTTCGGTTTCTTCAAAAAACAATTCGGTAAATGTAATTTTTTACAAATAATAAATCTTTCATCTTTCCTTTCCACTTTGGTAATTTGTGCCATTCAAACTAATCATTCTTCTTGTAATTTGGCTCCATCATTCAATCAAGTAAACAAGTCAATAAATTTCTCTGATGCCAGCTGTTGGGAAAGAAAAAAAACAGTTGATCAATTTAAAATATCAATATAAGCATGTTAAACTAACAGATCACAAAGAAATATGTAATAAAATCTTTCCCACTTGAGAGATCCTGTGAGAAGAGAAAATATAGAACCAAGAGTGAAAGAGGATATCCACCAATAGATATATCCAAGAATGCACAAAAATAAATAGGTAAAAAGAATATCGACAATTTTAACGTGGAAAATTCCCTTAATGTGTGAGATAAAAAACCACGGGACCTAGTCCAGAAAAATCTCCACTATAACAGATCAATGAGTACAGCAAAGTTTCTCCCAATAAATAAGGATATCATAGATACATAATTGATATATTAATAATACTAACAATAATTGAAAATTAACAAAGCATTTAATAAAAAATCACAACAAGTTAGTGCAAAGGTATTGCTCTTCTCCTGCATAAAATCTTCTAGAGATGGAAAATAAAATTTCTTATTCATCTGATATATCCTATAAGTTCAAGATTTTTGCGAACTTTTCTCTTGATGTCTTGTTAAAAGTCATGTTGATTGGAAAGAAAACTACTTATGGCCAAAAGCATTTCTAGCAGCAAAATTGGACACTGAAATTTCCATCTCCTCTTATTATAATGCATTATAATCTAATAGATGACATTTTAGAAAAAATAAAAAACAGATTGAGGAAAGAACCGATTATAAACTTCTTTTAAAAAATATGAACCTCACTTTTTTCAATAATATAATGGTTAGGCCCCACTTGAGTTCGCCCAATCAACAGTCATGATCTACATTACAATCAAAATAGGTTCTATTCCTGCACATATGCTAAGTTATCTTCATCATTTATACTTGCAGAGTTCTTCCAAGGTTCTTATAAATATCCTCTATCACTAGTTGTTTGAGATGCTAATTAGTAATAACAGATGGTGTTTGTTTCTGTCCAAAGTGAAGGATGCAAAAGCGTGTAAATATTACAAGCCATATGTGGCATAAGGGATTCATGAGCATGCTGACGAAGGGATGCAACTAGTCAATAGGATTTTATGCAACTGCCAAAGGTTGCCGCCAAATCCATATCTTCTTTATCGTGTTTGGAATTTATATAACATGATTCTGTCAGTGTCATTTGAATTTTGGAAATGTATTGGTGTTGCTTCTACGTCATTTCTGTGTTTTTTTAATATAATTTAGTCATCATAAATTACATTTTTCCTGGAGAATCTTAATGGAATGATTGAATTGTAGTAGGCAATTGGGTCATTGCCACTGAGGGCTTTTCACACCAACAGACAAATTTTGATGCATCAGACGCGTATCTATAAACTTTGCCGTCGATAAGTCTAACCATTACCTAAGATATTGCAGTATTAGAAATTTATTGTAAAATATGCATATTTTACATGAAATAGATAATTACCTTAATTTAATTTAAAAGATATCATTAGTAAGGGTTAGTGATTATAATATTTGGCATGCTTAATTGCTTTATAACCATTACATTTACTTTGTAATATTTGTACATAATGATGCATTGTATTGATTGAAAAGTGTAACCATTCTCTCATTCTTTATATTTGGAGTTCTATACAAAGACATGATTTCATATGAAAAAATAAGGAGAAGATAGAGTAAAATGAGTTCATGAAGAATTAGATTTTGACTCTATATTTTTTTGTCTTGATTTCTTTATTTTCTCTCTTTTTTATTTATAGCACATTATTAACACAATCAAGTCTTTTCGGTGTAACAAAATCCTTCAAGTTTCTTTTCATATATCAAGGTAAGAATTTGTTTTACCTAACATGTGTTATATATATCTTTTTTTTGTATGATCAAAGTATATATCTTTACACATTCCACAATGTGCTATATGTGAAATGAATATTTTTTTTGTTTAAATCTTTAGTTATTCATCTTTTTTTTTGTCCTTTTCAAGAGTCTTTAGAATGTCAAACTTCACGAATGATGAATTTGTTGCCCTTGATATTTTTGGCAGAAATTATTTATCATGAGTACTTGATGTTGAGATTCATCTTAATGATCTAAATTTTAAGAATATTACAAAAGAAGAAAATAAAGCATTCCTACAAGACTGCGCAAAAATAATGATTTTCCTTCGACATCATTTACACAAAGAATTGAAAATGAAGTACCTTATTATTAAGGACCCATTAGCCCTTTGGAATAGTTTGAAAGAGAAATATGAATACCAAAAAACGATGATTCTTCCAAAAACTCGCTATAATTGGATCCACTTATGTTTGCAAGATTTTAAAATCGTAAGTGAATATAATTCAATCTTATTTAATATTAACTTTCAATTGAAATTATGCGGAGAAAAAATTACTAATGAGGGTATGTTAGAAAAAACATATTCTACTTTTCATGCCTCGAATGTGCTCCTGCATCAACAGTATCGAGAGCGTAGATTTATAAAATATTCTTGTTTACTTATGATTGAACAAAACAATGAGGTTTTGATGAAAAATCATCAATCTTGTCCAACTAGCTCAGCACTATTCCTTGAAGTGAATGTGACATTTTCTCAAGGTCATGGATAAGGTCGTGGTAGTAAAAGGGTCGTGGTAGGAAAAACTATTAGAGTCGTGCTAATCTTCCTCAAAGTTTTGAAATCAAATGTGCTAAAAGGACCCAAAAGAAATGGGTCAAAAATGAAGAAAATCTTGAAAAAGAACAAAACAATGACAATATTTGTTATAGATATGGAACAAAAGATCATTGGTCTCGCATATGTCGCACTCCAAAATACATAATTGAACTTTATAAGGCAGAACTAAAAGAAAAGGGAAAAAATATTGAAGTAAATTTTTCTAAAGATATTGATCCTATTTATGATAATGAGTCTCCTATAAATGTTGATTTTGATGTTTCTAATTTTTTTGAAGACTATAGTGACAAGATTGATTATTTGATTAGGGATGGAAATATCTACTATTGAAATATGTTTATATTTATGTTATTTTAAAATTTATCATTTGTAATTTTTCATTAAAGTTTTATTTATAACATGAATATCAATGATTTGCATATTTCTTATTTATTGTCTCTTTCTAATTCTTACAAATATATTTTTGTGTTATTAGATAATGCAAAATAAACTTGATATAACGAAAGATGACATATGTTTAATGGACAATGACACAACTCATACAATTCTTCGTGATACAAAATATTTCTTACAATTGACATTAGCTGAAATTAATGTTAATATCATATATGATTTTGTAAATGTAATTGAAGGCTCTGGAAGAGTCCAAATTATGTTTCCAAATAGAACAAAATTATATATTGATGATGCATTATATTCTAGTAAATTTCGAAGAAAATCACTAAATTTCAAATATATACGTCGCAATAGATATCCCGTTAAAATAAAAAATGTGGGACATGTAGAATATCTATATATTACCTCTACAATTTTGAACCAGAAGTTCATATTAGAGAAACTTTTAAGTTTCTCATTTGAATTATATTTTACAAAAAATAAGGATGATTGAGTCAAATTATATGCACCAGAAGTGCTTAAATCCTAAAACTTTTATGCTCTGCCATGATCGTCTTAGTCATCTAAGTTCAACTATGATGCGATGTATTATTGAAAATACACATGGACAGCCTTTAAAAGATCAGAAATTTCTTTTGTCTAATCATTATTTTTGTACTTCTTGTGTTCAAGGTAAATTAATTGTTAAACATTCTCTGTCTAAATTATCTTTAGATTCTCCTGATTTTCTACAAAGAATACAATGTGACATTTGTGACCCAATACATCCATTTTGTAGACCATTTCAATATTTCATGATTTTAATTTATGTTTCCACTCGATGGTCACATGTTTGTTTGCTTTTAATTCGTAATGCTACTTTTACTAAATTTCTAGCTCAAATTATAAAGTTAAGATCAAGTTTTCCTTACCACCCTATCAAGTCAATTCGTTTAGATAATGCAGGTGAATTTAATTCAAAAGTCTTTTTTGATTATTACATGTCAATAGGAAATAGTGTTGAGCATTTCATTGCACATATTCATACTCAAAATGGATGAACTGAATCTTTTATTAAACATTTGCAATTTATTGCTAGACCTATGCTTATGAAATCAAAACTTTCTGCATCTGCTTGGGGACATGCTATAGTTCATGATACATCTTTGGTTCGCATTCGACTATCTGCATATCACAAGTTTTCACTTTTACAACTTGTTTTTGATCAACAACCTAATATATCTCATCTTAGAATTTTTTTATTGTGTTGTTTATGTTTCTATTGCACCCTTGTAACGAGCTAAGATGGCTCCCAATGTCGCCTTGGTATTTATGTTGGTTTTGGCTCCTCATCTATCATTAGATATTTTGAACATTTAACTAGTAATCTTTCTAGAGCAATATTCTTAAATTGTCAATTTGATGAATTCTCGTCATTAGGGAAAGAAAAGATAAAGGGTTCAAAGCACAAGAAATTTATTAGAATACACCAACATTGTCCAATCTTGATACACGCACAAATCAATGTGAACTTGAAGTTCAAAGAATAATTCATTTGCAAAATGCCGCAAATCAATTGTCAAATATTTTTGTTGACAACCAAAAAGTCACTAAATCACATGTGCCGGCTACAAATACTCCTGCATGATTAGTTGTCCCTACAGAACATCCTGTGGGTATGACAACCAATGAATTTAAAATACGCCAGAAGCGTGGTAGACCTATTGGTGCAAAAGACATTGTTTTTCGAAAAAAAGAAGGAAATGAAAAAACTTTAAAATAACCTAGAAGAGGTCATTGACACTCCTGAAGAGGTCAAAAGTAATATAGATCAACAACCTTATATTTATAGGAAAGTAACCCCAAAAGTGGTTCTAGTACCAGTAAATTATGAGATCTCATTAAATTCTAGAAATATGAGGGGAAGAAATGAAGTTATTGTTAATAATGTTTTTGCATATACAATTGCTTATGAAATTATCAATGATAATGAGTTTGAGCCTTAAAATATAGAAGAACATCGACATCAAAGTGATTGGCCAAAATGGAAAGAAGCAATACAAGCTGAGTTAGATTCTTTAAGCAAATGTAATGTGTTTTGGACTAGTAGTTCAGACACCTGAAGACACCAAACTCGTCGAGTATAAATGGGTCTTTGTACGAAAAAGAAATGAGTTAAATGAAATTGTGAAATACAAGACACAGCTTGTAGCACAGAGTTTCTCATAAAGGCCTGGTATAAATTATGAAGAAACTTACTCCACTGTTATGAATGTAATTACTTTCAGATTTTTGATTAGTTTGACAGTCTCTAAAGGACTTGAAAACGTCTAATGGACGTTGTGACGGCTTACTTATATAGATTATTAGATAATAACATATATATGAAAATCCCTGAAGGATTTAAGATGCATAAAACATATAATTCAAAATCTCGAGATCTGTACTCTGTTAAACTTCAAAGATCTTTATATGAGTTAAAGTAATTTGGACACATGTGGTATAATAATTTAAGTGAATATTTATTGAAAAATGAATATGAAAATAATCTTGTTTGTTCTTGTGTTTTCATCAAGAAAATAAATTCTGAATTTGTTATTGTTGTAGTTTATGTTGATGATTTAAACATAATAAGAACTCCAGAAGAGATTTTTGAGATTACAGACTACCTAAAAAAGGAATTTAAAATAAAGGATCTTGAAAAGATAAAGTTTTGTCTTGGGTTTCAAGTTAAACATTTGGCAAGAAAAATTCTTGTGCATCAATCATCTCATATAAAAAAAATCTTGAAGCAATTTTATATGGATAAATCTTATCCATTAAACTCCTCAATGGTTGTTCGTTCACTTAATATAAAAAGATATTATTTTCGTCCACAGGAAGATGATGAAGAAATTCTTGGTCCTGTAATATTATATCTTAGTGTAATATGAACACTTTTGTATCTTGTAAACAACACTAGACTAGATATAACTTTTGCAGTTAATTTGCTAACAAGGTTTAATTTTGCACTAACTCAAAGACATTGGAATAGAATAAAACATGTTCTTCATTATCTCTATGACACATCTGATATGAGTTTGTTTTACCCAAACAAAGAAAAGTCAAAATTAGTAAAATATGTTGATGTTGGTTATCTTTTTTATCCACATAAAGCTCAGTCACAAACAGGTTATGTGTTCACAAGTAAAAATACTACTATTTCATGGCGGTCTGTAAAGCAAACAATCACTACTACCTCATCAAACCATTCAGAAATATTGATCATTCATGAAGCAAGTCATGAGTGTATATGGTTGAGAACTATGATCTAACACATTAAAAGAACATGTGGATTATTGAAGGAAAATGATGAGCCAACAATATTGCATGAGAATAATGCAGCATGTATTGCACAAATCAAAGAAGACTACATAAAAAGTAATAGAACTAAACATATTTCACCAAAGTGATAGATGTGTATTGTGCATGTGTGGATGACTATCTTAATTTAATTTAAAGGATACCATTAGTAAGGGATAGTGATTATAACATTTAGTGTACTTAATTACTTTGTAACCATTACACTTACTTTGTAACATTTGCACATAATGACACATTATATTGAGAAGTGTAACCACTCTCTCATTCTTTATATTTAAAATCCTATATAAAGACATAATTCCATATGAAGAAATAAGGAGAAGATAGAATACAACAAGTTCATGAAGAATTAGATTTTGAGTTTATATTTTCTTGTCTCAGTCTCTCTATTTTTTCTCTTCTTTATTTACAACAGCGTTTAGATTTTTCTATAAGAGATTTTTTTTTTTGGGGGGAGAGGGGGGTAGCATTGGAGCTTAATTTTGATGCTGGTGACCAAGGTTTGTGTCCTCATCCCAAACCCTCCAAAATATGGCTATAATAAGGCTATTTTATCAAGTCACCTCATTACTAACTTTTACGGCTATTGTTAACTAAAACCACCCTTCTGTTAGCACGTAAAAGGCTAATTTCACTGGTATCATCACTTCATCAGCTATGATCATTTTGGTATTTTTCTACTAAGAATAGAACAAACAAGAATAACAAAGAAAGGATCTGCAGAGGCAGTTGACGAACATAACGTCCTAAACATAACGAAAATAAAAAAGAAGAGTACACCATTCTCTCTAAAAGTGATTAAAACTGAAAAGGACCATGACGTCCCAAATCCCCATCAAAATATTCGAAATAAACTAGATCAGGATGCCAAATTGCTGAGTGCTTGAAAAGGTATTCATGTAACACACTATCATCAAACAGCAAGAAATACATAATTCAAATGATTTTAAGAAGTAAAATAAGTTAAGGGAGATGGTTACTCTAACCTCAAATTTCATCTTTGGTACTTCCAATTGGAAGCATTGTTTATTTATGGATATCTGTATAAACGTCCAATTTTCACAAGTTCAATCTCAATTACTTTCAACTGACATATGCTCCAAAAATATTCATTTTGGTGGGTGGTAGTGTCTGTAAATCATTGCAGCTCCATCAAGAATAACTGCGAAGCACAGTAGATGACGTCATACCCAACTTAGAATTCCATCCCCGCAAAATTCTTACTTACCTTGCTTTTCCTTTCTCTTTTCAATACATTCCCTCAAAGCTTGTACTTCTGTCAAAAATTCAAAAATTTATAAAACCACAATGGTTAATTTAAATACAAGCATGTCATATAAACTTCCAAGAAAAAATAATTTCGAATTCAATAAAAAAAATTAATCTTCCAGATGAATATTTACAATTATGTGAATTCCAAGTGAAAAATTCTATGAATACTTACCAACAGTGCTTTCTTATGAATTCAACAAAACATTTTAGAAAAAGAGAACACATCAGAGAATGAATAATGGATACCCGTCTGGCATTCTTTCCAATTCCTGTTTGAACGAACAACGCAATCCTGAAAATTAAAATTAAGAAAAATAATTTCATATATAAATCGACGAGTACGATCAATCCGAAAATTGAGGGGTTTAGGGTTTTAGGGAGGGAAAGTAAAAAAGGCTATGTATGAGGCTCACCTGCATTAAAAGATAGAGAGAAGAGCACTCATCGAGCTGCTTCACATTCTCGTCATCCTCGTCTGCGTCGTCCTGGTGAAGGGGTTGCGGCGGCCCCGCCGTCAACGGCTTTGCTCCGCTCCGGTATGGCGGCGGTTGATCCATTGTATTTCAAGCTGCAACCGGTCCACAAAATGCTGAACCCCCCTTAACCCGTATCACGTCTTTTTTCTTTCTTTCTTTTTTTTTTTTTTTATTTTGATTTGAACCTGTATCACGTCTTTAATAGATAGTGCATCAAGTAAATGACTTCAGTTTGGATAATGTTTTTTTACAATTAAAATATATATATTATATTTATATTATAGATTTATATAAAAAATATAAAATTAAATTGTATATTATTATAATTTTTTTATAAAATACAGAATAAAATTGTGAGTGAGATGAATAAAAATTAAAATATTTTGGTTGGACAAATAACTGTTAATTTAGTTTACCGCCTCTTGTATGTCGTTTCATTTTACAATCACTAAACGACAATATAGTATTTGTTTGCCCATCAACAATTAATTATTGGATTCATTAAATTTTTTAATTCATACATTTTTTTTAGTATTGTTAGGAGGTGATATCCAGGCAGTTTCAACGCACCTCAACTAATTCTTTAATTTTACTTCCAACCAAATTTCATAATACTCTATCATTTTTTTTTTACAACACTACCCTATTTTATCTTTACTGTTGAAATTTTATATCATTATATATGCACATATGGACGATTATAAGAAATAATTGAATGGTGATAAAAATAAAAAATAATCATTATTTGATTATCATAAAGATGATAATTTGATTAAATTGAGAACCGTTAAATAAATATGATAATTAAAAAGTATATGAAGATTAAATTAAGCACCATATGAAAATATAGGAAATGAAAATTTAATCAAACCTTATTCATACACTACAAAATTAGCCAAACAAAAATAGAGATTCTATACGTAACTTAGCAGCAATATGAAAAATGTAAATAACAGCGAAAAGAACAAGTTAAAGCAAAAATGATAAAACATTGCGGAAGAAGGAAACAAAGAACATTTCTTTTATCATATTCTTAGCTTTTTTTTTTCTTTTAGTATCTTTAAAAAATACATAATTTTTATAATCGAACTGAATCGACCGATCAGACCGAAAAATTTTGAGAATTAATCATCCGACCGATCCAATCAACTTTCAAAAATCAGTTAAAGAATTCAATTATAAGTCAAAACATCCTAATTTTAAAATTATATTATCTTAAACCTCCATTCATTCCTTATATATTCAATATCACCATTTATACTCAATATAACTTTGAGATTTGAATTTAAAAACTATTCAATGCATATATATTTTTAGTTAATTTTTGGAATTATTTATGTTTTTGAAATTTGAATTTTTAAGACACTTACTAATAGTCAAAAAGTTTCGAAAATAGAGAGAAATCATAATGCTTGTGAAGATGACATATATCTAACGTTTCCTTGAAAGGTTTACTCTCATAAAATGGAGAAATAAGTCATCGATGATAATGAAATTTCAATTTAAATTTATAATTAATTATTAATGATACGACTTAAAAATGATATAATTAATGAATTATATATTTTTTCATTAATAAGCGATTTGTAATCTAACTATTTAAGTTATATTGTGAGTTACAACATTTCATTTAAAACCTAATAATTTTGTTTAAATATAAAGCTAACTTAAAAATCAAAATACTAGCCAGTACTTAAATAAAAAAATAAGCACTGCTATATAATATGATGGATTAGTTGGATATTAGTTATATATGATTAAAACAATTGTATAAAAAAATTATAATGTATTGCGGATAGAAATTAATTTGAGGTTTATTCATGTAATCCTAAAATACAAAATTTGTTATAGCATTCCATATTACTGCTAACTATAGTGCATATATGATTATTGTAAAAAAAAATGTAAATAATTTTAATCCCTCTAATTTACAAGAGGTTCTTCTTTATAATATATCATCCAATCATGTGTTTTAAAATTATTAAAAACATTTTATTGTCACAATCATTACTTAAGAAGGCAAATTTAATGATATGCTAATATATTATAAAATAACCAACAACAACAACTACGTATTTTCTCATTAAGTGGAGCCAGTTACATGAATCAAACGACGCCATTGTACTCTATCATAAATTAAGTTCTTAGAAATGTTATTCAAATCTAAATCTTTTTTAATCGTTTCACTTATAATATTTCTTAATTTTCCTTTACCTCTAACTATTGGACTGTTATTCACCTGATCTACTCTTCTTACAGGGACTTCTAAGAATTTTCTCCTTATATTATAAAATAATAGTATAACATTTTTTCATTGACAATGTATCAAATTTGAACTCAATAAAAATTCTATCATGAAAATATATAAGATCTAAAATCCACAAGAGATTAAGTTTATCTTTTTAATATGTTCATACTATTTTACTCATTCTCTATATCTATGCTTTATATATATATATATATATATATATATAATTTAATGAAAAATATTGGAAAGAAAAAATATATCATTTAATATTTTAATGTGTTAATGTATGATATATGTATATGTATTATTAAAGGTGCAAGTATATAAGTAAGAAAGAAAAAAATATGTTTTAATAGTACATCTGACCACTAAATCCATATCACACTATAATCTCAAATACTTAATGGTGCCAACTATATTACAATCTTATTGGCTCTATCTTTTACCTTCTATTAACATATTATTCATTTCTCAAAGATATTTTATTACAATATATTTGTACCAAAAGTCCATAATAAATTGTTATTATGTATTGCTTTTATAAAACAATTTTTTTTATCTTATATATTTTTTAAACTCATGCTACTATCCCAGTTGATATAGGAGGAGAGACAATGGATGCTTAAAAGACTTTTAAAGATTCCCTAAGCTCTTTCTTAAAGTATTTCATGATTTAATTTGGCTATGTTAGTTAAGCAAAGTTGGCAGTTTTTCTTAAATTCAGATACATTAGTTACTCATATCGTTTTGACATGATATTATTAATTTAAAATTTTTTTAAATACTTCTCTAAATACTAATTCTTCTTTCATTTCGCTAAATACTAAATTTTTAGATATTACACTTATCTCTAAAATTTCCATCGAACTTTTTCAAGTGAAAGAAGAATTAGTACTTAAAAAAGCATTTAGAAAATTTTCAAATTGATAATATCCTGTCAAAACTATACGAGTGACTAATGTATCTGAAATTAAAAAAAAATTGTCAACTTTGCTTAACTAACATAGCCAAATTAAATCATGAAGGACTCTAAGACAGAGCTTAGGAAAGCTTTAAAAGCCTTTTAAGCATCGATTGTCTCTCCTCCTATATCAACTAGGATAGTAGCATGTGTTTAAAAAAATCTAGAAGATAAAAAATATGTTTTATAAAAGCAATACATAATAGCAATTTATTCTAGACTTTTGGTGCAAATATATTGTAAGAAAATATCTTTGAGAAATGAATAATACGTTAATAGAAGGTAAAAGATAGAGCCAATAAGATTGTAATATAGTTGGCACCATTAAGTATTTGAGATTATAGTGTGATATGGAATTAGTGGTCAGATATCAAGACATATTTTTTCCTTTCGTACTTATATACTTGCACCTTTAATAATACATATACATATACTATATATTAACACATTAAATATTAAATGATATATTTTTTCTTTCCAATATTTTTCATTAAATTCTTTATATATATATAAGCATAGATATAGAGAATCAGTAAAATAGTATGAACATATTAAAAAGATAAACTTGATCTCTTCTGATTTTTAGATCTTATATATTTTCATGATAGAATTTTTATTGGGTTCAAATTTGATACACTGTCAATGAAAGATTTTTACATTATTATTTTATGATATGTTCACATATCATTAAATTTTCTTTCTTAAGTAATGATTGTGACAATAAAATGTTTTTAATAATTTAAAAACACATGATTAGATGATATATTATAAAGAAGAACCTCTTGTAAATTAGAGGGATTAAAATTATTTACAATTTTTTTACAATAATCATATATGCAATATAGTTAGTAGAAATATCAAATATGGAATGCTATAACAAATTTTGTATTGGAGGATTACATGAATAAACCTCAAATTAATTTCTATCCGCAATACATTATACTTTTTTATACAATTGTTTTAATCATATATAACTAATATCCAACTAATCTGTCATATTATATAGCAGTGCTTATTTTTTATTTAAGTACTGGCTAGTATTTTGATTTTTAAGTTAGTTTCATATTTAAACAAAATTATTAAGTTTTAAATGAACTGTTGTAACTCACAAGATAACTTAATTAGTTGGATTACAAATTGTTTATTAATGAAAAAACATAAAATTCAATAATCACAATAATTGGATTACAAATTGCTTATTAATAGAAATTCATAAAATTCAATAATTATTTTATTATTAGACGATATTCAATTGGAATAATTTTTTACCTAAAATAAAGTTATTTTTGCGTTATATTTTTTGTAATATACATGGGCTAACCCAGATATATTTTTGCGTTATATTTTTGCCTTTTATAAAAGCGTCCCATGCTCTTCCTTACAGCCTTAGCACAAATAAAATAAAGGAGAAAAAAAAACTGTGGATTTTCTTTCTGATTCTCCGATGTTCTAAGATCGATCTTACCATTGATTGTTGGAAAATTTGTTTCAACCGGGTACATCTCGATCATCTAATACTGATTATAACTCTGGTATTATTCCACATGTATTGGGGATCTTTTGCGTATCAGTGGCTGCGTATGCTATAATCTTAAAAACATATTTTTCTTTGATCACTTTTCTGATCGGTGGGTAAGTTTGGAGTATTCATATGTGTCTGAATTCCTTTGGGTACTTTCAATTTTCTATCATTTTCAACTGGGTATGCTCTTAACGCTGACATTACTGGATATATGTTTCTGGGTAGTGGTTTTTTTTTGTTTATTATTTTTATGTATTCATTGATTGGTTTTTCTCTATCTAAACGTTTCAGGAAGTTGGATATCATAGGTTGCAACACTGAGATTTAGAGGTAATGAATTTTCAGTTCTTAAATGCATGTAATGCATTATAATCCAGTGTTAGTTATTACTTTTTTTTTTCTTCTTTGGTGTATAATGATGTAAAATTTCTTCTGAATTTTCGTCATCAATTTTAATTTTCAAATTATATTTTAATGGAGCATGTTTTTGAAATAAGTAAATTTTGGATGCTTGTGAATGGATGGTAGATAAAACTTGATAAGTGTATTCATAGTTTTAGTTTTATTTTTATTTTTATTTTTGGTTTGCAGCTAAAATGGCATCATTGGTTGCTAGTGGTAGCAGTCAAATGTGTCCTACAGTTTCTGTCCAAGAACAAGGAAGTAGAAATAAGAGAAAATTCAGGGCTGATCCACCTTTAGGGGAGCCAAATAAGATTATTCCTTCACCTCAACATGAAAGCCTCAGTTATGAATTCTCTGCTGAAAATTTCGAAATAACCCCAGGTTATGGGCAAGCCACAGCTTCTGACCTGTGTAGTGTTAGCCAAGATAATTCTGATGAATTGAAGCTTGACCTTGGATTGTCTAGTGCTGTAGGTTCATCTGAGATTGGGCTTAGCCAACCTAAGGAAGAACTCGGGGTGGATGAATTCCATGATGCTGATTGGAGTGATCTCACAGAAGCCCAGTTGGAAGAACTTGTCTTGAGCAATTTGGACACAATTTTTAAGAGTGCAATAAAAAAAATTGTTGCATGTGGCTACACTGAAGAAGTTGCTACAAAGGCCATCTTAAGGTCTGGCATCTGTTATGGATGTAAAGATACCGTGTCTAATATAGTTGATAATACTTTAGCATTTCTTAGAAATGGCCAAGAAATTGATCATTCACGAGAGCACTATTTTGAAGATTTAGTGCAGCTTGAGAAGTATATCTTGGCTGAATTGGTTTGTGTTCTTCGAGAGGTTAGGCCATTCTTTAGTACTGGGGATGCAATGTGGTGTTTGTTAATTTGTGACATGGATGTGTCACATGCTTGTGCAATGGATGGTGACCCTTTAAGTAGTTTAGGTAGTGATGGCATTGCTTATGGCTGTTCTTCTGCCCAAACTGAATCACAATCAAAAATAGAAACAAAAGGTCCTGAATTGAGTCTTTCAAGTCCTTGTAAATCAATTCCCTCAGGTTCTCATAATTCTCAATCTGAGAAATCTTTTGTGGCAGGAAATCTTGGTGCAAACAATTTAAAGAATGGACTTTCGGTGAAAGAGGGTGCTAATTCTGGATGTGATTCTGTTGATAAATCATCTAGTGCTGCTGGAACATCTCAATCTCCCCTGATGGAAGAAAAGAATGGGAATGTTAGAAAGGTACATTCCAGTAGCACCAAGAGGGACTACATTCTTCGACAGAAGTCATTCCATGTGGAAAAAAGTTATCGGACTTATGGATCTAAAGGGTCTTCAAAAGGAGGAAAGCTGAGTGGCTTGAGTGGTTTAATCTTGGATAAAAAACTTAAATCTGTATCAGAAACTACTACCATAAACTTAAAGAGTGCATCCTTAACGATAAGTAAGGCAGTGGGAGTTGATGTGACTCAAGACAATCTTAATGTTAATTTCTCATCTAATGATGGACCATCTAACCCCACTGCATTTAGCCTGGATTCTGTGGATACTGTTTCTCAGTCAACCAATACTTTGTCTTCAGTACATGTGGCAAATACTATACCTGCAATCAGTAGCCCAACTGCATTATCAGCTACAGATACTGACCTTTCTCTTTCATTGTCTTCACAAAGCAAGTCTTCTACAACACCTGTCTGCTGCAATAATGAGGCACCTAGTAGTAGTTGTGTGGGGATATCATATGACAAGTCCCTGGGGCAATGGATACCCCAGGATAGAAAGGATGAGATGATTTTGAAGCTGGTTCCAAGGGTTCAGGAGCTACAAAATCAGCTTCAAGAATGGACAGAGTGGGCAAATCAGAAGGTTATGCAGGCCGCTCGTCGGCTGAGTAAGGACAAGGCTGAGCTTAAGTCCCTAAGGCAAGAGAAAGACGAAGTTGAACGTCTTAAAAAAGAGAAGCAATCTCTAGAGGAAAACACCATGAAGAAGCTTTCTGAGATGGAAAATGCCTTGTGCAAAGCAAGTGGGCAGGTGGAACGAGCTAATGCTGCTGTCCGGAAGCTTGAGGTGGAGAATACTGCGCTGAGGAGAGATATGGAGGCTGCTAAATTACGTGCGGCAGAATCAGCCACAAGTTGTCAAGTAGTCTCAAGGAGGGAAAAGAAGACACAAATGAAGTTTCAGTCGTGGGAGAAGCAGAAATCCTTGTTTCAGGAAGAGCTAATGACTGAAAAACGCAAATTGGCACAGCTGCAGCAGGAATTAGAGCAAGCAAAAGTGCAACAGGAGCAAGTTGAGGTATACTATTTTAAGCTTATTCCAACTGCTTTCCCATGTGTTTTCTATCTTGTAAACGTCCACCTGATATCTATACTAACATATACGGCTCTTGCTGTAGTTTGGTCTCATGGTGTCTTCAATATACAAGCCTTATCTTATCTTATCCCTAAAAAGTAAGAATTTTTTGTTAGTGAATAGTTATCTGAAATTTCAAAACTCCCCGTCTCATTTTATTCTCAGAATTAAAGGAAATAAAAATGCATTGACATGCACCAACACTGGTATTTGTTATTCATTTCTATGGGTGGCTTAACCAATAACATTGTTTCCAAGTAGAACGGATGGGTAGTTTAAATGATTCAAATTGTTTTCCCTTTCCAAAGGATTTGCTAGCAAGGTAATATCAGCTATTTACCTTCTAAAAAGTCAAGAACTGCCTTCCCTTTCCGTCCACCAAGGTATTAGTGTTCACATGATGAACTATGCTAGCAGAGAAACAGATGAAGAGTCTTCATAATAACTCCTGCCAAAACTTTTCCTGCCTCCCTGCACCTGGTTTGTTTCATTTGACTTTGAAGGTTCTATCTGTCTTGTAGCTGCAAGACTTGTCCTTTAGTAAAAATATTGATACCAGAAGCTCAAAAATGTGAATATTGTTATACTGAAGTGAAACATGAGAGTACAGTTTGGTACACGTGCACCACTTGTGAGATCCCACAAATGCAACTATTTTTCTGTCTATAGCTGCTAATTGTTAAATGAGTTTTGTTACTGGGTCTATTCTCATTGTAAAGGAAAAATATCACAGGCTAGATGGCAGCAGGCTGCAAAGGCAAAAGAAGAACTTCTCCTACAGGTCAGTTCTATAGGAAAAGAAAGAGAACAAATTGAGGAATCAGCAAAATCCAAGGAGGATATGATCAAATTGAAAGCAGAAAACAATCTGCAGAGGTACAAAGATGATATCCAGAAACTTGAAAAAGAAATTGCACAACTGAGACAGAAGACTGACTCTTCGAAAATTGCTGCACTGAGAAGGGGAATTGATGGAAGCTATGCCAGCAGCATGAAAAATGGCACTGCTCTGGAAGAACCCAGGACTACTTTTATCTCAGAACTGGTTACAAATTTAAGTGACTACTCTTTGACAGGAGGTGTGAAACGGGAAAGGGAATGCGTGATGTGCCTTTCCGAGGAGATGTCTGTTGTTTTCCTCCCATGTGCTCATCAGGTTGTTTGCACAACATGCAATGAGCTCCATGAGAAACAGGGTATGCAAGATTGTCCTTCTTGCAGGAGCCCCATTCAGAGGCGTGTTTCTGTACGTTATGCCCGTTCTTAATTTATTTTATTGAGTGAGTTGAGAATAATAATGTCTGTGTGACTCACTTGCAAAGAATAATGCATTTAAACCATGCATCTCAAGAGTTCAGATACACTAAGTTGCTTTCAATGCCAAGGTTGATCCTTCTGCTATTGCTTTCTTTTTCTTCTGCTGTTTTGATGTTATTTGAAGTTCTTTTCTCTCATGAAGCTGCACTTGTCTTCCTTAGCTTGTTTTAAATTATAATGCTCAGTTCCTCATCATACCCTCTTCTTCCATAATAAGAATTTCTTTCCTCATCAGAGGTTTAAAGCTGATCAGCTCCATTTTGAAGTTAAATGAGGGCTTAGAAACAAACAATTGAAGGGACATGAACAGAATGGAGAAGAGATTAATACTTATTGCTTAAGCATATGATTATTTGCTCAAGTTTTTTATTTTTATTTTTTCCTAATAGCTTTCTTTATTACTGATTGAACATTAATGGAAGCTGAATTTGCCACTTCTCTATCATCAATCCTAATGAACATGATACACGTCTGCACGCGACCCAACCGCATGTGCCATCCGACATTTTTTTTTTGATGACCTTCGTGATTCAAGCAACAACCATAAAATGCAAACTTCAAACTCTATTATGCATATCACACAGTTGATGGCAACTGCCCCACCTATCCATGGAGGTTGATTGAATTTCAATAATTAAGTAGTACAAATAACCTTTTTAATGAATGAAATTTTGCATAGTCATTATTCTATAGATTTTTATTCTCGATGCAGAAAAAAAATGATAGTAATACCATGTTTTTTGGCAAAAAAAAGACTAAGGTCACGGGGTCCCATCTCAGGTCATGAAAGATAAGCCATTAGGTTTTTTTTGTCGTTGATTTTTTTCTTCTAGCAATTGTTGATATTGTGATAAAAAATTCATACATGAAAAATGTGAATAAACTTAATATGTGATCATTTAATATGAAATAAGATTCCGAATATTTGAAGATATTGTAGAATTCCCTTAAATAATACGAAACATATTTTTGCAGAATGTAAAACGAATATACTGTGTAGAGTTATCCAAATGACAAATATATGATATGTAATTTTGGTGATAAAAAGAGAAATATGATAAGAAGTATGACAAAAATATTGTTTTTACCTAAATGTAAAATGATTAGTACCTTATTGACTGGTCTAAAGTAAACATAAATGAAACTGAGAACGTGATAGTGAGTTGTTGTCTTGTTGACGTGAAGGCCCGTCTAGTTTGGAGATTTTTCTAATGTAGTGCTGTAGTGACCTATTCGAGGCCCAGCCATGCCATGTGACCTATTGATCCAAATTAGAAATGTACATCGGCCAAATTAAATATGACAAATTTTTTAGTGTCTGGCCAAGCCTAAAGTAAACAGAAGCACTAAATTGAAAGATCCTAGTTTGTAGGGTAGGAAACTTGGAAATATTTATCCTTATAAATCCTCATGTGGAAGTAGAATCATATGAAAAACACAAGTACAAAATAAATAAATAAAAAGTCTGCTATAGTTATAGACAAAGTGGTAGAGCGAGATGGGGAGCATCATAGGCATTGGCATAAAGAATGTTGTGGTGACTAAGAAAAGTAGCAGTGGCAACGAGCAGTCAGTTGTATACATATACAACACTACCACTGGCATTGCTGATGCTGTTGTCGATGTTAATGCTGTTAATTTTAAAAAGTTTACTTCTCGCTATTTGATCACTTTTGCAGGGGAAGCTGTGGCTTGGCAATCTAGGTTGTAAAAATATGTTGCATTGTCTACTACTGAGGCTGAGTTCATTATTATTATCGAGGCTTGTAAAGAGTTATTTTGGATGATGAATTTTGTGCATGAACTTAGTTTTACTCAGTAGAGGTATGTTTTATTTTGTGATAGTCAAAGTGCTATTCATCTTGGCAAGAATCTTATATTCCATGATAGATCTAAGCATATTGATGTGAGGTATCATTAGATACGTGATATTCTGGACTCGAAGTTGTTGGAGTTTGAGAAGATTCATACTGATGATAATGGTTCAGACATGCTGACAAAGACTTTACTGAGGGGGAAGTTTGAAGATTGTTGTTTGGTTGCTGGTTTGGTATTTGCCTCCACTTGAGTTAGAAGGAGAGTTTGTTGTATGGGTCCAACTAAGTGGGGCCCATACCATTATATTAAAAAAAAATATGATAGGTTTTAAAAGAAAGAAGTCAGAAACTTCTTTCTTCAAGTTTTCATTTTTTTTTTCTGAAAACAGAGAGAAGCGCAGCGCTGCAGAGAGGGAGAGAAAAGTTTCAAGCTAATCTTGTGTGTTCAGATCGAGTCGTCATTTGTGGTCTGATCTTGATGATTTTTCAGTATGTTATTCCTTGCATCGTGAACTTCTACTTGTACGATCAAAATTTTATTTCTTCATCTCTACTTGTTGGGCTGTTTGTACCCCTTTGTGAGTTTTGAGCTTTGTTACTTTATTGATTTCCACTTTGTTGGTGGTGAGTATGAGCCGTTGTGATATCCTTATTTATTAGGAGACACTTTGCTGTATTCATTGATTTGTTATAGTGGAGATTTTTTTGAACTAGGTCCCGTGGTTTTTATCTCTCATATTGAGGGAGTTTTTCACGTTAAAATTGTGTGTGTTCTCTTTGCCTATTTAATTTTTGTGCATTCTTGAATATATATTTTTGTGGATATTTTGGTTGGCTGTATATTTTGTTCCTCACAGGTTCTTTCAAGTGGGAAAGATTTTATTGCCTATTTGTGTGTTGTTGATTGTTGGTCATAATTCTTCTAGAATTGACAAGTTGAAAAAGGAGCTTAGTAAGTCTTTTGCAATGAAAGACTTAGGACTAACAAGACATATTCTTGGCATGCAAATTACTCGTGATAGAGTGGCCAAGAAGTCGTGGTTATCACAGGAGAAGTACATTGAGAAAGTGCTTCAACGATTTCACTTAAATAAAACTAAAGTTGTAAGTATACCTCTTGCTTTATATTTTAAGCTTAGCACTAGACAAGCTCCTTCTAGTGATGAAGAGAAACAAGACATGTAACGTGTTCCTTATGCATATGCAGTAGGAAGTTTGATGTATGCAATGGTTTGCACAAGGCCTGATATAGCTTATGCAGTTGGTGTAGTTAGTCGTTTTCTTTCTAATCCTGGTAGAGAGCATTGGAAAGCTGTAAAATGGATATTGAGATATCTCCAGGACACTTCTAGTTTGAAGCTTTGTTTTGGAATTGGGAAACCTGTTCTTTGTGGTTCTCCCTATGGCCCAACAAATGCCAAATACTGACTTGGGCAATTCCTTAGAAACGAGTGCACAACCTCATCTATGGAGTTTGAAAAAAGTTGAGAATCGTGTTATATATATATATATATATATAGGAGACATATCTAATGAGAAGATTTTTTATTATAAGAGGGTGAGAGGAGTAAATCTTGACCATACAACCATACATAGATGGTCAAGATTAAAAGTTACTTGAAGGTCATGTGACCACTTAAAAAAGTCACATGCATTTATGTTCTAATCTTGACCATTCATGAAAGATCCAATGGTCGAGATTCACTCCTCTCACCTTTCACAATAAACACTCATTTCACCTAAGTAAGATCCTATATATATATATATGTTTGTGTCCAAGCGCAGGGAGACGCTTTGTTTGCTTCATTCATGTATGGTAGCAAAGAGCAGGGAATATATGTACTATGGTTGTGGTGCAGATTTGGTGGGATCATTCTTATACCAGCCACCAGCAAACGACAAACACAGGCCTTATAAACAACACCGGTGGACCCGTCTATATATGGTGATTTTATTGCTTCTATTCTATTATCAACTTTGTTCAAATCTTACAGAACTATATAAATGCTAGTTCATAATTATAGGATGATTTTGTTTGTCTTAAGATTTAGAAATGGGTAAAGATGTGCATAAAGGAAAGGAAAAGAGCACAAGAAAGATACAATATGGATAATTATTATTGCTCAATTCATCCCATTACATCAGTTAGAAGCTTCATATTTATATGCAAAGTAAAGATGTAAATTAGCTATTTTAGGAATGACTCCACTGTATCCTATTTAGCTTGCAATTCGTTGAGGTTGTTAAAGTTGGAGGGAATGGATGATTCTGGATGGAAAATTGGTTGCAGCACCTGCTGAGTTGGCATTCTCAATGATTCATCCTTTTTGTCCCATTTGCTCATTTTACCCGTGTGACCATGTGCTCCCTTCTCATGTGCATTTGCATTATTTGCATCATCATTCATTTTATAATTTAACATCCCCCGTAAGCTGGAGCATGGTAAATGTCAATCATGCCCAGCTTGGAAATGAATGGAATGAAGGATGGAAGAGGCAAAGCCTTAGTGAAGAAGTCAGCTAGTTGCTCTTTAGATGAAATTGGCAGCAAGCGAAGCACACCATTTTGGACTTTGTTTCGAACAAAATGATAGTCTATCTCCAAGTGCTTGGTCCTTTCATGAAAGACCGGGTTGGCAGCTATGTGCAAAGCACTTTGGTTGTCATAATATAGGACTGGTGCTCTTAAACAAGTAGTGTGTAAATCATGCAAAAGGTATAGCAGCCATTGCAGCTCACAAGCAGCAGTAGAAAGTGCCCTGTACTCAGCTTCAGAGGAAGAGCTTGAGACTGTTTGCTGCTTCTTAGCTCTCCAAGAAATCAAAGAGGAACCTAAGAAGAAGTAGTATCCTGAAATAGACCTTCCAGAGTCAAGACAACCAGCCCAATCTGCATCAGAAAATCCTAAGAGTTAGATTTTTTATTTCCTTGGGAAGAACAGGCCTCGGCCAGGATTGTTTTTAAGGTATCTAACTACCTTGCATGCAACATTGTAGTGTGTCATAGTAGGCCTGCTCAGGAATTGACTAAGTTGTTGAATAGCAAATGTGATGTCGGGCCTAGTGGTGTTCAAGTAAAGGAGCTTTCCAATCAACCTTCTGTAAGATCCAACATCTTCATCTAACTTCCCTTCATCTTGGTGCAACTCAATAGAATGATCAAGTGGTGTTTTGGCAGGTCTGGACCCAAGCAAACCAGATTCATGTAGCAAATCCAATCAATACTTTCTCTGACAGATTGAAATTCCTAACTTGGAGTGTGCCACTTCCAACCCAAGGAAGTACTTCAATGTTCCTAGGTCCTTGATTTTGAAATTTGAGTCCAAAATGCTTTTGATCCTAGTGAATTCAGCAATCGAGTTTCCTGCTAGAATCACATCATCCACAAAAATGAGGAGAGCTATGAAGTTGCTGCCACTGTGGAATGTGAACAGGGAATGGTCTGCATTAGATTGCTAATAACCTTGGTTCAAAATGAAGTAAGCTTTTCATACCACTTCCTGCTTGCTTGTTTGAGACCATACAAAGACTTAAGTATTTTGCAAACTTGATTGGGTTTGGAGCACCTGACACCTTGTGGAACAACCATGTAGACATCCTCATGCAAGTCTCCATGTAAAAAGGCATTGTTGACATCTAGTTGATGTAGATGCCAACTGTAAACAGAAGCTACAGCCAATAGGGTCCTTACTGTGGTGAGTTTGGTTACTGGTGAAAAAGTGTCAAAGAAGTCTAGGCCTTCCACTTGATTGTAACTCTTGGCTACCAATCTTGCCTTATATCTTTCTATAGATCCATCTGCTCTATGCTTCACCTTGTAAACCCACTTGTTGCTAATTGGTTTCACATTTTCTGGTAGATCAACTAGTATCCATGTACCATTCCTTTCAAGAGCATCCAATTCAAACTTCATGGCATCATTCCAGCATTCATGCTTACTAGCTTCTAGGTATGAGTGTGGCTCAGAAGTGTGTGTAATTGACAGTGAATAAGCATGGTGTGAAGGTGATAAGTTTGAAAAGGAATGGAAAGATGAGATAGGATAGGAAATACCTGAGGCAATTGTATCTGCTGAACTGCTTGAAAGGCTACACACATAGTCACTTAGATATTGTGGTGGATGCCTCTGCCTATGTGACCTCCTTGCAGGTTCAATAGCTACTTCTGTCACATCTGGAGCAACAGGGTTTGAGACAGGTTCTGAGTCAGGAATTCCAGGTTCTACAGGTTCTGTGTGGATGTTGGAAGGTGCTGTAGGTTCTGTTGGTGGAGTTGCAGGTGGTGCAAGCTGAGGTATGAGTGGTGGAACATCATTTTGGTGATGAAGATGGATAAAGAAAAGGAAAAGAGCACAAGAAAGATACAATATGGAGAATTGTTATTGCTCAATTCATCCCATTACATAAGTTAGAAGCTTCATATTTATATGCAAAGTAAAGGTGTAAATTAGCTATTATAGGAATGACTCCACTGTATCCTATTTAGCCTGCAATTCGTTGAGGTTGTTAAAGTTGGAGGGAATGGATGATTCTGGATGGAAAATTGGTTGCAGCACCTGTTGAGTTGGCATTCTCAATGATTCATCCTTTTTGTCCCATTTGCTCATTTTACCCGTGTGACCATGTGTTCCCTTCTCATGTGCATTTGAATTATTTGTATCATCATTCATTTTATAATTTAACAGTTTGTATAAATAATGGTTATCTATCTAGCGCAATTGATGCCAATTAATAATAATATAGCAAAGGCAGTTGCTTAACGAGAGTTGAGGACTGTCCAAGAGCGCAAGAGAACGGATTCTCTCTGATCTTGTGTTGATTTGGTGTGTGATAGTGCCAAGCCAAAGGTCTTAAATGTAATATATGTAAGCATGCTCAACAACACTCTTCCACTCGATAGGCCTTTGACGCGGCAATCTTAAGTTGTCAGCTATATCTTCTAATTCCTTCTTTGACCAAAGAAAAGAAAGTCAAAACAAAAAGCTGGTAATTCTATCCGCCACCAAACGACCAGCACAACACATGCCTTGTAAACAATGTTGATCGTGGACCTATCCTTGGTGATTTTAATGGTTCCATCATCAACATTTGTATTAATGTCGTTCAGAAATATTGTCAGTGAGGACTGAGTAGCAAGGCAACTCGCTCAACTTAGTTATTGCTCAGGTGTTCAGATATATATACCACATGAATGATTTCGGTTCTATATAATGATTGTTTTACTTGGTTACGTGGTTGCGAAGGATGTATAGGTTTCATATGACATATGAATTGGAGACGTCTGCCAAAGGAATGTATTATTATATATTACAAAAGACAGTTTATGCAAAGTGGTATGATATAGGTATCATAATCTGGTTTAGTCATTTTCCCTCCAAAATGAGATCTAGTGGATGGTTTACGTTAATTAATGTTGCTATCTTTTTATTTTTTATATTTTTTATATTTATCATTGTATTTATGATTATTTGTTTATTCCGATGCTTTTTTTGAAAGTCCAACCAGTGTGTGTTCTTCTAACGTATATCCTTTCAAATGCCAAACCAGTGAGTGAGATTTAATTATTATTTATCATTTACTCTCTTTCGCTTATTATTTAATTGATAATTACTTGTACAACATTTCATCTTCGGACAAAGTTACAAAGTCAATCAAAATAATTTAAAGAAGGAGAAGAATATTGGGAAATCCCACTACATTAATCTCGCCCAACCCCAAACTTCCATCAATTAATTTTGTTTTGTAAATCTCATATTATTTTATTTCTCATTATGCTTCTCAGGTAGTGAAATGTTTTTCTCTTCCTCACATTCCTTTCTTTTTTCTTATCGTCTTTCTCTCCACATTACTTTCTTCTTCCTTCTTTCTGCTTCAGGGTTTTTTTTTGTTTTGTGCCCCCTAATGGAATCAGAGAAAATCGATGAAATGACGGATTTACTGAAGTAGAAGAGATAATTGAAGCAGCCGAATCTTTCTCTTAGAGCATCTTGGGATTTAACTTTCGTTTACATCGTCAAGCTTAGCAATTAGGTTGAGCGATACAACTGTTAGTGTCGCCTTCTTTTTATCATTTCATACTGTTTGGTTATATGTTCACGTGGATATGCTTCATTTTCTTATGTCTTCTTTTGATTTGTTTTGATTCAAGTTATGAACTTTTTTTCAATTTGTTTTCTGATCAGTGATCAATGCAACTCCCTTTGCTTTTTCTGTGTTGATGTCATTACTAATGTGATTTGATTGTTTTCTTTCTCTTATTCAAGGATCGATTTGTCACATTCTCTGTAATTGGATTTTCCTATATGATAACCCATTCAAAGCTGAATGCAGGGATAAGAGTGCAGGGGACTTAACATAATCTGACGGTTAAAGCTTGACTATGCAAACAATTATTAGGCTTGCCACAAATTCCCTTCGAAAGAGAAAAGGCGAGTTATTTGACTTTATGTTTCTCTTTTTGATATAACATTTAATAGAAAATAGAAATATCTACTCCATTTCAAGTTGTTATTTTTTTAATATTATATCACAATCTTTTAGCTCAATTAATTTATTTTTGTTGAAGACTGAAAATACCCAACCCAAGTATTAGTGTTTTATCTTTCTCTTTGTTTTCTTTGGTCTCAAATTCTTCAACTTATTGTTGGAGTTGTATAAAGGTTACGCTTTAGATAAATACTTCAAGGGGCTGTATCTTACTAATCTTTTTCATAAGGCCAAATTTGATATTTCTAAAAGCAACGTAGATATCATATTTTGCTATTGCTTGGTAAAGCATAATTAAGACTTCCGAGAGATTATGTGTATCCAATATAAAATAGTTAGATTTTTTTCCAACATTACATTTTAGTAAAAAATTTACGTGTTAACATAATAAATTTAATTGATGTAATTTATCATTCGGATTATATATCAATTAATCATATTTTTAAATTGTAATTAAGTAGCAGATACGATAATATCCATATACATGGGATTAGTTGATAAGTAATATATTGGTTTTTAAGATATAGTAATCATAATTAAAATTTAACCACAGGCTCTTAATGAAAAATGTTTTGTGACACCATATTTCTTAACTCAATTTTCATCCAAAATTTCAGTCTCTCAATGATTGATGCATGTTTATTTCTCTTTTTTTATATCCTCTTTCTTTTATAATTAAAAAACTATTCTAATTTTAATTTTTCTTAATGTACTCATATATTATATATTATATAAAACACAAATGGCTCCTAAGTAGAAAATCTTTTGTACCATCATAAATGTTTGTATTTTCCTCTAATTTGTTTATATTTTTTCTTATTTGTTTTGATTATAATTGATTTTTTTTGCTGCTTTTTTTATTAAAATATGTAATTATTCTGAAAAATATAATACTTTTCCTTATTATTGTCAGTCAATTTTTCATGCTTATGCTTTTTAATATTTTATGCTCATAATTTTTTTTCTTATTATATTTGAAGATACACATGTAAATGTTGTTGATATATGTTCTGCTTAGATGAACAAAGCTTTGAAGAAATCTATTGAATAGGACCACCAGTCATCTGTCAAAGAATAATTTAGAAAGCCTTCTTTTGTTTGGTAATTAATCACACCTTTCAAGTTTCTTAGAAAATGATAGACTAGATTACTATTTTGCATGTCGTTTCACTATGTGATGCTTGCTAATTTGCAAACATATATACATAGTTTACTGATGGTAATACTTCTTTGGCATATGTCTTATGAAGTTGAATTTCAAGTACTAAGGGTAAAACTGTCACATACGGCTAAAGTTTTATTTTCTTATTCGAATTAAAATTTCAGCAAAACCTTAGTTTCTCATTTAAGATTTAATATTAATGAGCATGCGTACCTTTTTAAAGTATTGCTCATTGTATTGAATCTTGAATTGTCCAAGTGAGACAGTTTGGAAAGAAACTTTTTCTTCACTTAGTTAATAATTATTACTTATTATTTAAATCTCATATGTTATACTTGTTAAAATTTCGGTCTGCTACATTTCCTTTTGTTCTCTGAGTGTATACTTAATCACGCTGGATCTCACCGCGTTCAAGTCATGCACTTGGAGACCAATGAGAAGTGTTGTCGAAATTTCGTTAAGTATAAAATATGAGATTTAATGAATAACTATATATTAATCAAGTATTGAAAAAATTTCTTATCGAATGGGATAGGGTCATACCATGTTAAGAAGGAGATGAAGATTTTAGAAATAATTGATGTTGAGGCTAATCATTGACATCTTAGTTTACATACAGATGTCATCATTAATTAGGCGATCAGTTAGAGGCATGGAATCACTTTTCTGCGTAGTATAGTTCAGATAAGAGAGCTAGATGCAACTATTGCGGTACCTTGATCAAGTATGATAACAGAACATGTGCTATGCATTCTAATTTGAAGAGATGCAAGGATAATCCGGATAAAGACGGAAACAAAAGGCAGAAATCGGTTCCATCCTCAACGGGGACTTCAAAAGGGCATGTTGTTTGTTCTCCTTCATATGCCAAATTTGACCGAGAGACCTAGCGGAATGAACTTGTGAAGATGTTTGTGGCAACTGAGCTCCCTTTTCGATTTGTGGAGAATGAAGGTTTTCGAAAGTTTGTGAATGTGTTGCAACCAAAATTCAATGTCCTCTCACGCACTACATTAGCGCATGACATTTTCATGCTATAGGATACAAAAAGAACAAACTTGAAGAAGTTTCTTTTGAAACATTGTTTAAGAGTCTGCTTCACCACTGAGACACACGAACTTTATGTCAAAATCTGAGTTATATGTGTTTGACTGCCCATTTCATTGATAATAATCGGGGGCTTCACAAGAAGATTCTAAATTTCTGCCAAGTCACAAGTCATTCAAGAGAGGTTATGGCCAAGACTATTGAGATGCATTTGAATCATTAGGAGTTGAATCGCGTTTTCAGTTTGATAGTTGATAATGCTTCGTCAAATGATGTCAGGATTCAACACTTAAAAAGGGGGTTAGCGTCTTGGAACAACTTAGTTCTGAAGGGAGATTACATTCATATGTGTTATTGCACGCATATTTTGAATTTGATTGTGAAGAAGGAGTTGAAAGAGATTGATGATTCTGTTTTGAGAATCTGCGGTGCAGTGAAGTAGATCAGATCTTCTCCTTCTAGATTAATTAAATTCAAGGCATGTGTTGAGCAGGAAAAGATTGAATATAAGGGTCTAGTTTGCTTAATTGTTGAAACTAGGTGGAATTCGACCTATCTGATGTTGGAGGTAGCTTTGAAGCATCGAAAGACATTTGAGGAGGTTGAGATGCAAGACAATAAGTATGTTGATTAATTAGAAAAGGGAAAGGGTGTGCCTACATATGAAGATTAGGATTATGCTCGCTTAATTTTATAATTTTTGAAGATCTTCTATAAAGTTACTTTATGCATTTCTGGTACCTCTTATGTTACCAGCAATATATATATGCAAGAGATATTTGGAATTGGGAAGAGTATCCGCCAATCCTGTGGGTACGAAGATATAAGTATAAGTATAATGTTTGAAAGGATGAAGAAGAAATACGATAAATATTAGGGAAATCCTAATGGTCTGAACATATTGCTATTAATTGCTGTCGTATTTGATCACAGGTACAATTAGGGATATGTCAATTGGTCGATTAATTAGATCTTTGATTTGGATGAGGTGATTAAATTGCAAGATAAGGTTCATTATTTTTTGGAGTCACTTTTTGATGAATATAATGGTTGGGGGGTCTCAAAGTGATACACAAGAAGCATGAGTTGATGAAAATGATGATGATGATCCCTATTGTTGCAATTAATTTTTAAAATCAACCGGGCGCAAATCGAATGTCAAATCTGAGTTAAAGAAGTATTTGAAGGAAGATTTAGAGACTATTCTAGACTTGGATATTCTAAGTTGGTGGAAGCTAAATTCAAGTCAATTTCCAATCCTTGCAAACATCGCTCGGGAGGTGTTGGTCATACTTGTCTCTATTATAGCCTCTGAGTCTGCATTTAGTACAGGAGGAAGGGTGTTAAATCCTTATCGTAGTTCCCTAACACCTAAAATGGTGGAAGCACTTGTCTACACACAAGATTGGCAAAAAGGAACACCATTTTCATTGCTTTCTAAAGAGGACTTTGAGTAGCTTGAGAGATTTGAGCAAGTTAATATTAATGTTCCACATTTATATTATTACTTGTTGCTTATTATATCATGTTTTCATAAGTAATGAGATGTTCTTCTTTTTTGCAAAGATGGTTTCTCAACAAGATGTTCCTTGTTCTGCTGCTATTTCTCTTGATGATTGAAGGGGATACATTTTCTTGTATTTGTTCTGCTGCTATTTTTTATCTTAAGATAATTGTGTATTAGACTAAGTTTGTATTAGCATAATGGACAATTTATATGTATTTTTTTTCTATTATTTGTTTTAAAGTTTGAATGGAAACTTAATTACTGTCACATCAACTTCTCGCATGAGCTTCCCTCAATTGTATCTCATTGTGATGTGATTATATTTACTTTTAATTTAACTCAATCAACTATTTTATTTACTTTTATGCTAAATTGTGAACCGTTATAGAAATGGCTAGTGCTGTCATAGCACATTTCCTCTTGAGGGAGAAGTATCAAGCATGCTTGTGTAATGTTAAGCCTTTATTGTAGGAAGAGAATAGGGATGGAAAATTCCTATGCATACTTGTTTAGACAGTTCCTTCTTCAATTTTCAATGATGAAACAATAGAATTGGAAAGAGATGCTTATGAGAAGCAGATAAAGAATGCTTATAGACATTTGGCCAAATTTTATCATCCAAATCGTATGTATCTTCATCTTAGCTGCTACTTCTTTTCTTGACGTGTCATATGAACTTTATCTGTCAACTTGCTGTTTGATAACACTGATTATGGTGGCCTGCACCTTTATTTGAGCCTATATTAATCTTATCTAGCAGCAATATGTTAATATGTTCATTCAATATGAAGCTAAGCAACTGCAACTACGTAGCATTGTGTCTTTTACATGTTGTTTTAAATGCTAGTCTCCTAGAACGTGTGAGATATATATATATATATATATATATATATATATATATATATATATATTCATAAGTATGTTCCTATGAAGAGTTGCGGCTTGTGAGTTTTTCCTTTCTTAAGTGTTTCTCCAACTTTGTGCTGTACAACGTAGTTGTGATATAGTTCTGCTGTGCTGCTGTTTCTTAAAGACGAATATAACCTCTCATTACATAATAGCTCTTTTTACTCTACTCTTCCAGTCTATGATGGTAGAAGAACCCTTGAGGAAGGTGAAACTGCAGAAGGCCAGAAACTAGGTTAATCAAGATTCAAGCTGTTTGTGAATTGCTTATAGATGAGGAGAGGCAAAGACAATATGATATGGATAACCGAGTCAACCCTCTGAAGGTAATATTTTTATGTGCCTGATTATCTGGATGGTTGACTGGGTACTTGTTCTTTATCATTCATATAGTGGAACTTTAGTATTCTAATTTACACTTTGTTTTGTACTTTTCACGAGTTTGGAACTTGTTATATGAGATTTTAACTGGATCATCATATGCTCTGTGATTTCTAGCATCAAGCCTGAACAAATTATTTACAGCTATAGTGATGCAGTGTCTCTTTCATTATCTCGTTTATTTTTCAAGCTGGTCAGTAAAACTAATATCTATTATTTGAACTGTTCGGCAAAACTAATTGTTAAGATATTAATGAATACTAATGGTAACGACCAATCAAACTGCTTCATTTTTTTAATCCTACAGGAAGTAAAGACATGTTATAATTTTCTACCCTTTGTGTAAGCGTGGCAGACTGTGATGAATTTCAACAAATAACTACTGTTTCATCTTTTGTACGGATAATATTCTTTGAATGGTTTGCTTTCCATTTTTTTTAGTCAGTGATACAGCCTGAAACGACAGTATCTCTATGCATTGCTTTGTAAACTCTTAAAATGGATAATGGGTGATGTATTCTTTCTTTTGTAATTAAAATACATAATTTTTCTTCTTATTCTTGATTGATGCTGTGTTTTGTTTCCTTCAGGCATCTCAGGCATGGATGGAGTGGCTTATGAAAAAAAGAAAAGCTTTTGATCAGCGGGTTGATATGGCAGTTTGTGATGTTATATGCCTGTGCACTAGATCCTGAAGTATGTGGTGCGAAATTCGCCATGGTTCTTGCAGAGATATTTGTTTGTGATGTTAATCCCCTTATTACTAGGTAACATTGATTTTCATTGTCCAGTTTGAAAAATTAAATCTCAGATTCACCTTACCCACAAGACCAATTGAGGAATTGTTGAGGTGGATTGCCTTATTTACCTCTCTTTTGTGAATTGGGCAGAATTTTTAATTAGAAATATAAAACCATCAATGACCCTCCACCTAATAGATTAAGCATTTTGGAGAGTTGGTCTTTGATAGATTTGTTATCCAAACTTAAACACATGCTTTTGCTTTCACTGGATCAATCTACAACTTGACAATTAATAATTGCAGTAGCCAAGATGAATCATTAGTCCTTGCTTAACATATGTACTAGCATGTTCTATAATAAAAATATAGTTACAGGCATGATGAATCACTATTAGTGATTTTCAGTAATCGTGCGATACTAAATGTGAGACGGTAAAAAGCCAACAAGAGCATAAGATCAATGTCATGGAGATGAGGATGTTGCGCTGGATGTGTGGCCATACAAGACAAGATAGGATTAAGAATGAATGCATTAGAAAGAAAGTAGGGGTTTCACTTATTGTGAAAAAGATGAGAGAATCTCGCTTTAGGTGGTTAGACATGTAAGGAGAAAGCCCTTAAAAGTCCCTGTAAGAAGAATAGATCAGGTAGATAATAGCCCAATAGTTAAAAGTAGAGGAAGACCAAGAAAAACTATAGGTGAAACGATTAAAAAAGATTTAAATTTGAATGACATCTTTGAAGACTTGGTTTATGATAGGGCACAATAACGTCGTTTGATCCATGTAACCAACCCCACCTAGTGAAAAAAGACTTAGTTGTTGTTGTTGTGCGATATTGCATAATGTTGTTGCCATCTCAAAATAGTGGCTTTAGCAGCTTTAGCTTATTGCCAAAAAACTGTCTACTACTTGTTATGTTTAAATACTTTGTGAGGTTGTTAACAAAATTGGACTTCCATGGAAGCTTGTAATGTGGTGTATATAGTTCAAGTGTAACTTATTGCATTGATATTGTCTTCATTTACTTCAGGATGAATGTTGTTGCTTACCTTGCCAGTTATTTGTCCTGTGCGGAGTTTCTTACTTCAAATACTTCCATTTTTTAAATTGATTTCTAATTGATTTTTTGAACTGGTTACATGGAAAAATCAGTCTTGAATTGGTTTTTTGAACTAGTTACATGGAAAATTGGTTCTGAACTGGTTTTATGAAAAAACTAGTTTAGAACTGGTTTTTAAACTGGTTTTCTGAACTGATTTTATGGAAAATTTTGTTTTAAACTAGTTTTTTGAACTGATTCCGTGGAAAACTTGTTAACCAGTTTAGAACCAGTTCTAAACCTGAACTAGTTCGATTCTAAACCTAAACTGGTTTTGAACTAGTTCTAAACTTAAACTGGTTCAACACAGGTTTTTCAAACCTAAACCGGTTCGGCTCCAAAAGAGAATCAGTTCGATTTTTCATGCCAAACCAAATCATGCCCACCCCTTGATTAATTGGGGAATAATGAACTTAGACAATGTAGGTTGAGGGCTTTAATTGTTCCTATTGCTGTTGAATAAACCGGTTAATTTACCTACGGAACCTTGAAAATGAACCATCGACTGCGACTGGGGAAGGTTTGGACCATCATTACGTGTGTCATGTTTGTTACAATTTACTGTGTGAAATTGCTACAACGGTCATCAGTGTTAGGGGCATAATTTGAAGTTGTTAAAACTAGTTTTGCTTGGATTAACTACTCTTGTAACACATGACACTCCCATTTCGTATTACTTATGATTATTGAAACGCTGGCAGTGGTTTCTAATAATTTTTTCAGTGTTATATCTTTTTATTATTATACTGTATTGTGAAAATAGAAAAAAAGAATTTATATCATTTATAAAGTGTATAATAAAGTTTACCTTAAAATAGCTAAATGATGATTTTGGTGCTCTCTTTATCTCATTTTCTCTACTTGCATTATTGGCTTCTTGTTCTGTGAAAAGGTCTATAAGGAATCTCAATGTATCGTATTGGGCCTCTTGGGCCTGAACCGGGTCTCTTACTCTTGGGTCGACTCGACCCATTATTTTAGACCATTTTCACCCCCTATATAAAGAACACAATATTGGTACCTTAGGTTAGTTCTTTTTCTCTGCCTTTATTCTTTTCTCTTTTTTTTTGTTGGCTCTGAGACTGACTTGAACGTCAAAGTATTTTTGCAGGTATCTCTACCCTACCTCGGGCTAGTACACCACCATCACCGACCAACGTGGAGCTCTATAACGACCTCAGTTTATCACTAGACCAACCACTTAAATAGAGAACAGAACACACAGCTTCCCCAACTATCCTTGAATGGGGTGGAGTATATGAAATCCTCGGTCTCCTTTTCCTCTTTGGATCATTTTTCATGTCCTTTCAATTGAATGATAACAACAACAACAACCAACAACAACCAAGCATTTTCCCACTAGGTAGGGTCAATTACATGGATCAAACGACGCCATTGTGCTCTATCATAAACTAAGTTTTCAGAAATGTCATTCAAATCTAAATCTTTTTTAATCGTTTCACCTATAGTCTTTCTTAGTCTTCCTCTACTTCTAGCAATTGGACTATTCTCCACCTGATCTACTCTTCTTACAGGGGCTTCTAAGGGTCTTCTCCTTACATGTCCAAATCATTTAAGGCGAGATTCTCTCATCTTTTCCACAATAGGTGCTACTCCTACTTTCTCTCTAATGCATTCATTTTTAATCCTATCTTATCTTGTATGGCCACACATCCAACGCAACATCCTCATCTCTGCGACACTGATCTTATGCTCTTGTTGGCTTTTTACCGCCTAACATTCAGTAACATACAACATCGCGGGCTTTATAACTGTGCGGTAAAATTTACTCTTAAGCTTGAGAGGCACTTTTCTATCACAAATAACTCCTGAAGTACTCCTCCATTTCATCCATCCAGGTTGAATCCTATGGTTTACATCTCCCTCTATCTTTCCGTTATTTTATATGATAGATCCAAGGTACCTAAATTATGTGACTTGTGGTATGATATGATCTTCAAATTTTACCACTAAGCTAGCATTAGCATGTCTCTTACTGAACTTACATTCTATATACTCCGTCTTACTCCTACTTATCGTCTCCTTAGCTTTAACTTTCCATTTGTTGCCTCTCTCGATTCTCCAACTAAGACTATATCATCTCCAAAAAATATGCATTGTGACACCGGCTCTTAGATATGCGCAATAAGCACATCCAAGACCAAGGTAAAAAGATATGGACTCAAAGTTGACCCTTGGTGCAGTCCTATAGTTATAGGGAAATCTTCTGTGACCTCACCCTATGTTCTCACACTAATTTTAGCCTTATCATACATATCTTGGATTGCTCGAATATAGGCTATACGAACTCTTTTTTTCTCTAAAGCCTTCCACAAGACCTCTATTGGTACCTTATCGTAGGCTTTTTCTAAATTAATGAAAACTATGTGTAGGTCTTTTTGCTTCCTCCGATACCTCTCCATTAATCTTCGTAGAAGATAGATTGCTCCATGGTTGACCTCTCAGGCATAAAACCAAATTAATTCTCTGAAATATGAGTCTTCTGTCTTAATCTCCGTTCAATTACTCTTTTCCATAACTTCATAGTATGACTCATGAGCTTAATCACTCTATCATTTAAACAGTTTTGTATATCTTCCTTATTCTTATAAATAGGGATTAAAGTGTTTCTCCTCCATTCATTTGACATTTTCTTAGACCTCATTATCTCGTTAAACAGCTTTGTGAGCCAGCTTATACATTTCTCTCCTAAGCACTTCCATACCTCAATAGGTATATTATCCGGTCCGATCATTTTTCCATTATCCATCCTCTCCATTGCTTCTTTTATCTCAAACTCCTGAATTCTACAATAAAATATTTTATTTTGGTCTTTCTCTCTTGTGTTTAGAATGTCCGAGTCCCCTAATGTCCCATGTTCCTCATTAAATAACTTGTGAAAATAACTCTTCCATCGATCGTTGATGTCTTGTTCTGTAACCAAGACTTTACGCTCTTCATCCTTAGTGTATTTCACTTGATCAGTCTCTTGTCTTCTTTTCCCTACTTTTAGCAAGCCTGTAGATATTCCTTTCTCTGTCTTTGGTGCCCAACGATTAATATAACCCATTGAATGCTTTAACTTTCGCCTCGCTCACCGCCTTCTTAGTATCTTTTTTAGCTGTCTTATATTTTTCTCAATTTTCATAATTTTTACACACGTGTCAAGCTTTATAACATTCCTTTTTAACCTTAACCTTATCTTGTACACTTGCGTCCCACCACCAAGATTCTTTATCCTTGGGTCCAAAGCCTCTTAATTCACCAAGTGTCTCTTTTGCTACATTCCTAATCCCTTTAGTCATCTCGTCTCACATATCATTAGCACTCCCCTGTACCTCCCAAATCTCTTCCTCCATAATCATTCTCTAAAAGAGCATTTATTTTCCTCTCTTTAGTTGCTACCATTTGATCCTTGGTTCTCTGTAGGGGTGTAAATTGGTTCGGATAATTGACTAACCCGATTAATCCAAACCGAACCAATTAAATTGGTTTGGTTCGGTTTTGGTATATTGATTGGTTCGGATAAAATCCAAACTAATTAAAGTTTAATTGGTTCGGTTATCAGATTTGAAATTTCAAAACCAACCAACCCGAACCAAACCAAACCATATATTTATATTTTTTTTTTAAAAAAAATTATGGTACAACATTTTTTGACTACTACTTATTTTTCTTTATTTTTTGTAATATTTTCTCAGCTTTCAACTTCTAAAACGTCGTTTTCGTTCAACACGATACTAGAAAATTTCTCTCGCAAAAATATTCGGTTCGCTCACCCAAGATCGTAGTTCGCCAAGCATATGCTATCAAGTGCTATTCTAAAAACTCTTGGAAAAGTGAGAGGCTTGAAAACTTTGGATCTTTCCTTTAAACAACTCTCTGGATCCATTCCTATTGAACTTCAAAATCTACATGTCATTCAACTTTTGAACTTCTCTTATAATGATTTAGAAGGAACTATTCCTAATGGTGGAGTATTCCAAAATCTTTTTGCTGTCTATTTAGAAGGCAATAAAAAACTTTGCTTGTATTTTGCATGTGAACCTCATGGCCATTGAAGAAGGCATGTCAGACATTATATCATCATAGCCACAATGGTAACACTGATACTATGTCTAACAATTTGCTTGCTACTATACATAAAGAACAGAAAATTGAAAGTAACAACAACAACATCATCTAAATTTGGAAGCTTAGAAATAATGAATTGAGTTTAAATGCTCTAGTATTGACTTTAAAAAAAATGAATTTCTGACTCTAGTTTATGAGTACTTAAGTAATGGGAGCTTGGAAGATTAGATTAAGGGAAAGAGAAACCATGCAAATGAAAATGAGTTGAACCTTATGGAGAGACTGAATATAGATATTGATACTGCTTGTGCATTGGATTACCTGCACAATGATAGTGAAGTTCCTATTGTGCATTGTGATTTGAAACCTAACAACATTCTCTTGGATGAAAATATGATCAGAAGGTTGGAGACTTTGGATTATTAGGTTCTTGATTCAAAGTTCAACTAATCAAGTCTTCATTAGCTTTACTCATGTCATTAGGGGTTCAATTGGTTACATATATACCTCCAGGTTAGTAGCCTCACAACTTTCTCTTAATTGAATAGTAGTAATATACAACTTGCCAAGTTAAATTTATCTTGAATAATTTTTTAACTTATTCAAATATAATTTCTTAATACAAATATCAATATGTTTCTTTGTTCCCTCTTTATGAACCTTTTAATGCACATTCTAAAACATGAAAATTATTAGTGTTCAAATTAATAAGATTGATTCTATTTCTAGAAATTTTTTTATTAGTTTATTTTGTTTTTTTTTTTATGAAAAGCTAATTATTTAGTTAATTTTTGTATTAAAAAAATGGTCAACCCGATCACCCAAACCAAACCAATCCATAGATGTTCGGTTCGATTTGGTTCAGATTTAGCTATCAAAAAATACAAAAACCAAACCAAACCAAACCAATTGATTTTAATTGGTTCGGATTTATTTTCCCTCAAAAACCAAACCAAACCACCCACTTACACCCCTAGTTCTCTGTCTCGACAATATCTCCTTAATCTCATCTTAACCCGCACATCCATAACCAAAACCCTGTGTTGGGTAGTCAAGCTCTCTCTAGGGATGACTTTGCAATCCATGCAAAACTTTTTATCAGATTTCCTTATTAGAAAGAAATCAATTTGAGAGGAAGAACTTCCGCTTCTATATGTGATAAGATGTTCTTCCCGTTTTCTAAAACAATTGTTAGTTATTGTAAAATTAAACTCTACTGAAAAATCTAGAATCGCTTTACCCTCTGCATTAGTTACTCTTAGACCATAACTCTCATGCAAACTCTCATACTCCTTAGATTCACTCCTCACATGATCATTTAGGTCTATTCCTAAAAATTTTTTCTCTCTTAATGGTATTCCTTAAATTAAATATTCTAAATCCTCCCAAAATGATAACAACTCGAGGAAATAAATTTTTCTCTCTTTTAATTGGCAATAACTTCTCCCTTGGTCATCAATTCTTTTAATGAGTTATTAACATTCAATTAAAGAGATATCAAAGGGAATAAGAAAATGAAACAGAAGATCTGAATCTGGGTATAGTAACTAAATCCAAATGATAGTAGCATATATAAATTTATTACGAGACTGTAAAATTTAAGTTGTTTAAAAAATTTAAACGGGATCTAATATTTATGTAATCGGTCACAGATCAGGTTAAGAGGAGCGTATGTGATTTTTTTTTGGGCGTAAATAACAATTGTTGCAACTAAATTATCGCTTTCTATGATACATCCGAGGAAGCAAGATTTCATTCAAGTCTCACATATCATAAAATAAAATATAAATCTGCATCAACCTACATTCATTGGCTGTTATAAAGTCAGAAATGACTGCAAATCACGGGATGGAAGACTAATAAAAAGAACAAATGATTAACATAGTTTTACTGCATCATTGAGGCTTCCATTGACTGACCCTACTTAAAAATCAGTGTTAATTTATCTTCTTTATTATACTCTTGGTGTAATTATTAATAAGGTTTTGTGAACAACTCTCTATACTTATTACGGATATTAAAATAAAAAAATTAGATAAAATAAAATATTTAATGTATTAGAAATTTTAAAAATATATTTTTTATTTAAATTTTTTTATTTTGATATCTTTAACAGTGAGTTAGCAAACCTCTTATTAATGTGAAATAATTATTTTACATTATTTTTTAACATTACTTTTTATATTTAGTTAATAATATATAAATTTGTAGTTAATTATATATATTAGTTGATTAATAAATAAAGTTATAATTTAAGATTAAAGTTTAAATTTATTTATTGATTAATTAATACACATAATTAATTATATATTTATACATCATTAAATAAATGTTGAAAATTAATATAAAAAACTAGACTTTTGTTTGCTACTCTCACTGGTAGCAGTTGGAGTTGTTTTCTTGTGTTGGAAAAGAAGCTCAACAACTTGGCGCCATTGTCAACTATTTCTGACTCTATCTATCTCCCTCCGTGGAGTTGTTAGGATCTACTTTTGTCACTCTTTCTTCCATATATTGACTTGTTTCACTTCTGTGAGATGTACCACAGATTATGGTAGTCTAAAGAAAGCATGAACTTCTCATGAAATCAGAAACTTTTGAATTTTTATTTTCTTTCCCAATAACCAGTTAGCTTGTCTGTCAAGATGCTGATGAGTGTAATTCGAAGAAAACTCCGGTACCTTTATTCAAGGATATGGTGGCTACTACGGAAGCGCCCCAGGTCTAAAGTTGTTATCAAAAGGTTTAGAAAATTGAATTGCAAGGATCACTCTAGAGCAGAAGTACTGTGTAACAACAAATCTAGGAGTCACTCAAATGGCCACTTGGTTGAGTCTGAATCTGGAAGGCCTATTCGGATTGCTACATTCAATGTTGCCATGTTTTCCCTTGCACCTGCTGTTTCAGAAGTTGATGAGTGGCTTGTCTCCAATCATGAGCAAGGGTCTAATACGAAGAATTCTACAAGGGTTGATTTTCCCAAGAGTATACTAAAGCAATCTCCATTGCATGTCTCTCTGAATAAAACTCAGAATGTTTCTGACTCGAAGATTCTGCCACGATCAAATTTGAAGGTTTCTATTAATCTCCCTGATAATGAGATTTCATTGGCAAACAGTAGATTGCTTGCTTCTATGGAGGACAAAGAGGGTACATCTGACACAATTGTTGGCAGTGTTTCTAGAAGAAGTCAAGTTCCAGCAAGGTCTCCTGTATGTTTTCCTTTCATTATGAATTACTGTGAGGGCACTGAGAAATTCACAAGCAGCAGAAGCATCCTGGAAGTTCTCAGGGAGATTGATGCTGATGTGTTGGCCCTGCAGGATGTGAAGGCAGAGGAAGAGAAGAGCATGAAGCCTCTTTCTGATTTGGCAGGTGCCTTGGGGATGAAATATGTGTTTGCTGAGAGTTGGGCTCCAGAATATGGTAATGCCATCTTATCCAAATGGCCAATCAAGAGATGGAAAGTTCAGAAGATTGCTGATGATGATGATTTCAGGTGCCTTTTTCCCTCCCATATCTTCCATTGAAAAATTGCCACTTTACATGATGAAGCTAGTTAATTTTTTGTGACTGAAAAATGCAATGACACCTGTTTTGTGTGATGTAGGAACGTTTTGAAGGCCACAATTGATGTGCCCTGGGCAGGAGAAATAAATTTCCACTCTACTCAACTTGACCATTTAGATGAGAATTGGAGAATGAAGCAAGTAAATGCAATAATCCGTTCCAATGACCCACCCCACATCTTAGCAGGAGGTTTAAATTCTCTATATGGAGCAGATTATTCATCAGAGAGATGGACAGACATTGTTAAGGTAATATTCTCATAACTATTTACATCAAATTCAGTTTCTTTTCCACTCCCATAGGGCATCTCACATCTCTGAGAATTTGTTTCTGACATAGTATTATGAGAAACTTGGAAAGCCCAGGCCAAAGACAGAAGTGATGAACTTCATGAAATCAAAAGACTATGTTGATGCAATTGATTATGCAGGAGAATGCGAGCCTATTGTCATCATTGCCAAAGGCCAAAGTACCTTACTTATTCAATTGCTTCTCTGCTAACAGAATTTAACTTATGATTATGATTGTTTAAAGTTTAATGTGAATGCTTATATAGATGTGCAGGGGACATGCAAGTATGGCACAAGGGTGGATTACATTTTGGCTTCCCCAAACTCACCGTACAAATTTGTTCCAGGGTCATACTCAGTCGTTTCTTCTAAAGGCATTTCCGATCACCACATAGTGAAGGTAGACATAATGAAAGTAAACGTATCTGCTCAGAAAAATGTCATCAAACAATGCAGGAAACTAAAGCAGAAGGTTATGAGAATAACACCACCTTGTTCTGCAACAGGTGTATGGGAATCAACCCCACCTCCCAAACTACTCGCGCCATAGAAAAAATTTATTCATAGAAGTAATATGGTATATTTAATAAGCATGTGTTTACAGTTAGCTGTAAAGTCAAAGCGGTATGGCCCTGCACTGAAGTTTAACAATTCTTTGAAGCCAAGCCACAAATTGATGAGGTTTCCAAGTCCCATATATGAATATTGTCCTTACTCCTTCCCCTCATTCTTGTACCTTGCTGGGTGCGTCACTGCGTCATATAATTCAGTTCAGCTGTTCAAGTTGTGATAATCCTATTGATATATATCTTTTAACAAAAGGTTCTTACATCATATTGTAAGTAATTTAATATTAAATTAAATTCAATCAATAGGTAATTTTATTTTGGCCTTGGCAACAAGATATCCTGGTGTTTATTCAAACCAATATATAGCACGTGTATACAACTAGTGTTCATATATATATATATATTAGGTATATTTAGTGAGAGAAATTTTTATTGTATTAGAGTGAAAAATTAAAAATAGTAAATTTTGACTATATAATTATATAAATAGTTAAGATTAAAAGTTATTTAAATATTATTTGACTATTTAAAAAAATTACATATATTTATGTTTTAATTTTAATTATTTACATAAAATTTATTGATCAATATTTATTATTTTTATCTCTTATAATAAATATTCATATCATTAAATACGCTTTTTATATATATATATATATATATATATATATATATATATGGGGTACAGTAGTATTTATAATTTAAATGCGTGCATGTATATATTCAGAGATTTGACATCTTTACGGTCATAAATTAACTTCATTCTTAGGAGTGCCCGAAAAAAATAATCGAATTCAGTATCTCAGACGTCTCTCTCTCTTTTCTTCTTCTTCTTCGTTTTTTTTTTGTTTGTCTACTATCTCAGACTTCTCCAAGTGAACCAAGTGTTACACTCAGCAATGACTAATCAGCATTCATGTCCCGGTGGATTTCTATCCCTGATCCCTCAAGTACTACATACATAACTTCACGCAAAACTCTAATGTTCCAGCCCAGGAGTGTTTTTGGGAAATATCAGCCCAATTTTAAGAAGAGACTACGTGATCAAATCCTTCACAACACGGCATGTAATTTAAATTGTGTTTGGATAAAGGGAAGGAGGAGAAGGAAAAAGAAAGGAGGGAAAGAGAAAAAAATTATTTATTTGGGAATTTATTAAAAGATAAAAATGAAAAATAAATTATGGAAAATTATCCTTTTTTTTCTTCTTCTTAAATAATAAATTTTTGTTCTCTCAAAATTAGAGTAGAATGAGAGAATATATTTCATTTTTTTATGAGTTAATTCACAAATAAGATAATAGAGTTCTATTCTGTTTCCTTATTAATGATTTAAATAAAAAGAAAAATAAGTTTTTTCTGTTCCTTTTATTTTCTTACCAACTCATTCTTATTTATCCGTTTGTTCCGATAACGGAAAAACATCCAATTAGGTAAATAAATTATAATTTTTTTAATTTTAATTATATTTTTAATCATTTTAATTTGTTTATATATATACATATATACATATAAGGAACGTATTTGGTGAAAAATTATTTATTATAAGATGTAAAATGATTAAATCTTGATTATTGAATCTTACATAAATAATAAAGATTAGAATATAAATACATGTAATTTTTTTAAATAATCATATAATCTTTAAATAACTTTTAATTTTGACCATTTATATATAATTATATGATTAAAATTTATTCTTTTCACTAATATGTCTCATATATATATATATATATATACACAGAGAGAGAGACACACACTTTAAAGAGATACCAAAGTTATTCAAAACATTAATATATCACAAGGAACAGTCGGCCAATGCTGATTAGGTCAACTAGTTTAAAAGTGTCGGATTAAGTTATACACTCCTCAAATGCATAAGTTCAAATCTTGTATTGACCAATAATCCTGCCTTAACTAGTAGTATTAACGTAAATAAATTGCGATTGGCTCAGTTGGTAATGGCCTTTATTAGCACAGGGATTGGGGGGGGGGGGGGGGGGTTGATCTCCCCACAATGCATTCTCACCCCTTTTCCCTCCCTCCATCTCTCCCTGCTGGGACACCCTTAAATCCCTACTCAAGGTGGGCTTCTCCTACTCCCGGTGGGACCTAATACCAAGAAAAAAGAGAGAGGATAAATTAGGGATAACGTGCGGATGTGCTAGGGAAAAGGTGCAATTCACGTAAACCTTAGTCAACAATATCCATAATGGCAGTAATAATATCTCTGTATATCATTTCAATGGATCGTTCAAGTTGAGTTGGTGAGGTCAGCCTGCAGCCCAGTCCATAAAGAGCTAAATAGCATCTCACCCTCTCAGCCCCTACTTGAATAAATTGTTAGGTAGATACTCAAATTAATATTTGATTATATTTATTTTTAAAAAATATTGTTATATATGTCAATGATTAATTTAAGTATTTATAAGTATTGTTTACCTAAACATTTCTCTTCACTACTGGTTTTTTCTTTCCTTTTTTTATTTGGTCTAATTATTTTTTCTTTCTTCAATCAGCCTTAATTTTACTAGTTTAAGGTTTTTTTTTTTCCTCTGTTCATTATTTATAAGTTTTTAATCACTCTCCTAAACTAACTAACTAACTTAATAGATACAAGACAAGGAAGCAGATAAAAACATTAGGTTATCTAAATTTGATGATGATATTCAGTTAGTAAAATTAGTTTTTTTTTCTTTAAAAAAAAAGTGGAAAAAAGTGTGATAAAGTTTCACATTAATTGGATAGTTATATGAAGGACTTGTAATATTCTTCACTTGTTAAAAGTAGATACATATCTAGTCCCACACTGAACAGCAAGAGATGGACCTCACGTTAGACATGGTAAACATACCACCAAGTGAATCAGCAGCTCAAACCACGCAGTCGTGCACAAAGCGAACTATTCTTTGGCCTTTTATTAAAGAATACCGTGTGCTCATCATACGTCAATTTTTTTAAAGGGCTTCTCTTAATGGAAGAAGTTCTGCTTCAAAGTTTTATTACTAAAAACACATGAAAATGAGCATAACGATATCAAACAAAGTCAACAAACTTCTTAGTTCTGAGCAAGCATTATACAGATTCATTTCATGATTAAGTATATATCAACATTATAAGAGAATTGACTTATCACCACAACCAACATAGAACATATATCACAGAGACTATGCCTCAGACTTTTGGGAATTGTCGCTAGAATCAGAGCTTGTAGCGTATCCAATACCATGGCGATTACTAGGAAACACCATGAACACCGCACTAGCAACTGCCCCAATAACTGGGGGCAGCACCTGCGTCAAAAGCTTCTCATCTGACTCAAAGTCAGGGTAGAAGCACTGCACAGTGTTGGTGTCAAGAAGCCCCAGCACTGCAAACACAACCAACGAAATGAAAGCATGAACGAAGTCCCCAAACCGGAGCTTATACGCCGACAAGTTAACGTTATTCGACGCCGGAGAAGGCCACATGCCTTTGGTGGTTACGACGCCGTAGTGCCTCTGGCCGTCGGTGCCGGTGTAGCTGTCGGTGAAGGAAGCAAAGACGCAGTTGAAGCCACAGACCACGAGGAGAGCGCAGCTTAGGTACTTGTTGAGGGTGTGGCAGTGTCCACTGTTGGTCAGAACAGGGCTGAGGAATTGGAAGAGGAAGACAGTGCCTGTAGGGAGGAGCTTGATGAGGTTTCCAACTCCTGATAATGTCTTGCCAGACAAGCTTGGTGCACCTGAATTCTGGGTGCTTGTGTTGGAGCTTGTGGATAAGCTTTTGTCACCCATTTGGTTTTTCTTTTCTTTTCTTTCCTATAGTTGTAATATCTTTTCACACTCTCTTTCTCTGAGTTTCTTTGAAGGCTGCTTGTGTGGTTTTATAGAAGCAGATCGGGGAGGGAGTTAGTTGCTTCTACGCAAAATGAAATAATGGTTGGAGAAGGGTTTGTGATGTAGTCTTGCTTTTACTTTTCGAAAGAGCGAGCTTCAATTCAAATTCAAGGTTCCGAGCAGGAAAAATGCTATTTCCTACTAAACATCTTTGTAGAAACGGCACTTGAATTATTTAATGAGACTGGCAACAATGCCGTTTAATATTTCTGGACAACCTTGAAACGTGACTTTATTGTGCCAACTGCCAAGAGTAGACATTTTTTTGGTGCCAAATTGTGCTATGCCATCCACATTGAATGGCTCCAACAAAATATGAAACAGAAAGTTAAACATGAAAAGAAAAAACAGATAACCATTAGCTAGGTAGGAACAAACACATCAGATCACGTTATTTCTTTAATAACAATAAACTCGTTAAATTCTGAGTCTATAGTTCTCTTATTCATTGCTTATGGGTCTCAAAAACAAAAAACAAAAAATCTCTTACTCATTTATAATATTATCCTTTCACTGGTAGGAAGTAAGCTTCATATGAAGCGTGATAGGATAACCCACCTATAATATATATGCATTATAATTTTGGGAGGGAAAATGATGTCAGGGCAATTTTTTGGGCTTAATTTATAGAACTAAATAATTGCATTCAATTACATTATTTAAATATCAACGATTGACAATTATTTTATCACTTGGACGTAACTCGAATATTTTGAGGTTTGTAAAATTTAGTTAATAAATTGTTGATTAAAGTCGTTATACATAGTAGTCTTCTTTTTTGTTACATAGAAGGGAAGTCAAAGAGGATTACATGTCTCTATTCTCTGTTTTCTTTTCTGTCTCTCCACTTAAATTTTGACAAGTATTCTAAACTTAATTACATGTCTCATTCTCACTTATTTTATTTTACACTTGTGAAAAAGTGAAGGGACGAGTAGTAAAAATGGAGGCTCGAACTCTATTCGGCTGATAGTTGTAAAACTTGAACTAAAGCCAATTCAAAAAAAAAGTTGAGTTAGTAGTTTGATTGCGAATCAAGTGGTTGAATTAGAAAATTCAGACAAAAATTATTTAAAAAATATTATATAAAAAGATATTTTATATTAAAAAATATTATATAAAAAATAATTTATATGGAAAAGTATTATATGATCTAATAAAACTAGTTGTGATTATAATCTAAAATTATGTTAAAAAATCATATGAGTTGGATAATAATATAAATTAAAAAATTGAAAATATAACTTAATAAGAATATGTGTGGTTTAATGGCATAATATATTTTATCATAAATGTCATTCATGTATCAAATTCAAATCTCACAATTAACTTTTTCAAAGTTTTATTTAAAAACAAAATCGGATCAGACCGATCCGGACAAATCACTAGTAGGTTTGATCGATTTTGACCGAGTCAATGAAAAAATCCGTCTTATATACATGTGAATTGAACTGGCTTAGAGGCCGAGTCATTAGTTTTTTGGTCCAACCAACTAGGTCTGTCCATGTCGTACAACTGGTGCAAATATCTAAAGAAAGGGGAAAGGTGGCATTTGGGAGGATCCAAAACAACTTTTGTTAAAATTATAGATTACTAATTTTTGGTTGTTTAATTTGGTCTTTATTTAAGCGAAATTATACCATGCTCTTAGAGTAATAATAAATGCACGTTTTAAAATGATTTCTATCATCGATTTAAGTTGTAATCTTTAAAATTTATGTGAATATGTTTAAAATCAATAGTAAATATATTCTTGTAACATACATTTATTGTTGTTTCAGGAATATGTAATAATTTCTTTAAGTTAAAGACTATCAAAGATTTTATTTTAAAGACTTATGATTCTATTCAACTTGCTTTTTACAACAAAAATTATGAGCACTTATTTATTGTATTTGCCTTTTACTTTTACTGGTGATATGATCCAATGTCTTGTAAAATAAATGTGATATTTCTCATTAAAATTCTTACACTGTTTTATATACTTTTTTATATATAAACTTTTATATAAAATTCACAAATTAATATATGAATCCAAAAGAAATATTAAGTACGTATTATTAGAATAATGACATATTTTATTGAAACTTTTACTTACAGGTTGATTTATTAAATATTCATTGATTTGACATCTTAATTCAACCTGATTTCAACTCTTAAGGGCTGCTTGAAAAGTCTAATTACTCCCATCTTGTTCTTCATGTCAAAGTGCACGATCTTATATTGATAATCTTTAAAAACTCACAACCAATGAGCACTTCAGACTTTTGATTTCCATAAGAAGAAGTTTAATTTGCGTCCAGGTAAGTATTACTGTGTTCAACTATAAGTTTGCCAGAGGATTAAGATTTTCTCAAATTTTTTTTTCTCAAGTGATCAATTATAAGAGAGAGAAAAAAAAAAAAAATTATAAATAGAATTCAGTTAAAACTTGTGAAATTTCTTTTATAATTTTGTGTCTTTCTCTCTTCTACAATTGACTACTTAAAAAAAAATTAAAAAGATCTTAATCCATTTGGCAGATTATATGAAATTATTAGATACACGTGGTTTAAAAAAATGGATAAGTAATTTAATTAATTCCTTGTATGAGGAGTTTTGGCTGTTTGGGATAAGTTATGTTCCAGCTTAAATTCAACAAGAGCTTAGATCATTCATTAATTCCTTGACGTTGCATGCAACTTTGAGAAACCAGAATATATATATATATATATATAGAACATATTTAGTTAAAAGAGTGTTTATTATAAGATGTGAGAGAAATAAATTTTAATCATTGAATCTTACATAATTCTGTTATTCATTGCTTATGAGTCTAAAAAAAAAAATCTCTTAGTCATTTATAATATTATCCTTTCACTAGTAGGAAGTAAGCTTCATATGAAGCGTGGTAGGATAACCCACCTATAGTATATAAGCATAATAATTTTGGGAGAGAAATGATGTGAGGACTTTGGGCTTAATTTATAAAACTAAATAATCGTATTCAATTACATTTAGGGGTAGAAATTGGTCAGGTTACCTGTCAGGAGCCTATGGCCTAGTGGCCTAACCTGACTTGATATGTTTACTAAATAAATTAAGATAATATTTTTTAAAAGCCTATTTAATTAAAAAGGTCGGTTTCAATCATCTAATATGCCTTTTAAGTCCGACAGATCATCACTTGACTGTTTAATTATATATAATATAATATATTATTATAATAATTATAAATAATTATTATAATTATTAATTTATTATAATATATTAATATATTTTTTAATTAAATTTAATAAAAATCAAGAACTAAACTTAAGTTAATAAGTTATAATAGAAATAACATATTTATTAATATATTTAATGTAATATATTTATTAGAATGAAAATAATAATTTAATATTCATTCCCTATTTTTATAGATACTCACTACTTTCTTACTCTAATTTTTAGTCGATGTGGGACTTGGATATATATGTCTTGAATAATTTTGCAACTTAGTATATCTTCAAGTCCCACATTAACCAAAGATTAGAATAAGAAAGTGGTGAGCATCTATAAAAGTAGAAGGTGAGTGTTAAGTTATAACAGAAGCCTATTAGCTTTAAGTAAGCTTGTTAGCTTATTTCAAAGCTTAAGTCTGTTAGCTTATGTAAAGGCATGTTGACCTATTTAAAAGTAGGTTTGTTAGCCTATATAAATGTATATTGGCTTATTTAAAGATAAGTCTGTTAGCTTATTTAAAGGTTTCATTGCAAAGTAGGTCTCTAAATAGGCTTTCAGGTCAGACCAGACTTTTGAAAAGATCATGCTAGGCCTTAAAAATTAGTATATTACAAACTCACAAGCCAAGCTCAGACCTTATAATTGAGATATAGGTCAGGTCTATTTAAGGTAAATATTGGTCTAATCTGACCTGTTTCCACCCCTAATTACATTATTTAAATATCAACAATTGACAATTATTTTGTCACTTGGATGTAACTCGAATATTTTGATGTTTGTAAACTTTAGTTAATAAATTATAGATTAAAGTTGTTATACATAATAGCCTTCTTTTTTGTTACATAGAAGATAAGTGCAAATGATAGTTGTAAAACTTGAACTAGAAGTAGACTCAGTCAAAAGACCAAGTTATCGGGTTAGTGGTCCAATTGCGGATCAAGCGATTGAATAGAAAAAATTGGACAAAGAAGAAAAAAATTAAAAAATAATATTATATAAAAAGATACTTCATATTAAAAAATAATATACAAAAAATAACATAAGAAAAATACTCTATATGAAAAAGTATTATGTGATCTAATTAAACTAGCCATGATAATAATTAAACAGGGCATTTCTAATATACACCCTCTAAAGGAGGGTGTATGATACACCAAGCTCATCTCAACCGTTGATTGTATTAAAAAATACATCAATAATTATGATCAACTATCTGTAACCTATCGCACTGTTCACCGTTACTGTTCACCGTCCATGTGAAAATACTGTTCATGCCGAAAAAATTTATGTTCACGCCAAAAAAAATACTGTTCATCACCGAAAAAATGCACTGTTCATAACTGGAGTTACTGTTCACGCAGTTACTATTTTATTTTTAAGTTATATAACTGTGTAAATAATTGTCATTAAAATAATACCTGTTAAAACTGTACTAATCTTTATATTTTTTCATAAATAATTGTGCATATTAAAAATTCTACAGATTTTATTGTGTGTAAATATTACCAGTTAAAATCTGTAAAACTTTCAGCATGCACAGTTATTTATGAAAAAATATAAGGACTAGTATAATTTTAACTGATATTATTTTTACTTGTATTATTTACACAGTTCTAATTTTTTAAGCTGTATAATTATATAAATATTATCAATTAAAATTTATAATATTTTTCAACAGTAATAGTTTAAAAAAATTCAGTATGCACAGTTATTTATGAAAAAAATATAAAAATTGACTAATATAATTTTAACTGGTATTTTTTATAGAGCTGTGTAATTTTAAAATATGTGAACAGTAATTAACAGAGGTGGGTGACGGCTAGCGGGGTTTATAGGTGGCCGGCGGTAGTGTCTGACTGCCTAAAAAAAATAGGTTTGAAAAAAAAAAGATATAACCTGTAAAAAAAAACTTGCTATTGCAAGTAAAAATTTAAGTATATGGTACACTCAAACTTGACAGAGTGCATAGTAGCACCCGCCTAATCAAACATTATGTTAAAAAATCAAATGAGTTGAATAATACAACAACAACAACCAAACATTTCTCACTAGATGGGATCAGTTACATAAATCAAATAATGTCATTATGCTCTATCATAAACTAAGATGAGTTGAATAATAATATAAATTAAAAAAAATTGAGATCATAACTTAATAACAATATGTGTGGTTTAATGACATAATGCATTTTATCACAAATGTCATTTTTGTATAAAATTCAAATATCACAAATAACCTTTTTGAAGTTTTATTTAAAAACAAAATTGGGTCAGATCAGTCTGGGAAGGTCACCTGAATTTAACCAAGTCAATGAAAAAACTTGTCTTGTGTGTGAACTAAACCGGCTTAGAGGCCAAGTCATTGGTGTTTTGATCCAATCAACCAGGTATGTTCAAGTCATAAAACTATGGTGCAAACATCTAAAGAAAGGGGAAACAACATCCAGGAGGATCCAAAACAAACTTTTGTTAAAATTGTAGATTAATGATTTTTGGTTGTTTAATTTGGTCCTTATTTAAGAGAAATTATACTTTGCTCTTAGAATAATAATAAATACATGTTCTAGAATAATTTAACCTTTAAAATTTATGTGAATATATTTAAAATTAATGATAAATATCTTCTTGTAACATGTATTTATTGTTGTTTTAGTATTATTATTTTAGTAGTATGTAATAATTTCTTTAATTTAAAGACTATCAAAAATTTTATTTTAAAGACTTATGATCCTATTCAACTTGCTTTTTACAACAAAAATTATTACTTACAATGTTGTAATGTGACTAACAGAGTTGACTTTTTTTTTGGAAATAAATAAATATCAAAGTCAGCTCTCGAACACACACACATATCCTTTTACTGGGGATATGATCCAATGTCATGTAAAAGAAATGTGATATTCCTCATTAAAATTCTTACACTGTTTTATATACTTTTTATATATAAACTTTTATATAAAATTTCATAAATTAATATATGAATCCAAAAGAAATATTAGGTACGTATTATTAGAATAATGATGTTTTTATATTGAGATTTTTACTTATCGGTTGATTTATTAAAAGAAAATATTAGTCATATATTTTTTTTAGAATTATATGATTATTTATATCATTTTTAAAAAATGTAATTGAGTAAAAATAATAATAATAAAAATATATAATTAATAATATTAAATAAAATATAAAAATTAGTGTATATATTATTTAATATAAAAATATAAGAATTTTTCCTATCTTGTTATATTATGCACTATTCATTAATTTGACATCTTAATTCAAACTGATTTCAACTCTTAAGGGCTGCTTGAAAAGTCTAATTACTTCCATCTTGTTCTTCATGTCAAAGTGCACGATCTTATATTGATAATCTTTAAAAATTCACAACCGATGAGCACTTCAGACTTTTGATTTCCATAAGAGGAAATTTAATTTGCGTACAGGTAAAGTATTTCTGTGTTCAACTATCAGTTTGGCAGATTATATGAAATTATTAGATATACGTGGTTAAAAAAAAATGGATAAGTATCTTAATTAACTCCTTGTATGAGGAGTTTTGGCTGTTTGAGATAAGTTATGTTTCAGCTTAAATTGAACTAAAGCTTAGATCATTCGTTAATTCTTTCACGTTATATATATATATATATATATATATATATATATATTGAGAGGAGTGTTGATTAAAGTAAATTTTAATCATTGAATTTTATATAAATAATTAAGATTAGAATATAAATATATATAATTTTTTAAGTGATCACATAACTTTTAATTAGGGATAGAATTTAGGCAGGTCAGGTCAAGCCTTACATTAAATAGGCTTGGCATGTTTTTCAAATGTAAGGTCAGAACCTAACTTATTTACCTGACATAGGTAAATTTTTAAAGTCTGACTTGACTTTTTTAAAAGTCTGGTCTGACCTGAAAACTTATTTAAAGACATAATTTGTAATAACATTTTTAAATAGACTAACAGTCTTACCTCTAAATAAGTTAATAAGATAGACTAATGGATCTAAACTTTTTTATAGACTAATGGACCTTGACTTAAAAATAAAATTATATTATTTATTAAATTAATTATATTATATAAATATTAAAATTTCATAATATATATAAATAGTAATATATATTTAAATAAGTCAACTTACTAAGTTTAAAAGACTTTTTCAAATAATTAAATTTTGGCCTCTTTAACTAAATACACTTTTTCAAAAGTATTAACCTTACCTTTTTATTAAATGAGTCAGACTATGCTAGGTCTTAAATAGGTCAGGCAATAGGCCCTGATTGGTCGCTTGCTTTTTTTTGCCCCTACTTTTAATATTGATTATTTATATATAATTGTATGGTTAATATTTACTTTTTTTACTTTTTTATAATAAAAATTGCTCAGTATATATATATATTATAACACCCATACTATATTAATGTCGATAGCAAATTTCACTCAAGGGTATTACTCTTATTTTCTCTAAGCATGACCATAATAGTAAAATTAGTGAGTTTACTTCATTAAAAAATTAATTTTTGTTAAATAAAGTTTCAAAATTTCAAATACTCAAAAGAATTCAGTTAAAATATAAAAAATTCTTTCTAAATAAAGTAGAGAACAATTAGAAAATTTTGCAAATTGAAATCTATGTTTTACAATAACCCAGATTTCGATGGAGTTGGAAATCAAAGGAAAAGAAAAAAAAATGAAGAACAAAGATCGTAATCAAAGAAATCGAAATCAAGACAATAATAAGTAAAAATAACAATATCAAAAACATAAATTCTAAATAAGAAACTCAGCAACAAAGTCATGATTTTGCTTGCATATATCAAAGCCATTATTTAGCCAACAATACATATATTCCTAATAACTCTAATATACATATATTTCCCTCATTTGGAATTAAAATTAATACATGATCAATCTGAATGATGATAATCATAATACATCATGTGCTAATCTGTAAACACCATGAACAGAGTAAGAATTAAAAATTATCAATAGGAAATGAATAGTTATAAAAATGTTTAAAAACACATTATGAGTTTTAACTGTGTAATATATAAAAAAAAACCTCATGACAACTCAAGTATGACAAGAACAACACAATTCCAGTATAACAGAATAAACACTAAATAAATCATGTAATACAACCTTATATATTAATATCAGCAAGTTCCTCAAATATCAGCAAATCAGTACCAGTTATCAGCAAGTATCAATCAACATTAACAAGTTTCTCAAATATCAACAAACAAGTACTAATTATCAACAAGTACCAATAAACATCAACAAGCAAGTTCATTATCGTAGAAAATTCACCATTTACTTTTTTTTTCTTTCCATGTCTGTTTGTCTCACATTTCACTCGTAGGCCTTCACTTTGATAGGGAATCCACTTTATTTCTCGTGTTATTTTAACATCGTGACAATAAAGTCATATATACTCACACTAACTAGGCAGGTAACATAAAAGAAAATTCATCCCTCTTTCAACGGTTAGGTGCAAACTTTTCTGTGAATTAACTTGCTTGCCATAACACACAAATATAAGCAATATAAATCATTCCATATATCACAAATAAATTTATCATATACAAGTCTACAAATAAAATTATGGCAATTAAATAAAATTCACAAATCTTAAAATCATTAAATTTAAATGTTAGTTCTTCAAAGACCAACTATGATTTAAAATCAATTTAATAATTTATCTTAATAGTTCACATCACAGTTCATAATTTGTCAGGTTCTCATCATAGTCATATTTTGTCAAGTCCTCATCATGGTCTATACTTTGTCTTTATTCTAATAGTGTATTCATTACACAAAAGTGATTTAGTTGCAAAGATCAAAATAAAGGTCATAAAATTTGCTCTCAAACTAAGGTAAATATAAGTCAGAATAAATATAAGAAAATTCATGTAAATCAAGTACATATATTTATTACTTAATATAATTAAAATATTTATTTAACTTAGGTCTTGTATAATATTTTAATTTTTTTATATAATTTTATTATATTGATCCCATAAAAATCAACATTTAAATTATAATAATTTTAAATTTTATTAAATATCATAAATATTTTAAAATCAAATAAATATTAAATTTTCATAACATTACATTTACATATTAAATTTAACAAAAATAATAATATACATAAAATATTAAAATAATAAATTAACTAATAAAACATATAAACATACTAAAATTATAATTTTATTTTTTTTTTTAAAAAAGAATTCAATTTCTACCTCATAAAAACTTTTTATTTTTCTTTTCACTCCTCTCCTATTTCCTCTTCTCTTTCTCGTTGTCACTTTCTCTCCTTCGATTTCACACTCTTTCTTTTCTCTTACTATTTTTTTTTTCTTCTCATTCTCTCCTACATTTTCTCCCTCATTCGACAACATCTCGCTTTTTCTTTCTCTCCCTCTTTGTTACGTGTTCCACCTCTATTCTTGCCTATTTATATGGCTTTACGTGCTCTTTCATTGGAGCACGTTGCACCTACTAATTATTACACTTTTAGATTTTTATCTTGGGTTCATTATGTAGCACTTCTTTCTTCTTCTTTTTTTAAAGATATTTATATATAAATAATCATTTGACTTGAAAATTTTAGATTAAAATAATATTATTTCATAATTATTTTTTATAAATATCTTTTTATAAATATTTTAATATTTTCTTATAAATATATTTTTATAAATATATTTTTATAAATATCTCTATCTTTATATAATACACTAATAATTTTATCTTAACTCAAAAATACTTCTAATCTTTATTACAAAAATTAAATGTTAAGTTTTATAAAAAAAACAAGATATTACATTTTCTTCTTCTTTTAAGAATTTTATCTTCAAAATTCATTAACCTAATCGAATGATTCTGAATAAGACTTCTAGATGTCATATTTTAATTCCCATGTTGTATCTTCTGATGGTAGTCTTTTCTTTCAATTGTTTGATAGATCTATTCATGATTCGTACAAATTTTGTTTCATATGTCAAATCATCTCTTATTTATATTGTTTCATATTTTATGATGTGTGAATGATTAAAATAATATATTTTTTAAACTGGGATACATGAAAGACATCACGAAGATTTGAAAGATTTAGGGCAAGGCAACAGATCTTTTTTTTTTTCAAAGAATTTGGAATGGACCAATGAATCTAGAATTCAACTTTTTGGATTTATGGGTTCTATCAATCCCAATAATAGGAACGACTATGAGGAAAACATGTTCTCACTCTTCAAATTCCAGAGGTCTTCTAATTCTTTTACTAGCATAACTTTTCTATGGTTTTCTGCACCATATCAGGTTTTAATAAACTCTTTTATCTCGTTTCTAACCAATACAAAGGTGATCTACACTTTTTATCATACAAAGTTTCAAATGGTGTCGTTCTTATGCTAGAATGATAACTGTTGTTATAGGCAAACTTTATTAATGGCAGATGAGTATTCTAACTTCCTTGAAATTCTAGCACACATGCTCTAAGTATCTTCCAAGGTTTAATTGGTTCTTTTAGTTTGACTATCTATTTGAGAGTGGTAAGATATATTAAAACAGAGCTTAGTACTTAAAGTTTCTTGTAAGGCTGCCTAATTTTTTGGGGTAAATCTTGGGTCTCTATATGAAACTATGCTAGTTGGTACACTATGTAATCATATAAATTTTTTTTCAAATATAATCTTTAGCCAACTTTTACAATGGGCAAAACATGAATTGACTTAGTTAACCTATCAACAATAACCCATGTTGTTTCATAACCTGATGGAGTCCTAAGTAATCATAACACAAAATCCATTTATATACTATTTTATTTCCATTTATGGATACTCAATGGTTTCAGTACTTCAACAGACTTTTGGTATTCTATTTTAACCTTTTGGAAAACTAGGCATTTAGCTACAAAACTAGCTATGTCTCTTTTCATCCCATTCCACCAAAATAGTTTCTTGAGATCCTAATACATTTTGGTAGTACTTACTGCAACATGACTCAAATAAAATCTTCTTTTTTTAATTTTTCGTCATTGGGCACACATAACCTTCCTTCGTACATAATAGTTCCTCAACCCTAAAATGTTCAAATTGTTCTAATAGAATTATTATTTTGAGAGATTGCAAAAACTCATCATTTTCTTAGGCTTGTTTTACTTGATCTCTTAAATCACATTCTATTCTCAATTCACTAGCATACTGGCAGTAAGGTTGCAAGGATACTGAAACCTTCACGTCCCTGAAATTTACTAATGGCTTTTGTTCTCTTATCATCATCGAGGGCATGTGTAAGGACTTCCTACTCAAGACATTGGCATGATATTTCAATTCAAAATCATAGTCCTTTAAGAACTCAATCCATCTATATTGTCTCATATTTAACTCATTTTGGTCAAAAAGATACTTTAAACTCTTATGATTACTGTACACCTCAAACTTGACTCTATAAAGGTAATGCCTCCAAATTTTCAAAGCAAAGACTACTATTGCTAATTCTAAGTCATGAGTTAGGTAATTTTCTTCATACGATTTAAATTGTCTGGATACATAGGCTACAACTCTACTGTGTTGTATCAAACCCTTCTTAGATGCATCACAATATATTACAAAACTTTGTCTAAGATCAAGGATTATTAAAATTAGAGTGAAGGCAAGTTTGTTCCTGAAAACTTGCTTAACAAGCTAAATCCTACTCAAAAAGGTGATTCTTTCTAGTTAATCTAGTTAGAGGTAAAACTAGCTGAGAGAATCCCTTAATGAATCTTCTATAATATCCAGCTAATCCAGAAAACACCTAATCTCAGTAATTGTCTTTGGTTTTTCCCAGTGAACTACTGCTTCAATTTTACTAGGATCCACAACTACTTATTCTTGAGTAATTATATGACATAAAAATCTTACTTTACTTAACCATAATTCACATTTTTCTAACTTGACATACAATTGTTTCTCCTTTAGTAATTGTAGCATTATTCTAAGGTGTTATTCATGTTCTTTCTTAGTTTTGGAATAGATGAGTATGCCATCTAACTAGTCATGATAAGATTTAAAAATTCTATTTATGTAATTCATGAATATTGTAGGAGCATTGGTAAGTCCAAAGGGTATCACAATGTATTCATAATGCCCATATTTGGTTCTAAAGGTTGTCTTCGGTACATCTTTTAGTTTTACTCTTATCTGGTGATATCCTGATCTCAAGTTTATTTTTGAAAAGATTGTGGCTCCTAACAATTGATCTAACAAGTCGTCCATCCTAGGAAGTGGATACTTGATTTTAATTGTGACTTTGTTTCAATTGCTTATAATTTTGATATGACATCATGCCCCCATCTTTCTTCTTAACTAATAGAACAGGTGCATCCCACGATGGTACATTAGGCTTAATAAATCCTTTGGCTAACAGTTCTTCTATTTGTTTCTTGAGTTTTTAAAAGGGACATTCTATAAGGTGTAAAAGATAGAGGTCATATTCCTTGAACTAGGTCAATGGAAAATTCAACTCCCCTTCTAGGTGGTAGATTCACTATCTCATTGGGAAACACTTCTAAAAAATTCTCTTACTATAGGTATGCTGTTTATTTTTTGCCCAGCCTCTAAATTTGAAGAAAATAAAAGATGAAACCCTTAAGCTCTTTCTAAGATACATTTCTCTGCCTGAGTGGCATTAAGAAATAGGGTATTAGTAGATTTTGGTTTCTTAGGTGGATCATCAGGAAAGTAGGCAAGTTTTATGGAGCAATCTAAGATCATAATCATTAGTAGACAACTAGTCAATTCAAAGACAAATTACAAGGTTCAATGTGGAAGCTTTCCCTTCAATTAAGATAGGATATTTTAAAAGCTTAAAAAGTAAAAACTTTTCCCCTTGTGGGAGTTGAAATTTACAGATCATAAGACAAGGAAGTTATAGACAAATTCAATATATTTACACAACCAATAGATATAAAGGAGTGTGTAACTCCTGAATCAAACAATGCAATTAAGAGAGTGTTTTAAAGAAAGCATTCACCTTGAATCATGTTGGGGAATTGATTTGCCTCTTCTCCATTTAGAGCAAATACTCTTCCTTTAGTCATGTTTTTCCTGTCTAAGTTGTATGAATTTTTCCTTCTTCTTCTTTTTTAACATTATCAGGGAAGTACTTAATGAATGTGGCTAAAAATACATCTCAGGTGATATTAATTCTAATAAGTTTCTAGCACCTTTCCACCAGTGCTCTACCTCCCTTTCTAGCATGTTGGTAACAAAGACTACCTTTGCCTAAATAACTGGGTTTGTGATTTATTATTCATATGTAAAAATTAGATTGGTTGACTTTGTCTGAGCTCCGACAATGTTGGCCAATCCTTTCATGGCTCCCATTATTGAGGTTATCAATCTCAATATTGCAGTTATAATTCCATATGGCATGTACAAAATAATAGGAGTAATCAATAATTCTATATAGTATGTACAAAATAATATGAGAAATCATCATGCAAAATTTAACATAGACAAACATTTAATACATAGATATGACTTTCTAATGCCAGAAATCGATGCTTTGATATCATAAATGTAACACCTTTACTATATTAATGTATGATAGCAAATTTCTAGTCAAGGTTATTACTCTTATTCTTTCTAAGCATGGCCATGATAGTAAAATTAGTGAGTTTACTTCATAAAAATTTCAAATTTTGTTAAATAAAGTTTCAGAATTTTAAATACTTAAAAGAATTCAGTTAAAATATAAAAAAATTATTTCTAAATAAAGTAGAGAACAATCAGAAAACTTTATAAATTGAAAACTGTGATTTACAGTAACCCAGATTTTGATGGAGTTCGAAATCAAAGGACAAGATTAAAAAAATGAAGAACAAATATCGTAATCAAATAAATCGAAATCGAGACAATAATAAATAAAAATAACAATATCAAAAACATAAATTCTAATTAAAAAACTCAATAACAAACTCATGATTTTGCTTGCATATATCAAAGTCATTATTTAGCCAAAAATACTTATATTCCTAATAACTCCAATATACATTTAGTTCATTCATTTGGAATTATAATATATGCATGATCGATCTGAATGATAATAACTATAATGCATCATGTGCTAATCTGAAAACACCATAAACAGAATGAGAATTGAAAATTTTCAGTAGAAAATGAACAGTTATAAAAATATTTGAAAACACATGGTGAATTTCAGTTGTGTAATATACATAGAAAACCTCGTGGCAACTCAAGTATGATAAGAACAACACAATTCCAACATAACAGAACAAATACTAAATAAATCATGGAATACAACTTTATATATCAACATAAACAAGTTCCTCAAATATTAGTAAATCAGTACCAATTATCAGTAAGTATCAACCAACACCAACAAGTTTCTTAAATATTAGCAAACAAGTACTAATTATCAACAAGTACCAGTAAACATTAGTAAGCAAGTTTCTCATCACAGAGAATCCACCATTTACTTTTCTTTTTCTTTTCATGTCTACTTGTCTCACAGTTCAGTCGAAGGCCTTCACTTCCATAAAGAATCCACCATATCTTTAGTGTTACTTTAACATCGTGCGTGACAACAAAGCCAGACATATTCACGCTAACCAGACATGTAACATAAAAAGGAAATCAATCCATCAGCCTCTTAATGGTTAGGTGCAAACTTTTCTATGAATCCCTTGCTTGTCATCACACATAAACATAAGCAATACAAACCATCTAATATATCACAAATAAATCTATCATATACAAGTTTACAAATAAATTATGACAATTAAATAAAATTCACAAAACTTAGAATTTTTAAATTTAAATGTTAGTTTTTCAAGGGAACAACTATGATTTAAAATTAATTTAATAATTTATCTTAATAGTCCACATCATAATTCATAGTTTGTCATGTCCTCATCATAGTCTATATTTTGTTAGGTCCTCGTCATGGTCTATAGTTTGTCTTGATCCTAATAGTGCATTCATTGCACAAAAGTCTTTTTATTGCAAAGGTCAAAATAAAGCTCATAAAATTTGCTCTCAATTTAAGGTAAATATAAGTCAGAATAAAAATTATAAAAGTACTCACAAGTCAAGGCAAATATAAAAAAATCAATGTAAATCAAGTACATATATTTATTACCTAATATAATTAAAATATTTATTTAACTTAAATCTTGAGTAATATTTTTATTTTTTATAGTTATTATATTAGTTCAATGAAAATGTTAACTTTCAAATTATAATAACTTTAAATTTTATCAAATATCATAAATATTTTAAAATTAAGTAAATATCAAATTTTCATAATATTACATATACGTATTAAATTTGACAAGAATAATAATAATATATATATAATATTAAAATAATAAATTAACTAATAAAATATATAAATATACTAAAAATTATAATAATTTTATTTTTTAAAAGAGAATATAAAAACTTTCATCTTTTCTTTCTTTCTCCTTTTTCGTCTTCTCTTTTTCGTTGTCACTATCTCTCCTTTGGTTTCTCACTCTTTCTTTTCTTACTACTTTTTTCTTCTCCTTCTCTCCTACGTTTTCTCACTCTTTCAATAGCATCTCACTCTTTTTTTTTTCTCTCCCTCTTTGTTACGTGTTCCACCTCTATTCATGCATATTTATATGGCTTTACGTGCTCTTTCATTGGAGCACGTTGCACCTACTAATTATTACAATTTCATTTTTATCTTGGGATCATTATGTAGCACTTTTTTTTACGTAATATATTTATATATAAAAGTAATAATTTAACTTAAAATATTTAGATTAAAATAATATTATTTTATAAATATTTTTATATAAATATTTTAATATTTTTGTATAAATACTTTTTCATAAATATCTTTTTATAAATATCTCTATCTTTATATAATATACTAATAATTTTATCTTAACTTAAAAAATACTTCTAATCTTTATTATAAAGATTATATATGCTAAGTTTTATAAAAAAAATAGGATGTCACATATAGGAGTAGGGAAACTCCACAAACATTTATATGAGCACTACAAGAAATTAAGCAAACAGCGAGGGAAATTTCCCTCGCCAATCCCTCTCTAATCCCTCGTTAATATTATCAGAGGATTGTAGAAAAGATTAATGAGGAAAGTTTTCTCACTTTTTTTTCATCGCTAATTAGCGAGGGAAAGTATTCCCTCTCTAATCCGTCTCTAGAAAATTTATTTCCCTCGCTAATTCCTCGCTAATATTCCCTCGCAAAATGGCGACGGAATTTTCCTCGCTATTCGTTCGCTAAATTATTTACTAATTTTGTCAATTTTCCTCGCTATTCCCTCGCTCTTCCCTCTCTATTAATTCCGTCTCTATTCCCTCGCTAATCCGTCTCTAAATTTCCTCGCTAATCCCTCGCTAATTGTCTGTAGAATTCAGTCTCTATTTCCTCGCTAATGCCTCGCTAAATTTTCCCTCGCTATTTGCTCGCTAATCCCTCGCTAAATTTTCCCTCGCCATTTGCTCGCTAATCCCTCGCTAATTTTTTACTCGCTATTATCTCGCTAATCCCTCGCTATTTTACAATGTGAGTTTTCTGTCGCTAATCCCTCGCTAATTAGCTAAATTTTTTTAATAACCTGTTTATATATATAACTTTCCCTAAAACCTACATATCAAACCACAATCCAACAAACAGAATCCAAAGAATCAACAATCCAATAATTATAAAATGGTACAACAAAAAACTTATACAAAATAATCCAATAATGTTATTATACAAATAATCAATCAATGGAAAGTTATACAAATGTAACAATAAGAATAAAAAAGCAATCAGTCTAAATTTTCTTCGTCTTCGTGTTCGTCTTCCTCTCGACCCTCCCTGCCTAAATCTTGTGATGGTGGTTGTGGAGCAACATTTGTTGATCCGATCGTAGATAGAAACGATTGGAAGGGCGCCAACATAGGGACAAGTTGACTCTGGACAAACGAAGCCATCGCTGCAGCCACTGCTGTGTTTACAGCTTCAGATATGTCTTGTGTCAACGGTGTAGAGTGGGAAGGACCCGCAACCGAGGAGGATGAAGCTGGCCTGGTGTTATTACCAATGTGCAAGCTGTTACCTATGCCATGCACACGTCCCTTCTTGTTGGGACCCGCCGCATCCAACCAGGACCTCTCGGGTCAACCATAGGGTGAGAGGAAAGTTTTCTCCATATTTTTCTCATCATTGCGGTGTCATATGACTCCTAAAATTAACAAAACAAGAAAAATATTAACAAAAAAATGAACAATCTAAAATATATATGACCGGGTGAATAGGAACAAGACACTTACAATAAAATTCCTCGAGCGCTCGAAACATAGCTTCCGTCTTTCTTCTTATGAACTTTTGCATACAAGAAACCCGATGCTTTAACTCGCCTCCCGTAATCGCATATAGAAGAATATTATATAATAAAAATATATCAAAAGTAAGGTAATCCCTCTAAAATACTATGTCATACTCAAGATAGGAAAATAACTCAAGTAATTACAACATATTCATACACAGATGCTTATCATTAAAACTTTAAATGAGGAAGTTATATTACCATCTTGCTCTTGTGTTGACCAAAGCTTATCGACCCGCCTGTATGCTTCAAGGCATTAGGCATGGCTGCCCTGTTCCTTCGGGCAATCGTCATCCATTTATCTGTCACCCAAATGTCGACCAGCCATCCCACTTCCGTCTCATTCCTCTGGGCCCATGGCCCTTAATATCGCCTAAGTTGTTTGAATTTGCCCGCTCAAAGGCCTTATCTCGTGCTTTGTTCAAATGGTCTGGATAACGGTCTAAGATAGTCCGTTCCCGTACCAGGCAGGTTCTCGCCATATGCGATCGATCGATGTGAACCGATGCTTAGCCTACACAAAGGATAAGTATCTATATTTATTTTCCAATAAACGTATAATATATAATTCTATAGAAACACAATTACTTACTATGAAGTCAGTAAATAGTATTTCTTTCATCTCAGCTGGATAACCTCGCCACGTACTAGCCGAACAGATCCGTGTCATGACATTGTACATAATGTCACGTGTCACCCTCGACGGTAGAAACCTCCTCCATACAATAAGATAATGTAAGTTATCTGAAAGTAAATACATGTAATAAAAGATAATATGTCACTAGTACTTACGGTTCAGGAACAGGCGCCACATATATAAGTTCCCTGCTATCTGTTTCTGCATTGGATTCTCCACATGAAGGCACCACATTCGGGCCGCTAGTGGGTGGGTCAGCAGGGGGTGGCATAGAAATCGCTGGGTCAGTAAGGGGTGGGACAGAAGCTGATGCGCCTCCAACGGTCAATGGACTAGACCTGGTAGGCCTGCACTAGTCGATGGGCCATAGCTGAAGTTGCACATAATATAATTATATATAAAAAACACGTATATATTACATTTATATAAATCACGAGTTAATAATAATTAAAAAGATTATCCTACAATATACCCGAGAGGTGAAATCTTTGTCTTGGTGGAGAATCATAGGTAGATGCACCATTACGGCCTCTCCCACGACTGCGTCCAACACCTCTACCTCGAATGGTCATGATGGATATCTGCATAAAGAAACATAATGAAACATGACGAGTTAAGAAACTATATGTCAATAACAACCTCAAAATATAATAATGATACTTAATTTAAATACCATTAACGAAAATTATTGAACAAGCTTCAAATTTAACCACTTGAGTCTGAAGCAACAGATTCCTCATCTTCCTCTGAGAATTCATTAATTTCATTATTTTCGTTGTCATCAAGAACTCATCATCAACCAGATCGTCAATTGGATAATGTATATCACGTATGTTAACTTCTTCCATTTGGGCATGTGCATCAAACAAGGAGACTGTTTCATCATCTATCACAGGATTGTGTGTTCCAATGGATCTATCATCTTGGTAATAATCAGTGGCAGTTAAGTCATTCAATTCATCACCTTCCTCATTCAATGTCTCAGCCACAAAGAGTTTTGCTCGACCTTGCATGCCCCCACCATTCACCACTAGCTCTATTCCCACTTTGTGGGTATCTTGTATAGTACACTTGTTGTGCTTGTTCGGCTAAGACGAATGACTCATTTGAGTGAAGTCTTGATTTATGCTGATGTCAACCAAACCATATCTCTCATCAACATTGACTCCATTTATCGGGTCAAACCAATGACATTGTAAAAGAAATACTTTGTTCTGATTTCCTACATATGACAGTTTCAATATATCTTCAATGATGCCATAATAGTCGAAGTCATTTTCACCATATATACTACCTCTAACACATACGCCACTATTCATGGTAGCTTTATTTTGTCCGTACACATTGGTATGAAATTTGTACCCATTAACTATTAAGCCACAGTAAGAAGTCACGGACTTGGATGGACCGTAACTTATCCCTCGTATCATTTGATCCTCGACTTGACCTATATTAACTTGTATCATTACATAGAATAGTTGTAACATCTAGCATAATGCACATTGAGTTTAATATGATTGATCACTATTATGGATAAAAAGGACTCACTAGATGTTTTAGCCACCTACTGAAATCCTTATCCCGAGCTTCCAAAATTTGATCATCAGTTATATTGGGATCTGTATCCCTTAACGAATCCTCGAATTGTCTAATCAATACAATAATTAATATTTAGCATAAATTTAGCACATTAATAACAAATTCATTAGATAGAGAGTAAACTTACTGGAGATAAAGTTCTATTTCTCCACAATTTACCAGCACATATGTCTCAGCAATCTGAAGTTCCACATCCGTCAAGAATCTATTTCGACCTCTCCCGATAGGACGACATGGATGTTTAAAAACAGATAATCGTTCATTAATTGTTTCTTCCTCACCGTCGTCATTCCGAGGAACTTGAGTGTGTCTGGTCCGTAGGTGGGGATCGAAATACATGGAAGCAAAATTAGAAATTTCTTCTAAAATATACACTTCACAAATAGATCCTTCAACTTTCGCCTTATTTCGGACCTTTCTTTTCAAGTACAGCATACACCTCTCAAAGGGGTACATCCACCTGTAATGCACTTTGGTCCTCCAACCTTAGCTTCATAAAGGGAGATGCACGACTAGATGTTCCATCACGTCAAAGAATGCTAAAATCTTCTAACTTGCAAATTGTTTCAATGATAGAAAGCTCGCATTCTCCATGGTAGAAGCACGAATTTCGTTTGCGCAAACTTCTTTAAAGAACAAGCTTAGTTCTCCGTTAACGGTCCCCATATAGGCTTTGGCAAGATATCACGAAATGCCGAGGAATTAACCTTTGCATAAAAACATGACAATCGTGACTTTTCATTCCATATATCTTCCCGCCGTATACATTGATGCAACGTGCGATATTCGACGCATACCCATCGGGAAATTTTAACTGTTTTATCCACTCACACACCATCCTTCTTTTATTGGCATCCAAGACATACGTCGCCTTTGGTTTTTTACACTTGCCATTGTCAACTATTAGCTCCAAGGTAGGACGTTTGCATATTATCTTCAAATCTTCTCTTGCATTTGCATTGTCTTTTGTCTTGCCCTTTATGTCCATGACAGTGTTGAAGATATTATCAAACACGTTCTTCTCAACATGCATAACATCTAAATTATGTCGTATTAGATTAGTCGACCAATAAGGCAATTCCCAAAATATGCTCTTCTTCACCCAATTGTGGTGTATACTAAAGCCATCTTATTTTTCTTTACCTGAATTCAAGCCGAAAATAATTTCCTTAAGTTGAGTCACTCTATTGAAGACATCTGTCCCAAAATTCGTGTTGCGGTGGATTCGATTTTTCCACTTTGTTGATCTCTTAAAAGAGTTTCGATCACGGCGAAAATGGATGATCAAAGGGCAAAAATTGGCGATGACAATCAAACCAACAACATTTCCTACCGTGCTTCAACACAAATGACTTATATACACAAATGGACAAGAAAGTTTTTCATGAGTGCTCCACCCAGACAAAGATTCCATAGGCTAGAAAGTCACTTATTGTCCACAATAAAGTCGCTTTCATATCGAAATTTTGCTTCTTCCAAGCATCATAAGTTTGCACCCCATCATCCCACAATATCTTCAGATCGTCAATTAGGGGTCTAAGATAGACATCCAAACTTTTACCAGGTGACTTTGGTCCAGGAATCACAAGAGTGAGGAATATGTATTCCCTTCTCATACACATACTTGGAGGTAGATTGTACGGTGTGACAAAAATAGGCCAACATGAATATGGTGTGGCTGAACCGCTGAATGGATTAAAACCGTCTGTACACAGGCCAAGCCTAACATTTCGAGCGTCTAGGGCAAATGTAGGATGGGTAGCATCAAATCGTTTCCAAGCCTCAGCATCAGCTGGATGCCTGATCACTGATTCATCTTGACGCACTCCATCCGCATGCCAAGTCATATACTGTGCAGTGTTTTTGGACATAAACAGACGTTGGAGTCTTGGCATAATAGGAAAATATCGCAACACTGAGTGCAGCACATCCTTCTCATTCGATGAACGTCCCGCTTTCGGTTTGAATCGTGGGTGTCCACATACTAAGCAAACTGAGTAGAGTCTCTTGTCACTGTATTCTTTGTAATACAACATACACTGATTAAGACACGCATTTATTTTCTTATATCCTAATCCCAGCTCACGAACCATTCTCTTCGATTTGTAGAAGTTTTCGGGTAACCTTTCAGGCTCTGGAAGCATGCTCTTAATTATGACAATCATTCTATCATAACAACTCTCACTCATGTTAAACTCTGACTTCAAGTTCAAAAGTTGTGTTACAGCTGACAATTTTGTGTGCTTATGGCAACCATCCCATAAAGGTTCGTCAGCGTCTCTTAGCAAGTCATAAAACTTCGCAGCTGACGCATTTGGATCCTCTTCTAAATCTTGAGCCTCTGGATTTAATCTATCACCTGCGGCATCCATAACCATATCCACGTATGGATTCCTAGGCTCCACGTCATTATCATGGACAATGGATGTTGAGCCGCTATGTCCCCATATGTCCTCACCATGAATGGTCCAATTTACATAACCATCCACAAATCCGTACTTATACAGATGTTGTTCTACCCCAAATACCTCCCTCCAAGCACGATTCTTACATCTAGCACATGGACAAAGGATGCGATTTAATGCATCACTAACTGTCGGGTCTCCTTGAGCAACCCTAATGAAATCATCAACTCCATCCTTGAATTCTTCACTTACATAGTCGGTAGGATCATTTCTTCGTAACATCCAACTTCGATCGGGTCTCATGATTGCTGAAATTGGTTTAGCACATTAATACATATTTCTTAACATGGTATGGCCCTATCCCATTCGATAAGAAACTTTTTCAACACTTGGTTAATAATTATTCCTTAAATCTCATATTTTATACTTGACGAAATTTCGGTAGCATTTCTCATTGGTCTCTACGTGCATGACTATAACGCAGTCAGATCTACCACGTTTAAGTATACACGCAGAGAACAAAAGGAAATGTAGCACACCGAAATATCAAAAAGTATAAGATATGAGATTTAAATAATAACTATTAACCAAGTGAAGGAAAAATTTCTTACCAAATTGTCCAACTTGGACAATTCAAGATTCAATACAATGAGCGATTTAACAATAAGTATGTGTGCTCATTCATATTGAATCTCAAACGGGAAACTAAGGTTTTGCTCAAATCTTCACTCGAATAAGAAAATAAAACTTTAAGCATATGTTAAAGCACAATCAAAAGTTAAATCAAATCAATATTCTTAACACATAATTCGTTAGAAATTCATAACTTTTATTTCCAACATCCAAGATTTGATGTCATATTTAGATAGTCCTAAATGTACCTCATAGGAGAGAAAAACATAAATAAAATCTAAGAGAAATTGTTTTTAGGTCACAAATGAGTTAAGTAAGATACAGATTAAAATTTGAGAAGAATCGAGTCATTAGGTATTTTTAAGTATACTTGGTTGTGTATTTTAATACCGATTTACTAGTAGCATAAAAATTAATCCTAACACTTGAACTTAAGTTTCGATTTTCCCTTAACCCACGACTGACAAAAAACAAAACAAAAGAATAGAAAAGAACAGTAACAGAGAAACAAAGGGAGAAAGAGAGAAAGGAGAAGAAAGGAAGGGAAGAGGAAAAGAAGAAGAGCAAGGCTCGAAGGTTAGTCATCACCTAAAGGTAGGAGATTTCTATTCTTTTTCCCTCTTTATTCTTTTGAATGGGGATTAGAGATTTCGAATGGAAAACTGGATTTAGAGAGCAAAATCCTAGCTCTTAGCTTGATTATTGCTTCCAAGAATTAAGTTAGGATAATTTTAGTCTAATAAGTATTAGATAGCCATTTATAGTGCAAACCAACCATTTTGGTTCATGATAGAGAATCTTACAAAAGGATTGGAGAAAAATGAGAATTAGGTTGTGATTGATTGACTTTGATCATAATCTAAGTTTAATGAGTTAGATACTAGTTAGTTGATGGATTGGAGCCCTTAGAAAACACTTAGAATCCATGATTTGAGGATTAGAACTTGGTTAGAAACCAAGATTATGCAATACCCGAATTTGCGAGAATCAGACAGACACCGAACAGCCTGTGGTGTTTGTCGCATAACTTGAGCTACACATATCGGATTGACCTGATTTTGGTGTCATTTTAAAGCTAAGACACAGGGCTACATGTGGTAAGAATTTCAGAATTTTACACCAAGCCAAACAGTGCCAGTATCGGTTTGAATCAGAGTTGGATTCTGCAGAAAATGCAATCTGGCAGCCAATAAACCAGATTGCATAACTTCCTGCTCCGGTGTCCGTTTTGCGTGAACCCAGTGGCATTTTGAAGGTAACATGTAAGGCTTCTTGGCTGGAAAATTTCAAAATTTTCCTGTGCGTAGTTTGTTCCCATTTGCAGTTTAAAGTCATTAAACGGGTGAATCAAGAATTTCCTGTTTTTGCTTCTGCAAAATGTCGCATAAGTTTATATACGCTTATCCAAATGAGGTGAGGTTTGCGTCATTGGAAAGATAGGGAGAGAGCTATCTTCCCATAAAATTTCAGAATTTTACGAGTTAGGATGCACATTTGGTGCAATCTTGAAAATCACCTTTTTAGGCAATATTTCGAGGTGTTTTGGGATGGTTTGAATCCTAAAATACGAGTAACTCCTTTAATAGTTTAAGTTGAGTTAGATATGCAAGTATTGTGATAAATACTTTACTCTCTCAATAAGTATCGAGGTGTGGGAATGTGATTTTTGGTTGTTTTCTCGCAACATTATGCGTTTCAAATCAAATCACAAAAGACACGCTGATATGCTATAATGTTCTAATGGCTTCCACTTTAGTAGATGGTTTCTCCTTCTTCCCATTTCTTTATTTGATCCTTTTAGTCACATTCTCATGTGGTCTAGCCACTATCTCAAGCAAAGGGTTTACATTGGAGGAGGCAACTGTGCATGATCTCCAACTTGCTTTCCAAAGAAACTAATTAACCTCTAGGCAACTAGTTGAGTTCTACCTCAAACAAATCCACAAGCTAAACCCAATTCTCAAAGGGGTCTTGGAGGTGAACCCAGATGCACTAGCACAAGTTGACCAAGAGAGAAGAGCTAAGGCACTCTTCGTGTCTTTTATGGGTTGCATGGAATACCTATTTTGCCAAGGATAATATTGCGTAAGGAGGGAAGTTACTTGCGTCGCGTGGCTGCTGTGTGCTCAGGCCCGGGAAGGGCTTGGGTGGTGGAGGGGAAGGTCGTTTGTTGGGGGGAGGAGATTTGATTTGGGGAGGAGATGTGCAATCAGAACCTAAAAGAGGCATTTTGGCCCTTTTTCTCCTAAATTTAGCGAGGGAAATTATTCTCGCTAATCCCTCGCAATTATGCCTCTGAATTTAGCGAGGGAATATCATTACTCGCAATTCCCTCTCTGATTTTAACGAGGGAAACTACTACCTCGCAAATCCCTCGTTGATTTTAGCGAGGGTAACATTTTCCCTCTCAATTCCCTCGCTAATTTTTGCGAGGGAAATATTCCCTCTCACTTCCCTCGCTAAATTTAGCGAGTGCAAGAATTTACTCACTATTGCTTCGCTATTTATTAGTTATATCCCCGTTTGGATTTTGTTCTGAATTTTAGCGAGGGAAAGTGTTGGCCTCGCTTATCCCTCGCAATTTATTATCCTACCTGTTCTCACCACTAGAATCAGACGTTTTATCCATTTCAAGAACAATTAGACTGAACCCCGCAACATCTTTGCCTATCAATCCTCTATCTACAAACACATACCCATACGTCAAAAAAATAAAAGTGTGACTGAGGGATTAAGAAATAGGTTGTGGGGTGGGAAAATATGAACACAATAAAATTGGGAACAAAATCCATAAGGTAATAACACCAATGGAAACAGAACCATTTAAATCAAGCATCAAATGCTTATAAAAAAGACTAAAATTTAATTTGGCTTAAAAGAAATAATAAAAAAGGGACTTCAATTTAACAAGAGAAGGAGAAGAAAACCATACCTTGGCGATGAATTGAAAGACTCGAGAGCAAAATGAGAAATTCCCTACATAGAGAAATCAAAAATTTTAGACGACTTGTACTGATGCTCTACACTATCGCCAAGCCATAAAAATTCCCAATGTACTTGAGACTGGATTGCATTAAACTCCACTACAATGGCCTTCCTATTTGACAAAGCTTGGAGTATCCAAAGAATAAAGTACAAGTTACTATAAGAAATTATGGAGCATATATCATGCAACAACAGTTATGAAATTTAAATATGATGACTATAATATAGATCATAAGCCACTTAATGTGCCTTAGGTTGAGAGAAAGGCTTTTTCTTTTTTGGTAAGAGAACTACTTCAATTCTTTAACATATGTTGCTACAATTAGACCCTACACACACACACATTTGATTGGGCACAAGCAAACCCAATAATCTTTGTGTGTGTGGTAAGCAAGACAGAAGAGGAATACTTGAAATGGCTAAGCTTGGGAAAACAAACATGTTTGTAAGGCAATGAAATGGCATATAGGAACTTTTTGCACAGAATACCAACTACCATTTAGAAACCAAAATGCACAGAGAAATGGAATAATGGAATTTAAGAATTTGAAATTTTCAAGGAATAAGTTTTCCAAAAATTTAAAGGTCAATGAACAGGCCCACTCACCAAGAAAGGGGGTAAAAAAGATGGATTTCATGACCACTGACTCATATCTTAAACTAAAATTCACTCTTGTTATTCAACTTGTTTGCCGTTACTCAAAAAAAGACAAATGGAATTTTTTTTATTTGAAACAAAAGATATAATTTTACATTTGCATTTTCTAAAATTAATGGTTTATTAAAGGCCATATGTGATATTATTAATGTTAACTTTGGGTTAAAGCTACTATTGTAAGTATTTCCTTTCATTTTATAGGTATATATTTTTATAGCATTTTTTAAATATATTTTACCATGATTCAATACGATTCACCTTAGAAAATAGCATTCGGTTCAAAATACTTATCTCGATCTCAACCTTTTTGAATCAGACAAATTTAGAACAGGGTATTTGATTATGTTTCATTAACAATACATAATTACTATTCTAGAAATGTCATAAGCATATAGCTTAGCTTTTCAAATGATTCAAACAGATAGTGGATAATTTATAGACCAAAAGTAACAGACATTAGAACAGAAATTACAGATGCCCACAAATTAACAAAATAAAACACTTGATGCATGATATGTGGACAAAATAAAGAGCAAGAGTAACATGACATCAGACAGAAATGACAGATGTCCACAAAATGGACAAAATAAAACACTTGACAATGATATGTGAATCCTCCGTATCATGTGGTTCTTTAATATAGGATTTCACAAAGAAAATTGTTAGATTTTGGACTAGCAAAAATGGGGCCAGAGGGATCAAACACACACGTTATAACCAGAGTTATGGGCACCTATGGATATTGGATGACTTACATTTACATTGCATTAAAACTAAATTCATTGTTCAAGCAAGTGGGGTATCAGGGTCTTTGAACCATTTTTCGAGAAATTATTATTCAAACCGAGAGTAATATTCTTGTCCAAAAAAAAAATTAAAAGAGGAATGAAATATGCATACCCCCGTAATCCTCTTTCCAAGAATGGGCACTTGGGTCCGGGGCTCTCTTCTTTGTGCTCGATAAACGAGCTTCCCACCCGCATTTTCAAAACCTATTAGAATCAATAATGCCATTTATGAGTGTGTAAGAGAAAGGGGTGGGATAACTTACCTGCAGGGGTTGTCGCTTGGGTGGCGCCGCCGTGCTCGGAAGGAGGGGAACAGAGTGGGCGAGCTGCTATAAGCGTCTTCGCGTGGTGTCGTGCTTAGAAGGAGGGTGAGAGTGAAATTGAGAGTAAGAGGGAGAGGGAGACTAGAACAGAGAGAGGTAAAAGTGAGATTGAGAGGGATAGGGAGAGGGAGAGGGAGAGCGAGAATAGAGAGAGGTGAGAGCAAGATTGAGAATGAGAGTGAGAGTGAGAGCGAGAGTGAGAGTGAGAGCGAGATCGAGATCGAGAGTGAGAGTGAGAGCGAGATTGAGAGTGAGAGGAAAGGTGAGCGAGAGAAAGGTGAGAGTGAGAGCGAGAATAGAGGAGGTGATAGTGAGAGGTGAGCGCAAATTGAGGGATTTGTAATTAGGTGTACTAGATTTTGCGAGGGATTTGCGACGAAACTTTCCCTCGCTACATTTTTGTCAGTTAGCGAGGGAAAATATTCTTCTCAATTCCCTCTCTAATATTCAGCGAGGGAAAATATCCCTCGTAATACCCTCGCTAATTTTAGCGAAGGAAATTTTCCCTCTCAATTACCTCGCTATTAACTCGGGATTTTTTCCTAGATTATATTTTTCAAATTTTGCGAAGGATAATATTTTCGTCGCAGATCCCTCGCTGATTAGCGAGGGAACAGCGAGGGAAAATTATCCCTCGCAAAATTCCGTCGCTAAATCTCAAATATCTTGTAGTGGAGATTAATTTATTAAATACTATTGTAGCGATGAAGCCTTTTTAATAATTATCTTTTTTAATGTTTTAACTTTAGCCCTCTCTTAAAGAGTGTAACTCATTTACTACCACACTCAACCTTTATTAGTAAATGAGAAAGTTATATACGAGAATATATATATATATATATATATATATATATATATATAGTGAGAAGAGATTTTATTGTGATGAGAGTAAAAAAAAATAAATTTTAATTATATAATTATATATAAATAATTAAAATAAAAATTATTTAAATATTATGTGATACTTCAAAAAATTATATATATTTATATTATAATATGAACTATTTATATAAAATTTAATAATCAAAATTTACTTATAACACTTTCTCAATAAATATTTCTCTCACTATATATATATTCTATGAATAAGTGGTTGGTGTCACAGTTTGCTTCCATTTGTTATCTTTGAAGAATGGAATTCGAAATAAAGCTAACTTCTAGGCTTGGCTATTGCCCATATATACATTTGATGATGGAAGTCCTTTTAATGATATTTTGCTATCTTTGAAGAATGGAATTCGAAATAAAGCTAACTTCTAGGCTTGGCTATTGCCCATATATACGTTTGGTGATTGACGTCCTTGTAATAATTTAAAGCCATGGGATTAATATATATATATTCAATTAATTTCGAATAGGATAATGATTAAATAAAGCCTTTCTCAAAATTTCGTCTTGAATCATAGTATACTTTCAATACAAACAACTACAGTTAAATTTACAACAACATACTTTGAAATATATAAAAATATTTTAAAAATGATAAATTGTATTTTGATCCCTTATTAATATGTATGATGGTCCAAGAAAAAAAAATGTACATCATAAATTTAGCCTCTCATTAATTAAATTTTGTCTGGATTTAATTATTTCATGATTAAGTTTTTTTCAAATTCACCTGATGATTAAATTATTGTAAGTTTGATCAATGAATTAGATTATTAAAAAAAATGATTAAATTGAAAATAAATATATTAATAAGAAACAAAAATGATATTTTAATTCCTTTTTTCTATAATTTTTTTTAACACTTATTATTGTTTTTCGGAGCACGCATGTCTCGGGAATTTGAATCGATGGCCGACTGGTGATTAGAGATTGCATGCACACCTAGATCCGATGCTCAGCAAGGCAATTTTGCCTGCATCCCCTCCTCTGAAATTTTATTAGTAAGGAAATTATGGTAAATTATACTATTATAGTTTATCTAATCTAATATAGTTTAATTTTACTTTCTTCACTTCGTATTGTTAGTCTGATTTTGTGACTATTTTAAAATATTTTATACCAAAACTCACACATAGAGCTATAAAGTTGAGATAAAAGTTCAAAATTTATCATTTTAAAATGAATTTTAACAGAAAAAATCATGGTCATAAAATTTTTTCTGTATAGAACTGTAGGAAATGCTATTCGGAGGGCCTATATGTATTTTAAAAATGAAAATACATTTATCTGATAAAAGATTTAAAATAAATAATGTTACTCTATTTTTGTTGTCAAGAAAATCTTTCTATTAATAAACAAAATCAACATAATTCATCTTTTCGATTACAGGTTTTGCAAAAAAAATAAAATATAAACACAACAATGCCTGATTTTTTTAGTTAAACTAAAATTTTGACACCTTGTATTTTTTATTAATTTTTAATTTAGTCCTTTTAAAAAAAATCAATCATTACATTTATAAACATTTTTAAAATAGTTCACGTCGTTAGCTTTCATTATAATGTTATTATAACACCATTAATTAGATAATCTAGTAAGTGTTCTTTTATATAATACATACTCTTTATATACTTTTTTTTTTTTGTAAACATCAAGTAGGTGTTTCTGCATTATAATAAGTATTTTATGTGTGCCAAGTTATTTTGAGTAGGTGTTCTTTTGTTTAATAATAGTTCTTTTAAATACTCTTTTTTTCTCATAAAATGTCTAATAAAGACAAAATTAATAATGTTATAATATAAATTGATGTTAGTAACTATTTTAAAAATATTTATAATTATATAAAAAATATATAACTATTAAATTAAAAATAAGTTAAAATTATAGGGACTAAAAATTTAACATAACCTTCATTTTATACATATCCTCCCAGAACTTAAAAAAAATTAAAAAAAAATTGTAAGAAAAAGAACATTTTGTTCATAATAGGTTGGGGTGTGGAAGGCTATTCCCATTTTAAAATTAAAGCAAATCACTAATTTTATAGTAGAATTTTAGATCGCTTGACACCAAAGAATTCTTGAATTTTGATCCAAATTATGCTATTGTTAGGAGTAAAAGATCAGCAAGATAAACCAACCCCGTTAGCTAGAAAAAGACTTTTAGTATCATAAAAGATTAACAACTAGTCATAGTAATTATTTAGAATAACTAACACTTGATTGATTTAAGTAATTTAACATTTATTTATTTTGAAATAAGGTCTCAAGTTTGAATGTTGTAAATAAAAAAAAATTTTAAAATAATTTTATACTTTTATAATTTGATCTTTACTCTGTAATAATCGAGATCTAATGTGTTTTATGATATCAAAAAGTTTAAAAAAAAGGAATTATTTAGAATGATGATAAATTATATTAATAGCGATTTTAAAAGATTGTTTTTTCTTTGTAATAAACATTTTCATTAATGCAGGTTCACCTTATCGCTGAGCTGTTGACCAGAACCGAAGGAGCGAAATAGAAAGCATTTTGGTTGGTATGGTAATTGGTATGGACGGATAGAAAGTCCATGTTTGGTCACAGTCAATGTTGACCGGTTACACGTAATAATTGCAAAAGTGAAACATAATTTAGTCTTATATGTTTTGTGGACTGGACCAGCCACTCAGGCTGGGCTAAAGAAATCTTCCAGGCCCGAATATGAAGCTGGGGCAAACAAGACTGATCACCCTACTTCATAAGTGTGATGAGAGTGACATTTGCACAACTTCATTTGGTTTATTAGAGGTCTTACTCTTGCAAATTACAAGAGTTATTAACTTTTAATAGTATGTAAAATTTTTTTTGTTGATTCTTGAATGGAGTATATTTTGCTTCAATTCAAACCATGCTGCATTTTCAAAACTACATTCTGGGAATAATTCCTGGATAAACCAATGTCAGTTTCCACTTTCCACAATAATTGTACACTAGGAAAAGCTGTCATAGAAAATTATAGGCATTGGCAGTTTGGCACATGCTGCTTGTCAATGGAGTGGTTAAGATAGCTCTGAAGTTACTTAATGGTGTCAAAGTGAAGCTGATTTGTGTGTGCCTATATCAATACCCTAATAGCATGTTTGATTTTATTTATTTTTTAGGAAAAGCTGCCTTATTTATTTTTTAAAAAAACTCTCAATAAATTTTTTATTATAAATTATTTTAAATACAAAATAAATTAATACAAACATACTTAATTTTGCCAATCCATTGACTGTGGCACTGAATTTAATTGACACAGTCAAAGTTAAAACCGGCACAAGAGTTGGGTTTTGACAGAACTTTGGTTTCTGCCGACACACGGACACGGCTGCGATTGCAAGGGGAGGCCCTCCTCCTCTACACTCCACACAATTACACAACTCTCCTTACTCTCCTCGACTTCTTCTGCAAGCCAAATACCACACTAAATTATGGAGATTTTTTTTTTTACTCTTCAACCTTGACAACCACCAACACATCATGCCATCCCAAAACCACAATACCATTTCCCTTTTTGCTTTTTCCTTTAATATTTTGGAAAATAGAGAGAAATTAAAGACACTTTATAGGGCTGCCATCTAACCATAACTTTATAGCTGGATTTTTTTTTGGACACAACATCAAATTCTCCCTTCTTTATCTTATCAATTAAAAACCGCTTAGGCCATAAAATCTCACTGCCAGAGAAAAAAACAATAGCTAATTTTTTGTTTGAGCTGAAAGTTGTGAGATAAAATAAAATAATAAGAACCACTACAAAAATTCTTCTTCCTCTCTAGTATTTTTCTTTTCGTATTATAGTATTTACTTTTTTTTTTGTGGAATAAGCTTTGTCCTATTCCAATATTTTGTGACTAAACATGCCAGAGGAAGTTAAGGAGCTTCAATTCTTCATCCAATCTTCCACCAAACCTTTTATGGAGGTGGGGTTTGCTAATCGCTATCCTTTGGTTCCACTTCACTAATCAGGCATCGATGATCAGGAGGCACTGGTACAACATTTCAGCATCCCTTCATTCTATTCTACTCTCCGTTTCAACTTCAATTTTAAGGAGAGAAAAAAAATTCACTCATTTACGTGGATTATTCTTTTCCTTCGGCTCTCTTAGCAGTTTATTTCATGATCATTATCTAACAAAATAAAAAGTAAAAAAAAAATCAAACAGGGTCATATAAAAATTTAAGAAATCTGCCCAACTTTCCCTATTTAATCTTTTTACTTTATAGTACAAAAGGGTACAAGGCGCTCGCAAATTCACAAACAGAGCAGAAAACCATTTTCACTTCACAGCCATAGCCCACATAAACCAACCCATACACTTTCCGGATTTTACAAATCAACCCCCACTTTCCTCCCTTCTTTTTCATTTTTTTTCCTCTTTTTTTGCACATTTATTTTTCCATTCTAACCTGAGATTACAACCTAAACTTACCCTGAACAAACCCATTAACAACCACCACAAGATCTTACAACCTTTAACATACGCTCATACACTACTCCAAACTTCTTTTCTTGACACTTTCGCCCCTAATTTGTTCGCCCAATTTCAGATCCACCCTTCCGTTTAAAAAAATCGCGGTCGGGTCAGAACTCCAAAACCGGGCGGGGCGTAACGGAGAGACAAAAGAAGGAGAAGAAGATTCTAGATTAAGAAGGACAAAGAGAAAAAGAGAGCGAGAGAAGTGAGAGATGGATGATCACTGGGTCCACCCGACCCGAAAACCCGGAACTCCAACCCGTTTTCAGCTCATTCGAGTCGGAGCAGGCGTCTCAGATCCCGCGTGGCGGAGTCGTCAACGGCCACCGACGGCAGCTTCTTCTTGGGAAAAGACGGCAGAGGAAGCGCGCTCGGCGAAGGCGACACCGCGAACGCGGACCCGGCGTAAATGTCGCAACCGGGCCTCACATCCACGATCCGGATCTGTTTGGGGACCATATCCGGGTCGGGTCCCAACCTATGGGTCCCGATAACCACCAAATCGTCACCTTCCTTCTTCAACGCCTCGCTCTTGATCTTGGAATCAAGCGACTCGCCCCTCCGGAGAATCGTTACCTTCTCCATTACCAACCCGCTGCTCCTCGCCATCCTCGAATCATCGGAGCTAGGTCTCCTTTCAACCCGTTTCCTCTGGTCGGGTCTATCCGATCGGGTCACCGGCTTCCGTGAAGGCTTGCCGGAGCTGGTGGCGTAATGATTATTAATATGAGGGTGGTTCCCATAACTCCTCCGCCGGGAAATCGCCGCCGGCGGAACTCTGATCCGTTCGATGAAGCAGTCCTGGGGCCGCAAAACCTCCGTGCCCATGGCGATAGGTAGAGAAAAATTAACAGAAAATGATAGCAGATAAAAAAAGGTCAAAACTTGGAAAATGGGTGTGAGCGTTTAGATCTGAATCTGCTCTATAAACGAAGATTTTTTTTCTTTTTATGTTTTTTTGGGTTTCTTCTTCCTCCTTTTTTTTTTCTTTTCTTCTTCTTCTCCCTCCTCAGAACACAAGGAAGAGAAGGAGGATATTTGGAAATTAAATTCCTTGGGTTTGAGAAAAGGGAGAGGGGTGATATATAGCGGAAGAGGAAGAGGAAGGAGACAAAGGTGGGTGTGGGGGTTTCCACCGACTTTCGCCAATTGACGGGTGAGAATGAAAATGGAGGAGAGAGTGAACAAGGGGACAGGTGGCGTTGCTGACCAGACCAGGTCTTTCTTTTTGAGGTGGTCGTGTAACGGTTGACGTTAGTGCTGGGTTCGGAACACGTCACTTACGTGGCTTTTTTTGGTTTGGTTGGTAGCCAAAGCTGAGGTAAGGTAACGGCGTCGTGTGTGAAGGGTTAGTTGTCATTCTCAATGACCCGGTTTCGGGGAAATTATTATTTTGGGTGGGGTCCAGATGAGGTTACCAAATAATAATGCAATTCGAAATAGTTTGCTTTTTAAAAAAAAAAAATTTGCTCTCAATAGCTCTCTCATAAACAATTTGCTAAAATTGTAAAAATGGTGCTTGCTAATTGCAAGTAGCTACCAAAAACATTTTAAAAAAGAATAATTTTGTTTTGGCCTAGTAAAAAGAAGGAAAATGCCAACTGCTCAATGGCATACTCTGTCTCAGTCAATAATTGAAACTTGACTACACAACTGGCAACGAAAAAAAAAAGAGGCTACATATCTACAAAAAAAATAAAAATGCTCTGGACCGTGGATTGAGATATTATCTAGATTGATTAATTCGACACACGCTCTATTGAATTTTTCTATTAATATTTTGAAAAGATCTGTAAAACTTCGGAATATAAAATTATGACAAGGATCAGGGAGTTAGTGCAGACTTTTGTAATTGCTGATCTGAATCTTTTCGATTCTATAATCACTCCTCAATAAATGATCGTAACATCTACATTTTAATAATATCTGAATGTCATGACTCCAATCATGTTTCATAAAGACTACGCTAAGTAAATTTAAAGGAAGTAACAGTTATTCGATTACTGAAAGATTAGTACACAGTCTGACTTGAACATTGGAATCCTTTTTGTAGGTACCACTACCGTCAAATCATTACGGTTGAGCGCAGCTGCAGAAAGAAAAAAAAATATAAAAATTTACAGTTTTAGACTGCATATTATTATGTTTCATTTTTAAGTTCTTTCAAAAATAATTTTCAATATAAAAATTTGAAAAATATTTTCAATAAATCAATATTAGAGAAAACTTTCTTAACCTAAAAAATTAAAAGGAATTATATAAGTTTCATTATTTTTTCACAAATTATATTTTGAAGAATTTTGTGTTAAAATTTTAACAGAAAGGTATGTGTGGAAAAATATTTATCTAGCGAAATAAAAAATGTTAGTATATGTTTTCAAGACACTTGTGCGTTTCTATAAATTTTATAAATCATGTAAGTTTAACGAAGGTTGGTTTAATTTAATTTTGGTTTTAATTTACTACAATTTGACGCTTCAGCATATACTCACCTAATATTTAATCAATCTTTAAACGGAATGAAAATTTCACCCCTTCCCTTCACTGGTTAGTCTCCTTTTGCTAGTTAAGAGCTATTTTGTTTGCTGGTTTGTTTTTTTCTTTTTCAAAAATAGGATGTCCACTGATTAATTTGGTGGGTGGATGAAGAAAAGGTGAACTAAGTACGAGAATTGACAATTGAAATATACTGAAGATCAAATTCAAACCCGATATTAATCGTTTCTAAAATGTATTAGATGCCATTGAATTAAGTGATGTTAGTCTTACAAAAAAAATTATTACATAATTCATATAATTCTTATGGAAAAAAATTACTTAAAAGTGGGCTTCTTTCGAAAGTGAGAAAAATATTTTAAATAATATTTCCTAGCTTTACTGATCAGTTTCTTTATTAAATAATATAAATTAAAATATTTAAAAAATGTTAAATTTCAGTCTTTACAATTTTAACAAAGAAGTGAATTGTTGATGTTAATTAGGGGTGTAAAAATTATATGGTTTGGTTTGATTTTTGAGAAAAAATAAATCAAACCAATCAAAATCAATTGGTTTGGTTTGGTTCGGTTTTCATATTTTTTGATAAGCGAGTCGAACCAAAAACCGAATATCTATGAATTGGTTTGGTTCGGATGATCGGGTTAAGCGATTTTTTTAATACAAAAATTAACTAAATAATTAGTTTTTCATTAAAAAATACAAAATAAACTAATGAAAAAATTTTTAGAAATAGAATCAATCTTATTAATTTGAACACTAATAATTATTTCATATTTTAGAATGTGTATTAAAAGGTTCATAAAGAGAAAACAAAGAAACATATTGATATTTGTATTAAAAATTATATTTGAATAAGTTAAAAAAAATTTCAAGAGAGATTTAACTTGACAAGTTGTATACTACTACTATTCAATTAAGAGAAAGTTGTGAGCTACTAACTTGGAGGCATATATGTAACCAATTGAACTCCAATGACATGAGTGAAATTTAATGAAGACTTGATTAGTTGAACTTTGAATCAAGAACTAACAAATCTAAAGTCTCTAACCTTTGCATCATCATATTTTCATCCAAGAGAATGTTGTTAGGCTTCAAATCACAATGCACAATAGAACTTCACTATCATTGTCTCAGGTAATCTAATGCACTGTTAATCAATATCTATATTCATCTTTGTAAGGTTCAACTCATTTTCATTTGCATACTTTCTCTTCCCCTTAATCTAATCTTCCAAGCTCCCATTACTTAAGTCTTTCATAAACTAGAAAATTTTTTTTTTAAGTCAATACTAAAGCGTTTAAAGTCAATTCATCATTTTCAAGCTTCCAAGTTTAGATGATATTGTTCTTTTACTTTCACTTTTCTCGTTCTTTATGTATAAGAAATAAATCGTTAGACATAATATCAATGTTACCACTGTGACTCTGATGATGTAATGTCTAACATGCCTTCTTCCATGGCCATGAGGTTCACATGCAAAATACAAGTAAAGTTTTTTATTACCTTCTAAATAGACAACAGAAAGCTTTTGGAAAACTCCACCATTAGGAATGATTTCTTCTAAATCATTATAAGAGAGGTTCAAAAGTTGAATGACATGTAAATTTTAAAGTTCAATAGGAATGGATCCATAGAGTTGGTTGAAGGAAAGATTGAAAGTTTTCAAGTCTCTCACCTCTTTAAGAGTTTTTAGAATAGCACTGATAAAGATATCTTTCGAAAGTGTAGAACCAAACATTTTAAGATAGTTTTCTAATCTTCTATGTTGAACGAAAATGACATTTTAGGAGTTGAAAGTGAGAAAGTATTACAAAAAATAAAAAAAAATAAGTAGTAGCTAAAAAATATTGTAACATAATTTTTTTAAAAATAAAATATATAAATATATGGTTTTGTTTGGTTCGGGTTGGTTCATTTTGAAATTTCAAATCCGAGAACTGAATCAATTAAACTTTAATTGGTTTGGATTTTATCCGAACCAATCAATATATCCAAACCAAACCGAACCAATTTAATTGATTCGGTTTGGATTAATCGGGTTGATTGATTATCCGAACTAATTTACACTCCTAATGTTAATATTTTTTTACCAGTACAAGCAGATATATAATTAAATAAATTGGGCTTTCACGTATAGATAAGCAACTCCAGCTTTTGCATAAGTCAAGTCATGCCAAGTTGGACTTGTGATCTTTTGTGAGCACTACATTGTAATGCTTTTAGATTCGAAAGTAATATTGATTTGGATGGTAATGGCAAAAACCAACCTGCTGTGAGTTAAGAGAGCACTACTGCGAGTCCGAGTTGTCCTTCTCAGCAAAAGAGAACGAGATATGAAAAGCTTCAAGTTGCCTGGTCCAGTGTCAGACACTATGTTAATTAAGGTAATTTCAAAGTGAAGCCTAATAATTGAAAACATTATCTTCAAGATGATACATACATATATCAAATGAAACAACACGATTTGATTCATATTACAAATTAATATATGTGCACATATATAATAAAGGGACAAATGATTTTGCACGTCACATGGCGTTGTTCTTTCAAATTAATCATGAATGTTGAATATTTCCTTCCTATCTAGTTTTTAAAGAGCATCTCACAGGTTGGCTGTTTCTTGCCACCCATTTATTCTTTAACCTGTAATCATACTCCACCTACACATTTTGTATTAGTTAATAACATAATAATAATCCATAAAATCAAAGGCAATCTTACTTTTTTAAGGGATAAACAAAAGAAGATGGCCATGCAATATATTAAAAAGTAAGGGTTGAAATGGACATTTCTCCCGACCTTTGTGGGTGCAGTGTTTGAATGAAGCATGTTTATGTATGTATCTTAATCTTATTGTGCTTTGATTTAGTCAAGCATTCCATTACTTACTCAAACAGAAACACTCGGGTACCACCTTCTGTCTCTATTGATTTTATTATTTAAAAAAATCAGCATAAGCCTTTCGAAGAGGACAATACGAACCATCAAGGATTTTCCCCCCCTTTTAAGTTGCTAGCAACTGATGCATCGACGATACTTAGTAATAATTAAATATATAGACATTATAACACCAAAAAATATATATAGACATTTATTTATCATTAAATTACCAAGCAAATTTCCTCTGCAAGATAAGGGAAATGGAGTAGGGGATGGGAAGATGAGATTTTTATTGTTCATTTTAGGAACATCATTGTAAGAAAACGTCTCCATATGTTGTGATGGTTCTACGTTTCTTGAACGTCGTTTGCTCGGATCACTTGGATTTTCAAAACAAATGCATGGTTGAGTAAGTTAAAATATAAATACAACTTGGCACCTAGATGGCGCTGGCATTGTAATGCGAAAAATTGGAATAAAAATTATAAATTCAAGTCATACTAGTTTTAGTAAAATGATTCCATGATATCAAATATAATATAAAAAAAAATACATAACTTAAAATTTTGTCATATGTTAATCTTAATTGATAAGTAAAGTTCTAATTTTTTTGCTATGTATTAATCATAGTTGACAAGTAAAGCTTTAATTTTCTTGTTATGTGTTAAATTGCCTACTTATTTTAATGACATGTGTTTTTATAAATAAAAAAATTTACAACACAACATTAACATGTTTACATACGTAGACGACACATACAAATACTAAAAATTATTTTAAAAAAATAGAATCAACAAATCAATCAATCAATATAATATAGAAAAGAAAAATACATTATCTAAAAATTTGTCAATGTGTCAATTCTAATTAGTAAGCAAAACTCTAATATTTTCTGTCATGTGTCAAATTACTTACTTATTTTAATGTTATATGTTTTTATAAATAAGGAAAAATTACAACATAATGTTGACATGTCCACACACGTAGATGACACATATACAAATACTAAAAATCAAATAAACAAATAAAACTCATTTCTCAAATAAAGAACAAAAAATGAATAACCATTCAGTGCCATGATTTTAGGAGATTGACGTGGAACGTGTAGCTGAAGATTATTTAGAGTAAATTAATCATCAAAATCCCCATAACTCAGTTTTAATTGGGTGTAACTTTTGATCCGGACGTCAGAATCGTTACTATTATATATCAATGCAAAACTCATGAAGATAGTGTCGTTGTAATAAAGAGTAAACCCAGTTGAAGTCATTTTAGGCAAAAACTCATGAAGAGAGTGTCGTCATTAGACTTTATTTTTGCCTTAATTTTTTTTATCATTTATTTTATAATTTGTGGGTCTGATGAGATTTAGTCGCCTTTAAATACCTTCATTTATAGTATTTGAACATTACATTTTGAATAAACATTTGTATAGTTATCATTTTAAACATTTCTATCAATTAATATTATCAGACCTTAAACTTTGTTGCAAGTTGACGAGGCTTGAAATTATAATTCTACCAAAGATACCTCTTTTGATACTTTTGCTGCCAAATATTACGAATCTTATTTCTCATAAAGAGATTGGACTCTTTTAAAATGAGAGTGTAAAGTAAGTAAATTTATACTATTAAAATAAATTAATGGTTCAGATTATAGCATCTTATAATAATTTTTTTTTATTAAAATGATAAAACTTATTTTAATGGTACAAAATTACTCACCTCACTTCAGAAGAGTAAATTTTCAATAATTGTATATAAAGATTGAAAGAATTTCTGGATAGTATAAATAAATAAATTAATATTTGTTGCGCTGATATTAATAATATTGTATAATATGTTTAATTTGTACTTATTCGTATACCTTACTTTAATACTTGGTTTCTTTAATTGTATAAAAATTATGGCTAGTTTCTCTTATTCATAAGCATTTCCTTCTTAATTAAATTGTTTTTAACTCTTTTTACATTAATTTTTTTATATTTTGTCCATGCATTATACGGGAGTAAGAACTAGTTACCATTTATAAGGGAGAAAATTTAATTACCCTCTCAATGAATAATTAATATTTTATGCAATATAAAAAATTATTTTACAAGTAAAATAAATAAATATATATGTTAACTTAAAGTTTTTGTCCTTATAATGTAATCCCTGTCGTTAATTTTTATTTTAATACCATTAATTTAATTCCTACTAAGCACCATACAATGAAAAAAATGTAAAAATAGTACTTATTAAACAAAAAAATTTACAAAGAAATAAATATATATTAGAATAAATAAATACTTTATTTAACGTTTTTACAGATAAAATAAGTATTTAAAGAAGTTTTTATTAAATAAAGAAATATTTATTTTATTAAATAATTGATAGTACTATAATAATGTTATAATATAAATTAATGATAAGAATATTTTAAAATTTTTTATAAGTATAATAACTGATTTTAAAAAAATATATAAAGATTAAATTAAAAATAAATGCAAATTTTAGATTCTAAAATTTTAATTTAATCAAATATATAAAAATATTGTAATAATATAATATTAATTATCACATTAAATTGTTCATGAACTTTTAAAATTTTATTTTATTAATTTATCTTAATTAATATACATTTACTAAAAGTAAAGTACATTTAATAATTTTTTTAAGATCATAAGGGTAAAATATCTAGTATAAATAATGTGAGTACAACTCTTATTTTAATGTATAGTAATAAATAGTTGCACCTATTAATGGTCAGAACATATTGTTTATATTTAAATTCAGAAGGACAAATTTGTCTAGGTGTTCCTCATTCTGAGAAAATTTTAGGTTAACAGTATTATTATATTCGTAGCACTCTCCAAATACTTAAAATCAGGGTAAGATTCACTGTTACGAAAATATTTCTTCTTTAATTTGAGCATCTTTGAGGGGTCCAATCAATACGAATGTGTAATCAAATCAATCATTATTACTACTTTTAAAAATTGTTATTATTTACCCATATAAAAAAAAGTTATTATTTACACATAAAAAATATGTTAGTATTTACTTGTTTATAAAGTTTAATGAACAGACCTAATTCTCTGTCCCCACTTGCTTGTTTCAATAATTTCCCAATAGAAAAAGAAGGAAAAAAAAAAAAAAAAAAGGGAAATAGTGGGAACAAATCTAATATGCTTTTGAAAAGGTGTGGGGTCAAATAAGCCTTTCTCATAATAGTTAATTAATTGCAAAAGAATATGCTCTCTTCGTCTCCTGTCTCCGTTTTCCTGAAAACACAGTTTAAAAAGCACACAAAATAGAACTAATACTTTGGGAAGGAGTAGTGGAAACATCCTCCTAGAAATAACACATAATTAATTTAAAATGTGACTGAAAAAAAAAAGAATCAAAGTCTAGTTGAAGAATAACTGAAAGCTATCACATGCTTTACATGGAGGAGACTAAAGTTCTTGTAGATCCATCTTTGGCGGTTGTTACTTGTGAGCTGCCTTTTTTGACATTTCGGTACCAACTTATAGGATGTAATTTTCCTTTAGGGAAAATTTCTCTCCCTTCGTGAACTTACTTAACATCTGTGGGTCATTATCTTCTGCAATTTTGACCTATATTCTTAGTTAATAATGCTGGTGTTGTTATTTCACTTATGTCTGTTTGGGTTGAGTTGAGGTGGAAGGACTATGTTGATTTCATTGCATGATTATCTTATTTTTAAAATAAATTTTTTGTTTCTAAAATTCACAAATTTAATAAACTTGATTACTAAGAAAGTGATCAAACTTGTAAGAAGTTGGTGTAACTAATTAAATGAAATGTGCTCTCGAAAGAGATTAAAGGTTTAAGTTATGGAAACACTATCTATAAAAATGACTTGACTACATTGTTCTATGTTTAAAGAAATTAATCTCACACACCAAAAGGTGAAAGGATATCCTAAAAATCCCCGCACCCCAAAAAGTGATCATTCCGAAAAAAATTCTTCAATAATATATGTGTTCTATCTCGTAACCTAGATTCTTAATATGTCGTCCAACTCGGTATACGTATTCACGTATTCACAGAGATCTAAGTCTCCACGTCTTTAGCAGAGTCAATTTATCATGAGATCCCAATTTTAGATGATAACAATTTTATCATAAGATCTGCGAAATAGATAAATATTGTGATATCTCATAATTGTCAATCATGATCTTATAGAATAATAGCACTGTAACTGCTATACCAGTATTACAATAATATAGGGATTCTCTATAACTAAATAAAGAACATATATTCTCCTGCAACTATTATGAGAATGTATCTCTTCATCAAGAGAACATATCAATCTAACCTCCATAAATATCAGGTTAAGTCACCCTAATCAAGTATGAATTATCTCATGACATAAACCTTATTGGTGCACATCCTAACTTGAGCGTTGGAGTCCCTTTGCAGGTACCCACCCCTGGTTCAACACGTATGATTACAGTTGTGCAACAAAGGAGTCCACCACATACGTGCCTATCTCAAGTACCCACTGAATCTACTTCAAAACATTGGCGCCGTCTGTGGAAAACCAAAAACTTATAATTCCACTCCAATCATGGTGAACACGAGACATAATTCAAGGAGAGACGCTGGGCAGACCTCAACCAACCAAAGGCAAGATCCTACCACCCAACGCCCTCTTCTTCCTGCCTCACCACCTGCTGTTGAAACCTCCATTGCGAGAAACCAGGCACTCAATGCAGAAAACCAACGCGATGGGCACCTCACCTCGGTTTTCGATGAAAGCCCTAACCCATCGCACGGGTTTCGGTGAAAGATAGACTTGGAATCCCAGTACAAGGAGGTAACCCTAATGCCCAAGAACGCAGAATCCCAGTTCATTAGCATTTGAGAATGTCTAATAATGAAATTGGCGATCGTGCGTCTCGCTCTCAACGCACGAATTAGTCCCAGGCATCCCAACGTTAATTTTAGGACATGCTGCAACAACATATGACTATGCTGAACGAACAATATCAGAGGTTGGAAGACATGCAGCGGGCCATGCTTGAAAACCGACCCAGGCTTCACCGTCGGGATGGAAGTCTTAGCTCAAAAAATAATTAAAGAAAGGCACATGTTGATACTTTATTGACCAATATACAGAATAATAATCTGAACTGCGGATTTCAAGAACATCTTTTTTCTGATCAACTTATGGAATATCGCGTTCCTAGAAATTTTAAATTTCCAACAAACTTTGAGATTTATGATGGAACCACGGACCCCCAAGAGCATATAAATGCCTATGAGCAATCCCTTTGCTTCCACGGAGGATCTATGGAGCTGCTGTGCAGTGCTTTTCCTCTTTCCTTGAAAAAAGGAGCCTGGTTTTCTAGCTTACCACGAAGGTCCGTGGTTGGCTGGTCAGATCTAAAACAATATTTTTTGCTCCAATACACTACCAGTAAGGAACAACCTAGATCTATTGAATCCCTGGAAAAGCTCCGCCAAGGGAGGGAAGAGCCCCTCTGTGATTACGTTAGGCGGTTCATGGCAACATGCACTAACGTGGAGAACTTCGATGACATAATAACCTTTCACTATGCCAGGAGTGGTCTTCGGGTAAGTTCTGAGTTTTTCGTATCCTTGGCGAAAAAGAAACCGGAGAACCTAGGTGAGTTTCAGAGATGATCCTAAAAGTATGTGAACCTTGAGGAGACAACGGAGGACCAGAGGAGGTGGGACAAAGGTGAACCTTTTCACCAGAAGCCTAACCGTAATTCCTCACGGCCCCAGTCTTCCAAAGGTAGCCCACCCCGGGCAAGATACTCCGTTTATACTCCACTGAACACCCCACGAGAAACAATCTTAAGGGAAATGATACAAACTGAGTTTCAGAATATACGGAGACCACCCCCGTTAAGAAACATAAGCAGAAAGATTATTCTAAACATTGCACATAGCATAAAGGTTATAAGCATGATACAGAAGATTTTTACCAACTCCGTGATGCCATTGAATTTCTAATTAAGGTCGGACGACTGTAATAATATATCCTCCAGGTTCAAAGCGAAGAGCACCGTGGTAAGCGTAGAGACGACAAAAGCAGTCCACGACGAAGCCCATCCCCTCACCGTAGATTTGAAAAAGGCTTGTCCACCGTGGTCCTGGTTAAGAAATCCAATGGAAAGTGGAGAATGTATGTGGACTATACAGATTTGAACAAGGCTTGTCTAAAGGATCCATACCCACTCCCCAATGTGGATAAACTGGTGGACAGTTCTTCAGGTTTCAGGTGGCTATTGCTTATGAATGCATATTTCGAGAACCAAATTCCCATGTATCCCGGAGATGAGGATAAAATCGCCTTCATCACTGACAGGGCGAGCTACTGCTATAGGACTATGCCCTTCGATCTGAAAAATGTAGGAGCCATCTATCAAAGGATGATGAACAAAGTCTTCGAGAATCAAGTGGGGAAGATACTAGAGGTCTATATAGATGACATGATAATGGAAACCCCACAAGGCAGATCTCATACGACAGACCTTGAAGAAGTATTTGCCCAGGTCAGGAAGTATAACATGAGGCTAAACCCAGAAAAGTGCGCCTTCGGGGTCCAGGCAAGAAAATTATTGGGATTTATGCTAACCCACCGTGGAATTGAGGCCAACTCTGATAAATGTCAAGTGGTACTTAACATGAGAAGTCCTCAAAATGTTAAAGAAGTATAACAGCTTACAGGCTGCATAACAGCTCTCACGAGATTCCTTGCTAAAGCAGCTCACAAATCTCTTCCTCTATTCAAGCTACTCAAGAAGGGGAAGAATTTCGAATGGACCCAAGAATATGAAGACGTTTTTCTATCCTTAAAGAACTTGATGTCCTCCCCTCCTATTTTGACAATACTGGAGCCCGGTGAGACGCTCTACTTATACTTCTTGGTTCATGAGAAAACAGTGAGCTCTGTGTTAATTAGGGAGACGAGCGAAGGGCAAAAATCAGTGTACTTTGTAAGCAAGGTTCTGCAGGGTCCTGAGCTTTGCTATCAGAAAGTTGAAAAGGTTGCATTCGCACTAATTACCACGACAAAAAGAATGCGACAATACTTTCAATGGATGAAGTTAAGGAAAATTAGGTCAAGTAGCTTGATCATGTTCTTTGTGCCTATCAGATTACACCTCACTCTACCACGGATGAAACTCCCTTCAAACTTACCTACGAGTGTGAAACCATGATTTCGGTAGAAATAGACGAGCTAAGTTGGCCCAACTAACATTTTTCATAGGACAACAACCCCAGTTTGATTAGGGAAGACCTAAATTTAATAAAAGAAAGAAGACGCGTGACCCATATACTTGATGTTGCCCTCAAGCAAAGGACAACGACCAAATACAACTAAAAAATAATCCCTAGGAGGTTCCAACCGGGAGATCTAGCACTTAGGAGAGCGGATATTGGGGGGAAAATGCCTCCTAAGAGAAGTTAGCCCCCAATTAGGAAGACCCCTGCTGTATTGTTGGTAACACTGGTAAAGGAGCTTACACATTGGAGACGTTAACAGGAACCCCAATGAAGAATTATTGGAATGCGGATAAACTTAGAAAATACTATAGCTAGATGCTCATGACGACCTAATCCTTTAGTAAACTAATGTTTAATCTGTCCCAATGTTGAATTCTATACTCTGTATGGACTTTTGTCCCCCAAAATTATCAATAAAATAGAGTTATTCAGACATTATTTTTCATATGAGATATATTAACAAGCCCAGGTCAAGAGGGTTAACACACCAAGCTTTGGTAGTAAGTCACAAGGTCAATACCCATCCTCGATACTTGGCATTGACCATCTAAAGGTCAAGAAATCAAGAGGTAGTGTGGATTCAACATCCGTGGTCCTCCCCTATACCTAAGTCATGTGGGATTCCAAAAAATCCTTATGGATAGTAAAGGACCCTAGGTAAGGCTTATTGATAATTATACCTAACGCAGAAGGGATCATATGCGCCAAATTTTCTTGGACATTAAATCCTTAGCTAAGGTGTTATATTTGCCTAAATCTAAAGATTTCGAATGCTCGATACTATGAGCCTTGGATTATTGATTAAAGTGTTATATTTGCCTAAATCTAAAGATTCTAAATGCTTAATATTATGTGCCTTGGATTATGGATTAGAGTGTTATTTTTGCCTAAGTCTTAAATTCAAAAATGCTTGGTTATGATAGGCATTGGACCATTGACTAAAGCGTCATTTTTACCTAAGTCAAATGGAATGTCATGCACTTGTTATTATGGGTGTGGGATCCCGGACCATGGTTTTTCCAATAAGAAAATAATTTCCTAAGTCTACGAAATGGTAATGATAAATTTCATATTGGGCATTGGACCCAAAACAGACCACGAAAAAAAAATTTAGCAAGACAAAGCATTCACTGAAAATAAAAAAATTAATTTAAAACCCCGGATACAGGGCAATTGTCATTACAAAAACAAAAAACCCCATGCAGGGGGCAAAGAAGAGGAAAAAAGAAAATTTTAAGTGTTAGTTTCCCCTCATTTTGGAGCCGAAGCAGCATTAATTGGCCCGAGCAAGGTCCTTTGCTCAAACAAGTTGATTGTCGTGAAAAACTTTTTCTAAATTGAGGTTTTACAAGGCAAGGGTGATGCTAGGGTTGAAATACTGAATTTGGGCCACGACATTCTGGAACTACTCCCCATCGATGTTTCCCAAAATGGTGTCCAACTCCTCCACATTTTTTTCTAATTGTAATATTCGAGCTTGAAGGGTACTGATGGTATTGTCGGCTTGGAGTCCCTTCACCTTGAGCGTCTTTTTGGCCAAGTCGGAGGCGGCCAACGCTGCCTCCAGCTAGGTAATTCGTGCTTGAGGGTCCTCATTCAATTTAAGAGCTGCAGTAAGCTTTCGAGTAGACTCTTCATCTTTTTTCTTGATTTCATCCGTCATCTTCCTATCGGTTGTCTCGATAGACCTTTCAATATAGCGGATTTTAGCGACGGCCTGAAACGTAAAAGCTTGAAGCTTGGCCAGAGTTTGGGCCATATTATGTTCAGAAATATGTCTCATCACTTCGTTCCTTAGTAACCACTCATCTATAAATGACTTGATATCAGATTGCCGTAAGATAACAGGCAAAGGGTCCGCTCCTTTTTCATTGTCGCCCTTCGGAGCTCCCCCTTACCTCGGTCAACAGAGCTCTCAGTAGCCTTCCTTTCCCTCCCTTGAAGATTCTGAGTTAAGGAGTCCAGTTCTTCCGGGGTCTCTTCAATAACAACCCCGACTTGAGGATGCTGGAGCAGCGGCTGTAGGGACACTTGTGGATCCTGCACCTTTCTTCCTTGATCTTGAGGCCTGCAGAACTACAAGAGAAGGTCCCAATGCCATGTTGCTTACTCGAATAAGACAGAAAAGCAAGATTGAAGTCAAACAAACAAAATTGTGAAGTATAAAAAATTTAAAGCACAAAAAGCCTAGGGCAAATTATGGGTAATAATATTCTAATTCCTACCTAACAGAACAAAGAAAAGATCATCACCAGGAGTATGAAGAACGTCTTTGTTTTTGATAAACCTGTGTTCTTTAGAATACAGGGTTATAAACTTAACGCAGTCTTGCTCATTCGGAGTGAGATCTTTTTCTTCTTTTTCAAGTAATATGGTGGGAAAACACGAAGCATCTTCCGTCCAGTATAATAGGAACTTTGGCTTCCTATCATCTTTCAGGAAAAATGGATGAAACCTCTTTGCTGCCGTCAGCTTAAAGAATTTAGTCTTAAATCCTTTGAAATTATATTGAAAGACATCAAAGGATATGTTACCAGATCTCGACCGGATTGTGAGCCAATTCTTCTGCCTCGCTGACCCTTAGGGGTTTATCTGAGTATAAAAATAGAAAAAAACATTGGTTGAATACTGTAGCTTTATTATTTGACAGAACCTCTAAAAGTGATGATGTAGCCCCAGCCATTATGATGGATCTAGGTAGGGGTCGCGTGCAAGGTTTGGAGGACTGCAATTTGAAATTCTGTAAATGGTAACTGAAGCCCTAATTTGACAAAGAAGGGTTCATAGAGAAACATAAAGTGTGAACTTGCCTCCCGAGAGGAGCAAACCCTCTCGTTCCACTCTAGACATAGAACTTGGAATTCTCTGTCGCAGGTCCTTCCCTCTGTCAACTCCAAATATTATAATAATTGTCTGAGTTCATTTTTAGAAGAAAGTTCATATAAACGATCCCAGACGTCGTCCCCAACCCATGAATATACTAGCCCCAGACCACACCAGATTTGGATTGGGTCCTCCTCAGTCGGTTCATGAGCTTCGGCAATCGATACTCGGGTTCTAGCTCCCCTTCTACCTTTGGCCATGAAGATCCTGAGAACACCCAAAGAGGTCAGTAAGTAATTGTCAGAATTAATCAAATCAAAGATTCAGACACAGAGAAGGATGAACGAAACGATTCACACCTACACACCGGCCTTCTATCCCTCCAAAGCCTGGAACTTCAGAAGGACACCTCTGCCATGCTTGCCATTGCAGAGATGGTGTTTCGAGAGGATAAAGCCATGTGAAGAGGGTTGGAAGTTCTAAATCTACTTTGTGAAAAATGAAAAATAGAAACGCACTCCAATGAGGAACGCATAACTGCTCAGTTAGTCAATTACAATAGAAGTGACTAAAAATGGAAAACAGTAATGGAGAAAAAAGAAAGGGATATACTGTGTAAGAGAAGCTCTTGATTGCTGAAGATGAAAAATGGTTGAGAATCACCTGAAGTTCACGCTTCACTGCTGCACAAAGTTCTCAGAAAGATATTTAGAAATAGTATGGTGAGAACAATACACCCCTAAATCCCTATTTATAAAGGTTAAACGGTTAGGGGACATTGTTGTCTTTACGGCCCAATTTTCAAAAGAAAGCTCATCATGATGCGTGAAGCAATAGGCACGTCTCACCAGTGAAAACGCGCCACGTGGCCCTTACAATTCTTGAAGCAGTTGAAAGGACAGTTGTACAGCAACTCGAACGTCGCACAACTTCTGAAGGTTAAGTACGAATTCTTTTCATGAACCCCGAATTTAACCGGGATATCTGTTTAGTTTGGGGTTATCAGTTCAAACCACGGTTATTAAAGAACGTCCGATAATTGGTAAAGTATTTGGACCCCAGACTAGAGACTTGAAGCTTGCCACTTTGTTTCTTAAAGCAAGCACCAAGCCCGGGGCATCGCAGCGTTGTGCCAGAATAAGCATTGGACTTACCTCGACAAAAAGAAAAAAGCGCAAGCAGTGATAAAAAGAGAGAGGAAAAAAGATGACACAATACAAAGTTCATAATATAAGAATTTTTATTGATTTGTTCTCATTCCATACAGTGTCTTACATCTGGAAACGAGGGAAAATAAAATATTAAGATATGAAATGTATAAGGAAAGAGCATCGGCCTTTTCCTTCGTTGGACGGGGTACAACATTTCATGAAAAAGATCATTCCACCAGCTTCATGATCACCCCAAGTTGCCTCAAATTGCGGAGCTACTTCAACAGTCCATCCTGCTTATTTGAAAACTAGCAAAGCTCAGGACAAAGCATTTGCTAAGTTCTCGAAAAGGAGGAGTGTAAGCTCTGTTTCTCCAAGGAGCTCCGTCCAACACGACAGGTATCACAGATTTTTCCAGCAACAGAGCATTTATCAAATACTCCCTCATACGCTGGGAAAGAAAAGTGTTTGTCATTGCTACGTTGAGAAAGAAAAGTCCCTATTGGAAGAATTATTTGCTAGGAAAAGTAGAACATCCTTACAGATTTTGGAAAAAACAGGAAGATGATTTTCGTAGGGGGTAAAACCCTATTTAAATATGAACAAAGTGAGAAGAAAGCCATGAAAGATTGCACTCCCAAATAGATTGGCAAAGAAAGAAGAATGTAGCAAAAGGAATGCTAGCTTCAACGCAAACATTTCATATTTTATATATGTAATGAAGCACTCTGATTGGTCCCAAGAAAAATGAACTGATCGTATGAGATAAACTGCATTTTTAATGCTCCTTGTCTCTGATATGTTGTGAGGTAAGTGTGCAGTTAGGAAACAACATGGAATTAATATCCCTTTAATGGATTTTTAATTCCCGATAAAGTCAAGGCAATGGTTTCCCAAGAAAGCTCAATACTATTGAGGAATGCGTAAAAAGACAGAAAACCCTGTGAAATCATATACGGGAGCAAAAGACATACCTCAGATGACGGGATGGTGTTGTATGCCAACCCCGGAGGTGCTCCATAATAACGGATCTCGGCCTTAATGGATTTTTATTTATTGAGCACCACAGGTTCTTCTCAAATTTGGAATCTTGATACTTAACTGTTCTACTTAAGCGCTAAGCTAGGGACAACTGTTTTAGACCGTAATCTGGACTCTCAATATGTAGTCTAGCCCGGTACACGTACTCACAGAGGTCCAAGTCTCCACGTCTCCATTAGAGTCAGCTTATCATGAGATCCCAATTTTGGATGGTAATAGTTTTATCGTAAGATCTGTGCAATGGATAAATCTTGTGATATCTCCTAATTATCAATCATGATATTACGGAATAATAGCACTGTAACTGTCATACTAGTATTACGATAATATAGGTATTCTCTGTAACTAAATAAGGAACATATCTTCTCCTATAACTATTATGAGAATATATCTCTTCATCAAGAGAACATATCAATCCAACCTCTATAAATATCAGGTTAAGTTACCCTGATTAGGTATGAATTATCTCATGATATAAACCTTATTGGTGCACATCTTGACTTGAACGTTGAAGTTCTTTTGCAAGTACCCACCCCCTTGATTCAACACGCTTGATTACAATTGTGCAACAAATGAGTCCACCACATACGTGCCTATCTCAGGTATCATCTTAATCTACTTTAGAACAATATCCTTTCTTGAATTAATTATAGAGAATTATATGATTTTTTTTTAAAAACAAAATTGTGATATCCTTGTCTAGTTAATATTAGGTTAAAATTTAAAAGAATTTCAGTACAAAAATGTAAAGAAATTTTCTTCAATTATAAATAAATTGCATATAACATTTGTAGTTGGAAACTTAATATTTCAACTTCTTAAACTTATTATACTATGCATATTGACTTCATTCAGGAGTTTTTTTTTTTTGTACATGTATGAGAGATTAAATTTATATTATTTTACATAATTAACTAAAATTAGAGAGTTGAGTTGCTGAATTTTAAATTACAGCTAATTTCTTACAATTACCTTATAATTTGAGAGAGTTATGTAAGTTCTAGCATTAATATCATAGTTGATTGGTGGATGACAGCTAAATAAATTTTGATACACAATAATTAATAATACAGAAGGTATAATACTGAAAATTACCATACAAAACCTTCTAAATATAAGTTACGGGTTACTTAAAAGTTGAACACTTACCCCAACGAACGAAGAGAAAATGAACATATAGACTAATACCTCACATGGTTATGTCATATGTGCTTTGAGAAGAAAGCAACCAAAAAAAAAAAAAGGAGAGAGAGAGGCGTATACGGTTGACGACGAGGTTCGTAATTATGTGTTACAGCTAGCAACTAAGGTACTATAAAATATCTTAATTGTATGGACAATATTTTTATTTATTTATTATTATTATTATAATAATAATGATTATTATTATTATTATTATTATTATTATTATTATTTACCATGATTGGCAATCAATATCTCCATCCATATTTGTTTGATAACTGAAAATCATTCAAAATATATATGAAATATTAAAGAATGCAAAGATTTTAAATTCTGAAAAGGCATCCTACATTAACATTCTCATATGTGATGATGAAAACATCCAAGATTTCCAAATATTGTACCGCATGCCATTACCAATGTGAAAATTAGTTACTATACCAAAAGCACCTTTACTGTGGAATTTCAACCACGATATGAAAGAATCTGGTCAGTCATTAAACATCAGATTTACATCAGCTTCAAACCAACGATAACGGGAATGCTTAGAGAAAATCTACTTATACATCATTCAGTTTTCTGGTGCCAAATGCTCACCCAAAAGTTATGGCCATAGAGAGAAACTGAGCAATCAGAAGCACTCATTAATGGGCCAGTAACTCTATGCGATGAATCCCCCTCCACTAAATGCAGAAAAAATCTCAAGCTTCGCTTTCCCATCTCAAGTCTGAAGGTGACAAAAATCTTACTATATCCCCACAATGCCCCTGTCATTATTAGCATGAACAAATAATGGTTACGTTAATCGCCTCACTGTACTGTTTTATTTAGCTTGATGGAAGTAAAATATGGAATGATGGCTACCAGTGTATTGGTCTAAGTAGCTAGTACAGTGTGTAAGATTTTAATTTAAAATTAATTAATATTAAATGAAATAATTCAACAAATATAAAAATAAAAATAAAATCTTAATTCTGATATCATATTAAATTTTAATTTAAAATTAATTAATATTAAATAAAATGATCTAATAGATATATAAATTACACTTAAAAAATTAAGAAGACTCTTAACACAAAAAAAAATTAAAAAACTAGTACGAACTGAGAGAAGAAGAAGAGACGGAAGATGACCTCAAGAAGAGAAAATAGAATCACACATTCATCACCTAACCTCCCTCTCTCTACTCTGCCTGGTGCCTATATAAAGTAAATTCATACGTAGGCCTTCATCCTCAAATTGGTTATTCTCTTCCTGCTACTCTTTCTAGGAACTTACACAATCGGATCACTTGCCACCTGTCCAAGTTTGTTAACCAATTGTGAATTCTCTTGTATTGCCACGTGTGAATTACCACCTGAGTTACCATTTGCTTCTGCTGATTCATCCACCCTGCTGTCATCCCCTCCCACTGATTTCATTACATCACCACCCTTATTAAAAACAACCTTGTCCTCAAGGTTGAAGTTAGGGTAGTAATCCTGCATTTCTGTGGTGTCTTCCCAAGTGGCTTCTGCCTCTGTGAATCCATTCCATTTAATTAGGACTTGAGACACATGAGTATTTCCTCTCAATATAGTTCTAGTCTTCAACATTGCCTCAGGTTGCAGTATAGGACCAAACTAATTTGTTGTTAATGGTTAAGGAATATATTGCTCAAAGCTATCTCCCTTAAATGGTTTCAACTGAGACACGTGAAAAATAAGGTGTATTTTGGCTGAAACTGGCAGTTGTAGTTTATATGCTACCAAGCCTACTTTAGCAATCACTGAAAAAGGTCCAAAGTAACGCATGCTCAGGTTCTGATTTCTCGTTAGTGCCACTGAACCTTGTCTGTAAGGTTGTAATTTAACCAAAACCAAATCTCCAATTTGCAAATTCATATCTTTTCTCTTCCTATCAGCTTGAGCTTTCATTGTTTGCTGAGCTCTCAACAGATTCAACTTGATCTGAGATAGAAGAAAATCTCTCTGCTGTAATGTGTTTTGTAATGGAGAAGTATCAGAAGGACTAACAGTGTATCTTGTTGAAGTGGGTGGGTCTCGGCCATAAACAATTTGAAAGGTGTCATGCCTGTGCTAGTGTGAAAGGAAGTGTTATACCAATACTCAACCCAAGGAAGCACTTTGTACCAGTTCTTGGGGTTTTGAAATGTAAAACACCTTAAATACATCTCTAGGCATTTGTTTACTACTTCTGACTTCCCATCAATCTGTGGATGGTAAGCAGAACTCATTGCTAGAGTAGTGCCTTGCAATTTAAACAGCTGCTGCCAAAATCTACTTGTGAAAATCTTATCTCTGTTTGACACAATTGACTTAGGTAAGCCATGCAATTTGACAATGTTAGTCATGAATAACTCAGCTACTTGTTTACTTGAGTAATCTGACTTTAATGCAGCAAAGTGACTATATTTGGACAGCCTATCCACCACAACTAGGATAACAGTATAACCAAAAGATAGTGGCAGACCTGTAATGAAATCCTTAGCAATATCCTCCCAAATCTGAGTTAGTACTGGTAAAGGTTATAGAAGACCAACAGGGATGAGTGTGTTCACTGATTTGGCTTGCTGACATATACTACAACGAGTCACATACTTTCGAATATAACTATGCATAGTAGGCCAATAGAATTGAGCAGCAATTCTAGCAGTTGTTCTGGCAATGCCCGCGTGACCCCCCACAGGTGATGCATGATATTCTGCTAGGATCTTGTCAATTAAGGAACTCTGACTTGGAATCACCAGCCTACGCTTCCAGTAAAGTAATTTATCTTTACTACTGTAATTGTTATCAGGTTGTGTGCCAGCCTCACACCGTATCAATATTTCGTTTAGTTCTTGACTTGCGGCAATAGCTTGCTTCAAGTCCTGCAAAAGTTGCAGTTGAGGCTCTGGCCAAGCTAACAACAGAGACCTTGACGGTGCATCAGCAGCCAAATTATCTTTTCCCGGCTTGTATTCAATCTTGAAATCATAGCCTAGCAGCTTATCTAACCAAGCTTGTTGCTCTGGTGTTTGCAGGAATTGATCACCCAAACTTCTCAAGCTTTTTTTATCAGTCCTGATTAGGAAGTAGTGTCCTAATAAATAGTGCCTGAATTTTGCCAATGATTCAGTAATAGCGTATAGTTCCCTATTATAAGTAGATTGACTTTGCATCCTAGGTGATAGCTTTTTTGAAAAATATGCTACAGGATGATTTTCTTGGCTCAACACAGCCCCAATACCAGTCCGAGAAGCCTGTTTCCAGTATGAAAGGCTGAGAAAAATTAGGAAGAGCCAACATGGGAGTAGTTGTGACAGCACCTTTCAGTTTGTGAAATGCTTCCTCAGCCGATGAATCCCACCAGAATCTTTCCTTTTTAAGTAAATTGGTCAATGGAGTTGTTATGGTGCATACCCTTGTATAAATCTTCGATAATATCCAGTTATTCCCAGAAATCCTCTTAACTGCTTCACATCTTTAGGTCTAGGCCAATCTAGCACAGCTTGGGCTTTATTCTTGTCCATGGCTAGTGGCTACCCCTGTCCAGACACAATGTGGCCCAAATAATCCACCTGTTTTAAGCCAAAAGAACACTTAAGACAGTTTTGCAAAAAGAGAGTGCTGCTGTAAAATTGCCAAAACTGATTCTAAATGCTCTAAATGTGAATGCCAAGAAGGACTGTATACTAGTATATCATAAAAAAAACTAGTACACACTTCCTTAACGGTCCTTGAAAAATCTTGTTCATAAGCCATTGAAAAGTGGCGGGGCATTAGTTAAAACGAATGGCATTACCAACCATTCATAATGGCCTTGATGAGTTCTGAATGCGGTTTTATGTCTATCTTCCGGATTCACCAATATTTGATGATAGCCAGACCACAAATCCAGCTTAGAAAAATACTGAGCTCCATATGATTCATCTAGCAACTCATCCACTGTAGGCATAGGAAAGCTATCTTCAATGGTTATTGCATTTAAAGCTCTATAGTCTGTGCAAAACCTCCAACTACCATCTTTCTTCTTGACTGATAAGATTGGGGAAGAAAAAGGGCTGTTGCTAGGCTGTATGATTCCTTCCTCCAACATTTCACCCACCATTTTTTCAATTTGCTCTTTCTGGCTATGGGGGTACCTGTAAGGCTTTACTTTAACTGAATTCGACCCTTCCAGCAATGGAATTGCATGATTTTGCTCTCTTGGTGGTGGCAGTCCAGATGGTTTATCAAAAACAATTTTGTAGGTGTGCAACAGTAGGCAATTCTAATAACTGATCTTGGGGACTTTCAGGCTTAATGTAATGCAAAGTATACAATTCAGAAATTGCCTTTGTGTGTTGCAGCCTTCTATTATGATGACACTGAGCCCGTATAGGATGATTGGACTTGTTGCCATGTAAAGCGATAAAGTGACCATCATGGAAAAATTTATGAGTCAAGGCACAGTAATCAGCCACATGTGGCCCAGTTGTGGCTAACTAAGCTGCCCCAAGGATCAGGTCAGCTCCTAACACTAGCAGCAGGTACATAGGCAACTGTAAGCTATACCCCTGCACTGTCACAACTCACAACTAATTCTCTCACCAACCCCTCAGCAGCCATGGAATTTCCGTTGCCTACCATAACCTTAAATAATGGGGCTGGTTCAATTGGCAATTTGAGAAAGTGAGCTATTCTTGGTTGAAGGAAATTGTCTGAACTACCACTGTCCACCAGTATCTGTACTGTGAATCCCTCCACTTGTCTTGTGAACTAAATGGTTCCTATTCCATTAGCTCCTTTCAAAGCATTAAATGATAGATGGTGGTCAAGGTTTTTAGTTTCTGTATGTTGCAGGTTTTGATCTGGGGGTTCTGGTTCTAGTTCACTGGCAGGATCCTCATCATACTGCAAAATCATAAGATGCTTGTTGGAGCATTTGTGATTGAACATGAATTTCTCATCACATGTGTAGCATAGTCCTTTTTCTCTCCGCAGTTGCATATTAGCTGGGCTCATCTTTTTGATATTATAATTTTTGTAGGGTTGAGATAATGGTCTTATGGATGGGGTAGGTAGCAATGGGCCTAAGCTTTGTTTGGGTTGATAGTTTGTGTTTGGGTGGTAGGTTTGCTGTTTGTAGGTGTTGGAGAAGTAGGTTGGTTTGGGTTTGGAGATATATTTTTCTTCAAAAAGCCTTGCTAGAGCCACAGCTTTAACCAGGGAAATGGGACTTTGTGACACTACCTCTTTGCGAATCTCATCCTTCAAGCCACTGATAAAACAGTCCAGCAGTGCATCTGCACTGAGTCCATAGACTCTATTGGCTAGGGAAGTGAATTCCAAGTAGTAATCACTAACAGAGCCTGATTGCGTAAGCTTAAAAAGTGTATAAGCAGGACACTCATAAGGAGATGGTCCGAATTCTAACTCTAAAGCTGTGGTGAAAGCTTGCCAAGACTGAAAGGGGTTGTTCCTGTTCATCATCTGAAACCAAGGAACTACCTTCTTATCCATGTGAATGGCTGCTATGGTCAAGCAGTCCGCATCAGGTGTTCAATAGTAATAAAAAAAATTGCTCAGATTTAAAAATAAAAAACTAGTAAGAACTGAGAGAAGAAGAAGAGATGGAAGACGGGCTCAAGAAGAGAGAATAGAATCACACATTAGTCACCTAACCTCCCTCTCTCTACTCCCTGCCTATATAAAGTAACTTCACACGTAGTTCCTCATCCTCAAATTGGTAAATTCATCCATCCTGCTGTCATCCCCTTCCACTGATTTCATTACTGTGTATATGTTAATTGCACATCTCACTGCCAAATAAAAAATGTTGGGCTCAGTTAGATAGATGAATACTAATTGTCCATGAAAGCAACTAACATTAGGCCCTTGGCACAGAAAAGCCCACCTTAAATTTATGAAGTATGCTGTGGTAGATGCTGTGGTAGACCCATGTCTTGCATTGGCCTAATCCCACTCAACACCTCAAATTCTTTGTTTTTTTGGTCTTCACCTCAAATTCAAATGAAGCGTGTAGAATATATTGGATTCTTTCTGGTCCCCTAGTCAACAGCCCAAGCTTTGAAGAAGAGACAGTAGAAAGAGAGCAATCATCAGGTACATGTACGTACCGTCCTCTACTCTCATATGTTTTAAAATAATTTTAAATCTTTTTACACATTCTTTTAATAATTTTTTTATTAAATAAATAAATAAATATTAAATTTTTTTATATTCTTAAGATGTTGATTAATTTTTTTATTAAGTAATAAAAAGTTATCATTAGAAAAATATAACAAAACCCTACATTATTAGGTTGAGTTGTGTGTCACAGAAGTTGTAGAGCCAATAACCACTTGTCTCTTTTTGTTTCTCCAAGTCCTATCCATTCTCAAACCTTATCAAGCCACATATTTTGGCAACTATGAAAATTCATAAAAAATAAAATAAAAATAAAGATAAAACCTCTTCCAATACACTTTTCTATCCATCTTGGATCAGGATTTTTTTATTAATTATAAATGAAAAAAAATTTTTAATGAGATCTAATTAAATTTTATAAATTTTTTTATAATTTTATTTTTTTCTCTCTCAATCTCGTGATCCAATCCTTCTGCCTCCCTCTCCAAATCATGAACAAAACAACAACTCTATCACAGCACATAAATCAAAATTAAAATAAACCAAAAATAATTTGAACAAGAAAATGAAAGAAAATTTTTTTGTGCTATATAATATAGAAAGAAGCAGTGAAGCAGAAGAGAAACAGAAATAAGAGTAGGTAACATGTTGGTGGTGAGTGAATCAAGTGGTTCGAACCAGGATCTTCCCCTTGGTGCAAGTTCTACCGTCCGATCCTTTCGAACAGCTCGATGTGGCCCGCAAGATCACGTCCATTGCACTGTCAACACGTGTCAACGCGCTCCAATCAGAGTCGTCGGCTCTACGCGCCGAGCTCGCCGACAAGGACACCCTCATCGCCGCACCTCCACTCTCAGGTGGACTCCCTCCACGCCTCCCTCTCCGAAGCCGCCGATAAGCTCGCTCAAGCCGACCAACACAAGGTCCGAACCGTCCCCACTCCAACCCGGTTCAATTCGTCCCAATCATGTTTTTTTCTTTTTTTCTTTTTTCTTTTAAATTTTTGGAGATTGTAGGAGAGCTTGCTGAAGGAGAATGCTTCGCTCTCCAACACCGTGAGAAAGCTCAGCAGAGATGTCTCCAAGGTGCAAATTACTTCGCCTTCTAGTTAATTCTGAATTTTGATTGTAACCCATTTTTTTGTAGGCTTAAAAGTTGTTATATTAAATAATTTAACTTGATGTCTCCAAGGTGCAATTTCTATTTAAATTTCATTCTATATAATTGCTATATGTAATGTGAGTGATTATTGGACTAATGGGGTCTTAATGCAAATGCATGGCAGTTGGAGGTTTTCAGAAGGACGCCTTTGCAGTCACTTCAACAGGATGAAGAAAATTCTGTACGTTATTATTATTATTATTATTATTATTATTATTATGCTGTTGCATGTGATTTTATAAGTTCTTGTGATCTTGTCTGAGCTTAATTTATTAGTTTGGTATCTTACTGAATTTAAATAATTATCATGTCTGAATTGTCTATGATAGTACAAGCTAAATATGCTATTTGTTTCGAGGTTATTGCGGGATGTAACATTTTGCTTGTATTGGTCTTTGGCGTAGGGAGGAGCTCCAGACATTGTTGCTAAATTACAAAGTCAAGCAAGTATCACTTCCACATCGCAGCTTGGAGGTACTTCTAACTTGTGTGCCAACTGCCATTCACCTTTTCTATTTGCATTTCTGTTGATTCTTGGTGCCCTTATGCAAGTTACATTTTGACACCATTTACTTCATTTATTTTGTTTATCATGCCATGAGCCTGAAAGTAGGGTTGTCAAAAAAATTTATTAATTTTTAATTTATTCAATTTATCTATATTAAAATCAGTCTAGTCTATTTAATAAAAATAATGTATTTTATTATATTAAATCTAATAAATTAAATTTAGTTATGAATAGTTAATAATCTAACCATAATATCTATTGGATATCCAACGGATATCCATTAAAAATCAATTCAATAGATATCCAATGTATTCTACATTGTTTTTGATTCAATATTTTCACTTGCACTAAAGTTCAAAAGCTTATAGCGCGAAGCGTTCAGTCCCAAAATTTTTGGAGAGAATTTTTTTAGAGAAAGAATATTTTTTAGAGAGAATGAAAAATTTTAGAGATAAAAAAAAATTTAGAGAGAATGAAAATTTTTAGAGAGAGAAAAAAATTTTAGAGAGGAAAACATTTTTTAGAGAGAAAAATAAAAATATTTTTTAGAGAGAAAATAAAATTTTTTAGAGAAAGAGAAATAATTTTTAAAGAGAATAAAAATTTTTAAAAATAATTTCTTTTTTAAATAAGTAGATTGAATATTCATCCATTTAATCTATTAAAATAAATTAATAAATAAATTAAATTGTATTAAGTATTTTGTAATAATTCTTAAATAAATTCATAATTTATTTTGAATCCATCTATGATCTAATTCAAAATCATTCTTATCGTGGTCGGCAAAGTAATCTATTCATACTGCCATGTGATAAATTAATAATACATCAATATCTCGATGAATAATAATTGATGAACGTTAATCCAATTTAATCGGCATTTAATAGTGCAATACAACATATGTCGCTCAGATAACATTATCGATCTATCCAATTGACGCCTCAAAGTACCTCTGGGTTTGACACTTACTTGTAAACTTATTGGCAATATCGCGCATCTAATTCTTTCAAGCTTATTTTCTTACCACGATGAGGACTATATACAGGAATTGACATGCACTTCACAAAATTTCTTGCTGAAGATTTTGGAATGTCCTTTAACTTTAAGGGCATACACACAGGGACGGACCTACTTGCATATGAGCCCCCACTTACTTCTGTAATTTTTCTATTGCCTATGATAACTATTTGTCATTCTTACCCCCCCCCCCTTTTTTTGGGTACAATCATTCTTACTCCTTTAATATTTCTAACTTTATCTCAAATAATGGGTAAATGAGTAAATTTACAATTAGAGAAGTTAAAATGAATCTTATTTTTTGTCAAGCTACATTTAGGTGATTAGCAGTCAAGATTATTCATATATACATAGAAAAAAATATTTAATAGTATTAATAATAAAAAAATTATTTAATATTAAGAAAATAATTATAAATCCATTTTTTATCATTGTGTATTAATATATTTTTTCATTTGAAAATTTTTTTAAATGCTTTTATGTTGCATTTATCCCACTGCTTAAAATTTCCTAGTCTGTCACTGCATATACCACGCTTCTGTCCTTTGAATATGCAACCAGTGCATTATCATTTTGATGCCTGCACAGGCATATGTTGTGTTTCCAGTGGTTTCAATTATTAATATTGGCTGATAATCCGTAACAATTAGTATTCGCATCCTATTCTTTTCGTTAGGAACATGGTAGTGTCATGTTCGGAGAGAGAAAAACATAAGTTTCACTGTACATAGACCCACCTTTTCCTGCACAAGGGTCTGCAAATCCTGCATAGGAGTTGTTTGTGTCTTTCTTTCTTTGAACATTACGTTGTTGTGTTCCCAAAGAAAAGAAGAGAGAGGATCCAAATCTTTCCTGTTCCCATCTCTCCAACACACAACAAACAAAACTGAAAATTGCTTAATTGTTTATATAAACCCTCTGATGTCTATGAACCTAGTTATGGCATAATTTTTGGCTGAAAATCCCCAATATGGTATTTTAATCTTACTGTGAATAAGCTGAGTAAACCATTTAATTATTTTAAGCTTCCAATAGGATGCTAGTGCTTGAATTTGATGGAGAGGAAACAGATTAAAAAAATAATAATAACGTTGAGGTCATGCCGCAGTATTCTTCTCATTTTGGGTTTGAGAAGTTCTCATTTTATTGCAGACGATGATGCTTTGTTGCTGCCTTCTAGATCTTCTTCAATGCAAACCTATATTTCAGATACAGGAAATTCGTTTGCTGAGGATCTTGAATCTGATGGTATGTACTATATCTTCTATGAGGGAATAGCATACACATTTCATTTTGTATTAGTTAAACAAACAGGATGGTGCCTCTTTGGTTTGATATTGCTGAAAAGTGAACAACTATAATTATGCGTGTATCCTGAGCTTTCTTGCATTTCTTTTCTATTTCCAACATTGCAGCCGGAAGACCTCGAGTACCACATAATCTCATCTTAGCATCCCAAACTAGCACCCCTCGCATTACTCCCCCTGGTTCCCCTCCTTGTTTGTCTGCAACAGTATCCCCAACAAGAACATCTAAACCTGTGTCTCCAAGGCGGCATTCAATTTCCTTTTCAACCTCAAGAGGAATGTCTCATGGTTCAATGTCAAGCTCTGATACAGGGTCACAAACTGGTGAGTTCTTTCAAATCTGTGCTTTCATTGCATTTGTGCTAGCAGATTGTTTCTAGAAATGTTTTATTTGGTCACTCTGTAGTGGATTACTTTCTCGGATGTTTCATGCATATGAAGGAAGGGATGCTTGATTCATGTACTCACAAGTTTTTCTTTTTTACTCTCTCAGGACGAACACGGGTGGATGGAAAGGAGTTCTTTCGCCAAGTAAGGTGAGGGTGCTTGTATTTGATCTTAGAAAATTATGGAACCAAGTTTTCAAAAAGCTTGAAGTTCTACTAAACTATGCCAACATCAGTAGATTTATGTTGACCATGTATTGCATGTGGTCCACATGCATGCTGCTGTTTCCATAATTTAGGAGCTCTTTAGGATTCTTGGTTTTAGCTATCCAGCTACCAGTTTTAATAAGGAATTTCAGCTATCAAACAATTTGCAAATTAACATGATATTTAAGAAGTCAATTCAACTTATTTTGCTCCTCAAATCAAAATAATCTCTTCTTTACAAAATATATTTGAACTTGTTTTTGGGGATAGAAATTAGCCATGCTGCAATGAATGTCTTGAACTTTTGTCAAGTTAATTCAATTATATCACTTCTTTTTTAATATTCTTTTTTAGTCTTTGAATTTGAACTAATTCTAACTAACAGCACTTCAATCTGGTAGCACAAATGTTAAATTCTGTGCTTGATACTTAACTTTTGGTCCTCCATTCATTTTCTCTTCTGTTTGTTATTCTTAGGAGCCGTTTGTCTTATGAGCAGTTTGGTGCATTTTTGGCAAATGTTAAGGAACTGAATTCCCATAAACAAACCAAAGGGGTAATCCCTCCTGCTTCCTTCTTTTCCTGCCCCCTCCCGTTTTGATATGGTAGTGTCTGTATCTAAATTTCAGTTAATTGTCTAATGTGTGTAAAATTGCAGGAGACATTAAAGAAAGCTGATGAGATTTTTGGGCCGGAAACCAAGGACCTCTACGCTATATTTGAGGGATTGATTACTCGAAATGTCCATTGACACTGTTAATGACCTAAGTTTTATTCCGAGTTTGTAACAACTGATATCTCCTCTACTTTAGAAACTTTTTTCCCACTGTAAATTACATGTTATTTGTTGCGTGATAAACTATTCTTTGAATTTCCAAGCCTGTTAATTTGAATTGAGGAATGACTTTTCTTGATAAGACAACAGGGTGACCATTGGTGTCCTTATGGGGATGTAAACTCTGCTTTTGGTTCATCCAAGGCTAAACATGGGATACCATGTATCTTCTTCTCATTCCACTTGTTTTAAATAGGATTTGAGGCTTTGACACCTCCTAAACGAAACACCTAATGCTCAATACCCTTTATGCATGGCTAATACACTGCTATCTTCATAATGGTCAATTCTCTAATTTACTGGTTTATATCAATGAAAAACCATAGAGAAGGCTTCAAACTTCCTCACAAAGTGTAAAACTTGGCATCCCCTGTGGATTTTTAATCTGCAAGAAATCAATATGCTTAAAAGTGATCAACTTTCAAGATTTCTCAGATTCTATCACATGCATGAAAATAATTTGTTTAAATAGCGTCATTAACTTCTGGTTTCCAAAAGAAGGAGGCCGAAACTGGAATTCTACATTTCAATTTTCAAGGTCTTAACAAATAACAATCATTATTGATTTTCCTTCAATTTTTTTTTTTTAATCTGACTTGCTTCTAACCAAGACATTTTTCCCTTAAGGCTGGCCTTTTGCATCGGAAAGTAAGGCCTTGGCTAGTGTTTCCACATTGAGTTTAGTTAGAGGTTGATCCCCATAAGCCTTGATCCCATTTATTACAACGAGTTACTATCAACCTCGGATTCAGACACTAGCTAGGAAAATCCTATATTTATTGAGTAATAATATACACATAAACAGATTTTTCACACACTTCTCACTATTTTTAACTATCATTTTCGTTCCAAGCTATTAACATTTACTAACGCCATTTGTTTTAGCCAAAAAAAAAAAGAAAGAAAGAAAAAAAACCAACGCCATTGGTTGGCTCCACCTCCACGTGCCAAAAAGATATGGGAAGGAGAGAGGTTGCTCATTCTTACGTGCAAGTTCATGAGCCCTTTTTCCAAACAGCTATACCCTGCTAATTAAATTTGACTATTTTTGCACTAATGCTTGTTTTTGTCTAATATTTTAATTTGTATATCAAGGGAGAAGAAAATTCAATATTTACATTAAGAAGAAACGATGAACGACCAACTAAAGCCGTTTTTTGGGCATAAAAATTCGGTGTGAAGGTAATAACAACGTTTTAATATTATCATAGGAAGTAGGACGGCACAGAAAAATCATGCCAACCGCTACTTTCATGTCTCTCTATCTCTCTTTGTGTTGTCTTCCTCTCTGATTCTCTGTGCGTGTGGGCCATTCCCGTGGCTACCCTTTTGGTTCTCGTAGACTCGTCCGTCTAGCCTTGGCTACCATGAACGATGATCGAGAACCACAAGCTTCCTCCAGGTAACTTTCCTTTGCATTCATGGTTTTTGGTTCTTTCTTCATTGGTTCCAGAGAATCTCTCAGCTCCATTTCATGGCATATTTTGTGTTTAATTTGTTATTTCATGCAACTTTTGCCACATTTTCATCTCATGCATGTTTTGTCAATTTGTGTTTCTGCTATTATTCTTCTGTTCTTCCATCTCTTCCGCTTATTATTAATGTTTCCTTAATATTAATCTATTTAACGTGTCAATGGCCTTCAAAGGAGCAAACAAGTAAATTCTTTTATTTTTTACATTATTACTTCTTTATGTCCTTGCAACATCCAACGTTTCTTTTGTCTTCCTTCATTCCTTCCAAGTTTTCAACCATGTGTTGATGTTGCATTGATTTTTTTTGGGATACTTTTGTCTTTAGGCCCATTGGTTTGGGTTTGTTCTGACATTATTATGGGCAGTCGGTGCCCTTTGATCATGTATGGTTTATTGGAATTTGTTTTTTAGCTAGCCCTTGTCCATTGTGTCAGATTCCATGTTGTTTGCTGACAAAGAAGATTATATTGGCAGCAATGACGTCCACAAGTCAGAAAGAAAACAAATAGAGAAAAAGGAGATTCCTTCTTCAAGAGGCAGAAGACCACGAACTGGATTTTCTGATTCATTTTCAAGCATTGGTAAAATTCCCTCCTTTTTGGTTTTGCCAATAGTTTGGGTGTGCAGGGACTTTCCTCTAAACATGTTGAACCTTATTCTTTCAACATATTGGGTGGTTTATTTAATTATTGTACTAATGCTGAAATGAATACCATATTAGACTTGGCAGGTTTAGAAATTGAGGCGGGGCGCCAACCTGAGTACTCTCCTAGAAGTCTAGAATCTGGAACCCCTTCTTCCAAGGCCAGCACTTCTGATTCAGAGGATCAGACTCAGCCAGATTTGAGAGGCAATAACAATAATCAGTGGCGTGCAGGTTTCTTTAAATTACTGAAGAAAGGATCCCAAATGCCCTTCCAAACCTTTCATCCACTTAAAAATGTTCCAAAACTAACTAGGAGAAAGAGCAAAAGAATCAGGGAGGACCTAATTCCATCTCTGAATTCTCCAGCTCTGCAGTCATCTTTTGACAGTGAGTTTTGCTGCTTTAAATCTTCCTGGAAAAATTTCACTCTCTCTGAACTCCAGGCTGCAACCAATGACTTCAGCCATGGTATGAAATCCTTTTTCTTTGGAAATCAATATTGACATCATGCTTGTTAGGCTGATAAGCTAATCTATATATTTATTTTTTTAAGATAATTTGATTGGGGAGGGAGGCTATGCTGAGGTTTACTTAGGCAAATTGGAAGATGGAAACTTTGTTGCCATTAAACGGCTGACAAGAGGGAGCCAAGAAGAAATGACTGCAGATTTCTTGTCTGAGCTTGGCATTATAGTGCACGTGGACCACCCCAATATTGCTAGATTGATTGGATATGGAGTTGAAGGTGGAATGTTTCTTGTTCTTCAGTTGTCTCCACATGGCAGTCTATCATCCATACTTTATGGTATGTCAACCATTTTGAAAATTTTTGGAATGCAAATACCTGACAAGTTTTGGGAAAACAAAATTAATTGGTTTCTTCCCTTGCATGATTTCAGGACCTCGAGAGAAACTGAATTGGAGCATCAGATATAAGGTTGCTTTGGGGACTGCTGAGGGCCTTCGCTATCTGCATGAGGGATGTCAAAGAAGGATTATTCACAAAGATATCAAGGCTTCTAATATACTGCTCTCAGAGGATTTTGAGCCTCAGGTGCCTTTTAAGCCCTGACAAATCTGATTATGGAACGTGCATTTTTCAGCAATTATGATTTTTTTTTAGTTATGAACTTCTTAAGTTCGAAATCAGATTACAATCTTAATTGTTTCATCTAAGTTTCTCGGTACAATTTTAACTTCAATCTTACGCCAGATATCTGATTTTGGGCTTGCAAAGTGGCTGCCTGACCAATGGACTCACCATACTGTCTCTAAAGTGGAAGGCACATTCGGGTGTGTATATTTAACAGCTTCACAAGTTTTCCACGTGTTCAGTAATTATAATCTTTTTTCTATTCACCTATTATTTAACCCTTTTATTTCTTCTTTCCTTTTGCAATCACCTTTGATGTTACAACAGCTACCTTCCTCCTGAATTCTTCATGCATGGTATAGTAGATGAAAAGACTGATGTCTATGCTTATGGTGTGCTATTATTGGAGCTCATTACTGGACGTCAAGCTTTGGATAGCTCACAGAAAAGTCTGGTGATGTGGGTAGGTCTACCGTTGCACATACTAATACTAACTGTTTAAATATTGATATTGAAAATATCAAATCTAATCTAGTCTGTTAAAAATAATTTTTGCAGGCCAAACCTTTGCTATCTGCAAATAACATCAAAGAGCTTGTTGATCCAATTTTGGCTGATGCTTATGATGAAGAGCAGATGAAACTTGTAATCTTAACAGCTTCTCTGTGTATAGACCAGTCTTCAATTCATCGACCGCAAATGAGCCAGGCATGTCCTTTATATATGATATATTTGGAGTTTTATTCAGTAGGTGTAGAGCTAGATAGCTAGAGCATGTTGGCTTGTCCAAGCATCTTTGCACCAAGGAAGGGGTGGATCCTCTCATCTGCGCTACCCCCTTATGGAATTATTAAAAATGCCAAACAGTAATATCATTGGGTGATCATATTATTAGAATACCTAGAACGTATTTCAGAATTAAATTAAGCTTAATTTTGTGTTATTGTAGGAATCTAATTTCTACATAATTAAATATTCTACTATTTTAATTATATTTAATTGTATTTTATTCTTTATATAGACTTCTTCTCCTATAAATAAGGAATCATCTTGTACACATTAATTAATTCAGCATTCAAAGATAATTTAGAGAATATACAGAAACCTTCTTTAGACTTTTTTATGTCTCTGTTTCTCTATTTCTAACATAGTATCATAGTCATGGTATCTACCTTGAGGAGAATTTCTCTTTTTTCACTATGTAGAGTTTGTGGAACTCATTAGAATCGTTACTAATTACCATCAAATTTAGATTTAGTTTTGTTATTCTCCTCATCTTTGTCTACTCCGGTCTAATCCTTCTGCTCACTGTCATTGCTTTTTAGTCACTCTAACTACCATATTAGATTTCAGATTCTGTCTTAGATTCCAGACTCCGTTTAGATGACAGACTTCGTTTCAGACACTGTTCCCATTGTAGATTTTCTCAAATATAGATGGTTTTATCCCAAATGTAGTTTGGGCATCTTGACTTCTCCAATATCTCAACGTTGTGTTTTTAAAATATTTTTAGTTTATTTTATTTTTATGTGTCTAATTATAACAAGCTAAAGTTTAGTAGATTTAGCTTAGTAGTTTTAACTTGAGGGGAAGTGTTAGAATATCTAAAACATATTTTAAGATTAAATTAGACTTGATTTTGTGTTATTTATAAGACTTTAATTTTACATAATTAAAGATACTATTTTGATTATATTTAATTGTATTTTATTTTTTATATAAACTTTCTCTTATAAATAATAAATCTTCTTATACACACTAATTAATTTAATATTCAAAAATAATTTAAAAATATACAAAAACTACTAATATTTGTGTCCATATTTCTATTTCTAACACATATAATTCTGATTCTTATTCCTGACGTGTGCAAAAGGAAAAAAATTTCACATCCTGTTCTATGTCAAACTGCTGTTTCTAGGTCTCATGTTTTTCTATTGAAGTTATTTTATTTTCTTCATAGAGGCAGCATTCAGTAAATAACTTGGGGAAGGCCATATAAGTGTGTTTTCCAAAAGGAAAAATTTTAGAGTTTGCTCTAAATTAGTATTGGAAAACTGCAGGGTCTGCATGTGCATATAGCTGAGAAAAAATAGTCAACATGAAAGATTTGCAGCCCTTATCTTTCTTTGCTGTCTAGTTTCTTGCAACACGTGACTTTCTCATGTTAGCCAATCCACTTATCTGACTTCATTAATAGAATCCAGACATTTTATTATAATATTATTTTTCTCAAAATGATGCTAAGGTGAAGGAGTCATAGCTGCAAAATTGAATAAGCTTTTGACCCCGTGTTTGGCTTTGGCCAAGAAAATAAATAAACAAAAGCTTTTAACCCTGTGAGGAATCTGATCCAACCAATACATTGCTGTGCTGATGACGATAATGAACTGATATAGAGCATGTATTGTTTCCTGATTGAATGCAGGTATTACAGATACTAAGAGGTGAAGAAGAGTGCTTGAAGCACATAAAAGAACGTCAGAAGTCAAAACTTCAGAGGACATACTCGGTAGAACTGTTTGATGCAGAAGAGTACAACTCAACCAAGTTTTTGAATGAGAGGGATCGACATATGGAGACTATTCTAGGCTCCAGTAACTCTATTAAAGAAGAAAGCAATAAAAACTAGATTATGGCCTGTGATTCAGATAACGTGTCATACATGGAACAACACAAGTTGAAATTAAGGAGCAGCCATTTATTTGCAGAATATGAGCTAATTCTACCTGGGATGAAGAGCTGGCCAGAAAATGAGTTGAAAAGGGTAACATGTACAAAGACAAAGAAGACAATGAGGCAGAACCTCAGTGCATGTTTGTCAAATTTTTATTTGATCAAAGTGGTGACGAAGTTGGGGTATAATTTGTGAGCCCCAATTAACACTTCAGGATGGTCGTCTTAAATGGGGATTACCGTTTTCCACACAGCTTCAATGATTATCATCAATTGGACATGCCAATTTCAGCAAGTTGTTTAATCTTTTTAATGTAGCCACAAGCAGTTGTATGCTAGAAAAAATTTCTGAAACTGTTCAATTCGTGTTAAGTGAGTTATATTCAATGATTTCTGCAAGGAACATGTCTTCCCAGTTCCCATTGAATGTTACTGAATGTTTGGTTACATAAAAAATAACGTCTGTGAGTCTTAGTTAGCTTTGAAAGCTGTGCGATTATGTTTAGTTAGCCACTTAAACCTGATTCCATGTCCAAATCAGATGAACAACATTACGCTGTTCAGTGCTTCTCTACCGGAAAATCATGTTTGGTCATTGGTGTATACTTTATAAAAAGATTTTTAATTTTTTTATAAATTTAAATCAAACATATATAAAGCAAATAAACACCATTTTTTATAATTATATTAAAAAATATCTTTTTTATTATTACTATTCAAATATTAACAAAGTTGTCAAAACTACCTTTTAATATTCATTTTTTTTGGCCTAATAGAGAAGACAACTTTTAATTGCAATGGCATACTTACTATAAACATTTTTAATTTAATTTAATTTTAATTTAATGTTATGTTTCAATTATTATTTAATCAACATTATTTAACGAGTTTAACTACGAGAGTACTTGCTTAAACATATTAAGAAAGATACTTTTTTTAAGCATTTAATTTAAATGAATTTTCAGTATAAATTTTTTTATATTATCATTCAATCATTCATCATTATCTTATTAAAAATATTTAATTCTTCTAATAATTATTTTAAAAATTAAACATGTGATAATATATAATTAATTAATAGTATAAAAAATTTTATACTATCAATGTATAAAATTAAATCTTTTTTATCTTGTTTTTTGTATTATAATTAAGTAATATATGAAGTCATTTGTGCATACCTCAACTAATCTATTTCTCTTATTTTGTTAAAGGCAAGACATCTAGGTTAAAATTAAGAGATTTATAATAATATTTCTTATAGTGTGATAAATAAATGATTCAATTAGATCTACAATTACAAGTAAAAAAGAAATTATGACAACAATTAAATATAATCCATATTTTTAAGATAAGATGAGATAAAATTAAGAATTATTATTAACATAAATTTGGTAAATTGGATAAAGGCGACCTTAATGGTGGTTAGAATTGAAAAGGAACGAGAGAAAGTGAGAGGAGTCGAAAAGCGGAGGAAATGTCAATGATGAGTAAGGTTTGGTGTAGTATGGTATTGATGGTGTTGATGATGATCTGCCAATCCTATCATCAGGTGTGGGGTTCCTACGCTGGTTCTGCAAGTGCTCTCATCGACCCTTCTAAGGTCAAACAGGTTTCCCGGAAACCAAGGTCTCATCGACCATTCCTTTCTCTCTCTCTCTATCTCTTTGTGATTATGAATAATAAATATGATGATAATCAAACTCATTCTTATCGGATGCATGCAACTGCAAGTGCAGAGCTTTCGTTTATGAAGGTTTCCTGACGGAATTGGAATGCGAGCACTTGATTTCAATTGCCAGATCAGAGCTCAAGAGATCTGCAGTTGCCGATAATCTGTCTGGACAGAGCAAGTTAAGTGAAGTCAGAACAAGCTCTGGCATGTTTATTCCCAAGAACAAGGTTACCTTACTTCATTCCCTTCTCTCTTCTTCTTTTCTATATTTGGAAACTTATTAATGGATTGTATTGTACTTTCTTATTATCTTCTCTATAATTAGTTAGTACGTAAAACAATGCTGGAAATATATATGTACGCAGATTCAATTAATAGGTGTGAATTTTATGTGCCAGGTAGGAGTGCTAAATAGATCCATCTTATACTAAACTCTTACTTGGTGTATGTAATATGTAGTGCTGCAAGTACAAGGAATATCTATTTATTGGTGGTGATGTTAACATAAGCTCTTGTCTTCTCCTTGTTTTGAAAGAGTAATGCTGTAAATAAGGATCTTCATAGAAGAAAAAGATGGGGAGTTTGGGATGGTATTCTGATTTGAGTTTGTAGAGAATTTTGACAGGTTGCGTACATACTATGCGGGATTTTTCTGTTTGTTCTGTTGTTTGATGCAATGTATTTTTAATTCATACCAAAAAAAAAAAATCTGTGCTGATTACTTTTTATGAACCTTTTTTTTTACTCTTTTTAGTTATTTTATAGGATCCCATAGTTGCTGGTATTGAGGACAAGATTTCATCATGGACCTTTCTTCCTAAAGGTATGGCATATACAAAATCATCATGAAAATCTGTATGGTATTCTTGTAAAGCTGTGGAACTTCTTTGTCCTCCTGATACCCAACTCTTGGTTTGTATGGCTTTTACTTGCGTGTGGATGGGTCAACAGTAATTATGATTGTCTTTTATTATCACCAATTTGTTGGTTTTTCTCGGATTGAACACAAACAATTTTGTTTTGCCCTGAAACACTTTAACATTGAAAATGAGTGAGAAGGTGGGTTTATTATTCTCTGTATCCTGTGCTCATCACTTGCTGTTTTGGTAACTGCTAACTTTGGCTTTAGAATGAAGTCTGTTAAACAAGGGCACTAAAAGACCTAAGAAGAAATTAGCTCTATACTAATCATGAAAGTGTCCACTTGTTGAATAGCTCATACGCATATGAATTCAGGACTGAACTGTGATGCTAATTTTGGGTTTACGAGCTATTATGATTTATGAAGTATTGAAGTTTTTAGGGCCCCATTTCTATCTCTTCCATCCGCATGCCTATCACAGCCCTTTAAAATTTCCTCTTTCCTGTCTTTCTTACTTTGCATATCAGGAAATTATCTTCATAAAATCATGTACCCAAAAAATCATCTTCATAAATTAAAATTATCTGTGTGATCAGTTAAATAATGAAAATGCATTTCCAGCTTCTCTTCCCTCCCCTATACCCCAAAAGAAAAAAGGAAAAAAATAAGAACAAGGAAGCTATAATCAACTCCCTTACAGTATTTGATTATTGAATTTCAGAAAATGGAGAACACATACAAGTATTAAGATATGAGCACGGGCAGAAATATGACCCACATTATGATTACTTTGTTGATAAAGTTAATATAGCTCGGGGCGGACACCGAGTTGCCACTGTTCTCATGTATCTCACTGATGTGGCCAGAGGTGGTGAAACAGTGTTCCCTAATGCAGAGGTTTGTTTAGTATGTAATGTACTTACTTCCATAAAATTAAAAATGTATTATTGGTAATTCATTGCAGTTATAATTTGTCAATTTATTTTTCTTGGAATCTCCTTAAATGGCCTTGGGTCGCACTGGGATCCTTATTTAGTACTACAATTTTCTTGTGCCAACTGAACGTATCAGTATGAATGATTCAATGTTTCAGTGAGCCAAAATGTCTTGTCTGAGATTATATCTACGTGTGGGAATTTCTCTCATCTATTGACTAGTAGCTCTTAATTATTCTGACACTAAATATTAAACGCCTAGGGACTGAGCAAAAAGATTTGAGGAGTTAAAAAGTTTGTATTTGATTAGGACCTCTTTGCTGTATACTCGAACAGGCAGTATATATTTTGACTGTGCATGTAGAAGATGCATGCTAAGAACACTTCTTTTTTTGAGAACGGAGAGGTTGAGGAGATGCAATCTTTTCTTCAATATCATATTCTGATTCCCACCCCCTCTCTATCTATCTCTGGTTTCTTCCATGCCAAATACATGGGGAGGTTCTTAGCTGAAGGGTCTGAACTGTCCTAGTTTTGCAGAGGAAATTGTTTCTTTTATTTCTAGTGGCAAACTTTGATAACTTAAATAAATTTTCATTCTGGATACAGGAATCTCCACATCACAAAAGTTCTGAAACAAGTGATGATCTCTCTGAGTGTGCCAAAAAAGGAATAGCAGGTGGGCAACTGGACAAGTAGTTACTTTCTTTCATGGGTTTTCTTCTGTATTAAAGTGTCATGCCACATTTGCTGCCTGTCAAATTATGTTAAATAATTGTTTTTCTCTTTCCTTCCTCAACCGGGCAATTCATAGTGAAACCGCGAAGAGGGGATGCACTTCTTTTCTTTAGTCTCCACCCAAATGCTAGCCCGGACACTAGCAGTCTCCATGCAGGATGCCCTGTAATCGAAGGTGAGAAATGGTCAGCAACAAAGTGGATTCATGTGGACTCATTTGATAAGACGGTGGGAGCTGGAGGGGACTGCACTGATCAGCACGAAAGCTGTGAGAAATGGGCTGCCCTTGGAGAATGCACTAATAATCCTGAGTATATGGTTGGATCTCCAGGCCTTCCTGGATACTGTACGAGGAGTTGCAAGGCATGTTAGAAATGTTGCTGAATGCTTTCCAGATTCCACGTGGTATTTCAGGCATTTGGCTTTCAATTTCAATTGGTTCTTGATTTGTATTATGTTTTTTCGTGGATTATAATGTAATTCTATGCCTCATTATAATGTTTAGCTTTCAGATAGTGTTCTAGTGTCATGGCCACACTTCAACAGTTGTGAAGCTGTAATGGTAGATCAAGCGGGATTCAACATTTTTTTCATTGGTTACTTTGTAAAACGACAAAAAAGGAAGCATACATTAATTTTCTCCCTCGTTATGGTTTTCTGTCATTCTTATTTTTATCAATTTATTACGGTCAATTGTTGCAGTCATTCGTGGAATGAGAATATAAAACTTATAATTATAAATTGAAGTGATTTAAGAATTAAAAAGCGTAGTTGGGGTTAGAAATCGAACCAACAGAAGTAGGATTACTCACTCATTATCAAGTAGGTAACAAGAAGCCATAAAGCTGATGGCAAAGCATTCTTTACCTAAATCATGGAGGTCATATTAGGGATTTTAAAGTCTGCATCATAATCATAATCATAAATCGTTATAAATTTATAGTACCTCTTCGTGCACCTTAATTTAAAGAGAAGCATTTTTGGCAACTATGGTGAAACGACAAAAAGAAGTAACTAAATCGTTATAGGTTAGTGATAAATATTTTGGAGGTGTTTTATAAATTATTAATAATATAAAATAGTGAGTGGTATTACTTATTTATTACAAGTACAAGGAAGAGGAAATTTATAATTTAATCAATTATTGATTATTGTCCATCACCAAAAATTATTGATTATTTGTAATTTGGAAAGATATTGAAAATTAGAAACACTTAGGATTTAGTTGTTTTGGTCATCAGAAAACATTTTATAACTAATAATTTTTCACTAGGTTAATGCTCAATCTAAGTATTATAAATATGTCTTGTGCAGTTAAAAAATGTTTTATTCAATGCCTTTTAAGTTTAACGGGTCCATTTTAACCTTACAATTAGATAGGGTAACAACTTTAGGGGGAAAATTCATGTGATGAAGAAAGATGTCCATAAAAAGACAAACCAATGCATTAGTGTAAACAATCCATGGTAACAACCTTTTTTTTTTTGGTTAAAGAAAGATCAATGATAACAACTGCCATATGCATGGAGATTCTAAACAACAATTTTAAAGGCAAATGTTTTTTCCTGTAAGACATGAATGGCTTATTATTTATTAGACAATTTTTGTTGGAAATATTGGGCAAGTCAATGCCAAGACAAAACTGCTGTTCTAATTATAAGAGAAAATTACAAAAGCAAATGGTGAATCAATGATATAGACACTTGGTGTGAGCTTAGCCGTCCAATTCTTAATGAGTCGTTTTGTGTTGGAGTATATAATGGAGACGCTAGCAGAGCCAGAAGGAAAGGATCACAAAGAATCCTGTCAAATCGGAGGAATGAGAAAGATGTCCATGTTTTGTGGTCCATGTGTCCCAATGAGATGCTGCTCAGCTCATGCTGCAAGTGCATTGGAGTTTGCAGGTGATGGCTACAGTCACAAGCGTTTGGTAGCTGTCACCAGGGTTGAGAATAGTTCAAGTGAGGTGACGCATCAAAGGTGTCTAATTTATTTTTTATTTACATAAATTTAATTTATTTAATAAATAAGTTAAATTTTAAATTAAATAACCACAATATTTTTTACTTAATATTTATTTATATGCATAGTTTAATATATCGGTCCTTCATAATTATAATTATCCAAATCCAATACTATTATATTGAGAATCAGTACAAGTATAACTTTTTCTATCCCTAGGTAGTAGAAAGATTAATATTTTTTTATATACTACTTATAAATTTAAAATCAAAGAAAATCTTACTATTTTTTTAATAAACTATGCACGTATATCATATTATGTGTACGACAATAATTATTTATTAGAAATAGAAAAAAATGATAGCTGCATAAATAAGTGAAAAGATTGTGCAAAATCTAAATCATTAAAAGAAATCTCTAATACACACACAAAAAATTCTAATTATTTCTTTTTGGTGTTCTATAAATTTCTAATTCTTACTAGCAGTCAACTATAAGGGTTATAAAGGATGCGTGAAAAACTTATGTGTTCTAGAAATAAGAGAGAATAATCAATTTTTAACAATTAATATTTTAATGCTAAAATATGAATTGATCTCTTTAATTTTGATTATTTGACAAATAATATTATGTGATTTTAATTTAGACAACTAATCCACTTAAACTTTTAATATGTGGCAATAATTTCTTATGATTTTATTTTAACAATTTAACAAATTTAAAAACACATGGAGTTATTTATCACACATATTAAAATTTTAAATAAATTTACTGTCAAAAAATTTAATAAGTATTTATGAAAATATCAGTTGCAGAAATTGATTTATATCTTAATCATACAATAATCAACCATCAAATTTAACCCGCAATAGCAAGTCAAATAATAATAATAATAATAATAATAATAATAATAATAATAATAACAACCCATGACAGGATTTGGGTAAAAGTCGGACAAGTTTATTGTTTCTCATACGTTTTAAAAATAAAAATATTTTTTTAAAGAACTTTGTTATATTTTTTAAAATATCTTTTTAATAATTCTCATATTATTTAATAAAAAAATATTAAATAAAAAATTAAATATAATAAATATTTTAAAAATATAAAAAGTATTTAATATTTTTTTATTTAATAATTAAGAGAATTATTAAGAAGGTGTGTTAGGAGGATTAATTATTTTTTTTTAAATTCAAATGTAATAATTGCATGGGAACATGATTCATTATTCTTATATATTGTATAATAAATTTTTATATTATATCTATATATAAAAAATATTATATAAATATCGTATTTTAAATATTCAAATAGTATATTTCTTTTAAAAGTGAGTCAAAATAAAGACTATTGGGATTAAAATTGTGCTGAAGCTCACGTAAAGCTAGGAGGTATGATATTACTTGCAACTTATAAGTTTAGACAAATCTACTAATCTATTATTAGTGATAAATTTATTTATTAAATTATTTTTTTAAAATTATTTATTAAAATATCATTATTTTTGTCATGTTAGATTATTTTATTAATTATTAGATCACGTAGGATGCACCACACACATCTGCGCATCCAGTAAGTAAGCGCTAATGTGCCTGGCGTATCCAACATGGATGCATCACTCTATTTGGCGCATCCACGTTAGATACGCTAGGCGCATTGGCGCTTACCTACTGGATGTGTAGGTGTATGTGGCGCATTCCTACTAGAAGCACAAGATAACCTAACATATAATTATCACACGGTCGTGTCTACAAAAAATTACAATTTTCATGTTGAAAATATTGTGTAGTGTTCTCTTATGGTCGTATGAGCCTTGTGGATATGAAAAATAAATTGTTTTACCATTAAAGCTGATACAATGCGTCTATTCTTAATTATGTCAAGTTTTCACCCAATTAAATGAAAGGTCAAGTCTAAGTTTAGAAAATTGTTTCAATAAAATAATGAAACTAAACGTTACAAATTAAATCTAGTTATGAGCAACCATTAGCACTGTTAGCGTATTACAATCAATCAATTTTTACACTTTGGATTGATTTTAAAAATCAAAGTTAATCACACTCTTAACTTCATGACCGGTTCATTGACAAGAATATAATCCTATAGAACCTAACAAATATAAGTCCTGTTGTTGTGTGACATGTTTTCGAATCAATGCTAAGAACCAACTCCAAGCATCCTTTGTTTTTCCTTCAACAATGGCAAATGCAATTTGCAAAAGTTTTCTATCGCCATCTTGAGTTGTTGCAATCAATAATTTATGACGATATTTACCATACAAATGAGTGCCGTCAATCTAAATAATGGGCTTGTAGTATTGGAATCCAACAACACATGGTTTGAATGTCCAAAATAAGCGATGCAATACAAGTTTTGAATGGTCAACTCTATTGCGCTCGACATAATCAACGGTTTGTAACTCCACCACTGTGCCTGACATGTCTCTTTGCATGGCAAGTATCCATCTAGGCAACACCGCATAAGATTTATCCCAGTTTCCAAATATCTTCACAATGACAATTTGTTTTGCCTTTCAAGCTTTCCGATAAGACACGTCATATCCAAATTGATATCGAACCCTTTCAATAATCAGACATACAGGTAAATCGGGTTTTTACTTAACCATCTCCAGAATGCAAGAACATATCATAACAGAATCTAATTTCTGATGATCTTGTGACAGAGTTGGGTTGACATAAGTGTGAGGTCCATCATATTTTCTAATTTTTCACATATTTGATTTCTTGCCTTGAATGGCCCTGACCCTCCACTTATAACCATCAGCGCATCTTGGACACTTAACAGATAGCCGCTGTATATCAGAATCCTCAACCTTGTAATTCTGATGTCTAATAATCGAATAATGTTTTAGGGCCAACTTGACAGCATCTTTAGAGGAAAATTGCAATCCAACATAAAATTCTTCATCTGGACTCCAAACACCACGAGAATCTAATTCAGGCAAATTATCAGGTTTATTCAACGCATCCCAATTGATTTCAGAAAACCAAGGGCATGGAGGCACAAATGTAGATTCAGGAGCAACTACCAATGGAGGAGCAAGTTGTTGTATATTTACATCAGGGTCAGATTGATCTTCTTCTAAGTCAGTGTCTGTATCTTCACCCTCAGGCATCTCTCCTTCATCTTCGCTTGTGTCAGATAATGCATCTGTCATAAGCGGGTCATCGAACTTGAAATCCAGCCTAAATGAGCTCCCTTCAGGCATTGCAGATGTACCAACTTCTTGAGATTGTACTAGGACAAGAGCATGTGTCATAGAGAATTGAGTGTTGATAGGGTACGATGATTCAACAAGATTAGAAGGACCAGCTTGTAACCCTGTTTCAGAAGGACCTGCAACATGCTCATTGTGCTCACTCGTTTCTGTCTCGACATACAACTCCATGAAAGTTAAGTTAGCATGTTGATCAAAGCAATCAATCATGCAACCAACGTCTTCATCATCTTCTAATAGAAAACCTATCCATTTCAGTACATTGCTCCATTGTGAAAATTTATACACAATACTGGACACAACTTGATTTTCTTGGAGCTTTAATTTTAAATGAATTCTCCTTTTCAGAAGCTCAAAACTCATATCACGTTGAATCATGATAAACTTAGAACGAGGACCTTCAAACATTAAACCCTCTTCACCTTCGTACATTCTCTCATTGTAGTAAATGAGAACAACAAGGTGTTTGACCATCTTAAACTTCTGAATAATAACAACACAACATAGATGAAATCAATTAACACATTTGACAACTGAAACAAATATGTTTTATGCCCAACTAATTTTAATCTCAATAAATCAACAATTTTAATCAATTCAAAATAATAAATAAAATTATAAAACTCAACTAATAATCAAATTGTTATTTTTTGTATGAACAAATTTCAAAAACCTACTAGCTAACAATAAAACAAATATACAAGGGGGGTTATGGGCGTGTAGCTTGAATGCGCCACAATGTTTGGCGCATCCACGTGAGATGCGCCAACATGCCTGGCGCATCCCATGTGTATGCGTCTAAAGTTGTGGCACATACACGTGGGATGCGCCAGACGTGTTGGCGCATCCTACGTGTATGCGCCTGTGCTAGTAGCGCATCCCACATGGATGCTTAAAGAATAAAATAATCCAACGTGACAAAAACGATGACATTCTGATAAATAATTTCAAAACAATGACAATTTGGTAAATAAGTTTGTCACAAAGGACATTTTGGTCAAAAAGCCTACAAGTTTAAGTATTTAGAATTATAGATTTATTATTCCTTCAATTTTTAAACATTTAATTTTTTTAATTTATTCATAAATTTATTTTATATAAGATAAAAATATTACAATCACATATAAATTAATTTAATATTTTTTATATTAATATATAATATAAATATGATGTGTGTATAAAAATTATATGCAAAATATTCCCTTAAGATTAAAAGAGATCTATCTACCAAAGAAAAAAATTAAAAGAGATCTTATATATTTTCGTAAAACCACAACATATTAGTTTCTAAAATTTCTTTTATATGTTCAAAGTTTACAAAATCTCCTTTTTTTAAAAGATATATGTGATTTTACATTGATTTTTTTAAAAAGTTGATATCAATTTAGTTATTTAAATATAAAAATCAACATTAATTTAATTCTCTAAAAAAGTTAATATTAATTTAGTAATTAAATATTAAAATGACATTAATTTTTTGTCTCAATGAGAAAAAAAATACATTAATTTTAGTCTTTCAAACTTACAATTCAAATGAAAAAGTAATTTATCAACATGATTTGATAGATTTGTACCTTTAAAATATGTGACTTTAAATTTAATTTAAGAATTTATATGTATAAAAATAATATTTTTAAAAAAATTATTTAATTATTTGATTGTATTTTAAAAATTTAATTTTTATTTATCAAATAAAAAATATTTTAAAAAATTATAAAATAATAATTTTAATATAATTTCTTATAATTAAGAAACTAAATTACTGTAATAAATTTTCGGAAGAATAAAGTGATGACATTTACTAAAACCACAACGGAAGTCCCTGCTTTGGAACAACAAATTGCAATTTACGTCCCATGAAGTATCATATATAGTGTCGAGTCTTCACAGAGAAGAAAAAAAGAAGAGTGAAACAGGGACGAGGGAGTGAATAATGTACAACAAATTCTGAGAAATGCTGTAAAGAAGTGGACATGGTGGTGGGGTCCCTGATTCTTCAAGAAAACAACAAAGCAAAGCGCAAATCCTGAGAGGAATAAAAAGGGGTGTTACACTCTCTCCCGGGGCCAGTCCAGAGAGTAGACACCACCTTTGGCATATGCTTCTCTGCCTCTCATCAAATCTCTTTCAAGGTTTCCCCTTCCATTGATTGAGCTATAATTCCCGCAAAATCTAAACTTGAAGGCCCAAACTGTACTGGGTCACTGCTTGTGTAACATAAACATCAACAGCAGAGGAGCATGGAGGTGGGTCAGATGCAGAGACAGTGTGTGGACTACACCAAATCCTTGTTCATGGAGGTAAGCCAAACACACACACTGTGTCCATTAAATTGACAATTCTGGGATGTGTTTTATTTTTTGGGTTGTAACTTATAATTGTTAGATCTGTTGGGCTGTTTTCAATTGTTGGTTTTGTGGGTCTTCACTTGTTCCTTGTTTTACTGTGGTGAGAGAAGGGCTTCTTGGATGGACAATTTCTGCAACTACAGCAGCTACAAGATGAGAACAACCCTGAGTTTGTGGTTGAAGTGGTGTCTCTCTTCTTTGAAGATTCTGAGAGGCTTCTCAAAGATCTCACCTTTGCTCTGTGAGTAGCAGCACCCTTGTTTCCCCCCTTAACTTTTCCTTCCCTTCCCTAATCAGATAGAATGCAGTTTTAGTGTTTACTAGACAATGTTTACTGTTAATTGATGAGTTTGGAAAAGTGTATGATCTTCCATGTTCTTGGGATTTTTCCTGTGCAGAGATCAGAAAGGTGTTGACTTCAAAAAAGTTGATGCTCATGTTCACCAGTTAAAGGGTAGCAGCTCAAGGTAATATAAAGCCAACCAAAAATGTATAAACCTACAGAATCTGAATAAATAGGACTGTTTGTACCATTAAGCTCTGTTTGGTCTCTTTCTGCAATGCTTGTGTAGTGTAGCTATTGGTTCCTAAAGTTTTATATTCTAAAACTCATAACAGACTTATCAAGTTTAGATTTGAACCTTAATTAGGAGAAACCAAGAGGTACGACCACTTTGTTTACTGTTAAACTGTGCTGTCTTTTCTTGGTTTGCTGACAAATTTGTATATCTGGTCCACAGCATAGGTGCTCAAAGGGTTAAAAATGCCTGCATTGCTTTCCGCAACTTCTGTGAGGAACAGAACATAGACGCGTAAGTTATTAATCTTCAGACAACTTGTTTGATAAGTTCAGATTCTTGAAGAATGAAGAATGAGTGCAAATAGTTTGAATGACAAAGCCACTTGGGCATTAGCTCAACTGCCCAAGTGCTAGAGGAGTGAACATAAATTTTGGTAATTTCATGGCCTGATCATGGAAAGTTTCTAATTGCTGCAGCTGCCTCAGATGTCTACAACAAGTGAAGCAAGAGTACTGCCTTGTCAAGAATAAGCTTGAAACACTGTTCAGGGTAACTAGATAAAAAACTTTAGCTGAAGAACATTATGTTACATTCTGGATTTGTAATTTATATTTCTTTTTTGGACATTTATTGCAGCTTGAGCAACAGATTGTGGCAGCTGGAGGGTCAATCCCTATGATGGAACTGAGTTTCTAAGGGGGGTGGATTTGTAGAGATGCTTGTATTGTGATCTTCTTCTCCTTTGTTAAAGATTCTCTTTTATCCTATGCCCCTGGTGAATGTATGGATTTTTATGAGGAGAGAAGTTTTCATCCAATGTACCTTTTTTTCACAAGGAAGCACTTCATAATTTGTAATATCTCTTGCATGCTTTAATGAAGGTTGATAGCACTAATAAACTTGTCCCTTTTTCTATTTGTAATAAAAAAAAAACTTGTCCCTTTTTCTCTTCCAAGAATGAAGAAAAATTGTAGTGATAGCAATCCTTTGGAAACCGGGTACTCTCAACTCTATGAACATCTGGATCACAAATATGTTTCACCATAGGAAAAGATGGATTGTCCTTCATTATACTTCCCTGAACTGATTTAACAATTGCGTTATTTGGCTAATTTCTATATGTATAATTTTTTTTAATTCATTCATAAATTATATTGTATTTCATAAAAATATTATAATTATATATAATATAATTTAACATTTTTTTCATGTGCACTAGATATATTTATGGAAGACATCAAACATTATCCCTTAAACCATTTCAATGTTGGAGATGGGTCGAGTCGTGAAGATGCTGTCATTACAAGGCGATGCCCTATAAGTCATTAGATTTAGTTGGCATCCCTTGGTTAAAAAAATATAGTGGTTTACTTTAAGCTAATGGAGCTGTAAAGTCACTTTATTTTGGAATAAGAAACTGATGAGGACGGCAAATAATTATTTTAAATTGGTGTGCAAGATTAGAGGAATCCTGAGAAGATATGATTCTTTAGAAGTCAAATCATGATGTGGTGGCGTTGTCCCTTTGTCTGCTCCTTAATGGAGCAAATCAGAAAAGGAGTAAACGCCCAAATTATGCCGTTACTTTTCTTTCCGTCGACCGTCCTAGCAGCAAACTTGGTCATCTTTTTCATGTTGAAATTCTTTGGATGCCTATCTGCAAGATAAGACGTGCCAGCACCACAATGGTGTCAACTCACCAACAGCACACTCGTGCTCACACACTCACACGGGAATATTTTGTCGTTTTCTGACTTTCTGTTGATACGGTTGAAGTTAAATATTACAATAAAAAAAAAGCTTGACACACATTTTTTTAAAGTACATAATCTCATATATATATATATATATATACAAAAAAAAATAAAGTGATTAATTTATGAAAATTATGTAAATATAAGTTGATCCATGTATAAATGTGCATTTAACATTATTAGCAAGAAAATCACCCTAATGGTTATTGATATGTTCACTAAAAGTTTATGCTTCATGAGTGGGATTATAAAGTTTATCAATTTATAATGTATTGCAAATTAATACGTTGTACAATCTAAGCATGTATAATTAATATTTTTTGGAATTTAAATTGCAGCTACAAGATGATAGCCAAATGGGGTGGGCTTCAAATTGAGGTCAGTTTGTCACTTGCACTTTGCTTTTAAGTATTGTATCCTAAGTAGGTGAGGAGAGAGAAAAGGCACCATGTCTTTTCCTATAACTTGAAGTCTATCTTGAACTTGAAGAATATAAGCCACACAATAAAAACTATAGTGTATAATTTTTTTTTTTTAAAAAAAAGATGGGCTGCTTTTGGCAAAGAATCATAAACAAGTGCCCTCTAGCTAGTATCATGTGGATGACTCCATTTTTTCCTCTGTTCTTCAAAGCTTCCTACCTTAGCTGATTGGTTCCGATCACCAAGCCTCTTTGCATACTGACCATGATAAGCCTTAGCATCAACATGGCTTAAAATTCTGACTAATTTTCCACGTTTCTCATCCACTACAATATTTCCATCAGTGGATTCAACACCTTTGACCAAGACTTTAATGGGCTTGACCTCAAATTTTGCATTAAGTCTAGAAGGGCTATCAGCCAAGACAACCGCACCTAGAATTTCCCCCAAGAATGTATCCTGCAACATTAGAAACATTAAACACTAACCGCTTAAGCAGCAGAAACAATGTAGAAAACCAAATGATATTCTGCCAAATGCAAATTCTTAAAATCACTATGCTTCAAAGCAAGAGACATTCTGTTAAAATGATTCTAGAGTTGTTCCAATGTCTATTTTGTCCAGTCACAAGCAATAATAAAATGTTAATATCAATATTGAAGTTATGATGTGAAGGAGGGTTAGAAATTAGTTATGAATATGAGCTTATACCATATGTTGATATCTGTGGTGGCTTTGCTTCAAACTGTATAGCCTTGACAGTAGACGCTTGGAAAACACAGCTTCGGGTGTTTTTTCTATCCTACGCAACCAGCATAAAATAGTTGAAAACGAACTTGCTTTGTGCTGGATACTGAGTGGAATGAGTGTGATGTTAACTTTTGATTGAAACACTGTCTTGGCTGCTAAAGGATCCAAGAACATATTAAATTCAGCATACTGGTTGGAAGGAACAGAAAATATATTTCCTTTGTCACTGGCATTCCTGCTGATGTGTCCCCCCACTACATAAACCTCCTGAAACATTTAGGAACTGTTATGCCTTGTCATCACTATGCAAATTATAATCATCTTAACTACATTTCTGTCTCGGCATGGCAAAATGTGAGGCAAAATCAAGTTAGAATATTCAATTTCAGTGTTTACTTTTGGCAAAAAACTTCCACAAAAATGAAAGGAACATTTTTCTGGGGTTACTCTTACGTCTACTTTCTAGGCAGCTGATTGTTTTTGCTGATTTTCATGAAATCACTACTTCAAAAGGGTGTAAACAAATGTATAAGTATAACAACTTACCTGAATTCTAGAGCTTATGTTCTTCACTGATACAACCTTTGCCAAATTAGTCAAGGGTCCATTGGTTAATACTGTAATCTTAGACCCTGGTTTCGTTGTTCGCAATATAGACTCCCAAATTTCCATAGCTAGTGGTTGTCTGAGCTCAGGGTGATCGGTATCTCGAGGAGCCCCAAACTTCACAGAGTTTTCTGCTGTATACCTGAGACACATGTCAAAGTATTAGTGCATTGCTGATAAGAAAACGCTGGAAATTTACAAGCATGACAGCTGAGTAAAAAGCCCTATAACCCTATTATGAACGTGCCTAAGTTAGAAGGCGCATGGTGCACTTTAGAGGGTAAAATACAGATAGGAACTGCTGATGAGAAAATCAAAGGAATGAGATCTCACAAATTCATAGATTATTATGTTCTTTCACAATTTTTTTTAATACTACTTTCCTTGCATAAGGATTGATTTCTTGCACAAGCTCCATACATAGTGAATCCTGTGTAGGAATTGAGAATAATAACACTTTTATGCAGGTGCTTGTATTTTAACAAATTTTAAGGTGTTGATATTTTCATCTAAGCTTGTCTACTTCACCAGAAATTTTTAGTTAGACACAATCTATCACATTATTTTTTAAGCACTTACATGTGTAAAAGCATTTTTAAAGATATGTGCAATTCTATCATGACTCTCGCAACCTTACACGTATCAAATAATAATTTAAGTGTCTATTGTAGATCATGTCTAACTAAGAATTAGTTCTGTAACATATTCCATTATTTCTTTAGTGGTAACAGCAGCTTCCATTCCCCACATAACCATTATGGTTTCAATAATTTCTTATGCATCATAGTGTTGACAAGCACTTCAAGGGCATGAAAGTAAATCAAAAGCACCTTCTGGGGCTACGAGGCAGATCACGAGCAAGACCATAGAGAGTGTCAGAGTCCAGAAACCCACCATTTCCGTGGGGAATGGCTTTAACATACTTGCAGTCTCCAACAGCAGGGAATATTGGATCTGACTGATTCATTGCAAAAACATCACCTAGACCAACTGGGATATCGTCACGACCCATCATGTGCAGTAAGTCATAGATGATATCTATAGTTGCAGCATTTGCCCATCCAGTTGGGCTCACAATGATTGCCTGAACCAAAAGGTACGAAGAACCAACATCGAAGGTGCTATGTGAGTCTATGTCTCTATAATTCAGTTGTTCAAAAAATAATAATTCAACAAAATAAATCTTGGGTTTTAAGTAGCAGGTAGCAAGTAACATACAACAACAACAAAAAGCCTTTTCCTACCAGGTAGGATTGGCTACAAAAGAAGCCCTTGTGTTCTGTTAAAAACCAAGTCTTCAAAGAGATTATTTAGAGCTAAGTCCTTTCTAATGGTTTAACTTAGTTTAACATAACTGCAAGTGTTAAAAATAGAAAAGTTCTGCCAGACCTTGGAATGGGGCAACCTTCCTTCCCCTTAAACTGTTATGTACCAAAACGAAAAAGTAGAAAATTTCCTGACTGAGCTAAAATTAAAGACCATAAAGAGTTTTCAGTTGGGCACATTTTCCAATTTTTGGTGTCAATATTTGAGTTATTGTGGAACACCTAATTCAAAGAAACAATAAACATGAAAAATAGAATACCTTAAGGTTGATCACTTCAACAGGCACTTTTAGGAGGTAAAATAAAGCAAGAAAATCTCCTGCACTCATGTCCATGTCAAACACAACAGGTTTCCCCAGTGTTTTCTTTTTAAAATCTGGCATGAATATTACATTTTTGTAGTAAGGAAATTGTGTAGTGAAATTGAATCTCCCAGCATGTTGTGGTTGGTTTAGAACCTGTGACCCACCAGAAAACAAAATTGAGACACTCATATCATTTTAAAAATCCAATTACAGTCAGAGCACAAATAATTCAATAATGACTATAAGTGCATGTTTTACCTCACATACCATATAAAACAGAGTGATTGTTTAATCTTGAAGAAGTTTGAATAAAATACTAAAAAGTAAAAAGTGAACTTACATTCAAGAAGCTTTTAAAATATTCTCTGTCAAGTGGAGTCCTAACATCCCGGTTAGCCTTTGCTTTTGTGGCGACAAGTACCTTCACAGAGTCTGGACCATTCACCTCTGCTGTATAACCATCCTATAGAACATTTTGCAATACATAACACATAAAAAGTTTACTAAATGTGTGTTAGTAAAATATTAAAGTTGCAACCAAAAATAAAAGCAACTACCTGACATCTCCCTTTCCCATTCTTCACAAAGCAAAATGGATCTCTAAGTCCTTGTTGAACACGACCACTATGCACCCCACCTTTCTTTAGATTGAATTTGGGAACTTTGAGGCCATCAAAGAATGGATTGGAGCCATCAGATATCCCATAGGGTTTGTTTGAAGTAATTACAGTTATGTTCATGTACTCCATTTCAGCAAATTCATTTTCCCCATTATGGTTATTGGAGTTTCTCATGATTGAGACTGCTATACCAGATGTGAAAGAGTCCCACATAAAATAACTCTGCTAACAATGAGTCATTTTACTAACTTCTTTTTACTCCATCAAACAAAAGATATGTTAATAAGTGAAAATCATAGAAATGTACAAATTAAATAAGAAATTACCGTGTAGAATTGGTTGTCGAACCAAGTATCACGAGTCATTTTCAAGGACTTGAAACAGTATTGTGCCTCATATGTGTCTTGACTCTTTTCAAATTCATTAAAGAATTCTTCATTGATGGGGATTGTATTTGTTGCATCAAGAGGAACAACGGTAGCAGGAATACCAGAATGAATCACCTAAAATGAGATGGAATTTTTTGTCAAGAACAAAACTATCTATAAATTTATCTCTGCATATAAACACACAAACCTGAACCTTGATAAGATGAATGTTCAGTTTATTGCAGTTGATATGATATCAAGGGATAGTTAAACAGTAATGACTATTATTTATTTAAAATGAGTTTAAATATAGTATTTGTTATTCTTTAAAAAATGAAACATTAATGCTATTATATATGATTTACAATATAAATTTAATGAAATTAAAGTTTTTTATATAAAAATGTAAAAATATTATTCCATAGTTTTTAAAAAATCTAGTGCAATGTTTGTGTATTATTTCTGAAACTAATGACAGTTGGAGGCTACTTTGATAATGTGTGTTAAATTTTTAATAACTACTCCATGTAGTTGGAGGCTAGTTCGAGGCAAGAATACAAAAGACTGACCTGGTATGCTGCAAAAGGGTCTCCAAATATATTGAACTCTGCATAAGGGTTACTATTATAATCTGTGAACAAATTGCCACGGTCACCACATTGCCGAGGCACGCAGGAAGAGGAAGCATTTTTGGGACAACAGCCAGTTGGGTTTCTTGACCTTACACCACCACCCATGATGTAAATATGCTCCACATTTTTCTTTAGGTGTGGGTTATTCATAAGGAAAATAGCCAAGTTTGTATGTGCTCCAATCTCAAGCACAGTTATGGGACCTGCTGATATTTTGTCAATCAGCACTTGCTGAGCAGTTGGTTGTCGTAGGGGAGTATATTTCCTTCTTCCCTAATTTCATGATGGAATCAGCAAGAAAATGAGTATCAGTGATTAGACTACAAACAATTGAAACAAATTAATTAACTGAATATCAATTCACATAATAGTTTGCGATGTAATATTAAACAGTTTTAAGTCTTTGGTAACTGATTGAGTTGCTAAGAACACCATTCATGTTGACATGACTCTTATTCCTAAGGGAGAATTCTGGAGAGTTTAATGTTGTTTTTTGGTATTGTGGTCCCTTTAAGTAATTTCTTCTTTTTTCTGTGCAACTAGAGAGTTCAGTGTTAATTGAAAGTTGAAATGATACGATTTATAGAGCTACAGAAAAAGTTATCTTGGCTATCCTTATCAAGCAATATTGAAACTTTATAAATGGACAAACGTGAATTGAGGAAGAAAAGGAGGTGTCATGTCTAGCACAGCCAATACTATTTTCATGAAATGATATTTACAAGGAATATTATACCTGTGGAAGGAAAGCTTTCCGGATGCCATAGTTTGCGTCAATATCCAAGTGTCCTCCATTACCTATAGGAATGGCCTGCCTGTATCTGCAACCTCCTGCAGTTGTCATTCCCTGATTCAATCAAATGGCATATGACATATCAATCATGAACAGGAATATAACTAGAAATTATAAACACATTTATTTCTTTTTTGCAGTTATTCACTTCATTCTACCATTCCAAACTCCAAAAGTATAAAAGGCATGGTTTAGCAGATTATTGAGTTAACTATAATGTCATCAACGCTTCTTGTATTTCTAGCAACTTGGAGGTCTACAAATATTAGAAACGAAAAAAGTAAAAAAGCAACACTCCACATAAAAAACAAAAAAAGCAACACTCCATATAGTACATACCTGTTCTATAATTGGAAGATATCCACCAACATTTGGGAGAATGGTACCATTTGGGAGTATTCCACCCTCACCTCCCACTCCAACAGCTATATCATCTCGCCCCATCATGTAAAGTATGTCATAAACTTGATTCACAGCGTGCCCGGCATTCATCCAAGCATTTGCATTGATGGTGACTGCCTGCAGATGCAGGTAAGGGGAGACTCAAAACAACACAAAATCGAATACTTGAACAATAAACAAATGCACAAAATGGTTCATAACATAATCATCCACCAAGTCAAGCCAAATATGCAATGTCAACTTCAGAAGATCAAATTGTCTGGGCTTTACAACACATGGAGACAAACAGAGTACTATTAACAACTTTTAAAACATACCCTTATTTAAAAAAAGAAAAAGTACACCCTTTTCACTGTGCCAGTTCCTTTATTAAGCCAACAGAAAAAACAGTCAATCTTCACCAGTAAGATTTGCTTGGACTTGGAAAACAACTATTCCAATCAAGGAGTAAATGATTCCAAATATTCAGCTCAGTGAAAGTAATGATTCCACAATGAAAAACATAAAAAAAGAGAAGGGAACAAAGGTAACTGCTGTTTGCTCAATTTGCTTTGCTCTCATCTCATCTCACCTCTAATTGAAATTCTGATCTGTTGAGCTTCAAAAGGTAGAGCAGAGCAAAGAAATCATCAGTATCAACATCTGTATCCAAAAGAATCCGACGAGGCCTGCCCTCCGCAGTATGCAATTGCAAAGCAGGTCCAAGAGTTCCTAGTGTTATCAACACAACAGCTACCCAGAACCTCATTGGAAACAACATTCTCTGTAACCCAGAAATGTCTTATATGTTCAAAGATGCCAAAAAAAATGAAAAAGAGCTTTGATAAACTTGGACTATATATCATATCACTCTCATTTCAATACATAAAGTAAAGCATGCAAAAATGAGAGAATTCATGTATGGAAGAGAAGAGAGGAAGTCAATGGCACGTGAATGAGGAGGTAGAAGCGGCTAGTAGTACCTCAAGTAGGCTTGTTAGAATAGCAAAACAATAAGCAAATTACGTGTCCATTGGCTTTGTAGTGCGTACTATATTCTTTCTTCTATTCTGACAATCCACGGAGAAGAGAAGGATAGAAAGACGCTAAGAGAATTAATTAATTATTGAAAATTACTGTACACTAAAAAGAGTATCGTAGGAGGATTGGGGGGTGACTCATGATCTGACTTGTGGTTCCCTTTAAAGGTCAGTGCCATTTTATTCCATCGTTGAATAACGTTGCAAACATACTTGTTGCTGTTTGGTCTAATGGTCTTACTCTACCATGAGGCGAGGGGAAAGAAAGTCAGAATGCAAAAAGAATTTCAGCAATATATATATAAAGAAATTTTAAAAATTAGTATACACGTAGCGATAAAGTAAAATACAGCAGCTTAAATTTTGTAATCTCCTTTTCCTTTTTTCTTATCAAAATTCTTATTGGTAATATTCTTAAATGAATTATTATACATTTAAGTATGTAAGTCATCGTATAATAATATAATATAATAATATATAAAAAGTAAATACAAATATTTAAATTATGACATGTATCACTCTAATATAGCATGATAAGTACAAAACGTTGTGATATGATAAATCATGCAATATTCGATTAAGAAGGAAAAAAATTTCAATAAAAAACAAAATTTTCTTCCTATTTTGATTCATTTGTAAATTAATCAAAATCTATAATTAATTTCAGATTTGATTTCAAATTGCAGGTAGTAAAAAATAATTGATTTTTATATTAATTTTAGATTTAATTTGTTTCAATTGGTAATTTTCATTCATTATTATTTGTAGAATATTCTATTTTACTAGGTTTGATTGATTTGCTTTAATTGGTTTAATTATGTTTTTAATTCATTATTATGTTAGTGCTTGATTTTATTCATTTGCAATAAATTTTAGGTAATAAAATTTGTTAATTATTAAAATAAATTTCATATTCGATTAGGAAGAGAGTTTTTTAATAAAAATTGAAATTTTCTTCCTATTTTGGTTCATCAAGAAATCAATCAAAATTTATAATTAATTTCATATTCAATTTTAAATTGCATGTAGTTAAAAATAATTGTTTTTTATATTAATTTTAAATTTAATTTGCTTCACTTGGTAATTTTTATTCATTGTTGTTTGTAGGATATTTTGATTTGTTAGGTTTGATTGATTTGCTTTAATTAGTTTATTTTTTTAATTCATTATTATGTTAGTGCTTAATTTTATTCATTTGTAATAAATCTCAAGTAGTTAAATTTGATAATTATTGAAATAAATTTCATATTCAATTAGGAAGGGAATTTTTTCAATAAAAATTGAAATTTTCTTTATATTTTGGCTCATTAGTAAATCAATTAAAATCTATAATTAATTTTATATTCAATTTTAAATTGTGGGTAGTTAAAAATAATTATTTTTCTATATTAATTCCAAATTTGATTTGCTTCAATTGATAATTTTCATTCTTTATTGTTTGTAGAATATTCTGATTTGTTAGGTTTGATTGATTTTTTTTAACTGGTTTAATTCTGATTTTAATTAATTATTATTATGTTAATGCTTGATTTTGTTCATTTGCAATAAATATAAATTTCAGGTAGTCAAATTTAATAATTATTAAAATAAATCTCATATTTGATTAAGAAGATAAATTTTTTCAATAAAAATCAAAATTTCCTTCATATTTTGGCTCATTGGTAAATCCATCAAAATTTGTAATTAATTTCAAATTTGATTTCAAATTGTAAGTAGTCAAAAATAATTATTTTTCTATATAAAGACTATCATTCTACCTTTTCACTATTAATTCGGTTCATACTCTTTTAAATGGTTCATGTTTTGATGGAGCCATGGGTTCATCTATTTTTGAGTTTTATATTGCAGCCCAGAATTTCTCTTTTGCCTGATACTATTTTCCATGACAAACAACCGTTTATCCTTTTCCTTGCACTCAATGGCGCCCAACAAGTTATAGTAAATGTTACAAGTTATGTCATTCTTACATTTCACACCAACCATTTTTCTTTCACATCTATATATTGCTAATCTACCAATCAAAATTTTATCTTTTACACAACTTGATCTAGTCATATTTAAATCCATGAGCACTCAGGGAAGCCAGACTTCAAATGAGGAGTTGAAGTGGAGTATAACTTTGCTTTATTGAGTACAAGATTCAACATTTGAGGATATCAATCTACAGAAAAACCCCACTAAGGAGGTCAATAACAATAATCAGAAGGAGAAAAGTCACTTACTCTTCAGTCTCTTTGATTTTCACCAAAAAAAGTTTAATGTAAGAATTTAGAAGATGATGATGATTCACATGAGAACTTCTAAATAATTGTCCCTTCTTTTTTTTTTGTTTAATTTTCTGTGTAATTTAATTATTGATTTACTTGATTTGCTAATTTTAATTTATTGTTGTATGAAGTGATTTTTTATTTATTTCATTTACTTTATAGTTTAATCATCAATTGAAATTTTTACTAATATAATAACTGTAGACAATTATTGTACAAATATTTGAGATAATTAACCCAAATATTTCCTTTTATTTTAGTTGAGTAAATTAATTTGATCATTCTATATAAATATATAATGTATATCTTTCATTATATATCTTTTAGATTATTTCTTTAGATAGTATTAATGATTATTAAAATTTAAAGTAAATTTTATTTAATTTGATTAAAACAAATAAAGTACTTTAGTCATAGCTAATAACATTAAAAAATTATTAATCAAATTTATCAGTTCACAAATTTTGTATAAATGGGTTTGTAATGTCCTAAATATATTAAAAAATTAAGTCTAAAATATGATAACAAATCTTAATAATAAAATATAATAACAAAACTTAAGAAAATATGAAAATTCTTGAATTGTTCAGCAATTTGTATAAATTATTTTTAATTAAATCAATATGTTAATTTAGTTACCTCATATTTCACTTTAAATTCATGAATATCTTATTTAAATAACACACTAATTAATACACTTAAATCTCTCATCCTCTATTGTTTTCACTCTCTTTTTAATCATTAGTTTTAGAAACTTTACAAGTAAAGTACTTACTCAAAACTTAATATAAAGATTACATCAAGTTTTAAAAATACTTAAAATAACTTAAGGTTCTCAATTACATTAAAAATATAAAAAAATTCCAAGTATCTAACCAATATGTAAAAAAATTAATGAAACCTACTTGATAAAGTATAATTTAATTTTTATTCAATCATATTTGTATCGATTAATAGAAGTTGTTATATCAAGAATAAACATATAATATACAAAAATAATTAGTAGAACAATTGAGCATTGAATTTTTAATAGTAGATAATTTTGTCTATGTATTTTTTTTTTGGTACATATGTCTATATATTTCATTTAATAAAGAATTGAGATCCTTAAGTACTAATTAATTATATTTCATTTAATGTAAAAAATAATTTTATTTAATTTATTTTTCATATTTTATTTAATAAAATTATTTTTTATATAATTATATTTATTTTTAACATATAATTCTTAATTTATCTCGTGTGTCATATGAGTGCAAAATCTAATTCTAAATAAACTTAAGAATAAAAATTTATTTTGATCCCTGAAAGATATATTTTTTATTAATTTAATTTCTTAACGATAAATTTTATTAACTCAGTTTCTAAAACTTGAACTCTATATTTTTTATCCCTCTATTTATTTAAATTTAACGTTATTAACTTTAAAAGTTTTTATATAACATTAAAAAATAACATAACGTATCTAACTCAACCAATTAGGTTAAAAGTTTTGCCAATTTTATGCACCACTTAGGACTTGTGTGTGTATAATATACCATTTTAGAGCATTTATATATCTTTTTGAGATCATTTTGGCCAAGTAACATTATTTGACTTAATTAGCTTAGTGAGACATGTCATCTTTTAGTGTTACATATAAGGTTTTAAAGTTAACATTATTAAATTCAAATAAATAAAGAATGAAAAATTTAAAAATTTCAAATTTTAGTGACTAAATTAATAAAAATTATCTTTAAGTAACTAAATTGATAAATTCAATTTTTCAAGTTTAAGGAATCAAACAAAGTTTTATCAAACATGCTTTAAATATCATTAGGACATATCCGAGAAAAAAGAAAATTTTAAAAGTGATAGCAATGAGTACAAGTTAGAAATGTATCTAGACTGGTTTGACATAATGTGTCTATAATATGTTATCAAGACTTTTCTTTTTTTTTAACATTTTCACCCTACGCAACACTGTCATAACAAGGCATTTTGGTACATAGAATTTAAAAGGATTGTTGTTTATGCATCATTAATCTCGGTGGAATCGAGTCAAATCAAACAAATGGAGAGATGAAAATATACAAGAACAACGCAACAATAACATCATCAAAGCCGAACCTCCAAGGAGACTTGAGTGTTAAGTCAAATGTTGGTAAAATGCTCAAAATGAGAGAAAGCTTGGGCTGAGAATTGAGATACTCACATACCTACTAGGTGGTAGGATTTGCCAAAGGGACAGAGCTTTTTTTTTTCTGTGGGCTAAATATATATTTTTTAAGAAGTTAAACAAAAAAATATAAAAAAATTCCCAAATACTTATAGTTTAAAAATATTCAAATATCAAATAAAAAAATCGAAATATGTTAAAAGAAAGTTTTGAGCCTTAGGAGTGGTGGCCCCGCCACCTGCGCTTAGCTCCGTCATTCATTTACCATAATTTTAATTATTTAATCATTAATCATTATTGTTACTTTTATTATAAATGGTAATTGAAGGTTTGAAATTAGTTTTTTTTTAAAGGTCTAAAACTCAATCTACGAGTTTAGTAGAGGGCCCTTAAGTGGTCCTTAATAGGGCTCGAAAAAGAGAGCGAGTAAGAAAAAGAGAATTGGGATATAAAGTACGAGAATTGAATTCTAATCGCTTTCTACATATTCTAGTTTTTATCAACTAAACTATCATCACATGACTTAAACTAGTTTTATTTACACTTAATTAAGTATATTTCTTTAATAAAAAACAATTCATGCCAAATTTTTTTCTAACAAATATTTTAGAATATATATTGATTAACTTTTGGTGTAAAATTTAATCACTAAGAAAATATTTAATACAAGCTTACAGAAAAATACATTTTAAAAATAAAAATGTTATTCTTACACTTTTTACATTACACCTTCCTTTTATGTAAATAAAAATAAAAAGAGAGGAATTTAGTTTTTTTTCATAAAAGAAAAGTATAGGATATGAATATATATAATGAGATGTAAGCATAGCTTAACATTTTTATTTCAAAAAGCAGTTCAAAAAAAGAAAGAGAAACATTTTTATTTCAAAAAGGTTTGCGACAGACTGACAGTTAGAAACACATGAGATAACCCATGAAAGAACATAAAAAGGCGTTTGGTTTCAATATATCGCATAATCAATGAATAAAAAAAACTCTAATGTGACTTAACATTAGAAAAGTCTTTTCCACAGGTTTAGCCAATAAAACCATTGCAATAGCCAATGCATCTGGTTGTAATCCCCTCCACTAATAGCCAATTGAGATGGTCAAATCATAATAATATTTTCAATTGTGATCTTTACAAAATTCCAACATCAGTAGAGATTAATATTTTTATATTTGAATTATTTAATTCTAAATTCTAATTTGGTGTTTATCTACCAACAACTTGCAATAATTATATTCCTACATAATTAAAAAAAATTAGTTTTGATGTAATTTTGATGCATGTCAATGTAAAAATATTTTACATTTGTATTTAATATATTCTCGTATTATTTAATAAGTTTGATACTTCATATAATTATTAACATAATATGTATAAAAAATCAATTAAATTCATTAAATAAAGTGACATACAAAATTAAATAACAATACAAACAAATTTTTTTCTAACAATGTATCAAAATTATAATGTTAATTAAGTATATGTTTGGATTAACTTATTTTATAATTTAAAACTTCTTGGGAGAGTTTTAATAAAAAACAATTATTTCTCTAAAAATAAATCTTACCAAATATGCACTAAAATTAATAGAGATAGTATCAAATGCAACTATATTTATTTTAATTTTTTTAGTGTTTTTTTAATGTGGATGCCCTTCCCTTTATGAATAAAATCTCTACGTTTTTTCAACCGAAAAATAAAAGTGTCTACCATTTTGTCAAAAAGTGAGTTTTTTTTTATATATGCAGTGGGGCACCGCTTGGCATATTCTTGCCACTATATATAGAATTTTCATGTTATGTTATCTGTGTGCTAGACGTCAATTGTAATAGATTAACACCTCTGTTAAAGTGATATTTTTTGAAAGGGAAATTATATTTACACACACATATATATATATATATATATTTTACATTATGTTTATACCTTATTTAATTGAGATATAAAAGATAAAAAGAGTATGTGTTAATATGTGTTTTTTTTTCTTATTTTATTATTTTAAAAAAGAATAAAAAGAATATAAAAAATGTGTAAATATCATTATTCTTTTTAAAAGCAGCTAAAAAGAATATCTTCCTTTTAAAATTATAATATTTAACATCATGGGAAAAGAGGTGACATGCCTTGAACTTTGAACGTGATAATCTCTTCCTCCCCTAATTTTTTTGTTAAAAAAGAAAGAAAAAAAGATTTGGGTTACTATTCTCGTTTTTATAACCCCAGATATATTGGTATTAGCTATAAATTAAAGGCTAAAATATCGATTATCTCCTTCAACTTTAGCTCGTGTGTATTGTACCCCTAAGATTTAAGAAAGTGCAATTTATCTCCACAAAGTTTGCAAATAGATCTTAAAACCCTTCCCGTTAAATATTGTTCATAAAATTAATGGTGTTCTACAAATCACCAAAATTACAACATTTCAGTTTAATCCTCAAAATCTAATCTCAGACCTAAAGTTCTCGTATTTGCCTCCCTCTCTCAAATCATCTTTATCGAATACTCTATAAGTGTGAAACTTGTATCATTGAGCCCTCTCTCAACTCCACTTGCAGGACAAGTAGATCTTTGGCTAGTTGTGCAGTTTTTAGGCATTGATAATCACAAGCAAGTGTTAATATTTGCTACCGTATTTTTATATGATCAACCCATTAAATCATAAATGGCTGTTTCAGATTTCATGAACGTAATGTCTCAGAAAATGCCAAACATAGAGGCCAAGTCCAATTGGTCCAAAATCATTCCACTCAACTTGACACGAATTACAGCATCCGTACAAAATTCCACCGTTTGAAAATCGAAAATAATATTTGATTACAAAATTTTTAAAAAAAATGACATGTTAGCCAAAAAGCAATACAAAGAAAAAAAAAAGGATCTTGTTATTTGATTTGGTGTAGCTCGGGCCAAATGAAAGAGCTTCCAGCACTAGCAATTATGGAAGCATTTCTGGAATTTAGGGTGTTCTTCCATTTGGAGTAGATGATAGAGGGAATCAAAACTAAGATTTTTAGGGCTGAAATTGAGGTTTGAGAGTTTTACTAAAATGCTATTATTTTGGTGGCTTATAAAATAACGTTAATTATTTTGACGACATCTATTGGGAGGGGTTTTTAGATTGATGAATAAACTTTGTGAGAGTAAATTACACATTTTCATATCTTAAGAGATAAAATACACATGACATAAATTTAAAGGGAGAAAACTATATTTTAGCCTAAACTAAAATATTATGCATTGATGCAATATGGATATGATCCGCATGTATTACTTGGCAAAAGTTTGAATACGTTCCACTTCTAGTTAGGCGTTCGAAATGAGTTACTTTTCATTGGCCCTCATCTTTATCATTATGGTAGTGTATGGAAATAATTAAAATTAGAAATAATTTAATTTAATTTGATTTAAAATTTAAATTTTGTATTTAAAATTTATTAAAATAAAATTAATTTAAAAATTAAATTTTATATTTAAATTCATTAAAAATAATAATTTATTTGATTTGATTTTATATTTTTATCATTATAAAAGGTCGTTAGAGATAATTATTAAAAATAAAATAATTTATTTATTTTAAAATCAAATCAAATCTTAATAAATCTTATCAAATATAAAAAAATTCTAAATCAAAATAAATTAAATTATGAGATTTAAAAAATGAATTTTTTTTTAATGATTTCAAACACACTCTAATGAGTTCAAGCTATTCTACTTTTGTGAAAAATTGATTCTGGGCCGCAGCAGTTGGCCAATTGCCATATTTATATTATCCATCGTGTTCATAGGGTTTTGTCTCTGCTTCGCTTATCTGTGTGCTGTGGTCATTGGTCAAGTTAATTAATTTAACAGCGAAATTAATGATGGTTCAAAGAGGAAGGTTAGTAATATATTTTTATATACACTTCTTTTAATACTTATTTTATTATTAATTCATCTTATATACTTAAAATGATTATTAAGAGAGAAATATTAGTAACAGTTACTTTTAGATCAATAATAAAATAAATATTAAAAAAATATCTAAATAAATGTATTGCTAATATTTCTATACTTCAAATATACAACACGGTTGAGCACGTCAACAATAGCTAATTAAAGAAAAAATCATTGATGTTTGACCCTAAAAAACTTTGTTTATTATGTAATTAGAGGCATTGCTCCCGTATTTATTTAATTTTCCTAAATTTAATATTTAAGAAGAGGTATCAAACATCTTATTAGCAGCTACTTATATTTAATAAATTTTTAAATATTTACTATAAAATAAATACTTGATAATTTATTCTTAATATTAAACCTCAGTAAAGATACCATAACAATTTTATGTCTTTGCGTTTGGTATACATGATAGTATAAGATATAATAATATAAGACAATATGATAATGTCTGATAATATAAATAAGTTGATAAGTTCTTAAACTATCAAACATTTGATACAAATAGTATAAGTAACTTAATAGTATATATAACTATTTAATATGACTATAATACAATTTACCTTCTTTACCATCTCCTCCACAGTACTAATCATCCTAATCAACTACACATCACAAAAATCTCAATTTCGAATTCTCTTGAACATGTTTTCAATCATACTTCTACGGTCCACCCAAAATCCCAAACACCTACAACCCGAAAACACAGAAGACAAATTCAATCCCAAAATACAAACTCAACAAACCACACATAACACGCTCTCCCGCTATGAACCCATAAACATGGTAAATAACACAAAACAAAACCACTCAGATCAAGAAGCCAAAAGCCAAACACAACTTGCAATCAAACAGAGACTTCATAACCAAATCAACACTCATAATAATAACCATCTCCAAGAACAGAAGCCCGAAAATCCCAACCACTAGCGAATTGAGCCCCAAAGGACCCATCGGACCACCTTTGCCTGAGAAGCCACACCACCATCGTCACCTGTCTGGCACGACGAGCCAGTGTCGGTAGCCCCCATGGCCGAACAACTCGCACTCCCCCCACGATGTCAAATCCCTACCACATCAGATCTGCGAACCATGCCCCAAATGGAATCCATGGTTGTGCCGTCGAACTCACCAACCTCCTCCGTCGGTGTTATAGTTGGTCACCGGTGGAGATCTGGTGGTAACTAGTGTTGCTAGATGAGAGACTTGGATGGAGAGGGATGAAATTGAGGGGTAGGATGAGAAGAAATATAATATCAGGTCTAATCAAGGGATGAAGGGAGGATAGAGTAATCAAGTTAAAATAGGATAAAAAATTTTAACCTGATTTAATTATATTATCAAGTTAGGCTATGTTTGGTGCACATGATAGTATAATATAAGATAAGATGATAGGATAGTATAAGGTATGATAGTATAATTAATAGGATAAGACATAATCCTATCTTTTGTTTGATAACAAAATGATAAATTAGTGATTGTATAACATTTTTTTTAAGACCAAAATATCCTTTAGCATAAAAGTTAAAATAATTAAATAATAATAATAAAAAGCTTTATGGTAGTGGTGATGGTGGTGGTAGTGGTGGTGGTGGTGGTCTTTGGTGGCGGCGGTGGTCTTTGGTGGCGGCGGTGGTCTTTATCAAATGGTCCATGGTGGTGGTGGTGGTGGTGGTGGAGGTGGTGATAGTGATGGTGGTGGTGGTAGCGGCGGCGGCGGCGCGTGGTGGTGATGGTGGTGGTGGTGGTGGCACAAGCTAGACGAGTGATAAAAATGAAATTGAAGATAAGATTGGAATAGAAATCTTATCATGTCTTATCACGTCTTCTTGGAGGATAGAGTTATCACCTTAGAATAGGATAAAATGACTTGATTATTTCATTATACTATCAATTGAATGCACCAAACATTGAATAAGACCTGATAATATTAGCTTATACTATCATGTCTTCTTTATACGATGCACCAAACGTAGCCTTAAAGTATCAAATACCTGATAAGGTCTGATAGTATTAACTAATACTATCAGGAACTCTTTATCATGTCCACCAAACGTAGCCTCATGCAATTAGGTGATCTACAAACCCAATTTGCATACCTCTTGATTAATTTTGAAGAGACAAACTTTTTCTTTTTTTTTCTGTAAATGTTGAAGAGACAAACTTATTTATTAAAATTAAGGAATTTATAAAGAAAAATGATTTTAGGATCAACTTTTTTTTAATTGGGATTTTAGGTTCAAATGATAGATTTAGCAAAGGGAGGATGTATATACTTCTTATCAGGATTTTGTTTACTCTAACAATGTTATATTTAAAAAAAAAATCAAATGCTCTATTTTTAAAATATACTCTCCAAATACTGCCTATTTGTCAAATCTGTTATTTTTTATTGTCTGTTTTATTATTGATGATGTATAATTATTTGAGAAATACTTTGTGGCCTTGCTTATTGAAGCCCGAAAATTAATGGATGACCCACTTTCTTTTATTCTAATCAGGAAATGTTTTTCTTTTAATTAAGAGTAAATATACACTTTAATCTTTGAATATTTTGTAATATAACACTTTGGTCCTTAAATTTTTTTTAACAAATACATTAGTCTTTTATGGTTTAAAGTGATATAACACTTTATTCCCTGAAAAGGATTAACGTGATATGATTTGAAAATTTTAAAGGACTAATGTGTTTGTCAATTTTTTTTTAAGGACTAAAATATTATATCACAAAATATTTAGAAACTAAAGTATATATTTACTCTTTTATTAAAGTCTAACTATAAATAGAAATAGGGCTGCAACTTGGCTATACAATCCGGAACCTGTAGCAGCAGTGCTCTAATTATTTACACTACCAATAAAACAAAGTTAAATTCTCAAAGAAATATGAAAATTAGGTAGTAGCCCATGTATTTCATGAGTTTTTTTTTAAAGTTTTAATGTGTATTTAGAATATATTTAGAGACTTTATTTTTAGCATGTTATACATATGTAACATATTATGAATTAAACTATTTAAATTGCTAATATTTTATTTTAAAGTAATAAAAAAAAAAAAAAGATTTAAAAAAAATAGTACCTATCTGCTGATTATCTTCTCAAGAATTTTGAGATTTGATTGAGAAAAAATTAAGAAAATTAGAATCTCTCTTGATTGAAGAGACAATATTTATGAGATAATTAAAGATATTAGAGATATTAGAAGAAAAAAGCAAGAGAAATAAAAAATATGTCTTAAAAGAATGACATATGGAATGAGATAAACGTAAATACTCTATAAGAAGAGTACACTTAGAAATTTTCACACTATTATATGAATAGACTTTGATGTGTAAATTTCCTAACTTTCTTTTAGTTTATGTACAAGTGTAATTATCCCAACTCTACTCCTTTAGGTGAACATGTATAAAGAATGGGGCCTACAATATTAAGAAGTGTTTAGTTTGTTTTATATTTCCATTTTCAGTTAGTATATTTTTATACATAATTATACAAATGTTATATTATTTTTATTTTATTTTATATTTTTAAACTTTTTATGAAAAAAATTAAAAATAAGAAATAAAATAAAAATAAAATGATATTTTTATAATTATGAATGAAATCATATATCAACTAAAAATTGAAAAACCAAATGTCACCTTTTTAAGTTCATAATTTTTCCAACCATAGAATGAGAATTGACTTTTTAGGCTTTATAATTGAGACAAAGATCTCCACAGTAATTCAACTTCTTTTTCTCAATGGTGGAGGATGTGAAGTGTATTCTTAGACATATTGGAAAAAGGTTATCTTGAGTTGGTATGGTAAAAGGCAAAGTAAAATAAAAAAGAAAAGATTGAAATTGTAAATGAGGGAAAATAAAGACAAGTTTAATTTTTTTATATCATTTTTCTCTCATATTATTTTTTATATTACTCTTTATATCATTATTATATCACTTTTTATTTATTATTTTCTCTCACTAAATCATAATCATTCAAAAATAATATAAAAATGAGTGTATGAGAAAAAATGATATATGAACATAATTTTTCAAATAAAGATGTTGAAAACCATTTTGGGTAATTTTATGCAGCCAAAGCAGTTATGCTTTCTGCGACAAATGCTATTTGTTTAGCTTGGGTCAAACCTCGCTTTTGTCTCTATGTTTTCGGTGAAAAGAAAAGCATATTAATTAACTTTTTGGGTGAACATATATATTAATTAACTTAATCAGAGGAAGATGAGATCTGTTCCAATCGAATCATCTATCAATGTGATTAGCAGAGGACTATAACCTTTGGACAATGGTTAACGCTTCCATCTCCATGATAATAGGCATCAAATTATGTTAATAAACCTGCAAAAGAACATCCCAAGGCTCCTAAGTACAGCAATAGTGTTGGAGCCTAGAGGTCTTCTTTATTTTCCTCGTAGAACCTTTAATGTTTTGGTAAGGCTAAGGTTCATAGACCTAAATATATATATATATATATATATATATATATATATATATATATATATATATAACTGTAAGGAAGGAAACTCATCCCACACCCACAATACTGTGATATATCTGTCAATTTTGATCGCAGCCACAAACCCACAATTGGGTTAATCTGATACTCCTTCCATGCTGCTCTTGCTCCTTTATGGCAGAGCAAGAGATGAAAAATAATATAATAAAATAAAAAATAGAAAAAAAAATTAAAATTTTAATTTTATTAAATTTAGACAATCATTACCGTCTATATCTGCACAAAATAAATTAATAATAGATATTATAGTGCATGAATATTATACTGTATTCATACAGTACTATAATTTCATTTTAAAAAGAAAAACTGTTAAATTCTGACAAATCACATAAGATACCCCAAAATGTTTCAATTTTTTTACATAAAATGTTTCAAATATTTAGTATATGGGGGTTGGACTAGTACAACAAAATGCATGAGTTGCACTTGCACAAAGACTCAGCCGACAAAATATACACATGCAAGGAAGAAAGGGATTTGGACCAGAAATATTATTGGTCAAGAAACCATTTGTTTTCAGCTTATTGGAATGAAGTTTAAAGATACGTGACCCATCTAGCTTCTAATCTATAAACAAACACGCGTGTGACTAGAAAGAAGACCCTGCTTTTCAAAACCAATAGCTTGAGGATGAATTGGCAGCTAAGGGATTCATTGACCACCCAAAACTAAAAACTATTTTTATTTACTTCTAGAATATGCAAAATTTAATCATAGAACCTTTTATAAACTTTGAATTGATTGTTGTGAATCATCTTATTATATCTTTCTTTTCATATTGGTTATCATTGTTCCAAGAAACTCCCTTCATCCAATGAAGCTTTCATTTTATTCTATGAATGGGGTGGTTTGATGTACGGGTATGACACTCCTTGACCCAATTCCATCACACAATCATGTTATTCCTACACTCAACCCAACCTTACTCTTACATCTATTACTTTTGAAATAAAAAAATTAAATCAACTTTAGTTTCCTCCACTTTTTCTCTTTTTTTTTTTATTCACAAAGAATAAGTGTTGAGGAAGTGAATGTTTTGGGGATGTAGAAATAACACATCATATACTGAGAGCTATTATTGCACACCACAATTGAGGTTAAAGTTGACCCATTAAGGGAAAGACCGCGCAAGCCCCTCAAAAAGAAGCATGGCACACACTTGTATGTGTAATCTGAGGATGGAGTGACTGATCTACGGTAGTATAGATATAATAATAGAAAATGATTACGTGAAAGAAAACGTTGGCCAATCAGTCTCATAGAGAATGCACTTTCAGTGTGTTGCTGGGGTAAAAAGTAACTAAAAGGTCATCCAAGAGCATGCTGGCAATCATTAATCTTCAATGCACACACGAGCATTTAACATGGACAACATAGTATTTTTTAAGGTATGTGTGAATGATCCACTTTAGGATACAAATATGAACATGGCCCTTTAATTTCTGGAAAAAAATGTTAAATCTATAAGCCTTTGAACACTTAAAAAGTCATATAATCATATGATCTAATTGTCAAAGATTCGTTTTTCTTGCACTCATAATAAGTCAAGAGTTCTCATTTGAGATGCGCTCAATAAGCCGCTCTATATTGTGGGCATGTGCCACGATTTTAAACTCATTTTCAAACTTGGCACAAAAAGTCAGATCCAACTACCAATGGTATGCCAACATGTTGTAGAGATCGATATGTGCCAAATAAAAAGTCTCGATCGTTATGTACCAAAAAAAAAAGTATTGGTCGTTGAAGATGAGATATAAAAAAGGTGGTTAGAAATAAAAATAAAGAGATAAATATTAGTAATTTGTTTATATTTTTAAATAAATGTATATAGAAGAATTAATCTATATTTATATAAAAAAGGTTATTGTATAAGAAAGAAAAATAATAAAATATAATTATATACTAAATCAATTACAATCATCTCTAAAAATAATCGTGATCAATCATAATCTTAATCATAATTAATTGTGATCAATCATAATCAATTACGCTAACATTCTCCTTCAAACTCAAGTGGGTATAGAAGAAACTAACTTGAATTTGGAAATCAAAGTGTGAAGCCGTTCAGGATAATGAGTTTTGATGAACAGATCAGTTGGCTGGTCAGGAGTGCCAATGAAAATAAGACGAAGAGCAACACGAAGAATGTGTTGACTAATGAAGTGACAGTCAATCTCAATATGTTTGGTGCGCTCATTAAAAATATCATTGTGAGCAATCTGAATAGTATTTTTATTATCACAGAAAATAGCAGTGAGAGATGACTAATAAATATCAAAGTCTTCAAAAAGATAAAAATCAATGGATGTGTGCCACCAATGTTTATTTAAATTAGGAAAACATTAGAAAAAACCTTTTAATTAGAAATAAGTGGTCTTTTAGAAAATGAGTTTGAGTCAGTCGATTACGATAGGGAAGGTGTTAGACTTACTCCACTAATCGTCTGTCAATAAGCTTGGAAAACGGACCTTATGTTAGTTGTGCAAATTTTAATAATATCAAATATATTTATTTTAACCCTCTAAACAAAAGACTTTGTAATTATTTACTATTTTTTCATTTTTTTTTATTTTTGAAAAGAAATAAAAAACGAAACAACCAAATTATGAAAATTTATTTTTTTCATCTTGATAGAATAGAGATTCTGCTCCTACGTATCCTCGGGTGCAATGAGGAACTCAAAGTCACGTAGTTCTTTATAAAACAAGTGTGGGTTGATTGATTTTAATTAAGAGAAAAAAAAAAAAAATTTATTTGAAAACCAAATTTGTGCTCGCATAGGGTTCAAGTTAGCACAAGGCTACTCAATAAACCCTATGATCCAAAAGATAATGAAGATAGCATTCACTACTCAATCATCATCATTTGCCATTGTATTGATTAAAACTTTTTTTTATTTTTACTTTAAAGAATGCTTAAGGACAAACCAGTGATTACACAAATAATACATTATCATGTCATGAGCTAAGTGAATACCATAAGAATAGAGTAAGAGTCAAATTAATCACAATAACCACAAAGTAATTTTATTATTATTATTATTATTAACAGTTTTCAGATTTTTCTCCTCTTTTTATTTTTAATGTTTTATTTTCATTTTTTTTTTAGCAGAAGGGACAGATTCCCTTTTGGATTGATCAAAAACAATGGGCTTCTAGCCCACATGCTGCAGCAAGCTTTTAGCAAAGAAGAAAGGAAAGTCCCAAAGCTAATGCATTTGAAAAGCAAAAAGAACAGAGAATGCTCTAGAGAAATCACCAGAGCACAGACCAGGAGAGGCAGCGGGGAGCTCGACGGTGGCGGGCTTGCGGCGCCGGCGTGCGGGCGGTGGCACTGGTTTAGGCGAGCTTGGTCGCGATAGGGCGGATCTAGCGCGCGAGTCGGACGGCGCTGGTGCGGGGTCGAACCACGCGGTTCGTGCGATGGGGGCGGCGGCTCGGACGGAGGTCTCCGGGTTCGTGCGGTGGAGCGGGCTGGGACGGAGGCTATTCGTGCCGTGGAGCGGGCCGGGACGAAGGCCGGGTTCGTGCGGTGGAGCGGCTCGGGCCGAGGCTCCGTTCCGTGTGGCGGTCTGCGACGTCGTTCGTGGCTCGGTGGGGAGGAGCGGCTCGCGTGGTTCTGGGTGGACAAAGGGGGATGCCGTGGTGGCGCGATGGTAGAGAGGAGTGGTGTTTTGGGTTTGGGAGTTGGCCGTACGGTGGCTTATGGTGGTTTCGGGTGGTGGACACGGTGGTTTGGGTGGTGGAGGACGTGGCTAGGTGACCCTTGATGGGGAGAGACAGTGGAGGAAAATGGTTGTGATGGTGAAGATGGTGGGTTTGGGAGGAGCAATGGTGGTTCCGTGGGTGTTTTTGCTTGTTAGAAAGTAGTGAAGAAAGGTGTATGGAGATGGAGGTGAAGTGGGGTGCTACGTTTTTGGTGGTTGGGGTGGAGATTGGTTGAGGTAGTGTTTGGGAGAGATGATGTGTGTGGTTGGAGATTGAAGATGAGGTTACAGTGGAGTTTGGTTCTTTGTTGCTGCTTATTGGGTATATGGTGGCTATGGAGGTTGGGATAAATTTGATGGTAGTTATTGATGATTGATAGGCACGGTTTGGAGGGATGAAGATGCTGAGAAGGGAGTGGTGGTCCTGACTAGGCTTACGGTTTGGGATTGGAATGTGATTGAGGATGGAAGGATGGTGAGGCCACGGAAGGGGGTTGTGTGCGGACGTGAATGGAGTTGATGGGGAGAAGGATTGGCTTGCTGAGGTGATCTGTGATGCTGGCTCTGGAGATTGAAGATTTTTCTTCTGAGAGCCCCCCTTTCCTTTGTATCCGAAAACACAGGCCCTCCTGTTCGAGGTGAAGAGGTCCGGGGTTGACCCAGAAAGGGGTCACCATGGCATTCCCTCATTTGTGCTTCTGCTCTCATTCCAAGCTCCTCCTTCCCCAATGCTAAGCTGCCTTTTCCCTTCCACTGTGAGCAGCCCCCAAGGTTCTCGAGTAGCTGTCAAAAGACACTAGAGAAAAGCTACTGCTTACTTGCCTTTTCTTTTTTTTTTTTTTTTTATTCATTTTTTCCTTGTAACAACAACGAAAGAAGAAATCGTCTGTTATTATTTAATATTTTTTATTTTATTTTTTGTTTTGTTTGTGTTTTTTTATTTGTTTTTTGTTTGCACCAATAAAAATAAACTAAAATGAAAACTGACCAAGAAAATAAAATGCTCACAACACTGCAATTAAACATTAATCCTTGATTAAATGACAAAATTTTATGGACAAAATTAGGTATCAACAAGAGATGACTGAGAAATATCAAAGTCTTCAATAAGTCAACGTAACCAAAGTATTTCAGATGTGGTGTCAGCAAGTGCCTAATACTCTACTTCAGTACTGGAGCGTGCAGTTAAAATCTGTTTCTTGCTTCGCAATGAAATAAGTGCATCGCCAAGATAGATACACTAGCCAGTGGTGGATCGACGATCGATGAGATCTCCACCCCAATCAGCATGAGAATAAGCTTGGAGGACTAACGAGGAGTTGGTTGAGAAATGAAGCACATAAAACAAAGTTCCTTTTATATCTCGAATAATACGAAGAACAGCAACATAGTGAGTAACGTAGAGCTGACATAAATTGACTGACTAAATGAATAACATATGAAATGTTTGGACGAGTAACAGTAAGATAAATCAAACTGCCAACCAACTACCGATAGATAGTAGGATCATCAAGTATAGTATCATCCAGAGGTGTAAACCTGACATTAGGTTCTAGAGGAGTGGACTCAGTGCGACTATCGGTGAGACTGACTCGAGAGATAAGATCCGAGACATATTTAACTTGAGAAAGAGAAATGTCATTAGTAGAAGAATGGATTTCAAGACCCATAAGGTAACTGAGAGGTCCAAGATCTTTCATCTCAAAATGCTGACTCAAAAAGTGTTTAAGGTCAGTAATATTAATAGTATCATCACCAGTAATAATCATATTATCAATATAGAGAAGTAACATACCAGTACCTCTATCAGTTTTACGAGTAAACAAAGCAAAATCATGGGTATTAGAGGAAAAACTAAACTAACTGGTAGTGCTTTGAAACTTAGTAAACTAGACTCGAGGTGCTTACTTGAGACCATATAAAATCTTTCGAAGACGGCAAACCTTATTTGGTGGACAAGTGAGGTGGGACCATGTATAATGCTTCTTCTTTCAAATTATTCAAGAAAAAATATTTTTCACATCCATTGGTTTCTTTGAACCAAGAGGTGGACGCATATAAACTTCTTCTTTCAAATCACCATTAAGAAAAATATTTTTCACATCCATCTGATTTAGATTCCATTTCTGAGTGGCTGCAACAACAAGAAGAGTATGAAATGAAGTGATGCGAGTAGTAGGTGTAAAAGTCTCCTCATAATCAATGTCAAATTTTTGAGTGAAACCTTTAACAACCAAACGAGCCTTATAGCGTTCAATAAAGTCATCAGAATGAGTCTTGATCTTAAACACCGATTTACATCCCACTAGTGCCTTACCAGAAGGAGAATCAATAAGGTCTCAAGTATTACTATTCTTCAAAGCCTGTAACTATTCTTACATAGCATGCTGCCAATGAGGATCTGTGGAGGCTTTTTGGTAGGACTGAGGTTCATATAAGTGAAGCATGGTAGAAAAACAATGATAATTACGAAGATATTACGAAGATAGGTAGGTTTGTTCCATGGTTGTTGATCCACTTTTATAAATAACATTTTCTTTTACTTTTCTTTTCGGGTCGTCTAAACTAGAGGTCTTATCCTAGTTGGACGCTCAAAAGGAAGAGATGGTGCAATGGTAGGTGCAGGATCGATGTTTGGAACAACGTCATTAGGAGTGGATGGAACATCAGAAGTAACTGGAAGCTCACTAAAGGAACTAACATTAGAATCAATAGGAAATAGATCAACAAAGAGCTTAGTGAAAAAAAGAGTTGAAATGGAAGAGAAAGACTTGAACTTCAAGAGTGAAGAGAACATGATGTCTTCCCAGAAGATGACATGACAGAAGATACGGATGTGTTGAGAGATTGGATCGCAATAGCGATAACCCTTATGTTCAGTGCCATAACAAAAAAGTAACAGAGATATGTTCGGGGCTCAAGCTTAGTGTACTCATGGGATTGAATGAGAACAAAACAAGCATAGGCAAAAAATTTTAAGAGAGTTGTAATATGAAAAAGTATGGTGGAGACATTCAAAGGGAGATACATTACCTAGAACAGAAGAAGGAAGACGATTGATGATATAGACAACAATGACAATGGCTTCACCCTAAGCACGTTTAGGACAAGAGGAGAAGATGAGCATAGCTCAGACAGAGTCAAGGATATGATGGTGTTTTCTTTCAGTACAACCATTTTGCTAAGAGGTACCACGACAAGAAAACTCAGGGAGTGTACCCTGTTCAGCAAGAAAAGGTGAGAAGTTTTGAATCACGATATTCATAAAGCATTAGCACGATGGAAACTTTAATTATTTTTTAGAAATAGGTTTTGATCATAGTAGCAAAATTGATGTAAATTTGACGATGTTCTGAACTATTTTTCATTAAATATATTCAAGTAAAATAAGAAAAATCATCAATAAATATTACAAAATATCGACCTCCCATAATTGGTGTGGGGGCAAGCTCCCAGACATCAGAATGTACAAGGTCAAAAGGAAACTTAGAAATAGAGGTACTTTTACTGAATGAAAGTACAGATTATTTAGCATTTTGACAAGAAGTGTAGTGAAAAGACTCATTATTAACCGAACCTAGAGCCCCTTGAGATAAGAGGAGACGTAGCTTCCCTAGAAAACTATGAGCAAGACGTTGGTGTCACAGTTGAATGGAGGACGAGGCAGATGTTGCGCAAAGATTTGGGACAAAAGGGACATGAAGGTTGGTGAGCTCAAATAGCCTTTCGACTTTACATCCAGTTCCTATGACTTGTCCTGCCCATGGATTCTGCACACAACAACCAGAAGAAGAAAATATGACTTCATAACCAAGGTCACATAGTTGACCAACAGAAATGAGATTGAAGTTTAATTTGGGAATGAGATATGCATCAGGTAAGCTAAGAGTGGGTAAAGAGACAGAACCCTTATAACTAACATTCAAATGAGATCCATTGGCTATATGTATAGAAGGTGCAATATCATTAACAGATAGGGATGAAAAATACTGAGATGTGGACGTTATATGGTTACAACAAGTAGATTCAAAGTAACATCTAGTATTATATGGTGTGGTTGATAAAGCAGAATAAGTATTACCAGAATTGGATAGTAGACGCTTAAGAAATGACACAAGATCATTAGTAGAAAAGGCAACTTGGGGTGTGGCTGAAGAACCTGGAGATCTATTAGCAACAGTAGCAACAAGCACAGATATAGAAGAACTGGGATGATGTTGAAACTTGTTCTAATCAGACATTGGAGGACATGTGGGATAATTCTCAATCAAGTGTCCTAGTCTTTAGAATATCTACAACATTTGGGGGCAGTGAGCACAATTGAACGGGACTAAGCAATGTCTGGTTTCTCTATTATACCAAGGAAGAATGCAAAAACTGATTTTTCGAAGCTGAATTAACAGAAAAGAACCTAAAAAATAGAAAGATCTCACTGAAAAACCTTAGGAAGGGTCTGGAACGGTGTCTGAATAGAAGTTTGGAGCAATGTCTGAACAGAGATATGAAACAATATTTGAAATTGAGTCTGAAATCTAAGACAGAGTCTGGAGTCTGGAATCTATGATTGGACCGAGAGCCTAAACTCTCTAATACTAAGTTAAAAACAAAAATAAGGAGACAAATATTAATAATTTGTATATATTTTTGAATGAATATATACAAGAAGATATTTATACAAGAAGACATTTATACAAAAAAAAATATTTTATGTACTAAATCAATTACAATCATTCCTAAATAATCATAATCAATCATAATCTCAATAATAATTAATTGTGAGCAATTATAATCAATCACGCTAATAGTGAATAGAGTGCGCTTGCCAAATGCTACTGTTATATGTTAATTAAGGTCAATTACTAGGATTTGCTGTAAGCAGACATGTTCATTTACTGCTGGATTGAAATATTAGCTGAAAGTGAGATTCAATGCACAATTTTAGTGTTAAACTATAGAGGATGACCAAGTGGGAAACCATATGCTTTTTCCAAGACTCCTATCATTCAAGCCAATATATTGTTCAATGTACTTGGTTTCTTTGACAAAGTGGCTGGAGACTTTGAAAGTTGAAACAAAAAGGTTTCAATCCACCATTTTTTTTCCGTGCTGAACGTGAAAGCTATATATTGTTGGCTAGTATGACACTCTAGTACCGAACCAAATTTTGCCTACTTACACTCATACTCATATTTCTTTGCTTTCTTTTCCTGGAAATGCTCGTGGAACAGTTAAGGGAAGGGCTGAGTAGAGAAGAATAATGGATTTTTTTTTTTACTTCATTTTTGGTTGGGGTGTGAGGGGAAAAGAGAAAGGGGAAAAAAAAAGAGAAAAAAGTCAATGGAGGAGAAAAATATAGGGAAAAAATGAAAAGACTAAAAAATGAAGCCAGCTACCAGCTCACTGGGCCAAGGCCCAGCTCAATGATGGAAGCCCAACCAAATATCTTGTTGGGAGTACTGAAATATGAAAATTATGAGTATGGGAGTCGTGAGGACCATTTATGTCTCTTAAACCTGAGACTTGATTTTGTCAATGTTAGGCTTGGCTTTGGTTTTAACCATGGTTGAAAGGATCCAATTAAACTGTAAAATTATAAATAACATTGTTCTTTTTACTTTTCTTTTCGGGTCGTCTAAACTAGCAAGTGCGTTAGTTCCTGCTTGCATACCTTAAATTTACTATATGGTACGTAAAAAATCACTAGGCAGTAACATCATTTGTACCTCACTACTAATGACGGTGAGTGAAGACAAAAAAATGTTCTACAGTAGAGTACCTTAGGAAATCAAGTCAATGAAGTGAAGTTAGAAAAAACTTCCTTGATGAAGTACGGAACGGGCAAAGGTTCAAATAGGCAGGTGAAGTTCTAGAGTGGAAACACATTAGAGGTGATATATAAGCTTAGCTTGTTTGGTAAGCAGAGAGAAATATGAAATTATGAAAAAGAAAAAAAAGCTTTTCCATCTCTAAACAAATAAGCATATACAGAAGCCTTTCTTATAAATTCTGGAACCAACTGTACTCATGACTAATTCCAATCTTTGACTAACTTCATGACAATAATACTTACAACTTGAAAAAGCAAAATCTTCAGTTAGTAGAAATGCTTGTAATATGACTGATTGGCCGCCCATTAATGAGTTATAAATTAGAAAAGACGATAATTTTATAAAAACCTCAGGAATTCCAGAGGAGGTTTTTGCAGAAATATTTCTAAGAAAAACAAAATCTCTTTATAAGAGATGGAAACATCAGTATGCAAGCATAACACCTAGTTTCATATTTATCCTTCATGATCCCCCCCCCCCCCACGACAAAAAATTAAAAGTAAGTGCAATTTGTGTGAGAGAGAGGTAGAAGTAGAAGAATTATTCAATTGACCATATAGAGTAACATAACATAGCATAGTATAATTGCATTAACTTTGGCAATCTGCAGTTCTGCATTCAATTATTAATTTAATATCATAGCAATGTCCCAAAAAATCTCACATTTAATTTAACCAACAACTCTCCACAAAACATGATAACGAAGCAGCTTCCGGGTGGTAGCACGGGCCCCCGATGAGTCGTTGTGGTACCAACCCACCGACTTTTGAGCTTCCATAACGATCTGGGTAAGACCTGGTATGCAGCAACACCCAAAGAAGCATAAAAGGAAGAAAGAAAAAAATGGGTAAATGAAATATGAAAAATTGATGCCAAAAAGTTGCTAAAATGAACGGAATTGAAGTGTGATGACATACTTTGTGTGACGGTTTGCTTGTTGTGGCGGATATCGTGGATCGTAGAGGAGATTTTCCAATACAAAGGGCGACCAATGTAGAAGAGAAGGAGAAGCAGCAGAACCACCATCACAATGCGGAAAGCAATCCTTGATGTGGCTGAAGAAGAAACCATTGAATTGAATTGGGTTAACTACGCTTTTCTTCTCTGCTACTTCAACTCTGAGTCTTTGAGCTTTTGTCTTCAGTTCTCAGACAAGAACAACAGTGTGCACTGTACCACACAAGACCCACTGGGATATTTCTGGTACTAGAAAATTTTATTCGCTTACATCTTTACAAATTTTACTGTTTAATTACCATTTAGTCATTTCTCATTTGTTATACATCTTCATTCTATTTATACCGCATAATGTATCTCACTTTTTTTTCATCTTGTTTTGCTCTTCCTTATAATGACTCTTGCCACGTCACTCATTTATTATATTTTACTAAAGATAAGTGAATTAAAATTTCTTATTCCTTTTTTGTTAATGTGTGTTTTAAACTTTTAACACAGCTTTTAGCCCGTTAGGATAAGTCTTTTTTATATAAAAAAAAACACCTATTTTTTTAAAAATAATTTAACATATTTTTAAGTATGTTTGAATGTCACTTAAAAAAAAGTAAAAGTAAAGAAAAAGTACTAAAACTACTTTAGCTTCAAAACTACTTAATTATGAAGCTAACAATTATTTGCTTCTAAAAAAGTTGAAGGAAAAGTAATTTTTAAATATAATTTCATGAGAGTACTACTAAAATAAGCACTTCTTAAATATTACATCTAAATGCAAAACATCTCATTTAAAAAAATACTATTAAAATAAGAAGTATAAAAAAACGTTTTTTTAAAAGTATATCTAAACAAACCCTTTAAAGAATAAAATAAGTACTTATTACTCCAATGTAAACAAAAAAAAGTATTTATTACTTTTTATTAAATTATTCTAATTACTTAAAGAATAAAGTAGTAAATGTTATTTAAATTTTTTAAAATAAATGTTACCCAAACTTTTAAGACATCATACACTTCTAATTTTTATAAAAAATTTATTTTTAATTCTTTAAGTTGTAATATAAAGGCATACATTAATCATTTTTTGTTTCTTTAATAAAAGCATGGGGTTCATCCTGTTTTGAAAGTTTTTACTTAAGCACTTTATTATATTTTGATAAATTAATCTCTTACTTATCGGACATAGAATATTCTGAAAACTCAAAAATATTTAACAGCTTTAATATTATTTTTACACTATTTTTATTACATCATTATTGTACCATTTTCTTTTAGATACTGTTGTTATGCCCTCTAGCTCTATTCAACCTTTGGATAGTTGAAATCTGTAGGATATGTTAGTAGTTTAGGGTGTTACTATGGTACATCCTGTTAAATTTGGGTGTACTATACACCCTTAATTTTTACCTGCAACAGCAGGTTATTTTTTGGGTAGATTGTTTCTTTTTTTTTTAGACATGTTACTATTCACGCCAGAGGAAGGTCAGATGTACTGTTCATGCCGAAACACTGTTCATACTGAAAAAATATTGTTTATGCTAGGAAAAATATTGTTCATATCGAAAAAATACTGTTTACGCCGAAAAAAATATTGTTCACTCCAGGAAAAATATTGTTCATACCAGGAAGCACTATTCACTATAGCGTTATTCTTGTTTTACCTTTTTACCGCCTTATCAATAATCAACTTTATTTTTTAAAAGTTGCATAACTCTATGAGATAATATCAGTTAAAATAATTTCAGTTAAAATTATACTAGTCTTTTATTTTTTTTCATAAATAACTGTACATATTAAAAATCTTACAGTATGTGTAAAATATTGCCAGTTAAAATCAGTAAAGTTTTTTGTATGCACGATTGTTTATTAAAAAAATAAAAGATTAGTACAATTTTAACTAGTATTATTTTAACTGGTATTATTTATACATTTATGCAACTTAAAAAAATAAATAATATAACCTGAAAAAAAAGTGATGGCGCTCTTGGTGGTCGGCAATGGTGGATAGTGGTCGGCCAACGACAGATCGATGGTGAAATCATAAAAAAATATAAAACTAAAAAAAACTTATAAAATAAAATAAAATATATAAAACAAAAAAAGGAAACACTCGCTTTAGCAGTTTTTCTAATTAATCCAAGTCATTGATTATTTTTATAATTAAATCAATGGCTTGGATCACATGGTGTACTATACACCCTCCTTTGGAGGGTGTATATTAGAAATTGCCAGTAGTTTAACTATAACGTCCTACTTCTTAATTAATTTTAAATTATATAATTTAGAAGTTACTATTTTACCAAAATATATTATATTATGTTAACGGATTAAATTTTTAAAAGATAGTATTTTACATACGGATATTTTTTAATTGATTATCTATATATAAAAATGAGGCTTACAAAAGCTTTTACATAGTGCTACAAATTTACGTATTTATAACTTCAATACTATATCTACTCAAGAGTCCCCAAAAATAGCAGCAAAGACATAATCTTCTAGCTCTGAATATTTATATAACTAGTCGCTCACGACTTTTATTCGGAACTCTTACTTTTGGAATTATCTGAAATGTTACACCACAAAAAGAATGAGATAAAAATCTCAGTAGGAATATGCAAAAACATGTAATATAAATTTACTATCCATTCTTTACAATGCTCTATTTCTAAAACCATAATTGAGAGTCCACAAATTAATATTTCAGAAATAAAATAGATAAGTAATAAATAGTGCAAAAAATAATAGTAAATATTTTCTGACAAAAGTATAAGAGTAAGAAATTCTATAAAAAAAATGGTAAATCTCAAAATAATCTGGTAAAGATATAAATATCATATTTAATGCTAGATAAAATAACTCAATATTGAAAAAGTAAATAATTCATAATTTCGTATAAATAAGTAACTGATTGATCTTTTCTCAATGCTTCTCAAAATTCTTCTTTTCATCATTTTTTTATCATCCCATTTCAATACTCTTAATCAAATGTGTCTCATTCTCTTGATCAGGACTTCCCCTAATCCTCTCACCATGACTATAATAATTTGATTAAGGTATCCCCCAATCTTCTCACCATGACCACAATCATTAAAAATGACAAAGACGTTCCTTGATCCTCTCACTGTGGTAACAATAATTTAACCAAGACATCCCTTGATCCTCTCACTATAGGCACGATAATAATCTCTGGTTGATTAAGGCATCTCTTAATATTCTCACCACGGCCGTAATAATTCTCTTTTGCACATTTATTCATTTTTATTCATAGGACGATATTTCAAAAATACTTCCTTCATAGAACAATATTAACCATAAAAATAAGCTTGTATTAACATAGATATCATTATAATAAGAATACTGATAAAGAACGTTAATAATAATCAATAATTAATGTATCCAATATAAAGAATAGCATAAAATAACTTATAATTAAATGAAAGATTGATAAAAAAGAGTTAAAAGAATAGTTCATAAGAGATTAATTATATTTAAAATCTCATTTTTAAAGTTTTTCTGTCAAAACCGTTATCAGAATAACAAAAGTGTTATCAGAATAACAAAATCATTATCAGAATAACAAAAGTGTTATCAGAATAATAAATTCGTTATCAAAATAACAAAAGTGTTATCAGAATAACAATCTTACTGTTATTCGAATAACAAAAGTGTTATTCGAATAACAGCTTTTAATTTAACTTTTGAAGTGTTTTAATGAGTAGGGATGGAAACAAGTCGGGTCGGTCAAATTAATTACTTTCACCATTTATTTGAACAGTCGAAAGATGTTACAAATATTTGACTGAACTCTGGCACATTTTACTCAAAAAGAATGGCCTTTTTTTTGGGTATCCTAAATTTCTGACTGATTTTTAAAAGAAGTCTTCTAATGAAATTCAAAATAAAATACATAGAAATTAGCTGTTTTTTAAGAAACCATGATTTATATTAAGGTTTCTAAATAGGCCAACAGGCCCATGCCTTCATATATGCCTCAAATAGGCCTAAGCCTTTAAACAGGCCTTGAAAGGCCATTGAAAAATAAAATAAAATATAATTTTATAAATAAATATAAACATGCTGGCCTAATAGGTCTAATATCATGACTTTGTTGAGAGGTCGTATGGCTTACTATTAAATGAAACAAAGGCTTTTAAAAAGCCTCAAATGAGCCTCACTTCATTTTCTAAATAGGCTAAGGTAAAAGTGGGATCAAAGCCTTAGAGTGGATTTTGAGGAAAAATGTGTTTACCTGGTAAAACAAGGTTCAGTCGTTCTCGTAATCATTATTTGATTTTAAGTTTTCATAAACGAGGCTTGCCATCTAAATGAAAAGCTAACTTTAGAATGGTGACAGCTTTAGGTTGTGGCCTATTTCCATCCCTAGCAATGAGGTTGGAGAGGGTGGAGTTGAAGATGGTGGAAGGGCAGAGGTTGATTTTTAGCTTGGCTTGGCTGTGTTGTGACGGGATTGGGGAAGCTGCAATGTTATCTATAGAATCCTTCCCTGGTAGCTTAACGTAAGAGAATGAGGTAGGAGATGACAACATGTGGTTACCTGGCAAAACAAGGTTCATTTCTTCTTCTCGTAATCATTATTTGATTTTGCTTTTTATCAAGTTTTCATATGTAAACTTGTTCATGGCTTGCCATCTATATCCAGCAATCATATTTGGGCAAGCTTAACTCTTCTTTATTAAATGGGTGTAACCTATGAAGCACGGACACGCCGTTGTTGAGGTGTGTCCGCGTGTCGGACACGTGTCAGCGTCAGACACATGGAAACACTCGTACGACACACGTGTCCTACGTATCAGAATGTGTCCGATTAAAAAGATTATTTTTTTCAAATTAGACACGTCTCAGACACGCTTGGACACGTCTAGGACACGACTTAGACGCGATCCATTAATTTTTTTTAAAAATACTTTCCATGATTAACGTTCAATTAGTAAGCTCGTAACTCACCCAAGCTCAATCACATAACTAATGTCCTAAGTCACTATTTTCACACATTAGTATTTTAAGTTTTATCTTTTCATACATCACTATTAGACTTTTAAGTTTTATCTTTTCACACACCACTATTTTCATATGCTTTTTCTACCTTTATTTGTACCAAATCGTCCACTTCGTCATCATTGAAGCTTGCTTCATACCAATATTCTCTTTAGGTAATTTTTTTTATGCACATGTACTCATTCATAGTTAGTTCTATTTAGAGAAATTGGTTTAAGAGATTTTTTAGAATATATCAATAATAATTATGCTCCATATTTTTTAGGAGGGACTTATTAGATAGTAAATATTGGTACATATGACATATATTAAGAAGATACTATAAATATTTAAACTTATAGAAATGATATTAATGAATTATGAAATTTTTTACTTAAATTTTGTATATATATATATATCTTCAGTCCGTATCCGTGTCCTACAATTTTTGAATTTGGTATCTCTCCATGTCTGTATCTGTGTCGTGTCTCGTGTCCGTGTCTGTGCTTTATAGGGTGTAACACTTGTTTACGTATGAGTGCATATAGCTCCATTGTTTGCCTCCTAGTCCAATTATTTCGTTGCACCTATTATTCGTAATCGTTACTTCAACATTCAAAGTCTTCCAAGAGTCCTCAACTGCCACTTGTTCCTTGATGATTTCATTCTTCTTGCTTCATCATATTCTTTTTATTCCATTTCATCAATCTAGTTCTATTGGAATTAATTGGTTTGATTAGTCACAAGAAAAAAGAAACCAAATGGAAACTAGAGTTTTCACTCTAACTGCATCGTACTGATTCTCCATTTTCTGATATTTTAGTTGCTTTGTTCGAATAATAATCTTATTATTCAAATAAAGTGTCACATGTGGCAACTTATTAGCCAAATTCGGAGCCTGTACTTAGATATTGTGTCTTATTGTCATCATCCGAAACAGCACAAGCCTTGCCGCTATGTCACTTGGGAACCCCCTGAGCTACCTTTTGTGAAGCTTAATATTGACGGGAGCTCTCTTGGAAACCCCGGACAAGCTGGTTTCGGTGGTATATTACAGGATCACTTAGGGCAGTGGATATCATGCTTTACAGGTTCCTGTGGCATATCTACCAGTCTTAAAGCTGAATTATTTGCCATTTATAATGGTCTCCGTAAAGCTTGGGAAGATGGCTTCAAATCCGTCATCTGTGAATCTGACTCACAAACTGCTTTGCAGTTAGTCCAACAGGAAACCAATTCTTTACATCCTCATTTCCCTTTGATCATGTTAATTAGGGATCTAATAGTTAGAAATTGGTCTGCCTTTTGAATTTCGCCATACTCTTCGAGAAGGTAACTCCTTATTTTTTAAAAAATACTTGATTGGCTTGCCAAATACTGCTACGCATGCGGATAGTTTTCTATCTTGGAGTCATTGTCCTCCACAGCTTAACCCTCTTATGCTTGCCGACATATCAATCATTTGCTCATTTGAGGCTTTAGTTTTTTGCTTTGTTCTTGGTCTTTGTTTTTCTTTTCTGCTGTATCAAAAAAATAAAGTGTCACATGTTAGCCTTATTTATTACAACATTTATATTCTTATATCAAATAGTACATACACCATTTTTCATACCCCATCTAATACCATTTATTATACATATTTTTTTTATCACTTTCTCTCACTCAATCACATCTCCTTAAAAATAGTGTGAACAATACTTACACCCATTTTTAAGAGTGTAAGATAATCATTTTTGTATTTATTAACCCTCTATTCAAATAATTCTTTTTGTTTCACGTGTATATGTGCTCTGTGACTCATTTATTCAAATGACTATAATTTTATTTGAATAATGAATTGTTTTATAGGCATTTTATATTTTCTGTGTTCTTTATTTTTTGGTATTAATATATTTGGGAATGTTACATTAACAAATGCAAAATGAATTGGAAATATGTTTAAATATCACCACAACCACGAGAGAAAAGAAAATGGTCTTGAGAGAGAAAAATGTATAAATATCACCTATTGGAAAATGGAAATTAGATTATCATCGTTGATACAATACAAAGCCCAAAGTAAAGACCGCATATTAGCCTTGCGGTGAATTGGGCTTCCATATGCATTAAAGAACAGATCAAGGAATAGTGCATTATTAGGGACTACATTAGTACATTTACAAATATTTGCCAAGGCTTATTGTACATCCACGATAAGCTTACAGAAACAAGGTATAAATCAATGTAACTACGTTTGGGACTCTTGCTACAGTTCTGGGAAAATAGGGATGAAGATCACCTGTTCCTAATTCTTGTCCTCTTCCTTGTTTCTCCACTTAAATTTTATCAAGTAAAATATAAAAAAGAAAGGATCAGAGTATATAATTAAGTTTAGAACACTTGACAAAATTTATGTGAAAAGACAGAAAAGATGATAGGAATTAGTGACAGGTGATCCTCATCCAAAAAATAAGGGGGCAGAAAAAGATGCATAAATTCCATATAGAGACCAAAATATATGGACCGAAACACATGTACAAGGAACATGTGCTACATATAATAAAAACCTCTCCTACGAGTTCGACCTGCTCTTTTATTTGGAGGAGCAGGGGCTTCATCACTTCCAGGAAACTCCCACCTAACAATGTCACCATCCCAGGCCGAAGTGATCATCAATGGATAGAAAGGATGCCAACTACAATCTCGTACAGGTGCCTCATGATGGTCAAGTTTTGCTACTTGAGCTCCAGTCACCTACAAAGAATGAACTACATTTGTTAGACACTGATGTCATCTGATAAGAACCAAAAAGAAAAGGATGTCCTTCATCCAAATGCAGTAACTGTTAATAAAATATCTAAGCAAATTCTATTTACCAGGTCATATATATATACAGATGAATCACTGGACCCGGTGTAAATGTACTTTTGACCAGTGCTACAACAAGAAATACACAACATGAGTTAAAATTCACATTCTTCGACATGGAACATTATCACAATAAAACCAATACTGAAAATTTGTTAACAAACAGATGTCACTCATCTATTTCAATCAACTAACAACTAGAACTAAAAACAATAATATAAGTTTGCTAAACATAGCTTTAGATTGGAAAAGGATTTATCAATTCCACCACGACTGCCACCTCAAGTCAAAGAGTGTATCTTCCACCCAGATTTCTAAAAGCGTATAGGGGTTTGGAGCTAACTTTTTAAAAATGACCACAAGCAGGAAAAATCAAGTGGATTCTTCCATGAAAGAAATATCCTTTCGGTAACTTTAGTCCCAAGTCCCAACACCAGTGGAAACTTGTTCTGGTCATTCAAATCTGGCTTTTATAATCTAATGGCACAATAAGATGTACAAATTATCAAAACCATGAATGACAATTAAACACACACCCACATCCTAGCCATTCAGCAAAACATATTCAAGTCACTGTATGGAATTGGTTCATTGTTGTAAAATATATAGCTAAAAGAAATCTGAAATATCATAAGCAATTCAAAACCCAAATATTTTGGATAAAATGGAATCTTATATCATGTAAAAGATCAGTGATATACCAGAGTGAGGAAATTGCAAAAGTACAAGTTACCTATATGATGGTGAGAAATAACAGCGAATTAGAGTACGCAACACTGAGTGGCCTTTATATGTTGCCAATGACTGGTCGTGGGGATGCTTTAAATTTCTAGCATATTCCGGGTAGTCCATCCACCGGTAGTCCCAATCCTCATCTCCAAGCCCCAGACTGTTGATTTAAGTAACAAACATCATTAAAACACACACCACAGATTAGGAAAAACAAATAAGAATTGGAGTCATTTTCTTCATTTTTCTGGACTTCTCCAACATAAAATACCAAGCCCAGCTCAAAAATCATTATGATGAGTACACACACACAAACACACATTCATGTGGAAGAGGAGTTATGCTTTACAATTATTAAAAACTGTGATGAATAACCGTACAATATATTAGAGCTCTGAAAAGACAAAGTTCAATTTATACAGCATCAGTAAATTACAGTCCGGTAGTACACAACAATTCTCAGTTCAATTTTGTTCACAAGACAACCAAAATCAACATTTACAAGGGATTAGAAATAGAATCAATCAGATTAAATGTAACTTCCAAACTCAATGAGTACTTCAGGGCTTTGTAGAACTAGATTACATAAAACTTATTTTTCAAATTACCAATTAGTACTACTTTTGGATTGCCAAACAAAGAGGCCTTATTGTAATTGAGTTCTCAGTTAAAGGTAGTATTGAATTCAAATATGATTGGCCTGAGTTATTTTCTTTTACTATTCTTCTTTTTGTATTCTTTCTTTCCTCTACTTCTATCTGTCTGAAACTTTGATTCTACCACAGAAATAGCGTTTCAAGTAGGGTATTGGAGAGGAAATCAAATTCATTTGCATAACTCCATATCAAACTTAACAAAGAGAGGGATAAAACAGACTTTGTGGCATTAGAAGACATCTTCCGTATGTCCCACAATTTGGTGGTTTGATCTTTTCCATTAGAAATTAAATAACGGCCATCCCCACGGCTATCAATGAATGTAATGCCTTCTAAATGTCCCATTAAGATACCAGCTGGTTGTCCTTTTGTAACAAAGCAACGCCTATCCCAGACCTGCACAAAGTCATAACAGCCAAGATTTCCATTGCTGAGTAATAATTGCAAGCAGAAAAACCAAAGCCATGTATTGGAAATAAAAGGCTTGAAAATTATTAAGAGTGTAGATGAGCAGCTACTTGAGAGCCAATTTTTAATGTCAAGCTCATAAACAAAAAACATTGTCCTTGAGCTTGAGAACTTGTGAGCTCTACTGCAACAAGATTCATAAATATATTTACTATATTATTATATATATGTCATGTTTAACAAAATACCGAATATTTTATAGAGAACTTGTGCTAAGTTTTCAGCATAAGCAAAACATATCCAAGCCTTGTAAAGCTTAGTTCATTGAGTTACTAGATTTCAGCAATATTTTTATTGGTGCAATGGCATAAATGCAAGCAAGCCTAAACAACCTGACAGCTTACTATAAAAAATGCACAACTGATGACTGCCATCAACAGTAAACTCTCGTATTGTCCAACAATTGAGCTCTTGATATTGTCAAACTTTTTGTTCTCTTCAGCAAAGTAGCTAATCCATTAATCTAAAACTCATCAGTTACCACATTAATTTTTACAAACCACATCCATTTTTCACCAATTAAATGATGACTAGTAATAAATATGCTAATAACCACATCTCCATTCACTTCACAAGCAATATAGGCAAGCAATAGAAAACCTAAGATGGTCATAAAATCAGCTATACCACAAGTTCTAAGCATTTGATAAAAACTCTTATAAGCTTGAATACTTAAAAATTTCATACTGCACTTCGAAGAATGAATCCCCCCCCTCCCCACCAAAAAAAAAGCAGTAACTGTGGAAGATACCCATGAAGCTTATGGCCTAATTGGGCCAAGACAAAGTAAACAGACTCACAGCAAGACATTACAAAAAAATAAAAAATAAAGAAACCGGAAGAACACCAATATGTTGCCTTCATTTTACACTTTGACCAAAGTTAATTAAAATCTATGAGGAGTATTTACTCATCTCATCAATAATGGAATAATGATATGCATTAAATGAAAACATCACTGCCAACATAGATATCTATGGATATTAACAAATTCCAATAACTAGAAAATGAAGTTTACCTTGCAGAAACTATCATCACTTCCGGAATATATGAGATGGCCAGATTCATCAGCAAAGCACACAGTGTTAACATCAGACTGCAACATAAAAAGGCACATCAGATATGATCCGCCTTCATAAGGCAAGTATAAAGTTACCTTCAATTGATATCCTTATACATTTGAAGAAATTTTTTTTTAATTATTCAAAACAAGCAACTAATTATAACGAAAAAAAAAAAAAAATATATATATATATGATACCAAGTGAGCAGGAATTCTAAGGCTAAGCTTATCTGCCCCAAGATCATATACACATATAGAACTATCACTAGTTGCAGCCACAAGCTCTTGTCCATCCGTTGAAAATTTGATAGAGAAAATCCCAAGTTCATCCTCATCATCATCAGAAGAGAAATTTAATCCATAATGAATTTCCTGCAATAAAAGAAGGGTTCCTGAATGTAAAGCCACAGTTATACAATTTTTGGATGTGTGTGCCTTCACACACACGCACGCACAGAGAGAGAGAGAGAGAGAAAGACAGATACATTATGCATAATATTTTTAACGTTGGACATTTAAAACACAAGAAGAAATCCATGCATGTTTCTTACTTAATAACAATACAAACAAAAAGGTTTTATGTATCTTTGGCAATGAACATTACAAATTTTCCCATTCTATTTGCGAGGTTGGACAGACCTCATCTGGTGACCTACAATTCAACAGCAGTAGGAGCATTTCCATGACAAAATAACAAGCACTTCATTAATTTACAAATTTGAATTGCTAAAAAAGAAAAAGAGGAGCCATTTTTTGCAGTAGTAGATCTCATAAGAAAATTCCAGAGTACATTTACATTAATTGCAAGGAATATAATTATCACACAACTAGGATAAAACCACAAATGTAACATCGGCTTACTCGCTCCTCTATAATATTATAAAAAAACTATTAAACTATGTGTCACTGGACACTGGCTATTATGAATAGAAGTGAGAAATTTCCAGCACGTACTGTAACATTTGCTATTGACTCTGTTGTAGCAGATCCCACATTGACAATATGGATAATCGGTGACATGCTAGCGTAAACCTACAATAATTAATTAAAAATTTGTCAAATGTGAGTTGGGAGGAGTTAAAGAAACAAAGTAGTAAAGGATAACTCAAACTTCTATTAAGATTCACATGCCATGGTCAGAATTGGTCAGTTATACTAATAACAGGAAATTCTTCATCCTAGTAATGTCCATGAATACCACCTCATTCAACAATCAACTCAAACTTACAAGATAGCGTTGATCTGGCGAGAGAGATGTATCAGTAATTGTCCACCGCAAGTTTCTAGCAGAGATGTTCTTCATAACTTTCCAGCCCCTGTCAACATCATAGACCCTAATGTGGCTTCCCTGTTTTATAACAAAGCACAAACAACTTAAAGTGGAGATTTAAAGACCCTTTTGTCTCATAATTATAGTTCACACTTCACATGTACAAGGCTCTTCAATTTAACAGAAATATCATCTTCAGCTTCACATATTATTTATATATAACAGTGACAGTGATAATGATAATAGCAATAACCTGAAATCCAGCAATAAAAAGAGAACCATCAGCTGAAAATTGTGAAACATAGGCACGGCTTTTCATCCGATCCACGATCCAAGGACCTTTGGTAGGCAAGTATCGGCTTAAAACATGACAACCATCTGCTGATGAGAATCTCCCTCGGCCAGAATAATTACCTTCCCTACCTACTAACATTCTTACAGTTGATGCAGGTAATCTCATCCTACCAGGAACAACACGACCCAAAAGCTCATGGGGACTTGACCTAAGTTTTGTGAGGTGTGCAATTTCATGATCAAGACAACTTGTCCCTTCTCCATCTATTCCACTTGCGCAAGATTCATTACTGGCAATACCATCACTGCAGGTACTTGTATCTTTGTTCAACCGACTCATAATTTACTCTTTGCTCCTCTATGTGTCTATATCCAGCAAACAGCATCAAGTATAAGAAACCCTGAGCCAGAGGAATTTATTAATCACAAACACACAAAAATATGCAGAGCCCACTTATACTGCCCAAAAAGATTACAGCCATACCAGAAGATGGAACACGTAATAATTAGAGAATCTAATCATTTTGAACTGTTGCAAACCCAAAATGACTACTTTTTTTTGGGTGTCGAAAATGACTATTTATACTAGAATCCAGTGGCAATAGAGAACCTAAAAGGGCTATTTTTTTTTCAAGTTTAGTCCTTTTGATTGATGCAACAATAGGGTCAGTGAGAAAATCAAGAAAAGGAATTAATCAATAAAAAGAAAGGAACTTTAGTCCAATTCTGAGAATTAAAAGGAAAATGAAAATCCGGGTACCAAACTGCAGCTTATCAAACAGTTGAAGTAAAAATCAAATAAAATGAAAAGGGATATAGATGATTGAAGAATGAAGATTGATGATCACCTGTGATTGGAATATGAGTTTGTGTTGTGGGGATGATGCTACACGAATCTTGATTTACTTGCTTCCATTATCGTCCACCACTCTGTATGTATATGTGTGTATCAGAGCGTGTGTGTGTGATGAAATTGAAATGAATGAATGGTTGAATAGTTGAATCGTCAAAGCCCCTTTGGCGTTTGGCCTTTGCCTTTTGCTTGGTTTTTTCTCAATTTGCATACGTACACATTTTAGCAACACACTTTTTAAATATCTATTTTAATATATATTTTATTATTAATTCACTTCCTACATTTTAAAAAATTATTCAAAAAAATACAATAATATTTATTTTTAAGTCAATAATATAATAAATATTAAAAAGTATTTAAATAAATATATTACTAATATTTTTTATTTTTTATTATTCAATATTAAGTAACATTACCAACAATTATTGAGTGCTCTGCATCTAAAAAAATCATTATACTGTATAAAAATATAAGATATAAATATGATTATTGTTAAATATTATAAAATAAAAGTTTTTAAGTATCATTATAAAGAATTTTTAAAATTTATTGAATTATAGCTACTAAGATTTCAATAGTATTAATTATATGATTTTTTAAAATTATTTATTCTCCACATCTAAAATTAATTATATTCATCAACAAATCAAAATAATTAATTTTAACTTAGAAATGTAAACATTTATTTAAAAAAATAATTAAATATGGCTTAGTCACGGACCATATTAGGTTATAGACTTCTTTTATAAAATAAAATATAAAATGCTTATATAAATTTACATAAAAAAACATAAAACGTACAAACATGTATTGGTCTAAGTAGAAGAGATTCATGTTCATTAAATGTGGTATTAGGTTCAATCTCGGGATTCATATATATGAAAATAACATCGTTAAGAGGGATCGTCGCTTAGGTGTCTGACCATATCCTGTAAAATTAGTTTTTCATCTGTCAAATGATAAAATACTCAAAGAATATATATATATATATATAGGGAGTACATCTGGTGAGAGAAATGTTTATTGTGAAAGGTGAGAGGAGTAAATCTTGACCATTTGATCTTTCATGAATTGTCAAGATTAGAAGATAAATGCATATGACTTTTTTAAGTGGTCACATGACCTTCAAGTAACTTTTAATCTTGACCATCCATGTATGGTATCTTGTCAAGATTTCTTCAAGATCTCATAAAAACTCCTCTCACTAGATATGTCCTATATATATATATATATAATGTGTATCAGGTGAGAGAAGTGTTTATTGTGAGAGGAGTGAATCTTGACTATTAGATCTTACATGAATGGTCAAGATTAGAACATAAATGCATGTGACTTTTTTAAGTGATCACATGACCTTTAAGTAAAAAGGCAAAAATAGAAAGGACAAAGATGAAGAGTACCTTAGATTTTGAAGAAAAAGGCTTTGAACAATGAGGGAGCGCTGAAAAAGTCTTGAAACACCAACAACTGCCAGAAGTGTCACTAGAGAAAGAGAAACTTGAGGGTGAAAATTTGGAAAGCAGATTTGGGGTAAAGAATGGATAAAACTCCTCTCCACCCCTATTTATTGGCGTGGAAAGTCACCACCTAACCACTACCATCAAGGGAGGGGTACACCGTTTCAATACAGATAAGGTGTTTCGTTCAAAACGACCTATCATGACCCCCACTTTTCAAAACTCAAAAGCGGCTCATCATAACATTACGAATCCCAAACGACAGCACACATTACTCCTCAACCACGTGTCACATCACTTCTGAGCAAAGGCAACCAAATGGAAAAGGTTCAGAATGCTCAAAACTGAAGCGACGCATGGCACCACGAAAGGACACGTAAATTGAACACCGGACCTTCAACAAAATTCCGTGGTGAAACAACACCCGGATCTCGGCCTGAGAAAGAACTGCAGCAAACCCCCTACAGCATGGGAGCAACCAACTGAACACCCCATACTACAGAAATGATGATGTAAGCAGAACGATCCAACCTAGATTCCAGCCTTACTCATATACCCCGGATTCTTACTATGACAGATTACGGACCTCGGCCCTTTGAGAGAACATTGCGAGATCTAGCATAGAACACTATGACTCTGATCCCTTTGTCTATTGCGTGTCGTGTACTCCAGCTGAACATGTACCTTGACTCTTAGTTGTCTCATTTAAGAGTTAAGTTGGAGACAACTGTTTTGGACCAGATATAAGCCCATGGAACTGGGGCAATCCGACCCTCCAGGCTGGTCCTCAGACGTGCAATACGTAGAGAATCACTTGCCTACTAAGCTTGTCCCCTCCCTGACATAAAAGAGGAGATATCACTCCACTTGGATGGAGGGGACAGACCATACGAAATAACATCTTCCTGCATCACAAGGGGATAAAGGTACACATATGTACACGCTCATATGTCTCTATATAAAGGTCATATAAGAGGATAAAGGTACACATTAATTTTATTGCCCACTATCCTCCTTGAACAGTCACTGACTTGAGCGTCAAAGTACCTTTTGCAGATATTCACCCCTTCGCTCCTCACACTGTTATAGTTGCGTTACGGAAGAGTTCACTATTGTTTATCTTCTTAAGTAATTCTCAAAACTCAGTTCTGAACAATATTATTATTGAGCACCCAAAAAAATAATATTATAATGAATACATGTTAACTACTATTTATTTATTACAAAAAAGCAAACTCATCTGTAACCCTTCATATATGCTGCATATAGCAGCATTCTGTCATTTTATGCCTTGCCGATCCTAAATGGATATAAAATAATTTGATAAATGATGCTAATAATTGGACATGGTGCTGCTGCGGTTTTTGGCTTGAGCTCCAGCCATCAAATAGATGCCCATCACGAGAGATCTAATTAGTCTTTCTTGCTCTTTTTCTCACTATGAATTAATGCATGCTTGAATTTCTTCCAGTGTTTTTCCTTTTGTTTCTGGGACTAATTTTGCTACAAATAGAATAGTTAAGAGGGAACATCCAGCATACAAGAATAAAGTACCTGTTCAAAACGAATAGAAATATATGTTACCAAATATAGTCAGATGGACATAAGAATCCTAACCAACTGTGCTTCTATTTTGTGCTTACCAGGAGAACTCCAGCTCATTAGAAAGTTGAAAGTATATGAAACTACCCAAGCTCCTAGCCAGTTCAGCAAAACCACCAAGCTTCCAGCAGTTCCCTTCACATGTATGGGAAAGATCTGCAATATGAAAACTAGTATTAGAAAACGTTTCTTTGATTTTCCTACCATCAATGCTACTTCCTCTTTCCAGAAGCTCAAGGACAGGAAAGAAAAAAATAATCCTTCATAAATTTTTATGCTTGAGGCCTTTTCTTTTACTATTATTTTCTTTGAGGGGGTCTTATTTAGGAGGGACAGTAGTAGCTAGTAGCTACGGTTGGCAATCTTATGCTTTTTCATTGGAAAACAAAAGCTTGACATGTTACATCTCTTGAAACATATATTGATAGCAACCACTGACTAGCTTTTCTTTAATGATATGCTACAAGAGCCTATACCAGTACAATTATTGGTGTCAAATGATACATACCTCAGACATTATCACCCAAGGAACTGGTCCCATCCCAATTGAAAATGCTGCTATGTAGATCTGATTACAATAAGGGCAAAAAATGACAGAATTTCAGGTCAAACTGAATTTGAGTTTAAGGATTCTACAGTTAACTTATCTACTATCCCAATAATTTAAAAAAGAAGGGGAAAAGAAAGGAGAAAAAAGAACAAAAAAGTTGCAGAAGAAAACTCACGAGCACACCAGCAACTGCTAATGTTGGTACCCACTCAAGTAATAAGCTTTGATCCTGATCCATGGAGTCATAAAGATGAACTTTAGAATTGAGACACAAACACACACAATCTGTTGTGAAAATATAATACATTTATAATAAAGACTTGCTTTGAGAAAGAAAGCAATTCCAGTAATAAAGCAGCCTAAGAATGTCCCACTTGCGGAAACCTGCATGTATACAAGAACTTCTGTTAAGCATCAAAGTTCTAATTCCCCTTACTTTTAGATGGCATTGATAAATAAGTGATTGCAAACAGATTTACCGTTATAAGAGGTCTTCTTCCAGACTTATCCATCAAAATGGCTCCCAATACAGTAAATGGAACCTGTCATTCATTGTAACAGATGAAGTTCAAACAGAATAATGTAGTTATTTCATTAATTTCTGAGAAATCACTAGAGGGATCAACTACCTGTATACAAGCATAGGCTACGGTACAAGCTTTTACTGAAGAAAGCCCTGCAAATCAAGTAATAGAGGAATAAATATGACAGAAGAAACAGATTTCTTTTGAATTTTTACAATCAACATGTATTTGTTCTCACTTACCAGCTGCTACAAAAGTCTCAGCTGTATAGAATCCTATACCATTAATTCCAACAGATTGTTGACATGCCATTAACCCAACCCCAATCTGAAATTGTTACAAATAGTTAGAATCCTTTGAGTAATTACATATATTGTGATTAAATTTCTGCAAGAAAAGTATGTTACTTACAACTACAGAGCGCAAATGTTTGCTTCGGAACAAATCCAGTAGGTTACTCTTAGGAAGGCTTTGAAGAGTTTCAATATAATCCTATTAGCAAAAAAATAAGTCAGCTCAGGTCATCAAATATGTCAAATTGATTAAAAATCCAATTGGTTAAGAGAGCTTGGAAAGTACCAGAATTTCTGCAGCTTCATGAGAAATATCAACATCTTTTCCCCGAAGTCTCCTTAAAGCTACTTGAAATTCATTTTCACGGCCAACCTTTGCCTGAAGTAAAATTATGTTTAGTTTATTAATTTTCATTTCCATCTTCCTCTTATTCTTGTCTTGAACAAGAAAACAAAGGAGCAATTTGGCTTTAGATTCTAGCTCAATGCTTACCAGCCATCTGGGAGACTCTGGGATAAAGCACAAGCCAATCAGCAAGGAAATGCAAGGCACCAACCCTTCAAATTTCAAGCCAAGCCAACAGTTAGACCTTTTTCTCTATAAGTAGCTAAACCTTAAGCACTAATTCTAAATTAATGTTATTACTTACCTGCTAGTGCCAGTTCTCTCCAATTTATAAAACTTCCTATTACGAATGAGACTGATGATCCAATAACAATTAAAAGCTGCAAAACAATCGGAGTCAAGGACAAAACTCAACTCAATGATACGTAACACTTAATCAAAGAACAAAGTACCAATAATTCTTAATATTCCCTGACCTGATTTGTTGTTGCAAGTCCTCCTCGAAGATTTTTAGGTGCTATTTCTGCTATATATATTGGAACCTGTTCCATTTTGCTAATTTTTGTTAAAATTTTGAAATATTATAGTCAAGAGGCAACATATAAATATAGCCATTTTAGTGGCATTACTATGAGAATTACCCTCTTTTAACTTGAGTTTAAAGGCATGCGCTTAAACTTTCTGAATAAAAATAAACAGAAGATTCATGGTTATCAATTAGTTACCACGTATGAGATAACTCCAATTCCATATCCTGTGAAAAATCTTCCCAAGTCAAGTGAGTAAGAACCCTGCAGTAGATAGAATAACATATGTGAACCAGTTTTTTATTTTGCAACAACTTCTCTCAAGTTGAATTTGTATCGTGTAGAAGATGCATACCTTCGAGAAAAAGACAGCTAACCATCCTGTAATGCAAAATCCTGTTGAAATTCTCAAGGCCTGTTTCCCATGAAAGTTAAAGGCTTACTAACATGAAAAGACCATACATGGTTCAGACTATATTTATTAGGCTTGTAGAATTCACATACCCCTTTCCGGCCAATGAAATCCGTAATCCGGCCACTTGTTATAGCCCCAAGCATTGCACCAATGGTTACTAAAGAACCAAACATGGAAAACTGCCATTCCCCAAAATTTAAAAAAAATAAAAATAAAAATCAGAAGAGAGAATATGATATAAATGTCAATGAGGAGGGAAAACTAGCTATACCAACCTCAGCAACAGATAGATTAAGATCTGCCCTGATAGCCGCTTGAGTGGGTGCTGAATAGCCCACCTGCCAAAATAATAACTTAAGCTTAACATAGAAACCTTCTTCTGTTTATTTGGTGTGATTTTTAGTTTGGTTCCTAACCCAGAAAACAAACACAAAAAGCAAGCAGACATGTAGTGAACTGCATTTTCAGAATGTTTCTTTCTTAAGCCATACACCACATTTTAAAAGGCAAAAAAAAAAAAAATACCGGATTTGTTTTATTTTTTTAACGTAGAAGACAACGTGACTGTGGCAATTATAATTTTCAGAAAGCGTAAAGATACTTACACAAGTTCCAAATGAAAAAGAACCACAAACAGCAACAAGTGTGCTAAGTAGAACCATTCCAATGGATCCATTTTCCACACTTTTATCTGATCCAACTTCTTTACAGGCAGCAGCAGCAGTAGCAGCAGCCGCCCCATGTTGAATGAAGGGCTCTTGCAAATACTGAAGTCCATTGGCTTCTCCACTCTCAACATCCTTGTACTGCTCGATTGCCATTTTCTTCAATAGCAATATGACCTCAAAAAAACAGTAACACAATAACAATATAATAGCACCCCAAGAAGTTTAGAGCAATGCTGTTAAAGAGAACATGCAAAAGCATGCTGTGTTGGATGGTATTTATACTACATGTATGATGTACCACAGCAGCATTTTAGGTAAATGTTTCCAATATTGGCCTTATTCTGTTTCATTGGGAAATAGAGGGAAGGGCATGGCATGGAAAAATTAACAAGCGTGTCAAATTGTAACGGCACGTGGGAATGAAGCTGTCACTGATGTGGCGATTACAACAGGCCAATTCAGACCCTTTTCCTTAGAGGAGGAAATGGATTAGAAGCTCCAATTTGTTGATTTCTTTGGTAAACAAGTTGCATGTTGAACCTGTGGTGAGTGCATGATTGCTCTTGTTTAATGTTTATTCATCTAACTTACGTGGTTCTTACTCGGATGGAACAGCAGCCGCAAGCTATATACCAATTGAATAAGGTTGCCACGCTAGGCAGCAAGCAAGCTGTTAGTTTTACAGGGTATGTTTGTTTGTATAATTGTATCCATTCCATGGTTTCTGGATCACAATGATTGGTCAAATGCATGGAAATACACGCCATTCAAAGTGTTCTCATTAATATTTTAAAAGTCACAAGTGGTGGAGAAGGATAAAATTAGTGGCAGCTTTTTAGTTTAATGAGGAGATTAAGTAAGGATTATGATGGCTAAGTTATTCAAAATTGGAGGTTGCATTAGAATATTCTTGATATTGCTAATATTTAACACTATGTTTGGATGATAGGTAATGAGAAGAACGGAAAGGGAATGAAAAGAAGAGAAATAACTTCTCTTGTTTAATGAGAAAGGAACGAAATACATGGATAACTATTTCCCTCATTTTCTCCTCAAATATTCAACTTTTGTTCCTCCTAGAATTAATTAAGGTGGAATGAGGGGAACGCATGAGTAATAAAGTTCTGTTCCGTTCTGTTAATGAAACTTTCAAACGCAAAAAGAATGGTAACTATGTTTCATTCTTTCTATTTTCTTTTCAGTCCATCTTCACCTATTTCGTTCCGTTCCATTAATAAAAAAATATCCAAACATAGGGTAAGATATGTCTTTTTCACACCATTTATTTCACTTCGTGATTTTTTTTTTAATTTTTGTTATACAAAGAGGGACGTACCTTGTGAAATTTTAAACTGTAAAGTTTAAGTTCAGTGAATGCGAAACAATTTTAGATCAATTTGATTAAATTCAAATTTTGTTATATTTAAATTTAAGTGTATAAAATAGTATAAGAATAACCCCACAAAAAATACTATAAGAATAATCTAATTCTAATTTTTAGAATATTTTTATATCTTATTGGTCAGTTTATTAGAGTATTGTTGTTAATGAAACATGGCAATGCATCAATTAAAATTAAGGAAAAGATTACTTTTTCCCCGTTACACATACAAAGAAAAGTTTAATAATGCTATGTAATAATATTTAGAATATTTTTATATATACAACATGAGAAATTCTTGAATGAAAACATTTTACTTTAAACATGTAAATAATGTTTTTAACGTATGTAAAATTATGTGATTTATATTAAAAATATATATATCTCTATTAAACTTATTTTTATATAAATATTAATTTATATGCTTAAAATAAGAAATTTTTATCTGTGTAATATTTTGCATTGACCGCTTTCAAAAAGGCGAGCAATATTATGATTAATTAATTCTGTATATAAAAAATTGTGGTGCAATTAAATATTACCTGCTCTTTATGTCACTTTTTGACTTACTATTGTTGGCTTGAACCGTGTCTCTTGGAATAATCAAAACAGAATACAAAATGATTTTTTTTGTTTTCATCTATGTTGTAAGATTACTCTTCTGTAGTTTGCTATGTTTTAAAAATCAGGCCGGTAATTAAAGTGATGAAGATATTAGTTTATAGTTTATTGGTTCAATTGCAGTTAAATAGTAGTTAAATTGGTGATAATTAAATGTATATTTTAATATTATATAATATATTAAATAATAAATTAATATTTTATATTATGTTATTTAATATTTTAAAATTTTACATTATATAATAACTGAAGTATTTAAGTATATAATATATATAAAAATTACAAAGAAATTACACTTATAAATTTTATATAAAATAATAAATGAAACATTTAACCATACAACTTCTATAAAATAAAAAAAAACAAATATTCTTGTACTTTTCTTGAACTTTACATGTAAACATTTGTAATTTAATATTAAATCTCTATTTGATTCAAAATTTATTAAAAAAATAAGTTTAATTTGTTTTAAATAAAATCAGTTCGAATTGGTTTATTATTAATTTTTACCAGTTATTAACTAGTTTTGAGTCATATGAATCATATCTGTGATCAATTCACTAATTTTTCAATAAAACCGTCAGTCCGGTCCATTCTAATTTTTTCAACATTGATAATTTTTACCGTTGTAATTCTGAATTTTATTTTTATTTTTGTTACAGAACTTCAATCTGATACTTTGTTATGTGCTGAAATGGGTGAAAAGATCAAAAGCACATAAAATAATTTTACTTTATCGCCCACTTGGTTTAGAAGTTACGTTTTCCATACATGTTAGGATAGGAGAAACGCCGTAGATGCTAATATGTAATGAATTTTGTTAATAACTGTCTTTGTTAAGGATTCTAAAGTAGAAAGATTTAAATAAAGAAGCAAAGTTATTTTAATTTTTAATATATTAAATATATTATTTTATGTAAAAAAAATTATTGTATATTTCTTAATAAATGTCTTAAATAATCTATAAAAAAAAGTTCTAAAAATACTAGAAAGCGGAAATTATTGCTTTTGAGGAACCGTACTAGTAACATTATCGAGAAGCTAGTTAATTACTAATTAATTTGAAAATGGTGTCATTAAAAGGATTATAATAGCTTTTTCTTTTAACCTATTGACGAGTTAAATGTTTTCCAAATTTTACCTTAAAAGGTTTTTTTTATTTTTTATAAAACTTAAATTCATTTCTTTATATTTATTACATACATTTCATTAATTAAATTATGATATGTATATTTTTAAAAAAATAAAATAAAAAAATATTAATAAATACATCATAACTTGATTGATAGAATAGATATAATAGATATAAAAAAATGAAATTAAATTTTTTTCCCCCTAACTTTCCACTCTATCCGATTAATATATTAAGCTTAAGTGGTTTAAAGATATATTTCGTTCCATACATAAAAGGTGTTCTGTCTGATTCGATAACTAATTTAAGAATTAGTTACATGCATTGTACTGATATTTATTAATATTTTGATACATTTACTTTTATTTTGATTAATAAGGTAAAGAAATATTAATATTAATTTGTTAAAATATTAGGTCATAGGATAAAAAAACTTGATAGTATTAGTTAATACTATCAAGTCTTATCAGGTGTTTGGTAGTTTAACCTGATAGTATAATAAAATCAGGTTCAACATTTTTATCCTACTCTAATCTGATTACTCTATCATTTCCCTACCCTCCTGATTAGACCTGATAAAATATATCTTCTTACTCTACCCCTCAACTTCATCCCTTCCACCTTCGTCATCCCTCCATAACAACCCTTCTACCTTCGTCGCTGCAGATCCGCCCTCTGCAGCAGTGCCGCCTCGCCGCTCCACCACTGACAAACCTATGGCCACCGAACCAGCACCTCAAACCAGCCACCATCACTAATCGAACCCATCAAACTGAACCGCCCAAGACCACATTGGTCTCCGTCGATGCCCTTTCACGGAGAACCCATCGGATTGCCGTAGTTTCCATGCGCACTCATGAGGTTGCACGCCTCTGTGATGTTCGTTTGGCTTTTCAATCTCTATCATCTTTTTATTTACTTTGGTTTCAACTTTCAAATGTTTTATGTTACAGGGTTAGGGTTGGTGTTGTTTTGGCTTCAATTGAGGAAAAGTTTTTGTTTTCTCTTTAAAATAGGTTTCTCTAGGATTTTATTTTATGAAGTTGAGTTTGTTATGGTGTTAGATTAAGCTTTATTGAATATTTGAGCATGGACTAAAAAATTGGTTTTGGGTGCATAGGGGGTAGGACTACGAATATTGAGAGAAGATGATGATTCGTTGTTCTGCAGATTAGAGGTGACAAAACGGGTTTAACCCGTTGGGTTAACCTGCCAACCCGTCATTTTTTTGTAGGTTAGGTTCAATATTTCAACCTACTTTTAATTTCCAACCCGCATAACCCGCTAAATGGGTTGAGTTTTTTTTTAAAGTATTATAAATGAGTTTTTTTTATATGTGTTTGTGGTATTTGTATGCGTATGATACTAATTTTATTTTATTTTTTAGTTTTTATAAATTATAAATTTTTTATTTTTTTAAAATTTTTATGGATTTTTTTTTGTTTTTTAGATGGGTTGAATTCCAACTCGCCTATTTTTTCTTTTTTTCTTTTATGCGGATCAACCCGTCAATCCGCCAACCCATCCTAAAGCGGTGTGCGTTGACTATTCCAACCCATTTTTCAAAAACATGCCAACCCACCCCGCCCATATTTTTATGGGTTAAAGCTGGCGGGGCGGGTTGAGCTTTACCACCTCTACTGCAGATCTCTAACCCATTTTCCCCTGATCTAATTTATTTTTTATTTTTGTATATTAAAAGGTATAATAAACATGTTAAATAATTATTATACTATCAAGATCCTTATACTATTAAGCATCAAATGTATGATTGTATAAGAACTAATCATGTTCTTTATACTATCAGTCTTTATTCTATTGTCTTATACTATCAGGTCTTATATTATCATGTGTATCAAACGCAGCCTTAATGGATGCCGGTTAAAATAATACATACCAATTAAACTCTTAATTTAATTCAGTAAGTATCCTGTGCATTTTACAAGATTTTTGAAATTAAGGTAGAATAAAAAAAAATATAAATCAAAAAAATAATTTTTTTAATATTATAAAGAAGATATACATAATTAATTTAAAATAGATTTTAAATTTTAAATTTAAAAGAGAAAAAGTTATAAGAGAGTAAAGTAAGAAATTAAGTTACTTTCAATAAGATGTACTCTAATTTAATATATATATATATATATATATATATATATATATATATATATATATCATATATGACCTAATAATATTTTATAAATAAAAGCACACACTTTTGTATGTATATATATATATATATATATATATATATATATATATATATATATATATATATATATAAAGTGTTAGTTTACAACTATATATAATTTTTTTAAAAATAATAATTTAAAAAAGAACGTCAGTAAAACCTTCACTTCGTGAATGGAGATGTATTCCGAATTTATCAACAGAATGAAATGGAATTTCTAGCCATTAAGAATTCCTTTCCTATTAAGTTGGCTATGCAATTCATGGTAATATATTTACTTTATTAGATTTTGCTTAACTTATTTAGGTATGAGATTTTTAAAATTAACCATTATAATACCTTGAAGGCATTAACTATGAATTTTGACAAAATTAGAATTTCTCACAAGAGAATTTGATCTAAACAATTGTTTTTCTTTTTTATCATAAACTTAGATTTATTCCAACAAAAGCGCACTTACAAATTTATAATAAATATATTAAGAGAAGAAAATAAATATAATATTTATCTAAAATTAAATCATGATATATAACTTTGTTCTTAATATGTAGATTATGAATAACGATACAATTTTTATTATAGAAATCAACATATAATATGTATGAAGAGGGTATCATATTTATTATCTCACTAGATTTGAAGGACTTATTATGTTGTAAAGATAAAGTATGAGAATAATATGAAAAAATTAAAATTAAAAAAATTTTATATTTACCAAATATGAGACAAAATTAAAAATTTCAAAATTAAATTATTCAAATTTATCCAAAAATAATAGATGGAAAAATAAGAAAGAAATTAGAGAGAATTACAACCTCATTAGAGAAATGTTAAAAAAGGAAGAGCAAAGCACTAGAAAGAAAAGAAAAACACCATATAAAGTAGAGACAAACTAGGGAAACAAACTAGCACCGACTGTAATTTTGTGCAATGCTGGCTTGTTGTGAAAACTTGATCCAAACAAGTCATCATAGTAACAATAAATGATTGGGAAAAGGAAAACAAGTATAACCTAACCTACAAGGTCGTTTCTAAGATACATCCTCCAAACCCTCCAAAGGAGGGTGTATCATACACTTTATAACGTAAGTCATTGATTTATTCATAAAATAAATCAATAGTTTGGATTATTTCTAAGAAACCTGCTTAGCAGGTTTCCTTTTTTTTTATTTTTTTTTTAATTTTTTTTAGTATTATATTTTTTTACATATTATCACCATTATTATTATCTAAGTTAAATTTTAAAACTACCACTTGTCACCTGTAATTTTTTTAAATTGCATAGTTATAAATATTATCAATTAAAATTTATAAGATTTTTTCAAAAATACGATTATGATTTTATCACTTCTAATTTTTTAAATTGTATAATCAGTATAAACATCATTTTTATAAATTTTTTTAACATAATTTTAGAAAAAAATTTAGTATACACAGATTTATGAAAAAATATAAAGACTATTGATATAATTTTAACTGGTATTATTTACAGAGTTGTGTAATTTTAAAATATATAAACAGTATTCTTTTCCCGTGAAAATAGTATTTTTTCGACGTGAACAATGTCTTTTCCGACGTGAACAGTATCTTTTCTGGCGTGAATAGTGATTTTTTTGGCATAAACAATAATTTTTTTGGTATAAACAATAATTTTTTGGTGTGAATAATATTTTTTTTAGTTGATTTCTAAAAAAAAAAACCTGCTAAAAAAAACTGCTATACAAGTTGAGATACCATACACCCTAACTTAATGAGGTGTATATTAGCAACGGCCTAACCTACAGTGTATTGGCAAAACTAATGTGTTGAATTATTTTTTTGTTTTTTGGGTGCAGGCTGTGTTGAGATTCTTTGATAAAGTTTATGATTTTTTTATACCTTTCTAATGTTTGAAAGACAGCATAGATTCCTTAATTAACAATCTGCCCCATTGGTTTGTAAGGTCCAGTTTCCAAGGCCAGCTTTGATTAGGACATCGCAGGGCAGATTTGGTTTCTCATCCACCAATTTCAGGCCTCAAACGTCTGAATGTTAGAAAAATAACGTTATCTTGAGAACTCATTTTTGGATATATGACAGATTTTCATATCAACCTACCAAAATAAATTAATAGTTACAGCTGTATGTAAATTGTAAAACATTGTACTTTTGGCATAAATTAATAAATTAAAGAAGAGTATGTAGAGGACGATTGAATTTGCACGTCCCGAGTCCTGATCTTCTATGGCGTCTCTCCATTTCCATTTTTCCCCTTTAATTACATTATTACATGCTTGATGCGTATCCATATAAGATACCAGTGCCATCATTTATATCTTGGGGTGCACATTTACTCAATCCGAGTCGATGACCTCAATAACCCGACTCGATCTAACTTAATTGGTTCGGGTAATTGGGTCCATTTAGGTAAAACCTGATCAACCCGTCCATTAATTAGTTTGGGTGACAGGTCTAGGGAGTCGACCCGATGACCCGATTACTCAATTAAAATGACATCGTTTTACCTAACTCGGCAACTTAAGGTGTACAACCCGACCAACCCGATTACCCAACCCACGAACCCGATTACTCAACCCGCGAACCTGATTACCCAACCTGCTAACCCGACCGACCTGATTACCCAACCCGATTCTAATCGGGTTGGTTCGGTTCGGGTTACTTAAAATTTTTTTCCACAACCCGACCCGACTTCATTTAGTTGGTTTGAATTTTTTTTACCCCCAAACCCGACCCAACCCGACCCATGATCACCCCTATATATCTACTTTGTTATTTTATTTTATTTTTAAAATAGAGAAAAATTGGTATAAATCTTCAGAGTTTTAAATTTAAAATAACATTTTACAAAAAGAAATCAAATAATTGCCTATATATATTATGATTTCATAATTTTTAAGTTAATATTTATGTATGAAAAACTCTGAATGGAAGAAAGCAACCATCAAAAGAGTCATTTATACTTATAAATGTTTGTTTGATATGAAGGATAAGATAAGACTTGATAATATTAAGTATGAGGACCTATCTGACATGCTGTATTAGACTTGATATGATAAGCTAATATAATATATTATGACATTATTAGTTGTTTAATGTAAATACTGTATTGTATAAGTTTATCTATCAAATCCCTCTTATACATTAAAATGATGAATAACTTAATCAAGTCTTGTGGAGTGGGATTAGGTCTGATTGAGTTTTGATGTATAAGCTGTTATAAAGACTTTTCTATTACAATTTTAAACACCTCAATATCTCCAATCATTACGTATTAAGCTTTATACTATCAGGTTTTATACTATCAGGTCTTATTCTATCATTCATGCCAAACGGACCCTAATAGTATAAGACCTGATAGTATAAGGCATAATACGTAATAGTTAGGAATATTAAGGTGTTTAAAATTGTAATAAAAAAGTATTTATAATAGCTTATATATCAAAACTCAATCAGACCTAATCCTACTTCCAAAGGATTGATTAAATTATCTATCATTTTAATGTATAAGAGAAATTTAATGGATAAACTTATACAATACAATATTTGCACTAAATAATTAATAATGTCATAATATATTGTATGAGTTTATCCTATTAGATCTAATACAGCATGTCAAATAGGTCTTAAATCAAAATGAATTTATTTATTTATATATTAACACAAATCTTTATGTCGTGTGTCTCAGCTTCGCAAAATAGGTGGAAGCTTTCTCAAGGATATTCATCCTCTCCTTCTAACATGTTTTCCAGCTTAAGAATGGTCAACGGGGATGATTCTAATTGCCCTTCAACGATCGGGGTATTACTAAATGGGTAGGACAATGCATGGTTTGCTAATGCTAGCAAATAACACAGTCTATACTGCCAATCATTAATGGAGCACCCATGTTGGGAATAATGAAGTGTTAGAAAACTAGGACTTTACTATAAATGACACATGGAGATACAGCTGAAAATAACAGCTCTGGGGTGGAACCAGAAGATATTGTGTACTGTAAAGGTCTTGATCAACATGAGCTGCATTCAAATTTTTTTTTTTAAGTTGGATTTGTTAAGTTTCAATGTGACCTTCCTATGATAACAATGCTTTGCCAATAATTTGGGGAACGATCGCTTCCTAACCCTTAGTTCCACCTGTATCTCTCAGGAAAATGAAGATTATTTATCTCTATTTTCTAATTTTTTTCATGTTTTTTTATTTAAATTCTGTCAAGTGTAAAATAAATTAAAATAAAAAATAAAAGAATAAGACATGTAATTAAATTTAGAACATTTAGTAAAATTTAAGTAAAAAAACAAGATAGGAGATAGGTAATTCTCATCCTCTTAAGGAATAATAAGGAATATGTATAGTAAAAGATGAACGTTATGGAAAAAATGACAAGGAGAAGGATAAGAAATTAACTAGGTCATGAAAAGTGACAAGCTTGTTAATTTTCGATGAGAACAACTTATTTATGCGTGATAAATGCAACTTAAAAATGAATCCTATTTGTAGTTGCTTGTGAACTAGAGAGACAGAGTTCCATTAAGTTATTCCTTTTGATATATCTCACTCACAATGTGCTAGGGTTCATTAACTTTGACCAGGTTACAAGATTGTTGTTATGATAGCATGGCGCATAACTCTAGTAACCTTGTGTTAGCACCTAAATGTTCAAGTGCATTGATCTGATTTGTTATGACCTAACCTATTTTTTCGGAAGAATTGTATCCAACCATGTGGTTGAGTGGATAAATATTTATAAGAAATAGGTTTGAAGATGTGCCTAAATCTTTACGTTTTAGTTTGGGTAAGTTCGTAAACAAAATCCCAAAGAAAAAAAAAGTTCATAAACATTTTGGAGAATATTTGGAAAGTTTGGAAGATGGAAATTTGAGTTAGACTTAAAGAGCTTCATGCTCCATATCTAAACCGACGGAAAAAAGCAAATACACGAGCAAGCAATCTAAATTCTAAAGAGTAATATTATTATATACTCGGATTTTCAGTGATTTCAACATATATGTGGTAATAGGTAATATATTCACAATTAAATGTCATAATATGTACTTAATTTATAATTTTGAGTTATATTTTAAATGGTGAAGATACTGCTACAAATAGGGTTAACTATGAAATCAAATCTATACTAATATTACTCCATGCATAATTAACAGGACAAGCAAGCAAATAAGCCAGCACTCTGGAACAAATGTTATTTAGGCCAACAACTTGTGACCAAACCACTATATAAATTTGGTTTGCACTCTTCTATCCCTCCTCTTTAACTTCCAACGCTTAAATTGTTTGACCAGTGATTCAAAACTTTTTTAAACCTATCATATTCCTCAACTTGATCCAATTAATTTATTTATAAAAGTAATTTTTGCAAAGAGTTTTATATCAACAACCAATTCATTCTGTCTTGTTTGTTATTTATTTTTCTATAAAAATAATCAGAAATAAACAAAAATCAATTCATTTTAATAAAAGTCGCTATATATCGATCAATAATGTGTTTGCCACATCATAGGATTTTTGTTTTTTGTTTTTTCGTGAAAATGGATATATTTTATCAACAGGAAGTTCAATAACATTTATAATATAAAGAGTTCAAATAATATAAAATAAACTTCTATCTTGTTTTTGGATAAATTAATCCACAAGTAGAAATTCTATTTCTCATCTAAACACAAAACTATAATTGTATAGGAAATTTTTTTTTTCCATATTGTTTATAATAATTCTAAGTGAAAAATGTAGGAATCTTATTATTATCATTATATATATATATATATATATATATATATATAGCGATATATGGGAGAGTGTTTATTGTAAGAAATAATATGAATGAATTTTGATTAATAAATTTTACATAAATGATCAAGATTAAAATTAATATATGTAATTTTTTTAAATGATTATATGATCTTTAAATAATTTTTAATCTTGATTATCAACCTATAGTTATATGGTCAAGAATATATATATATATGGGATATAACATTATAAAGATAGAAACTGTCAACATTTAAGTGAAATCCATCAATTTTTATTTACTCAAATATATTAATTTACCAATCGTTTGAAAGAAAAATCTTGTATTATTTCCATCAACAAAGACTAGATATATGTCTATTGTGACAAAAATATAACCCACGATAAACATATGCGAAATGAACAATAAGTAAGTAATAATTAATAATAATAATAATCTCTATGTCTTTTCCACAAGTATACAACCTTACACTTGTTTGCTTTTTTGTTTTTGTTTTCCCCTCGTTCACGATCGTTTTTATTTTCCTTTAGATGCACCAAATCGTATAATTGGATCAAATTAAATACGTAGAGACGCAGAGCAGTCTTCCTTCATAGGTGAAAGGAACTAGGATAGGCAGGCAATCTGTCATGCTGGTCATACTCTGGGGACTGGGGTGTTACCTTTGTTTTATTTTTATTTTTATTATTTTTTTGTCAAAAATAAAAAAGTTTTATTATCGTGAAGTCTCTGACTGTTGGGTAAGCTCTGTCACGACTAAGAGGACCGTCCCAGTCTCATCGTTGTCATCTCCATCAAGGGCCACCATTTTACTACTGCTAGAGGTTGCCATGTGACAAGAAAGGACCAGTGCAGATCTCTAGAAATCAAGTGATGGTTTGGGAGCGGGTTGAGTTCTAGATGGATTGGCTTTGGGTTCAGTGAGATATGACTAGCACAGATGTGAGTTTATCTGGAATTGTCTTGTGTTTACATTTTTTTTAATGTCCAAGACTTACTTTATGGATCTAGTGGTAGGATCTATTGAAGAAGTCTTTAAATGGCCTTCAAATAAGACTCGGGAAAGGAGAGAGGGAATAAAAGATAGGAAATTAAGATAAAGTGTATTTATTGAAATCGAATCTTATTACTCTTTTTGCATATATCTAATTCTAATCAATTGAAATATCAATATGAGACTTACATTTGTTGTATTCCTAATAAATAGTGTTACTTTCACATTTATACATCTACAACTAACACAATAACATAATGGCCATATGGATGTTTAACAAAAAAATAAATTAAATAACACTACTTAATTCAAATAGAGTCATTAGTACAATAGTATCATATTATTATTACTTGTACCACTTAAAAAAATACACTGATATTACTTTTTCTTGTTATACATTAAATTGCATCAATATTTTATTATATAAATCTACAAATAAATTTAGTGTATGTATTCAATTTGATTCTCGAAATATTTAAGAAACATTAATATGGTTATCAAAAGACAAATAACATTAAATTGGTCCTCAATATCCATAAAACAAATTTGTCCTCAAGAAATAGTTTTTGATCATTGAATATAAATTGAGTTCCAATTAATAACATTTAGACTATTTTTTTTAGACCATGAGATATCATCACAAGTTTAGCTTATTTGAACTATCTCATTTGATCATAAGAGTACGAGGGTTATGAAGTCTCCCTACAAGAATACTTACTTAGAATTTGAATTCATGTCTTTGTCTTAGAGGACAAAGTGGCTTACTACTTCGATTGATCATTTGTGGGTAACATTTAGACTATTTTAATGTAAAAAATTATCATTCATAAATCAAACTGATATATTAATATTTCAAAAATCAAAATAGAAATAGACTCTATTATGCAAATAGATGTGAGGCCAACACCTTTATAACTAGACATTTTTTCGAAAAAAGAATCATATCTTCAAAGGAAAATACTACTCACATATCAGTATCATCCACATCTGTCTCACATAATCATAAAAACTATAGATATGTGGGGTGGTTTAAGTTAAAGTGTGTGTGAGTAAAATTATTCATTTTAAAAACACTAATTGATTTGACTGTTCATCATACAACAAAAAAATGTTGAGTGAATATAAATAATTAAATTTATACAACTAATATTTTGGGTTATTAAAATATTAAAATAAATATGATAAGATCATATAAATCTTAAAATAAATTTAGTAGTATCAAAAGTAATATAAATAATAAATAACATTTTTTTTAAACATTACTCTTAAATAATAAATGACATTACATGCATATACTATTAATTTTTTCCATAAACTGAAATTCATTCAAGTAACAAAAGTAAGAGCCCGACAATACTTATAATTCTAGTAAAAGAATAATAAATCTATTGAGAGTAAAAAATAAATATAATTTAACTAACCATGATCCTATTGTATATGAAATATGAAGTGTGTATTAGGGGTGCACATGGGTTCGGGTTGACCAGATAACCCGACCCGACCCAACTTAATTGATTCTGGTTGGTTCGTGTCATCAGGTTAGTTCAGGTAGAACATGATCAACCTGTCTATTAATTGGTTCGGGTGACGAGTTCAATAAGTCGACTCGATGACTCGATTACCAGATTAAAATAACGTCGTTTTAGGATGATACGTTTATACCACCTTCTTTCTTACCCAACCCGAGTGTCAGGACAACATATCTATCTTATCTCCTCTATCTCATTTCTCCTAATTTCATTTTCTCGGTCACCACTCACCAGAATTCCTCCTCAATCCTCCCCTCTCGGCCTAGTCATCACCGGCGGTGACGAGTTCATGACACAATAACAGCCACCGCCTTTGCTCACATTCTCTTGATTTCTCTTCCTTCTTACTGCAAAATCCTAAATTAGAAACTCTAGGCCCCACCCCTTCTCAATCTCAACCATCTCTCACTAGAAATCCTCCTCCCCTCTCGACCCAGCCACCACCGGCAACGACGGGTTCGTGATAGCCACCGGTCCACCACCTTTGCTCATATTCTCTTGATTTTTCTTCCTTCTTTATGCAAAATCCCAAATTAGAAACCCTAAGCTCCACCCCTTCTTAATCCCAACCCTCTCTCACCAGAATTTCTCCTCCCTTCTCTTTCTCTAACTGTGGTACCTGGCTCAGCCTGTTGCTATGGGTTAGAGGTTAGCCGTTAGCCTTTTTTTTTTCGTCTTTGACTCTTTGCTATTATTACACTATTTTATCCTTTGACAATGTCTCACCCTCACCATTACTGATTTCAGTTGAGACTTGGGAGTGAAATTTCTTAGATTTATGTTAGGTACATTTTTTGTTTGGTCCTTTTTATTACAACTGATTGATATACATACATGTCTAGTGTAGTGTTCGGGTGGGTGTTCTCATGCTCTTATTTTGGACTTCTAATGACAGTGTTGGTGCTGGTAAACTTCAAGTTGTGAGATTGTTTAGTTTTATACTAAGGTTAACTCAGAGTCTCGGATATTGTTGAACTTCAACCTGCATCACAAGGAAGCCAAATTTGCATGTACTGAGTGTGTATTGAATGTGAGAATATAGGTGATGTGTGACTCACGTTTATCTTGTAAGAAGTAAAAGCAATAGTCTATCTATGAGTTAGTATATTTATTATTTAAAATGACCAAATGACTATTTAATTTGAAATTTCTGAAGTATATGGTTATTATCATTTATCATGAACACCCACAAAGTAATTAAGTAGCTGAAAAAATTGGTGTTATTTTGCTCAACCCATGGAAGCTTTCTGCCAAATGCCAATAACTAATAAATTAGTGCTATTGTCTTAATCAGTTGATGGTCACATTGTTATTTCAGGTTCTTAGAAGGGTTATGGGTTCTGGTTTTGGACTTTTGGATTTGGAGATGTAGGTGTTAGCACTTAGCTGTATCACAAATTTGAAACTGGGTCACATATAGCAACTAAGCTAGCTGTCTGTACGTACTTCTATTTTTTATTTCTCTTTCGATCTCTCCTCTGTTTGAAAATTTGAGCAACCCGATTACCTAACCCGAACGGTTCGAGTTACTTGGAAAAATTTTTTGAAACCCGATCCAACCCAACTCAACCTTAACTAATTAGTTTGAATTCTTATTTTCCCTAAACTCAACCTAACCCAACCCGTGTGTACTCCTAGTGTGTATCATGTCTCTTATATTAAAAATATGAAGCTTTTATTGTTTAATAAGGTTAAAATACGAGATCAATTTTTTTTAAAGAAAAAAAAACAAAATTTTAAATATACTATAAAATAAATCAGATTTGAGAAACCTATAATTAATATTTTTAAAATTTATTGTAAAAACTATTCATATATTAGTTATGGAAGTAACTTACTGTTCATAAATTATATTTGCTTATATAAAATAGAAGCAGACAGTCAACATCCTATATTATATGTGATAAATGAACATTACTAGATTGTTGTGTTGTGGACAAATAACGGTGCCGTTTAGGATAGACTCAATCAATTTAGGTCTATCCAATGAACCTGGTTAGAACTTGTTATTGCAGTTTTTTTACCAGAGCACTGCACTGTTGCCACTGCAACCAGAACTCGCTGAAACTCACCGCTACCGTCAAACCCAGTGTCACCCATCACCATCAACAGAGCCGACGAGAGTGCCGGTGCCAACTCTAGAAGCAACGGATGAGGAACCAGAAGTAGTAATGAGTCTACAATGGTCGCGTGTGATACGACTTGGATCTCACCTCCAAACCACCATGGTCACGTCTTCCCTCCAAACCACCTCCAAGCTCGAATCTTTCTTGAAGCTTTTGTGATCTCACCTCTAAACCACCATGGTCACGCGTGGTACGACTTGGATCTCCAATCATCGAAGCTGAGTTTGCGACTCACGGTGAACGATCTTGACACCATCAAACCCCTTATTGTCAACCACCACCCAAGTCCCCAAGAACTTGCCTCACACCTCCAAACTGCAATCACCCAAGACCCAGCCGCCGTCCTCCACCGTGCACGACCCTAAACCACTACCGTGAGTTGCACCGCTTCCCAGATCTGCGTAAAGGTAACCGCTTGCAAAGGTAGCCGCTTAGTGGTGTATGGCCACATAGAGCAGTGGTTGTTAGCTAACAATGGTGAATGGATCTAAAAGATTAATTTTTTTTTCTTATCTCTTAATTAGGTTGCAAGTCATCTGTCTCAATCATTGATTTATTTTTCTATTGGTTCAATTACTTATATTTGATGGACCATGAATGGGCTCAAACTGGGTCCATCCTAAAGACACCACAAATAATATATAGAGAAAGCAAACCAATAGAGAGCTTAGGATCATATAAAATAAAATAAAATAAAAGACAGAGCATAGGATCGTAATCATACGTGGCACAATTACTGCCATACGGTGCCCCAAGGAGTCCTTAATCCTCATCCAATATTCTATCCTGCGATTCATGTGCTGTAACAAGCCACTAATAAACAATATATAATTCTAAACAATATATATTGTATCTTTACCATCATTTGTCGTGTATAATCTTCAATTTTATATTGACAATCATAAAATAGACAGCTCTAGCTGAATTCCACCCCGTTGAGCTAAAACTCAAGACGACAAGACGAAGAAGAAAGAAGGAGAAACGGAAAGTAATAGTTGACAGCATTTGTGGCTATTCGTGTGTTTAGGGAGGCTATACTCCCCAATTTTTTTTTTTAAAAAAAAGTTCAATTTAACAAGTTTTTGAAATGAATATCTTAACTTGTCCCACAAAATACGGATTTTAAAATTCATTATATTGATATATTATTAGTTAGCATTAAACATGTGCCTTGCACGACTTGCCTGTCGATTTGATTATTATAATAACAGTTTTTTTTTTTAAAAAGAAAAGGGTATTGATATAATATGCCGTTATTCATTCTGTATGCAAGCACTTAGAAGGATCAAATAGTAATAGTAATAACTAAAACAATTTATTGTACCAAAAAAAAAACAAACAATTTTAATGATAAGAACACAGGAACAATAACAGCACAATAATTTATAAGAATCTCGATGTGCACTTATTTGGCATTAATAAGAAAGCCTTTGAAATGGAAAGGTTAATTTTACTGGTGGGCATGAATGTAGGAAATTAATCAAGAAAGGTTACCTTTGAAATAGAAAGGTTAGTATTAATCAAATGAGCAATACTATTGCTCGCGAACCAATTATCTACGAAATTCACAAAAAGAAAGAAACACGTAAGTCATTATTATAACAGTTATATCATTTTAAAGTTAAAAGATAAAATGCAAATAACTTTTTACATATTTTTTATTTTCGTACGTCGTTTCACAAAAATTATTTCGTAGGTACATTTTCCTAAGCGAATTGTTCAGTTCATCCGGAAATCCATTTCCATCATCATCCTGCAAATTCAAAGTGCACTAGAAATAGGCATTTTAAAAGAAAGTGGAAGCAAGCAAGTAGGAAAGCATAACTAAGCATGCTTAAATATATAATATCTATAACATGAAAGAAATGACGAGTGAAACTAATCAATGTAGTTACTTGCAGATAGGATAATCTTTTAATTTATGCTTCACGATTACATTCATCTAGATAAGTTAGTACGTATGGGTTAAGTTACAATTATTTGGGAGCAAATATTCATTCTAGTTTCCAAAAAATAGAAATGACATGATCCTATAAAAAAAGGTTGACATTAATTTATTTTTTACGGATAAAGATAAATTACACTTATTATTAATTACACAACTAATTATATTTAACCGTAATAAGATATTATTATTTATGTATAATACACTTTTGTTGAACAGAATAACGAAAAGGTTGTGCAGTTTACTGATTCATCAGCTTCTCGTCATCTGGAATGATTCGTCTTCGAACTGCATGTCTCCATCCACTGCTATAGTTTTTTTTTTTTGGTCAACCCACTAGCTACAGTCCAGATGTTAGGTTTGAAATTATAAAATACGGCTACATCATTTTTTAAGTACATTTATGTTGGATATATTTAGAAATATGTGTATGACATATGTGTTTTATGTATCTGAATGTGTCATATTAAAAAAATTATTCTTTTTTATTTGGACATGGCTTGGACATGTTTGAATATGTTTAGGACACGGTTCGAACATACTTAAACACGCCTGTAACACAACCCATTAATATTTTTTTTTAAATTATTTTTTATGACTAGCATCCAAATAGTAAGTTCGTACCCCATCAAAGTTCAATCACATGACTGACGTATCAAGTCATTATTTTCACATACTAATAATTTAAGTTTTATTTTTCATACGTCACTATTAAGCTTTTAAGTTTTTTTTTTACACATCACTATTTTTAACTGCTCCTTTTACTTTTACTTGTACCAAGTTGTTCACTTCGTCGTCATTGAAGATTGTCTCACACTACTATTTTCTTTAGTTAATTTTTTTTATGCACATGTGACATGTACTTGTACATGGTTATTTATATTATGAGAAGTTAATTTAAGAGATTTTTTTAAAAAAATCAATAGAAATTATGTTCTATATTTTTTGGGAGAGACTTACTAAGTAGCAAATATTGACACATATGACATATATTAAAATTTTATATATCTTCAAATTTATAAAAATTATATTAATGAATTATAAATTTTTTCTTAAATTTTGTAATTATATATAAACATAAACTAAGTTCTTTAATTTATTTTGATATATATATATATATATATATATATATAATAAGTGTATCTCAGTAGAGAGAGTGTTTATTGTGAGAGGAGAGAGAGTGAATATTAACCATTAATCTTTCATAAATGGTCAATATTAAAAGATAAATACATGTAACTTTTTTAAATGATCACATGACATTTAAGTAACTTTTAATCTTAATCATCCATGTATAGTTATATGGTCAAAATTTACTCCTCTCACTCTCTCACAATAAAAACTCATCTCACTAGTTATGTCATATATATATATATATAAATTATGTCCATATCATATAATTTTTTAAATTTAGTGTGTATTCATATTCGTGTTTATGTCATATCTCATATCTATATCCGCATCTATATTTGTCCTTAATGTACGGCCATACAGTCATTAACAACTCAAACAGGATCAAATAAAATGACCAACATAGATTTGTTTAAGCCTTTATAAATAATTAATCAATTCTGTTCTAAATCATTTATACAAATTTCTCATTAGCATCTTCTTAAAAATTCAATTACATATCAGCTCAAAAAAAAATATTTCAATTACATATATACAGGAGAATCTTGGAAACATATTGTTGATGTAATTCCTTAACGTGCATAAACTTAAATGACGAGACACAGGTATAACAAGCGAGATATTCTTAAATTTTCTTCAAGTAAAAGATTTTTATTATTTTGTATTATTAAATATGTACAACATTGATAATAACAATAAAAATAAAGTTATAATGAGAGATAATGATAATCTACACAACTAAAGTGATATAAAGTAAGATATTTCTTTTACTCCAAAAACTTTTTAAGTATTTCTCTCTAAGCTACAAATATTTTAGATGAGTTGATGAAATTGAGTAAAGTTACTTGCATTTGGCATATATTCAGGAGCGCTTAAGAGTGTTTAGTGACCTAAAGCTTAATTTTAATATAAGGCCCATTTGTATAATATATATATATATATATATATATATATATATATATATATATAAGGCTTTTTATTTGTTAAATAATTTTTTATTCCAAATTTATTGTTCTACCATTTTTTTATATGTAAAGTTACTAATTAAATTTTTACACTTAATTTCGTCTAACATTTCCTTTTTAATTGACAATATAAGTAATTCATTTAATCTTTCTCGAGAATTGTTGTTCTTAGGTAAGTTTATCAATTTCAATTTTGAAAAACTCTTTTCGACCGAACTAGCAGTTACAAGTATCATCAACATTATTCTATTAGCAATATATGTATTTGGAAAAAGAATCAAGTCTTTTTATATGATTGAGTATGTTGAATGAAGTACTATCATATACTTGTATTCTCTTAACACTTTTAATTCCAAAAACAAATATAAACCATCAATAACTACTATGTTTTAAGGAACATTCAACACTTAAGTTGTGTCTTTTCATATTTGAGTTGTCTAAAAGATCCACGAAAATAAGAGTGAAAAATATTTAAGAAATAAGTTTTATAAAAAAATTGAGAGAAAACAAGATTTATTAGGCATTAAGTTAAGAAAGTGAGAAAGTGATTAAATTATAGTTGACTAATCAATATGAGTGAGAGAAAAATAGGTTTATTAAATAATAAGTTCAAAAAAATGAGGAACCTTAATTTATTATGAATATATATGATAATAATTATATAAATTATAAATATAATATTATAAAAATAAAAATTATAAGATGCAATATCTATAATAGATTGTTTAAGGATCCTATACTTAGACTTCTATTCATACATTGAGATTAGTCTACTACCTATTATTGAGTAAAATATTTAAAAAAAAAAGTCAATTTTACTTTGTACAAATCTAGTTTTAAATATTAAAAAATTTATTCTCTCTCGTAGTCTCTTCATATTTTTGTCTATATTTTCAAAAAATTTATTTTATTTAAATTTATCTGTCATTTGATAATTTTAAAAATATATTAATTAATTTTTTTCAATTTTACTCCACTTTTATTGTTTGTACTAAATTTAATAATTATACATATTAATTAATTTTTACAATTTTTTACACATATTTAATTAAGTGAGAAAAATAATTTAATCATATTAACACACATCACATATACACACACACACACATATATATATATATATATATATATATATATATATATATATATATATCACTTAATTTAAAATTATTTAATAATATTATTAATTCTTATATAAAAATCTTAAAAAACAAATAAAAAAAAGAATAGAAGAAGTATCAGCCTTTCACGTGATCCCCGCTTAAGTTTTGAAACGTGAACAACATTTAATTGCAGAGAAAACTGGAAAGCAATAACTATAAGAATAAGGATACATGTACCCAAAAAAAAAGAAAAATAAGAATTGGGATACCAATCATACTTCAGTCTCTAATAATCTCTATCCATCATTTCTTCATCATAAGATTATTACAGCTCAATATGTTATTGAAGAATAATAGTTAGAAAATAAGAATGGCACGTTATTTTGTACTCATCAGTAAATATTCATGCACTGCACGAAATTTTATGAATTCATGTAAAATCTAAAAAATATATAGATTAAAAAAGTAAATGCTTAAAATAAAAAAAATAATTGCATAATTAGATTTAAAAAAAATAAATTTAAATTAAATAAAGAGCAATTATGATGATACATGCCATTTTTGAGAGATAATAGAATAAAAATTAAGTAACTCTCAATTAAACATATACTCTAATTTAATTGATAAGATTATATTATTTATTAAGATTATTAATTTCAAGAACAGGTAACTAACACATGATATATGCCATTTTTGAGAGATAATAGAATAAAAAATTAAGTAACTCTCAATTAAACACGTATACTCTAATTTACTTGATAAGATTAGATTATTTATTAAGATTATTAATTTCAAGAACAGGTAACTAACACGAAAATTTAAAATCAAAGACCAATTCCCGATCATTCACCTTATATTTGTATTATTAGCCGCCTTCAAATTTTCTTTGGGCTTGCAAGATTTTAGCAAAAAAATTACAAAGCTTTCAAGTTATTACGTATTACTTTTGTAACTTTTTATCCAATATTTTTATAAACAATCTATTATTTATACACTCACTTTTAACATTCTTAAGATATGATGATTAATAAGACAATAAATAGAGATATAGTGATTAATAAAACAATAAATAATAATTCAAATTATTTATGTAACAACCTTTGTTACACATAATAAATTAAAATTAAAATTTATCAAATTTTACACACAAACTACAATTTATCTTAGAAGTGTTACTGAAACATATTTTTCAATATAAATTAAAGATATAATAATCAATAAAATTATAAATAGTAATCATTATTATTTATATAATAACTTTTTATTCTCTTTAACTTAATTTAATTAGAATTTATTTTAACCAACATAATAATCACTACTTATCTTAAAAGATGTTGAAAATAATGCATGTGTTAAAAGCATGTGTCATAAGTGGATATAAAAAAACAATTTTGTTTTATAAAAAGGCAGTGCTAAAAGTTACGTGTTTCATCAAATAATGTAAGTTTCTTTACACATTTTCGAGATCTCGAGCATGGAAGTAAACACCCAATTTTAATATCATGTGAATGTCAAACTTTAACTATGACCACAGTCAATGCAGTCACAATTAGCACTTGTTCGTCCCTTTGTGGGACATCCGATTAAATTGGTAATGGACAAATTAGCAACCTTAGATTAAGCTTCCAATGTAATAAACTAACTGCTCATCCTAATAACATCTCCGTTTATTTAATGTTACAACAAATATATACCAACTAGAAAATAAGAACAAAAATTTGAAACATCTACTAATAGTTGAACAAGCACCTTCTAATGGATACTGCCAATTCACTAACCCTCCCACGATGAAGGATGGCGACACATAGCCCAAGACAAACAGCAACTGAAGCAATCACAAAAACAGCTGGTCGATAGCTCAAGAATCCCCTGGCAAGATATCGACGGCTAGATTTTGTAGTCAACTCTTCCACATTCATTATAATCTCCCTCTTTAAAAGCGGTATCCTGTCATTTTTGTCATCAGAAGTTGGACTTCTCAGTACTCCAAACTTCGCATCTGCTCTTGACATGATACCCTGCAAAACAAATGTCAACGTAGGAAATGCGTGTTAGTTGCATAGTAGTGCCACTAGATCTTGCAAACTATCAGACGCTACAAAACCAGAACTCTCTTTGTAGGGAATGTCCAGACTGCAGGATAAAGTTATAGACAATAAGAAAAAGCTCCTTTAAAGTGTACTTGTCCGTAAAGCAAGTAACATATGATTTAATATTGATACCCACTAGATGATTTAAGGGTAGATATACATTTACTTACTCACTTTACAAATAAACTCACTTTAGAAGAGTTTTGTCCTAGACAATGAGCAAAGGCTGGGAGTTGGGGAGTTAACATCAGAAAAACTAAACCATTTTAAAGAAATTCTAGTATGTGTAAATAAAACCATACCCCAACTTCAATCAAAATCAAGATCATGGCCAAGATATTTTGCAACAAAACAGCAGAACAATGAGTATCCACTAAACAAAGCGAGTCTATTGATAGGTCATATTCATTCTCCCCTTTAAAAACTCGTATTCAAAATATACCGGGAGTTTTAACTGCCAAGGAAAGTGCTAAACCAATAAACTGCACCTCATATAACTTGTAGGATCACAGTTCAAACATCCACCACGTTTACATAATTGCTATGCACCATCAAGGGATAAAATTTGTCTGGTAACAATGCCTAATCAGGAGACTAAAATCTATATATTCACAATCAGTACCACATCAAAGATATAAATGTGACAATTATCTGTAGAATATTGGCAATTGACACAAGTTGCACCTGAAATCAAAATTAGCTTTGACCTTGAAGTAATCATAACTGTTTGTTTACTAGGACTTTGTTTTAGAATAAAATTAAAGGAATAGCTTTTCTATTAAGTGTAATTGCCCATCAGGCAAAACAGTTTTTTTTATTTTTGGTCACCAGAGAGTTAAGAGCTGGCAAAAGTGGTAGTTCTGACTAGAGTTTGGGGAATGGGGAATCGAACTCTGCACCTCCACCTTTGGCAGGGAGAGTTCCACCACGAGCATTGCTCATGGACCAAAACAGAGTTTAATTGATGAAAATAAAGTCAAAAGACTTCTTTCCTGTTTCAGTTTTTCATATATAATTCCCACTTTATTATTTTTCCAATTTTCAAAAAAAAAAATCCCTTGCAATTTGGAATATGGGATGAGCTAAGGGGTGCATTATCAAAGGTAACCCTAACAGTAATTCAATCATGTGATGGAAACACTGATACCGATAGAAAAGAATTGGGAAATAGTCCCAAGAGTTCTGTATTATTTCGTAAAGACTCCCCTAAGGGAATGAAGAATACAATGACAATACAATGACAGCTTCCAAGGGCTGCACCTCCCAACCAACTTCTCAATTAACCGATATCCCTTCTTCCCTCCCTCCCTTCCCTTATATCCTTCCCCTTTTCTGTTATTCGTTATTTACACGTGCCTCTATCCCAATTAACTAACCAACTAACTAACTAACCTTAGTTAGTTGGAACATACACCCTGGATACAATAGGGCGCCTATCAAATACTCCCCCCCCCCACAAAAGACTTCACCTTGTCCTCAAGGTGAAGAGAAGGAAACTGTTGCTGTAAGTCGGGGAAGTGTTCCCAAGTGTTGTCACAAGAAGGGCAGCCTTGCCACTTGATTAGAAGTTCAGCCACTCCTTGGTTATTGTATCTGAGATCCAAGACCGCCTCTGGTTGGGTCTGTAATTCCCAATCCTCAGTGAGCTCGTGGGGTAAAGTCTGAGGAATGCAGGGACTCGGGATGGCCTTCTTCAGCCTGCTGACATGAAAAACAGGATGGATTCTGCTGTAGGGAGGTAACTGCAACCTGTAAGCGACGTCGCCCACTCTTTCCAAGATAGGGAAAGGTCCATAAAAACGGGGGCTTAACTTTTCATTCTTCCTTTGGGCTAATGATCTCAATCTATATGGCTGAGCCTTCAAGTAAATTGAATCTCCTATGTGAAGGGTCACATCTCTTCTTTTCTTATCAGCCTGTGACTTCATCTGTTGCTGTGCAATGCCCAAATTCTTCTTGAGTTCATCCAGCAGCCGACCTCTGGAAGTAGTGAGGCAATTTACCTCCTCCACCCTTGAGGGAAAGGTGCTTCCCCTTAGTAAAATAGGGGGATCTCTCCCATACAAAGCCTTGAAAGGTGTCATTTTTGTTGAGGCATTATAGTTGGTGCCATTATAGGGCCTAATGTTGGGGATGTTAGCCCCCTCTTTCAAGGTAATAGAGTGATCTAACCTTCTTGAGGGAGGTAGTCCCTTAGGCTCTTGGAATATATCATCAAATTCTGCCAATAATGGCTGCATCTGCTCCATATAACTCCCTGATGTAACTTTTGTACATGTCTGTCCAACCTCTGTCTTCTTACTCAAGGTTACCCAATACCCTTTTCCTTCCTCCTTGAGGGACTTAACTACTATCTTCATAGATACTTCAGTTCTGCAGAGTGAGGGATCCCCTTTTTTATAATGTGGGTGGTGCCATTTGGTTTCACCTTCAGAGTTAAATCTCGGAAGTTGGCCATAATGTCTCCCAAGGCAGCCAGCCAATCTAGCCCAACACTAAATCTGGCCCCTTCAGCTCAAAAATATAGAAATCATGATGGATTTCCAAGCCTTGGAGCTGAACACCTAATCCTTCACAGCACCCCTGACTTCTGATTTTATGGCCATCTCCAACCTCCACCCAATGGAGGGGTATCCTTAATGCTTATTCCCATCTCTTCTACAACTTGTTGTGCTATGAAGCTGTGAGAAGTTCCACTATCCACCAAAGTCGGCATTTGTCTCCCTTCCACCTTTGCCCAAAGTTTGAAAGATCTTTTAGAAGTCAGCCCCATCATACTATGATAACCTAATTGGATAGGTTTCCCTTCCCACTCGATTTCTTCTTCTTCTTCTCCTACATCCAGTCTCTCCTTATCTATTGGTTCTTCCTCCTCCCACATCATCATCCTGATTTGTGTATTCTTGCATATATGGCCAGGAGTGAACTTTTCATCACATCTAAAGCATAGCCCCTTCCTCATCCTATCATTGTACTCTGTCTCGGAAAGATCCCTAAAATTCCTTCCTCTTTTACTGATACTGTTGGGTATGGTGTTATTGGCCGAGAGACTTTCTGCAGGCCCTTTGGATTGGGTCCCCATTGTGCTACTACTTCTCCCTGGGTTGATCAACCCACTACTTGCTTCCCCTACCTTGTTTCCTCCCAAACTCAGAATTTGATGTGGAATGAGCTCTCCAATTCCTTGAGTAATTGGAGTCTCTGTTGTACCCTGCACTCCTTCCTCCTTCTTGATTAAACAGTGTTTCGTTCCTAGCCACGATCTTCTCATCAATCAACTGTGCCATTTCAACCACTTCTGGAAGAGTCACCAAATCCAGAATCTTTAGCTCTGCTCGGATTTCCTTTTTAAGCCCATTCAGAAAGATCCCCTATATGCATTTCTTGTCTAACTCATGCACATGGCTTGAGTACATTTCAAACTTCTCTCTATACTTCTTTACCAAGCCCTCTTGCTTTAACCCAAGCAAGATTTCGCACGGATTTTGACTTGTAGAGCTGCCAAAACGTCTGATAATTGTTCATCGAAAGGTCTCCCAAGAACGATTAACCGAAACACCCTCCCACCATTGATACCAAGAAAGTGCTAGGCCTTCTAGAGCAATCGTCGCCACCCTGAGTTTCTCTGTTTCGGGAGCCCTCCTCAATTGAAAGAATCTTTCAATCCTATTCATCCACCTATAAACTTCATCTCCTCCGAAGAGGGGAAGTTCAATCTTCCGCCACTCTTCTATCTTCGTCGTGGTGTTTCTTTCTCCTCGTCCTCCTCTGTTTTCGTATTGGGTGTCATCTGACTCGTACCCAGCCTCGACATTCCTTCGCGGCCCACCTCCGCCATTTGTGCTGGTCCCAGAATCCTCTCGCGACCCTCCTCCGCCGTTTGCGATGGTGCGTTGCAGCTCCTCGAGCCTTTGCAGTATTTCTTGAAGCGCCACTTCGTGGTTCGCGCTTCTCTCCTCTAACCTCGCGCCCCTTTCCTCCACTCTCCGTAACCTCTCTTGCGATTCCTCCTTCCTCGTCGCATCTTCATGCCACATTCGCTCCAAGAATTCTAATCTTGCTTCCATCCTCCTCGTCGTTACCATTCGCAGCCCCAAGATCGTTGAGGTGCTTTGATACCAGTGATGGAAACACTGATACCGACAAAAAAGAATTGGGAAATAGTCCCAAGAGTTATGTATTATTTCGTAAAGACTCCCCTAAGGGAATGAAGAATACAATGACAATACAATGACAGCTTCCGAGGGCTACACCTCCCAGCCAACTTCTCAATTAACCGATATCCCTTCTTCCCTCCCTCCCCTCCCCTCCCCTCCCTTATATCCTTCCTCTTTTATGTTATTCGTTATTTACACGTGCCTCTATCCCAGTTAACTAACCAACTAACTAACTAACCTTAGTTAGTTGGTCTCCCTTTTTTAACATACACCCTGGATACAATAGGGCGCCTATCATCATGCCTAGTCCTAAACATCAACCCTTAAGCTAACCAAATAGCTAATAGGCATACAGAAGAAATGAATCTAACGCTTCAGCTAAAAGATGAGAAATTGAGGATAATGATAGGGTGTAATATAATTAGTTCAACATAGTTCTGAGATTACCATGACCTAGACTTCATATAAAAAATCACTAAGGCAACTCTTTGTTTGTGACCCTGCCTTATTTGTTAACCATTTGACCAAGAGGATTGGTAACCATTGATTGCTTCTCTTATCTCAATGAGTGACCCTAACTCTTCTTTCTTTCTCCTTCTTTCTATTCATTCTTACTCCAACTCCCCCATTGAACATGTCAACAACTTTCTTCTGTCTATAATCATTGCTCCCCCTCAAATAATACAACCTTAAATTCAGTAATTATCAATGCAATCTGCACACTAAAATTTAAATTGCTAAGTTTCATATTATCTACTTTACTCCAAATTTTAAGCTGTCAAGTGCTCATACAATTTGACTGTCATTGCCTCCAGTATGGAGGACACGAGTTAGACTGCCTAGACTGAGACCAGAATCTATTGTTGACTTAGATACAGGAGGCCTCAATTTTATTTTCCTTATATGATAAGAAGATGACCATAAAGTAAAAACTGTAAAATCTAAAGGATTTTAATCTAAAAGTTGAAAAGGTATTCATATTTCATCATCAGGAGAAATAAAAAAACACTACAACAGAATTAGTCCTAACCTGACTGTTAATTGCAACAACTGGTGGCATGTTATCTTGTAAGCAGCTCTGAGCAACTTTAAAGCCTTCCATTTCAGAGTGCACAACTATACCTCGACCTTTATGATGTTTCAGATAAATGACATCTCTAGCATTATGCATGCATTCCAGTAGTTGTGTCATGTCAACAACACTCATCCTATTAGTCACAATATTTGATTTCATGCTTTCCGTCCAGATCATCAAATTCGGTAATATTTTTTCCAAAATGATTGTTGAATCATTGCATATTAGAAAGTCCAACAAATAACAATATCTTTGAATTTGTGAAGCTGTCATCAATCTATCAAATTTTTCTGAAGTAGGATCCTTAAGCAACCATGCTATATCTACAAGTAAGTCTGATGACAATGTGTGTCTAAGTGCAAAAGCTTCACATGAGCTGCAGATAGAACCACCAGATGCAGACTGGAATTGTTTAGAAAGGAGAGACACATCTAATTTTTGCTGCAATGTCTTCATTTCAGTGCAAATTTCTTTGTCCCCAACGAGTATAGGAATAAAGTTTGATAAACCAGACTCATTCTCCACCTACAGAAAGGGAAAGGAATATGATAAAGACACGGGGGAGAAATATGAATGGGCATAAGAGCAACAATTTCAAAAAAGTACTTCCATATTTCTGTAAACCATTTATAAATGAAACTTAATCACATTTCTAAATGCATCAACTATCAATAACACATTGAATCAAAAGGTTCTGGCAATTTATCTTAATTTGATGTTATATCTGGTCATCAAGATATGTGATCTGATTATTACAACATTAGTACAATTCAGTGCGGGGTTCAAAAGCCCAAATTCAATAACCCTCCTGATCACTGCAGCTATTAGTCGCAGAGCATCCTTGCATAAATTACATGTACTTCAGATAAGAAACAGTCAAATAAGGAGAACCAACAAGATAATGGTGCTGATTTCAGTACCAGGAAGTGACCACCTAAGGGTATGCTACAACAGTTTGGCAAGCTACATTATGATGATCTTCTGATGCCTTAAAAAACAAACAAGCAAAAGATATAAAAAGGAATTACCAACCAAAAATGGCACCCAATTTATACATAGTGCTTAAGCTCAAAGTACTCAACCGTGAACATGAAAATTTTCTATGTTCTCTAATTTGTTTGATATTTTTTAGCACCAATTGTTAAAAAAATTAAAAATTATGCCATCCAGCCCAAATTTAATTGTAAATATTATATATATAACCATTTATGAGCCTTCACCTAACAGCTCAAGTTTTTGGGAGAGTTGGTTCTTGACAGTAAAAAATGTTCACAAGTTACTGAATCTGAAAGAAAAGAATCCAACAGGCCCAGCAGAAATTATGGTCAAGATCAGGTGTTCCCACTGTAGAAGCTAAGAAGCATAGCAGCAAGCAAATAAAAGATCAAGGTCAACACAGTTAAGGAAACAGAACTATTGGTCAATGCCTACCTCAATAAATGCAGGCCCAAAGAGATTTTCCTCTGTATGAGGGACATATATCTTGTATAAATGATTGTCAAAAGCACAAGAAATATTATCTCCAGTCCAGTTATGCGAAGATGGAACACAATACTCATACTTCAGATACTTTCCAGAAAAAGATACAAGAAGCCTGCCATGATGAGTTGATGACCACCACATTACAGTCAGAAGAGTATATTGACAAGTGAACCAGAACATAGACTAGCAGTGCAAAGATGACACATTTGAAAGATGGGCATATATAAACTGAAATATAAGAAAACCTATAAAGTATAAAGCATGACCAGTTTGATATTATATTAGATTTGCTAACAGAATTGAGATTGGAGTGACACCAAAAAAGATTGTAACAAAAGTTAGTACAAATATGCTGTGCATTTCCCATGCTCTGGGGCAATAAGCCTATAAAGAAACTTAGATTCCAAAATAAAACGTATAGATATAGAAGGAATGATGATTGTGCAATTTCCTTTTTTGCTATTATTTTTTTTTTTTAAATGTGCCGGTAAAGTATAAAACTTGATGTTGATGATGACTAAACTTGTGTGATCACTTCCTACAACATAAAGTATTATCTCCTTGACCCAGGGCGAGATAATTGCAGGAAATGGTTACAATGCCTGAGACAATCCAAGACAATGCAATCAATATGAAGAAAAGGTCCAATCAATCATAAAACAATATAAAGGAGAAAAACAACATATATATGTCAAGCATTACTTCTTTGCCCACAGCTAATTACATGTGAAGCCTGAGTTCTTTTCAAAGTTAATAGATTCTTGTTTTTTGGAGGGTTCCACAAAAATTGCTTAGACTTTGGGTTCAGTGAGCTCTAAGGATGCTCCAATCCTTCTACTCAGCCATAACATTCCACATCTCCCTCTCTACTTTTGCTTATGGGCGCTCACCCCAACTTTAGGTCCTCAACATTGTTAAAAACATATATAATGCAAATGCAGACAAATGCACTTATGTCTATCGTGTAAATATATGCAGTCAGCAACCGCTTTAAATGATGTTTGGAACAGGTGACAATTACACACCGAAACTTAGGCTGCAGCAAATTACTTCCACAAGCAACAAACTCCATAGGTTTGCCAGCCTCAAAGTATGTGGGATGAACATAGTGAAGCTTTGGTGCCTGCATGTTTACCTCGACTTTTGTCACAGAAGTTCCATCTGTAACCATTGAAATGTGCTGATGAATTTAAACAAATTGAAAGCTTCACAACTCAGAACTTAAATATTACAACTCAAAAAAACAGAAACTTCTATTACTTATATAGATACAATAAGAACTGATTGTTTTGTTTCATATAAATTAGAAAATAATTCATATCTCTAAGATGGAGTATACATACCCCACAAAGTTATTGTCATAAGCAACAAAGGTATAAATAAACCAAATCAAACTTGAATAAACTCTGATCTAGCACCTTATAAATAATTCAGGAAAAAAAAAAGTCAACCAAAAAGAAGATATATATATATATATAGTTAACTGAACAGTGAACAAATGGAACAGCAACAAACCTTTCATAACACGGAAGATCATGTCATTCAGATGAACTAGTGCGGTGCCTCTTCCAGATAGCATCTTTCCGGGAGCAACAAGATCACACACATAGTACAGAGGGTCTTCAAGTAACTGGTTGATCCATAAGAGAGAAGGAAAAAAATAAGTCAGGAAAAAAGAAAAATTCACCCATCAAATTCAGTAAAAACTTGAAAACTGAGGGGGGAAAGAAAAATAATTTCTTGTTTTTAGTTAATGAATGAAATTCTGGATTCGTCAAAGAAAAAAATAGAGAATATGTAACAGATTCACTCAAAAAATAGAAAAAATAAAGCACAAACAAGCATCTCAATCAACTCAATTTAGCAAAACTAGCAGCCAGAAAAATGATCATAACATAGAACCATACAGTCTAATACTGGGGCAGTTAACCAGTAATAAGAAAGCATGCATTTGGTCTACAGGCCACTTAAAATATGACCCAAGAACATATAATGTAAAGAACATCGAGTTGAACCCTTACATTTATCCACATAATTTTTGGCATTGCAATAAAAATTGTCAGGATCGTACACCCAGGGCGGATATATCCCTCAAGCTCTAAAGGCATACTTGCCAACCATTGGAATATCTGCAAATGCATTTGACTGCTTGTTAATCAGTTACTGATATCTAGACAGCAGAAGATCATACCACTATTTAAATACTAAACTGTAATAACAATGCTTTAAAATACTTGGTGTCGTAGCCTTCTAGGAAATTCTGCAGGATTCCAATCGTAAAGCTTAAAAGAAATCCGACCTGTTTGGCACTACAAGTAAAGTTTCAATCAGCAAACATCAATCATGATTTCGTGCATGAAAATAAATATTTGCAAGAAAAATAACAAACAAGTAGGGTAACCCACCATAGATGAATAAGCACTCTTATTGTCACAATATGAAGGTGAATTAGAAATGTTGGAAACATCTTTTGCACTATTCACTCGCGTTTCACCAGAAGCACCAAAAGATACAACACTATCGCTATTAATATTCTGGGCATCAGGACCTGAGCACAGAATAGCAAGTGGTTCATCTTCATGATCCAGTGATGCTTCTTTTTCGTTTATCTCACTACTCAAATTTGAACAATCTGCACGATACATGTACAGCAGGTAAGCATTCTTTTAACATAAAGACCAACTTCTATCGTAATTAAGAACATGATATATGATTGAAAGAATGGGAAAAAAAAAGGAAAAAAGCAATTATGAAATTATTGGCATACTAATACTCAATATAAACCTTTTCCTGCTTCCCCATCATAATTGAAATCCTCATTCTGCGTGACAGGTTGAAGTTCATGATCAGTGGCAGCTTCGGAATCTGCAGACTTTCTCCGCCTTCGTTTGTTATGGCGCTCTAATTTTTTTCTACAGCTGCGTTTACCTTCATCAAAATTCGATAATACGTGAAACCTGTCAAGCAATAGGGAATTGGTTATGAGACTGTTCAATTACTATGGAAAATCAAATGATGACAATGATTGACAGACAAGTAAAATCCAAAATAACCCTTGTTAGTTCTGAATTGCTTCTTCAAGCTTTGTTGTATGATAAATATGAACATTGAGGTAAGCATAATAATATCCCAAATGTCAAAGATTGAAGCTTTACTTACTTTCCACACTGTTGACAGTATCTCTTGGCCTCCCCATGAAGCATAACGGTAGTGGCATTTGCGCAGCTCAAACAAACCCTATGCCTCTTGTGATAACCCTTGAGCTCGGAGATATCGACCTCGCACCCAGGAACCTGGCAGCGTACGATCACGGCCGATGCACGTGCTGTCCGAACCCGCTTCTTACCAGGCAAACCTTCTTCGTCAAGCTTGGCATCAAGCTCGGGGCACGCACAGGGGATCCGACCAGCGAGGAAATTGGAGCAGGCGAGCCTCGGGTCACGCTTTCGGACCTTATCGTTGGTGGTGGGAATATCCTGAACCTGAGGCTGAGGAGGGAGATTTAATGGTTCAGAAACAGAAGGAAGTGGTGAATTTTTGTCAAGGTCAACGGGGGAGAGAGGTAATTGGATTTGATCGTCGAGATTGAAGTCGAGAAGGTAACTAAGATCCCAAATGGGGGAGGGAGGGTCTTCGGTGTCCATGTCTTGTGGGTGAGGAATAGGTGATTGGGGCGATGGTGAAGATGAGGGTTCCATGGAGATGGGAACCCTAATTGTGAAGGGTGTGGTAGGTGGCGAGTCGTTGGAGGTGGTTGGATGTTTGGCGGAGAAGGCAAGATACGGCGGCCGTTCAGGTAGGTGCCTTTCTGTTGTTGTTTTGACTCTCGTGACAGAACAAATGGGGTCATTGTAGCGACATGGCCAGATTTTTTGTCCCAACCCTTTTTTTTTTTCATTTTTACATTACATTTGGACCATTTTTTTTATTTTTAATAATTTCAATAATAATAATAATTTCAATAATAATAATAATATTATTATTATTATTAAAATAATAATTTCAATAATCCGCATGAGTTGATACAATGAAAATTAACTGCATCTTTCAAAGAAAAGAAGTGTGATCAATTTGTGACTAAATTTTGTGAGAAAAAGGACTTTACGAGTATTAAGATCTAGGCTCAAATTATATTTACAGTTATGATATTTTTATTATTAATAATATATATGTATTTTTATATTTTTTTAATATTATTTATTATATTTATTTTTTTATCACTTTTTTCATTAAATTTAATATTTTAAAAAAAATATTAATAATATATATATTCTTAAAAGAGATATACGATAATATTTTATACTTATCCATAACATTAGGTTGTGACTGTTCCAATTCATATGGATAATAAAATTGTACCAAACAAATAATAGTAATTTGAATTCTCGCCAATTATTGAATGGTAAGAGAATATTCTGTGTTCTTTGTTCTTGCACCATAATTCTTATGTTTATCTTCTCAGATTAAGTTATGATGAGTGGAAACGATCCAAATTCATTCCGAAATACAGGTAGAATTCTATCCAAAAATTCCCAACTGGATTATTATATAATTAAATATAATATAATAAATTAAATAAGACGATGATTCAACATTCTCGGCAAGGAGATGATGGTGCAGGCAAGGCAAGGCCTTCAACAAATTATTGGCACAATAAGAGATTCTCTTTCAATACAGAATTGTTGAATGAATTAATAATATGAACCTTTCAAAAGAACACAAAAAAGATTGTGACAGGAGAGTGTAGAAGAGGAGGAATGTCATAGAACAGTATTGCAGAGCTAGTGAGAATGGGAGGACAAGTGAACAACAACAAGCAGGGTAGGGATTTTACAATTTTTATAATTGATGATATGTAATTAATTTTTCAGTTGTAAAAAGTTTAGTGAAAAGATAGAAAAAATGACAGATAATTGGACAATTGATTTTTATTTTAAGCAGAGAATATTTTTAATAATATTATTTTTATACGCATAAATTTTGAAATCTAATTTAAGTCTGTGTATTTAAAAGACTAAATTCTTTCTCCTCTGACTAATACATAAAAAATATCATAATTTACAATTCTATTTTTATGTGAAATTATAATCACGTTTTTTATATGAAGGCAATTTCAATATTTTCGTTCCTCTGATAGAGCTAGTTTGTTTGATCTCAATTTTCACTTTAATGTATCATATTCAAATGTATTGAAAGATTATATGAAGTTTTCATAAATTTGTTAAACTTAAACGTAAAAAATTATTAAATCTTAGAGTCTGATTGGATAACGAAATTAGAATAAATCTTAAATTTTATATTTAGAGTTGTCAAAAAATTAAGATAAAAAATGTAATTTTAAATTTAATTATAATTTTATTATTTAAATATATGATCTAAAATATTAAAAAATTATTTACAAAATTAAAATTCATAAAAAAAATTATACAATAATTTTTTTATAATATAATAGTCATATTTTTTTATAAATAAATTTTTCATGATTTTTTTAAAAATAAATAGTTATTATAATAATTTTTATATAAATATAAAAATAATTTTTATGTAAATATAAAATTTCAATAAATATGATTGTTCATAAATAAATGTAGAGAGAGAAAATTTAATTTTTAAGTTATGAAATCGATAATTCTTAAGGTATAAGTTAAGAATTAAAAAAGACTTAATTTAATCATTTTTTAATTTTGTGAAATTAATTTATGAAATTACAATTCTCATTCTAAATATTATTTTAAATATAAAAATTAAAATTAAGAAATTTAATTCTAATTTCAAATTTTAATTTCATGTTTAATTCCAATAGTCAAACAGTTAGTTTTTTTATACTTAATTTTCTAATTAAATATAAATTCAAAGTGCAGATTTTTGCTTTTTTTTAAAAAAATCTGAACTCAAATTGTCTGAGAGATATAATATTTAGTTTTATTATCATTGAAATGTTTATTCGAAGAAACTCTTTTCACACAACAATATATATATATATATATATATAATGTGAGAAGTTTTTATTGTGAGATAGAGAGAAGAATAAATTTTAATCATACAATTATATATATATGATTAAGATTAAAAATTACTTAAAAATTATGTGACTATTTTAAAATGTTATATGTATTTTTATTTTTATTTTAATCATTTATGTAAAATTTTATGGTTAAAATTTACTCATATAATATCTTACAATAATATTTTTTATTTAGTGAGAGAAGTTTTTTATTGTGAGAAGATGAGAAGAATAAAATTTGATCATACAATTATATATGAATAGTCAAAATTAAAAATTACTTAAAGATTATGTAATTATTTAATAAAATCACATGTATTTATATTCTAATCTTAATTATTCATAAAAAATTTAATTATTAAAATTTATTTTTTTACTTTTTATAATAAATATTTATCTTGTCAGATATACTATATATATAAATGGACAGTTGATTAAATAAATTAATCATATTACTAATAATATATTAATATAATGATTAAATAATATTATATTTCAAAAGAGAATTCAAATTAAAGACGTTATAACATGCATTGATTCAACTTAAGATAATTTGATAATAATTAACTATCCCGTTGAATAATATATTGACTTTTTAGTTCTATTTTAATAGCAAAAGTCTGGAACACTAATTTTCTGTGAAACTCCACTATTATATTCCTAATCTGATAATTATTGTATATCACAACATTTGATAAAAGTCGAAAATGGCCTCGAGATTCACAGCCTTTTTAATATAACCCACAATGACTTTATCTACAATTCAAGTGAAAGATCTAGGATGATAAGGCGAAGGGTCGTTATCAAAGGAATCTTATGATGACAACCCTCAAATAATGAAGGACCTTATTTGTTTGTTGTCAAAAAAAGTAACTCATCTTTCACGCCACAAATCAAGTCAGACTCAGACAAATTGGTGCCACAGCAATGTCCCAATTCTTTTTAAATATAAAAATAAAAAATAAATAAATAAACAAAATCTTTTGAGGGAAGAAGCGATTGGGGTGTCATGACTTTTGAACTATGAAATATAAATATGGATACGTATATAAGATATGATATAGATATAAATATAAAGATATATTAAATTTAAAAAATTATAAGATATAGATATGATATATATATATATATTAATATTAAAATAAATTAAATAATTTAATTTATGTATATATATAATTGTAAAATTTAAGAAAAAATTTATAATTTATTAATATTATTTTTATAAATTTAAAATTTATAATATTTTAATATATGTCATATATATTAATATTTACTATCTAATAAGGTCCTTTCAAAAAATATGAAACATAATTTTTATTAACATTTTTTAAAATATATTAAATTAATTTTTTCTAATAAAACTAATTATGTACAAGTATATGTGCATTCAAATAAATTAATTAGAGGAAATAGTAGTGTGAGACAAACTTCAGTACCGATTAAGTAAACGGCTTGGTACGAGTAGAGGTAAAAAGAACAGATGAAAATAATAATGTGTGAAAGAATAAAATTTATAAGCCTAATAGTAATGTGTAAAAATATAAAACTTAAAATACTAGTATATAAAAATAGTTGCTTGGGATGTCAGTCCTGTAATTAGGCTTAAGTGAGTTAAAGACTTACTAATTAGACATTAGTCATGTAAATTATTATTTTTTAAAAAAATATTAATAGATCGTGTCCTAAACTTGTTTAAGCGTGTTTGAACTATGTCTTAGACATGTGAACATGTCTAAACTGAAAAAATAATCTTTTTAATTAGACATATTTGGACACACAAAACATGTATGTTTCATATGCACATACTTATGTGTTTGACACACAGAGACACTTCATAAACATCGTGTTCATGCTTCATAACTCATGACTCATTTAATTAACAAAATTTCTTTTAATATTTAAAAATGTTAAATATAAATGTTTTATATTTAATTAGTAAAAAATAAATATTTTGCCAATTTTGTTAACAAAATTCTAAACTCTACATCTGTATATATCGAAATAATTAACCTTGGAGTATGTACTGTGCAAATCTAATATGACAATTCACAATCAATATTAGATAAAACTTCCATATAAAAACAAAAAATTATTTGTTGGTTTATACTTCATACAAATTTTAACTGTTATTTTTTAATATATTCATTTAAATTTATACTAGCATATGTTGAAATTTATCCTTTTTGTTATAGTCTTTCTTACGGTATAAATTTTTAACCTAAACATCATAAAGTAAAAAATTAGTAGAATTGTTATTTCAATTACCTCTAAATGAAATACAAATTAATAAACAGTTATGTAATTAATTTAATATTTTAAATATTGACTTTTATTTAAATTGAACGTTTTAATATTGACAATTTGGCACATATAATATGTGTATCAAGATGATAGTTTTATTTTTAAAACTGTTTATATTTTTATTTAATATGTTTTGTTTAGATGTTTTTATTTGACAAAATATTAATAAATGAATTTTTTTCTTATGATAATAACCTTTTTATTATTATATAATGAGCATTGCTATTTCGTACCATTTATTTTTACCAAACTTCTCATGAATTGTATTTGACTAATCACATTCTTGATCATCATACATGAGTGGTAATAGTTTGAAAATAACTAATTATTGAGAAAAGAGAGAAAAAAGTAGCCGCCGGTTATTCATACACATTTTTGTAAAATGTGTTGCGTATCATTTAACACTATTCTTATATAATCATTTATGTTTAATTACTATTTAGGCTCTTATAGGTTTTTGGAAAAATTGAATATGTCATTATAATTTTAAAGTTTTTTATTTAATCCCTAGAGTTTCAAAATTTCGTAATTAGGCATCTAAACACATCAATTCGTTAGTACACTATTATAAGTTGCTGAGATGCCCATTTGGCCACTTAATAACTTGTGTTGTCATGTCACAGCACCTGAGGAAGATGATGGATACTTCCCTATTTTTAACATTAGGATTCAACTTCATCTGCCTAGACCATTTTTCATTTTTGCTGCTCACTACAAGTGCATCACCATGCTTGATCAACATCACTTGTTATTGTGAACGTAAAAGCCACTTTGTGGCATTTGAAATCAAAGAAAATGGAGTTTTCAATGAAGGTAGGTGCTACTTGGGTAGCTGGTAGCAGAGTGAAATTTTTTTTTCGTTTCTTTCGGTGGAACAGTTTGATGGGAGGATGTTTTCGCTTATAAATAGTAACATCTTTCAATGGTTTTATTATCTCATTTTTACAAAAAAATATCACATAATGTCTTCTAAGAGTTTTTTCTATTTTATATAGAAAGAGGTGTATTCTTTTATCTCAAAAGAGAATGTTATTATTCTTTTTTTGTAATTAGAGAGAAGTTGTAATTTTCTTTTATATAGTGAAAACCTTCTATCTTACCCATGATTTTCTCTCTCATCACCATTAGAGGGTTTTCCACATTAAATATTGTATATCAGTTCCTATTTTTCTCAACTCTATTTTAGTTGTGTGATATTATTTTCATAACTTTGGTACCCAACAGTAGTGTCAGAGCCATTGGTCACTGGTACTATTCACGCTGCGGTACTGTTCACGACTACTATTCACACATGTGGTTATATACTTTTGCAGTATTGTTAAAGTATAAGAGGTTTGTCTTGATACAGTATATATATACAACACTGTTAACGTATACAGTACTATTCACGGTAAAATAGAGTAAGCCAGTCCAGTTAAGAAACAGATTGTTGTTAATACTATGGCAACAAAATTTGAAATTGAGAGGTTCAATGGGAGTAATTTCTTCTTATGGAAACTGAAGATAAAGGCAATATTGAGGAAGGACAATTGCTTAGCAGCAATTGAAGGCAGACACTCTGGGATACCTGATGACAAGTGGAAGGAGATGGATGACAATACTGTTGGCAACCTGCATCTAACTTTGGCATATTTAGTTTTGTCAAATGTTACAGAAAAGAAGACGACAAAGGAGATATGAGATGCACTCACTAAATTGTACAATGTCAAGTCACTTCACAACAAGATATTCTTAAAAATGAGACTTTATATTCTTCGAATGAGTGAATCCACGACAGTAATGAATCACATCAATAATCTGAACACACTATTTTCCCAACTTACTACATCAGATTACAACATGGTGAAAAATGAACGTGCAGAGTTTCTACTTCAAAGTCTACCTGATTCTTATGATCAACTCATCATCAACATAACAAATAATAATGTTACTAATAGTCTTCAATTTGATGATGTTGCTGCCGTTATTCTTGAAGAAGAATCTAGGCGGGAGAATAAGGAAGGCATATTAGAAAGCTCAAAGCAAATAGAGGTTTTGTCGATGACAAGAGGAAGATCAACGGAACGTGGCTCTAGTGGGAGTTGAAATCAAAGTAGATCAAAGTCACAAAGAAGGAAGAACTTCAAATGTTACCATTGTGGCATAAGAGGACACTTGAAGAAAAATTATTGGTACAACAAGAAAAATGCAGAAAAAAAACTCTTGAAGCAACAACCTCTCAAGGATGTGTTGCGAGTACCTCTAATGATAGAGAAATCCTTTATAGCAAAGTAACAATTGGTACCAAAGGCGAAAAACAACTTACTAATGTTTGAATAATTGATTCAGGAGTAATATGACACATGACTCCACGACGAGGCTGGTTTTGCACTTATGAACCTATCTCAGAAGGATTTGTGTTCATGGAAAATAAACATGCCTTGGAGATTGTTGGAGTTAGTACTGTCAAAATAAAATTACACAATGGTACAGTTTACACAATTCAAATGTATGACATGTGAAAGGTTTAAAAAATAATTTATTGTCTATTGGGCAATTGGATGACCTTGGGTGCAAGGCCCATATTGAAGGTGGGATCTTGAAGGTTGTAAGAGGTGCTATTGTGGTGATGAAAGCAGAAAAGATCGCGGTAAATTTATACATGCTTGTGGGAGACACACTACAAAAGGCAGATGCATCAATTGCATCAGCAGGCCACGAAAAATCAACGATAATGTGATATCACAAATTAGGTCATATGTCAGAATGTGGTTTAAAGATTCTCGCGGAACGTGATCTCCTTCTTAGGCTCAAATCGGTAAACTTACCTTTTTGTGAGTACTATGTTACAAGCAAGCAATATAGATTAAAATTTGATAAATCAACTGCTAGAAGTAAGCACATACTGGACTTGATTCATTCTGATGTGTGGGAGTCACCAGAAATGTCCTTAGGAGGAGTAAAATATTTTGTATCATTCATTGATGATTACTCCAGGAGATTATAGGTGTACCCAATCAAGAAGAAGTCAGATGTGTTTCCAATCTTCAAGGACTTCAAAGCAAGAGTATAACTTGAATCCGGAAAAAAATATCAAGTGCTTAAGGACAGACAATAGAGGAGAATATATAGATGACAATTTTCTCTCATTTTGCAAGTAAGAATGTATTCAAAGGCAATTTACAGTTGCACACATACCTCAGCAGAATGGTGTAGCAGAGCGGATGAATAGAACACTCCTAGAAAGAACAAGAGCTATGTTGCAAACTGCAGGTCTAGTCAAGTCTTTTTGGGCAGAAGCAATCAAAATCGCCTATTACGTGATAAATCGTTCGCCATCAACTGTAATTGGTTTAAAGACACCAATGGAGATGTGGAATAGTAAGCCACCAGATTATTCTTCTCTTCATGTATTCAAATGTTCTGCATATGTGATGTACAATTTCCAAGAAAGAACAAAGCTGGATCCAAAATCTAGAAAATACATATTCTTGGGTTATGTTGACGGTGTTAAGGGGTATCGCATGTGGGATCCCACTGCCCGCAAGGTTATTGTCAGCAGAGTTGTGGTATTTTCAAAAAAATGAATTATAAAGTGAATAAGAAGATGACAACACTTTGAAAGAGACTACTACGGTACAAATGGATGGAAAAGCTGGACAATAAGATTCCTCTGAAGTAGAACAAGTACCAGAGCACGAGGAACAAGAACCACATGAGGCCAATGATACAGAAGTTTGACAATCAACACACCAGATAAGAGCACCATCATGGCACTCGGACTATGTTATGGTAAGTCACGATGTATATTGTCGTCTAACAGAAGAAGGAGAGCCGCCAACCTTTTAGGAAACTGTGAGTAGCTCAGAAGCTTCTCTGTGAATGGCAGCAATATAAGAAGAAATAGAAGCCTTACATAGAAATAAGACATGAGAACTTATTGAACTTCTAAAGGGACGGAAAACCATTGGTAACAAATGGGTTTATAAGATCAAACGAGATGACAATGATCAAGTGGAACGATATCATACAAGGCTGGTGGTCAAAGGGTATGCTTAGAAAGAGGGTATTGATTTAGTGAGCTATTTTCTCCAGTTGTCAGACTTACCACTATCAGAGTAGTCCTGACTATGTGTGTTGCATTTGATTTACATCTTGAACAACTAGATATGAAAATAACTTTTCTTCATGGAGAGCTAGCAAAAGAGATATATATGCTCTAACCAGAAGGCTTTGAAGAAAAAGGCAAGGAAAACTTGGTTTGTAGGTTAGCCAAATCTCTGTACGGTCTAAAGCAGGCGCCAAGGTGTTGGTACAAAAGATTTGATTCCTTCATTATTAGCCTCAAATACAACAGATTGAGTTCAGACCATTGTACATATTACAAGAGGTTTGGTGATGATAATTTTATCATCTTGTTGTTATACGTGAATGACATATTAGTGGTAGACCTTAACAAAGATCGAGTCCAAGAATTGAAGGCACAGTTGGCTAAGGAGTTTGACATGAAGGACTTAGGTCTAGCAAACAAGATTAAAGGGATGCAAATTCATAGAGAGAGAAAAGATAGGAAGGTTTGGCTTTTTGCAAAAGAACTATCTTAGGAAAATCTTGCGACGCTTCAACATGCAAGATTGTAAGCCAATCTCTACCCCACTTTCTATCAATTACAAATTATCCTCATGTATGAGTCCTAGCAGTGAAGCAGAGAGGATGAAAATGTCTTGAGTACCGTATGCATTAGCAGTGAGAAGCCTTATATATGCAATGATCTGTACTAGAACAGATATTGCTCAAGCAATTGATACGGTCAGTCAATTTATGGCAGATTCTGGTAAAGAGCATTGGAATGCTGTTAAGAGGATCCTAAGGTACATTAAAGGGACCTTAGGTACTGCATTATGTTTTGGAAGATCAAAATTTGTTGTCAGGGGATATGTTGATTCATATTTTGTAGGTGATATTGATAAAAGGAAATTTACTACAGGCTATGTGTTTATATTTACAGGAGGAGCTGTGTGCTAGTTATCAAAGTTATAGATTGTTGTAACTTTATCTACTACAGAAGTTGAATATATGACAGTTACGCAAGCATGCAAGGAAGTAATTTAGATTAAAAGGTTAATGGAGGAACTCGGGCACAAGCAACAAAAGATTTCTTTATATTGTGACAGTGAGAGTGCTTTGCACATTGTAAGGAATCCAACCTTTCATTCCAAGACAAAACACATAAGAGTTCAATATCACTTTATTCAAGAAGTAGTAGAAGAATGGAGTGTGGATATGCAAAAGATTCATATCGAAGAGAACCTAGCTGATGTTATGATAAAACCAATTAACTCTGACAAGTTTAAATAGTGTAGATCCTCTTATGGCTTATCAGAAACGTAGACAGCATGAAACTGACAAGATAAGAAAGGTTTTGAAAGCTCACAAAAATGAATTTTAGTGGGAGATTATGAACATAAAAGCCACTTTGTGGCAGTTGAAGTCAAAGAAAATGACTTGTTTTCAATAAAGGCAGGTGGTAGTTGGATAGCTGGCAGTAGAGTGAAATTTTTTCTTCGTTTCTTTTGGTGTCGCAGTTTGATGGGAGAAGGTTCTCGCTTATAAATAGAGACCTCCTCCAATGGTTTTATTATCCCATTTTCACAGAGAAATATCACATAGTATCTTCTAAAATTTTTTCTTATTTAATATAAAAAGAGGTATATTCTCCTATATCAAGAGAAAGTATTATTATTCTCTTATTATAATTAAAGAGAAATTGTAATTTTCTTTTACATAGTAAAAATATTCTATTCTTGCCCATAAATTTTTTCTCATCACCATTAGATGGTTTTTCACGTTAAAAATTATGTGTCAATTTTTATTTTTCTTAACTCTATTTTAACTGTGTGATATTATTTCTATAACTCTGGTACCCAATAGTCACCACTGTGCTAATCATAAGATGTGTACTCATCATTTGTTCTAAATGATGGATACTTCCCTTTCATGGCAGGTTCGCGATTCACTCAACCATTAAGCTCTAATTCTAAATCATGTAGTTGATAAAGAGACAAGAAACTAATTGTCGTTATGGTGATGAGGTGGTTCTCCTAACCTCCAAGAAATGGCCAGCAATCACCTCAACTGAGTAGAATGTGCAGTGCGCATTCCGCAAGTGCAGGGCAGTAGACAAGTCTATGTGACGTGGTTCCCATTGTCATTAGTTAAAGGCATGTTTGGCATGGGATGTTAAATCTAATAGTATAAGCTAATATAATATGTTACGACGTTATCAAAATTTATCAATTAAATAACGGATAACTGAATTGAAAATGATTGGATTATGATTAATAACCTGATGAAAAAATTTCCTCATTACAACCCCAAGCAGCCCAATACCCGCACAACCTTTCGTATGCTCTCAACGCCACTCACATCGGTGGTAAAGGATAGGAGACCGGTGACTTGTCGGCATTGGGGTAAACGGTTAGCTCATGGTGGAGGTTGGGTCGTGGCTGTTGGCAATAGTGACAACGGGGGCTTTGACGGGTGGAAGGTTTGGTGGTGGAGAGCGTGGCAGGGACATTTACGGTAGTAGCTGGTCTGTGTTCGGACGACTGCCAAAATGGTGGTGTGGTTGGGTTAAGGTGCTGCCAACGGTGGCTGAGAAGGAAGAGGGTGGCACGGTTGTTAGATGCGGAGGATGGTGGTTTCAAGCGTTCGTTTGTTGGTTCTGGGGTTGTTTGGTCTCTATTATGGTGTCATTGTGGTTTGTTGGGGATTTGGTAACTGTGTTATTTCATTGGGATTTGCTGGATACTGAGGTTGAAATATGGTGGAGGCCGAATAAGGACGTGGGTTCTGGCCACAATGTGTGTTTGGTTTTGAGCGTGGGGTTGAATGGATTTTGTGTTTGTGGTTGAGAATGAATTCTCCTACCCCAAGGGTTAAGAGAAAAAAAAAACATTTCTGAACCCAAAATTTAGTTTTGAAATTTCCTTTCTATTTCTTATCTTTTACCCATGTTGTAGTTTATTCTTCGTCAAAAGAAAAAAAAATGATGAATAAAGCGGGATCGAGAAACTGAGGCAACTAAATTTAAATGAAAATTTGATCAAATCTGACCACAAGAAACATTGCAAATAAAGAGTCCCCGTAATTATAGCAGTCAAAACACGTCAATTTGGCCTAGGTCTAGTTATTTTTTGAGTCGGGTCAGATTAGACTATGTGACTTTTGAATTGGTATTTTGTTAGTCTAGTTCACCTTTATGTAATATTATCCAGTCAGGTCGACTTGGTCCATTTAGACTGAACTAATTCGAGTTATTTTTAGTTTTGAGCTAATATTTTATTAGTTCAATTCGCTTATTTTATCAGACTATTTGAACTGACTTATCGAACTTGACCTACTTTAACGACTCTATCCATAATGAAATAAAAAGTCTTAACTTTTATCTATCCTGTATTATATAATATTTTACCAAACACATGATAGTATTATATTATAACATAATATAACATCATGCAAAACATTGTATAATATTAATTTTTTACTAAACTTCATTTTATCAAACTTTATACTATTAAATCCTGTAAAATTAAATCTTATTCTATCATACTTATCAAACAATTCGACGGGTATCTTTCACAAACACTCCTTCACCGAGATATAGAACAAGAAACTTGGACAATGTGCAACACATGAATTTAGGGATTGGGATGAAAGTTAATCGAAGGAGTGATATAAAGGGAATGGGACATAATTGTTCTCCTTATATGGTGGCGTTGCTGAGATGACGAGCTTAATAGATATGTATGATAAAATTTAGGATAAAATATTTGAATAGTTTAGTTTAATATCATGCATGTTGTTATAATGAAAAGATATTAACATAATTACAATTATTTTAAACTCTAAAGATTGCATTATTAATCTTCAAACTATAAAATCTATTTAAAATTATTAAAAAATTAGATTTTTTTAAAGATACTTGTTAATGAATCAAAAATATTTTTTATATTAAAAGTAGTGCATTTAATATATTAAAAATTCAAAAAAATTTACTTTTCAATAAAAAATTTCTATCTTTAATTTCTTAACAAGTGAGACACTTGTTAAAAAATCTTAAAAAATTATATCAACTTAGAGACTAATTTAACTTAAGATTTATAAATATCAAAGCACCTAAACAGAATATGCTTAATTTTTTGGTGAATCTAAACAGAATATTTTTTGGTACATAACCTAAACAGACTATGCTAATACATAAAAACATTTCCATTTTTTTTAATGGGGCATTTACCTTTTTTTTTTTTTTTTTTGCTAACAACAGCATTTACTTTGAAGGAGCTGTGTTCGTCATCATCAGTCACTTTCTAGTTAAGCTACAATAATTTTTGCATATGCGGAGAGCCGGAGACTAGATATCCTCCGATCTCCCAAACATCACATTTCCAAAACTAGCACTATACTGCGCTCTTTACGCAGTTATGTTATCATTTTTTTTCTTTAGGCAAAGTCACATTCATAATAAAGTGAAACAAAAAGATTGATAGCATAATTTATATTGAGCAATTACTATTTATTAATTGCACGTCAAAAAATATACTATACTTTAAATTTAAGTTATGGGTTATCCAATGAAAAGTAATTGGATAAAAGGACAGAATACGACATGAGTGGTAGATGATTACAAATGACAATAACAGTAGTGCAATAATCACTTTTTAAGCCAATAATATAATACATTATATTATATTTAAACTTACGAGGCTATTCTAATGGTTAAGTATGTGTACTTCCTTGAACTTTGAACTAGCACATATGAAAATTAATTAATTTTCTTAACTCTATCAGGGTAATGTGGGAGAATGCATTTTTAAGATCACCCAACGAGGGACGTGGTCTCGATTAATGTAAAAGCTAATCCAATAAATATTCTTACTTCATAATAAAAATATATATTATATTTTGTCGTTGATTTATATAATATGTTGTCTTTGGCTGGCGCATGCCTTTCAATTTCATTGCTAGCTTTTTAAGCAAATTAGCTCGTACACTTACGGGAGGACTATGTATTGATCACGGGTGCTTAGCAAATCAATTAAGTGAGATTGGAGCCAAAGAAAAAATTTTGGGTAACTCAAGCTGCAGTTTGGTTCGGGTAATCGGGTTGATCAAATTTCTTCAATAGTGTGGTTTGGTTCGGATCATTAGAATTCTCCCTAACTCCATCGTAAGATTTGTTAAGTAACTAGAGCGAAGCTCATCAATTTGTCTTCCTCACGCCGTCATCGTGGCACCCATATCATAGCGTGAAAGATTGCCCGACTATTGTCGCGCGCGTGCTAACTATATATATATATCCTTATATATAAATCGTAGTTGGTATATATCCACGCCGAGCCACCAATCCCACCCATCATATATATATATAAAGCCACCCATCACGATCCACAGCGGCCAACGCAGAGCCACCCAAGTATATATATATATAAGAAAGCGAGAGGTGGACGAGAGGGATGAGAGAAAAGATGGACGATGGCGCGGCTTGAGTTATCGCGGTGGCCGGGTCGTGACCATGGGTGGTGGCTAGTGTGCGAGGCGTTGGCGTGGATATGGCTTATGGCGAAAGGGATTGGTCTAACGGTGGTGGAGATCGAAATGGTGGCGAGAAGGTGGTGACGTGGTGGCCTGAGTTGTTGGTGGCGAGGTGGACCAAAAGAAGGTGACAAGAGGGGGGCTAGGGTTTGGTTCTGGAACATGGTGTGGTGGAAGAGGAATTGAAAATCGAAAAGTGAAGGAAGAGGAATAATGAAAATGAAAGTAAACTGAAGTTTGGCACAAAACGACAGTGTTTAATATCGGGTTTCGATTCATGAGTTGTATTTGTGAACCCGTTACCCGAACCAACCATTGATCGGGTTAATTGGATTTAACCCGATCTAACCCGATGACCCGAACCAACCCGAAAATATAAAGTTGGGTTGGGTTGGGTTAGTCGGGTTGATTGGGTTGGGTTGGGTTATGTGCAGCCCTAATGTATTGATTGCTTAGCCAGCATTGGAGCCAAAGAGAATTCTAAGCCGCAAGTTTGGCAGCAACCAATAATAATGTTAATTAGAATAAATAAGATATATTATAACAGAGCATCAACTTTATAGTATATATATATATATATATATATATATATATATAAGATCTTATTTAATAAATATTGAGAGATTAATATTCATTGGATATATTAAATTCAATTATTATAAATGTATGTGACTTTTTTAAGTGATCACATGACCTTCATAATTTTTAATCTTGATCATCTATGTATAGTTGTATGGTCAAGATTTACTCCTCTCACTCTCTCATAATAAAAACTTCTCTCAAGATATATCTATATATATATATATATAAAATTATTTACATAGATAGATTATTTCATTTGAATCTAAATTTAATTATTATAAGAGAAATTTTTACCTAAATTATAAGCATTATAGTTGAGTGCACCGAACTAATTAAAACTTAGTAGTTTTATTAATTTTTATAAAATTAATTATATAACATAATTATTTATAAAAATATTAAATAATAATTGACCTGATACACTCAATTAAGTGTCCATGATTTAATCAAAAAATTTTCTTATTATAATTGTTTTGTAGCGAAGCAAAGTGCTTATAAGCTTACGCCAAAACTTATTTTGGTGTTTCATTTAAATTGATGTTTACTAATTTTAGATTTAGTTAACTTTTTCAATAAACACCGAATATATGATTCTTATTACTTTCTATCCCTAGTTCCAAGACAGAAGAGGCAGAACTTTCACCGTCTCACCCAGGAAAGAAGAGGGCGATGGGTGCATTAAAAAAGAAGAAGAAGAAACAAAATCAAACCAACGCTTTTATTCTGTTTTTTTTGGTCGTCGGAATCAAAACAATGCTGAGTATATGTCCTCAGCCCACCCTTGTAACAAAAACATAATCATCAGCCCAATAGACTGGGCTCTAGTTATAGTGGGCTTGACATCTTCTTAACTACTTGGGGCCACCGAGCTTGTGCTTAATGATACAGGTTTGATCAAAATTTTGATAAAAGGAATTTGGTCCCTATTTTTCATATAAAGACAAATAAATAAATAGACTGATTCGACTTGTTTCACAACTCTATCATTTAAGAGAAAAGACCACTAAGTGAGAGGACCAGTTGTCCAGTTGAATAGAATTCAGATCCTTACACAAAAAATTATATTAGATTAGTTTATTTTATATTTAAAATAACTTATAATAAAAAACTTTTTAAGAGAGTTTTTAAAAAATAAACAATTATTTTTATTAAAATAAGCTCAACCGAACATGAATGTAACAGTGAAAAATGCAGTATGTAATCCATATTCTTTCAATAAGTTACAATTAAAATATAAGTGAGGTGTACCAAATGACCAAAAAAAAATTAAAAAAAATTGAGGTTTGGTAAGATAAATTTAGGACTACAAAGAATTAGTTTTTGAGTACATATATTGAAAGAAAAAGTAAAAGTCATATAATAAAGGACAATAATAGTGATACTTTTGGACTAAAAACATGATTATTCAAACCAGTTGAAGGAATTCGGATAAAATTTTACATATTTTTCTATGTGCATGAGTTTGAATCTCCCTTCTACAGTTCAACTAAATATCTTATTTGATACTCACCATCCATATTCTCAAAGAGATCCTAACCTTATTCAAGGAGAAACCCTTGAAAATAGTAATGAGTATGAATCTATCTCCTCCTCTATGAACCATACATGCCACTATTGCATTGATTTGTGTCTTTCAAATTTGAATAACTTATCTCTATTATCATATTTGTAAAAACAAACAAAACAAACAAAACAAAAACAAAACAAAAAAGCAAAAAAAAAGAGAGACCTTTTTTCTTTTGTTTTTTCTTTTCATTCTATCTTTGCTTTTTTTTTTCAGGGGGTCAACTTCGTTGATTCATGGTTTGAAAAAAAAAGTTCACTCGGTTAATATTTCTACACATAAGATGACATATAACTAGCTTGCCAGTTATTTTTATCAACTGTTATACTAAGTTAGACTAAGTTATGTAGATTTACTATTCAATTCACTTAATTATAACAATTTCACTTGATTGAAGATTTTTAAATGGGTAATTTATAATGATAATTTAAAAAAAATAAATGAATACGAAAGTGAAAAATAACAATTCCGGCGCTATGGTTACGCTGTTAATTTGTATTCATATTACTAATTACTAATGCAAAGCCTTGCTCAATTCTGCTTCTGCTCTATTGTTATCTTATTTCCGAAATTTTTTTACTTTGTAATGCATTGTTGAACTCAATTATAGTGAGCATCGATCGGGGCTTTGGGTCTGTAAAATTCAGATATGCTGAATCATACTGTCGTTGGTGGACGAGAAATAAGAATTGTGTATGCTGAAGAAAATAGGAAAGCTCCTCAAGAAATGCGTTTAATATTCAGCTTATTGTGGTTTATGAGAAGCCATTCCTTTTTGTTGAAGCTATGTACCTCTTTGTTTTTTGCAGCCTACTCTCGGTCTCCATCACCAGCTAGGGATGATTCAAGGTTTGGGTTTTATACATTAGATATATCTTACAGTTTCCATTGGGCATATTTTTGTTGAGCACATCATCATAATTTTTTTGGTTATAAATACGAATAATGTATCATTTAGTATGAGCCTAATTTTCATAATAATGATGATTATTGGAGGTACATTCCAAAATTTTTAGGTATTGAATCATTAGTTATAATTGGTTTTCTGAAAATAATTGCATTTTTTAAGTGGATAATGCTATAAGAATCATGTATATGGACATTGCAAGTGAATGATGTATTAATATGATGGTTGGAAATCATTGTGATCATAGTTGCTCAGCAGAAGTATTGGTGGTGAAAGGAAATATGCTGTTTGTGTCCTCAATTTTCTTATGGTTGTAAATGCATACCAGCAGTGGGAGCTTGCTAGCTGTTTTTAGTGTGATTATTTTAAAGAATTCATCTTTCTATTGGAACTCATTTTTATTATGTATGTGTTCACTTCATGCACTTGTGTTTTGATAATGTGTTCATATTGATAGAGATTATAGTGGCAGGCTGGATTACATTATGAATATGCATTATTATGATTGTACTGTTTCTTGCTGGGTTAGAGTGATAATTTGCAGGTTTACTGCTTACTATTTGAAAGAAGTTAAGAGTGTTGGGTATCAAAGTTATAGAAATAATATTACACAGTTCAAATAGAGTTGAGAAAATAAGAACTGACATAATATTTAACGTGAAAAACCCTCTAATGATGATGAGGAAAAAATTACAGGTAAAAATAGAAGATTTTTATTATATAGAAAAAAATTATAACTTCTCTCTAATTATAAGGAAATAACAATAACACTATTTCTTGAAATAAAAGAATACGTATCTTTCTATATAAAATAGGAAAGATTCTCAGAAGATACTATGTAATATTTCTTTGTGGAAATAGGATACCAAAACTGAATGGAAGAGGTTATATTTATAGAGGAAATGACTCTACTCCTTTGAAGCAAAGAGAGAATTTTCCCCCTCCTTTTATTGCACTGAATTTCCATCTCCCAACAACCTCATCACCTCTGCCTTCCTTCACCGATTCAAGCGAATATTGTTGACCTTTGAAAATCATAACAAGTTAATATTGTTGACCTTTGAAAAACATAATCAAGCCTTTGTTTTTTACTTTGAAAGCCAAAAATAGCTTTACGTTCACAATCTCCCACTTAAAGTCACTTTTGATGAGCTTTCAAAACCTTTCTCATCTTGCCAGTTTCATGGTGCCTACATTTCTGATAGGCCATAAGATGATCTACACCATTTAAACTTGTCAGAACTGATTGATTTTGTCATAACATCTAATAGGTTCTCTTTGGTATGAATCTTTTGCATATCTATACTTCCTTTTTTTACTACTTCTCGAATAAAGTGATATTGACCTCCTATGTGCTTTGTTCAGGAATGAAAGGCTGGATTCCTTGCAATGTGCAAGGCACTCTGATTGTCATAATACAAAGGAATCTTTTGTTGCTTTTGCCCGAGTTCCTCCACTAACCTTTTAATCCAAATTGCTTCCTTGCATACTTGCGTAGCTGCTATATATTCAGCTTCTGTAGTAGATAAAGCTACAATATTCTGTAGCTTTGATAACCAGCTCACAGCTCCTCCTGTAAGTGAAAATACATAGTCTGTAGTAGATTTTCTTTTATCAAGATCACCTGCAAAATCTGAATCAACATATCATTTGACAACAAACTCTGATCCTCCAAAACATAATGCAGCACCTAAGGTCCCTTTAATGTATCTTAGAATCCTCTTAATAGTATTCCAATGCTCTTTACTAGGATCTGCCATAAAATGATTGACTCTACAAATTGCTTGAGCAATATCTGGTCTAGTATAGATCATAGCATACATAAGACTTCCCGCTGCTAATGCATATGGTACTCGAGACATTTCCATCATTTCTGCTTCATTATTAGGACACATACTTGAGGATAATTTATAATTGATAAGAAGTGGGGTAGAGATTGACTTACAATCTTACATGTTGAAGCGTCGCAAGATTTTCTTCAAGTAGTTTCTTTGAGAAGGCCAAATCTTCCTATCTTTTATGTCTCATTGAATTTGCATCCCTAAAATCTTGTTTGCTGGTCCCAAGTCCTTCGTATCAAATTCTCTAGCCAATTGTGCCTTCAATTCTTGGACTCGATTTTTGTTGGGGCCTACCACCAACATGTCATCAACGTACAACAGTAAGATGATAAAATCATCGTCACCAAACCTCGTGTAATATGTATAATAGTCTGAACTTAGTCAGTTGTATTTGAGGTTAATAATGAAGAAATCAAATCTCTTGTACCAACATATTGGCGCCTGCTTTAGACCGTACAAAGATTGGGTTAGCCTACAAACTAAGTTTTCCTTGCCTTTTTCTTCAAAGCCTTCTGGTCAGAGCATATACATATATATCTCTTCTTTTAGCTCTCTATAAAGAAAAGTTATTTTCACATTTAGTTATTTAAGATGTAAATCAATTTCAGCACACATAGTTAGGACTACTCTAATAGTAGTAAGTCTGACAACTGGAGAGAATATCTCATTGAAATCAATACCCTCTTTCTGAGCATACCCTTTGACCACCAACATTGCACAATATCGTTCCACTTGATCGTTGCCATCTTGTTTGATTTTATAGACCCATTTGTTACAACCGAACTTCTGTATCATTGGCCTCATATAGTTCTTGTTCCTCGTGCTCTGGTTCTTGTTCTGCTTCAGAGGAATCTTCTTCTCCAACTTTTCTATCTATCTGTATCGTAGTAGTCTCTTTCAAATTACTGACATCTTCTTGATCACTTTGCAATTCATTTTCTACAAATATCACATCTCTACTGGCAATAACCTTGCGAGCAGTGGGATCCCACAGGCGATACCCCTTAACACCGTAAGCATAACCTAAGAATATGCATTTCCTAGATTTTGGATCCAGTTTTGTTCTTTCTTGGGAATTGTACATCACATATGCAGGACATCCGAACACATGAAGAGGAGAATAATCTACTGGCTTGCAATTCCATATCTCTATTGGTGTCTTTAAACCAATTGCAGTTGATGGCAACTGATTTATCACGTAATAACGTTTTCCTTGCTTTTTCTAAAAGACTTGGCTAGACTCGAGCTCACAACATAGCTCTTTTCTTTTTTCTAGGAGAGTTCTATTCATCCGATTTACATCATTCAAGATGTAGGTGTCAATTTGCACATAGTTAGGCCTTTGAATACCCTATTACTTGCAAAATGTGAGAAAATGGTCATTTGTATATTCTCCTCCATTGTCTGTCCTCAAGCACATAATCTTTTTTTCGGATTCAAGTTCTACTCTTGCTTTGAAGTCCTTGAAGATTGGAAACACATCTGACTTCTTCTTGATTGGGTACACCCATAATCTCCTGAAGTAATCATCAATCAATGATACAAAGTATTTTGCTCCTCCTAAGGACATTTCTGGTGACTCCCACACATCAGAATGAATCAAGTCTAATACGTGCTTGCTTCTAGCAGTTGATCTATCAAACTTTAATCTATGCTAGTTGCTTGTAACACAGTACTCACAAAGAGGTAAGTTTACTGATTTGAGTCTGGGAAGGAGATCACGTTTCGCGAGAATCTTTAAACCACGTTCTGACATGTGGTCTAATTTGCGATGCCATATTATCGTTGATTCTTCTTGGCCGACTTATGTAACTGATGTGTCTGCCTTTTGTAATGTCTCTCCCTGAAGCATGTATAGATTTACCGTGATCTTTTATGCTTTCATCACCACAAGAGCACCTTTAACCACTTTCAAGATCCTACATTCAATATGGATTTTGCACCTGAGGTCATCCAATTGCCCAATAGACAATAAATTCTTCTTTAAACATTTCACATGTTGTACCCCTTGAATTGTGTGAACTATACCATCGTGTAATTTTATTTTGACAATACTAACTCCAGCAATTTCCAAGGCATGATCATTTTCCATGAACACAAATCCTTCTGAGATAGGTTCATAAGTACTAAACCAGTCTCGTTGTGAAGTCATGTGCTATGTTGCTCCTGAATCCATTATCCAAATATCAGTGAGTTGTTTTTCGCCTTTAGAACCAATTGCTACTTCGCTATACAAGATTTATCCATCATCAGAGGTATTAGCAACACATCCTTGAGAGATTGTTGCTTCAGGAGCTTTGTTTGCATTTTTTTATTGTGCCAACAATCTTTCTTCAAGTGCCCTCTCATGCCACACTAGTAGCATTTGAAGTTCTTCCTTCTTTATGACTTTGATCTACTCTAATTTCGGCTCCCACTAGAGCTACGTTCTGTTGATCTTCCTCTCGTCATCGACAAAGCCTCTGCTTGCTTTGAGCTTTTTAATCTGTTTTCCTTATTCTTCTGCCTGAATTCTTCTTCAAGAATAGCAGCAACAACATCATCGAATTGAAGACTATCAATAATATTATTATTTGTTATGTTGATGATGAATTAATCATAATAGTCAGATAGACTTTGAAGTAGAAGTTCTGCACGTTCATTTTTCACCATGTTGTAATCTGATGCGGTACGCTAGGAAAATAGCATATTCAGATTGTTGATGTGATCTGTTACTATCGTGGATTCACTCATTCGAAGAGTATAAAGTCTCTTTTTTAAGAATATCCTATTATGAAGTGACTTGACCTCGTACAATTTGATGAGTGTATCTCAGATCTCCTTTGCCATCTTCTTTTCTGCAACATTTGATAAAACTGAATTTGCCAAAGTTAGATGTAGGTTGCCAACAACATTGTCATCCATCTCCTTCCACTTGTCATCAGGTATCCCAGTGGGTCTGCCTTTAATTGCTGCTAAGCAATTGTCCTTCCTCAAGATTGCCTTTATTTTCATTTTCTATAAGGAGAAATTACTCCCATTGAACCTCTCAATATCAAATTTTACTGCCATGGTATTGACAACAATATATCTCTCAACTGGACCGGCTTGCTCTATTTCACTGTGAATAGTATCGTATACGTGAACAATATTGTATATATATATTGTATCAGGACAACCTCTTATACGTTAACAATACTACAAAAGTATACAACCACACGTGTAAATAGTAACTATGAATAGTACCCACAACATGAATAGTACCAACAACCATTGGCTTTGATACCACTTTTGGGTACCAAAGTTATAGAAACAATATCACATAGCTAAAATAGAGTTGAGAAAATAGGAACTGACACATAATATTTAACGTGAAAAACTCTCTAATAGTGATGGGAGAAAAATTACGGACAAGAATAGAAGGTTTTCATTATATGGAACAAAATTATAACTTCTCTCTAATTACAAGGAGAAAACAATAACACCCTATCTTAAAATAAGGGAATGCACCTCTCTCTATATAAAATAAGAAAAACTTTCAAAAGATATTATGTAATATTTTTATGTGAAAATGAGATACTAAAATTGAATGAAAGAGGTTCTATTTATAGAGCAAATGACTCTACTCCTTCGCACCAGAGGGAGAATTTTTCTCCTCGTTTTATTGCACCGAATTTCCATCTCCCAACAACCTCATCACCTCTGCCTTCCTTCACCGATTCAAGCGAATATTGTTGACCTTTAAAAACCATAACCAAGCCAATATTGTTGACCTGTGAAAAACATAATCAAGCCTTCGATTTTGATTTTGAAAGCCAAAAATGGCTTTACGTTCACAAAGAGTGGCATTGAATCCTTTGAACTTGATGACCCTCCTTTAATGTCTTCAAATGAACTGAGTGATATCTGCTTATGGTCTTCTTTATGCAGATAATAAAGTGAATTGGAAGACTTTAAAGACTTCTGGATTGATAAAGATTCTTTATTAAACCAGAAGTTAAAGATTAACGATTATAGAGGCTTAAAGTGATGCGCTACTTGCTTATGTTTCTATCAAAAGACTCTCCATAATTAAGAAATATCCATATCAAATTTGCCTTATTCTGCCAGTTGCATGGACTTTCCCTACTCTGTGGCATTTGGTTTTTGAGGCTTGCTTTACCTGCGCCTAGCTGATCAGAGAGTCCTAGGAGTAATGGTCGCAGTCCTTCAAGGTCTCATTCGCAGTCATACAGGTAAGAATGTCTTCATCTTGTCTACTGACTGAATTTGACATAATTACAAGACTATCATGCCAAATTTATGCCTGTTCCTAGTTTGATCCTTAACAATCCTGTTGAGGCGGTTGGAATTCCGGAAGTCTATATTTACAGAAGTGTATCTAAAACATTGGAATCAACAAGTATCATTTCTATTTCCTTTTTAGGCTAAATACTAAGCTTTCATGCTAGTATATTAGTAATTATTATCTTCTGTTATTCATGTCGCATATTACCACTCATAGGAAGTTCATGTGCTGACATGTTACTGGTATATTTTTGTACGCAAATGCCTTTTATGTAAATCCCAAAGTTCAAATTCCTACTTGTTTAATTTTTTTAATCAAGCATTCAATTCATTCGAACGATCAATATTGATGTAAAAATGAGAGGGATTTCTGTTTTAAGCTTTGTATTGAAATTGAATTAGACAATCATTGGTTTATTAATTCTTTCTTCTTGTGTGTGTGTGTTTTTTTTCCTGGAATCAGTACGAGTATGATTATGTGCGAGAAACGACAACATGATCCAATTTTGTATGAATGCATTTGGGCTCTTTTTACACCCTTTTAATCAATCATATATTAAGGTATAATCTTAATTGCGGAAGGTTGAAAATCCCTCAGGGTGTACCAACACACAAAGTCTTCTTCCCATCCCACGTACACACACATACATACACGCTGTATGCAAGAAACTCTCCTAAGTTAGTAAGGATCTATTAAGGTGAATTATCTGGCTGCTAATTATGTGGTTGTATTCTGTTCCACACAACCAAGAAATGGATCTCTCACAATTTTACGTGTGAATGTGATGAGGTTGGTTGACATGTAATATGATGAGTTCATCTTTAGGCTGTGGCTATAACAAGCGATACGGATCCTAAGTTAACAACCACAAATGCAATGTGAACCTTCATGTAGAAGTTTGAGTCCAAATAAAATTTGTTATCTTTGGCTAGCGAGTATATACATCTCCTAGAATAAGCATTAAATACACGTTGTTGAAAGGACTGCCCGGGGCAGCTTGGAAGGTACAAGGAAAACTATAAAAACGACAGATTTTAAACAATAATGATGGGCCTCACAACAGAAAATTTAAATATTGTTCAGATCTGGTCACAGGCGGGATGAAAAGCTTCGAGTCATTTATCTTTTTCCTTGTTGAAAATACACTAAACAGCAATCTTTGAACAGTTGTTATTGAGTTCATTTATCAAGTTCTAAATATTGGAGGAATTGGACAATGCCACACTCACAACCATGCACCCATAAAAAAATTCTGTTTCTTTGCCGTTGATCTGTAAACAACCATGTGAATAAACAGTTAAAAACAGAGTTGTGTTTAATCATTTCTTGAGGGACTTCATAATGTAAATCGTGACATGGGGTTTCAACATATTGGTAACAAGGTTGATGCTTTTTTGGGGTAGTGCAAGATTACCCATTCTGTGGCTAAGCGTTGATGATATGCAAGATATGGATTGCAAAAATTCAGGAGATACAAGAAAGAAAAGAAAAGAAAAGACTCATACTTCTCATCCAGCAGGATTGGTCCACGCAAAGTTTGAAAAAACTTTGCACACGACTCCAAGTTAGACTCCGTGGGGTGAATATCACATCACTAGTCACTAGACAAAGGCACAATATCAGTTGCATCTTAGGAATTCAAACATTTATCTTCTTTCAAAAGGAAATGGATGAGACAGATTCATGAACAATGACAAATATAGAGCATTTAGGAATCATCAGTCTCAACAAAGGAAATTCCCTGGCATGACCAAATAATAATAATAATAATAATAATATTACAATAAAAAAATAGTGCAGGCCTAACAGAAGACACAAAAAACAAATGATAAGCTTTATATATTTTTTACCCCGAAGATTTATTAATAACAAAATGAGTACAAAAAAATACAAGGACACATCCAGGCTTGACAATCTCACCCCACCTAGACGATACCCAACTCGCTCCAACCAGCACGGGGCGGGTTAAAATTCATTCCGTTGCGGGGAAGGGGGAGTGTATGTTTTGGTCAATCTATCATATCCCACACCTCACATATAAATAAATATTTTATTTTATTTTAATTATTAATCAAATTAATTATATTAACTAATCTTTGTTAATTTAATACTTATCTCAAATATATTTGTCAATTTATATGAGATAAATAAATAATTTTAAAATTATGATTTAATATTATATAAAATTAGTGTAAAATATTCATAAGTGAGAGACAGAATAAGATGAGTGCGTATTTTAATAATTTTTTTCAAAGTGTGTGGAGTTTTAATCTTAATAGCGTATGGTAAGTTCGAGTTAAGCAAAAACTTATATTGTTACCAAGCTTAAATGCAACCCAAGAATGCATGTAAAGGGATATAAAAATGGAGATAATTTATCACTATCACACTACATAATAAAATTTCAAGATCACAATCTAATAAAATATTTGAGGATATCTAATATTGAATAATAAATTTGGATAAGATTCTTTAAAATGAATTTGTATTAAATCAAATGTTTACTATTAGACCAAAAATTATAGTATTAGTCAAAGTGCAACTTGCACCACATCTGTAATGTATTATGTGCCGACATCACCTAATTAAATTAGAAAATGATGTTTTTATATTATTATTTTTTTATATTTTTTTATATCTATTTTAAATGAATGTGATTAAATGAGAAAAAATAATAAAAAAATAAAAATAATAAATAATATTAAAAAATATAAATACATATATATATATACTATTTATGATAAAATTATTATACATAACTAAATTATATAAGTCATTTTCAACCCTTTTGATAGCTTCCGTGAATTATCGGATGAGTCAAGTCAACTATATATTGGAGCAAGGCAAGTTTGTTGCAACGCTTACTTGTAGTCAAGGGTTGAATGGTTAATTTTTTATATTTACTTAATTTTTTTAGACCATAATGTATTTTTATAAGTTTGATTTATTTAAATTATTTATGAAATTAATCATCATTTAATTATAAGAACATAAAAGTTATACAATCTCCTTATAATAATTATTTTTTTAATATTTAAACTAGCTCCTCATTTTACGGAGTCCCACCATTAGTGGATTTTCCTATCCTTACTTTAATTCTCCTAAAGCAAGATATATACAGGTCAACTTTGTTGCTTCGCAAGAGTGGTTTTATTACTAATTAATTAAAGATGAATGGGTTAACCAGTTTGATCACTTCCACTAAAATCACTTTACTAATCAATTGGTTACATCGTCCTGAGATTGACTCGTTTTGAACACTTTTGATGTGAATACTGACGAGCACCGTTAAAACCAAAGTTCTGATTGAATTCAACAATATATAAACTAAAAAGATAAAGGAATGCTATTTATACAATTTTTATAGCCACAAATCGGCCACTTTGTACAATTATTATATACTTCATCCCTTTAGCTTATCTCATGAATATCACTTCACTTTAAATTCAAATTATTTTTTTAAAGATAAAAAATAATTTAGAATGAAGAGAGATTTTTTATATTTTAAAGTTAATATAAAAAATAATCTCAGTGAAGATTTATAAATAGTACATTAATGAAAAATTCTTAAATTCAAACTCAAGTCATAAATTTATCACAAAGAAAATGTTGATTCATTGACAAACTCAAATTAAATTACAGTTTATCTTGTTGTACAAGATTATGATTATTACAAGAAGTAACCTTACTTAAGTAACAATATTACTTAAATAACTTTTGCATTTACATTTGCATAATTGTATAAGTGATCGTGGCTTTAAATTTATATAAAATACATTTTTAAGAGTAAATTATAGTTTGTCCTTTCTCGGTTATTCTCAAATTAATTTTTATTATTATGTGATTTAAAAATTGATACTTTATGTTTTGAATTTTGCTTTATTAACACATATTTTAATGATTTCTTTATTCATATTATGTATCATAGTCACAAAATTAACTTTGTGACCTTATGTTTCACTTGTTATTTATCTATTTCTTATATTATATATATATATAGATAAAACTTGACTACAACTTAGATTGAATGAAAGTCTTTTAATTTGTTCTAATTTTATGTCATGTGTCTATTTTATTAAATTAATAAAATTAAAATAAGTAAGTTATAAACTTAAGAGACATATGACATAAAATTATAAGAGGTTAGAAAACCTTTTTTTAACTTAAATTAGAGTCAAATTTTGTCCTATATATATGTGTGTAAATTTTATCCTTTTTTTAACAACAAATAATTCCATGAGGGCATGCTTGGAAAGCTCAAGCACTGCCGCCCTTGACCATGCATTTACAAGTTACAACGTCTAAGTTTTCATATTTTATTTTAAAAAAATTGTTTTGTTGCAATGGATTAGAAATAAAGAAATAATACCAAAAAATAGAAAGAGTATAATTATATTTTTACAGTTCTCTGCTATTTGATATTTTGATGTTAAAATAAAAAATTGTATTGCTGCTTAATCATGAAATTTGGGCAGTCAAATTCACATTCCCATGGGAATTCATATTCTAAGAGTAACGTTATAATTTTTGTTTCCACTAAAGAAAGTAAAACGCATATAATGTCTTAAGAGTTTAAAAAGTATTTAATAATTTTTTTAAATAATTAGATGGATTATTAAGAAAACTCATTAAGAAAATATAGAATAATTGATTTTATAATGCATTTATATGGCCTAACCACAATTAATAACGATATGTAACATTGAATGTGATTTACTGAAATAAATGAAGACAAAAAAAAATTATTTGATATAATCTGAAAACAAGAAAGATAAAAGGAAGGAAAAAATTCAGAGAAAGAGATGGGCGTCTTAGCTGCATGACCCTGACCATAACATTTAACTACGTCTACACAAAGCAGACCATGAAAGAGAACAATATCATACATATTTGATATATTATGATAAGAAATGTAGCAACATAATTTTTTAGATTTTTTTAATATTTAATTTAATATTAATTTATTTTATAATATTTAAAATAATTATTATGAAAAGAATAATTATATTATTTATTTTTAAATTAATAATAAACTAAATATTAAAAAATATTTTAAAAATGTATTGTTAACATTTTTTAAAAATGATTTATCTGTGAATCTATCCGTTAGTGATTTCCAGTGACGTGGCCCAATGGGTGAAATGAGCACCTCCACTCAAACACAAAACAGACACATACACATATGGTCACAGAAAGCAAAAAAATGGTTCTTCCCAATCCCACGACACCACACCACAACCAAGCCAAGCCCACCTTGATTCTCTTCATTTATCACTTCCCACCCAAGTTTCCATTCTCCTCTCTCTCTCTCTCTCTTTCAAATCTCATCAAGCACACACGTCCTCTCCTTTCTTATTTATATTCATTATTATCATTCAACTCATTCCCCGACCACTATCACTGCCACTTTCCACTTACTGGTGTGTGTGAAATACAGGCCGTTCCACCTTGTTACTATACTCACACAGTGACCCATTCATTCACATACTATACTCTCTTTCTCTGTCTGCATTCTGCAACTTGTTTGTGTTCTATAAGTGGGTGTAGTGTGTATATATACACTCCGTTTCATTTTCTGGGCATCTCTTGTTTTGATCTCTGGATATTGTGCATGTTTCATTGAGTTTCTGGACCTCTAACTGATTGTGTTGTTGTGTCATGGCTCTCTCTGCATTCTCATTCCCTGTTCATTTGAACCAAGCAACAGCTTCTGATCCTAGAAGATCAATTCCTCCGGGTTCTCACTCTCAATGGGGTGCAGATCTGCTCTGTCAATCCCAACACAGGTTCAACCAGGTTAGGAGATGTTTTATTCATGTAATTCACTACAAATAAATCTCATTATATGTATGAAGGAATACCCATGAAAGCAGTGGATGAAAAGAGTATAACTTTGAACTCAACTCTGCCATATCTCTTGCTCATTTCTTTGTCACTACAAAATTTCATTTGTTGGGTCTGAGTCATATCAGCTTAATTTGTCTTCTTTTGTATTTCCAATTTCACTTTTTTTTTTTTTTAGTTATTTTCAAATCTCAAAATTGAGATGGGACTTGCTGAAAGAAATGGCTGTCTTTGTTGTGAATCCATATAGGTCAGGAAAAGGCCATCTGGAGTTCATGCATCACTATCAGAGATGGGGGAGTATCATTCACAGAGACCACCAACTCCACTACTGGACACCATAAACTATCCAATTCATATGAAAAATCTCTCTACCAAGGTTACAATAACTGAAAGCTTATTTATAACTTATGCTGCTTATTGTGCAACAAGAAAAAATGTATCATAGTTATGTGAAATTTGATTCTTATAACCCAAACATTGATGACGCAGGAGCTGAAACAACTTGCGGATGAGCTGCGTTCTGATGTTATTTTCAATGTTTCTAGAACTGGGGGTCATCTTGGATCAAGCCTTGGTGTTGTAGAACTCACTGTTGCCCTCCACTATGTTTTCAATGCTCCTAAAGACAAAATCTTGTGGGATGTTGGTCACCAGGTTGGGTGCTATCTTCTTTGTTACTTGGTACTTTAGTTGCTTTTCTTGGGGATGGCACTTGGTCTCAATTATACAATTTCAATCTTGTATGAATTTTGCAGTCTTACCCACATAAAATACTCACTGGTAGAAGGGATAAGATGAATACCATGAGGCAGACAAATGGATTATCTGGGTTTACAAAACGCTCTGAAAGTGAATATGATTGTTTTGGCACTGGTCACAGCTCAACAACTATATCAGCAGGATTGGGTAACTCTTCTTCTTTTTTGCTACCTGAGTTTCAATATAGAATTTTTCAGGCCTTAATTTAGACAAAGAATTAGTTAAATAAAATATTACATGAATAAAATTGGAAGATGATATGAGCTCTACTCCTTTGAGTTTTTAGCATGTCCATTAGAGATTGCGCTTATTATCATGAAATTATTCAAGATCAAATATATATAAATTTGCTTTCTACACAGAGGAATGCCACGGTACTAATATGATTCTAAGGAGAAGTGAATATGTTTGATTATGTTAATACAAGGTTCTGCTCAGCATATAAAATCTATTTATTTATTTAGATCCTGGACATGAAACTATAAAATTCACATCGGTTGATTCTAATCTGTCAAAAATAAACTCTCTCCTAAAAGCTTAAGTTATTAGGTGAAGGCGTGAGAATAGTTTTATATCTCCAAGATAATAATTTGCTGCAATTACACCATTGCTTGACAGTAATGCACAATAGGATTTTGTGATTTGGCTTTAACTTTTGAAATTTTATTCCACAAACAGGAATGGCTGTTGGGAGGGATCTGAAGGGAGAAAAGAATAACGTAGTTGCTGTTATTGGTGATGGTGCCATGACGGCTGGGCAAGCTTATGAAGCCATGAACAATGCTGGATATCTTGATTCTGACATGATTGTTATTCTAAATGACAACAAACAGGTCTCTCTACCAACTGCTTCTCTTGATGGGCCCATACCACCTGTAGGTGCTTTGAGTAGTGCTCTCAGTAGGTTACAATCAAACAGACCTCTTAGAGAACTGAGAGAGGTTGCCAAGGTGAGCAATACATTTCACAAGTCTATCAATGAAGGACTTGTGCAGCTGCAAAGTCTCAGTGAAACTGATTCTGTACAAAATGAGATTTTTGCAGGGAGTGACTAAACAAATTGGTGGCCCTATGCATGAGTTGGCTGCAAAAGTTGATGAATATGCTCGTGGCATGATCAGTGGTTCTGGATCAACACTGTTTGAAGAGCTTGGACTCTACTATATTGGTCCTGTTGATGGTCATAACATAGATGATCTTGTTGCCATTCTCAAAGAAGTTAAAAGTACTAAAACAATTGGTCCTGTACTGATCCATGTTATCACTGAAAAAGGCCGTGGATACCCATATGCAGAAAAAGCAGCAGACAAGTACCATGGTAAAAGAGGCATTACTAATTTCTTGACTTTCATCAACATGATTCACGAAATAAATTTATCACGTTTTGGTGATTCAACCTTAAAGTGCATCAAATACCTCTGAACCATTACATAGATATAATCTTAACCTGTCACTTTGAAACAATTACCGTCATTCACCATGCCTTGAGAGATTGTGGAGGACCATATCTGTTTAGCTATTTCTATAGAAAACACACTTATTTAGTGACATAAAATCTTTGACTTGCTATATTCATCACAGGTATGTAACTTGGTGTGATTTTGCAGGAGTTACCAAGTTTGATCCAGCAACTGGAAAACAATTCAAAGCCAAGGCTACCACCCAGTCATACACAACATACTTTGCAGAGGCTTTGATTGCAGAAGCAGAAGCTGACAAAGACATCGTTGCAATCCATGCTGCAATGGGAGGTGGAACTGGCTTGAATCTCTTCCTTCGCCGCTTCCCAACAAGATGCTTTGATGTGGGGATAGCAGAACAGCATGCTGTTACATTTGCCGCGGGTCTGGCTTGTGAAGGTCTTAAGCCTTTCTGTGCAATTTACTCATCATTCATGCAGAGAGCTTATGACCAGGTAGGATAACAACTTCTCTCTCTACATCTTCACCATTGTATAATTTTTTTGGTGCCCTATTAGTAGTTAATGATAACATGATGAGTTTGTAGTGGTCAAGACATGAGTAGTGTATAATGTTAATTTTGTAATCAATGCTTAAAGTATGTGTTGTGTGTCCATTCTACAGGTGGTGCATGATGTGGATTTGCAGAAGCTGCCAGTAAGATTTGCAATGGATAGAGCTGGATTAGTTGGAGCAGATGGTCCCACACACTGTGGTTCTTTTGATGTGACTTTTATGGCATGCCTCCCTAACATGGTGGTGATGGCTCCTTCTGATGAAGCAGAGCTTTTCCACATGGTTGCTACTGCTGCTGCCATTAATGATCGACCCAGTTGTTTCCGATATCCTAGGGGAAATGGGGTTGGTGTTGAACTACCATCAGGGAATAAAGGCATTCCTCTAGAGGTAAGTTAGAAATATGCCTACATACATACCCTCATGGAGATGATTAGGAAAATTTTTGCAAATCAACTTCAACTTAACATTTGTGTTCTGACATTTTAACAGATTGGCAAAGGTAGGATAGTGATTGAAGGGGAAAGAGTGGCCCTCTTGGGCTATGGAACAGCTGTTCAGAACTGTTTGGCTGCGGCTTCCTTATTGGAACATCATGGCTTGCATATAACAGTGGCTGATGCACGTTTCTGCAAGCCATTGGATCATTCCCTCATTCGCAGCCTTGCAAAGTCACATGAGGTTTTGATCACTGTAGAAGAAGGATCAATAGGAGGATTTGGCTCTCATGTTGCTCACTTCATGGCCCTTGATGGCCTTCTTGATGGAAAGCTGAAGGTATGAATCCAAACAAGATATATACAATTTTTTTAATTTGACTTTAAATACTTGCATTTCTTTTGCACTCATTTCTTTTGCACTGGAATATATACACATCTTTGAAGTTTCTGTGAACATTTAAATAGTTGCCGAAAACTCATATGCCTTTCTCATAACAACTGCAGTGGAGGCCAATGGTTCTTCCTGATTGTTATATTGAGCATGGATCGCCTGCTGACCAATTGTCTCTAGCTGGTCTTGCACCATCTCACATAGCAGCAACAGTATTCAACATACTTGGACAAACAAGAGAGGCACTGGAGGTCATATCATAAAAGAAATACAAAAAGGGGTTCAATTTTTTCTTTCCCCACAATGTACAAAGTAGCATGATTCACCTTGTGTAATACAGAGAAGTGGTGTTAGCATATGAATTACGTAAGTGGACAATGCAGGTTGTCAAATAGTAGTTACCAACTAGTTGTAATTTGCAAATTTTACTTTTTGTGTTTAAAGTCTACTAAACCATAGTACTTAAAGATTATCCCGAAGAAGAAGAAAACAAACATTGCTGGGGAAAGTTGGATTACGCCAGGGGCAACAGTGAGTAAATTTGTATTGCCCTGAGCCTGACTGGCAGTGGTAGTCTGCTTTCATATTTTGATGAGATGAAGTTGGGGAAAAGAGGCCAAAGGCATGACAAAAACGAATATTCAGCTATGAGATAATTCTTGATTATGATAGATGATATTGATACATCATTAAATCCATCTAAGTCGGTGGAAATGTCCCTACCAGAGCTACACCTAAACATGGCCATTAAAATATAGTGGAAAAAGTACACACTCCCAAATTATTGACATATTAGGCTTTTCTCATTTTCTCACTCTTTGAATTGAATGGAAATACCTCTCATTCCAAGAACATGCATTCTTCACGCTTATTTCTTTTCATAGACTTTTTTATTCCTAATCTGATCGGGAAGAAACCATCGGTGCTTTTATCTTTTATCCGCATGACTAATTCATTATAAAAAAACTGTATTTTGTACAAACAGTTTCTTTTAATATGTAAGGATAATTCTTCAAATTTTAATGCTCTCAGTCTCAGAAGTTGCAATTAACAAATTTAATACAAGGCCAAATTAACAATCATATAACTGCCAACTACTTCACCTCTGTCCGATGTGTTTATTTGTAAGTCATTCTACTTTTACAGTTTGTTTATGAGTTGTGTAGAATTACATTAACAGTTTTTTAATATAAATTCACATGTAACATAATTACTCAGTAATAATTAATGTCATTGTTTCTTAAAGAATAATGCAATACATAACTTACACATATATTATCTTATAACAACATAATTTTTATTATCTCATTATAACTAATTGTATTTATTTTTTATATAATTATACTGTAATTATATCACGTTAAGTCTATATGAATTAAGAAAATGATGTTATCACATTATTTTTTTAATCATATTATTATTTAATAGTTATGATTAAGTAAAAAAATTAATAAAAAAAGTAATTAATCAATAATATGAGAAATATTATTAAAAATAATATAAAAAAATAGTGTGAAAAATTATAGTTATATGAATTAATGCGTAAAAAGCATTATTCCTATTTCCATTTTTTCACTATTTCTTCTTTCTTAGTAGTTGACGTTTGACAGCTAAAAGCTACATCCTACATGTATCACGCAATAAGGAGAATCCAACGCATACCATATCATAAAAGAATTCCTGTTGTTGGTTGTTACCTAGGCGCACTATGAGTTTGTCGTAGCATTATTTTTTTCCAAAGTTTGGTGCTAATCTACTGTGCCATTTCAGGTTAGTCGGAGGCACACGGCTAACAACAAAATTTGACTTTAATTTTTTACTCTAATTTTTATTTTTAATCTTATATATATATATATATATTAATATTAATTTAATTAAATAAGATTTAAAATAATATAAAAAATAAAAAATTAAATGAAATTAGAGATAAGAATTAAATTCAAAATTTGAAACAAAATTTTGTTCCACGGCTAAAAGCTTTGCTGCTTTATGATGGGAACAATCCATAAGATGTATCACATTTGTCCCTCCCAATTAATAAAACAAAAGAGACAAAGAAGTACATCAATAAATAAATTACTAAATAAATAAATAAACAAGATTTCAAGCCCAACAAAGTGGAGTTAGGATAATTCCAAAAGGAACGAAGCAATTAATTAGTAAATTAGAAGACGCAATGTCAGGAAAAAAAATTTATTATTTGTATACTTAAAATTTAATACTAAAATTATACTCCTTTTATATCAATATATAATCTATTTATTTTACTTTAAAATATGATATATCTCTATATTTACACACACTTATATTAATATACCGTATTTATATGAAGCATAAAATTTAGTGATACTAAAAATATTTTAAAAAAAATAGTTGAACTTGAAATTGTAGTGGAAAATGCTTCAATTGTTTCATTTGGGATTCCTTCTAATTTCACTGGAGAAAAGGACACGGTCAAAGTCTTTACTACCAGACATGCCCAACCACCATTAACTTGTTCTTCTCTGCAATTGGTTAATAAAAAAAAAAGACATTCAATCCACTCTACTAATATAGACAAACAGAGTCCCATCCAAATATAAAAACTTCAAAACTTGCATAAAATCAATCTTACTTTTGCTCAAAGTAAATTGACATGACACAGTATAGAAGAACAATGCCCGGTCACAGTCTATCACTCAAGGAAGACAATTCGATAAAAATCGAGAATAAAATCATCTTTCTAATTGATTAATATTATCTCATTATTAGTCTTATATGCGTTTTATTATTGTTTTAAAAATTACAATTATGATATTTTTACTATTAGTAGTATATAAATTTTTTTTATATTTCTCTTAATATTATTTATCATATTTACTTTTTATTATTATTATTTTTCATTAAATTTGACACTCTTAGTACATATATTCCTAAAAAATGATATATAATAATCTTTTTCTTAAAAATTAATATTAGTTCTATTTTGATAGTTGAGTTAGTAAGAGAGTCATTTTTAATATACACTTTCTAAAGAGAGTGCATGCTACACTTTATGATTTAAGTTATTGATATAATTATAAAAAATATCAATAACTTAGATCAAGCATAGGAAACTTATTAAACAAGTTATGGAGGTTTGATCCAAGGACAGTGGCTGGCAATAGCTACAGCGGTCGGTGATGATAGTCAACAGTGGTGATTGCGGCGGTGGTAGTAACAATGGTGGCGAGTGGCGGTGGTGACAGGCAATGGTAGTGGTCGACGATGGCAGCAGTCGGTGATGGCCAGTGGTCGGCGGTGGTGGCCTGTGGATGGTAGCCGACGACAATCAGTGATGGTGGTGGTCGGAAGCAAGTGGTTGCCGGAGGAGATGGTGGCCGACAGATGCCAAAGGCGAGTGGTTGTTGGTGGTGGCTGGTGACAGGCGGTAGTCGATGATGTTGAATGAGTGGTAGTGATGTGTAAAAAAAATATAAAACTAAAAAATAAAACTTAAAAAAATTATTATTACAAGTAAAATAAAAAAATATATCATATACCTTAACTTAGTAGGATGTATATTAACAATAAGCTTAGTAAGAATCAAAACACATAAAGAGAATAGCAATTTTTTTGTAAACAGTAATAAAGTTCAATTTCTGCAATACTTTTTAATTTAATTTCTATTCTTGCATATGGACCTTACTTGGGATCCTTTTGTCAGGCTCAGTCTAAGCCTTATAGACTAAAAAAATAGGCCTTATAAAAAACATTAAAAAAATAACTCTTCATACAAATAAAAACATTAATTTTCTATATCGATATATATTTACTTTTAGATTTGTACGGAATTGTAGAATATACATTTTTATACAAACTCACTTATATAATATAGAGGTTCTACACATTAATTTTATTTTTGTATCCATAAGGATTATTCATATAACAATTTTCTATTTAAAATATAAAATCATGAAAAAAATTCTTGCCTAGGCATCCAGTAAGCTTCTCTTTTAGTAAAACCAGGAGCGTCCCTCAAGTGTAAAATGTAAGCACTGTAAGTAAAATCCGCCATGAGAGTCACGTCGTGGTTGGTATGTCTTAAGAGTTGAGACTAATATGGACCTGTTTCACTAGGTCGAGTGGTTTGTTTGGGAGGCCCATGAGGGCTGTTTTCATGGGTAGGAAAGATAGGAAACTTCTCACTGGCCTTAGAGGCCCATAGAAATGCACTTTGCCAGCCTTGGGTCTTCTCGCTCTCAGGTAACTTCCACTTTCACAACATTGACATACATAACACCTTTTTAAACACTTTTCATTTTTTTTTTTTTTTGTGATCATACCTTTATATACACTTACTTCAACAAGATTTATATAATACATGCATATTTTTTGGTACAAAAAATACATGTTTTTTTTCTCCCCTTATAGGGCACATACATTAGGAGTTGCACACTGCAGTGTTTTAGAGAAAACTATTCAATTTCACAGGAAAAGGGGTCACAAATCCATCCCTCGATCCAGCTTATGCAAAAATCTTGAAGCAAATGAATGGCGTATTGAGGGTATCAGCAGGTGACAAAATCAGTGTAGAATTCCTCTACATGAACAGAGCCAAGTGTTTATTGCCCCTAACATATCCATGGCAGATAAACACGTGATTTGACCTTTGATTATGCTAAATACCGATAATTATGAATCTTTCCATGATCTTCAAAGTTTTCATAATGGTAATCTCAATCTGGCACACTAAATTTTAGTGTAATATGATGTCCAAGGACATACCAAATATTAAATTAAAGAGAAAGAAACTTAAGCAAATGTGCTCGTGACACTACAGAACCATTATCCCCATTACTTTGCAGTCTGCCTCTGATGTGATACCAAGCGTCGGCAGATTCTAGGCTGCATTGTGCATAACCACCACTTAGGCTGGCTATATATTCATCAATTAAACTTTGCCGTATCCCTAATGATGAGCATATGTCAGCCCAAAATAAAAAACCTTCTAGACTTCCAATCCCGTTTTGGCCGACCAGCAATTCACCAATACATTATTTTTGGAGAAATAATTATTACTATTATTTTTTAAAATTCTCTTAAGAACTTTTGATTATAAATTGTTTTGTACACAAAATAAACTAATCCAAACATACTACAATATTGGCACTTGAAATCAAAGCTGAATATACAAGACCTGAAATGGAGTGGATGGATGCAATGAAGCCCACCACAATATGGATGTCAATCAAAACCAACCACCTCTCTTTTAACTAGAAATGACAAATGTGACTGCAACAAATCTACCAACAACATGGTTTGAACAAAACAGGATCAGTTCACACTTTACAGTTATTAATTATGTCATAAATAGTAAGTGAGCTGCACCCTACACTTTTGCAAAAGATTCACATTCACTATACAGAAGTGACAAGTTTTGTTGCTCATTTTCTGTGAAGAAGAAATGAATAGAACGGATGTCTCATCTTTGTTGCTTATTGAGGATAGTGCAGATTCTGAAGGAGACTCTGCCTTCTTTAGTCTATATCCCAGCAGCATAGCAGCTAACATTGTCCACAATGAGGATGAAGCTAAGTCGGTTACCTGTGACACAGCTGGTATATGTAGCCTAGTTAAGGGTGGTGAAGGTCATGAAGATGATCAGGGGTGTGGTGATGAAGATGACAGCTATGGTTCACATTATAGCAGCTCTACCATGTGGCTGTCAGACACAGCCTTAGAAATCTCTTCACCTTTCCTTGTTGAAGATGAAGAGGAAACAAGGATTGGTGAAGTTAATGTGAATGAAGTGGAAGATAAACTATTTTGGGAGATATGCATGGCAGTGGGGTACCCATGAATCCCTGATTTTAGAATGTCAATAAGTTATTCTGTAAGTTCATTTCCCAAAGGTTGTTTATGTAGACCAAAGGATGCATATTTTTCTTTCCCAGCTTGCAGATATGTACCATCTGTCTCATTTTCAAGTACTGAATAGTTTCAAGAAACATTGGCAGTTGCTCAATCAATTGAGAATACGTGCCACTCTTCCTAGTGGTAAACATAACATATATTGTCACAAAAAATAAAATAACAACATATATTGTTGGGAAATGCTGGCATAATTTCCCTCCTCTGTGAATTCAAAAATAGGCACTATGTGGAAACATAAAATAAGTGTAATAATAACACCAGGAAATTTTTAGCATAGAAAACTTTCTCAATATAAACAAAAGAATAATTACGAGACCTGTAAGCCACTTAAATCTCTACTATAAAATAATGGGAATACAAAAATACAATGATATTGTATCTTCAATTTGTGAATATAACTCTCACAAATTGGCGCACTGTTTTTCTATCTTAGAAAATACTCTCTAAGGTTCTCTCTATTTTTCTCTCACTCTCTATTGTGAGGATTTTATGCTTGTTTTTCTGCTTCTGCTGCTTCTCTCGGATGAATCTTTATTTATAGAGATTTCTCCACCAATTCATTTCTCAAATTGCTCCATCGAAAGAGCAACACGAGGAGAAAAGAAATTTCCTCCCTTGACTTTGAGGCAAGCCACCAAATTATGTTTTGTTTTTGGTGCATTTTGTCTTTGAGCTGGACCCCATAATTCTCCCCCTCCAGCCAAAGGGAAAATATCCTTGGATCAGTTCGGGGTTGATGCTAAGCCTGCAACTTCTTTATAGACTTCTAACTTCTCTTTAGGTAGAGCTTTTGTCATCATATCTGCCCTGTTGTCTTTGGTATGTATTTTCTCAATTTGCAGTAATTTACTTTCCAACACATCACGGATCCAATGATAACTTACGTCGATGTGTTTCGACCTTGAATGAAATGTTGAGTTCTTGTTGAGATGTATTGTGCTTTGACTGTCGCAATAGAGAATATAGCTTTCTTAATTCTGACCTAACTCTTGTAGAAACTTCTTCATCCATAGGATCTCCTTGCAACCTTCAGTGATTGCGATGAATTCAGCTTCTGTGGTGCTTAAAGTAATGCACTTTTGTAGTCGTGACTGCCATGAGATAGCTCCCCCTACAAAAGTAATCAAATATCCCGATGTAAACTTTCTTGAATTCACATCTTCTGCCATATCTGCATCTGAATACCCAGTGAGCATTAGATTTCTATTGCCAAATATGGCAGTTCCTCTCAAATACCTTACGATCCATTTCACAGTATTCCAATACTCATTTCCTAGATTCGATAGGAACCTACTCACAACTCCTACAGCATAAGCAATGTCTGGTCTAGTACAGACTATTGCATACATAAGACTACCAACAGCAGAAGAATATGACACCTTGCTCATTTCTTCCTTTTCTTCTTCATTCCCTGGACATTGGGTCTTACTCAGTTTAAGATGACCAGGTAATGGAACATGCACAGGTTTGACATTATGCATGTTGAACCTTTCAAGAACTTTCTTGATATAGTCTTCTTGTGACATCCACAACATCCTTCTAGAACGATCTCTGGTGATTTTCATTCCAAGAATCTTCTTTACTGCACCCAAATCTTTCATGGAAAAGATTTGCTCAATGCCTTATTAAGAGCAGTTATCTTTGTCTTATCTTTCCCAACAATCAGCATATCATCAACATACAATAGTAGTATGATGGATTTACCATTCTCATAGTTCTTCAAAAACACACAGTGGTCTGCGGACGTCTTTTTGAAATTATGTTGGGCCATGAAAAGATCAAACTTCTTGTACCATTGTCTTGAAGTTTGCTTTAGACCATAGAGGCTTTTCTTCAAACGGCACACAAGGTGTTCTTTGCCTGGTTCTTCGAAACCTTCTGGTTGCTCCATATAAATTTCTTCCTCTAAGTCTCCATGTAAGAATGTTGTTTTAACATCAAGCTGTTTTATTTCCAAGTCTAGTTTTGCGGCTAGACCAAAGATTGTTCTAATGGATGTCATCTTCACCACTGGTGAGAAGATTTCTTCAAAATCTATGCCTTTCTTCTGGTTGCACCCCTTCATAACAATCTTTGCTTTGTACCTGGGGTTTGGGTTGTTCTCTTCAGTCTTGAGTTTGAATACCCACTTATTTTTCAATGCTTTTCGTCCATCTGGTAATCTCACTAAGTCATACGTCTGATTCTCTTTCAGGGATTATATTTTTTTTTGCATGGCTTGCATCCATTTCTCTTTATCATTCGTCTCAATAGCTTCTATGAAACTTTGAGGTTCCCCTTCATCAGTGAGAGTGACATAATCATTTGAGAAATACCTTCTTGATGGTTGTCTGACTCTCGTTGATTTTCTCACTTGAGGTTCTTGTTCTACCTGATCAGTCTCCATCTGTTCTTCCTGCATTGCCTGACTTTGTTCTGTCTGGTCAGTTTGTTCCGTCTGATGGGGTTGTATTGTCTGATCAGGTTGCTCATTTATTTGAGGAATCTCTCCCTTGAATTGTGTACCACAATGGTCTTTGGCTTCTTAGATTACTGAATATCCTGGATTGTCTGATCTTCATAAAATACCACTTCTCTGCTTCGAATAATCTTCTTGTTTACAAGATCCCATAATTTGAAGCCAATTCATCACTTGGTGAACCAAGGTATATGCACTCCTTTGCCTTTGCATCAAGCTTTGCTCTTTCATCTTTAGGAATGTGGACAAATGTCCTGCACCCAAAGACTCTCAAATGACCATAAGAAGCTTTCTTTCCAGACCATACTTCTTCTGGAATCTCTCCATTTAAAGGTCTTGAAGGAAACAAATTGATCAAATCAACTGCAGTTTTTACTACTTCACCCCAGAATGCCTTGGGGAGTTTTGCATAAGAAAGCATGCTCTTGACTTTCTCTGCGATCGTTCTGTTCATTCTCTCAGCTAGTCCATTCATCTGAGGTGTCTTGGGAGGTACTTTCTCATGTCTTATCCCATGAGTCTTGCAATAATCCCTAAATGGATCTCTATACTCTCTGCCGTTATCAGTTCTCAAGCATTTCAACTTTCTTCCAGATGCTCGTTCTACAGAAGCATGGAATTCCTTGAAAGCTTGAAGAACTTGATCTTTCGTCTTTAATGGATACACCCACACCTTTCTAGAGTGAACATCAATGAATGTAACAAAGTATTGAGCACCACCAAGGGGCCTTTCAGATGTTGAGCAAACATCTGAGTGAACAATATCTAGAATTTATTTTCTTCTTCTTGCATCATCTGATCTTTTAAAAGATACTCTGTGTTGTTTGCTTGCTAGGCAGTCTTCACAGGATTTAAGTGGCTGCCCTTTTATATTTAGAAGATGATCTTTTGTGAGAATCTCCAAACTTTTGTCGCTCTTGTGACCCAATCGTTTGTGCCATAATTCCTTGCTTGCGTTTTGAGCAACATTCATCTCTCCCTTGCATATCTTTCCCTGTATAATGTACAAAGAGTCTTCCTTTCTACCGCGGACAATAATCATGCTTCCTCAGCTGAGTTTCCATCTACCAGCACCAAGTTGATTTATCATCCCAGCTTCATCTAACTTTCCTGCTGAGATAAGGTTCAGACGCATGTCTGGAACATGTCTTACCTCCTTCAGCATAAGTTTGTTTCCATTTTCAGTAATCATCGTTACTTCACCAATGCCAATAATCTTGCTTGTGACATGATTTCCCATCTTCACCGTACCAAAGTCTCCTTTTTGGTATGATGAGAAAAATTCTTCATGAGAAGTTACGTGGAAGGATGCTCCGGAATCAATTATCCATATGCAATCATCAGATGCAATGTTTAGATAATTTTCTTCTCCGACAAGAAAAATATTCTCATCAGTCGAGGCTACTGCAGTAGTTGTTCCATCTTCCTTCTTCTTCTTTGGGTTAATCTGGTCAGGGTGGACTGTTCCAGCTTGTTGGTCTCTCTTCAAGAATCTGCACTCAGACTTTATGTGGCCTGGTTTACCACAGTAATAACAATTTACTCTAGTGTGAGATTTGGATCTACCTTGTGATTTTCCACGACCTCCTTTTTCACGATTCTTACTCCTTCCTCTGTTGTCAACAACGTTGGCTTCAAACTAGTTGTTCAAGCCTCTTTCTCTCCGTCTTGACTCTTCATTCAGCAAACTGTCTGTCACAGAATCCATGCTAAACTTTTCGTCTGGAGCAAAATTGCTAAGAGTGACAACTAGAGTGTCCCAACTCTCAGGCAGAGAACTGAGGAGTAGAAGAGTCTGTAACTCATCATCCATCTTCATTTTTGTCTTCGTCAATTGATTCACAATACCTTTGAAGGTGTTCAAATATTCGATCATGTTTTGACAGTCTATGTACTCCAACTTTACCAATCGTCTGACAAGGTGGGCTTTGTTTCTAGGTGTCTTTTTTTGAATAAAGGATTCAAGTTTAGTCCACAACTCATACGCATTTGTATAAGTTGATACATGCTCAAACAAACTGCGATCAATGTATTTGCAGATCATGGCTACTGCCTTCCAATTCAGGAGCTCCCAATCTTTATCGATCTTCCCTTCTGATTTATCTTCCTAGGTAATTGGCTTATACAAATCCTTGCAGTATAAGTGATCTTCCATTATCGGCTTCCAATAGGAGTAGTTTTCAGTAGTTAACTTGAACATATCTCCATCATGAGTGACAGCTCGCTCCATCTTGAGTTACACAGGCCAATACAATATACGTGAATAGTGTCATACAGGTAAATAGTACCGTATACAATAACTGTAGTATGCAAACAGTGCACCAGGTAGGTTCCCAGGAAAGAGAGGTGGGTCACTAATGGGCACACTTAAATACCAAGTCTTTCCTAACCATAACTTTTCTTAGACAACACTTTCACACCACCACACGTTATTCCTAGCAACGAGAATAATTCTTTTCTGATGTGGAAGATCAGACAACGCTGCAACCACAGAGTATACTAAGAATTTTCTTATGAATCCAACACCTAGTATCCGAGAGCTCTGAGAGCTCTAATACCACTGTTGAGAAATGCCTGCATAATTTCTCTCCTCTGTGAACTCAAAAATAGGTACTATGCGGAAGCGTAAAATAAGTATAATAATAATACCAGAAAATTTTTGGCATAGAAACCCTTCTCAATGTGAGCAAAAAAAAAATCATGGAACCTGTAGGCCACTTAAATCTTTACTATAAAATAATGAAAATACAAAAATATAATAATATTGTATCTTCAATTTATGAATATAACTCTCACAAATTGACGAACTATTTTTCTCTCTTAGAAAACACTCTCTAAGGTTTTTCTCTATTTTTCTCTCACTCTCTATTTTGAAGATTTTATGCTTATTTTTCTGCTTCTGCTGCTTCCCTCAGATGAATATCTATTTATAGAGATTTCTCCACCAATTCATTCTTCAAATTGCTCCACCGAAAGAGCAACAGGAGGAGGAAAGAAATTTTCTCCCTTGACTTTGAGGCAAACCACCGAATTATGTTTTGTTTTTTATGTATTTTGTCTTTGAGCTGGATCCCACATATATTAAATTGAAAATTATGAACTTTCTCGTATTAGTTTTTATTTTTTAAAAATTGCATTTGGTTCTCCGAGAGAAAGAAATATCCTCACTCCCTCTCTCATCTTCTGTAAATTTCAGGTTACACTACCACGGTTTTGGCAGAGTCTTTATTCCACAATTTATATAACAACTCCTTCATTAAGGGGAGAAAAAAGAATCTATATTACTATCTAATACTGGCGTATGATTACAAGTTTTCTAGAAAATAGAATAAGCATTTGAACAATCAGATAACTAATAACATATTAGGCAAGGTAACTACTGTAGTCGGTATGGTTTAAATTCAAGTCATATTTCCTTTGATCAAATGCGTGGGATAGGGGCTATATAAGGTTTTTTTGGTACATAAGGGCTATATAAGTTTTTTTTGGGTACATAGGGGCTATATAAGTTTATGGCAATATAATGCAACACCTGATTTGCAAATTTGGTTTGTCAAAATCTTTATGGCATCTTAATTCATACGTGCTCCTCATTTTCTTTTCTCACTGGAAATTTTATTTTATAAAAGGTTACAAGTTTAAGATTATAGTTCAAAGCTGACACGATCCCAATCTTCGAATGATAATCCAGAAACTTCATTTCAACTGCACATGTAATGGCAATGATGATCATTGCTAGAAATAGCATTCGAATGAAAACATCACAACAGAAAATTCTCCTTCCACTAATGAAAACTAGTAGCTTTGTAAAAAAATAATAATACCATGTCTGTTAATTTAAATATTTACAATTTATTTTTTATTATAAAAAATGCTGTTTATTAAAAGCATGTAACATATGTATCACAATGAAAAATGTATGTTTATAATTTTACAAAATATGTATAGAAGATGGTAACAAATTTGTAAATAAAAACCATTCACTGTCATAACTTTCAAAGTTATCGACATTTTATTATTTATGCTTGTATCATACGAAGAAAAATTTTATTTTTGTTTATGAGAAAGAAAGTTGTATATTGATATAATTTAAGAATAATGTTAATATAGATTCGAGTTTATGGTGTTGTGATAATATATTCTCAATGTTTAAAATATAATTTAAAATTAAAAAAAATATATATATATATATATATATATAAATTTAAAAGTGAATATATATATATTTCATATTGAACTCGAATTAATATCAACAATACTCATATTTTAGTGTTTAAGAGAAAAAACAAACAATGTATCTTGTCTCATTTTAAACAATCATTAATCATATGTGATTTTCATAAAATTTACTAAGAAATTGATTTACATAAATTAAATTATAAAATAATTTTGTTATTTGTGCATTTAGAATTTGATATCTAATTTATATTTTTCTCACATCAATATATAATACATTTATTTTATCTTAAAATATAATATACTTTGATATCTATTCATACTTATATTTATATATAGTGTTTATATAAAATATCAAAATTACCGGTAAAAAAGTATTTTCTATAAAATGTCAGTTTACCTCTTTTTGATTATCTAAATTGAAATTTCTAAACCACACGATAGAATGTGATCCTGCAAAAAGATAGGCAAGCTGCCCATTCCCAACTGCCAGGAAAAAGACAAATGGGCCACAGCGTATGACCAAAATCTATCACATCATAACGTAATTGAGGGTGTAAAACTTTTTATTTTTTTATATTTTTTTTAGTATAGCTTTTAATAAAAACTTATAAAAAATATATATTTGCATTTATAATAATTACTGATTTTTTTATAAAAAACTTACATTTTATTTTTAATAGAGGTGAAAATAGATTAAAATAAATTTAATTTTATCTAAATAAACTTAAACTTGACCGGCTACTTGTCATAAATATAAATATAAATATAAATATATATATATATATTTCAATTTGTCTTGTTTATTAAAATATAAAAATCTAACTTAACTTAAAAATATATTTAAAGGTTTATATGATATGAAGATTTTCATATAAGTCAATAAGTTTAATTTTTTATTTTTAAATAAGCATAATTTTTTATAAAATTATTATATTTTATATAAAATAAATATATTATATTAATATATGATTAGTAAATTATATAAATATTATAAAATTTTAAATATATATAAATATTAAAAAATAAACTAACCTTGTAAGTTAAATGACTTTTCAAAAACACAAACTTTAATTTACATAGTTAAATAAATATTTTAAAAAATTTAATCTTAACTTATTTGTTAAATAAGTTAAATGTATGTAGATCAAAAATATTGTTTGACTTATTTTTATTCTTAATTTTGACTTAAAAATATATTTTATAAAATAATTATATTTTATTTAAATAAATTATATTATCACAACATCAAAAAAAAAAAAAGTAAAAAATATTTTACTTTCTTATATGTATTTTATATTAGAGAAATAATATTTGAATTTTCTTTTACATTAAATATTTATATTTTTCTTTTAAAAAAAAAAGATAAAGTAAATATTAAAAATTGTGTTTCTCTCTAATTTTATTTAAAAAGAAAATTGACATATTTAGTTTAACTTATTTTAAACAATGTTATAAAAATCAAATCAAAATGATTAATTTGACCATTGACTAATTGTGTCAGTGCTTCAGTTACAGGTAGAAAACTGACAATGCTCTTGAACGGCCATGGAACCGAATGAACCGGGAAATTCGTTGAACCGCATCTACCAGAGCGGTTTTTAAAAAAAAAATAATGGTCATTTACTTATTTTAAAGAATATATGTATGTACTTTTTTAATAAAAAAATATAATAAAAAATTAATATAAAAGAATGTACGTATTATTAATATCCGATTTAATGAAAAAAAATAATAAAAAAATAAATATAATAAATAATATTATAAAAAAGTTAAAAAATGTGTATGAAAACTGTTTTTAAAAATCAGCTTCCGTCTTCTCCTCTCATGGCGTCGCCACCGTTCGCTGCCAACCAGTGCTCGAGTCACCGGCGTGTGTCGTCAGCATCTCGGCGATAGCTCTTCTACCTCGCCACCAACCAGTTATCAAGTAGCCGGTGTCGCTCGTCACCATCCCGCCGGTAGCTCTTCTGCCTGGCGCTGCTCCCTGTTCTTGAGAGATGGGATGACCATCTTCTTAGGAGAGTGGAGAGTGAGAGTGAGAGTGAGAGGAATAGAGAACACAGTAACAGTATACAGATGAGGAAAAATAAAGTGAAGGGGTAACGTAATGAAGGAGGGAGAATGACAGAAATCAAGAAAAAACAGAGATGAATGGGCCGTTAGGTGACGTAAAAAAGGAGAAATTCTCCAATACTTTCAGCAGAGATACTTGTAAGTTTGTAATAATTATATAAATATAATTAATTAAATTGAAAATAAAATATTATTTAATTATATTTATATAATTATTATACCATTAAAAATATTATACTTATTATATATAAGAATTTTCTGTAAAAGAAGAGTGACAAAAGATTAAAAGAAGTGTGTAAGCTAAGTGCTGGAAAACGTAAGAAGTAACATATTTTTTGTGTGATAATAATATATTATTTTGTTAAATAATTTAAAAATGTTAAATAATAAAGATGAGATAGGAAATATTTTATTATTATATATATATCTATATCTTTATTAGTATAATAATATTATTCTATATAAATATTTATTTTGTATATTATTTAATTTAATTGTTAATTTAATTAATTAAATCGTTTAAATCATAATTCACAAATTTTATTGGTTCAATTTTTTATTTGATTAACTATTTTAAATATAAAATAAATTAATTCAATTGTTATTATAATAATTTGATATAAGAAAGATATATGCAAATATGAATACTCTTTATGTTATTATATTATTGCTTGGAACAGAGCCATATCATGTGAAGGATGAGAGTCGCAGATGTAGAGTAGAGGAGACATGTCAGACTCAAAATAAGCCAAATAACACCTCATAAAATATATAAGCAGGGACAAGAATTCTAGCAAGATTATTATAAAATGAATAAATAATTTTATATTAATTATTAATAAATAAATTTATATTAATTATTAATAGTTAATATAAACTTATTTATTCATTTTATACGAATTTTTATTTTAAATAATTTTTATTCTATAATCAGATAAAATGGCTCAGCCAGCCAAATTTATAAGAGGAATGTTCTCCACGTTTTAATAATATACACATTTAGAAATTAACAAGTTGCTGGGTAAGTAAAACAAAATATAATAATTAATGAATACTTATTAAAATATTATCAACAAAACTTAATGTCAAAACTTTCTATCTCAACACAATTGTTTTTTGTCAATTAAACCGCCCGGCAGATGAACGTTCCTCTAGTTATGGCATCCCAACTTTTATTTTTTATTTTTTTTAATTTTTTTATCATAAAAGTTAAGCAATCATCTGTTCCTTGCCCATTTTGTTCCAAGTGACGTAAAAACAAACCTGACTTAATCTTGTGCGTGTTATATAGTCTAATTCTTTTTTTAAGATAGGTAGAGATTTTATTGATATTCCATTCAGATTTTAAGGGCGTTTAGTGTTTTTATATTTAGGGGTGTTAGGGATAGCTGTAAAAATTTGATTATGCTTAATAATTAATTATTGTATAAATTTTTTTTGTTATAATTGATTATAATTGATTTATTTTTATATTTGGATGCATTAGCTGTAAAGTGATTTTAAGTTAATCGATTCGTTTAGATGATATAAAAAAGAATCACTTTTATATATTAAATTAATAAAATAAGTATAGAATGATTAAAAAAATTATTTAATTGAGGATAAAATGGTATTTACATATCAAAATATAAGAAATAATTTATAAACTAAAATCATAAGTTTAATCTTGAGTATTATAAAAATTAGCTTTAAAAAATTTTTATTTTATATTAAATTTCGTGTAAAAGTTGAAACTAATTTTATCAAACATGATTAAACATTATTATAATAATTTTTTTTTCTTAAAAAAACTAAACAGAAATTCTACCAAACATGCACTAATGTTAGACCAACCGATTGACGGATGTCAGAAAAAACTCGTAAATTGGAATATGGTCTTCTTACCCAAATTTATAGTATTTTGTTAGGCAAACCAATCTTAATTGGGATTAGGATATTCTCCTTATCTTTATTGATAAATTCATATCTTTTGATTAAAAAAAAATTTAGGATTAGGATATGAAAAAATCTCAGCTACCAAACGGATCCAAAGTCCACTCTGCGTCTACTACAAGCAAAAGCATCTCTCTCTTTTCAATGAAATATGTTTATCTAGCTTGTGATGTTATACATAAAAATATGATAAATGTTACTGCCAGCGCTTTCGGATTATTAGTACAGTCCAACAGCTTTTTAGTTTTAAAACAAAAAAGCTGTTGGAGGTAGAAACAGTCATGTTTGAATAAAAAATCAACAGTTTTTTTATGTAAAAAAGTTATTAACAGAAAAGTAGAAAGTTGAGTATTAAAAAAATTTGTTAAAATTATTTTTAATAGTGATATATAAATATTATATTATTTTTAATTAAATATTTTAATTAATTTATTAAATAATTTTTTAATTATTTTATATATTTTTTAATAATTTATTACATAAGAATAATTTTTTTATATTTTTTAAATATAATAAATTAACTTAAAATTATTTTTTAATTAATATATTTAAATATAATTTTTTATAATCAATTATACAATAATTAATTTTAATTTTTACATATATTTTAAACACGTATTAAATTACAAAGACTTTATCAACTTAAAAACTAATTTAAGAGAAAATTTATTATATTAATGTTTTTAAGTAAAATAAATAGTCCTATCTATTAATATTTGACAGTTTTTATTTTATTTTACACTTTCTAAAAAATGTTTATTTATTTACATTACTGTTACATATATTGATAAAAAAGTTTAATTTTAAGTTTTTAACCCATTATCAATATACTTTCATTCAATATATATATATTTATTAAGAAATACACCAAACCAAAAATTAAAGAAATTAACTCCTAATAAAAGTAATTCCATATTATCACCAAACTGGTCCAAGCAGCAAGTAATTTGAAACATAATGTGGGAGGTTTTTTGAAAATTCGAATGAGTTTGAGGTTGGTTGGATTCCCTTTATACAATCCATTTAATAAAAAAGGTTTATATCATGCTTGTTCATACTATTAAATAAGCATACTAGTAAGTAAGTAGAATTTTATTTAAAATGTTAGGAGTTTTAATTTTAAAATTATTATTTCAAATAAATTTTTATTTAATCATTATTTTCATCTCAAAATTACGTATGCAATTCGTTCAAGATAAAAAAAAATCTAACAAGTAATTTTTTTTCTTTTAAAATATACTGTAGTCTAAGATAACTTCTACCTCCTCACATTCTTTTTTTAACCCGTGTTGGCACTATGCTAAAAAAATGACGGTTTTGATATATACTGAACTAAACATTGTGCCGAAAAGACAAACCAAACATATATGGGAAATTTGCACACAAAAAGACATATATGAGAAATATTGTCATTAAATTTATATATCAAGTTTTACTTATAAGTTCTATTGATAATTCAGATAAAAAAATTCTATTGATAATTAAACAAAAAACACATTTAAAAAAAAAAAGTATTTATGAGATCTCTTGGTAATAGATGATTTGTAATTTTATTATAAATTTTAGTGAAATTGATGTTTGTCTTGACTTTAAAACATGGAGAGTCTCCATTCACTTTAAACATTTTTAATTCAAGAAAAACTTTTTAAAAAAATAAAATTATTTCCTCTAATAAGAAGAAAAATAATGTATTAAACTAAACCAAAACAGCAATATTTAATAAAACATCATATTATTTGTATGCACAACTTTTTGTCATGACTTTGGTGTCTATTAGTATTTTCTGTTTTCTTAAAATATTTTTTCTATATAAAAAGTATAATTTTTATCAAATTATTCAATTTAAATAAAAAATATTTATAATAGTGAGATTTTAAAAGTTTGTTATAAATAATTAAATCAATATAAGTGATTTTTTTTTTGGGTAGAAAAATAAATGAATCTCTTACAACACTAACCATGCCGGCGAATGAAAAGATTTATTTGATACCCTCCTCGGTTATGGTCCATAAATTTAACTTTTCTCTTAAGAAACGAAACCTGGTGAGATTGGTGAACACAAATAACAAATTGGAAGCAACACATAGATAGTAATTCAGTTTGAAGGTGAACATTAATCAATGTTACAATTTTAGTTTATTTAATTTTGACTTATTATAGGTGTAAGAATCTTTTATATTGTTATTTAATTCTACGTTATTAATAATGTGTCAAAATATAATTAAACAATGTTACACAAAAAATATTTGTTACAGTTTAATTAATTTAATTTTAATTCATTATTAATGTAAAAATTTTTATAGTACTGTCATTATTATTACAACACGTGCCTGTCAATCTGGTTTTTTTTGTCACCTCTTGAAAAATGAAAATGCTCTTTGGTTACAGTTGCACAAAGAATATCTCCTCTTTAAATACAGTTTTATCCTTGGCTTTATCTTACTATTGTTTTACCTGGTCATTTCTAATATAAAAAAACTAACCTGAAAAAAAAATCTGAAAAAAATTTGAAAAAAAACTAACTTAAAAAAATATTAACCGAAAAAAAAGAATTTATTATTACAAGTAAAAAACAAGATATATTATACACTTAAAACTACCAAGATGTAGGATAGCACCCACCTGTTTTACCTATGTTTAGCATCTAAGTAATTTAACATGAAAGAAATAACAGAGTTGGACAAAAAAAGTTGGACTGGTGTTCAGGCCATCGCCATTATAATAATAATTACATTTTTAAAATGTTTGATTAGAATAAAAATCACAGGAAAATCTAAATTATTTTAATGATTGTGTTAAAAATATAATTAAATAATAATATAAACAAAAAGTGTATAGTATAAGTGAATATAATTAATCAAAGTAGAGTAAATGTAATATTGTGTATTGATTTAAATAAAAAAGATCGAATTGTTTAAGTATATTATTTTAATTTTAAAATTTATGTGTATGTAGATTAATTTTTTATTTATTAAGTTAAGAATACTTTAAAAAATATCTACTTTTAAATTATTTAGTAGATTAAAATTTTGATACATTTTATCATATTAGAGATGTATACTTTTTTCCTTTATAGCTCAATTACAATTTTATTATTCGTTTAATTAAAATAAATTTAATTTTATTTAATTCACTCTCATAAAATTATTTTGTATATTATAAAAATATTATAATTGTATATAAAATAATTTGACATATTTTTTATATTAATATATAATATAAATATAATATACATATTTTAATATGCATAAAATATTTCACTCTCAATTATGACATCATATTCATATATTTATTATTTATTACTTAAGGTTAATAAAATAACAACATTAATATTCCAGATATTACATGTAAAATAATTTAATTACCACCAACGCTTAGACAACGGATCCAGGGTCTTCCTTGATTCTTTTTTGGTCACTGTATCTTTGTAGGATTCTATATACCCTTTACATCTTCCTCTTTCCTTTTTTATTTTTTCTTCTTTTTATTTTCTCCGTTTTTTCCATTTTGCTTGCACTTCTGGGGGATCTTTGGAGCTGCCTATAATGCAAGCAGCTCAAGCATCAGCCACTGATCAAGTTTCTGAGATTTCCCATGAGGTTGGTTTCCCATGATTTATCTCTAAAATATGTGAAGTTATTTGCTTTTCATTTTACTATTTTCAGTTTGGCATATCCATTTCCATTTACCACACTCTAGAAAAAGGGATATGGTTGTCCAACTTCTTCTTCTTCTTCTTCTTCTTCTTCTATTCCCTTATTTTGATTCATTACATTATATGAGCTTCACAGTGGGTTAATCCTCTGTTAGTTTTTCAGTCATGTCTTTTGGTGGGCATGCAGTGATTGATATTTGATTTATAGGACAGATGTTTATATGTTTGATCCAATTGAAATTAAGGGGTGTCCAATTTTAGCTTATTCTGTGCCTGCCTACTTAAAACTGTTCCTCAAAGCACACGTTTTTAATTGTTTTCCTGAATTGTGCCTCGGTTTCAATATTTAGAATGTTGGGTCAGGATATGAATCTTCTCTTTCCTGCTAATCGTGGGCTGTGAGATCCAATTGAAACAAGTACCCTTGCTTAACTAGCTAACTTTCCTGAGAGCATATCATGCATATCCTGCAAACTACAAGTCAGTTTTGTTGATCTGTTTGCAGTAACCGTTTTAATTAGAAGAGGGTAAAAGAGAAAATGAGGGAAAAGGCCATGCATGCCATTGTTTTATAATGCAGGGACAATAACTGGTGATGAGAAAATTTTGATTTTAGTTCATAGGCATTGCGGTTGTAAGAGTTTCTAAAGGTTCTTGAAGTAGATGAGTCCTTCAGCTATGTGCTCTTTCTGATGATGTAAATATAGTTTGTAAAAAGGGTTCTGTATATGTCAATTTTCTTCTTAACTTCTGTGACATCTTGCTGTATTCTGTTTTAAAAGTTACCATAAAGAAATTCATAGATTTTTCTAGTGTCAATTGACTTAAATGGTTGATTCAATTCTGTGAAACAAGAGAACTTCTGAAAATGATTAGCTTGTGTTGGAACATTAGTGTCATTTTATTTATTGCATTCAGCATGCTCTTTTAAGTATTTACTATATTATCCATGGTGCTTTGAGACATTATGCCAAATTGCTGGGACTAAGTAACTTGAATTGTTAAATCTGTCCCTGTTACATGCAGACTGACCCCCAGCTAAACAAAGAAGTTTCAGATAATGGACCCAGCGGGAAGCGTCCTGATATTTCTCTTCAAGTTCCACCTAGACCTTTAGGGTTTGGCAGCACTTGTGGTGGAAGGGTTCTGGACCATTCTCAAAGTTTCTCTAAAGGGATCTCATCATCAAGAGGCTTCTTGCGGGCCTTGAGCTTCAAAAGAAAAGGAAATGCAGCAGATAGCGAAAGAAGCTGCCTCCTTAATTCAGATCCCAAGACAGCTGCAGACAGTCCTAATATGGCCTCCATATCTGAAACTGCATGGAAAAGATGTACTTCTCTACCTGTTACACCTGCATCAAATCTGTCCCCTTCAGTTTCTACACCCGTTTCTGCAAGGACATATAATGAACAGACTAAGCCACATGTAAGTTCTCTTCTTTCTCATTGAGTTGCCTTGTTTATGGATTTACAAAATAAAATTTTATGCTAACTGTATCTTGGGCCATGGAAGATGTCAAATTCAGGGATAAAAGTTATATTACTCTCAGGAATCAGGATATTGTATCAAACGTGTCATCAAAGGAACTAAATATATGCCTCTACTGAAAAGGAAAATATGAAACTAATCAGATATGAGATTTTCAACAAAGTATTTAAAAGACAGCATGAAGACTTGTTGATTCAAACTCATCATTAGTGCGTTCTAAAGCATATGATATAAGCACAGTTGCATCAAATTAAGGTTTACCTTATGATATTGGAAATTTTTTAAAGAAAAAGAAAATGATTGTTGTTAACTTTGTGCAGAAAGATGTTGTTCGTTCTAAGGTTTCAAGGTCCCTTTCTGTACCTGGAAGAAATGTTGTTATTGTAAGATCTGTCTCTTTTTCTACCCGTAGCGAACAGGAACAACAAGATCCAAATGATGGTATGTTATGTCATATACTCTATGTTATTGCTGTTTCATAGTCATAAATTTTTCTATTTCTAAATTCATACGCTTGAAGAAATATAATCCATTTTCCAAGGTTGAAATTTGCTAGCAAAAAAAAAAGGTTGATCAGAGTCTTTTATTTCCACCTAGTGTGGTGTTTCCCTCCATCACCATATTCATTTGTTTCATGGTATTGAATTAAGAAGTCTCTTAAGTGGATTATTTGATGTAAAGGCTTTCAGTTAATTGACTTTTATCATAAAAGAATAATCCAAACTATGGGTAGAAATTATATTGACCAGTGGACAAGGATTGGCAATGTAATATGTTGACAATAGACAAAATGACAGCAATTTGTACCAGTATCAGATTGCTGGACTATTTTCGTTATTTTTTGAACTGTTGATTTGTTACTAACACTTGAGTTATTGTCCATCTTTGTAGCATATATCTCATTTTAATCTCATAGGAAATCAAATACTTTTCCATATTAAAATAAAATTTCCTGGCCAATCAGATCAAATAACTCCTGTGCCAGTAGAAGGTGCCGCTGATGAAGAAATTCCTGAAGAGGAAGCGGTGTGCAGGATATGTCTTGATGTGTGTGATGAAAGAAATACCTTTAAAATGGAATGCAGTTGCAAAGGTGACCTGAGATTGGTGCATGAAGAATGTGCAATTAAATGGTTTAGCACAAAAGGAAATAAGAAATGTGATGTATGTGGGCAAGAGGTTCAGAATTTACCTGTAACTTTGCTTCGTGTGTCCAGCTCTGTTCAACGGCAAAGCAGACAGTCGCAGGGTCAACAGAGCCTACATCCAGAGTCAATAAGGTGATTTGAAAGCCATGCTCTCAAATTAAGTTATACATGTTATTTTCTGTTCTTTAACATGGGCACTTTATGCATAACTGATTATTGGTGTCCTTTTTAGTATTAGATTACTTAGGCAAGTTTTTCAAAATCCATACTCAGTGGTTACGGTTAGATTTTAAACCAATCTTAAATCTTCACCTAACGGCTTAGATTTCAATCCTTGCTGTCCCCATTCTTGACAGTTACTCATTCGCACATTCACTCTGAGTTCATCTTTTATTTGTCTTAAGCAATATTCTCAATTCATTATTAATATTGCTGCTAACAAAGTTTAACTTGGGAAACTCATTCAGAATAAATTGATGAGTTATTCCTATACTCAAGCATTTAATCACTCAAGTATTCATGTTTTAGTCTTTTTCAACTAAATTTCTTTAACTTATTTTTTATTATTTTTTTGCTTGATATTCCTTTTACAGTGCCTGGCAAGACTTTGTGGTGCTTGTCCTGATAAGCACGATATGCTATTTTTTCTTCCTTGAACAGCTACTGGTATGCCTATTTCCTTTGAGACAAGACTTCTGGACAATAACTAATATCTTCCAAAGAACTACTTGTATTATCTCACTTGATGGTTTGAATGTTATTCTTACTTTCTGACATTTACTTGATCTTCAATCCATTAGGTTCTTTTAAAGCAAAGAATTTGGAGTTAAAGGATAGAGCCAAGAATGCAACTTATTACAGTCTTGTAAATGTTTATGTATATTTTGCATGATGTATTCATGGTACAATTGTATCATACTATGGAGGGGGTGGGGGGTGGGGAGAAAAAGAAGCAGTAACTAACCATGCATAACTGCGATCTCTTACTCCCCTTCCCCAAAAGCAAAATAAAAATAGGCTAACAAATGAGGCAGTATTAGAATGCTCAATGTTCTGAGGTGCTATTAAATTTTCTTTTTCTTTTTCACACATTTCTATGTTTAATCGTAGTTGATTTTATATATTGCTTGTTCCATTTTGTAGCTTCCTGAGTTGAAGACTCAAGCCATCATTATAGCAGCACCATTTGCCTTTACCTTGGGCCTCCTGGCTTCTATTTTTGCAGTCATCCTTGGTATAATCTCTGTAACAGCACTAAAATTGGTTTTTCTTTTGAGTGTTAATTTAATCTTTACTTATGTTGCTTGCAGCAATTAGAGAGTATATATGGACATATGCTGCTCTTGAGTTTGCTCTTGTGGCTTTAACTGTGCATCTGTTTTATACTATGGTGAGTAAGAATGTAGGGATTTCTTGTTATCGTTTCCTAGGATTGATGCCAGATGAATCAAATGCCTACTAATGGCAATAACTATTGTCTCCTTTAATTTCCTGACCTGAGCCTGCTTGTTTGCTTCAAGTTTTCCATGTTAGAGATTTCTTGTTTGCTTCAAATGCCTACTAATGGCAACAACTCTGCGTGTATCTGCCGCATGCATGCATCTTTCTTCCTATGTGTTTCCCTGGAATAGCATACTTTAAAACTCACAGGCATTTGTTTCCGTTGAAAAGAAAATGCATTATTGTTGTGGCTTGACATGGGGGTGCTGACATGATGTCTAACTCACATTTCTAATTTTGTTTAACTCACTCGTATGATGATCAGCCCTCCTCACTTCTTTATGCAAATCTTTTTTGGCCCTTATGATTGATTCAGTGTATGATAACCTCAATAATATCAGTATCCTTTTGGAACTGGATCCAGGAATTGACATATCTAGAAGCCTGTGATTAATTATCACATGGTGGTTTAGTTTCTTGGCTTTGTTCTTTGCCTTGCAGTATTAAAAGTGCTAGATTTTAAAGAAAAGAATGCCGTTATTTGTAAATACCGTATCTTTACTTGTCATTATGTAAATGTGCAAGCAAAGGCAGGAAGGGAAGATAAAAATTGGGGAAGAAAAAGCTTTACTTTGCTGCCAACATGGAAAAAAGAATTTGTTGAAGGAATATAGATTATGAGAATAGTAGTAAATATTGGCATATAGCAGAATATCAGCATCTATTCTTTTTCTGATTTATTTCCTGTAGTCTTACCTCTTTTGTCTTGCGTATAACAAGTTACAATGTTATTTCTTTGGTAATTAAAACCTTATTTCCCAGCTCTTTGTTGAATATTGATTACTTGACTGAATTTTTGTGTACCATTGATGTGCTAAAGCTTTGTGATTTTGTTGCAGATGAGTGTGAAGGCCATTTATGCAATCCTACTTTCATCAGTTTTGGGTTTTGGAATTGCTATGGGTATCAACTACGCATATATCCAGTATGTCACTTGGCGACTTCAGGTCTCTCATAATGATAATCCAGTATGAATGAATCTCCTCAAAATAGAAACAACTTCATGGATTTTCTTTATACCTGCTGACATGATGACCTTCTGTTTGTCAACAAATACCATTACCATGTGATATATTGCTGCTAAATAAATATTGTCTAGTGTATATGCAGGAAAGCAAGAGAAACAAAATGTTAAGACATTTTCCTAAGGAAGTCTAAATTCCACCTGGCTATTGCAGACCAATAGCTTTCTTTTCTGACTGTCGTTCTCTTTTCTCAACATGTTTGGGTGTTTAATTTTACATTTTTTATAAAACTTCTTATTTTGGACTTCTTAGTACTTGTTAAAAAATCCTTTTTATTATTATTTGTTTTGGTTTTAAAATTAGGGAAGGTTGTATTTGTGCTTGGGCTTAAGTAAAGCAGTTAAGATAAGTGTGTTATTATCTTAGTGAGTTAAGATGACAACCATGATTTCTTTCACAAAACACTAAAAGTTAAAAAAAAATGAAAAATAAAAATAGAAAAATAGAAAAAAAAATACAACAATGTTAAAGAATGATAAAATGGAGTTGTGGGTTGATTTGAATATAGTTTGGTTTATCTTTGTGACTTTGTTGTGTTATTAGGTTTATTGCGTGATTGTTATGCCAGTTGACATATTGAAGTTTTAATCAATTCATTGTTAATAATTTTAATAATTTAAAATTAACTAACTCTCAATTATTTTGTAAAGAATGATGTGATTTTAAATTTTTCATTGCACAAGAGGATGTATAGAAGTAGAAATTCTTTTTTGCACAAGTCAAAATTAAATTTTTATAATTTAGTCTTTAATTTTAATTTTTCATATTTGCTTTACTTGCAAACATTTTAATTCATGTTTTATTTTGTTGGTAAATATTGATTCAGTTTTCTTGATTATTAATACTTGTCATTTAATTTATGGGGTAAAATTAATATGTTTAGATTATAATAATTTGTATAATTAGCCATAAGGCAACCGTTTTAGGATGGATATATCAGGGTGTTGTGAAGTTTAGTTTTTACATTTTTTTGTGTATAATCGACTCTTAGACTTAACTCTATTTTTGTAGACTGTTTTTTAACATTATTTTATTAAAAAGGATTTTTTAATTTTCCTCTAACTAATAAATTTGGTGTCGTCTCCCTTTGAATTAACTTTGTTTTTAAAATTTGGAGATTATTTTGAAAACTTTTGTAAGTGTAAGAATTGATTTAAAAAAATTTATAAGAATTTAATTAAAAGAATCAAAACTTTAATTTAACTTTAAAAAATATAACAAATGCTTTTGACATTATAAAGACATGATTTGAAAATTAATTGAAAGAAAATTTATTATATTAAAGTTCTTAATTTAAAGAAATTGTCACATCTATTAATATTTGACAGTTTTTATTTTTATTTCACTTTTTCTAAAAAGAATAAAATTTTATTTATTTTTTAGAAATAAAAATGTTTATATATGTAATAGTAATATAAATAAATAAAATGATTATTTATTTATATTTATATAACTATTTCATACGTTGATAAAAGGGTTTAATTTTAATCTATTATCAATTTGCTTTCATCCAATCATAGGTTATATATTCTTTTTAAAGAAATACACCAAACCCCAAACAAAAAATAATAATAATAAGTTTCTTCATATTGATATTTTCTTATGCAATAAACCAAAAAATTAAAGAAAGTAACTCTTAATAAAAGTAACTTCAAGTTATCACCAAGCAGCAAGTAATTTGAAAAGTAATATTGATAGTTCTTTTGGATTTTCGAATGAGTTTGAGGTTGGTTGGACAATGATGGAGCAAGAAATTTTAAGTAACGGTGAAAAAAGTAACATATACGTATAAAAAAATTTAATGAAAAATATTATATTAATAAAAAATAATAAAAAATTAATTTATAATTATTCATTTAATATTGAATGATTTTTTTATTATCAATATTATTAATTTTTTTAACTTTATATTTATATATATGAATGATCATATTACATAAATTTTAACTTCTTCTATTACAAACTTATTTATTTATCTATCATATAAAAATAAAATTAAAAAACAAAATAATTAAAAAAATAAATAATTATCATAAATAATAAAAAAAATTAAAGTTGAGTAAAGACATTTGTCTCCACTCATATATGTGTAGACTGTGTAGTTCCGTCCCTGTGGTTGGATTCCTTTTACGCAATCCATTTAATAAAGGAGACTTATATTACACTTGTTCGTACTCTTAAAAAAGCAAACTAATAAATAGATTTTTTTTCCTGTAAAATTTACTGTAGTCCAAGATAACTTCTATTTCCTTTTTTTTTTTACCCATGTTTGCACTATGATAAAAATAAAAAAACAAATATGAAAATTATTACCTGTCTTTTATATTCTCTTATTTTATTAAATCAGATTTTATTATTCTCTTTTTTCATTAAAAGAAATTTTTTTAACCATTAAATTAGAACAAAATCAAATATTAGATCTTAGTGTAAAAGTTTAATTAACTAAAAAATCAACAAATTTAAATATATTTTAGAAGAAATATATGAAACTTTTTGTCTAAAACAAATGTGGAGGTTTGTTAGCCTTCACATTAAAAAATGTAGAGGTTAGTCTTTTTTTTTTTAGCCATGTTTGCACTATGATAAATAAAAAAGCAAATATGGGAATTATTACTAGTGTTTTATTTATAATTTTTTTGGGAACAATTTTTATGCATAAATTCTATTGATGATTAAACAGTAAAACTTTTCTTTAAATTGAAAAATTATTTCCTCTAATAAGGACCAAAATAGTGTATTAAATCAAAACAACAATCCTTAATAAAAGGTCATATTATTTGGATAAACAAATTTTGTCATAACTTTTTTTGTGTAAACCTTTTACTTTGCGGAAATCGTATTAGACCGATTAATTTGGAATCGAGTCGAGTCTGATCATAAAGATATAAATCTCTCATAATATTCATCTTGTTTAAAATAAATAAATATCGAATTACTTGAATTAACTAAGCATTAATTTTTCATTCATGACTTTGGTATTTATTAATGTTTTTTGTTTTGTTAAAATATTTTTTTATATGTAAAAAAGTATATTTTCTTGATAAATTTTTATCAAATTATTGAATTTAAATATAAAAATATTTATAATGCTAAAATTTAAAATTTCTTGTTATAAATTATTAAACAAATAAGTGAATCTCTTCCAACACATTAACCAATATCCATACCGGCGAATGGAAAGATTTATTTGATACGCTCCTCCGTTATGACTTATGGTCCATAGATTTAACTTCTCTCTTTTAAAAACGAAACCTTGCGAGATTGGTGAACACAAATAACAAATTGGAAGTAACTTGGAAGTAGCACATAGATAGTAATTCAGTTCAAAGGTGAACATCAATCAATGTTACAATTTTAGTTAATTTAATTTTGATTTATTATAGGTGGAAGAATCTTCTATATTGTTATTTAATTCGATATTGTAATAATGTGTCAAAATATAATTAAATAAGTTATTAAAAAATATATAATTAAATAATGTTACATCAACAATCAATGTTTCAATTAATTAATATTTTAATTTATTTCTAATGTAAATCTTTTTTATATGTATTGCCATTATTATTATATATTACTAAAATTGTTTAATTAGAATAAAAATGACATGAAAAGCTAAATTCTTTTAATGATTGTGCTAAAATATAATTAAACAATAATAATGTAAACACAATTTGTAGGGTGTAAGTGAATATAATTAAACAAAGTAAAGCGCGTGCCACTCAAACTTCAAAGAACGATGATTATTTGATGACTATTTCTAATCAACTTCCTTCCAATGGATCTGATTCATAGACTGGACACCGCACTAGACACACGAAACTATACTCTCTTTCTCTATGAAGCTTCGTGCTCCCTGAATTATCACTATTCATATGTTTATTATTTATTACTTAAGGTTAATAAAGAATAACATTAATACTCCACATGTAAAATAATTTATCTCCACCAACACTTTACGACTAAATTATCATTTCGATCTCTCATTTAGATGGCATCAATCATTTTAGTCTTTCATTCAAGGAAATTATCTTTTAAATCTTTCATTCTGCAAATCATCGGTCAAGTTAGTCTAATTGTTAACTAACCTTTATAAATATTAATGGAAATGCTTATGTGACACGTTAAGTGTCTTGCTGGATGCACACGTGACAAGTCCACTCTCCCCTCTTCCTTCCTAACCACAAAGAAGAAATGGGTTAAGAGTACTGCACAAAGGAAGAATAGTGCTAAAGACATTGCACATAAGGGGTGCAGAAGAAAGAGTGCATATGTGGAGCAAGGATACAACAACTTTGATTATTGTTAAGAGTAGGGTATTAAGCACGTGTTTAGTATACTTAAAGGTATTTTAGTCTTATGTATTATAATGTACTACATTGTATTGTTGGTTATTTTATTCTATATAAATACGTGGTTTATATCCACGTTGCCCTCATACTATAGTTGAATCTTTCTTCTTTTGTGTAGTTCTTTTAACCCTTCCTTTCTTTGTCACGGGAGGATCATTGTGCTTTTCTTCATCCTCATCAGTAGCAAAAGGAGGAGGCCTATATGGGTTGTCCTTTACACTGTCATAGTCATAAGAGGTATCACTATCTTTAGCAACTAGTTCTTTATGTTGATTCTCATTGTAAGCATCAACTTTTGGTTGAGTTTGGTCTTGGTGTGCAGGGTCAGTAGCTGGCTATGATGATTTGGGTCCTATATGTCATGGTGAGTTTGACTTATCTAGATATAGTGACCAAGCACCTGTTTGAAGTAGTGAGTTAGGTTAGTTTGGGGTTGGTATATTGTTTGGATGTTCTCATTTGGTACCTCGTTTAGTTCCTCATCTGAGTATGCCAATATCTCTAGGTCAACAATAATGGGACGCTCAAAATAAATATCAATCTCCCCATTTTTACGCCCAAAAGCTATTTACATATCAAGCACATTCAAGTTTGTCTTCAAGTACCTTAATCCACCATCCAAATCTTTCTCATGAACTAACCAATAGAAGTTCTCAAACATGTGCAAAAATTTTAAACAATAAAAACATTCATTTTGTCCATGTCACACTTGGGTCAAGAGTCTATTTCATCTCCTACATAGTCAAGCTTCCCTCTAGCATTTTAGACAAGCTTACTACCATGGTGAAACACAAGTTACTTGATATCACATCTACATAAATATACACAACACTAATTAAAATGTTATAAAAAAATGGATAAAAAGCATCGGTGCATGTGTTGTGCAACAAAAAATAGAAACAAATTTGAACAAGAGACAAAGAACCACATGCATCAAGCACAAAGAACAATAAAAAATTCGTACTATAGGCCACACATACCACACTAAGGAGACATGGATATACATCATAAAGTATAAAGAGAACATTGTCGGGGAAAAAAACAGACCTATGCCAAGCTTGAACAAAATGAATGGAATGAATTTTTGGGGATGATTACGGGTTGGATTTTTGGAGATTGGACGGGATTTCTTCTTAGGATAGATGAGGATTTCTGAGAGAGTTGTTAGGGTTTTGGGTCTTTGTATATTGTGAGAATTTGAGGGGGAAATTAAAATGTCAACAATTTTTTACCTGAAATGGCCAAACCATGTCATTCGATGTTTGTGTATAGGAAGGGACGAAGGGTTAAGGGAAGTGGGCTTGTCACATGTACATCTAACAAGACATTTAACATGTCACATAAGTATCTCTATTAGCGTTAACAGATGTTGGTTAACAGTAGTGATCAACAATTTGTTAAATGTGAGACTTCCAAGATAATTTCCTTGAAAGGGTAACTAAATAACCGACATCCTCAAAATGACCATTTAGTAAACACTTTACACAATGAACCACGATCTTCCATAGTAAAATAAAATTCCTTGATTCTTTTTTGCTTACTGTATCTTTGTCGGATTCTATACCTTTTTTCTTCTTCCTCTTTCCTTTTTATTTTTTCTTCTTTTCTGGTTTTTCCCATTTTACTTTTCTGGGGATCTTTGGAGCTACCTTTAGTATAATGCAAGCAGCTCAAGCATCAGCCACTGATCAAGTTACCGAGATTCATTATATGAGCTTCTCAGTGGGTTAATCCTCTGTTAGTTTTTCAGTCATGTCTTTTGTTGGGCATGCAATGATTGGTATTTAATTTTTAGGACAGAAGTTTATATATTTGATCCAATTGAAATTAAGGGGTGTCCAATCTTAGCTTATTCTGTGCCTGCCTACTTAAGACTGTTCCTCAAAACACACGGTTTTAATTGTTTTTTTCTGAATTGTACATCGGTTTCAATACTTAGAATGTTGGGTCAGGATAGGAATCTTCTCTTTCAATCTAGCCTTGGCCTGTGAGATCGAATTGAACAAGTACCCTTGCTTAACTAGCTAACTTTCCTGAGAGTATATCATGCATATCCTGCAAACTACAAGCTGGTTTTGTTGATCTGTTTGCAGTAAACGTCTCAATTAGAAGAAGGTAAAAGAGAAAATGAGAGAAAAGGCCATGCATGCCATTGTTTTATAACGCAGGGACAATTTACCAGCAAACTGGTGATGAGAAAACTATGATTTTAGTTCATAGGCATTGCCATTGTAAGAGTTTCTGAAGATACTTGAAGATGATGAGTCCTTCAGCTGTGCTCTAACTGATAATGTAAATTTAGTTTGTAAAAAGAGTTCTGGATATGTTCATTTTCTTCTTAAATTCTGTGACATCTTGCTGTATTTTGTTTTAAAAGTTACCATAAGGAAATTTATAGATTTTGCTATTGTCATTTGGCATAAATGGTTGATTCAATTCTTGATCCTCTCTGTGAAACGAGAACTTCTGACAATGATTAGCTTGTTGAGGATCATTAGTTATTCGTCATGCAATTTGTTATGAGTCCCACATTGAGTAACTAAGGAAGCTCAATGTGGTACTTAAGCCATGAGACTCTCCCACCTAATGGATTAGTCTGTTGGGTTGGACTCTCCTCATGAGCTTAAGTCATAACAATTGGTGTTTTCATTGAGAGTCCTCCAACGCGGAGGGGGCGACCTAAGGAGAGGGTTACCTGCACCAAGAGGGTCAGAGTGAAAGCTACCTTGAGTGGGCACCTAGAGTGGGCCGTCGCGGACACCTTCTTTCGAAGGGGGTGGCAATGTTATGAGTCCCACATTCAATAACTAAGGAAGCTCACGATTTATCGAGACTTCCCACCAAATAGACTAGTCTTTTGGGTTGGGCTCTCCTCATGAGCTTAATTCATAACAGAATTCTTTGACACATTATGCCAAATTGAACTTCCTTAGTTATTGAATGTGGGACTAGTCTGTTGGGTTGGGCTCTCCTCATGAGCTTAAGTCATAATAATTGGTGTTTTCATTGAGAGTCAGCCAACGCGGAGGGGGCGACCTAAGGAGAGGGCTATCTGCACCAAGAGGGTCAGAGTGAAAGCTACCTTGAGTGGGCACCTAGAGTGGGTCGTCGCGGACGCCGACTTTCGAAGGGGGTGGCAATGTTATGAGTCCCACATTCAATAACTAAGGAAGCTCAATGTGGTACTTAAGCCATGAGACTCTCCCACCAAATAGACTAGTCTTTTGGGTTGGGCTCTTCTCATGAGCTTAATTCATAACAGAATTCTTTGACACATTATGCCAAATTGCTGGGACTAAGTAACCTGAATTGTTAAAACTGTCCCTGTTACATGCAAACTGACCCCCAGCTAAACAAAGAAGTTTCAGATAATAGACCTAGCGGGAAGCGTCCAGATATTTCACTTCAAGTTCCAATTAGACCTTTAGGGTTTGGCAGCACTTGTGGTGGAAGGGTTCTGGACCATTCTCAAAGTTTCTCTAAAAGGATCTCATCATCAAGAGGCTTCTTGCAGGCCTTGAGCTTCAAAAGAAAAGGAAATGTGGCAGATGGCAAAAGAATATGCCTCCTTAATTCAGACCCCAAGATTGCTACAGATAGACAGATAGTCCTAATATGGCCTCCATATCCGAAGTTGCATGGAAAAGATGTACTTCTCTACCTGTTGCACCTGCAACAAATCTGTCCCCTTCAGTTTCTACACCCTTTTCTGCAAGGACATATAATGAACAGATTAAGCCACATGTAAGTTCACTTCAATTTCATTGAGTTGCCTTGTTTATGGATTTTCAAAATAAAATTTTATGCTAACTGTATCTCGGGCCATGGAAAAGTTCGAGTTGAAGTGTTAGAAGTTATATCACTCTCAGGAAACAGGATATTATATCAAACCTGTTATCAAAGAAACTAAATATATGCCTCTACTGAAAAGGAAAATATGAAACTAATCAGATGTGATATATTCAACAAAGTATTTCAAAGAAAGCATGGAGACATTTTGATTCAAACTCATGTTTAATGCTTTCTAAAGCATATGACATAAGCATTGCTGCATCAATTTAAGGTTTGCCTTAGGATATTGGAATTTTTTAAAGAAAAAATAAATGATTGTTGTTAATTTTGTGCGGAAAGACATTCATTCTAAGGTTTCAAGGTCCCTTTCTGTACCTGGACGGAATGTTGTTATTGTAAGATCTGTCTCTTTCTCTACTCGTAGTGACCAGGAACAAGAAGATCCAAATGATGGTATGTTATGCCATATACTTTATGTTATTGCTGTTTCATAGTCATACTTTTTTCTATTTTTAAATTCATTACGCTTGAAGAAATCTAATCAATTTTCCAACGTTGAAATTTGCTGGCAAAAAAAGGTTGATCAGAGTCTATATTCCACGTAGTGTGATGTTTCCCTCGATCACCATATTCATTTGTTTCATGGAATTGAATTAAAAAGTCTCTGAAGTGAATTCTTTGATGTAAAGGCTTTCAGTTAATTGACTTTTATCATAAAAAAATAATCAAAATCATGGGTTATACACCTTATCATAATCCTTTAATCGTGTTGAAATTATCTTGACCTGTGGGCAAGGTTTGAAAATGTTTGTTGACAATTGACAAAATGACAGCATTTTGTACGAGAATCAGACTGCTGGACTATTTTTGTTATTTGAATTGTTGATTTGTTATTAACACTTGAGTTATTTTCCATCTTTGTAGCATATATTTCACTTTAATCTTATAAAAAATCAAATACTTTTCCGTACTAAAAGAAAATTTATTGGCCAATCAGATCAATTAACTCCTGTGCCAGTAGAAGGTGCCACCGATGAAGAAATTCCTGAAGACTGAAGGGGAAGCGGTGTGCAGGATATGTCTTGATGTGTGTGATGAAAGATATACCTTTAAAATGGAATGCAGTTCCCTGAGATTGGTGCATGAAGAATGTGCAATTAAATGGTTTAGCACAAAAAGAAATAAGAAATGTGAGGTATGTGGGCAAGAGGTTCAGAATTTACCTGTAACTTTGCTTCGTGTGTCCAGCTCTGTTCAAAGGCAAAGCAGACTGTTGCAGGGTCAACAGAACCTACATCCAGAGTCAATAAGGTGATTTGAAAACCATGCTCTCAAATTTAGTTATCCGTTGTTTTTTTCTTTTTCCTGTTCTTTAACATGGGCACTTTAGGCATAACTGAAAAATGAAAATCCATACTCTAAGTGATTACTGTTGGATATAAAAATCTATCTTAAACATTCAACTAACCGCTTTAAGCTTTTGAGAGTTAGTCCTTCACATGGTATAAGAGCCTCTATGACAGGTGAAGTATTCGATCCTTGCTGTCCTTATTCTTCTATATATAAAAGTTGAATTTATGCACAAGGTAAAATGAGCTTATGCATTGTCCATGCTTCAAGCCTAAAGGCTCTTGTGTTGAGGGAGTGTGTTAAATATAAAACAAATCTTAAACCTTCACCTATCAGCTTAAGCTTTTAGGAGATGTGGTCCTTGATAGTTACTCATTCGCGCATTCACTCTGAGTTCATCTTTTATTTGTCGATAGCAATATTCTGAATTCATCATTAATATTGCTGTTGACAAAGTTTAACTTGGGAAACTCATTCAGAATAAATTGATGAGTTATTCTATGCTCAAGCATTTAATCACTCAAGTATTCATGTTCTAGTCTTTTTCAACTAATTTTCTTTAACTTATTATTTTATTAATTTTTTTGCTCGATATTCTTTTTACAGTGCCTGGGAAGACTTCGTGGTGCTTGTCCTGATAAGCACCATATGCTATTTTTTATTCCTTGAACGGCTACTCACATTTCTAATTTTGTTTAACTCACTCGTATGGTGATCAGCCCTCCTCACTTCTTTATACAAATCTTTTTTGGCCCTTATGATTGATTCAGTATATGATAACCTCAATAATATCAGTATCCTTTTGGAACTGGATCCAGGAATTGGCATATCTAGAAGCCTGTGATTAAATATCACATGGTGGTTTAGTTTCTTGGCTTTGTTCTTTGCCTTGCAGTATTATAAGTGCTAGATTTTAAAGAAAAGAATACCATTATTTGTAAATACCTTATCTTTACTTGTCATTATGTAAATGGGCAAGCAAAGGCAGGAAGGGAAGATAAAAAATTGGAGAAGAAAAAGCTTTACTTTGCTGCCAAGATGGAAAAAAGAATTTGTTGAAGGAATATAGATGATGAGAGAATAGTAGTAAATACTGGCATATAGCATAATATCAGCATATATTATTTTTCTGATTTATTTCCTGTAGTCTTACCTCTTTTGTCTTGCATATAACAAGTTACATTGTAAGCATCATTTAATTCATTGCATATAGCACAAATAGATACATGCTGATACAGCCATATCAAAAGATAAAAGATAAATATGAATTACGCTAAAAGATTTGGGTGAAAAAGAATATTTTCATTTTTCGAAGCATACTCAAATCTCTTAATATTCACTAATGGTCAAAACTTTGAAACGTAACTGCTTTATAAATGGGAGAGAGGGTGCAAAGTATAAATGCGCGCGAGTGGGGTGGACACAATTATAAAATATAAATATAACATTCTTAAATTAGAAAAAGTGCGTGAGGCATATTGTACATTAACCTGTCTACTTTTAGTCTATAGGTGTGCTCGAAGTAAAAGTAAAAGTAAAATGGAATCCAAATCTCCTTCATCGACAAGAAAATACTTATCTTGCATTGAAAGAAATGGATTAAAGCAAGTTAATGGAGGAAAATATATTGCTTGTTTTGAATTACCTCTGGATATAGTGGTATGGGGATAATACTAGAAAAAATGTATCTATAACAGCCCTCTTGCTTGTCATGCTTTCCATTTGTCCCTTACTTGTTCGTTCCATATTCTGATTTGTCTCCTAGGACATCTAATTGTTGCATAATTTCTTTGTTTCCTCCTAGAAGTTTACTTCAGCACATAATTTTATGAACATGGAAACCATATAATAATAATGTATGCAAAGTGCAAAGGGACTAGCTATCTATAATAATTAATAAAGAAGAAGATAGTTAAGTCTATCGCATATATATACACATATACACTAATTAACCACGTATATAAACCTTGTTAAGCTTATTGATACATTGATCTTGAGGGAAATATTAGCTCTTGAAATGGTGCAGATTGAGGTTGAAAGTTTGTTTAATTATGCCGTGAAAGGCCAGTGCAGAGAAGTTTTAGAGGCTTACAAGAACAACCCTGGAGCCTTGGAGGCTAAGATCACAAAAGCAGAAGACACTGTCTTACACATTGCTGTCTATGTAGGCCAAACCTACTTTGTGACCACCCTGCTAGATAACATCAGTGAAGACGTGTCTCTTACCATCTTAAAGATGCAAAACTCAAAGGGAAACACTCCTCTTCATCTAGCAGCAGAGCTTGGGAATGTGGACATTTGCAACAACATAGCCACAAGAGATCCCAACCTCATTTGTATTCGCAACTTTGAAGGTGAGACCCCTCTCTTCTTGGCAGCTATTAATGGTAAGAGAGATGCATTTTTTTGCCTCCACGGCCACCAACAAAGCCAAGATGACTACTCGCTGTGTAGAAAAAGCAACGGGGACACGATTCTTCATTCTGCCATCTCCAGTGAATACTTTGGTTAGTGTTATTGTCATATTAATGAGTAATTCTTAATTAAGCACAATCTATTATAGGGACTTAAATTATTATTTGTACATGTGTAACATTATGCGGGTCATAATAGAATTACATTAATCTTTAAAAATACTTTTATATATGTCAAATAATAATTTGAGTATTTAAGAAATACTATGATAGATTGTGAATAAAAATTTCTCCATATTGATCATGTCAAGCACTTGATTTTCTGGAATATGCTAAAAACTTCTATATATTCATTTCATTCAAAGTTTAATGAATTTGATAGGTTTGGCACTTCAAATACTTGGCTTGTACCCAAACCTTGCGGATTCTGTAAACCAGGATGGGTTATCACCTCTGCATATTCTTGCTAGGAAGCCTAATTGTTTCAAAAGCTGCATGCGGATGGAGTTTTTGGATCGTATTATCTATAGTTGTAAGAATTCTTATTTCCAACAAGTTTTTCTATACACACTTCTATAATAATCTGGTTCTTTGCTCAAAGTGACATGGGGAATATGCGCAGGGACGAAATGTAGGAAACAAGTATTACGAAGGGCCAAAATAAATATCAGTTACACAAAAATTTTCATATACTTCTAATTAAATCTTGTATCAGGGCCCCACTTATCCCCCCACCCCATTGGATATCCGTATAACTGATGTAATCATAGTGATTAGCTACCTTTATACAGAAGGCTTTAGTTTCACTTTTTGCATCTCGTAGCACTTTCACCATATATATCATCATGTGTCATTGCCGGTTTTGCACGGTCAATGCACTAAGATTAATTATTTTCTACTCTATTAATTTTAATAATAGTTACAGATGATATGATTATTAAATAAATGAAAATATATATATACTGTTTTATCACATACTTATAATTCTTGAAGTTTTATTTTATGAAATTTAATGTAACAATATCAGCATGACAATATTGAGAATAAATCAACTGTTTGATTGTTTCGGGGGAAAAATGTTCAATTGATTAAAATTATTTTTCACAAGAAGTGATTAGATAGTATAAATGTGTCATATATTTCTTATACGTGTTAACGGATTTGATCGAGAATTTATATTTTAATTTTGTTGTTTCCTTGTATAATTCTTATGAATGGTGGTTCTATCAGGTTTGATTGTTGATGAACTCAAGGAGGAAACAGATGACCTACATAATTATCGAGCAGACACAAAGACCACTCATCACTATCCAATGAACTATGGAACATGCATGAGCCTCTTATCTTTGTTGAAGAGTGCACTTAGAGTTATAAGTGCGTGAATCTTTTTTCATTACTTATTTGGATTTTAACCTTGTCCTAGTAGCTAGTATATATGGCAATGCAAGCGGCAAGCCTAACTCATCTATCTATCTTTTTACGCTGCATGTGTTACAGCAATAGGAAAAGATAGAAAAGCTGCAACTGATGATGAAGAGAATAATGTCTCGCGAAAATCCTACCTCAGACATGGTATTATTTCCTCTTATAAACCATGATATTAGTCCTATCCTCTAAACATAAATCAAAGCGTATCAACATGCATCAAGCCATTGCAAATATTGTAGAATTCATTTTCATGGTATAGGTTAATTCCAACCTTTACTGATTAATGTTAGCTGCAGTTTTTATTTCAACTTTTCACTTATTTTTGGCAATACTCATTTACTAATTTAGCATGCAGGTAGAGTATCAACTGTAGTTAGTTTTGAATACCCATTTCCTAATTAACATCTAATATATATGCAGAGCAAGAGCAAGCAAAGAAAGAAAAGAGACGCTACCGGTTCCCTCCCAATTGGGAAGCCATCATCAAACTTCTAACCCTTACGATGAAGGCCTTGCTAATCATTTGTGGTGTTGGTAAGTATGGATCATCATGTATCGGTCTTCTCATTGTTAGTAAGAACGATACATCATTTTTGTACACAACTTTTGCACTTGGTTAATGATGTAAAGATATCCGGTTAACAACATGTATTATGTGATTAATAGAGCTAATAATTAATTAATTACTTATATAAAACACGCGGTTAACTAGATATTTGTACATCATTGATGTAAAAACGGGGTAAGAAAAATGTTGTGTATATAGAAGCACTGTAATAAGAATTAGAAAAGCATGTTTACCTTTGTCTTTAACTGAGTGGCACACAGGAGCATCTTGGATAGAGAAAATCGAACGAAAGAAGGAGAAATACATGCGGGCTAAGCAAGTGATGGATGAACTGATTCAGCGTGCTTCTTTGTACAAGTATGATTATAGTGGAAGGAATCCTCATGCTCTTGAACATGATAATGGCAAAAAAAACAAAGATAGTTACGTGAAGAAAGGAACTTCTGCTGAAAGGAGAATGGAGCCACCTATTTTGATTGCAGCAAAGATGGGAGTGACCGAAATGGTAGAAAAGATCCTAGATATATTCCCGGTGGCTATCCAGGATGTGGACTGTGATAACAAGAATGTTGTTCTTTTGGCCATAGAGAATAGGCAGCCTCGTGTTTATAATCTGTTGGCAAATAGAGCTTCAATGAAGAAGACTGCATTTCGTCAAGTAGACAACCAAGGTAACAGTGCATTGCACCTTGCTGCCACATATAGGAATCTTAAGCCTTGGCGTGTACCTGGTGCTGCAATGCAAATGCAGTGGGAATACAAGTGGTATAAGGTAATGATGATTCTCCATTTACAAATCTTCACAATAATATAGTCATATCATGTGTTTATTCATGAACAAATAGTAGTTTACCCAACAATTAATAGTTTGGTTGAAATTCACTTTAGCATTTGATTTTTGAACTTCCAATTAATTCACACATCTTTCTTTCTCTTTTTCAAATTAACAAGCTATAATAAGTAACAGGGGGAAGTTGACACTTCCATTGCAAAATTGGTTTTCTTGGGATAAGACTTCTGGACTTACTCGAATTTTATGTCAATCTGAATAGAGGAGGGTAATAGATAGAGAGAACACATTATTTGGAATCAGCTTAAGTGGTAGGGTGGGTGAGGATCTAGGATTTAGGTAATGATTGCATGCTCATATACTGTGGTAACAACTTCCCAATGTACCTTAAGAACATAATAATTATTATTATAAATGGGTAAGTGTAATTTGCTTTTACTCATAATAATTTTTGTGGTTTTTCAGCTTGTTAAGAACTCCATGCCAGCAAATTTCTATGAACGTTACAATAAGAAGGGACAAACAGCAAAGCATATCTTCATTAGTACTCATGGACAACTTGTGAAAGAAGGTGGTAAATGGCTCTCCAAAACCGCAGAATCATGCTCAGTAGTTGCAGCACTTGTTGCAACTGTTGCATTCACAACCTCAACATCTGTACCAGGTGGTCCCAATCAAAACACTGGCATACCACTCTTGCAAGGACACGCTGCTTTCACCCTCTTCGCTATAGCATCACTAGTTGCACTATGCTCCTCTGTCACATCCCTTGTTTTATTTCTTTCAATACTCTCATCTCGGTTCCAAGAAAAGGATTTTGTTGTAGACTTACCAAGAAAGCTTCTTCTGGGATTGACTACACTCTTCACAGCTATAGCATCTGTGTTGATCTCATTCTGTGCAGGGCATTTCTTTATCATTAAAGATGAACTGAAATATGCAGTTTATCCCGTATATGTTGCAACGTGTTTGCCTGTGTCATTTTATGCCCTGGTCCAACTCCCTCTTTACTTTGATCTGACTTTGGCTATATTTCGGAAGGTTCCTCAGCGCAGCTATAAGGTCTTCTCTCACTAGTTGCTAGATCATTAGTTAAGGTTACTCTTCTGTAATTTCATGAGCTATATGATCATATCTATTTGCTAAATGCTAAACAATAAGACTTTTGGACTCTACATTGCCTAGTTTAAGATTTTTTATAATTGGTTGGCAAAAGGCAATTTTGATGAGCACTTTTGACGTGCATTGTGCATTCACTTTACTCCATTACTATACAGTTTTGTAATATTATTACAAGAATATCATTTGACAATTTTATTTTAATGTTTCAATTTCCCCTTTTAAGAGTAAGATATGATTATGTCATTTCCATTTCTTTTTTACATGGGTACCAAAAAGCTAGTGCCTAGCACATAATAGAGAGCAGGCTATAGAAAAGAGAGTACGGTAGAAAAAATTCGTGTGTAAATTTTGTTTACACAAATTGTGTAAATCTTATTTACACAAATTATGTAAATTAAATCAATCAATAATTATCACATTATTATTTTATATTAAATAATTACATAAATTCTCATAGCAAATAATCATTTCTTTTGAAGTGATAATGTATCAATTGTTAATTAATTTAATTTACAGAAATTATATAAACATTATCTAAAACTAATGTGCAAATACCATTTCCTCCGCACCGTCCACATCCGCCAGACCACCACTATTCACTGACCACAACCCAAAACTGCTAGTCCTCGGCAAATAGCAATTGCCAATTCACTTTTTTTTTTTCAGGAATACTTAGTTCGATTCTACCAATCAACCAACTATTACCGGTAGAAATACAAAGAGAACCTCAAACTACTTTTTTTTTAAATCTTTCTATCTGATAAGTAAAAAATCAATATTCGAAATACAATTAGACAACTAAGACTAAGCAATAACTTTTTTTTAATAGTATTATTTTTATACACAAATTCTAAAATCAAATTCAAAATCACATACTTAAAAGTCTGAAATTCTTTCCACTCAAATCAACACAGTAAACCTGGGACTACTTTCCTAGAACAAAACCCACTCCCTGATGCATAACTTAACTCTACGATAAAACTTGGACTCGCATAATTCAATTTAAAATGTCGGTTAGCGAGCACTTTGATATACACCAAGAGCAGGAGAACACTATGAGATAAAGAAGACACAACACATACGATACCGCCAATTCATTATACTACTACATTATTTCATCACCCAAACACAACCCAGGTCCGTGGCAACCAGTGAGATTATATACCCGCTCTTATTTATTATGAGCATCACAATTATTACAAAACTATCGCAAAAGGATGCAAAATAACTGGAAGAAAGGGGGCAAAAACATCTTTCAAACTTCTCTCTATGACGAATATATTACATGGAAAAAAAATGTTTGGACATTGATTGGAAAATATTTACATACGACCTAAACTACAAATGATCATTACGAAGATTAAGTAAAAAACAAACAACTTTAATTACATTTAGTCACAGGAAGAAATGTTCTGTCATCTCTTTTCAACCATATAGTGGAACGTGTTTTCTTCACATGGTCTGCAAAAAGACGATGCCTGCAACAAAAAGGTGCATATCAGGAATGAACTATCATAGATACTAGTACCCATAATCCAAATCATAAAACCCATCACCTACAGGATGTAATTTTGTAGCAGTACATTAGAAATAAAATTCTTCGGAGAGCAAAAACTTCCTCATTAAGGAATTGGCTATATGAGGTAATGCCGTAATGGCAAAGCCCCCAACCCCCTACCCCGTAGGTCAGGATCTGTGTCCAATGACTTCCCAACAGAGAGACTCAAGTTCATTAGTAACATAAGAGCAAAACAACAAAAAAATCCAACCTTTCATACTCCAGCTTCTGAGTAACTATGCCATTCAACAATAGTTCTGAACTGTACACCATTGCCCCTGCAGGACCAAAACATGGCATTCTTAATTTTATGCAGATGATAAGTTTTTAAAGCTATATGAAACAGTTTCTAACCCTTTTCAAGAAAAGGCACACAAGAGGCATAATCTTCTTCACAAGATAGGATCAGTAGATCATCTGGAATTTTATGGTCCTTCAAAGCAGATCTGCCGATTCTCTCCGCTGCCTAGGAGAATCAGTTACAAGCAAAAAGATTGAGATGGATCAAGTAAAAGGTTGGAAAGTTGTGTCAAAAGAAAGATTAATTCAATTGCACGCACATACATGTCAATGTGTTTCTGAAAGAAGGGGGAAAACAACCACTAATTTCATGATTACAAATCATTAATGAACCCAAATATTGATTAATAATAAAATAGAACAATTGCAATGAAGTTATCAAGGAAATTCCGTTGCTTATTTTATGATTTGTTCACAGAAAATCATGGAAAGGAGGAACTACCCAAATTCTAAAGATATGCTTTTCTTCAACCACATAGGAGCATAACTGGGGAATATAGACACAGAGATGCATACCTGGCCCTGAACTGCCTTCACTAAACTTGAAATAATCTCTTTACTAGGTTTAGTATTTGGGGTGATCAATACTTTTCGACCCTGCACAAAATTATGGTCATTTATCAGGAGCAACAGGCAGAAAATGCATGTTAGTTTTGTATTTAAAATAGGCTTAATTAAGTTTTTGTCCCTCCTAGTTTTACAAAAGTTCGATTTTAGTTCACTTAGTTTTGATGTAGTATTTTACCCACTTGAGCAATTATCTTTTTGCTTAAGTGGTTCAGTTATAAGCAATTTAGTCCCCTTGTCAACCTGCAATTGCTGAGGCTCTACCTTTGTTGATGTGGCACAATATTTTTTATTACAGAAGTGGTACTACATTTTATGACTTGACCTTCTTGTTTGCTGACTCTGCTTACATGGAGATGATGCAGCACAATGTCAATTGTCATGTCAGCAAAAAGAGTGTCACATCACCAACAAACTAACCAGGAGGCTTAATTAATGGCATTAGGCTGAAAACTATTGGGACAAGACTGTTACAATTAAAACTAGAAGGAACAAAATCAAAAAATTGTTAAATTAAGAGGATTAAAAGTCTAAGTAAGACATAAATATAAACAACAACAACAACCAAGCTTTATCCCACTGAGTAGGGTTGGCAAGCAATATATATAAATATATAAGACATATTAAATGAAAGGAATGGTTTATCGTGAGAGGTGAGAAGAGTGTATCATGGCCAATGGATCTTGCATAAATGATCAGGATCAAAAATTACTTAAAGATTACATAATCACTTCAAAAATTCAAATGACTTTGTTCTAATCCTGACTGGTAACCACGCATGCATGATCCAATGGTCAAGATTTACTCTTCTCACTTCATATGTTATATATATATTGAACACATATATATTCACCTCTAAAAGCGGATGTTGGGATGCACGTGCTAGAGACACTGGCATGCTAAAACCAAACTCCTTTTCCTTTTTGGCATCCCTCAATATGTAATTTCTCTCATCAATAAAACAGCTAGCTTGTCCACAGCTCTCAATCCATAAGTGTGTGACCACTGGTTTGCCAGAAGCAATAGCTTCTAACATATTTCTTGTACGCACAAATTGATCAGCTATGAAGTGTGTTGCATCTGCAATGGAGGATGCCACAGAAACTCCAAGCCGTGCTAAAATCTGTAATAAGTACAAGAAACAAAATATAACTAAAACCCGACTATATGTCTGTATTTGCTGATGGGAGTTTATAAAAAATCAGACATTACCTTCTTCTGATGCTTAATAATATCTTCATCCAAGTGGTGGCTGTACAGAATTCGAACATCAGTCATATCCCTCCTCTTCCTTGAATCTTTTGATGGAGTAGTTAATTCAGGTCTAATGGCACTTAAGCTACGGAGTTCTCTATGGAGCTCCTTACGAAATACTTTGAGAAGGCATGATCTTGAAAGATTTCTATTGCATGATTGTTTGTAATAATCATTGCCCATACAAACAGGTGATGCGTCATTCACTGGCGTCTTACAATTAGCAGGAGTTGCAAAAGCCAAGTCAGATGACTTGTACCTCTCTCTTGGCGATTCATCCAAACCGGTGGCTTCAAAATTATTGGTAGAAGACAGGATATCTGCATTGTTCTTTTCATTTGAATTCAGATTTGCATCCTTTTCATCCATAACATTATAACAAATAGGATTATCCCCTGGATTTGCTTTATCTAAATTTGGCTCTGATATTTTTCCCTGTTTTTGGTCAATATAAGATATTACTGAACCACCATATGAAGATGACTGAGTTCGGCAATTCACATGTGATTTGACAACAGTTCTAGAATCTGTCCTCATTTTTCTCTTCCCAGCAGTAGATTTCTCGATATCTTCAGGCTGTGCAGATGGTTTAGATGAACCAACTAACTTTTCAGATCCTCTATCATGATTAGACAACTTCCTATTCCTAAGGGATCTCCTTCTTCTAGGACAATCTAATGTATCTATTTCAACTTCATTACTAACACCAACAGCACTTGCCTTTGGAGCCAACTTCTCAAGTTGACACAATTTGGTATTATCATCTACTTCAAAGTGATCAGAAGACCCTGGAGTAGATTTAGGATCCAATGCTTTAGACGCCTGGAGGCCAATGCCATTACTTTTCACAAGGGAACCAATCCCTGTATACCTTTCTCTCAAACTTTTGGATGGTACATCAGGCTTCATCAATTGATTTACTGCTAAGGATTGTCTAGTTCTATGGGCAATTGGCGTAAAATGACAAACTTCACCCTGTAATTGCCTTTCATTGACTATACTCCCTCCACTTCCTCTGTGACTGCCATCACGATTATTTAACTCATCAAGCTGATGTCTTTTCAAAGCTCCTGCTGTTTTCCCAAGTATTGCAGACAAGACTATTCTACCATCTTCATTAGCACTGGAGGTTTGGTTGCCTTCTGCATTTAACTTACTCCTCTTTGATCTTGTCATCATATTGTCCTTTTTGCAATGTCTGACTTCTTTAGTACATTTCTTTGATAAACCTGAAGTTTGAAAATCTGATTTGACGTCGACTTTCCTTTTCCTGTCATACTGTCCTGAACATTCCTTTGACGTAACTGGCCCCACTTTTCCAGTGGAAGAGTTATTAAGTTGACCAGTCAAACTACTTCTAGTAACATGAGTGGCATCATTAGCAACACGATCAACAATATCCTCAGCATTGCATAGGGCTTCCATAGCTTCAGCAGCCATTTGAGTATCTAAACCTACATCCAACATTCCCTGCACATCTGCATTAGCATTAGGTTCCATCTCTCCTCTAGAGCAATTGGTGTTAAATTGTTCATCCAATTCATTAGCAAGGTTCCTTTTCAATTTTCTTGTTGCTTCTTGTATAGTATTATCCCTTGCTTTCAGATTATGCATCCCTAGCCTTGAATCAGAGTGAACTGCAGTTTTTCTTTTATTACGGTTACTTAATTGTTCCTCATCATCCTTATCATCATTTGGTCTATGTACTTTGATCTTCTGGAAACCTGGCAAAGACTTTGGCCTATGAGTTCCACCCTCAAAGAAATCTTCCTTTCTCCTGAGGAATATATCTCCCCCACCTTCATCCTCACGGTTATCATCCCAGTCATAAATCCCAGTTTTTCCAGGTTTGCCTCTATCATCAACTCTTTTGGCCAAACTTTGTTGCCCTTTTGAACTGGGAAGGGATTTTGATTTTTCCTCCACATTCTTAACATAGTTAGTTTCTTGATCGAAGTCCATGATATTATCTTTGAGAAACCTATCTACAAAATCAAGAGCATTGACCTGTGACAACTCTCCAGGTTCTTGAGAGTTAACATAGCTTAACCCTTCCAATTCACCATGGTAGATAGGCAACTTGTCCAAGCCTTCTCCTTCATTAAAATCATTGCTGCTAAGAGAAGGTCCATTTGTTTCAACAGGTAAATCATCATTGAAAAGTTTTCTCACTGTTGAGCTAGCAACCTTGCACATATTTTTGTTCTTAAATCCCTCAATTTCCACACTGCATTTCCCAAGGTCGTATGCCTGATCAACTTCCCTAATTTTCTCAGAATATCTAGGTAAGGATTCCCCATTATCCTTTACAGCCAGTGGTTCCAGACAAGACTGACCCATACCCATGACAGAATTGGTCCCACGAGTTGCTAGAGCAGCTTCCCGCAAAGATTCTGCACGGAGAAAAGTGAACCGTGGTGGCATTGAACCTGAGAAAAGTAAAATAAATTTTACTAGGGTAATCAAAAGAAATTAAGTACATTCACATGATACATTTCAAACATAAATGGAATACCAATTCACAAAATAATCAACCTTGAAATGTATTTAGTCCTACAGTGAAAGTGAAGACAGTCACACAACAGTTAGATAAAAAATACTGTAGAAAAACAGAGAAGCAAAGATGGCATTTCCCATGAAAATATTTGCAAGAAAATGATGAGGAAAAAAAAGAGAAAGAAAATTCGTGAGAACAGTCATCAAAATCAGTATTCTGCCTCTACAAGTAAGCAAATCAAAACAAAATATTCCTGAGGAAGAAAGCCAAAGCTAATCCAAACTTCATGATATGCAAGCCAACTTTGCTTTTCTTTTCTTTTCTTTGATATGTATGCCACCTTTCACTAATGAACGAGAGGGATAAAAATAAATAAATTTTCCACATAATGATTGAAATTTCCAATTATATTAGTAAACAGTAAACACCTTACAATTAATAAGCCATTAATAAGATGGACATTAGTAAATAAAACTGCAGCACTGGCACAATCTTTTTTAAAGTACTAATCATTTCATTAGCTGCAAATAAACCACAAAACATTAATAGAGACACAAAGAATATTAACACTATACTTAATCGTTTCCTTTTTAAAGCATCACTAAATTTATAGACATGAACTAAAAGTCATGACAGCTCAAGCAGTCGTGTATCTCTGGACTTCATCAAGAAGCTGATTAATACGAAACTTAAATATACAACCAAACAGTTGCCAATGAACTTGCAGCTCAAGCGGCATCTCCGTCTCTAAGACAAGGGTGTGATGATGATGTCAAAGATTCAATCTTTTTCATTAGGCCATAAGAGGGCTCACCTGAATTGTTCTGTTCATCAGTCTGCCCCAATAATTTCTTTTTCTTTTCACCCAGAACCTCCTTGCTATCAGAGGATTGGGCAGTGCCTCCGCATTGAGGATGATCAACAGATACGTCCTCATCCACATTCTCCAAAATTTGAGTTCTATCAGAGCCTTCACCATCGGTGTCAATTGCAAACCCTTCATCCAGTAACTGGGTATCAGTATCATCATCAAAATCATCCAATGGCTGAGTTTCACCGGAAATTTCCAAGACTTGAGTTTCACCAGCAAGGTTCACCGGTTGGGTTTCTAATAATGAATCGTCATCGAAAGGCACCGTGTTTTCTAGGTATCGGCATTCATTATCATCACCTAACAATGTAGACAAATCCCAAAATTGAAAAACCTAAATTAAAAATATATATAAAGAAATGAACTTTAAGTGAAGAGTGGAAGAAATAGAAGCACTGACAAGAGGGTGAAGAGTGGGTGCCGTCGAATGACTGAGTATCGACGTAGTCAAAATCAGCGTGGATCGATGTGTTGTTTCTGCGACGATCATCTTTGCCATCGGAGACAGAACCCATCGGAATCGTGGCTACAAAACCCTACCAAAATTAGGGCAAATGAAGTGAGTGAGGGCACAAATTCAACATCAAATCGGTGGAGGAGGGAGAATAAAGTGTACGGTGATTTTTTTGGAGGGAAAATCCATGCGGTGTTCAGCACCGTGAAAAATTTAAATGATATATTTGTTACGAAAGACATTAATATCAGATGGGCATTTGGTCTAGTGGTATGATTCTCGCTTAGGGTGCGAGAGGTCCCGAGTTCAATTCTCGGAATGCCCCTAGTTTTTATTCCTTTCCCCAAATTAGTGGTGTTTAAGACCTTCCAACAATACGTTCTAATTGAGACGGAATGGAAACACCATAACACACATAAGATAAGGGGAATGAAAAGGAAGCAAAGATATAGAAGTGCAGGGAGTTGCTGCCTTGCAATTGTAACTGCTGGTGTTACTGGACGAGTGGAATGTGGGTTATTTGGAGGTCTTTATTTACATGTTTGTCCTTTTATTTATTTGAGTTTATTGTCATAATAGTGTCAATCTGAAAAGACGAGAAGTTGGATACTAAATTCAAGAATCTCCATTATTAACAGTAATAGATAAAGAGTGTAAATGTGGGATAATTGTGAAAATTTAATTATTTTAATAATTAATTATTGTATAAATATTTTTATTATAATTGATTACAAGAAAAAAAAATTATGTTTAGATATGTTACTTAAAAATTAATTTTAAGTTAATTTATTTCGTTTAGATGGTATAAAAATAAATTATTTTTATATATTAAATTATCAAAATAGGTATAAGATGATTAAAAAATATATTTGATTGATTAAAAAGTTATTTAATTAAAAATAAAATAATATTTATATTTTAAAATGAAAAATAATCCCAATAACTTTTTTATAAAATGCTCAAATTTTTGTTTCTCCTCCAACATTTTTTCTCCATAAAAAAATGCTGATTTTTTCCTTTATATTACACACACGTTGATGTTTTCTCCAATAGCTTAAACACAAAAAAAAAATTTGTTGGTTTAGCTAAAAAAGTTGAATCAAATATGCTCAAAAATGAGATTTTTGAACATAAATTAATAATTTTTGTATAATATGATAATATATTTATATTAATATTATTTATTTTAATATATATATATATATATATATTGTTAAACATTCTTAGTAATTTTTTCATACTTAGAAAAATTTATGACTTATTTATACATAATGTCTAATTTTATACATTTTATCTAAATATTGAGGTAACTTAGTTCTAATCCAATCATTAATCATGCTAAGATTAAGTCAAGTCCGAATGTAAAAAATTGACATGATTAATGTATTTGGTTCAGGCTCGGGTCAAGTTGAACCTGACCCATAAACACTCTTAGATCAAAACCCTAATTTTGTCAATTTGTGGCTCAAGACCCAAGTAGTAGGGGTGATCATTGGTCTTGGTCGAGACCTAACCAATCCAATCCAGCATAACTAAAAATTTCCAAGTTGGTTTAAGGAATCAAGTCATTTTGGGTAGAACCCAAATAAATTGACCAATTATTGTTTTCGAGTAATGGGTTAGAAAATTTAACCCAATGACCCGATGGCAAAACACAATCATTTTATATACTCACCAAAACGCTGCTAAGTTTTCTTTGTTCTGTGTCACTTTAAGGCCTTATGATTCATAAATTAAAATCAACACACGTGCCCTAGCCTCCTCCACCCCACACGACCACCACCTTCTTCATCCGTTTGTGTCCATTGCTCAGACAACACATTGAGTTGCAGATGGGCAGTCACCACTTGGTTCATCCCTCGTGATGTGCGATAGCGAGTTAGTTAGAGGCAATGGCCCTCGTGCGTGCTTAAGCTCAAATCTAGTATGTTGATGGCTCATTTTTTTTTTTGGGTCAATTTTATTGTCTTTTTTATTATGAGTTTGGTGTCTTTTTGGTTTGCCTTCATTGAAATCATGTATTACATTTGTGTTTTTTTTTTTCCCTTTTAATGCCATTGAATTTGCAAAGCTAAATACGAATTGTTTTTATTATTTTTTCATTTAATTGTGTTTCTCATTTTGATTTTGAACACCTAATAGAGCTATTTGGTTACGTGTTTTAATTATTTAAATTAATGAACACTAAATGGAGCCAAGAAATGGAAAGCCTTAGTGGCATTGAACTAGAAAGAGATTTATATTTAGACTATGGTTGATTTGATTTGATATGTGGTTTATTTGATTTGATTTAATTTTATTTTAGATTTGATTTTATTGTCAGAAACAAAATTTAAAGTTTGCATCTTCATTTAGTACAGTAAAATGCTGAAAATTATTAATCAATAATTTTTTTACAATTTTTTATGCATGCTTGATTGCTAAGAAAAAATATGTTTATCCTGACTATCTGATCCCAAACAAGCCCAATCTAGATTATTCGGGATATTTGATTTCTCTCAACTCCCCCACCAAGTGGGCCAAACCAAAATCTCATCATTTTTCAATTTCTAAAATATCATGTTCCGCAGTTTCACAATACAATGACAATGAATTAGAATTCGGAGAAACACAATAGTGTTTTTTTTAGCTGAAATAGTTTTTTTAACTTACACTTTCTGATGGTAAAAATACGTAGACATTCTATTAATTTATACTTCCAATTAGATCTCCACCGAAAACAATAACAATGACAGCGATAGATTGTATTATACATTCATTATTTATTGATATATTTATAAAAACAAAAAATATAGCGACCTTATCATCGATACTAATATAAAGAACTTTAAATTATTCATTTAATCCTTATAATTTTATTCATATTTAATTTAGTCCACATAATTTAAAAATTTAAAAATATCTTTATAATCTTTTAATAAAAAAAATTTCCTATCATTTTTAAACAATATAAAATAGTTCCTGTTTCATCCATATAGTTTCACAATACAAAATCGAATAATTATTTTAAATATTGTGTTTGATCTCTTTATATTAAATAAATATTTTTAAAAAGTATGAAGTTATACGTAGTACTATAATTATTATACTATTTTATTCTTAAAATAAATAAAAAGTATTTGAAAATTAAATAGTTATGTAATTATTTAAAAATTTCAAAATATAATTTAACTAAAAAAGTGTTTAAAGAGTCAAGTTGCTAAGCTTTTATAACAATTTTTTTTTTTCAAATAGCTTATAGTTAAACAATATGCATACATTTTAGCCTAAAATAAAATTAACCTTTTTAGATATTGCCAAGCTTTGGTGCTTCCTTTGTATTTTGATATTACTGGCATTCACCTTTTTTAGAGTGTCTTAATTATTTTTGTTTTGGTCTTTGACGCCGATACCTCAGAAAAAAAAAAAACCTTAGCAATAGATTGAAAAAACAGAAAAGGGGCATTCCGAGAATCGAACTCGGGACCTCTCGCACCCAAAGCGAGAATCATACCACTAGACCAAATGCCCATCTTTATTACGCGTGAAGACTTTTATAAACTTGATCGTAGTAACGGCGGATCCTTGCAATTTCGTTAGCTATTGACATAAAGAACCATTAAAAAATGCTTTCAGCCCACAAGCTTGGGGGACGAAGAAATTATATCTAAAGCCATATAATAAAACTTTGAAGTCATTTAAACACTTAAATCGTGTCTTTTTCTTTTAAGAGTTGTAAACAGGTCAATGTGGTGGATTTAATTCCAATGACTATCGACCCTTAGCCATAGAATACATATACATGTCATGTGTCTTATACGAGACTGAGTAAGTGGGAAACATTTTTCGTCGTTCAAACTAGGAAAAACAATTTTTCTGCCTAGATATTGGAAGCTCTCCAGCTTAGGGGTTTGGGGAGACTAGAATATTTTCAGATGTTTTCCTAATCTATTTGGCATTTTGGAAATCTGAATCACTCTACCTACAAGTATTCCAAGTAGTTGGAATTCAAAGCTAGCTTTCACTATAGGTCTTAAGCTCATTCTATAACAAAACAAATAACGCAAGATACCTTGCATAGGTTAAGTGAGTACGCCCACATTTGGATGTGGTTGTTAATTAAACTCAATTCCTTTAGTAATTCCTAGCATAACACTAAGGCAAATCAAATTCAAATGGATCAGAAACAAAACCAAGAAAGCAACACAGAACTAGCACAACCTCCTTATTTCCATTTCAAGGGACAGCTGGCACAATACTAATATATTACACCACGACAAATGTTTTGTATATATCAAAATACCCACACTAAAAATGTTTTGTATATATCAAAATACCCATACTATATTTATATCATATGTTAACATAAAAAATATGTCAAATCATCATATATGTAATTGTAAAATTTTCGCATCATATAAAATAATTTTATAAATAAATTAGATAAAATTAAACGTATTTTAATTAGATGAATAACAGGACCGTTACACCTCAGACTCAGGTGCTGTCATATCAACTGCAGTTATGCACGGCCTACTGCACAGACACAGATATTGTATAGTTTTTATCTAATTAAAAAAAAAAAAGAGTCCAAAACTGCCATCTGGTTAGCAAATTTTGCTCCCTGGCTAAAGAGTGATACATAAATACATTAGATCTATTCATTTTCAGGAGTAGCCCAAGGCTTCTTGGTCAGCCCCTTTTCATTTGGAGCTAAAATAATGAATTGGTAGTGCTCCCGGATCAAGCTCCCAGAAGTCTCTCAGATTGCCATGTGCTTCTGTCAGTTTGAAAGCGGGGATTTGATGGGAGAACCTGAGCAATTCTTTCTTAGGTATTGTCATGATCATAGATAATCCTTCATTTGATTTGGCCTTAAAAACTGAATTATAGCCCCTTACCAACTCCAGAAGTAAAACATCTATCAACAAATCAGTTTCTGCAACAACTTCCACTATATCATACTCCCAGTTTTCCAAATCAGAACGCTTGATTTTAGTTGTCCATTTCCTGTATAACGCCCAAACTTCATGTATCCTTGGAAAAATTGTATATTCCTTATTCTTACCATCAGTACTAGCGTGCACCTGATGTGAAACAGAATAAGTGTTATTATAAACACAGGGACGACCACCTGGTTTAACTTTAAATCTTCCACATGAAATAAGCATGTCCTTGTCTTCCCATCTAATAGCAGTCTCTGGTAGCCAGCAGTTAGCAAGGTAAGCAACACGCAACTCAAGATCTGGGCTAGTCCTAACCCACTTAATCTGACCATAGTATTTTGGCAGTCCATCCTCATCACCATAAAATGCCCAAATCTGACCAATCTGAAACTTTTGAAGGGACCTTCCAGCATCAAAATTGAAGAACTGAGGATCTGGAATTTCAAAAGCTTCTGCTGCCGAAGCTGAAGGACCACTACCATCATTAATATGATCAACAGAATCCTTGTTCTCCACTGCTGAACTGCTTCTTTCCAAATTAACCTTGGAAGTAGATGCATCTCCCTCAGATTTTGTCACGAATTTCAACACATCTGAAGACCTTGTGCTCATCCCAACTGATGGACTATGACCAACCTTCACTTCCAAATCTTCAGGAACAGCAATCTCTTCCAGATTCACAGGCAAGGATACAGGATCAAGTTCAAAAGATCCTATAGGAACACCTACTCTTTCCTGACCAGTCATTTTAAAAGATGGAACCCTGTGCGAGAATCTGAATAACTCCACCGATGGAATTTGAAATGAGTGATTACCTTCCTTCATAACTCGAGAGAAGAGACTCACAAAACCTTTCAACTTAGCCAAGTATGCAACAACTACTCCCTCACCTTCAACATAATCTGACAAGATTTCAACAAATTCAAAATCATACTGCTGACGATATTCCACATCCATGTACCATTTGATATCCCAATTTTTAAAAAGAGCCCAAGTTTCTCCTTTTCTAGGATACACTTTGAATGTACAGCGGCCTATCTTTTCACAAAAAATCAGATGAGAGAACATCAGATGATCTTCAGTGGTTTCAGTGTGACCAAGTTTATATTTCCCGCAAGCAATTGGCAATTGCTCATTTGACCAGTTGATTTCATCATTGTCATCTGGATCTGGCTCAAACCATGTTATCTGCAGCTTGAATCCAGGAGAGAGAACTTTTTTTATTAAAGCATAGAATCTAGGCATGCCATCTGCTGTATCATAAATAGCCCAAATCTGCCTAGCCACAAAACACTCCTCTTTCTTGTCCTTGTCAAAGTCGCTGAACTCTGGATCAGGATAGACAAAATTATTCTCCGAAGCTTCATCTGTCTTTGAGCCGCCTACTGCGTCTTTTCCCCTCACCTCTTTAATTTCCTCATTTCTATTTACTAAGCTCTCTTCAGAATGTTTACGCTTTACCTCTTTTTTATCATCTTTCAAATCAGCAGCTAAACCATTCTGGTAATTCATTTTAGCTGCCTCCCCACAACTTTCACCAACACCACTTGGTGATCCGCTCCCCTTGCCCCTTTTTGAAGGTTGCAATAAGTCGTCGTCGTCATCACTCATATTCTCCTTGTAGGAAACCTGATGCCTTTGCCGTGTAGACCTACGTGGATGTTCTTCTCTATAAGTTGAAAGCTTTTGTACACTAGGAAAACCATCATTGTCAGCAAACATATCATCTTCGGAATCAGCGCTGCCTATAGAATCAGAACTTTCACTGGATTCTACTACCTGCTTCCTCCTTCTCTTTCCATTTGGCTTTCCAGAGACATCAGAAGTAGGGCCTTTTTTCTCAGAAGACTCTGTATTGGACTTGTAAGTATGCAAATTACCTTGAGATCCAACACCTACCTTGAAAGCACCATGATTCAGACCATATTTCTGCTGGCCAAAAGCTTGCTGACTTGAATTAGTTGACGGTGTTGTACCTTGCATATCCACATCATATGCAATGAATGGCCTATTGCAATGCTGACAGCGAAGAGATCTATTTAAAACTTCCCTGTAATACTCATATCTAACGGAACAAAATGAGCAGGCAGTCCAAAAAGTAGGGCGGCCACCATTAAGCCCCTGTTGAGATGACTGCCTAGACTGTTGTTGCTGCTGAGGATTCAAGTTTGTAAAATTGGGCCTGACATTGGTTTGCACCACAGAATTAAAATTCATTTGAACCTTCTGCAGATGATGAGATGACAAAGCAGTCTTGTTCATTGAAGCCCTGCGGTTCATGTCAAGCTTAAATCGCTTTTCTCTATCCAAAAGCACTGTTTGAGCTTCCCCAATCAGCTTGAATGCAGCTTCTGCACCAGCAAACTTGTTTTTGTCAGGATGAAGTTGGAGAGCAAACTTCCTGTACTGCTTCTTAATTGTTGCATCATTAGCCGTCAGCTCAATTTGAAGAATTTTATACCAGTCCATCCCATTACCATCCAATCTCTGCTCAGCAGCGCAATGCACATCACAAACAATAAGAATTTGAGCAATATTCTCCAGATCAGGACATAGCTGCTGAGCCTTAAGGGCAAATTTACGAGCCCCTGTGAAATCCTTGCTTTCCATCTTCTTTTCAGCAATGTCCTTGGCCCTTAAGGCCTCTTCTTTATTGCAGTCCATCAACAATCCAGAATTCAAAACCTGACAGCGAGTGCTATGGCCAAGCGAACTGACAAACAAGCTACATTTAATTTATAACTGCTCCAAGAACAGATTGATCAAAATTAAAATGCAAACGGATAACCCTTCCAACACCCCACCAGTCCCCCAAAAGATGACAGTCAGCACATTCAGATTGACCTGCAGATTTTGTATAACTTGCAATGATTAGATCCTACATTGACGAAAAAATCTTAAAAAAATGGAAGAGTTGTTGATATCACAAACAGATTTCCAAACATAAAAGTAATGCATCAATAGATGGATCGGATCTTTCAATTCATTAGAACAATAGCAGGGCAATCACAATAGAAACCCGTGACACAGTTTGTAAGTGATCACCACAATTTGTATGTGTGTGAATTTATCAGACACAAAACAAGCAGAATGTCTACAGAAAGGAAGAATTAACAAAATAAGGTGGTTTCTTCCTATTATCCTCCTCTTTTCACTCAAATTTCCTTTTTATATATTTAGGTTTAAATAAGATTTTGGTCCCTATAGTTTCCACCCATTTGAGTTTTGATCCCTATAGTTTTTTTTTTGGGTATTGGTCCCAATATTTTCACTCATTTGGGTTTTGGTCCTTAATGTTAAGGTATCAGTCCCGATATTTTTCATTCATTTGGATTTTAGTCCTTATAGTTTCTACTCATTAAGGCATTTCTCTCCATTTTCCATGCAGGATTGGTTGCTATAGTTTTGCATTTATTAAGCTATTGATCCCTTAGGGACTAAAATCCAAATGAGTGAAAAAATTGGGATTGATACTAAAAAAAAAGAACTATAGGGACCAAAACCCAAATAGGTGAAAAATATAGGAACCAAAATCTTTTAAACCATTTATTTACATATTTATTTTGGGGCCAAGCAACCCCAAGCACCATAGACTACATAAAACCAATAGAAGTATTAGAAAACAGAGATGCAAAAGCTTCCACCCACCACAGGGGTTGGTTCAGAATTCAGATGGGATTGAAATCTTCTGTCTCCATTTCCTGTCCCCCCAATTAAAATTTGCCAACTAGGAAAGAAATGACACAGCATTTATTTTCAAAACGGTTACATCGTTAACAGCATTACGCTATCAACCCCTGTTCATGTCTTCCAACCCAGACAGACTTACTCACTCTCAGATCTCACTAACTCTCTCTATCTAAAACAACTACCAACTCCATTCATTCCCAATTATTGAAGATGCTAATGCTTCATAAATTTAAGCTTTTTTAAAAATTATTTTTAGGCAACGACAGATTCAAGCTTTTTTTTTCTGGGTATAAGATTCAAGCTTAAGCCATCCATTATGCTGTGGTTAGAAGCCCATCCCAAAGCCTAGCTACCAGCCCTGTCATTCACTTATGCGGCCACCGCAAGACGCTTTGCATGCTCCTTGACCACCATGGAATCCCTCGCCATGACGGATAGAGGGCTGGGCTGGAGAACAACCGAAGAAATAGTAATATCCAGGGAAAGAAAACAAACCCAATTTCTACCTAATGCAAACAAACCCATATTACAAACCCAAACAGACACCATAAATCAAAACAGGGAAATAAAATGATAATATGCAGTAGAGGGCTGGGTTGGAGAACAATTGAAGAATTCCGAGCAAGCAGAAGTTTCATCATAGACCCACCCATAAAGCCCCAGTATCATAGTAATCAACACTGTAACATTGCAAAGTAATTTCAGAATTTTTTCTTCAAACAACAATTAGCCTCAAGAATACATTCGAAGGACAATTTCTGCACCAAAACGTCAGAAGGTGAAGAAAATGCAGATGAAGGACGATGCATCAACGAAACCCCAGCAAACTCCTCAATATGTGATGCTTGCACTTTGGGTTCATGTTCAAGGTCTCGAAGTGGAACTACAATCAAATCTGGGTTACAGAGAATAACGGCATTAAAGGGGAAACATTTTTAAAGATAAATGACGTGTCATTTCTTTCCTAGTTGGCATATTTTAATTTGGGGGGGGGGGGGGGGGGCAGGGATAGAGACAGGAAATGGGGACAGAAGATTTGAATCTGGTTCAGATGATAAGGGTCAAAATACTTTGCTCAAAAGGTTTAAGTTTGATCCTCAATTTCTCACTGCCAACAATACCCCTTGCTAGGCAAACTGTAAGTACCACTATAAGTCCTCATTGAGGCTTGTAGCGTGCCTGCTTCAGTGCTTCGGATAGGGTAGCACCCCCTCACCCTGAACTTCTACTCAAAAAAAGAAACCCACACTCTGAAAGCTTCTCTCCTATAGCCAGAGGATGACTAAAAAGTTTTACACAGATGTTAAAACAAGCTTACAGTGCCATTGACACTTTGTTCCACAAACATAACAAACATATCTATTAGGAAATGGGCAACCAGTGGAAAAAAAAAAGTAACAACCAAAAACCCTAATCTATTAGGAAATAAACAACCGAGAACACTAAGTTGCGATTTTTATTTTTTAGTATCAGTCAAAAAGCTAGAACAAAAAGCCCAAAAAAAAAAAAGAGGAAGAAGAAGAAAAGCTACCATTACAATAAAGGAAGGCACATAGATGAAGACACTGATTCCTCTTCATTCAAATCAAGGGGAATGAACGCATTCAACAAATTTGAACATGCAATATGGGGAAAAAAATTGGTTAACCGTGAAATCTGAAATGAATAAAGGATTTCAGAGGAGAAAGAGTTGAACGGACCTGGTAGAAGAATTGAGTTGAGAGTTGAGAGCAGTAGATGATCAAGAGAGGGAGAACCTCAATCAGCAAGTGAAACACCATTATTATTAGGTTGACTTGTTTCCCAAAATGCCACTTAATTTTTTGGGTTGAAAGGTTACCTCTCTTGTAATTTTTTCAATGTCTAGGGGTTGATTCTCCAAAGTTGTTTGATCCAGGAGGCTGATCCAACGGTCCACAACTATCTTTTTAAGGATTGGTTTGGTTCATCTTGGGATGTTCATAGTACTCCAGTCGTGTCACAAAGGACTGGCCTAATCCATTCAAGCTGGGTCACTTAGGTCAAGGTCAAATTAGGCTATATATATTTTTAGTTTAACATTTTGTTAGTTTAATTTAATCTATTTTGTATTGTAAGTTGTGCGAGTTAATTTGTCACCAAATTTATTAAATAAATTTAATTTTTAAAAAATTTAAATAAATAACTATTAAAAAATTTGAGTAACTTATTTTTAGTTTATTGACAAATAAATTAAAGAACTAGTTTAATTATTAATTAAGTTTTAATTTTTTAAACAAAAAACAATAGTATATTCTTAAGTATTAACTAGTTAAATTAAAAAAAATCAAATTTCAAGCCAACAGACTAGTTCAAGTCGAAGTTAGCAAGCCTGATTTCTGGCCACGCTAGATCAGGTATGGTAAAGTATAATTATAATATATTCTTACATAAATTTTACTAACTCAATTCATACGTTTTATTAAATTATTTAAACCAACCCACCCAAGTAATAAGTCTTTCGGTTTGATATTTGGATATCAATACCTAATAGTCAATTTGATTTGAAAAATAAGATTGTATTCAAATATTTGGGTTTGATATTCAAATAAGAGACCTGCAAAACTAACTCCAACAATTAAAATCAACTAGTTTCTGCATTAATATTTTCTAACCATCACCTATTGCTATTTTCATATGAAAGTCAGATTTTTTTTAACAGAAATTTTGCTATAATAAGAAGTTATTATTATTGACTCTTACAGTGATGAATGACACCCATCACTTTAACTAATTCAACAACCACTCTTGAATATTGACAAGTTATTGAATTATGTCAAATGTAACATTACTCTTTTCACACTGTTAAATTTTAAGTTTTTACAAGCTTTGAACCCATCATTTGTAATCCTGTTGAAGTAGATGTACCATTTAAACAAATAACTCGAGCCAAAATGACTGAGTTAGACAGATGTACTACTACCATATAATCAGATTCCAACATCAAGTAAAAGGAGAACCTGTTGAATGCAACAGGAAATTACAACACGTGTACAAAAAAACCACTACCCATAACAATAATAATTATATACACGGACAAATTTCATAACTTAGTTTCAGGCAGGCTCTTTGGCTTCTCCTGCCACTAAACTCTGGCCCGGCTCTTTCTCGGACAAGCCCTGTACTTTTTCACTCCCAACTAGTGAAGAACTTAGGGGTGGGTAATACATGTTCTCACCTACCTTTGCATTTACAATCTCAGAATCTTAAATAGTGTTCCTTCCATCCTCAACAACACATTCTTTTGATTCCTGTGGTGTTTCTGAGCAAGCAGTTAAATCCTCAGGCAAATTCACTGCAACTCTATCCTCTGCTGCTGAAGGAGGGGACTGTTGTACGTCTTTCAATGCATTTTCTTGTACGACTTCATTGTCCTGGTTAGTAACACCAGCTTCAGATTCGTTAGTATCAAATTTCACTAGAGAGTTGAAAACTAATTCCTTCTCACACAAGCTCTCCACATGTTCACCCACTGCTGTTGAACAGCATGGAGGTGGAACCCCATCAACTGATGCTGTTTCTGGAACAGCTAAACAACACTTAGTAACACCCATTCCATCACCTATAACAGCTTCAGAGTCTTCTAATATCTGCAATTTTGCTGTGGTGCCAACTGTAACCTTCTCACCCTCTCCCTTGTCACCTGATGCAGAGGAACTTGGGTCTTGTTTTGCCATCTCAGCTGCATAGCTCTCAATAATATGTGCTTGATTCTCCATATCAGCTAATCCTTTTGATTCATCATGTGCTTCAAAGGTTCCTAGTGGACCCTTATCAGACAAGGTCTCCACCTCATTTTTTCCCGCAGATGTTACAGACACAGAAAGGTATCTGGATTTATTGTTTACAAATATCCCAGTAACCTGATATGCACATAGAAGGAATCAGAAGCCAGAAGTAATGAAAGCAATAGATCACATATATTGTTATTATGTAGATCAAACAACAAATGCTAAATGTGTATAAAATCATCTCCCATTTGTCTAGTGTACTAATTCCAAATATAATGCATTAGATGCAAAGACAGTGTAGCAATGATTTTGAAAGGATATTACAAAAGAATGTACATATATAAACTCAGAAAGCTTATATTTAATTTGCTTTACTTTCCACTAGGGTATGGGTTCTTACACTGGTGCAGTATGATTTTAAATAAAAGAGTACATAAACTGTTCCACTCGATTAGCTTAAAAATAAATCAAACTTACTGACCAACCAAAACAAAAGGTTTGGACAGAGTCTAAAGGGGGAACCAACCTGTGACTCGCGTTGATTACCCACCTCAGCTTCAGAATTAATTGATTCCTGGTGCAGTACTGGATTTGTAGAGGGAACCTGCAAAAATAAATTCATGAATTTGAAGGAAGAAGTGCCGTAGTAGATTTACTAATAGGTGCAAAATGGCTTACCTCAGTGGCATCCCTACAACTCTCCTCTTCAGTCACACAATCTTTTGGTTCCCCGGGTGATAGCAGGCTGCAAAGAGGACCCTTATCAGATGACACATCAATCTTACTTTTCTCAATCATCAAGCAAGATGAAGGAACATCCATGTTTCGAAATGAAAGTCTTTCTGTATTAACGCCAGCAACCTCAGATGCCTCCATTTGATCACTAATTTCAACTTCAAAACTTTTTCGTTTTTCCAATGATAGCTCACCCTCCACAGTGTGGCTGACAGTCACCGAGGTATATGAAGGCAAATTCACATTTTCTTGCAAAACTATACAATTTACATGCAAGGTCTGACTAACAGATGAATCCATTTGAACAACAGTTTCCACTTTAGCAACTTTTGCTTCCTCCAGGAATTCAGAGCTGTTGGCCACACCCTTCTCCATCGACTCTTCCAGAGGTTCTGAGCTACTAATTAGACATGTTTCAGATGAGCTCATATTTTCCTCTTTTACCAAGGACGATGGTGGCAGAACTGCAGTTTGAGATACAGTTCCCTCCACAAGAGGGCCAACCTGAAAAACATCCACTAAATCATTCACCACAGCTTCCGATCCAGAAGGTTGTCGCAACACTAACCTATCAACAGGATCCTCATGGGATTGATCGTTGATTTTCGCTACCTCATTTTCTGAGGATGAAGAAATATTTATGTTTGATGATGTATTCTTTGCCACAATCTCATCATCCTGTAGAACTTCAACTGTGTTACTGTCAGATGTGTCAACATCCATATGGCAAACCTCAGAAAAATCAACGTCAGAATTGCCAATAGCAGTCGGCAACATAATATTTTCTTGGGGAACTGGGTCATTATTAATAGGTTTAGCAACTACAAACTGAAGCTGTTCACACATGGAATCCCCTTTATCCATTTTCTCCTCACAGAGGGATTCTGAGCAGCCCTTGGCTAATGGAGTCTCATGCAAATCAACATGTTTTAGTGCATCTGAATGCTTCTGAGCTTGAACAACTTTGGGGCTCTTCATTTCAGAAGGTGACCAGGCACTCTGTTCTATGGAAGGTTCTAATGCATTTTGAGAATTATTTCCAAATGTAATCTGACTCTCAGGCTCCAGCAAATCAGAAGCTTGTAAAGAACAATCAGCTTCTTTTCTATAATTAATTTCAGCATGTTCAGAAATGGTAGAAACTACCATTGCCCTGGAATCACGGGGTGTTGCAGGACAAGATGGGATCACTTGTGGTTGATCACCCACATTTTCAGCCTGAACCAATAACCCAGAGTCATCACCACAAGAAGCAAGATGAGAAGATTTTGAACATAATTCAGAAGAACCCTCAGTCTTTAGGGCAGTATTAAGTGGAGTTGCATCAAGAGCCTCCATTTTACCCTGAGTAGTTGAATTTTCAACACAAGGTTGCATCTGGTCTTCCTTTTCTTTGACATCGGCACAGCCACAGGTTTCACCCTCACTGAAATTAGGTAGGGTCTCCTTCAAAAGAGTTATTTCTGGATTAGATAGAGTCCGAGATTGTTGTGCATTCCCATTCATTGGAACAACCGATGTCAAGCACACTACTCCAGTAGTTGCCATATCTGAACTTGCTTTACCCCCCAGATTCTGAATATTGGATGCCTCATTGGGTTGTTTTTCATGCCTGTTCGCTGCAAGGTCCAAAGTTGGACATGCATCTCCAGTAGTTGTCATATCAGAACCTGCTTTATCCTCCAAACACTGGACACAGGAGGCATTCACTGCTCCAGTAGTTGGCATGTCTGAACTTTCTTTACCTTCCAGATTCTGAATATCGGAAACTTCCTCTGATTGTTTTTCATGCCTGTTCACTGCAAGATCTGAAGTTAGACATGCTGCTCCAGTAGTAGGTATACCAGAACCTGCTTTATCCTCCAAACACCGGTTATTGGAGGCATCCACTACTCCAGTAGTTGGCATATCTGAACCTGCTATACCCTCCAGAATCTGAATATTGGATGCCCCCTCTGATTGTTTTTGTCTGTTCACTGCAAGGTCCGGGGTTAGACATGCTGCTCCACTAGTTGGTATATCCAAACCTGCTTTATCCTCCTTACACAGGATATTGGAGGCATCCACTGCTCCAGTAATTGGCATGTCTGTACTTGCTTTACCCTCCAGATTCTGAATATTGGAACCTTCCTCTGATTGTTTTTCATTCCTATTCACTGCAAGGTCTGAAGTTAGACATTCTGCTCCAGTAGTTGACATATCAGAACCTGCTTTATCCTCCAAACACTGGATATTGGAGGCATCCACTGCTTCAGTATTTGGCATGTCTGAACTTGCTTTTCCTTCAAGATTCTGAATATTGGATGCCTCCTCTGACTGTTTTTCATGCTTGTTTACTTCAAGGTCCAAAATTAGACATGCTGCTCCAGTAGTAGGTGTATCTGAACCTGCTTTATCCTCCTTACACTGGATATTGGAGGCATCCACTGCTCCAATAATTGGCTTGTTTGAACTTGAATTACCCTCCAGATTCTGAATATTGGATGCTTCCTCTGATTGTTTTTCATGCCTATTCACTGCAAGGTCTGAAGTTAGACATTCTGCTCCAGTAGTTGGTATATTGGAGCCCACTTTAGCCTGCAAACACTGGATATTGGAGGCATCCACTGCTCCAGTAGTTGGCATATCTGAGCTTGCTTTATCCTCCAGATTAGGATTATCGGATTCCTCCTCTGATTGTTTTTCATGCATGTTCACTGCAAGGTTCGGAGTTACACATGCTGCTTCAGTAGTTGGTATATCAGAACCTGCTTTATCCTCCTTACACTGGCTATTTAAGGTATCCACTGCAGCTTTAGTTTTTAAGAACACAAAAGGTGTGCTCCTATCTTCACTGCCAACAGAATCAACTGCTTTAGGCTTTGGCGAGCAAGTTCCAGAGAAAACTTCTTTCATCACCCGAGCCACATCATTGACATTTTGAATTCGGCCAAAAGCAGTAATCTTATCTGAGGATACAGGTGCACTATCTATCCTTGTTGACACACCTTTATGCTGCTTATTTTGGGCAGAATTGGTGGCTCTCTCTTTTCTTTTTAAATCATGAGCAGCTACTCCACTGGGCAAAAGGATCTGGAATTCTTGAGCTTGAGTAACATTTGTAGTGGCTTTTCCCACCAATGAATCCACTGATGAATTCTGGGAATGATGATTTAATTTAGGATCCTGACCAGCAAGGACATCAGGAACAACAGGTGATGCCAAAGCTGGTTTTTTTCCCCTACGCCGTGGTGGCTCCACTCGATTGGGCTCCACTCTATTTTGAGTCTTACGACCTTGCCTCTTGACAGGCATGGATTCAGATGGGCAAGGATGAGCAGATTCAGAGCCTGGTTTGGAAGGATAAATAATGCATGATGGGGCACTGGGAACAACCTTTGCAGTCATAAGTTCTATAGGCTTACTGAAACTTTCTATAGTTGCACTAACAGGCAAGGAATTGGTTGGAGGACCAACAGAAGGGACAGCTTTTGAAGCTTCAGCAGAGTGATGAGTTTTGGCCTCCAAATGTTGGTCCTTTCTCACCTCAGTAACAGGTAGTGTTGAGACAGAAAAATTTTCATTCCCTGAATTTTCAAGAACTGTAGTCTTGGATAAAGTATCAGAAGCAGAATCATGCACATCAGAATTATGAACTTTCTCTTTTTCTGGCCCTGCAAAAGTAAAAATTCTTTAGTTCACATCCTAGGCCTTTCCTATATAAATGTTAAAATGTTAGAATTATAATACTGAAATTCACAATATATTCACCAGGAGATTTAGTATTATCTTGAGTTGATGACAAGATCACTGTCTGCTTGGCTAAATCATCTGATCCATCAGTTGATTTTAAATCCTGATCACCAAAGCTATTTGACAGCTGATCCTGGATAACACGTTTTGATTCTTGAACATAGTTCTCTTGCAAGTTTTTAAATTCAGTGGCTTTATCATGTGATATACTGCATGGTGAAATTTGTAGGTTAGAAGTTAGATACAAATCTTGACTACCTGAAACATCTGGAATAGGTGATATTGTTGCCTGTTTCTTTCTCCTGCGCCAGGGAGTTCCTGATCCATTTTGTGACTTCCGATTTTGCCCCTTATTTTGTATCGGTACAGAGGGATAAGTGGGGGCAGTTTGAGGCAAGGGAATAACAGATGACAAAGGAAGGGCTTGCTGAGAATTCAAAGCAATCCCAACACCCAAAATATTATCCTTTCCACTGATTAGAGAAACAGAACCTGATATGGTGGTTGGATGGTGTACCGTAGCAATGCAGGAAACAGTTTCACTCTGGGAGATAGCTTGATCTGCAGATAGATTCATGGATTTATGTTCCAATTGCTCATTCACCTTCAAATCAGGACCAACAGAACCACCAGGGATAAGAGGTGACACCACAACCTGCTTCTTCCCTCTACGTCTAGTTGCTTCTCCTCCACTTTGAGTTTTCTGCCCAAGACCTCTTGCTTGTATAGGTGCAGAAACAGAAGTAGCATCTGATTGAGAATTGGACGTAATAGTGGGCAAAGGAATGGTAGGATGTGAGTTAGGAGCAACTGCAGTATCAGACTGCTGCACAGGTCCACCAACACCAGTGACTTCAGAAGAACGAGGAATAGATTCAGGAGTCAACGATGTTAGATGTCCAGACGAAGTTTCTTTCTGTAACTGCATGTCCACTTCGATAGTTCCCGAAGTTGCCAGAGGAACCACTGCAGCTGGTGACTTATCTGAAGTTATTCTTCTTGGCCTTCCGCGTCCACGCTTAGCAGGTGGCGTCATCTCTTTGACTTGCTGTACTGGCAAACTCCCAACAGATGACAATGTCGGGGCCACTGGAGGCACAGCTGCAGGCTCTGAGATAGAAGTAGATACAGCAGAGCTCGAAGCATGTGTTGGGCAACTTGTCTCTGTCACTTCTTCTTTTACTTTGGGTGATTCAGGAGATTCAGCCTGACACATCTTCTCAAACTCCTCCTCTGTCCATTGCTCTTCATAGGAACGCACCTATAATAAGCATGTAGAAGATGATAACAATAAGACAGGATACCTTAACTTCATTTTCTAACTTTTCTTGTGCTTTTTGAACATCACTTCTACTAGTAAAGTGACCAGCGGGTGAAGTCTTGTACACCATGTGTATACAACCAGAATCCCCCGAGGGAAAACTCAGATACAATATGTAGTTATATTGATGTGAATCATGCTTATACAACAAGCAAAGAGCAAAAAAGGAATACAATGCACATGCACAACCCGAAAGAATCAAATATATAGACAAACCTCTCTTGCACGTTTTCCCCTGCCATATCGTTGAGTATCAAGACCCCCAACAGATCCACCCTTCCGCTTTACTCCATTAGATGCTACATCACCCTTGGGCACATCAGATATCTTCATTGCTTCATAAAATTGTTTCAAGTCTTCATCAGTGACAAGACGAGAAGGAAGGGGAGGAATAAGCTCAAAACCATCAGTTGCCTGGCTAAGTACCAATTTCTTCCATGTAGCCTGCAATAATTTTTTTTTTCAGAGATCCAGTAAGATTCTCCATCACACAACAGTAAATAAAAGCTATATTTATGCAGACAAAAATCTCAAGAAAATACTCAATAGCATACCATCTCATCTTCCCGCCTCTTTTGGTCAACAGCCTCGAACACATCTAACTCTGTTTCACTGCCAACAAAGATAAAAACAATTTCTTTCAAATTGCTTTCTTCTTCCTTCTTTTTGACACGGTTAGGGTGGAAAGAGAAGGAACAAAGGGGAGACAAACTGAATTATAAGGTAGCTATAAAGCTATCTTAATGCCAATATAGATAGGACATAACAAGGCTTGCAGTTAAGTGCTACCAAGCTTGCATAGAGAGTAACAAGAATTAGAGATTTAAGTCAGCAAAGTAGGACAGAGTAGAATGCTGAAATGAGAAAAATACATCAGGAACCATAGCCTATGATCAATTAACATGGAGATAGTAAATGTTGGACGGTGGTGTTAGACTGTGGCCTCTTGGTCTTGTTCCCACGGTTTTTAGTGTAGATATTGTTTTTAGTATTCTATTAATTTGTTGCTTACTTTCTAGGGACTACATTTAAATGTACAACAGCTGCCTCTATATATAATCTTCATGGTAAACATTCTGATTAAATGAGCAATAATATACCGTGTTCATATTCTTCAAATTTTATGATATTAGCACAGTTCCGATCCAGAACTATCTCAGTTTTCCACTAAGCCTTTTTTTTCGGTCGGCCTTCATTGCCAACCAATCTCTGTTTTTGGCCTTGATAGCCCCAAAAAGTACCCAGAAACCCAAACAGCACCCAAACAGTCGGCCTTCATAGCCATTCTTCCGTCCAAGTAAGGTCACAAGGTGTCTCAGAAAACTCTGACCGGCCATCCACCTAAGCACCACAGTCGAAGACCTTGTCACGCACCGCCACACGCGTTTGGAGTTCTCGGCACGTGGGAGTCACGCGCCACCTTCCGGTCATCGAAGAGCAACACCGTTGGTTCCGTTCAACTCACTGGCGACCTCTGCTTCTCTTTTAGTGGTCAGAACTCCAATCCAAAGCTGTTTGGATAATGGGTTCACCTTCTCCGACGTCTTTTACGATTCTGCCTTGACATTGTTACTCCAATAGTTCTGTTTTGTCTCTCACGATGTCAACCGAAGGTGAGGTTTCAAATGTCTCTCTACACAACCTTGAAAAGCACTCAGGTACTTGTTCTTTGACTTATTCAGGTAAGTTACCTTTTTCAGTTGGATTCAGTGTCTCGAGTACAATTTTTACCAACTCTTGGATTATTGATTCAGGAGCTACAGACCATATAACCAACAACCCCACCATATTTTCCACCTATTCTCAATGCCCAAGCAGTAAAAAAATATCCACAGTTGATGGTTCCTTGACCATTGTAGCCGGTGAAGGTGAAGTCTAACTAAGCCCCCTAGTGACCTTAAAAAATGTCCTTCATGTCCCAAAATTGTCCACAAATCTGATTTCTGTTCAGAAATTAATTAAAGATTTATCTTGCAAAGTAGTTTTTTACAATGATCATTGTGTTTTTCAGGACAAGGATTCGGAGAAGATGATTGGACGTGCTAGGAAGCAGGATGGTCTCTAACACCTTGAAGCACCTTGTCAGGTAAATAGGACCAAGAGCGGACTTGGACACCCATATTCTTTTACTCAGAATTTCTTTCAACCAAAAAAGACAAAATTTGGCTTGTTCACCGTAGATTAGGTCATCCATCCTTTTTTATTGTTAATAGTCTTTTTCCTTCTTTGTTTAAAGGTATTGATGTTGAACAATTTCATTGTGAAGTATATGAACTTGCCAAACATAAACGTGTCAATTTTCCAATTAGTAATACAAGGAGTTATGTTCCTTTTTCTCTTATTCACAGTGACATTTGGGGTCCCTTCTTCCATTCCTAACGTCTCTGGGGCAAGATGGTTTGTGTCTTTTATTGATGATTGTACACGTGTTACTTGAATTTTTCTACTCAAACACAAGTCTAATATTAGTACTTTTTTTCCAAATTTTTATTCCATGATTAAAAATCAATTTGAGGTGGGTATTAAACGATTCAGGTCCGATAATGCTAAAGACTATTTTAATCAGACTCTTGTGCATTTTTTTCAGACAGAAGGAATAATCCATGAACCATCCCATGTCCATACCCCACGACAAAATGGGTTAGCAGAGTGAAAAAAACGGTCATCTTCTTGAAAAAACCTGGAGCCCTATTGTTTCAAAGAAATGTCCCTAAGTCATTCTAGGGGGAAGTTGTTCTGACAGCTATTCATCTTATAAATCGCTTGCCCACTAAAGTCTTAGGGTTCAAGAGTCCTATGGATGTCCTCTCCATCTTTTATCCTGATCTACACACTTCCAATAATCTTGTCCCTAAAATTTTTGGATGTGTATCTTTTGTCCATGTTAACTCTGCCTATGTTGAGCCTTGTTGCAAATCCCTACATAGCTGGTCCCAAGCCCGGATAAAAAAAGAGGGTTGTGTTAGGCAGTCGACAGCCAACAGCCAACGTAAAACGTTGTCAAATCTCTATGTCATGGACAAACGATGTGATTGTGTTAATGCTAAGTCGTTGTCCCTAAACAACACGTTGCATAGCTCGAATACAATGTCAAATGAGTAAGAACCACTACATCGCCGCCTAGGTGTAGTGAAAAATAAGCAAGGGTTCCCACATTTTCATAAACTGGTGTGGGTAAAGAAGCTAGTTCACAAGAGTATGATGCGTTTTGGAACTTGGAATATAGCCACACTTACAGGTAAATCAATGAAAATAGTTGACACTATGATTAGAAGGAGGATTAATTTTATGTGCCTACAAGAAACTAAGTGAGTTGGAGAAAAGGCAAAGGAACTCGACACTTCGGGTTTTAAGCTTTCGTAACCCGGCAAGGTAAAATCTAGAAATAAGGTAAGTATAATAATAAATAAAAATTGGAAGAATAATGTTGTGGATGTGAAAAGGCTCGGAGATAGGATCATAGCTTTGAAGTTTGTTGTGGAACAGAAAATTTTTAATGTTATCAGTGCGTAGGGTTAGACGAGCACTACAAGATAAAATTTGGGAGGACTTAGAAGGTTTAGTTTAGGGAATACCATTAGGAGAGAATATTTTTCTAGAAGGGGACCTAAATGGTCATGTGGGGAGCGAATCTAGGGGGTATGAGGGTTTGCATGGGGGGTATGGTCTAGAAGTAGCAAATGCAGAGGGCAAAGCATTTCTAGATTTTTCAGTAGCTTTTGATTTTACAATAGCTAACACTTGTTTTAGGAAGCGGGAGGAGCATCTTATCACATACAGAAACGAGGGTTCTTGCTCTCAAATTAACTTTTTTCTAATAAGGAAATCTGATAGAAACCTTTGCATGGATTGCAAAGTCATCCCTGGAGAGAGTTTGACTACCCAACACAGGGTTTTGGTTATGGATGTATAGGTTAAGATGATAGTAAGGAGAAATTGTCAAGACAGAGTCCCAAGGATCAAATGGTGGCAACTAAAGGGAGGAAAACAAATGCTATTTCAGAGAAGGATTATGGAGGAAGAGATTTAGGAGGTACAAAGGAGTGTTAATGATATGTGGGGCGAGATGGTTAAAGGGATTAGAAAGATAGCAAAGAGACACTCGGTGAATTAAGAGGCTTTGAACCAAAGGATAAAGAATCTTGGAGGTGGGATACAAGTGTACAAGATAATGTTAAGGTTAAAAGGGAAAGTTATAAAGCTTGGCAAGTATGTAAAAATGATGAAAATTGAGAAAAATATAAGATAGCTAAAAAAAATACTAAGAAAGTGGTGAGCGAGGCGAAAGATAAAGCGTTCAACAGGTTATATCAATCATTGGGCACTAAAGACGGAGAAAGGAATATTTACAGACTTGCTAAAAGTAGGGAAAAGAAGATAAGAGACTTGAATCAAGTGAAATGCATTAAGGATGAAGAGGGTAAAGTCTTGGTTACGGAACAAGACATCAAGGATCAATGGAAGAGTTAATTTCACAAGTTATTTAATGAGGGACATGTGACATTAGGGGACTCGAACATTCTAAACACTAGAGAGGAGTATCAAAATAAAACATTTTATCATAGAATTCGAGAGTTTGAGGTAAAAGAAGCTTTGAAGATGATGGATAATGGAAAAACAATCGGACCGGATAATATACCTATTGAGGTATGGAAGTTCCTAGGAGAGAAATGTATAAGCTGACTCACAAAGCTGTTTAACGAGATAATGAAGTTTAAGAAAATGTCAAATAAAACGGAGGAGAAACACTTTAATCCCTATTTATAAGAACAAAGTAGATATACAAGACTGTGCAAATTACAGAGGGATTAAGCTCATGAGTCATACCATGAAGTTATGGGAAAGTGTAATTGAACGGAGATTAAGACAAGAGACTCATATTTCAGAGAATCAATATGGTTTTATGCCTGAGAGGTCAACCATGGAAGCAATCTATCTTCTACGAGATTGATGGAGAGGTATCGGAAGAAGCAAAAAGACCTACACATGGTTTTCATTGATCTGAAAAAAGCCTACGATAGGGTACCGAGAGAGGTCTTGTGGAAGACTCTGGAGAAGAAATGAGTTTGTATCGCTTATATTCGAGCAGTCCAAAATATGTATGATGGGACTAAAACTAGTGTGAGAACACAGAGTGGGTCATAGAAGATTTTTCTATAATTATAAGACTGCACTAAGGGTCAACTTTGAGTCCTTATCTTTTTACATTGGTCTTGGATGTGCTTACTACGCATATCCAAGAGTCGGTGCCACAATGTATGCATTTTGCAAATGATATAGTCTTAGTTGGAGAGTCGAGAGAGGAAACAAATGGGAAGTTAGAGCTATGGAGACGAGCTTTGTCCATAGCTTTGGAAGAACATGGCTTTCGTCTAAGCAGGAGTAAGACAGAGTATATGGAATGTAAGTTCAGTAAGAAGCGTGCTAATACTAGCTTAGCGGTGAAAATTGGAGGCCATACCATACCACAAGTCACACGGTTTAAGTATCTTGGATCTATCATACAAAATGATGGAGAGATAGAGGGAGATGTAAACCATAGGATTCAATCTAGATGGATGAAATGGAGGAGTGCTTCAGGAGTTATTTGTGATAGAAAAATACATTTCAAGCTTAAGGGTAAATTTTACCGCACAGCTATAAGACTCGTGATGTTGTATGGTACTGAATGTTGGGCAGTAAAAAATCAGCAAAAGCATAAGATCAATGTCGCTGAGATGAGAATATTACACTGGATGTGTGGCCATACAAGACAAGATAGGATTGGGAATGAATGCATTAGAGAGAAAGTAGGGATAGCACCTATTATAAAAAAGATGAGAGAATCTCACCTTAGGTGATTTGGACATGTAAGAAAAAGACCCTTAAAAGCCCCTGTAAGAAAAGTAGATCAGGTGAACGATAGCCCAATAGCTAGAGGTAGAGGGAAATCAAGAAAGACTATAGGTGAAACGATTAAAAAAGATTTAGATTTGTATGGTATTTCTGCAAACTTGGTTTATAATAGGACACAATGGCAGTTTGATCTATGTAGCCGACCCCACCTAGTGAGAAAAGGCTTGGTTGTTGTATCTTTTGTCCATGTTCACAGTCCAAATAAGGGAAAACTTGATCCGAGAGCTCTAAAATGTATTTGTGGGCTATTCTTCGACCCAGAAAGGGTACAAGTGTTATCACCCTCCAACTAGAAAATTCTATATCTCCAAGGATGTTACATTCAGTGAAGAAGAGTCTCATTTTTCCCATCCTTATCTTCAGGAGGAGAAGTCAATTAAGGAAGATAAGAAAGATTTTCTGCTTGACTTGTCCTTACTTCCTGTGTCTAATGGTCTTTCTCATGACCTTCCTGTTGTCCCTAATCCTTCTCCTGAAGTCACTGCTGAACCTGTGCCTGAACCTGTTTCCAAAACCATTCCTAACCCAGTGGCTAAGTCTGCTCTTGAGAATGTAAGGTATGGCAAAGGCAAGGTGTTCACAGGAAAGAAGATGATTGTTCTTGAACCTGTGCAGGCCCAAGAGTCCAACTTGAAGCCTTCAAATAAGGTAATAATATCTAACCCTTTATTGCAAGATAAAATTGAAATTCATTTGGATAGTAGAGACCAAATTGTTCCTATAGCCATCAGAAAAGGAACCAGAGAGTGCACAAAACGGCCACTATACCCTCTTTCACACTTATTGTCCTTTGAGAATTTTTCACCATCCTATAAAGCCTTCCTTATAAGCCTAAATACCATTGCCATCCCTACCACTCTACCCGAGGTCTTGTCCAATGGAAAATGGAAACAAGCCATGAATGAGGAGATGGAGGCATTGGAAAAAAATAAAACCTAGAAGCTAGTGCAACTACTGGCAGGAAAGAAAATTGTGGGTTGTAAATGGGTGTATACTGTGAAATATAGAGCAAATGGATCCATAGAGAGGTATAAGGCACGATTAGTTGCCAAAGGGTATACCCAAAATTATGGATTTGATTACCAAGAGACTTTTGTACCAGTTGCAAAGATGAACACAATTCGGGTATTATTGGCATTGGCAGCTAATTATGGTTAGGATTTGCAGCAGTTTGATGTCAAGAATGCATTCTTACATGGAGATCTCCAAGAAGAAGTCTACATGGAGGTCTCACCAGGATATGGGAGGAATTGGCATGCTAATACTATGTGTAAGTTAAAAAATTGCCTTATATGGCCTTAAGCAATCACCGCGAGTGTGGTTTGGAAGGTTTGCTAGAATTATGTTGGCTATGGGGTACAAACAAAGCCAAGGAGATCACACACTGTTTGTTAAACACTCTCCTTCAGGGAGAGTCACAGCTCTCTTGGTGTATGTTGATGACATAATAGTAACAGGAGATGATGCTAAGGAGAAACATATTCTGAGTCAGTGCTTAGCCAAGGAATTAGAAATTAAAGGATTAGGGAGGTTAAAATACTTTCTTGGAATTCAGGTTGCTCATTCTAGGAAAGGTACATTCATCTCCCAACAAAAATATATTATGGATCTCCTAAAATAAACAAGTCATACAACATGCAAATCGGCAAGTACTCCTATAGATCCCAATATGAAACTTGAACAGGCAGAAGATGTTGCAGTTGACAGAGAAATGTATCAGCGTCTGGTGGAAAGACTTATTTATCTATCCCACACACGGCCGGATATTGCATATGCAGTTAGTGTGATTAGCCAATTCATGCACAATCCAAAAGAATCTCATTTGCGGGCAGCATATCGAGTATTACAATACCTTAACGGAACACCAGGAAAAGGCATTTTATTTAAGAAAAATGGAGGTGTGGTACTCGAGGCATACACTGATGCAGATTATACTGGATCACCAGTGAACAGAAGATCAACTACAGGATATTACACTTTTCTTGGTGGAAATCTGGTGTACGATCTAGTGCGGAGGCAGAATTCAGAGCTATGGCTCAAGGTGTGTGTGAGCTACTGCGGTAAAAGATTATTCTTGAAGATCTGAAGATTAAGTGGGATGGTCCGATGAGACTTTATTGTGATAACAAGTCTGCAATTAGCATAGCTCATAATCCGGTACATGATCAAACAAAGCATATTGAGGTTGAAAGACATTTTATCAAAGAAAAACTAGAGAGTGATTTAATTTGTACACCCTATGTATCTACACAAGGTCAACTTGTTGATGTACTTACAAAAGGGTTGAATAGTCCAGCATTTCAGACGATTGTATCCAAGCTGGGAATGGTGAATGCATATTCACCAACTTGAGGGGGAGTGTTGGACGGTAGTGTTGGACGGTGGCCTCTTGGTTTTGTTCCCACTGTTTTTAGTGTAGATATTATTTTTAGTGTTCTATTAATTTGTTGCTTATTTTCTAGGGACTAGATTTTAATGTACAGCAGCTGCTTCTATATATAATCTTCATTATAAACATTTTGATTAGATGAGCAATAATATACGGTGTCCATATTCTTCAAATTCTAAGAGTAAAGAATCACATGCACATATTTCCAAGATTTCTAAAAATTCCCAGTACACCCACCAAGTTGTCATTTTCAAACTCGACACATTTCACATAAATGTGATAGTAGAAAGAGCAAATCCTACAACCCAATCTCTCATCAGAAATAACCAGACGTATTAAGCCAGGGATAGCCAGTTGGTGAAAGCACCCAGAAATTATGTACCTGCGGGCTAAGAGATCATTCAGAGCATCATCATCCAAAACAGGTGCAGCTTCCTCTTTCTTAGACTCACGCAGAAGGGATTCCAAGTATTCTCTTCGATCTTCAGCACTGTAATAAATCATAGGCAAAAGAAAATTCAGAGCTAACTCAAAATCCTTGTGATGAACTAAAGATGAAATATATCATGCCAACCTTGTATTGTTGTCAAAAAAACCAGCAGTAATGCTCTGATTAGCAACGCCTAGTTTGTGCTCAGCTGCAGCTCTGACTTGCTCTTCAACAGTTTGAACCTTTTTACATTGTATGCAGAATAAGATACTTTAGCAAACATGACAATATGGCACTACATTTAAAGATGATTATAGCATTAACACACAAAATAAGGTATTATTCTAAAATTACTGCATCAGACACAATAAAATGTTATTCAATCCAAAACAACTTTTAAGTTGATAAATATTGTTGGAAATAGATAATTATGTTGGAAGTAGGATATAATTATTATACCACTAATTAGAGTTCATTGTATCTTAGAATTCATTGTACCCTTAGGATTCATTGTATCTTGGGAATTAAAGCTAGAATTAATTCCCCTTCTTGTAAATTGTATTGATTATGTATATAAATAAATCATCTGCTGAGTGGCTGTGTCACTTAAGCAATTCAGAAATCCTCTCTAAGTTTCTTTGATATTCAAGTAATATCTCTTGTATATATTATGTCTACTCTTCACAATGCAGCAAATTAAAAACAGATGAGATTCCAGTAATCCACAGCCAGACAAATGCAGCATATATGTTTCTCTACCACTCAAAATACAGCTCAATCATCAATCTCTCACTAAAAAACCCAGATGCCCATAATGGTCAGATTCAAAATAAACTCCAAAGAAACAGACAACAGAATCAGTTGTACACTTGTAAATGGAATTCTTAGATATCATTTCAAAATTGTGTTCACTTTCAAGGATATTTACCAAACAATTAAGCGGACATGCTACACAGGGTCAAAGCCACAAACACATTTTGCTAGATAAACAACTCCCCAAGCCACACCCCACTACCCCCCCCCAAAAAAAGAAACAAAATATCATAACCACAAAAGTATAACTCCCTATGTCTAAAACAAAGGAGCAAACTAATATATGAATTTTTTAAAGACACAAAACAAATGCGTTAAACAAAAACCAAATCAAATACATTGATATAAGACCGTGAATTTTTTTAATTTTTGCATGGTCTAAGACAATAACAAGTACTGTTAGCGTGATTAATTATAATAGAGATTATGATTGATTATGATTAATTTTATAGATGATTGTAATTGATTTAGTACATAATTAAATTGATTTATTACATAATTATATTTTATTATTTTCCTTTTCTATATAACAACCTTCTTCTACAATAGAGGTTAATCCTCTTGTATACAATAATTTAGATATATACACAAATTATCATTACCTGTTTCTATATTTTTAACATGGTATCAGAGACATGGTATCCACCTTGAGGAGAGTTTCTCCTTTTCGCTATGTAGAGTTCGTGGAACTTGTTAGAATAACTACTAATCACCATCAAATCTAGATTTAGTTTTGTTGTTCTCTTCATCTTTGTCCACTCCGGTCCAATCCTTCCGCTCTTCCATTGCGCATCTCCGCTTCGCCCCTCTATTACACTCCTCTGTTGCGCTCTTTCGTTACGCTCTTCCGTCACGCTCTTCCGTCACGCTCTTCCGTTACGCTCCTCCGCTGCACTCCTCCGTTGTGTTCCTCCGCTCCGTTCAGATTTCATTCTGATGGCAAGACTCCATCATAAATTCTAGACTTCGTTCTGATGGCAAGACTTTTAAACTCTATCCTAGATTCCAAACTTCGTTCTGATAGCAGAACTCCGTTTCAGATTCCGTTTTAGATTCCAAACTTCGTTCTGATGGCAGGACTCCGTTTCAGACTTCATTCCCATTATAGACTCTAGACTTCAATCTAGACTCTAGACTTCAGACTCAATCATCATCCTGGCCGATTCCGTACTCTAGTTTCCAAACTCAAGTTAGTTTCTTCTATACCCATTTGAGTTTGAGGGGGGATGTTAGCGTGATTAATTATAATAGAAATTATGATTAATTACAATTGATTTTAGGATGATTGTAATTGATTTAGTACAAAATTAGATTGATTTATTATATAATTATATTTTATTATTTTCCTTTTCTATATAGCAACCTTCTTCTATAAATAGAGCCATAGAGGTTAATCCTCTTGTATACAATAATTCAGATATATACACAAATTATCATTACTTGTTTCTATATTTTTAACAAGCATATTCAAAATTCTAACCACCATTGGTGCCAAACCATTAGTCACAGGGAGAAAAGTACTAACTGTTTCAAATCGAAGAACTAGAACATCCCTCTTTTGACCAATTCTATGAGCCCTTGCCTGGGCTTGCAGATCAACCTGAAAATATAACAGCAAACAAAGAGATCATAAATAATCAGCACAAAAGCAACCAACTTCGTATAGAAAATCATATAAGAAATTTCATTGCCTGTGGATTCCAGTCAGTGTCAAATATGATCACCGTGTCAGCAGCTTGAAGATTCACTCCAACACCACCAGCTCGAATGCTTATACCAACAGATAAAAGTCAGCAATCATAAAGATAATATAACATGATGACCAAGAACTCAACAAGAATTAGGGCCCAATTAACTATGACCTTAGGAATATATCTCAAAATCATGAAACAAAATGTGGGAAAAAAAATTTTCACCAAACAGGTTTAAAAACTGACTCCCACAAAAAAAGTTACAAGAATACACGCAAAAGATTTATGATAGAACACAATGGTGTCATCTAATCAATATAGCCGACCCCACCTAATAGGAAAGGGCTTTGGTTGTTGTTGTACGTGCAAAAGATTCTATATACAAATTTCCAGCCTCAGTAAGAAATTGTTTCAAACTTATTGCATCATCAAACAATATTTAGAAGCACAACAGACATACAGAAATCTTGAAAGTATTACATTACAGTGCTATCAGTGCAGGAGACCAATTGCAATCATCACCCATCATATTAGTTACCACTTACAGTCATCAACATTATGAACCTGTTCATTTAAACGTACTTTGGCTTTTCTTTTTGGCTTTTAATTGCAACTCAACAATTTCCAGATTTCAGATTTAGAAGGGCAATGCATGCTGTGTTCTTTATGTTCTCTTATATTCTTCAACTCCTATTTTCATCAGTTTTGAGATAGTCGGCCTTCTTTATGTTAATCATCCAAATCTTTAAGTAAGAAAATTTTTAAATTTAAGGTCTCGGTTTGGCAATCATGAGAACATCTTTCTTCTTAGGGATTTCAGAATAAAATATTGTGTTCATCAATATTCTCTTGGTCTTAATTACTAATATATTAGGAAAGTATGAATATGTGTTTGTTTATATGTGCATGACAGCATGTGCATAAAACAAGTTGGAAATATCTTACATCCTAAATGAGTCAGTTGCTTGAAGCTATAAAATAAAAATATCTAAAGTTCATCAAGTAATTCTAAGTATAGAATATAGATTAAGACTTAAATCAGGGTGTCCTGGTTTGCCAAATGAAGGTTTTAACAGATGCCAAGAAGGGAATTCATCTAAACTTTATGGAAACCAAATGAAAAGATTTCTCTTTTACCCCTCCAACCCAATGTTTAAATTGACTATTTCACAGCCACACCCAGTGCTCAAGTAAACATTAGAAATACCTAAGTAAGAAAATAAAATATGGAGAATCAGGTTGGTTAAACCCATCAATTAGAGCCCCACGATCACTTCCTGAAGTATGCCCATCCAACCGGAGGTAACGATGCTGTTTTAGGGTTAAGTATTCCTCCATAACATCAAGAAGCCTAGTCATTGTTGAAAAGAAAAGAACCTGGAAAAGGATTGACAGTATGATATCAAACAATAGAGTTAAATTTCCAAAAATAACCCGTTGATAGGAAGATAAGGTACTTAATAAATGAAGAATTAGTACAATTACATTGCTTAAGCAAAGGAAAAAGATAATGTCCAACTCATTCAGTATCTAAAGGGGCAACTGGCCAAATAGATCTCAACAGAATCTCAAATAAAAAGAAGCATGAGAAAAAGTTCAATCAAATATCATTCTTCATAGTCATGACTACTTATGACAAATAATAAAATGAAATAAGTTAAATGCAGTGGTCCAGCAACAGTTATATAGGATTTCATACCCGATGATCTGTTGCCTTCAATTTAGGTAATATACGGTCCAACATCTCAAGCTTCCCACAAAGTCTAACAATCGACGGTAGATAATGCTTAGGTATAAAATTATCCACCTACAAAAGGCAAAAGTCACACTAAAGGCATACAACAAGAAAACATATAGAATCACAGAACACTTGACCTCTTGCTGAAGAAGTCAAATAAATGAAATAAAAACTACTTAGAGAGATTGAATTTAAATGAATGAGTTATGGCTTATGGAAAGAGTTTTATTAGTTATTACTTTCTGGCTGCATCATCAAAATCAGAAACTATAGACAAACCTTGCTTAAGGACAAATTTCAAACAACAATCTTTAAGGTCGTTCTTTCTTTTTGTCAGGTTTTGCCTGAACAGTGTTCGGAAAAATGATATTGAAGATAACTGCTTCATGAAACACCAGGTGTTCTTCAATCTTTAAGTTTAACATTAAAAATTCAGGTATTACTGTTTGCATTTTAAGTCTCATAAAATCTGAGTGAATTGCAGTTAAAATCATAATTCAACTGTCACATAATACACTCATCTCAGAAAGCAACATGCATAAGATAAGAATATACCTCCTCCGCATGAAGCTGACTGAGATACGGATGATTGCATATATTACGAAGCTCCATGACAGAGTTGTGTACCGATCGAGCCTAACAATTGAGGCTTCCAATTAGACCACCAGAGTAATTACATATAAGTATAATATGCAGAGAAGCTACTTTGTTTAAAAGGAAATAAAAAAAAGAGGGTAATAAATTCTATTTCCACTAATAAAAGGTCAAGAAACAAATCATCCAACAGAGAACAAAAAGAACTAGAAAGGACACCTTTGTAGTGCCAATAGAACCAAGATTTTCTTCCACCCTCTTCATCAAAAGTTTTTGATAGGCAGATGCCTCACATCTTACAAGTCTCTCAATCTTTTCAGGAAGCTCATTTTCAACCTACAAGAAATTGAAAATGCAAGAATATTAACACATGATGATGATTTCCAAAACTAATATCAGTAAGACAAGTGAAATTTCACAGAACAGGTCAAGTAAGGCAATGCAGCAGTTGGCCTGTACAATAGCTAATAGCTTTTTCTATATATATGAAACACCCCAGTCCTAATGATTCTGAATATCAATCCTATATAATATCAGAAATTTACAAAAACTCCTAGATAAATCTTAGATAACTCATTTTTTAAAACTCGGTTTAATGGTGGGGCCTAACATCACAATGCAAGAGCAGAACAGATTAAAAATGCCAAGCATGTGTTTTTGACCAGTAAAAAGCTATAGTCCAACTGTTAAACATTTTTGGGAGTTCGCATGAAAGAAAATACACAAAGAAATTAAGACCTCAACCAAAAAATAATGAAGAAATATGAAAATATAATTAGCCATACATTATCATAAACATAATAAGATAAAAACAAAAATATTCATAATTTTACTTCATAGATGCAATTAGAATGAACCATTGATTATATGAATCTAAACACAAATCATAAGCCACAGAAGTTCATTCATAAGAACGAACTGGGGTCATAGTATACAGAAAAACAAAACTCAAAAGGAGTGGTATTAAACCATCCTTAAGAAGCTTAGAATTATTAAAAACCTTGTGTTTCAGCCTCCGAAGTACAAACGGCCTCAGAACTTGGTGCAGACGATTTATGATCAAGAGATTCTCCTCCTCAGACAGCAAGGCCTTGTTACAAATAGAAAACAACACAAATAGCATATTAAAATCAACAAGGTTAACAGCTACACATCAAGACCGTGCAACATCAATAGATCAAAACAGAAATTATCCAAAGCTTACTTCATCAGGTGAATTATCTCCAGTACTCTCAAATGGCTTATTAAACCATTGAGAAAAGTCCTCCGATGAATTGAATATGTTTGGTAACAAGAAGTTAAGTAGCGCCCACAGTTCCTCAAGATTGTTCTGAGTAAAATATAAAGAAACCAGTACTCATAACACCAATATCATGGAAATAAGAGCAAAAGGAAAACCAAAGACATAGCATGAGCCTGCAGCAAGAGCTGACAGGAACCTCTCTATATCATTCCCACAAAAAAGCACAAGTATATGTTTGAAAATGATTTTTAATCAAATTCAATAAGTATAGGCAAAAATCCAAAGTAACCTGCAATGAAACCTACACTAAAGAAAATTTAAAAAGACCTGCAATGGTGTTCCAGTTAACAACAATCTGTGAGAGCTCTGATAGTGTTTCAATTCAGCATTCAACTTGCAAGAAGCATTCTTTATGCGGTGGCCTTCATCAATTATTATATAGTGCCAATGTATTTTGCTGAGCTTTGGTCTATCATGCTTGTTCATTAGATATTCATAGGTTGTCAAAAGGACATTGAATTTCTGGTGAACAATCCTTTCCCTAAACACAAAAGAACTGATAAGAATCATACACCAAGACATAGTATCAAACAGATGGAGTTGGGTTCATATCCAGTATTAAAGTCCCATTACTTGAATAACCGACGCCGCTCTTCTGGTGGTCCAGCATAGACAATTTTATGAATACCAGGAGCCCAGAAGTTGATTTCTGAATCCCAACCAGGTAGAACTGAAGAGGGAACAACCACAAGAAATGGCCCCCTATCACTTTTTGTTTCCATCAGGTAGCAAATTAGAGAAATAACCTATAAAACAAAAGGGCATTAGGATTTTATAGATACAAAAGTTCTTTTTTTCTTTTATTAAATCAAAAAATTTAGCATGATATGTTCTTTTAACATAATCATGAAGCCCAAAATAAAAAAACCAATTATCCAGAAGGAAAATGACATATTACAACAACAACAACAACAACCAAGCCTTATCCCACTAGGTATTTTCAGTAAAAAGCATTTAGAGCAAGGTCTTTTTCAATGGTTTCTCCTAATGTTTTCTTTTATTTTTGGATAAAATAAGAAATTTATTAAGATGAAGAGAATATGATTACAAAGAGTTAGGAGGATTACAGATCCTCCATACAAAATAAAAAAATAAATAAATAAACGAGGACAAACTAAGAGAAAAAACATCAATGAAGCAAAGCTGTCCAATCTCTAAACATTTTTGTAAGGTAAACCCCTTTAAAAAGACCATGGGCTTTACACCAAATAGAAGCCAAACGCCTAATCTTATCCCAAATGAGCTGCTCATCCAAAGAAATCTCCTTACAGATGGGAGAATTACGCTCCAACCAATTACACCAAAGAGTGGCATAGATTGCACATTGCCACAAGAGTTTGGCTTGTTTCCTTCTCCCAAAACCAGTAAAGCTAGTCAACAGAAACTGGTCCAAGGACCTAGGGCAAACCCACCCCTTACCAAAAATACCAAACAAAGCATTCCATCAAGAAATAGCTACAGATCAATGCAAGAACAAATGGGGAACTGATTCTGAGCTCGCACCACACATAATACACATATCAAGGGAAACATTCTTATGTCATATGTGGTCTACGAACCTGCAACATGTCATTGGTATTAATTCTATTAAGCACTGCAGTCCAAATAGAGGACCTAACCTTAGAGGGAGCTTTGGATTTCCAAATAGGTTTATCAAGGTAGAAAGAAGCTCTGTTCAACAAATGGGTTAGGAATTGAAAGTAAGATTTACATAGAAACACCCCAGAAGGATCAATAGACCAAACCCTTTTATCTGGGCCAGAGGACAAAAGGACAGAATCATTTTCTTTGGTCTTCCTCTACCTCTTTTAATTGGACTATCAACCATTTCATCCACTTTTCTCACTGGAGCCTCTATTGGCCTTCTCACATGACCAAACACCATAGGCAAGTTTCTGTCATCATCTCCTCAATAGGTATTACTCCAACTTTCTCTCAAATATATGACACATTAACAAAAAATACAAAAATAATGAAAAGACAAAAAGGGAATTCAGCTAAGTAAATTAAGTTTCAGTTTAAAAAAATTGATTACCTGGACAGTTTTACCCAGTCCCATTTCATCAGCAAGGATTCCATTCAAATGATTGTTGTAAAGGGAAACCAGCCACCTCAGGCCATTCATTTGATACCTAATGACAAAAAATGCAATCACAAGGAATGTAAACCCAAACTCCATGCTTATCCAAAAAGAAAAATTAAGAAAACTGGAAAAAAAAATATACAGTGAGAACCAAAAAAAATACCCTACTGAGCCAAAGACAATAAAGAATTATTATTATTGTTATATATTCCACCACTCAACTAAACGTTATCAAGCTTTCATCTACAAAACAAAATACAAACATATGTCAACTAAACTATATGCAATATAAAAAGATGGAAATATCACATACTCCCTCAATTTTCCGCCCTGCAAACAAGATGGCTGCTCTGCAATGCTTTCCTTTACGCTGCAGTAAGAAAAATCGCTTAGAATGGAGCAACAGAGTTATGCAACATAGTAGGGTAAGAAAAATCGCTTAGAATGGAGCAACAGAGTTATGCAACATAGTAGGAAGTACACAAAGAGATTTACAAATTAATGGACCGCAGATAATAATGTCACTTTGAAAGAAAGGTTTTTAAACTTTTGTAATGGAAAATAAATAAATAACTAAAACTCAACAGCAAAATGTATAAGATAAGCAATTTACAGTAGCAAAAAACCCAAAATTTAAATAAAGTATAAGTGCAGAACTGATACCTGTGGGCCATCATATAATACTTCTCATTGCTTTCCTTATAATGCTGTAAAACAGAATTGGAACAAATGAGTGATATATTTAGGATTTAAACTTAAGAAAGAGATATACAGGGGAAACTTGCCTTTGCCTGATCACTTTCATCCTCATTTTCAAGAGTAGTTTCACTATTCACAAGAAAACTGTCACTTTGTGCTTCATCAACATCAAGCTCAAAACGACCAGCTGCAGCCTTTGCTTCCTGTAGCTTGGACCCAAGCTTTTGAAGATACTTCTCAGTCTCTTTAAGAAGTTGCTTAACACGATCAGATTTTGCATCCTAATGTAATCATTGAAGACGATGTTTGAGAAATCTATTAAGCATGAACACTTCCATACAAGTCTAATATCCATTTATATCTATTAAGAAGATAGATCTACCTGCACCATTCGAAGATAGCCCTCCACATCGTTTATTTTCAATAAATTAATCTTTTCCCGCTGGATTCTATCAATCTTCTCACGATGAATACGTTCTTTTCTTTTATGGAACTCCTTCACATATCTATTGAATCCCTTCCACCGTTCCCTCTTGATTTTGAATACATCATCAAGTCTTTCCCTAAATTTCAAGTAATAAAGCAAGTGTTGAGTTAAGAAGGAAGCGGGGAGAACACAAATTTATATGGTGATTCAATAAAAAGATAAATAGTAATCTAATAATACACATCAGAAAAATTGAATAGAAAGAAAAAAGAATGTAGAAATGACAGGTAGAGCACATACTTGTGGACTTCTACCTCACCGAAAAACTCCTTCTGTCTCTCGCGAATTCTTTTCTGACGTTCTTCCTTCATTCTCTGCTCAAACTTTTCAAGTTGTTTGACCCTCCTACCATGCTTATGTTTCTTAATTGATTTCAAATGTTCCATCTCAGTTGTAATCGGTTTGAAAAAATCATTCAGAAAATCACTGCCCACAAAGGAAAAAGATATTGTCAAACTGAGAGAGGATAACTAAAATCTTCATATAAGAACACCAATTACCTACGGAGACGACGTTGGAGTTCTAATAGTTGAAGTTTCTTCAACTCTATGACACTTTTTGTTTTAGCAGATATATCTTCAGATGAGCTCACATTTTCCTACATCACAGGTAATAAACCACAAGAGGTTTATGCAATATTAAATCATTACCAATTAAATATTGTGTGCGGAGCTGCACAAATAAATCAATATGCAAGGGGAACATATTAAACACTAAACTTGAAAAATTGGCAATTAAAACAAACCTTTAACTTGTAAAAACATGTAGCCATTCTTTGCTTTGTTTTCTGCTGTTTTTGTACCCAATTTTGCTCAACTATAAGCCTCTTTTTCTGTTGATCCATAATCCATCTCTCTGACATTGTATATTTTGGAGGAGGCAAATTAGTCGATTCCAACCTCTCATTCCCTTCCTGCTCCGTAGCAAAAGAGATGCCATGTCTTGATGAATCAACAACAGGAACTGTTTTGAACCCATCTGCAATTAATTTCAATTAAAAATCAAAAAGATGAGGGATATTGGCACTAGAAATAATGCAGAAAACATAAGCATCAAAGGAACTGATTGCAATCACATGGTTTTATTGAGCTTAGCTCTCACCAGGAGAAACATGTTTTGTCATTAAATTTGCATCCTTCATCATGGTTGCTCCCTGGGGATCAATGTCAGTCCCTGGAACAGGTTTCCAGTGCTCTTTTAAAGAATAAGTCAAGTGATTAACAGAATTGTGATTACAGGAACCACCATTATTAACAATATTTTGAAACTGACTAGGGATATTCTCTCTTCTTTCTATAGGTAACTCATGCTGAACAGTAGAGACCTGCAGGGGTCCCTTTGAAGCCTCATTAGGACTAGCAAATCCAGTCCAGCTACTTATCTCAGGATTCACCTGCTTATTCAGGCCTATGACAGAAGAGGGTCGGTTGAACCTTCCAACCTGCAGATTACCAGTGTCAACATCATCCAAATGACTATTAACTACAGTTCCCCTTGTACTTGAAGAATCTTGCTGCTGACATGAGTTGGCCGACGAAGCTTGTCCAACCACTCTTTCTTGAATTTGCTTTTCAAACTCTCCTTTTTTGGCTGCTAGGAGATGTTTCCTTTCTTCAGAAAGTATACCTTTGTCCTCCATGATTCTTGGGCTCTCAGTTCCCTTTGAGAAAGAGTCAGCCTCCAGAGCAGAAGAGGACCCTGAAGGATTATTGTCAGTTTGTCTCACATTGTTCAGACCTCCAAAAGGCATCATGACCCCAGATGAGTTACCCAGTTCATTACAAGATTGTGATTTTCCTTTGTGGTCAATAAGATCTTTGCCTGTATTACCACCACATTGCTCACCATTAGTCAATGAATATATTTTATTAAGTAAAACAGAAAAACAATAAATAAATCAGTCACCTTCTCTAGGAAAGGTGGCTCCAAGTGCAATTTCAAGATGCAGTTTCTTTGGCGCTAAACCATTTCTGCACATTGAAAACAATATATGACAACATAACTCAACATAATTTAATTCCATCTTTTCATATCTAAACAGTGGTAGCAGATCTATGTTTACCTAAATGCTAAAAAAACAAGGCACTGAGCTCGCAGCTGTTTTAACTGTTGTTCTTTGAAAGGCATGGCAGATGATTCAGGCACAGCAGAAACTGTGGATTTTCCTGTATCCCTGGGAGGAACAGCTTGTCTAAGCATAGTCATTTCTGAAGTACTACTTTGCCTGCCAATCTGTCAATAAAATTATTTGATAAAGCAATCAAGTTGGCTCATATACATGCCAAATAGTCACACAGAATAACTGAAGCAGAATAAGTTTTAACTAAGTATAATCCAAATTGCCCACAAAGTCAACTTATGTTAGATGATTATGGCAAGAAGTAAGAAAATAGAACTTAAAGTCAAACCAAGAAGAAAAAGTTATTGCATGGCAATAAGTGGAAGACAAAAGGACGTGTTTAATTGTTAATGACTGCAGTAAATATTAAAGCCACTATCTTTTCTTTTTTCTTCCTTTTAATCTGGTAAAGACGAAGACAAAGCACCACATTCACCAAATAAACAGTAATAATACAGTTCCTTCAGTTGAAATACCTTCCAACAAGGCGTCCTGATTGAAAGAGGAGAAGGAGAATAGGCACAACGCATGCATTTCATAAGAAAAAAATGAAACAAAAAGGGAGCTATTGTATGCATGTCAGCTAAGTAGGGCAAAATACCCCATCATTATAAACAAGATGTAACTGAGCCCCCTCATAATAAACAATAAGTACCTGAGCTATTTTATGTCCGTCAGCTAAAGTAGTTGAACTTCCACCATCAAGCTCAAGTGCACCACCATACTGCATTGAACTTGAGAAAACTGGTTCAGTCATTGGATACGCACTAGTAGCAACCATCATCCCTCCATGAACCTTAGCATAAGCACCTGAAATTCAGCATGAATTGATAATGTAATTAATATATAACTTACAAGTAAAACTAATATTTTCCTAATTCATTTTTTTTTCCAGAATTTGTCATATGCAGAAATATTCATAAAGAAGGAAAAAGTATCCAAGAGCATAGAATGCTCAACAGCCGTGACTGAAGAACCAGAGTTCAAAAAAATATCCATGCAAATAGATTCTTGAATTCCAATGTTTTATTATGCATAAACTCTTTTAAGAAATTATTTCTTCAAAGTCCGCCACTTCTATATTTGGCACTGGCATTTATGTATAAATATTTTCTCAAACTCAAGTGCATAGTTTCATCAAACTATATCATGACTCTTGCACAACTTCCAAATCCCTTACTTGATCCAAGGGATGGAGGTATTAACTGCTGCATTGGAATTTCTGCCATCATATTACCAGGAACAACATTAAAAGAAAACTGGGGAAACTGAGATTTTTCAGAAGGTAATCTAGCTTTATTTTGATTCCATAGACCTCTAATCTCATGTTTAGAAGATAAGAACCACCTTCATGCTTTCCTGAAGCAATATGTGAAGAAGAAACCTCTGTATCTTCTGGATACTTAGAATTTGGAGCACACAGCACTGGGTTGCCAATCTTTGTCAAATCCGTTTGCTTTTCCAATAAATGAGGACCTTCTTGGTTGGCCCTATGCATTGTTCTCATGCTACCAGACAAAGCCGGAAAATGCTCCATTTGACTACAACTTGGAACCACGTTAAAGTTAGTCAGTTCACCACTTTTAATTGGAAGACCATCTGATGGTTCAGCCTTGGTCATTTTCCCCTTCCTTGTATTAACATTATTTCGGGGATCAAGTTGAGAAGGAATGTCAACATGCAGTTCCACAGGTGATGATGTATCCCCCCTCTTTCTCTTTGAGGTAGCTTTCTTACCATCTTTTTGATTCACCTGTTTGTCCCGATTAGCAGTATCACGTCTATCTTGTGACTGTGAGTTAGCAGACCTAGAGTCCAAACTAGATGGACTTTCTTGATCAAAAGACTGACTACTCCTCTGAGCCACAGATCCTTGATAATAATCAGGTGCTCCACTACTTGGGGCAACTGGTGGCCGGCCAGAAGCAAAGGAGTCCATTTTGGGCATCTCATTGTCAGCCAAGCCCACTCTGGAATCCTTAGCGACACCTACTGCCCGTGAAGATCCTGCACAAATTACCAAACACTCACATCATAACCTCTGGAAAATTTATCATGAACTTTCTTTCTGCAATATGCAAACATGTAAGACTACCTATTTGAGCACCACCAGACAAAGGAAGACGGGATGACCTCAATGCTTCAATATCAGGACCATGTTGATTGATGACAGTCTCCATTGCCCTATAACAGACAAGATTAAGTTGGTGGGAAAGGCAATATGCATATAGGGAAAGATTGGGGCAGATTATCAACATTAACAAACTAAAGGTCTAGTGCTAAGAATGATAAGGTATAGGCCTCACTACAATCTTCTAGGCACCACAAAGAAAATTGACAGTAAGATGGTCTACAAGATGATCAATGCTTTGAGATTTAAGATCATCCATTTGCAAAGTCTGTCAAGAATGAACTATCCTAATAGCTTAAGCTATTAGATGGAAACAATTGAATGGTTTCATAACTTTAACACACCTCCTCACACAAGAGCCCTTTTTGGCCTTGAAGCGTGAACAAAGCACAGAACCACTTTTACCTTGTACTGAAATTCAACTAAATTATGAAGAATGAGGACAGCAAGGATTGAATTCTGCCCACTTGGTTATAGAGTTTCTGATACCATGTCAAGAACCAACTATCCTAAAAGCTTAAGTGCCGTTAGGTGGAAAAACTTCAATGGTTTAAATCTTTCACACAGACAATCAAATCAATATATTCATGTAAAATGTAGCCCTCAGCTTCATGCATATAATTCAAGCCCATTAACTTAAAGCAACTAAACAAGCCGAACCATTCATCTGTTTGAAAAGAGGCTCCAAAACCCAACAAATATTCATTATCTTCCATCCAATCTCACAAACAACTGAACAAGCCATTCCCATAATTATTTTATTTTCCATCACATGCATGCCAGTGCTGGTTAATATCCTAACTACCATAAGCAGAGGAGTTCAAATATAACCATATGTCCTCATAAAGTCAATCAGGATCAGATGTTCAATTTTGTTATCATAGCTCACTCTTATGCCCATAAAAAAATTATCATGGTTTTCAAAATAAATCTCAAGAGAAAAGGGGCTCAATAATGGAATAACTATATATGCACATGTTTGAGCACTATGTTGCATATATTTTACCTTGATATCACTTGATATGGCATTGAATGTTCCTTCCCACTTGATTTCATGTGTTGCAATATCTGAAACACTCATCAAGTTAATCACAAGCATACTCGTCCTATAAAAGGAATTAAGGAGTAAAAAAGAACAATTAAAGAAATTCATTTAAGAGAAAACTACACGCACCACATGGAGTTTAGTAGCCAACTTGGCTGGCTCATCTTTAGAATCTTGGATGAGTTTATGCAAAAACTTTGCTGCCTCCAACTCAACATTATGTGAAGAACCCATCAAATTTGACCTGTGGCACACAAGAAAAAGCCAATATTGTCATATCAAGATAAACTTGGACTTGCTATAACCTTTGGATACTCTAAATGTAAATCTAAGCTAATTATTAGAACCAATTTACAATGATGGTATAACCCAACTCAATGCAAAGACTTAGAATTCCAATATCCAATAGCACCCATTTAAAGCAGGGCAAGCTTTTATACTAGCCTCCATCACACTCCCACATAAACTGTGTAGAATGCTACTCCAAAATTTGTGAAGGCACCGTAAAACTCAAAGTACCTAACAGAGATGGACAGTTACTGCTTAGCTATGCATCCTCTAGAGATCTCAACATGTTTCCAGAAAATAAAAGGAAAAACATTAATGGAAACATGGGGGAAAGAAAAAAAATGTGCGTATTTTAGTATCTGAGACTGCAATCAAAAGCTATATCACTATATCAAGGGATATGTCCACGAAAAAACAAAAATTCCATGACAGCTTCCAACTTTTTACTTTCTCTCCTGTAGCCTACCTTAAACTTTTCAAAACCAAATAATAATTGCTCATCCACTGATCTATTAACACATAGATTAACCCCATTTCCTTTATCATTCCACAATAATAAAAAAGAAAACCCCACAAAGAAAAATCCTGTCTTTTTGTGAAAACCATAGGAAAAAAAAACACTTCATTCAAACTCTGACCCACAAAGGAGCCTAAAAACTTTGATTTCTGTGAGTGCACAAGCATAACAACACGCAAAGAGAGGAAATGCCAGCTGAAGCAGCTGCAATTGGGAAGGAAAAGTCAAACCTAGAAAAAAAATTTTGGAAAACCGAAGAGTGTGGCGAAGATTACAATGTGAAAATTGATGGAAATGGTTTTTGGAAGAAAAAGGAAGAGAAAGCTGTGGCTTCAATTGGAAACGTAGAGACACTGCGAAAATGAAAGAGGATTACCTAATCGGAGATCAAGACGAGTACACTACACAATCCCCATTCCCCAACAAGCGAAGCTAGCGAGTCAGCTACATAGAGAGAGAGAGAGAGAGAGAGAGAGAGAGAGAGAGATGAAAATGAAGCTCGCTCTTCTTCCCTTTGCATCAGCATCAGAGTGAGAACCCCCAAAAGCAGTCCTCAGCGTCGCACGTGCTTGACCCTTTTTCGTGTGAATTCAGCGTTTGCTTCACCTCGTTTTGCCTTCTTGTTTGTTTGTTTTTTCACACAAAAAAATAAAATGAAGGCCTCGTTTAGTCTTTTTATTTTAAAATCTATTCAGTTGTGAAATTTTAATTATTTTAATAATTAATTATTATATAAACATATATTTGAGATAGTTATAAAAATAAATTATTTAAATAATTAATTATTATATAAAAATATTTTGTTATAATTAATTATAAAAAAAATTATGTTTAGATATGTTAATTAAAAAATAATTTTAAATTAATCTATTTCATTTAGATGATATAAAATAATCATTTTTACTCATTAAATTATTAAAATAGATATAAAATAATTAAAAAATATTTAATTTATTAAAAAATTATTTAATTAAAGATAAAATGATATTTATATCTTACTATTAGGAATAATCCTAATAATTTTTATGAAAACAACTCAAATTTGAGCTTTTGTTACAACAGCTTTTATCTCCCTAAATAAGTTGTTGATTTTTTCATTAGAACAACCCAAACACGTTGTTGGTTGTTAGTAGTAGCTTAAATGTTGAAAAAAAGCTGTGGGTTTAGTTTTTAGAGTGTGTTTAGTAAAAATTAAATTAGTTTTTTTTAGCTTTTTTGGGAAAAAAAACTATTGTAATAGTATTTAATCATATTTAACAAAATCAATTTTAGCTTTTACATGAAATTTAATGAAAGACATTTCAGAAAAAGTAGCATATCTTTAAAACTTATGATTAACTTATAAATTATTAAATTACATTTTGATATGTAAATATTATTTTATTCTCAATTAAATAATTTTTTTAATCATTTTATACTTATTTTAATAATTTCATACATAAAAATGATTTTTTTGGCTTTTTTACTAAAAACTATTAAAAACTATTTATCAAAATGCCATTTTTTTAACTATTTACCAAATTGTCATTTTTTAACTATTTACCAAATTGCCCTTTTTTTAACTCTTTAAAAAAATAATTTTTTTAAACTATATCTAAATAACTAATGCTTTTTGGTGACGTGGCATCTTTTAATGTTCTGGCCAAGGGATCTGCTAAAATAATTTCCACGTAATTAATTGCTTTTGCATACTAGTATGGTATTAAAATTAAATAATTAAATAAAAATTAATTAAAATACTTAATAATATTTATAAACGTTTATTAATGAATTCATATTAATTACGAGAATAAAATATATAATATAAAATAAAAAAAGTGACAAATTGAGTATGTTAATAATATTGAATATTATTTTAGTTATTATGAAGATTTATTAATTAATAACACATATGTTTATTTTTTGTTATTTTTAAAAAAAATTCAATTTATTGATCAATTTAAAAAAGCGATTGAGGTATTATTATTTGCTTTTAATTGTCTTTATAAGATTTTTAATAAATTTAAAAACAATCTAATCAAATGATGCGTACATATCTTATTATTGAAGTTATTGAATATATTTATTTATTTTGACACAAATAATTTAAACAACATATAATAAAAATTAAATGGTATATCAACAGAGAGATTGTCACTTAAATGAATTTTTAGGATGATAGTGAGTAAGATTCGTCAACTAATCCCTATCTCAAATTTTTAGTAATTCGAATTAGTAAAAATTTAATGAGTTTCTTGTTGGATCTCCCCAAAGCAATGATCAATACAACCAGCTTACCACAATATTTAATAAAATCCAAAACAGTCCATATATAGTGTAATCTAATTAGGGTTGATTATATTCTCATAGTATTTTACACAAAATCAATAAATATATTCTCTAAATGTCAATGAGATGGGCAACGGTGGCCAATGGTTCGGAAGAGGGACACGTTGATTGGTATGTTGGTGGGTAAGGATATGGTGGGTAACCCCGTGGTGGGTAAGGATATGAGGGTAATACGGTGAGTAAGGGTATGGTGGGTATGGTGGGTAATATGCGGGTGGTGGGCGAGAAAGTAGTAGGATTATGTAGCGGCGGTAGCAGCGGTGGGATTTGTGTCGTATCTTTGGCAAGTAAGTGGAGTCCTCGGGATGTCGAAGTTGTCCGACCGCTCGCTAATCCTCTCCTCCGTCTACGCCGCGTTCCTGTTGGCTCGACTCCTCGGGCGGCCACGAAATGTCGTCTGTGGTGGAGCTAGACGGCAAGCTTCCATCGTAATGCGGTCATGCTCCCGCATAATTTGTGTAATTCGGTAGTTGAGTTTGAGCAAATAAAAAATAAACATACACAATTTATGTCATTATACTTTGAATACAAAATTTTCACTAACAAATTAGTAAAAAGCTTTATTCCCGATAGATGCGCTTGTGGGAAAATCCAGCGTTAATTCTTTTAATGCAAACCAATGGGACTCCCAAAACGACTATCCCAGGTTATATAAACGGCATGTGTGGCCAATCATAAACTAAAGGGCCGGTCGGGCGCACGCATGACGCGGTGCCGGTGCCACTCGACAATATGGAAACATATTTTAGCTATGTCCCTAAATTATTGCTTTGCCACCGCTTTCCGTGTATGGTTGCCATATAAATCGAAAAATGAGATGCAAAACATTAAGACGGCATATGCATAAGAAAATATATCAAAGGAATGTAAACAAAGACATACCTCATCGTTCTTCAACTTCGAAGAATCGACGATAATATGAAAGGACGCCAATCACGGTATCACTCAATACTTTATGCTTATACTTTTGGTAAATGAAAGTATTAGTAAGTATTTTTATTAACAAAGCATGTCATGAAAGTAATGTAAAAATATGAAATGAAATTTATAGTTGACCACGACCGACATCGTAAAACACATCGGGCTCATCATGGTCGGCTAAAAGGGCTTAAGATGCATGCACTCCGATCTTACTTTACAAAGCTCTCTATCAGTACGCCAAAATGCAGACCCCAACTATCCGTCAAATGCAAGAAAGTCCTCCAACAATGGGAGGAACATCAAGTGCACGAGCTTACCCGAATGATCGGGGCATAAGAAACCCCAAGCAAACGAAGTATGTAATGTCGTGCACGCCGTTGCACGTACTCATCATCATCGTCCTTAAGGGACGTAGTAACACTCGGTTGCCACGGGTATGTCATGTCAATGCGTGCCCCGGCTACGACGAGGGAGTCTCATCAATCCCTAACAACCGAGCGCACAAATGCGTAACGCCGGTGATGTTGGGAAGACCCGATATCATTCCGATATCCTCCAACGTAATGGTGCACCCTTCGGCATGTGAAATGTATGCGTCTGCGGGCGCCATTCTCCAACGGATCGAGTGATCAATTTGGGCAACTCCCAAAAACCGAAGATAAGGAATAATCGGAGCGGGGGGTCCATATGTTTCGTCTTCGAGCACGTCTAACACGCAGTGTGTCGGTCCTCGTGTCCCGCCATACATGCTTTGGGAAACATGGTACTCCCTGCAACTCCAAAATCGGCCGTCCTCTGTCCGGGTTTACACGAATGCCATCTGTCAATTTTAGTATGATCCTATTATTTTTATAATAAAATATGATATAACCATATGATAACTATACAAGAATATAATATGGAATAATTAAAGATAACACTTAATCAACTAACATATATAAGAGAATAGTATTCGAATACAACATAGATTGGTGATACAAAACAATACAACTCGTAAATACATATCATTACTAATACAAGATTAAAAAATGAAAATAGGTCCGAGATCAACTAGATGGGCGCAGCTTGATGGCCCGGCTCCATCATCCCGCAAGGAACTCGATCCGCCGAGCACGACAAGTACGAGAATTATGTCCACGTTGATGGCATCTTGTACACGTACTAATCCATCTCATTCCTAAGTCGGGTTGATTTTGGTCGACCTTTGGATCTAAGCAATGCACGTGGTGGCACCAAAGTGGCGTCGGGAGCTGAGCCACCATGGTTCACCGACCGATTCAAAGTCAAACTCATAGGCCCTATAAATGCTTTCCATCCTGTAAACCCTATGAACAAGTTCGAATGGGTCAATTCGCCACCGAAGCACACGCAAGAAGCGCATGCGAGCAAGGATAATGCAATGCTTGAAACACCCCACAAATCACCGCCTTTTCCCGTGGTTCAAAGTATAAGAAAGTCCACCCCGTTGTGTTATAGGATTAAAAGCCTCTTCAACCATGAACCTTGTGTTCTCTCTATCTGTACCGACGAACTTGGTGTGAATACCTTTGCCAGGTTTACTCTCCGTGCTTCAATAAGTCATCACTCCAGATCTGGTTAAATTAATGGGAATAACAATATCAAACCATAAATAGATGCACGTGTGAACAACAATGTGTTTGTGGTTGTACTTAATATTGTAAAACAATATCAAACCTGGTTCAATGTCGTCAATTTCGAATTTGCCTCGTCCTTTCGGTTGACGAAGTATTCTAAACTTCGTATATGTCAATTGAACCAATGCGCTTATAGGTAGATTTACAATTACCCTTCAACACTCCATTAATGCACTCGACAAATTGGTAGTCATATGAAATCTGCGACCACCATCATACGCCAAACTCCATTTTTCTTTTGGAATTCCGTTAATCAATTTGCCATCTCCGTTGTAACTTTAAGCTTCTCTAGCCTAGCATCAAACTTTATCGCGATTGGTTCATACCCGATACATCGAATAATTTGGGTTAGTATTACAACCTAACTATTATTAGCGACAAAAATTACAACACAAAGAGAAATGTAAAGTACTGTGTTAATCAAAAATCTTTTCAACTCCTTGTTCTGAAATTTGGAGTTAAAATTGGAACCAATATGCCGTATGCAGAAGACATGATATGCATTCGAGGTCGCCATCCAAGATTTTCATTTGCCACCGATTGTAAGATGCCTCGATGTCGATCGAGATCAAACACAAGCCCTCTTGTTGGGTTACATGCAATCTCAAGTGGGCTAAGAACCAACTCAAGCATCCTTTGTCTCCCCTCCACAATGGCAAATGCAATAGGCGGAGGTTTTCTGTCTTCATCTTGAGTTGTTGCAATCAACAACTTATGGCGATACTTGCCATACAAATGAGTGGCATCAATCGAATGATGGGCTTACAATATCGGAAGCCAACCACACATGGTCTAAATGTCCGAGAATAACCGACAAAAGACTCTTTTTGAACGATCGAGTCGGTTATTCACAAAACATTCCTCGTCTTGCAACTCCACCACTTGCCTTCCATGTCTCTCTCGTATGGCCGCTAGTCATCCGGGCAACACCTCATAAGATTTGTCCCATCCCCAAACACATTCACAATAGCCATTTGTTTTGCCTTCCAAGCCTTTCGATATGAAACTTGGTAACCAAATTGACTTCGAATCCGTTCAATAATTAATGATACGGGTGCATCGGGTTTTGTTCTGACTAACTCCAAAATGCAAGAGCAGATCAAACGAGAGTCCAACTTCCGGTGATCTAATGACATAGATGGGCTTACGAAATGAGGTCCATTATATTTTGTAATCTGCCACGTATTCGACCTCCTGCTTTGTATGGCTCTAAGTCTCCAACTACAACCTTCGTCGAAGTTAGGGCATTTGGCAGTGAATCTTCGTGAATCAGAGTCTTCAATATTGTACTCTTGATGCCTGTGAATGGAATATTGTTTGAGAGCTAACTTCACGAATCTTTTGATGGAAATTGCAAGCCAACATAGAATTCATCACCCATGCTCCAAGTCCCACGAGTGTCTAACTCGGGCAAGTTATCGGGATTATCCAATGCATCCCGTTAATTTGAGAAAACGAGGGCATGGTGGCACAAACACGGATTCACTTGCAGGAGGCATAAATATGGATTGAGGAGCAATCGCCAAAGGAACACTAAATTTTGTTCGGCATCAAAGTTTTACGCCTCTATGTCGGTGTCAAATCGAATCGCCCTCGGAACTTGTTCTTCGTCTTCACTTGACTCCCATAAAATCTCGACAAGTGGGTTATCAAGTTCAACCATTGCACCACCAATAAGGATCATATTGCATGACTCAACTTGATTAGACGGACCAACTTGAGATTCGGTTTCACCAGGGAGCTTCAACGATGCTCTTCTTGCCCACTTGTTTCTACCTCCACATACAACTCCATAGATGCCATGTTCGGAGTTTGACGAAAGAATCTATCATGTACTTTAGATCATCATCATCTTCTATTGGAAGCCTACCCATCTCCACGGATTGAAGCATCGGACACCGATAACAACTTTTGACACATGTTGGTTTGCTTGAAGCCTCAACTTTGAATGGATCTTAGTTTTCAACCCATCCAAAGTCATGTCTACTGTGATCACAATAGGCCAGGAGGAGGACCTCGATACATGACACCCTTTCACCATCATACATTGTCCCATTAAAGTAAATATGCACATTTAGCGATTTTGTCATGTTAACTCCAATTACGAACAATAACAATTCAACACATTTGTAGAGATTAAACATCAATTACAATATTCAATACGATTATTTATGTAAAAAAAAAAATCTAAACTCGAATATCTTGAATTAAGCTACATTTACTAATGTAAATCATGTCAAAGATATATATCCTACTAGATTACCTATAAATTAATTATCTATATAATTTAAATTACATATCATACAACTTCATTATTCATTAGTCAATACAAATATTAAACTATAATAATAATACATTATAACTAACACTAACTTAGTAAAAAAGTAATCAATAAATAATAATTAAACTATTTAACTATTGAAAGAAATACTTACGATATAATTTAAAGTACAAACAATGATCCCGATATACTTCTCGTAAGAATTGAGAGACTTCAGAGTGTTTAGAGAAAGAAATTTGTAGAGAGATAGTGAGAATTTAGGAAAATGTGAGAATGTCACGCACGGGGAAGGGGTGTGGGAATATATACTAGGGTTACGCCACCCTTGTTGGCGTTTTATACTTTGATTACGCCATCAAGGGTGGCGTTTTTGGTTCCAGGGCCAACCAGGATGCGCCGTAGGATGGCGCATCCACGTAGGTCTTGCGCGCCAGCGTGTTGGCGCAACCTACGTGGATGCGCCATCCTACGTGGCGCATCCTGGTTGGCCGAAAATCATTAAAAATGCCACGTCGGCCAAAAAAGTGGCAGTTTGGTATATAGTTTCAAAACAGTGGCATTTTGGTAAATAGTTAAAAAAAGGGCAATTTGGTAAATAGTTAAAAAAATGGCAATTTGATAAATAGTTAAAAAAAATGGCATTTTAATAAATAGTTTTACTAATAGTGGCAGTTTAGTAAAAAAGCCTGATTTTTTTATACCATCCAAATGAATCAAATTAGCTTAAAATCACTTTTCAATTAATGTGTCAAAACATAAAAAATGAATCAATTATAATTGATTATAATAAAAAACTTTTATACAATAATCAATTATTGAAATAATCAGGTTTTCATAGTTTTTCAAACACACACTTAAGCTGAACCAAACATGCTATAAAAGTTTTTTGTTATAATCGATTATAATTGAATCAATTTTATGTTTGAATATATTAACTTAAAAATAATTTTAAACTAATCTATTTCATTTAGATAGTATAAAAAAGAATCACTTTTATGCATTAAATTATTTAAATAGGTATAAAATTATAAAAAAATTATTTAATTGAGAACAAAATGGTATTTACATCTTAAAAATGTAAGAAATAATCTATAAACTAGAATCATAAATTTCAATCTTTACCATTATAAAAAAAAAATTATAATGCATTGAATTTCGTATAAAATTCTGAAATTGATTTTGCCAAACATGTGAGAATTCTGTTGAAACAGCTTTTTTAGGGAAAAAATGTTTGGTTGGAAAATAATCCTAACTAAACATACTCTGAAGCTTATGATTCTAATTTATAAATTATTATTTACACTTTAATATGTAAAAATTATTTTGTTCTCAATCAAATAATTTTTTTAATCATTTTATGAGTGTGTTTGGGAAAGCTGAAAAAAATAAATTATGCTTTGATAATCGATTATTGTAAAAATCGATTATAATCAATTTATTTTTATTTGGGTATGTTTACTAAAAAGTGATTTTAAGATAATCTATTTCGTTTGGTATGTGCGAAAAAAATTATTTTTACATAGTAAATTACGAAAAAAGGTATAAAGTTATTTTGTTTATAATATTTGGTGGAAAGTCATTGGAGTCATTATGAAAAATGCTTCTCTCATTAAAACATAGTTAAAAATTCTATATAAAAATAAAAGTTATTTATGAAAAACATTCAATACTATGAAACTTTGTGCTAAAATAGTTTTTTTATGAAAATAAATTTTTTTACAAATTAATCTAGATACCCAAACATAACTTATTTTTTATAAAATAATTTTTTTTAAAAAAAATAGCTGTATGGGAAAGAATTAATCTTTCTCAAATAAGTTCTATATCTATTTTGATAATTTAATACATAAAAATAATTTTTTTATATCATCTAAATAAAACAGATTAACTTAAAATCACTTTTTAACTAACATATTCAAACATAAAACTGATTCAATTATAATCGATTATAACAAAATATTTTTATACAATAATTAATTATTAAAATAATCAAATTTTCATAAATATTCCAAACACACTTTATTTGCAGGAATCACACTTTATAACTCTTTTGTGTCTTGATTTTGGTTTTTGTGAGCGGTGAAATATTTTTATTCTGTAGCAAGTCATCTATCTCTTTGTGGAATCGGTAAACTCCCCATCCTTTTTTCTCAATAGGGTGTTATGTCCCAAACTTTGCAATATGATGCTTTTAAATTTAATAATGTAAATCAATTGTTGATATTGTGATATTAAGAGCCATTACTTCGCAAACTGTAATCTTTGAGCATCCTTGATGTGAATATGCGGATTAGTACATCTCATTAAGCATGTAAATATAGGTTGCATGAGCTAATTGCCTAACTGTAATAAAATGTAGGCTTTGTGCAATGGCCATTTTTCACATTTTTCGTTTCTGCCTTTAAAATCTCTTTTCCTCCCAAAACCACACTTGCATGTCCATACATTAATTAGTACGGTTAGGCGTAATTTGATCACATGTAATTATCGTAACATTGGTTTTATTCAGGTTCCATCTTTGATTCATGGGGTAGTTGCTGCATAAATGTTGTCTTCCTTATCTTTTACTTATTTATCTATTCTTATTAGCGCATATATTGGTGTACAATGTTAATAAAAATAAAAATAAAAACTTGAGTTAATATATATATATATATATATATATATATATATTGGTGTACAACAACAAAACATGTATCATTGTTGGATTAGGACAGAGATGGGGAAAATGGTTACATAAAAATCTCTACTGCGATTATGCATTTCAAAATTTCATTTGTACTTTTAATAATTTTATTGTTCATGTGTTTGGAAATACTAGAATATCAAATGGTTGTTTGTAATTGTTATGAAGAGATACATTTAAGATTTGTTTGGTGCATTATCCTTTGAAGATCCATTTTATGTATTATGCAAGTTTTTTATTCATTTTCCTATTATTATATTTTTTATATAATAAAAGATAAAATTTTAAAAATAACATTTAAAATTTTGCTTGCAAATAATCCATTAATAATATTTTGATAACTATTTTGTATTAAAAATTATTAGACAAACAGAATTTTTTTGTCATAATTGTTGATAAAATAATGTAACATACTTATTAATTATTAAATAAATATTTTTTATCATTTTATTTCATTCAACAATGATATTTTAATTATGTTAATTTTTAGTGTCTAGTATTACTTTTTTGTATTTGAATTGACTATAACTTTATAAGGCTCTGTTTAACTTGAATATTTTTTGTAAGAAATTTCGAAAGAAATTAAAATGTAGGAGATTTAGAGCATGTTTGGAAATATTTATATTAACTTTTTTCAACTTTAAAAAAAAAACTGTTTCAATAGTATTATAATATGTTTGGCAAAATTAACTTCAACTTTTACATGAAATTCAATACGTAATATTTTTTTTCATAATGTTGAAGATTGTGAGCATGTTTAGGAATGATTCAAACAACTTATTTTTAGTAAAAAGCTGTTTGAACAACATTATCATATGTTTGACAACATCAACTTCAGTTTTTATACGAAATTCAATACATTATAAAAGTTTTTTTAAGCTTTTGTCATAATTTTAAACATTGAGTGTGTATTTGGGATAGTTGTGAAAACTTGATTATTTCAATAATCGATTATTGTATAAAAGTTTTTTGTTATAATCGATTATAATAGAATCAGTTTTATTTTTGGATATGTTAGCTGAAATTGATTTTAAACTAATCTGTTTTATTTGAATGAAATAAAAAAGAGTCATTTTTATGTATTAAATTACTAAAATATGTATAGAATAATTAAAAAAGTTATTTGATTAAAAATAAAATGGTATTTACATCTCAAAGTATAAGAATAATCTATAACCCTGTGTTTGGATGTTTTTTCATTAATGGAACGAAATGGAATAGGTAAGAATGGACTGAAAAATAAAGGGAAGGAATGAAACAAATTTATCATTCTCTTTGTTTTGAAGTTTCATTAACGAAACGAAACAGAACTTCATTATCCATGTGTTCCCCCCATTTCACCTCAATTTTGGTGGTAACAAAAGTTAGGCATTTGAGGAGAAGAAAGGGAAAATAATTCTCCATGTGTTCTATTCCGTTCCCATTGTTAGAAATTAATTCTTTAATTTTTTAATATTTAAAACAAATTGTAGATGCATACAACCTAGAACAAAACATCATAAGGCTTAGGATCTACATCATGCTAGATTATCAAGGATTCTTGGATTTTCATAAATACTTGGATCCATAGCTATTGATCACCAACTGTTGTGCAATCTTTGCGGCAATCAATCACGAACAAGGGGGTGGTTTGTGATCTTCCTCAACCAAATTGCCTTAACTCTTCAATGGGACCGTCGTCTCTCTTCCAGATGAGGAGAAGGAAAATTGTGTTATGATTTGGTATATTGGGGACCATAACAGTTTCTGACGTATATTAACCAATTAAGGTTCTCATAATCCCCCAATGGGCTAATATCGTATCTACTCATTAAGCCCACATCAAGTTGTGAAATCTACGAGCTCACTAAATTAGATCACTTAATAACAAGCCCAATAATTTAAATAGCTAATATAATTGTCAATTAAATATAATGCCTAACATTAATTAGAAACGTAAATTTCCTAACAATCTCCCACTTGGACTTCATACTATTCCTGAAACAATTATACTACAAATTCTTTAGGCGCGCATCCGTATGTTATTTATCTTTAGACTTCTCCTTAATACAATCTGGTCCATCTCATATATTAGTTATGGAACCACTGCAGCTTTTATCACAATTAAGCATAACTAAACCACATTGATCACCATAGCAATATTCTTAATGACATAGATCAAATATGGATGAGTAGTGTGGAAATTACATGCAATGTGATCTCAGACATGCCTATTTCCAACTGGTCATTCTTTAGTCCTTAGTGAGATCAATCCAAAGTCCTTAAATGCAACATTAACGTTGCATATACAAAGCATAAACAAGTTCAAAAATAGAATTATAAATCATCAACTTTATTCTGCATAAAATCAAATAACACAATGTCAAAAGTAAAACATAGAACATAAAAAGACTCTCATTAAACTAAGGTACCCTCACGAATAACACTCATATGAGTAGTATGCTCATGAAAAACCTTAGGTGTCAAGCCCTTAGTTAATGGATTAGCTAGCATAAAATTTGTCCATGTATGTTCTATAAAAATTTGTCTATCCTGAACTCTTTCCTTAACAACTAGAAACTCGATGTCGATAAATTTTGACTTCGTCGAGCTCCTATTGTTGTTGGAGTAAAGAACTACTGAGTTATTGTCACAATAAATCTTCAACGGTCTGTCAATGTCATCAACCACAGGCAAACTAGTGACAAAGTTCCACAGTTATATCCCATGGTTAGACATCTCATAACAAGCTATGAACTCCGCTGCCATGGTCGAAGAAGCTATAAGAGTCTGTTTAGAAGACTTCCATGAGATAGCTCCTCTAGCCAACACATAGATGTAGCCTGATGTGGAGCGCCTGCTATCTTGACATCTCGCAAAATCGGAGTCATAGAACCCGGCGATCTCTAAACTGTTAGATCTCCGATAAGTGAGCATGTAGTATTTTATTCTCTTCAAATAACGCATCACGCATTTGGCCGCTTTCCAATGCTGCATACCAGGATTGCTCAAATATCTTCTCAAATCTCCCACTGTAAATGCTATGTCAGGATGAGTACAAACTTAAGCGTACATTAGACTCCTATCGCTGATGAATAGGAAATCTTCTGCATTTCTTTCATTTCAAAATCATTATTGGGGCATTGTTTGAGACTAAATTTGTCTCCTTTAGTAATGGGTGTGTCTCCTGGTTTACTATATTTCATGGCGAATCTATTTAAGACTTTATCGATATAGCTCTTTTGTGACAACCTAAGGATACCTCGAGAGCGATCTCTTAGTATCTGAATACCCAATACAAAAGAGGCGTCCCCAAGATCTTTCATCTCGAAATTATTCGTTAGAAATTTCTTGGTTTCATGCAATAAGCCTATATCACTGCTAGCAAGCAGAATATCATCGACATATAATACCAGGAAGATGTATTTACTCCCATTGAACTTGTGATATACACAATCACTAACAACATTTGCCTCAAAAACACACGAGGTAATGACTTGATGGGACTTGTGATACCATTGATGGGAAGTCTATTTGAGACCATAGATGGATTTCTTTAGCTTGCATGCCATAGACTTTGGGTCACCTGACACAAAGTTTTATGGTTGTACCATATAAATCGTTTCGTCAATGTTTCCATTTAGAAACGCAGTCTTGACATCCATCTGATGTAGCTCTAAATCAAAATGAGCTACCAGTGTCATTATTGTCCTAAAGGAGTCTTTCGAGGATACTAGAGAGAAAGTCTCTTTATAGTCAATGTCTTCCTTTTGAGTAAAGCCTTTAACAACAAGACGAGCTTTATATCTCTCGACATTACCCTTTGAATCCCTCTTAGTCTTAAATATCCATTTACAACAAATGGGCTTCGCACTTTCAGGCAATTCGACAAGATCCCAAATGTTATTGTCCTTCACAGACTTCATCTCATCCTTCATGGCATCAATCCACTTTTGAGAGTTAGAACTACGCATAGCTTGACAGAAGTTGATTGGATCATCCTCTGTTAAACTAACATCATCCTCATGTTCTTGGAGAAAGGCGATGTAATCATTTGATATCGCATTTCTTCTCTCTCTAATGGATCTCCTTAATGACACTTCTTGAGGTTGTTGAGTTTGTTCTATAGGTGGTGCTTGAGGAAGAACCTTATCAATGTTGCCTTGTTCTGGAACAATGTCAGGAACAATAGCCTGAACATTATTATCTAATACTGAAACTGTTTCTTGAACAATGATAGGTACAAGGACTTAATCACTGTCAATAACAGGTTCTACTTCAAAGACAACATTCCTTATATTTCTTTCCCCTTCAAACTCAAAGAAATCTCGCATTTCTCATTTCAAAAAAGGATCTTGATATGGGATTGTAAAACTTATACTCCCGAGAACGTTCAACATAACCAATGAAATAGCAACTAACCATTCTTGAGTCCAGCTTTCTTTCATGCGGCCTATAAGGCTCTGCCTCAGCTGGAAAGCCCCAAATGTGCCAGTGCCTTATGCTAGGCCTTTTGCCAGTCCAAAGCTCATAAAGGGGTTTTGGTTACTGCTTTGCTTGGTACCCTAGTAAGGATATAAACTGTGGTCTTTAAGGCTTCTCCCCAAAGTGACTCTAGCAAGGAAAAATGACTAATCATACTTCTTACCATATCCTTAAGAGTCGGTTTTGTAGTTCTGCAACACCATTCATGTTGGGTTTGCCCGGCATGGTGTATTGCGAGACAATTCCACACTCATTGAGGAAAAGTGCAAAGGGTCCTGGTCATATCTGCTATAGTATTCACCACCACGATCAGATTTGACAACCTTAATTATTTTTCCAAGTTGAAGCTCAACTTCAGCCTTGAAGGACTTGAAAACGTCTAGGGATTGAGACTTCTCATGTATTAAATATAGGTAACCGTACCTAGAGTAATCGTCTATGAATGTAATAAAGTATTGTTATTTCTAAGAAGACGTAGGGAAAGGACCATAAATATCCGTATGTATTAGTTCTAAGACATCCTTAGCTCTTTCGGCACCTAATTTCCTTATGTTTGTTCATTTTCCCTTAATACACTCAATACAGACTTGAAAGTCTGACAGATCTAAGGGTTCAAGAATTTTATCCAATACAAGTCTTTGAATTCTTTGTTTAGAGATATGGCCTAAACGCTTGTTCTATAAGGTGGCTGAATTCTCATTTAATTTTTGCTTTGTATCTTTTGAACTTGTTTGAAATATTTCATTATAGGAACTAATAATGTCAAGCATATATATATTATCAATCAAAGAATCAGAACCAACAACACATGAATTTTGATAGAGACTAACTTTATTATTTCCAAATGAATAAGAAAAACTTGATTTGTCCAAACTAGAAATAAAAATTAAATTCCTTCTAAATGACGGTGCAACAAATGTATTAAACAAATCCAAATGAAATTTAGTTTGTAATCTAAAAGTTCCTATAGCTTCTACAGCAACTTTATTGTCATCGCCCACAAAGATGAATCTTTCGTCATCACTTGGCAATTGGCTCCACAGGCTACCTTGCATAGACATACTTATATGAGTAGTAGCACTAGAATCTACCCACCAAGTATCCTTAGGTACAGAAGCTAAATTAACTTCAGAATAAACTAAAATGAGAATCTTACCTTTTTTTACATGTCAGGCGGCGTACTTGGGACACTCTTTCTTCATGTAACCTAACTTCTTGCAGAAGTAGCAAGTAAATTCCTCATCCTACTTCTTTTGTTTCTTCTGATGAGAAAAACCTTTCGTAGTATCCTTAGCTCTCTTCTTCTTATTGTTCTGAGAGGTCGAAGCCAAGTGAACACTTTATGTCTTATCTCTCTGCAGTCTCTCTTCCTCTTGCACACAGTGAGATATAAGATCATTGAGAGACCATTTGTCTTTCTGAATGTTATAACTCACCTTGAATTGCCCCAAGTGTGTAGGAAGAGATATCAAAACCAAGTACACAAGTAAGTCCTCAGATAACTCTAACTTGAGTGACTTGAGCTTTGATGCAAGTTTAGACATTTCCATAATGCACTCCTATATGTTCCCTTTGCCCTTATATTTCATTGAGACGAGTTTGACCAAAAGGTTACTCGCCTCCGACTTTTCATTATTGGCAAAATATTAGTCAATTTCCTTAAAGAACTTCTTGGCATTTTTGCTTTTAGCAATAAAGCCCTGAAATGCTTCCGGAATGGAGCACTTCATGATCATCAAGCACATTCAATTAGAACGATCCCACTTCTCAATTTTAACCTCATCACGGTTTTCCAGAATAGGAGTGGGTCGCTTCGTCCTAAGTGTCAGATCTAAATCCATACAGCCGAGAATTATTTCCACGGCTTCTTTCCAGGCTTCGAAATTTGTCCCATTCAACATTTAGATGGTATTGACTTGAGCAGAAATATTTACAGTACTAGCAATAGAAACTTGATAGAGAACAAAATAAACAAATATATTCACATAAATAAGCACGTCAATAAAAAAAAGACATGAACAATTATCCAGAATTGAGAATCCATCACAAGATACCTAGCACAACATTAATTTCTAGTATTTGGACAGAGAAATTAACTATAAGTGGTACTCTTAATGCAATGATCAAATATTGACAATAAGTTATATCAAACAACAACCTTTATTTGGACCAACTATTGTTTACATGAAAAATAAAAACTTTATAATTGTTACATATTCAACACCGCAAGCATGTCATTATTTGGCCAAACTGTGTCTTCCTTTCTGAGCACAGTTCGCATAAATAACTTCACGCAAACATTTATGTAATTTTAATCAAATTAATTTACACAACAGGGGTTACTTTGGCAACATGTTGTTTCAATTAACTTAATTAAAAATACTAGACCAACCAAAAAAAATATTTTTTATTAGTACAGGTCACGACCGTATTACTCAATGTAATATATAAAACCAAGTGTAAATCATTCTTGGTCAAGCATTTCTTTCAAGTATAGGAAGGCATTCTTGTTGAATAAAATATATAATAAAACCAAAATATTATAGGAAGATCATAAATATCCTAACTATGCTTCGAAAAAATCACAAATCCTAATAATCTAATAACGATAACTGCTCTGATACCACTTGTAGGAAATTGATTCTTTAATTCTTTAATCTTTAAAACAAATTATAGATACATACACCCTAGAACAAAAACATCATAAGACCTAAAATCTACATCATGCTAGATTATCAAGGATTCTTGGATTTTCATAAATACCTGGATTCATAGCTATTGATCACCAACTGTTGCGGAATCTTTGCGACAATCAATCACAAACAAGGGGGTGGTTTGTGATCTTTCTCAACTAAATCGTCTTAGCTCGTCAATGGGACCATCGTCTCTCTTCTAGATTGGGAGAAGAGAAACTGTATTATGATTTGGTATATTGGGGACCATAACTGTTTTTGACGTATATTAACCAATTAGGGTTCCTATAATCCCTTAATGGGCCAATATGGTATCTACTCATTAAGCTCATATCAAGTTGTGAAGTCTACGGGCTCACTAAATTAGATCACTTAATAACAAGCTCAATAAATTAAATAGCTAATATAATTGTCAATTAAATATGATGCTCAACATTAATTAAGAAACGTAAATTTCTTAACACTCATGTATTTTAAAACTCCCAAATAAGGGAAGTTATTTCTCTTTCCCTCATTACCTATCATCAAAACATAGTGTAAGCTAGAATCGTAAGTTTTAGTGCGTGTTTGGGATAGCTGTAAAAATTAGATTATTTTAATAATCGATTATTGTATAAAAGCTTTTTATTATAATCGACTATAAGAAAAAAACGTTTTATGTTTGGATATGTTAGGTGAAAAGTGATTTTAAGCTAATCTATTTCGTTTTGATGGTATAAAAAATCAATTTTATTCACCAAATTAGCAAAATAAATATAGAATAATTAAAAATTTATTTAATTAATTAAAAAAGTTATTTGATTGAGGATAAAATGATATTTACATATTACTATTGGGAATAATCCTAACAACTTTTTTATAAAATGCTCAACCAAGAGATTCTCATCCAATAACTTTTTTATCAAGATAAAAGCTGTTGGATTTTTTCATGATAATGTCAAACATGTTGCTTTATTAAACAACAGCTTAAAAGGTGAAAAAAAATAATTGTTGGTTTAACTTTTAAGCTGAACCAAACATACTCAAAAGATAATTTTCAAGATTATTAAATTATCCTTGAAGTCATTTTTCTTTTCCTTTTAAAATAATTGTTTAATTCTTTAGGAAGTTAGAATTTTTCATGAGAAACCTTTAATCATTAATCTTTAATCTTTAAAATTATAGCACTATCCATCTACACATTCTATACACTATACCTCAACAATCAAAGATTTGGATTTATCTTTTATTACCATCTACATATAATAATTAAAATATGAATGAATCGTAAAACATGACATCATCATACAATTAATGTTTTTAATAAAGCAAACAAAACCAAATTATCAAATATTACTAAACATCATAGGTTCAGACATAATATTTAGCAATACCTTAAATTTGGGGCCTGATATCTTGCAAAATCATGTTATTTGCCAATATTAGATTAATGATAAATTTTGTGAGAAAGAAAATAGTTAATGGAAAATAAGAGACACAAAGAGGAACCTAGCTCTCTTCCATCTCAGTATCCTTGCCAATTGCCAGTCCAAGTGTCTACGATTTGGCTGGGAGATTCTCGGTCAATAAGATGTTTGTATGCTACAGATATAGTTCAATATGTGTTTTACCATAATGCTAATTGAAGACATATATTGTCAATCTAAAAGAAGGATTTAAAACACACACACAAAGTAGAAGCTCAAAATTCTTACCATCTTAGGTGAAAGCAAGAGATGAAAGGCATAAAAATTATTCTCAAAATTTGCAAGCTTGGCCATGCTACAAATAGATTTAGTGCATACTTTAGACATGCACAAAAATAAGAAAATTTTCAATACTCACATACATAATAGAAGTGAAAATGGAGGAAGAGATTTAGGAACATGGCATTATTTTTCCCTTGAAGAATGAAGAAACAATCCGTAATAGAAAGAGGAAACGTTGAGAAAGTGCGTTGCAAGGTCAAGACGCAAGGAGAATAAACGCCCAAATTGAGGAACAAGGGAAAAGTCTTCCGCGAGAAAAAGAAACAAAAATAAGGCAAAAATAAAGAAGAAAGATAGAGTGTGTGTATCAGAATTTAGGAACCTTTTAATTCAAATTTTTAATGGGAGAGAATTCAATTTTTAAATGTGAGAGAGGAGTAAAGAATTGAATTTCAATACTGGGCGAGAATGAGAGAAAATAATGAAAGCTATAGGAAAAAAACAGGGGAGAAGGTTTTTATAGAGAAAAAGGTTATATTATACTCCCTCTAAAAACCATTAAAAAGACATGAAAGGGAATTGAGCAAGAAATTTTGCTAAATGGATTGGAACCTATTTTTATATACTAATTGAATAGCTTATGACCATTTTTTTATTGATTTACTCATTAACTTTAAATTTTGGGTTGAATGCACGTTGCATCCCTAATTTATTATTACGTGTATCGATTGATTATTAAACTAGTAATATGTTAATAATAAGCATTAGTTTACAAAAAAGTATATAATCTCACATGTAAAAAAAGCATTTTTCAATCTTTAAAGGGGATGTGTAGCTCCTCATGGTATGAATTTATGTAATGTAAAATTGGCAGTTAGGTATTTACCAACAACAAAATGGTAGTCAATTTTTTTATTTTGATTTATTTTTTATTTTATTTTTGTTCAAAAAACAGTAGTTAGGTTGCAAAGTGTAAAAAGCATTAGTGTATTAGAAATAAAGCTTGAACAAGTAGGCCTCTTAATTTAGTATAGTAATATATTCATACAAGACAAACATTGAATATTTTGTTTATTTTAGTATTTTTCTTTTTATTATATGTTTGCACACTTGTTTACAGCATATTAATAAGAGTTAGCTCATTTGATCACCATCTTTCCAGGACAAATGCATGACTTTAATTTTAATTCATATAAGTCTCCTATTGTTGGGTTATTGCAAAAATATGAACTAAGCCTGAAAAGCTTACTTTAAGCGATAGTTTCCTCATCATAAATTTTTATATAAAAAAAAGTTATCACAACAATTACAAACATAATTTATTTTTTCACATCAAAACTTATAAATTTTACATTTTTAGTTTTGTACTATTAAATTATCTTTAGATAAGTGCACGAGTCATTAACTTTTTTAAAGGAATGCAAGGCTTAGCATGGTTAAAACTTAAAACATGCACTTTTAACTTGACATTAGGGTAATTATTATAATAAAAATTTTTGTACAATTAACTCTAGTTAACGTGTCAAATGTTTTGGATCCCAGATCACTAGTTTGTAAAATTATTTTATTATTTTCTCAATTTTATAATTTTTTTAATGTTAGTTAAATTAAATGAGTTAGGTTTACTTAGTATCATCCCATTAGTGTATACCAAGTTCGAGACTTGGTGCATAACTTGATTGACAAATGAACTAGCCCCATCTAACATGATATGAGATATATTACGCAAGCAACGCTAGTTTGGTTAATGATTTACCATGGTAGGTTAGACATGTCGTATTAATTTATTTATTTTTCATTTTTTTCCCTTGGTGAATTCATGTTAGTCAAGTTTGGTAGTCTTATGCATTGTTTGGATGAGAAAAGAAAATAAAAAATAAAAAATAAAATAGAGAGAAGATAAAATAAAGAGAAAAGTAAGTTTTCTCTACGTGTGTTTGGATGAAAAGAAAATTGAAAGAAAGAAAATGAAAATTGTATAAAAGAGGAATGAAAAAATATATAACTATATGAAATGACATATATGTCTTTTTATAAATGTAATAAAATATAAATATTTTTTATTTTATATATATCTAAATTAAACATATTTTTTATGCATTATATTATGTAAATAAATACATTTTATGATAAATATTAATTAAAAATTTAATTTATAAAAATCAAATTACAAATTTGATATTAAATTATTTATTTATTTGTTTGTTAAAAAATGTCCTCACTTTTTTCCCCACCCCACCAACCCCATTCACACTATTTGTCTTCTCTTCCTATTTGCCCCTTCCCCTTCTTCAGCATCGCAAACCCCAAAAAAACTCCAAAACTTAAAACTCCTACCCACTCTATGCTCTAACCATACCAGCCCCCCCCCCCCCCCCAACACACCGTCCATCCACCACCCACCAACCCCGCCCCCCACCCCATCCCTGACCATACAATCTCCAACCTTCACGCCCTTTTCATTGCCTAATCTTCTAGTGTTCTGTTTGTTTTTATTGTTTGTGTGGGGTGATCTGAAGTATGTGTTGCTATTTCGGTAATGATAGAGAGGGTAAAAATGTAATTTTCTTGTCAGCCACGGTTCTTGCTGTTTTCTTCACTCATTTGCCAAGAAAAATTTCATGTGAACCCCACCAATAATTATTTCCTGTTTTCTCTCCATAACCAAACGGGAGAAAATGTTAAAATATACCCATTTTCTCTCCCCTCATTTTCTCTCCAACCAAACACAGGCTTAGTGAAACCACACTATTGGAATCTTATAATTTTTCTTTAACTTCTATGTTTCCAATGTTTATTTATCTTTGAGATAAAGAGTTAGATTATAATTTTTTTACTTGTTTTTTGATAAAATTTTCACAAAAGGTTTAGATAGAGCTCTTAGTTAATTTTCACATGAATTTTTTATTTATTTATTTTTTATCACATTTGAGATAATCCTTCTTATGATTTGGTGCTCATGCCTCTATTGGACACTTTGAGGATATCTTTTGTTTGGAGTTAATATTTTTGTTTCTTTGCATATAGAAGAAAAGATATAATATTTATTTGGTTGAATAAAATTTGTTAATTAGGTCTAAATCACAAAAAAACATACGAAGTTTCAAATTTAAAAATATTATATGTACGAAAAATAATATAACTTACAATAATAATTTTAGCTACAAGTTACAATTTATGTCTCAAAAAATATTTTTTGATAATTGGCTGCTTAAATTTTTTTTTTTAAATAACTAAACTAGGTTTAAAATTATATAACATTCATGGTGGAATTACATTGATGGTAATAGAATCTTAAGGATTGACCTTGTGGTAGACAAATATGTGATGTAGAGTAGGTGTACGATCACATATTCAAATGATATCTATGTCAATTTTTTGTGGTCAGGTCACAAAAAATATCTTTATAAATTCTGTAGTTCTAATATGAATGATTTGTCTTTAATTAGATCGGGAATGTGAATTAATTGAGATACACGTAAGCTGACCAGGACACGATCTCACTGCAATAAAAAAAACTATAAATGGTAATAGAAGTAGCCACATCCCATATATCAAAAAAATTTATACATGTTTGATTAGAAATACAGTAAAATAATTATAATAATATTATATATTTAATTTAAATTATCTACACCTCCAAAGTCTTTACTTTAGTGTTGTCCTGATGCATTACTATCAAATTTTAATAACACAACATGCTTGAATTAAATTAATTTTAGGAAAATAATATTTATTTTAAAAAAATCATAATTTTTTTAATTATAAACTATTTTAAACACAAAATAAACTAATTCAAATACACACTATTAAATTATTGAGTCAGAATTATCTATTAACAAATTAATTGCCATGTAGAACTTTTTATGAGAAATTTGATGATTTTACATGATATAGACTAATTAAAGAATACAAAACTTTATACATCTATTCGAAAAAATCCATATCCATATTTTAGAAATTCACAGTAACAAGCATATATTCTTCAACCATTCAAATTGCAACTTACCAATTTTGTCTAAATTTCCATTTTAGTCTTCACTCAACAATTATAAAAAAGTAATTTGATTACATTAAAACAACTATTTAATAAACAATGTTTATATATGCACATCATTTTTGTATATTATTTTTAGTTAATAGTGTATATTATGTGATTAACGAGGCTAATAATCGATTCATAAAGTATGTTAGCACAAATTTTTTTTAATAAAACAATTACATTATTAGTTACCAACAGATTATCAGGCACTAATGTGCATGTTAATCGGCATTTTTATTTTTGTCATGTAATTATAATATATACAATATTTATATTTTATTGTATATATTACAAATATATTACAATATTATAGCATGCCAAGCAGAGTGAAAGAGCAGTTATTTTTGACATGAAGTAGATTTGCAGTTTTGCAGTTACAGATCGAAAGTAGGGTGAGATATATAAAGCAGTTTTATTTTATTTAAAACTTTTACCCTTATTAATTTGTGTGTTTGAGTGACAAATGGAGTAAATGTTAGGAAAAAATTTAGGTAAAGTTTTTTATATATTTGTGGTTTTTTTTAATAAAAATATAATATGTGTATATTTTTTTATAACTCATTAATGAAAATTTAAAAAATGATGATTAAGTGGTTAAAAACCAAGACATATGTTATATTTTATTAGAAAATATAACACATGTCATATTTTTATTAGAGAAAAGCACTACAAATTACCTAAGTAAGTTTACTTAAGTTTTGTCCTATTGACATTTCAGGTAATAAAAGGTTGGATATTAAGGATGAATCTGGTAAACTTAAGTGTGTGTTTTGGATAACTGTAAAAATTTAATTATTTCAATAATTGATTATTGTATAAAAACTTTTTGTTATAATCGATTATAATATAATCAATTTTATGTTTGAATATGTTAGTTAAAAAGTGATTTTAAACTAATCTGTTTTGTTTGGATGGTATAAAAAATTGTTTTTATGTATTAAATCATCAAAATAAGTATAGAATGATTAAAAAAGTTATTTGATTGAAGATAAAATGATATTTGCATCTCAGAGTATAATAAATAATCTAAAAGTTAGAATCATAAGTTTTAATCTTCAACATTATGAAAAAAAGTTTTTATAATATATTAAATTTAAGTATAAAAGTTAAAACTGATTTTGCTAAATATATAAAAATACTTTTAAAATAGTTTTTAAGGGGAAAAAAAAGTTGTTTGGTTGGGAAATAATCCCAACCAAACATGCTCTAAGATGGATACTATACTTGTCTACCGCTAATAATAAATCTATAATCTATAATTTATAATATATACAAAGCAAAACTATTTGCAAGAACCACAAAAAAAAGGGACAGGTGTCATTCCCTCATGCAAAAATTTTCCGCCCAACTTTTCAAGGGCATTTTCATTTGAAACTTTTCCTGTCTCAGGCAATTATCTTTGAAGCTTTCAACTATCTCATTTATACAAATTTACTAATTAACCCTGTATTCATCTCTAATCAGAAGACATAAATTAATGACAATAAATACTACATCTAATATTAGTCAAATCATTTTAAAATTTGAAATTCCCTCCAAATTTAATTACACCCAATATTTCACATCTCTTTTCCTTAAAGATGCCAATTATTACCAACTAATATGTCTTAACCAATTATTGAACCAATCAGCTTCAAGAATCAATTAATGCCTCAAACAATTCAAACTTCCTCTTTCTTTGTGACGCCCTAAACAATTCAATCTTTTTCTTTTTTTGTGATCATATTTAATTGAACCAACTAATATGATGAAATTATAAATTTAAAATAAAATATTAATTTCATATTTCTCACACTCCATAAAATTATTTTATTGAATTTGTTTTTTTTATTTCATATTTTTAAAATTTTATTAACTTCTTTGCTTTAATTACTTACACATTTCTCAATCTTTCATCTCTTCATCTTTATTTTGAATTTTTATTTTATTTATGAATTTTAATCTATAATAATATATATAAAGCAAAATCATCTTCAAGATGCCAGTGCTGGAACCTACAAGTCATAGTAGGTGCCCTATTTTGTTTCCCATATCTGTGCCCCAAAAACTCAATTGAACAGATGAATTCATTCAATCCCACACGTGTGTTGCTCATCTTAATTGATTTTTTGTCATTCAAGACTTCTTCTCTCTTCACGCTTCATTAACTCTTCGTCTCCTCAATGTCAAATGTTTGCTCCTTTGCACAATGTGTTCTTGTCCCAATGAATTTGCTTCGTTTGTTTGCCTTTCATCCATTAATGTCCGATTCCCAACTGAAGCATGGTGAATGTTTTACGGCGGTAATTATTTCATGAGCAAACCATGATTTCCCCCCATTGAAGGCTATAACTATGATGGTAAGATTGTTTCATTTGTCGTGCTTTTTCACTGTTTTCCCATTCTACCAATTTGATTCATTGTATTACTTAGAATTCCTATTTTCTGAAACCTGAATGGCTCCTCCCATCGATCCTTTGGTGAAAATCTCACCCGAGAACGAGTCTTGGAGGATCAAAATTAGGGTTGTTCATTTGTGGTCCTTTCCAAACATCAATAATCCTACAATCACTAACTCCATTGAAATGGTTTTTATGGATGAATATGTACAATTCTCTGTGATTTATGTTTTTTTATATTTCAGTATTTATAAAACTTTTTCAATATATTTTGATATAATCATTTGTATCTAAATAGGGATGCAAGATTCATGCTCATGTGAGGAAGACTTTGGTGTACAAGTTCAAGAGCCTACTTAACGAAGGTGATGTTTATGTACGTGAGTTTTTTAGAGTTGGTGAGAATAGTGATGCATTCCGAATCACGAAGCACAAATATCGTCTGAATCTTCAATATAAAACTTTTGTGAGGCCTTCATATTCTGGATTGATCCCCTTATATGGCCTGTCTTTACTAGCATTATAGGATATATTTGGTTCCAATGGCGAAATGAGGATCTTAGTTGGTACTGATTCCATCTCGATTTTATTTAACACTTTCGTTGATATATCGTAATTTTTTTCAATAATAATTGACATTTTATAATTATCAGACGTTATTGGATTGTTATATGCGGTTGGGACTGAACGAGAATATGACAACTATGAAAAAATAACAAAGATGTTCGAGATTGAGTTAGATGTTGATAGGTAAGGAGTTATGGTTTCTCCATGTAATAGTGGCCATTCTTGATGTTTATAGCTGTACTTGATGTAATTAATCATGCACATTTGGTATTTGTTTGGGCTCATCTTATGAATCTTAATAATTTATAATCTTCATATATGAATCAATATTTTTATCTGATTTATAAATCTCATTTTACGTTTTTAAGCTTCAAGATGTATACAATTGTTTAATATGATTCAATTTATTTTATCATATTATAGATGTGTATCTTTATATATACAACATAAAGGATTTTTTCTAATTTATTATAAAAAATTAATTTATTTCAATTTAATCACTTTTATATAGTGTTTATAAAAATTTCATTTTAACAAATATATATCATAAGTTTATTTATTTCAATTCATTGTACAATCCATCTTGATTATATAATATAACATTGCACATATATTTTTTTTATTGGCTAATGTTAATGCACATATTTAAATATTTACAATTAAGTTTTTTTAATATTCATACCTTATTTTATATATTTATTTCTTCGTATTCTACAAGGGTTATAATATTATTACTAAAAAAAATTATTTTCAAATCATGGACTCTTATAATGCTTAGATAAGAATATTTTATTATCTTCCATGCTCAGCATGATAGTTTAATAGTATTTTATGATTTGTTAATTTATTTTACACTTATATCCAAAAAAGTTGCATTCTTTTAAAGTTCTTATTCTAAGTGTTTTGTTCATTTATACTTCTTTAGACTCTTCCTTCCCAACTTCCCAATGTTCTTTGATTATTACAGTCACCTACATTCTCAACCCCAATGACGAACGGTTCATATGCAACTCATTGCACACTATGACCATCCGAAATGACATCTCTTTTCAATCAATTGTTGCTGCTATTTAGTGCTATATTCTGACCTGAAGTTGGGATCTTTTGACCAGGTTGTCTTCCACCTTTTCAGATTCACTTCATCATCCTCTGTAAGCGTTCATTTCTTCCAATTATTGTTCACATCTATTATATTTTTTTAATTGTGTTGTATTGATATGCTTTCTTTGTTATGATCCTTTTGACATTTTTGGTTTCTGTTTGTACATATCCTAATCTGTGTCCATCTTCTTTTACAATAATTACTATCATTCCGTATCCTAATCCGTGTTCATGTTTTGTTACATTAATCTGTTTCCATTTTTGTAAGATTTCATCCCATTCTCTTATGGATTCTCAAATTGTGTTTGTTATTCTCTGTAAATGATCATTTCTTCCAATTTTTTACACAACTATCAAATTTCTTTTTTAAAAATTTGTTTTGAATCATTCTTCTTTCTTTGTTTTGATGCTATTAAAACTTCTAAATTTGTACTATCTCTACTTATCATAATCTGAATACATGTTTTGTTATAGTAATATGTTTCCATGTTTATACATATAATCCGTTTGCATGTTTTTTCACCTATTGAGCATAAATTATTTCTTTCGAATGTATAACACATATTGTTAAGGTTGGAATTTGGTAAGATTTCATCCTATTCTATTCTGCCTTCTCAGATTGTCTTTCTTATCCATAGTAAATGATAATTTTTTCAAAGTTTACCTCACAACTATTAAATTTGATTTTTTTTAAATTTGTTATGCATTAATATGCTTTCTTTGTTATGATCCTTTTGACATTTTTGGTTTCTGTTTGTAGATATCCTAATCTGTCTCTATGTTCTTTTACAGTAATTACTATCACTACCTATCCTAATCTGTGTTCATGTTTTGTTACATTAATTTGTTTCCTTTTTGGTAAGATTTCTTCCCATTTACTTTTGGCTTCTAAAATTGTGTTTGTTATTCTCTGTAAATGATCATTTCTTCCAATTTTATTCACAACTATTAAATTTCTTTTTTTAAATTTTGATTTGTATTATTCTTCCTTCTTTAGCATGATGCTATTAAAACTTATGCATTTGTACTATCTTTACCTATCGTAATCTGAGAACATGTTTTGTTACAGAAATATGCTAAGATTTGCTAAGATTTCATCTCATTCTATTCTACCTTCTCAAATTGTCTTTCTTATCCATAGTAAAATGATAATTTTTTGCAATTTACTTCACAACTATTTCTTTTTGTTTGTTTCACCATCTAATCAGAAAACTGTGACATGCTATGATTATTATAGATTTTCTTTTTGTGCAAATCATATATGTACGTATTCATTTAATCAACTAACTATTCAATTATGTTCCGGTTAAATGTTGGTTTGATTTCAACCTATTTTTTTCTCCATTCTCAATTTTGTAGTTTTTTTCTCATCTATGTATCATGCATAAGTTTAATCCTTATCAGTCTCACATAACTTTGAACTACTTTTTCTTTTATACATGTTTCAATAGAATGCAAATTTCCTTTATGAACGTATGTGTTTAAGGATAAACTAATGTGACAAATTTGAAAAATTGTTACAAGGATAGATGTTCTAGATCAAAACGAAGAAAGGAAAAGTTATTTATCAAGCCATATTGTGAACCATTCTCCATTAACTAATATCTCAAATAGTAAGTGCCTTTACCAATTCGAACTTTTGTCTATCTTATCATCTTATTAGTGTTCACAAAGAATGGGATTACATGTTAATTAATATATTTATATAGATGTTTGGATGTTAAAATCATTAATGTCTTAAATTAGGAATAATTGGATTTTGGTCTATACAATCTGAATTGTATAGTTTATAATTTTTATATGTTATTTAATTTCTTTTAGGGGAATTGAAAGCAAAACATGTTGTCGTTGAGAATATATCTCCAATTACTGCTACAAAGTATATGATGAAAAGTGGATCACTCATTAAAGAATCTACATTTGATTGGTTTCAATGGATCTTCAAAACAAGAAAGACACTCATTATCATGATCATTCAACACTTAAGGTAGTAAAACTTAATCTAGGACATTGATTAGTTGTATATTGTTATTTACTTTTTGGGTTAGTATTTAATATTCTCAATTCATACTCATGTGTTTACTATAGGTTACCTCACTCCTAAATCTGTGTTATTTCAACCAAGTTCTAAAGTAAAATTAGGGAATGATTTAAGGTGGAATTGTTCAGATGATTTTATTCAAAATGAGATGGATAAAATGCAATCAACAAGTACGTATGAAGTTTTTGTAATAATTTAACTTTTCAAAACTACTTTTGTATATCTATTGTTCAATTTTTTGGACTTAAATTTAAAATTTTCAACACAGGTATGGTTGATGTTCAGATATACAATATTGCTAACAACTATTATAATGTATTTGAGGGATCAAAGTCAACTTTAGATTATGTTTTATTTCAAGAAAGTTAGTAACAGGGTACTGTTTATATGTTCTTATTTGAAGTTCAAATTAATTTGTTTCAATCATTTGTTTATTATATTTATGTTGTGAAATTTTCATTTAAGGAATTCAAAACCAAAACCTGTTGTGACTGACAATATATCTCCAATTACCTTTGGAAAGACCATACAAAATGGTTCACTCATTAAAAATGTTACATTGAATGGTTTGAATAGATCTTCAAAAACAGAAACACCATCATCATCAATCTCATTCAACACTGAAGGTACTTTATCTTAATATTTGTCCATTAAAGAGTTGTTAGTGTTACTTAATTATGTGGCTACTATTTTATCCTTTAAATTGATTCTTATATATTTCATACAAGCTATGTTACTTAATTCTATGGCTATTATTTTATCCTTTAAATTAATCCTTATATATTTCATATAGGCTATGTCACTCCTGAATCAGACGTAATCCACCCAAGTTCTAAAGTAAGGTTGGTAAAGCGTGTCTTACAAGGAAGATTGGTTATTAATGGATTAAGGTAGAATAGTTTTGGTGATTGTATTCTACATGGAAGGGATAAAATACTAGCAACAAGTACTGATAAAGATTTAAAAACAATAAAATTTTTCTAAAATACTTTTGTGTATCTATTGTTGAATTATTTGGACTCATCATTTACTTTTTCAACACAGGTGTTATTGATGTTCAAATATTCAATATGGATCAAAACTTTTTTAATGTGTTTGAAGGATCAAAGTCAATAAAATTTTAAAGAAGATAATTTCATTTAACTGTTTGTTTTGCAATGACTATTAACAAAACCTGAGGGCAAACCCTATCACATATTGGATTATTCTTACCAAAGCTTATTTTTACACATGGCCAATTGTATATAGCAGTTTTAAGAGTCAAAGCAAGGAGCGGTTTGAAAATTCTTATTTCAGACAACGATGGTAATTTATGTCAAACAACAAAAAATGTTGTTTACAAAAAAAAATCCAAAAGATTCAAGTATAAGGTAAATCAATTATCAATTATTGATTTACTATTATTTACTGGTGAATCATCAATTTTTTGTCATCATTCCAATTATACTTTTCTAATTCATATTTTCTTTCTTAACTTTACAGGTTTTTACTATCCTGTCATGTTTATCAATTTATAAACATGTAATTCAGACATTGAATATTATTAAATTTTCGTTTGTGTATCCAATAGGTTATCTAATCTTTTATTTTACATAGATCTTTAATATACATAATTTTTCTTAATCACCCCGTGCGTTGCACGGGAAACACACTAGTTATTAATAATATATTGTAGCTGGGAAAGAAATAACTGCATTAGTTTATAGTTGTACACTGGAAAAAGAAAGTGAAAAGTATATTCCAATTCCAATTTCACAATTGAGCTTGGAGTTTCCTCTCTCACTCTCTCTCCGTTTGGATACAAAAATAGCATAATCCCCCAAATTTTGATTTTTCAATATCCCGCCCGTTTGCACAGTCACTCTTTCTCTCTCTTTCTCATATCCGAATCCTTTCTCTCTCTTGTTTCTCCACTCCACACACAGCATAAGCATTCGAAATCTGCGAAGAAAAACCCTAGATAGATCCACAGCCACAATGAACCAGTACCACATCTACGAAGCCATTGGTCGCGGCAAATACTCCGTAACCTACCTTCTTCCTCCTTCTTCCATTTTTTTTTCAATAATTTTTTTAAAGCTTTTAATCAAACTCAGTAACGTGCGATCACTGTTTCTCTGTTTTCCTGAAATGCGCAGACCGTCTACAAGGGCAGGAAGAAGAAGACCATCGAGTATTTCGCTATCAAAAGCGTCGATAAATCGCAGAAAACCAAGGTTCTTCAAGAAGTAAGTAATTCAATTTCGGAATCTTGATTCATTTGAGCTTTGAATTTATACATGTTGTGTAGTGTAGTTCATTTAATATGCTACTCCTTGGTTTTCCTTTTATTCAATTTTTTAACATTGGTTTCATAGTTTTCTAGCAGATCCTGAGCTGTATCATGATTCATGCGTGTTGGTATACCGCTAACACTGTGAACTGACTCGGGATCTTATTTAAGATAATTAACCGTTTTCTCTTTCTGCAGGTCAGGATTCTTCACTCTTTAGATCACCAAAATGTACTGAAATTTTATTCTTGGTAAGGACTATTATTTTACATCAAATAGAGAAAATCCAAAAATGAGAAGATCCTATAATATTTACCATGAACAAAAAATTCCTATTACAAATATTGGGAATTATAAAAAAGAGGAAATCTCATTAATAAGCTTTATACTTTATATTAAAAATACGGAAGTGGTTATTATGCATAAATAATATATTGGCTTAAATTGGATTAAATAACCACTATGGATGGTTATTGTTCCTTCATGGTAAATATTTTTATCAAGATTTCCTTTTTTGAAATTCTCCCAAACATGTATATACTCCCGAGTCCCGACTTAGGCTTAACAGTTTTTTTTAATATTGCTTGAATCCCTTATCCCTTATAAGTTATAAAGGGTTGTCAACTTATGCTTTTAGGTATGAAACTTCTGCTCACCTATGGTTGGTCTTGGAGTATTGTGTTGGAGGAGATCTGCTTTCCATATTACGGCAGGTACCCAGCATTTCATTGCTTATATTTTATGAGCCTTTGTTTATTGTAGCTTCATTCTTTTGCTGAGCATAAAGGGCTGAAATATCACACTTACTGTTACACATAGCTCTGTAAAAATTTTCAATTGCTGTGTTGAATTTTCAGATAGACAATATGCAGGCCTCGATTGATGCCTGTGCACCCATGACCTAGTTAACTCTTTTCTAAAATTTATTATGCTTTACTTTATCATTGCCAGAGATGAGAATTCTATGGACTTTTACTTAAAAGCCTTTCTCATTTGGACATTAAAGTCACCAGCCTTCTTTCTTGGATAATTGATAATAATAGTTGTTTGATACATATTTCATCTGCCGAGTACTTTTCCCTGTCACCAGATAAAACTCATAAATGGATAGAATAGTTCTATAAATGCATAATGGAAATTTCTTGTTCAGCTTATAAACCTAAAGTGATTGACTTTTAGGTTATTTACATGCTCTGGATATTTTGTTTCTATCTTGCTCTAAACTGTTGATTTCTAAATTAGCTGTTGTAAATTGCAATATTTTGGTTTTGGGAATATTGTGCTCTGTTATGCAATAATAGTTTCTTGTTTAGTGTTGATTGTGTGGATGAATTGCAGGATAGTCAACTTCCCGAAGATTCAGTTCATGATCTTGCTTGTGACCTAGTCAAGGCTTTGCAGTATGTTCACAAGTCTTAATTTTCCCTCTTTGTTTTCCCACCATTTAGTTCCGTTAGAATTAAGCCATGTTTCATATGATTCACATGTTTCATAGCTGACTCATAAGTGATGATTAGTAGATATTGTAATTATCATTTTATAGGAATTAGTGTTTACTTATTCAATGTATTTACTTATTTAATGTACCACTTTTGTATATAAATACCAATATACTTATGTGTGAATCGATATACAATTCCTCTAACTCTCTCTAATTCTATATGGTATCAGTAGTAGGATAAGATCCTCAAACCCCTGTACATCACACTAGTGGTTTATGGTGCTTTTTACCTTCCAAACAGCCGTGCCTCCACTAGCTGCAACTTTTCCGGCAATGCCATCCACTGTCGGCAACCCCAGATTGGAGGCAGAATTGACCGGCCCTTCCGTCACCGACCCACCACCTCCCGCCGCCGTATGCGTGCATTCAAATCTCTGTGTGTCGCTCCATGCATCGGTGCGTGTGAGCGCGTGACCCACTTTCTGACCACCAGACTTTGTCGACAACACCTCTGGCCACCCTCCAGTCCTTTTTTGACCTTGGCTTTTGCTTTCGAGATCTAGAAACTTGAGTCATAACCCTTTTTACCTGCTGCCCACTACTCTTTCTTAGTGTTTCTAGACCGGAACAGTTGCACACCTTTTGCCTAGCAACTTGAGACCTTCCTAAGTCCTATTTTTCACCCAAACCAGCATGTCTACCTATGACTCACCTTCTGGCGTCAACACCTCTAACCACTTTCTGACCACCAGACTTTGCCGACAACACCTCTGGCCACCCTCCAGTCCTTTTTTGACCTTGGCTTCTGCTTTCGAGATCTAGAAACTTGAGTCATAACCCTCTCTACCCACTGCCCACTACTCCTTCTTACTATTTCTAGACCCAAACACCTGCACACCTTTTGCCTAGCAACCTGAGACCTTCCTAAGTCCTATTTTTCACCCATACTAGCATGTCTACTTATGACTCACCTTCTACAGTCAGCTTCACCACTGTCCCATTGATCCCATGTGACAAATTGGTGGGGGCAAACAATTACACATCTTGGACTGCTGAGTCTAAAATTGTGAATGTTGCTCAGGTTGTCCCATCTGACTTATTTGATGAGGTTTCCTTCTCTGCCGCTAAGTATATTGAGTACATTCAGCTTAAGGTAGGCATGCAGTCCATTACACCTGTCACTCAGACTGGTAACCCTTCAACCTTTCTTTCACAGTCTTCATCTTTGGGACCTTGGATCCTTCATTATGGCGCTTCTAATCATATGTCTGGTAACAAATCCCTTTTCTCCCACCTTACGTATACAAATACACTACCTAGTGTTACTTTAGACAATGGTTCTCAAACCAAAGTCCAAGGCAATGGTCAAGCTAATCCCTTCCCACTCTATCTTTAGATTCTGTATTGTTTGTACCTAGTTGTCCCTTTAATTTGATATCTATAAGCAAACTCATTTATACCTTGCCTTATTCTATTATCTTTGCTAATGATATCGTTTTTGTATAGGATTGGTGTATCGAACAGACGATTAGAGTAGGACGTGAGTCTTGAGGCTTGTATCACCTCATTGTTCCAGCATCTCTTCTGCCATTGAGTCACCCGAAATCGTTCATCAACGCTTGGGACATCCTAGCCTACAGAAATTATATGTTATGGTGCCTAGTCTTTCTAAAGTGTCGACACTAGAGTGTGAGTCTTTTCAGTTGGGAAAGCATGTCCGAAGTTCATTTCTTGAAAGAGTCAATAAACGAGCTAATTCTCCTTTTGCTTTAATCCATTCAAATATTTAAGGTCTTAGTCGTGTCACTTCTACATTGGGTTATCAATATTTTGTTACTTTTATTGACAATTTTTCTCGCTGTACTTGGTTATTTCTAATGAAAAATTGCTCTGAACTTTTTTTCTCCATATTTAAAGGTTTTTATTCAGAAATCCAAACTCAATTTGGTACGTCTATTAGAGTTTTGCGAAGTGACAATGCCCGCGTATATTTTTCTGTCCCGTTTCAATCTTTTTAGATTTCATAGGGCATTTTACATCAATCGTCATGTGCTCATACCCCACAACAGAATGATGTAGCTGAAAGAAAAAATAGACACTTAATCGAAACTGCTTGTACCTTGCTCCTTTACTTCAATACACCACTTCGTTTTTGGGGCGACACAATCATGACTGCATGCTATCTCATTAATCGCATGCGTTCTTCTGTCCTCCAAAATCAGGTGCCCCATTCTCTGTTGTTTCCCAACCAGGATCTCTATTCTCTTCCCCTTCGTATTTTTGGCTGTACTTGTTTTGTGCATGACCTAACTCTAGGTAAAGATAAATTGGTTGCCAAATCCCTTAAGTGTCTTTTCCTAGGCTACTCTCGGTTGCAGAAAGGTTACTGATGCTACTCCCCAGATCTCAAACAATATGTTGTCGCTGCTGATGTCAACCTTTTTGAGACCCGTCCTTTCTTTCCATCTACTTCTAATAGGCATCATGACCTTAACATTATGCTCCGAGTTGGTCCTTCTCTTGTTCAGGTTAGTCTCACACCTGTCCCCGCTCCTCCCTTGATCACATATCAGCGGAGACCACGTCCACACTCTGTTCATGCATCCATTAACCTAATTCATCAGACATACATTCCTATTGCTTCAGATCTAGTACCCAATCTTCCTTGTGACTCATCTTCTACTCCATTGATCTCTCCGGCTCTGCCTCCTACGCCAGAACTGCCCATAGCATTATACAAAGGTGTCAGGCCCACTCGTAATCCTAACCCTATTTATGCTTGTCATTTGAGTTATCATCGTTTATCACATTCTTATTATGCCTTTGTGTCTTCTTTGGCCTTTGTTTCTATTCCCAAAACTACAGGTGAAGTTCTATCTCATCCAGGATGGCAACAAACTATGGTTGACGAAATGACTGCTTTACGTTCGAGTGGTACTTGGGAGTACCTTCTAGTAAAGACTATTGGTTTTCGATAGGTCTATACTATTAAGATAGGTCTTGATGGGAAAGTTGATCGTTTGAAAGCCCTCTTAGTGGCCAAAGAATACACATAGATCTTTGGCCTTGATTATGGGGATACCTTTTCTCCTGTAGCTAAGATTGTTTCGGTTCACCTATTTCTTGCCATGGCTGCTATTCACTCCTAGCCCTTTCATTAGCTAGACATCAAGAATGTGTTCTTGCATGGTGAATTACAAGAAGAGGTCTGTATGCAATAGTCACCAGGATTTATTGCTTATGAAGCACCAAACTTAGTTTGCCGACTACGTCGATCTCTCTATGGACTTAAACAATCTCCTCGCGTCTAGTTTGGGAGATTCAGCTCTGTCATCCAACAATTCGGCATGACTCAATGTGCAGTTGATCACTTTGTGTTCTTCTGGTACTCTTCACTTGGCCTTTGTATATCACAGGGAATGATGAGGCCGGTATCCAAAATCTAAAGCAACATCTGTCAAATCATTTTTAGACGAAAGATTTGGGTCCTCTAAAATACTTTTTGGGCATTGAGGTTGCTCAATCTCATATAGGAGCTATCATCACGCAAAGACAATATGCTTTAGACATACTTGAAGAAATAGGTATGTTGGATTGCCACCCTAGTGATACTCCGATGGATCCTAATGTCAAACTGCTACTAGGTCAGGGGGAGCCACTAACAAACCCTAGCAGATATAAACATCTAGTTGGTAAACTTAACTATCTTACAGTAACTAGACCAAACATTACTTTTGCTGTAAGTGTGGTAAGCCAGTTTCTAAATGCTCCTTGTGATAGTCATCGGGATGCCATGGTTCGCATTCTTATATACATCAAGAGTGCACTAGGAAAATGGTTACTTTATGAAAACAAAGGCAATGCTCAAGTTGTTGGCTATTCTGATTTTGATTGAGTGGGTTGACCATCAGATAGAAGATCAACATCAGGGTATTGTGTCTTTATTGGAGGTAACTTAATCTCATGGCAGAGTAAAAAACAGAACATAGTTGCTAGATCTAGCATAGAGGCCGAGTATTACGCTATGGCAGCAGCAACATGTGAAGTTACGTGGCTAAAGCAGTTGCTTTAGCAGCTGAAATTAGGAGACGTCAAGGAAATGAAACTGATTTGTGACAACCAAGTTGCTTTACATATTGTTTCTAATCTAGTTTTTCGTGAAAGGACCAAACATATAGAGATTGACTGCCATTTTGTTAGAGAAAAGGTTCTTTCAAGCGAGATTACTACTAGCTTTGTCAACTCCAACGAACGGTTAGCCGATATATTTACTAAGTCTCTTAGAGGGACTCGGGTTGATTTTATTTGTAACAAGCTTGGCACATATGACATATATGCTCCAACTTGAGGGAGAGTGTTAGAATTAAGCCATGTTTATCATGCTTAACATGTTTCATAGCTGACTCATAAGTGATGATTACTAGATATTGTAATCATCACTTCATAGGAATTGGTGTTTACTTATTCAATGTATTTACTTATTCAATGTGTCACTTCTGTATAAAAATACCAATATACTTGTGTGTGAATTGACAAACAATTACTCCAACTCTCTCTAATTCTATAAGTTCTATTACTCTTATATGCACTAAAACTGGATACTACATGCAGGTTTTTACATTCAAATGGAATAATTTATTGTGACCTGAAGCCATCAAATATCCTGCTAGATGAAAATGGATGTGCAAAGGTACATATTTTATGATGCTCTCTCTCTCTCTCTCTGTTGGTTGAGTAATTTGACACAGTTTATATATGAGAAGAGTGTGTACTTTCTACTTGATTGATGCAGCTATGTGATTTCGGATTGGCTAGAAAGTTGAGAGATATATCAAAAGCTCCTTCTTCCTCGGTATGCTTGACTAACATTTGCAATTTCTGACATCCTTATGCATTTACTGATGGGCCTTTATTCAACTATATTTGTCATTTTTCTCCATAAATTATCTATTAATGTGTACTAGCGACTAATTTTCTATACTTTTTTAGTTGCCTCAAGCAAAACGTGGAACACCCTCTTACATGGCTCCAGAGCTTTTTGAGGATGGTGGAGTCCATTCTTATGCATCTGATTTCTGGGCCTTAGGTTGTGTACTATATGAATGTTATGCTGGGAGGCCTCCCTTTGTGGGAAGAGAATTCACTCAGCTTGTAAAATCCATTCTTTCAGATCCGACTCCACCTCTCCCTGGTAATCCAAGTCGACCTTTTGTCAATTTAATTAATTCTCTGTTGGTAAAAGATCCAGCTGAAAGAATACAGTGGCCTGAGCTTTGCGGACATGCCTTTTGGAGAACCAAATTTACCCTGGTGCCTCTGCCTGCTCAACCTGCATTTGATGATATGATAGAGCTACATGCTAAACCATGCTTATCAGAACGTAATGGTGATAAATCTTCTCATAACAGGACCCCTCCCAAATATCGTGAAAAAGATGTGAAAGGGGTGTTGAAGAAGGATGAGAATTCCATTTTAGGATCTAGAGGCATTGAGACACCAACAAGGGCAACACCAAATGGCCACAGAACTCCGACAAAGGGTTCTGGCAGAACGGTTGAGGTGAAGCAGAAAGATCCTACCAATATTGGCAAGGGTGTGAATCTTTTGAGACTGTCAAGAATAGCAAAATCAAATTTACAGAAAGAAAATGAGAAGGAAAACTATCGACGCCCCTTGCCTAATAGCTCTGAGAATGATTCTGAAGTTAAAATTGAGAACACTGACATGGAATTTGATTTTAATGAGAATACTGAAGATGATGCACATGAAGAAACTGATGGCTCTGAACATACAACTTCCGTGCCTGATGAGAAAATGGACAATCATTATCAGAATCAGGGGAAAGCAGAGGAGATTGAAAATAATTTACGCCAGTTGGACACCCCATCTGTTGTTAACACACCTGTCTCAGATGATCCGAGGTCATATGATCATGAATCAACTCCTGAGCATCCTGACATATCTGCTATTTCTCCCAGTATGAGCCCTCAGGTGAAGAAACATAGAGTTAAAGAAGACTCAGGATCAGGCCTTGATTCTGATTCTTCAAGGTCTCCTGACATCCTTTCCCAGGTTTTTTGGCATCCATCTGATCTCTCAGTCAGACCTGTAATGCCCAGCAGAAAAGTTGATAAAGTCTCAGAAGTCATTCCTTCTCTTCCTTTTGAGGCTTTGCAAGCATCTGATTTTGTCAAGATGCCTAAAGAGCAATTAGAGGCAGTCCACAACCGAATTATAGTCATTTTGAATGGGAATACCAGCATTGGAGAGAAACAGAATGTGATTAGGTACCTTGAGATGTTGAGCAGTAATGCTGATGCAGCTAATATCTTGACCAATGGGCCAATAATGCTCATGCTTGTAAAATTGCTTCGTCAATCCAAGGCATCAGCTTTGCGTGTTCAACTTGCTTCACTGATTGGTCTGTTGATTAGGCACTCTACTTTTGTTGATGACAGTTTGGCTAATTCAGGAATTTTAGGTTCATTGACCGACGGTCTCAGAGACAAGCAGGAAAAAGTGAGGAGGTTTTCCATGGCTGCTTTGGGTGAGTTGCTATTTTATATATCCACTCAAAATGCGGATTGCAGGGATAACAATCAACTTGAATCTCCATCAAAGGACAATAGGACTACGGTTGGCTGGCAGGTTAGCTTCTAAGCTTGTTGCTTATAATGTTTGTTGTCCATCTGCCAAGGTCATTTGAAGCTTGACTTCTCTAGTACTGGTATATATAAAAATTTACAATTTTCTAGGTACGATGCTTGCAGCATGGTAATATATCTTTAGTCAAATTTGTGTCCTCCTGTAAGCTTTTATGACTTTCTTTGCCCTCTTTCTAAGTGCACATTTTTCATGGTTATATTATTTCCATCTGGCTGCAGGTTCCTAATTCATTAATATCATTTGTGTCATCAATATTGAGGAAGGGTGAGGATGATATAACTCAATTGTATGCATTGAGAACAGTTGAAAATATTTGCAGTCAAGGAGGGTTCTGGGTGGGGCGTTTGACAAGCCAAGATGTTATTAGTAATCTCTGCTATATCTATAGGGCGGCAGGGAAACAAGAGAGCATGAGGCTTACTGCAGGATCATGTTTGGTGCGCTTAGTTCGTTTTAATCCTCCTTGCATTCAGTCGGTTATAGAGAAACTCTCATTCAAGGACGTAGCTTCTGCTCTTGTCAAGGGCAGTCCACGAGAGCAGCAAATCAGCTTGAATCTTCTTAACATGGCAATGCTTGGAAGTCACATGTTCACAAATATTGGAAGGTACCTTCTACCACTTGCGGAGGATAAGAATCTGATCCCAAGTCTTTTGGCTCTTGTTGAGCAGGGTAGTGAAGTTCTAAAAGGAAAGGCACTTGTCTTTGTGGCTTTCCTCTGTAAGCATGGTAGGAGGTGGCTTCCACACTTCTTTTGTAGCCAAAAGTTACTTTCTGTGGTGGACAGGCTGGGAAAAGAGAAGGATGCCTATGTGCGGCAGTGTTTAGATGCATTTGTGCATATTGTGGCATCTACTATTCCAGGTTTACTGGATTCAATAACAGGGGATATCCAGCAAATGATGGGAGGAAGGCGCCATGGACATATCTCTTCCCTTACCAGCAGATCTGCTCCAAAAACCAACATTCATTTGTTTCCTGTTGTCCTTCATCTTCTTGGGAGTTCAACTTTTAAGCACAAAGTGGTGACACTTCAAGTCCTACGGCAGTTGGCGAATCTAATTAAATTCGTGGAGACACCATTTCAGGTCAGCGACAGAGCCGTTATATATATATTTTTTCCCCTTTTAATGGTGTGTTTTCCTGATTTCATGAACCTTGACTGACTGGATGGAGCTACTAAATTCGTTTGAGATTAATTGTGCTGAGATATAATCACTAGATCTTTTACTAATGAAAACATGGGATTGCTTTTTGCCTAGGAACTCGATTTATTTGTCTTGACGAAGTGAAATGAGCCTGTCAAATGAGCGAAATGCATAAATTTGATAAAATTTCTGCCAATTTTTCACATGTTGTTTGGCTAATCAATCTCTCTTGAATATTTGGCAATTATTTTACTGATTTTGTCAGTGATGGGACCATACTATTAGTTGGATGGCAGATTGCACTTATAGCAGAACAAGGTTGACTTTTAGGTAACAATTGATATTTGATATCATTGTCTTTGTTGATTGACTTTCAGGGAAGAGATGACTTCCAAATAACCCTTCTTCGAATTTTGGAGTCTCTCACGGAGGAATCTACTGTGATTCTTGGCAACCCTGACATTTTCATACGTGAATTCCTCCCTAGTTTGACAGTTCTCTATAAGGGTAACAAGGATGGTGATGCCAGATTTTTGTGCCTTAAAATTTTTTTCGATGTGATGATTATTCTTTTGAGTGAACCGATTGAAGAGGAGCAAAGATTGAAGGATCTGAAATTCATATCAAATACCCATTTTCTTCCTCTCTACCCAACTTTGATTGAAGATGAAGATCCTATTCCTATCTATGCACAGAAGCTTCTTGTCATGCTACTAGAGTTCAGTTTTATTACAATTCCAGACATTCTACATCTGAAGACAATTTCGCAATGCTTTGAGTTCTTGCTTGGTGATTTGTCAAATGCAAATGTGAATAATGTTAAGCTGTGCCTGGCTCTGGCTTCTGCTCCCGAAATGGAGTCCAAGTTACTCTCTCAATTAAAAGTGGTTAGGAGGATTGGCAACTTTCTTGAGTTCGTATATGCAAAGGGTATGGAAGATTTGCTGGAACCAACTCTTGGGCTGTGTAGGGCTTTTCTAGCACGTTCAGTCAGCTGTGCAAAAGGCTTCAGCTACACAACAGAACCAACTCTCTTAGGTGACTGTCCTCCTGAGGTTAGTGGTGCTGTTGATCCCCAGCAATGCATAAGAGATATAACGGACTTTGGAAGCAATATTGGTGTCTTACTAGAGTTGAGTGCCTCTACTGAAACCAATATTGCTGACATAGCTTCTGAATGTGTAGTTTTATTGCTCAAGGCAGCTCCTAGAGAAGCCACCACTGGTTTACTAACCAACCTCCCCAAGGTCACTGTGATCCTAGAGTCTTGGAGTAGAGGCATCCCTCACTTAATGGTGCAGCGAATGCTTCATGCTTTAGGTTATGCTTGCAAGCAGTACTTATTGCATGCAATGATATTATCAATATCCATACCAGAGATTTCAAGAATTGAAGCGATTGTTTCTGAACTCAAAAGTTCAGGTGTGCGTGGTTTAGCCAAAACTGCTGGGCTGGCAGCCTTGGAATTGCAGCGGCTGCCTCGTTGCATTTGAATAATTGTAGGTATCATGTTATGATTGTCTTGTTCCAGTTATTAGAATCTGTAACTTCTCTAGTTTACCGTTTACCTTTATTTTTCCGCTCTTATTAAATTCTAGATAAAGGCTAAACATTTTGGTGAATTCCACTCAGGCTTCACTGTACCTTCATGTAAAGTATGTGTACACTGTATCTTACTGAACATTAAAATATAAATCAAGTAATTTTCCTCCCTAGAATTTTCCTCGTTGCATTTGAATAATTGTAGGTATCATGTTATGATTGTCTTGCTCCAGTTATTAGAATCTGTAACTTCTCTAGTTTACTGTTTACCTTTATTTTTCCGCTCTTATTAAATTCTAGATAAAGGCTAAACATTTTGGTGAATTCCACTCAGGCTTCACTGTACCTTTATGTAAAGTATGTGTACAATCTTCCTGAACATTAAAATATAAATCAAGGAATTTTCCTCCCTAGAATTTGCTATAAATTGATTTGGCTAGAATTTCCTCCGTTTTCTCACTGTCCATGTAATTGACATAGAAAATTGCCAAGCTTAAATTCCTCTAAATTATTTTAAACACAACTAAAAGAAGAAACGTACGTAAGTGTATAATAACAAAGAACTTTAAACAAATATCCTCAAGAAACTGCATGAATATGATTGAGATTCGTATTTGTGTCGCCTCCATTATACACACATCCCTTCATTATATAAAAGGAAGACAGAAAGAAGGATTGTCAGCTATGTAAGAAGACTTATTTTCAATACTGCTGCTCAAGCAACATAAACGTCAAGCCTAGCCTCGTTTATGCTCATACGAATGTTCTTCAGGAGACAAGCCCGTCTTAAAAACTTATAACATGTTGGTGTCGTATGCAAAATTGCAAATATTCACTTGAAGTCAAATGGTAATGTCACTTTCAAAATGATTAGGGACATGCATCCCCTTTCATATGAGCTACAAATATGCCGTAAAATTTGAATCCTTCTGGTTCTTTTGTTTGTTTTTGGGTAATTTTTCATTCGCCCTTGAAAGATCAGGAACAATAATTATGGAATTTGTAATGCAAGACTACAGTTAGTTTTCCCGTTTGCTATAATTAACAATTAGCTTTAAGGATCAACAGAAAATAAAGAGCTGTAGGGCACCAAATATCACGGGCAGAAAAGGATTCTCGCTCACCAAACGCATCACATGGAAACCTTTATCAATCTTTGTCTCTTCCTCAAAGAAACCAACTATGTTACCTTATCATCATCCAATAGACAGTAGCCACGTGGTGAGCCATGTGACCCCACCTAGTCTCAGGTAGGGGGGGAGAGAGAGATATAGAAACCTGCAGAGCTCCAGGTCTTGATGATTTAAAGGCTTGCCATCATTATTTCCACTTAAAGCACACACATTTTCATCTCCCTCAGATTATTCTTACACAATTATATCCATTTCCAGGTAGTGTGTGTAACTTTGATTTCTTCACCATCAGAATGGCATCATTCAGTGTTTATCTAGCAGTAGCACTAATGATCATTATGGCTTTCATGCCCTCACCTCTGCTTTCATCATCTTCACAGCCTATTCCCAAAGTTCCCACACTCTCCTCTTCACCAGCAACATTAACAGACCCTCCTCCATCTTCACTATCTCCTTTCCAAGAGTTGTCTCCAGACATTGCTCCACTTTTGCCTTCTCCTGGTGGTGTGTTGCCAACTCCTGCTGGCTCTGATATTCCCACCATTCCTTCCAATCCAAGCCCTCCAAACCCAGATGACTTGATAGCTCCTGGACCACTTTCTGCGTTTTCACCATTTGGAACAATTCAGGCTTCCTCCAACGCCCCTAGAAGTCTAGTTTGTAACCCAGCCACTGCTGCTTTTGCAGGTTTAGCAGCATACTGGTATATGCAGTATATGAGAGTTTGAGTGATTTGCGGTGTGGCAGATTCCAATTATTGTAGGCTAGATTCTCTTTATTGTATGTTAATTTTCATTCTTACCTTGTAGTATATGATATATAATGAACCACTGTTACTTTCTTGATTGGCGTGATAATAATTTTCCTGACAAATATAAATTTTTCTTTTCTTCTATATGATTCTGCTGTTGATTTCCCAGATGTAATTATTGAGGTTGGCCTTGCTTTTTGTTTTTCCATTATGTTAAAAGATCCTTTATCTTTTCAATCAGCGGCCCATGATTGAACTTTTTAAGAGCCTTTTTGTATTTCCAGCTTCACTCGGCTTATAGCTGGAAACCTTGTTCAGATTGAAATGAAGAGTTGCTTCCAGCTCTGTCAGCAGGTTTGCATGTCATCTATTGAGGTGGAGGTGGCGGCCCATGGTTGAAGCAAGTGCCCATAATTTTCAAGTTGCAACTGAAGTGCACGTGACAGACACCTAATCATCAGGAATTAGGTGTTTTCTTATTGTTTTTCTTCCAATTATCGATCACATGCTGCCCAATCAAATGACAAATTTCAATAGTAATAATGTTTAGGTAATCCTGTTTTGTCTGCTTTTGCTGTCTTTTTCCTTGGATATCATAATGACATATCTTCACTTCATGTGCCAAACCTTGTGTGCTCTACTCCATGCCTGCGATGTTTTCTCCATAGTGATACTACTATGTAGTCTCTACTCTCCTAATGAACGTCAATGATACACTAAGACATCGGTGTCCCAAATTTATTTGCAGTGCAAATTCTTTTATTAGTGTATGCGTCATTCTCAAATCCATCTAAACATACCAAATTTATTTGTTGATTAAAATCGTACGACTCACATATCCATGAACTTCATACAGAAGATAAATATATATATATGTACAAAAGAATATATAAGAAAATTTTGTAATGTACAAATTTATATAATTTATGTGATTAGGTTATGTTGAGACGAATTTGCAGTTTCTTAAAAATTTAATGTTTAAGAGTAATTGGGAGATTCAATAAAAATTTTCTTGCAATCCAGTCCTAAGAAATTTATCATTATTTGATTATTGACTCATGTTTAATTAGTATGTTCTATATAAATCATAACGATGTAAAGAAGCAAATAGGGAAATTAACCCAAGAGGATTAATATAGTGGTTAAGAAGGTGTGCTTCCTTCTTTGACAACTCAAGCTTAGAGTTGTCAATTAAGGCTGGCTAAAAAATATCTTTACCGTTAAAAAGAATACGTTTTAGCAAGGACTCCTTTGCATATATGAGCTACTAGGTAATTCTCTTGAAGATCTCTTTAAGACAGTAGTTCCATGCCTTTTGTATTCACCCAAAAGTAAATCAAATAGTTTTTGTAATATCACATTGACAAACAAAGGATGAGATAATTATGACACATTAACAAGCGGCCTAGCCATTAGTGCAACTATTTTTTCTTTTTTTAATGACCTATTGTTTTCCATATGTTGACAATTCGTATCTAAACTTTCAGCTAATACATTAAAAAGTTAACTCATGAAAGAACTTTTTTTAGATTGAGACAAAAGGTTATTATACAACCAAATAAAATGCTTATTTATTGTTGTTGGAATAATAAAATGCTTAATTTGCCATTTCTCATCTACATTAACCTTCCCTTGACAAAGTCTTAACTTTAGCCAAATTCAAACAAAGTGACGGGTTAAACCAAGTTTACCTTATTGCTGTCAGTTTTTTGGAAAGAGAACAGCGTTGAGAATCTTTAGCAATTAGCACCTAATTGTTCTTGAAGCGTTAGTAAAAGGCTGAGCTGTACCAAGATAAGTTCTAGAAAGCATAAATCGATTATGTATCACTTCTTTTATACAACAAAAACCTACGCAGAGATTGATAGGCCCATTGTATAACCTAAACTAATCCAAAACACTTTATATTTACATCACTTTAGTTTTATACAATAAAAACCTACGCAGAGACCAATAGGTAATGATGTTGAGTCTAATGCCACAACTTAATAAGAAGAATAAATAAATCAAAACATACAAACACAATAAGCATTGTGCAGCTACTTATTTAATGGGCAATCAGCCATCCAAAGGCATGTATTGTGGACTTTCTCCCAAGTAAATTATAATTTTTTTTGGGGCATGCAAGTTTGTTATACATATTCTTCCCGGCATTGGAAAAAAGAGAAGAATATTTTGAAGCACAGAACAGATGATATATCTTCAGACTACGAATACTTGTAATGGGAAATGAGTTTTAAAGACGAATTTCATTTAAAACAAGAAATATCTTCAAACTACGAATGTAATTGGAAGTGAATTCAAAGACAAATTTCATTGAACAAGAAACGAAAGAGACACAAGTTAAACCAAAAAAATTAAAACTAGTATTATAGTCATCCTAGTACAGTCCAGAAAAGATCTAGCAGTTACTTAATGAACAATCAAATTGAAATACCAAACATAAAATTATAACATTAAATCCCCCTTCCATCAAAATAGCAAAAAACTCCAAAACAGACATGTATGTCCTCTCTGCTAGTTTAAGACTTGTTTTCAAGAAGTTTATCAATCATATCAGCAGCATCTTGAACAGTGGCGATGCTCTGGGCACTTTCCTCTTCCACACTAATACCAAATTCCTCCTCAAGTCCCATCACAATCTCAACCTGCACAAAAATTGAAGGATAAGTCCAAATAATCAAGCAGAAGAATGTAAAACATAAACCATATACATTGCGATCTGATCTTTACATTATGTAGAACCACATTCAACATGTCATTTAGGCATATAGCTCAAGTGGTAAAAGTGGGGTAAGGTAAGGGTAGACAGAGGTCATAGGTTTGATTCCCATCTTCACCCAAAAAAAGGATCATGTCAAACATGATATAGACACAGGGAATAGGGCAACCAAGGGAAGAGAAAACTAACTTGTTTAAACAATCTGGGTCATTTTATCAAGGACACAACAATGGTAAAGTAACTAAAAAGGCGTTTTATCAGGGACACGACAATTGTAAAGTAAAAACTAAATATAGCTTGCATCCATATATCATTAACATTGAACATAGCGCTATATGTATTTCCAATTACATTAGCGGTATAAAGGGCAGCCTAACTCATTATTTTTTGGCTAAAAAGTACTTATAAGGGAAGCTAATAGCCTCCAAAACGTAGCTCTTCATAAATATCTGGGTAAACACATCAAAACATGCCATGATCAAAGATAAGGGCTTAGAAGAACTCAACTGCTTTATCATATTAAAGAACCTCTTATTCCTTCATACCACAAGAGAGAGAGAGAGAAAAAGTTCTTGCGCTGCACTATTTAGTATGTACCACCTTAGCAACGTAGGCCATCACTGTCTCTTACTTTATCAACATTTTTAATGTTATAGATAACGTGGCACACATTGAACAGTATAGAGCACAAATAACAAATAGATAATAGATACAATCACGTGTAGTGATTACTTACAAATTTAGATATTTATAAATTTATACTTCGATTACAGTATTGCAATTTCACACCACAATAATAACTCATAGATAAAATAGAAACACTTGAAAATACCGTGTCAAGAGAATCAGCTCCAAGTGCAGCAAATTTGGACTCTCCAGTGACAGCCGATTCCTCTGGCAGTGCCAATTGTTTCTTGACTATGTCACACACCTTCTTCACTGTCTCCGGTCTAGCCTGCAAGAAACCATAAAGTCCATGCTGGTTATATCATGTTAAATATTACAAAAGTTCAGGCTACATTAGTACTACCAAGATCCTAGCATATTTGTTATAGTTTTCTGTAATTCAAAGCACATCATAAAGAACTGTGAGCACGAGGCATTACTGATAATACCAAAATAAAAGATATTCAACAGTAAATAACAATAAACAGAAGCTTTGAAACTAAGGATGAATGATGAAGTAACTACAATCCAAAGCACGTTTAAGCAATTTTTGAAACTAAAGATAGAGATGATGGAACTGAATAAATTAAGCCAAATGATCCAATTGTTGAGGCAAGGAGAAACATGTGGCTGGAAAACTTACAGCACATGTAACTTGAAACCGAGGTCCTCTGGACTGCAAAGTAATGGATGGAAAATTTCTGCCCTTAATTGAAAGGGAAACTGAATTTGGGTTAGAGATCCTGGTACTGGTACAAGGGACCTGTTTTTGCATCCAACAAGAAGTGAATGAATCCAGGCAGTAGAATAAGAATATAATTATAAGTAACCAGGAAAGATCATATTTATACAAGACTAATTTTGTTTTGTGAATCAAAAAATATAACAACATTTAACCGATTGATTAAACAGAAAATTCAAGTCAGTCGTTGATCCTAAGGGAAAAAGGCAGATAAATCGCAAACACACATAGGATTATAGAAATGACGGATCCAAGAAGGTTTAAAACAGTAAAATTGATGAAAAGAGCATGAGATTGCAGCCAAATGAATCAGTTAAGCAGAAATTAAACAAGAGAAGAGATATGAATACCAGTGCTTGCTTAGAGAGAGAGGACAGGGACATTGAGGTTGCTGTAATGGAGGCCATTTCAGAGAGATCTGAGATTTGGAGAATGACGGAGGGCACGAAGATTGTGTTTTTGTGTATGAAATTAAACCACCCACAATACTTAAATACTTATAAGAAGAAAAAGCACAACATTGTTTGTTGGTTGGTTTGTTTGTTTGTTTGTTGAGGTTTTCAGGTTTATTCGGCGTCGCTTCGTTACTCTCGAGGTTCCGCAACATACGTGGGACGCTCGCCGTTTGTTTACCTTTCTTTTACTTTCTATCTTATATTCCTGTTCTAGTATTTCTTAATTCTTACTTATCCTCCGTTTCCTTTGTTTGGTTCACCTCACAAACATTCTTATTATCACTTTTATTATTTATTTATTATTTATGATATAGAGGGTGCGTTGTTAATACTAGAGGAGTCTAAAATAATCAAAAGATCTAAAATTAATCAAATTAAAGAGAAACAATAATAATAAATTAATATTATATCTTAACTTAAAATTTTAAGACATTAAATTTATAAATTTATCTATTTATAAAGTTTTAATTTTGTGTATTTTTTTCTATTGATCGATATGTATCATGGTGATAATTAAAAATGATCTAATGTATCGTGACTTTGATATTCATCCCTAAAATCCGACGACTCGTGCAGTCCCATATATGCTTGTGGGGGGTCAATTGATTCAATTCAATGAATAGGCTTTTCCCCTGCAACTTAAATTTGCACAGCATTATTTGTCCAATTAAAATATTTTAACTTTTATTTAATTCTTTTACAAATTCATTCTGTATCCTGTAAAAAAGTTACAGTAACATATAGTTTGATTTGACATTTTTTTCACATAAATTTATAGTATACGGTGTGCATATTTTAATTGTACAAAAAATATTATCTTTAAATTTGTGAAACACGTTTAGCTCGTCTGCATGCTTTGTCAATCTCCATACATGGACATCAATCCCTCAATCCTACTTTTTATTTTTGCTTTGGTTAAAAGTGCTCAATTTGTTCCTTCTGTTTTGGCTGTTCCCCCCATTTAATCACCAAACAAAAAAAGCTCAATCCTTCCTTGTTTCATTACTTTTTTAGTTCGAATTTATATGTTAAAAGATTTAGAGACATACCAATGCTTCTTATGCTATTTTGTTCTTATAATAACAATTGAGATTTTGTTAAAAGGTATATTTGATGCTTTTTTCACCATTTGACTTATCAATAATGTTAAATAGGTTTAATGATAACAAATATATTTATAATACTAGCAACAACTAAGACCAAAACATCGTTACAACCCCTCCTCCTAACAATAAATAAATAAATAAAACTAAGATCATGCAGGTGTGGACGGTTAGACGGTGGATATTGGGCGGAGATTTTTTAGTATTGTGGTTGATTTCAATAGTTCAATATATTTCCGCCGTCCAAGTGCTGCTGCTGTTGTTTGGTATCTTATGTGGCTGTCGTTTTAGAAATCAGTAACACGAGTCAAAATAAATAAATTGTGGCAATCACGAATTCAATCATATAAGTATCGATGTGAAATTTCTATTGTCATATTCTTTTGTGTTTATTAATATTTTTATTATATTAAATTTTTATTAAATAATTTTTAATTTGTTGTATTAAAGTATTATATATGGTTAATACACTGACATTCACTAATATTTTGATATTTGTACTTTTATTTTAATTATTAAGAGAAAGATATAATAATAAATAGTAATTTGTCAAGATATCAATATATGTTAATATAAAACTCTTCTACATTAATAGTACATACTAATTAAACCTTAATTTATTTTGATCAAATAGCTCAAATTAGTTCATTTAATAAAAAGTTAATAAAATAAGAGTGATAATAAATATTCATATTCTTAATTTGACATACTATGCCCCCCAAACTTTTGAAATCAAATATGTATCAATAATTTATGATGCCATTTGCAACACTTAACACATATAATTATTTGTTGTGAATTATTTTAATTTATAATATATGATATATTGATATATGATGCGTATGTTACTTGAAATATGACTCGCACTGGCACTTTAATATGTAAGTAAATATCTGTTATATGCTTAATTCGTTCTCTTCTGTTTTGCTATTTCAGGATGTTTTGATTGTTTTCTCTTCATTTTCTCCTTTTAAGGCCCCTATTTATAAATTATCTGCAGTCGTTTACAATTCGCTATTATTTAAATTGGACTTGTGTATCTAATGTCTGACTATATATATCTTAAGTCTAACCTGATAAATGTGATATGTAATTATTGAGAACAAATTAAATGATTAAGTAATTTACACATCACATTTATATTCATATTTTATCTCTAGTTATCCACAATCTAGTTATCTATAAATGAGATATAAATTTATTGTTAATCTTTGACACATCAGTTGACGTTAACTGTACAAGTAATGAACAGTCTAATTTGTATATTATAATGATTTGAAAATTTTCTTATGCTACTACTAACAAGTTGAGGCAAAGACTAGCTTATCATTAAAAAGGCATAATCTCGAATAAGCCAAAGAGAGTCATTTTTGGCTAAATTTGAGAGAGAAATTATTAGATAGACACTAATTACATTATCTTTTAGACATTCTAATAAAAAATTGATGTTTATAGATGTATTTTTTAAAGAATTTTATTTTAATATATTATCAATGTAAAAAAATACATTGTCATCTAATAATTTATTATCACATCATTAAAAAATTTAATTCTCATAATAATTATTTCAAAAATTACACATATAAAAATATATAATTAATTGATGATATAAATTTTTTTACATAAATCTATCTGCATATGATCTTACGCTTGTTTAATATTAAATAAAATACCTTGGGTAAATATTGCATAACCAATAATTACTTAAATTCGAGATTACTTCAATCCTTATCTAACCGACACAAGTTATGTGGCTTCCACAAATGAGTGTTTGGCATAGAATCGTTGGAAATTGCTTGGGATCATAAGGGGTTCCGGCCATAGTCAGCTCATAGTGAATTGGCAGACCTTGACAAGACCAAAGGGGGATTGCGGCCTCGGAGTAAGATCTGGCCGAATTTTGAACATTTCTTTGTTGGGTAAGTGGATTTGGCAAACTGCAGCATCATGTTGATAAGCTATGCGTGCCTGTACTCTCACAATTATGTTTATTTTTCTTATTTTTGTCACATGGAATAGCTTTTTCATGTTAATTAACAATTTCTAGCCTAAAAGTTTTCGAAATGCACAGTTGAAAGTTGAAACTAACCTAGAAGGACGGTAGGCAGCTGGGCATTATTTGGTGTACCTATTTATTAATTCCTATATGCGACCAGTTTGCCACCCCTGTCCTTGACTAGCCTTTAAATCTACCAAATACCAATACCACACCGGTGTTTTTAATGAAAACTGTAGTATAGAAAAAATTAATAGCCCACTTGTTGGATGGCCTAATTATTGGCTTTCTTCCCCACCTCAACAGTAGGTAAGGGTAATCACAGGTAGAGTCGGGTCGAGTTTAGAAAAAAAAATTTAAATCAATTAGGTGAAGTTGAGTTGAGTTGGATTAGGTTTTGGGAAAAAAATTTAAGTAACTCGAATCGAACCAACCCGATTAGAATCGGGTTGGTTTAGATTTGGTAATTGGGTTAATCAGGTTGGTCAAGTTAGTCAGGTCATCAGATCGCGTTGCAAGAAAAAATAAATTGAATATAGGTAAAACAACATTGTTTTTATTGGGTCATCTAGTCATCGGGTCGGGTCATCGGATTGGTTCATTAAACTCGTTACCCAAACTGATATTTTAAACGGGTTTATCGAGTTTGACCCTAGCAGACCCGATTATCCGAATCAACCCGAATATATGTAGTTGAGTTGGGTCGGATTCACGGGTTAACGGATCGGGTTGTGCACCCCTAACAGTAGGTATGGAAATAGCTATAGGTAGCTTAGGTTTTAACTTATGAGAATGAAAATGCCTGTTTCACTTCCACAAAAAATTTGTGCATATAATCTTATATAAGATAAAACGTAGCATTGACTTTGATAATGAAAAAGGAGAGAAAAAAGAGAAGGGACATAAATATTGTTAGCGTGATTAATTATACATTATAATTAATTTTAATGATGATTATAGTTGATTTAGTATAGTATTAGATTGATTTAATACATAATTATATTTTATTATTATTGTTATATAACAATCCTATTATATAAATAGAGACTAATTCACTTACATTTATTCATTTAGAAATATATACAAATTACCAATATAATATTTATTATCTTGTTTCTATTTCTAACTTAGTATCAGAGTTGAGTTCAGAATTTAAGACGAAGTCTAAAACAAAATTTGGCATCAGATATGGAGTTTGAAATTTAAGACTGAGTTTGAAATTTAGGACAGAATCTAAAATAGAATATGATATCAGAATAGAGTCTGAAATTTAGGACGGAGTCTGATATGAATTGAATTGAAATAGACAAAGATGAGGAGAACAACAAAACAAAATCTAGATTTGATGGTAATTAGTAACAATTCTAATGAGTTCTATGATCTACATAGTAATAAAGGAAAAATTCTCCTCAAGGTGAATACCATAACTTTAATACCATATTAAAAACAGAAATAAAAAGATAAATATTAATAATTTGTGTACCATGAGTTGAGTTACGTGAATTACTTTGTATGTTAACTCTTATAACTTAAGGTATTGTTAGCCAGTATTTTAAGGGTAGTGACTAAGAAACATTTAATATTCTTTATTAATTTTTTAATTTACTTAAATAGAAAAGTAAAATGTTAAGGAAAAAAAAAACTCAACCATGCAAGTAGTTGAGTTTGTGAATGGCTATCAGCAATTTATGACAAATATATATATATATATATATATATATATATATATATTTAATATTGTGACAAACACATATCTCAACTGCAACGTCATACAAAATAAGACATTGCTAAAGAGAAAAATATTAAATATTTTTTGAGTTCCTATATATCTATTCGTTTAGTACCCGAATTACTAAACCCTCAAAGGCTGCTGAATGTCACCAAAAATTTCTATTAAATGCCTATTTATAATTTTATACTCGAGCTTTACAGTATAATTTTATACTCGAGCTTTACACGCAAGACTAAAGACTCCTTAAAAGAAATATATATATAGCACTATTCTTTTGAGGAGATAAATTTGTTTCTGCTCCTTCCCCCATCTCCAACTTCTACATAAGCTAACTTAAGCATGAAAGTACTTTTTACAAGTACTTACTCCCTAACTCGTGGCTGGACCAAAAGCAATGGAAGAGATCGAAGCACCAGAGAGGTGTTAGTGAAAATTGATATGCCTTAGATCTAATTTATTGTATAATTTTTGAAACATATTATAATTATTTTATTTTTTAATAAATAACATGACATTTAGTTTATTTTATCATATTTATTATTTAATTATTTAATTAATATAACAAAGTCCTTGATTAAATTTAGATACTTGTCATAATGATAAAGATCATGATAATGAGAGGTGATTTTTTATTTATAATTTAATCTAAAGTGGTATTGATTATAGGATTATTGATAATAGAATATTAGTAATCTGAATAAATCAATATATGTGTGATTGTCTCTGTTGGATAGAGATTGACAGATTTCATTTATTAATTTACATATATAGATGATGCATATAGAGATATGATTTTTGAACTGACTCAACTGAAAATTCTTAATGATTTATATTATCGTTAAACTGTCAATAGGATACTTTCGTGAAGAACATGATGTAAATTTTTCCTTTAACCTGAGGTTATCATAGTAATTAACAAGTTATTTATTATACATTGATTTCGAACATCTAATGCCCTAGGGCGCTAGTTGAATGGATATTGGGTATGACTAAATGTTTATAGAATTAATGATATATCAAGAAGGAATCCATCAATTCTTGGTAATGAGTTTCAGCTCTATGATTATAACAATAAAATTAAGACATTGGTCAGAGCAATTGAATGATTGAAGAAATGAGTTTCTTAAGTCATTCACTAGTTGGTTATAAAACATAAAGGTTTACGTATTAGAGTTTGACAGTTATACCATACTCTAAGGTTAACTCAGAGTTGGAACAATGAAAGGAAATATTACATTATTCTTCTAAAGGTTCTTAAAGAGATAAAGATGTTACTTCATGCTATCTGATCGTTAAGGAATGTTGCTAGACACCAACCTTGATTAGTAATTTGGTTCGACTAATTTACTATCGATTTAGTATTGAACCTATGTGGTCACAAACTAACGAGTGTTACAATCTTTGCTAAATGATTATTTAATTTATTATTTGATAATTAAATTAGAGAATTTAATTTAATCAAATAATAATTTTTTTATCCAAATAGAATATTATTATCTTATTTGCTAGCACTTAGAATACAATTAATATATGATACAATTATCTAAAGAAATTCTATTTGGAATAAAAAAATCAAAAGTTTCCAAATGTTATAGCCACTAATGTTTTAAATTCTATTGGATATGATTTATTACTGCATGTTATCTTGATAGATAAGATTTATTGTTGCATGTTATCTTGATATATAAGATTTATTGTTGTACGTTATTGTGAAATCCTATTAGATATGCACCAAAAGTTAATAACGTGGTATAAGTAGCAACCAATGGTTAGTTAAATCCTATTAGATACGAATCTGATATGCTGCACATTGGACTTGATATGCTACATGTTAAAAAGGATATGTTGTACGTTAAGTAATATTCGACAAGTTGCCTATTAGATAGGATTTAGTAATACTGCACATTATTTATTTTTGGAATAAATAAATAAAATAGCTTTTATGACTATTTAAAGTGTGCACTAAGGAAACTTCAAGATATATTGATATATCATAAACAGAAACGTATGTTTTTCTGCCCTGGTTTTTTATCCTTAGATTTTTGTATAAGTTCCATGTTTCAAATGTGTGGATAGCAAAGCTTGATCTCGGTGTGGATACGCATATAGTTTTAGTACAATCGAATAAATTATTTTAAAATATCAAGTATCTTCTACTAGGTATTTCAAAACTATCTCCATAATGTTAGAATAAATTTAAACACAAAATGATTATTTTTGAATTGATATTACATTGTTCCGCTGCATATTTTGATCACTATGTAATCCTTCAGTGGTATAAGAGCCTAGGTTATTTGTGTTTAAATTGTATTACTAAAATTATAATTCATGAATTTGTGAAGTAGATGCATGATTTAAATAATAAATTATTTTTTCTTGTGATGCAATTTGTGCATAATTGTTGTGTGCCCTACTCACTCGAGTGCTTAAGTATAATTTGAAATTATACACTACTTTCATGAATTTTATTTACAAGTGATATAATGATTTATTCATGGCTAGTTTTACGCATAAGGTGACAAATTATATTTATGAGTTTATGCGTTAGTATATTTGAAGCATACTTTGTGCATGACATTAGTTTGTTAATTCCAATTGTGAGTTAGTATACTTGTAATATGTTTTTCGGTGGCTTTTGGAAATTTTATATGATAAAACATGACATTTTTTTTATATATTCCTTGTTCACAATGAGTGGCCAGACAAGCAGGAGACTTGTGGTTTAAAGGATAAATAACAATATTTATTGCATGTGATGTATACACATAGAAGAAATTAATTTATACAAAATATCTGAACTACTCGAAGAGTATAAAGTTTTATTCGTTAATACTAATAGGAATAACCTGACAACCAGAGAACTATATAGTGTGGAATTATTTTTGTATGTGATACAAAATTGTATAAAGTTTAATTCATTAATACCAATAAGAATGACCTGATTACCAGAGAACTATATGGTGTTAAATTATTTTTAAAGTTGTATGTAATACAAAATTATCTATTTTAAAATATACATGCATGAGAAATGACTTGACTACCAAGGGGCTTATTCATATATATATAAGGGATTTCTTAACTCCACTAAGAGAAATGGAGATATTTGAAACAACCTTAATAGTAAAGTAGTTAGTGAAAATATCATCTAGAAGAAAGCCCATATCTTTATGATAAATGAAAATGTGTTCTTTTATGTTTTCTTTTATTGTTTTAGATTCCTCAACATGTCTTCCTTATCACTGCGTTGCATTCTTGATACCAGCAAATTGGTTGGAGCTAATTATGATGATTGGTACCATAATTTAATAATTGTTCTTATGCATGAAAAACTTATCGATGTGATTGATAACCCTGGAAGATGTTGAAGCAACCAAGGCTTATGAGAAGTACTTGGAAGAATGCCTTAATGCCAAATGCATAATTCTGGCATCAATGAGTTTCGAGCTTCAAAGACAACATAAGGATATGGGCCCACCTGCGATCATTGAACATCTTAAGAAGATGTATGGTGGACAAAACATGACAGTTAGGTATCAGTTGTCCAAAAATTTTTTTAGGCCCGCATTGATTGCAGGCTCTCTAGTTGGGCCATATGGTCTAGAGATGATTGATCTTATTGAACAACTTAAGAAGTTGGGATACAAATTTAGAAAAGAGCTTTCTCAATATTTGATCTTGCAGTCACTTTCTGAATCATTTTCACAATTCATTGTTAACTTCAACAAGAATAAAATGAGTTGTGAACTTCATGAGATGCTCAATTTATTGATTGATTATGAGAATCAAGTTGCATCTGAGAATAAGAAAGGAATTGTCATGCTAGTTGGTAAATTCTCTAAAAAGAAAGGTAAGGGTAAGTATAAGCCGAAAAGAAAACCTATTGCACCTAAAGGTGGTGTGACCAACCCAATGTTAAAGAGGATAAGCCAAACAAGTATGATGCTGAATGTTTTTTTTCTGTAAGGAGAAAAGTCATTGGAAGAAAAATTGCAAGAAGTATCTTGCTTCTCTGAAAGAAAAGAAACAATGTGAGACTTTAATAAAAAATATTTTCATGATTTCTTTAATTGTTACTGATTCTTCAATGTGGGTATTAGATACTGGAAGTAGTTTTAATATCTGTAATATGTTGCAAGGGTTACAGATAAGTAAAAGGTTGAAAAAAAGGAGAAATTAATCTTCAGGTTGGAAATGATGCAAATATTTGCGGCCCTAGTTGTAAGATCAATTTCTTTAATTATGTCTACTGGCAAAACATTGGTGTTGGAGAATTGTTATTATGTTCTGAAATTTGTTTCGAATGTTATTTCAATTTCTTCAATAATTATTTAATACTTTAAAAATTGACATGATAACAATTCGAATTATTAAAGAAATTGAAATAATATTTGAATCAAATTTCGGAACATAATAACAATTCTCCAATATCAATATTTTGCCAGTATACATTATTAAATAAATTGATCCTATAGTTAGGGCCGCAACATTTGCACCATTCCTAACCTAAAGACTAATTTCTCCTTTCTTCAGCCTTTTACTTATTTGTAGCCCCTGCAACATATTGCAGATATTAAAACTATTTCCAGTATCTAATACCCACATTGAAGAATTAGCAACAGTTAAAGAAATCATGAAAACATTTTTCATTAAAGTCTCATCTTATTTCTTTTCTTTTATAGAAGTAAGATACTTCTTGCAATTTCTCTTCCAATGACATTTCTCCTTACAAAAGAAACTTCAACATCGTACTTGTCTAACTTATCCTCTTTAACCTTGGGTTTGGTCACACCACCTTTAGGTGCAAGGGGTTTCCTTTTCGGTTTATACTTGCCCTTACCCTTCTTTTTATAGGATTTACTAACCAGCATGATAATTCATTTCTTCTTCTCATATGCATCTTGATTCTCATAATCAATCAATAAATTGAGCATCTCATGAAGTTTACAACTTATTTTATTCATGTTGAAGTTAATAATAAATTATGAAAATGATTCGGGAAATGATTACAAGAACAAATATTGAGAAAACTCTTTTTCCAAGTTTCTACCCCAACTACTCAAGTTGTTCAATAAGATCAATCATCTTTAGAACATGGGGCCCAATTGGAGAGCCTACAATCAATGCAGATTTAAACAAATTTTTGGACAACTAATATCTAGTTGTCTTGCTTTGTACACCATACATCTTCTTAAGATGTTCAATGATTGCAAGTGGGTCCATATCCTCATGTTGCATTTGAAGCTCGAAACTCAATGATGCCAGAATGATGCATTTGGCATTAAGACAGTCTTCCAATTACTTCGCATAAGTCTTGGTTGCTTCAACATCTTGTTTGTCAATAGGGACAGTTTTGGCAGGGTTATCGATCACATCGATAAGTTTTTGATGCATAAGATTAATTCTTAAATTGTGGTATCAATCATCATAATTGGCTCTAACCAGTTTGCTAGTATCAAAAAATGCAACACAATGATAAGGAAGACATGTTGAGAAATCTAAAACAAGAAAAGAAAACATAAGAACACATTTTCATTTATCATAAAGATATAGGCTTTTATTTAAATGATATTTCCACTAACTACTTCACTATTAATGTTGTTTCAAAAATCTTTATTTTTCTTAGTGGAGTTAAAAAATCCCTTATATATATATATATATAAGCCCCATGGTAGTCAAGTCGTTTCTCATGTATGTATATTTTAAAGTAAATAATTTTGTATCTTATACAACTTTAAAAATAATTTCACACCATATAGTTCCCTGGTAGTTAGGTCATTCCTATTGGTATTAATGAATTAAACTTTATACAATTTTGTATCATATACAAAAAAAAATTCACACCATATAGTGATCAAAATAATTTCACACCATATAGTTCCTCGATAGTCAGGTCATTTCTATTGGTATTAATGAATTAAACTTTATACAATTTTGTATCACATACAAAAATAATTTCACCAAAATCGCATCAAAAGTCTAAATATATTTTGCAGAAGTATCACTTAATTAGAGAAATCATTGAACGTGGAGACGTTAAGATTCAAAAGGTTGATGGAAAAGAAAATGCACGAGACCCATTCATCAAAACACTTGGTGTAAAGGAGTTTGACAAACACAAGTGAGAATTGAGAATGAAATACATGAGAGATTAACTCTAGTGCAAGTGAGAGATTGTTAAGAAAATTTGAGATGTCTAGATCCAATCTACTATATAATTTTTAGAACTCATTTTATTTTTTGATAAATAACATGTGATTCAGTTTATTTTGTCATATTTATTATTTAATTATTTAATTAATATGACAAATTCTTGATTAAATTTAGACACTTATCATCATGATAGAGATCATGATAATAAAGTGTTTTTGATTGTATGATTATTAAGAATAAGACATTTGTAATCTAAATAAATTAATATATGTATAATTATCTCTATTACATAAAAATATCCTTTTATATATATATATATATATATATATATCTCAGTATTCTTATGAGGAGATAAATTTGCTTCTGCTCCTTCCTCCATCTCCAACTTTTACATAAGTTAACTTAGCATGAAAGCACTTTTTACAAGTACCTACTCCCTAACTGGTGGCTGGACCTGAAGCAATGGAAGAGATCGAAGCACCAGAGAGGATCAATGCAACAAAAGCCATTTGCTTCACTTAACCCCAGTGACTCGTATTGCAAGATACATCACTTATAAGGCATTATCGTTTCACAGTTATATCAAAGTTCCCGCATTATGTTATAATCACATTCATGAGAAAGGATTTTTGTATGTTATTAAGAGTGTGTCCAAGAGTCTTGTTGAGCCAACACAAAAAAAATGGAAGAAATCTCCATGAAATAACAAGTTGGTGCTATTCTCATTACGAGTTAGTTTAATATCTCTTTAAAATTTCAAGTAAATATTTAAGAATGCGTTTTTCATACACTTTCATAAAAAAAAATTATGTTTATTTTTTTTAAAATTTTTAAAGGAGCAATAAGTTGACCCTAAGTAGAGAGTGCTTTGGCCCTCATTTTGCTCAGATAATATGATCTATTGTTCTTTTCGATTATCAAATTTTACTATTAAACAACAGATAAGAAAAAAAATATAAACAAGATGGAAATAAATTAAACAGGACCCTCCAAAATACCTTGACAGGGTAAGGGGTGTTCATATGATAAATTTGACTTGATCTGAATTTGGCCTAATATTTTGGCAAAGTTATTTTCTTGGACTTAGTTAGATCATGACTTAATAATTACTACGTCAAATTGATACGTAGACATAATATATAAATTTAAACATTATATATAGTTAAGTTATAAAATTATAAAAATAGTAAATTAAAACTAATGTATGTTTTGTAATATGTTATTCAGAATAAATAATATTAATATAAATATATTATCATATTATATAATAGTTATTAATTTAAGAACCTATAAAGGGTGAGTACTGAGTTGAGATTATAAGTAATCTCGACTCTTATGACAAGGATATGAGTTCAAATATTAGGAAAATAACTATTATGGAGAGATTACATAATTCTTGTGTAGTCTCATGAGTAGTTTGAATGAGTTGAATCCCTGGAGATACTTCGTGTGCTCACAAAAGGAATTATTAATTTAAGTCAAAAAGTTATATTACTTAATTATAACTAATTATAAAAAAAACAAAGTTTAAATTTTAAATAATATACAATATTAGGCCAAGTTGGGACAACTCAAAATATGTTTTAAACTCAATTCAAAAACACACATATTTTAAATTTTAAAATTCGAAACTGTCTTAATTAGTTCTAAACTGAAGTAAATTAATAGGATATGTCATTTATTGAACACCCCTAAACAGAGCGTATTTCATAAAAATCATTAACTAGACAAATTGTCCAACTAGACAAGTTATAGTGCTGAAAATGGCGTTTGATGTGGCATCAAAAGCTCTTGGTATAACATGCTTTGGAATTTTTTATTTTTTTTAGAATCACCCAACGTGATTTTATGTTCCAACTGCATAATCAACACACTATACCAGCTATGCCACTGTAGTTTGGGTGTGTTTTACGAAAATATTTTTATGATTTGATATAATTTGCAAGAATTTTTAACTATATTAGAGCAAGTAAATAATTTAATAAATTATTAAAAATTTCAATTGTATTTTAATTAAAAGTGATTATTTTCAATATATTATTTTACTTTTAACATTTTTTAACAATTTTTTTTTACTGCAATCTATCTCAAACACACTGAAAGTTGCTTCCTTGGTTGGTCTTCCCCTAAGCCTTCACTGGAGTATATTTTGATGCAAGTAACAACTACAAAAAGTGAAAAGTTGAAGGAAATGAGACTTCTGATCTAAGAATAACCCCGACGAATTTTCTTTCTTTTGGTGACTTTGTAACGAAGTCACCAGCACAAATGGAGAAATCACATTCATTCGTACTAAATTACTAAGAATGACCACACCATTAATTAAAAAAAAAAGAGAAATAATGACCACACCGTCATTATAATTTTATAGATAACTACTAAAAATTAGATTTTTTATTACAGTCAAGTTAGTTTATAAGTACCTCGATTATTTCACTTATTTGATTTAGTTAAAGACAAATTATTCTCACTGAAATCAAAAAATTCATAAAAATATTTTTTATAATCAGACTTTAAAAAATTGATATAATTGATATTTAAATTTGTGATTATATACTTACTCATACATCACATATTTATCTACTATTAAACTAACCTTTTGAAATTTTACTATAAACAAAGATGGACCTTTATTCAATAATAATATATATAATTTATAATTCAAATTCCTCTTATTACAAGAAAGGTTACCATAAAATATTGAATTTTTGTATGATGTATTCTCAATTTTAGTAAATCACTATGATTGGATTTATTAGAAGAGGTTTAGATAATTTGTTTAAAATCATAAATTTAAACCTCATTATCACCGATGTAAAAAAATCATTTGATAATCCATAAAAAGATCCAGTAATACAAAAAAAGGTAAATGCTATGATTATTTAACACTAATCCATATCATTTTTTAATTTATAACCTTATATAAATTATTCAAATTTCTCACCATTAATTTAATTTACTTTGATTCATTAGAAAGTCATTCTTTAATTTTTATAAGAATTTAATTTTGATTAAGTAAATGACACATGTCAATAATATAAGGAATCTAGATGCCACGTGTCAAAAACAAAATAGAGAATTCTAAGGCCTCTTAATGCCATATGTCAGACATTCAAAACATGTAATGAACGATTGGAATGATGTTTTTATATTATTATTTAATTATGTATTAACAAAACATTAAATAAGTTTATTTATTACAGAGTCATTCTTTAATTTTTATAAGAATTTAATTTTGATTAATTGTCACTGTAATAATTTTTTACATTATTATTTAATGATTTTTTTTAAAAAGTGTCATAAAAACACTTGTTAAGGATGAAAATAGCAAGTTTTTTTTTATTATAAAAATTCAAGTATTTAATGCATTGAAAATTAAAAAATTATACTTTTTATATAAAAATCTTACTTTGAATTTTTTAACAAGTATTTTTAAGACACTTGTTAAAAAAAACTATGATTTAATTATGTATTGACAAAACATTAAATAAGTTTCATAATCATGATCATGTAAATAATAATGTATCAAATTTAAACTCTTCCTATAAAGCTTTAAATTTGAATTATATATGTTGACAAAATAAAAACTTGAATTATATGTGAAATTTGAAAATTTTCATGCAATTGAATGATTTTTATTTTTGTCTTTGACCAAGTATTTTCACGGGTATGAGAGATTAATCTTTGAGTACTGTCGCAACTAAGAGACCATCTTAATAATTATTATTTTTAATGTTTAAACTTTAATTCTATTTCTAAAAGTATACCTTACTTATCACTGCACTTAACTCTTGTTGTTGATATGCGGTTGAATGATTAATTGAGTCAAAATATCATTTTTGTTTTAAATATAGGATGGAGTGATGGAAAAATCATAAGAAAATTAGTTGATAATAATGACATGAAAAAATTTAAGAGATATATTGTCAGAAATCATAAAATTAATGTATATTAATTAATAACTAATTAATTTTTTATGTGACTTTTGTGAATTTAGTTTTGCTATAATGATAATATTAATAATTTCACATTATTAACAAATAATATAATATCACATATTTAAAAATCACTAAATTATTTCATTATTAGTAAGAATATCAATTATCACATTGATTTAGTATTTTTTTATATATAACTATAATATTGTACTAATTAAACAAAAGCTATAATATTGTACTAAGAATAATAATAAATAGATATTTAAAGTATTTGCACCCCTAATAAAGCTTACTGATTCTACTCCTATATGAGAGATGAGTAATTGTTGTGAATTTCATGGCAGAAATGATAGCTGTTGCTGTGTGTTTTATAAGATAAATTGGTGCTAAGAAAATACTGGTACATTATTTGTGGTATTTCATAAAAAATAGTTTTTGTTTGAAATAGCAGAACTTATGTAAATAATAAATTAAATTTAATAAACAAGAAGCAATGATTCTATGCGATAATTAACCCCTTTCTTTCCCCTTTCTTTTTCGGTTTTGGTTACGTGTGATTTCGGTCCTGCTATTTTTTTCAATCATGAAAACAAAAGGTGAAGAAAAAAAGAAAAAAAGATGAAGATAAAAAGTTGATGCTTTTAAACGTTAAGCTTTTCTCTTCTTTTTAGTACTTAATTTAAAATTAGCAGCAATAAAAAAAGAGTACTTAATTTGAAACAATGGGAAAGGGAAACAGTCAAAAGTACGTTTGGGTAAGTTATTTAAAAAGTAATTATAAATAATTAATTATTTTATAGAAATTTTTATGAAAAATATAAGTTATTTTACATTTACACACAATTATAAAAAATATTTTTTATTTTTTTCTTCTACTGTATTTTTTCATAATTAATTATTTTAAAAAACAACTCATTCTTTTTTTTAAATTACCTTTTTTTAGATTCTATTTTTTTCAAAATATAATCCAAACATATGTTCATATTTTAAAATTACTTATTTTTAATAAAAAATTATTTTTGTAAAAAAAGCACAAACGAATGCAGTTAAAATAATACAGATAAATTTATTCCGGTCTGTTTCCCACTTTTATCAATTTTTTAACAAATACTCACTGTTTGGATTCTTTGAAGAGGAAAATAATAGAAGAGTAAAATGTTTTTTATTTTTGGGTCAATACGTAAATTCATTTTTGTTATTTTATTTGGAAAGACCAATGACCTTTTCCCCTTTTCTAGCGTCATCTTTTACCTTTCGGTGGGTTTGACTTATTTATAAACGTGTTCAGCTTGCTAAGTTATCTCAAATCTCAACTCAAGCACGGTGACTTCGGCTGAATGAAGAAATGAAATAAAGGAATAATCTTTATTTCAATAAAAAAAGAATAATCTCTATTTTAATTTTTTTCTTTGATTAGTTATACTTATAAACATTATTGTAAAATTAAATTTTATTTCTCTTCTTAAAAGTATAACTCACTTATCACTGAACTCAATTCTTATTGGTATCTCTATTTTAATATAACTTTACTCATTTTGATATATATATATATATATATATATTTGTATTTCTTTCACTAGCAAAATGTATTGTGAGAATTAATTTATTATAATTATTATTGTGATGTATGATAATTTTAAAATTTATAATCATATTTAATATCATCTAGTGAAATGGTTGGAGAAGTTTTTAAAATTATCTATTATATAAGAATAAAATTAAAGATATATTTATAATAATAGATAATTTTTAATTTTTTTTCATATATATAGTGCATCATCAGAAAACTTTATATATTTTTACTTGTAATTAACTGAGTAATTAACTCACACATGTTATACTTTGGGAAGAGAAAATTACTTTGAATTTTATTCATATGACACAAATAAATGAAACTAAAATTTAATTTCAGGACCTCATAATTAATTGTAGAGGTTTTTATTTAATGAGTTAGTATTATAATTTAAGTTTATGAAAAGAACTTAATTTAAAAGATTAGTCTATTAAATAAAAAAATTATATGACTTAAATATGATATTAATTGATCAAAAAAATACGATATTAAACTTTTTTATTTAATCAATGTAAGACTCGTAACAATTAGCTAGCATCTTCTAGGTGATTTTCATATTTGTCTACTAAATAATAAGTATTAATTATATATGTATATAACTTCCTTAACAATGAAAATAAATATTTTAAAGTTATTTTAAGTAGTTAATTTAATAAGCCCATATTCAAGTTACTTTTAACTCACTCGTAAAAAAAAATTACTCTTAACTAAAAAATTCTAATTATGAATTTTTTAAAATTTATTTATTTAAAATATTAATATATAAACTAATTTTTAAGTGTAAATTAAAAATTTGTTTATTTATTTATTTTTGAAGTTAAAGAGGTTTATTTGTGAAAATTCAAAATTTGAAAGGAAAAATGATGAGTAAGTTGGGCGGGGACATAAGGAAAAGATAAGGGAAGCCGAGCCGGTATGTGAAAGTAAGGCTGTAAGGTAGAAGCGGTGTGTGGCAGTCTCTTTCCCACCTTCCTCACGTAACCGACGCCACCCAACAACAACAACACCAATAATTCTTATTCTCCTCTCTGTGATTCCTATTCTAAATTCTAAATTCTTAGTTCCTCTCCTCCTAGTTGTTACCCACACCACACACTCTCTCTATAGATTCCGCATTGTGAAGGCTCATCTGATGGCTACGGAGTCGGAGCTTCTCCAAATTGAACCCCCTCAACTCACATTCGTCTGTAAGTGGATTCACTATTCACTATTCACAGATCACAATCACAAATCATTTGTTTCCTGTCCTCACTCTCTCTTGTCTCTCTATTCAGTTGAATTGAAGAAACAGAGTTCCTGCTTTGTTCATCTTTCTAACAAGACTCTTCATTATGTTGCTTTTAAGGTCATCCATTCTCTATTTCAATGAATGCCACCAATCTCTCCAATCTATAATTATGTTTGTTTTTTTTTTCTGGTAATAATAATCTAAGCAAAAAGCAAAATAATTACTCATGATATGATGATTCATAATGGCAATGTGTATGATAATAATAATTCAGGTAAAAACAACGTCGCCAAAGAAATATTGCGTCAGACCAACCATTGGCATCATCAAGCCACACGGAACATGTGATTTTACTGGTAATAGTATTCTGATTCCACACACCCAGATTATTAAACATCACATATTATTATTATTATAATTATTGACTTGGCTTGTGTTTGAGTGTTTCTTTGTTGGATGCAGTTACCATGCAAGCTCAGCGCACATCCCCACCTGATTTCCACTGCAAAGATAAATTCCTGATTCAAAGCACCATTGTCCCCTTTGGAGCAACAGAAGATGACATCTCATCTGACCTGGTGAGTGGTGAGGTTTATGTTAATGTTGTGCAGGTGACTGACATCTCATATCCATCCCCAGAACGTTCTGGGGTTAAAATTTCCTTAAACACTCCAATTCTTGAAATCCCTTCTCTTTTGAGTGACAGTTCACAAAAGATAATGGCAAGCATGTTAAGGAGAAGAAACTGAGGGTAGTCCTCCTCAGCCCACCGTCTTCCCCAGTATTGCTTCCAGTCAATGGAGATTTCAAGCAGGATTCACCCAACGAAATTCATGTGGAAAAAGATAGGGTCTCAACTGGAGTTGAAAACATACCTCCCCCTCTTAGAGTGACAGTGAGAGCTCTTCCCCTTTCAAACCGCACTCACTCTCTTTCTCTCTTAACTTCATTTGGTTGTGAACACATAGTAGTGGTTTCTGTGGACAATGTTAACATCTTTTTGTGCTTGTCAGCTCTCTGATTGCCACCTATATATATGTGTGTGTGTGTGTGTGTGTGTGTGTGAATCAGAAGCATTTTAAATTAGTTCAGCATGGTAGGAAGCAAAGAATGTTGTGTGCCTTTGATTAAAATATAATAACTCTCTCTCTTTGCTATTATTTTTACTTTCTAACAGGCTGCTGAGGAAAAAAGTTTGGAAACAGCCCAGGATATGGAGGAGGATAGAACAGATGAGGATGTTGTTTCAATACATCTTGAGAATGTGGGTGACATGAAGCAAACAGATGATGCCGTGCAGTTGAATTTAGCTAAGGATTCCCAGGAATTGAAGTCAAGGTTGAGTATAATGGATTCAAAGCTAAGAGAGGTTAGAGCTTCTCAATTTAAAATAACTGTTATATCACAGTAACTTAGATTTGAAGTTTCCTACTCCATCAGTTGGCCAGTTATACTTTAATATAATTTTCTCACAATGTTTGCTGCCAAATATTGGAACTTGAGTTATACTACTACCTTCAAGGGGAATTGATGTAGAAATTGAATTGGAGACAATTATGTTCAACTTATCTACTATTCAATAACTTAGGATGTTACTGAATTTAGAGAAAAAAAACAAGGCTGACATAATACCATATTTTTTTAGTTCATAGTGAACCAAAAAGAGGAGTTAATGCCAACTCTAACATCTCCACTATCATTGAAGTTAACGTTTTTCTTTTCTTTTCCTTGTGTATTCATCACTGCCTACTGCCATAAGCATAAAGGCTATAAAATGCAGCATGCTTATGCCATGTCATTTTGCTTTTCAAAGATGTTATCTCAGCATAGGGTCCAATTCTTAGAATCATAGCAATATAATCGGAGGTTGACCTAGTCATAAAGTCAGGTCACTGAGTTAGCGGTCTGACCACAGGTCAAGCGACCGAACTGGAAAACTAAAAGAAAAATACTATATAAAAAAATATTTCATATAAAAAACACTATATGAAAAAATAATATATTAAACTAAATGAAAAATACTTTATATGATGTAATCAAATTAACAATGATAATAGTCTAGCATCATGTTTGAAAATTAGACTAATTAGATAATAATATAAATTAAAAAAACTAAGAACATAACTAAAAGAAAACACATGGTCTAATGACATAAAACACTTAATCACAAAGGTTTTCATATATCAAGCTCAAATCCTACAATTAGTTATTTTAAAATTTTATATATCTAGAAATCTGAGTTAACCTGGTCAGGCAAGTGACCTAGATTTGACCGGTTCACTATGCTAACTCGTAATACACAAGAATTAGACTGGGCCAGAGACCAGGTCATGGGTTTCCTAATCGGACCGGTCTGGGTCAAATAACTATGCCTGGAATCAGTTCCTTAGGTTGCAATTTTGACATTTTTAATCGTTTTCAAACTTCAAAGAGGAAGCAATCAACAATTAGTTATCATCTTTGCAGGCTGAAGGGACCATCATGAAGCTGAAGGAGGAGAGGCGCACTAACACTCGAGAAAAAGATTTGCTTAAGCAAGAGTTGGTAGGAAATTTTTCTTTATTGGCAATGTCCATCGATATATATTCTAAAAACTTCATAAATTCCATATTTCATATTCAATAGCCCCTTTTGCATGCTGAATGGAAACAGTTGAGACAATACAGATGAGCATAGTGAAAAGTAGGGCATATAAGCCAATAGATTGGTAGTCTTTTATCATAGTCATTGGTTTAACTTTTTTCACTCACCATTTTTACTTCCCATGTTTGAAGAAAGATAAACTAAAAGGTGAGTGGCTTTTGTTAAAGCATCAATACAAAAAGCTTAAGCTATCAAGGGAAGGTGCGATAGCTTCTAAACTTTTATGAATCATCTCTAGAACACTTTCCAACACCTTTTCTTGCTTGCAACTGCAATAGAATATGGCAATTAACTTGTTAGAGACTATCATATGCTGTCCCTCAAAAAAAAAAAAACGGATTATCACATGTTTCTCATATAACCAAATTATCAGTCCCTTTCAATGAGCAGAATATACTCATTTTTCTGTCTTGTTAAACAATTTAATTTTGGAGTGGCTCTTATTCAAATAATCATATAAGTTATCTGATTGATGGTATTGTGATTCTGATTGGCGATGCAAACCAGAAGTTGAGGTTTCTGTTGATTGCTTCATCAATCTCTGTTGCATGAAAGCTACATTTTTTAGTTGCTGATTGACCATTTTCAATATTTGATACTGGTTTTTTTCATTTTTATTAGGAGGCGTTGAAGAGGAAAATCAATATGAAAAGAGCTCAGGAGGGCTTTCCGTTACTGTTTGTTTGTATGGTTGCGCTTGTCAGTGTGGCTGTCGGATATTATATTCATCCATAAGGGAGAAAATTGTGTGTATAATAGCAGACGTTCTAAATCATGGAGTTCTCCTTAATGATTTGATAAAGGATAATTCATTGTTTAGTGTGATGGTTCTACTCAACAAAAGTGTTAATATGTGATATATGTGGTATAGGAACCTTTCAGAAACGCATGTAAAGTGAACTACGCCTCTGAAAAGAAGCATAATATGCAGCCATCTGATATTTCGAGCCAAAGTTGTAGGCCTCTTTATTGACTTGAAACATTTACTCTTAAAATCATCAAAAGTCAGAGAGCAGAGGGAGACAACCTTCCCAGCAGAGAAATTCTTGCCAAAACCTGTGTACCCAATTAGGTGCATCTGATTAATTAATTAAGATTTAGTATTTTTATAAATCTGTATTACATAATTAATTTTATAAAAATCAATAAAAATATTATATCTTAATTGACTTAATGTATCCTACTATAGTATTTAAGTTTAGGTAAGAATTTTTCATTCCCAACATACCTTTGTATACTTTTTTTAGTAAAGATGTTCTTAAAGAAAATGAATTTTTTTTTCCAGTTTAAAATCTCTTAGATACGTATTTTTTTGAATTATTATTGCAAACAGGAAGGAAGGATTGCATCTACAATACCATCTAATCTGTTATTACATGTTTATTATTTAATTTATTGTTATGTATTAATTAATTTAATTAAATGAAATTAAAAATAATATATGATAACAAATTAAATAAATAATAAACACGTGTTAATATATTAGATAAGGTTAGAGAGACAATCTCTAATCATGTTAGAGCAATTTCTATCTTCAATCATTATATTCTTACATCAAATAATATATATATTTATTTTTACACTTTATCTAATATTATTTATTATATATACTTTTTTTTATTATTTTTTCTTATTAAATCACATCTCTTAAAAATAATATAAATAATAATATACTCTTAAAAAGAAGTATAAGACTATCTTTATCTTTCTATCTTATATATAGATAGAGACGAACAACTGCCTATACACACCACTGTTCACAATTGTTTTGGTGGTTGCATATTAGCCTGGCTTGCACATGAATTCAAGTGGTTCCACCAAAGTTTTTTAATATCTATCTATCTATTTATAACTTATAATATATAAAATATTTAAATATATTTTTTGTCCTCGTAAATATGATATTTTTTTATTTTAGTTTTTTAAATTTTTTTGCTCGGTTTGTTTCTCTTTTTTATAAGGAAGTAAATTTAATTCTCACCTTCGTTAGAAGCGAGTGAATTTGTTCCCTGTTATCACATGACCGAATAAGAGCTTAATTTACTCACTTTTAAAAAAAGAAGAGCACAAACTAAACAATTTTTTTTTAAGAGACTAAAAAAGTGGTTATATTTACATAGGTTAAAAACATATTTAAATCTATATAAAAATTAAATCGCGAGCAGTAGAGTTGTCATCTCAGCCACTTAAAACTCTCATTAATTGCTACCTCATCAATTTAATGACGGTGTCAATCCCTGCTTCATTAACTCTATTTTACAGCCTCTTAAGTGGATCCTTTGCTTTGTTATCGGTCCACATGAGTGCCTTTATGTATTCTCACTAGTTAAACGTTCGTATTAATGTTAGATTTAGATCATTTTATATTTTTCTCTTGTATAATTAAGTAAAGAAAAGACATAGACAGAAATATATTTATTAATATGATTCAATTATAGTTTATAAAAAAAATTTATAATCTCTGTGTTTATTTTTTTTTCACTTAATCATATGAAAGAAAAAATGACATAAGAAGATTCAAATTCATTAACAGATTGGTATTTTTCTTTATCTAACTCTCCTTTATGCTTATGTGACTCTTGGTTTTATTGTACAGATCAACCAAATGTACCTTTTAAACCGTTAACATTCTTTTCAGTTAATTTCCGTAATAGTTTTATGACTTATTTGTTTTCCTGCACATGTAAAATGTAAATCCTTTAAAGTTAAAATATGTCAAGCATATAGAGCAATCCCAAATATGGCGATGTGTTCTCCAAGTCCACTACCACCGAGAGTTGCTGACCTTGATCTAATTATCAAAATATCACTGACAGAGTTTTTTCCTAATTTACTTTTCCATTTCTTATTGTTTACCTTCTGTAATCTAATATCTATAGAATAGCAAAAGGAACTAGAATGCTGCTGAGCATCATTGTTCCTACTTTTCTTGTATAACTACTTTATGAAATTGGGTTTGAATGACTTCTCTAGAATTCAAAGGGCTTGAAAAATATTGATCTTATATTTCTTTTTATGTAGAATTACATAAAGCTAGACAATGACATTGAGTGAATTTTTTACAAGTGCACGTATCATTTTGAGTAGTAAATAAAGATTGTTCTCACAAGAATTAATATGAATACTAACTTTCATGGTAATACTAATTGTTTAAGCAATTGGAAGCGATAAAGAAAATAATAATTCAAAGCAAGATAAAAGATTAACTAATAAAGTAAGCAAACAAATTAAAAAAAATAAGTTCAATTCAGTTTTTAAAAGCTTAGGACTATGATTTCAAATACCCATTATAAAGAGTTTCAACTCTATCTTTATTAATGATCAATTATGTTCTTGATGGCAGTCCCAAATTATTTAAAGCACATTTTTTTTTGGTACTAAAAATGTGTTAAAACTCTATTAATTCTATTCTCATAGCAATTAATTGAGTTATAACTCATTAAGTTTTGTGACAACCATTTTGCTTCTCGAAGGATTTAAGTCTATATTTAAATATTAATTTCTAAATTTAATTCTTAGATTTTCAAGCAATTAAATTTTATTTTTCGATCATTCACCTAATGTCTAAGATTATGTAACTACAACATGCAATATACTATAAGCATTAAACACACTAATAACGAATCAAGAATAATAATTTCTTATTAACAAATAATCCAGTCAATAATTCAATATAAAAGAGTAAAAAGTTACATCACAATCTTAAAAATTAGAAAATTAGTCACTCATGACCATTGTAGCACAAACAAGAATAATATACAAAGAATAAATCATGAATCTATTTAAAAATAAGAAAACAAAAGGAAGATGTATTCGATAAATGTCTCCTTGAGCTTGTGTCAAACATTGTGTCTCCAATCCTTGGTGAGTGTTGTCCACTCTCCTTGCTTGTCTATTAATAGGAGATTTAACCTAATAGGAGTATATCTTGTACAAAAATCTCCTTAATTAGTTCTCAAGTAATCTTAATTGGCTCTCAAATAAATAAATAAAAAATGTTGATTAGATTTAGGAACTTAATCTCCTTAATTATTCCCTAACTAATAAAAAGATCTTGATTGGATTTAAGAAACTAATTTTTAAGAAACTTAATATCCTTTTATTGAAGACTGTCAAATTTTTATCTTTTTCTTTTTTTATTTTTCTTATCCTTCAAATGACAAAATTAGCATTCAAGGTCGACATGAGAGTTATTGCATTTTCTATTAGCTTTCCAACGCCACAAGAATCATGTCGATCTGATCTATGTAGCCAAAGTATGGTCCAAATACAACAATAAGGTTAAAAAATATGAGTTAAATCCGAATTTGTAACAAATTTCCTTCTCTTCAATGATCCTTCTCCAGTCTTCAATTATCATTATCTTCAAAGTTTCACACTTAGTTGAGACTTTGGATGAGACATAAAATTTGGATAAGATCTCTTTGAAACTCTATATTCAGGATCTTTTTATTTTATCCAAAATCCTTTAGATTATCCTGAAAATTAAAATATTAATAAAAATTTAAGAGAAAAAACAATTATCTAAAAATCAAATCAAATAATTAAAATCAAATAAAAATAAATAAAAATAAATAAAAATACTAATAAATATATCCAAAAATGTATGTATTTTTACACTCATCAATGTTGAACTCTATAAACTGCACATGGGTATAATTTTTTTGAACCTTTTTGTTTTCTTGGTTGATTGGTGTTGGTGACTATTTGCTTCAAAACGATCCCCAATTTTTGCTATGCTTCACCCAATCCAGGCACAGATCTATACTTGTGCACCAAGCATTACAATGTGTTAAGCATAAAATCCATTATTTGTGTTTCTACACTTTCAAATCAAACAAAACTTGAAATAATTTTATCTCTCTACCCACGCAATGTGTGGGATTATATCTAGTTGTAGATAAAAGTTGGTCGCCTAGGCTGTTGTTTAACTTGATTTTTGTCAAAAGACAATTTGATTCATGTTATCAATATGATACGAGAATCTTTTCCTCACAAGGACTCTTTAAGTTTTTGGTGATTTATGAATCTTAAAAATATCATAAAGTAATTTCAAGTGAATAGTGAAAATAATATATAGTCAATATGTAACAAGTAAATGATAATTTAGTATTGAAAAATAAACAATAAAGCATACAAATAATGCAATGAGAAAAGTAAATTGTAATCAAAGATGCAGCAAGATAAAATTAGACTTGAAATGATAAACAAAGTAATTAAAAATGAAAAATAACTGAGTAACAAGAATTAAAAAAAGTAACTAAAGTTCTGAATATTAAACTTGCATTAAGATAAACTCAACTAGAATGATAAATGAAAGCAAGTAAAGAACATGAAATGTAAATGAAAGCTATTAAAAAGAAGATTAAATGATCACTTAATCAAGAGATGAAGAGAATTGCTCGAAAATAGATAAATTGAATTAAACTTGCATTGAAATTAAAAGGATTACAAAAAGAAAAGCAGGGTGAAAAGACATATTTGACTAATTCATTTTGTTCTGTGTTTGTCAAAGTAACTTTTGAATATATGAGAGATGTGTGTAAGTGATTTTCAACCTTTTAAATGCATTCACTCCCTTTTATATTTATAGACAAAAAAGATATTTGTCATTCTAACAGAATCACATTCTAACAGAATCACGACAAGTGTTTCTAAATAACATCCTAGATCTAACAATAATAATTCTCTTGTCTAAAAGTTACAAACTCAACTATTAACAACTTACCTAAATTCAAATTCGAACTAATGAAACTTAAAATTGAATTTGAATTCAATTGCATAATTGCTTTGAAGCTTAGCCTTCATTCAAAAATCTATTTTGCAGTGATCTTGAATTTTGCCAAGTACTGGTAATGTCAATTACTTCTTCGATCTTCAAGTAATCAATTTTATCAACTTTCTTTTAGAGCTTGATCAAACGTTTTTGTCAATCATCAAAATTTTCATTTCCCTTGTTGATTCTTCAAATTTATTGTCAATCATTTGGCAAGTTGTTTCTTGCTTGATCTTTTAGCTTCGATGTTTTCTGCAATTTCAATCGAAAACTATCAATCAAAATCATTATTCTTCTCAATTTCTTTTACTAACACTTCCTTTCTTGTCTTATTGGCTAAACTGAAAGCTTAGCCCAATAACTTAACATCAAAATCATACAAAGAACTTTCGACGACTCTATGTAAATCGAAAAGATTATTTTAATACCAATAGCTATTATATGCGGTTGGGGGCATATCAGAGTGTTCTACATTAATTTATTGGTTTTGTAAAGGCCATTTGGCAACCATCAAAAGTCATATATTTAGGTACAATGGAACTTGTTTTTAGTTGGGTGGCGTTTGTTATGAATTAAATATTTTTTATTAATTAAACATGATAAAAATGTTGCAATTTGAACAATAATGTCCTTACATATAAGAGTGATACATATAATTCTTATATTACAATTTTTTTCTCAAACTTAAAATATTTTTATATGTGTTTTTGTACGAGGTTTCCTTACACACTTAACATTTTGTTTTTTGGTCATTGCATGTGTGAAGCTTTGAGTGAACCTGGGCCAATGGGCCATAATCTAACCCCTAAAATGGGCCAAAGTTAAGTGGGACTTGGGTTTGGGCCTAAGCTCAAACACTTGAAGCTGATTAGTAATCAAGTTAAATAAGGAATACAACAAATAATATGAAATTAATATCTTAGAGTCTTGAGTCCAAATTATAGCAAGGCAATGAAATCCAGCGGACGTGAACCAACCTATCCTATACGATCCCAATAACCTCGACAGAGAAGTGGACTAAGATTGTGATGCAACCAAAGTTCGAGTAGGAGCTGTAAAGATTGCAAACAAGATAAAGATAGCGATGGAAGCTTGAATACTGTGAGTGGAAAACGATTCAAGGTGGTGGAGAACGATTGAATCTATGATGGAAGCTCGACGAACAATTGAATGTGTTTTATACAATAGAATCTATGACTAAAATTGTGATTTAGGGTTCAATTAGAGTAAGACTTTCTTGTTTTTGAGTTTGTGATTTGAAGGGCTGACCCATGGTTAAATCTTACCTTAACCCACATAATTAAGAGGCCTTGTGAGTTAAGGCCAAATGGTCCAATCATTAAGTGGGCCAATCAAAAATTGGGCCGAAAATAAGGTTGGGTGAGACAGGTAGATTTTGACTCATATTAACAATTTTACTGATTATACATTAACCTAAACCCAATCTAAACTGGTTTTGGCTACGAATAGTCGTACTTCAATATGTAAAAAGAAAAGAAAAAGTTCATTTTAAAGTGAGTTTGTCTTTAAAGTAAGTAAGTAAGTAATAGTATATCATTCATTTTATAAAGTACATCATGATCTTAATTTATTAAATTATCTAAGAATAAATAAACATTTATCTTATTTGCTCATTGTTTTTTTAAAAAAACTTACTCTAGAGAATTTGTTTACAAGGAAAATATTTTACATTAATAAAAAATGGAAGGAAGTACATCAAAAGAAGCAATAAGCTCAATGAGCTCAATAAGCTCAATAGATGTAGGAGCTTCTTCTAACTAAACGCATTCAGGATGGTAACATGCTAGTTTAGCTAAGGCATAAGCAGGCTTATTATCATCCCTTTTAGTATGCATAAACACATAGAAATTGAGATTCCTACTAAGACTAATACAATCATCCACAATAAATCCAAAATATGAGATGTTAAAGTTGGAATTATGTAGAGCCAGAATTGCCTCTTGGCAGTCAGATTCAGCTTCTATTTTACGAAAACAAAAATCCATGGCTAGCTAAATACCAAGCTTTATACCGATAGCCTTAGCCTTTCTAGCTTGGAATTGGCTTGTAAACTCCGAACAGGTGCTACCAGAATATTACCTACATGATCCCTATATAGTGCTCCAATACCCCACGAAGAATCCTCAGCCTTGGCAGCATCAATATTCATTTTCAAGTGGCCATCCTGTGGTGGAGTCTAATGCATAGGAATAGTTGAAAGGTATGGTTGAGCATTGCTTAGGAAGTCTTTTTCAATACTAGTCACAAATTAGAAATTTAACAAAGATGAAAAGGCCTTAGATAAAACCACATTCACCTATGTGTTTTTCCCCTCAAAGCGAAATTTAATCCTGGCCAACCACATTCCATGAGCTATGCATGCAAATAATTCAGCAGCAAAAGATAGTGCTTTCAAAGTGAACTCACCTTACCACTGCAAAAAGTTGTAAGAGTAAAGGTTCCGAGCTCACAATCTCAATGGGGATTTTGACTAGACTTTTATGTAGCATGGGCAAAAATAGAAAAGGTGGGTTATTGTCTCCTCAAAGTTTAGGCAAATAGAAACATAACGTTATACAAGAAAAACCTCTCTTCTCAAAATTTTTGAGCACAGGGATGACATTTTGAAAAACTCTCCATTGAAAACACGAGTGCGAGGAGGGATGCTAAGCGCCCAGATCTTCTTCCAAACTTCAACCCCGAAACTAGTTCTAAGTTCACTAGTCTCAGCTCCTTGACAGTCCCATTCTTGAATAAAGTGATATGCAAACTTCACTTTATAAAAACAATCATTTGTTCCACCCTAACAAAATTTATCAGGCCTATTAATATTCACCAAAGGAATATCCTTGATTTGAGTTGCCTCAAAAGCAAGGAAAACCTGATCAATTAGAGAACAGTTCCACTTTCTAGTATCAGGATCAATGAGGTCAGCTACAACAAAGTTACCAGCCATATCCTGCCTTGGACTCTATACATGACGACCATTTTGATGAGGCATCCAACCATCATCCCATATCCGGATTGATTTGCATCCAGAAAACCAGTTCATAGGAAGTACTTATATTTCAAACCCTTTGCCATCAATGAGTCTAGGTTATGGATGAGTCACCATCCTTGTTTGGCTAGAAGAGCCAAATTAAAAAAGTGAAAATTTCAGAAGCCAAGACCACCGTTAACCTTTGGCTCGCATAAAGAATCCCATTTGACCTAATGTATCTTCCTCTCACTCTTTTTACATCCTTACAAAAATTTGCTAATCATGCTTTCTATGTGGTCACAAAGTTTCATTGGGAGAAGGAAACATCCCACAATGTAGTTTGGAATCGTCTGAGTAACAGCTTTGATTAGAACCTCCTTACCGCTTTTGACAAACACTTCTCTTTCCACCCTTTAAGCTTCTTCTTGACTCTGTCATGAACAAATTCAAGCACTTGCTTCTTTGATTTTCCAACAAAAGTCAAGATGCCCAAGTATTTGGAGTGACCCTGAAGAGCTTTTACATTTAACCATCATTGTATCTCGATTTTCCTATCTTCTAGCACATTTTGATTAAAAGAGAATTCAGATTTATCTAACTTTACAAGTTGACCTAAAGCTTGCCAGTACGCAAAGAGAATATTTCTAATAGAGTGAACTTCGTGATATGTTGCTAATAATGCTATCATCTAAAAAAATTGAGAAATCTCTACGCCTTTTCTAATTATTCAAATACCATGGTTATTCATGTAAGAATAACGATGATCTTATCTCAAATAATATTTAATTTCTTTTAATACTATATTAAAATTGTTAATGAAATATAAATTATTAATTAATTATATATAAATTTATAATTTTTTATTCTGATTTTAATTAACTTATATATTTCATTTATTAATTTTTTATTTTTTATTAATTAATTTTTTATATATTCATTAATTAATTATGATCATTAATATAAATTTATATTTCATTAATTAATTTTATATATATGAAAAAATGATGTGATTAAAAATGAATAAAATTATCTAAGTTGAATCACGTAAATGGAGGCAAGTTGAGGACATAGAATGACCAAATCATTAAAAATAAATAAATAAAATTTTAAAAAATCGTAATTGATAGTACAGTGTGGTGCAGAGCATGGTACGCCATTGCATTGCACTAGCAAAACGCTTCCAAATGTATACGCTTGGCTGAACACGCTACCCAAAAGCCTTTTCCTATTTTTGCTTTTGCTTTGTCACCCTCTCCCTCTTCTCTCTCCCCGCGGAGAAGAGAAGAGAAGAGAGAGAGAACCATATTCTTCCGTTTCAACCAAAATTACGCAAAATTAGAAATAATAAGAAAAAAAGGGGTAAATTCTCTTCTTCTACGTGTTTTAGGGTTTTCTCTTCCGCCATTGCCGATCTCACCCGAAGCTCCTGCGCATTCTTCTCCACAGGCATTGTTCTCAGATCATCTCTATTTCCCAATCTGACTCCAATTCCCTGATTTCTTCTCCTTTTTTTTAGGGTTCTTATCGCTCTATTGCCGAATCCATTTTTTTGCAGCTCGAGGTAAGGTTCTTCTGTTTCGATTTCCGACTGTTTGTTTCGCGAATGCTTGTTTGCTGTGTGCCGATGCTTCGTTGATTCGTTATCTGTCGCATTCCGCATTCGACATTCGTGTTGTATCGCTTTTGTGTTGCTACTAGAATTGATAATTCTATCATCATTGTTGCTGAAACTGATGTGATTGTGCCATTGTGGTGGTGTGCAGATATAGTGTTCTTCACTCTCAATGGTATGTTCCCTTGGAAGTGGGAGAATGGAAGTCATGGCAAGGTTTCTGGCTGCTGGAACTTTCTCCCAAACCATAGCAGGTAGAACCAGACCCTATTTCTAAGATTTTCTTAGTCATGGTGCCTACGTCTTATGCCTGGTATTGTTGGGTGGGGTTATATATGCTTAGCAAACAGTAATACTGTCACTGTTGTTTTTAATCTATGGATATTAATTTTCAATTTCTGATTAACATCATTTGTTCGTGCATGGCCTTGGAAGATGATTTTGCCCGTCAGAAGTCGGCTGCTGAGTATATTTGTAGAGAACTACGCGAGGCAGATGAAGCAAATTTGCTTGATGAAGAAGGTTGTCTTAACCTTTTTGATTCAATGTGTGGATAGTCTCCATGAGATATTAGTTTATCATTTTTATATTTTATTTAAGGTTTTTGTTAACGTGTGTACGTGTTAAGAAATAGAAAGAACATTTATTACTTTTTACTAATTATTTAAAGAAGAAAGTATTAAATGTTTTTTTTTTTGGATTTTAAGATACTAAATGATTCTACTTTTCATTTAATAGTTTCTATTTTTGATTTCTTAACCTATGCCCTAAGAGCACACATTAACAGAACCCTTTATTTAATTCCATGATTTAGTTTTTGCTGGAATTGATTTTGCTATTCTATTATTGCCTTTGCTTGAATTTCATGAGTATAAGTAATTCCTAATTTGTTTTTCCTTTTCCAGTCTTCATTATTATTTTTCCTTTTGGTGATTTTTAAACTGCTGCTTAATGCTTTTTATATCACAGATATGCATGTGTATGGTGAGAGGCCTATGACTGATCCGTTGCAGCTGGTGAGGTTTGCCTCTTTTTTTCTACTTGTGTGCTATTGAACTAGTATTTGTTTGCTTTTTGCCAAGTTCCTTGCTTGAATCTTTCAAGTGGTTTCTTTATTGGTATTAAGGATTAACAGGAATTCAATGGATCCACCATTATGTTACTGGGTATTAGTCCTGTAATGATTATAGCCTATTATTGCTTCCTTAAGTTGCACATCTTCAGTTTAGTCTTTTAAATTTTGATATAATAATTTCTGTCATTTGGCTTTGTTTTAAAAGTCTGGGCTTATTGATCACTATATGACCCTCACTGCCATTTGTATATGATTTTTTCAGCAAATGATATTATTATCGTCTGTTTTAGTGTGCATGTGCAATGAATGAATTGAGGCAGAGTACTTTCTGTATCCTTTAAGGAATTTAAGTTGTTATGATAACGATAGTGTAGTCTGTGTCATTACTCTGCCTTTGCATTTGGAGTGAAGTGGTGAACTCTTCAAAATCATTTTACTATGTGAGCTTATACAACTATAGTAATCCTTGATTTAAGTCTTTAATTGCTTCCTCTAGTTTATGATGTCAAGTGGGCCTTATGGGCTGTAACCTCTTCAACCTTTTGCTTGATTTTTATTTTTAGGAGTTTCTCTAATATGCCACTGCCACCTGCAGACTTGAGAGTTATTGTTTGTGAATGTAGTTTTTTTATTTGTCAACATAACAGGCTTTTTTAATTTAACCTTCTTACATTTTACAAGGAAATAAGGAATGGTGTATTCATCACAAGGACACATTAGCTCATCTAATGTAGTTTGTTGGAAGCAGTTTCTGCTTTTATGTCAACTTTCTAAGTTGTGGAATTGATTTAGATATTGTGAATATCTTCATCTGCAGGCATTATCTGCTTGAAAAATATAATCTGAATAAATTCATTTAACTGAGTGTTTGGTATCCTTTTTGAGGTATGCTGCAATGTTTGCAAGAAACCAATCAAGGACAGCCAATATGCTGCTCATGCAGGTCTGGTGGCCTCTTTTCTAGTTGTTTTAAAACTTTTTGGTCCTTCTTTATGTGATATCTGAGGGTTGACAATCGGTTATCATGTGGCTTCGTATGCTCTTAATATTATCCTGTTAATTTCCAAATTATTGAGTTAGATATTGACCTGCATATGGTGCTGGCCGGTTTATTACCAGCTTCTCTTTTTTGGTTCCCTTTTGTTTCAAAAGGTACTAATATTGACATTTCCTGGAATTTTCCTCCCCATTTTCCCCCATTTTGTCAGAACTTTGTAGGTCATTAAAGCTCACGGTCCAAACTAGTTTGGAGCTGGATGGCAACACAGGGAATCGAAAACCTCCTAGGAAAGAAAAGAAGAAGTTATCAACTTCTTGTGCAAGTATCCTTAAAATAAGAAGTAATTAATCAGTTGCAAATACTGTTTGAATGCTATGCTCCCTCTGTCAGATTTTTGCCTACCTAGTATTGTTTTAGTATTTACTGCTTTAATCTTCTGTTGTTTACCTTTAAGATACTATATAATAATCACGTATTTTGAAAATTGTATTTTGGATTTCTTGAATGTGATTTCCTCCTTAAATTAAAGGGAGTCCTTTAGTTTTTCTGATTACATTCTAATGATAGGTAGTCATAAAATTAATTTTTGTGCCTCATAACCCCACATAGACCCAGCTACTGCAGTTGGGGAGCGGAGAAGGTCTGAGTCTCTGGATAATATTGACACTGCTGTGTCACAATCCCACTTGAGCAGTCAAATCAGAGTGACTCCCTTTTCCAATGAGGCAAAAGGTAAAAACCCAATTTTTTTAAGTTGCCTCTTCTGATTTCATGCATTTCTCACACACGTCTTTCTTATACCCTCACTTCCTTTAACCCAGATTGCTATTTGTATTAAGTTTTGCTAAGGTTAAGTCAATTTGTCAATTATTTGTTGGACAAGTCAAATAAGGACATCTTGGTGCTAGTGCAATTTTTTAGTTAATTGATGTCATGTTTGTAACTTCTTGTGTTGGCTTTTACTTTGACCCTCCCCAACAACCAAATAATGTTAGCTGTCCCTTAAGATGATTTTTATGAGACTAAAAATTAGCCTTCCCCTAATTACTGTAAATTTTCTGTGTGCTGATGGAAAAGCATGCTCTTGTTCTGCATAGTAAATTTTCTTTGGTTTTCAGATTTAATTTTAAACCCCTTGTAATATCTGTTAAGTAGATTTTTTTTTACAAATATTTTATACAATGTTGATAGTTTAGACAATTAATTTCTTTCTTATGTTTAGGTGTGTCGGATTTTATCCTTTTTATCTATTTTCTTGGTAATATGGTTGGGTGTATCTCACTTGTTTTCAGGGAGTTGGATTTTACTTTCTGGATACCAATGTCTGTTATGCCATAATTTGATGTGCTAATCGATTTGAAAACTTGCTTCATTTTAGTTCTGATTTCCTTAGGACACTCAACTTGTGTAGATGCGGTATATATGATGGATGGTACAGGAATTAATCCTGGAAATAGAGATCACCCAGCTTCTGTCATGCATCCTCCAACAAAACGTCATAAATTGTATGCTTTCTTAGTTCTTCTGACATTTATAGTTTTTTTTGTATAATGATTATTTTGATATCATTGTCATTGATCTTGTGCTCAGAAAATATATTGTTGTTTGGAGGATTCTCGTGATTTTGGGTTCCTTACCTAGCAGAAAATTATCATAATTAGTAGAAAATGAATTTGAACTTCTCATTTCTCATTGAATATCTCCACTTCTCTCCCTCCCCCTGAAAAGTAGTATTATTAAATAGAAAACTATTTTCAAAGCTAGAAAGAAGTTTTTAATCAATAATCAAGTATTTAGGCTTGGGCTTGGAGTGAGTACTTGTCATTTGACCAGTATACCCCCCACCCCCTTTACTGAAACAGGATAATAAACTATATTTAGTGTGACTTGCCCCCGATTGTCATATTAATCTTGATTACTCACTTGGTCTATAAGGTCAATTCACATATTTGTTTAAAAATTGTTTGGAATTCAATATTTCTTCCCATTTCTTCTTGTAGCTTTTAAGCATCCCTTTTAAATTTGTTCCCAATGTATTATGCTCACCCCTTCAATTGCAGGATAGCAAGCACACATCTACCTGTACGAGAAAGTCATGGAACAGAATCTGGAATGACAAAAATTGTGAGTTTCACAGATGGAATTACTCGTAAGTGTGCTATTACTTGTTTTGAAGTCATTTTTTCTCGCAGGACTTACCAAGATGTGTTTTTTTAGAGGATTTTGGCTAATGAATTATCATTTGAAAAGTAAATGCCATACTTGATATACAAACACAATTATCAATTTTGTTTCCATCATATCCCATTGTGAGTTAAACAATTCTTCTTTCAGTTTTGATTCCAATATTTCATTGTTACAATTTCTTTAAAACTTTAAGTTACTTGTACAAGCAAGATAAAAAAAGTGATATTGTTGAACTGTTTGAGATCCCTTTGATAGAGAAGACTTGGTAGAAGAGATGTATATTCCTATTATCACATATATGAAGCATGAACTTACAGATGAAGGACATGGCATGCAGACTGTGCCCCAGTAAAATATTATCATTAGACACTAGAACATAGCCACGTAATATTTTGAAAACATGTTAGTGTGCAAGCATAGGCACGTTTAATGCCAGAACATCGATCAATATCAAAATTAAAAGGTAACAAGAAGTTAAAATTTTCTTCGCAAAAAATTACGCGATTAGATAAATAGAGTGAGTCAAATCAAGTTGTCCTGCATTCATAAATTTAAGATTGTATACAAGCGAATGTTCATCTCCATGCGTGCACAAAGTTAAAAATCTCCAATAAATATATCCGTCAAATATGTAATTTGTGTTCAAATGTAAAAAGTTCATATCATATTTTTAAAGTTCTTTATCATATTTGGACACTGAAGGATATCTAATTTTTTTATCGAGAAACTACTTGGTAACTGTTTCATAATATTCTTCCAAATACAGTCAAAAGGGCCTCCTTTGTTGACTGTCTGCAGAAAATGAATTCCAGTCTTTCAGAGCTTTTCATCCTGTTATATTCTTCTATTTATGAAAAATGTAATTAGCGGAATTGATCTTTTTTTGTTTTTTTATTTGCAGTTGTGTTCTTGTTGACTTTTATTTGTCAGCATGCACACTTTGTTTTTGTAACTTTGACTCTGACACTAATGACAACTCTACTATTGCTTTTACTGTATTGTGCTGTTATCTCTTTGAGGGCTGGAGGCCTGGCCATGAGAAGTATAACCTATATTTTTTTTCCTGAATCCATTCAGGTAAGGATTTGCTTGAAGGAACTGTTTCAGAACATAGAGATCCTAACCATAAAAACCTTGGGCTGGTCCATGAGCAACACGTCATGAGGAATGGTATAAAAAATAAATATATATTCAGTTAAACAAGTCATTAACCTTTTTGCAACTGCTGTGGAAGGTTTCCTAGCCCTTTCCTCAAAATTTTATTTCCTTTAATTCTTCAGTTTTGAGTGCTTCTAATATGACTTCTCATTCTCTTCTTCTCTCTGGTGTTGGTACAATTAAAGTGTTTTTGTTGAATTAGATTTTCCTGCACCCCTTGCTACAAAGATATATTATTCGCAAAGGAGCAATCGACTGCGTGCTGCAATTCGTCATCTTTACTTCCAGGACTTTAGTGAGGAATCGTGCACTGATGTTATCAGTCCAAAGACATCACACGGAGAGATGGTTGCATTCCAAGATCCATGTCAGAGGGACCCTTCATTTGATCAAATGGACAATGTACTCAACAAGGAGGTCTGTCAATCTTCACTCTTATTTTAAGGCTGATTATTTTTGTTACTGGTTTTGAGTCCTGTGACCTAAGTTATGTGGCTTCGATGTAATTCAATGTTAGATATATACATCAGAGAGACATAATTTAACATTTTATATGTCGTTGACTTTAGGTCATTTTTTTAGTCTTTTGGTCATATTAAAAACAAAGAAAATAATGAGAAATTAAGGTCTACATTGTATTTGCAGGCTATAACTTTCTGTCCGTATGCTAAAGACCTGAAGTACCTTCCATCCTTCCCCCCCCCCCCAAAAAAAAAGAAATTAATGACCAAAAACTGACTTTTATGTTTTTGAAAAACAGAGCCATTCGCCAACTTTGTGCTCAGCTCAAAATTCTGGTCATGTTCTTGCAAAAAGCTCAGAAATTTGCTTGCTTAAAGCAGGAGGCCTGCCAAATGGTGGCTTGTCGGATCAGTTTCTCCTTGATAATGTTTCAAGGTCTGCCGCGACTCATGTTGGTTTGACGAGAAGCAACTTTCTTCCAAAGTCTTATTCTTTTGCAAACAACACAGGTAATCTTTTATTAAGTTATCTTTTTGGTTTTATTCTTATACTAAGCTGCATATGCCAATTATAGCATATGCTAAATTAAGAAAATTCAGTAATCATCAAAAGTGTCTCTAACTATTAGTATGCTAGTGGATTCACAGCATTTTGGCACTCACTATTATGATACTAATTTTGAAATGCAAGCTTTGAGAAGAAGCAAACAGAAATGTTGCAGTGATACCTTCATTGAATCTAGATAAACCATAGCATGTTTTTACTTGTCATACTTTTGCTTTTTCTTTTTTCTTTTTTTTTTTAATTTAGACTATTATGATTATGGGAAAAAGTTGTCCATGAGAGCGATGTGTTTGGTTTTGTAGGAAATCCACTAGGAACAATGCAGCAACCAAACGGGAGTGTTCCTGTTATTTAGTAACCCTGGTGGGATTTTTTTGGCTAGGTGAAAGTACAGGTAACCAATACATGAGGTTAGGATTTAGCATCCTTTTTTGAAGCTGATAAAGTAAATTACTCAAATTGTTTATCCTGTCATCTGCTTTGTAAATGAAAACTTACATCTGTTATATAATGGATGGAAATGAAGAAATTGTTAATTCTATGCCTGAATTCATGCTTTTGTTGCTACCTCCTGTAAGTCAGGGTTCTTGCTCATCTCGGTTAACTATTCTTAACTTTTATAACAATTTGGACTTTTCAATAAAATAGTTAAATGCCCTTAATGCTTAATGAATGCCTCAACAGGCACATTGCGTAACAGATTTCCATCATTCATGATATTACAAGGTTTCTCAATATAAGAATATTTTTTGTATTTGGACATGATTACATGAAGATTTTACAATGTTATCAGTTGTTAAAGATGGAGAATTTTGGGGTTAGTTATTGATGTTATGATCAGTTGTTGATAGTCAGACTAGAACTCTATGATTCATGCTGGGGAATCTGTATCCAGCTTTTTGAGAAAGCATTCTTGAAAACAATTTATTTCTTGAGATAATCTGCCTTATGTGATTTATCCAGGGTCACAGAATTGCTAAATTTGTTAGTTCTATTACAAATTTTTGTATTGCGTTTCTGAGGATTCTGAAAATTGTATCCTAAAACAGCCAAGCAGGGTTTTTTTTTTGGGTGGGGGGGGGGGGGTGGGGGTGGTTTGTACAAAAGTTCATTCTTTGTTTGGTCCGGGTCAGGTATGGATAAATGATTGTAATTTGTAAGTGCAGATTATCCATATGAGAGTTATGGGTTTGTATGTCGGTATTTCCAGCTAAACTGGACGCCTATCCCTCTGTTCGTTTGGCAGGACTCTTCCAATAGTTATTTATTTGTGCCACATCGTCGTTTTCCTTTTGAATTTGTTTTAGACTAGCAAAGAACCCGCATGTTGGTGCGGGTTATAGTACTTTAAGAGATTTGATAATTTGAGATACATATTTGAATTTTTTTTTTCCAGTCATGTATCTTTGAATTTAGAATGGTATGCTTTAGTAATTTACAAAAAAAAGGGTATAAAATGGAGCCCACGTGTCAGTCGAGCAAAGAACCCCTTGGGAGCATTACCTCACAATTCGGATTTATTTTCTTTCAGCGAGCATAGTATTATAGTTTAAGATTAATAGCACGTTGATCTTTTGTACAAATTCATGCTTGATGTGAACACTGAAGCATATTTGTAAATGCAATGAATTTTCACCACACTCCCGTTACCTATCGAAGGTTCGATGGAAGTGGAGAATTGGTGCTCCAATTCAATGAGGAATCAAGTATATTTTTTCGAGCCTTTTTTGGGGGAAGCGGGTATGGTAAGTTGTCAATAGCTATTATAATTTATAAGTGGACCTGTGCTCGTGTGTGATGGCTGTAGACGTGGACTGCTTTTTGTCTCTTATGGGGGGAATTTCTTGATCCATATCTCTAAATATCTAAAAGTAGTATCTCCCTTTATGCCGCCTGGAATAAAATTATCAACAAACGTCTGGGCAGCATACCACGTGCTGGCACAGATTGAGATTGCAACTGGGTGAATGTTTTGTTGGGAAAATAAAATGGTCCATATCCATCACACGATAACGACACTACTACTTAATGGAATATTATGGGCTAAGTTTCTCTTTCACTAGCGTCGCTAATGGTGGTGGAAGAGGTGGTGCGGTGCCTGTTGCCATTTCAACGGCATTTTTTCTTTTTAATATATAGGTTTGATTTTGATATATTGACAGTTCAGTTCTTATTTTATTATTAGTGAAGGAAATTGGTGGTTTGTTTGAAAAAAAAATTAGCAATCTTAAAATTACCTTTGAATATAGTTAGTATCACTAAAAATTTCTTTTAAAATTGAGCTTGAAATTGATAATTAGCAAAGGAAAATAGCTTTGTTTTTGTTTTTTGGTTATAGAAAAAAGCTCTTTATGTAACTCAATATAGAATAATGTTAGTATAGACTAGGTTTATGGTAAACCCTATACATAATAGTATATACATTATTAAATTTTATAATATGCATATATTTATAATTTTAATTTATGTTTTGAATGGCAAATAAGCTGTCGTGTATAGGGTTTATCATGGGAACTCGAGTCTATACTAATATTATTTCACAACAAATTGAACATATATATTTATATCATATCTATGGTAGCATCACCGCATCACATTTTGCCTCACCCGCGTCTAATGTGATGACATTATTTACCTCGGTTCTTCTTTTCTTTCAAACAACCACTATCAATTGAAAAGTTCAGTGAATAGGATTTTTATCGGGGAGCTGGGTGATATGTCTTTTGCGTAAGATGGAGTTGCTACTCTGTCCTGAAGCTCAGAATTGTCTCAACTTGTAATCTCAGTTCCTTTTCTTTTTTTTATGTGCCGAACTTGTTCTAAAATTTTGTCTTCTACTATCGTGATGTGGTCCTCTCTTTTTGTCATTTTCTGAGTCATTATTGGCCTTGCTTCAGCTTATCTGTAATTCTATCAACAGAAGTTGGATGCACCAGTCTTTTTCTCACTGTCATAAATCTGAATATGTATATTAAAGTTGGGGAAAATACTGTCTTCAAACATCTAACTTCTATGATGTTTACCTCCACTTTCCTTTAGAATTTACCTTGGCTTATACAAAAGACAGATAAATAATATTGCGTCATCGCTTCGCTAGGGACCTAATGTGAAAATACGTTAAGAATTCGGGAGAATAGGATAATTGTCTTTTGTCAGCTGGCCCTTATCTCAGCCATAATGTGAATGCTTGCAGTATTATGGAAGATAGTTTCTATTGTTAATATTTTAATTAACACTTCTGTCCTTAAAGTTTTAAGAATAGTCTTTATTCTATTTGTGTATGTCAAATAAATTAACAATAAAATAAGATTACAAATATACAAATTTAAATCAAGTTTTTGTTACCAATTACTCCCCACTTTTTTTTTTCGCTTTTATTTCAATTAGGAAAAAGAATGAGATTACACATATTACATGTTTGTCACAGGCTATTAGTATAATTTATACAACTAAATAATAAATTTTAAAAAATATCTAAGTCTCCAAATTTTATGTTTGTATCTTTTTAAACTGACAATTAGTTTGTTGCTAATAATTTGTGATATTAACTCAATTTTTATTTTTAACAAAAATTACCAAAATACATTTTTAAGTGGCGACCAAAAAAACCTTAAAACTTATATGAAACCCAAAATATCGATATAAAAGCTTTGTCATAGTTGAAGGAGCCAAAGCTGTACTTCCTTAAAATCTTAAGAGTTAAGGGCTTATTTAAGAAAGTTAAAAATTATAATCGATGTATAATCGATTATAATCGATTATTGTTATAATCGATTATTGTTATAATCGATTATTATTACGATTATAATCGATTATTGTTACAATCGATTATAATCGATTATTTTTACAATCGATTATAATCAATTCATTTTTATGTTTGGATGCATTAGTTGTAAAGTGATTTTAAGTTAATATAATTTGTTTGGATGATATAAAAAAGAATCACTTTTATGCATTAAATTATTAAAATAAGTATAGAATGATTAAAAAAAGTATTTGATTGAGGACAAGATAATATTTATATATCAAAGTGTAAGAAATAATTTATAAGCTAAAATCATAAGTTTCAATCTTTAACTTATGATTATTAGCTGTAAAAAGTTTTTTTTACATTGAATTTCGCGTAATTTTTTTTTAAAAAATAATTTTTTTATCCAAACATAATAATTATTTCACAAAATATTTTAATCCTCCAAAAACAACTGTTTAGGAAAGAATTAATCTTTTCTAAACATATTCTTAATTGATAGATTATTAGGAGATACAGTAGAAAGGGGGCACTTGACTTCTTCTTCTTCTTCTTTTTTCTGAATAATCTTGACGTATTAGGGTTTGTTTGGAAAAGTTAAAAATTATAGATTATGCTGATAATTGATTATTGTTATAATCTATTATAATCGATTATTGTTATAATTGATTATAATCGATTCATTTTTATGTTTAAATGTATTAGCTGTAAAGCGATTTTAAGTTAATATGATTCATTTGGATGATATAAAAAAGAATCATTTTTATTATTAAATTACTAAAATAAGTATAAAATGATTAAAAAAAATATTTGATTGAGGACAAAATAGTATTTACATATTAAAGTGTAAAAAATAATCTATAAGATAAAATCATAAGTTTTAATCTTCATTTATTATTATTAACTCAGTAAAAAACTTTTTTTATATTAAATTTCATGTAAAAATTTTTTTAAAAAATAATCTTTTTACTCAAACATAATAATTATTTCACAAAATAACTTAATTCTTCAAAATAATTATTAAAAAAAATTAATCTTTTCGAAACATGTTCTTATTATGCAACTTATTTTATATCATTTCCTTTAATACCGCTTCCCACGTCCCACGTTGACATAGATGATACCATTTTGTTAGATTCCGGGGGTGGGGTGGAGAGCATGTTGCTTATTTATTATTATTGCTGTTGTTATTATTATTAATAATATTTTATCATTTAAGTTAATTTTAAAACGTAGTTAAGTTGAAGTATTAATTACATGTCCATAACTTCGTATTAATGTTACTTTCAAAATATTTCATAAGCAATTTTTTGAAGAACTCAAAATTTTATTCATTAAATATAAGCTTGTTTTTTGTTTTTACTTTGAAATCGACGCAAAATACTTTTAAAAATGAAAAAAATTATATATTATTCCTATAAATTATTCAAAAAAAATTCTACTAATTAACATCTAATAACAAATGCTTTTCTATAAACAAATACGAAGTGAAGATAATTTTTTTGCTAGTATATTTTTTTGCAAATAAATGAAAAAACCTGGCATAACATGTTGTTTGGTAGGGATTTGGATCCTCTTTAATTTGTGTAAACTAAAGAAGGTTCAATTTGTCAAAAACACACATATTTTGTTATATATTATATGTGATATTAATTTTTTTTATTTTTTATTGTACATACCGCATACGATATGTAATAAAATATATACATTTTTGACAAACTTGATCTTCTTTAGTTTGTACAAACTGAAGAGGATACTGATCCTGTTTGGTGGTATTAGCCTAACTTGAAGAGAAGCGTTATGGTAAGTTGCTCTCTGTTGATGGAAGTAGAGAAAAATTCCAAACCTAATTATAAGGCAAAGTGATGATTGTCATCAATAACAATTTTGAGCGTGTAAAAAGCAAAATTGGGTAGCAAATTAATCAAAGTGGTTGATAGAATGGGCCCTAACAATGCACTGAAAGCCATTGTTTTTGCGTACAGATATTAGTATGGTGGGGCTAGGATAGCCCCTACCTACTGCCAAGTTGTGGTAGGAAGGCTAAGAACAGTGCCCCTAAACTTTATCCACCCCATTTGGACAAGGACACGAGGTTTAGTTTCTTCTTCTGCACTATATTTTGATCAAATCCACAATAATGCTATCACTGACAATAAGCTTTTAAGGTTATTGGTTTTGATTATACTCTAACCAATCGTTTACACGACAGATTTCTAAGGTGAGTTAACAATTCTAATGTTTGTAAAAGGGGAAGAATCTCCCAAATAATTGAATGTTACAATGATGACTAATTAATGTGTACTTGGTCATATATGACATATTTGTCATGATCAATTACTGTTATCAAATGGAATTAGAATATATATATATATATATATATATATATTCTAGAGATAATTTGATTGGGAAATCTTATAAAGTATGAATGGAGGATTTGATCTAAGATTAATCAATTGTAAAAATCTTTATCAATTAAGTTAATTAGTACTTTCACCAAAAAGGGGATTAGAATTTATGAAACTAAAGAAAAATGGATTGATATTTGGTGATTATGAATTCAAGGTAAGTATTATTTGAATTTTGTTTCAGGCAGCTAAAAATAGAATAATATTCAAACTTGAGTTGGTGAAAAATTTAAAGGTTTAAGATGTATTTAAACTAAAATAAACAATATTTTTTTTTTGTCGTTGCTAAAAACAAGGAATCATGCTCCATAGTACTTGAATAAAGTGTAAGATGTTGAATTTTATTTTTGAATAAATTACACTTGTTTCCCTTGTGACATGACAGTCAACTTTATTTTTTTTAAATAATATTTTTTAATTGATTAAATTATATAATTATGTAAATATTATTAATTAAAAATTATAAAATTTTTAATATTCATAATTATTTATAAAAAATATATTTTTAAAAAATATTATTATATATAAATATTATCAGTTAAAATCTATAATATTTTTTATCAACTAAAATCGATAATATTATATCGCTTAAAATATATATATATTTTTTAAAAACTTATTGTACACTCACACAGAAAAAATTATTATTTTTTTAAAAATATTATTATATATAAATATTATAAATTAAAATCAGAAAATTTTAATATATTGTAGTTATTATTATTTATAAAAAATATAAAGATTGATACATATTTTTTAACTTATTTTAATAAGTATTAGTTAACTTAATTAATTGGAGAGAATGACATTTAAAAAAAAAAATAGGACTGAATGTTATATCATTAAATCTAAAAAGAGTGAGTGTAAGTTACTCTTAATGGTTTTTTTTTTAAGGAATACAATCGTTATCGCTGCACCTTGGTATTATTAACGTGTGTTGGATGTGGAATGAAATTATACATGATTATGGCGATGTTATTGTGTATTATGGGTTTAGTGTTCAAGATATGATGTTGTACAATATACGCCTATTAACTACTAATATATATGATTAGTGGTTCAATTAACTATTTATATAAATATGAAATTGAAAATTCCATTTTATGAAGCTGTACTTGGGTTATTTCATCATAGCACTCAATTGTTCCCCCCTCCCTCCCAAAACAAAATAAAAAGGAAATAAAGAAATGAAAAGACTAAAAGGCTGTATAAAAAGTTAAAAATCTATGCGTGTCTGTGTGTTGGGTTGCTTGTAAGTGAAGGTTGTCAATTTGTTTGTTTGTCGAATGACCAGTTATAAGGGTGAAAGATTCTAGATCAAATCGATAAATAGGTAATTATATGAAAAAGCTATGCCTAAATTATAATTCTTATTCGATTATAATGTTCTATATTTGCTTACCATTAAAATTTAAACTGCTTACATAAAATTATCTGAGGTTTTTTATTATATTTTTGTATTTAAACATTTAAAAGGTTACAAATCCACCATTGTACCAACAAAAAATAAATAAATAAGAGGTTTGCACTTTTTTTTTCGGTTTTTCTTTGTTTAAAGAAAAAAATTGCCTCTTAGTTTTAAATTTAGGCTGAAAAAAAAAGTTATTTCTGATAATCATTCAAAGCAGACATTAACATGAAAATTTTTATCATGATCATGGAGTACAATAAATATATGCTTTAAAAAAAATTTTTACCATTGATTTTAAATAAATTTACATATATTTTAAATCATTAATTTAAAATTATTGAACTAAATCTATCTTAGAACATGCATTATTGTACTCTAATAACATGTAATAATTTTTACGTGAGCATAATCATCTAAGCTTGTAGATGGTTGATAGTTTGTTGTTATTTTTTCACAACTTCTTTTTGGGGCAATCGTTTTCTTTTCTTCATATGTAATGAGAGATTCGATTGATTGTAATAATGTATTGATTAATTTATTACCTTTCAGCCGTCTTCAATATTAAATATATGTTAACATGTAAAATCCCCCAAAATTTTAAGCATTTTATTATAATTCTATTAGTAGCATTTTTTTCCCTTCCGTTAAATACGCTTCTTGAATATTTATGAAAATTTCATATATTTTCATAATATTGAAGAGAAAGGAAAATAAAACTCTTTTTTTTACAACTAGAGTTTGTATCTGTCCGATATATGAGATAATTTTAAATGTAAAAAATTTATGAAATAATACAAACATAATATAATAAAATTTAATTTCATTAAAATGCTTTTTAATAATGATAAATTAAATTTTAAATAAAATATAAGTTTATTATGCATAAAAATATTTTTAAATTTAATTTCAAATGAAAATAAATAAATAAAGAAATACAGAAAATAATAATAACCTAATAAAAACTTATATATCATACTTGAATTATAAGTACATTATTTTAATTTAAATATAACGTGACATCAATTTAAAAAAAATCGACAAGTAATTTCCTATAGAAATGTAAAAAAAAAAATTTACTTGGACTTATTATTAACAAATATAACAAGAGGTGACTGTTCTATCAAATAAGATATTCTATCAAATAAGATGATGAAGTATTATGCTATGATTTTATTCACTAAGATATCAACAATAATTGTAGGAAAACAAACTAGAAATAGAGGAACCCACCAACTAATGTGAATTCAATAACATGTGTGATTCAAGGGTCTCTTAAATAAGTGATGCACATGTTTATTAAATTGTTAATCGTATATGATTTATTTAAATTTTATCTCATTCAAAATCAAATTGATTGTAATTAATAACTTTTAAAATTTTATTTTAAATTAAACCAAAAATTAATTTAAATAATAATTATAATATTTAAATAGTTTATAATACATTAATTAATGCCAAATACATTAATTATGAAAACGGACAATCAAAAGTCTTATTTGAGTTAAAGAAAAGAAAATTCAATTTTTTCTATAAAAATATGCTAATAAATATTTAAATTTTGAATATATTATATTAATTTATTACAATAATTACATCCGATAATTCAACTTCTAACAATTTCTCCAACTCATAATTAATGAGTTTCAATATGAAATTTTTGACACCAAGAAAATATTTATCTAGTAATTAGCAATAATGACCATAAATGCTCCTTAATGTACAAAGTTTTTTCTTCTTTTTTGAATTTTCAGTTAGCATATATTTTTTAGGATTTTTATTTACTTTTGCAAATAAATTGTAATTGAACATATCATAATAATTTTAAGACAAAACTTAGATAAAATTATTTAAATATTTGTTATACTATTCTCTAATAAAAGTATAATATGTGTCTTATTTTTGAGCCACCTCATCATATTTTTTAATGTTTTCATTGATTAATTATAAAAAAATGTATTACATGTTATGTTTTTATTAAAAACAACCACAAATTTCTAAAGAACTTTATATAAGTTTCCTCCATAATTTTATGCTATTTAATTTTATTATTATAAGAGTTATCTATAAAAATATTTGACTAACATATATTATTCATAAGTAAAACTACTCACATATACTTTTATTCACATCACTTCACATCTATACAAATTTTATCATCTAATTATAACTGACTTTTCACATATGTAGAGGTGTGATTAATGTGCATCTAAGTGTGTGTAACTAGTATTTTTTATTATTTATTTAAATTTTATCTCATTAAAAATTAAATTGATCCTAATTAATAGCTTTTAAATTTATTTTAAATTAAACCAATAATTAATTTATTTTTTGTGTAACTTTTTTACATTTTTGTTTTTTATTTTGTTTTATATTGATTGAATATTTTTAATTTTATTATTTGATTTTTGTACATGTAATTTTTTTTAAAACACATATTTCAAGTTATCACATTACATGTGACTAAAACTTGCCACATAATATGATAAATGATAAAAAATTAATTATTTTAAATATCTCATGTCAAAAAATATAATATAATATTGTTAATTAATACGACATATGATAGATTTTTAAGCCATATATATTTTTATATTATATGAATTGATAATTGATGGAGGAGCTAAAAGCCCTTAAGAAGTAACAACAGATCTAGGAAAATAAAACTTTCAAGATTCACCTAACATTCCAAAATATTCGACATCCAAACCTTTTTTTTTTAATATTTGAATCCTTCTGAATTTTACGTTGGGGGATAAATGATATCAAAAAAAATTATTACAAAAAATAACTCAGCAAAATTTTTATACGATATAAATACTCATCATTATTTACGTTAACAAATCAATAACATTCCACTCCTTGTTGATATATAGGCTTTTTTACCAAACTGATATTGGTAATAAAATTATTTATTAAAATATTATTTTTTTAAAATTATTTATTAAAATATTATTATTTTAAAATTATATACTAAATCATTTTTTTGTTCACCGTGATATTTTTAATAATTTTTTGTTTATATAAGATACGTCAAATGCTTTGGCGTATCAAAGTTGATTACGCCAACACATTTGGCGTATTCAAGTTGATTATGCTAACACATTTGGTGCATCCATGTAAATTGCGCCAAACGTGTTGGTGTAATCAACTTGGATACGCCAAACGTATTGACTTAATCAATGTGGATACATCAACACGTTTTGGCGTATCTTGCGTGGATCAAAAATCATTAAAAAAAAACATGTTGAACGAAAGAATTACCAAACATTAGATTTCTTTCACCAGTGCATCTATTGAGAATGCGATAAACTCTTTACTAATTCGTCAGTTACTATACATATTTTATATTGATTATAATGACATATTGTATATCTATTTTTTAAGCAGACATTCAGAGCATTGGTTTAGTTCTACTACTGACGTTGTAGCTTGAAAATCTGCTACGCAGTTCCTACATTCATTGCAGGAGCAGTTTGGACAACATTAGAAATGTCTGCCTCCTTGGGATGTCGAAGTCGTGTTTGAGTACTCGCTAACTCTGTCCTCTTTCTATGTCGCGTCCCCTGTTCATTGGACTTCTCGGGTGATCCTAAAATGTCATTTGTTACTGGAGTTAGACGAAGATGTTCCATTGTAATGCGAACTCTTGCAATGAATGTAGAATCTGCACAGCAGATTTTTGAGCAACAGCGTCGTCAGTAGTCGAACTGAACCAATGATCTACAATGTTTGCCTAAAAGATAGATATAAAATATGTCATTATAATCAATACAAAATATATATAGTAATTGACAAATTGGTAAAAAGCTTATTACATTCTCAATAGATGCACTGGTGGAAGAAATCCAGCGTTTAATAATTCTTTTATTCAACGTGATATTTTTTAATGATTTTTTGTCCACGCGGGATGCGTCAAACGTGTTAGCGTATCCACTTTGATTAAGCCAACACGTTTGGCGTATCCAAGTTGATTACACCAACACGCTTTGGCGAATCTACGTGGATCGCGTCAAATGTGTTAGACGTAAATTATGCCAAACGTATTGGCGTAATCAACTTAGATACACTGAAACGTTTAGCGTATCTTAAAAATTATTAAAAAATATCACGTTAAACAAAAAATGACAGTTTAGTATATAATTTTAAAAGAATAATATTTTAACAGATAATTTAAAAATAATATTTTAATAAATAATTTTTTCACCCATAACAATTTGGTAAAAAAACCCTGATATATATCAGGAGCAGTGTTCATTCGGGTTTAAGCTGGTGCTCTTTGTTTTGTTCTTTTAGTTTCTTTCTTAACCAAATAATAATATTAATAATAATAATCTATTGTCATATATGCATCACTATAGACGAGGGAGAAAAGAAAGAGTTGGTGACCAGTACTTTTTTAATGTAAATATTAAAATTTTGATATGTCTTAGAAAAGACTATATTTGGTAGGAAACGTTATAAATAAAAATCATTAAATGGCGAAATAACTTATTGTTATATTATGATTACGTTTGTAATTCAATCATCAATAACAATATTTAAATAAAAATCTCACAATAATTATGTACCAAAAATTTTTTTCATAATAACCTAGTCACCAAGTGACTCTTTTTTGTATCAAGAAAGAAATTTTATTACCATCAAAATTTAAAAACACTTATAAATTAAAAATACGTTAAATTTTAAGAAGCAATTAAACAAATACAATTAATATCTAAATATCTTTCATAATTAATCAAACTCCTTGCCCCAAGTAGATGTTGATTTGCAACTTAGTTGTGAGTAACAAAACCTATCAAATAAAAATTTAAAAAATCATAAAAATCAATTTGAACGTAATTTTTTAACCTAAATTATGAAACTTATATGTCATTCTTATCATTTCATCTACTTTTTAAATAATAAAATAATAACTTTAATTCATTTTATCTTAAAATATTTAAATAATAAAATAATATTTTTATCACATTACATTCTATTCTATCTCATTTTATCTTATCTCATTTTATTCTATTTTATCCCATTAATTATTAAATATCTAAACATTAAAAAGCTATTGAAACCCAAACACCTGAGTCATCCCAACCACCACCAACCTGCCTTTGGTTTCTGAATTCCTTCTGATTGCCATGAGAATAATTCTTAATTCTCCCAAGTAATGCTTTAAATAATTTTGTTAATTATTAAATAAAAAATATTAAATATTTTTTATATTCTCAAAATATCAAATATTTATGTTTTTGTTTAATATTTTTTATCAAATATAAAAAATTAAAAGATATAGCAATTTTTTTATATTATTATTTTAAAAACAAAATTCTTTTATGAATATATATTTATTTATTTTATAAATAAAATTAAAAACATTTTTTATTAATTAATAATATAATTAAACTAATACACATAACTTGTGCAAAATTTCTTTAACATTTACAGCGCGTACTTTTTTTTTTTGGTACCTTTTCCCTCTTTCTCTCTCTCTCTCTTTAAAAAAAAAAACCTAATATATCAGAATCCTCTCGCTGCATCTCTCTCTTATCTTTTTCATTTGTATTCTCAAACCCACCGATAAAGAATCAAATTAGGCCTCAATCAACGCATAAATTAAATGACTCTCAGCTCACCCTGGTATTTTGTTCTCTCCGACTCTGAGAGTCACGGACACTAACCCACTTGCACTTGTTTTTGGTTGAATTGTGGTGTGTGGATGACTATAATAAGGAGCATAATAAAGGACATGAGATCGAGGTCGCACCGTGTGGTACAGGACACTAGTTCCATGGAGACGGAGGCGGATGGCTTGACGCAGAGTTGCTGGGCCCACATGCCGCAAGAGCTATTGAGGGAGGTGCTCCTCCGAATCGAGGCCTCCGAGGCCACGTGGCCGCCCAGGCAGAACGTGGTGGCGTGTGCCGGAGTCTGCCGCAGCTGGAGGCACATCACCAAGGACATCGTCAAGACTCCTGAACTTTCCTCCAAGATTACCTTCCCCATCTCTGTTAAGCAGGCAGGTTCCTTCACTTTCCACTGTTTTTTTTATTTTTATTTTTATTACTATCTATTTTAAATAATTTGTTATCGAATTTTGTGAAAATTGATTACAACATTTTTGGGTATGTGTTGTATTGAATTGTGTTTAAGATTGTTTCGAAACCAAAATATTGATGCTGCAGTTATCCATGGTGGGACATGAAGGCAAGGCAGCATGTAATTGTGAGGACTTAGGAGTAGAGTTGAACAAATCATTTTCAATTTTTTTTTAAAGCATTTTCCAATATGTAACTTGTTTCGTACCCTTTGTCTATTAACTTTTAACTTCATTTGTAATTCATTTGTTCCTTCATATTATTCTTTTTCATTTTCCTTTTTGATTCGTTATTTTTTTTCACTATTTACTGGAGAAAAGAAAACGCTTAATTCTTGCTTATACTGTAAAAATCCCTCCAAATGTTCTTTTATTTATTTATTTATTTTCCCTGTGGAAATTTATGATTTTGGTTGTTCCATCTTATTTCTGTATAATTTTGGGTTTTTGGCAGAACTCTAAAATCCAAATACTCTTCTCTCCCCTACTTCAGCATAATTAAATGTTCTATATTACCTGGGACCACTAAATTGTGATACCAATTTTTTTAATTGTTGTGAGTGAACTTTATATGGAGTAGTTTCCTTCCAATCATGTTTTGTAGCATCTGGGAATTATCACTATTATTATTATTATTGCAGCCTTAGTCCATCTTAGATTGAGCTTTGTTTTCTTGTGCCGGCTAGTTCTAATTCAATTATCTTCTACTAGTTTAGCAGGGAAATATTATGTTTTGGTTGGGTAGCAGCCATTGAAACTTCTTTGTTGTTGACGTATAATATACCAAGCCGAAATGAAAGAGGAAAAGTGCCTCTTTTGTGCAAATTGAGTTGAGTAGGTGTCACAAGATGCCTCTTTGGTGTGGAATGCTTGGATTTATTATTTTCCTACCCTCTATGGTATTGCTCTAAAGATTCTATTGTATTTAGAAGGGCATGATGATTGAATGTGACTATTGTGCTTGACTTTTTATTGCTGAGCACTTCGATGCATTGTTTTCCTGCCTTGTTGCATTGCTTTAACATGTTCTAATTGGTGGATAATTTTGGCAGCCTGGCCCAAGGGAGCATCTCCTCCAGTGCTTTATAAAGCGCAACCGTTCCACCCAAACATATTATTTGTATCTCAGTTTAACTAGTAGTGAGTATATAATAAAACTTTTGGTTGATTTATTGCTGTAAAACTTTAGTTTATTTGTTTTCACTCATTCTTTGGTTTCCTTTTTGATATCTAAAGCTTCTAATTCTACGAGTGTGTGTTTGTTTTGGCCATTGTCTTTTTCAATTCAGCACTAGCTGATGACGGGAAGTTCCTTCTCGCTGCACGCAAGTGCAGACGTCCCACCTGCACAGATTATATCATCTCTCTAGATGCAGATGATATGTCAAAGGGAAGCAACACCTATTTTGGGAAACTGAGGTGCACTCCTAATCAGCCACTGTGACCATTATTGTTTTCTTGTTTATTAGTGCTAAGACTTATATTATACCTTTTGCTTCCCCTTTAATAAGATCAAATTTTCTGGGAACCAAGTTTACAATCTATGATGGCCAGCCACCTCATGCGGGGGCAAAGATTAGAAAAAGTCGCTCCACTAGGCTGGTGAATCTAAAACAAGTTTCACCCAAGGTCCCTACAGGCAACTATCCAGTGGCCCACATCTCATATGAGTTGAATGTGCTAGGCTCCAGGTAAGCTTTACATACTGCAATTGTACATAGATCATCCTGCATGAAATTAACTAATAGTTGTTGTTCTATATATACTTTGTCTTTGCACAAATTTTAACCTGCCATCGGTAGTTATCTTTTGGTAGACAATAATGTTTTAAGTAGTCAAAGTTTTTGCTGACATAATAGCTTACTGTGCACTCTTCTTGTATACTGACTGTGCAATACTTACCATGTATATATGGCAAGCAGGGGGCCTCGGAGAATGCATTGTGTCATGGATTCCATTCCTGTGTCTGCAATTGAACCTGGAGGGATAGCCCCTACACAGACTGAGTTTTCTCTTAACAACATAGATATGTTTCCTTCATTTCCTTTTTTTCGATCAAAATCAAATCGTGTGGAAAACTCCCTATCTGGACCCCTGGGTGATCAAAAGGATGGGGTACTAGTGTTGAAAAACAAGGCTCCCAGGTGGCATGAGCAGCTGCAGTGTTGGTGCTTAAACTTTCATGGACGGGTGACAATTGCCTCAGTTAAAAACTTTCAGCTGGTGGCTTCCCCAGAAAATGGACCTGCTGGACCAGAACATGATAAGATCATTCTCCAATTTGGAAAAGTTGGGAAGGATCTGTTTACAATGGATTACCGGTACCCTATCTCAGCATTTCAGGCATTTGCAATCTGCCTCAGCAGCTTTGATACCAAGATTGCTTGTGAATGATGTGTTTGAACAGGTATTCATTTGGAAGCTCAATATTCTAAAATTTGAATATAGCTGGGACAAAACATAGATAAATAGAAAGCTATAGAAGCTATGTGGTGTTTTCAGTAATTCCATTGGTAGAAATGCACTTTGGCTTAGCTTGCATTAGTGCCACTATCCAACAGTAGCCCATACATTAGTGCCACTTTGGAAGCTTTATAGTTTATATCCTCGTTCTAGCTTTTATAATGACGACCATATTCATATGACCATCCTGCTAAAATTATTGCGCCTCCAGCTATGTGTGCTAATTAAATGATGAGAGGATAACTTTGCTTGAAAGCCTTACTTAATCCATCTAGCATAGTGACAGTTATCACAGTTATTGTTTAAAAATCAAACAAAAAATGTAATTTTTATGGCTAGTGCTTGATTCCATTTGTAGTTCCAGTTTGCAAATTGCTGATGATGTTTGCTTCTTGTTCATGCCAGCTTCCATCCAGATTATATTGCTGAGAAGTATGGTTTGAAGCTCATTTTGTGGGAAGCATTATGATGAAAACTGTTTGGGAAGGTGATTGGATGGTGGTGAACTGAATTTAAAAGGATGGTGTCGTACACTTGAGAGTTTGTGTTAGTTTCTGGGATAAAAAATCATCACTTCTGGGAAGATACATGAAATTGGAAGTTACTTGGAACTTCTATTATCCCCCGTACGTGTATCCAGTTAACCGTGTACATAAATTTTCTTTTCTTCTTCTTCTTCTTCTTCTTTATTTTTTTAAAATTTTTCTCAATAATTTGCCTTTAATTTGGTTGTTTATGCATTATAGGGTTGTCAGCGGAGATTTTATGTTAGTGAGACTACTTGCTTCAACTTTTTTCAGCCACTTTTTTTTCAGCCATTGACTTCATCCTTTCATAAGAATAATAATGTTGTTCTTGTTAGAACACAAGTGCCATAAAACTTCATATCGCCATGACTTGATGTAGTGCCGTTACCAATAGGCTATTGTAGTTTCCTGACCTTGTGGTAGCATCTAATTTACTTATTATCCACAGCTCCTTTCATCCTTGATTGACTCTTATGACATGTTTGACACGATGTATAAGGTTTAATAGGATAAGTTTATATAATATATTATGATTTTATCAATTATTTAGTGTGATCATAGTATTATATAAGTTTATTCAGTATATCTTTTTTGTACATTAAAATAAAGTATAATTTAATCAGGTTTTAGAAGATGAGATTAAACTTGATTAAGTTTTGATGAATAAACTCATTTAAAAATATTTTCTTTTGAAGTCATCTTTTCTCTGCTCTTTTTTTCCAACAAATCAAACCCAAATACTGTGAAGAATCTTACCCAGTTCAGCAATGGCGGATTCGAGTTCTTACACCCAATCTTATTTCTCATTTTTCGAGTTCAACACTTGAATTCCAACAAAACCCTTTAACCAAGATGAACCACAATCAGAAAGCTGACCCAATAGCCATACAGAACAAAACAGGAGGTTCAACGCAAGTTTCCACCATACAACACCCCAGCACCCCTTTATCTACTGCAGCGTCAACTAACTGCACACAAACACTGCAACAAGCATAACATAGAAGTTTTCTTCATTGAATAACACCAAACAGCACCACTACAAGAAACTTGCCATGAACAAACAAAGTACACCAAAACCTTCCCTGTCTGTCACACTCCAAAAATGTTACACACAAGTTGAAAATCAAAATTGGGTTTTCAATTTTCAACCAATGCAAGCAAAAATTTGCTACACACCTCTTTTCATTCTCTAGTAAATCAAATACTCAACAACGGTCCAATCGCCCAAATCGTCGATTGGAATATTGGTCGAAGAAACCCACGAGATCCTAATTCGATGTGAAAGTGGGTTTTGTGAAATGAGTATTATTTATTTTTGTGGTTGATGCAATTGGGTAAAGTTGGGTTTGTTTTTTGTTGTTAATTTGGGTGGATGATTGATGGTAGTATTGTGACTCTCTTGAATTGAAGTTGAGAACTTGTGTTTTTCTGGATTAAGATGGTGTAGTGTGCAAGTTATATGGTTGAAAAATTATACAATATCTCACCAAACATTGAATAGTATTAAAATTTTATCAAATTTTATACTCTCAAATCTTATACTATCAGGTCACAATCAAACTTTATACTATTAGGCCTAATATAATCATGTTTTATCCTATCCTATCGTGCATATTAAGTGGGCCCTTAAATAACTATATGTGGTCTTAGAAAAACAATAACACTAGTTCAATTGTGCATTGATGTCACGATGGATAAGTGCCACTGGTTACTAAGGCTTTGTATGAAAGTAATATTTACAAATTACAACCACTGCATTGTGTTTATAAAAGCAAGAACACGCAAATAAAAAGTGTCATCCAAGTGAAACTGAAATCAACTACCTTTACAAACCTTAGCTAAGACTTCAACGTTGGGAAACACATAAGTACAAGCTTGTGTCTTTTTTTGGGTACAATAGTTGTACTTTTACAAACTACTCAAAGCCCCACACCATTAGCTCACTTCTAGCTTACAACCAAATGTCATTTGTGTCTTAAATACCTTGGCCAAAAGAAATGTTGTTTACTTTTACGTTCTATCGTATATGGCATTCACACCAGACACTAGCTGGAACCCAGAAATCTTGAAAGCCATAGTGAGACTGACTTTGGTTTTCAAAAGTAGAAAAGACCTACTTGCTATTGCAAATTTCCATATATTAAATGTAACATACAGGAGTTAGTAAAGAAGCAATAGTCAAACACTGAAGCAAGTCCACAAGTAGCATAGGAAGAAAAGCAATCACCATGAATGAGATAACTGCAAACTGGGCTCGGGAAAAAAGTGAACCGAATATCATCAACTTCAACGAATTAACATGATATTATACCCAATGAACAAATACATCAGCCTACGATGATATAATACAAACCGAAAGCCTATGATTACTCTCGCTCAACAAAATGCTTGTAATAATCATAAATAGTCAAATGGAAAGCTGAATTGCTAATAGATGTCATATAATCAATAACTAAATAAAAATTATAGTGTCCAAAAATATACTCAATCGGATGACAAATACATGATACTACAAGAGGAAAGGAAAAAATAGAAATAGAATTGATAACTCATGGACGAAAGGCCGTGAATAGAAACATGATAGAACATCCTGCAAAAAACTAAAAAATAGCATCAATTCACTTAGAAACACATTTTTTTCTATCCTAAAATTATCAAATATGTCGATCACCCAAGGGAGACAGGATCGAGTTAAAGTTCTCTAACACTTGAAAAACTCTGATTCTTGAAGGCAAAAGAATAATAATGTCATGCAAAGTAATAAAAAAAAATCAATAAACTTCGAAGCCATGTTAACCAGAACCATCATTAAAAAAACCTTCCTTGCGACCTTCAAAACCAGGCCCCAAGTTTTTTTTTCCCCTCTCTCTCTCTGCAATTATACGCATTTTCCTCTGACCTTTGTTGTTTCTCAGCCTTCCATTGGTCCCTGGTCTGAATTATTTCCTTCCATTTCTCTGCATTTTTCTGGTGCCTCTTCTACATCTGTAAGCTTTTGTGTAACAGTTTGGGATCATCATGGACTTAATCCTTGAAGCTCTATTCATTGCTAGCTTTGCTGCTTTCCATGATTGTTTTTTTTTTCGCATAAGCTTCACCCTTTTCATTATCTTTCTTTGCTTCCTCCAATTTCTTAGCCCTTTCAAGTTCCTTATACTTTGAAACCTTTCTTTTTCTTCCCTTGCCGGTCTTCATTCTCAAGTTTGATATGGCCAAACACGAGTTCTTTTGAAGCCTCTGCTGCATCCTTCTTCTACTGACTCACTACGTGCAAGTTTACTTTTCATTTTTATTTCTTCACTTCGTTGCTCTTGCGAAAGCCGTGCGTGAACCGTAACTGCAAACAGACGAAGCACAAGGATGATTGTAACTTGAGCACAAGGACGACAGCAACTTTGTAAGGGCATTAATGCAACACAAACTTGATTCTTGTTGGTGTAAATGTAATTGTTGTGTCCTCCATTTTATTGGAACAATGGGTATGAGTGAAAGAGAGAATACCATGGTGGAGAAGATAAAGTATTAATTGCTATTGTATATACAATATTTTTAAACTAATGCTTATTAAGCTAATTAATAATACAAAGGTAAACCACATGAGCACAAATGACAAAAAGGTCATCTGCCATCCTTGGCTACGTTACAAGGTATAATTGTAATGTAACCATGCCTGAGGTTCAACCAGGTATAGGCATCCTTACTGTGTGCTTACAAAACATGTCCTCAATCTCATGCAAGGGTACAACAAATTGTTATATACATGATTATCATTATTACAAATTTACAACACTTAGGCTGCTTGCATGCTCATGCTTGATTCTTGGTTCTTAACCACAGATTCAGCACCTTCTTCCTCCTCAGTAGGTAGATCATCTGAGTGCAATTCCGGATGATTAAGGCTCCGAACAAATTCAGTGAATGAAGGAAAATGCTCTGGAGAAAAGAAATATGCTCCCATTCTATGATATGTGAACAAGTCCAATACATCATCTCCAGATAAATTATTCTTAATTTGTTCGAAACCCCCAGGAGCACCAGACTCTGAAGAATTTTGACCTGAAACCTTCACCCCGTGCTTTTTGCAAGCTGCCATAATTTGTGCAAGTAGCAACTCAGGGCTCGAATGGGTTTCATTTGACTGGTATGAATCTGACAGGTCCATTCCAGGTAAAATCATATTGCATGAGTTGATAGCAAACATCTTTGCAACTGGTTCATAACCATCCCCGTTAGCCGTGTTATAGAACCCTGCTGTTAGCTCAGAAGGATGCGATCGAGTTCCATACCAAGAGTGCATAAGTGGGATTTTTCCATATACTGTCACTCCAGTGTCACCGAAAGTTGAAGATGCTAATGAAAGGAGGCAATCTCCATGAGTTATAAGCTGATTAGCATACCAGGAAAGGAAGAAGTTCCCATATGTAGACTCCCAAGAACCCCCATCCTTGAAGAAGTTATTGGAGTATAGTGACTGGTCGTAGGTAGGGGCATCATGTGGGCCACCAAGCCCCCATAAAGGATTTCCAGATGCTTCAGCATGTTGCTTGAGAAAGCTGAGCATGTTTTGGTCATAACACTGGAATTCCCCAACACCTTGAGTTTTACTATTACTGGGTAGCCGGTGGTGAGATGGATACCGTAGCTCACCATCTGGTCCTAAACCCATGGAAATGCCCTGCAGTATGGCAAGATATGAAGACTTTGTCAATCATATATATTAATCTGAAAGTGGATATTAGAGTACATAAGTGGTCCTGGAATCCAAAATTCTTACCGTAATTGTAGAGCCCATGAATGGAGAGAATGAAGACTTAAAGCTCTCACAGAAACTCTGGTACACTTGGACTGGAGTCTTCCCATCAAGAACAGGAAGATTATCAACTGCCAGTGACAGGCATTCTTTATAATGCTGTCCAGAACGATCTGTAAAGAACATACTGGGTTGAGATTCACCAATCTGGGATACCCATTTGGGTAGGGGGATATTTGGTTGTTTAGATCCATGAAAGCAAAGCGTCACATGGAGCTTGAGACCCACTTTCTGAACCATATCAGCCATAGCAAGATAGCCTGACCAATCATATTTTCCCATGGCATCTTTCTCAACAATTCCCCACCAAACAGGGAGCTCAACACCTTCAACTCCTAATAGCTTCAAAGCTTTTAGGCCAGCAGCAATTGCTCTAGCATGGTTTATTGAATTGCAGTCATTAGAAACTGCATCTAGGGGCAGCCCCACAAATAATCTTACACCAGATACCTGCAACATATTATTTTAAGCATGTCAGTTATTTTTTAATGCCTTAAGCTTGACATTATATGACAATTTTTAGTGTATTTGGCCTCACAACATGTAGCAAGAGATTTGAATGAAGTAGACCAATGACAGCAAGAAGCAGAACTTATACAGATGTTCTACTGATTAGCATAAAATCCAGAGAAAATCCAATAAACTCTTTCAAAGAGAGATGCATTATCTACATATAGAGTTTATTAAACCTCAAGTATGTATTGTACAGCTCCCCTTCAGACACTAATCTCTGATCCTCATGGTTTTCATTCATGAATGCAATCAAGGTTAGCCAAAGAATAAAAATTCATAGTTGCTCCTTCAATTGTGACGACTAGGTAATGCAGTCTCAAGGAAACTTGAATGGCAAAAGATCCAGGATTAATGTTTGCCAAAACCATCATCGTCCATCCAAAAAAATTCTCCACTCAAACTCACCAGATGACAAATTCAAGGAAAAAATTATCGCTGATTAATAGCTTATAAGATTTTTTTAAAGGGGTTTGACTTGACTTGATTATTTACCTAGTCGGGTAGTTGATGTTGTTGACTTGACTATGTAAATGAAGAATTTAACATGCTAATTTGGATAACCTTAAGATGGGGTGTCCATTTAATTTCAAGATAACAGATATTAAGAACAAGTCAAACCAAGATATACAGAACTATGGATTAATTAAGTAATCGTTTTCTTCCAAGTCAAAAGACAAATAAAAATCCCATTTTTTCCACCACAGTTTCTCAGCAACCAAACGCAGCACACAACATACAAATGAAATAGAAAACTCACGGATTTGGATCTTGTTCCAGGACCAGAACGCTTGTCGTCTCGAACGGCTTCAGATTGAAGAGCCCTCAAAGTGAAGCGTACCCCAGCCTTCTTCCACCTGATATTGCGACCAAAACAAACCCTATCATTCGAAAACCTGCAATTATCCCTCAGATTACAGAGAGCCACTTCCCTATACGCCAAATCGGACTTTCCCAGCTTCGCTTGAGAGCTCCCAATCACCGAAACCTCCATAGCCAAAAACGAAAAAACTCGAAATCACAGCAAAAACTTCTTCTCCAAACGAATAAGAAAATCCACCTTTTTTAGAATACCCAGTTGAGGTTTCCGAGATAATTTGCAAAGAAAAGTGCGAGAATGAATGAAAGGAAAGATTTTGATGATGGGGAAAAATGGAAGTGGTTAACGCTCTTATATAAGGAGGTGGAACCCGAGACGCGCTTTTTCTCTGCGACCAGTAAACCAGAAACGTAAGCTTTTGCAAAAGGATGAGCCACGTGTCCTTCTGATAGGAAGCCAAAGTTGAGCCGCATAATACTCTTGTTGATTTTTGTAGCAAAAAATAGGAATTATTAGAGACCAAACGATTATCGTTGGATTTATAATTCAGAAAATTTTGTAGTATTAGGATTATTAAGGTCCACCAAACAATCATCATAGGATTTATAATTCTGCAAAAGAAAAACATATATAGCAAACTAAAATAAAATTCCTCAGAATTTGCATCCTGGTCTGCAATAAGTTGGATATGGCTGGATTTTAAGGTTAACGCATGCATATTGTATTATTGTATTATTAATAAAATAATTTATTACATTAAATTTTTAGTTCGGATGCTATTTAAATTTGAGATCTTAACTTAGAATGTTATATATTATACTGGAGATGACGTAGTAATGTGCCACCCCAACGCATGGATAGATTCCAATCCAATCCAATTGTACGATAATGTTATATATATTATATTGGAGATGATGTAGTAATGTTCCACCCCAACACATGGGTAGATTCCTATCCAATCCAATTGCATGATACATGTATATTACATACATTATCCAAAAATAAATGTTTATTTTAGTTTTCGAATATTTCATGGCATAATATTTTAATTTTTATTAAAAAAATTACACATTTTAATTTTTTAAATTTGTAAAATTTTATCATATTTTTTTAAAGATTAAATTATTATTTTAACTTAAAAATATTAAAATATATATTTTAAAAAAAATTATATAACAAAATATTCAAAAGACTAAAATGTTTATTTCCTCTTATCTAAAATGATTGAATGCATTTTTTACTGTTGATTTATTTATGCCTTAATTTGTCTCCTTGTAAGGGTACTCGATTATAGAAAGATGGCAAGTGGTAATTGGCTAGTTGAAAAGTAGTGGGGGAGTGGGGGCAGCTGTGTCAAAACAAAGGGACACAACAAGTGTTTAGGTTCACCGATTGAATGATAGGTTGTGGATGGGCATCACACGTGGTGCAGGGCTAGAGGGTGATGCTGCGTGTGTACTGACTCACATCCTCTGTGCTCTGTGGTGTGGTGTGGTTGTGGTACCCACAGATTCACTTCATTGGTCCGCGTTTCAGGATCTGCTTCACCTTCTCAAGTTCTGGTTCTGGATTTCCTGTCCACCTATGACTCAGATCTGACCATACACTTACTTTCCGGATAAGGGAAAAAAAAAAGCTATACTCTTAGCTTAGGTTACAGACAAATTTTGACAGTAAACAGATTATTGCCATATCACGTTATTATAGTTCACATATATATACTACTGAAATAATTTGAATATATAAAACCTTTTACGTGGACCTAGCTTACCATGCCTCAAATCGTCCTTGGCACCCCCACCTTTAATTGATAACCAAGAAAACCAAAATGTCATATTTTTTTTGAACTGCCAAAATGCCATTTTCATATTACGGATAAAGTGATGGAAGGTTTAAATAGTGAAAGTGATGATATCGGTAGGAAGTATTGTTAGTATCAGGTTTAGGTGATTAGTTTTTTTTTTTTTTACATGGTGATTTGTGTTATTTTATTAAATGTAAAGTTTACATACTTATCGAAAAAAAAAGTGTGTATACTTATAAAATCACAGAAATTAGGGTAATGGTAAAAAATTTGAGTAGTTTATATGATGTTATAAGTTCAAATTTCATTGTCATCGTCGTAAAAAAAAAAGTTTACAGACTTATATGAATAATGGGACATGCATGTAATGCATCTCTTGGCCTATTTCTTCTTATAATTTAATTTATTAATTGAAGTTTAAATTAAGAATTAAAAAGTCAAAAGTTGCTTCCAATAGGTATTTGCCAGAGTATTGGTGTGTGGATTACTTTATTTGTCTTATTCTCTTTTTTTTTTTCTCCAAATTTTATGATTGTGAGAAAGAATTGAGCCGGAAAAATTGAACAGCTTCTTGTAATCTTGTGGCTGCTCAAATTGATTGAAACCAACTTTGGGAGTGTTAGGCTGGTTGATCAAGTTATTAGTTATGTGTCATGATCGTAGATATAATAAACGTGCTTCGTCACCTACATTTTTTGTTTGATTGATTCATTAAGTAGCAGGGAAGGAAGGGGGTGTGAAACCCGTGTGAAAGTGGGAACTGAGAAAGTCTCGTATTGAACATTGATATCTCTTATTGGCCCGAAAAATATTTGGAATATATTTTTTATTATTATTAAATTATATTACATATTAAAACATATAATTAATTTTAATTAATATATAATTAACTTTATTAATGTATAATTATTTCAATTAATACGTAATTAAATTTAAATATATATTTTTATATGTGACGTGATTTAATAAAAAAATATCAAAAAAATATGATAAAAAATATATTTCTGACATTCTTATTGCCTTGAAACTAAAAACATATTTCTTCTCTTCAGCTTTCTGTTTCTCTTTAGCAACAGCAAAGGTAAGTGCCGTGGTGATTATTGGTGCTTATGGGTTGGGTAAAGCGGGATTTAACCTTAGAATGCTGATATAATATTTAGATTGGGTCAATTTTTTAAGCCTAGTCCCCATTTGGTCATGGCCCAAATAACGTCTTTGTTATTTGGATAATGCTTATTGTTTGGTTGCCCAAAATAAAAAAGAAAAGGCTTATTGTTTGTCAAATGAACTTGGAAATAACAACCGCCTGTTTGGACTTTGGAGAGTGAAGAAACAAGTGAAACAAGTGAAACAAGTAATAGGTAGTCTCAGTATTGGTACTTGCCACATTTTGTAGGCTTACTTTCGATTATAACTTCAGATGTGTTTGAGATTTGTGTGGCTCCAACTGTAGTACTCTTCAGAGAAAGTTGTTTCCAATAAGTGTAGTAAAAAACACTACTTGTAAATTGCAATGTACCCAAAAATAAAAACCTTGTAACTCATCAAACAACCTGAAATGTTATATGCTGCTACAATAAGTAAGCGTCATAGAATTGTCAAATGACTTTAAGTATGGTTTGCTCTTAAAAAAGTAGAAATATCACTGTAACATCTGTAAATAATTTTATACAATATAATTAGTAAGAAAAGTATAATTTTAGTATCACAGAATTGATACAAGATTACAAGTTTTGTAATTGTATTCACACTTCCACACCATTGTATTGTATAGCTGGTCAAAGTTCACGCTTATTTATTTTTATATTAAACTTAAGAAGGATTTGGTAAGCCGTAAGCGGATGTTCATTTTTTCATATATATTTTTTTAAAATGAGTTCTTTTTTTTCATATAGTTTGCTCATTAATTGTTTCTTTTTTATTACTCTTATAATTATTTGTTCATATAATATATTTCTTTTATAAAACATCTCCCACATTAATTTCAGGTATATTTGTTTTATTTAATGATTCTAGTAAAGCACCATATGGGACAACTCACTTAGTGTGCTGTGCAGCACAGGACATTCACGGTGAATGTGGATATGTATGCATTGTGACAACAACGCAATTAATGGATCGAATTCAATCATCATGTGAAGACCTATCAGGAGATGCCCATCACTCAAATGCAACTATGACCTGTACCTGTCTACACACTACGATTTTTTTTTTTTTTACTTTATATCTTGTATTTTTTTCTAATAAATTATTTGGAATAATGGAGAGGCTTCTTTTCCTCTTTTGCATACTCTTTTATTAGTAGTTTTTCAATCTGAAAATACTATATTTTATTGGTATTTCTACCATCTGTCGCCTTTCTTAAGCTCTATTCTCATGCCAACACGCTAAATTGCCATCATTACACGGGTTACATGGTTAATAAAATTGTGTAAAATCATTTGGGCCTTGATTTGATGCTGTCTCTATCAGTATGAGGATGTAAATTATGTGTCCAAAAAAAATTCAATTTTTTTTGTTTGTTTGTTTTTTTATTACCAGCAGCTAGAGTTATCGTAGCTGAAATATTGGGAAACAAGGATTTGTACCATGAGGGATCAACCTTACAATAGAATCCTTAAACCAATTGTAATGTCTGTGTGCTTGTGTTACTAATATGTTTCAATTTGCTAATGGGCATGTATTTGAATAACTGAGCTCAAGTCAAGAAATTGAACCGATACAATTTAGATACGGTACGATACGATCATAAGTTCAAATTACAATATTTTTTTATATACCAATCGTCTGACTAGAAACAATCACTGCAGGGTTTCTGTCATGGCATTGGTACCCACCATAATATGGTTAAACTCTAATAACTTTTTGGTCCAAGTCCAATGTGAAAAAAGGCATGGCATTACAATAATCTCCTACCTACTGACACACTGAACATAATTGAGAATTTCTTGTATAAACTCATAAACTTAAGTTGGATACATCAGATCAATCACAACATTAATTAATAAAGTTAACTAAAATTGTCTTTTAATTAACCACGATAGTTATCCATCAATTAATATTGTGATGAGTCTAGTGTACTCAACTTGAATACACCAAATTTATGCAACAATTTCTCACTTTCATAACTTCAGAAAATATTTTGGTTTTATGCATCTGTTGCCGTTGGTTAGCATGCATGAATATTCGCACCAACCAAAATAGGGTTGGTTATTAGTGGATGAATACTAATAGTAGTAGTAGATGAGACTACAAATAAATTCGCTGCCTCAAGGAGGTGGGGGTCCTGGTGGGCCACCAGGAGGGCCAGGAGGAGCAGGAGGTGGCCAATAAGGGCCAGGAGGAGGAGGAGGCCAAGCAGGGCCAGGAGCCGGTGGTGGTGGCGGTGGCGGTAGCGGTGGCGGAATGGGAAGTCCAGGTGCCGGTGTAGGCGGAGGCGGAGCTTGTGGAGCAGCTGGGGGTGGGGGTTCAGGTGGCCCACCAAAACAGTCTTGTAGCAACCAGCAGCAGCAGACTACGTAGAAACTGTCAAAACCCACAGAATCCGAAATATGGTGAGTTTTCTGCGCTATTTTCTCATGTTTAATTTGTGCACATTTAAACCCCTTAACAAAAGGGAAAAAAATAAATGAAAATTTTTACTTGAAATAAATGTATAATATTTGTCATATATCTACACACACAATATAATATTAACATTATACATAGGAAGAAAAAGAAAAAAAGTTACTTTATAAAAAAAAAAGTTCAAACTTATAATGCTAATTACCATTTATATGTTGTTGGCCTTAATGCTAATATATATATTAAAAGCAAGAAGAAAAAGATGTTACCAACCAAGAAGATACGGCTGTACACAGTCCATTGAAAAAGTTGCCAAGAGCGGAAGGTGGTCCGGGCCATGAACCTGGATTACCTCCTTGTGGTCTCATTCTTGGCTTTCAAGAACTTGCAAGCTCACCAACACTGATTTTCATCTGAAGAGCAAGCCAAATATGACCCCAAGAATACACCTATTTGCTCCTACTATGGATATCTCGCTCTCAATATAGAGTAAAGTGAACTCCTAGTCGTAGAGAAATGGTTAGGCTAAGAGCTGAGTCCAGCAACAATATATATACACCCAACCCTGAAATTGAATGGTGGATACCATGCAAGACTGGAAGTGGTACTTCTGTTCTCCATGGCTGCCACGTGTTCTGACTATACCAAAAGAAATAATAATAATAATAATAAAATAGCTTTGGAATCTAACTGTCAAACTCAGCAACTGCTATTCTGCAATCTACCCTTCTTTTGTCTTTGGGGGAGGCCCTTTTGTATTGTGAAATATAAGTAGAACCAAGGTTTGGCAATGTACTGAATGGATTAGGTGTGAACTGAAACAGAGGGAGAGGGCGGGTCATAACTGGGGAGAAGGAAGTGTTTCAATATTCTTGGGAAGTTTGCAACTTATTGTCCCCCCTCAAACTTGATGCAGATGTAGAATGGTAGTTCAACTCGGCCCTAGACACGTTCCATCCATTGTCTCATCCCCAAACCTACTCAAATGGAGGGCAGTTATTTGACCAAATGGAGGGCAGTTATTTGACCAAATGAAACCCCATCAAAAGGAAAGGAGTTAAGTAAAGAAGAGACAGGAAGGAAATAAAAAGAAAAAAGAAGAAGGGGGGGGGGGGTGTTCAAAAGAGGCAAAAGAAAGTCAAATGGATATTGAATCTTCTATGAAAGGTGTTTGCTTACATTACCCATAACCTTTATTTAATATATTGTATAATTAACCATACAAACCACAACGGTATTGCTATTTTCACATCTATTGCCAATGCTACATCACTGAGTTCTGAGACAACCATAGATTTTGTTTTTTAAGCATTGTTTATGAAATAGCTGACTCCATCTTCCAGAAGGTTCAAGCCGTGAAAACCACTTGTGAGGATCACCTCAGTATCCCATTGGTGGATTTAACCTCAACCAAAAAAGAAGGGAAAGTAATGTAAAATCGCAAAAAACACACACACACACACACCATCTTCCAGGATATTTGATAAATACGATGATGAAAAAGCAAATATCAACTCTTTATCTTTTCCAAGCTAATCGTTGAGGTGCGCGCATGTATAAAACGAAGAGAAAAAGTTTACATTTCTTTTACTAAACTTCTTTTGGTTATTATTAATAGAATTTTAACCATTTATTATAAAATTAACATTTAATAAATGTTTGAAAACTCACTTTGAGTAACGTACCCATCAGGTTACAATAGAAATTCCCAAATCCCAATTGATTTTTGTGATGTTTCACTCCCAAAACCCAATCAACCTGAGGGAAATATCTCACTAATGCAATCAGGAGGGAACCATATCATTATTCATTTATTGTCAAAAGACCACAATCGCAATAAGGCTTTAAACTGATGAACAATAAACATGCTCCCTTCTGATACCAATGCACAAAGAAGATAATAGGGAGCATTCATAAAAAGAAGCCAAAAAAACTTAGAAGGAAAACTATGTATAAGTACTGCACAGTTCACAGGCTTCTGGAAAGCAAAGGCTAATAAGTAACAATATTAGGGAGAAATATAAATCACGAAAACTGTTCCCCAAACCTATTTATTAGATATTCATCTAACCTAATTAAACTTTTTAACTTAAGAAGAAGAAAAATTAAGATATACAAGATAGAGAATAAACCTCTGATGATTGAGAAAGAAATGGGAGCAGGAAATACAATATCGTTTACCTCCAATACCAATGGCTTTACCAACTATAGATGTGAGACATCAAGTCAGCAGCATTTGCAGCTTCATGAATACTCCTAAAAAATGATTGGTGTTATACTACAAGAATCTTTCTTTGACTCCTGACACATTCTTATCTTTTTCAGTCCTCCTTTGATGACTTTGATTGTATATGCCCTCACCTGCCATGTTTCTTCTTTCTCCTTGGTGCACCTACAGCAGCAGGTTCTACCAATGGGCCAGACCAGGTTTGGATATTTGCTTTAGGTTGTGAGAAGTTTGTGGAACTAAATGGAACATCAGGAGGATCGAAACTTGGATCCATGTGATGTGAAGAACCCAAAGGATAGCCTAGAGTTCCATCTTCATGGGGAGGAGGAAACTTCTCACTCTTGCTCTTAGCATTTGCATGTGTTATCAGTCGCCGTCTCTGTAATAACAGTTAAACATTAACACTGTTACAGAGATATAAAAGGTAAGCTGTGATATAACAATTATCTGGAATAGCACTAAAAATTCCAAGAGGGAAGCATGTATTTAGTTTTTGGCTTGTTGCAGTAAAGTAACTCAACTTCTACAACCAATGCAACCCAATTTCCTGAATCTAAAGAAGCATTCCAGAAGATGACTTCAGAACAGTTTAATCTGTGGTAGTGACCTATCCAACAATGCTATCTAGTTTATCCAACACCAGCACTACATTTTTGTCTTGTTCTAATATATAAAATGATGTATTCCTAATACACACACACACACACACAACCTCTGAAGCACCAGTTAAAGCAAATATATTAGGCTACTGATAGAAAACAAGCAATAAAGGAAAAAGACAAATCCTTTTATTTTATGCACTGCAGCGGAACAAATTTTAAAACCAGAAAAGCATACAAGACATCATACACTTCTGAAGGAAATACCAAATATCCATATGTTGGTTAATCTACCATGTGCTGAATACCTTACACGCTAAAATATCCAAATCAACCTATTTTTAAAGACGATTTCAAGTCTTAGTGAAGAGAGAGAGAGAGAGAGAAACCAAGACAGATGCAATGACTATTAGCATATATCAATGCTTTTTTATGACTGTTAGCATATTTCTTTATTTAATTAATAGTTAAACCGGAACATAAGAAAATATCAGGAGGAGAATATGTGATCACTACAATATTTAAACAGAACTAAACTAACTTCATTTGTACATGAGCCAGCTTTCTGCTCATTACTAGTTTTCAGTTTTCACACATTAAGACTAAACAGACAAATAAGCCTAAACTGCTGCTCGTGTTTTGGAAATTTTCATCCCTAGAAGCCAAAGAGTGAAAATTAATAAAGAGGCAAAAGTATAAAGATGAGAAGGGATGGAAATAAAAGGAGATCCATGACAATAGGTGTATTTAGTTTCTACCGTATTTGGGGCAGATAGATACAACTCACCCAAGTTTATCAAGAAAAAAAGGTCTTCACCAAGACAAAAATTCCACTTAAAATGACACCATGAAGACTCTTCTAAATTGGTAAAAACAATAACTGAGTAAATTCATAACTTGTGACATGAAAAAAGAAGGAACAAAACTCGTTCAATCAAATATCCACAAAGAGTGCATGCAGCCAAGTGAAAAATAAATAAGAAATGGATATTATATATCAAGTTGACATGTACTTCATTATTGCTAATTGATAAATGTATTAATTTGTCACATTAATCATAAGCAATACGAAATACTTGCTGGAGTGAATGAAGTGCGTTATCTGACGTACATCAATATTTGCTTGCAGTTCAGCATTGGCCTCTAGAACTGGAATTCCCCTCCCAACTCGCTCACGTGGACGAGATTTCTTGACACCATCAGCATTAGCTTTACCAGCTGCTCTCAATCTACAGTCATGACATATTGAAATTGAATATTGAAATGTGTGCATTTTCATTTTGGTTTTTGAAAAGAAATATCTCCTGCTCCCTCCAGTATCATGAGGAAGTGGAGAAAGTAAAGATGGAGAAGGATAACCATATAAACATGTTCAAGTTATATACATGGCAGAAGTGAAATGAGCAAGTGCAACAAGACAGAAATAAAATTGAAAAGACACAAAAAGCTGAACCACTGAACCAAGTAAAGCATAACATGGTTAAAACATAATAAACATGCAAGTTTTGGTAAATTTTAAAATAATAAGGATTTCATCTGATAGTTGAAAGTTTCAGTAAAAACTATTCAAAATTTTCTCATCATGCATATTTTTAAATTTGATCAGAGAAGATATTGATGAGATGATCGTTGAGATGTAAAAAGTAATTTAAGCCACCTTCTAGCTTCCTCATCCCGTAGCTTTGCATCCATCTCCTTGCTGGGAGGATATTTAGGAAGGCTAGAGGGCTCACAAGCATAAGGTTCTGTATTAAAGAACTGCAAGAGTGAAGCAAATAACATCAAAATAGGATACTTACATCCAGTTATTGAAACGCTATAAGGATTGCACACAGAATTCATCATATTTCATGCATAAAACTATTTACATCCGCCAACATAAAGTTATCATTTCTTATGACTTATGAGAAACAAGCAACCCCACTTCTACACAGTACAGAGTTAAAAAAAGGTGGTTCTATTTGTTGCTTAAAGGGACAAAAAAGACCAATAAACTAAGTTCATATTAAGTTAGTTTATCATCATTTCCAAACAAAGCTTTACATATTTGTTCAGGATTTATTGCTTAACCAAAACCATGGCGATTCAAAACTCATATAACTGGGCTTACAAGAGCATAGGAATGTATTTATAGAAATAAAAGTTGATAGTTGCTAGTATTATGGTATAAACAAATCAAGAGTAAAGAATAAACATAAACAGAGATTCAAGATATGAAAGTAAGATTGGGTTTGATGAGAATGTTATGCTCGGGTTTGGTAAATTAGTACACAAGCACGACTGATGGGCACAGGAAACTGGAGGCAATCTCCAAAGCAGCATAATGACCAGGATTACAGAGACGTTAAAGCTCAGTAAGAAACAGCCAAATTCATTTTGAGATGGACAATTGATAATCCAATAATTCACTAGGTTATACTGGTCTTATTGTTTAACCTTTCCAACCATGTCTAGGTATATGATACTCATTCTAAGTGGACAACATGACAAATCAAGAATGAAACTACCTAGAAGATGAACAGTCCAAAATTTTCAGTATTTAATTTGAACATAAACCATAGAGAGTGGCTAAATAAATAATTTGGTCTGCAACTGCCATCCAGAAGATTGCTTTGCTTCCTTGTTTGAGAACTTCAACAAATGTACACTTTCAGTGCTAAATTTTATCTTCACAAAACTATGCAACACATGTAAGTTTTATGGAACTAAGATATTTATGGAACAGAATTTCAAAGCTTGCAATGTTATGACAAATGCATGACAGAAATCTTAATTAAATAATCAACAGAAAGATGCACATACTGATAGCATGTTTGGTTTTCCATTTGTAGTTTCAAAAGCTAAACCAAACATGCACTGAGTAGCTATGGCAAAAACACATTTAGAAAAGCATGAGCAGCAAGAAAAGGAAGAAAAGTCATCCAACTAATCTAAAAAGGCCCCTGCTAATATATTATGAAATTGTTATTCATAGTTATTGCATTAAGATATAAATTTGCGTGAATTAGCTATTCTATTTAAGAATTAATTACATGACAAAGAGCGACCAGTCAAGCAGTTGTAGCATGCCTATACAAAAAGAGAGAAAACCACAAGAATTAGGAGATTTCAGAACGTTAATTTAGTCAATTCAATTATTATCTTACTTCACTATGCAATGCAGTAGTGGCAGTCTGACGTTCAGCTGGATCAATTGCGAGCAGGGTCTCAATTAGTGGCAGGGATGATGGTGGAAAATATTTAAATGTCTCTGCTATGCACCGCTTGTAAGACTGTTGGGGCTTAAAAATGGTAGCATGTGGCAACTTTGACTTTTTCCAATATTCTTCAGAAGGAGAACCACATAGCTTAAATATCTTATGTAGCTGCTCCACCTACAAAGCATGAAGGATACTACATCAGCAAAATCCGAAGCACAAATCTCACAATCAAGTTGCAGAAAATTGAGAAGCCATGGACAACAAAATCTTGCACCACAGAATAGTAAACTGAATACATATTATGCTCTCAAAAGGTGCTATTAGAGAGCCTATATAATATATCCAATCATAGAGATTACCTCAGTTCGACCAGGCATAATAGGCTTTCCAGCCAACAACTCTGCAAGAATGCAGCCAGCACTCCAGAGGTCCACTCCTACACCATATTCAGTGGCCCCAAGAAGAAGTTCTGGAGGTCGATACCATAAAGTCACCACTCTACTGGTCATAGGGTGCTTGTGATTAGGATCAAATAAGGAAGCTAATCCAAAATCAGCAATCTTAAGAATTCCTTCATTGTCAAGAAGAAGGTTTGACCCCTTTATATCACGATGCAGCACATGGCGGTTGTGACAATGTTCCAGCCCAGAAAATAGCTGATGCATGTAACATTTAACCTAAAATACCCAAACATGATCATATAAAAAAGGTCCACCTCACAAAACAACACGGGAAAAAAAAAGATTCTTTAATCATATATTTCAACCAACAAGAACATGCACTTAACAAGGTATATATGCCAATACCTGAGGCTCTGTGAACTTAATCGCTGGGTTTGTAGCAAGTCCAGCCAAATCATGCACCATGTATTCAAACACAAGATATAAACTGCATGACATTCTAGAAGTCACTAAGCCTTCCAGTTTGACAACATTGGGATGATCCAGACGACGCAGAATTAGAATCTCTCTGGCCATGAATTTCACACTCTCAGGCTCTAAATTATCAAAACGGACCTTCTTTAGGGCAACAATTTTCCCTGTTAAAGTATCCCTTGCTTTGTAAACATTGCTGTATGTACCTTGCCCAATCTGATCGAAAAATAGTAAAGGCAACAGTGAGATATTCAATCTTTGTCAAGTAAGTAGACCGGAAAAATAACTGGATGACATTTTGATGTAACGCTTTTCAATTTAAAAGTTCCAACAAAAAAGAAAACCAACCATGTCAAAAACCCATATTACTATTTTTAGGTGTTGCAGTTGCTTACATTCAAAAACCGAACAACAGAAACATTAAGTCCTTCTTTTGAGCCAAAATCCCTCATATTATCTTAAAACTCCAAAGATCAATATAGTAACATCAACATCCTCCTTTTAAGGAAATGAGCAGTGAACCACATAAAAACAGCTCACACTTCCTCAAAATCCAAACAGCAAGCAAGAAGACCATATCACCACCAACATCATCAAATCAAGAGAACTAAGTTCCACATACTTAAATTGGAAACAAAATTAAGCATCCACTAAGATGCACCTTACCTTATCAAGCTTCTCAAAAGTGTCAGCCCTCCTAGGGGTCAATCCATTGATAGCTTCCCCAGCAACCTTGGAGAGCCAAGAGGGCCACCCTGCCGCCACCTGCTCACCATGAACATGGTTAGGTGGATTGCTCAACCTCGGATTCGGCTTCAAAGATCGCCTCCTCTCCCCCCTTGGCCTTGTTCTCTTCTCTTCTCCACCTCCACCCTCCTTCTGATTCCCACCATTCTGGGTCTCACCCTCAACCACCTGTGCTTTTGCTTCTTTCACTTCCTCTCTCTTCTCCTCCCTCCTCCTCCCCCTCTCCTCCGCCGCCGCCTCTGCCGCCGCACTGGACTTGGCCGATGATGACTCTCTCCCAAACACACACCCCATTTCTCAAAAAAGTTTCATTTACTCAAACCCACCAACTCCCTCCCCTCATTCCCATCACGCTCCCACACTTGCACCAACCAACCACATTTTCCCTCACTTTCTCGCCATCCAAACACCCCCACCGGAATCATTCAGCCTTGAAAAACCCTAGTCATAATTCCCCTCACTGATCTTGAAAAGCTGAAATGTGCAAACGCTAATTCAAAAGATCCTAACTTTTGCAGACAAAAGTGAGAAAGCAATGATTTTGAGACACCCCACAAATTGTGGTGCAGTCAAAGAAAATAAGACTAGTGTTTTTCTTTTCTTTTTTTTTTAAGGTGGGTCTATTATTTTATTTTTATTTTTATTTTTTTTCTCCTTTTGGTTTAGGAGTGTGGGTTTGGATATGGAGGAGGATCAAAGTTGGAACAGTTATAGATGTAGTTTGGGTCTTACACTCTTACCAGATTCAAAGATCAGTGAAAAGAAAAGAATGATCTAGAGAGAGAAAATAATGTGAGGGTGGATCTTCTTTCTTTTTTTTCAACCTTCTCTCTCATATCCACAATGGTGTATTCTTTTGACTCAAAGGAAGGACCAAAGGGTGCAAAGAACTGTACCTATAACCCACCAGGTGAGGTGAATCAATCTCCCTGTGCCTAACTCAGTTATTCTTCGGTACTGTGTTTGAATCAAGTGAAGAAGCTTCCATGGAAAACCTTCAGCTTCAGGGTACAATCAAAGTAAGACACGAAAATCAGAGTCACGTACCATGAAGATGTTTATAAAAGTATGCTAATCAAATTCACGGTGGTTTTTTTTTCCTTGCTTGCTTGTGGTAAAAATATAATAATTGGCTTAGTTGGTGGGAGGGTGCATTGGATCCATGTACAGCTGATATGTACTTCTTATTACATTTTTTATTTTGGGGGGATTTGAACTTAGAACATTACTTTTAGGACTAAAATGGGATTGTACACTTGGTCAATATTTAAGATATAAATAAGGGAAAATCAAAACATATTTATAAATAAAATTAATACCTTCCTCAATTTTGCCGAGTGTTAAACTATTGCAGTTTCAAAAAGTTAATGACATTTGTTTTTTAAAAAAATAGAATGCGTATATAGTCATGTACCAAAAACAAAAACAAAAAAAACAAGACAACAATGTATTTATTAAGAGTATTCAAATTCAACCCAAATCGTGAACTAAACTAAAAATAGAATCAAAAAATCGAAATTAAATCAAAACTTAATAAGGTTAGATTTTTTGTTTATTTTTTAAAAAATGATTGGATTGATTAATTTTTTAATTTAATTTTCAAAATGAATCTAATTTAAATTGATTAATATTATATAATATATTTATTTATTATTAAATTTATATTCTTACTTATAGTTACTCTAATTTCTCACACGCTTCTCTTACTTTATTTAATTAAATATTTTTTAAGCATGTGAAATAGGTAATTTTTATTCTTTATTTTTTTATTTATTATTTTTTTTTTAATAGAATAAATTACTTTTAACTCACAAATTTTAGACTTAAATTTTTTAATAAAAAATTAATTAAATTGATCTAATCTAAACCGACTTAAAATGATTTGAATCGATTCAATTTTCATAATGTTATTAATCTATTCTAATCTATATCGATGTACATAACATTGTTTAGATCAATTATTATTTTACTCAAAATCGATTTAAATCAAATCATGAACATCCTTAATGTATATAATATTAGTTAATAAAACTTATTGTCTTGTGTCTTAAAACCATCTACATATATTAAAGAGAATCAAGTAGAGAATGATGGTTGGGTTTTATATTCTATTCTCATTTTTAGGTTTTTATCAGTAAATGTATTATTGTTACCATTTGTTGTAACTTGTGGTATGTTCTAATTTTGAAATAAGACAAATTTTCATTTCTTAAACTTTTTTAATACAAAAAAAGGAAAAAGAGAATCATCTTTTTTTTTGTTAATATACTTTTTAGTAAATTAAATTAAAGTATCAATAAACAATTTAACATTTTTTAACTACAATATACAAGCCAACATTGATTTTAGGACCAAGGCGGATTTTTTGGTTTGCTAGGATTTTGAGATTTGAACCGAGTGTTTTTAAGCACTTCGGTTGTCAGTGATCCATCACAAAATTTGGACACCCAAATAATATACAATCTTGAGTGTAGATATTATATAAGTTTTATACTTCGAGATCAAAAAACGCGTTACTACCTTCTTTTTCATTTTTGACACAATATATATAATTAAGAACAAAATTTAACTACACTTATAAATTAAAAAAGATATATCAAATTCCAAGAGAATATAAAACAAATGTATTTTATATTTTAAATTAATCAATGATCCGTAATTTTACTTTTTACTCAAAGATTATTAATGTCTAAACATTTTTCACATTAAATACCAATATGAAAAATATTGTAACTTAAACAGTGTATTACACTTCTTGTCAAATTAAATATAAAAATATCCCTACCTACAAGTCTATCAAAATAATAATAATTACAAACAAAAATTAAAATACTCACAAAAGGAACAACACAAATAAAACTAAAATTACAATATTTACTACTAAGAGAAGTAGATTTAGATAAAATATTCAAGATATAATAAATTTGAGTCACTTATTAAAAAAATACATCAAAATAAAACAATATGAGACAATGAGGCTGCAAAAAGAAAAAACTGTAGCTCCTGTTGTCTAAAAAAAAAAAATGAGACCAAGAAAGAAGAGAGAATGAGAAAGAGAGGGATTGGGGTCAGCTCTTCGTTATTACCTTCTTCGAAACTGTGAAAGTATTGTGATAAAATTTTTGGAATTCTTAATTGAAGTTACAAAATGACTTGAGAGCACTTGCAGCAAAACTAAAACACAAGTGGTTAAGGGTAATTTAAATTTTATTATGTTAATTATTTGGGATAAAGTTATATAGAATATTTTTGTAAATTTTTTTATTTTGGAGTAAATAATTTGTCTTTGTCTAGATTAAATATAAATTAATTGAGATATACATAAGTTAACTACTTTGTTACTTGACCACAATACTTAAAAACATAAGTATTACAATAATTGAGAAAATAAAATCTGAATTTTCATTGAATTAAATTTGTACAAGTATTTATAGGAGCTGTTATAATGTAACTAATTAACTCTAATTAACTTTTTTCTACCTTTCAGTTACAATAATTAACTAACTGATTTACTTTTACTTAATTTGCATTAAGTTATATGATTATGATCTAATAATAAGTGCCTAACATGTTGATTTCATATTGGAATAATAAAAATGTTTAATTTTAACTTTCTTCAAGCATGCATCTGATAATCCACCAACCAATGAAAATGAAAACTCATACATCTACCCTGGCGTTGCTTTGGAGAGTAAGTCTATCTTTTTTCTTTTTTTCTTTCTTGTTTTTGAATAGAATACGTCTTCCAATTGTATTTCAATCACATATTGAAAAAGGATTATTAATCTTTCTAATGTTAAATATTTCCAATTGAATTTTACAAACGCTTGTGCAAAATATTTTTTTATAAAAAAAATGCTAAATAGGACGAAGAGCTTTTTTTTTCATTTTCATTATTATTTTTATTTTTATTTTTTTACAAAATGTGTTACAATGACATAAAGTAATAAGTGAGACATAAATGACTGCTGTGTGCCTCATGAGAAAAATTAATATTGATCGTTGTGGATATGATTAAAGAGGTTGAGGCAAAAATAAAAATAAAAATATTACTACATTATTCGTAGCTGTTACAAAAACAGTTTTCCAATAAAATAGTAAATTCTAGGTTAAATTAAATTTTTTATTCTCACAATTTTTACTTATTTTTAGTTTAATCTTTATAATTTTTATTTTTAAATTAATTATTTCATTTTCAAACATTTTCAAAATAACTTTAGTTATCAATTTTTATTATAACACTATTATAATTATTAGTTAGCTAACCTAGTAAGTATTACTTTGTCCTGCAAATGTTTATTTTTCTATATATCAATCATCCTATAGGTGTATTTACATCTAATAAGTACTCTAATAAATGTTTTTTTCTTTTAAGTAAGTATTCTTTTTGTTCAATAAGTATTCTTTTTAATATTATTTTTTCTATAAAATGTATAATAAAAACAAAATTAATGATGTTATAACATAAATTAAAAGGTAAGGATTATTTTAAAAATATTTGTAAGTGTAAAGACTAATTTAAATTTTAAAAAACTCTAAGAAATTGAAAATGAGTAAAAAAAACACAAGAACTATAATTTTTATTTAACCTAAATCCTATATAAATTTTTTAATTGTAAATCCTATCTTTATAATTAATTTACCTCACTCTTATAACTTATAAAAAAAATGATAGTGCATTCAAAATAGAATTCTTATAAAAATCTTGGTAATAATACTTCTAATATTAAATTGATTGAAGGATTGATGAGTAACACCTCTGTGCAGCTATGAACATTCTGTGAGGTTTGAATCTTCAATGTTCTGTCTTTATTAATTAAATATTTATTCGTTCATTTCATGATTCGTTCATTTTATGAGATGGTGCACTTGAAAACTAACAACGGTCTTGATGAGTAAACTTTTCATGGAATAAGAAATTTGCAAGATGATATTAGTTACACATTTATTAACATTAAATGCCATCTCCTAAATTTATTAACTCAATAAATGTGTGTTTTTTTAACAAAAGAGGCACATAATCTAGTGTTTTTTTTTTAAAGGGCAAAAGGCTGGGATTCGATTGGGGATGAAGTAAACCCTTTATTAACTCAAGACCTACAACTTAGGTGACTATAAATTCCTTAACTTAAAAATTTAGAGTCACTTAAATTTAATTTTTTGGGTTATTAAAATATTTCATGTTGTCAACTCGTAAAGTCTTTAAGACGTGTGATGATAATCTCAAAAAATTAATTTTCTATCAAATTATTATTTTTATCTTAATACTTGCACCTCCTATGTAAAAGAAGAAGAAGAAGATGATGAATAATAAATAATTTAACTCCTGTTGCTTTGTTATGGTTACTTAGGCATCGCTTCAGTGATAGAAATTTGGGTAAAATATCTTAGATTCAAGTTATAATAACAAATAACAAATATTTGATGTAAAAAAGTTTAATTTGACTTATAATTTAAGTTTTTTTAATTATCATTTAATCATGTAGTGTTATAACATTAAAATAATTTGACTCATGAGATAGTTGCTATTTTAGTTAAACTTTTTTCTTTTATATTATTGCAAAAGAAGTCTATGACTTGGTGTGATTTGATGAAAGGTAAGTTAAAGTAGAGGCAAAGTGGTTTTGGGTGAGATTTGAATCCATTATCAAGCAATCTCTAAAGAAACTTGATGTCACTTAAGCTAAGGTTTTTGGACATTTAATGAAACTTGTTTTTAATGATAAATAATTATTTGATAATATATCAAAATTTTATTATATTAGCATTAAATAAAAAATAAAAAATAAATATTGGATAAATACCAAGTATGACTATATACCTATATACAAACAAAAATTGCTATACTGATATATATATATATATATATATATATATATATATATATATATATATATATATATATATATATATATTTATTTATTTATTTATTTATTTATTTATTTATTTATTGTGTGTGCTTTAGGCACTGCTGCTTAGATTGCAGTTGAACAATAGGATTGGTATGGGTCTCACATCTTGCTTGAATGGCATGTTAAAGCTTCTTTATTGCTTTTACCTTTGATGGAAAAAAAGCTTTAACTTCTTTTTGTCAAGTTTGGACCAAATCTTAACTTTCTTGAAGGTTTTATTCTATTAAAGGCAAACAATTTGTAAGTCCGAAATTATTGTTGATCTTTATGCGTAGTTTTTTCGAGCTATTTTTTATTAAAGTCATGTAGTTTGAAAATTAATTTTTAACTGAGTTGTAAGTCAAAAGTTAATTTTTAAAATAATATAAAATAAATAATAAAATATAATAAGTCATATTTATCAAACACAACTTACACTTATTTTTTTAATAATAAATTTTGGTTCAGAAGCATGACTTTTTCATGGATAAAATTTTTTTATATATATTTAGGTAAATTGTGTGTTTTATCCACGTTTTATTTTATAATTTTTTAATTAAATTTTAGATAGTTGTGAATGACAATTATGACTTATTTTTTTTTAAATAAAAACAAATGAATTCATAGTTTATATTAAGATTTGTAATTTAATAATAAGACGTTGTTTAATTGCATTGATTATTGCTTGTTTTGATTCAAATTACATGTCAATCCATACATCATTATTCACATTCATACTGCTCTCTTTCCTAGATCCATAATCATGAGAAATTTCAAAAACATGCATTACCTATAAATTAATATTAGATAAAAAGGAGAATATAGTAACATAAGTTATAGTGACAGGTTCACTCACACATATATTGTGTGCTCCATTACCCTCATCATGCACTTTTCTCATACTCCTCATCTTCACTAAATCGTGCTTCTCAGTTATGACTCATTAGTCACGAACAACGATCTTCTAAAGTGAGGATTCATGTAAAATAAGCAAGTAAGTTTATATTAATTATTAATGATTGATGTAAGTCCATCTATCATTAATTGATATGAACTTACTTAATTACTTTACAAATATCTTTACTTTAGAAGATTCTTATTCTATTATATACAACTGGTTCTCTTGCACCATTTTAAGAAATAAGTTTTGGCTTATATTTATATGAAAAATTAATTTTCAAAATACATCGTTGTAATAAAAAAAATCCAGTTTTTTCTATCGTCTTTATGCAAAGTTTGTGGTTGTCCAAGTAATTCATTCTTATTGTTACAACATTGTGATTTTCCTTTTTCTTTTATAACAAAGTGACAAAGGAATAAAAAAGTTCATTCATTGAAAGCCATCAAAGACAAAGTGCCTCTTACATTACGAGGTGTGAGAATTTTGGTGTTTACGTAATAGAGGGACTCTATCATTTTTTAAAAAACTTTCTTAGAAAAAGAAAACAAAGGAAAACTCAAAGATAAACCCATAATATTATACCGAAAGATCATTATTATATTTTTTCTATTAATGATTTATCATTTCAAAACAGATTCTTTTTTAATTAAATCGCTTTATGCCATCAAGTAAAAGTTAAAGTGAAAATATTATGAAAGCAAGAAGAATATGCTTGAAGCAGCTGGTGAATGATCCATCCACGTTGAACACCAATTATGTGCTACATGGTAATGTTGAAGGATTGATCTGCAATTTTCTTCTGCCACTCTTATTCTGTGGAGTAACACAAAGCTGGACAAGTAAGATTGATTGCTTTACATTATCGTAACCCAGTATCTTTTTCATTAAGGATTCAAACATCAGAGTAAAAGGACAGCTACTACAAGACAAAGATTGTTGTTAAGGTCGGTGAGCTTAAATCGGCCCTAGACGGATATAATATATTGTGATGTTAATTCTCATGTGAGTAGTTTACAAGAGAACATTTTCGATTTTGTTTTTAATTTTTTTTCCATGTTGAGCTGTTCATGTAACTAAACTTGTACGGGTTACTGATATATTATCATTGGGAAATCTTTGTTTAATTGTTTACCATTACAAAATGAACTTACGTTTTAATACGTCACATAATTTAGTGGGCTTTTTTTTTTTGCCCGCGTGAGAGTAAATTTGTAGATAACTTTGTATTGTTCTTGCCAAGGGTTTATAAAATTTCGGACCAAATGATATTAAAGTACAATCGACTCTAACATATTCTTTTACGCTGTAATGCTAATGTCTCATTGTCTTCTAGTACTTAAAGTCATAAATGTATCTTATAAATAAATTTAGTTGACAAATTAATTTTTTTTCAGAGTATCTTCTCTTTTAATATGTAAAAAATTAATTTTTTAAAAATACTATCAAATATTTAAATAATTTTTTTAATAATATTATTTTTAAATTTATATTAAATCATAAATTTTTATAAAATTAAATCTAAAATGATATGTTTAATGGTCTTGAGTCCCCTTCACTTAAACTAACATACAATGGTGATAGATTAAATTTTATGTGGACGAATTTCATCAGCAGTACAAGAATTTTGAAATCTATTTAGGACACTTTATAATTAGGGCAAAGCCAGTTTTAATCGAAAATTAAGCCCATACCTTGTGATCTGAAAAAAAAAACATTGCTATATATTATATATTATTCAAAATATGATGCAACGACTTTGGTTGGCATCAAATAATAATAATATTAATATAAAGAATTATTAATTCAGTGGTATACTCTTTTACTTTTCAAAGAAGCAGGTGGTATTGGGCATATCGGCTTTAAGGATGGAGATTATTCAATAGAAGCACTTATCTTCATAACGGAAAAGTTGTTGCACAGGTGGGAAAAAGAGAGAGAGAGAGAGAGATTCCTTACAAATCACATATATAAATATTAAATGGGGAGAAAAAATTTCTTACGTGCTGTGCTTTTTATGGGACTGTCAAAATAGTCAGCTTGGCTCGTTTAAGCAGCTCATAATGGACCACAAGTTAAGTGTGACAGACGCAAATGATCCACATTTAAATGAACTATAAAATAAGTAATCTGACTTATTTCGTAACAATTCGTGGGCCTAAATGAATTGAGTAATTGACCTACAAAACTGACTTTCTTTTTCATTGATAAATTTTAAAAACTTTCAAACTCAATCTTACATACTCAACTTTTAAAAACAATACAAATGTTACCAACCATAATCTAAATACTAGGTTTCTTTTAAAGATGAATCACAACATATTAAAAAATTAACAATATAAAAAAAACTAAATGGTCCATATCAAAATTGCAATAATAATAATAATAACCTGCAGATTGAAAAGACCAACCCATTTAATTTATGGCTCATGGGGCGATCCAAAATTGATATATATATATATATATATATATATATATATATATATATAAATATATATTATTATATATAGTGAGAAAAATATTTATTATAAAAAGTAAAAAAAGTGAATATTGATCATTACATCTTACATAAATAATTATAATTAGAACATAAATACATGTGATTTTTTTAAGTGGTCACATGATATTTAAGTAATTTTTAATCTTGATCATCAATATATAGTCAAGATTAGAGTTTAGGGGGCATATGTGACCATTCATGTACTTCTCTCACCCTCTCACAATAAAAACTCTTTTCACTAAATATGTATTTTATATATATATATATATATAAAGGGCATATGTGACTACTTAAAGGTCATGTGACCACTTAAAAAAATCATATGCATTTATGTTATAATATTAATCATTCATATAAAATCTAATAATCAAGATTCACTCTTCTCACCTCTTACAATAAATATTTCTCTCACCAAATACGTTATATATATATATATACTATTGAAACTTACATGAATAGTCAATATTAGAACATAAATGCATGTGACTTTTTTAAATGTTCACATAATCTTTAAGTAACTTTTAATCTTGATTATCCATGTATGGTCAAGATTTACTCCTCTCACTCTCCCACAATAAAAATTCATGATGAGTTTTTATTGTGGGAGGGTAGGAGAAGTAAATATTGACAATACAACCATACACGGATAATCAAGATTAAAAATTACTTAAAGATTGTGTGAGCACTTAAAAAAATTACATACATTTATGTTTTAATCTTAACTATTCATGTAAGATTCAATGATCAAAATTTATTTATCTCATCTCTTACAATAAATATTAATCACACCATATACGTCGTTTTTTATATATATATATATATATATATTGTGAACACCTAATTTTGATCGAGTAAAAAAATAATAAACAAAAAAAAAAACAACAACAAATTTATTTTTAAAAAAAATAATAAATAATAAATAATAATAATAAAAGACTCACTCCTTCACTAATGCACTTACTCCCTCACTTATGCTCCCCACTCACTCGAGGAGGAGACAGCACCAGCTACACACAGCTCACACTCACTCCTCCATTATCACCCATGCCATTACAGAACTCACTGGAGGAGGAGACGGCACCAGCTACACACAGCTCACACTCACTCCATAATGGGACTTCCATGCTGCCCATACTAGGACAGATGAGCATTATTGGCTTCAATGGAGGAGCTCTCACGTGGAGGACCATTCTCATTCTTCCATCTCCATTCACAAGACAACACATAAACTTCATCTTCCTCCATCATTTTTTGCGCTCTCCATCTTCGAAACCAGCAGCTATTTTTCTTCTCATCACACCTCCCCTCATCCTCCTCCACACAACCCAACTTAACTTGCAACATCCTCACCCCCATGACCTCACCATCCTCACCATCATACCACTACCCAACACCATAGCCAAACCTAATTGAGTCAACTCAGTGAGCAACAACTCACATCACCTTCAAACCAATCTCTTCCTTAACCTTCACCTTCCTTCAACCTCCCATCAACAGCTACTTACATGAAACACCCCCCTGTCAACCCATCACCATTCTCATTCTTCCTTCACCCATAATAACCACCCACCACCTTACTGCCATCACACCTCCCCTCATCTTCCTCCACACACCCACAACCACCTTCCAACCGAGACCCTCCAAACCATGAAACACCATTATCCTTCATCCCTCTAAGTTGTGAGAAGCACCTTGGATGTCTCCCACATTCATCTTTCTGAATAGTCACTGAGTTGACTCACCCAAGCCCACCACTACACAGCCACCATCAACCTCCACCATTACTCACGTCCAAATCGAGGGGGGTGAGACCAACTTCAACACTTTCATCATCTCTCCATCATGAACTCATATTCAACCTTCTAACACCTCATCACCTTCAATCTCCCATCTTCACCCTTCTCTATAACCTCCATCACCTCTCCTCTACCACCTTCAACTTCTTCCAACCAACCACTATGCAACCGTGAAACACCATCACAAACACCAACCTTCACCATCCTTCAACCATCCATCACGTGAAATCACCTCTCAAACGCATCCCTTGCTACCCCAACGTCACTTCCTCACATAACCTCAATCACCTCCCTTCTACCACCTTCAACTTCTTCCAACGTCCATACCATAGCAGCCCCGTAAACCACCAAACCGAGTTCAACTCGGTCTCCTCAACACAGCAGCAGCTGCAGCCTCCACCCACACACGACCACCGGCCTCCACTGAGCTCACCAAAATCAGAACCGTGAAGCCCGAACAAGTTCGCTACGAACCACTACAGACCCAACACACGAACCCGCAAACTTTATCCTCGCAGTCACGCCACATCGCGGATCTGTGAACTGCATCACGAGCCAACTACTGTACATACCCTCTACCTAGCTCCGTGCCTGAATAGTAGACCACGTGGAACCACTCTGCTGCCCAGAACCGAGAAGACCACCTACGAGCTAGATCCGATCATCAAACGAGCCACCTCGTCGCACCGGAACTCATTCTCCTCCACCGTTCTAGCTTCCTGCACCGTCCTAAGCTTCATCGTAACGCACCTCCTTTCCCTCATTTTTATTCCCCGTTTCGTATCTCTGTTACCAGATGTCTTCTTTTTTTTTTAATTATTTTGTCGTTTTGAACAAAAAAAAACTGCTAAAAGAATCAAGATAGTTTTGAAAGGTTTTTTTTTTTTGGGTTGGGCTTTATTTAGTTTGGATAGAATGGTTTAGTCTTTTTTTTAGAAGCTTTTTTTTCTTTGGTTGAGCATAATAAAAAAAAGGAAATACGAAAAATGCATATATAATAAAATAAATAAAAAAATGATAAAAATAATAAAATTAAAATTAAAATAATTAAACCCATTTTTTTGAAGAATAAAATATGATTAATTGAGTTGTGACAGTTTATTGATCCTATGATTTTATAATCATCTAAATTGTGACAGCTTGATGATTCAATGGGTGACAACTCTAAGCGTGACGCTGAGTTTCATCTATTCAAACTTTAATTTGATTAATTGAGTCGCGACGACTTGTTAATTAAAGTTTTTTTCAAAATTAAGAATCAAATCTTTGTTTAATTAAAATTAATCAACATACAGTTTTTTCTAAAGAATTACGTGATTTTGAATTCCTCATTACACCTGAGGATACGTAGGAGCGGGACTCATATTTCGTCAAGCAAAAAAAAATTAAATTTTCGTAATTTATTTGTTTATTTCATATTTTTTTTACAAAAGGGATAAAACAAATATTTTCAAAGATTATTAAGAATTTACATAATTAATTTAAGGTACCGTCTTAGGACGGGTGTGTTAGGGGTGCTGTGGGATTAAGTTTCTGCCCTTCTCTATACATAACCGACTCCCGAATTCAATATGGTTTCAAAGACTATTTTTCTTGGGTTTTCTAATTTTTTCTAATAAAAAAATAAAATTGGTGGCGACTCCTAAAATTAAATTATTTTAATTTAAGTTACTATTTCACCGCGATTAATACGGTCGTGACATATATATATATTGGCCATTGATCTCGAATAGAATAATATTGGAGCCATTGGTCATTTTTGCCTTTATTACACAGGGAACAAGTTGAATCTATAAACTCAAAATAAAGATTTCATTTCATCTACCTCCATAATTTTGTATGCATATATCAAAAATAACTATGAGTTGATAATAGTTTTGGAAAATATCAATTCACACAAATCTAACTTATTTAAGTAATATTTTTAAAAATATATATTTTAGTCATTATGGCATTTTAAGTTACTTTTCTCTAATTTTTTTAGTAGTGTCAATTAAGTTTAAGTATAAATATTATATTCACATCGAGAATATAACCAAGAAAATAAAGATAACAAATTCATTAAGCATCTAATGAACCATTGCAATGAAAATTTAATAGATTATTTAGATAAAAAAGTATCTTAAAAAAATTGAAAACATAGTAAGCAATTATATTAAAACATATGTTATATGTGATGACATTGACTTCGAGTAGTTAATGTAATTTGTTGTTTGTGACTTAGGATTTGTTAACTTAATTTAGTTTATTTTAGACTTATGTTAACTTAGTAAAACTTGTTAATGTCTATTAGCTTACGTGAGCCTTATTATGTTTGTGTAAGACTAATTATTTTTTAATTTATTTGAAATAGATATTATTTTTAATAAAGACATGTTTTGTGTAGTAAATTCCAGATGTTATATTTTAACATTTATTTGAACAGATGAATTTTTTTCAATGTATATTAAACCACATATTTGACTCAATCTAAAGGGCTTTTTTACCAATATATCATAAGTGGCAAACTTATTTATCAATTTATCATCTTTTTTAAACTATGTATCAAATTGTCACTATTTTTGTTACGTTAAAATTTTTTATTATTTTTTGTTCCACGCAAACTATGCCAGAGGAGATTGCGTTGCCAACTAGGATGCGCCAACAAACATGACGTTTTCCACGTGGTAATGCCACAGGTGATAGGGTTTACACGTAGAAAATGTCACGCGTATTGGCGTATTCACGTGGGATACGCCAACCGTGTTGGCGTTTCTCACGTGGAGAAAAAAATAAAATAAAATAAGTCACATTGCATGTGTAGGGCACTTAACCCATTACACGTGGATCTCTTGAAAAATGGCGCCCAGAGACACATATAATTTATATGTCTATTAAAAAATGCACCATAATATTGAAAGACATCAGTTTCAATTAGCTTATTTATAGGCCAAATATTTACTTCTAATCTGTAAAATAATCGATGTAAGACTTTGGTGTTGGCAAGACCATAAGTAACAAGTGCTGCAAATGATAAAGAGGAATATGCCTATACACTAAACTTTCTATCACGAAGCAAAACATATCCCGTCTGCTAGTATGCCAGCCTTTGCAGCTGGTCAGTTAAACAAGAAGATAGCAATGCGAAAATTATGACAAAGAACTTGACATATCAATACACCATGCATTCATTAGTTTGAGCATTAGGTGTTAATTCATATAGTTATAATAGTAAAGGCAAGTAAACCAATGGAATAGATAATCTGGTAGCTGATTATTGGATATCTCTTAAGATTAAATATTTAAGGACAGTAGGACACTTAATCATAATTTGGAAGATAACCTACAGAAGTGACAGGTATTTCCTGTTTCCACCTTTAATTCCAAGACAAACTGAGTCTTTACAAAGATTACACAACATGACTACATGGAGATTTGCTACTCTGCTTTAAGCCACAACAACAATGGCAAACCCACAAAATCTAATAAATTAACTGATCTCAAAGTTAACATTGACGCCACTTAGCAACACACTACACATATTGTTGGACTTTATTGTACAGATTTATTTTCTTTATTATACAGATTTATTATTGTACAAATTTATTTTCTTTATTGTACAGATTTATTCCCTTATTTTTGTTATCAGGGTAGATTTGATTCTTGTATTATGGCATATTTGTTTCCTGTAATTTAGCTCTATTTTAGACAAATCATTATTATCATAAGTCTATATAATGTAGATTATATCTGTACAATATCATCAAGAAATAATATTCAAAAATATTTTGTATCTTTCAAGTTGGTATCAGAGCTTCCGATCTGGGAGTCTCTGTTGTTTCCGCTGCAATCAGCCTTCATTGCTGATCGAACCAGCCTTCATTGCTGGGTTTAGAGCCAGGATTCTAGCAGCCTTCATTGCTGCCTTCACCTTAGAACCGAAAAAAAAAGAAAAAAATAGAAACAGATTGGAATCATGTGTATGTCAGCCGACCAAATTAGTAAGAATTTTTATTTTTAATCTTTTAATACTTCTGGTACTGAGAATTTATGGATTATGGACTCTGGTGCAACTGACCATATGACATTTTATTCAACACCTCTATTATCTTATCAACCCTCTTCTAGTAAGCATCATATAACTATAGCTGATGGATCTCACACCTCAGTTGCGGGTTCTGGTACTATTAAACTTCAGCTCTCTCTACATTTATACAATGTGCTCCATGTTCCCAAACTTACCCATAATCTTATTTCTATTCATAAGTTTACTAAAGACAATAATTATGCTATAACCTTTTTTCATTCTCATTGTGTCTTTTAGGATCTTGTCACGGGGAGGACGTTTGGAGTTGCTAAGGAACAAGGAGAGTTGTACTATTTCCTTAATATGCCAGTTAATGGTAGTCCTGATCAGAAGTTGTTATCGTCTTGTCATCAGTCAAATTCTAAGTCTCTTATTTCTCAAATTTGGCTACAACACAAGCGTATGAGACATCCACCTTTTTCTTTGCTTAAGTCTATGTTTCCATCTTTATTCTTAAAAGAATCTACAAAGTCTTTTCATTGTGATGTTTATGAGTTTGCCAAACACCATCGTGTCACTTTTTCACCAACTTCTAATAGAAGTGTTGAACCTTTTGCACTTATCCATTCTGATGTTTGGGGTCCTGCATCTATATCTAACATTTCTGGCACCAAATGGTTTGTTTCCTTCATTGATGATTGTACTCGAGTAACTTGACTTTTTCTAATGAAAGACAAATCAGATGTATTTCAATTATTTGTTCAGTTTTATCGCATGATTCAGACCCAATTTGGAAAGTCTATTTAACGTTTACGTTCTGATAATGGTAAGGAGTATGTTAACCAAAACTTCTCTACATTTATTAAAGAGCATGATATTGTGCATGAACTCACGTGTGTCGATATTCCTAAGCAAAATGGTGTTGCAGAAAGAAAGAATTGTCATTTGCTTGAAATCACTAGAGCTTTACTATTCCAAATGTTTGTTCCTAGTTCATAATGGGGGGAAGCTATTTTAACTGCTACATATTTAATCAATCGGTTACCATCTTGTATCTTAAGAAATGTAAGTCCTGTCCAACTCATGACCTCTCACTTTCCATCTGTTCCTATTATGCAGAGTCTACAGTCTCGTGTCTTTGATTGTGTGGCTTTTGTCCATGTACATCGCCACAATCGTAACAAACTTGATCCCTGTGCTATCAAATGTATTTTTCTGGGTTATGCTCCTAATAAGAAGGGGTACAAATGCTATCACCCCTCAAGTCGTCGTTTTTTTGTCTCTATGGATGTCACTTTTCATGAAAATGAGTCATTCTTTACTCATCCTCAGCTTCAGGGGGAGAACATTCAGGAAGTTGAGGTTGAGGTTGAGGCTGAGTCCTTCTCTCCTGGGTCTTTTCTTCCTTTACCATCTGACTCTACACAGGAATTAGCATCTTCTTCTGGAACTCCATTTGAACTAGCTAACATCAAGGACAAGGCTAGCACACCACCATTGGTGTATCAGAGGAGAGGGACACCTGAACTGGCCCAACAGCAACTTCAGGCATCCGAGCCAACGGTAAGTACTAAAGATACAAATTTTCCTGAGCTTCTTCTTTTTTTTAACCTAACCCAGATAATATTGTTCCTGAACCTGATAACATGTCTTTGAATAATTGTGAACCTGATGACTTACCCATCGCATTGAGGAAAGGGAAAATATATTGTCCCAATCCCAAGTATCATATTTCTCAATTTGTCTATTCTAAACATCTTTCCCTGCAGCACTAGAATTTCATTTCAACCATAGATTCTATCAAAATCTCAACATCAGTACAGGAAGCATTGAAGGATAAAAACTGGATCCAAGCCATGAATGAGGAGATGAGTGCGTTGGAAAGAAATGGAACATGGGAGATTGTTGAAAGGCCAGGCGACAAAAGGTCAGTTGGGTGCCGATGGATATATACTTTGAAATATCGGTCTGATGGTACACTAGATCGGTATAAAGTAAGGTTGGTAGCAAAAGGATACACTCAGACTTATGGAATTGATTATGAAGAGACATTTGCACCAGTAGCCAAGATGAATACTGTAAAGATTCTACTCTCCCTTGTTACTCACTTTGAGTGGAAATTACACCAATTTGATGTTAAAAATATCTTCCTTCATGGAGACCTAGAAAAAGAAGTTTATATGAAAATTCTCCCGGAATATTATAACTCTGCAGGACCATCAGATGAAACACGAGTGCAAAATATACGGCCAAGGTTGTCACACTAAATTGACCAACAAATCCAAGGTGACGCGTGACATTTTGATTGGTCGTTCACAGGTATTGCCAACCAAACAATCCCATGTAAGCATTCCCTTCTTTGCTAGATGCTCCATGTCAGAAGAGTGAGAGGTGCAGCTATCTTGGGAAGCGGAAAAAGATCAACTTTTTTGATGGGATTGGGAATCATTGTCCCCTTCAGTGCCACCATTGTTTGCTTTCACCAAACACAAACACAAACGCAGTTTCAGCGTTTTGGGCATTTCTCAAGTCTCTGTAACTCTCTTGGGTTCCCTTGTTCTAAGTCCAACAACTTGTTACCCACACCCTCTACAAGTCCCAGTTGGGGAATCAGGCGAAAGTCAACACCTTTATCTTCATCTTTGCCTTTGATGGCTACCCATTTGCAGGTCTCACAAGGTGCAGCCAGTGAAGAATTGGGATCGCCCCCTTCTCTTGCAATTGGACAGCATGACCTTCTAATCGTGGGTCCTGGGGTTCTTGGTCGTTTGGTGGCTGAGAAATGGCGGGAGGTACTGTCTCATATCTCTGTCGTCCCTCTAAATTTGTTGTATTGTAGCTCTGATATGTGTAACCCATATTTGTTGATGATATTTCATTTTGTTCCATGTTGATTTTGTGGGAAATATATCATGCGAGTATGGAATTGGAAATAGTATTGTTAGATATATATAGTGCTACACAGGTTTCTTGGTATTTGTTATCAATATGCTTCTTTGGACATATGTTTGTATTGAAGCAGGAATATCCAGGTTGTCAAGTTTTTGGACAGACAGTAACCACTAATCATCATGAGGAGTTGATTAAAATGGATATTAGTCCGTCTTTGAAATGGACCGAAGCCAGGCACAAATTTCCCTATGTGATTTTCTGTGCTCCGCCTTACCAATCCTCAGACTACCGTGGTGATCTTAGGTGAGCAACCTTAGGGTTGATCCCTTGATTTGTTGTTGGTAGGAATTGCGATCGGTGGCATGCTTATAAATGTCTCCCAAGACTTCAGTTTTTTGCGGGGGTGTTAGTGTAGCTATTGTAAGGCTCTTACTTGGTCAGCTTGAGCTGTTAAGCACCTTTGTATTGGTTAATCTTTGTAAATTGAGTTTCATTTTATGAACAATTTTCTGCTAAGAAGGGTGTTCCTACCCCCTACACTCACATGGCTTTAACGTTTCTGTTGACCATCATGTGTATGAAATAAGCATACTGATATGTATTCAAGATTTGAACCTTCCTTTTGTGATGATGATACTGTTTGGTTAGAATTTTAGAAATAAGTTCTTTCATGAGGATTATTGAGAAACATACCATCTTGCAAACACAATTATGTGGCCATCAAGTGCTGCTGAATTCTGTTAAAACTTAAAAAGTCTCATCCTCTGATGATGATTTTTGACAGTTCATTTCAGATGTATCTGTATGTTGTCTAAAGTTAATTTTTACTTTCACTTTGTATTTTACTATACCAATTATACCGTTCTGCTTGATTACCCTCCCTAATCTCCTATGTTAGGCTTATGTTATACCTAGTGAAACATCATTTATGATTTTGTTTTGGGTATTATTTTAGTGCTGTGTCGGTGTTGTTCCTGCATAAGAACAGCTTTCCCAAAGAGATATCTATAAATATCTTATCTGTTTGCATGTCAGAGCTGTATCTATAGATTCCAAACAAAACTGGAGGCAGGAAAAGTATAATAAATGCCAAAACTTCATCGTTGGGGAAGGAGTTGACTTACTGTTGGTGTGTTTACTAATACTTCTTGATTTTCTTCGGAGTTTTGACAAGGGCCTCAAATATGATATATACTTAGCTGCTAGAGGAAATTGAAATTTACTTCTTGATCTTCTTATGTGTTGTGTACTGTCAACCAATCAGGCTAGCTGCATTATGCTGGAATGGTGAAGGTTCTTTCCTGTTTACATCAAGTTCTGCTCCTTATGATTGTAATGATAATGGATCGTGTGATGAGGTATGTCTTAAACATTTTTTGCTGTTCTTTTTTTTTTTTTGGGGGGGGGGTTTGGGGTTTTTTGACGAGGATATTGTTCTTGTCTACATTGAGACATGCCTTTTCTTTGTCCAAACATTTGTTGATATTTGTTTTAATAGCACATCACTTATGTTCCTCGTCATCTTCTTCCAATTTATAACATTGTAGAATCATGTTTCCCATCTTCTGGGGCATGGGTGTGTCAGTTTGTCTTGTTCATGGGATTGGATTTACTTCTTTGCAGGATACTCCAGTTGTGCCTATTGGGAGGAGCCCCAGGACTGATGTCCTTCTAAAAGCTGAAAATGTCGTGCTGGAGTTTGGTGGTTCTGTTGTAAGACTGTCTGGACTTTATATATCCTTTTCAGAATTCAATTGGCTAGGATCTCAAACATCCATTCATCTGGGTGATTATTTCTATTATGTTTATACCTCATGCCAACCTTGACTTTTTAAACAAAGAAGATAGAGGTGCACATGCTTATTGGTTAGAGAAGGGGATTGTTGAATCTCGTCCTGATCACATCCTGAATCTTATTCATTATGAGGTCAGTATGTCTGCATCTTATTGTATTCTTGTAATTTATTGTTAACATGGCAGTGGTTTTATTTATATTTGGCATCTTTAAAACTATAATTTTTGTTTAACGTGTTTTGAGGTATTGAAGTTCATTTTATCTGGATTTATCAGCTAAAGATTGTCTCATTCTGTGCTTTCTCTATTCTCATCATACTTGCGTATTGCGTTGGTATTTCACCATGAGACCAACACTGCTGGTGATAGTTTCTATAAAACATTGCATTCTTTTATCTACTTTTGGTCATTTAGTATTTGTTATTATGAAAAGTTGAATATTTTGTTCAGTTTGCCACTTTAGTTTCTATAAAACATTGCATTCTTTTATCTACTTTTGGTCATTTAGTATTTATTATTATGAAAAGTTGAATATTTTGTTCAATTTGCCACTTCAGGATGCAGCTTCCCTCTCAGTTGCAATTTTGAAGAAACAATTTCGTGGACGGATTTTCTTGGGTTGTGATAATCATCCTCTATCCAGGTCACATGCTTTCCTTTAAGTTTGCAACTATTATAATCCAGATAGTAATTGCTTCTATCTTTCTGATATTTGTTTGTAACTTCTGCAATCACTATTTTTGAGCTACTGATACCAATATATCCAATTGTTTCAGTCTTTTCCTCTCTCTCTCTTTCTAACCCTGTGTTAGGATGTTTTTTCATTAATAGAATGGAACGAAACGGAATAAGTAGATATGGACCGGAAAGGAAAGAGAAGGAATGAAACATAGTTACCATTCTCTTTATTTGGAAGTTTCATACGGAATAGAATGGAACTTCATTACTCATGTGTTCTCCCCATTCCACCTCAATTTTTTGAGGAACAAAAGTTTAGCATTTGAGGGGAAGAGAGGGGAAATGGTTCCCCATTTGTTCCATTCACTTTCCATGTATTTTAAAACTCTCAAATAAGAGAAGTTATTTTCATTCCTATCATTCTCTTTCTGTTCTCATCATTACCTATCATTCAAACATAGTTTAAGAAAACTTTTTCACCCTATCTACATTTTGGCAGGCAAGAAGTGATGGATCTAGTCAACCAAAGTGGGAAATTTAGTAAAAAATTTGAGAAATTTACAGGTATTTACCCTTTGGATTTGTAAATGGTAAATTTGAGATTGAGGAGCAACGGTAATTAATGAACCATAGTTTCCCTTTATATGTTAACTTCTTTCTTTGGGGGCTATATTACTTCTGATTGTGAAAGCATCATTCCTTTGTATCTTGCCTTTGCAGGAACTGATGATCCTCTAGGTAAGAGATTAAACAATTCCAAAACACGCCAGGAAATTGGATGGGAGCCTAAGTACTCTAGCTTTGCTCATTTCCTTGAGACCCTCTGATTACCTCCTAAGTGTATGTTGAAATCAAGTCTAGTCAATGCTTGCCATAGATGGTGGGCTTATACCGTTATACATTTGGCTATGGCGCCAATGCTATAGTCATTTTCTTCATATTGACATTGTATATAAAGGATCTTCATTAATCAATTGTTAAATGGAAGCAGAAACGCTATAATATTTTAAATGAATACTCGCAGTTGACAAGAATCTTTAGTATTGCTATGGTGGGGGAAAAAATGAGATGCATAAGCAGATTTGTTGTTGTGCTTGTTACTAACTATTATCAATGTTTTAGTGTCAAAAAAAAAAAAACAACTATCAATGTTTTGAAAATAATCCGCCCTCTACCTGAAGCTACAGTAGTAATTTTCTATGAAGGTGAACAACGATCATGAAGTAGCACGAATGGAGAAAGGAACAAAAAATCCTTGAAGTTTTAAAGACATTTGGTGTCAAGAGACTTAGTTTTAAAATAGGAAATATAATTTATTAAATTCAATAATCAATATTTAACCAAGTCTTTCACAAAATATATAAGAGGGGTATTTATAACTTTTAAACACAACAAATTAAATATAAATCAAATATAATTAATTAAATATAAGATTTAGAATTTGATAGAATCTTATTAAAATTAAAATCCTAATAGATAAAATAAGTAAAATTCTCAACTAACAAAATAAAATCTCAAATTAAAATAACAAAAAATTTATAATAGATAATGCATCATTCTCTCCCTACAGAAGAACTTGCCTCTACTGAGTTAAATCTCAACTTCATCTAAGATCAATATGGTAGAAATGATCTTCAAAAATCGAAGAAGTAAAATAATCAAGGTGGTTCTCCTTTTTCACAATATATTGATAAATAGGATTATGAGAAGAATCCATAATTAACAATGTATCGTTCACAATCAGCATTATATAAATTTGGTCTGGATATTGTGGTGGAGTTAGCGAAACTTTAGGCACGCAGACTGTAACACCCTCAAAAACATGTTAGGCTTGTAGATGATTACAGTGGTAGCCTAATACTTGCTTGATATGTTAGTGAAGTTTTGTGATAAATCGAGTTAGTTTAGACACTTTACTGCAATATAGAAGGTAAAACGTAGCTTAAAATAACTCAGAAAATGGATTTAAAGGTTAAGTTGAGGGAAATAGGTATAGATAGCTTGTTTCTAGGTCACAAATGAGCTAAATAAGATGTAATTAAAATTTGAGAATAGTCATAGTTAGTTTGATGTTTTTAAGCATACTAGTTGTGTGCTTTTATTCTGAATTGACTAGCAGCAAATATAAAAAATTAGAAAAAGGGCGAAACAACAATTTAGATGAATCCTAATATTTATTCTAAAGTTGTTGAAAGTTAGGAAACTTGAATTAGTATAATTCAAGTGTTCTTAGCAGATATAAATTTCAGTACAAAAACTTGTTTTTATCCTTTTTGACTTTTCTCTCTCTTTTCTCGCTATCCCTTGGCTAAAGAAATAGAAAACAGAGAAAGAAAAGAGATAAACGGGAGAGGAGAGAAAATGGGAAGAAAAAAGGAGAAAAAGAAGAAGGGAAGATCAAGATCAAGGCTCAAGCTTGAAGATCTTCAACCACACCATAAGAGGCAAGAGATTTCTATTCATCTCTTCCCTTTTTGTTCATCTTGAATGTTCAAGGGTTTTCATGGATAGAGAAGGGGATTTGGATAGTCAAATCCATGTTCTTGGCTTGGTTCTTGATTCTAAGAACTAAGTTAGGAAGCTTTTAGCTTAGTGAGTGCTAGATGACCATTTATGGCTTAAGTCAAACCATTTTTGGTTCATAGATGAGGAACTTGGAAAATGGTTGGAGATAATATGATTTTTGGACCTAAATCTATGCCTATGTGAATCAATAAGTTGTATGAAAGTTAAGACAAGTTTAAAGGCCTAAATTGGTGTTAGAAATCATAAGGAAACTGATTAGGAATGAGTGGAAGTGAGATTTGTTCCAAGTCTACAAAATTATGCAGAATCTAGTCTGGGTGACCAACGCCCAGGCGCTGTGTATTAGGCGCTTAGATGCCCATTTCCCAATAGATCAACTTCATGTTCTGCGCGACTAGCGTCCAAGCGCTGCGTGTTGAGCGCCCGAGCACCCGTCACAGAACACAATAGAGTAGGTCTCTGCTAGACTAGTGTTCAAGTGCTTGGTAGAGAGCGTCTAGGCGCACAACGAGCGCTCAAGCACTGAAGAGATAGCGCCTAAGCGCCCAGTGTTCATTTTCTCAAGATTTTTATCTTGATTAAATAGAATTTCCTGCTAGTTGGAACCCTTATGCAATGAGGTTGATCCATAAAGATGGAACCTTTATGTAATAAGGTTGATCCATAGAGCTAGTAAGAGCAGGCTTTCTTATTTACTAAGGTTGAACCATAGTTCACCACAATTCCTAACTAAGAGAATGAGATAAGCCCCTTAACCTTACAAAATAGTGAGGCAAGCACTTTGCTAAAGGTAGAATTGTCACGAGTTAAGTCCTATACTAGGTTAAGAATGAGTTAAATTCTATACTAGGCTAAGGATGAGTTAAGTCTTATCCCAGGTGAATAAGTGAGATAAATTGTGAAGTAGTACATTCACTGTTGTGAGATGGAACAATTCACTCTTTACTAGGTAGTCTAAGGGCTATTTAGCCTATTCTACGCAAATAAACACTAGAGAATGCAGTTCTTGAGAATAGCTAAGTTATATGTATGAGTTTGGTATTGGATTATGAGGTTGTTAGATGAACGTTTACATAGAGTCAGAATGTGAAAGTTCTAGTGGCAGTGAGTAGTCTTAATTACTTATTGCAACTGTTAATCCAATGCTAGTAGTGTTATTCATTGTGAATTGATATTTGTATAGTACTTATATCAAGTTAATGAATAACTAGACCAGAGATGTTTCAAAGTTCATTTATTTAGTATAAATGTTTAAATGCTGGTATTGGTTACTTATACTGAGAATTATAATTTCTCATCTAACTGTGTTTCCATGTAAATCCAGGTCAAGATCTTACAAGAGAGCAAGAAGATGAAAAAAACAGAAGAACTATAAGAGTTTAGTTTTAATACTTTCAGTTTAAAGCTTATGTAAATATTTATATTTGCTTTGAAAATGTAAAAAGTTGTGTGTGTGTGTGTGTATGTATAAATGTATGACTTGTAGATATTTCTCCATATACATTTTTAAACTTATGGATTAGTTTGTATAAGTTTCAATCATGACTAATCTTAATTATGTTGGTTTTAACACATTTTATGATATTGAACCGAATTGGATCATTAAACAAATTATTGCATAAATTAATGCCTTAATTATCTCTTTGGCTCAAATGTATCTTTAGTAAAGAAACAAATCATAACTTCATTTACAAATATCATATTGATGTGATTTTAATTATCTTGTTAGGAAAGTCAAGACAATTCTCTACAACTTTCATGAAGAATACAAAACTCGAATCAAGATGTTTAAGATCTGGAAGTATAGGCTTAAGATCAATGGACTCTGTATTTTCTTTCTCGACAGTGGTTATGTCTTTAGAATCCTTAACCTTCACCTTTGGGCATTCTTTACTAAGATCAATAAGTTGCATGATAATTCTATATCTTGAGTGATCTTAAGAAAAAGAATGATTTTCTATCTTGCGGTCAATAATTATCAAATCCATTTTAAAGCAAAGATCCATCACAATAAACATCTTTCGCATAAGACTATAACTTTCATGAAAACCACTTTTCTCAAAAATAAAAAAAATTAAAATAATAGTTATGGACCAATAAAAAATAATAAAAAATTAAATTAATTGCTCAATAATAATAATAATAATAATAATAATAATAATAATAATAATAATAATAATAATAATAATAATAATAATAATAATAATAACCCGTGAAATCCACCCTTACCCATCCAGATTTTTCTTAATCATTAAGTTTCTCTTCTCCCTAGTTCTCAAGGCTGCCATTTCATTGTAGATGCAATTTGCATTCTGCGCACTGTAGAGAATCTCTTCGGGTAATTTGTTTTCCCTCAAGCAGAAAAGGTGCCTATAAATAGGCCTTCACATTTTAGAAAAAGGGCATTCCTGCTCAGTGGGGGCGAAGAGAGGAGGGGATTACATGGAGCAGAGAGATGAAGCCCAAAACGGGTTTGAGACTTCTACCTCCTCCAAACGGCGCACCAAGGCTTCACTTTTCTTTTCTTTTCTTTTTCTCTCCTTTGGTAAAAAAAAGAATTTTTTTCTACTCTATAAATACAGAGGACGAAAATCAAGTTTGAAGGAAGAAATTCTTCTAGAGAGTCTTAGAAAATTATTAAGAAAATTTGAAAAAGAATGTTATATTTATTTCTCTCTTCTCAGTTTTTGGAATGTTTTATATTTTCAGTTTGTTATTATACGTGTTATATTTTGTTCAATGATAATTTAGAAATTACCATTATAAAGAGGGCTGTTCTTGATTTGTTGTAGTATAATATTTTTGACTTAGTGTTTTCATTGTGCTTTAACCTATTTGTTAAAATGCCTAAGCTGATAATAATGTTGGTAGTTGTCCTAAATAATATAATTACTTTCTATATTATTTTAATCTCACTTTTTATTCGTTCAGTTTTTGGACAATCTTAATGATTTTTAACCTCCATGTTGCGTCATGATTCTAATTGAGTTAAAAAAATGTGGCTTAATCTTACTTTTACTTTCATTTACCAAAAGTTCCACAGAATCTTTTTGATCCAAGTAAATAATTTTTTACCATAATAACAAAATATTTATGTATTGAAGGGGTTAAATCTTGATTTTGAGATGATTAGTTCATTTTCTTGATTGAAGCATGACTATTGAGAAATTTATGTTCTGTCTTGTGCTTGAAACAATGACCTGCTTTTTTAAAAGCAAGGATTAATTAATTTGTTTATGATAGTGTAAAAGTTTTTTCTGACTTGGTCAAGAAAAGTGTGCATCATGTATATATATATATGTATGACTTGTAGATATGGTTTTCCATAATTAATTGTTTAAATGTTATGGATTAGTTGATGTATAAGTTAGAAGTAACATAATGCCTCAAGTAAAGGAACCTTATCAGCTTATCCAGGACCATATTTTGTCGTATATACTTAGGGATACCAGGATGTAATGATAGGCTGGATTACCAAGATTGCAGCTGTATTTACTTTGGGGGTCTTCTATTCTTCTGGTGGAATTAGTGAACCTTTAGGCATGCAAACAATCGAATGATTTCTAGTAACAATTAGAGAGGACACAGAAGGCTCAAATGTATCTTTAGAAGGAAACAAATCATCAACATCAAAATTATGATCCCTAAAATGCATATTAGAATCTAATTTATAATTATCACTACTTAATGCAAAGTGGCGTCTAATGGAGGCACGTAATTTAAGGATGCGATTGATAATTATCTCAACTGAATCAAGATGTTTAAGATCTGGAAGTATAAGCTTAAGATCAATGGACTCTGTATTTTTCTTTCTCGACAATGGTTATGTCTTTAGAATCCCTAACCTTCACCTTTGGACATTCTTTACTAAGATCAATAAGTTGCAAGATAATTCTTCTGTGACATGATCTTAAGAAAAAAGAATATGTATTGTCTCTATCATTGTGAGTCACATCATTATCATATATTCAGGGACAACCTAACAAAATGTAAGCAACATACATAGGTAAAATATCACAATAAACATCTTTTGTAGAAGATCCTAGTACAAGTGGGACCTTACACCTGTGGGTAACCTCTAGATAAGTATCATTTACCTAAGATATCCTACAAGGTTATGGGTGAGGTTCCACGTTTAGACCACATCTAATCACATTCCTTTTAAAAATTATATTTAATGTGTTATCATTATTGATTATTAGACTACAACTTTTACCTTCACATTTAATGTAAGTTTTCCATACATTATAAATAAGAGATTTATGAACGCACTTTATGACACTATTGTGATTTGGAAACAAATTGTTCTTGCTTTATAATAGGGACATTTCAAAAATAAAAGAAGTGATAACAGACTAGATGTAAAATAGTGAGAATTATAAAATATTCTAAAGGCACAAATAAATATCAAAATTTCAAGAGCCAAGATTAATTGAAAAATTGCACCTTTTTTAAGTAATAAGAGAGTTTTACAGAGATCTGGTGAGTAGTAAGCAGCATAACAACTTTGGTAGTAAAAAATATTTGCTTTCAAACAACTCAAAGCATATAGACTAACAAAGCTCAAATGTCAAATTGATGTAGGGTCTTGGTGCCAAGATACTCAATATTAAAGTTGAGAATATAATTCATTAAATTCAATAATCAGTATTTAACCACATCTTACACAAAGTACATAAGAAGAGTATTTATAACTCTAAAACAAAACAAAATAAATATAAATCAAATGCAATTAATTAAAGATAAGATTTAGGATTTGATAAAATTTTATTAAAACTAAAATCCTAATAAATAAAATCCTTAACTAACAAAAAATAAAATTTTAAATTAAAATTAAAAAATTATAATAAATAATGCATCAGATCAGGCCATACACAAACATGGACATATGTGTATCATTTTGATTAAGCATAATCATGAAATATCAATGCAATTTTCAAATGCCATTTATGGATATCATTTCTCTTTTGGTGGGTTGGATATCGTGTCTCTTGTTGGCTATAAATGATTCATCTTTGTTACCGAAAAATTAGGCACCATCTGGTTTTAACTTTTAATCATTGGAAAACTTACCCTGCGGGATGTTCAGTTTAATTTTTAGATCACTGTTAATTTAAAACTTTTTTATATTACCATTTAATTATATGTTAAAAATCATTAAAAGAAGTTTACCATTGTACAATTCGCAAGAGGTGATTTAAGAAGTAATAAACATGCTTGAGTTGATTAGTTTATGATTTTTTGTAATTGCATGAGTTCGAGCTTATGAAAAAGTACTTGTATAAAAAGACAAGGTTATTATTCTGAACTAAGAGTTTTTTTTAATAAGAAATTGCTCACACAATTAAAAAATAAGAGTAATAATTATGTAAAGTTATTCTTAAATTTAAAAATATTTAGTCTTTTTTTACTGGTAAAAAAGTATAGTTTGTTTATTTTTTTTGTCTTTAATTAGATATTTCTACATGAATTATTATAAGACTAACTCAAATATTATTATGACTAAGGATCTTCTTAACAATTTACATCTTAAATAATTTTGTAATCTTAATTTTATATAGTTAAACAAAAAATATATAAAAATAGTATAAGATAAAAAGAAATGATAATTAGATCCACACAAGATTTAGTAACATAATATCGTTTCTTAAAATAATTATTTGTTACAGAATTAAGAACCGAGTGTATCTAACAAGTAAGAATCTATAGTAACTTCATATTAAAAGAAATATCTATAGTGATCAATTATAATATTCTTATAATAAATAATATATATATCTTTTTTTTTACATCTTATTTAATATTATTTATTATATATTTTTTTATCATTTTCTTTATCTATTTTTTTTCTCGATCAATGTGTACTATTTAAAATAGAGATGTACATTTTTTTAAAATAAGAGAATATATTAATAAAGTTAAAATAATTTTTTAAATAAAAAACCATTTTTAAATGTTTTTAATATATTAAATATTTTATTTTTATTTAAAACTTTTTATCTTAGGTGGGCTAACAAGTCACTTTATATGCAAAACCATTTAACGTGTAGACCTGGATGAGTTTTAAGAAATCTCTCATAGGATTGAAGTACTAAGTAGCAACCGTGCAAGGCTATGAGTTTGACTGATTCACAACACTTGCTCATTCCCTTGTTGCGCGATCCCCTCACACTGTGTTGCAAATTGTGCATTCTTCCACTTGCAATTGTTCTGTAAGATAAGGTCCCTAGAAAAACAAGATGAAGCGATTTTGATACAATCCAGGATTCCCTGCTCCTAGATATTGCCCTCAAAATTCCTTCGCTGCTTCAGGTCAGGTTCTAATTTTGTTAATTTTTCTGGCATGTAAAGCTTCAATTTTTATTCACTCTGCCACTTCTTTTCCCCATTTCATTTGGTGGGTTTGTTCAACAAGGTGCAGGTTTTGTGTGCCTTGCCTTGTTGCTCCCTCCAGGTTCTGGAGGGAACTTTGCGCCTCTCACTGTATTTGGGAGTCTCTAACCACACACACATGGCCCTTTCTCGCTTCATCTTCCACATATGCCCAGGTTCACCCCTATTTGTTTTTCAATTGAAGTTTGGTACTTTCCTTCTATTAGCTTCTGAATTGGAATTGTAACTGGCTAATCATCAACACCCTCAATTTATTCCTTTTTTTTATAATTTCCCTTTTTTCAATTATTTTTTGTTCTAGCCCAGGTCATATTTAACTCACTGCTGATAAGCTTAGAAGGAAAATACTTGGCCCCTGGCCGTTAAGTTACCATTATGGATCTGATAGTGACAAGAAGAAATGAATGTGTGTGGTTCAGGTGTATATATATATATATATAGGGCAGATTTGAGTAGTGTTATTGTAATTATTTGGAAACTGGGCTGCAGGAATGGAGGGAATTATACATGGAGAGGCACAATGAGGTGGCAGCTACAGCAAGTGCTGTTGCTAAGTTTGTGGAAGTCTGCTCAAGGTCTCAATCAATTGAGGTTGGGGACTATCTGAAAGCAGTAGAAGACTTGAGTGCTATGAGGTTTGGTTTTGAAGATGTCAAGATGTTTTCCTGACCTGAATGTGATGCTTAACTTGGTTGGTCGACGCTATTGCTTGACATATCTTGGGATTCGGGTATTCTTATTGTTTTCCACCCTATCTGTGATTTATTTTAATTGCAGTATAACTAACAAAACTACCACCTAATGGGAAAGGCTTGGTTGTTGTTGTATAACTAACAAAACTTCAGTTTGGGATCATACATATATTTCTTTTCCCTTCTGAAAGGTAATTGTTTCATCATCATATGTTGACGAGTCAGCCACAGTATCAGATTACTGAGCCTTATATGTGAGTGTTCACATGTTGCGCTTCTTGATCAATCCATGATTTTACATAATGCCATTGCGTAATCATAAATTTAGAATGTCAGTTGTGTAATTATGTATTACTTTGAAGTTTGAACTTGTTGAATTAATTAACGAGGACATGGCCGGTACAGCACAGTTACAAATGGTAAAGTAAGCATACTTGGTAAATGGTAACCAATAACACCCCAAACCTTTCGTGTAAGGATAGATCAGAAAATGCATCCTCTAGATAAAAAAAATATTTAGCTTCGTAACAAAAAAAATATAAATATATATTTAGCTTCTGATTCCTTGCATTTTACTCCTTGATTTGCCAGGATATTTTTCTTGACTTCATTGTGATGCTCTCCTTTTGGAACATTTAGAAAAGCAGATATTCCTCATGATTGGGAATTTGGGATGCACTTGCAATTTTTTCTTTTTTTCTTTTTGTGCCATGAAGCACTTGTGTATTGAGGCTTTATGGTTTTTGTGAGTGTGTTTTCCTTTTCATTTTCTTTCACAAGGTCATTCCGTTGTCCATGGTGTAATTTCTCTTTGCTCTTCTAATAATAAGTTTCTTATATTAATAAAAAAAAAATCTGAAATGATATCTATATTATTGGCTGCTGGATTGCAAGTGTTATCATTTGTAAAAGTACATCCACAACCTTGTCCAAGATTCTTTATTTGGAATTGTTTTCTTCCTTACATCCACAATCTTTTGTCAATCATATCAAACGTCTTTTGGTCTGTTTTATGTAGGTTAAAATGCATAAACCTGTTCAAAATTTTGTTTTTTTTATTGTTTCTGGAAAGTAAGATAATATATGTCATCGCAGCACCTGATCTTTTCTGTCATTTGTCACTTCGTTCGCAAGCTTGCATCTTGGGAAGCTTCAGAGATATACTCATTCTTGCATATGCATCTTGAAATATCCTTGTCTTCAGTATCTGTACATCTTTTACCTGCAATATTTTGCTTTGAAGTTCACGCGAAAAAGGCTTTCCCTATAAATTGCTATATAAGGTATTGCAGTGCATAAAATATTTAATTATATAGATGTCTACCTTATAATTATGTGGACTTTGTTATGAGGAACTTAATTAGATAGTCTAGTGGATCAAATTATATAGATGCTTGTTAGTGTGATTTATCTAAATTGATTTTCTCATTCTTTGTTAAGACATTTAAAATTTCAGTACTTGATGATGGAAAGCATGTGGTTGTAGTGTGGGCCTAGCCTTTTGAAGGACTAGACCAGGGGTCTAAAATTACAAATTTGAAAAAATTATTCACTATTCAATTTGTAGGCATCTTTCTTGGCAGGGTGATAATATATTAGAAGCCCTTCAAGCTTGTGAGATCTCATATGGTGGAAGGTTGGCAGATGGTTTCCATGGCTTCCTATTGAGGAATGAGTCACATTCTCTCCGGGTTTCTTTGGCTGATTTGGTAACAGAAGGTGATGAACATGTTTTGGGGATGCTTGAGCTTGACCCTGGTGCTATTCACGAGGTTTTACGTGTACAGATATCTGCTGTCCATCACACATCAACACGTTGGTGGTGCCGCGTTTCCCAGAGCTAGGGTTAGGGAAATCAACTATATGTATTAGTATGTATCAGTGTGTGTATGTCAATTATATGTATTGGTATGTATCAGACTGTCAGTATATGTCAACTATATGTATTCTTATGAAACCGTATATGTCAATTACGTGCATTAGTATGTATTGGTATACCTATTTGTATGTGTGTAATGCTTATTTTTAAAATTCCTTGTGATACTAACATGTGTAATATATCAACAGAGAAAATAATGAACGTATATTGCTGTACTATGCTTCTGATATGATGTTATTAGGGGTGTAAATGAGTTGAGCTATTTACGAATTATTCGAGTTTGATTCATTAAATATTTGATCAAGTTTGTTTATTTAAATAAACAAATAACAAACAACAACAACTAATTTTTTTTTATTAGGTAGGGTCGGTTACATAGATCAAACGATGTCATTGAGTTGTCATTCAAATCATAAATCAAGTCTTTAGAAATATCATTCAAATCTAAATTTTTTTTAATCGTTTCATCTATGGTCTTTCTTGGTCTCTTTCTACTACTAGCTATTGGGCTATCTTTCACTCAATGTACTCTTCTTACAGGGGCTTCTAAGAGTCTTTTTTTTACATGTACAAATTACTTAAGACGAGATTTTTTCATCTTTTTCATAATAGGTGTTACCTTTACTTTTCTCTTTAATGCATTCATTCTTAATCATATCTTGTCTTGTATGGCCACACATCCAGCGCAATATCTTTATCTCAACGACACTGATCTTATGCTCTTGCTGACTTTTTACCGCCTAATATTCAATATCATGCAACATGACGAGTGTCTTATAGTTGTGCGGTAAAATTTACCCCTTAAGTTTGAGAGACACTTTTTTTTTTTATCACAAATAACTTATGAAGCACTCTTTCATTTCATCCATCCAGCTTGAATCATATGGTTTACATCTCCCTCTATCTCTTTGTTATTTTATATGATAGATTCAAGATACCTAAACTGTGTGACTTGTGGTATAGTATGGTCTTCAATTTTCACCGCTAAGCTAGTATTAGCACGCTTTTTATTGAATTTACATTTTATATACTCCATCTTACTCTGCTTAGATAGAAACCGTGTTTTTCCAAAGTTCGTCTCCATAGCTCTAACTTCCCATTTGTTTACTCTCTTGACTCTCCAACTAAGACTATATCATTTACAAAAAACATGCATTGTGGCACTGGCTTTTGGATATGTGCAGTAAGTACATCCAAGACCAAGGTAAAAAAGATATGGACTCAAAGTTGACCCTTGGTACAGTCTTATAGTTATAGAAAAATCTTCTGTGACCACACCTTGTGTTCTCACACTAATTTTAGCCCCATCATACATATCTTGAATTGATTGAATATAAGCGATACAAACTCCTTTCTTCTCCAGAGCCTTCCACAAGACCTCTCTCAGTACCCTATCGTAAGCTTTTTCTAGATCAATGAAAATCATGTGTAAATCTTTTTGCTTCCTCCGATACCTCTCTATCAATCTTCATAGAAGATAGATTGCTTCCATGATTGACCTCACAAGTATAAAACCAAACTGATTCTCTAAAATATGAGTTTCTCGTCTTAATCTCCGTTCAATTACTCTTTCCCATAACTTCATGGTATGACTCATGAGCTTAATCTCTCTATAATTTGCACAGTTTTGTATATCTTCATTATTCTTATAAATAGAGATTAAAGTGTTTTTCCTCCATTCATTTGGTATTTTCTTATACCTCATTATCTCGTTAAACAACTTTGTGAGCCATCTTATATCTTTTTCTCGTAGGCACTTTCATACCTCAATAGGTATATTATTCGGTCCAACCGATTTTTCATTATCCATCCTCTTCATTGTTTCTTTTACCTCAAACTTCTGAATTCTATGATAAAATGTTTTATTTTAGTTCTTCGTTTCAAACAAACATAAGATTTAATTTAGATTCGATTATATAAATGAGTCAAGTCCAAGTTTTATGGGCTCAACATTAGAAACTCGTGAATAGTTCGATTATATATATATATATATATAATGTAGGCAAAAATTATCATAGTTAAAGTTATTTATCTTAATAAGTATTTATAAAAGGTTAATAACAAATATATACAGTTGTCAATGAGCTCTATCTCTGTGCACAAAGGAAGAAGAAGACTATTTCATTGTGAAAATATGTTAAATTATTTTGAAATTTCTTTTTGTAATGGTAGAATGTTATGAATTTTTTATCATTTTATGTAATGAATTATGAAAATAAAAAGGTCTTTATTTTTTTAAATTTATTTTCTACTATAAAGATATTTACTAATTATTAGCTTAATAACTTTAAAAAAATAAAAAATACTTTAATGAGAGATTTGATAAAAAAAAAAAATAATAAAGTCATAAACGAACTTAAACAAGTTAAGCCCTAACTTTTATATTTTTAAACAAGTCGAACTCAATCTTTGAAGTTTGACTCATTTACATAAATGAACTAAGTTTGAGTAGCCTATTTTTTACAAGTCAAACTTGAGTTTCAAATGTTCGGCTTAACTCGCATTATTTAGACCCCTATGTGTTACTAAATGTTGAAGTTGATCTGGTGGTAGTTGAGTTTACGCTCTCATTTTTCGTAGTGCTAGAGAGACAGAACTCATACATTTGGAGAATTCTAATATGAACTACTCTCATAATGGTTCATGGATGGACCAAGCAAAATCCAACTATTAATTTATTATTAAAATAAATTAATGGCTAAAAAAATAAAAATAGATTTAATTAATAACACTCAAATTTACATAAAAATTAACTAAATTATTTTTTTTATAAATAATTGTACATATAAAAAATTTATAAATTTTAATTAATAATTTTTATATGTATTCAAATTTATATATAAATACTATCAAATAAAATAAATAATTCATTTATAGACCAAACAAAATGGGTATATAATAATCTTCTCCCATATATTTAAGCACTTGCAAGGGAAGAAATACTTCAAATTTAAGTGACGTAACTTGCGTGGGATGAGTAGGAGGATTCTATATGGACCTAATAATATGAGCCATGCTAACAGCAGCAGGTAAACCTGAATTTTCAAATTTTTATATTAAAAGTATACGTTTTGCAATTTAGATCTTCGAAATTTTAGAATTACAATTGTCCCCAAAATTACTTGGACTCTCTTGCACGAAATGCCCCTACTAGTCAAGGTGCTCTCTCTTTCCCCTTCATCTGTGAATCCCTCTTTATCATTCAATATTATAGTATACAACGGAGTTGTTGCTGAGATAGGATTTGGATTTGGTGCTTGTTTGGGGTTTTAGGTATTGCTATTGGTGTTCTTTAACAAATGAGAATGGCGACCATGAACCCTTTTGATTTGTTGGGTGACGGTTACAAAAGTGAAACGGAAACCTGAATAACCTATAACGATAGCCCAACACATGCTCTTAATTTTGCACTCATCTGACCAAACCCAAAGGCAAAAGAACCTAAAAAATTTGAGAAAGAAAATAAATTAAAAAAAAAAAAGGAACCATCTCCCGAAATGAGTAGATGACGCAGAGACCGAGACCAACACTTGGGAGATAGGGACTAAGACGTGGTGGCTCGAGGACTGCACTAAAGACCGCAGCACATGAATCTGGGTTGAGATGTAAATTAATTTCGATAAATTTAAAAAATCAAACTAAACCAATTAATTTTATTTAATTTAAATCTAGTCGTTGTTGTTCTGTCTTGAATTATTATTGTTTGATATACAATAGATAACATATTTATACAATTTCTTTCTCTGATTTCTAATTTTTCATTTTCAACCTCTTTCTTTAAACCCTAACATCACCATTATTAAGGGTGTTTTTGGATCGATTTGGATCGATTTTGAGGTAAAAAATCATCCGATTTAAGCAAGATAAGTATCATCGGTTCAGTTTAGATTGGATGAATTTTAATAGTCAAACCGATCCAATTCGAACCAATTTTAATCGATTTGAATTGGATTGGATGATTTGGTTTTTATCCAATAACATAATAAAAATGCATTCTAAATAAGAATAATACACAACAACAATATAATTCAAATTCTAAATTACAAACTATTCATAAAGTCATACAAATCATACAAATAAATAAAAAAATTCAAGACTAATTTCAAAGTTCAATTTAAACAAATAAAATTAAAATGATAATTTGACAATCAAATCTTTCTTGGAATCGAGTTAAGAATTACAACATACTAATACAAATAACAATGAGGAAAGTGAAAGTGTGTCTTTTTTCTCGCGCTTCAGCACACGTCAAGTTGGTGGGGGAATAACCATTGTAGACCAATGGAGGATAGTTTAGTTAGGGATATTTAGGTAATTTTAAGTGTAAAATCGGTTAAATCGGTTTGGATCGATTTTATAAAATTGAACCGAAAACTGATCCAAACCGATCGATTTTTCAAAAACTTCATCTAAATTAATTCAATCTATTTTAGTTTTCATCGATTTTTGATTTTTTTAGATCAATTTTTAATTTTTTTTTAGATTAGTTTGAATGTAAACACCCCTAACCACTACTATTGTGCCTAGTGCCCTAGCTGCCGATTTAGAATTTGATCCATTGGTCGACCACAAAATTTTAATTCCATTGAATACGTTGCCTAACAAGAAAGGATAATAGATATAGCATTATTCTTCACACATAAACACAAGCAAATATAATCTATATCACCTATACGTATAAATGCTAAACTTTTGATAAAAGTAATAAGGTTTTATTGACAACTATTTTAAAGATATTTATTAAAAAATAAAAAATAAAATATTTAATATATTAAAAATTAAAAAATTTACTTTTCATTTAATATATTCACTGAAAAGTATTAAAAATAAAAAGTATTAAATAAAAAAATTACAAACTTCACCTTTCATTTAATATTTTCATCACATATTTAATACTTTCTATGAACTTCGGGCACTACATAGATATTTTACAAAGTTCCATCCAATTGAAACGAATACGGATAGTAGATACAACCCCACATCATCTCATCATGACCATTCATGTCGACCATCCATTTGGATTCTGCAATCTCTCTCTCTCTCTCTCTCTCTCATGGAGTTCATTTCCAAATTAACGACCAAGTGTTCCCCTGTCCCTCATTCCCCACCTCGTCGTTCCCTTCATTGTATTTTGCACTGTTTTTCTCCTTCTCAATCTAACTGTGAGCCCTTTGCCATCTAAAACACCCTCCCTGCCCCTTCTGTATATTTTCTTCATCACTGGAAAATGTCCCTTTGTTATTCTTCCAATTTGATTACACTCCACTCAGCTAAGCATCAAGGGCTTTCCATAAGTTTCTCTTCAGAGTCTTCTCAGTTCATCAAGCTATTCCGGGTAAACTCAATTCCACATGCTATTCCCTCCTGGCCTAAATCATATAAACCCATTAAGTTTAGCAGAGAAAGATTAAAACTTTTTGCCTCTCTGACACCATCTCAAGCTGTTGAGGCCACCCCATCTACATTTAGAAACAAGAACCCGAAAGATATTAACGTCTTGGTGGTGGGTTCAACTGGGTATATTGGAAAATTTGTGGTGAAAGAGTTGGTTAAAAGAGGGTTTAACGTTATAGCCATTGCTAGAGAGAGGAGTGGAATTAGGGGCAGCAATGACAGGGATGAGACCTTGGCTCAGTTAAGAGGTGCCAATGTGTGCTTCTCAGATGTGACCAATTTGGATACTTTGGAGGAATCTTTGAACAGTTTAGGGGTTTCATTTGATGTTGTAGTGTCATGCCTTGCTAGCAGAAATGGTGGGGTAAAGGACTCATGGAGGATTGATTATGAGGCAACAAATAATAGCCTTCTTGCTGGTAGGAAGCTTGGGGCTTCTCATTTTGTGTTGCTTTCAGCAATATGTGTGCAGAAGCCCCTCCTTGAGTTTCAGCGTGCCAAGCTGAAATTTGAGGCTGAGCTGATGAAGGAAGCTGAAGAAGATGATGGCTTCACTTATAGCATAGTGAGGCCAACTGCATTTTTTAATAGTTTGGGTGGTCAGGTTGAGTTGGTGAAGGATGGGAAGCCATATGTAATGTTTGGAGATGGAAAGTTGTGTGCTTGTAAACCAATAAGTGAGCCAGATTTGGCTTCTTTTATTGTGGATTGTGTGTTAAGTGAGGACAAGATTAACAGGATATTACCAATTGGAGGGCCGGGGAAGGCGTTGACTCCATTCGAACAAGGGGAGATGTTGTTTAAACTTTTGGGAAAGGAGCCTAAGTTCTTGAAAGTTCCAATAGGGATAATGGATTTTGCCATTGGGGTTCTTGACTTTCTGGTTAAGATCTTTCCTTCACTGGAAGATGCTGCTGAGTTTGGAAAAATTGGAAGGTATTATGCAGCTGAAAGCATGTTGCTTTTGGATCCTGAGACTGGGGAGTATAGTGCTGAGAAGACACCTAGCTATGGGAACGATACATTATAAGAGTTTTTAGCAAGGGTGCTCAGGGAGGGGATGACTGGTCAAGAGTTAGGTGAGCAAACAATATTTTGAGATGGTTGTGGTTAAATAAGTCTGAATCCAATAGGTCAATAGAGCAACCACTTTTGTTTCTATAAATGCATGTACTCAACCAGAGTCACTGTAACATTTACAAGTTCAAGCATTGTTGAAAGTAATTGAAGTCTCTGGAAATGCATTATTGAAGCTTCATTCTTTAATTTCATAGCACTACCATTCCCCTGTCAATAATTTGCTTATTGCAACCTGCGGTCAAGTTTGATGTCCTAAAACCAGGTTCATTTTTGATCTGGTAATAGAACTGGCTCGGTGTGTATATATGTAATGTTCATATTTCCTTGAATGTATTACTACGTAAACTTTACCATGCCTAGTTACTATTGTCATTTGATTACTCAAAAAGAGATTATATTTATATGCATTGACTAAACCATCTTTTAAGGCACCTGTAACCCATGAAAGTCTCCTGGAAAGAAAGGTGAATGCGAAAAATCTATGCTTTTGAGGTATCCTGTTACTTATAATGTAAATTTCTTCTTTGCATGACAAGTTTGGACTCCACATCTCACTGGACATATCTGAGTTCACCAACTCGATTATTAGCTACACCTCATAAAATGAAAAGGAACTATATCCCTTCTCCAATGTCGATGAAGGTTTCAGTCATGTGGGCAGATTTAGTAGTTTCTCACTATATGCTCATAGTGGTGCAATTGGACGTTTCATGTCAGTGATTCTCAAGCTAAGAGTGACCAGAAAAGCTGCACCGTAAGTGCTGCAGCATTGCATGTAGCTACTATAACATTTCTTATGTGAATGCTCTCGAAATAGATCTACTATGAGGTGGGGGAGGAGGATTTGCAGAGATTACAGTGTAAAGCATTAACCATATAACTTGTTCTTGGTATTTTTTATGGGAGCAGAATAACAACAAATCATTTACACCACGAATTGAATGCAAAATACAAACTGAGGTCCCTGGAGGATGAGTAACATTTACAAATAATAAACACCTCAGAAGCAACACTCACAAACACACAAGTTATTCACGTCAATGTATGAATATTAACTTAAACACACTGACTGACATTTGTGAACAATGTGACTCTGGAGTTGAGTGCATATGTATGCTGAATGATCCATATTCCTTTCATCTACTTGGGAACCCGACTGTGAATGGTGTAAGCTGAAAGCCAGATGAGCAAGACAGTGACAATGCTGCCAAACAAAGCCACTGCTATGGAGCCAGCAAGATGCCTACAGAACTTGTCGTAGACGTTGCAAACTTTGATCCAACCCACATGGCTGTTTCCCTTTAAACCGAGATATGCCTCGCCCCCAGCTGTTCCCGTTGCTGAGGCTGTTATCCCCAATATCAGCTGCACAGTGTCATGGTTTAAACTTTAAAATTTATCTTAATTTGTTATACATTGATTATATATAAAGCAAGAGAATTGAGAAGAGATGATGAATAGCAAGGTGGAAAGAAAGGTTAATTGATTAATTACCACATCCCAGAAGACAAAGTGGAGGAGGAACTTCAATTTGAATTCTGGCTTCTGGATGACAGAGATCGATGCAAGAGCGGTAATGAGGCCATAAAGGCCAGAAACACTGAATGCAGACACAAAATATCTGCATCCATATCATATTATGTGTCAAATTGCAAATCTACAATAAAAAATAATCTTTAGAAGACTTGTCTGTAAAAAAAAAGATGTCAACGAGAATGAGATTTTATAATGAAGTATATGTAAATAGAAGACTTTGAACATTTAAATTAATTATGAAAAATACTTGAGGAGCATGACATCAGGAAAATACAATAGAGAGAAAATTTAGGGAAATTCTACAGCACCCCTTAATGATACCGGTATTCATGTGATTTGACATAAAAGTAGAGTTTGTAACATTTAACCATTATGTAACTTTGTGAATCATATTTTATATCATTATCACATTACTTCGAGGTACCATACCACTCAAGGATACAAAAGTGTTATTTGAGAATATATATATATAATTCTTTTAAATTAAGTAAGTAAGAGTGTATTTATCAATTTAATTTAATGTATATTATAATCTTAACTTATTAAAAATTAATAATAAATATATATTTATTTACATATATAATTCTTTTAAATTGAGTAAGTGAGAGTGTATTTATCATTAATTTAATTTAATGTATATTGTAATCTTAACTTATTAAAATTTAATAATAAATATATATTTATTTCCATATTTTAGAGACAAATTTATTTTAAAAAAATCTTATATATATATATAACTAATATGTAACTGAATTAATCACACTTTATCTTTATATCACATCACTTGGAGATACGGGTACCAATTAAGGGTACTAAAAAGTGTTACCTGAAAATATATAAATATACTTTGCCGTAAGCTCAGCTGTCATGGAATTTACCTTTTACTTGCAAAGCAGTTAATGGAATTATGGAATCATGCAGTTATTTACTTTCATCCCTGATTTTTAAGCGTAGTCAATCCAGGAGGTTAATTTCTAAACTAATTTCCATGTAGCAGGAAGAAGAAGCAGAAGGTTTGATACTCCTACATCCCAAATAACATCTCAGAGCTTAAAATAATTTAATAAAAAAAAGAAAACTTCAAGCATTCAAGGAAAGTTTTGATCTTAAAAAGGTTGGTACGCTTAATATTCATATAGGTTCTTCATCATTTGACTCCTGTTCATAACAATATATTTGATATCATATTGCAAATAACCAATTGTAGAATATTGCAGACACTCAAAGACTTTCAGCCTGAAAAAAGGAAGAAGAGAATTATAATAAACATAGTAAAATCTGCAAAAAATAAAAAATTGAATAGTTCTCAACTTACATAAAGGCCGGTGAGTATTTGAACTTGGCTGGCTGTAGCACAGGTATACCTTGGAAAAGAACTAGCTCTGTTTGTTCACTAGAGACAATCACCGCGATGGCCACTACTGATGCCACAAACAATAGAAATCTGAGGATAACATCGAATATAAAGTAATCCACGCCGGATGGAGTAGATGAAGTTGAAGATGATTTGTACTCAGGGTCTGCAGGCTTGTCCGTAGAAGCCATGAAGTGCTCTGCAAGGTAGCTAGTGAACTTGGTTTGAGTGGCAGGTACTAGTAGTAGTGGACTTAGTGGGGCTAGCTTGCAACCGAGAGGTGCATGATATGGATAGTTGAAAAATAATCTCTTTGCTTACATATGTTGTTAATTGAACCTGCAAATAAACAGCAAACCCGTAAAGTCTGAAGCGTAAGATCGCCTAGATTATTTCGGTATATACGAAAATCCCCAGTAGACAAGAGACTTTCCCGTTTGACAGGGGATCACAGAACTGCAAGAGAGTAGAGTAACCCAGACGTAGTGAAGGAGAAGGTGTAGAAGAAGAGCAGAAGAGGGGCGGCCGAAAATTAGGGTAACCACACTATGTAAAATAGAATTTATAGAAGCCATTTAAAAAAAAAACTGTTGGCAGAGTAACGTTTAGAAATTAAGTTTGGCTGTTAAAAAGTAAATGCTAATTATCTGCTTATTAATAGCTAATTGAAACGTTAGGAAACATATTTATTTGCTGCATTATGAAACCACACCAAGTCAAATTTGAATTATACAAAAACCTCATTTTTCGGGTAAGCTCCAAAAATTAATTAAATATTTGACAAAAGATCCGGGCTTCATGATATCACGCTAAGGGGGGGCAAATCGAGGATTTGCACTTGCCATGAACTTTTCAGCTCAATCTTGTGTGCGCGAGCCCACCACTTTGTTTGTTTCTTACAAAGCCCAAAACACAAGTTGAAATATAAACTCTTCAAAAACTTGCTTCCAACCAATGTGGGACTTATTCTTTTGAAATACCCATTTCACAACAATCCCCACAATTTCAAAAGAGTATTTAAAATAAAAACAAATAATAAAAATAAAAAAAGCAGAATCTGGGTTACATCATCAATGTAAACGTTTTCAATCTGGTGTCTTTTGGACTATGAACTGGACTCTAGATAAATAAGACTCTAACTTACAATGTAATTGGTGAAGGTTACACTTCTATGAACCAAAACATTTTTCGTGTAAATTAGAATCCCATTTGATCACATCTACACTCTCACTTATCTCTTGTGTTAACGCCGTTTTGCACTTTTCGACCATGTGCATGCCTGGTTGTTCATGAGTGCTCTAGAGACTATGCCATTTTCTCATAGGAGCGGCCCCACTCCACACTCATATAGGTGATTTCATCAAGTGTATACTTGCACTTTATACACCACCCATAAGGGATATGAAATTCATTAAAAGCATATAGCTTATCCTCACAATAAATGCAATCTAACACTTCTCATGCTTCTCACACCATAGGACGGGACAGATACAGTGCTAGCAGTACTAACAAGTGACTTGTTATTACCCATATGAACTTCTTTCATGGGATCTCCACTCATAAAAGTCGGGTTACCATCACTGTTAGTTTCAAATTGGCTTAAGTCCCATTCCCCTCGATGTGGTATATATTAAATTCCTTCCCAAAGGCTTAGTCAGAGGATCGGCCAAGTTCACTTCTGACTTCACATAATCAATGGATATAATTCCATCTTTCAGCAGCTGCTTTATCACTTCATGTCTCAACCTAATGTGTCTGTTCTTACCATTAAAGGTTTTATTACTTGCAATAGATATTGCCGCCTTGTTGTCACAATGCACAGATACAGAAGGGGTTGGTTTTATTCCTAATGGAATATTTTCTAAGAAATTTCTCAACCACTCGGCCTCATTACTGGTTTTCTCCAGAGCAATAAACTCTGACTCCATGGTGGATTTTGCAATTATTGTTTGTTTGGCTGATCTCCAAGTCACTGCACCACCACCAAAGGTGAACACATAGCCACTAGTGGATTTAATCTCATCTGAATCTGAGATCCAATTAGCATCACTGTATCCTTCTAATACAGCGGGAAATCCACTATAAACAATACCATAGTTCATGGTACCTCTCAAATATTTCATTAGTCTAGCCAAAGCGGCCCAGTGATCATTATTAGGATTATGTGTATATCTACTCAATCTGCATACAGCATACGCTATGTCAGGTCGAGTGAAATTCATCAAATGCAGCAGACTCCCAATAATCTGCATACTGAGACGGGCAACAGGGATCACCTCTGTTTTTCTTTAATTGAGTGTTAGCATCATAAGGGGTACTCACAGTTTGACATCAAAATGTTCAAACTTCTTTAGAAGTTTCTCTACATAATGTTCTTGTGATAGTATTATACTATCACACTTCCTTATGATTTTAACACCTAGAATTACACTAGCTTCACCCATGTCTTTCATGTCAAATTTAGATTCAAGAAAACATTTTGTTTGATGCACTATGTCATGGCTAGTACCTCTTAAATTAGCATGTCATCCACATATAGACAAATAATCACACATTCATTATTTACTAATTTCGTATATACACATTTATCAACTTCAACAGAAGAAAAACCATCACAAATTAAAGTTTGATCAAACTTTTCATGCCACTGTTTAGGTGCTTGTTTTAGACCATATAAAGATTTGAGAAGCTTACATACTTTATTTTCTTGTCCAGGAACTACACACCCTCAGTTGTACCATGTAAATTTCTTCTTCTAAATCACCATTTAAAAAAGTCAGTTTTAACATCCATTTGGTGAATAACCAAATTATGTATAGAGGCTAAAGCAATCAAAACTCGAATAGAAGAAATTCTAGTTACAGGAGCAAAGGTATCAAAAAAGTCAACATTTTGTTTTTGAGTAAAACCTTTTGCTACTAATCTTGCTTTATATTTTTCAATTGATCCGTCAGGGTTATATTTCCTTTTAAAAATCCATTTGCAACCAATTGGTTTTGCTCCAGGAGGTAAATCTACTAAAACCCAAGTATTACATTTTGTAATTGAATTAATTTCTAATTAATGGCTTCTTTCCAAAAAAGTGCAACAGTGAAGAAAAAGCTTGAGAAATAGTTAAAGGGTCATCATCAACAAGATATGTGTAAAAATCATTTCCAAAAGAAGTTTCTTTTCTTTGTCTTTTACTTCTTCTCAAATCCTCATATGAATCATTAGATAAATTTTGTATTGGAGCTTGAAAATATTTTGTACGGGAGCTTCGTAAATATTTTCTAATTTTAAAGGAAAATATGTTCAAAAAATTCAGCATTTTTTGTCTCAATTATAGACTTACAATCAAGCACATCACTTTTTAAAACTAAAAATCTATATGCAAAGACTATGATCAAAGATACCCAATAAGCATACAATCGAAGTCTTAGAGCCTATTTTCCTCTTTTTAGGTTCGGTAACATCACTTTAGCTAAACACCCCCACACTTTTAAATATTTTAAGTTAGGCTTATAACCCTTCCATAACTCATATGGTGTTTTACCTATTTTCTTATAAGGAATTCTATTTTGTAAGTGACATGCAATTAATAAGGCTTCACCCCAAAGGTTATCAGTGCATTAGAACTAATTAAAAGAGCATTCATCATTTCTTTTAAAGTCCTATTTTTTCTTTCAGCTACACCATTGGATTGAGGAGAGTAAGGGGGTGTGATTTCATGAATTATCCCTTCTTTTTCACAAAAGTCATTAAATAAAGTGTATTCACCACCTCTATCTGATCTAACTCTTTTAATTCTTTTATTTAATTGATTCTCTATACGCTTTATATACTAGAAACATATCAAAAGCCTCATCTTTATTTCTAAGTAAATATACTTTAGTGTATCTAGAAAAATCATCAATAAAAGTTACATAATATTTTTTACCACCTCTAGTCATAGTTTGTTTTAAGTCTCCTAAATCAGAATGAATTAATTCAAGAACTTCGATTTTTCTTTCTACAAATAAACATGATTTTTTAGTTATTTTTGATTCAGCACATATTTCACATTTGTTTAAGCATGTATCACTAAAACCAGAAATTAATCCAAGATATTTCATTTTCTTAATATAAACAGTACTAACATGTCCTAATCTAGCATGCCACATATCAATAGAGTCAATCATATACGCAGAAGAAGTAGCATTTTCATTAATTTTAGCAATATTGAGTACAAATAGGCCTTGATTACAATAACCCTTCCCTACAAGGACATTATTTTTTGTCATCACTATTTTGTCAGACTCAAAAGATACTTTAACCCCAACCTTTCCTAGCAAGGCCACGGAAATTAAATTAGCCCTTATGCTAGGCACATGAAGCACTTCGTTGAGAGCTAAAGTCTTGCCGGATGTGAGTTTCGAGAAGAACTTTTCCTTTCCCAAGAACTTCGATTTCGGGAATCACCAAGATAAACTTGTTCTTCTCCATCCCCCACATAATTGTAGGAGGTAAACATATTTCTGTTTGCACAAATATGTCTGGTAGCCCCAGAGTCTACCACCCAATCATTCACATTGGCCATCAATAGAACTTGAGAAACGACCGCAGCAATTATATCATCTCCTTCGACCAAATTTGCGTTTGGCTTAGGAGGATTGTCATTTCTCTTCCCAGTAATGCGCATTGAGCCGCCCGATGACCTGGCTTGCCACAAACATAACAGTTTCCTCCACTATTTTTGAAAGTGGGATTATTCACTCTTGGCACATAGTTTGGTTTATTGTAATCAGTCCTTTTGTTGGGTTTATGTTCGTACCTTTTCTTATTGACTTGTACCATATTTGCCCTTGAAGCCAATGCTTTTGCCCTTCACTTGATTTCGTTTACATTCGTGTCCTCAATGATTATGTGGGTGATTAGATCGCCAGGGACAACTGTTTGTTTTATGCTTGAGTTGTTGTTTGTAGTCCTTCCAAGTTTGCGGTAGTTTTTCAATGAGCAATCCTGCTACGAATTCATCAGGCAATGTGATGTTCTCAGTCTTCAATTCTTCTAATAGCTTGTGGTATTGGTTGATTTGAGTCTTGATATCAATTTCATCCGTCATCTCCCATAGTAGTAGTTCCCAATGACGAACTTTTGTTTGCCAAAGATCCTCAAAGAAGTGTATTTGACAATCATAGACTCCCAAATTTTGTTGCTTTCCTTGTATGAAGCGGTAGACATCGAACAATTCGTTAGATAATGTGGTTAGAATTGTGTGCCTACATACCTTATTGGCATAAGTCCAATTGTCAAGTGTTTGCTGATCAGTAGATGTGTCAGGCATTTGATCCGTGAGTGCAATAGCGACGCCGTGCATGTCTAGAATAGAGTAGACACGCTCCCTGCCATCTTTTGAAATTTTGTCCTCCGAACATTTCGATTTTGGAAACATCTGGAAATGGTTTGGCGTATGTGAATCGCGGCAACAACCGGAGGTGGGTTTTGTGGGGTACCATTGTCGGAGCCGTGATTGGCTGAGAGAGCAACGTTGTTAGCTGCGTTTTGTGGTTCCATAATCCTTGAGATTGTTGTTAATTGAACTCGCAAATAAACAAAAACCCGTAAAGTCTCGAAGCGTGCCAAGCACGCCTCTCAAGGATTATTTCGGTATATACGAAAATCCCCGCAGGTACAAATAGACTCTTCCTGTTTGACAGGGATCACGAATCTTTCCAGAGTAACCCGACGTAGTGAAGGAGAAGGTGTAGAAGAAGAGCAGAAGAAGAGCAGAAGAGGGGCGGCCGAAATTAGGGTAACCACACTATGTAAAATAGAATTTATAGAAGCCATTTAAAAAAAAAAACTGTTGGCAGAGTAACGTTTAGAAATTAAGTTTGGTGTTAAAAAGTAAATGCTAATTATCTCGCTTATTAATAGCTAATTGAAACGTTAGGAAACATATTTATTTGCCCGTTATGAAACCGACCAAGTCAAATTTGAATTATACAAAAACCTCATTTTTCGGGTAAGCTCCAAAATTAATTAAATATTTGACAAAAGATCTCTTCATGATATCACGCTTGGGGGGGGCAAATCGAGGATTTGACTGCCATGAACTTTTCAAATTTCAATCTTGTGTGCTGTGAGCCCACCACTTTGTTTGTTTCTTACAAAGCCCAAAACACAAGTTGAAATATAAACTCTTCAAAAACTTGCTTCCAACCAATGTGGGACTTATTCTTTTGAAATACCCATTTCACAACAACATATATATATATATATATATAGATGGATTTGGACTTTGAGGGGAGCCAAATGGACCACAAAGGTGTAAAAACAAATGAGTTGGAGTTCCCTGCACGCTAATTGATCTGGTTTGGACGGTTGCTTATTAGTTGGTGTTTATGCGATAAGCCACACTGCTAATTTCTATATTGTACGTTAGAATATTGGATATGCCTTGGCTCAAGGTTCACACAAAAGACATTCTGGGTTGTCAGCTCAATAATTCAGGCGTTATAAAATCATGGAATCTGATTTTCTTGATTAAGAATGGGATTGGAACGTGGAAGGTTTTCTTTTTTTATTTAGATATAGCATGCTTGTTACATGTAATATTACAAGATGTGTCTTTATTAAGCCCCAATGTGTTAGCTAGCGATAGACAAACATATAAAGTATAAATAGATATACGATTATAAGGTTGAATTCTAATTATGTTAATTTATTACGGTCAAATTCTAAAGAATATCTTTATGAATTTCTTAATCTCAACATAGATGACATGTCTTTGATCAAATGAAGTATAACTAAAGAGATAAATTAGTCAAAATAGACACAAATCAACCAAACAATACCTGAACGCAACATAAAAAAAGAAAAAAAAAGGATGTATCTGTATTATGGGGCCAGAGGGCAGAGACACGTATAAAATTGTTGTAAGAATTAAATCCATCACTAGCTTGTGGTCAGGCCTCTTATTCTTTTTTATGTGCCATTCATGTATAACATATATATGAAATAATCATTAGTTGATTTTCTCCCCTCCTTTATCATCTATAATATAGATGAGAAATATGATTGAATAAATTGACAATCAAGGGTGTTGTTGGTATAAGAGAAGATGAGAAATAAAAAGAAGCTAATATTACAAATGTGTATACCTGGACATAATGTATTTCTTATGCATGGCTAATTTTTATTCTTGTTCTTTTCTCCTCTTTCAATCTCATGTTCACTCATACTAATTAACATTTTTTTCTCTGAAAATTAGTGTGTGTGTATATATATATATATATATATATGTATGTATTTATTTTATTTTTTGGGCTTGTTTCAGTTTATTATTATTTTTGTTTTGTGTAACATATAAATTAAACGTTGTAGATACCTTATTATTTTTTACCCTCTTTCAATCTCATTATTATTATTGTTGTTGTTGTTGTTGTTGCTATTGTTGTTGTTATTTTTTGTAACATATACATCGATCTAAATTAAATTTTGGTCTTTGGAAAAATTTTTACTTAACCATCACTTTTGATATAGAATTTAGTCTCATGGTAATATCTTTGGAGATACCATAGTCAAATATTAAAAGAAAATTGAATTTTGAATAAAAATTGTAAACTTAGATCGTGTTAACAATATATTTCAATATAAATTTTAATTAACGTTGAAAAAATTAGTATTCAAGAAACATTGTATAGCTCAAATTAATATCGAGTGAAATGTAAAATAATGACTTTTCAAGTAGAATTAATTTTAAAAAAGTTGGATTTTAAAAATATAAAATAAATGTAAGTTACGATCTTGCTCCAACCTAAGGTTACACAATTTGAGGTGCAAAAGGGATGTTGGCTTTCTTTTACCAAACAACATAATGAGATAATTACTTTTGGACTACAAAATTAAGATGGAGCAAATAGGGACTAACGGGTTCTTTCATCTTTCCTCAACTAGCAGTGATGGAAATTTGAAAGCTAGTTGAAACTACCTTTCCGAGGTTCAATCAAATCAATGCTTCCCATAGAAAATATTCAAGACCAAGGAACAACGGAGAACTAGCTTGACATTACTTGTGTGCATGTTCTCGCACATTCCACTTCAGTTTGAAAATAACCCAGGAAAATGGTGTAAAAATGCATTAACATATTTGGATTATAAAATGTTATTGAGTTGGGCATTGTGAAATTCAATCGGCCAATTTAGACTCAACTTACATTTACTAATAGACTTCGATAATTTATATATATTTATTTTTAGGTAGGTATGGAAGAAGGGTTAGTTCTTTTCCTTTTTTTTTTTAAAAAAATTTTACTCTCTTCTATCTTTCATTTAATACCTCTAATTTGAAATGATTTGAGTCATCAGACTCACCAAGAAAGAATCCAATAATATCTTGAATCAATCACCCTTACCTTTCATGAGACCTAACGAAAGTTATTCCTTCTTTTTCTTTTCCTTTTTATTTTAATTATTCCTTTTTGTTAAAGCTAAAAACTAATCCTGCTGCTTCTTACTGTGATTTACCAGACTATCAACCTTCTATGTCTTTAAAAATATAAAGAGAAAGAAAACAGAAAACAGATTATATTATTGGATCAACTATAAAAGTGAAAAAGAATTAAAAGAAACTAATGTATTAATTCGAATGAAAGGAGTTTGAGTTCTTTAAATATATGATTTTAAATTAGATTTTGAAATTCATGTGTATAGAAATTATACAATTGAGAAGAGTCCCTACTTAAACATATGATTGTATTTCATAAGATTAGTCTCTCACCTATCGAGTGAGGGATACTCTGAGAAATAAAAAAATTAAAAAAATTTCATTTTTCTTCTTTGAAATTATTTGTCTTTTTTCTCATTTATAAACTAAAAAATGAATATAATTCTTATTTTGCTAATCTTTTAATTAGCCAACTTTCAGTTTGGATTACAATAAAACCTACCATTTCTATCGTACATCACTCGTGGACTTTCAAGTTTCAAAACCAAACTGAACCTTCACGAAGAAACCCAAGGTATCGGTAGCCTTAGGCATGACCATGTACCAACAGAAACTTTCGTGAACTAAATTCTCATTAGCACAAATCAAGAAGACAAGAACATTGATGAATGTAGTATTTGATGTGTACAAGTTGATCAATTGATTTACCCATGTATATATAGAGATGAGATGATGGGCAAGACAGTTGACAAGGAATTCTTTTTTTTTAACGTTTTATTTGGTTGAAAATTCATGCTAAATTGCTTCGCAAGAAAACACTTAGTAGGAGCTAGATTCATGATCGCTCTTTTAGTGTCATCAATTTTATATTTCCTTTTTAGGTTTCCCTTTTACAAGACTTCTAGTGACCAGAATCACCAGATGCTCTTAGTCAAAGCCGTAATTAACTTTATCATGAATTTTGGATTTTGTTAGCTAGGTTCAAGTGTTCAATTATGGTCATTTTCACTATACCCACATAAAGGTCCCTCTACATCTCTTCACAAATATACTGAAGTTTCGTGAAGACTAAAACATGTTGGATGCATCTACATATATCATATTCATAAAGTAATTCTGTAGACTGTTTAATTAAAATTATTTTAGTAAAATGGTGGTAGCAGCCTCACGGGGAATGAACTTACAATGAATCACACACTAATTGCTAAGATTAAGATTACAGCTAACTTACATTTGAATATGAAATTACATAAAGAAATATTTTTTAAAACAATACTCAATACACAGACAGGAAAGGCATCCATAAAATGGAGGATAAATTGGTGTTTCCTCTACTCCATCCCCATAAGCAATTCCTTTTAATTAAACATGAGCTGAGGCTTGATTCACTTCAACTACATTTTATATGGAGTAATTAATTAATTATACTTGTATAGACTTTATTCTTACAAAATCCCTCATGGATTTTAAGGTGAACTTTTCTAGACCGTTTAAAAATATATACAATAGAATTAATGTATTATCCAATGCCTTGTATAAAAAGTCTGTAAAGAATTTGTTAAAACAAAATCTGTGTTACCTAAACTTAGTGACTTGAGCCATGATATCCAACCCTTGACAACAGCGTGAGGTAAGTGAGGATTGTATTTTTTATTTTTGACATATAAAAATTTATGTTTTTTATTTTGGGACTTCAATAAAAGTTTAGGTTGAGAAAAGGCTTTTCTCATTCCATCTTAGGCTTGTGATTAGATTTAAACTTTAAAGCCCAGAACCTAAAGTACTTATGGACCTTGGTTTGGGGCTTTGGGCCCAACCCGACTCCAACCATGACCAAAAAAATAAAAAAATGTAGCATTGTTACTCCATAATCTCCAACCATTTTATTATATAAGAAAAATACTAAACTTCACAAAAATGTTTAATTGAAATACAATATATGAAACTATAGCGTGGTAGGCTGGCAGCATGTAATGTGTGTGAAATCTTTAACATGTCCCTTGAAAACTTTGGGTTTGAAGTTTGAATAATGTACGGACTTATTTTTATCATGTTTATATTTAAAGACAAAATTTAGCTCAAATTTCATTTTTTTTTATTCAGTTCTCAAATCAAACAATGACATTTAAATAAAAAAAATTATTGTGGAGTTAAGTGTGTATTGTTGAGTTAAAAAAAATTTATATATCACTATTTAATTTAAAAACTAAATAGAAAGAATATAAAGAACTTGAACTAAGTTTTGTCTTATATTTAACTCTTATTTAGTATAATAGAAGCAGTAAAGATTTGACATATGACCACTTAGTCATAAAAACTTTGATATCATGTTATAAATTATATAGTTCTCTCAAAAATTTAAACTGTTGTGTTAAAATATATAAACAACTTTTATTATATCATTAACACACCCTTCAATTCCTTTCAAAAACAAATGCTTTCTCTTACTACCCTGTATTTGTGTGTATTCCTTTTTCGTATTTGTTTTCATTAATAGCAATTCGTGTAAACTGCCATCACTGTATATATAATCTTTAACACCAAGGCTTGTTCTGTTGTTGCATTTGGAGGATGAGGGGGAATAAATTGAATGCCATAAAGTCACGCTCATGCGTGTTCTGCACAAACTGGATGTTTGGACCATATATGTTTCTGGATTGATAGATACTACTTTAAAACAAACATGGAATTTGTGACTGACCAAATATATAAACTTAGAATTCTTAAGTAAACTAATTATATTATTAATTAATAGATTATTATTATAATTAATAATATGATTAATCTAATACACTTAATTTGAATGTTTCAAGTTTAAGCAAAAATTTCTATGCAACGAATTTGTCAGGATGGGTGGTCTTGCATATGCGTATCCATCCACTACAGCTCATGATCATAATAAATGCTTGTGATTTCTTCAGAAAAAAGAAATGGAACCCGTTATTGTTTGCATTTAGAGCCAATCTTGTAAAGAGTATTATCAAGGATTGATTAGTTCAAGTAATTCGACATTTATTTTTTTAAATAAGATTTTGAATTTGAATTTTATGAATAGAAAAAATCAGTGTAGAGAGAAATTTATATTTTTATAATTTTACTCGACTACACTTTGAATTAGTTGAGACTCAATCCAGCTTTCAAATATAATGGAACTTATAAAAATAAATAAACAGATTTGTTATCGGAAATGAAATTATGACACTAAATTTAGTGGAGGTCTCTAGCGTGCACGTTTGGAGCACCACAAATATCCTCTTATTTTTTGCTTTGTTTTCGGCTCGTGTTTGTTTGTTTTTTAGTTAAATTAACACCACGAATGGCGTTAGGACCCTCTCCCCACAAGCAAGGACCATAGAGAGAGAACACAATAATTAAATGAAGTAGTTGACAAGTGTATATCGTTTCTGAAATATTAGGTAATGCGATTAGATGGCATCGCTATTTGTATTAATTTGAGTGGCATTCATGGTGTGAGTAACTGTTGTCATATATTTGTAGCAATATGATGCAAGGTGATGGATGTATATTCAAGATTAGTCAACAAGGGTTCCTTGATGAGTCTTGTCATGATACCAAAACAACAATTTGTGGACACTAGTCAGGAAGAGTTTGTGGTGAAATGTACGTAGTTCCCTACAAAATTTAAAAACTATTAGAAACTAATGCATACTTATTAGATATATCTCCTTGAGATAGCAATTTGGAGAATCTGTGGTGAATGCTATTTTTGTTTTCTCATTTTTAGTTGTGAAAGATTAATAGGAATGATGTAAAAAAAAAAAAGATTGATAGGAATGAACGAGACATTCATGATCTAACTATAACTAAATTTTAATTATTCTTTTTTTTTTCTACATAAGAAAGAAAACAATTCACAGGAATTACGTACCTACTAATTCGTATTTATATAGTGCCTATCATTTATGATTGTAAATTTCTAATGTTGTGTACTTTTATGATGTATTAATTTACTGCATGTCTCATGTATTAATATCATGTATCAGTAAACGGCAGTCATGCCTCCTCGCTGGAGAACTGGTACTTGAAGGTTGCCGCCGGCGTCGCAGGGGATCTCTTCGTAAGAGAGCAAGTTGCCCATTGCCGTGGTTTTTACTCCGTCGTAGATAAGCTGGCTGTTGGTTGTAGCCGCTCGTCGCAGAGAGAAAGAGACTGAGAGAGAGTGACACTACTGCCGTTGAAAGGGTGAGAGAGTAAGGATAAGAAAAGGAAGGTGGAAAAAGAAAGGGGGGAGGAAACAGATCACGTAAAAATGGTTTGTTTATATTTAAATTGTTATTTAAATTTTTTTCTAGGAATTGTGAGCTTTGGACAGAATGCTATGAAATTTCTTAGAAACTACTCAACGGTGCACCTACCAAGGCACACCAAGTACCAACCTCATATTTTATTTTTTTAATTATTATATATTATTTTATGAGTAAATTACACTTATTTCCTTTAAATTTGATGATATTACACCCAGTTTCATTCTTTTCTAAAAATAACACTCACTCCTATTAATTGATCAAATTACATAATTATGTAAATATTATCAGTTAAAATCTATAGAATTTTTAACATTCACAGTTATTTATAAAAAAATATTTAAAAAAATATCAACCCCATTTTTTTTCAAAAATGACACTCACCCCTCAATTAATTGATCAAGTTATATAATTGTGTAAATATTATCGATTAAAATCTATAAATTTTCAAGTATTCACGATTATTTATGAAAAACTATGTATACTAAAAACAACTCGTGTATATTGAAAACCTTACATATTTTAATTAGTAATATTTATATATAATAATATTTTTTATAAAAAAACTTTTACAATTTTATCTGTGTAGGTGTGTAAGGAGTTTTTGAAAAAATATATATATTTTTTAACTAATAATGTTATCAAATTTTAATCGATAAAAAAATATTACTAGATTTTAACTAGTAATATTTATACATAATAATATTTTTTAAAAATATTTTTTTCATAAATAACTGTAAATACTTAAAATATTATAAATTTTAACGATAATATTTGTCTCAACCGTCTAGAAAGGCGTCGCGAAAATAAAAAGAATAAAGAGGAATGACCTCGAGGTGTTGGGAGTCGCCACCAATCGCTTTATCCATTAAATGGAATGGCTATGTTGAATTGGACACCTAAAAGATGGTCGTTTGAGTTTGAGGTTCGGGGTTGATTACGGGTAGGGAAGGTGTTAAGACTTCTACACCGTCAGTTCTAAACGATTACTATTTAATCTAATGTTATTTGCAAGATTAATTTAATTGGTCTTTTATTAATTAAAAAAAAAGAATTTTTTTATTTTTTATTTTGACATGTCCCATTTTGTCAAGATAATATCAAGAATGATAAATGACTAAAAGACGAATGGGTGACTAAATAGTCATTATTTTGGAACAAATTCTAAGTCTACAACATATTATATAAAAGTGGTGAATCAAAATTTTTTTGAAGAGAAGTAATTTGCAAAATAAATGGCCAAATAAAACATTATTTATAATCAAGAAAAATATTTTTTGGCACAATGAGATTTTTGTAATAATTTCTAAAAAATGTCTTCATGAAAAATAAAACTTTAATTCACCACAACTATGATGTTGAAGCGTATGAAATTGTTCACTTTTATTTGAATATTTTATTTTATAAAATGATTTTTATTTTTGTATATTTTTATTTTAAAAAATTTAATTTAAAAAATTTATTTAATTTAGTGTGAGAATTAGACTTACGCGACGCTCTCTGCAAAATTCAATATAAAACCTCAAGATTATTGGGAAGAGTGTAATTTGATCGGCTTTCCGATCCTCTCCCAATTTTTCCGTCATCGTAAGTTTTAAATTATCTAATTTATAATAATTAAATTAAAGTCGCATATCAACCTCATAAAAATAAAATAATTAACTAAAAAACGTATTAAATTAAAATACAAATAAGTGTAAATTCCAAATTAATAACTACAAATCAATTCAAATAATAAATGAATAAGATAAAAAAATAAAAGAAACTAGAAAAAAAAATTAAAAAAAACTAAAAACTAAAAAAAGCCAAACTAGCAAAAAGAAGAGAGAGAGGGGTCCGAAAAAAAAAAAAAAAAGAGGCCCAAACTTATTCAATAGCCCACGAAGAAGAAAGAAAAGAAAAAAAAAAAAAGAAATAAGTGAGCGAAAATAAAAAGAACAGGACTTCGGTCTTCCTATTAAGAATCATGAACAGAAAGAAAGAAGGAAAAAAAAAAAAAAAAGGGGAAGGGGAGAGGAAACTCACGGGGTGCGAGAAAACGATGGGTGTCGTGAGTGGCGCCGATGGAACGGAAGAAACGCCGGCGTCGATCCGGGCCGGCCGGACCGGAGCGCGGAGCGAGGGCGCGTTGCGGTGGAGCCGGCGACGGATCTGGGCTGGCCGGACCGGTGCGTGCGTGCGACGGTGGAGAGATCGGCGCTCGGGTTGAGGGGGCTAAGGCGCGGTCCGTGTGGTGGTTGGGAGGTGGCTTCACGTGGGTTGTGGTTGTGGGGGATGAGCTTAAAGAAGGGTGGCAGGAAGTGATGAAGATGATGGGCTTGGTGGGATAGAGGAGCTGTTGGAGATTGAGGAAAATGGAGCTCTGTTTTTGGATAAGGAGAAATGGTGGTTCACGTAGATGGAAGATGGTGGAATGGGGGAGTTGTTATGGGTGAAGGAAATTTTGTGATTGCTAACTGTGAATAAATTTTTCTGTGTAGCATTCGCGGCTGTGTAGCTTATGGTTGCTCCCTGTTTTTTGCCTTTTTCTTTCTTGAACCATTCAATCCCCCTTTTATTCTTGCTTTGATTCACATTCACAATCAATTTGCTTTTCCGTTTTGAAATGCAAACAGGCAAGATAATGATTGGAAATAATGGTAGAAATGCCAAAGGGAAAAAAAAGCGATAGAAGCTAATCCAAATCAATGCAAGCTATTGATGGTTCGGTGGCAGCAGCAGGAAGGGGAAGAGTTGAGAAAATGGGTTATGGGTTGAGAAGAGAAATGGGTCATGGGTTGACCCATACAACAAATTTTTTTATTTTTTTTATTTTTAAAAAAAATAAATTAAATAAAATAAAAACGAAAATAAAAAAAATGGATAAAATTGGGTATCAACAGCTGCCCCCCTTTGTTTTACGTTTAGAATAAATGAAAAACAAAGGAATTGATTCAATTTTATCCATGAGACGGTAAAAACCTGTGGATTCACGTGTCCGCTGAAACTTAACAGAACACTTCAAAACAATGGGTACGAGGACCCAAAAGCTTGCAGAGTCAGGTATCTGCTGAAGCTTAACAAAACAAGGTAAGAAGCTTACGGAGTCGGGTATCCGTTGAAGCTTAACAGAAAACTTAAAGGCAATGGGTACGAGGACCCGATAACATAAACAATGGGTACGAGGACCCAAAAGCAACGGCACGGGCACCTGAAAAGGTAAAAAGCTTGCGGAGTCGGTATCCACCGAAGCTTTACGAAACAAGGTAAGAAGCTTTCACGGTCGTCGTATCCGTTGAAGCTTAACAGAAAACTTAAAGGCAATAGGTACGAGGACCCGAAAACAAACAATGGGTATGAGGACACAAAAGGTAAAAGCTTACGGAGTCAGGTATCCGCTGAAGCTTAACGAAAACTTAAAGGCAATGGGTACAGGGACCCAAAAACAACGGGTACGGGGATCCAAAAAAGGTAAAAGGCTTGCGGAGTCAGGTATCCGCTGAAGCTAACCAAGGTAAGAAGCTTACGGAGTCGGGTATCCGTTGAAGCTTAACAAAAACAAAAAGACAATGGGTACGATGACCCAAAAACAATGGGTACGAGGACCCAGAAAAGGTAAAAAGCTTCATGAGTCGGATATCCACCGAAGCTTAATAAAAACAAGGTAAGAAGCTTACTGAGTCGGGTATCCGTTGAAGCTAACGAAACAAAGAGGCAATGGGTACGGAGACCCGAAACGAGAACACAATGGGTGCGAGAACCCAAAAACTAAAGATAAATGGGCGCGGGGGCCCGAAAGGAAAACACAATGGGCGCGGGGGCCGAAAACGAAAAACAATGGGTGTAGGAACCCAAAAATAAAAGACAATGGGCGCGGGAGCCCGAAGGAAAACAAGGGTGTAGGAACCCTAAAGGAAACACAATGGGCGCGGGGGCCCTAAAGGAAAACACAATGGGCGCGGGGGCCCGAAAAGATAAAACAATGGGCGCAGGGACCCAAAAAGATAAAACAATGGGTGCAGGGACCCAAAAAGATAAAAAGCTTGCGGAGTCAAGTATCCGCTAAAACTTAACAAAAACTTAAAAGCAATGGGTACAGGGACCCAAAAACATAAAACAATGGGTACGGGGACCCAGAAAAGGAAACAGCAATTTGGACCTTTGTAGGTCGAGGCTAACAAAATGAGAACAAATGCACTATGCAATGCATGCTTCAAATGTATGAGAGTATGAGAAAATTTCATTTTTTCTTTTTTTTGTTGTTTTTTTTTGTTTTTTGTTTTGTTTTTGTCTCCACGACCCTTGAGGACATGATTGCAATCATTTTCAAAGATGAACTGGAATAGGATTTAATGGCATCCTTTCATTTGTCTATTCAGCCAATGGTTGAAATGTCCAACCAGAATGACCCTTGAAGTGTGCATTAGATGTGACACACAAGAGCAATAGGAAAACTCTTTAGATGACCCTTGAGGTGACCTAGTTGTCTTTTCTCTTTTATCAACACTCTTATCAGGAATCATTGTGTTTCTCATATCTTTCAAGTCATTAGCAATTCTTAATGCTCGGATAGCAATGTCACACATTTCATATTCCAATATATGATTATTAGAAAAATGCATATTAAGTCAAAGAAGAGGCAAAGGTAAAAACATGATGATATTGTATTGAAATGGGAATGGTGAAAAGAAAGTATTATTGTGGTCATCAACATGAAATTTACAGAGGGATGATAAGGGCAAAGGTCTTCACTTCTTCCAATAAAACCCTTTATCGTAATCAGCGTCAATCCTCTCGCATACCCGATTTTGAACACCCGTTAACCAACCTATGAAGACTTTGATTGCCCCAGTTGAGATCATTTGGCCTGCCCCATATGGAAACTTAGTTTGCTCTAAAGTAGAGATTTGCTCCTCCCTGGCATGGAGACTCAAGCAATATTGTCTCACTTCCTTTGTCATATCAAGCACTACTGTCCTTTTATTTTGGACCTTAACTTTTGCCTAGGTCGCTTCTTTCGAGTTTTCAACCTACCGGTCGCTCTAACTTTTGCCTAGGTAGCATTTCCAGGTTTTCCACCTAGTGAGCCATGTTTTTCTTTTCTTTTTTTTTCTTTTTTTTTTTGACAAGTAGTGCTTTTATGTATAATATTTCTTGACTGCGTCCGAATTTACAAGAAGTGGTAGATCTTCACCATCCATTTTTGTGAGAATCAAGGACCCTCCGTAGAAAAGCCTTCTTCACGACATAAGGTCCTTCATAATTTGGAGTCCATTTTCCACGGTGATCTTTTTGAATTAGCGTGATCTTTTTGAGCACTAAGTCTCATTCTTGAAATTGTCGAGGGCGCACTTTTTTCGCATAGGCTTTCATAAGCCTCCTTTGATATAACTGCCATGACACAATGCGTTAACCTTTTACCTTCAATAAGATTCAACTGATCTAGTCGAGCTTGGACCCATTCGGCCTCTTCCAGTTTGTCTCCATCAGACTCTTAATGAGGGGATCTCTACCTCAATAGGGAGTACGGCTTCCATTTCGTAAACTAAAGAGAAAGGAGTTGCCCCAGTTGAGGTACGGACAGACGTGCGATAACCATGCAGAGCAAAGGGAAGCATCTCATGCCAATCTTTATATGTCACAACCATTTTTTGGATGATTTTCTTGATGTTTTTGTTTCTTGCCTCAACAGCCCCATTCATCTTTGGGCGGTATGGTGAGGAGTTATGATGTTGGATCTTGAAATTCTCGCACATTTCCTTCATCATTTTGTTATTCAAGTTAGTTGCATTGTCAGTGATGATCTTATTCGGTAGACCATAACGACATATCAGCTCTCTTTTGATGAACTTGATCACCACATTCCTAGTCACATTGGCGTAAGAAGCAGCTTCAACCCATTTGGTGAAGTAGTCTATCGCAACAAGGATAAAGCGATGCCCATTTGAGGCCTTAGGTTCAATAGGTCCTATGACATCCATACCCCACATGGAAAATGGCCATGGTGCTGCTAGGACATTCAAAGGGACTGGCGGCGCATTGATCTTATCAGCATATATTTGGCACTTGTGGCACTTCCTCACATGATTGAAGCAATCATTTTCCATGGTTAACCAATAATAACCAGATCTTAGGATTTTCCTTGCCATTGCATGTCCATTGGAGTGAGTTCCAAAGGAACCTTCATGTACTTCTTCGATAATCCTTTCTGCTTCCATTGCATCAACACATCTTAGAAGCACCATATCATGGTTTCTTTTGTAAAGTATTTCCCCACTCAGAAAATAACTCATTGCGAGCCTCCTCAGGGTCCTTTTGTCATTTTCTGAAGCGCCTGCAGGGTACTCCCTATTCTTGATGAAGCATTTGATGTCATGGTACCACGGCTTCCCATCAGGCTCATCTTCAACCACTTGACAATATACAGGACAATCACGACTTTCTATTTTTATAAGTGGTAGGTCTCTTTCATGACTTACTTGGAACATTGATGATAGTGTGGCCAAAGCATCAGCCAACTGATTTTCTTCTCGAGGAACATGATGAAAAGTGACTTCATCAAATTGTTTGATCAATTCTTTGATGTAAACATGGTATGGGATCAGTTTAGCATCACGGGTCTCCCATTCTCCTTTTAGTTAATGAATGACCAAGGCAGAGTCCCCATATACTTCCAAGATCTTTGCTTTTGATTCTATTGCTGCCTGAATACCCAAAGCACATGCTTCGTATTCTGCTATATTATTAGTACAGTCAAAACACAACCTTGCTGTGATTGGGGTGAATTTATCTTCAGGGGAGATCAAAATGGCTCCAATGCCGTGCCCCAGTGCATTAGAGGCTCCATCAAACCACATAGTCCATTTTTCTTTTTCAGAGGAATCCTCATTTTTAAACAGAGCCATTATATCTTCATCAGGGAACTCACATTGCGTCGACCCATAATCTTCTATAGGTTGGTTAGCCAGATAATCTGCAAGGGCACTTCCCTTAATTGCCTTTTGGGTGACATAAACAATTTCATACTCCGATAATAAAACTTGCCATCGCGCGATTCTCCCAGTGAGAGCGGGTTTCTCAAAGATATACTTGATAGGATCCATTTTGGACACCAACCACGTAGTGTAACACAACATGTATTGCCTCAATCGATGGGCAGCCCATGCCAAGGCACAACAAGTTTGCTCTAACAATAAGTACTTTGCTTCATAGTCGATGAACTTTTTACTTAAATAATAAATGACGCGTTCTTTCCTACTGGACTCATCATGCTGCCCCAGTACACAACCCATAGACTCATCCAGAACCGTCAAATACATAATGAGAGGTCTCCCTGGCACTGGAGGCACCAAAACTGGGGGTTCTTGTAAATACTGCTTGATTTTTTCAAAGGCTCTTTGGCAATCATCATTCCACTTGACTGGCTAATTCTTGCGTAACAACTTGAAGAGCGGCTCACATGTTGTTTGTGGTGGAATATGAATCGAGCGATGTAATTCAACCTTCCCAAAATCCCGAACTTCCTTTTCGGTCGCGCTGGACCGGCATGTCCAAATTGCTCGAACCTTGTCGGATCAACTTCTATTCCTTTCGGCTCACCACAAACCCCAATAGTTTTCCGATCGACACCAAAAGTGCATTTTGTAGGATTCATCCGAGTTTGAACTTCCTCAATCGCTCAAAAAGCTTTTTGCAGATTGATTATATGATCTTCTTCTGTTTTTGACTTCGCAATCATATCATCCACATAAACTTCTATTTCTTTATGCATCATATCATGGAACAATGTCACCATAGCTCTCTGATATGTTGCCCCAGCATTTTTTAAACCAAAAGGCATCACTTTGTAGCGAGAAGGTGCCCCATAAAGTAATGAATGTGGTCTTCTCCATGTCTTCCTAAGTGCCATCTTGATCGATTATATCCCGAGAAACCATCCATAAAGGAAAAAATGAATGCCGAGCAAAGTGTTGTCCACCAAAACATCAATGTGAGGTAACGGAAGTCATCTTTAGGGCTAGCCCTATTTAAGTCTCGATAGTCTACACACATTCGACTTTCCCGCCTTTCTTTGGGACAGAACAATATTGGCAACCCATTGTGGGTATTTTGCAACCGCAAGAAATCCAAAGATCAAACCTGTCTTTTTACTTCATCTCGATTTTTAGGGACATCTCATGTTTCATTCGTCTCAACTTTTGCTTAATCGGAGGATACCCAGGTTTTAGTGGCAATTTGTGCTCAACTATGTCAGTGTCTAACCCAGGCATATCTTGGTATGACCATGCAAAGACATCACTATAATCAAACAAGAGCTTAATCAACTTGTTACGCTCATTCTCTTTCATCTGGGTACCAATTTTGATTTCTTTCTTATCATTTTCAGTCCCCAAATTAATTACTTCAATTGGTTCCTCATGGGGTTGGATTTCTTTAGCTTATTGTTCAAGTAATCTCATTAACTCAGGTGAAGTTTCCCAATCATCCTCATTATCCTCATCAGCATGATTAACAGGGTGTTCAAAATTATATGATGAGATATTGACACTGTCACTTTCAAGAGAGTCATTTTCAGATCTGCAATAAATGATGTTGACACAAGAAAAATGAAATGAATAGAAGGTCATGATAATGGTGGGATGAAAGCTTAATGGAATGAAAAATGAAAGAACTCAAAAATGCATTTTATTAATAACAATTATTGGAAAGGAAACATGTGAGCCCGTTTACAAATGAAATCCTAAAGCCTCGGGCAGAGCTAAAGGAAAAGCACTACAGAATTACTTTGAAAGAGACTCTAAGGTTATGGGAAGCTCGGAGATCTCCCAATTGTCGAGTCTTGTATCTGAAGAACATGCATACACCAGGTCCATATGACTGACAAAATCATCTTCTTCAATTGCGGTCACTTGGTCTACGAACACAACTTCTGCGCTCCGGAAGCTTTGTCGTATATCACAGATGGGGACTTCCTTCACTTTAGGTTCTCGATTTTCCAAGCGAGCCAGCCTTTTTTCTTTTTTCTCTTCCATTATCCTCCTCTTATCGGCCTTGGTAGGTTTGTACCCCAACCCAAATCTATCTTTGTTTTCAAAGGGTTGAAAAAGTCCTGTGACACCTTGTCGTTTCTTGCCCAGCCCATCTCCATGCTGATAACCCCCTTCTAGCATAATTTTTGCCATCATTACAGATGCAACAGAAGGCTGCGGCTTAGGAATTGGAGCTCCTTCTTTTATATAAATGGTATTGACAACCTCGAGTGCTTGAAAGCGCGTCTCCAAAGCCTCTTCTCGTAGCTTCAATATAAGGGGTGTCTAGCGCTTACTCACCAAGAGGTCCTCTTCACCAAAGACAAGTAATCATCTTGTTATCAACTATGAATTTGACTTTTTGGTGCAATGTAGAAGGCACAAATGACTCCAAATGAGAATGAATCCATGGTCGTCCTAGGAGACAACCGTATGATGGTGCAATGTCCATCACTTGAAAGAGTATGTTGAAAGTGCAAGGACCAATTTGAATTGGTATTTCAATTTCCCCATGATTTGCTTCTCCTTGTGCCATCAAATGGCCTTACTATCATCGCACTTGATTTCATGTGTGACCCATCAAAAGGTAATTTGGAGAGCGTTGACTTTGGCATTACATTCAAGGAAGAGCCATTGTCCATCAGTACTCTAGCCATGATATGGTCTTGACATTTTACTTGAGATATATGAAGTGCTTTATTATGTCCTCTTCCTCATTGGGTATTTCATCATCTATGAAAGTGATGTAATTATCTGCTGTGATGTTGCTGATAACGCCATTCAACTTGTCAACCGTGATGTCATGAGAAACATGGGCTTGATTAAGCACTTTCATTAGCACCTTCCTGTGTGGCTCAGAGTTCATTAATAAAGATAAGAGTGATATTCTTGCAGGGGTGCGGTTTAGTTGATCCACCACCCTATATTCACTTTGCTTTATGAATTTTAAGAATTCACAAGCTTCTTCCTCGGTCACTTCTTTCTTATAGACCTCTTGCTGTGTTGCCTTTGGTTCTTCCTTCTCTTTCAAGGCTTTTTCAGTAGAAGTTTCTCCCATCTTGCCTTTCCCTTTCCGAACCCTTTCCACTTCCTCCACTTGGTCTTTATGCAAATACTCAGGTGTATAAATACGACCACTCCGAGTCATTCCACCGATCCCAGATATGCTAGAGATAGCCGATGGAATTTTCATTTGATTGTCCTGGAGATCATTTACAACAACTTGCACATCATATTTTCAAGGCACAGCTCTGGTATCTTTATAGGGAAAAGGAGTCGGCACTTGAATAGTGATAGGATTCCGACCAAAAGAGAATTGCGGAGACACCTCTTTACTATAATGAATTGTCAATGGCCTTGGTATGCCTGGAGCTTGCCCTATGATTGGTTGCGTTGCATAGGTATTGGCAGCCTCTTGAACTGGTGGAGGTGTAACTTCCTTGACCATATAGACGTCACCATTATCGTACTGATTGCTTATTTGCACTAGGTGACTGTCCATCAAACTTTGGAGGATCTACTTGAATTCATCACATTCTTCAATAAAATGCCTGACTTCTCCATGGATCTTGCACACAGTTTCATCTTCATTGACCTTTTTTATCTCAGCTTGGTTTTGTATCAACCCATATTTGCAAAGCTCTTGAAAAATTACTCTCATGGGAGTTTTCACCTCAGCTACCTGACTTATGAGGCATCGTCCAGAAGACTTCTCTATGGCATTAACTACTGGACCTCCATGATCAGGCAAGGGATTGCAGCCTACATTAGGAGTTTTTTCCTTAAAGTTTAACCATTTGGCATTAATTAAATCTTGCACTTTGAACTTCAAGGCTCTGCAATTTTCTGTTGAGTGACCTACAGCCCCAGCATGGTACTCACATTTAGCATTCTGGTCAAACCCTCTTGGGTAAAGGGGTTCTAATGGCTTCATTGGGCAAGGAGCCAATAAGGAATTTCAGAAGAGTTGTGGTAGCAGTTCAGTATAGGTCATGGGAATTGGGTCAAATTGGACAGGTTTCTTTTCTTGGTTAGTCAGGGCCTTCTTTGGTTGGTATTTGGGTTTTGGGCCCATGGTTGAGTTGGTTGATATGGTATGGTAGGGAGTGTTTGGTTTGGGATAGGAGATAGTGCACGATAAGGGATCATTGGGTGATAAGGTTGAGGGTATGGAGCTTGAGAGACATTAGCAATGTATGGATAGTAAGGCATGTAGGGAGGTTGGAAGGATGGTTGAGGGTTAACAGGTGCCTGGCTATGTCTTCCTTGGGCAAAACTCCTTTGATCGAAAGTCACAAACATGGGCTTCTCCTTCTCTTTTCTTCCCTGTCGGGGGGCTTTTGGTACTAAATGTCCCCATTGAGCTTTCAAAGAATCTTTCCACTTCTCATTCCTCCTTCAATTCTTTCCCAATGATGACCATGTCGAGAAATTCGACGACACACTCCCTATCATTTTGTCATAGAAGGGTGATTGGAGAGTGTCAATGAATGTGGCCACCATTTCTTTTTCATCAATGGGGTTCAACTCCGAGCAGCTATTTCTCTCCACCGCCGAGTATATTCTTTAAAGGTTTCACTCTCCTTTCTTAGCCATATTCTGTAATTGTAGCCTATCCGGTGCCATATCGATGTTGTACTTATATTGCTTTAAGAAAGCATCCGCCAAGTCCTTAAAGCATCGTATATGGGCACGTTCAGTGTGTATACCAATTAGAAGCTGCCCCACTAAGCTATCCTGGAAGAAATGAATCAACAGTTATCATCATGAGCATGGGATGCCATCTTGCGGATGTACATGGTCGATGATTCTTTGGGCAAGTGGTTCCCTTATATTTTTCAAAATCTGGGACCTTAAACTTTGGAGAAATTACCACATTCGGGACAAGACAGAGCTCACGGCATCCGAAGACCATAGCTACTTGCTCCTTCTATGGCTCGCAATCTTTCTTCCAGAACTTCTAATTTTCCTTGGATTGAATGCCTTCAGTTGAAGGGTTCACGGAGAAGTTCCAGCGACTTTATGGGGAAAAAACTGTGGCATGTAGAAAGGAGGTTGGGCCTGAGTCGAGCCCTGTGGCCCTGAAGTAGGTATTACCAATGATGAGCCGCTCTCAAGAGGGTTGGTAATTTGGGATGACATAAAACCAGGAGAAATGCCATAAGGTGGAATAGAAACCGGGTACTGAGGAATCTCACTGGTATTTGGTTGAGATCCTTGGAGAGGGTTTGAAGTCGTTGGGACTGTCGGTGTACTGCCCTCAGGAATATTGGTGGATAATGGTGGCACATAACCAGGTGGAAGGCCATATGGTGGGAATGAAGATGCCTGTGCTTCAGGATTATTTGAGTAAATTGTGAGTGGCATCATGGCCCTTGAGAGGTGACACTAGGATATTGCCAAGGAACCGCGTAAAGCGGGCGGGTGAGCAGCGTGGCGTAAGGATCATCATTTGCCTTTAAAGGAGTCCCCTCTGTGTTCTTCGTTTTTTCGAATTTCTAAAATCTTAGCCATTTGTTCCTTTAGTTGACTTACTTCACTTCTCAACTCCTCTTGTGACTGACCCAGTTCATCCATGACTCTTGATTGAGAGCGAGTCCTATACGGGTGTCGTAGAGACAGTTTTCCTTTCTGTATTCATTTTTTTATTAGAAAATATGAAAAAGGAAAAGAAAATGCAAACAAAAATAAAACTATGCATGTAGAGACGTGATCCAAAGCAGCAAGCGATATCGATAAACCTCATTTATTCAAAGGGAAAAGCTCTATGGTCATAGAGAGTTTTACACATGTTGATCTTTGCTACTCCTCAAGTCAGATGGAGGAGTTAGCTTTACAAAACAAGATTACATCATCATTCCTAGAACAAGAAACTAATTTCAAGAAATTTTCCTAGGAAGTCAAGGTCCTTTCTAACCCGAGTCAGAATATCTTGGTTTTCTCCTGGTGCTAGCTTGGCTTCCACTTTGATGATTTCTCTTGCCCTCTTTCTTGAATGGTTGGAGATTTCCCTCATATTATCAAGAATTATTTCGGCTTTCCGCTCTATTTCTTGGCTTGCATTACGATAGAAATTCTTTTCATTAGTCAAGAAAAGAACATCATCCTCTAACCGATTCTTCTTACTTTCCAAGAAAGTAGACCATTCAACATGTTTTTCCAAATGTTGATTCAAGATTTTAACTTCATTCTTGAATTCTTGAAGTTGACCATCCTTCCCCTGAATGATTGTTTCGAGGGCTTGACATGTGTTCCTTAACCTCTCTATTTCAATATCTTTAGAGGTCATTTGTTCTTGACTTTGGATTTTTCTTCTTGCAGTGCTAAGTTGATCTTCCAAGGACCTTCTCTCAGTAGTCCACTGCCGATAAATGATTTCGTACCGCCCTCTGCTTCGAGCATAGTAGTCATTGGGTTCATTAAATTGGTGCATTGGTAACTCGGACCCCGTACCTTGGGAGCAAGAAACCCTTCTTCCTACTAGCCTCCAAATTGGGTATTCTGGTGTCGTTTCAGATGATGGGAGACCGGGCTTCACACTTCTTGTGTCCTTCCAATCTTCAATGACTTCTTTTATTTTATGACTGGTTCCTTCATCGTCATACGAGAATTCAAATTTGGACAGTCCATGAGTCATCGGAATGAATTGTAGGGATGCCATTTGTCTTCGGACCACAGCTGGAGCATAGCCCACTACTCCCCATGGACCAATAAGTGGAACCCAAGGTTTGCTTCCACATCTATATATGGTATAAGTGTGAGGAAACCACTTGGCCCTCCAGACCACTTCTTCTATTTCCATGAAAAAATCGATCCATTGCCTCATCATCGGAGTTCGGGGAGGCCAATTGTCACGACCATATAGAGAGAGCGGGTGCTTAGGTATGACATACTGTTTCAGATCAATTTCTGGATGGTTAAAGCACTTCAACGTTGGCATATGACTAAGCATCCATACTGCAAGTAATGGTGCACATCCCCAAAACCTTCCTTTTTGATGGACTCGGCAGTAGTTCGAGAGATCGAATTGTCTCGGCTAAAATTGGTGGGGCTCAAGTGTACCCCATGCTCAATCTGCTCGAACAAATTGATCACATGTCCATCTATTTGATTTTTCCATCTTGGAAAAATTACTAACCCATAAATAGCAAGGGCTAGTGCTACCAAACCAAACCTTTGATCAATTTGAGCTTCAACCAAACTAAGTAAGAACTCCGAATCTAGACTTCGTCCCTTCATCCACCATGTACTTGTCCGGTTCATTGGCATGAATCCCTATCAATTTGGACAGCATCCTTCTGGGCGTCTTCTTAGGGTCATGTGAGTACACTTTGTCCTTTGGCACGTTGTCTCTATTAAGAAGCCTAGCATACTCCTCAATCGTGGGCACCAAGTCAAATTGTCGGAAAGTAAAACACCGATATGAGGGGTCCCAAAAATGGAGCATAGCTTTCAACATTTGGAGGTCAGGGGTGATAAACATGAGAGCTGCAATATCTCCATACTTGTCATTGAATTCTTCTTGTCTCCTCATGCTACACCACACATTACGAGCCTCCTTAAGTCATTTTGCTCAAAGTCATGGCTCCCTTTAAGAGAGGTAAAGGAACATCCTCGCAATGCAAACTATTTCCTTCCTTGGCTTGAATTCTTGCGACTCTTCACCGACGCACGATACTCTCTGCCACCTCGACGTTATTAGAGTCATCTTTCCCTTATTCATGCTTGAGGTTTATCGATATCTTCACAGATTAGACCACATATGCAAATGCAAGATAAAAGAAAAGTTAACAATTACAAAATAAAAGACAAACAAAATTCCTCATATGTTAGAGGAAAAGGGGTACCTAATCTTGGTACCCGATCGGGATAAGTTCTATGAACGATGATAGCTCTAAGATTATATCTACAAGTGAGAGCTTTGGTTCTAGACCCCTATCGGACAAAGGTCCCAAATTGTCCCTTCTTGTCACCAACACTTTGGCTAGCAAGGGTCCTCCATCCTCACCCATGATAGGTTACAAGCGGAAAGAGTTTAATTTGAGCGAGGGGTTTTCATGTGCCTAAACGGAGACCAACGATCCCACAAAGCAACACTACTTCACCCTCTGTCTAAGCCTACAAGGTACTGAGCTCGGGTAGAGAGCTTGTGTGTGGAAGTGTACATGAGAGAACTTATTTACAAAGCGAAATATAATACATATAATACAAACAAAATATACAATAATATGAAACAAATAACAAATAAACAAATAAAACAAAAACGGACCAACATAATTAAAGAACAAAACACATGAGATTAAAAACAAGGTTTAACCCTCTCATTGTCCCCGGTGAGTCAGTCGCTAATCCTGCCGCAACCGTCTCCGGAAGGCGTCGCGAAAATAAAAAGAATAAAGAGGAATGGATCTCGGGGTGTTGGGAGTCGCCACCAATCGCTTTATCCATTAAATGGAATGGCGCAATTGGACACCTAAAAGATGGTCTATGTTTTAGAGTTTGAGGTTCGGGGGTTGATTACGGGTAGGGAAGGTGTTAGCACCCTACACCGTCCGTTCTAAGAACGGTTACCTATTTAATCTAATGTTATTTACAAGATTAATTTAATTGGTCCTTTATTAATTAAAAGAAAAGAATTTTTTTTATTTTTTATTTTGACATGTCCCATTTTGTCAAGCATAATATCAAGAATGATAAATGACTAAGGCAAGCAATGGGTGACTAAATAGTCATTATTTTGGAACAAATTCTAAGTCTACAACATATTATATAAAAGTGGTGAATCAAAATTTTTTTGAAGAGAAGTAATTTGCAAAATAAATGGCCAAATAAAATATTATTTATAATCAAGAAAAATATTTTTTGGCACAATGAGATTTTTGTAATAATTTCCAAAAAAATGTCTTCATGAAAAATAAAACTTTAATTCACCACAACTATGATGTTGAAACTCAGTATGAAATTGTTCACTTTTATTTGAATATTTTATTTTATAAAATGATTTTTATTTTTGTATATTTTTATTTTAAAAAATTTAATTTAAAAAAATTATTTAATTTAGTGTGAGAATTAGACTTACAAATACGCTCTGGCAAAATCCAATATAAAACCTCAAGATTATTGGGAAGAGTGTAATCTGATCGGCGCTCCGATCCTCTCCCAATTTTTCCGTCATCAGTAAGTTTTAAATTATCTAATTTACAATAATTAAATTAAAGTCACATATCAACCTCATAAAAACAAAATAATTAACTAAAAAACGTATTAAATTAAAATACAAATAAGTGTAAATTCCAAATTAATAACTACAAATCAATTCAAATAATAAATGAATAAGATAAAAAAATAAAAGAAACTAGAAAAAAAAAACTAAAAAAAACTAAAAACTAAAAAAAAAGCCAAACTAGCAAAAAGAAGAGAGAGGGCCCGAATCGAAAAAAAAAAAAAAAAAGAGGCCCAAACTTATTCAATAGCCCACGAAGAAGAAAGAAAAGAAAAAAAAAAAAATAAGTGAGCGAGAAAATAAAAAGAACAGGACTTCGGTCTTCTTATTAAGAATCATGAACGAAAGAAAGAAGGAAAAAAAAAAACAAAGGGGAAGGGGAGAGAAACTCACGGGGTGCGAGAAACGGTGGGTGTCGTGAGTGGCGCCGATGGAACAGAAGAAATGTCGGCGTCGATCCGGGCTAGCCGGACCGGAGCGCGGAGCGAGGGCGCGTTGCGGTGGAGCCGGCGACGGATCTGGGCTGGCCGGGCCTGGACCGGTGCGGTGCGGCGACGGTGGAGAGATCGGCGCTCGGGTTGAGGGGCTAAGGCGCGGTCCGTGTGGTGGTTGGGAGGTGGCTTCACGTGGGTTGTGGTTGTGGGGGATGAGCTTGAAGAAGGGTGGCGAGGAAGTGATGAAGATGATGGGCTTGGTGGGATAGAGGAGCTGTTGGAGATTGAGGAAAATGGAGCTCTATTTTTGGATGAGGAGAAATGGTGGTTCACGTAGATGGAAGATGGTGGAATGGGGGAGTTGTTATGGGTGAAGGAAATTTTGTGATTGCTAACTGTGAATAAATTTTTCTGTGTAGCATTCGCGACTATGTAGCTTATGGTTGCTCCCTGTTTTTTGCCTTTTTCTTTCCTGAACCATTCAATCCCCCTTTTATTCTTGCTTTGATTCACATTCACAATCAATTTGCTTTTCCGTTTTGAAATGCAAACAGGCAAGATAATGATTGAAAATAATGGTAGAAATGCCAAAGGGAAAAAAACTGATAGAAGCTTTAATCCAAATCAATGCAAGCTATTGATGGTTCGGTGGCAGCAGCAGGAAGGGGAAGAGTTGAGAAAATGGGTTATGGGTTGAGAAGAGAAATGGGTCATGGGTTGACCCATACAACAAATTTTTTTATTTTTTTTTATTTTTAAAAAAGAAAGAAATTAAATTAAATAAAATAAAAACAAAAATAAAGAAAATGGATAAAATTGGGTATCAACAATATTTACACAATTATGCAACTTGATCAATTAATGAGGGTGTGTGTCATTTTTAGAAAAGAATGAGTGAGTGTAATATCATCAAACTTGAAGAAGGTGAGTGTAATTTACTCTTATTTTATTGTTTATAATATTATATAAAATTAAAATATATATATATTTAATTATTATCAATTTAATCACAATTAAACTACTAAACCATAAAATAATATCTTAGCCGATTTAATAATAAGTTTGATTTTAAAAATACTATTTCAGACATAATTGTAGACTAAAAAAGATGACATGAATAAGAAAAAACTCTATAGCATCTGAGAAAGAAAGAAATTCCAAAACAGTTTTCTTAGGTCTTTCTCGGTTTTTTTTTGGAAATGATTTTTGTTTAATTCAAATATTTTCATCATATATTTATTGTATATTCATATGAGATAGATATTAAATCAAATTATATGTAACTGTAATATTTTTACAAGATACATAATAAGTTTGTGAGTGAATTAAAAAAAAATTAAAGTATAAAAATTAGATGAATAACGAAATTAATTTTTTATTAGCTGCACAATCTTTCATTTGAAGAAATTATTAAATTTTAAAAATATCTATAATTTGAAACAATGTAGTTATTAAGTTTTATTTATAAATTTATAAACACCTAACGAAGCCCTGACAATCCATATTCTAAATTTATTAAGAAAAAAAATCCATATTCTATAATTCCAGATAGAATATGAAAATATATAACTTAATGCATCTTCTCAAAATTAAGAGTTGGTTTTCATTTTAGTTATGCATGAAGCCTTATTCTCCCAAAGGCCGTTAGGTTAGTGAGATTTAATGGTAAGACTATGGGTGTTCCCCCATTGTTTGGGTATAAAATTATTCTCATATAACCTACGCATTTATCTCTTTTGAATTTTCAATATATTAAATATGTCACTTTTAATAAAATAATAATAATCTTTGATCCCTTAAACAAAACCTTTCATTTAAAACTTCCGACTTTTAGTTTTTTAAAGCACTTGTTAAATTTTTTTATTTTTAATTTCTTAATATATAACCTAAAAGCATATATTAAGAAATTTAAAATAAAAATTATTAAATAAAAATACAAATATTTAATATCTTAAAAATTTAAAAACTATTTAATATTTTTTATTTAATTAATTAAGATAAATAATAAATACTATTTTTCTCTTAACTTGTGAGTTAAAGCCCACCATAGAAAAATCATTCTTTTATTTTTATTTGTATTGTTTTTACTTAACATGCATGGATGCAAACTTGGTATATCAATAAATGTAGAGGGTGCAATGCACCACACTTATGAGATTTTAAGTTATGTTTGAGAGTTTTAAAGAAGATAAAAAAGAGTGACTTATAATATAATATAATGAAAAAGTAAAAAATGAAATAAAATAGAATATATCATTATATTATTTAAATATTTAATGAGTTTAATCATGGAGAAAAATAAATTACTCAAATCATTTATTCATTGACCTTTTAAATTTGAGGAAAAAAAATAAAGACTTTGAATGGTAAAAAAAACACTCCTTAACCCCTTATTATTATTCTATTTCCTTATTTAAAATAACTCTCAAATATATTTTTATTAAATTCTATTATTCTATTCTGTATCATTCTTCCTACTATCTTCTTTTCAAACATAGCCTTATATTGTTTGAATTGTTGACTTTCAATTTATTTCTTATCTCAGCTCCAAAATTGATAAATAACACGGTGTTCAACGTTGCAAACTATTATTCCTTCAGTTGAATTTTTATCTTAGGAAGCATCGATAAAAAAAATATAAATCCTAAATTAAAATATAAATATTAATATTTATAAGTTAAATTAACTATTGTAAATATAATAAAATATTATCATTTATTTAATCATTTTGGTATTCTACTTGTATTGATACAAAAAAAATTTTAAAAAAATATTAGTTGAAAATATCTAAAAGTGTCATAGAAATATTGAACACGATGAGTATTAAATATTAATATGATAATTAATTATTTTGAAGTATCGGTACTTTATAACTTTTATCTTTATTTAGAAAAGTTATTTTGTCTAATTTTATCTATTCATTTAAAAAACTAATAAATTATTAATTTTTTAAAACTTTATTTTTGGTATTAATAAGTGAGAAAAAATATTAATAGACTGAAAATAATATTTTAAATATTTGAAAAAAAGGTAATTTAGTTATTAAAATTAATTTTACTTATAATTGAGAGTTTTTAATGACTTTTAAATTATTGTATAATAATTTTAACGGACAAATAAAAATAGACGAAAGGATTGTATTACTTTGTGATTTTAAGCACTTTTAGTGTCTGAAAAAGTATTATATTGTATTTAGTGATTTTATATTTATATTACATTATTGTTATATAAGTAAAACTGACATGAGAAGTATTTATTACTTTCATTAAATATTTAGAGTTGATTATAATATATTATTATTATCATTATTATTAGTAGTAGTAGTGATTGATAATATTATTATTAATATCATTAAATATACAGAATTAATCATAATATATATATGGATAATTTTAAATTCTCTTAAATAATTTTCCTAATAATTTTAATACTTACTAAATAAAGAAAACATTAAATATTTTTTATGTTTTCAAAACGTTGAATATATTTATTTTTTATTTAATATTTTCTCTATTAAATATTAAGAGAATTATTAAAAAATATTTTAAGAGGATATAACAAAACTCTACATATATTATTGTTATTGTAAGTAATTGACAATATTATTAAATTTCAGATAAAAAATTATTAAAGGCATAAAGTGACAACGGTAATAAGAAAATAAAATATTAAATAAAAGGTAACATATAACAAAGTTGGGATTCATTTTTAACATTGTATTTATCTACATTTATAAATTTTAATTTAAAAATATATTTTAAGAACTTAATTTTAAAAGTAATTAAACAAAACAACTTTTTTTATGCAAATTATAAGTATAAAATATGAAATAACCCATGCAAACCAAGGGTAAGATAACTAATTTCATTCGTAATATAATGGCAGACTTAATAATCAGAATAAAATCACAACCGAAATGGTCATTCATATAATGGCAGGTTTAATAATCAGAATAAAATCACAACAAATGGGAGTCCATGTCGTGGAGTCAATCTTCGTTTATTCCCCACCTTCTTTATTCCCCTCCTTCTAGTTAAGTGTTTACACTTTTAATATAACAAAAAGAAAAAAGAAAAAATCTATACTAGTAATGATCAGTTATATAGAAAAGAATTATCGAGATATGATCGGCTGAAAGAAACAAAAAATTTGCTTTGTATTTAATGACTTTGCACATGTTTGGTTCTGCTGATTCTTGTCTTCTAACAACTTTTTTTCACATAAAAGCTGTTTTAACAATACAACATCATATTTGGCTAAATACACAAAAAATTGTTGATAGCTTTTTTTTACGGACAACAGCTTTTTAAAAAAAGTTATATTTTGAGTATTATGTTAAAAAGCTGTTAAGATTAATTTTATTTTAATATGTAAATATTATTTTATCCTTAATCAAATAATTTTTTTAATTATTTTATATCTATTTTAATAACTTAATATATAAAATTAATTCTTTTTACACAATCTAAACAAAACAGATTAACTTAAAATTATTTTTTAACTAATATATCTAAATATAATTTTTTATTATAATTAATTATAACAAAAAAAATTATACAATAATTAATTATTAAAATAATTTAATTTTTACAGTTATCTCAAATACGCTCTTTGTAATATAATGATACTTAATTTCTTTTTTTGAAGAAAAGAAAAGAAAAACTAATCTAATTGTGACTTGTGAGCTAAGCTCAGGTTCAGTAGACATAGAATTATTTTGTGAGATGAGACTCTCCGCGCACCTTTAAAGGTTAGCAAACTAAGCCACAAACACTTTTTTTTATACAATAATGTTAGTGACACATGGTTAAATTCACATTTTATGTACATTTATTTATGTAATAAAATTAGAGTAAAAGTATACAAAAATTTAGATGAATTTAATTATAATTAAATGGTAAAAATTATAAAAATATGAGATATTATAAATAAAAACGTGTGTGAGTAATATTACTCTCCTATATATATTTGTACAATAATATTTATTTGTTGTGAGAAAGTTTAAAGGGAAGGAAAAGTTATCTTATTCAATGGTTGAATCACATAAAAATAAAAAATTGAACCTAAATATTTTTAGTCAAAGTAATTTGATTGATCTTACTAATTAATGACGTCAACGCTCGTTAACTAAGAAATAATTATTAATAAATATTTAACAACTAATTCATAGTATCAATATGCATGTAAATAATAATAATTAGTATTATTATTTTAATAAATAAATGAGACTGCAATGTAGGAATAAAAAGTTGGACAAAATTTAAGTAAAGTTTATTAAGGTATTTGTGGTGAGACAAAACTTAAGTAAAATTTTTAGATATTTGTGGTGTGATTCTCTCTAATAAAAATATGACACGTGTCTTATTTTTTAATAAAAATATAACATATCTTAAATTTTAGTCGTTTAATCATTATTTTTAAAATTTTTATTAATAAATTATAAAAAAATACACATATTATATTTTTATTAAAAAACACTATCACAAGCACTTAAAGAACTCAACTTAAATTTTGTCTTAAAAGGTTTTGGTAATGGGACAATTGACTTAAAGGAAGTTAAGGGAGTGGATTATATTGTTGCATTGCACCCCTGCAACTCAACGCAAGCTACCACCTCCACCACCATTTCCAGAAGGGTATGTTCCGCCTCCAGCAGCATAAACTGAGAAAGGCACTGAAACTCAGGAAGCAGCAGAATCACAATTAATTAAGCTCCTCCTGTTGTTGATCAAGGACCTGCAAAAAGACACAAACTGCGATGGCTATCAATACCATAAATATTATTTGTAAAATGTACAAGCTGCACTTGTTTTATTAGGAGCTGGCGAGCTGCAGTGCCACACAAATATTCATCGCAAACCTGCAGAGCCTCACAGCTGCTTGCTCAAAGTGACTCAACAATATCTTCAACTTATCCTCACTCGTTTCTGTGTGCATGGAGTACTTCCGTAATCTGCTGGATATTGGAGAGGAGGGCTGGAATGGGCAAGGGGAGGGAGGAGGAGATAACGGCTCAAAAAGGAAACACGGGAAATAAGAGGAAAATAAGGTCAAGTGTTTTGGTTGAGTTGAACATTTCACGTCATTATTAAACATTATTCATAAGCAATAAAGATAACACGGTTAACATAAAATGGACATAAACGTGATAAAATTAGATTAAACTTTCATATCTGAAATTATAAATAATGGTTATATAAGTCTTTATATTAGTCTTCTATTTTAAGAATCGATCATATTAATCTTGTTAATAAAATTAATTTTTAACATAGATTATATTAATATTTATATAAGGACTAATTTGATTGATGAATTATAATTTTATAAATTAATATGATCAATTCTTAAAATCAAATACTAATATGTCTGATGCTTATAATTTCAAGGATTAAAATAAAAATTTAATTAAAAAATTGTAATTTTTAAGTTTTAAGGACTAAATTAATAAAATTTGTAGGGTTTAAATTGATAAAATCTGTTTACAAATGACTAAATTGATAAAAAAATTATTTTTTAAAGATTAAAATAATATTTTATTTTAAAATTTTAACATTTGTTAATGAATACACTTATATTGTGTTTTGATGAAACATTTTAAAATTTAAGAGAATTTAAAATATAAAAAAATTAAATCACATCAATTCAATTGTCTTCGTTTGTGAAATTTTTTGTTTGAATAGTTACGTGAGAAATTAGAATTTCAATACAAAATTTTACAAAAACTAATAAAACATCATCTAATATAATTTTTATGCATAATAAAATAAACGGGAAAAAAATAAAAACAAAAACAAAATAACATAACCTATGAAAAAAATTGAAATTGGAAAGAGAGAAATTTGGATGCGTAAAAGAGAATCACCACACTAGAACCATTTCAAATCTTCAATTTTCATTTCATCTTCCCTCTTTGATTTTGATCTTTCACAGTAATTGGTTTCAATTTCACAACTCAGAAAAAGCAACAGATGATGAAAACTTTCAATTTAAACATCAAGTAAATCAATCTATCTAATCCACACAGTGACAATCATGAGCTTTGACATGTTCACCGCCGGTGAATCCTCCGGTGGACAAGAAGAAGAAGAAGGAGAGAATGAGAAGCCATAGCTCCTGCAAGTTCGAAAGACGAGAGCTTCAGGTTCGCGTGAGTATATCTGTGAGTTAAGAGACGAGGGAATTGGAGAATGAATTTGAAATTTCTTATTTTGGGCAACAAATTACCGGAATAAAATTCTCTGAAAATTTAAAAATCCTTTTATTATTTATCCAAACAGTGCATTTTCACATGCAGCATTGAATTGTCTCGAGGAAGAGATAAGAGGTTTATGAGAAGAATGTCAAAATTTTCTAATTCACAGACACGGGCTCCATCAATTAAAGCAAGGCATGGTTATTTGCAGATTGCAGCAACCAGCAAGAACTTTCATAATCATAAATCATGATGTGATCCTCACAAATACTATTTCTCATCTACCAAACAACATTCTCTTTTTAAGAAACGCAGTGAAGTGCAGTACTCTGATACAAGCAATGCTCATTATGATTATAAAATTACCTATAGATCTAGTTTAACTCCAGGCCTATGATCTAAGATTTAAATGCCACAAATATGCACTCAAATCCAAAAATCTAAACCACTTGTGGAACATACAAGAAAGAAATAGTAAGAACGGATGACATGAAAGAATTGTATTTTTTGTACAAACCCGCTGGAGCAAAATATGATAAAGCAACATAACAAATCCATCACAGAATTTCTATAAAGGCATCTGCATAAGGCTTATTATGCAAGGAAAGAATCACTGAGTTGTGATGATTAAATTCAATGGCAAAGATAAGTCAACCCGTCCTCCAATATCAATACATCACTAGCAGACACAATTACCAGCAGCTCATGATGGGGAAACAGTTTTCCCTATAATATAGTATACAAATGTTTATATCAGCCTAATAACTCAGGTACCTAGTCCATTAGTCCACTCCACATGGTGGAAGAAGAATTACCTAAGAAAAGTTTCTATGGCATAATGCACCATTAATCTTGATGATGAATTGAATAAGGCTCTACAATAATTGGGTCACAACTTTAATTTCCTGCCTGGTAAGATCTATTTCCAGAACCACAAGAATCTGGTCATTGAGGAAGAACAGGAGGAGCAATTGCTCGAGTATTATATGAACTGCAGTGACCGCATTTTTGCCCAATAATGTGAAAGTAAACTTCGGTTGTGTCATTGCAGTCATTACAGAGTATCCAAACCTGCAATGGATGCCACTTAGTTTTATTCTTGTAAATTATGCATGCTAGTACTAACACAAGTACTGAAATTTACTGACAGAACCATGATATACATACAGGTGTAATCGATATACATAGCAGGATTCTTTATCATTTCAACCAATCCCAAAATTACATATTAAAATGGCATATCCAAATATCATATAAGTAGACTTTCTCTTAAAAGTCAAACTCATCCATATTTTTATTGAACATATAAAATATGCATGGCATTCTTTGCTCCATGGGCACAAAGGGCAAAAGATGCATTCATACTCAAAAGCAGGTATAATGGCTAATCTATAAGACAAGACAAATCGACTAGTAAGTTTTAAACAAATGGGAATAAAATTTTACCTTCTTATACCGATAATCATCAGGCATGACAGTTGCTTCAATCTATTATAGCATAAAAATAAACAAATAAGTGAGAAATCATAATTGAAGTAGAACATTTCTGCAAGTAATATTCTTGATCAGATATTTGCACTCTATAAAAACCTAGAAATCAAGTGAAAGAATCTGATGGGCCCTTAACACTTGAGTATAAGATAAGGGAAAGGAAAGAGGAGAGGAGGCTGGAGAGAGCAATGAGTAGGAGCATTTATAGCTAGTGGGAGTGGAGAGTAAAAAGGGGACAGCCAAGAGCATTTATAGCTAGTGGGAGTGGAGAGTAAAGAGGGGGCAGCAACGAGCATTCACAGTTAGTGGAAGTTGAGAGAATAAAGAGGGGCAGCAATTAACATTTAACTAAGGGGGTTATAGCAAATGAATAGGCACTTAGTGGAGGGAATAAATAGGGAAGTGGAGGAGGGAAGAAGGCATTCAATCATTTGAGTAAAGAATTGGGACCATTGGGCAGGAAGGAAGCAAACCCTTGAAGATCTGCAAGTTTCTTTGTTCTGTTCTCTATTTTTCAGTGTAATCAAGAAGGGTTTTCCCTATTGTAAGGAGCTAGACTCCACTGTTTCTTTCTGAGTAAAACCAGTACCTATCAGAATCTATAGGCATTAATTTAACTAGTTACCTCTTCATCAATTCTCTTCCACGTCCTAGACATGTCCATCACCGACTTGGAGCATATTGGACAACAGTACCTAAGCCATATATCAAGTCAAGTTGATATTTAAGCAGAGATAGTGTTTTATAGACCAAAGAATTCTAAAATAGTTAACATACTCACTTGCCACGGTTTATCATCTCTTGGTAACATTCACAATGCATTGTGTGACCACATTTCATAACAGTAGTGTCCTTCAATGAGTCAAAAAGATACTATACAGACATAATAAAGTCACATCAGAATATTCTCATGTTTCCAATGACACGAAGAAATTCCTTGTTTGATTGAAAAAGTGAGCCAGGGAAAGGGACGAATAAAGCACACACCTCATAACAAATGGGACAGTGATGCCTCATGGAGTTCTCTACACATAAATGATTATCACGCAGACCAACTGAATAGCAAGACCCTGCCAGTATTGAGCAATTGATTTGTTAACAGAAGAAAAAATAGTTCCATTCAGTAACTAATGTAATAGATTATTAGATATGATTCCAGATTCCAAAGGAAACAAAACAATCCATCATAGAGGAACTAAGGGAAATTTATTCTTAAAGAGCGTGTTCTGGGTATACTCTGCCTTCTTCCCAATGAATCAGTGGTAAGATCAAGTGAATTACCAGAAGAAAAGGAAATTTATTTTTATAGCACAATTAAAGCAAACTGTTCACAAAATTATAAAACACTAAAGATCAAGGGTTGAACTTGAACTATATTCTTTGAATGGGCAAAACAAATCCGGGATGATGCCTTTGCTTTTGAGGGGCCATTTTTGGCTCCCCAAAATGGATTCCGAAGACTTGTAATAAGAACCAGGGAAAAAAAGGGCAGCAAAACACTCTAAATATTTAGTAAATTAGTAATCCAAATCAAACCATGAGCAATGAGTTCCATTGCATTAGCAAGCACCTGAAATAAGAAATCACTTAAGCACAAACTAGTATAAAGCTAGAAGTCTGAACTATATGTACTACTAAACTAGCATACTGTAATAAAAACCCATGGTTCCAAGTTCCAACCAAAAAAAATGATTTTGGAAGCTATAAGATAAGATAGATTAATACCAGAAAAGAGAAAAAGAGAATAATGATAAAGAAATGGCTAAAGGAAAAAACACCATACAGAGTTTACCGATACAGAATAGTGATCTTGATATTCTGGTTTCATTAAGAGGCTGATTGCAAGCATGGTAATTCTTTCAGATCATGGAATATGCACTTAACATGCAAATTCTACTGATTATTGTTATTTAATTCTATCAAATATGACCTTATGTACCTCACAGAAATAAACAAAGGAGTGTGAAGCTCAAGAAAAGCAAAGGAAGGAAAGAATTGAGTCTTTCATTAATATGGAAACTAACAATTTGCAGCATAATTTAATTTGGAAAAAAAAAATCTTATGCCAAAGCAACAATAAAGACACAATGGTGGCCATGGTGATGAATGCATACCACACTTGTTGCAGTGGAAAAAATTCTCGCGACCACCAACTCTGTTTCCAAATTACATCACCAAAATTAGTTGCATGTCATAAATTTAGGTAACTTAACCCAGCACATAATGGAAGGAACTATTCAAACACAGCCAACGCACCTGCAGATCCCACAATCATCACAATGAAACTGTTGTTTCCCCATCTGTATAATGTGTAAACAACAGTCAGCATCATAGAGAAAACAATAAGATCAACAATCAAAAGCCAGGATTAAACACCAAATGTCAATTCTCAGTCTAGTCCATCTCTAAGAAGTATGAAGAACTCAAAGTAGAATTAATACAATGATATTGAAGAGGCAAAATTTAATCAGATACTGCAGAATTATTCAGCGAGCCTGAGCCATTACATCATCATCAAAGAATTTGCAGATGTTGCAGAAATATTCTCCCATTCTGACACCACAGTTCGTGCAAACTTGAGCAACCTTCAAAAGAAACAATAAGTGAAAAGCAGAAACAAAACCATGAGGCCATCCCCCAAAAAGAAACAATCAGAGTTTCAAATCAAACTGGGAATAGATACATACTGGTTGCTCTGTGTCACAAACTGAACAAACAACCTGAAACAGCGATAAAACGTTAAAACAGCATGAGTCTTATCATCTCATGTTATTGGCACAATAACCAAGACAGTGTGGAAAATAAAAAGAAAAATGATAGTTACACATCTATTTTAATACACACATCTCTGACATATACTTATGCGGCATAATCAGAATGTAATCATGCAGAAAACAAGATGGACCGGGTTGTAATTAGATGTTGAAAATTGTGTAGATGTGAGATGATAACTGTATGTGTTTAGCATCGAAGAAATGAAAAGCAGGGGTAGTCCATTTATTCTTACTTGTTTAACATCTTGGCGAACGAGTTCGTGCCGATCAAGGGGGTTGCTCAGCATGCTCTAATGAGGGCAATAACATAGACCCATATCAGATAAAAGCAAAAAGACAAGATTTTTGAGCTGAAACACAGAAGAAAACGAAGGAAAAGAACAAGAGATACCGTTGCCTCGTTATGACAATGACGGCAGGAGTAGATCTCGTTGCAGCAGGGAGCTCGGATCCTGCACCTTCTCCTGTAATGCTTGCACCTATCAATCAAACACCCACAAAACAAAAGGTCATCAACACCACAAAAAACAAAGAAATTGGAACCCAATGAACCAAAAACAAAAACTTTTAAAAAGAAAAAGAAAAAACCATGGACGAATAAGGAGAAGAAAAAGTACCCATATCCCATCTTGCCAAAATCAAGACGTTCAATGGCAGGGGCTTCCATGACTTGTGGAAGAGAAGGAGAGTTCCTGATTAGGAAGTTTTTTTGGTGTTGGTTTTGTCTTGATCCACAAAGAGAAAGGAACAAGCCATTATATCAAAGAGAATGGAGCAAGCAAGCCATTATATGTATTTTTTTAATATAATGTAACAGCAAAAAATATTGGCTACAAAATTTGATAAATGAATAGAATATATATCCACTTGGGAGGAGAGAGAGCGGAGATAAGGTGGTGGGTAGGAAGATGACTTGAACAGAAAAGAAAGGGATATGGCCGTGTCATCAACGCATGGGATTTCAGAAACGAAATGGGTAAAAGCCAACAAACCGTCACAACCAAACCGTTGTGCTGTTTTTTCACTGCTTTGTGGGACAATTTAACAAGCAGTTGCAGTACCATGATAAGATCCCAACTTTGTGTTAATCCAAAAACTTTTGTTTAGTTTGGCAATTTTAGAATATTTTATAATTAGTTTTAATTTAATTTTAATTTGGTTAAAATTAGTTTTAAATTAGTTTTAAAATCATAAAATGTTTTTATTTTTTACATATAACAAAGTTTAAAATTTAAATATTGAGATAAAAACAAATTATGAGAGAGAAAAAGAATAAATAGGATGAGAGAATCCAAAAAAATTTAGATTAAGAAAAATTAACTTTGAGTTAATTTTCTTAAAAAATAGTTTTATTATAAATTCAATTTATATATGAATTTATTTTTAAAAAGTTTTAAATCGAATAATATTCATGTAAATTTTACATATATACAAAGTTTCAAAATTTAAATATTGAGATAAAAACAAATTATGAGAGAGAAAGAGAGAATTCATAGGATGAGTTTGAATTAAAAAATTAACTTAGATTAAAGTTTATTTTGTTAAAAAATAGTTTTATTATAAATTCAGTTTATATATGAATTTATTTTTAGTAAAAATTTTTGAAAAATCGAATAATATTCATGTAAAGCTTTGACTACTATATATACATATATGATTTTTGCCCATTTCTTTTTTTAAATCTGAATCCAAAAGCTTTTCTTGTTTGGGAAAATTCCAAAAAATGACACTTTTTTTAATTTTCAAAAATACTTTCCATAATGCAAAATAATCTTTATATACAACAGATGTAATATGTATTTTGATCTCAAATTGATACATATATAGTGTGCACAAATTCTGCATCTATACAGATTATTTTAATTTATTAAATTAGTATTTTGTATTTATGCAATGTATGGAACAAATTAAAAATATTACAATAAATAAGAAAAATATACTTAATCTAAAAATATGACATCTAGATGATTTAGATTAATTTAATTAAGTTATAATTAGTTTAATAAATATTTCTTTCATATGACTTTTCAATAAATAATTTGTTTATATAGTTTTACATAATTTTAATTTTTGATTCTATAGTTTTTTTTTCTTTTAATATTAATTTTTATATATTTGTTTATTTGAATGTTTTATCAACTTATTATTAAGATTATACAAAAAAAAATTATATATTTTCTTAGTTTAAAAAACACTTAATAACTTATTAGTTTCTTCATAATAAATTACATTTAATTAATTTTACTATATTTTTATACAAAATTTCCACTCTTGTATAATGTATATATTAAAGTTTTGTAAATAATATAAAATAATTACATATGAATAAATATAATAATTTAAAAATATAATTAATTAATTTAGGTGAAAATATATATATATATAATAGAGATGTAATTGGATACTTATGAAAATTTTAGGATTTTAAGATCAATTACTAATAAAAAATAATTAATAACATAGTCAACTAAAGATATGTGAAATTTTTTGAATTTGTTTGAATATAAATTAATATGCAAATGTATATATGTCAAGGTAATTAATATGTAATTATAAATTTTATATTTATATGTGTGAATAATAAATTAAATTTAAACTTAACTACATATACGTATCATCTTTTTTAAATTATAACGTATATACTACATGTTACTTATTTAGATTATGTATTTATCACAAGACATATTTTTAAACATGTTATTCATGTCAAAATGATACATATCGAAATATAAAAGTATGTAACTTCTTTTTATATATTATATGATTATATGATGTTAAAGAAGGGATTACAATTATTTTAAGTGAAAATATGAAATTTGATCTTTTAAAATCTATATAATAATTATTATTATATTATCCAAAATAAAATCTTCTATATCTATTATTCATGTAACTTGTAAAAGATTTAAAAAAAATAATCTCCCATAGAAACAAACAAGTTTTACATATATATATATATATATACTAGAAAATAAACAAGTTACTGAACTGTTTTGGTGGACAGCGAGTAATTCGATCTCAACATCTGCATGACCCCACGAGATCTGGAAATTTTAATTATTCATTTCCATATTTAAAGAAAAAAACAAAACTATAGGACTCTGCTGCCTATGTTTGTTTACTATATTATTGGGCTTCTAGATTCATGCACCATGCAGTCCTGATCAAGTGGCACTGTCTAAGCATGAATCATCTTTCTTTTTTTTTGGTTTTGTTTTGCTGTCTATGAATCATCTAAGTGTACTCTGTACTAATCTAATAACTCAAGTATGTTTTGACAATGATAATTGATGATAAAAACAATTATTCTGATTCTTTTGGGAAGTATAACTTAAAATAGATTTGAAAAAATTTAATATTGTTTTGTGTTTGAAGTGATTCAAAAGAAGATCACCGGACTGAATTTGTATCCTTATATGATATGTTAGTGCTTGCTTCGTGAGTTTGATTTGAAGTATGTACATGCTAAACTGATGCTGTAGTGAGCTGAATCTGTACGGATTCCAATATTACAAGATAAACTGGTGTCAATTAGGATAAATGGTTAAATTAAAAGTTTGTAAAATTAACTATGAAAATTTTAAAATGTTAGATGAGTTTTTAATGTTGAACACCATAGTGATTTCCGTGTGATCAGGCACATGGCTGACACAAGCAAGAGTAACCTTATTTATCTGCTATATCAGGTAATCCCAAATTCATCTATTAATTCAATGCAATAATACAGCTATATGATTGAGATTAGTAGTCTATTATGTGGAATTGTGGATTACTTGCTACAGATTAAACTTTGCTAGTTGCTACAACATCCATGTTTTAAGTAGTAACCTTATTTCTCTGCTCTGCTAAAACAAGTTCTCTAATCTCTGCAATCTGTTGTTTTAAGATTGAAACTGATTCTGAATAACGTCTACTTTATATTTGCATCTTTGCATGCAGTTGCCCCAATTCTGTATGCTCACCGGACAATTTATGAAGTTGAATGAACTGTCTTATAGATCTTCTAGCCGCGGTTGAATGTCACCAACTCCATGTTCTTCTGTTAAGCATTTCCTCTTACCTCCATGAATGCTACTAAGGGCCTCGAAGGATGTTAATCGCGATAGTATTAAATATGATAGATAGAGGCGATAGTATAAGCTACTAATACGTAATTGTTGAAATATCAAAATGTTTAAAATTATAATGAAAAAGTCTTTATAACTTATACATCAAAATCTAATCTAATCCCAAAAATTATCCATCATTTTAATGTATAAGAATGGATTATACATCTTGTTCACAAACAATCTGATAAAGTCATAATTATTTATTTCTGTCCTTTGACCTATACTTTAAACAGTCCTTTGCTAAACTCGATAACAAGTTATCTGATCTCTAATCAAAATAAAATAGAAAGATGTTAGTATCTTGCTGAGTCTTTTTTATTTTTTTGATACTTTATTTCTAAGTCTTATTACTTCATGAAACTAGCATCATATGCTTCCATTCTACTTTTGCACTATCAGTTCACTTATTTCTTTTGTACATATTTAAGTTAAAAGAGTTTGATATAATTAATCACGTATGGTTAGTCGTTCAAATCAGCCCAAAAATGAGTTTGCCACCCAAAATCACATTCAGGCAAAAAGTACTATTCATATTTATGTTAATACTTAAAAGTTGCATTTGATAGTCCAAAATTAATTCATCCTGAATGCCTCAACACCAATTTAAAGATTTGCTAAAATTAGTTTGCTATTGGATCAATTCATGAACGATATTAACAATCACCCAAGCTAACAATTTTCGTAACTATTCTCTCTCTTGATTTTAGTGAACCTGATACCTCAAATCTCAATATTGCCAATCTTGGAAGATGGGGGGAACCGAAAAACAGAAAAACAATGTTATGTTGCCAAGGCAGTTTCCTAGTTATAACCAACATTTTTATTTCCTCTAATTATTGTCGTTTTCCATCAATGAATTAAGGCAACTAGTTGCCATTGCCAATACAAAACTCCAATTAGAGCAGACAGGAAAAAACGGCTGGTTACTTGACACCTAATTACAACCATGCAGGCCATCGTTCCATCGCTAAACCATAACAACATAAACCATCCCTCTCCTCTTCACATTCCTATTAAAGAGAGAGTGACTCTTTCCAGCCTTCATCTCAAGTGTCCCCTCTCCTTTCCTTTTATTTCCCTCTCTGTGTTTCCCTCTATCAATTCACACAAAAGAAGAAGAAAAAATGGGTTGTGGGAAATCCAAGCATGATGTTGCTTCAGGAAACACCGTCCTCCAGCGCAAGAAATCCAGTGTCAACTCTAAGGCAGGCCAGGAAAATGGGACAGAAACCAAAGACAAAAACAACAACAACAACAACGTTGACAATGTAAATCCAGGGGTGGAAGTGGAACAGAAGGAAAGTGAAAGTGTCAAAGAGTTTGTTGTTAGAGGAGGTGAGGCTGATGAAGGTGATGATGTTAAAGGGGAAGCTGAGAAAACAAATGTGCAAGAAGAGAAGGAAGCTGATGGTGCAGAGGGACCATCTGAGAAGTCTGAAGGTGGAAAAGATGATGAGTCATTGAAAGAGAATGATCAGAAAGTCAATGATGCTGATACTGCTGTTGCTGCAGAAGAGCAAAAACCAGCAGAAAATGAAAAAGGTGTGCAAAGGATGAACCTCTAGATTTTTCTTGTGATGGAAGTTAATATTTATTCCCTTAAACCATTTTTCATTTTTGCATGAATTTTGAAATTTCTTCAAAGATTTCAAGCACAAGTTGTTGATTTTAAATTTTAATTTGCTTTTATATGTGTCCAGAGGATGTGAGTGCAAAGGAAGAGACTTTGGCCAAGGAAGAAGAAGACATAAAAGACACAAATGTTTCAACCTCTGAAGGTGAAGAAAAGGATTTGAAAGCTGAGGAGGTATGTGTGGTTAACAAAAGTTCACACGTTAATTACTCTAGTACTTGTGAGAAAGGAATTAATGGAAACATGTCTGTGCTGCAGGGACAATAGAGAATCCAACAAGCAACGAAGACGTGAAGACAAAATGAGATTAGGGACAATTGGTGTTAACACAGAAATCATTCTGGTTATGTACGTTTGTGTAGCATGTCCAGGGTGATTACTGTTTGCTAGTGGTGCAAATTAATTGTGTCTCCACGCTAAGTTGGAAATAAGCTCAGATTAAGTATTATGTATGCCCTTCCTTAGTCCTCTCAAAATGTAACACACTGCAGATTATGGAAGAGTTACAGTACTTCCCTCATTATATAATATATTATGTTTCCCTTAGCCCTCTCAAAATGTAACACACTGCAGATTATGGAAGAGTTATAGTACTTCCCTCATTCTATTTTTTCTTCTGGGGACCTAAAATACGGTAATATTTTATGTCATAGAAGCATAATCAAGGTGCAACAAATGACAATTACATTGCCATAGTTTTCATCAATCGTAAGATCAGCAAAATAAATGAAGCTTCAATTTGAAAATTCCAGAGAAAGAAAGAACTAAAAATTCGACCCCTTTGCGAAAATTAATTATGAACAAATAAAATTATACCAAAAAAAAACCCTGAAAGTTAAAACAGTACCTTCAAGCCGGATGGGAGTTTATAACCCTCAGCACTCAACAGTATCCAGTGGCGGAGCCAGTTACAGTGACTCGAAACCAATGAGTACCCCTTATGATTCTAACTCTCAATTAAAAAAGAATAGAGGTGATTTTGTTGCTCAATCTGAGTATTCCTAAATTATTAGAAGTTTATTACATTTAATGAATTTTTTGAGACCAGACATAGCATATGTTGTGGGGAGATTGAGTCGTTATACTCAAAGTCCAAATCAGGATCACTGGGCTGCACTTGTTAGATTCATGAGATATTTAAGAGGTACCATGAACTATGGTATAGTGTATAGTGGATTTCTCGCTGTATTAGAAGGATATAGTGATGCTAACTGGATCTCAGATTCAGATGAGACAAAATTCACTAGTGGTTATGTATTCACACTTGGTGGTGGAGCAATTACTTGGAGACCAGCCAAACAAACTATAATTGCAAGATCCACTATGGAGTCAGAGTTTGTAGCTCTAGAGTTGGCTGGTAGTGAGGCTGAGTGGTTAAAAAACTTCTTGGCAAATATTCCTTTAGGAATAAAATCAATACCGTCAGTGTCAATGCATTGTGATTGTCAAGCGGCAATAACCATTGCAAAGAATAAGACCTTCAATGGTAAAAACATATATATACAATTGAGGCATAATGTGGTAAAGCAGCTGCTAAAAGATGGAACAATATCAATTGATTATGTGAAGTCAGAAGTGAACTTGGCCGATCCTCTAACAAAGCCTCTTGGGAGGAAACCAATATATAAAACATCGAGGGGAATGGGACTTAAGCCAATTTGAAATTAACAGTGATGGTAACCCAACCTTTGTGATTGGAGATCCCATGAAGAAGGTTCATATGGGTAAAAACAAGTCACTTGTTAGTTCTGCTAGCACCAATAACTTTGTCCCTTCTTATGGTGTGAGACGTGCTAGACTCATTATTGAGAGGATAAGCTTAAAAGCTTTTAATGATTTTCATATCCTTTATGGGTGGTGTATGATTTGCAGCATACACTTGATGAAATCACCTATATGAGTGTCAAGTGGGGCTGCTTGTATGGGATTATGGTATATCTCTAGAGCACTCATGAATTACCAGGCGCGGGCATGGCCTATTAGCGCAACACAGCGACAACAGCGAGAATTATGGGGGTGTAGTGTGACTGGTAGACCTCTAATGTACACAAAGTGTTTTTGGTTCATAGAAGTTTACTTCACCAACTCACTGTATGTTATGTCTCATCCGTCTAGGTCTGGTTCATAGTCTAAAAGATACCAGATTCGATGCATTTACACCCATGGTGTTAACCCAGGAAAAATCTTGTTTTAAAATTTTCTTAAATATTTCTTTAAACTTTTGAAATATATGGGGGATTGTTGTTTTAGCTTTAGTTATGATATTTCAAATGTTTATGTCCCACATTGCTTAGTCTTCAAAGTTTTAAAGAGTTTATAAATCAACTTGTGTTTTGGGTTTTGTAAGAAACAAATGAGGTGGTGGGTTCGCACGCACAAAAATGGGCTGGAGACTCATTGCTAGTACAAATCATTGATTTGCCCCCCTGCGCGTGATATCATAAGGCCCGAATCTTTTTATGAAATATTTAATTAATTTTTGAGCTTAGCAAGAAAATGAAGTTTTTGAAGAAGTCAAAACTGACTTGGTCATATCTGACTTAGTCTTCTCAAACGGACAAATTTGTTTTAACGTACTAATTAGTTTCAACAGACAAATCTATTTTTACAACAGTCATATTTCTAACGTTAATATTCCAACGTCATTAATTTAATAAACTTAACGTTGCTTTCTGTTTCTAAACGACTCTTTCTTGCCTTTTATAAATACTATTTTCTGATTGTGGTTTTTAAAAATATTAATTCTCTACCTCTTCTGCAATATAACTTTCTCTTCCTGGGTTAACTACATTTAAATTTTTCTACTGTTCTGCTACCTCGGTTCCTACTGGGACGAGCCTGTTGAATCCTGAGAGATTCGCACACCCGTGCGATAAAATCATTGAGGACAGTACCTTCTCACATGCCTCAGACTATTCGTTTGATCGTGTTTTGCTGCGTTGTCATCTCTTTAAATATATAACACTTCCCTCATTCTATTTTTTCTTCTGGGGATCTAAAATACGGTAATATTTTATGTCACAGAAGCATAATCAAGGTGCAACAAATGACAATGTCATTGCCATAGTTTTCATCAACCGTAAGATCAACAAAATAAATGAAGCTTCAATTTGAAAATTGCAGAGAAAGAAAGAACTAAAAATTCGACCCCTTTGCAAAAATTAATTATGAACAAATAAAATTATACAAAAAAAACCCTGAAAGTTAAAACAGTACCTTCAAGCAGGATGGGAGTTTATAACCCTTAGCACTCAACAGTATCCAGTGCCGGAGCCAGCTACGATGAGGGGAGCACTCCCCTGAATTTTTTTTTAAGTAACTAATATGATTAAAAATATCTTAAAGACTTTGTAGTATCCTTAAAGGCTCGTTTGGTGCGCAGGATAAGATAAAGTCTAATAAAATAAGACTTGATAAAATTTTAATATTATCGAGTGTTTAGTGTGACATTACATAAGATATTGTGTTGTAAAAGAAGGAGATTTCTGTTCTCAAGAACAGAGAAACGAACAAATGAAAGGGCAGGCTCGCGGTGGAGTGCAAAGCGTTGGAGTTCTTGACAGCGATGCGGTTTGGGTCACACAGTGACGCGAGCTCAACCCGTGTTGTCTCAGGTGAGCTGGTCGATGGTAGTTCGTGGCGAAGCAGTTCGGTGCTTTGGTTGGGAAGCGGTGGTGGCCGGTAGCTTGTGAGTGGGTTACTTGGGTCATGGGTCATGCGCGGTGGAAGACGGCAAAGGAAATGGTGGTGGAGCGGACCTGGCAAGGAAGGAGGAAGGGGTTCTCTGTGTTGGGTCGTTTGGTATGGTGGGGATCGATGGTAGCTTGGGGTGGATGTTGGTAGCAATTGTTATGGATTTCAGGTTCTTGTATGGTGGTTCTAGTTCCTGATAGTTGGTGATAAAGGTTGTGCGGTGATAGCTTGACTAGAACAATGTGGTTTGACTATAGAGGTTTGGGGTTTGATATTTGTTAGTTTATGTTGTAGGGGGTGGTAAAGGTTGTGTGGAGGTGGCTGTCACAGAAACTTATCCATCAAAACTTAATTTGACCTAATTCTATTCTTAAGGCCTAATTAAGTGATATATTATTTTAATGTGTAAGGAGGATATATTAGATAAACTTATACAATATTGTGATTGCACTATCAATTAATAAAATTATAATGTATTGCATAGACTTATCTTATCAAGTCTTATATATCGTGCCAAACATGTGCTAAATAGATAATATTATTTCTTACTTTCTGTTTAAACCTAATAGTTTATCATAATTTTCTCATTCCTCTGCTAACACGAAGTGACAATACCACAAAAGTGAAGACCCTCATTTCCGTCCCCCTGCTCTTTGACAATAATTATATCTTCTTTTCCCTTAATCATAAGTATTTATTATTTTTTCCACTCTCATTCTACGATTTTTTTAGACATAGAATTTCTATTTTTACTTTAAGATAATAGTGGAGCTTTTAATTTATTGTATAATTATTCATTTTATTTGTCTCTATTACTTTTCTTTATTTTAGGTAACTATTTATTTTTTTTTTAATTTTTTAATTTTCCTTTCATGATCTTTTTCATGGGGTTGACATTTAGAATCTCAGCTTTTGTAATGCAATTTGGTTGAAAATTTTATGTGTTATAATTATAATTATTTAAATAAATTTATGAAGTAATATGATGTTAATTTTTTAATAGGATATGCCAAAATGGATAATATCTTAAAACAAAAACAAAATTCCTTAACATGATGTTATTAATAAATTTATATTATAAATTTTTATATTTATTAGTACTCCTCTTAATTTCCTTTCCGTCACTGGCATTATCTACCTTCTTTTTTTTGGTTGGTGCAGTAACTAAGTTCTACCATCTAATTTCTTATTAATTTATTTATTGATTTACTCATTGATGAAATTAACTAGTTGAAAGAAATAATAAATTCTTTTATTAAATATAAATTGATTAGTTTATAATTAAACATAAACTTTAAAACTGGCCCATTGTACAACAGTATACGACTTTTGAAAGTTAATAAGCACTACACATCTTATTGTTTGATTAGGATAGTTTTAAATATTTGATTATTTTAATAATTAATTATTGTATAAAGTTTTTTATTATAATTGATTATAATTTATTTATTTTTATGTTTAGATATGTTAATCTGAAAAATAATTTTAAACTAATCTATTTCGTTTAGATGATATAAAAAAATATTTTTATGTATTAAATTATTAAAATAGGTATAGAATGATTAAAAAAATTATTTGATTGAAAACAAAATAGTATTTACATATCAAAGTATAAGGAATAATTTTAAGCTAGAATTTATGAAGCATAGACACATCATTTTTGTGGCGTGTCTGCGTGTCAGACGCGTGTTCGTATCAGACACATGGGGACACCTATACAACACACATGTCCTACGTGTTCAAATATGTCTAATTAAAAATTTATTTTTTTTCAGTTTAGACACGTCTCGGACACACTTGGATACATCTCGAACACGCTTGAACACGTCTAGGACACGGATTGGACACATCATTATTAGACTTTTAAGTTTTATCTTTTCACACACCAATATTTTCATTTGCTCCTTCTACCTTTATTCGTACCAAGCCGTCCACTGCGTTATCACTGAAGCTTGCCTCATACCAATATTCTCTCTAGTTAATTTTTTTTAGATGTACATGTATTTGAACATGGTTAGTTCTATTAGGAGAAATTAGTTTAGGAGATTTTTTTATAAAACGTCAATAGAAATTATGCTCAATATTTTTTAGGAGGAGCTTACTAAATAGCAAATATTGGTACATATAACATATATTAATATATTATAAATCTTCAAGTTTATAGAAATGATATTAATGAATTATACTTTTTTTTAAATTTTGTAATTATATATATATATATATATATATATATATATATATATATATATATATCGTGTCCTACAATTTTTTGAATTTAGTGTGTTCTCATACTCATGTCTGTGTCGTGTCTCATGTCCATGTCTGTGCTTCATAGACTAGAATAATAAGTTTCAATATTTAGCATTATAAAAAAAATTTAAAAAGTTTTTATAATTTAAAGAATTTTGTGTAAAAGTTAAAACTGATTTTATCGAACACGTAAAAATACTGCTCACATAACTTTTTTACTAAAAATACTATTTGAAACTTAACTAAACAAGCTCTTAATATTGTGTATGTGTGTTTTTTTTTTTTTAGTACAAATCATGTGTTTATTTGAACGAAACTTTTTAAAAGGAAGACATTTTCCACATTCTTAATGTAAACTTACAACATGTGTTTTATTTTACCAAAAAATTGTGTATTTTATTTTTGGATTAATTATGGGCTACTAACATGTAACAATTCTGATATTCTTATCATTATTAATACATACATATTTTTTCATACTTTTTTCAATATCATTCATCATACTTTTTTTTTTCTCACTAAATCTAACACCCTTAAAAAAAATATCAACAGTACATACACCCTTAAAAAAACATATAATAATATTTTTCCAACATGTAATATGGGCTTCACACAAGAACAAAAACAAAACAAAACAACAAAAAAAAACAAACACTTGTAATTTAATCCAAAACAAACACTTGTAATATGGGCTTCACCCACGTGTAACTTTACTTGCTTTATGCTGCGTTATGTTTGTGACTATTGCCTGCCTACACTACTCCAAAGTTCAAACAGAACCACAAAGTATTTGAAGTAATTGATCATGTAAATATTATCTCCAAACAAAAATTTAAAAGACAAAATTAGGCTAATTGGCAGAGAAATAATAAGGACAGAAGAAAAAAGTTGGCCAAAATAAAAAAGAAAGAAAGAAAAGTCTAGAGTTTAAATAAATGGGAGAAACAGAACAAAAATGAGTAAAATTAAACTTTTGAAACCAGAAATGGGTTAAACAAATATCACCCAAACCATGGGTGGAATTTAGGAGAATTTGAAGTTGTAATTCTACACTTAACAACAGTATGAAGAATTATTAATCATATATACAAGGATGAACATATACAGGACTCGAAGACTGTACACATAAGCTCCTTCAATAATATTCTTCTGCGTTATGGCCCAAACTTTTTGGAAGGACCGTGGAGAAAGAATAATTCAGAAGTATAACGCCCCCCAAACTAACCTCTAGGACCTATCTTACAAGAGATATCCCATGCCAATTCAATCAACACTAATGGGCTTTTCCTGATTGTCAAACTCTCTACTCAATTTGAGAAGAGGATTTGCAGGATCTCTGGACAAGATTATGTTTCCTCTTGAATCTCTGATTCTAAGATTCAGAACATGAGGATCCATAACAATTCTGCATGACCCTGGTGTATCTGTTCCCATTTCAACACCATAATAGACTAAGTGGTCTGAGATGCTATTCCCACTCACTGACCTGCATAAGATAACCAAATCAAATTTCAGCAGCATTATTAATTGAGAATACTCTCTTTTGGATATTGTCCAGGACCACAAGCTATAAATTAAGGGATAGATCATGACACCAAGCCAGTCCATCATAACACCAAAATGAAGAGATACTCTATAAATTTTATAACACCCATGGAATTCACTGCAGTGGCAAAATTTTCAATGGCATTATGACAAAACAGATTGACTTACCTGCTGCAGGATGGATCCTCACCAGATTCATCACAAATCTTCTCAACGCCATATACAAGACTTCCTAATCCAATGTTATAAAGCCACACCTGCAGTACACATCAATTTCTCATATTCTTGAACAACTGGAAAACAAATGAAACAAGTGCTATAGGTTTGCATATTCCCCCCTATAAACCAAGAGACATAGATCATGACAAAGCAGAATGCCCAACACTAGAAAGTTAGTGTTGTCCAAGCAACAAACAAGCTGATAAAGAAGGCATAAAATAGATTTATTGAGAGCTTGGAAATAGGAACTTCTCTCCCATTGCTGGGAATGCAGAGGAGAGCTGGTTTCTCAAATAAGTCACACCAAAAAATAAACATGGGTACCAAACTATAATTGTCACTACAAACTAGCACGCAATCATTATATCTAATATTTAAAAATTTGCTTTCAAAACAATTAGAAGTAAAGAAGAGTGAGCTTTTAGTAACAGATACACACAAAATTTGAATGATTAGAGAGAATATCCATGCAATGAAGGAGATGAGACAGGTATTATGAATACAGAGAAGCCAAGTTATCATTTGTAATAGGACTAGGCACAATTTAATATATTAATATGATATGCAAAGCATATTTTCCAATATACTCAAAATATCTAATCACCACCAAAGGAGATACAGCAGATGACATAGTCAGTCATAACATTCCACAAACAATCACTCAGACTTACTTTAATTTCAAGATAATATAAAAGGTTTAATATACAAATTTCATCACTTCATCATGCCATGTCTTACCTCTCTCGGGAAGTGGCGATATGTCTTCTGTGGTAAATAGTAATAGTATGGAGGCAAATGGGGAACAATATCATGGTCATGTGTGACTCGGATTGTATTTGGAACTAGTTTGCTATAGAGAGATGCAAAAGCAGAATTGCCAACACGAGGTTGTCCAAATGTCATAACCTGAACTTTCTTTTCATGTTGATTTACCTGTAAGAGTGTAAAATTAAACAAGTAACTACTTCATCCTTACAAAATAGGAAAATCATGAAATGAAAATAATGATCTAGACAAAATAATAATTCAAGAGGTACTATTCCAACATCGTTGATCCATGTAATAAAAGATTCAACAAAGTTTTACGTTAGCCACCGATTGCCTAATAAACCCTCCTCTTTTACCCAGGCTTAAGACCAGCTATATAAATTTCTAATATTAAAAAACCAGCTTTCCAAATACAGTAGTTCCACAACATATTCAAAGCCCCTGCCTGAGGCAAAATATAGACAATAGTTATGCAAAGAAGTCAAAGGGAGCTTGAGTTGAAACCACAAAACCTGCGTGTATAATGCCCAGTCATGCCAAGACAGCTAAATTATAATTACCATTAAATCAAGCCCACAAAACGAAGCCATTGCCCCTCCCATTGAATGCCCTGTCACTATAATTTGAATATCTCCATAAAACTTCTTCGCTCTTTCAACAGCATCTAAAATTGCAGGACGTATTGTTGTATTGTGGTATGCAGTATAAAATCCACGATGTACCTGGAGTAAATGATAATGATGTATCAGAACTGACACTAATACAGAGCACAAAGCAAGGCTAAACTTTTCACAACACATACCATTGCATCATCCATGCCTGGATAATTTATATCATGCTGCTTCCAATATAAATCTTCGATCCAGTTCTGTAAGCTGTATAAAAGCAGTTGCAAACAAATCAGCTCTGAATATAACTCATTTGTCCCAAAAGTGAGCCAAACATCCGACAGACTTGAACTGTTTTCCATTTAAACATGTATTTATGGACAAAATGTTTTCTTCATCAGGAAAATAATATGTTGTCTGGCTCTCTCAAAGGTCAATATAAGAGAACATATGCTCTCTTGCCAACACAACAATCTATAATTTACAAGGCCTCAAACATGATCAGTCAAATATGTTTTCTTCATATATAAGTAACTAATTATGCTTTGACTCTCTCAAAGGTCAATATATGAGAACATATGCTCTTAAAATCACAACAATCTATATTGTACAAGGTCTCAAACATGATCGGACATATGGATAGCCATCTACAATATTTCAAAACTAGAGCATCTTGCTGACCAATTTAGGGTCACAAAAATGGCATGTCTGGTGCAAGTAAATATGGAATCTGGATACAAGACATATTACTTAGCAACCTCTGCTTTAAATAAATTCATGACGCTGTTATGCCAGTAATATAAATCAAATTAAATGCATTTTCTTAGCTTCCATTACAAATGCATGCATGTGAATATCAGTTCATACAAAATTCACATGCATGAGTAAAACATTCTTTCTTGTTTCTAAAATCTGCTGGCATGTGTCTAGGCATCACATATAAAACTACACTCCAATAGATCCACTTGACAGTGCCTATGGAGGTTTGGGCCCAAAATGCCACCAAAAGAAAAGAAAATAAGCCAGCAAGGAAATCCACCTGCGTTCATTAGTTCCTCTGAATGCAATGATAATGGCATAAGGATCCTCAGCCACTCCAACAAATGCCTAGAATAGGTAGTGATAATTACATAAGAACAAAGAGTAGATTAATACAATAGAAGTAATTAACGAGTAAAAAAAAAAAGAAAATGAAGAGAATTAACGATTTCTATAACTTAAAGGAATATTATTTCTGTGATGAGAGTTCACCCACCTGTAAGCAATGCTCAACATCAACAACCAACTCTATAATTTCAAATCCCTGTTTCCATTGTAAAGATCTTTAGACCAGTTATTTTAAAAGAAGAGACAAATTAGTAGGATACTAGAATGTAAATAATTCAAACTCACTCATGACTTAAGTAAACATGCAAAGTTAAAATTAATATTCACATTCTCAGCACCTTGGTCAAGCCATCACATCTAGAGCACGTCCAAGTAAAAAGTTGTGTCAAATCTGACATGTATACCTGCAAAAACCAAACCAACTTCAGGCTTTTATATAATTCATACAGAATTCCTAATGCAACTTTAGGTTCACTGCATCAGGCAAGTGAAATGACTTAAACTCTAAGCTTTTCTGATACACTTGAATAAATCCTAGTTTGACTTATTTTGGCCACAGCTGACCAGGATGGATCTCTCCATCAGGATCAGAATGTGAGAATGTCCCTCAATTGTTAAATCATTTTAGTTGTGCAAAAGCAGAAATAAAGACATTGACTTCCTGCATCAATAAAAGAAGGATGATATGATTTAAAATGGCCTACTTGAATCTGTCTCAAAAATTTTTTTGGGCAATTCCTATAAACAATAAAAATCTATATCGGATGTATAATTATAAGCTATAATATTAAACCCACTTAAACAAGGCCCAGTTGAAAGTTGAAATTTTCATTACAATCCTGAATTCCAGATCGACCCTCCATGATAAGATTAGAAAACAAATAATATGCATCAATAATGGTAAGTCCTCTACCTATACTGCCTAAAGGTTGAACATATAAAATTCCCATAGAACTCACCGCAGAAGCATATTCCACTAGTATCGTAGCAAGTGTATGATTGTACTGGGGAAGATTACTTTTATGCCTAGCCCTGAGTTCTGCAAATGGAAAACAACGCATTATTGGTATGCAAATTTGAATGGCCCACAAGACTATGATTCACGACATAGTTATGACTTCATATTTGTTCCTCTATGCAATAAACATATCTGCATATATGAATCGTTCATTGACTGTTTCAAAAACAGAAAAATGAAACATCCTGTCTATTGTGGCATGCATCATGTATCAGATAATCCTTCCAAATATGCATCTGCCATGCATTACCTAAACCAATACATTTGAAAGGGCATGAAAAACTTTTTGTCCTGTTTTAAAATGCACCCAATTTGAATGGCCCACAAAATGATCCACTCCCAGATCATACCTTTTCAAATCAGGCATTCCACTATTGAATGAAATACACACAAATTCATTGCCCACAGATTTTGAGTCCCAGAAAAAGGGAACCACTGTACTGAAAAGAGAAATAACAGGATGCCTAACCTAGGTTGACCCAACAACAATCATCCAAATAATTTAAAAATCAAATCAATACTAGGCTACCTGTATGCATAAATATACTCTTCTTTCCCTATTGGTTATATTTCCTTTAAGAACTCTTTCAAGAGGAATTCCTTGTCATCTGCCTCTGTATCCCTATTTTCTCACTGTCTAATAAAATGTTTATTTTACCAACCAAACAAAATGAATAAAATCTAAGGATCCCCATCATTGATAGACACAAAAAAACTAAATAATCCAATGAATTGAAAGATAACAACAACAGAGAGACATAAGAGAAATAAATATTGTAATATTTTATAGCAAGAATATTAATGTACAAGTTCCACTGGTACCTCTACCATCCGAAAGGGCAAGCAGGCATAGACAGGAAACCAATATCAACCATCTAGTTTTCCCCATACTCTGTAATTGAAGTACAGAATAATCAGCAAACAACTAATGGAAGAAAAATATTTTCAATTTACTATAAGAAAACGTCAATTACTTCAATACACAAATTGGGAGCTCGTCGAATTGAGAAAAAAAAATAGAGGCCATGTTCCAAAAAAACAGTAATATTTAGGGGAAAATTGCATGGTTCAACAGACGTGTAAAAGGAACATGGAAAACGTACGCACACGGCGGAATTGGAATCTGTTTCCTCCGCCGCAAAGGATCCCGCTGAGTTCTATGGCGAAAGATTTTCCGGCGTAATGGGAGAAATGAGAAGTCAAAGAGTCATAACGACAATTTGGGTAAAGAGAAGAGGAAGGAAGAAGAAAAGATAGAACTATTGTGATTACGACGTCGCTCGGGTTGATTTCGTGTCGTGGCGTATTGGAACTCGGCAAAGCTATTCGAACTGTTATTTGTTAGGCAATTGGCAGATAAGAATAGAAGGATCGGCGATCGCATTTTGTAGAGTGTGTTCGTCATTTTCTTCTAATTTTTTATTTTTATTTTTTCACGTGTTATTTTTAAGTTGAAAAAAAATAAATTAGTATATTAGTCCAATGGAGGAGTCTATTGTGAATCCCAAAAGTTTGGGCCTATAAATGAATTTTTTATTTTTTATTGGATAATATCTATATATATTGATATGTGTATATATAAAAATTATCAGTTAAAATATATAAATTTTTTATATTTATAATTATTTGTAAAATAAAAAAGTAATATAGTTAAATTTTTATATAAATTTAAGTACTACTAATTAATTGTAAGTTTTTTATATTTATAATTATTTGTAAAAAAATAAATGATTTGATTAAATTTCTATACAAATTTAAATATAATTAATTAAAATTTATAAAAATTAAATTTTTTAATTTAAATCATTGATTTACTTTAATAATAAATTAATAACCCAAACTAGTTCGTCATCCATGGACCTCTTATAAAGAGATCCATATTAGAATTTTTCTATACTATTTAGTTATGTTTAAAAAGTTTATAAATATACGTTGTTACATTTTAACATTTTTTAATTTAATCTTTTCCATTAAAGCATTATTATAGGTTTCAGAAAGATTTTAAGATTTTTGAATTAAGTCTCTCAATCCAACTTAATATTATAAATTTTTAGCAGTATTTTAATAATAAAAATTTAATAAATTTTAAATTTTAAGAATTGAATTGCAATTTTTTTAAAATTTAAATCCTTAATTAAAGATTCTCAAATAATATAAGGACATACCGATTAATTAAAAATATATAATCTAGTTTACGATTTACAACACTTGATCAACTTTATAAAACAACAAAATACATATAAGCTAGACTTGTTCTGCAGTAGATTAATTTTTTTATATTCATGATTATATGATTTTATAATAGGTGGTTAGGAGGGATTGTGTTTACTTTAACTCTTTATCTATCTATTATCAATATTATATTATACTGCTCCATTATTCATACCAGGGGTATATATTGATACCATCTAGTATTTGTATTCGTGATTCGATTTGGATTAACTTTGTGGGAAAAAGTTAATTAATGTAAACAATATTAATTATATTAGTTTTAATTGAATTGATTTAATTGATTTTTTATTTAAAAAAATTAAATCTAAAATATTGTGAGTTTAAAGTAATTTAACCTATTAAAAAGAAATAAATAATAAATAAAGATAATAAAAAATAAAAATATCACATTTTATATATCTAAAATAATATTTAATCACATAAAATAAAAAAATGTGTAATAAATTAAAGTTATTATAAATAAAAATAAAAATTTAATAATAAATAAATATATTATATAATATTAATTGATTTGAGTTGAATTAGGTAGTTTTTAAAAATTAAAACTAAAAATTAATCTAATCTAATTTGTATTCAAAAAATCAAATTAAAAATAACTAAATTTATTTAATTTTGATTTAATCTCAATTTTTTAATTTAGTTTAATTTTAATTTGAATTGAATTTCAACACCCCTACCACGCATTTCGCCATTTTATAATAACTGAAAAACAATCATTGTGATTACATTGGCCCTGCACAAACAATTTCTCCTGTCATAATTTAATGTAGTTTTTTTTTAGTATGTGCATATATTTATGAAGTATAGATATGTTGTTTTTAAGGTGTATTTACGTCTCGGACATATGGAGACACATGTATTATATACGTGTCTTATATGTCTGAATATATCTGATTAAAAAATTATTATTTTTAGCTTGAATATGTTTTGGATACTATTTGGACAACGTTTATACATATTTAGAACACAACTTAAATACAACTCATTAACATCTTTTTTTAAAATTAGTTTCCATGACTAAAGTTCAATTAGTAAGCTCGTAACCCACCCAAGCTCAATCACATGACTGATGTCCTAAGTCATTATTTTTACATATTAGTATTTTAAGTTTTATCTTTTTACACATCACTAGTAGGTTTTTAAATTTTATTTTTTCACACATCACTATTTTCATCTGTTCTTTTTATCTCTACTCATACTAAGCTGTCAATTTCATCGTTACCGAAACTTGTTTTATACCACTATTTCTTTTAGTTAATTTTTTTAGATACACATATACTTGTACATAGTTAGTTCTATTAAGAGAAATTAACTTAAGAATTTCTTTCAAAAATGTAAAAAAAAATTATGCTCTATATTTTTTGAGAGAGACTTATTATATAGCAAATATTGACACATATGATATATATTAAAATATTATAAATTTTTAAATTTATAAAAATGATATTAATAAATTATGAATCTTTTTCTTAAATTTTACAATTATATATATATACATAAACAAAATTAACTTTAATTTACTTTAATATATATATATGTCGTATTCGTGTTTTATAATTTTTTAAATTTGATGTATTTTTATACTTTTATCTTGTATTTGTGTTTGTGTTTATACTTTATATATATATATATATATATAATATATATATATATATATATATATATATATAATGATAAACTTGTTCTTTAGCTGCATTTTAGAAATTAAAATCCCTAAAAAAACGTATTACAATACTGTAGTTATTAGTAGTTAATAAAAAATGCTGTAGTTATTAATAAATAACTAAAATGCATTATAAAGTATTTTAATACGTTCTTTTTTTTCAATTTTTAATTTCTAAAATGCAGCTGAAGAAGATAAAGAACAAGTTCATCATTATATATATTAGTACTAGGAAAAAAAAAACTACATTAACATCCCCAGTTTAGCAACTACTATATTTGGTAGCAAGTATATCCTTGCCAACTTTCCAGAAATATATTTTAACAACATCCGCGATATTTGTCTATCATCTATAGTTTCGTCCTCAATGTGTCTTAAATGATTGCACTTGTTCTTCAAATGATGAGATTGGATCACCAGTACCGTGTCTCAACTCAACCCGGTACTCCGTCACAGCGTTATATATACGTGCCGTTAAAGACCACGGAAGAATAAATAACGGAATCAGAATCGGAATCAGAATATTATACATGCCACCGACAGAGGTTCAATTTTTTTTTTTGCATGGTATAATAATAAGGATTTTTCTAACAACATTAACAATACGCACAAAACACTAACACTGTATTTGAATATTGATTTATTAATAAAACGGAATAGGATAAATTAAAATAGATTGAAAAGAAAAAGAGAGGAATGAAATATAATTTTTTTATTTAAAAAATTAATAAAATAATAGAATAAAATTTTATTAATTTTATTTGAAATTATATTATAAATAAACGGAATAAAATTATTATATTGTCAAATACTTATTTTTAACCAAAAAAACTTAGTTTCTCTCATTTTACGTTGATTTTGAGAAAATAAAAGTTGTATTTTTTAGGAGAAGAGAGTGAAAATAATTTTTTATATATTCTTAAAACTCTAAAAAAAATTGTTTTCATTTTTCTCATTCTATTTTTTTTTCTTTTCATTACCTATCAAATGTAAAAGTAACATCAATGATATATTTAATTACCCCCCGTGGATGGGGCCTCCAACAGGTATGACTTTTCAATTTATGGGATGTATTACTATTGATTTCCCTTCGAGTTGGATTATTTGCAACATGATATTATTAGTTGGCCATATTTGCACGCTAGATTGTGAAGATTGGATTGGAATTTTTGTTTTAGAATCAAAATTCATTTCGCCCTTTCCAAATAGACCAAATTAGGAAAGCAAATCTTTGCCCTTCCTTGGTTATATTAATCCCATTTCTCCCTAGGTAATTGCATCTTTTCCCACTGCCACATATGTATTATCGTCACATTATGTGTAGGAACAAGTTGGAGTTGTGATGCTAACCATACTGGTTTCATCCATGGGTAATGCAACGCGGCATGCTCAATAGTTTCCTCCGCATCTTAACAAATAGGGCTAGAAATTATCCTCATTTTACAAAGGTTTTCTCTAACCGGAACAGAGAGTTATGACATCTTTTTAATAAGATTTTAATCTTCTATGGAATAGACATATTCCACAAATGCTTTCAAAACTCAATAGGGGGATTATAGGACATTGTTGGCCTATCTTGTTGGTCTTTCTAAGCATTAGCTCTACCACTTGATATCCGAATTTAACTAAAAATTCTCCAGAGTTTGTATATGGCCATATTAAGTGACCTTCTCCTTAGGTATTTGCAAAGTTTTAATAGCAAGGGTATAGGGAGGATGGCTTTCAATAAGTTTATGTTCCACCCTTTCTGATTTTCATCAAATAAGACATGTAGTTCATATTCTGCTGCCCTGGTTTGGCTTGATGCTACCATTAAGAAGCCGATTGTCATTCTGAAGGAAAATGGATTGTCCATCTCCAATTACCCACCTTTCTATTTTCCTAAGGAATTATTTCCCTTGCAACACACTCTTTCAAGCCCATGATGCATTACTCTTTCTTTTAGCCTGTAGGAAGTCTTTATTTAGAAAATATACACCTTTTATTACTTTGACCTAAAGAGTATTTGGATTCTGCTGCTTGCCGTATTCATTGTGGGAAAATCCAAACCCCCTGATAAATTTGAATGGGAGATGTTTGCTCTTCTCTTTTAATGAAAAGGAATTCTTACATAAACATAAAGCGTATAAATTAGATATATTAAATCAATCAATTATATCATTAATTATAATATATTATAATTATTAATTATTAATTAATTACAATAATTATTTATTAATTAATTATATGATTAATTTAATATACCTAACTTAAATACTGTAAGATTATCCAATAATTTAATGTCTCTAAAAAAAAACCCCTTTAACGCCTACCGTCATACTTGGCAACTCCGAATGCATCTTGGCCCAAATTCGAAAGTGTGTGGCTTTAGAATTTGGACTAGCAAATTGGTTTCATAACACCTATCCTCTTTCCAATGATGATTTGGGCCTAAGATGGGAAAATCTCATTTCCACATCATTGGCGGGAAATCCTCATTTGGCTTCCACGTCGTAACGCTTTAAAGCCCCTTCGAACCGCACATCTTACTTTCTCTCAATCAGACGGCTACAAATACCCCAATCGCCCATAGTGGCTTCAGAATTGGTGCCTGAATCTCTCTCTCTCTCTCTAACACTGTCACGAAACCCTCGATCAGGGAATTTCCATGGCGAGACCCTCGAAGTCGCAGGTCTCTTCCGACGAAGTACTTTCCAACAGTTCGAGTTCGTCGGAGGAGGAGCAGGTCAACCAGCAGATCAATGATGAAGAGGACGAGGAGGAGCTCGAGGCTGTGGCTCGCTCTGCTAGTTCCGACGATGATGAACCTGCCGACGAAAATCCACCGGATTCCGATGAAGATCCTGCTGCCGCCGAAGATGGCGATGAGGAGGAACAGGTAAAATCCATTGTTTACTCTGTTGTTCACACTTGTTTTAATTAGTTACTTTGTTGACCTAGGGTTTCTAGTGTACTTTCATGCATGTTTGGCTATCAAGATTGTATATGGAATTTCAAGTTGAATTTTGTTGACCTGGCTGGAAAATCTGTGAAAATGTGCTTGCTAAAAAAAATTGTACAGAAATGAGAGCCAGTGAGAAACAATTTGGCCACGGATCAACACATTTCTGGTTGGTCATGTTAAAAAAAACTTGCAAGTGAAGTTGGATGGTTGTAATTGGGTACTTGTGTTGAGATGAGGTGATCTTCAACGGCTAATGCTTTGTAGTTGGCATTCTGTCTCCATTGTATCATATTTGAAAGCATATATGCTTTTTCTGTTGGATGAAGAATTTAACTGGAAGCCTAACCTTGTGCTGTCCGACTTCAGGGTGGAGATAATGTTGCTCCTGAGATTAGCAAGCGTGAGAAGGCTAGATTAAGAGAAATGCAGAAAATGAAGAAACAGAAGATTCAGGAGATATTGGATGCACAAAATGCAGCCATTGATGCTGACATGGTACGTGTAATGTAGATATGATGACGCTGCTTATTTATATTATAATCTATTCATATGTTTGATAAGTAAATAATTCAGACCTCCAATGCAGAACAATAGAGGAAAGGGGCGGCTGAAGTATCTCTTACAGCAGACTGAGCTGTTTGCTCATTTTGCAAAAGGTGATCAATCTTCATCTCAGAAGAAGTCAAGGGGAAGGTACATTATTAAGATTCATGCATACTATGCTATGGCAATTCCCCTCTTTTTTTCTTTGTTTTTGATCAGAATTTTATTAGTTTTATGGTCCAGATTACATCATAAATATACTTTCATCTCTTTGAAGTTCTGTTAAAGGTATATGTAAATTTGTTCTATGCCAAGGAAATTGTAGAAACAAACTAACATTAACTAATTGATATACAGACAGAGTTTCTATATGATTAAGTGTTTCATATCACCCAATAGAAGCATTTGTCTTTTTATTTTAACATTACAGCTAAACAATTATTGAAAAGTTTACCTTTCAAAATCAATTTATGTCATTCTTACAATTATTATATGCCATCAACTCTCATTTTAATGTATGAAAAGTGCTAGGAATTGAGTAACTGGTAAGAAGTATAAGAAAAAAAAAACACTGATTATTGATTCTCAATTTCTAGTGCTGGTTCTCTAAGACTAAGTTCGGACAAGCACGAAAGAGTTGTGACTGACTTTGTGCTGTATAAAAGAACTTATCCTGCATTCAATGTTGTCTATTTTAGGGGCCGTCATGCATCCAAAGTGACTGAAGAAGAGGAAGATGAAGAGTACCTAAAAGAAGAAGAAGATGGTGTAGCAAACACACGTCTGGTGACACAACCATCATGTTAGTGTTCTTTCTTTGTGTTTATGTGCTATCTTGCATGGGTTAACAGGACTCTATTTTTAGTGTCTCACATTCTGTAGTTGTGCCACTTTACCCTCCCTTCTCTCTGCCTACAATATGCCTATGCATTATACAGGGCTCTACATTTGCTTTGTTTGACATAACAGATGTTTGTTTTCCTCTCCCTCTCTTCATCTATTTGCGTGGAAAAATATTTGGATATGTGCATTTGCATCATAATGCTGGATAAGGATGCATTAATTGAATAAGCTTTCAGAGCGTATTTAGATATGGCAAACATTTTACGTTGATTTGTATTCTAGTGGTAAAAGACTTGCATTCTGGGTACATTCTGGTTTCTGGATGTTTCACTGGGGCTACATGTGTTCTAGAAATGCATTCAGGAATCTTCCTCTCGTACTTGTGCAGTTGTGCACTCTTCCTTCTGTTTTTTTTAATAAATTGTCTACAGCTAGTCAGTTGACGTCTGATAGATTACTCTTCAAAAAACATCTTTTTGGGGGTTGTTCATCTAGTATGTGGATCTTTCTATTCATAGATAATATTTTTGAACTTTATGATCACTTGAATGTGCATTGCTGGTTTGTTCTTTATAACAGGTATCCAAGGGAAGTTGAGGGATTACCAACTTGCTGGGCTAAACTGGCTTATACGATTGTATGAGAATGGAATAAATGGAATTCTGGCTGATGAAATGGTAGGTGGTTGACTAGATGGTGGGCTTGCAGATATTGAATTAACTTCATGTGAATGCAATTAGTTCATGATGTAATTTGATAAACTGTGTTGATTTAGTGCCCCACCTAGTGGGGTAAGGCTTCGGCCTTAGATGTTGTTGATGAGTTGATTTAGATATGTCATGACAAATAAATGTGATTTGCACAGGGACTTGGTAAAACATTGCAAACTATATCTTTATTGGGCTATTTGCATGAGTTCAGAGGAATCAAAGGCCCTCATATGGTGGTTGCTCCAAAGTCTACCCTTGGAAATTGGATGAATGAGATTCGGCGCTTTTGTCCTGTTCTGCGTGCAATAAAGTTCCTTGGCAATCCTGATGAAAGGGTAAGACCAGCTTTGCTGGATTGAATTATTTTGGCAAAGGTTACAATTGATGCTTGATTTCAACACTTTTCCTAATGGTTTTAAATTGCTGCAGAGACATATAAGAGAGGAATTATTGGTTGCTGGTAAGTTTGATGTTTGTGTTACGAGTTTTGAAATGGCAATCAAGGAGAAGTCTGCTTTGCGTCGATTTAGTTGGCGCTACATAATTATTGATGAAGCCCATCGAATCAAGAATGAGAATTCCCTCCTGTCCAAAACAATGAGGCTCTACAATACAAACTATCGCCTCCTTATTACTGGCACACCACTTCAGGTATGTCTTATTGTATTATGTACAATGGTGAAGTTATCCAAAGGAATGCTATTTTCTCTTCTTTACGCTTATTTAATTTATTGGTCTATTCTAAACATGGAAATGGTGTCATGTCCATTTTCTCAGTTTAATCAAAATTAGTATGATCTCATCTATACTAAGTTTGGTGAATTATCTAATGAAGAAACTGTTTGTAGCGCTGGAGGGTTGGGCTGCATTGTTGAATTTCTAATTCTGTCTATTTTATATGATCTTCATTAGTTATCGTAGGTTAGACCAGTTTTGAATTTTTTACTAATTTCTTTTTTGGGGAGGAGAGACATGGTTTTTGAAGAAACACTGTAGCATCGTTAAATCAATGCATCTGACCCCGCCCAGTGGGATAAGGCTTTTGTTGTTGTTGATGTTATTCTTTTTCTGGGGAGGAGGGATGTGAATAGCTGTATAAATTGCTATTATAGTAAGGAAAGAGTATTCAAATAATAATTAGTTATTCTTCTGGGGCACCTTTATCATATGGTCTGTAACAAATTTTCATTAGAGATGACGCATTGGGCATTATGTGTTTCTACTGAGAATTTTTATGAACAGTCAAATTAAGTTGATTAACCGGAGGGAAAAGTTAGATGGTTTATAACTTAGCATTGGTTAAAGTTTTAGTATTGTTCTATTGTGTTATTGTTGGTTTTTCCTTCTGTCTTGGAGCTTAAATTTCTGAATTATTTGCTTGTCTGGCTTATTTTGAAATTTGAATTGTAATTCCTTTTTTGTTGAATGCATAGCACTAGTCTCACGTATTTACTGCTGTTTGTTATCTCTTCTAATGGCACAGAACAATCTTCATGAACTCTGGTCTCTTCTCAACTTTCTTCTGCCTGAAATTTTTAGTTCTGCTGAAACTTTTGATGAATGGTTTCAAATCTCTGGTGAAAATGACCAACAGGAGGTTGTTCAACAATTACACAAGGTAAAGTATAGAATCTTCTTTTGATAGTTGAAAATATGTAATGTTAATCTGATGCATAATTGACATTTTCATTTTCTGTGTATATTAAGGTCCTACGACCATTTCTCCTTCGAAGGTTGAAGTCAGATGTTGAAAAAGGGTTGCCTCCAAAAAAGGAAACCATTCTTAAAGTAGGCATGTCGCAAATGCAGAAACAGTATTATAGAGCACTACTGCAGAAGGATCTTGAGGTTGTCAATGCTGGTGGAGAACGGAAGCGCCTGCTGAATATAGCTATGCAACTACGTAAATGTTGTAATCATCCATATCTTTTTCAAGGTGCTGAACCTGGTCCTCCTTATACAACAGGAGATCATCTCATTACAAATGCTGGTAAATTCTATTTACATTGAGAGATACTTCAGAAGTTTTTTGTCGGTTGATCAATAAGATCTAAAGATTATTTCATGTTTTAAAAAATTCCATTTCCAGGTAAAATGGTTCTTTTGGATAAGTTACTTCCTAAATTGAAAGAGCGTGATTCTAGGGTCCTTATATTTTCACAGGTTAGTTTTGTCATAACGTGATTATTGTCACTGATAACTGTGAATGTCTTATATTTTGCAACCTGTTTTATTTGTTCTCAATTATTTCTGCCTTTTGAATTTTCTTGTCTTTTTTCTTTCTTTCTTGCTTTCTTTCTTTCTCTTTTTTTTTTTTTTCACCGTGGTTATTATTTTTTAACTTGCGGCTTTTCCCCCAGATGACTAGGCTGCTGGACATACTTGAAGATTATTTAATGTTTCGCGGATATCAATATTGTCGCATAGATGGCAATACTGGTGGAGATGATCGTGATGCTTCAATTGATGCTTTCAACAAACCAGGAAGTGAGAAATTTGTCTTCTTGTTATCAACTCGGGCTGGAGGTCTTGGCATTAACCTTGCTACTGCTGATGTTGTCATTCTGTATGATAGTGACTGGTGAGTATTTCAAACGATTGTGGATGCAGCCATCTGATTTGCATCTGTACCATAGTTATTGTTGATGTTTGGTGGTTTTACAACAGGAACCCACAAGTTGACTTGCAGGCTCAGGATCGTGCTCATAGGATAGGCCAAAAGAAAGAAGTTCAAGTTTTCCGGTTTTGCACTGAGGTTTGCAATTTTATACTTTATTTTATTGTTCAATTCATTATTCACTATGTCTGTATGTGTTAATATCTCATTGCATCTTGGTAATGGTACAGTATACGATTGAGGAGAAAGTCATTGAAAGGGCTTACAAAAAGCTTGCACTTGATGCTCTGGTGATTCAGCAAGGGCGATTGGCTGAGCAGAAGAGTAAGGATTTACAGGATGATTTTCTTGTTTCTTTGCTGCAAGATGTATGGATTCTCTAACATGGTTCTACTGGTTTATATATGCAGCGGTAAATAAAGATGAGTTACTTCAAATGGTTAGATTTGGGGCTGAAATGGTTTTTAGTTCCAAGGATAGTACAATTACAGATGAGGATATTGATAGAATTATTGCTAAAGGAGAGGAGGCAACGGCTGAACTTGATGCCAAGATGAAGAAATTTACTGAAGATGCAATCAAATTTAAGATGGATGACAGTATGTAACTTATGAATATAAGCTCGAGCTTTGAAAACCAAAATGGCTTGATCTTTACTAGTTTTTGGCTCCTGTTGAGAAATTTGATATTGCTTTTGCACTTATCTGCTGTTTATTTGTTTGGAGTTACTAATACTAATATTTTCTTTTTGTAGCTGCTGAGTTGTATGATTTTGATGATGAGAAGGTAAAGATGACATTTTATTTTGTCCTTGACAACTATGATTTGGTTGCTTTGCATCAACCTTTCCTCCCATGCCCCCCTTTCTTATCTGTTTAACTAACATTTAAATATCTTTTTCCTGTATTTAATAAAGGATGAGAACAAATTTGATTTCAAAAAAATTGTGAGTGAAAACTGGATTGAACCACCAAAAAGAGAGCGGAAGCGCAAGTAAGCATTGCCCTTCACATTTTATCCATCCAGATTTATTCAGTATTTTTAATGATATGATATATGCTGATTTTCTTTTTTCGGGTTTCTTATTCGTAGTTACTCAGAGTCTGAATACTTCAAGCAAACAATGCGCCAAGGTGGTCCTACTAAACCAAAAGAGCCCCGTATTCCTAGGATGCCCCAGTTGTGAGCTTCTGGACTTTTTTTTTTCTTTTTAACATAATGCTTCTGTTACGATTGTGTTTTTTGTTCTTCTGCCTGCAGGCATGATTTTCAGTTTTTCAACACACAAAGGCTGAGCGAGCTGTATGAAAAGGAAGTGCGCTATCTCATGGTAGGTGTAGGTAAAATGAATTATTTATGTATTTTTTTGGTTTAGTTCAACAAATAGGTATTGTTTAGTGCTTATTATTTTATAAAATTTCAGCAAACACATCAGAAGAATCAGATAAAAGACTCTATAGATGTTGATGAACCCGAAGGTACATGAGTACTCTCCAGATTATAGTTTTTTATTCTTTTCCCTTTCTACATGTATATTGTTAATTTTAAAAATCGTGATGTATTGGATGTTTAGAGTTGGGAGATCCACTGACTGCTGAAGAGTTGGAAGAAAAGGAACGTCTGCTAGAGGAGGTGAGCAAATTTTTTATTTTATTTTTATAAAAATAAACTAGCCTTTCATATGGGCCTTTTTTTATTTTATTTTTGCTATTTGGTTAATATAGGGATTTTCATCATGGAGCCGGAGGGATTTTAATACTTTCATTAGGGCCTGTGAAAAGTATGGCCGAAATGATATAAAAAGTATTGCTTCTGAGATGGAAGGAAAAACCGAGGAGGAAGTTGAAAGATATGCAAAGGTCTTCAAAGAAAGATACAAGGAATTAAATGGTATGTAATAGCCAATGTGACCATGAAACAGTCTTTTGTAGTCCTTTTGAGCATGGAATCAAAATACTTAGCCGAATCCAAATGAGTGTTTATATCTGTAAGTTTGCAGTAATTGTTTTCAATAAAATCAATTTGCTTGTTTCATTATTGCTGTGTTGAGTTAAAATGCAGCACATTTCTGTATTGGTTCGTTTTATTATGCATGTTAGTGTGTTGATTTATCAACTGTAGCTGGAAATTAGTTTCTCATTAAAATGTTGAGGGTCTGTCTAATTTGTGCACTTTGAATCATTGTCTGCAGATTATGATAGAATTATTAAAAACATTGAGAGGGGGGAGGCTAGAATTTCTCGGAAAGATGAGATTATGAAAGCTATTGGGAAGAAGTTGGACCGCTACAAGAATCCGTGGCTAGAGTTGAAGATACAGTATGGGCAAAACAAAGGGAAGTTATACAATGAAGAATGTGACAGATTCATGGTACGGTTTTTTTTTTTTCTTTTTTTGGTTTTTTTTTCATGTCCAGCTCTGCTGGTCTTCCCTAGTTTTTTAACACCCAAGATTTTTTAACTTTACTATAAAATTTGCAGATATGCATGGTTCACAAACTTGGCTATGGGAACTGGGATGAGTTGAAGGCAGCATTTCGAACATCACCCTTGTTTCGTTTTGATTGGTTTGTCAAGTCTCGCACAACACAGGAGCTTGCAAGGAGGTGTGACACCCTCATTCGGCTGGTAGAAAAGGAAAACCAAGAATATGATGAGAGAGAGAGACAAGCTCGGAAAGAGAAGAAACTTGCCAAGGTTAGTTTCTCCTCCTGTTTACCCAAAATATTTTTGGGTTTCTTATATTACATTAATAATTTAATAGATGAATTGTTCTCGTACTCAAATTTGACAAATCTTTCAGAACATGACCCCATCAAAGCGTGCCTTGGCAAGACAAACAGAGAGTACATCTTCTTTAAAGAAGCGCAAGCAGTTAACTATGGATGATTATGCAACGGTATGCATCCTTGCTGTGTATTATATTCCTTCCTGATTACATGGAAGTTGCTTGCTGCGTTTTTACTGAAGCAGATCATACTATATTGGCAGGGGAAGAGGAGAAAATAAATGGACATATGCTCTAAATTACTTAGGGGAAGAAAGGGGTGGATTAGGATTTAAAAGATTTGGTGATTTTGATGTGGCCCAGTTGACATGACAAATGGTCAGGTTTGCCTTCCAAAGTCCGTGCTACCAACTCCCTTTTTTTTATTTGTGTAGGAAACAAATATAGAGAAGATTATGCAGAAATCGGACGTTGAAAGTGTGTAAATCTATAAACAAATCCTTTAGATTTTCTCAGCTAGTTTAATGAATGTATGTGTAATTTTAACTTTACACTGTCTTGAAGTAGACATGCATTAGGCTAGTGTTCTGAAATCCGGATTGGTCAACGAACTTGTAAGGGGAGACCTCAAGGTTTTGATGTCTAATTGAGGTTGTTACATATAGTGATAGATATATCATGTTAAATAATTATAAAAGTAAAATTATGTAGACATATATATATATATATGACATGGTTGCAATTTCAACTGAGACCAGGGTGACATGAATGTGAAAATAATGGACTTCCATCACTGCCCATAAGTAATAGAGACTGAATTTGTTGATAAAACAATCACCATTACATTTGAAAAACAAACCAATGATGTTTTATAATTTGGTTAATTGGTTTACATGACTAAATCAATGGAAAACAAAAGTTCCTGGCAGCTTCATTTGTTCTTGTAAAGATGTTTCCTAGGACTCCATAGGATCAAAACCGACATATCCATCCATCAAATAAATAAATTATTTATAACAGCCGTTGATTGGGGGTCCTGCATAAACAGTTGATCAATATATATATAAGAATAAAAACATAATAAACAAATAAAATAAGTTTAACGGGCTCAATTCTGGAATTTATGATTTCGTAGACCAGTTCAGATTGGCTTATTTTAGAAGTTTGGAGGTTTGATATAACTGACCGGTCGGACCAAGAAAATCGGCAACCTGTCATTTGACATTCCAGCATTCAACCGTCATTTGACATTCGAGCATTCGACCTTCATTTGACATTCGAGCATTCGACCTTAGTCGTGTTCGTTTTGCTTGTTCTTCGATTAATTGTTGATAGAACAAGTCTATATATTGTTGCTTGTGCTTCTGCTTATTCTTGAACTAGTAGTCTATAAAACTCGGAAATGAGGCGTGGATCCTTCTAACACTACTAATAAAATTTCAGGTTTGGTGGTTCAGTTTGTTTTCTAATCTCAAAGTCAGCTCTAGTAGTGAATCCCAAAAAAAAAAGTTCTAGTATTGTAGTAAGTGAACTAGTTCAATTTTTTCTTTACTTCACATTTTTATTCCTTTTTTTTTTGTTGTTTTCTGGGTTTTGGTCTCCCACCCTGTGTTTTCACACTTTGCATGTGGAGCTAATCCCCGCTTGAGCTTCTAATACATGACCTTTGTTATAAGGTGTTTCTAGTGTAATTTAAATCTTTACACGACAGGTAAAGTTTGCTCACATCTATTTGAAAGCCTCTAAAGCGTGTGTTTATTGGCATATTTATTCAAATTATATTGGTTAGTGTAACGTCATTGAGACAATTCAATGAAATATTAGATTATTTCAACTTGGCACTGCCATTTCATGCTTGAATTTGTGGAAGTTAAATAAATGTATATTACTACTGATTTATTGAAAGAAACTACGCCTCTTTCCGTTGAAACTAGGAACCCAAACTGGTTTTCTTAAACCCCAAATGAAGCAGTGGAGTCGAAAGTAAAACTCCATCAATTATCAGGACTTAGGATTATGTAGAGGCCCAATAAGACAAGGGAGATGTGGTAGTCCACTTATCCTTCCAACATTGTGCGAACTTGAATGTGTTCACTTGTTTCCTTTCTAAATAAACGATCTATTAAAACAATCAGCATATTAATCATGACCTATATATACTTAATACAATTCAACTTACGTCTGCATACACACGTTCGTCTTTGCATGTGCAAGAGATAGACGAGTCACGTGAAAAATAATGATATAATCAACTTTTTTTTGTATAAACCGAAAACATGAGACTCAGACATACAATAGATACTGTACGGGTATAACATGTGACAGCAATGACACCCACACCGAATCTACTAAGCTCCCCCCATTGTACAAGCAAATAATGAGGGGCCAAAAATTAGACGTTTTGCTGCTCTCTGCATGCAACATGAACCTAGAAATCGTTAGTATATAGAATAGGATGTTGAATTCACATTCTGCAGCATGATTACATTTAAATATACCCCAATCCACATTAACTTCCCCCTAGCCCCCAACCCCAACCCCAACCCCAACCACTACTTTGTTTTCTTTCTTCTTTTTTTTCAACTGTTGTACTGTTTCCTTCACATGATGACTAACTACCAGAATGATGTGGGAGAACAGTCAAAGTTGGATCCAAGACTCTTATTCCCTGGATAGACATGAAAACCAACACAATAAAGGATATGACCCCATCTGCAAATTTCTCTCATGTGACTCAATCATACACCTCTTTACTAGAAGATGAACAGCAAACTGAATCAGTGTTCTGGTGTCTGTTCACTCATTTGTAGCATCAAAGCTACCCATGGCATTTGCTCTCTTCTTTTCTCTCCAATTCTCACCCCATACTTTTGCTTCTGCCACTGCACGTTCTCTGTCCAAGTCACGGTTCCTTGGAGTCTCTCTAGCTCTTCCAGTATTTACAGGGCTGTCTCTCTGAGACTCCTGTCTTTCTACATCATCCAATCCCCATTTTCTCCCTGATCCACCACTAGAGACACTCCTGCCTAACTCTGTCCCAGCGCTTGGATCCCTACCATCTCTCTTCCTAAAATCAGGTGAGTTTCTGTGGGTGGAAGGGGAGCCAAGGCGTCCACGGTCCGGGCTATCCACACCATCTGTCATGCCCCTTCTGTCATCCCTGCTCCTAGGAGTTGATGGACCAACCCTGTTAGACTGACTGGCTGCATTTGGGTCATATGTTTGGGAGGCCAGATATGTGAGAGCAGTCACAACATCCCCAATAAGAGGCCTTGTAGCAGCTTGTTCCTGCAAACACATTGCTGCAACTGCAAGTGCTTGGTACAGTCCTCGCATTGGATAACGGCCTTGAAGTAGAGGGTCAGCCATTTTGGGGAACTTCCTACGGTCTTTAAAAAGAGGTCGTGCCTACAAAGTTCCACGCCCCAAAGATATGAGGACAAATGGTGGTAAATTTATTTCATGTTAATTTAGAAGCTGATCAAAATATTAACATTCAAACCAATTTCCATGATGTATGACTAATGGTTTAGAAGCTAATACAAGGATGACCAGTTGAGGTACACTTACCCATGCAACAAGATTATGCTCTCCATGCGCACGTGTATTATCAATAGCCTTGCGCCCAGTAATAAGTTCAAGGAAGACAACTCCAAAACTGTAGACGTCGGACTTCAGAGTTAGTTGACCAGTCATAGCATACTCTGGGGCACAATAACCATATGTTCCCATTACACGTGTGGATACATGAGTCTTGTCACCAACTGGACCAAGTTTTGCCAGCCCAAAATCTGATAACTTGGGATGATAACCCTCATCAAGGAGGATGTTGGATGATTTTAAGTCTCTATATATCACAGGGGGGTTTGCCTTGTCATGCAAATATTCCAATCCCTTCGCTGCACCAGCCGCTATTTTCATCCTGGTGTTCCAGTCCAGAGGCTCCTTGTCAGGAGGAAGATCTAGAAAGAGATTCAGAATCAGAAATTTCTCCAGTGTATAGGCAGGCTGAAATCTTATATGGGTTAATTTCTACTAATAATATACAACTGTGAAATCAGTGTCATACTGTTTGAAACAACATACTTCCAAACAATTCTGAAATGCACGATCACCATAATTATACTTCATGATTCATCAGTTAGGTCAATGAAAAAATCCTTTAAAATGTTATTTGGTTTATTAAGTTCTACATTAATGTTATTGATCCCAATCCGTTTTGTATTGAATCCTTTCCCTAACAATGCTTGGATTCAGCTTCCTACTGTCAATTGATTACACACTGCTCAAGACTTAGTAGCATAAAGCATAGCTAATGATGTGTAGCCCCAGAATTTTGCAAGTGGTGCCTGCAGTAACAGTATACTTTTATGATCTATTCTTTATGGAGTATACAATAAACAGACATCAACATTTGGTGAACCTGTCCTTGGCTAGCCAAACTACCTAGCCAGCTGTGGATGTACGACAGAATACTTAGCTTCATATGGGAAGATACAAACATGGACAGCCCTGAAAGTATCAAGCTCAGCAGCTTTAAGCAGTAAAATTTCAGCAGGGCAGGGAGCGGTTTGATAGGTACCTAATTAACCAAGAGAATAAACTGAATATTCTTTGTATTAATATGAAACTCAGGTCTGATATCAAGGTAATAACAGAACCTGTATTACAATGAAAAAAGAAGTCTAGGCACTTCGAGAAGCCTAGGGTCTCCCAATTCCCAGCCTAAATCCAGCCTCCCCCACTATTCTCTTTCCTATCTTTTATAACTGACCTCACCCCATTCCCACGTTCCTTTCAGCCCCAATCGTGCAAGTTAGTTATTTTCTCCCTCCTCTCTCTCTTGGTTTTGATCCCCTACACCGCACCTCTTCTTTTTCCTCTCATAGACCTTAGTGGCTCTATCAACTCTCCCCCCTCAAAACTCTCCTTGCCCTCAAGGAGGAACCCAGGGAAGTGTTCCCTGAGGTCATCCACCAGCTCCCAAGAATTCTCAAACTCGGGTAAACCTTGCCATTTGACCAAGACCTCAACTTCTTCCCGGCTGTTCCTGCGTGTAGCTCGAGCTTCTTCTGGTTGGGCTTTTAATTCCCATTCTTCATCCATAAAGGAAGGTAAAGGCTGGCTGAAAGTAGTAGGTGCAATGGACTTTTTCAACAGGGAAGCATGAAAAACAGGATGCACCTTGCTCTCTTCGGGTAGCTTCAACTGATAGGCAACTGGGCTGATTTTCTTCACAATTTCATAGGGACCGTAATACCTGGGGCTCAATTTCTGATTCACTCGTTTAGCTAAGCTTTTGAGCTTATACGGCTGAATTTTCAAGTACACCATGTCCCCCACCTCATACTCCACTTCTCTTCTATGTTTATTGGCCTGAACTCTCATTCTGTTTTGTGCTTTCAGCAACTGCTCTCTCATTTCTTCTAGCATGTGATTCCTCTGGGCAGTTAACCTATTAACCTCCTCTACTGAAGATAAAGTCACATCTCCCTTAATTAAAACAGGAGGGTCCCTTCCATATACAGCTTGGAAAGGAGTTGTTTTAATGGCTGAATGATAATTGGTATTGTACCAATATTCTGCCCAATTGAGCCATTTTGGCCACTGCCGCGGTTTTGCCCCTGTAAGACACCTCAAATAAGCCTCCAAACACCTGTTCACTACTTTGGTTTGTCCATCCGACTGTGGGTGATAAGCACTGCTGAATTTCAGCTTTGTTCCAGCTTGCTTAAATAGCTCAGTCCAAAAGGAACTAAGGAAAACTCGGTCCCGGTCTGAAACTATTGAGGAAGGGAACCCATGGAGACGAACTATCTCCTTTGTTGAAAACGTGTAAATATCTTTTATATATCTTTTATATATCTTTTGTATTTATGTAGTTTCCTTGTATAGGCTAATCAGATCATAACCCTAATCCTTGTATTTATTATTATAGCTCTATATATACAGCTCTCCGTCGTGTAGTTGAAGCACGCGGTTTTCTCATATGTCTCTCTTCTCTTTCTCTCTTTTAACATGGTATCTAGAGCCTAAAGAGAGGCAACCCTAGAAACACACACCGGTGGGTCCACCCTCCGGTGAAAATTTTCCCGACCAACCGTGTTTCCCTTCCGGTTTGCCGACCTTTCTCTCGTCTTGCCGTGACGTCTTTCCGGCACTCTTTTCTCCACGTTCGCCGCATGCTGCCGCCGCCGTCGCCGCCGTTCGCCGCCCTCTTTCCGGCCGCCGACCACACAGTTGGCACCGCCTCCCCTCCGACCGGCCAGACCCCGAAGCCCAGCCCCAACGCCGCCCTCACGCGCCGCCTGTCTCCGCTGCTGCCCAGCCACCGCGCGGGCTGTTTTCCGGCGCGTCCGGCCGCCCCTCCGGCCGCCGTTCCTCTCGTTTGACTCGTCTCGGCTTCCTCTACGCCGATCTGCCCTCAGATCCGTGTTTTCTTGCATTGGAGTTTTCAGGTATCTTGTATTTTCCTTTTTTGCCCCTTATCTTCTGACCTATGGCAAGTTCTACCTCTCCAGATGGTTCTAAAGATCATCCCAAGGCTGAGCCTCCTGTTTTCACAAGTTACCTCCATACCCCTCTCTCTGCTGATAAATTAGATGGCAGCAATTATGATACATGGGCTTCAGACATCAAGTTATGGCTTGAAAGTCAAGGCTATGAAGACCACCTCACCATAGACTTACCTCCATAACTGCGGAGGAACAACCCCGTGGAAGAAGATTGATAAACAATTGTGCGTTGTAATCAAGTCCACCATTCACTCCTCTCTCAAGCGGATCTTCCGTGCGCATGACCACTTGTGCTTCACTTTGGGACCAAGCCAAGGTTCTTTACACTAATGACACTCGGCGATTATATGGGGTTTGCCACACCTCATGAGTCTTATTGCTCCTCGTCAGTTTGATGGACCTATGTCTGCTTACTTGGGTAAGGTTCATGGTGCTCTGCATGATTTCAATGAGTTGCTACCTCCTGCTGCTACCCCTGCGCAAGAACTCGAGCAACGTAGCACCTTTTTCATGCTCATGGCCTTGTATGGGTTACCTCCGGAATATTCGCTGTCGTGATCAGATTTTGGGTTCGCCTTCTTGTTCCCACTCTATCCTCAGCTTGGTCCTCTTTGCTTCGGGTCCCAACGAAGCAACCCTCTGGTTCTGTCCTCGCTCCGGCCCCAGTTGATACTTCTGCCCTCGTCTCCCACAGTGCCAATCGTGGTCGTTCTCGTCCTGGCACCTCGGGTAGACCTCGTCCGAAAGTGTACATTCAGTAACAGGTTGGGTCATACTGAGGATCGTTGTTGGACCAAAAATGGCCGTCCTCCACGGGCCGCCCATATTGCCCGAGCCACTTGTCACGATTTACCCGAGTCCTCTGCTCCACCGAGGCCCCATCTCCGTGACTATGCAGATTTTACGAAATGGTTTGAGCAACAACAGGCTTCTACCTCTCTTGCATCATTTGCACACACCGGTAATACGTTTGCTTGTCTCTCTCAATCCCCACCATTAGGTCCTTGGGTACTTGACTCGGTGCTTCGACCATATCTCTGGTAATAAACGTCTTTTCTCCAAATTCTCTAACTCGGCTATTTACCTATAATTACTTTAGCAAATGGTTCCCAAACACAACCCGAAGGGATTGGCACTTGTCCATCCCTCCTTTCTCTGTCTCTGTTGATTCTGTTCTTTATGTTCTGGTTGTCCTTTTAATTTACTTTCTATTAGTCGTTTGACCCGTTCTTTAGATTGTCGCATTAGTTTCACTAAAGACTCTGTCATTTTGCAGGACCGGAGTTCGGGACGGATGATTGGCGCCGGATGTGAGTCTAATGGCCTTTACCAGCTCTCTGCCACCTCTCGTGTGTGCTCTGTTATCGATTCCCCTCTTACCATCCATGCTCAGTTGGGTCATCCTAGTCTTGCCAAGCTACAGCATATGGTGCCAACCTTTTCTAAGTTATCTACTTTACCTTGTGAGTCGTGTCAACTAGGGAAACACACACGTAGTTCGTTTCCCGATCGAGTGTGTCGTCGAGCTGCGTCTCCTTTTGCTTTAGTTCATTCTGACATTTGGGGTCCTAGTCGTATTGCCTCTACTTTTGGGTCAAAATACTTTGTTACTTTCATAGATGACTATTCTCGATGTACTTGGTTATTTTTAATGAAGAATAGATCAGAGTTGTTTTCAATTTTTCAGACTTTTTATAATGAAATCAAAACTCAGTTTGGTGTTCCGATTCGTATTTTGCGTAGTGACAATGCCCGTGAATTTTTGTCTCACAATTTTCAAACTTTTATGGCATCTCATGGCGTTCTTCACCAAACATCCACATGCTTATACCCCTCAACAAAATGGGGTTCTTTGACATAAAAATAGACATCTTATAGAAACAACTCGGACCCTTTTATACCATGGTCATGTTCCCTTTCGTTTTTGGGGCGTGCGGTTCTCACTTTGCTTGCTATTTGATTAATCGCATGCCTGTTCTTCTCGATAACCGGGTCCCCATTCTGTTTTGTTCCCCCACCTACCCCTCCACTCTCTTCCGCCTCGTGTCTTCGGGTCGACATGTTTTGTCCATAATATCACTCCCGGGTCTTGACAAACGTCTCGCCCGCTCCATCAAATGTGTTTTCTTGGTTACCATCGGTCTCAAAGGGTTATCGGTGTTTTCACCCACTCTTAAGCGTTATCTAGTCTCTGCCGATGTCACATTCTTCGAGTCCTGTTCCGTTCTTTGAGTCTCCGACCCTGCCTCCTCCACCCATCACCGAGGTCCTTCCTATTTTTCCTCCTCTTGTCCCTGTTGACCCCGCTCCATCACCACCTTCTCCTATTGGTGCCCCGGTCCCTACTACGGCACTCTCCCGGGTTTATAGTCGTCGGCCACGCCCACCACCACTAACATCATCACCATCCGCGATTGTAGAGATTCTTGAAGCTCCTTTGGCCTCTCATCCCAGGCACCACCTCCTTTACCGGCCTCCCAGACTTTGCCTCCTGCGTCCGACCTTCCCATTGCTCTTCGAAAAGGTATTAGATCCACTCGTAACCCTTCTCCTCACTATATTAATCTCGGTTACCATCGCCTTTCTTTATTGCATTATGCTTGCCTTTCCACTTTGTCTTCGTGTCTATTCCTAAATCTCTAGGTGAAGCATTATCTCATCCCGGATGGCGACAAGCAATGATTGATGAAATGTGTGCACTTCGAGCGAGTGGTACTTGGGCACTTGTTCCTCTTCCTCCTGGGAAATCATTGTTGGTTCTTGCCGGTGGATTTATACGGTCAAGGTTGGCCCTGATGGCACTCTTGATCGCCTAAAGGCTCGTTTGGTGGCAAAGGGGTATACCCAGATCTTTGGTTTGGATTATGGCGACACTTTTTCCCCAGTGGCGAAGATGGCTTCTGTTCGCCTTTTTCTGTCTATGGCTGCTATTCGCCATTGGTCCCTTCATCAGCTGGATATCAAGAATGCTTTTCTTCATGGTGATCTGGAAGAAGAAGTCTACATGGAGCAACCTCCAGGGTTTGTTGCTCAGGGGGAGTCTTCTGGCCTCGTGTGTCGTCTACACAAGTCCCTAGTATGGTCTCAAACAATCTCCCGGGCTTGGTTTGGTCGATTCAAGATCTTGTTGTGCAGGCGAGTTTGGTATGACTCGTAGTGAGGCCGACCACTCTGTCTTCTATCGCCATACACCCGAGGTCAGATCTATTTGATTGTGTATGTGGACGACATTGTTATCACCGGCAGTGATCACCAAGGTATAACTCAGATAAAACAGCATCTCTGTCATCACTTTCAGACCAAAGATCTTGGCAAACTTCGTTATTTCTTGGGAATTGAAGTGGCACAATCTAAGGATGGTATAGTAATCTCACAAAGGAAGTATGCTATGGACATTCTTGAGGAAACAGGACTACTAAATGCAAAGTCGGTTGACACCCCTATGGATCCCAATATTAGACTTTTACCGGATCAGGGGGAGCCATTTTCAGACCAAGGAAGATATAGACGATTGGTTGGAAAACTTAACTATCTTACTGTTACCCGTCCAGATATCTCCTTTGCGGTGAGTGTGGTGAGCCAATTTCTAAACTCACCTTGTGAAGGGCATTGGGATGCAGTGATTCGTATTCTCAGATATATTAAGGGAGCTCCAGGAAAAGGCCTTGTCTATGAAGACAAAGGACACACTCAGATTGTAGGGTACTCGAGATGCTGATTGGGCAGGTTCTCCTATCGATAGGAGATCAACTTCGGTTATTGTGTATCCATTGGGGGTAATCGATTTCCTGGAAAAGTAAGAAACAAAATGTAGTTGCAAGATCAAGTCTTAGAAGCGAGAATATCGAGCCATGGCCTCGGCTACTTGCGAACTCATTTGGTTAAAACAGAACTTCTTAAAGAACTTCAATTTGGAAACGTTATGCAAATGACTCTTATTTGTGATAATCAAGTTGCCTTGCATATCGCTTCCAATCCAAGATTTCATGAGAGGACCAAACACATTGAGATAGTGTCACTTTATCGGAGAAAAGATTTTGTCTGGAGACATCACCACTAGCTTCGTCAATTCAAATGATCAACGCGGATGTTTTCACTAAGTCTTTGAGAGGTCCTCGAATAAACTATATTTGTAACAAGCTTGGTACATATGACTTATATGCTCCAGCTTGAGGGGGAGTGTTGAAAACGTGTAAATATCTTTTATATATCTTTTATATATCTTTTGTATTTATGTAGTTTCCTTGTATAGGCTAATCAGATCATAACCCTAATCCTTGTATTTATTATTATAGCTCTATATATACAGCTCTCCGTCGTGTAGTTGAAGCACGCGGTTTTCTCATATGTCTCTCTTCTCTTTCTCTCTTTTAACATCCTTGATGAATGATGCTGCTATGTCCTTGGCCGTGAATGGATGGCTTAATGGAATGAAATGGGCATATTTGGTTAGACGATCCACCACCACCATAATCGTATCCAACCCATAAGCTCTTGGCAGATCCCCCATAAAGTCCATTGAGATATCTGACCAAACCTGAGTAGGAATGGGCGAGGCTGCAATAAACCCCTTGGGCTCAAAGTTTGATATTTATTCCTTTGACACACCTCACAAGCTTGCACATACCGCTGAATGCTCTTCTTCATGCCTTCCCAGAATACCCATCCGGAAATCCTCTTGTAGGTTCTAAGGAACCCTGAATGCCCCCCTATTGCTGAATCATGAAACTCCTTGAGGATTGTGTAAATCCTTGGAGAATCCTTAGGAATCACCATCCACCCTTTATAGAACAACCTCCCTTTTTCATTTGGTACCCTGGATGTGAATCCGAATTACCCAATAAGTCTTGGACAATTCCCTTCAATTTCGAATCTTCCTGTACCTCCTCTTCTAACCCTTCCCATGCTTGGACAGTGAATGGTAGTGAGAATCCAGCATTGCATTTGCCTTGATAAAGCATCGGCTGCCTTGTTTTCCTTTCTGGTTTGTATTTAATTTCAAAATCAAACCCTAACAGTTTGGAAACCCATTTCTGCTTGCTCCTCACCCATGAGCCTCATTACGCAAGGAATCTCGGACTTTTCGATCGGTGTGCACCTTGAAATGTCTCGCCCAACGAGATAGTGCCTCCATTTACGGGATTGGTAGGACAATTGCCATGAGTTCCCTTTCATACACTGACTTCCTCTGGCCTCTCGACAAGGTTTGACTCATGTAAGCCACGGGTTTGCCTTCTTGCATAAGGACTGCCCCTATGCCTTTTCCTGATGCATCCGTCTCTAACACAAATGTTTTCTCAAAGTCGGGGCTGCCAATACGGGTAAGGTAGTCATGGCTTGCTTGAGTTGTTCAAATGCAGTTTGTGCTTCACTGTCCCACTTGAAATTGTCCTTCTTGAGCTGCGTGTCAGTGGCCAAGCAATTTTTCCATAGTTTCTCACAAACCTCCGGTAATAGCCCGTCAAACCTAAGAATCCCCTTAGTCCTTTCACATCATGTAGGAGTGGGCCATTGTAACATATCTTTAACTTTATTAGGGTCAGCTGAAACTCCTCTGCACGAAATCAAATGTCCCAGTATTCAAGTTGTCCTTGGCCAAAGGTGCACTTCTTCTTATTAGCAAACACCTATTGTCCCTAAGCACTTGTAACACTAGCTTCGGTGCTCCTTATGACTTCCTCATCACGGCTGTAAACTAAAACATCATCGAAGAAAACAAGGGCAAACTTCCTCAAATAGGGCCTTAGGACTCGGTTCATAAGTGCTTGAAAAGTTGAAGGGGCATTAGTAAGGCCGAAAGGCATAACCATATATTCATAATGCCCTTCATGAGTCCTAAAAGCTGTTTTGGGATATCTTCATCTCTCATGCGAATTTGATGATATCCCGATTTCAAGTCGATTTGGAAAAGATGACTTGCACCCCCTAGCTCATCTAATAGCTCATCAATTCTTGGAATTGGAAATTTATCGTATCGTTACTCTTTTTAAAGCCCTATAATCAGTGCAAAACCTCCATCCTCCATCTTTTTCTTAACTAAAATAACAGGGCTAGAAAAGGGGCTAGTACTAGGCCTAATGATGCCTGCTTGTAACATTTCCCTCACGATCTTTTCTATCTCATTTTTCTGGTAATAGGGATACCTGTATGGCCGTACATTAGGAATCTGAGCTCCTTCCTTCAAGGTAATGGCATGATCTTGTTCTCTCCTAGGGGGTAACCCCTTGGGTTCCTGGAATACATCAGTGAAGGCTCCCAAAATGTCCTCCATGTTTGCTGCTGGAATCGGAGAATGCTCATCCTCCTTATAGAGTGGGTGATACTCTACATAAAATCCTGTTCCTTCATCTTGCAGGGCTTTGATCATGGTCTTCCAGGAAGCATAGGTTTTGCAGAGGGATGGATCTCCTCTTAAAATCACCTTGCTGTCCCCTTCCTCCATTTAATAATCAGGTTCCTGAAATTGGCCTCAATATCCCCCAAACTAGCTAGCCAATCCATACCCAATACCACCTCCGTGCCTCCTAGATCCATCATGAAAAAATTCTGTTCAAACTCCACCCCTTGCACCGTGAATTTCACCCTTTTACACACCCCTTTATTTCTCACCTTCTCCCCTGAGCCAACCTCCACCGTATACTCTGGAGTATCCTTCACTACCAGTTTCAGTTCCCTTGCTAGCTCCTTAGAGATAAAATTGCTGGTTGCTCCTGAATCTACTAAGACCAACACTGGCCTCTCCTCAATCTTGCCCCAAATTTTAAAGGACTGATTGGAGGTTAGGCCCTCTTTACTCCTTAAAGACAGTTGGAGTGTTTTGGCCTCTAATTCAAGCTCCTCTTCTTCCTCTGACTCCTCCCCTGCCTCATCCTCATCACCTCCTTCCCACAACACTAGCTGGAAATGCTTGAATTTACACACATGCTCCTTTCCCCATTTTTCCCCACACTTGAAACAGAGGCCCTTCCTGCTCCTCTCCTCAAGCTCGCTTGACTGAGCTTCCTCCTCGCAAGCAAAATTCTTCTCTCCTTTGGGCTCCTCGGCTGATTTGGGTTCGTTAGACGCTGGATTACCATAGTTGGGCTTATACCCGAAAGTGTTGGCTCGATTACCCTCCCCCATGGGCCGCGTTTTGGAGCTGTAGGCCCGATCCTTCCAGTTCACCTTCTCCTTCATTGAAGGCCCCCCTTTCTGCAGCGCCCAATTCTTTTCCTCCAACAGCAACGCCCTGTCCATGAGCTCCGACAAGGATCTCGCCTCATACAACTTAAGCTCTGCCTCTGGATTTCCTCCTTGAGACCATTCAGAAAAATACTTTCCAGCATCACCCGCTCCTCCTTCTTCAAAGGTGCGATGAACATCTCAAATTTTTCTCGATATTCCATCACCGATCCGGTCTGCTTGATGCTCAACAAGGGACCCAAAGGGTTTTGGACCAGCCCTGGCTAGAATCGGCGGATAACAGCCCTTTTGAACTCCTCCCAACTCCTCTGCATGGCTTGTTCCTCCCACCATTGGTACCAGTTTAAGGCACGATCCTCCAAAGTCATCACTACCACATCAAGTTTCTCATTCTCCAACACCGACTGTAACTTAAAGAACCTCTCCACCTTCACAATCCATCCATACGCATCATCCCCATTGAACATAGGGATTTCCAGCTTCCTTCCTCCTACTGCGTACATTGGTGTTTGGCTACTCTCCCTACTCACTGATCGTGAGCGTGACCCACCCGACTGACTACCTCCGCCCCCGTCACCCTCTTCACTGTCCGGGGTTCTCCGACGTCGGGTCCGTCCCCTGCGCCTCCGATTTCTTCTTTGGAGAAGTTGTTTAATCTCGTCCATCGCCCTCTCCAATTTTCCAACCCCTCGCTCCAAATTCTCCACTCGTGATTCCATTACGTTGCGCGTGACGACCATTCAAGCTCCAGGATGTGAGCTTTGATACCAAATTGATAGGTACCTAATTAACCAAGAGAATAAACTGAATATTCTTTGTATTAATATGAAACTCAGTGTCTGATATCAAGGTAATAACAGAACCAGTATTACAATGAAAAAGAAGTCTAGGCACTTCGAGAAGCCTAGGGTCTCCCAATTCCCACCTAAATCCACCTCCCCCCACTATTCTCTTTCCTATCTTTTATAATGACCTCACCCCATTCCCACGTTCCTTTCAAATTGATCGTGCAAGTTAGTTATTTTCTCCCTCCTCTCTCTCTTGGTTTTGATCCCCTACACCGCACCTCTTCTTTTTCCTCTCATAGACCTTAGTGGCTCTATCACGGTTCCATGCAATCACCTAATAAATGAGATTACAAGCCATGCTCAAGGTAGGTCAGAGAAACTACCAAATTTAGGAACTATACAAGTTAACTATTCCTCCAAGTCAATTTAAAAATAAAAAATAGAAAGAGGGAGCGGGTAACTTTTTCCCATGATAAGTAAATAAAATAGAGATTTCCAAAGGTTGAAGCAAAAACTTTAATTTCATTTGGAGTTTCATTCTTTTTTTTTTGAGTTTCATTCTTTTTTTTGGGGGGGTTTAAATAAAAAATTATAAGTATCACCATAATTTTAAAGTTGTATGTATAAATAAAATTAATTTTTAATTATGGTAGCAATTGGTGGTGCTGTGGAAGTGGCATGAGAATGTTGTGATGAAAGTGGTGATGGCAGGCTAGCATTGATAGTAACATTCATGATGGTGGTGGAGGCACAATGGCAGTGATGGAGGTAGAGGGACGGAATAATGGCAATGGAGGTGACAGTAGACAGCAGAGAGTGGCAATGGTGGTGGCACTGGCAGAAGCAGCGATGGCGGAAGAGATGGTTGTGAAAGTATCAAGCTAAAGTGACTGGAGTTATTACATGATGTGTTCGTTATAGAGTACAACAACAACAACAAAGTCTTTTCCCATTAAGTGGGGTCGGCTACATGAATCAAACAACGCCATTGTATTCTATCATAAACCATGTCTTCAGAAAGGCGAAAGGATATTTAAATCGAAGTCCTTTTTAATGGTTTTACCTATAATTTTCCTTGGTCTCCCTCTACCTCTAACTATTAAGTTATCCTCCAACTAATCTACTATTCTTAGTTCTTACTGGGGCTTCTAATGATCTTCTCTTCACATGACCAAACCACCTAAAACGAGATTTTACCATCTTTCTCACAGTAAGTGTTATCCCTACTCCCTCTCTAATACATTTATTCCTAATCATATCTTGTCTTGTATGTCCCCTCATCCAATGCAAAATTCTTATCTCTGCAACACTAAGCTTATGCTCTTATTGGCTTTTTACAGCTCAATATTCAGTACCATAAAGCATCGTAGGTCTTATAATTATGCAGTAAAATTTTCCTTTAAACTTGAGAGACACTTTTCTATTACAAATAACTCTTGAAGCACTCCGCCATTTCATCCACCCAACTTGAATCCTATGGTTTACATCTTTCTTCTATTTCTCCCTCATTTTGTATATATGTTCATTATAGAGTACACCTCATTAATTATTGTTTTTTGGAATAAGAATTCTTAGGGTCTTGGTTAAGAATTGTGAAGGGCTTCATTTGTTATTTTTCAATTCCTTGGACTTGTCATTAGGAATTAGAATTCAAATTCTATATGGCATACCAAACAGGACCTAAATGTTTAAAATGGTAGAAATAAAAAATGGTAGGAAATGTAGCTAGCAATAATTTCTAGCATGCAATGCAGTGCCTATGAATGGTGATAACATATGTTTTCTCACAGAGGAATATGAGAGAGAGCTACTCCTCATAACCTCTTGTTAAGGTATCTTCCTGAGATGGGAACCGAGTGATAATTTTCTTGAAGTATTCAGATACCGTTCACTCTACATTTGGTAACAAGTTTTGGACAATCAGGGTAGGCCACCTTGATAATGTACAACAATAACAACCACGCCTTTTCCCACTAGGTGGGGTAGGCCATCTTTTTTAATCGTTTCACCTATAATCTTTATTGGTCTTCCTCTACTTCTAGCTATTGGGCTATTCTCCACTTGATATACTCTTCTTACAGGAGCTTCTAAGGGTCTTCTCATTACATGTCCAAACCACCTAAGGCGAGATTCTCCCATCTTTTTCACAATAAGTGTTACCTCTACTTTCTCTCTCATGCATTCATTCCTAATCCTATCTTGTCTTGTATGGCTACACATCCAGCGCAACATTCTCATCTTCGCGACACTAATTTTATGCTCTTGTTGGCTTTTTATCGCTCAACATTTAGTACCATACAATATCGCGGGCCTTATAGTTGTGCGGTAAAATTTACCTTTAAGCTTGAGAGGCACTTTTCTATCACAAATAACTCCTGAAGGACTCCTCCATTTCATTCATCCAGCTTGAATCCTATGGTTTACATCTCCCTCTATCTCTACGTCATTTTGTATGATAGATCCAAAATACCTAAACTGTGTGACTTGTGGTATGGTATGATCTCCAATTTTCACCGCTAAGCTAGCATTAACACGTCTCTTACTGAACTTACATTCCATATACTCCGTCTTACTCTTGCTTAGACGAAAGCCATGTTTTTCCAAAGTTCGTCTCCATAGCTCTAGGTTTCCATTTGTTTCCTCTCTCGACTCTCCAACTAAGACTATATCATCTGCAAAAAACATGCATTGTCACACCGACTCTTGGATATGCGCAGTAAACACATCCAAGACCAAGGTAAAAAGATATGGACTTAAAGTTGACCCTTGGTGCAGTCCTATAGTAATAAGAAAATCTTTTGTGACCCCACCCTATGTTCTCACCCTAGTTTTAGTCCCATCATACATATCTTGGATTACTCGAATATAGGCGATACGAACTCCTTTCTTCTCCAAAACCTTCCACAAGACCTCTCTCGGTACCCTACCATAAGTTTTTTCCAAATCAATGAAAATCATGTGTAGGTCTTTTTACTTTCTCTTATACCTCTCCATTACTCTTCGTAGAAGATAGATTGCTTCTATAGTTGACCTCCCAGGTATAAAACCAAATTGATTGCCTCCTTGATAATGTACATTCAACAAAATCTTAGATTATGATTATTATTATTTTTTGTTTTGGGGATAAATATGATAAAAGATTTTTTATTAAATGCTTCTAGATCAGTATTTTATTCAAACATAAAAAAACCTCAAGTCAACCACCAATTGCTGTTACTAAGGAAAGGAAAAAAGAATAAACTTTGCAAGGAACCAGAGGATTGTCTAGGTAAATTAATCTTGTGATTCTTTTGGGCAAGGGAGACAAAAGTAAAATTGTATCCAAGAACACAAGGAAATGGATACATCAGCAGCTATAAATAATCTTTTAATCTTGTCCTTAACCAGTTGGGAACTTATTCGAGCCAAAAATGGTCACTAAATTACCATGTATAATATCCAAGGCTTTTCTAATTACTACCGTAAAGATTGATTGAATGACTAATAAAATTGACAACACAGAAAATAAATACCATCCTAAATTATCTAATGCTGCTAGTCCAGTATAATTAAATCCTAAAAGCAAGTTCACCACTACCATCATTGAACCAAATTCAACAAAATTTCTTTACTACCACTGTTCCACTTCACAGTTTAAGCCTGTGCCTCTAACTATTAGAACTAGCACCACTACTATATCAATTCCGCATCAACAATCTGGTTCTGGAAAGAGAGCCATTCATCCAACATTTTTGCTTGGAAACGAAAAAAGCCATTAGAGCAAAGAGTCTAAATGGTTTTCCTACTTCAATAACCATCTATTCGTAAGCTTTTGCTGATTAGAAACAAACAAATTATCTGTATTTAGCTGAAAGCATGCTAACAGTCATCCTATGCACACCTGCACATCCCATGAAGCTAGAAAGGTAGACCAAAATGAAAGTCGACACTGTGATAATGAATGATGACACAGATTATTCAGAAAACTTCAAAAACGCTTTGATACCATATAGGATAATGAATTCCCAGAACCCTCAAACTCAATTAAACCCAACAGTGTATAACTAGCTAAACTTCTTATTGTCTTAGTATAAAAGAAAATTAGTCCTATTTACTATTTCTAAATCAGGTGCATGAAAAAGATAAAGGTAAATCATGGACATTCAAACATGTATGAAAATATCATGATCAAGCACCAGCAGGCATGCAGGAAATATCCTCCTCCTCCCCTTTTACCTAATAAATTAGATCATCAAACAAGTAATATTCTCCTTGTTTGAGATCAACCACCTCTATCTACCACCTAGCAATTAAACTTCCACTATAGGTTATTTTCCAAAAACACCAAATAGCTACTCCAATATATCTGGCAGCTGGGTATGCACAAGAACATCGTAGGTTTTAAATGCTATAACCATTGCCACGTAGTTTTGGAAAATAATGAACATCAGTCATTCTCTGTTAATTGGTTTTCTATCTCACCACCTAATGAAACAAAATGAAAAAGGCAGAAATCCAAAAGAAATGGCCAGTCCTTACTCAATAGTCATAAATCGATCCTCCTCATTGTTCAACTTCCTAGCCTACTGATACATGGCGTTCTCATGGATGGTAATAATGAGACATCACAAAATAATAAGAGAATCATATAATATAAAATTGAGTTTGGTATGTTTAACAGGTTTCAACAACTGTCAACCTACATCATGATTTTGTGAACCCACCCATCAACAATATTTCCATCTGTCACAAGTATAAAAGTATCTATAATAGTTGCACTCTCAAAAGTATTCATCTTACTCGTTGAATCCTAGATGCCCAGCTAATCTTATGATAACAATCAAGTCCATCCATTTGAACAATGCAACATCATGTAAACAAGCCAAAATTATTAAACAGTATAAAGTGTAAACAACTAAATTGAATAACATCTACCATCCAATAGTTCAAAGTAACCATTGAAAACCTGAGATCTATTTTCATGGAAAATTTCTATTATTTAATGGGAACATATGATGGTTATTCAAAGATTATATGATCTCCTGGGACTCACAACACACTTTGACTAGCTGAAGGAGAAAATAAATTGATTTGTAAGAAGAGAAAAATGTGACAGATTCACATTTTTTTTAATGCCTCTTGAACAGTATATTTCACCCTTTGAAGTTTGAACTGCATGTTAATATTCTTATTTTTTTCTCCCTGTTGTCATGTCAAATACAAATTTTCCCATTTTTTTAGAAAGGACATGGTCAAAGCATACAAACATAATTCTTTAGTTTGATAACAGTGAATTTAACCATAGAATCCATTCAACAGAGAATCCTATACTTTCCTTCTTCACTTGTTGCCTTTTAATCCCATAAGTTATAACTTTCCTTCGACATTTAATAGATTATAAAAATTGAATTAACATGAAATTTTATATTCTATAGTTCTTTAATACGAAAGCACAATAATTCAGGAAGTAAAGGTTTCAGTTAAAAAGGAATGCAATCTGACCATGTAAGTGATCCTCCAAAGACCCCAACGGCATAAATTCATAAACAAGCAGCCGTTGATCACCATCAGCGCAATAACCAATTAAGTTCACAAGATTTGGGTGATGTAAGAGGCTAAGCATGAGAACCTCCACCAAAAACTCTCGATTTCCTTGAAGGCCATTTCGGTCAAGCTGTTTTACAGCAACTACCTGCAAAGACAATGATTTCATCCACAAAGATAAGAGGGCCAGGCAGAGTTACAGTACAGAGCAATAATCAAATGAAAATTGATGATGGATAGATAAATTTTCCAAACCCAAAATGAAAAGTGAAAAAATGACAGATCCTTTTCATATGAAAGGCATTAGGCTGAGCTTCAGTATATGGTAAATCCAAAATATTCGTAGCAGCAATCACAACTTACTTGTCCTGTGCTCTCGAGGCGACCTTTGTAAACACGTCCAAAGCCTCCTTCTCCTAATAAACATTCTGGCCTAAAATTCTTTGTAGCAGCTGCAAGCTCTCGGAATGTAAATGTTTGTGCAGCAATGTGAGCTGTTGGTCCATCCTTTGGAACTGGTGTCTCCTTCTTAGGATCTGAGCCACTTTGTGATTTTGATTTATCTACATGAATAATTAAAGGTAAGTAGGAGAGAAAGCAATGAAAAACATCTTGGAGAAAATGGAGAATAAAAATATGTAGAGAAGGTGATGCCACGATGTTGATGCTGCAAATCATTATGCATTCGCAAAAGGAGTAATAAAACATAATACTTAAAAACAGCATGAGAACCATAGGCTGGTTTATTGTTAATTGTAAAGTACACCAGCAACTATCTTTGAATTAAACCACTCAATGACAAGGTTTTCATTGTAAAATCATATAACAAATCCCATTATTAGTTAGAAGGTTATTCAAGTAGTTTTAATAATCCCAATTGTTCAATAGCACAAATAGCAGGCCTGGATTGTAAAGTATTTGAGTATCTATCTAAACAAACTCAACGTTTGACTAGATAAGACATTCTATATTTTTTTATAGAGGTACAAATCATCGTGGTTGAAGTTATATAATTATCTACAATATCGAACACTTCAGTAAAAATGCAGCTATTGGACCCTGCATCTGCCTTGCATCCCAGAATTGAGAAAAAAAAAAACATTATCAAACAATGTGATATACTTGTCATATCGGGAGCCAAGGGCAGATCTCCAACGATGTTACTAGTACCTTTTAATAAGAACGAAATTCAACAAACTAGAGTTAAAACATATCCACTACCCATCAAATCACTTCACTATCTGTAGCAGCGGAAGCACAAACTCAGATGAACCAGATCAAAGTAACCAACAACTTGGATGAAAAAACATGGTCACAAAAACCAACAAAACGCGCAGAAGAAGCAAAATTCAACACAATTGAAGGCTGCCAAGCCAGTAATCAAAGAGGGCAGAAGCAGATAATGAAAGAAAGTTGCAAAATTTGGTGCCTGACCTGAGCTAACCCTGCTGGGGTGGTGAGATTGAGGAACTGAAGCTTCTTTGAAAGACTCTTTCTTGGCCACTTCCTTCACCCCACTACTGTCCTCGTTGGATGATCCAAAACAAGGAAAACACCCACCCATATCAAAATCCAAAGCAAATCAAAGCCACCCCTCACAAAACCCACCAAGGAATTGCTCTCATAACAAACCCTTCAAAGCCTCACAGCTTCAACAACACTGTCACAGACCCTTCTAAGAAAATCACCCAACAAGCCACTGCCTTTTTTTTTCTCTCTCTTTCTCTCTAAAGCTCACCGTGGATGTGTTTTTGAAGAGGATCTTCATCGGCCATTGAAGGGAAAGATCGAGACCAACATGCCGGAGAAGTAGATCAACCAATCGAAGAAACTGCTGTGATAAATGGAAGACAAGGTAAAGCAAGAAAAATAAAATAGATAAAAAAAAGGCAATAAAATAAAATAAAATTTAAAAAATAATACAAGAATTTTAAAGCTGGAATTTTGAAGTTGAAATCAATAATTTAAGATGAATTATTAGGTCATTCATGTGGTAATTACTGATTAGGGAACACAATTGCGTTACACAATCTCTATTACGGCTAATTTTTAAGTGGATATGATTGATCATAAATATTTAAATTATTATTTAATATATATAAAATAATAAAAATTATCATAAAATTATATTAATTATTAAAAATAATTTTATATGTATTAAATAATAATTTAAATGTTTAAATGATGATATGTTAAACTGTACCTATTTAAGAATTTCTTCTTAATTATGAGGTTGCCATTGTTTTTCCAAGTGGCTATGAAGTTTCACCCTTGCAACTCTCAATAATTACAAAACATGTATGTAGTTTAATAATCATCATCGCGGTCGGGAAGTGGGTCCCGCCCCCTAGGATGTGTGAAGGACATTCTTAACACATGTTTAAATTTTATATATAAAACTCCTACAATGGTTACCAAGTCGGGTGAATATATAACCCACATTGTGTGCCATTTGATGATAGGAAAAGATGGATCAATTGGTGAAGGTTGATCCACCCACTATTGCAGATTGCACAATAGAACTTTTACTAGTCAGAGAAATATTATTTACATAATTTGTTCTATCTAGCTGCATCATCTTATATAAAAATAATGTTTAAATAAATTATATAAATAGCATTAGTTATATATCAATAATTTCGTATAATTTGTATTAGATTTAATTATGGGGGTATTATTATTATAACTTTATTATGGCTATAGAATATAATATTTTAGCTTTTATTTAATATTAAATAGTATATGTTATTTTTTTTGGTACAGTAGAAAAAATAAAAGAAAAACTAAGCATGAATAAACGCCGTGTCTAAGCTATCAGCAAGAATAAAACTCCCTAAACCAGCAGGAGGGGAGCTCCAATCGAAGAGCCTATCATTCGCATTGGCACCTAATTTCGCAAGGAAATCATCACAAGAGTTTGCTTCACGGAGAGAATGATTTAGATAAACCTGCCAGTCATTCTTCAGCATACTATGAATATAAAAAATAAAATAGTATATGTTAATTGAGATCAAGATATAAACCTCATGATTCCCGTATTCTATATATATATATATAAATTAGGCTACTTAAATGCAAAGTGTTTCAATTTTTTTTTTTGGTAATTTGATTTGAAGCAGAGCAATTTGCGTTTTTGTTTTGGTTCACCTTCTCTCTCTCTGTCTCTGTCCTTTTCTTTCCGTTTTCCAAATCCTTACCAGTTGTTGACTAGTTCTCAAGGTTTGAAACGCTTCATGGTGTACATGAACGTGGCTATAGGGTGCTAACTTATGCTCACAATATTAATTAAGAAATGGAGAGTTTTATAGGAACTTTCTTATTCACTCCTTTTCCTTTTGTTACCATGAGTGGGTCACCTTTTTTTTTTTTTTGGGCTACAATACATTTCTTTTTCTTTCCTTTTGCCTCCCATGATTCTTTTCATGGTATATCTTTTTTTGTTTTATTGACAATTTGTCATCCTTTTACGCGTATTGCATTATTCAATTTGCATTACGAGTTCACACGTGAATCCCAGTGTTGTTTACTAAACATAGCTGTGAATTTCACAAACAGGACTACTAACTTCTCTTCTTTTGCCATATATAAAACAAAGCATCTTATATATATGAATAAATATTGATTGATATTTTACTATAAGCAATATTATTTATACATAATTTCCCATGTTCTAATATACATTCTCTCTAATTTTTTTCCCCAAATAGGCACATATGTAAAAATGATGTAAAAATATGATATACAAATATCTTTTTCCTTGTACTATCCATGAGAAATCGTATTATATCCGATCAGGTTAACAACAATTTATCACAATACTAATAAAATTATGTTTATAGTTTCAGAAAATATCAAATGAATAATAACTACCACTTAATATTACTTTTTTTTGGGGGGGGGGGTGTGGAACAAGTTATGTTGGCCTAAACATGCAGCAGGAATGGGGTTTCATGATTTGCACCATTTTAATCTGGCCATGCTAGCCAAGCAGGGTTGGAAATTATTGCATAATCAGGATTCTATTGTGGCTAGAATTTTGAGGGCTCGTTACTACCCAAGTGGGAACTTTTTGAATGCACATATTGGAGCGAATCCTTCCTTTACATGGCGCAGTTTAATGGAAGGCAGGAAAATTTTAAAGTTGGGCACATTATGGAGAGTGGGTGATGGACATAGCATTAACATTATTCAGTTTACAGGAACAGGACAATACTAATGCAAAGGTTCATAAAATTGTGCAAGTGACTAGTAAGGATCCTCGTCAATGGAATGAAGCCTCATTACAAGAATTATTTGCTCCTGAGATTGTTAGTAGAATTAAATCCATCCCATTAAGTCACGATATGCCTCCTGATACCCCCAATTTGGTTTTTTTGACCAAAAGGGATCTTTTTTCTGTGAAAAGTGCTTACAAAGTGGTCTGGCAGCAGTGTATTAAGACCAGAACTGAGAATAATGTGCAGGGGTACCATAAGTATAATGATCTGGTTATTTTTGCAGCTTGATGGAATCGTTTGTGGAAGTTAAAAATTCAGCCAAAGCTCAAGGCTTTCCTTTGGAGAATTTGCAGAGCTATTATTCCCACAAAGGAGAGATTGATGGCAAAGGGAGTTAATGCAGTGGGTGGTTGTTATCCGTGTGGTTCTTAGGTAGAATCATTAGCACATATTCTTTTTTTTTTTCTTCCCTGCAGTATCTCACAATACTGACTAGCTCTGAAGAGAGTAACCGCTTCAAATTGTATTTTTCTATACATATAAGACAAAAAATCGAATTCTCGATCCCATGTTTAAAGTCTCTAAGCACAGTTACCACTTAGACCAATAGTACGTTGATTAGCACCTATTCTATTTGAGTGCCCATATTCCTCAAATGCATTATTTGCTGCCAATGGTAGCATTATCTTGCAAGACGGTCAGGAGCAGGATTGGTTGAAACGTGTTTGTGGCTGTCTGCAAAAATTGAGCTCAGAGCGCCTTGAAGAGTTGGTACAAGTTTGGTATAATATTTGGTTGACAAGGAATTCAGTACGTTGCAGCCGTCCCACGAAGTTGACCAAGCTGCTTTAATTTACTTGTCCTCTTATAAGCAGGCTTTAGGTGCTGAAATTGGTGAGGGAGTTCACAGCCCAATTCTTTCACACTGGGCCAAGCCATCTCAGCCCAAGTACAAGCTTATTGTGGATGCTTCTTTTTTTTGTGGAGGCTAAGGTAACAGGAATTGGTACAGTTGTTCGTGATTTCATGGCAGGCAAGTCCCAGCAGATCCATGGCTGTTCTGATGCTCATCGTGGAGAATTGCTTGTTGCGAGGGATGGATTGCTATTTTCCTGGGAGATGGGTTTCCGCAATATCCATTTGGAGGGCGATGCTAAGAATGTGTTTTATTTCATCATGAAGGCAGAGACGATTTATCTCTATTATGAGGGATATTTTTTCTTTTGCTTCTTATTAGTTTCATTGTTTTAATTGTAATTTTATTCCTAGAACTTGTAATAGGGTGGTGGATTCTTTGGCTCATTTCGCTAGAGACCACGAGTCAAGTGTGTTCGCCTCCTTTTATTGTTCTTTTATTTTGTGACGGTGCTTCTAATTTATAAAGCGCATCTTTTACATCAAGAAAAAATGTTACCTTTTTTTTTTTAATGACAGAACATATGTTTGACTTAGTATTACTTTAATTATTTGGCCACAATCATAATTGTACAAGATCATTTGAAAATTAGAATGCTGTTATAGAAAATTTATTTTTCCTAGTGAAAATAAAGAGTGTAATATTTTTTTTAGAGCAATAGCATATTTATCCTCATGAGAATAAAGTGTAATATTCTTTTTAGAGCATGCAGTAACATATTTTTTTAAAGACAATAAAATATGATATAATGAGGAAGTCCCTTTTTTTCATTAAAAAAAAAGTCCTTTTGTAAAATTTTCTTTAGACATAAAGATGCAAACCCTAAACATTAAAATAACATTATAGCACAGAAATTTTATTTGAACAAATAATTCTCACCAAATCATCAAAAAACATACCTGATTCATAGATAAAGAAGTCATTGTCATGAGATGTAGAAATCTAATAAACAAATCAATTTCTTTCCCTTAGCTTTATCTTAGAGTTACAACAGCCTTAGATGAAATTGAGCATATGTTTCAAGAGATAACTAATTTATATGCATCGATATTTAATTTGATATGTTCATTAAATATCAAATGAATAAATAAGATTTATTTGTTATTAATTAGTTAATATCAATCAATAAACTAAATTAATTACTATTATGCCAATAAATCTTAATGATATAACTTAATTGCCATAATTTCATCATATATTGATTCCACAATATTAGAATCATACTAGGTAATGATCCCGCAAATATCAGATCATTATCCAACACTTTTGTTATTTATATTTATATACCTTTTTTAATCTACGATCAAAAGGAAATAAAAATAGAAGACTAGAGAAATCTGAAATTCATGACTTGCTAGCTCGTAATATATATATATATAGAAGTTCGTTGGTTTGAAATTTATAAAGTATAAATACATGTATTTAATTATCGCAATATAACTTAATGTGGGATTGCATATTGAAGGCCATTTCATATGAACCAAACAAATATCATAATCATTATTATGATTGAACACTTTCTTGGAGCTATAACATGTCGCTTTAGTTAGTTGGGGTGCTGATTATGGAGACACATATATTTAGCAAACTGCACAAAGTTTTCTTTCAATTCAATTGTTTTATTGAGATTGAAAATAGATGGGTTAGCCGTCATCTTAATTAGTAAATGGTTTGGAATATTGTTAATAAAAGAAAGCTTCATTTTCCTACACGAATTTGCATTTCATTCTCGTGTACGTAGTTATTCCGAAACTAGCTATCTCCCCTACTTTTTTTATTTTTAAAAACAAAGCCATGTTTTATTTTCAATCAAAACAATGTAATGAAGTTAAGTTTAGCAAAGCGACTGTACTAGAGAATGACTCATAATTGTAAATACTTATAGAAATGAAAAAGGATAGTTCAACTTGAATAAAACATATATATTTTATTCAAAATAGAACAATTTTAATTCAAGCTAAATTGAAATATTTTTTTCCAATATAAAAAAAAATATTTCGTGAGAACTTTAGGTGCTCTAAACCCAAATTCTGTAAGAAGCAATTGAGCATCACCTTGTTGTAAGAAATATATAAGAAATTGTGTGGAAAGTGTTTGCTGGCTTGCTCAAAGAATATTATCCATCTGTCGTCTTCAAAATAATGATTAAAAATAAAATTTGAGGAATCAATTCCATATACTTAGAATAATAATTTTCTCTTCTATTGGAGACTTGCACACCTTAAAAATATATTTTTGCAAACGACTAACTATAACTAATTGATGCACAATAAACACAGTTAAAAATAAAGATACAATAAAGAGCAAAAATACAGAAAAGAAAAACATGAGATAAAGCTCACATGATTTATGTGGCAGCCAAAGGAAGAAATGAGATGATCAATGCCTCAATAAATCAAACAAACAACAAATAAAGCCTTAAGCCCAAGACCTTGCCGACATGTCTGTTGACTACTATTTTAAGGTCAAAATTTTGCAAATTTTGCTTTCTTTTTTCAATAAATGATGTAGATTACATATATCATAATGTAAATCCAATTCCTTTTTCCGTTTTGGTAAGTAAATACAATTCTATTTTGACTAAACATGGGTACTATATAGCTAATTAGTGCTCATAAAAAGTATGTAAGAAAATACAAGGAGACAAATGTGAGAAAAAAAAAAGGAAAAAAATAAATTTAAAATCGTTGACCTTGAATTATTTCAAATGTTGACGGTGGAAAGTCAGTATCTAATTTGAGATTCTCTATATCTTTACTAAGTAAGCCTTCTGTGTTCGTGCCCGAAATCAATTACTTAATCTGTTTATGTGGGCAGATCTTGCAAGGGAATAGGAAATTAATCTAGAGTTGTTAAGTATATTGTGGAAAATTAGTAATTTGTGTAAGTAATCTAATGGCCTTATATAAGTGAGTTTTTTCGTGACACAATTTTTATGTCAATGACATATTTCTTGTTATAAGTAATTATAGACTTCATTATTTGGAGTAAACTAATATTGGAGTATGATTTTTCTAAGGTGTGACTAGCTTTGTAATTACATAAACAAAGTAAGTCTATTACATAGTGTAAATTGTGTGGCTAAAAGTAAAATGAAATATACAGTAACAAATGAATTGTTTGTGACAAATTTTATGTTGATTTGTGTTTGTGTTGCTTACATTTGATTTATATATTGGATGAAGAATGTTTACTTATTTATCTGCAAATAGGATTTGGTAGAACACAAATTAGAATCTATGTTCTATTTAATTGTGAATATTGTGTTTCTCATAGATGATGTGCAATATTAACATAGTTAAGAGTATAATTAAAATGTAGTTAGTGTCAATTACATTAGTTTGTTGAACAAGGATATTGGTTTATTAGTTAATTATTTCTATTGTTTTTTATATGTCCTATGATTGGTTTAGTGCACATATTTTTTACTATTATGTAAAATCTTAATTTGTGAAAAAAATTTCTTTCTTCTCTATCATGTTTTTTAACATATAATTCTGCTAGTTCCTTTCTAGTATTTTATACAAAATAATAATTATATAAAAATGTGAAAAAATATGTTCAAAACTGAAAATTTTTATTATTTGGTAATTATAAAAAAAAGGTTAAGTCAAATACGTAAATAAAATGTTTATGCGAATAACAATAGTTTATTATCATTTTTTTTAATTGAGTGATACCGTGACGGTTCTAGATCGCCGTCCATTCTCTTATTATTAAACATGTGGCATGTGATAGGTTGTGATCATTCAGCATTTCCCCAATTGAAATGTGTCATTTTAATAGAATTTTCTCGGTTTCCCATCAGAATAATGCCAAATAGGAATTTCAATGATACTTAATTTTTTTTTTTTTAGAATTTAGTACTCAAGGTGAGTTGTAAAGTATGTCATTAGTTATTAATTATTTTAAAACATTTTATTATAAATTTAACATTTAATAAATACTTAACAACTCACATTGAACATCAAATTCATTAAGATACTATATGAATTTTCAGGCCAAATAATAAGTTCTTATTATTATTGATTAAATTATTTAATTACTCAAATAAAAATATATTAAATATACTTTTAGATTTTAAGATATTAAACATATTTTTACTTTTTATTTAATAATTTTCACTTTTCATTCCTTAACATGTGTTATTAGAACGCATAAGAGCACATGTTAACAAAACGCATTTATATTTTTTATTTTGGTTATAGCCTAGCATCATTCATTAGCAAGACTTATGTAGAGTTAGAGTTAGATCAAAGTGTGACACTTAGTGATAGCCTTCAGTAAAAAAAATTGTGTTTTAACTAACAATTATAACTTTTGACTTAGTGATAAACACTCAATCCAACAATTGGTATCCGAGCCAAGGTCACAAGTTCGATTCCTAGAAGGCATGGACCTAGGTGGGTTGTAGTGAGATCGAATTGGAAGTTTGATTCTTGAAAAATCACAGATTGTGATAGATGTGTGCTAAGAGGGCGATTGTTAATTGGTTGTGGGCCAACATTGATCTAGCATGAGGGGATTGTTAATTGGTTGTGGGTCAATGGGCCAACATCCTACCTTGCAAGGATCAAGTGGGATTGGAGTTTGATCGAATCATAATGCTTGCTAATTAATCTAAGTAGGGGTTATTCATGAATTGAATCCAATAATGTATCCTAACATGAAGCTAATTAGACTATATTTAGGTTCTTAAAATTTGATTTGTTGTATTTTTGGGTCAAACTCGGGTCACATTTTGAGTTGTTTTGGCCCCGACTCGGTGTCACATAATGCTTGAAAACTTATATTTTTTTATTGGAAATTAGTGATAAATTATAAGACTTTTTAAAAAAATTTAATACCATTTTCATAACATAATAATATTTTATATTGATATAATGTGTTTCATAATATATATTGTAAAATATTCTTTAGTTTTAGTTTCTTACTATTAGACTCAATGTATTTAATTAACAGTTAGTTAGTTAAAATGTCAGTTAATTAGTTGAACTATTTTTTGTTATGTTAGTTATCTTACAGCTACAGATACTTGTAATATATACCTTGTAGAGCTCAGCTCATTCAACTCAATTCAGTGAAATGCAAATTCATTTTACCATCTTTTCTCTGGTTCTGTAATCTCAATATGGTATCAGAGAAAATTATCTCTTATACTCTTCTTTCATTTTCTTTCTTTTAGTTCTTCTATTGGAGTTCTGGTTTTTCTGCATCAATGGCGAATGATGAAGCCAATAACCCTCTCTTTCTTCATCCCTCTGATCATCCAGGGATTGTTCTTGTAACCCAGCCCTTGACTGGTGATAACTTCAACTCATCGAGTAAATCCATGGAATTAGCTCTCAGTGCCAAAAACAAGCTTTGCTATGTTGATGGCTCTTTCCCTCAACCTGATGGCAATGATCCTCAGCTCCTCATTTCTTGGAAACGAAATGATAGTATCGTTTGTTCTTGGCTTCTGAATTCAGTGTCCAAGGACATCATTCCTAGCATCATCAATGGTGCATCTGCAGCTATCATGTGGTTTGATCTAAAAGATCGATTTCAACAAAGTAATGGACCTCGCACTTACCAAGTCAAGAAGCAGTTGGGTAGTGTGTCTCAAGGTTCCCTTACTGTTACTCAGTACTTCTCCAAATTGAAGTCTCTTTGGGAAGAATTTCAGGAATTCAAGCCTGTGTGCAATTGTATTTGTAGTGGTGCAAGACCTCTACTTGAGTTCCTTCAAAATGAGTATGTTCTTTTGTTTTTTATGGGACTCAATGATAGTTTTTCACATGTTAGAGGTCAGATCTTGCTCATGGACCCTCAACCTCCGATCTCTAAGGTTTTCTCCATGGTTCTACAAGATGAGAAACAAAAGGAATTAGGGATTTCTGTATCAGAATCCTCTTATTCTCAAGTGACATTTGTAGTGAAAGGTTTTCAGCCAAGACAGCAATAAAGATCCTCTTATGGTAAAAAGGATAGACCTATTTGTACTCATTGTGGCTTGATTGGACATACTATGGATCATTGCTACAAGATTCATGGTTATCCACCAAACTACAAATTCAAGAACTCCAATCCTGGAACATCTCAGACTGTGCATCATGTTTCTGGCCCTGCTGAGACTCCTTCTTCCAGTCTTGGTTTATCTGCTGATCATTGCAAGATGCTGCTCTCTATGCTGTCTGCACAGCTAGCACAAGCTACAAATCCAAAGGCTGAATATCCTGCTATTGATCAGAATTCAGGTCTTGTTCTTTCTGTTGTATCTAGTAATAAATCTAATTTTTCTTTTTCCCACAAATCTTGGATTCTAGACTCAGGTGCTACATGTCATATCACTTGTTCACTTGATCAATTTATTTCTTACAACAAAGTTTCTAATTCCTTTGTTACTTTGCCAAATAAAGAACTTGTTCCTGTCATGTCCATTGGTTCTGTGTTGTTAAATTCTGATATTACTTTGCATGATGTATTGTATATTCCATCTTTTAATGTCAATCTTTTATTTGTCAATGCTTTGTTGGCTTCCTCAAACATAGCTATTGTCTTTCAGTCTAACACTTTCTTCATGCAGGATCTCAGCAAATTGAAGATGATTGGCAAGGGTGAATTGCTGTAAGGACTTTATGTCTACACACCTCACCCTTCCTCACCTACAGTTTCTAATAGCATGCATAAGAAATGTATACCTCATTTTACTTGTAATTCTGTTTCTGTTTCCAATATTGTCTCTGCACACAATTTATGGCATAGTAGGCTAGGACATTTGTCAAATAAATGTTTACAATTTCTCAATAAAAAGTTTGATTTACACATCCCTGATTCTCAATTTGTGCATAGTTGTTCTATTTGTCCTATGTCAAAACAGAAAAGACTTCCTTTCCAATCTTTTAATCACATGTCCCATTCAGCTTTTGAACTTGTGCACTGTGATATATGGGGGCCTTATCATGCTCCTACACATGATAACAAGAGATATTTCCTTATAATAGTGGATGATCATACTAGATTCACCTGGATATACTTGTTGAAATCCAAATCTGATGCCACATCTTGCATAAAATAATTTTTTGCTTTAGTGGAAACACAGTTTCATTTGACTATCAAGTAGATCAGGACAGACAATGCAAAAGAATTGGTTTTGACATAATTATTGGCTGAAAAAGGTACCTTGCATCAGTTTAGCTGTGTTGAAAGACCACAACAAAACTCTGTGGCTGAGAGGAAACACCAGCATTTATTGAATGTGGCTCGAGCACTCTACTTCCAAGCTAGGCTTCCTATTACTTTTTGGGGAGAGTGTATAAAAACTGCAGCTTTCCTCATCAATAGAACACCTACACCACTTCTCAAGGAAAAGTCTCCTTATGAAATATTGTTCCAGCAAGTACCAGATTACTCCAATCTCAAATCTTTTGGATGTCTTGCCTATGCTTCAACTTTACCTTCTACAAGAAACAAGTTCACACCTCAAGCAATTCCTACTATTTTTGTGGGATATCCTACTGGATACAAGGGATACAAGCTATATGATCTCACTGCCAGGACATTCATCATTTTTAGAGATGTGGTGTTCCATGAAGGAGTGTTTCCTTTCCACACAATCCATCCTCCAAATGCTGTAATAGACAATTTTCCTGATTTTGTCCTGCCTAGATCTTTACCTGATCACACCCCTCAATCCAATTCCTAATCTGATGTCCCACTAAATACCACAACCATCATACCTGAACCTACCTTACCTTTCACAAATGATCTTGAACCTGACATTTCAAATAACCCTGAACCTGATATTCCAAACTTGCCACCTGAATCACCACCTCAAAACCAATTACCTGATCACTCCAACTTACTTACCAGAAGATCAACTAGATCAACCAGACCTCCTTCTTGTCTACAGCAGTATCAATGTAATCATGTCATTACTTATCCCATCTCCAACCATCTGTCTTACCAAAAACTCACTTCTTCTTATCATGCCTTCATAAATCAGGTTTCTGAATTCTATGAATCTCAATTTTATCACCAAGCAGTTAAGTTTCCTGAGTGAGAACTTGCTATGAAGGAGGAGCTTACTGCAATGGAGGCTAATAATACATGGTCTCTTGTCCCTCTACCCCATGGCAAGCACACAATTGGATGTAGGTGGGTCTATAAAGTCAAGACCAAACCCGATGGACCAGTTGACAGATTGAAGCCTCGATTAGTAGCTAAGGGCTATACACAGCAGGCAGGTGTTGATTTCAAGGACATTTTTTCTCCAGTGGCTAAATTGACCGCTGTGAGAGTACTTCTATCCCTTGCAGCCATCAAGAATTGGCATCTATTGCAACTTGATGTGAATAATGTCTTCTTGAATGGGGATCTTTTTGAAGAAGTTTATATGGACTTACCTCTAGGATACAAAGTTAAGGGGGAGGGTCTTGTATGCAGATTGAACAAATCCATTTATGGTCTAAGGCAAGCTTCACGCCAATGGTTCCACAAGTTTTCTACTGCCATTGTTCAGTCAGGATTCACACAATCCAAGTTTGATTATAGCCTTTTCACTGCTGGCTCAGGAAACACCTTTGTCGTCTTATTAGTCTATGTCGATGATATAATAATATCTGGTCCAAATGCTTCAGTCATTCAGCAAGTACAACAGAAAATACAGCAGCTATTCAAGCTGAAAGTACTTAGCAATTTAAAGTATTTTCTTGGGTTAGAAATTGCACGATCCAAGCAAGGCATCTACCTATCTCAAAGAAAATACACTTTGTCCCTCTTACATGATACTGGTTTCTTGGATAGCAAGCCTGTTACTCTTCCCATGGATCCAAACCTGAAACTCGATACTTTGGATGGTGATCCATTGCTTGATTCTGGACAGTATAGAAGGTTGATTGGAAGGCTTCTATACTTAACCATTTCCAGGCCAGATATTAGTTATGCTGTGAACAAGCTGAGTCAGTACATGTCAACTCCAAGGACAGCTCATTTAGATGCAGTCCATCACCTATTACGGTATCTCAAGTCCACTCCTGGTACAGGACTTTTGTTCTCAGCAACTTCTACCTTGTCCTTAAAGGCATATGCAGACTCTGATTGGGGCAATTGCCTTGACACTCGAAGGTCCACAACTGGCCATTGTGTATTCTTGGGAGATTCTCTCACATCTTGGAAGTCCAAGAAGCAACATGTGGTCTCACGATCCTCAGCAGAAGCTGAGTACAGGGCACTTGCAAGTGCTGCCAGTGAGGTGCAGTGGCTCACATCTTTGTTGAAAGACTTTGGCATCACAATTGGTCCAACACTTCTTTTTTGTGATAGCCAATCGGTAATCCATCTTGCTACCAATCCTATATTCCATGAAAGGTCGAAACATATTGAAATCGATTGCCATTTCATTCGAGAAAGGGTTCTCAGTGGAGTCATCCGATTAGTTCATGTTAACTCTGCACATCAGCTCGCGGACATCCTAACTAAACCTGTGACAGCTCCCATTTTCAATGCCTTAATGTCCAAGTTGGGTATCAAGGATATCTACCTTCCAACTTGAGGGGGAGTATTAGACTCAATGTATTTAATTAACAGTTAGTTAGTTAAAATGTCAGTTAGTTAGTTGAACTATTTTCTGTTATGTTAGTTATCTTACAGCTACAGATACTTGTAATATATACCTTGTAGAGCTCAGCTCATTCAACTCAATTCAGTGAAATGCAAATTCATTTTACCATCTTTTCTCTGGTTCTGTAATCTCAATACCTACTACTAAAAATTTATGACTTAACTATGCATAACATTCAAAATTGTACATTTGATATAAATGTTAGGTCACCCTGATTTCGGTCTAATTATTAGTTGGTTTATATGCTCAAGTCAGATTTGAAGTCTAAATAAATGATTCAGTTAACATATTAAATTGGATTTGAGTCATGCTAAACCGTTTTATGATCACCCCTAATTCTAAGTAAAAAAAGTTATACCCTTACTAATAACTAAACTTTTGACCTAATGTTTGATCCAACATATTTGTACCATTACAGAAGTGAAAATAATGAGTTTTAAAATTTAAGTTATAATAAAAAACAATAATAGTTATATATACTTTTAGACGAGGTTTTATATTTTCAGAACATAAAAAAAAAAGTAAATCCATATTCTATAATATTATATTAATATATAAAATATGCTATTTTTTTTACAAAAAACAAAAGGCTAGTTTTGAAACCGACTGGCACTTAAATTTGCCAATAGCAACTAGTACAATTTGAAAATAACATAAACTTAAAAGTTGAAATACCGTTGTCTTATTGTTTTATTGTATTGATAACATGTCGACCTTTATGTTAAAAAAAAAAAAACTGACCTTTATAACTATTTGTAAATTATGAATGAAATTCCACGTTGAACAAGATACATATTTTTTATTTACACAAGGTATGTATTTTACATATAAGAATCTTTACTGTTGACTCAGCTAATTTAAAAACATTCATTAGGTGAAGATATCAATGTTTTGTTGCCTCCTTTATCGATTTATTTTTTTAATTTTATGAATTATGTTGTAACGGACTCAGACAATAATGTAATAACCATCATAATATTTGAAATTCAAAACTAAAACTCAATGTACTTGTTTGCTCTTTGTTTATCACTTAGATAAATACTAGGAACAAACAACAAGTAAAGAGGGAAGGGAAAAAAATATTCTGAGAATTTGATGTTTTTTTGTTGTTGTTTTGTTGAAGAACTTGATGCTATGGAACGTGAAATATTAGATAAAATAAGCCCATATTCAAGGATGACTAACTGGGCTGGGCTTGAGGATCAGAATGTTTTCTAGAATCGCGCTTTAGCTTCAAGGACAACAGCTGAGTTTGTGGTATGATAATGAGAGGTTCGCTCAACTTGATCCAGCTAGGACCAAGAGATAACGTCTTTGTTTTTATCTCTACTATAAAAATGACATCATGTGGTAGGATAAAGTTATTGACAATTCTAAATGTTTATTTATATTCTATATTAACTAATTAAATTTTTATTTTTATTTTAAAATTATGAGTGATTAATGAAGAGTGAGAATATATAATTAAGAGTGACAATAATAACACCACATAAATTAGAAAGCCTAAAATTAAAAACAAATCTAAGGCTCTTTTAGTGAACAAAAATCAGCATCATTCATAAGATGATTACAATAATGCACTCATATATGCACTAGGAAATTGAGTAAAAGCGAAACCATTAAGCTTAATTACTGCAAAGTAAATATATAATTAGCACAAATTTAAAATTTGAAGCTCTTTTATCTTAAGAGCACACACTAAAAATAAATTTTGTTTATTAAACCTGAGTTACATGTGTGCGAACTCTTGCAGTGGAAGGTTTCGAATTTCACTAGCTTCATCTTGTGGCCAGGGCCACACATCAAATACGTGAATGAGGATTAATTCCACATTATTCAAAAGGTGTGAAAACACCTTGTGAGACAATAAAACACATATTATATTTTACTAGATGGGTTGTCATTTAAAAGATGGTAATTTAAGTAAAGATTGTAAGTTTAGGACTGGGAACTCTTACTACTTTTACAAAACAATTTCGGAAACAGTTTTTCTAAAATTTTTGTTATTTATTTTCATGCTTGTTTGATAACATTATTTACAATTTATCAAATTAAAATAACAAAAGAACATCAATCAATATATCATATACACTCAGATACGTATAAAGAATGTGTACCAAAAAAAAGATACGTATAAAGAATTGCATTCAGGTAGAATTGTTTTTGTATGTTGCTTTATATAATTAACTGTAATTCTTATTTTTATATAATAATGCAAAAGTTTTGAAACAGGAGCCAACTAATAATTTAGTTGATAAATTATTTATTGACGTACCAATGATTTAAAATTTAATTTTCCCTTAATTTCAAGACTGATTTTAATACAGACAGAGACTTGAAAAGGAAAGAGAAAAAAAAAAGGTGATGCTCACCTCAATATTTTAAACATGAATTAGAATTAGTACTTGAACCTCTTTTTTTCCCCCCCCTGAAAATGGCACATGCTCATATAGTCACTTTTACTTTAATTGTTTTAATTTGAGAAAATTAATCTGGTTATAATAAAGAACATCAATTTTATTTTTTTTTTTTTTTTTTTTTCAGGATGAACGCACGCTGCATATATTTAAGACAGTGGGCGTGGGGGGATGGTATAACTTTCTAAATTATTAGATAAAGTGGAATCTATTCCATTCCATCCTTCGAAATAGACATAATGAATATTAGCCTATCTGCCTTTTCTAAGAAAAATGGAAGAACACTACCCTCTGTTTATTCTTCTTACGTTGCTCGGAAAAAAAATGAGCACGGGCCAAACTCCGGCTATGCGGACAGAAGTACAAAGTATTAAGTAAAGCACAAATTTGGGTAATTAAAGTCATGCAACAAAAGGGAAATTCGAGAAGACACTACCTTTTGTGTCTTAATTATTTATAGATTTTTTCATGTAAAGGTTTAAGAATAACAGTTTTTGCATTAATTGAGATTAAGCTCCTTTACAGATCAGGGCAGAGCTACGTTGCTCCATAGGGGGCTATGGCCCCTCTAGAATTTTTAAAAATTTGTCATATATATATATATATATTAAAAAAAAGTTTCTTAAGCTTGGCCACCTCAACAATTATATTATTTCTTTTTGGCCCCTATATATAATTAAAACGATTTATCTCCACCCTGTTTCCAGACAAATAAGAGCATATTCACGTATTATTCCGGTGCATTTAGAAAAATTAATTATCTTAAGTACCAACCTAAAGTTCAAATCCAAATAGTCAAAACAAAGTATGATCCAGATGTTTTGAGTTTGATTATTATAAGTTATTATGTATCAATTTATATACTTAGGTCAAATGTTCTAGTTTTTTTTTTTTATTATTTTGCTAGATCTATGAATGAAAAGGAAAACAAATTCATCGCATTAATTAGAGCTAAACCATAATTTTTTTATTAAAATATAGCAGCCTATGTTCATATTAGACATGCATTCTAGAAAAACTAACGAGTGTTAAACTTGAAACAAAGAAATTATGGAAGCCCATGTTCAAAGAGTGTCTGCCCTTAAGATTGCTTGCCACGATTTGTCATTTTTTTTTTCTTTCAAATCTTTGATCAAGGAATTCTACAAATATTGTTGTGAATCTAACCTTTAGATAAAACATTGTCTTTAAAGTTTGTTTGGAGTCACAGTTTACTTTCGTTACAACTAAACAACTATTAGGCGATTTGTTAATTCATTTGCCTTTATTTAATTATTTACATATCAATTCTTATATAATAAATTAGAATCAATTCCTATATATAATGTATAGATTGTAGTACTTTTACTTGAGAATAACTTAATCTATTTATATTACTCTCTCTTAAAGAATGAAATGTATTATTCTTAAATTCTCTTTTATTTTTTTTTTAAAAATTCAAATTCAAATTCTTTTTTAATCTAACTATGCATATCCCTTTTTCAGTTTTAACAATTTTACTTTTTAATCTATAGTTTTTGAAATTTTAAAAAATAAACCCATTTTAAGTTTTAAATTTTTTCTCTTTTTTAATCTATATTTTTAAAATAGTAACTAAATTTTTAAAAAATTTCATACAATGTATGGGATTCTAAGTAGTTTATATAAATTTACAACTCAATTATTAATAAATATTTCTCCATTGAATGTCAAGATAGAAATGGCAATAAAATAGACCACAAGCAAACAATGATAATTTCATATCATAGAAAATTATAATAAGGGTTAGCTTAATAGGTACAATCGAACAACGTTGATAAAAAGGTTTTAAATTTAAATCTTATGATGATTCTCCAATCATCATTGATATATCATCTATAAGTATCAAAATGAGAATAGTACTACAACCTACACATCCCTTAAAGTATTATTAATATGCAAGGCTTATAGTTAAGATTTAGGAAATTAGGTCGATGGTTTTAACAGCAAGAAATTAAGGAAGGAGAGATGGGGGACTCAAATCGTGGCTAGACTCTTGTTGGCTTTCGCCATCCCCTTTATATTGCCCAACAAAGAAAATATTGTGCTTGAAAGAGATGGTTAAGCATTTCAGGCAAATGCATGTAACAATCAAAGTAAGGCAAAGGGCTGGCAGAGTCAGCCCTCTGCGTATGCATATTGCCACATGGAATATTGCAGTTGGCTTTGAAGAATCCTTTCCTTGATAACTACTTGACCAGTCAGGCAAATAGGTCAACTTTTGTTCGATATATTATGGCATCTAGTAAATGATTCACATACTTATCACGTCATTTTTCTATTATAGGGGTCATCATATAATAACATTATTTTTTTTATAAAAAAAAGTGGCAAAATTAAATCAGAAGGTATGGCTCAATTAGCTAGTAACCTATATATGCTACTATATGAACGGATTTTACTTGCAATATAAAATTTCGAATCTCACTAAAAATATTGATCACTGCCACACCATCGAATGTTCAATAAAAAATTAGTTACACACCTGAATAATATGAAGACACTGTAAGGGAAAAAAAAGAAGCAAAACCACGAGTCAATGACTATTGATCATTGGGTATTTTAATTTTTATAGATAATAAAAATCACAATATTTACTTCTTATAGAATCTTCATATGCAATTAACAAAAAGTGATAACTAAAATAACGTGAATGGAAAAATTCCTTTCTAAAATTGATATTCACATTATTTCATATTTTGGAATCATTTAATAGTCAATGCCATCATCAATACTATTTGACGCATCGCCCTCAATTAATGTAATTATTCATGGAAGCATATATATATATATATATATATATATATATATATATATATGTTTTTTGGTATAAGAAATTAAATTTAGAGAAGGGGAAGTTGCCTATTCTAAGGTGAATAGTGAATTCATGTCAGAAGTTTTAAGGAATACTTATATTAATAATTATAAATGATTTATCAATAAAAAAACCACCATAAACAATTAAATCTAGTATTTTTATTGTTATGACATTCGATCTTATTAGTTGAGTCAATATTTATTGATAAATTATTCAACCTACAATCGTTAACTCGCTCTTAATACTTATCTCTCATTTATTAGTTATAAAATAATACTATGTCAATATATATATTTTTAATTTCAATGTCAATTTTCATTGTAAAAACCTTCTTTTCTCGACCTTTGAGGAGAGTGTTAACTATAAATCTTTAATAGGATAATATATATTTTCTTCATTTTTTTTGTGTGAAAGGCTACTAGTTCTTTCAATGTTGAAAAAAAAAAATCACTGAATGTTAAGCGCTATCAAATTCATAACAAAGAATTCATATTTTTTTTTATTAAGAAATTAATACCTAAAATTTGACTTTTTGTTTTTTTCCAAATCTTGGTGCTAATCGCATACAGCTCTCGTTGAATTATATTTGTTTTGTATGAAAACTGAAAGTAACTAAATTAGCCATTTCAATTGTTTAATTCGTTACTCACACTTATATAAAAATATTGTGCCTATTATTTCATCTCAATATTTTCAAAAGACTATTACCTTTTTTTTTTTAAAGAATAGTTCAAATTATTAACACCAAGTTTATAAGACAGTGGTTATAGTATAAGACCAAGTATCAAGTTATTAAACTACCAAGGGCTGAGTAGGGTGATAAGTGAGCCACACTTTTATGAGAAGGACTAAAGTTCAAATATTAAAAAAGATAATTGTTAGAAGAATATGTTGTCTAAAATATAAAAATGGTTGTTGTCACTTAGCAAGATATTATCATATTTTTTTGTCAAACTTAATCAGCAAGTATATATGGTTTCATATGGTTCCATTTATAAAATAAATGTTTAGATATGTAACAATGAAGTATTAATTAATAAAGGTTAAAAGAAAAAAAATAAAGTAATAGTTTTATGAAATTTAGGTATGAAAATATCATCTTATTATTTTGTTCTAAAATATATATCAAAATGAATAGCAACAAACTATCTAATTGTTTGAAAAATGGAAAACCCCTGAAGATATTCAAATTATGAGGTAATATATGGAAACCCCCACAAGCATATTGAAGGGCCACACATGATATTGTTGATGGAACAACACTATAATAAAGAATATTTCTATTCGATATGGGACAATTATCCACTTCTATATGCATATATCAATCATGGAATATATCCATCTTTTGAAATGACAAAGACTGCAACATACACTACATGTCATCTTCGTGCCACGTACTCCCCCATAAAATTTGTAAAAAGTTTATTCCAAAATTAATGGGTATGCATGGACATCTACGTAACTCAGAACCTTCAACTCCCACAATTTTATTGCAGTTAAACCCTATTTTATTTTCTCTTTAAATTTTTCTCCTCACGATCGATGACGAGTTATATATCATTAATTTGAGTTTTTTATTTTTTATTTTTCCTTATCACACAATGTCAATACAATATTACCCATTTGTTTTTATAATTGACTACAAAATTGCATTTATTTTGAAAAGTTTGTCCATAGCATGCAGTCCCAATAAAATATTGTTAACGCATTGCATTTTTTTTATGTGGATTAACCTAGAAAGTACGGACACGCTATTTTATTGGGGTGTTCACGTGTCGGACACGTGTTCGACACGAACACACAATGACATCCACACGACACGTGTGTCTCACTTGTCTAAATGTGTCCAATTAAAATAATTATTTTTTTAGCTTGGACACGGCTCAGACACAGTTAGGACATACCGTGGACATGATCAGGACACATCGCGGACACGATCAGGACACACGGTAGACACATATTGGACACAACTCATTAAAATTTTAAAAAAAAATTATTGTGTGACAATGTACTAATATCACAGCTCACAAGCCCAATATCATCCGACTCATCCTCAGGAAAATTTTTTTATTCTTTCTTAATACATTGTGTTCATTGTATGCTAATGGTTCAAGTTTCAAGTGAGTTTCACTCTGGTCTGGTGGTTCAATTTTTAATTATTGTTGATTTATTTTCTAGTTATAAATGAAGATACTTGTGTTGTCATTGAGGAGTTGTGTTTGAAATGTTTATAATCAAAATTATATATATATATATGTGTGTGTGTGTGTGTGTGTGTGTGTGTGTGTGTGTGTGTTTTGAATTTGTGTCTTAAAATTTTTGAATTTGGTGTGTCCCTGTGTCCGTGTCTGTGTCATGTCCTATGTCCGTGTCCGTTCCGTGCTTCATAGGGATTAACGCAAGGACGAACCCAGGTAGAAAATAGTGGAGACTCATGCTTTCACCTAACTTAAAAATTTTTCTTTGATTTTATATATGTATTTGTCTTCTTTATCGTTTTGTATGTATAACTTTTGCTCTCATAAAAATAAATTAGTAAATGTATAGTCATAAAAAGTAAAATTTATTTTTTAATATTATTTTTCAAAATGCTCCACCGTTCCCATGTGATTTAGAGTCAATAGAGTACTAAATTTTGTCAAAATACTCAGAATACCAAAGTCTTTTCACATATTTTTTTCTTCATTGTTAGGCTTTAGTTGTACTTCTCAAATTTTCCAAGCTTTTTTTTTCTTTTATTTAATCATTTGTTCTTTACCATATGAATATTATAAAGAATCGATTACGCAATCGTATAAGAGATGAATGATTGATTGATTATATATATAGAGAGGGAAATGTTTGATATTATTGATAATGAAAAGTTTATTTAGTATTTTCATACTAAAGTATGTCAAAATACTCAAAGCACCAAAATCTTTTCCCACATTTTTTTCTCTTTATTGTTAGGCTTTAGTGGTACTTCTCAAATTTTCCAAGCTTCTTTTTTTTCTTCTTTTATTTAATCATTTGTTCTTTACCCTATGAATATTATAAAGAATTAGTTACGCAATAGTATGAGAGATGAATGATTGATTGATTATATATAGAGAGAGAAAAATGTTTGATATTATTGATAATGAAAAAATTATTCAGTGTTTTCATATTTTGAAAACTCGAAAAAATAATTTTACATTAATCTTTTATAATTTTATATTAATATTTTTTTTGATATATAAATATAATTATTAAAACTTTTTTATATTTCTATATTAATAATATTACTTTTACTATCTGTGCTTAAAATTCTGCATTGCATTTAATGAAAAACTGGCATACTGAAATATCGGAAGAAAAAAAAATGCAGGAATTGAGATTTTGATCAATATGTCGCACACTCCAAAACATTAATTATAAGTGAAACATTGCACCCAAAAAGTTGTACAACTCAAAATTATATTGGAATATATACTCTCTAGAGATTATGGTTTTATTAAATTGTGTTTGCGCAGATATCACTAAAATTATAATATTATAAATAATTATAAAAAAATATAATTGATGTAATTGTAATTGTGGTCATAATGTAATTATAGAAATCATTAAAATTGTAATATTATAACCGTAATTATAATTACAAATCGTAATTTAAAACCATGCTAGAGATTATTCTGTACAATGCAGATTCTAAAAGCCAACGGGTATCAGAAAAAAAAAAAGAGGCTTGGTTATGATATTATAATTATAATACAACTAAATTAGCTTCTGATGATAATTAAGGCCGTGTTTGACTTTTTGCATTGCGCTAGAATGTGAGGTCCATGCATGTTATGTATGCATGCATATGAAGGTTTCTAAAGCCATAGAGCACCAGCATCTCTGAGCATTTTCTTGAGTGAGCCATTGAGGTGAAGGGTCATGACTGTGTTGGCTGAACCCACAAACTTGCCACCAATGAACACTGCAGGGACAGAAGGGTTGCACCCTAGTCTCATCAGAGCCCATTCCATTTCCTTCCCCCTTGAGTCCTCATCTAGCTCATATATTGCAGGGCCTACTCCCTGCTCGTAAAAGAGCCTCTTAATCGCATGGCTCATCCCACATGAGCTCTTGCTGAAGATCACCACTGCCTTCTGTGATGCCAATTTTGCTATGCGATCCATGTATATATATATTTTTTTGTGCCCTTGCTTATGCTTAGCGTGTATGATTAGATATATATGGCTAAGGCTTGGTTTTTAGTTTGTAAAGCACTTAGTGTAATTATATATGAGAAATAGGAGAGAAAATAGATGGTATGAAGATGTGTGAAATGAAAGGAGCAGTAGAGGAAGTTGGGGGGTGGTTCGATTTGTAATGTCATTGAAGGTTGAAGGGCTTGTGTATTTATATATGGAGGAGTGAGGACATAGACATGAAGGAAAGGGTTACGCATGGGCTGCATTGTTTGGTATCCAAAAGAAGAGAGCGATGAAAAGGCGAAGGTTCTTCCATATGAGTTGATTCCCAAAATACCCTTGATTTGATAGGGACTTGTGTGGTGTGTTAGCTACTAACTCGCCGAGCTACTTGTGTGACAAAGAATCTACTAGGCCATAAAGATAAGCCAAACACTGTCGAAAGTGGGACCACGAGAATTAGAGGGAGGGAATAGGGGGGGAGTGTGAGGTACTTCAAGTGGACGAAAATGTCATTGATTACGGGGGTGTGATGGTGCGTAAAGAATGTCAACTTTGGATAGGGGAATACATAGCACGTGGATGAGCATGGAGAGGTGACTCATGCCGGATACGAATAGTTGCATTCCTTGAGGTGAATGTAGGCGATTAAGATTTGATATATGTAACCAATAAGCTTCAGGAGTAAGCAAAATCCTTCTCTTAAGAAAAGGATCCAAATTTAAATTTTGAAAAAGAAAATTATTAAGAGAGTATTTTAATTAAAATGGTGTCAAAAATTAATTTTATAACAATACATGTGAGAATGCTATAGTTAAAAAAAAGAAAGAAAGATTTTATATATGTGGTATGAACTGCAAAACAATTCTTGCACCTAACCACTCGTCAAACTCCAAAAATTTAGGGAAAGGAATTAAGATGACAGCTCAAAGGATTACATTCATTTTGGGGTATGTACTGTGGAGGAAAAATCTTATATGCATTAAGGTTATATTTGGTAGACTGGATAAGGAGAACCTGATAGTATTAGTTAATACTATTAGATCTTATCAAATGCTTAGTAGTTTAACCTAATAATATAATTAAATCAAGTTACACATTTTTATCTTATTCTAACATGATTATTCTATCCTCTCCCCCATCCTCTGATTAGATTTGATAGGATATTTCTTCCCACTCTACCCCTCAAGTTCATCCCTTTCACCAAGCCTCTTCTTCTATGTAAAAAATATCATACCCACCAACTGGAATAACCATTGTTTCTCTCCTTCCCCACCCAACAAATCTTTGTTCTAGAACTTGCAGAAACCCTCGAATACTCTCTCCCTTCCTCTTTTTCTTCTTTTTTTCCCCTTCTCCAGAAGTTCTGACAAACATCCTCTGAATCCCTCCTCTCAACTTCAAAAAAACATTTTGGTAAAACACAAGATAAGCTTCGATGACGTGTTACCAATTCCATTCTCACCCTTCCAGTCCACCACCACTGCATCACTAGATCGAGGAGCATCCATTGCAGTGTCTTCTTCCTTTACGAGTCTCCACATCACCGCCCTAGATGCCATCGTCAACGTCAACTCCCTCTTCACCCTTGCATGTCTTCATCGACTTATCCTGGAATCCCAACGAGCCCCAAAACAACCTCAACTTCGACCCTTCCTGCGCCCCCACCGCCGCCATTGCCGAGAACCTCGTCGCCTTCCACATCTACTCATTCAGCTCATTCCTTTTCTTCAGCCTCGTCGCCCTCACCCTCAAGCAAGCCATCCGCCTTTCTTGGACCTACTCCTCCTTCCACTACCCCCCACTGTCGTCAAGTTCTTTGTTTTGGAACCTAGGTTTGGAATTTCTCATTGCCAAGAAGGGTAAACAGGTGCTTGATTTGAAAATCGAGGTTCCAGAAGACGAGGATTGCGAGATCGTGGAGCATAACGCCATGGAACTGGGGAAAGTGCAAGTGGCAGAAAATGCCAGAAAATTGAAGAAACAGGGTAAGAAATATGGGGAAAATGCAAGCAAATGAAAGAAAATGCCAGAAAATGCTGGAAAGTTAGAGAAACAACGAGAACAGGTTGAGAGAGAGAGCGCAGAAGCAGAGTCCCTATTGTAGGAGCTCTGATACCATTTTACAGTTTGTAATTTAGCAAAATGAAAGCAGAGCCCCTCATGGGAGAGATGATGTGTTTTTAGTTGTTTACTCACCTTTTGGTTACATGAGTATCGATGTGTGCATTGGACAATTGGTACTAGATTTGCTTCGAGCTGTTTTATTAGCTTTGATTCATTGGATTTCTGTTTGATATACTTTTTTTTTTGTTGAAGATTGATTTAGCCTTAAATTGACTTTGATTCATCACACCACAATATAATTTTTGTTGTGAAAAATGCTTTATTTCAAAAGAATAAATGTCTCACATTAGTTGGAAAATAAGTTTTTGAAGAAGTTTAAAAAATGATTTTGTTTTATCCAAGTTTTGACCTGGTCATATTCCAACGGACATATTCCAACGGACATATTCCAACGGTCATATTCCAACGGACATATTCCAACGGTCATATTCCAACGGACATATTCCAACGGTCATATTCCAACGACCAAAAACTGTTTTCTATAAATACCATCATTGATTAAGTTTTGTGGTTAGAGAGATATATAGAGAGAACTTCCTCTTCATTATTCTCTACTTCTATTCTCTTTCTCTACTGGGTTACGTGACTTAAATCTCTTGTAGTTCTTGAAGTAAAACACCGAAATAATCCTTGAGGCAGTGCTTTGCACGCTACAGGTTTCACGATTTTGCTGTTTCATTTATTTGCAGGTTTCGATTAAGGCTGCACGGGAGAAAACAATCTACAACAATCTCAAGGATTATGGAACCACAAAACGCAGCTAACAAGGTCGCTCTCTCAGCCAACAACGGGTCTGAGAATGGTACCCTACAAAACCCACCTCCTCTTCTTCTCTTACATATGCCAAACCATTCCCGATGTTTCCAAGATCGAAATGTTCCAAAATTTCAAAAGATGGCAAGAGCGTGTCTACTCTATTCTAGACATGCACGGCGTCTTTATTGCACTCACCGATCAAATGCCTGACACATCTACTGATCAGAAAACACTTGACAATTGGACTTATGCCAATAAGGTATGTAGGCACACAATTCTAACCACATTATCTAACGAATTGTTCGATGTCTACTGCTCATACAAGGAAAGCAACAAAATTTGGGAGTCTATGATTGTCAAATACACTGCTGAGGATGCTGGCAAACAAAAGTTCGTCATTGGGAACTACTACCGATGGGAGATGACGGATGAAATTGATATCAAGACTCAAATCAACCAATACCACAAGTTATTAGAAGAATTAAAGGTGAGAACGTCACCTTGCCTAATGAATTCGTAGCGGAACCCTTTCATTGAAAAAGCTGCAAACTTGGAAGGACTACAAACAACAACTCAAGCATAAAAATAAACAGGTTATCCTCGCATCTAATCACGCACATAATCATTGAGGACACAAACAGAATGAGATCAAGGCTGCAAGGGCAAAGGCATTGACTTCGAGGGCAAATATGGTACAATTCAATAAGAGGTACGAACATTAACCCAACAAAAGGACCGATTACAATAAACCTAATTACGTGCCAAGAGTGAATAATCCCACTTTCAAAAAGAGTGGAGGAAATCGTATGTTTGTGGCAAGCCAGGTCATCGAGCCGCTCAATGCGAGACTCGGGAAGAGAAATGACAATCCTCCTAAGCCAAATGCAAATTTGGTCGAAGGAGATGATATAATTCTTTGCGGTCATTTCTCAAGTTTTATTGATGGCCAATGTGAATGATTGGGTGGTAGACTGCGGGCTACCGGACATATTTGTGCAAACAGAAATATGTTTACCTCTTTACAATTACGTGGGGGATGGAGAAGAACAAGTTTATCTTGGTGATTCCCGAACCACCGAAGTTCTTGGGAAAAGAAAAGTTCTTCTGAAACTCACATCTGGTAAGACCTTAGCTCTCAACGAAGTGCTTCATGTACCTAGCATAAGGGCGAATTTAATTTATGTGGCCTTGCTAGGAAAGGTCAGGTTAAGTATCTTTTGAGTCGACAAAATAGTGATGACAAAAAATAATGTCTTTGTAGGAAAGGGTTATTGTAATCAAGGCCTCATGTTTATACTCAATATTGCTAAAATTAATGAAAATGCTAATTCTTCGTGTATATGATTGACTCTATTGATATGTGACATGCAAGATTAGGACATGTTAGTACTGTTTATATTAAGAAAATGCAATATCTTGGATTAATTTCTAGTTTTAGTGATACATGCTTAAACAAATGTGAAATATGTGCTGAATCAAAAATAACTAAAAAACCATGCTTATCTGTAGAAAGAAAAATTGAAGTTCTTGAATTAATTCATTCTGATTTAGGAGACTTAAAACAAACTATGACTAGAGGTGGTAAAAATATTATGTAACTTTTATTGATGATTTTCTAGATACACTAAAGTATATTTACTTAGAAATAAAGATGAGGCTTTTGATATGTTTCTAGTGTATAAAGCAGAAGTAGAGAATCAATTAAATAAAAGAATTAAAAGAGTTAGATCAGATAGAGGTGGTGAATACACCTTTAATGACTATTGTGAAAAAGAAGGAATAATTCATGAAATCACACCTCCTTACTCTCCTCAATCCAATGGTGTAGTATCGTGTGTAGGTGAGGGTAATGCACTAATTTTGTGATATGTGGTTTGTTTGATGGAATCTTGGATGTCTATTATCCTTTAGTGTTGCTAGGTGCTATATTTTTAACAATTATTGTTAGTTGACAAAAATGAAAGTATGCGTTGAACATGTTTGTGGAAATGTTTCATGCATGAATAATGAGTCTTAGTTTAAGTTCTTTGTTAGTTCCAGAGGAAGCTTCATTATGTATTGATGCTATAAGTGATTACATGTTTTTCATCAATATGATGTACTCTCTATATGGGGGTTTTAATGAGAAAATGATATTATATTAGTAGTTTGATTGTGTTAATATATGACTTGGTATAAATATCTTAAAGTGTGGGGGTGTCTATCTAAAATTCTTTCACCTGAACCAAGGAAGAGATAATGTGATACTTCTAATTTTGTGAAATAATTTTTAGAAAGATATTTTCTTTTGTTAGATGTGGTGTGTATAACAAGTGAGAATTTTCTCAAATATGTATAATGTGGTGCATCACAATATGAATATGCTCAAATATTGGTACCTGTTATGTAATTGATTTTGCATGTGTTATAATTTGATTGATTAAGTAAATACATACACATAATCCTTATAATGGTTTGTGTAGAGTTTGAAAATTAAAATAGAGCATTGAGTGCTTCATATAATGTCTTACATTGTATCTCATATACCCTTGTTATCTTTGAGTTACTATTTAACTTGGTTATGTGACATGCATAGTTATATATGTATAGAGTGTGATAATTATGATCTAGATGTACATGATCAAGTATTTGATAATGTTTGCATAAATGAATTCCATGTCCCTATTGCACTATGAGATTAGTTGAGATTGATGAGACTATGGACCAAGAGCCATGGTGTTGAATTTGAAGTGTGGACATGATAATCATAATGTTAAATAAATCATTGATTCAAATGAGATTAAATCCACTAGTGATTTATTTTTAGCCTCAATTGAAGTGATGTTGCTTGAAGTCATCTAAGTAGACTGTATAGCGGATCTAAAATTGAGGTCAAGTTTATTAACTTGGTAGGATCTGAGGTTGAGTGGCTAAGAAATCTCTTAGCAGATATTCCTTTTATGGAAGAAACATGAAGACATAGATTCTTCAGAGTCTGTGATTGCCAAAATGGCAAATAGTAAGAGAAACAAAATTGTGTATAATGAAAAGTGACATATATGTATACATCACAATTACGTGAAGCATATGCTTGGAATTAAATCCATAATTATGTGAAGTCATAAGAAAATTTGGCCAATCCTCGACAAAATCTTTGTGTAGAAATTTAATATATACCACATCGAGGGAATGAGACTTAAGCCAATTTGAAACTAACGGTGATGGTAACCTAACTTTTATGAGTGGAGATCCCATGAAAAAGTTCATATGGGTAATAACAAGTTTGTTAGTCTTGCTAGCATTTTGAGAAGCATGAGAAGTGCTAGATTGCATTTATTGTGAGGATAAGCTATATGCTTTTAATGAATTTCATATCCCTTATGGGTGGTGTATAAAGTGCGTATACACTTGATGAAATCACCTATATGAGTGTGGAGTGGGGTCGCTCCTAATAATGGCATAATCTCTAGAGCACTCATGAACAACCACAATAGAAAAGTGCAAAAGCTGTTTTAAATAAGGGTGTAAATGTGATCAAGTGGGATTCTAATTTACACGAAAAATGTTTTGGTTCATAGAAGTTTAAACTTCACCAATTACATTGTAAGTTAAAATTCTATTTATCTAGGTCTGGTTCATAGTCCAAAAGACACCAGATTCGAAACGTTTGCACTCATGATGTAACCCAGATTCTGTTTTAAAAAATTATTGATTTTATTTAATATTCTTTTGAAATATGTGGGGGATTGTTGTGAAAAATGCTTTATTTCAAAAGAATAAATGTCTCACATTAGTTGGAAAATAAGTTTTTGAAGAAGTTTAAAAAATGATTTTGTTTTATCAAGTTTTGACCTGGTCATATTCCAACGGACATATTCCAACGACATATTCCAAGGACATATTCCAACGGTCATATTCCAACGACATATTCCAATCGGTCATATTCCAACTATTCCAACGGTCATATTCCAACGACCAAAAACTGTTTTCTATAAATACCATCATTGATTAAGTTTTGTGGTTAGAGAGATATATAGAGAGAACTTCCTCTTCATTATTCTCTACTTCTATTCTCTTTCTACTCTTGGGTTACGTGACTTAAATCTCTTGTAGTTCTTGAAGCCTGTCAAACAGAAGAACTGCGGTACCACTGGGGATTTTCGTCTATACCGAAATAATCCTTGAGGCGTGATTACTTTTCACGCTTACAGGTTTCACGATTTTCTTCGTTTCATTTATTTGCAGTTTCGATTAAAAATTTGCGGGAGAAAACAATCTACAACAATTTTTTTACCTGTTAATTTTTCTGATCATTGTCCTCGGTGTCTGATCGAGTTTTCTGGCTATAGTTATTCATTCCTGCAAAAATATCTTTGGTACAAAATTATTTTTGAATAATAGTATAGTCATACTAAATAGTTACATATACTGTCAAGTTGCTTATACTATTTTTATCAAATGTTTGATAGTATACGAGCTTATCAGCTTATTTATACTATCAGACTTTATCCTATCAGTATTATCTTATCATATCTTATCTTATCATGTGTACTAAAACACAAATTTAAAAGTAATACATTTAATGATTTTATAATCGTTTAAATTTAATTTAATAATATTTTATTTATAATTTAACGACTTTTATAATTATATATATTTAAGTGTTACATTTTTATTGGTGCAATGTACTACTTTTAAAATGTAAAAGAATTTTTCGTGTAAAAAAAAATTTATACACCATATTTAAAGAAAAGGATATGAAATCCGAAATTTATACACCACAATTACATTAAGTGTTTGAGCCCTTGATTTAATGTTAATGAATATTAGATTGAATTAATATTTAATTCTACAAAAATGCGTGTAAGAACTAAGTACGTAGTGACTAAACACCACGTTGCTCAAAAGCAAAGGCGTTGATTTCTTTCTTTCTTTCTTTTTTCAATTAAAAAAAAGGCGTTGATTTCTTAACTGAACATTTACCCACAGTTTTAAAAGGTTTGGAGTGGTTTGCGACTTTAATTTAAAATAATTATATTTCATAAATTCAACCCTAGCTAAAAAAATTAGTAACTTTTAATAATTTTTGACAGCAAAAACCAAAAACTGCAAATGTTTTTTTTTTTTTTTGTTTTTTTAGTGCTTACATATGCAACTTCTAAAAAGTATAGGAATAATTTTCAAAGCATTTTTATAATTTTAAGAGTTCTGTTAATTAAACATTAGAATATATTTATGTGATACTTTATTTATATTTACATATGATATATTTATTTAAGTATGACATATAGTATACTATAACACTTAGTTACACTCATATCGAGATACGATATCTCGTATGAGTGTCTATGCTAGATATTAAAAAAATATTTTTGTAAATTTAAATACCTAAAATTCTTTCTATTTAATACCAAAAAAACCTTTTTATTTTAATTAAATTTCAATATCCTTCATAACACCATATATCATCTACTTCTTCAATATTGTTGCCCACCCAAACACAAATTGAATCCATATTTTGCTGCTCGTATATTTCATATTATATTTCAAATTGATTCCATATTTCATATTATATTTCACTTTTTGATGTTCGTGACATTTACAATTGTTACTTCTATTTTTAAAATAGTGAATCTAATATGCATAACACATTTTATTTATATTGTTAAAAAAAAATTACTATTCAATGACGAACAGGGAACAAATCCTAGCAACCCTTACGTAACATACATTTCATTTAACAGGATAAAATGAATAATGTACGTTTCTGTAAAAGAAAAAAAGTGGAATAAGATGAATGTACGCTGCAAATTGATGAATTAAACTGCTATTCGTATCCAAAAACTGTGTTCGTGATTAAAAGGAATCCCTCAGTGGTATGAAGTTTTTGAAGTATATTGGTTAAGCTTTTATATATTCTTATCCCATTTTAAAGATTATACTATCCATTTCAATTGGTCAGAGGTTTACAATCAAATCCTATCCTATCAACAAGTCCATATTCAGAAATCAGAATATAACAAACAATATGCATTATTTAGGTCATTCTACTGTACCACGATCTTGTTAGGAATACACGTTCTAAACGAGGTGTGTCACTTTAAAGAAGAATTGTGCTATATTTACAAAAAAAAAAAGTGTATAATAGATATTAGAGATATAATAAAACTCATTCAAGCACTTTAATTTATTAACCGCTTAAGCTTTTGGAAAGTTAATTCATGTGCCTTGCGGCCTAAAGAACTCTTGGAGAGTTGGATCATGACAGTAGGATATAAAGTGTTTTTTTTTTTAATTTATAAATAAAAATTTAAGGGTAGAGGAAGTTGCCCGAACTCAACACCTTTTTATCAATATTATTCAATCATGCTGATTGAACCAACCATCAATGGCATATAAAGCATTTATATATCTACATTTTAAAGAGAAAAAAATTTAGATATTCTAAAGTTTAGAATGTGCTTTACATATTAAAATATGTAATAGTAATCGATGATGCAAAAGTCAAGAAAATAAGTTCTCTACAAGTATTTGTATGATATAAAAATTCAAACTTAGTTTTTTTTATCAATAATTATTAGGTCTATTCTTTATTATGCAGCACTATATGCTTAAACAGATTTCAAATTCATATGGAAAACCAACACAAGATAAAATATGTCATTAAAAAATAAATTCTTACAAGGTTTTAAAATTAGGTACATCCTCGTGAAGTTAAAAGCTTTTGAAGGGATACTTTTTATCCAATAAACTGTGTATAGCCAATTGATAATCAATAAATTTATTGAGACAAATATGTAGTTAAGGTAAAAAAAAAAATCAATCCAAGGTATAGAAGTGGAGGCGGAACTCCTAGACATTAAAATAATATTGTTAGAAAACCAGCTCAAAATAAATGTTAGAAAACCATTCAACAAAAAAAAAGAAATATTAAGAAAAAATAACGTAATGTCAGGAAAGGAAGTATAATAATTAAAGATTAAGAAAAATATCCACGTTATTAATCAATTAGCCAGGTATATGTTTTAAGTGTTTAAATATGTATGCATTGTTATATGGAGTAATTTTCAGGTATACGTACAGTATATCATAGATATATATTTAAATATATATATATAAATATATTTTTCAGATATAAGTATATTTCTAACATCACTTACATAATTTATGTATGACAATTATTAATTTTATAGTACCTGTACGTAAGAATTTTTCTGGTTATATCATTTGTTCTTTTAGAAGTTGCCCTGCCGCAAAGGACAACAAATAATAATGCTTGTGGGAATCATAGGCAGGCAATCTTAATGAAAGCTCGGAATATATGTTTCTTTATAATTAGGGAATAAATCAATATTGATAAATGCCATAAGCCCTCATGATCAATGAGATATATTTTTATATATATATATCCGGCAATATTTTGTTCCTCGAGCAAATATATTTTAGAGAACTTCTCCTTTTTGATTGTGCTTTTGGGTGAGAGGATTCTCTCTGTCTAGTATCTTAAAAAGCAATAGCAAAGGCAAAAGGGTATAACTTATTTATGGTTGTCCTTTCCTTTCCTTCTCTTCTCTTGAGAGGAAGAATATAAATATATATATATATATATATATATATATATATATATACGGTATATATATATCATATATTTACGGTTAAAGATTGTACAGTTCTGTACTTCTCCAACCCACAACACCCTAATTTGTGATGCCAGGATCCGTCATCGCATTTCTCTTTATCATTTTCCAGCTTATAAAGCTAACATTCTTTCGCCAACTCGCCCCACCATTTCGCTCTCCTCTTTCACAGCTACCTTGTCTTCTCTGTTTAATTATGTATATATGCTCCACATGTGATGATTATGGTCGTTATATTTGATATAGTCATTAAACAATATAAAAAATTAACTGTTGAGACAGATCCAAATGATGCTCGTGTCCTATTGTAGTGGTATTGTCGCGATGCTGCAATTAATCAATAATATTTACTCCATATAAATCCTCCAAACTCTCCATTTTTTAATAAGAATTTAAGTGTGATAATAAAATATTTATGCATGAATGGCATGATCAATACATACTTTCTTAGAGCTTAGTATTATTGAGTATTAGTCGTATAATGACATAAATCACCTTAAGTCCAGGCCAGGTTACTTCTGTATGGTGCCATGATTAATTATAAACCTATTCATGTATGTACAATTAATATACATCATGGATGCATGGTGAATGCCTACAACGGGATTTTATTATTCTGTATGTATATGCATGCAACAAAGAGTGGAAATACTTTTATATGATAACAAAACTTGAATTTAACATTTTTCTTCTAATCATTCCTTTTAATTTTTTTAATTACTTTTTATTTGTTACTTTAAATTTTAATTAATTAAGTTAATGGACATATAGAAAATAATTAAAAGAGTTAAAGAATGAGTTAGAGAGAAAATGTTAAAATCAAGTTTTGTTCCTGTTATATATGCTTTATAAGTATGTGAGCATAGGCACGTCAGGAAGGATCAGATAAGTAAGGATCAATTCCAAGAATTAACTTAGAAGTTTATATAATGAACTAATTTTTTTAAAAACTTAAATTGTTAAGTGAAGAAAAATAAATGGCAAATAAGAGTCATTTGGGTTTAAAGCATAGATAATATACAAATTTATTTTTATCATTTGCCAAAATTTAACTTTTTATTTAGAAGAATATAAATGATTGAATTCAAGACTACTTAATAATAAAATTTTGATACTATGTCATGAACTTACTATCTCAAAAACTTAAACAAATGAATAATTTTATTATATTTCTAACAATTTAGACAATGCACATATTAATTTTACCTTGTATTGAAGGTCAATTTTTTTATTAAAAGAATAGGAACAAAGAGGATCAAAATCCTATAATTGATTATGGAAGCTCTATTACCATATAAGAACCAACTTTCTCATAAACTTAAACTATTAGGTGGAAGTTAATAAATAGGTGGAAGTTGCTATTAAAAGTTGGAGCGTTTTTCAGATTCAACAAAAAGACTTTTAAATTTGAGCCTTGTAGGGAGGAACCCTACATCTGGTGTGCGCATTTGCAGCTTTTTTCCATCTTTATATCTTTGGTGGGTCAAGTTGCTATCACAAGACGTGGCGCCATGTGAAACTTTACAAAATACAAACACATAATGGTATATATGTGAAACAGTCCTGGTTTTGGACGTGAACACCACCAAGATTCGTTTAGTGACAACCGAACACGAGTCAGAAAGAAAGGCAAGTAGCTTTGATTTGATTGGATTTTTCTAGAGATCATCTAGGACACAGCCAAGCATGCATTATCTTGACCTTTCCCAGAATCTTTTCGTCGTCATGAAGATAAGTTAAAAAGCTATATATAATGGCTACTAAAAGTCTTGGTTGATAATTAATTAGCTGCAAATTCCTTTCCCCACCCCATGAATTCAAATTGCAGACTGTTAATGTTGCGTTTTGCAACAACAACAAGCCAATTGTGGTTCGTAATATTCTGTATTATTTCATAATCATGCTGCAGCAATTTAATTAAAACCATGTACCACCCTCAAAAGTTTTTTTTTTTTTGTGCTTTCCCCTTAATTTTGGTTCCCCTCTAAAAGATTACCTTAAGATATCAATATTAGTTAATAATTAAATCAATATATGTACCCGGATCATTGAATTTTGAAGCCTTGAAGGTAAGATACAAAAGAGAAACAAAGGTGGAGTAGTGGATAACGGTTGGGACCTCTTAGGCATCTATTTTATCTTTCTTGTAGGGCCTTTCCTTGGCTTTCATGGCATGGGACGACGACGTGTGATAGAAAGATTATGAAACGATCTCTTTCAGTTAGTTGATTCAGAAGATCAATTCTTGCATGATCAATATCTGTGTAGCTTAGGTCGAGCGCCACAAGTATTCAATTCCACTAAATAGAAAAATTAAAAAAATTTCTCCCCTCCTCCGCCCCCCCCCCCCCAATTTTCCCCCTTTTTTATGAGTAAATTAATCATATATTTTAAAACTTGATTGTGTGATGATTGGGAAAAGATTTGAAGGTTGCCATTTACTGTACGTATAAAAAACTGTTGTGAAAAGATTCATCACAAACAATGTTATAATATATATATATATTGGAGACTTATATAGTGAGAGGAATTTTTATTGTGAGAGAGTGAGATGAGTAAATCTTGACCATATAATCATATATGGATGTCAAGATTAAAAGTTACTTAAAGGTCATGTGACCACTTAAAAAAGTCACATGCATTTATGTTCTAATCTAAACTATTAGAGAATGTGGTCAGTTAGTTATTTAGCTAGCTAATTAGTTATTAATAGTTGGCAAAAGTTTGTTATGACAGCTAGCAAAGCTTGTACAGCTGTCAAAGTGAGTTATGAAATAATGTTGTTATAAATAGCACCTAGTGCATCATCAATATTATTGAGCTATTTATTCTGTTCAATGAATCACAATGTGTGTAGCTTACTTCTCTTATTTCTCTTATATGGTATCATCGAGCCTTCGGGCCTTCGCTTCTGCTTCATCTTGATTTCTCTTATTTTCCTTTCGATTCGATTCATCTCGATTTCTCGTGCTATTTCTATATTCTGAAGCTGTAATCATGACTGAATCCTCATCCAGTCCACAAGATGTTGTGCAATCTGAGAATGTTACACCAGAAATCAAGATTAAATCGTTGAAATCTGATTTCCCGCATGCAATCTCCTTAAAACTTGATGAGAAGAATTTTTTGATGTGGAGTCAGCAGGTAAATGGAGTCATCACGGCGCATAATCTTCATCGGTTCGTCTTAAACCCTCAAATACCGCTCCGATATGCTACGAAGAAGATCGTCTTGCTGATAAAGTCTCAGAGGAGTATCAAAAATGGTTGACTCAAGATCAAATCCTTTTCACCTGGCTTCTTGCTTCCCTCTCGGATGGCATTCTTCCTCGAGTTCTTGGATGCAAACACGCATACCAGGTTTGGGATAAAATCCATAAGCATTTTCATTCTCTGTTAAAAGCAAGGGTTAGACAGTTGAGATCTGAATTGAAAAACACTAAAAAGTCATCGAGATCTATATCTGAATATTTGCTCAGAATCAAAGTAATTGTTGATTCGTTAATTGCTGTCGGTGATACGATAACTGAGCAAGATCACATAGATGCAGTATTGGAAGGACTTCCTGAAGAATATAATTCTTTTGTTATGATGATTTTTGGTCGCTTAGATTCTCCTTCGGTCGAAGACATAGAGTCATTGCTTATGGTCCAAGAAGCGCAGTTTGAAAAATTTCGGCAAGAACTTGCATCTCCAAGCTTTTCTGCTAATGTTGCTCATTCCTGTTCTGAAAACACTGGTAATTCTGCAAACTCTGATTTTCACAATGCTAATACTTCTGGCAACAGTTCTGGTAATTTTCGTGGTGGATATCGTGGACGTGGCCGTGGCCGTGGCCGTGGCCGTGGCCGAGGAGGAGGACACCACCCTACTTGTCAACTCTGCGGCAAGATTGGTCATGAAGCTCTTAAGTGTTGGTTTCGATATGATCGTTCCTATGCACCTCCTGCTCCTGCCAATATGCACCACATGGCACCTGTGATGGAAGCACCTGTAAATCAAATGACAGTACCCATGCAGCCTGCTATGAGGCCTACAACACATATGGCACTGTCTCCATATTCACCATATACACCTGAGTTACGTGCTCCCTCTGTATCTGACTCTCAAGGATGGTATCCTGATTCTGGAGCATCGTATCATCTCACTGCAAATTCTCAGAACCTTACTCACAGCTATCCTTTTCACAGACAAGATCAAGTTGTGATGGGCAATGGACAAGGTTTGCAAATCCAATCCATAGGCTTTTCTAAAGTTGCTTCTCGTTCTAGTCCAAATCAATCTTTATCTCTTAACCATTTACTTCATGTCCCTCACATAACTAAAAATCTTGTTTCAGTCAGTAAGTTTGCTCAAGATAACAAGGTTTATTTTGAATTCCATCCTTATCATTGTTTTGTTAAATGTCAGGCATCTAACAAGGTGCTGCTTGAGGGTGTGCTTGGACAAGACGGCCTATATCGGTTCAAGCAGTTTCATATTCTTCCTTAAACTTCTCCAGTCTCATGTCCTGCTGTTATAGCTAATCCTTTTTTTGTTTTGAATAATTCTGTTGTTGCAAATACTTGTTCAGTTGGCCAAAGTTTTAATGTCTTTTCAAAGAGAAATACCTTTTCTCAGTGGCATGGTAGGTTAGGCCATGCAAACTCTAATGCTGTAAAAACTATACTCAACCTTTGTAAGATTCCATTTCTGAATAAACATGTTTTAGATGCTTGTAGTGCTTGTTGCATTGGTAAAGCACATAAACTTCATGCTCCTTCTTCTCAAACTATTTACACTAAACCGTTTGAAGTTGTTCACAGTGATCTTTGGGGTCCTGCCCCCTTTTCTTCTTCTTGTGGTTACAACTATTATGTTACTTTTGTTGACACTTTCACAAAATTCACTTGGATATATTTTCTTAAACAAAAGTCTGACTCCTTGGCTGCTTTTAAGCAGTTTTTGGCCTTGATTCAGAATCAGTTTCAATCTTCCATTAAGGCTTTTCAATCAGATTGGGGAGGGGAATTTAGACCCTTCACCAAATATCTTACTGATTTGGGTATTCAGCATAGATTAACTTGTCCTCATACCTCTCATCAAAATGGAACTGTTGAACGCAAGCATAGGCAAATTGTTGAAATGGGTCTGACAATTCTGTCACATGCCTCTATTCCCATCAAATATTGGGATCATAGCTTCACTCAAGCTGTGTTCTTAATCAATAGATTACCTACTGCTGCATTGTCTCAATTTTTCTCTCCTTTTCATGCCCTGTATCGTATTGTTCCTGATTATAGCATGCTTAGGACTTTTGGTTGTAGCTGTTTTCCTTTACTGAGACCTTATAATCAAAATAAGTTGCAGTTTCGATCTGTTGAGTGTGTGTATCTTAGTTTATCCCCTCAACATAAGGGTCACAAATGTCTAGCTCCATGTGGAAAAATTTACATTTCCAAATATGTCAGTTTTAATGAAGTAAGGTTTCCTTTTCCATACTTGTTTTCCACTGCCTCTTCAGTTATAAATTCATCCCCAGGTTTACCTGCATCTATTCCTATTGTTTCTGTTACACCGCCATCCACTTTTTCTAATGTTTCTGATTCAGCTCACTCTAGTTCAGATTTGATTCCTCCTGCTCAGTCAAGTCTTGAACCTACTCCATCTCCTGCAGTATGTTCTCCTGTTTCTGCTCGTGATGCAGGTTCTGTCCATGTCTCTGCTCATGGTGTAGGTTCTGTTCCTCCTATAATCAGTAACCATAATTCCTATCCCATGATCACTCAGGCCAAAACTGGAAGTCTTAAGCCTAAAACTTTTTTGTCATGTGCTGCACCTAAAAATGTGAAACAAGCCTTGTCCGATCCCAAGTGGCTTGATGCAATGAAAGCTGAATATCAAGCATTGCAGTCAAACAATACATGGTCTTTAGTTCCGTTACCACCTCATAGAAAGACTATTGGTTGCCGTTGGGTGTTTAGAGTCAAAGAAAACCCGGATGGCTCAGTGCACAAGTTGAAGGCTAGGTTGGTAGCCAAAGGATTTCACCAAACCCAAGGCTTTGATTTTTCAGAAACCTTTTCTCCAGTAATCAAACCTGTCACTATTAGAGTGATTCTAACCCTTGCCATTACAAATAAATGGGACATCCAGCAAATTGATGTGAATAATGCTTTTTTGAATGGCTTTTTGCACGAAGAAGTATACATGGTTCAACCTCCTGGATTTGAAACTCAGGATAAGTCTCTTGTATGCAAGCTTTATCGCTCTCTTTATGGTTTGAAGCAGGCTCCTAGGGCCTGGTATGAAAGGCTTACCAATGCCTTGTTACAATTTAGTTTTGTCAAGAGTAGGTGTGATCCATCACTTCTTGTCTACACTCACAGGGGCGTATGTATCTATGTTTTGATTTATGTAGATGACATTCTCATTACAGGATTAGCCGCCTCTATAATTCAAGATCTAATTCATAAATTGCATAGTTAGTTTGCATTGAAACAACTTGGTCAGGTTGATTATTTTCTGGGTGTTGAAGTGAGGCATTTATCCAATGGTTCTCTGCTGCTTAATCAGTCAAAATACATTAGAGACCTTCTCTGCAAAGCTAAAATGGAAGATTCAAAGGGTATCTCATCTCCTATGTTGAGTAATTGCAGATTAAGCAAGTATGGCACTGATGTTCTGCCTGATGCATCCCGGTACAGATCTATTATTGGTGGGCTGCAGTATGCTACTTTAACTAGACCGGATATTGCTTTCTGTGTTAATAAAGTGTCGCAGTTTATGGCTTGGCCGTTGGAGTCGCATTGGAGAGCTGTTAAGCGCATTCTCAGATATCTTAAAGGGACTCTTGATCATGGTTTGTTGCTCCAAGCTTCTCAGCCTGGATTACCTTTTTCTCTGCGTGCATACAGTGACGCCGATTGGGCCACAGATCAGGATGACAGGAGATCTGTTTCTGGTTCATGTATTTTTCTCTGTCCTAATCTGATTTCGTGGAGCTCTAAGAAGCAACAACTTGTTGCTCGGTCCAGCACTGAGGCCGAATATAGGAGCATGGCAAACACCACTGCTGAGCTTCTCTGGATTCAGTCACTGCTCAAAGAGTTGCAGATTCCTTTTCGGGTTCCTACACTGTTATGTGATAATCTAAGCACTGTAAATCTCACTCACAACCCTATTCTACATGCAAGAACCAAGCACATAGAATTGGACATTCATTTTGTTAGAGAAAAAGTGATTGCTAAGCACCTGCAAGTTCTGCATGTTCCTGGCGTTGATCAAATAGCTGATTCTTTCACAAAACCTTTATCTCCTTCTCATTTTCAGGTCTTAAGAGACAAGCTCAAGGTGTTTCCTGTTAGTCAACCTTCTTGAGCTTGTGGGGGGGATATTAGAGAATGTGGTCAGTTAGTTATTTAGCTAGCTTATTAGTTATTAATAGTTGGCAAAAGTTTGTTATGACAACTAGCAAAGCTTGTACAACTGTCAAAGTGAGTTATGAAACAATGTTGTTATAAATAGCACCGAGTGCATCATCAATATTATTGAGCTATTCATTCTGTTCAATGAATCACAATGTGTGTAGCTTACTTCTCTTATTTCTCTTATATCGACCATTCATGAAAGATCCAATGGTTAAGATTCACTCCTCTCACATCTCACAATAAACACTCCTCTCACCTGAGTAAAATCATATATATATATATATAGGGGACATATCTAGCGAGATGAGTTTTTATTATGAGAGGGTGAGAGGAGTAAATCTTGACCATACAACCATATATGGATGGTCAAGATTAAAAGTTACATGAAGATCATGTGACCACTTAAAAAAGTCACATGCATTTATGTTCTAATCTTAACCATTCATGTAAGATCTAATGGTTAAGATTCACTACTCTCACATCTCACAATAAATACTCTTCTCTCCTGATACACATAGAGTTGGCAAAATGGGTCAACCTGCCCCGACCCGCCCCGACCCGCTTCAACCCGCTAAAATGCGGAGCAGGGTGGGTTGGCCCGTTTTAAAAAATGGGTTGGAAGAGCTGACCCACCCCGCTTTAATGCGGGTTGGCGGGTTGGCCCGCATAAAAAATAAAATGAGAAAAAATAGATGAGTTGGCAGGTCAACCTTAATTCGCCCTAAAAAAAAAAAAAAATTATATAAAAATCAATAAATACTATAAAATAATAATAAATAATAATGGTAAAAAATTACAAACCACATATCTAAAATATAATTTTTAAAATAGTCTAATTAAATATTCAAATATAAATTATATAACATTTAAAGAGTTTTTCATTTATAGTATTACTTATCATTTTTTTTAAAAAAAAAGAACCAACCCAGGAACAACACCTATTTATGCGGGGTGCGTTATGCGGGTTGAAAAAAAAATATGGGTTCAATCTTTGAACCCAACCCGCAAAAAAATAATGGGTTAGCGGGTTAACCTGACGAGTTAAACCCGTTTTGCCGACTCTAGATACACATCCTATATATATATATATATGTGGATTTAGATTTTCTCATATTATTTTTCTCTCATATGATCAAGTGGGGGAGAGAAATAGACACAAAAGTATTTATTAGTAAGACTCAGTCACAGTTTGTGAAATTTCTTTTATAAATTTTGTATCTATCTCTCTCATCCACTTGGCCACATGAGAGAAAAAAAAATGACATGAGTTGATCCAAATCCATATATATATAGGTCATATATAATGAGATGAGTTTTTATTCGAGAGGGTAAGAGGAGTAAATCTTGACCATACAATCATACATAGATGGTTAAGATTAAAAGTTACTTAAAAGTCATGTGATCACTTAAAAAAGTTACATGTATTTATGTTCTAATTTTGATCATTCATGTAAATTTTAATGATCAATATTCAGTCTTATCATCTCTTACAGTAAACATTCCTATCACTATATATATATATATATATAAGACAACAACACAAATTGTCATAACTTTTTCAAAAATAAAAACATATGTGAAGTTACTAGTTATCATAAATGATTATATATTTCTTGTAAATAAACACAACACATACACCGAAGACACTATACTCCCAGCCCCAGCCCCTCCCCCCCCTCCTCTTTTTGGGTAGAACTTCTTGTCCTCTCTTTACTGTACTCAAATTTCCCTTTCTAGAATTGGATGCGAATCTTAATAGCGAAAAAGAGGTCCCGATCGGATAAATTCAACTTTTCTTCCAACGCAGCAGATGCCTCCAAGATAGATAAGGCAGAAATCCCCAGTGTAGGAGGAAAAAAAAAGTTAAAATGGCACAATGACAAACTACTAAACATATACCCTCGTAATTTTTTTTAACGATGATTGGCAAATTAATTAAATTAAATTGGGTAGTTAATTAATTCAATGTATCGGCTCCATGCAATTCCTATTCTTACTACTCCTTAAAGAAACATGAAGATTGTTCATTAATTTTTCGTACCAAGAATCATCTATATAATATTAGATGAAACAAAAAGTAACAATTATGAGGGGATATGCACAATTTTTTTTGAAGGCCGTTCCAAGGACACGTCCTTGTTTCCGCATGCATGCAAATATTTTGATTCGTTAGAGTAAAAAGAAAACTTCGATCCATCACTTTCAAACAAATGATCAAAGAAATTTTAGAAACCGACCCATATCTAATGGAACATTCTCCTCCGTACTCCACGGCCACTCTATCTTTCTCTTTGTTGAGCTTACTTAGCAGTGATGCCAATTCACCAAAGCTACCGTACCTCCCTCCAACCCCTATATAAGGAAACCCCATTTGGCTCTAGCTTAACCACACCTCACACCAAAACCCAAGTACCTCCTTCACATTCCTTACTTACCCACATTTGCTTGGCCAGCTTCTCTTCAGCACTTTCTCTTTTCTTTCCTTCCCAAACTAGCTTTCCCAATTTCTACTTCATCTATATATTCAACCCATTTGGCATTGTTTCAATCCTTGATCAACCTTTTAGGCTACATTTGTAGGCTTAGCAGCACAATGGACAGGGTGACAAGGATGGCATCAGAGAGGCCAGTGGTGATCTTCAGCAAGAGCTCCTGCTGCATGTGCCACACAATCAAGACCCTCTTCTGTGAGTTTGGGGTGAATCCAGCGGTTCATGAACTGGATGAGATACCTAGAGGGAGAGACATTGAGCAAGCTCTTTCAAGGCTAGGGTGCAGCCCCTCTGTGCCTGCCGTGTTCATTGGTGGCGAGCTTGTTGGTGGAACCAATGAAGTGATGAGCCTTCACCTAAAGCGGTCCTTGATCCCAATGCTTCAGAGAGCAGGAGCTCTTTGGGTTTGACAAACTACTTTTGATCTTCTCATCAGGCTCTAATAAATCTGTTTTTGGTTAATTACATGTATAATGATGAGATTATATACAAGGGCCGGACATATATATTAGTATAGAGTTAATGGTACTAAAGCTTCGTAATAATAAGGCTAACTTGACTGATCGAGGTGTAGTTTAGCCTTTTTTGTATCAAATCTAGCCTTGTATTTTTGCTAATTATAATAAATTGGATGGAATTGCAGCCTATACGAAGTTTAACAGTGTGTTTTAATTAAGCATCATGCCAGTAAATACCACTCAGCATTTTCTCAAAATTAACTTCAAAATAAGGCAGAGATAAGACCTAAGGAAAAAAAAAATGGGGGAGGGGGAACTATGTTTTTTTGCACTAATAATTGGATTCAAATAACAGCAGAAAGGTCAGGGCACATAAATGAAACAATAACTTGTTAGCTTTCTAAGTTGAGTATGCCCATGATGTGAACAGGAAGAAATCCTTCCTTTAATCCCATTTTATCCTTTTCAGGTAAAACAAAGAAATCAACAGGTATTCTCCTTAGCTGGGGCTTGGATCATCTACTTAGGCAGCGATCTTTTGAAACGCATCCAACCAGAGGCTTCGGACTTTCCATTTTTTGGAAGCAAGTCCAAGAGGAGAGATAACTAGCAATATAAACTTTAGTTGCACCTCTGACTCATGGTAATTATTGCTAATTTGTTAAAAGAGTAACGCTAGCAGCACTACGATTTCTATAAAATGACAAAATAAAACCAAATCTTTCTTAATAAAGTGGCATATCATAAAAAGAAAACAGTGTACCAAAAAATATTATAAGAAAAAAAATCATAATATCCATATGATAATGCTACAAACCATGTCTTGTTCTTTCACTTAAGTTGATGAGGGACAAATGCACAGAATGGAATAAACTTAATGGTATAAGCGAATGCGACATATCTGTAACATGGTTCCTCTATGTCATCACATCATCAAGTAGTTTAGATACCGAAGTTAGAGAAAAGACAAAAGAGAAAAAAAAACTAATGGAGAATATCATGGAGTTAAAGAGCCTCTTAAGTCTTAAATTAAAGAAGCTGGCTGCATTCTAGAGAAAAAATGTAATCTGGGAATGGACATGAGGGAGACTGTTGGACCACCTCCAACACTATATTTGTTTCCCGGAATTACGTTAAGAAAGATAACGATATGAAAGAATAAGTAATCCAGTGAATATTATTCTCGGAGAAAGACAGGTGAAAACCATTTCCGTTAGTGAAAAAACTGGCCAAGTAAAAGTCATAACCATATTTTACAAATGAATAACTATATCAATAACTCTATATCAAGTAAAATTGGCAAGATAGCATTGGGGTTGCTTGGCCTCGTTTTTGCTCTGGTAATTAGTTAATTTGGGCTTTGAGCCTGCTTTATTATAAAAAAATAAACTTTTCACCTAGACCAATATTAATTTTTAAATCCATTCATCGCAAGAGTCAAGATAGACTAGTATTCTATATTCGAACTGGTATATTCATATTATAACCTACTGAACAAGTGTCATTAGTTTGGATTTTCAGATTGCAAATTGTCAATTATTTTTTGCAGGGGAGAAAAGAACATATGTAACTTGCTTCGAAATTTTCTTTTTAAATGATCTTCTCAGCCTAAATCACGCTCCTTATTATCATTTTCATGTTCTGTTACTACTGTAGAAATTTTTACAAAAACATCTGGTCTCATAGGATCAGTACTCAGTAGTTGTGCATTAGCATCTTCAACATTGAATAATTAGACCTTTATTAGAACACTAATTCATATACATGATTATGATAAGTAAACTGACATTTACACATTTATTAGAAAAAAATGACATGTACTTTTATATGCAAGTGCAACAGGAAAAAAACTACAGATAGGTTAGCATTCATCATTACCTAAACCTTTTTTACCTTATTGAATATTCACCACTCCATATTATCTGTGATATCTTCATTCAACCTTACAGGTCAAGATACATCAGAATGCTTTAGTTTTAGGTAATACCACACTGTATGTACAGTTTGAGAGAGCCTGTTTGTGTAAACCAGGAGGAGTTGACATGCGAAGGTAATCTAGCCTGTTATTTGGCCATGGCAAATGGCTCTTCTCAACTGCATAAAAGAATCCTCAGAACTTCCACGTCACTGTTGTGAGAAAAATGAAGATCCATTGCTGCACAAATAGCGTCCCTACAGTCCATGATAGGGCCTACATTCATATTTACCCCGAATAAGGTAATACTATATGTCAACTTTTATTAAAGGTATACGCAATGTGAGAACTAAGCATATTCTATTTTGTATGTTCCTCAATTTTCCTAATTACGGAGGATTCAAATTAGTTATATCTAACTACATCCAGATATCTTCACGATTTTCTTTCCTTCCACACCCATTCACAGCAGCATATAAGGGAATAATGTCAAGGCGTATCAGTCAACTTAATGCTGAGCTACAACTTCCACGAGCTCCACATTGTTGTGTAACCTGCGGCAAAAAGTAGAGCTTCCCAAACCAGCATTGGTAGCATTGGCATATTTATTAAAAACTTATATGCTTCATCCAACCATCCTGCCCTCCTTCAAAAATCAACCATGATTCCATGATCAACTGAAGGCACAACTCCATTGTCCTTCATGGAGTTGAAGCACTAGTAACCTTATAAACCAATCCAGAGCATGATTATACGCAGTTAGGAGTCCAGTGCAGATGGCTATAGATCATTGCAGAATATGCAACCAAATCCCTCTTTCTCAAGCCATGAAATAGCTCGTAACTCTTGTCAATGCTTCCACACTTTGCACCAAGTCAATTAAAGCAGCAGCCAAATGATAATCCCGTACAATTCCAAAATTAGTCATCTGCGACTCAATCCAGCACCAGTATTGAACATGCTGATATAACACTAATCAAAGTCATCTTATCAGATGTACACAGATGTAAGGTTTAAGCATGTTGTTGGGTCTCCTTTAGTTCGCTACTTTGAGCATAGCAAGCTATCATGGTATTAAATGAGAGTGAATTTTTCTCATTCATCTTGTCAAAGAGCTTACGAGCAGACTCAACATCCCCTCTTTTTGTCATCCAATAAACACTGCTTCTAATCAGCATTGCATCAAAAAATTCTATAGCTGATACTGTGCTTGCTTCCATAGTCAATATAACCAGTAATCATTGTATTGCGGGAAGCCAAGTTTCTCTACGGCATTTGTTGAAACAAAGAACATGCCTGCTCCATATTTCCTGCTTTCACATAACTTTTAGATACCCAAATAACACGGAACTCCAATAAACCACATTTTTCTCAGTCATTTCATCAAATATCTTCCGTGCAGTCTCCCTGTCACCATTTTTTCAGTACAAATCAAGAAGGGTCCTTCGTATGCAAAAATACAACTATTAAAATCCATATACGTGAACAGTAAACTTGCCCATGAATTGATACACCAACCAACTTCTACTGAAGGCAAGGACATGACTTTAGTGCGGAGGATATAGCATATGAACTTGGACACAACCCCATCCGCTGCATCTGAACATGAAGAGAAATAGCTCCCATGAATTGACCCTTCTGATAGAAGAATCCAATCACACACACACAAACCCATGAAAAGGAATCTGTATCTGTATAGTATGATGGTAGATTTTAATTTAAGGTGCTGCTAAAGAACATATGCGCATGAGCTTCCAGTCTCACAATATATATATATATATAAGTTTTATTGATATTTCACTCATCTCCAGAACAAAAAAACAACATCAAGGGGAGGGCCGTTAACACTCGAGTATTTAACAGGAGAATCCTTTAATTTTTTTTTCAAATATCTACATAATTCTGTACTGTTTTAATAAAAAATTACAAAATTTAACTTTTTATAATATTTATCGAGATTTATGCATAAATCTAATTATTAAAGCTCTTAACTTTTTCTTTTTTTTTCATTTAAACTATATTAAATTTTTAAAAACTATTTAAAAAATTGTTGAAACAAAATTGTCTCACATGGGTGGAAGCAAAAAAGCCTGATCACTCATCAATTCTTGAATAACAACTAGGGTTGAAAATAGCCAAATTGGCTTTTATCGTAAACCTATGATCTCATTGTTTTAGGTCTGATTTCAATCTTTTACTTTAAAAATAAGTTAGGTTCAGGCCTTTTTAAAAGTCTGTTTCATTTAGTAAGTTAGGTCTGACCTCTTAGCAAAATCTGTTAGGTTTATTAGGTCGGTCTATTTCTATTTATTTATAAAATTATATTTTATTTTATTTTTCAATGACCTTTCAAAGCTTGTTTAAAGGTTTAGGCTTATTTGAGACCTATATAAAAGTCTTGGTCTGCTGACTTATTTAGAGGTCTTAATATAAACCAAACTTCTAAACAAGTTTCAGGTCAGGCCAAACTTCTTAAACAGGCCAGACCAAGCTTAAAAAAAAGTCTTTGATAAATAATAAGTCAGACTCAGATTAAATATTTATAACACAAACTTAATTTATTTAAGGTGAAATTTGACTTGACCTGACCTATTTCCATCTCTAATAACAACAAAGGACACCACTAATGATGGTTTCTTTTCCTATAAAGACAGCTCCAATCATAGAACATGCAGATAAAAAATGTCCCTGACAATTAACAATGACGACTTTTGCGTTGTTATTGATGAAGACTTGAACAAAGGACATGAGCCACACCCCACACAGATGAAAGAAAAGTGGAGAAAAGGGGTCTACATTATTTGTCCCTGTCCCTTAACACATATAGTCATGAAATAATGGGATATACACTTCATCTCACATTTTTATAGATTTTACATTTTGATTATGGTTGATCTTAGATCAATTTTGTGCTCTGATTTTGTTATATTCTCATGATTATGTGAGGGAATGTACATCCAAATTTGCATGAAGCTTTATTTAACCCTCGCCCACAAGACAGACACGTGGGGTGTCACAGATTGGATCCTTTCCCCCCTCACTGACCCAAGTCCCGGGGAGACATCTGGCCCCACACTGCCGCACCCATTGAATGCACACTGGGCCCCACACCTCAACCTTTGCTTTGCTTTGCTTTGTTCTTCTTTATCTTTTCTAATTAGTGAAATTTACTTTTCTTTACGCACTGTCTCATCTCATCTCAAGCTTCAGCTCTATCGGTAGTATAGCCCTGTAACCCAGTGGCAGTGAGTGACTGAGTGCTTTTGGTTTTGCTTCATCCCAAAGCTCATTTCTTCTTTTCCTTTTTACGCCGTGGCGTAACTTAGAACCAACCATCGTACCCAACCAGAACCTAGTACAATGATCTCACGAAAAGCATAACAAGACGACACATGCTTCCAAGTGCTGCTAACGTGCGCGTCCTCTCTGTCTGTGCTCTGTATGTTCTGACTTCTCTCTCTCTTTCTCTGTTTTACCGCTTCCAACTCATCTGTTTGATGGTTGTTGGGATTTTCAACAGAACCACTGTCTCAAAAGCCTCACCACAATCGATTCGGTGCCGTTTGCGGTTTCCTTTTTCTTTCCCTCTCAGGAGCCAAACAGCGTCAACTCGGTTAGTTTTCTTGTCACTGAGACAATGCATGTGTGTGTGTGTGTGTTTTTTTTTATTTTTTTTCCTTTTTTTTTTTCATACTCTGTTGAGTGTTGACTTTGAGTTTGCCAAGCTGAGTAGTACTTGTTTTCTGGGCAAATGAAAAGGTTGCATTTTTTAGAGGGAAAGTCTTTGACTTTGAGGATAATGTAGCTTCCCTTTTGTGGAGTTTTAGGGTTTCTGTTCAATTCGTTTCTTGTTCACTCAGTGTTCAGGTGAAATAGGAGCTCTGCTTTGAGCTTTGAAGAAGAAGAAGATGTTCGGGTTCTCTCGTCGGCGCATGAAACTTGGCAGGTGAACATTTATTCTTTTTTTTTTTTTTTCGTCTTTCAAAGTTTGGATTTTTTTAGTATACCCAATTGGGAGGCACCACTTGTTCTTTCTAATATTGATGCTTGTTATTGTTGTGTTGTCCTCAGCAGATTGAAGGTCCAGCTTTCTGATACCACCCAGGGAACTAAAAGTCCCATAAGGCACCCCAAGCGAAATGGAAACTCCAATGTAAGTTTTTCAGCTTCATTTCTTGTGTTGTAGGGTTTAATTTGAAACAGTGAGTGTGGCCACTAAGTTTTTAGCTTCTTTCAGGGTGATGGAGTTGCAGGGACAAGTGGTCATTCTGATGTAATTGATTGCCAGTTTTCGTCTACTGCCCCTGAGATAAGCACTTGTACATCAGGAAGCTCAGAGAACTGGATGGTGTTGTCAATTGCAGGGGATAAGCCCACTCCTAGATCCAATGTATGTAATTTTATGATTCTTTTTGGTTTTATCTTTGTTCCTGGGTCATTTTGTGCAAGTGTTATGAGCAGTTATGGCAAAAGACTGAACTATTATTATTCACTGTGAATAGCATGCAGCAGCTGTCATTGAGAATAAGATGATAGTTGTTGGTGGTGAATCTGGGAGTGGATTGTTAGACGACGTGCAGGTGAGGGAACATTTCTTATTTTGGAATTGGAAGATTTATGAATGGGAGATTGTTGCTTTGAATATGAGCATCAATATTAACATTAACTAATTATTTGGTTATTGGTTCTTCTTGCAAACTGTGATCTGGATACTATTCTTTTATTGTCAGGTGCTAAATTTTGACAGTTTTTCATGGACCACAGCATCATCAAAGCTTTACTTGTCACCAAGCAGTCTGCCTCTAAAGATTCCAGCATGCAAGGGTCATAGTTTGGTACATTATCCATGCTTTTTGCAACATATTCTCAGCATACTCACATGTTTATTTATGTTCTATCCAAGTGATCTTGATAATGCTCTCATCATAGACATGGAATCACGTGTCTATTAAGATGAAAAGTTCATGAAACTGAATTTCTCAACAAAAAAATAAAGCTGTCCACCCTTGTGTGTCCAACAAGCACAGTATTCATTGGTAAATGAAAAGGCTTACCAAGAGATATACGAGAAAAATAAAAGAAAAAGACACTATTCTATACTTAAATCAGAGGAAAATTCACCAGGAACACAGGTCAAAGTAGCAGATATAATTTTGTTTTAAATTTATACTTGATAATGGTTTATCTCCAGTCTCAATTCTCTTGTGCTTGATGATAATTTGACCAGGTTTCTTGGGGTAAAAAGGCACTCCTCATTGGAGGCAAAACAGACCCAGGAAGTGACAAAATTTCTGGTTCAGCCCCATGTCCCTCACATGTAATAGCTTTGTCCTGGTTCATGTGAAATTGTTCTAATTATCTTTTTGGCTTTTGTAGTATGGGCGTTTGATACAGAGACAGAGTGCTGGTCACTCATGGAAGCAAAGGGAGACATACCGGTAGGAATTTTCATTTGATAGAAGTGCAAATTCCTCTGAGGTAGAAAGTTACTGTTGGGAATTGTTCTATAGATAATAGGAATCTAAATATGAGGGCGTGCCACTGGATTACAATTTACATATCTTGTCCCATCATATTACCAAGATATTTTCTCTAGGCAGTACTGACCAAAGATTTTGTTCTTGGCAGGTTGCTCGCAGTGGTCACACTGTTGTTAGGGCTGGCCCTGTTTTAATATTGTTTGGGGGAGAAGATGCAAAAAGGAGGAAACTGAATGATCTACATATGTTTGATCTCAAGTCCTTGACATGGCTTCCACTTCATTGCACGTAAGTGTGTTTAGGCTTTGTTATGATTGCTTTTTAATTAAAAAACAGGTTTAAAAATATAATTTTAGACTTTAGACTTACATGTCATATCTACTGATAAGCACCTGATATAAATGTTTCATTGCTTTTGACATTTAAGGTTCTTTTTCTTTTTTTTCCCCCTCTTACTACCTTCTAAAATATTATATTACTTGCAGAGGAACAGCACCTTCTCCAAGATTCAACCATGTGGCAGCTCTTTATGATGGTAAAATTCTTTTTATATTTGGAGGAGCATCAAAATCCAGGACCTTAAATGATTTATATTCACTTGACTTTGAAACGGTGCGTGAGCTCTCTTGGTCTTACTAAAATATGTCTATATGGCAATACCATGCAGCGAAACTTCTTGATTTCTCCAAAGTGCAGATTAAATATTCATTCACTATCTAATTTGATGAAAATATCTGTTCCCTCAGATGGCATGGTCAAGAATAAAGATACGCGGTTTCCATCCATCACCTAGAGCTGGTTGCTGTGGTGTTTTATGTGGCACTAAATGGTATATTACAGGGGGCGGAAGCAGGAAAAAACGTATGTTTTATAATGGAAGAAGCATTTGTTCATAATGTTAGACCATGTTATTTATTTCCGTCTTCTGAACTTATCCTTTTACACTTAAGCTTTTGAAAAGTAATTTATGCATGAATTTAACTGATTTAGTTCGTGTTTACTATATTTTATGGAGTTTATTCCTCTTACCTGCAGTCATTGTTTTTAATCTGTTTACTACTACAATGTTTTTGATTGTATAGACGTTGTGAGCATTCCTTCCTTGTATTCTTTGAGTTTCAAACTTTAGGCAATATTTAAAATTGGGGCCCTGTCGACTGTGTATTAGACCGGTATTTAACCATTTTAATACTGTAAATAAATGTTGTAAATACTGTGAATATTCTGTTTCCTATAGCTAGCAAAGTTACCATATTTAGATTAGCAGTTTTGGTAATTTCCTTTCTTTCCTCCTTGATTGTAGTTTTCGGTCTGCTATACTCCTTCTATAAAAGGAGCCTTTTGTACCAATTGTAAAGTGTATCAATGAAATACCTTTTACAAGTGGCCCATAATTTAATCCACGTTTTTTATTGTATAGGAAGGTCAGATAACTGAAAGGGGAAGTTAATTCCAACTATAAAGGAAAGAAGGAAAGAAATTATATATTAATAAGAATACAAGTATTCAAGGTTTTTTTTTTCCCTCTGGGACGTTAATATTCTTAAAGTAGATTAAAGTTTAGATATCATGGGATTGATGCTTTTTTATGCATGCTATGGTCTCTACAATTCAGTTTTACTGCTTGTATCACTTCCTCTCCCTGTTTCACACCTAGTGTATAAACTTGTCATATTCTATTTCTTTTTAAATTTCTATTTTTCCCCTATATTTTTCCAGGACACGGAGAGACTCTGATATATGATATTCTAAAAAGTGAATGGTCCGTGGCAATCGCGTCACCTTCATCTTCTATCACTACAAACAAGGTAAGCTTTTTACTTTTCCTTTCATGTTTACCTATCATTTATCTACTTCTAGCCCCATGCTGTATAATTTTTGTTTTTTTATTATTATAAATTAACAGGTCATTAATAATTAATAATTATTTATAATACAATGATTATCTTTTTTAGAAAAAAAGGTCCTTGGGCCTTCAAGTATAATTTTTGGTTTACTGTGTAGTCATTGACTGTGTAATGAATTAGCAGTGATTTTCCTTAGGGCCTGTTTGGTAGTATTAGATCTGATAGGATAAGTTAATACAATATGTTATGATCTTATCAGTTGTTTGATGTAAACACTGTATTGTATAAACTTATCTATCAAACTCCTCTTATACATTAAAATGATGGATAACTTAATCAAGCCTTGGAAAGTGGGATTAAGCCTGATTGAGTTTTGATGTATAAGTTCCTATAAAGACTTTTCCATTACAATTCTAAACATTCCAATATCCTCAATCTTTATGTATTAGACCTTATACTATCAAGTCTTATACTGCAGCCCTTATATTATCAGGTCTTATCCTATACTTCGTACCAAATGGGCCCTTAATGTATTACATTTAGCCTTTTGTGCTTATAACTCAAATATTTTTTCGAGGTGGTGGAATATGTACTACAAGCCCACGGTATGGTCTAGTGGTTAAATCCGAGACTTCATTAGACTTGTTTAATCTTACCGATGAAAGCCCTGGCTAGGATTTTATTTTCCTCATTCTTTTAATATGAATTTTTTGTTCAACCTATAAGCTGTAAATTGTATCAATTTATTTGCTATGTATCTCCTTTAATAACAGATTTTGTTGTTTGTATACTTGGCCATGCTTTCTTCTAGATTGTTTAAAATCATGTTTATAATATCTGTTATTCTGTTGTATTACCAGGGTTTTAGCCTGGTACTCGTTCAGCACAAGGAAAAGGACTTTCTTGTTGCATTTGGGGGATCCAAAAAAGAGCCATCAAATCAGGTTTGACAAAGATGTGTAAAGTTCATGTATGAGTTAGTTCTTGTTAAAGTTCTAACTTTTTTCTTCTTGACTGTAACAGGTGGAAGTGTTGATAACGGAAAAGAATGAATCAGCCCTGGGAAGACGACCAACTCCTACGAAAGGTCCAGGATCTATACTACTTGAAAAACATTCATCATCCACTGGATTGGCCTCTCAACTTAAAAATGATTCTTCCAAACGTTTGATTGACTCTGTTGCTCGACAAAATCTAGCATCTGCAATTGAACATGGTTCTGGAAGGAAATCTCTGTCAGAATCCCTGCTTGTACAAGATTCCAATTCTCTCCCTGCCAACATCTCCCTTCGCAGGCAATTTGATCATGATGAAGAATACAATGCAGATGTTAGGATTGACAAGAATTCAGAAGATGAAAGTTCTTTCCCCCAGGTAAAACAGATATGCCAATGGGATTCTATATTTCCCTCTAAATGAATCTCTTTAAGATAATATTCACTCTGTTGCATCTTGATGAAACACTGGTTTCTTTATTATGAAATTTGGAGAATAATTCCCCAATATGAATTACAGAGAGAATCACTCCTGTTTTCCCTAGCCTCTGTGGCTATACAACCTTTCCCAACCAATCCTTCCCTCCTCCCCCAACTTTCCTAACTCCTTTATATCTCTCGCCCTTTCTCTCTATTCTGTTACTGCCCTTCTAACTAACTATTCAGAGTTAGTTAGGTTGGTTGCAGTAGTTATGGGCTCATTATCTCTATTGGGTCTATCTCTCCTAACATAAACTTTTCTAATAATGGGCCTAGTACCATCAATACTCTCCCCCAAAGCTTTCACCTTGTCCTCAAGGTGACAAGAGGGAAAAAGTTGCTGCAAGGTAGATAAAGACTCCCAAGAGTTGTCGCAAGTATGAGCCCCATACCACTTGATCAACAACTCAGCTTCTCCTGCTGTATTGTACCTCAAGTCCAGCACTGCAGCAGGTTGAGAGGCCAATTCCCACCCCTCTGTCAGCTCGAGTGGCAGTGGTTGTGGAATCACCTGAGCTGGTAGGGCTTTCTTCAAACGACTCACATGAAAAACAGGATGAACTCGGCTGGAAGCAGGCAGTTGAAGCTTATATGCAACTGCTCCCACCCTAGCAATCACCTGATAAGGACCATAGAACCGTGGGCTGAGCTTCTCATTTCTGTTTTGGACCAAGAAAATTCTTCACCCCCTCCTTCCCACCAATGAAACCAAGATAAAGCTTGCCCTTCCAATGCCATGGAAGCCACCTTCAACCTTTCACCGTCTGGAACCCCCCTTACTTCGAAAAACCTTTCCAGTTTATGCACCCAATTGCAATGGAGGAAGTTCCAATTTCCTCCATTGCTCGTCATTCCCAGCTGTTCGAATACCTTCAAGATTGTTCTCCCCTTCGGAATGTCGTGGGCTCTCAACCCTAGGTCCCAAATTACCTTGCAAAGCTGCATCGATCTTGCGCAGCAATACTTGGATATTGTTTTCCATGCTGCGCATCCTGACATCGCTCAATTCTTGGATATTGTTCTCCATGCTGCGCATCCGGACATCGCTCATATTCCTCCAGTCTGCTATCTCCTCGCACCTGCGCTCCAAAGATTCTGTTCTTGCCTCCATTCTGGTGCTCACCATGCGTGACACTGCCCAGGTTCTTTTGCTTTGATACCAGTGATGAAACACTGGTTTCTTTATTATGAAATTTGGAGAATAATTCCCCAAGACGAATTACAGAGAGAATCACTCCTGTTTTCCCTAGCCTCTGTGGCTATACAACCTTTCCCAACCAATTGTTCCCTCCTCCCCCAACTTTCCTAACTCCTTTATATCTCTCGCCCTTTCTCTCTATTCTGTTACTGCCCTTCTAACTAACTATTCAGAATTAGTTAGGTTGGTTGCAGTAGTTATGGGCTCATTATCTCTATTGGGTCTATCTCTCCTAACATAAACTTTTCTAATAATGGGCCTAGTACCATCACATCTAGGTGAAAATCATTATTTTATTATTTTGACTTTCAGAAGTTAGAAGCATACATGATGATGTTCAGAATATTTCAACTTTTAATAAACATCAATTATTGCTATTGTGTTCCTTATTTGTATGGACTCAACCATTTATTGTAATGTTAAGAATATTTCTGCTTGCATTAAGTATCAATAGTAAATGCTATTCCAATCATGATGCTAACATTTATGACAAAAAATAATGAGACTTAATATTGTAATTTATTATACACTTCAGGCAGCAGATCACAGAACAAATCGAAATGACCCTGGAAATCAGATGAACATTAGTGGAGCCAAGATCAATATGGAGGAACAGGTGTTGGTATCTGGAAGTTCAAATCAACAAAATCAAGGATTTGGAAACCCCATGCTAGAAAGTGATGATGTGTCATTCCATGAAAATAGTAAATCAGTATCACTGTCCACTCCTTCAAATATCTATCATTATTATGAAACTAAAGTGGCTTCCCTAATAAGAAAAAATGGGATTCTGGAGGGACAATTGGCTGCTGCATTGGCAAGCAGAGAAGCTGCTGAAAAAAGCTTAGCATCTGCTTTTAAAAGCAGGCAGGAGATGGAGAAAAAATTGGCTGACACACTGAAGGAAATGGAATTACTGAGAGAGAAGCTGGCTGGTGTAGAGTTAGCCCAAGAAGAGGCTAACAGCCTATCCAACATAGTCCACTCTGACAATGTAAGACTTGAGCATGATGTGGCTTTCCTCAAGGCTGTTTTAGATGATACACAGAAGGTATATATATGACACATCATTTGATGGAAGTACTTGCATACTTGTATACAAGCTGCAATTGGCTGAGCTTTTTTTTTTTTTTAGGAGTTGCACTCAACAAGAGGAGTCCTTGCAGGAGAAAGAGGCAGGGCATTCCAACTACAGGTACATCCTTGGCTTGGTTACTAATCTTAGCTGTAGCTGATTTTTTGGTTTAGATTATAATTTTATGTTTTATATGTACAAATATTTGTTTTTCAAATTGAGGAGTCTGGGCCTCTGGGGTGCTGGTTGTGTTGGAATTTCTCAGTGCAATTCAATTCTTAAAAAGTTTCCACTCGTTTTGTGTGTACGGTTCATAATTATAATGTTTTATCTTTTCACCATACTACCTTGGACTTCTTAAAGATGTTGCCACCTTTTTTGGCTGCGTAGGTTGAAGTTTTTCATCTCAAACAGAGACTGCAATCAATGGAAAATCGAGCACCTACTCCCAGGAAACCTTTTCATGTGTAGTGAAGTGTTTTTGAATGATCAATGATAACAATGAATTTCAGCAAAAATGTTGAGACAATGCTCCTATTATGAGTACCAGGACAGAGTCTAAAAGGGAAGTGCATTTTGAGGATGGTGTTGAAGACTTCCAAAGATGCACAGCTACTCGAACTGCCATTTGACTCTCAAAACAGATGCAAGATTTAATCAGTGAATTCACCATCTTCCACGGTTCCTTAATAAAATTACTACTTTTTGTAATCCGTAGAAGTACTACTCTTTTGCCATTCGGTCATATCAAGAAGCACTTGCATGTGTGAATATGTTTTTCCTTTTCCTTCGTTAATAATTTTACATCAATAAAATAATTTTTATTTGTTATTTAAATTTTAAAATATGTAAAAGAAAATAAAAGGAATACAATGAGGTGCAATTAGGGAAATAACTTAATAAAAAGATAATTTTAATCAACTGAATTGTAAAATAAAAAAATATTTATGTATTTGTGCATCATTAAAAACAATTTTTTGCGCATCATTAATTTTTGTATTATGATAATAATTATGACAATTATTATTTATTTAAGAAGTTAAATTCTCTAATAACATAATGCATGTTTAGATTAATTATGATAATCCGTGTTTGAATAACATTAAAAATTTTATGTTAATAGTTAATATGTGTTTAGATTAATTTATTGTGTGCAAAACAATTTATAATCAAAAGTTCTAGAAGCAGCTTTTTTTTAAAAATAACTTTTGAAAAATAAGTGTTAATAAAACATGCACTAAATCAAAATGAAACTAAAAGGAATATGAAGCGGCACATCGAGAAGACAGAAGATAAAATTATGGCACCAAACTTTTGTTGCCAATCGTTTGAGTTGTGGCACATTATTATTACTCCTTCGCTTAACTAGACTATAAAGAATAAAGAAAAAAGCTAAACTGGGAATCCCACATTGACTGATGATGAAAACAATAAGAGGATCAAATATCGATGCTTTTACAAGGATACAGAAAGTGAGAGAAGGCTGTCTAAGATTTTCACTTAACTAATGTATGACCAACCATAACATAGCTTTTACAAACATAAAACCAAGGAGAACAAAAATGATTTTACAATGGAGATAACACAAGCTTCCAGCTGGGACTTCTTCGGACTTACCAACCGGAACTCAACCGTCTGGCCAAAGTCCAACCCCGACCACGCTCATTCTGTATATGGAATTTCACCATGTGATCTATACATTCCATATTGATATAGGGTATGACCACCAGATGCACCAATTGGCAATAATGACAATTCTTTGTTTTCTGATGTGAACTCTTGCTGTAGTAAGACAGACAGAAGCCCAGCTTGTAGGCCACCATGGTAATTTTCACCCTACTGCTAATGCCGTCTCAACATTAAACTATTTCCAGGGCTGTTTTTCTCACCATAACAGACTTCCTTTGGACACTGATACTCACAGAAGTTCAGTCTCATCTTGATCTCCATCAGCATCTTCAACATCATTATCTTCATCTTCTTCAGGTGCATCAGGATCCACTCCCTACAAAGGATGCAAAATTGTAAATTATATATCCGCTAGCATTGCCCTCATCAATCAAATTATAATAATTTCAGGCTAGACCATGCATCTATTTCAGATAAAAACTAACATAATCCAGCAGGAATGAAGTGCAAACCTGTGTGTGATTAGGAGTAAGTGAAAGAAATATGATTAAGCAACAGAATTATTATTATTATTTACAAAAAAGAAGGAGCAAACCTTCATCTGCTTCTCTAAACGCTCTAGACCCCGTTTTGCTGCTTCATTCTGGGGGTTTAACCTGCCATTTATGCTAAAGGTTAGAAGCATAATAAAATCATGAACACAAAGGCATGCAATCACATGAATATTCCCAACAATGAGGATAGAATCAACTGTTAACTGTAGAGACCTTGAATATATAAAAGGATGGGGAGCAAAAGTTTATTATATACCAAATTGTTGCACCAAGGAACATCATAATTGAAACCCATGTTATTAACTAAAATCATAGCACATGTTCTCCCAGTTGCCCCACAATTGTTGCAATATTTTTGACCATATGGTCAAAATCTCTAGAGTGAAGCCAATTCAATCCAATTGATGCCAAACTAAATTCTTTTATAACAACACCTTAAAAAAAGAAAGAAGGAAAAAAATGCACTATTTACATCCTGACAGATGTTTTCAAGACAAATCAACCTTAATGCAGCCTGATAATGTGACAAAGACTCCTGCAGCATATTAGTGGCAGCAAAAACTTGAGCTAGTTTCACATGAAGAGAGTCATCAGCCCAGTCTTTAAGATATCGTTCAAGCAGAGACACGGCATCTCCATTTCGGCCCTCAATAACATGGAGCTCAGCCAAAGCAAGTGCAGCTCCAAGGTAACCAGGTTCCAGCCTTAATGCAGACTCATAGAACTTTTTTGCCTATATGAAGAATGCATTAAATTTCACACATAAGAAAACTAAGTTAAGATAGTTCTCTACAGATACTTATTCTAAAGATCTGACAAGTTACCTTTTCTCTGCCACCAGAGTTACTGGCATGCACATCACCGACTAATTTTAAAGCCTTTGCCGATTGAGGCATTGCTTTCATTGCTTCTCTGGAAGCATATAAAGCCTCTTTGATTTTAGAGAGAGCCAAATATGTATGAACCAAACCTGAAAATTATATTCAGACCATGTCAAAGTATGTAAATTTGCGTTTCCATTATTGGCACTTCACAGTAGATAATGGCAGCAGAAAACATGAATGTCATTGCAGGCAAGGGATGCAAGTCATGCAATTATCTATTTTTCCCATTATAAAATAAACCTTGATATGAGCGAATATCGGGTCTCAATTCTTGAGCTCCTCTGAAGGCTGACACAGCTGCTTCTGCCCGTTTCATTGTCAATAATAGATTTCCCTGAATAAACTCAACATGTCAGATCAAATTTGCAAAACTTAAGTAAGCTTACTCTACAAACATATATAGAGTAAATAGAGCCCCATTTGATCTGATGCAAAACCATTTTATTACCTTCATTATATACCCTGGTATGTGCCTCTCATCGATCCGAATACTCTAATTACAAAATAATCAGTCAATTGTAAGAAATTCTATTAAAGATAAATTCAGTCCACCGCACTTCAAATAAAAATACCGACCTGCTCAGCATATGATAATGCTCTTTTCTCGTCTTTCCTTTCCCATAAAACAGATAAAGTTACAAAAACCTCTGGTCTTGCGGGATCAATATTCAATAAATCATGCACTAACTTGTTCAGCTTTGAATAATCAGACTTTAGCTTTAGAAGCATTGCATATTCATCCATATATGTTATGATGTATGGATCAATTGATCGGGCCTGTGATCACCAAATTATCAATATAATTATAAGCTCAGTAAATACCTGCAAATAAGCAAGTTGTGCCGCAGAGAAAAATCAATAATTTTACTGACATCATAAAATTTAACTCCATGTTACCTTCTCAAAATTCATAATGGCCTCTTCGTTCTTTCCAATAATAGCTTCAACCTTCATATGCAATATTCATCAGAATTTACAACATGTTAAGCAATGAATTCAAGGAAACTTTAAGTACAAAAGTAGTTACACCAGGGTAGGGAAAGGATGCAATCCCTTGCACAGGTGGCAGCACTTAGTTAAAAAAATTTAAAAATTGAAATTCAAACAGTCAACACGAAGGAATAAGGGTTATCTGTTACAACACTAGCTTTAGAAAGCCAACCTTTCCCAAGAGTCCAACAGGGAAAAATTAGAACTAGGTGCATAATCTGCCAGGTAGAATGGGTATATTACACAAGCTCTAAATCATTGCAGCAAGTCTAACCTTTGCAATCTCAAGTAGCAAGTGTATATTATTAGGGAAACGCTGTAAAAGATCTGCAAAGAGTTCCAAGCCACCTGCCAACATAGAAAACAAAGTAAAACTGCATGCATCAGACACATATCACAAAAGAAGGTATAAACAACAAAGTATAAATAAATCTAAAAAAATTCTCTTTTTCCATTAAAATCTTGTCCAGGTTTGATCAAAGCAAGAAAACAAAAAGCTAATGTAGAAAAAATGAGCTGCGTAAACAATAAAACAATTTACAGCAGGATTTATCAATTTGTAAATTTTGGGTGACAGAAATTGGCCTAAAGGCTATGCCCAAAGAACACATATTTTACCAAAGAGATCCTTCGGCTCCAACACACAATCATGGAATCATATGACTCCAGATAAAATATAATATCTCACCTTTGTAATCATTTGAAGCCATGCAACACTGAGCTTCAACATAGCGCTGCCAAAAACAGAGGAAAAAATTAATCAGAAGTTACAAGTTCCAAAGGTTTGTCTGGCAGTATAGAAACACAATCCATGAAATAGATGATGCCAAATTTAAAAGAAAATTCAATGTGAATTCATGAAGAAACTTATTTTCCAATTTTACCAGGCCTTTTTTACTTCTCAAGGATTCTATGAAGCATATATACTATGCAGGTTAAAAATGATGCCATCTAGAGAGGCTTATCATAAAATGGAAAAAACTCTAAACTGATAAATGGCAGCAAGAACTCTGAAGCACAGAGACAAACAAGGATTTGAACTATTATGTACAACTTACTTGAAGCCAACGACTTGAGTCAATATGATCACATGGAGCCCTCCCACTTCTATTTGGATTCTGAAATTAAATGTTTACGCACCAATTATATTCTTGGACGGTATTCAAATTACAATTAAACTGCAATTTTACAAATTTACCAACTTAAAATATCTTATAAAAAAATCATGATAAAAGGTAATAACTTATTAATAAATCCACTGCAAGTAAATTTACAGAAGAAATGTCATAACGTTAAGGTATTCAAATGAGACTGATCATAAAGTGGTTAGCTTCCAGTAACTCAGATGCATAGAATTAACATCCCATAAAGGTCATCAGGTTATGAAACAGATATAGTATTGAAATTGAGGTTAAAGCAATTGTTGAAAATAGAAGAGAGATAGGACCCAAAACATGCTCAAAGTTAGATTAGCAGTTGTTCCATCTTTCCACCAAGTAAATCTAATGAACAAAAGGAATGGAGCCAAAATCCACCCAAGGAGAACGACTTTGTTAACCCAGAGGGCTGGGTCTTATAAATACCTCATCCTCCTCCTTCCTCAGCAATATAGGACACGGCAGCCTGTAGGAGTAAAGTTTATTCTTTGTTGCTGACTACCTAATTGCCTAAAGGAGAGGAGAAGCTGAGGTAATTTAATGGCTCCCCAATTCCCTAGTGCATCAAATCAAAGGATCAATCTGAGGATGGCCAAGGGCTGAATCTCTATTTTGCTTCAGTTACATGAATTTCTTTCTGCTTTTATCAACAAACCTGAGGAAACAATGACATGATGTCCTTTGCAGTAGATCCCAGTTCAGATAAAGCTGTGATAGCCTCAAGTACATAAGGACAATGTCTGTCAAAAAGACATCAATAGAGAAGTTCAATTTAAAATCCAGTAGCAAACTAATAATAGATCATATGAAAGATGCAAATGCACATAGAGGAAAGAAAAACTTAAAACGAGTAGCCAATTCCATAAGTCCATGACACATTCAATACTGCCTAAAGGGAAAGCAAGCAGTCAGAATTCAGAAATGGAAAGGGGCTTCATAAAACGCAAATGATATATGAGCTTTAAGAGGATATGAACGAACAGAGAGAGAGAGAGAGAGAGAAGTCAAGCCACCAACACATATATGTAGACTTTTTCCATCTATACCCCCACACACAAACAAACTAAAATTGAGGTTATTTACATGGAAAGTACTGGACATATGAAGGCGAGAAGTACTGCCCTCTCACCCTATATCAAAATTCCAAGCCTGCACTACTGTACTTCAGCAGCTTTGGCAAGGATTTAATAACTACATCTAAGACAACAAAAAACAAATATCTCTTTGGATGAGCACACACTGAAAATGTGTATTTGACCTGAGCTAATGCTATCAGTTCAGGCGCGAGGACACTAGTGGACATCATGCCTGAAAGCTGAAGGTTAGTATGCAATGGAGTTAGGACAAATGTTAAAAATAAAAAATAAAAAAAAGAACAAAAATAACAAATCCATAAAAGCATTTAAATATAACCTATTGGTGCCATATCAAAGGCTTACTCAGTGTATGAGAAATTTACTTTACAAACCTTAGACATTCTTTGTAAATAGCAACAGCAGCTCGGCTATGTCTAGAAATTCGATATAGCTTCCCTAATAACAAATTCATCGGTAAATTTCTAGCTTTGCTTGGAATTCCTTCCATCTGTAATGTGAAAGTGACACAAACAACTCATGAGGAACGACAAAATTGAAAACAAACTAAGAATGTAATGCAAAAGTTCTTTATTTCTAGTTAAAAAATGCCACAATCAGAACTGACAACATATATAGCAATTTAAGGCACATTATCTCCATTGCAAATCCCTCCATAAATAGAGAATTGACATTGCTTCACCTCAAAATAGACCAACAGGAATTTTTATTTTTATTTTTAAAAACTGTTAATGTGCATGAACTCTCTTGTGTCTGGTCTGTAGAAAGGACAGAGGAAGAGAACAAACAAACCTCAACTAGAGCTGCTTTGTTCTCATTCAGAAAACAGTGACATGATGCAATTTTGAACTTCACCTGTTAAAGAGATTGAAAAGTTATCCTTATAAACAACCTCGACATGCAAAACTAAAAGCACAACAAGCCAATTCAACAAACATGAACTAAAGAAACACAACACACTAGTTCACCTCATTCTCATTGATTATTGATACGTTGCAAGAATTCGGAGAGGATGACCTGTTTGATGTCAATGAACTCCGAGACGATGCCATGTTCTGTTTGGGAATCATCTTGTAGCATTGCAAAGCTTGCTTGTAGGTGTGCTGTTCATCAACAGAAGGGACCATAAGACTTCACCACTCCCCAAAAAAAAAGAAACAAATTTTGAATTACCCATTTCCTAAAAGGTTCCAACTGCAAATGCAAAAGGGAGAAAGAGATAGCACAGTCTCTTACAATGGCTCTACGATACTCCCTTTCACGGAAGAATGAATCACCAAGTAGCGCCTGTACAAAAAAATAAAAAAACCAACATAAGAAAGAGAACAGCTTCAATGAACTCTTCAAAGATTGAAAATTCCAGAACTTGGAAATAATGGAATGAGAGCGTGGGGTAAAAAAAACTGAGAAATTTGCAGAGACCAAGCTCTCAGTTTTGAGGTGTGGGGCGGATTCAGCATTAGCAGCAGGTGAAGAAACAAGAAAACAACCCTGTTCAAAACCCCAACTTCGGATTAGATCATCAACCCAAAAAAAAAAAAAAACAACCATTTTTGTTGTGGAATCAAGTTTTCAAACGCGAATTTGAAGAAAAAGGAAAATAGAGTACAAGCATCTGAGCGGAGTTGTAGAGGCCATGGTCGAGAAGAGTGGCGATTTGATCCTTGGGAACTTCCATTGTTGTGAGCTCAGGATTGTGGTGAGCTTCGGAGACTCAACGCGCTCTTGTTTTTGAACTCAGTTTCTCGTCCCAAAGGGCTTGATTGATTGGATGCAAACAGTAACAAAACATATGAGGTCTATGTATGAATATATATAAATATTTGACCCTTTTTGTATTTTTTTAAATATGAAAATATTTAATATTTCATTTCATCTGTATATTATAAATAAATGAGAGTACTGTCTCTTGAATAGTAAACTTTATATCATACTCTATTTTTCAAATACTCACGGGTCATTACATAATACATATCTTTATCTTTCATATTTTCTTTTATTTGTATTTCTATTTTTAGAAAGTAATATTTTTTTATCTTTTTAATTATTTTTTTAATAATTGTTTCATCAATCAACCAGATTTTTTATCCTTAATTATCTTCATTTCAAATTTTTTATTTTCTAATTAATTTCAATGTAAAAAATTATTACCACTTATAAAATATTCTTTAACTTTAAAAAGAAAAACTAAGCATGGACTTACTTACTATTATATTTTAATTTCAAATACCAAAAAATAATAATTCAAATATGCTTTTAATTATCTAGGATGTTTCATCCCAAATATATTTGAAACTTGATTTGATTAATGTCATCCTAAAAACTATGAAGACTTGTTGAAAAAGTTTAAATTAAAAAAGTTACGAATGAATGGCACCAATTTCCCATGATAATTTTAAAATAAATGTTCAGCTATAAAATGTTTCTGTACAAATAAAGATCCATCTCTAGAAGAAATTATTGTATAATTTAAAATTAAAGTAGATCAGAGGGTAGATTATTATACTAAATCTCATACAGGTCAAAGCAATTTCCTCTTCTTTCTTAAAGTTGGATTTAAAACTATCCGTTATAATGCTGCCAAAACTCTACTTGCTAAATGGAACATCCAAAATATGCGTGCATTTGTTAAGTTTAATTAATTTAACACACGTAGATTAATAACTGGTGTTTAATTGTGTAATCTATGTTCTACATGAGATTTTAAGTAGATGTAAATTACGTATACATACTATGTTGTAACATAAATGTGGGCACTAAATAGTAAATACAAGTTACACAAATTTAAGGAAAGGGGAGCTGTTTTTTTTTACAAACTTGAACCAAACTCAAACCAAAGAGAGAAATACCCACTTATTACTAGTTATTACTAAGTGATCACCAGGGCTTATCGCAAATGGCAGCATACTTGATTGACTCATTAGGTGCATTGAAACCTAAGTAGATGTCTTCAATGATAATCAAATTTCAAACATGTTAGGTGATCATAAAGTCGGAGGCACAATTAGAATTAGGTGCCAACCTATGGAGCGTGCTGCCTGTTCGTCAACAAATAGATCATCAGTATTTCCTTCCTTACTATCTTAACACAATCTTCCTTAGTTGATTTTGTTGATGTGATTAGCAATGCATTTTTCTGAATATTTCACTCTCAATGCAGAGACATGATATGTCCTAGGAGACCATCACTGCCAACCATCTCTTTAATGAATTGGTCCAATTGGAGACTTCTTATGTCCTGAGGTTCTCAATCTTTGTGATGTGAGAAATTCTGCAAATAGAATTTGACAGAGCTGCATACCACACTGAAAAGTGCAAAATCTAGCATAATTTCCTGATTTCTCAAATACAGAATCATTAGTTCTCACTATCATCCAATTTTGAGGTGTGTCTATGTTTAAGTAGGCAATGATAAAACAAAAGAAGTAGCAACAAAATTTTTTATTGCTATTATTTTTTTTTTTCCTTTATCTCCTATACAAGGGAATGACGATTAATGTCATTCTACTTTAACTTTGACCATTCCCTCATTCCTCTTCGATTTTGACTATCAACAACTACAAAATCATATTATTTGACAGCCTGAGAACCAAAGTCCACTATATCTGAGACATGAGAACAATGTACATGTATGATGGAGTTCAAACTGATGAGCCTCTGAAATCTAACCAGAAATCTTATCAATGGCATTTGCAACCCTTAACCGAGTCCCTACGAAAGAAATCCTTCGTGACTGGTAAACAAGCAGTCACAATTTAATCAACAGGCCAACAAAAAATCCTAGTTAAAACATAAATGATAAAGTTGAACATAAGCAGATATGTGAAACAATAAAATGATACAAATGGCAAACCGCAAGTGTAGTCCGTGTTGTTAGATTTGCATCCCCTAGTTTCTTTCCCATTTATCTATTCCATTCTCCAATCAACTTGCTAGTTTCATATAATACTTTTTTAAAAATAAATAAATAAAATGGCATATGGAGTAGATGGATACAGCCTATGCATAAAAAATTTGAGACCTAATAATGATTGTCACAACCAGAAATAGTTTCCATTGTAAAATGATAGAAGTGCTTCTAAATTAGTCACAATTTTGGATTCAAACAATTTAAGGAATCCTATAGGATCAAGTAACAAAATTTCTTAAGCTTAAATTAGCTTACTGCAGATTTGAACCTCAAAGGACTAAATTTGATATTAATTCAGTAATAACTGAAAAGACAATACATGAATTATGATACCTCAAGTTTTACCATATAACTTCACCTACTGATGCAGAGAAACCTTGCTACTACACATAAGTCAGGAAACCTCTTGACAAAATAGTACACAGCTGAGCTGGTAAAGCACCAAATATGTGTTGGGAAAAAATCCCCCACCCACAAGAAAACAAGCAAATAGACAAGCATAACAGCACAAGAAATTTAACGTAGTTCGGCCTTCACTGCCTACGTCCACAACTTCACAAATCAATCTACTAGATTCAAACAACAATTACAATCACCAATATTGAAATATCGCTCACAAACTCAAAACTCCAATATACCAAATATCACAAATAATATTTTTCACTTAAACAGAATACTCAAACAAAAGAAATTTAGCATTCACAAATTTCTCCACCTTACACAACACATGAATGGTGGCTTCCTTCCTCAAAGCAACAAAAATCTCATCCCACAATACTGATATCGACGCCTCTTACAACATTCAAAACAACAAAAGTTTGCTACACACTTTTTTTCTTTTTATTCAACGTCGCACACCCACACAGGAGAAAACCCAACACCTTTTTGTTTCCAAACCCTTCCTATCGATGCTGTCACATTGCACACACTTACACATTCTTTTTTTTTCTTTCTCAAATGGGCTTTAGCCCAAACCCAACACAAGGCAAAAGCCAATAAATCTCCACCTTGCCTTGTGATTGGAACAATCTGCAAGTGTCAATAGCAAGTGCCAGTAGGCTTTATCAAAGTACCTGCAAATGTTACTTTTTTCTTTGGCATATACACACGATCCACTTTCTTCATATTACTACATGCTCCATCATGACCCTTTCTTATCAAAGTATCTCCCATCAATTTGTACAAATTACTATCAATCTTCTTACCTTGCATTATCACCAAAGAGCCTCTACAAACTTGCATAACTCCACCTCTTGCAGAATATCCATATCCCAATGTATCAAGTCTACCCAAAGAAATCAAAATTCCTTCTAAGTGTAGGCACATGTCTCACATCATCAAGTGTTTTCACAAAACCATTATGCATCTTAATTTTCACAGTACTTTTTCCAACAACATTCAAGCAATTACCATTAGTCAATCTCACTACTTCATCATCACCTACATTATACGTGTCAAACCATTGCTTCCTTGAACAAACATGATTAGAACAAGCAGAATCTAAAACCCAACAATCACCATAGGCACTATTGTCTTCTTCAACCATCAATAACTCATTTTCATAACCCAAAGGTTCTTGTACAACAGCTGTAACATTTTCAAACTTCTTTTTTCCTTTACTCTTTTCAAATTCTTCCAAGTCTGCTTTCAACTTCCTGCAATAAAATTTAATATGACCCATCTCTTGACAATAATAGCACTGTTTTTCTCTATAATTCGGCCTTGGTATAAAACTTGATCTTGAATTATTCCTATCAAAAAAGTTGCCACGAAACACACTCTTACCACAATCAAATCTAGCAACCAAAATACCTCCTTCAGACTGAACACCTAACTTTTTAAATTTTTCATTCTCCAATAATATGACAATCACATCATCTACCTTCAATGTCTCTTTTCCAACTAGCAATGTAGTGACTAAACTCTCATAAGTGTTTGGAAAAGACGACAACAACAACAAAGCTTTATCCTCATTATCAACTTTCACACCAATGCTAGATAATTGTGTAATCAACTTTGAAAAATAATTCAAGTGATCTCTAATGTCTACACTATCATCCATCTTCAATTGATACAATTATTTCTTTAAAAAACAAACGGTTTGTGAGAGACTTAGACATATACATATTCTCTAATTTCTTCCATAAATCAATAGCAGAAGTTTCATTAAGAACATTGTATTTTACCTCAGGTGCCAGACATAGCCGAATCATACTAACTGCCTTCATCTCCAGCTCTTCCCATTCTTCATATGTCATCTTCTCAAGCTTCTTTTCCTTCCTATTCAGAGCTTTAATCAATCCCTGCTGCACTAAAATATCCTTCACAGTACTCTACCACAGACTAAAATTCCTCTTGCCATCAAAAAGTTCCACCTCAAATTTACTGCTTCCTAAAACTTGTATCTTTGTCATAAAAAAAAAAAGACAGAAACACCAGAAGCGGGATCGAAACCCGTTCTGATACCAATTGTTGGGATAAAATCCCCCGCCCACAAGAAAACAAGCAAATAGACAAGCACAACAGCACAAGAAATTTAACATGATTCGGCTTTCACTACCTATGTCCACTGCCTACGTCCACGACTTCACAAATCAATATACTAGATTCAAACAATAATTACAATCACCAATATTGAAATATCGCTCACAAACTCAAAATCCCAATGCACTAAATCTCACAAATAATATTTTTCGCTTAAACAAAATACTCAAACAAAAGAAATTTAGCACTCACAAATTTCTCCACCTTACACAACACATGAATGGTGGCTTCCTTCCTCAAAGCAACAAAAATCCCATCCCACAATACTGATATCGACGCCTCTTACAGCATTCAAAACAGCAAAAGTTTGCTACACACTTCTTTTCTTTTTATTCAGCGCCGCACACCCACACAAGAGAAAACCCAAAACCTTTTTTGTTTTCAAACCCTTCCTAACACTGCTATCACATTGCACACACTTACACATTCTTTGTTATTTTTTCCTTAGCCCAAACCCAACACAAGGCATAACCCAATAATATGGCAAACATAGTAGATGGCTAACGAATAAGTATCTATGATCACAACAACCCATATGGTTCCAGTTGTCAAATGCAACAAGTACTTCTAATCTAAAACTCTAAATAGTTGCAATTTTCCCTTTAAGGGATGAAGGAATCCTATAGTATCAAGTAATAGAATTTGAGAAGCTTATACTAATTACCAATTAAAATTGAAGATTTATTCAAAGACACAGATGTCACTTACAACTTTATGTTGAAAGATCTCTTTTCTCTTTATACAGCTTCAACAGCTGAGAAGCTTCCTTCTCAAAACAATTCACAAATTTCTGCAGGAACATCTTTTCAGAAACTTTAAATGGTGTGGCCGATTTAGAATCCTTAAGCAAACCTCTGGATTGAAGAAATTGCAAGACAAAAGCCCTGGGAATAATTCTTTTCTCCAAACTGCTCATAAGAAGAATTGGATGTTTGGCAAGCACCAGAGACTCCCAACCCATGTGGTTGACCCAAAACTCCATCACTGCCTCAATTTTATCCTCAGATGCCAGCATGCACCATGGATGCCTCACAAATGCTGAAACAACAATTTCTTCAGACCAACCCCATTTCTTATACAAATCAATCTTCCTTTCCCAAAAGGATTTTCGTATAATCTTAGCACGCAATGCCACAATGAAAACTGTTGTGTTGGGGTTGAATCCCAATTCCTTTACTTCCTCCACTGCCTTCTTAAAGATAGCAGGGAGTGCAATGAGTGAGTAAGGCCAATTACGAAGTAAAAGAGTAACCTTTGACTCGGGGACCCCATTCTCAAGCAACACTTGAATATTATGTGCAGGGTTCTTAGAACGAATAAGGCTAGCACATGATTTTATAGAGAACATAGTGGATTCATCAGAAAGTAGGAACCTTTTCACCAAATCATAACATGGGGTCAAGGATTTCTCCAAGCTTTGATACAAGAATCTGGGGTTCTTGGTCATGATTTGCACAAGATCGGAATTTGAAGCACCCTTTGAGATAAGGAACTTGAGCTTTGGGAGAATGGCCTTGTTGGGATTGAAGACAAGGAGTTTTGGGCAGGCTTGGATGACCACAGATATCAGAGCGTTGGAGAAGCCATGGCTTCTGAACAAGGCGATGACCGAGTCGGACCTGTCTGAGTTGTGTATACGAACTCGGTTGGAGAGTTTGGAAGCGGTTTCTGGGGACAACCCACAATTGTTAATGAGGTAGTTAAACGTAAAAGAATGTTCTTTAGAAGGGGAAGTTGAAGTGGGTGTGGTGTAACTGAGAGTAAATAATGATGAGGAAGGTTGCAGAAGAAGAGAGGAGGGTGTTGTTGTGATGGGGTTGAGGCTGAGGTTGAGGTGGAGGCAGAGTAGGGCTCTGCGATAGAAACCAAACATGGGTTTAGCAGAGTCACCTAGTAACAATGGTTTTGCGCCACTTTGTTTTGTCATATAAACAATTTTTATATTTTTATCATACATGTACTTATTTTCCTATTTTTTTAATATTTTTATTATTCTTATTTTTTTTTTATTATTTTTACTTAATTATAATTATTAAAAAAATATATAATAATAATATACTTATTTTTATAAGTATAAAAGTGTCATTATTCTCATATAAATGAAGGGTTCGGCACCGTTTTCAGAACTGGTCTGTTTCGCTTAGAGTAATAAGGTGAGCTAGATTGAGGCAAATTAGTGGTTTGACATGTTTTTTTAATTAAAAAAAAAATGAAAATATAAAATCAAAATCTAATAATATAAGTTTTAATTTCAAATATAATAAAATTAAATATTATAAAATTTAATTTTAAATATAATATGACTTAATATAATAAATTAACATTATAAATTTTAATTAACTTTATTCAAATATAATAGTCTTGATTTCAAATAAATTAAATATCATAAATTAATAAGTACATAATAAATTAATAACTAACAAATTTTATTAAATTTAAAATAAACTAAATAAAATTAATCATAACTCAAATAAAAATTAATTTAATTAATCAAAGTTAATATCATTATACATGTCATTTGTTTTTGCGCCACTTTGTTTTGTCATATAAATTAAGGGTTACATAGTTTTTAGAATTCATCGGTTCGCTTAGAGTAACAAGGTGAACTAGATTGAGCAAATTGGTGGTTTGACATTTTTTTTTTTAATTAAAAAAGTGAAAATACAAAATCTAATAATCTAATAATATAAGTTTTAATATCAAATATAATAAATTAAACATCATAAGATTTAATTTCAAATATAATATGACTCAATATAACAAATTAACACTATAAATCTTAATTAACATTATTCAAACATAATAAGTCTTAATCTTAAATAAATTAAACATCATAAATTAATAAGTGCATAACAAATTAATAAATAACAAATTTTATTAAGTTAAAATAAATTAAATAAAATTAATCATAACTTAAATAACAAATTAGTTTAGCTAATCAAAATTAGTATCATCACGCATGTCATATGTATTGACATAATTATTGACTTCATTCTCTATTTATTTCATATATTTTTTATCATCTAAATGATTTTTTACTAAAAAAAAAAATGGGTGGTTCAAGTTTGTATGGATTGGACGTGTTACACTAACTCGCTACCCGATCCATACACTACGGGTTTAAGTATTTTTCACTATAACACAACCCAACCCACATTTTATGAGTTGAGTTGTGTCAAAACTCACGAGTTCGTGGGCTGACCTAACCTACTGAACACCCTTAATAAATCACACAAGCTTTTGAGGGAACTTTACTTATTTAGAAAGAAATTTAAATTTATGATTTTCTTTTCTTAAATATGTTTATAGCAATTTTTTATTTAGGTCCATATTAAAATGTTAAGTTTTTAAAATATTTTTAATTTTAGTCCCTGTCATTAATGAACATTCGTTAAGTGTATAAGTGACAAACGAAAGTCTCACTCAGTAATATCACATATTAGTGACTCCATTTGTCATTAATCACTTAATAGAGACTTATTAATTGATATGGACTAAAATCATAAATGTTTTAAAAACTTATACATAATAATAATAATAATAATAATAATAATAATAATAATAATAATAATAATAATAATAATAATAATAATAATAACAAGGACATAAATAAAAAAAGTGTTATATTTTCAGGACAAAAAATATACTTAAATCTTAAAAAAAATAAACGAGACCAACCAAATCGATTCAAATCAGAGAAATTGAGAACCATTCTTTTGGCTAGTCTAATCAATTTTCAAATTTTGGATTTTTAAAATTCAGTAAAAAAAGTTTAGATAATGGGTCATAAATTGGTCAACCTATTCAAACTGGTCACAATTTATATAGTTGAACTAGACCCTTTAAAAAAAAACATATAATTTTTAAAAAATATATATTTAAAACTTTTTCACTACATTAAGTATTTGGTTGCTATTTTATAACAAAAAAAAAAACTCAACATTTTTTCTTTTAATTTGCTGGATATGTAAGAGCTTGTACTTTAATAAGATTTTTAACTTCAATTTATAATAAGAAGCTCCACATCTTCCCATTTTTTACTTATTTAGTGTGTGTTTGGTAATTTACCATTGAAAAAGCTTTTATCTTATTTTATTTTTGACAAAAGTTGTTTTGGAATAAATTAAGATGTTTGAGGAAATCTGATTAAAATGATAAAAATAAATTCCGTAGTTGAAAAACTTTTTCTCCATAAGTAAGATTTTGAGCATTTTCTTGAAAGGTTTTTTCTTCAAAAGCTTATTATGTTATGTTTTTATCAAAGTAACCTTAAAACATAAAAAATATATAATATAAATAAATCATTTAATATCTTATTTTTTATAATTTACTATATAAAAACATTGTTTTAAATAATTCAAACAAAATATATCATCTTAAAATTACTTTTTAATTAATATATTTAAATATAAAATTAATTCTATTATAATCAATTATAACAATGATCGATTATTAAAATAATTTTTTTACAACTAATCCAAACACAACCAATGTGAGACTAGTATTGAATGATAAATTTGACCTATTTTCTTTTGCTTGTTCTATATGAAACTAGTATAAATTAGAAAATCATGTTAGTATTAGTAGTATAATATTTTAATTTAATATTTATTTACATAATAAATAAATTTAATTATGTTATAAATATATTTTAATATTTATCATTAGTGTTATTTTATTCAATTTTTTGGACAAATAGTACAATTAACACATAATAGTATATTTTTCTTATATATTGTTATATATTTATATAGTATATATGCATATATCAACCATTGTTGACTTACATGATCAACCTTCCATTCACAATAACACCATGACATAAGTTTGAATCATGAGTGATTTGCCCTTCAATAACCTCTCATAGCCTTAAACTTTATATATATATATATATATATATATATATATATATATATATATATATAAAAATATAATATAATATAATGATATGCATATATAAAAAATTAGACTTAAACCTCAAAACCTCTCTTTACTTTCTTTCATGTTAATTTTATAGAATGAGAAATCTTCATATTTTTAAAAGAAAAAAAAAAACATTAATCTCATGCCTCATTTTCACAAAGGGAAAGAACATGGAATTCATTCACTCTTAAAAAAAAAATGAAATTCTATCTATGCTTAATAAAATAAGATTTAATTTTTCTAAACAATTATTTATTTTGATAACTCATCAAAGACATTGGTACAAGAAAAAACTTGCTACACCCTTGATATTGTATAAGAGTAAACCTCACACCACATATCTGCATTTATGAAGCATAGATATGAACATGAAATATGACATGAATATGGATACAGAGATACACAAAATTTAAAAATTTATAAAATACGAACACGATGACATATATATATATATACGAGTAAATTAAAGAATTTAGTTTATGAATATATATAATTTTAAAATTTAAGAAAAAAATTCATAATTCATTAATATTTTTTATAAATTTAAAAATTTATAATATATTAATATATATCATATGTGTCAATATTTACTATTTAATAAGTCCCTTTCAAAAAATATGAAACATAATTTTTATTAATATTTTCTTAAAAATCTCTAAACTAACTTTTCCTAATATAATTAATTATATATAAGTACATGTACATAAAAAAATTAATTAGAGGAAATATTGGTGTGAGGCAAGTTTCGATGACGACGAAGTGAACGACTTGATACAAGTAGAAGTAGAAGGAGTAGATAAAAGTAGTGGTGTGTGAAAAGATATAACTTAAAAGTCTAATAGTGACGTGTGAAAAGATAAAACTTAAAATATTAGTATGTGAAAATAGTGACTTGAGACGTCAGCCATGTGACTGAATTTGGATGAGTTACGAGCTTACTAAATGGACGTTAGTCATGAAAATTATTATTTTTTTAAATACTAATGAGTCGTATTCAAGTCATATACTAAACGTGTCTAAACTGTGTTTAAGACGTGTCTAAGTTAAAATAATAATCTTTTTAATTGTACATATTCATATATACAAAATACATCTATCATATGCACACAAAACACTTATGTTATATGCACATTTTTATATATCTAACATAAACACATATTTGATACACTAATACATCTAAAAAATGACGTATCTGTCTTTAATCGGCAGCGTTATTCGTCTAACCAAAATACTTCAACTTTCATCTAACTCACTCACAATTTTATTTTGTATCTCGCAAGAAAGTTATACTAATATACAATTTAATTTGATATCTCTCACACATAAATCTACGATGTAAATATAATGTGCATATTTTAATTATACGAGAAACATTATCCGTCTTTAATAGGTCTACATACACTTCTAACTTATGAAGTACGGAAACGGATACGGATACGGGATACAACACGGACACGGACATGGACACATGGACACACCAAATTCAAAAATTTTAAGACACAGACTATATATATAGGATCATACTCAGGTGAGAGGAGTGTTTATTGTAAGAGGTGAGAGAAGTGAATCTTGACCATTAGATCTTTGAATTCGATTATAACATAAATGCATGCGACTTTTTTAAGTGGTCAAATAACTTTTAATTGACCATCCACGTATAATTGTATGGTCAAAATTTACTCATCTCATTCATAATAAAAACTCCTCTTACTAGATATATACATATATATATATATATATATATATATATATATATAATTTGATTATAAACATTCTCAATATAACTTCATAATGACAACACAAACATCTTCATTTATAACTAGAAAAGAAACCAATAATAATTGAAAATTGAACCACTGTGATCAGAAATGAAAAACTCACTTAAAACTTGAACCATTAAGACACAAAAACACATGTATTGAAGAAAAATAAAAGATTTTTCCTAAGAATGGGTCGGGTGATATTAGAACTTGTGGTACTGAATATTAAGACACTTTCTGCCATATAATAATTTTTTTTTTTAATTTTTTAATAATGAAGATCTAATATATATCTACTAATATATCTGATATGTGTTACATGTTATCGTGCCTTAAGTTAAAAAATAATTTTTTTAATTAAACATACTCAAACACGTGAAACACACGTATCGTATATATGTCATCATATATCATCGCATGTCACATATCGACACGTATAAAATGACATATCCAAATTTCTAGCTTGTAACCCATGCACTATCTTAATGTATCCGTACTGTCCTTAGTTACAACCCGAAATTTTTTTTGACAATCCAATATTTTTCTCCCTGTTTTGACAATCCAATATTTTTCTCCCTGTGGTTTTGTGCCATATCCCACGATCAGCATTCCATGATCCATTACTAAAGGAGAAATTTTTGTGTCTAAATTTTATACATATATCATATTTATGTTATATATTAACCTGAAAAAAATTAAATTATTATATATATATAAAATTTAATGTTTTTGTAAGATTTAAAATAAATTTATGAATAAATTAAAAAAAATTAAAATATAAAAATTAGATGAATAATGAGTAATTATATTAAAATCACATGAGTTTTTCACATTTCACAAGACATGAAAATTCAAGAAAAAAAAAATGATTTGATATGAATCATATGATTGCAGGGCGTGCAGTGTGACTATGGTCGTAGGGGTGGTTCGATATTGAATCACGCAGCCTGTAATGGTGGGACTTATTAGGAGAATGGTCCAACATGATTAGAATGTTGTTTTCCAACACACCAATAGGCTGTACTGACCAATAGGGCGTGTGGCCTTATCCAATTGATGTTGAGGTTCATGTTTGAGTTCCCCAACTAGCTCAGAGCTTTATCACCAAAATGGCTTCTTGTTCAATGTCGGTGTGCTTCTCTCCCAATGCTCTAGCTCGCCCCAACAGTAGCACACACAGACCCTCCCACCCCCACAATAACAACAAATCTCTCCGAAACCCTAATAATCCTAACCCCCAATTCAAGAAGCAATTCCGCAGGTACAGATCCCCTCCCCAACCGGTGGTGCTCTCAGGCGGCGAAGCCACCACCTACACCCGTCTTCCCCCCAGGGACGACTATTCCCTCCCCTTCTCCGCTTCCGAACTCAAGCTCTCCGATTCAACCCCACCAACTGTCCACCATCAACTTCTCACCGAAGAAGAAGATGATGAAGAAGTTGTTGATGGTAATTTTCTGGGAAATTATAAAACGCTAGAAGTTTTTGAAGGCAATGCCGATTCTGAATTCGAATTCGAAGACGAATATGAAGATGAAGATGAAGATGAAGATGAAGACGAAATCTTTGGCAAAAACGTTAACTTTAACGACGAAGACGAAGGAGGCGAGTTTTTGAATTCTGAGAACGGTGAATCTGTGGATTTTTTGGAAGGGGAGGTGAAGGAGAAGGGGTTGCCAGCGGTGATGCGGTGTTTCGACCGTGCCAAGATATATGTAAAGGCAGGGGACGGTGGAAACGGCGTGGTGGCTTTCCGCCGCGAGAAGTACGTGCCACTGGGGGGGCCGTCGGGCGGCGACGGAGGCAGAGGTGGGAATGTGTATGTGGAAGTTGATGGGTCTATGAATTCGCTGTTGCCTTTTCGGAACAGCGTGCATTTCCGGGCAGGGAGGGGAGGGCATGGGCAGGGGAAGATGCAGAGTGGGGCCAAGGGAGAAGATATGGTGGTGAAGGTGGCTCCCGGAACAGTGGTTAGGGAAGCTGGTCAGGATGAGGTACTGTTGGAGATGGTGTATCCGGGACAGAGAGCATTGCTGTTACCGGGTGGCAGAGGTGGGAGAGGGAATGCTTCCTTCAAGTCTGGTACTAATAAGGTCCCCAAGATTGCTGAGAATGGTGAACAGGGTCCTGAAATGTCAGTTCCTTTCTCCCTCCACCCTAAATATATGTTTGATTGGTTTAAAATGTGCTGTTTTTTTTTTTGTTCAAAATGATCATCTTGCCATGTGCTGTTTGTGCTTCCACTGAAATGTGTTAGATTTGTTATTCTGTTCAATGATAGTTATCCACATGTGAAAGATGCAATATGGATTGTTAACATTAACAACAAGTACAATTGCTGGTTACCACTTGTGCATTACATGTAAGACTGTAACATACAAGAGTATTATCATTTCTTTGAAGTGAGAGAGAGTCTGGTATTTTGGCTGGGTGAGTTGGTGATGCACATGACTCACAACAATTGCTCCTTTGTGGCTTTAAAAGTTGGTATGAAGCAGGCCCTCTATGTACTGTCATGTCCAACGCGCATGGAGAAGATGCTTGGCATGTCCAAAACTATAGTTGTTTTCATCTCAAAGAAAAAGAAGTTTGTACTGGTTAGAGTTTGTTGGAATCATGAAATAAACCCGTTTCCTTTATTTTCCTGCATCTGGTCTGATTTCTGAAAAATATGACAGTTTATATTATAGACAGACTAATAATAATGGTTTCTTTGATCAGGTGGTTAGAATTAGAACTCAAGCTGGTTGCAGATGTTGGTATAGTGGGTGTTCCAAATGCTGGGAAAAGTACACTTTTGAGTGTAATAAGTGCTGCAAAGCCAGAAGTGGCTAATTATCCCTTTACAACACTGCTTCCCAATCTGGGCGTTGTTTCCTTTGACTATGATTCAACAATTGTAGTGGCAGACCTTCCAGGTCTGCTTGAAGGAGCACACCGAGGTTTTGGTTTAGGTCACGAGTTTCTACGACACACTGAACGGTGTTCTGCCCTGGTAGGCACTTTTGATCAAGATGATATCGATGTTTTGTTCTGCTTTATATAGTTTAGTTAGATTTAGACATACCCAGCTTACATTTAAGAATCTCAATCCTGGCGGAGCTATGTTAACTTATGGAGTTGCCACACCCCTCCTGGGGGGCCAGAAAACAAAAACAGGACGAAATTATACGTATTTTCTATGCTTTCCTTTTTAAAATGTATTTAAGACATTATTGGCCGTTTTTAAAATATTTATTCTTTGGAGAACCCTTAATTATCTATATTTTGGCCACTCCAACCTTTTGATCCTACCTCTGCCTGTGTCAATTCTGTTTAAAATAGATTGAGTAAAATTTCAACTTGTTTGCTTATCTGAGCTTATAGAATGCTTTACCATCCATTATCTTACTTTTTTTTTGTCTGTATATCTATCTGATATCTCTCTAAATCAATCAATTAGTGGATTATGAACCCATCCCATTCTGAATCTTTCCATACGTCTGAAATATCTTTATGTTGAATTTTACATTTGCAGTTGACCCAAAGAATGATTGATCAACAGGTTATCCATTGATTTAAACATTGTCCACCTATGTAGAATGTGTGTATGATTTTTTTCTCTGTATGAACCTTCCATTCTTGGTGCATGGTATTGGTAAGCATGCTATTTCAAAGTCTAACTAATTTTTTTTTGTCTGCTTTTCATTTTCCCCCCCTTAAAAGTTAAAATTGCTGTTTAAAACAAGCCTCTATATTGGGTTTTAGGTACATGTTGTTGATGGTTCATCACTGCAACCAGATCTTGAGTTTGATGCAGTTCGTCTAGAGCTGAATCTGTTTAGTCCTGACCTTGCTGAGAAGCCTTATATAGTTGCGTATAACAAAATGGATCTTCCAGAAGCATATGAGAACTGGGAATCCTTCAAAGAAAAATTACAATCTCGTGGGATCACACCTTTTTGTATGAGCGCTGTCAAAAGGGAAGGTACTTATGAAGTTATCTGTGCTGCTTATGAGCTTTTGCGTAAAAGTAAAGAAGACAAGGAGGAATATGAAGGTTATAATTCTATTTACACTCATTCTAAAAGCTATTGTCACATTACCAGTTATTTCTGAATACTCTTTTTTTCTCAAATAAGCTCTTGCATTTGAACAAATTTGACCTGTTTCAGATGGAAGAGATATGGTAAACTTGAACCATGTAGCTGATGCAGTAAAGAAGCAGCGAAATGCATCCATTGGTGATTTTGATATTATTCATGATAGCAATTCAAATATTTGGCATGTAGTTGGATCTGGATTGCAACGTTTTGTCCAGATGACAAATTGGCGGTAGGTTAAAGAGCAAAAATGCGATCAAGAATACAATTCCTTAATATGATTTCTTTCTTAGTTCCAATATGATTTCTAGAATATTGTGACAAAATATGAAGATTGGAGACTACATCCTACTTCTCTTAATTGATACTTGATGTGTGTTAGAAAAAACATGTGTATTCGGATAAGCTTTGTGCTTGAAATTGCAATTCCTGTTCATGGCTAGTCTCATGGAAACTAGTGCATCTTTAACAGATACGTTGATTCAGAGAGAAGATTCCAACATGTTCTTGAGGCTTGTGGTGTGTATAAGTCTCTCATGAAACTTGGTGTAAAGGAAGGTGACACAGTGATTGTTGGAGAGGTGTGTCCTTTGTTTCTCCAGTGTTTCTGTTCATTGTAATCCTTGCTAGCACAATTAATAAACATGTTAACATATGATTGATGTACTGAATGAAATTTAGTTATCATTAACTGCTTCAAATTCCCTTAAAATGATGTGTCCTTATTGGTGGAACACTATTGACCCCTATTTCCTACGACCTCTAATGAACAACCTGGAAACATCATCTATCAACTGTTTTTTTTTTTTTTTAATATGCTTATACAGTCCTACTTGAAGCTCTTCTACAATATTTTGTGTCATTTCTATAATGCATTCCCAATGAATTACCATTTTTTCTGCTATTTATCAGATGGAAATGGTATGGCATGACTCCTCAGACAATTCTGATGGATCAAGGATGAAGAAAATATCCAGAGATTCAATTAAATGGCCTGAATTGAAGTAGTGCCACTCTGTTTCGGTACTTCTAGATTCATCTGTATTGCAACTATGCCTTAGGTAAGGAGAACCTTATTCTCATAATGGTTTTGTTCCTTGCTATCTCCATGAAACTTGGCAATAATCTAATTGAATATAATAGCGGTGTTTACCATAGTTTCCCCTGTTGGATAATATTTTTCTGGAACATTTGTACATAGTGGCGCCTATAACAGCCAAATGTAGTGACATCCTTTTCTTAGTTTCTATATCCTTCCCTGATAAGGTTGTTGCCATCTCACTACTTTTTCATTTTTATTTGAGTGTTTATTTTGAATATATAAATCATAAGATTTAAGCTGGATGGATGGATGAAATGGAAGAGTGCTTCAGGAGTTATTTGTGATAGAAAAGTGTCTCTCAAGTTTAAGGATAAATTTTACCGCATAGCTATAAGACTCGCGATGTTGTACGGTACTGAATGTTGGACAGTAAAAAGCCAGCAAGAGCATAAGATCAATGTCGCTGAGATGAGGATGTTGCACTAGATGTGTGGTCATACAAGACAACATAGGATTAGGAATGAATACATTAGAGGGAAAGTAGGGGTAGCACCTATTGTGGAAAAGATGAGAGAATCTCGCCTTAGGTGGTTTGGACATGTAAGGAGAAGACTTTTAGAAACTCCTGTAAGAAGAGTAGATCAGGTGGAGGATAGTCCAATAGTTAGAGTAGAGGGAGACTAAAGAAGACTATAGGTGAAACGATTAAAAAGATTTAGATTAGTATAGCATTTCTGAAGACTTGGTTTATGATAGGGCACAATGACGTCGTTTGATCCATGTAGCCGACTCCACGTAGTGGGAAAATGTTTGATTATTGTTGTTGTTGTTTATTTTGGATATAATCATCAATGCCACTGTTGTAGTAGTTGATAATATTTTCAAACATTTGTTTTTTTAGCTTTTTGTGACTTTGTGAAATATCAAGATTATCAGTTAGGGTACCCTTGAAATTTATGTTTATTGCTCGTTGATGAGCAGCAGTTTGTACAGGAAGCAAATTCAATCAAAATGAGATGATATAGAAGAGGATAAAAATCATGAGAAGCTGCCTCAAAAAGCACAAGGTAAAGCATGCCATTACATGCTTGTCCTGTGATGGCATGATACTGGGTGCATTTACAATTGCAAATTCTTTCATTCAACTGGAAGCTGAGGTCTTCTTCAACTTCGCACAAGCGACTTAGGTAAGATAGAGTCGTAGAGGTGCACATCTAACATTATTTGTTGGGTTATATTGGTTATCTAATTGCTTATGTAATTTTATAATGATGTGTCGAAGAGTGCATACAGAAACAATTTTGTAATAGGATATAAAATGTCCAATTTGATTACCTCATTATTTTTGACAGACTGCTCTCATATGGATTGGATAATTTGATGAAATTAGAGTGAAGGTCAAATTTCAAGTTTCACATGAAGTCATCATAAAAGCGACCGGATTGAGATTGTTATATTTTAACTTTAGTGTTGGTTTAGCTCCTGGAATTGAGCATAAAATTAGAACTTGTTAGAATTAAATTTCTTAATTCTAATTTTTATATTTAGAATGCCATTTAGAATTAGAATTGTAATTTCATAAATCAATTCTATGAAATTGAAAAACAACTAAGTTAAACTTTTCTCAATTCTTAACTTATACTATAAAAATTGTGAATTTTATAGTTTAAAAATTAAATTCTTTTTCTTTTTCTCTTTATATTTATTTATAAACAATCATATTTATTGAGATTATATATTTATATAAAATTTATTTTTATATTTATATAAAAATTATTATAATAGTTATTTATTTTTTTAAAAAAAATTTATGAAAATTTTTTTATGACAAAAATGATTATTATATTATAAAAATATTATTGTATGAATATTTTTATTAATTTTAATTTTGTAAATATTTTTTAATGTTTTAGATCATATCTTTAAATAATAAAATTATAATTAAATTTAGAATTATAATTTTTATTTTAATTCTTTGATAATTTCAAATATAAAATTTAAAATTTTAAATTAATTTTAATTTAAAAAATTAAATTAAAATTAAAATTAAAATTTTATATTTCAATTTTAATTTTGTTATCCCAACCAACTTTACAGTTTTTGTAGCTTGTTTAACTGGCTTGTAAATTATATGCTTGAAAGACGGTCCTGATATTATAGAGAAGAAAGATGTTAATGATTGTAGGTGAAAAATCTGTGAAGCCTAGCTGTGTATCTCATGCACACTAAACAGTAAACATCCTGATTTTACTTTTTTGGGGTTAGGAAAGGCTTCTCTTCCTGTTTTTTTTTTTTTAACTATGTTAGTGTGTTGAACAACCTCCATCCCATAATTATCAATGTCTATATGTCGCAACATAAGCTAATAGGTGTAGGCCAAGTCATGTTTGAATGATACGTGTATATCAATTGTCGGAAACCACCCTTATGTAATGACTTAAAAGATCCTCACCCAACTTATTGGAGGCAACTACATTGGTATCAAAACCTTCGCGATGGGGGATGGTTAGTGTTTTTTTATTATACTGTCTTTTGTTGGTTTCACTATGTTTTGATCTTCCTGGGTAGTTTGAGACTGAGTGCTCCTGTTCTCTTGAATGACTAGTGTGGTTTCTAATCCTACGCGCTACTGTTGAAGCTGAACTATTACCTGAACCAAACATGATTGTTTAAATCACCATAAAATTGGAACCAAACTGAGATGATGATTCTCCGGATTGAGTTTGGAATGAATGAGAACTGGGAAGGACCAGATTCTCAAGCTCACCTCCCTGCCTCCTGCATTCCCGTGAAATTCTTATTGGGTGGCATAGTAATAATTAGGGAAATGATATATGCACATTAAATTTCTTGCATTCCTCATAGGAAAATTTTGAAAGATAACCACAATACAAGTAAAAGCAAAAGTTGGGAGTTATGACGGGCGGTAAAAAATAGAAGAAAGAAAGAAAGGGAGAGTGCTGTGCCTTGACTAACCTTTCTTCTTTCTAAATGGCAGGTCATGGCCGCAGAAACAACACACTTTTAGGAACATTAACCAAATAAAGAGAAAAAAAGGAAGAGTTTAAAAAGCAAAAAGACCAGCTTGTGTTGTGCACTTTGGTTGCAAAGTGGGAGGACACAAGTGTGGTGTTTGAACAGATAGGAGCTGAAGCAACAAAAGGTAACATGGGGCAAGTTTGAACCAAAAGTTGCTTACTAAAACATTTGTCACTTTGTACCCAAAAAAATAAAAATAAAATAAAATAAAACATTTGTTACTTAAACTCCATTAGTCTATTTTCCGTCAAAGTCCAAGTAAACATAGTTATCCTTTTTCCTGAATCCCGGATGACCTTTAACACAAACAAAAAGTGTGTGCCAGTTTTGGAGAATGTGCAGAATTCTCCTGACCATAAAAGTTATTCACTAAAAACCATATAAGAGTGGAGAAATGTTTACTTAAATATGATTTATCACGATATTTTTTAGATATTTAAATTTTTATTTGATATATATAAAAATATTTTTAAATATTAATGTAATTTTATCATAATTTTTACAATTTTATATATGTAAAAATGATGATTTGAGTATTTATGATAAATTGTATCGATTAAGAATTATTCATTAATCTAAGAAAAGAAGAAAAAAATAAAATAAAATAATTGAGAAAAATAGAGAGAGGAAGAAAGCTATCTTTTGTGTTTTGTTTGGCTATTATGATCATTATGGAAGAAACACATCTATTTTAGGGAAATGTAAAGTACATTGTCAAAATGTACTCCTTCGCCAATCCAACTTGAAAGTCACATTTTTTGAAATGGAGTAATATTATATATATATTTACACATATATTATTTTATATTTATATAATTTTTACTATTTAATTACAGACTAATTTACTTTATTTTTGTACACATATTCTAATTTTATCACGTATTCTTATATGTAAAAGATGTGCGTACATGTAATATATTTGTAACCTTTCTTCTTTCTAAATGGTAAGTTCCAAAACCTTCCCTATTAAGAATGGAATACATCCCTTAAGTTCATCCGCTCTACTCTATATACACACACACTAAACTGGTTTTTTTCCCCCTGCATTGAACTAGAAAACAACTAAAGCACGGTTCCTAATGAAAAATTAAGATGGATAGAAGAAAACTCCATGCTTATTTCTTAATTTTTCAGTTTATGTATTTCCATATTAATTCTCATTTGTCATGGTGCTGGAGAGCATTATACAACAGGAAAAAATTCTTTTAAAATAAACTTGTGTGTAAAATAAACAAATAAAAATATATTCATTTTTAATTTTATCTAAAATGTATCGTAATATTAATACATTAAATAATTAAAGATGCACTTACCCTTAATTATTTACTGTACATATAAACTCATTTTAAAGGACTTTATCAATAATTCCATGCAATACTAATATTTTACCCTTTCACATGGGGGCCCAAATGGAGCTAAAATATCTCTATCTTTCGGCTGCTTGAAATCTTTAGTGGAAGAGTCAAGGTCTTAGAATCAAAACCCAATCTATTCTTAAGAAACACAAATGATTAATTAATCAAACGACTGTAATTGAGCCTTTGTGGTCTCTCTCTCTCTCATTTTGGTCTCCTCTTTGAATACTTTTCACTTCCACTGTTTACAAAGTTTAGTGGGTCCACTACAAGTTTACATGAGCCAACATACTATTACTAATGGCAAAGCATCGTGGCATTGGGAAGGAAAAATATGATTTTATATTTCTTTTAGAAGTGTAGGTATTGTACATATTTTTTTTAAAGATGTATGATTGAAAGAGAGAAAGTAATAAAAAAATAAGTATAATAAATAATATTAAATAAAGTATAAAAATAAATATATATATTATTTGTAATAAGAATATTAGAGTTGAACTGGGAAATATGCTCAAATCAACAAAACGGCTTGACCCAAGTGATATGATATGATTTGTGGCATGCTGTTTCCAATGCTGTATATAGAATGTCATTGCAGGCTAACTAAAGAGAGTAAAATTATACAGTTAGAGCTGTGAATCAATAAAAGTGTGGCCCGCTATAGCTTTTGTTTTGTGGGGCGGTTTAGTCCACCTCAATTTGCATGCCTCGTTTAAGCTTTTCATTGCCCTTTTTGACTACACCATTTTTTTTATTAGCTTTTGGAGATCAGTACCCATGTCTCTCATTATCAGACTTTGTATGAAAATTGCTCAAAGGTGATATACCTAGAAGGCAATTTGCAGGAAGCATGTATTCAATGTTTTTGTTATCTAGTATTTTGTTTGTGTCATTAGCCATTTTCTCACATTTACCTGCTAGCCCTTAAATACTCTGCAGTGTACATTCATAATGTCGTCTTAGTCCAAACATGGCTACCACCAAAATTTGATTAAAATTTGTGTAAGAATAAGAAAACTGTTAACGGATATTCCTGAATGCAAAATTGGATTTGTGCTTGAAAGATCCAAAACACAAACACATCATGATAAAGTTTTAAATTAAACTGAACTCTGCTGGAAATTTTACATGTGTTTTCGCATGGAGGAGATAGTTAAAAGAAAATCTGATCTTACGCGTTCATAAAAAATTCTACGATTGACACGTGAAGCATGCGTGGGACAAATAAAACTAAGAATTTGATTAGTGGGCCTTTCAAAAGATAACCTTTTTTAATTTTTGTTTTCCAGTGTGGGGTTGTTTCCATGACACCAAGACAAGGAAGACTATTACAATTTCTAATTCTTGGATAATTTTCTGTCTGGTTCGAGATAATTTTAACTGCTCCCTTTGAAAATCATGAAGCAAACAAGAGCTTCCGATGTAATTGGTTGATTATTTTGCATAAAAGGATTCACATGTGCATATTACATGCAGCTAGTGAATGGCATGCCAAGATAAGTACCTCCAAATTCAAAGGTTTGAGACTCTCTAGGAGTATGCAGACAAAACCATGCAGTTGTCTTCCTTTTCTGGTCTTCCCTGGGATTGATTCCAGCATAATAAAATTTCATTTATACCAATTATTCAGTCATCCAGGAAATTTCTCCAAAAATGGCACTAGGTGTATTTTCTGAAAACCAAACTTTTATTAGGTCAATATCCATTAGGCCTAGCTGAAAATTAAAGGGAGCGATTTTATGCTAGATTTCTTTATACATATAAAACAAGTAACAATAATAGTTTATAGGGTCAAGTTTTTTTGTTTTTTGTTTATTTTGTTGTATAAGTATGTGTCCTTTTCACGATTTTCTCTTGTATTGAACAGAACAAAATAGAGTTTACCAGGTAGATTTCCTGGCAGTTTATTGACTAGCTTGGCCTTTACAGGTGAACTGATATGAATAAAGATACAATTTTGTCAATCCTTATCAAATCCCAATACCTTGCATGGACCTGATGCAATAATTGGCTCGCTAAGTTTTACATTATTCACGGAGTTTCAAAACTAATGTAATAGATCTATTTTTTGACTTATTAAATTTGTTCATGTGCTTATTACTAAGATACAGAAGACACATTTTAAATGTCATTGGAACTATGAAGAAAGTGACTGTTGCAAAGAAATAAAAACTCAAAAGTCCAGTTTGTACTTTGTAGAGCTCCATTTGAAGTACTTGACAAGTGAAGGGAATCTTTATTTTCACTGTTTAGTTGTAACTCTTAAGTAAATGGGATGGAGGACTAGAGATTTAATAGAAATAAGAAAAAGAGATTTTTTAAAAGTAGGTGAAAAGGGGAGAATGGTCTTCCAAAGAATGACATCTGCAAAATGACCTTTTCCTTCTCTCCATGATCAAGTCAGTCTTTAAAAGACTTCTCACAACTTCACCCGTTCATAACCTTCACTGCTCCTACCTTCTGCAGTTCCATTCTATTCTGTACTCCCTTCAGTTGGTACTATTTAACTTCCCCTAGCTAGCTTACATTTTCTCAGCTCATCCAACACAAATTTTCTTGCCATTTTCCTAGCCATGTCCACCTCTAGAACCTCAGATACTTCCCTCCAAGGTTATGAACCTAATCAAACCCAAATGAATTTATCTCTTCTTCAAATTAACACATCTCCTTCTGGTGAGAGAAGAGGCAGAAGAAAGCAAGCAGAACCAGGGAGGTTTCTTGGGGTAAGGAGGCGCCCTTGGGGTAGATATGCTGCTGAAATTAGAGACCCTACAACTAAAGAAAGACATTGGCTTGGAACATTTGACACTGCTCAAGAAGCAGCTCTTGCTTATGACAGAGCTGCTCTCTCTATGAAAGGCAGCCAAGCCAGAACCAACTTCAGATACTCTGACAATACCAATTTTCACAATCTTCTTACTCCTATGGAAGTTCAAGCTCTCTTACCAGCTTCACAGTTCCTCACTAACACTCAGAGCGGACAACCAGCCAATCAAAATAGCCTGTCTCAGCTTGATACTTCCCACATTGAAAACCCCTCCCACTTGAACAATGAAATGTGTGCTGAAACTGCATATGGGTCACCTCAGGATGATAATTTCTTCTTCTCCAATGATTCTAACTCAGGCTATCTGGAATGCATAGTTCCTGATAGTTGTTTCAGACCTGTTTCCAATACCGACAGTTCAAACTCCAGGAAGAGCAATATCAGTGCTTCAAGTGACCAAAAGGTTAGCTACGTTAACACAAACTCCACGGAGGATCAGGCACATTTTGACAACAGCACTGCATTCTCTCAAGAAGCCATGAACATGCAAACAGTGGCTTCTAACTTTGCAGATTTTTCTTACCCAAGTGAACCTAGTCAAGGATTCTGGGATAATCAGCAATCATGGGATTGCAATTCCAGTGAACTTTCGGCAATATTTAACCATCCATTAAGGGTTGAAGATAGGTGCATGGATGCATTGTGTCCTATCACTGACTGTCCAAGCTATGGGGTAATGACTCAGGCTGTTTCTTCAACTACCTGTTCTCCATCACTTCCTCCCTTTGGGGATGCTGACTTGGGATACTCACTCTTCTGAGGTCTCGTTGAGTTGAGGAGGTACCTTTATCAAGGGGTGCCTTAGACTTAGCCCTTGTGTACTTGCATGCACTTTGTACGTTTTTTCTTGTAACTTGGGTCTAAGAAGTGGGAAGCCGTTTCTTCTTCTAATTTAATTACTAAATTACACACATGATGAGAGCTCTTTTGGTTCTAAGATGTTGGAAAAAGCTCCACTACCGCTACCAGTACTCACTTTCACATCAAGGGAAAGTCATTTCTGCCATATTCAGCCTTGCCCGTGTTATTATTAGGAAAATGTTTTTTAAATACGTGTTATACAACACTTCGTATCATACCATATGACAATGTGAGTGTGGGTGAGTGTCAAGGTATATTATATCTTAAAGACGGAATAGATGTATTATGTGCCGATATGAGAGGGGTATGTGTGTGTATGTAGATATATCATGTACCAAAAAATATATTGAAAGCAATGTTAATCGGAATTGGAGATTGAATGAGCGAAACCTTCAAATTATGATTTAATTAGTTCAATAAGTTAAATTTGTAATTGAATCATGATTAAATCGGATAATGTTTGAACAAAAAACATAACTAATTCTTAATTTTACTGGTTCAATCGATCGGTCTAATCAGGATTTTTAAAACATTGAATGAAAACATGAATTATCCTCTTTTCGGCTAGTTGCCTAAACTTTTGGGAACAATAAAGGCAGTCATGGCACAAGCACCCAGCAAATAGCATAGGTTCACAGAAAGATATACTGTCAAAGCCAATAACCCGGGATTCTAATATATATCTTGCAGTACATTCCTTTTAGCTGACTAGTGACTACTATTTATCGATTAGGTAAACGTTTTCTCTTTTTACTTCCTTCTCCTTTTCTTGTAAAATTTCCCAACGATTGCTGGGTTCTAGTGTTAGTTTAATTCTCAAAAGAGATCTATGCTCATTTTGAAGCATTATCATAGTTAGGAACTTAGGAGCAGGGCAGCCAGGCATCCCAAATCCTATTTTGGGGGAAACAATGGTGATAAGCACACTTTTTTTTAATAATTTTTGTAGTTAATTTGTAACTAACTTCATTTGAAAATGTTTCTCACGAGACTTTACTAAGTGAAGCAGTTGAAACCTCCATGTTCATAGATAAGGACAAGAAGCTCAGGAGGTCTAATTTTTCTTTTTTAAATATACAATTTAAAGTAGTTGTCCAGTCTTAGGATCTAAAATTGGATTGCATTCTAGGCATTAGCAGAATCCAATCTTGAATTGCTGGGTGAGGATACGCTCTCAAGCTATAGAGAGGAAAAGAAAAAGAAATGATACAATAGAAAGGAAATGAAAGAAAGAGAGAAGTGATGGAGTTATTCTTCCCTTATTTGGTATTATGCAATGGAAAAGAATTGATGTTTCTCTTCCTTTATTTTATTGTATCAAGGAAAATAATGGAAATGTATGTAAACGTGTGTAAATTTTGGTGGGACCAAAAAAAGTTTTCCTTCTCTTATTTTTCCCTCCATTCTAGCTTTGTTTGGTATCCATTTTTGATAGGAAAGAAAAGGAAAATGGGGGAAGGAAATGTTTTTTCCTTTTGTTTGGTATGAATTTAACAAAAGAAAGGAAGGGAGTTGGGATGATTTTGTATTAATGGACCCCATATATTTTGGATCCCTTCCTTGTGGGAAGGAAAACTTTTGTGGATCTCACTAAAATTGACATGCATTTATATATATTTTTATTATTTTCTTTTATAAAATCAAACAAAGGAAAAGAAGCATCATTTCTTTTCCATTGCTTAATACCAAATAAAGGGAAGATAACTCTTTCATTTTTTTCTTCTTTTCTTTTCTTTTCTTTTCTGTAGTATCATTATTTTTTTTTACTACTCTGTAATATCAAATGAACCCTTTCAGCTTCATTTGGTACCCATTTTTGAGAGGAAAGGAAAATGGGAGAAGGAAAGGTTCTTTCCTTTGTTTGGTATGAATTTAACAAAATAAAGGAAGGGATTTGGGATGATTTTGCATCCACGGGCCCAATATATTATGGATCCCTTCCTTGTGGGAAAGAATGGGAGGGAAGGATGGGGAAGGAAAACTTTTGTGGGTCCCACCAAATTTTATATACATTTACATACAATTTCATATTTTTCCTTAATAAAACTAAACAAAAGAAGAAAATCATCCTTCTTTTTCATTGCATAATACTAAACAAATGGAAGATAACTCTTTCACTTTTCTCATCTTTTCATTTCATTTCTTTTCAATGGTATCATTTCTTTTCCTTTCTCTCTATAATACTAAAAGAACCCAACTCTAAAATGTGTGGGACCCCTAGATGCAAAATCATCCCAATCTTCTTTATTTTTTTTGTTAAATTCATACCAAACAAAGGAAACAAACTTTCCTTCTCACCTTTTCCTTTTCTTTCCTCTCAAAAAATGAACCAAACGAAGAATGCAATGTTTTGTTTGGCACTCCCCTGTCAGATAACAAAACTAGTTTTTTGTCCCCCACTTTGTTTGTTATAAAGGTGGAAAAAGGAAAGAAAATGATACAATAAAAAAGAAAAGAAATGAAGGGAAGAAATAAGTGAAGGAATTAGTAACATTTAATGAAAAAGAAGAGACACTTCCCTTCTTTTGTTTGGTTTCATCAAGAAAAATAATAGAAATACATGTTAGTATTAGGATGAATAAAAACACGTTAGGTCTATTTACATTTTCTCTTTCTTTCCCAATCCTCTCAAAAAAGGGAGGGGTGAGAAATTGTAAGACGTACGGATTTTTTATCCATCCAAATTCCTTCCCTTCCACCTTTAGTAACAATACCAAACAAGGGATGATGTGTAATCAATTTCATTTTCCTTTCCTTTCCCTTCCAAATTAACATAACAAACAAACTGGTATTAAAAAAACAAGCACACTTCATAAGTCCCCATTTAAAATAACAATAATGTTTCTTTAAAAAAAAGAAAGAGAGGTCTACACATGTTGCTATAAGAGAAGGATAAGCTAAAATAGAAGCAAAATAGCCTAATTGAAATTTGATCTAAGATCAAAACAATAATCTCAAAAAACCTAATCCCTACAACCTAAACACAATCATCCCATTATATCAGTGCAAAACCTCCCTCGTCAATTATAGGATTGCCACAACATTCTTAAAATAGTGTAACAACTATTTTATCCGTGTTAAAATATAATTGAAACACATGTTGAAGATAGTTGTAGCCCAAGTAAGATAAAACTAAGCGATACACGTATACTATCATTGTGGCATGGAGCACTGAAAACTTGATTTGTTTGAAATAAGAGGCAATTTATGGAGAGTCGTTTTTTTATAATAAAAAAAAAAGGGTCGTTTAGCCGCAGTTATAAACTGTGGCTAAAAGACTAAAAACTGCGGCTAATGACTTAAGAATCATCGAACCGGACGCGGCCTTCAACATTGTTTGTTGATCTGCCCTTTATGGGACCTGGAATTTTGGTCCTGCTGGAGCACATCTTTTTCGGCAGCACCAGGGAGGTAGTCGGCGATCTTCACGGTGGCTGTGCTAGCTAGGAGAAAGAAGGGCAGTGGAAAAAACACAAGTATGATTTCGAGAGAGGTGGAAAGGGTTCTCAGCGATGAGTTTTTGTGCCAAGAGAATTTGGTCCAGACGGTAGATTTGTTGGTGCACTTCATGGTGGAGAGTGAAACTGAGAATAGTGAAAGCTCCGAATTTTGCAGGAATTCGAGCTCCCCATTGTGGTTGTCATCTTCCTAGCTTCAATTTCACCATAGCCATGGATAAGGTGAGGGAAGAAGAAGATGAACCAGTGTGCAATTTTAGATTGGGACCAATACGCAAATCAGATCACTAAGTTCAAGGTGATGGATACCTGTCGTTGATCAGTTTTCCATACAAATTAACAACTATTGATATGGATACTCATTTGACCATGATGAGTATTGTAAAACGACCTTATTTATGGAAAGGCTAAATTTACAAACTCATTTATTTATTCCTAAAACATTATTAATCTTTCTAACTCATCCATCTAATAATCATTTTAATTTCAAAATAAAAAAATATTAAATAATTTTTATGTTTTCAAAATATTAATTACATTTAATTTTTTATATAATATTTTTTTTTATTAAATAGTAAAAATATTATTAAAAATATATTTTGAAAAGATATAACAAATCTTATTTACCCCGACATATTTACTTAAACCAAGCAGGCACAAATTCTGACGAGCTGTACCAAAAAACAAACAAATATGTTATTTGTATAACTTAAAATGAACAATTTAGATAAGTAATAATTTCAATTATTTATATGATTATCTTCTTCTATTACATATAATGAATTAAAATTAAAATTCACCATATCTTGTACAAAGATCACTATGTAATAATTAATAAGGTGATAAATGATAATTCTTATTACTTTTGTAGTGTATTCAAATTTTAACTTATTATACAATAAAAGAAGATTACTACATAAACAAATAGAATCTTTACTTATTTTAGAAACATTCACTACTTATCTTAGTTGTCCATTTAAGATGTAAAACAAACATTTCCTAAAAAAAAAAAAAACTGTGAAGACCGGCTTCATGCAATACACAAATTTTATTATCACCAAGACATTCCTAAAAGACACCAAGCTCTGAAAGTGAGATTCTTATATGCACTACCCAATGTTAGAAAACTTGGTACTTCACTTTAGAATTTTGATAGTGCAAATTTTATATTTTTGTGCCACATGCTATAGTTTGATTGGTCGGGTGTATTACACTTGCCACACACAAGAACTTGACCTGGAAGTTGCTATTCCTATAAGTGCAATTGTTACTCAGGTTTCCTGTCCTTGGAAGACATGCACCAAGTCTTTGGCTCTTAATTCCATTAGATGTTGCGTGCCATGCTACACCCTTCTTTTCACTTGAGCAAAGTGTACTCTATTCATAATATAATCATCTTACAACAAGCCAATCAAAATATTCGGTCAAGGGGGGAGGGAGTGATAAACAGAAAAAAATCCCCTCCAGAAAATTACCTGATCCCACATCAAAGCTTGATCAAGTAAACTGATAGAAAAGGAGAAGAAAAAAAAGGTTATTACACATTCAAATGTGTTAATTTAAATGTGTTTCTTCATATACGTATTCTGTAATAAATTTAAGTACCAAGTCAAGCTTTTAATTGTCACAACATCACTGTGTATCTAAAACCATATAAGATAGCAATGTGAAGCCTCATTGTAGTCTCCTGATTACTTCTCTTCACGGTAAACCCAAGATATAAGTTGGGAAAAGTACTGATCAGGACTTTCCAAGAAGAATTGGAAAATTGTCCCCAAATTCAAAAAGGGTTCAGGTGAAGAGAGATATGCACATGGTCAATGAAAATCTGGATAGAATTTTCTCATATAAAAAATGATTGAACCATAAATGAGCACAACAAACTCCAACAATTGGAGATGTGGATGGACATGTGCATAATGGACTTGTAGATTCTTTTGGGGTTATTCAAAAGCAAGGTGACTGTATGGGTTGCTATAATTCTCAAGGTTGGCCATGGTTTATTCAAGATCAAAGGGATGGCCACAAAAAGATTATATGAACACAAAGATAATTGGTGCGATGTGTGCTAGACCTGAATGTGGAACTGAATAACTGAAAAATAAAACCTATTTGAGGACCTCCTTGAATAATATGTCCGGTTGAAGAATTGAGATAAAAAGGAGTAATGATGAGGTATGCATTCACATTGCTTAGCTTGAGGTGTGAGAGACATTGCTACTTGTGGTGGTATTGGCAGCTGCTAAAGGACTGGAATTCTGAGCAGATGTTTGAGTGCTTGATTGAGAAACAGGTACACCAGTTGACAAAATCAAGCCAACTGATCCAGTCAATGTGCTCATTGATGAAGACATTCTGGATGAAACAGGCTCCTTGCTAGATCCTAAGGTAAGTTCAGGCCGCAACTCTGATGATGAAGATGATGGAGCAAGAGTACCAATTGATGAACCCACAGGATAGGGTGCAACTGGCATGTCAGCCAGGGAAGAAGCAGATGGACTATAACTCAGTGATTCCACAGGATGATCAAATTTGCATGCAGGACCAAACTTACATACTCCACGCTGCGCATAATGAGTGCAAGGTGGTGCCCCCTGATTATCAAACACAAACATTGGATGCTTGACAATTAAGAAGGCAGTCAAACAAATATTTTTGAAAAATATTTCAACTTAACAGACAAACTAATCATTGTCAAGTGCTTGTTCTTTAAACAAATGAAGTGACAAATGAAATTAAAATATATTAGGATACTTTCCTTGAACGTCCAAAGATGAACTGTGAGAGCATGAAGAAGAGAGACAGAAATAACAGCCAAGAGGATCATTAAAGACTAGTTTATCATGTTTGGAAATAGCCACATTCAAGAAAATGAGGAAGCACTCCTAATCTGTCTATAATATGGAAAACTGGAAGCACTCCTAATCTAAAATCACAGGAAGGAAACATAAAATTTACCCATCCAAAAACAAGTTCGAACCTCAAGCTAGTATGCAAACATAGGATTGAGAGACAAAATAGATGGCAGAGCACAAGAGTACCCATGCTTTAAACAAGGAAACGTGCAGCATAAGGTGTCCCTAGCACTGTCAAAGATTTCAAGCAAATGCAACTGATGGAGCAACCAACTCCGCACAATACCCAAATAATACATGCCAAAATCTTAAGTTTAACAGATACTAAACGAAAAAAGTATAAATAGAAATTAAGTTGAAGATCACATACGGCAATCTAAATCAAATAAGCAAAACAGTGATGCCATGGAAGATGCATAAGGTGAAATAAATTATGGTGCAGTTGATAACACATTGATGAAATAGGACCTGAAAAGCACTCAATGACTATTAAAAATTAAATAATAAAGAAAGAGCATGAAATAATGTTCATAGAAAAATAAAAATCAGAACATGACAAAACATACCCAATAAACTGTTAAAACACTTCCTTCTCCTTCATTGAAATTGGGTATCTGATTGTTATAAAACCATTAGGAGAAACCATTATAAATGACCTTTCTAAATGGTTGTACTGAAAATTTGGTTTTTGATAGAGCCCAGTGCCGTAGATTGATCCATGAAGCGAACTCCACCTAGTAGGATAAGGTTTAGTTGTTGGGTAACTAATTGTTAGAAAATATTAATAAAAAAATTCCTGGGACTTATATGGGCTGATTTGGGGATCATTGGTTGTTGACATGCTTATCTTGGTTTCTGCCTAAAGAGTAAAGAAGTGTGTTAAACATTAATAAAAACCATTCCTGCAGATTCTCTTATTAGCTTAAGCTTTTGGGATAGTTGATTCTTGACTTTGATTATCACAAATGTTGTAACACAACAACGAGAAAGGTAAAAGAGAAACGTTGACCCTCAGAATTTTCTACTATATACCGCATCAGGATTCAGGGCTAACTCCCAAACACTGCAATGAGCAAAAATATTAAGAAGAAGTACAGCACCTCTGCAAACTAACACCAAATTAGCTTAGACTCTGCCAGTCAGCAAGGGAAAATGGAACAGCTAAATCTAAACTTTTTAGCAGATCTTGTCCATAATACTTTTAGGACTTCTTTCACATCCTAGCTTCCATGACATAAGGTATACTATCAATCAATAAAATTTGTTATCATTTCATCAATCAGATGTTTTATGACTCATAAAATTTAGCAATAAGCATTTCCCATATAGATCAAAACAAATACACCCAAGTTATTAAACCCCTTTTCAAATTATTACAGATATCTTTAGCTTCATTTGATTCCCTCACAGGTATATATATTATAATTATTATTATAATTCCACTCATCTATTTAAAAAAACTATATGTCAAGCTCCATAAGCTTAAATCCCATAAATTTAAGACTGCCGTTGAGTATTGACACTCCACAACTTACAGAGGAAACAAAATAGTTTGATTATATTAAGCTGAATAGTGTCTCTGTGAGGAACCCAAAAGCTCATATTAGTCCCAAGCATGCATGAGTCATGACAGGAGCAGCAATTCATAACAAAGACAAAAAAGAATTTTGGACAGAAATGATCATCAAAATGATCTAAACACATTTCCTAAAGGCAAGTAAGCGAATAGATCAACTATCAAGTAAGAAATTTGCCGATAAACCAAACCGATCTACACATTGGAATATAATTCCTAACCTGATGTTGTTGGCTACTGGGGAAAATGTAAGGAGACAATGGCTGAATTATCCCTAATTTGATTCTTCCACAGACTTCAGTTTTAGTCCCTGCCATTCATGATAACCATTCTTAAGACTATGTGCAATGATGTTTAAATGTGTGTATTTTAAGTAAGATATGTTCTTCCAATTTCACCCATACAGCCATTAATGCACCTGACCACTCCCCCCACCCCCCTGCGGGGTATGAAGATCTCTGAGTACCAACTCAAAGGGTACACCAAACAACCACTAAGTAGTATGCAGGAAAACTAATTCTTGGCACAAGAATCTTAAATAGGAGTACACCATAGTCACCTCCAATTAGTGGTATAAACAGCTGAGCCAGGCTTGAATACCCAGTGCTCAGCTTAAATATGAAGTAGTCAAGTTCAAACTCAAGCCAAGCATTTTCAAGCTCAAGGCTTGGCTTCACTCGATTCAATAAGCCTATCAAATAAGCTCCAAATTTGATTGAAGCCTGATTAAAAAATCAACTAAGATATTTATATAATTAAAACTTTATACAAATTGATAAAAATATATATATATACAATTTTACAGTATATTTTAGTCAAAGTCTCATGACCCCAACGAGCTGAATACTAGATGCTTGAACACAAGCTCAATTTAAACTTGAACTAAACATACTCAAGCTTTGAGTCAAGCTGAGATTTTATTAAGCCAAGCCCACTGAGCTGTCGAATAGCTCAATTTGATTGCCACCAGTAACTGTAGGGTATTTTAATGTACATAGGCCCCAATAGAATGATAACAGTAAGATTACCTCAATTCCATAACAAGGATTACCTTATTTATCAGTCCAATCATCCTAAAATTATATGAATTTCTTGAATGGCATGTCCCCAAACTAATTATAAGAAGCATAAAGAGCAATATAATATATGTATTATATTACATGTATTCAGAAGAAAGGCTACCAAAAATCCCTCTAAATATATAATGACTCATCTCAAAGGATGCTTTTTATCAACACAACAAGGGGTGAAAATCAACTTGAATAAGCAAATTTCGGAATGCAACAGACTGATATTTGGATTTTAAAAAAATGAACAAACATACAAACAAAATTAGCATTTCAACATATAGTGTATACTATCTTTTAAGGCTGTCGATTATGTAATAACTTAAACTAATTTATTCATAGCTAAATACTCTTTCCTTTATATCCATTTTGAAGACAATCATGACATAGCTCATACTAAAGTCAGCCATTTCAGACATGGCAATGCTGGTGAAAGAAAAATGAAGACAAGGATGGAGGTGTGAAGGAGATAGAACATGTCCTTCGCTTAACCTATAAATTACTTTCAAGGTCTTGTCTCTGTAAATGTTATATAAGTCTCTGCATTCTAAATCAGCATAGTCCACATAAAACTAAGAGATGTGGTTGCTCTCCTGCTTCTTTGCTCCACACCATCCTTCCCATCGTACAAAACTAGAAAGAAAAATGGAATGACAGGATATTGTATCTAACCTTCATTTTGAAAATTACAATCGAACATGCATTTCAACAAACAACTCATCATGGCCAAAAGCTCTTTCCATATCAACTTCACAATAAAGTCATATATATTATAATATTCATTTAGCTATCATTCTAATATATAAGGCCAAAAGTTTTCATAAAATGAAAAATAAAGGAGATTAGATGGAAGTTTAGAAGGAAAAAAAAAATAAGAATAAATTGCAGCTATAGTTTGGGTAATACAATAACCAAATGATAGAATCTTAGGCATGCTAAAGAACAAAAGAAGTGTCTTATACTCAAGAACAATGGATAACATATCAGGATAGTTGTTTCTTCCACTTGTGATGAAGAATTGTAAAGAGATTTCCTTCAGTACAATAAAATAGAACTTTTTCCAGAGAGAGAGAGAGAGAGAGAGAGGAGAAAATTCTAACAAATGCAAGTCCCATAGTTAAGTACTTATAACAACACAATATCAGGCCCTCCATAACATCTTATAGATAATCAAAGACACCAAAAAAAGTAATTTTTCTTGTGATAAAATCCATTTAAATAAGACCACCAACAATTTCAAGAAATGTTAAGGATAAAAATAAAGGAAGCAGATGAAGTAAATCAATAATGCTGTATTTGTTTTAGAAATATAAATGTTATTACAGTTTGAAAGTTAAGATATATTATAAAACCATATAGATTTATCATTTATGCATTACTTCAAAATAGAAGAAAAACTTTGTTTCTGACATTCATTGCAAAATAGCAGACATTGAGGAACTTGTTCGTGAGGACAAACCAAGCAAATAAAATAAGAATATTTCAACCATATTCAAACCAGTCATATACTCTTGCTAGTGATAATGATATCTACATGGTAAATATAGTTGTGGACTGCAAACTAAGCCCAGATTACTCAACCTTATTTCTATCATCCTCTCAAGTTCACCGTAAAATTTTTGGCTTAAGTGCTCAAGGATTATGACATTTCTAGTTTGGGATCAGCATATTATTTCTGACTATTGACTTTGCAAGCCCTAGACCTGCGTATGACTTATGCAGACTATCATTTCTAAGGTTTGATGTTTGGAATACTTATCAGCCTATGTATAAATAACATACTCCATTAACGACAATTACATACAAAGTACATCTTGAAATACTAATGAAAGGGGGCAGAATAGGTAACATAAGATCATTTTTCAGTAATCAATAGCATGTTAACACACAAGGGTTTATAAATTTTAATCTACTGGCAAGCTACTGAAAGAGGAATGTATTTTGTATGAAAGATTGACAAAGGTCTTTCTTTTCATTTCCTTTTCTCTTTTTATGATGATTAAAAAAAAAAAGGGATCTTCAGGGCTATTAAATAAAACTTACATGTACCAGAAAAGACTTCCATATATATGGGAAATATGTATATGCTGGCCAAAAAAGGATAACCATGAAATACAAAAACTCGCTATTGGTGGCAGGTCCAACTATAATATGCAAGACTCAAGAAATTACCTTAAGTAGTACATAGGAAAAAAATATCCCTTCATGATCAATACATTAATGTGAGAATTCCCTAGTACTTATGCAGAAGAAACTAATCAGAGAAGCATTGCATTCAAGTACAACAGAACATCATAACCTCTATCACAAGTCTGTATTATGTTTCAGTATTATCTTACAAACTTCAAAAAAAAAAAGCCACAATAAGTTTCAACTGTTAATAGTACACAATATTCCCTGCTCTGGCAGAGAACATATCCTCACAGAAAGATTTTGAAGAGAAGCTTGCTAACAGAACTTACACTTGGGTACAATCAAAGTGATCAGACCTAAATATTTAACAGAACATACACCTAAAGAAAGGAACAGGATGCACACCTAAAATGAATGTACTTCAAAGTGGGAATTCCACTCTCATAAAAGGTACAATCAAACCCAAGGTGACACTATCAAACCAACAGTTTTACCTCCATATTTTCAAATTTTTCTAGAAGAATCTTCAATAGACTAGAGACATAAGAGTTCAAAAATTGCCTAACCTTATGATTAAAACATTCATCCAGAAAGCATCTGCGACATCATTTCATTTACTTAACCTACCCTCCTCCGAAAAAGGAGGGAAAAGAATCTTACCATTCAAACTTCTTACTATTTTTAAGGTTCCTAGTTAAGATCATCAAATGGTCATTCAACTAAATTTTAGAGATTGTACGTACAGGTGTGCTATAACCCAACATGAATGCATCACACATGATAATTAAAGACAAAAGCTCACCATCCCAGAAAAGTGTTAGCTTAAAATAATAATCCAAGCACAAGAACAAGGAACAATGGCTCCCACTGAGATTTGTTTTCAATGATAAATTGAAATCTAAACTTGAGTTTCAGTAAAGCAAGCTTCAAATCCTACATAAAGCTATTGAAAACTAAATGATAAGAAGTCGTATTGGTTATGCCTCACAATTAACCATTTTAATACTGGAAACTACAAAAAAATTTGTTGGAGAGAAGATGGATCAACAACAACAACAAAGCTTTTTGTACTAGGTGGACAAGGGGAGATGGATCATGCATATATAATTCATAACCCAAAAAGAGGCATAACAGTACAAATAAGTTGAGAGGCAATCATTACCGGGCGCAAAGGAAGACCAGCAGGACTAAGGATCACATTAACTTTTGGTGCACTCATGTCTGGTGGATGGTGGTACCTACATGATGGACCAAATTTACACTCCCCTGTTCTCAAGTAATGCTGACATTCTGGTTGATCAGGCCTTTCTGGAAATGAGTGCTCCTTCTGACTACTGCCTGAAGGACCAACTGAGGAACCAGAAGGTTGATAAAGTCCAGTATAGGCAGCTGCTGATGAAGGTAGCTGGGTTATCCCATAAAGCTGTGCTGAACCAACATTAGACGGAGTACTAGAAGGAAGTACAGGGTTTGTGGCAGGAGCCTGCACCAAGAGCTCAACTATCAACAGCTTCAATGAATGCACCTATAACTTAACTAAGCAGTCAAAAAGAAATGCTTAACCTACCTGATAAGGACCCCAGCCAGCAAAAGGGACCATGGCAGGGGACACTACCACAGGCCCGTAGGGGCTCTGGACCAATGAGCCAGGTAGCAGAGGTGGCCTTGCAACCAGTACACCAATTTGTTGTGATGAAGGACCAGATGGAGGCTGTACGGTTGGATATAACGGTGAAGGTACTGGTACAGGTAAAGGCGAAACTGGGGGAACTGGTGATGGTGCTGGAATTTGAACACCTGCAGGCTGTGGATGATGGAATTTACAAGTTGCACCAAACTTGCATTGTCCCGTTTTCACATAATAGGAACACTCTTTTTCACCCTGTTATTATTTATAAAAATTCAAGTTCAGAGCAAACGTTTGCCATGATCAGAAAATGAGACTCAACATTCACAAAACATGCATAATTTTATGCAGTAAATATAAAGCAATACAGACCGGTCGCAATGGATATCCATAATAATTGAGTGACAGAGGGGCAGCAGTGCCTCCTGCCTGCCTAGGATGATGGTACTTGCAGGATGCACCAAATTTGCAATGTCCTGTCCTCATATAATACTGCATTTTAAGTATAGCAGATGTACTCAATACAAAAGGAAAGTCACCAACTTCGAAGACAATCAAAACAAAATATAAGTTCATTCCATCCTCGACATTTATAGATGACTGTGGTCGAACACAGTATTTTGTATAAAAACAAGGAATTACAGTGCCAATTGTCAAAGGCAATCATTTAATATGTGCACCCATAGTATTTAGCAGAACCAAATTAAGCACCTGGCACACAGGCTGGCCTACTCTTTCTGGATACTCCCCTCCAGTCCTCGCAGCTCCGATAACCTAAGCAGCATATATAGATATCTCCAAATTAAGAAGCACTAAATCAGAGTGTACAATGCAAACATCTTAATCTCAGTTAATTAAGTAAAATTCAATTCAATTCAATGACTCCAAGGCAACCCCACTAATGAAAAACCTTCTGTTTCAGTAAGCTCAAGTGCTCAACACTAAAACACAGCTCACAGCCAAGAATAGATCAAACCAAAATGCACACACAGAAGCACATGATCACATGAAGCACCAAACAAAAACCCTTCAATAAAAAAACCCACACATATGAATTAACCAACAACAAATTTACCGCGCCACGCTCACGGGGATGGTTGAACCGACACCGCGAGCCATAGCCACAGAAGCCGGTCCTCAAATAGTACATACAATCAGCCTCATCGGGGCGATGCGGATACGTTTCCTCGGCACCACCACCCAACCCCAATTGCCACACAGGCTCTGCATTTTTCAAAATCAAGATCAAACCCAGTTCACAACACGCCACATTCTGCTGAAACCACAAATCACAATCGCAGAACCCAAAACCTTTGTCCATAAAAGGAACGATTTTTAGAAAATGCAGAGTGCAGATACAGATAGATACCTTCGAGCCCGGTTTCGCCACCGGCTCCGGTCCATTCCGGCGACGGATCAGACCGCGGCCCTTCACTGGACCGGCCAAACCGCTCCATTGAACCGGAAAACGGAGCTGATGGAAGCTCTTTGAAACCCTGAACGGAGAATGAGAGGCTCCGATCAAATGGGTGTTCCTGCGGATTGTAGATAGTAGAGAGAGAAAATGGAGTTGGATTTTCTGTTCTGGGGTTTCTCTTCTCTCTCTCTCTCTCACACACACACACACCGTGTCTGTCTCTGTTTCTTCTACTAAGCTCTCTCTCTCTCTCTCTCTCTCTCTCTCTTTCTCTCTTTCGCTTTCACTTTCTCTCTCTACTTTCTCTCTTTCAGTTTCAAAGCGTTTTGATTTTTCATCTTTACTCTCAGAGGGGCTTCTTTTATTGGTCTGTGAGTTTGTTAGTTGCTTTTATTTACATACACCCGCCAAACATCCCATAAATTTTACCAAAAATATATATTCTCCATCAATTTTTTGTTATTATTATTATTATTATTATTATTATTATTAAATTACAAAAAAATTTATAATGAGAAAAGCTAAAGAATTGAAATTTGTGAATGAAGCTGATTTGTAAGAACCGAGCTAAGCTTAAGGGCATGGGGATGGTGGAGTTTAGAGTAGCTGAATGGGTAAGGTAACCAACAAGTTAGTGTGAGATTTTGGCTCAGAGGGAAGGGCTAGGAAAAGACTCAAGTGCCCTTGAATTTCAGCATGTGTTTACTGTTTAGTGGGAGTCAATAGACTATATGGGACATGACAAAGTTGTCCTTTTGCGTAAAAACGTAATGGGGTGATTAATTAATTAATTAATCATGTGGGCTGTGGTTGATGATGCTAAAAAAGAGCATTAGTTAGATGCTGCTGAATCCACGTGGCATAAAAGGAGGATCTTCCTTAAAAGTGGTAAAAAGGTCACACGAATTTTATTATGTAACGAAGATTATGGGATCCGTAGCCCTACACAAACTTTCAGTTCAGTTATCTTAAGTCCCAACCTAAATCCTATCTAGCTTCTCATCACTCTTCATGTTATTGGATTATAACATGTGAAAATTTGTTATCTTACAAGTATAATAATTAATAAAAGCATTCAAGACCATTTAAACAATCACATAAAGATGGACCCTATTAACTTAACCAAACCAAACCGAAATAAAGTGAACTTTTTTTTTTTGCTGATTATTAATATCTTTCCGTTGTTTGATTTAGATTCAGTTTGTGTTTAGTAATGTAATGAAAATTCACTTTTTGTTGAAAGTGAAGGTGGTTGGTTAGCAGAAAGTACTTTTGCAACCTACATTTTGTTGAAATAATATTTTCTCCTCCAAACACATGCTTGAAATATGGCCTAATATCATAAACAATCTATGAAAAATTACTTTTTGATCTCAATTTATAATCAACCTTTGTGATTTGAGAAAAAAAATTATGATATATATTTTCCTAATCTTCTTGAATTGTGTCCCCCATCACTTCTTCATGCGTTTAGACCTAATGATTAAGTTTAGGAGCATTATTGATTGTCGCATGTAAAATCTTCTCCTATATTTAGTGCGAACTTATTTTCGTTTTATTTATTTATTTATCTTTTGTTTTCAAAGCAGCTCAAATTGGTAAAGTTGCTCTGTATAGTTTTTTTTTTTTCTTATTGAAGTTTACAAGTCTACTCTTCAAAGATGCAGGCTGGATAAAAAATATCGGACAGTTTATCTTAATTATGTTACATACAATAAATCTTTTTTCTTATTCTTTTTCACCTTATGATATATAAAATTGAGAAATGTTAATAACACACTTTTTTAAATATTTTTTTAACACTTACTTTATTATTGATCTAAAAATAACTATTGTTATTATCTTTCTTAATAATTTTTTCAAATATATAAAGTGAACTAATAATAAAATAACTATTAAAAAAATGTCTTAAAAATTATGTTACTAGCATTCTTTTACAAAATTTCAACTAGCATTTAGTATCATCCGACAATTATGCTGTTCAGCAACTTGATATTATTTTTTTTACCATAATGTTGGGTTGATGATGGCTAGCGAGTTAATGCATCATTTTTCTAATAACTTTTTTTTGTGCGATTTCTACGAAATAAATAACGAAATTATCATACAGTAAAAAAATAACGAAATTATCGTAACATTAGATTAGATGTTTCTTTTTTTTTTCTTGTGTAATTAAGCCCTTATAAACATATTTTTTGGTAAACAAATTTTAATATTGTTTTCTTACAACCCTTGTCAATGTATCTTTGATGCAAATGAAGGTTAGTTATGGCCCATGGCAAGCGGGACTTGCAAGAGATATTAAGATTGATTGCTATAAGAAAAATGTTACATAAGCAGTTTTTTCTTGTATAAAAAAGTCATGCTTATTTTTTACACTATTAAATGTATATTTGTATTTTTCTACATATTTGCATTTATATAAAAATTTTATATAAATTTATATTATTATTATCATGTCTTTTTTATCTTAATTTTTCTCATGTGAATAGCGTATCCACTTATAAAGAAATTTGTGCACAAACTTAAAGTATCTAAGTTAGATTTATTAGGTCAATCACATCATTAATTATGGTAAATTATAATAATCAATTACTAATTAATGATAGTAATTATCTATTAATTAATAACATGATTGATATAATACACCTAATTTGAGTGTTCCAAACTTATGTAAAAATTTATCTCTACTTATATAATAATTTTTAAAGGAACAAGGTGTAACTCAATGATATTTGTACAGAGTATGATTCAAGATCTACAAGAAATAAAATGATTGGGTGCAACTAGTGGATAAGCTCGATTAATTGGGGTTGAGAAACCAAGTGAAGTGGTAAGTGGGTGGAAAGTGGTTCGTGATTAGGAGTGATCACAGGTTGGGCCAGTTCGTGTTTAGGGAAAAAATTGTAAACTAATTAGGTAAAATCGGGTTGGGTCAGGTCGGGTTTGAAATTTTTTTCGAGTAACCCAAACCAAACCAACCCAATTACAATCGGGCCGGTTCGGGTTGGTCGGGCCACTGGGTCGGGTTATGAAAATTGAATAAAATGATGTTTGAATTTAGGCAAAACGACGTCATTTCACGGGTCATCGCATTGGATTATCGGGTTGGTCTCTTAAACCTGTAGTCTGAATCAGTGAGAGATCAGGTTTATTCGGATTGACCCGAACTGACTTGAACACCCGAACCAATCCGAATATTTTTAATCAAGTCAGATCAGGTTGGTCGGATTCGCGAATCATTGGTTCAGGTTGTGCAGCCCTATTTGTGATGATGGAGGTGTTCTTATATACTTTGTGAATAATTGAATATTATATTATTCTACTCAAATTATAATACGTGACACTTATAGTTAATTGGATAAAAAATAAAAATTATTATTATTATTATTAAATTAAAAATCAACAATTACAAAATTTCTCACAGTTATACTCTTGAAATATTTTAGAATACATGACGTGGATGGCATAATTGTTTATTTTATTTTATTTTATTTTATTTTTGTCAGAACGCCACAAGTGGTACCTTTGAATTATTTGGATTTGGATTCTCTTGCTGAGGTTCAGAGCAATATATATGGCTGGGCCAGGTCCATACTAGACGTTGAATTAAAGCCGAATATGTGTTTTTTTTTTCCCCTACGAGCAAAGATGCAATTTATCTCTCTCTCTATATTGAGTTAGCAATGCAATAATAATGGAGGCCTATTTATGTCTTAAATTCCTATATGTACAATGTATGTATGAGATTTCAGATTTGATAATCTCAAGTATGTTGGATTTTCATGTTTAAATGAAATGCAAGGGATACCCAAGAATAATATATCTTAGATTCTCATATTAAAATGGCACGGGGACGTGCAAATTCTTTATCCTGCCAAGAAACTTGCAGAAGCAAACCTTTCCTTTCTTTTGATTTCTTCCAATTCTCATAATCATAAGTTAATCAAATCTACTATTTTCGATTTAAGAAGATTGAGGAGGAAGTGATCGAAGGGAATGAGGTTTGATTCTCTAACGGGGACACTTAATTGTTATAGCCGTACGTTAATGTCAGGACACGCATAAAGCAAGTCCACATGGGTATGAAGGCTAGTGTCTATAAAAGGTGGGGTTGGACTGAAGATAACACTATTGTAGCCTTTGCTACTTGCTAGACATCCATCATGTATGAGGCTTTCAGAGGATAACATTGACGCTAAAATGGGGTATTTCGTGTCCATGAAATGTGGGCTGCGAATCTTCCACTTTTGCCAGATATACAGTGCTGTGTTGTTCTTGAGTTTGCATAATTATTGCAAGCTTGAGTAAGATGTTTCAGTGTCGGGAAAGGGTCTTTTTGAACAAATTTGTCCTTTGTCATGAGATGGAAACTGGTGAGCTATTGAAGCTGTAGCAGGCTAAATTGGATTAGCAGGAGGGTGAATGGAGAAAAAATATTGGTTTAAGGTAAAAAATGAAATGAAGAATTTATAAGGCGCCTACTCTCCTAACCGAACTACATGTCTATTGGTACCAGCATTGCATTTTTAATTGCCGTTATATTCCTTTTTGCGTCTAGTTCAGCTCAACTTTGACCAATCAAAAATCAAAAATCAAAATAGATGTTCTCTGTCTGCTATCAGGAATTCAGGATTGTGTAATACATTGTAGTGATTTTTTTTAATTTTTTCTGTGTATTATAGGAAGAAATCTATTAAATACGAAATATAGACAACAGCAAAGACAGAATGAAAAAAACAAATAATTGAAGCAATAAAACCTTCAGTCAATGCAAGAACACGTACGAGAGCACATGTTGTTTGTGCCCAATCACAGAGAAAATTAAGTGATAAAAAGGTTTGCGGTGAGCGTGGATCGAACACGCGACCTTCAGATCTTCAGTCTGACGCTCTCCCAACTGAGCTATCCCCGCAATGCGGTATAGTTAATACCCATAAAATTTATTCTCTAATTAATATCTACACGCACATATATATATTTCGTACCACATATAGAAATAGAAAGAATATACATTAATAGACAGGGAAAGAAAAAGGCTTAAGGGTAACATACACCAATCAAACTGCACCTTTTGATGAATGCACTCTATCTGCTTTACGTTCCACGGCGTTTCATAAAATCACCTCCCACTTTGCATAAATTGCAGGCACCAAAAAACAACAATGATATTTTACCTTCAATTTCATTCCATCAATCTTATATTACTTACTTTTTAAACAATAAAATAAAAAAACACACATTTCAACACACACTTTTTTCATCTTTTTTATCCAAAACAACAAAAATATAAAAAATGACGTAATAATTTCATGTGCAAATAACATCACCCACCAAAAAAATAATGTGAAAACATCCCAATCCCTCTAACTAAGGGAAACTCTAGACAAAAATGTAAAAAGAGAGTCACGTATTAGTCAAACCAATTCCTCAGTGCATGTCTCTTTCCACAAGCAACTGCCAAGTGGCAACATCTCTTTCTGACTTCGCCTTTGAGGAATATCTTGATTAGAGGACACATTTGACTCATTTCCTTGAATTACTCTTTGCTTTTTCATAAATTCCAATTTGTCTTGGAAGAGGTAAAGCAATGCAATGAAAGAGACTTCCACTGTGAAAAGGATAGTCCAAAGCCTTGTGCTTTTTAAGGTTCTCTTATGGTACGCTTTTAAACCCGTGTAAGTGTTGATGATCCCCACAAGAGAAACTATTGTTCCTAGTATCCAGTGTACAAAGTACCAGTAACTCCTGTTTTTCTTTTCCCTGCAAAGCATATTAGAAAGAGTTCTGTACAACATTAAGATTAGAGCAAATAGAAAGTTGCCCCGTGTAAATAAAATGCAATCTGAATGCAGAGAAGATGAGTGCTGCTACTAGCTAGGCAAAGTTTGTCATTAGTATTAGTGAGCAGCTTTGTGAAACAAAGCAAAAATATTGATGAATTAAGTAAGTATTAACCTTTGAGGCCTGAAAAATCCAATGAAGCTTTGCACCAATATAGCACCATAAAGTGCTAGGCCCAATCTTTGATGGTTGTTATCAAATGAATTCTCAAATTTTTTCAGAGACATGGCTGCTCCAACTGTGGCAAGAAGCACTGCAAGCATCTGTTAGATGAAATGTTAGTCTGCGTACAATGAGGATAGAAAGGCAAAAAAATCATAGGCGTATCCTGCATGCAGAAGAAAAGAAAATTCGCCAAAACAAATAAAAGCAGAAGTGAGAGAATCATCAGGAGGGAGATCAGAAGAGAGAGAGAGAGAGAGAGCTTGAAGAGATTTATCCACTTCTTTATACGAACCCAAACAACTATTTACCTATCCTATACTATAGCAAGGCAAATGAGAGATACACAAATAACAATAGGCAATTATTTAAAACAATTTGCAAAAAAACAATTTAATTCACACTCACAAACAATGATACTGTAGCTACTTGAAATACATAGTAACTCCTAGTTAGTTAAGTTTACACGTTAATATTAGGTAATAAAAACAAATCGAAGTAATGATATCAAATCTGCGGTCAGAAAGAAAATTAATGATAAGAAAAAGCTTTGGACACCACTATTAACTAAAGTTGAAGTAAGTTATCATTACGTTGTAAACAAAGATCAAAACTCCAATGATTGCATTATGTAACTTTCAAGAAGCATCTTATACTTCACTCATAATAATTTACCACAACTGAAGTTTACTTTTTTTGTTCTAACGTAATAATCCATGGTGCAGCAAAAGAAAATAGACAATTATTAATGTATAATTTTCACAAGAACAAACAGAAGAGATTATAACCTGAAAAGTAACATGGATATAGAAGAGGACTCGACTCCTTCTTGATCCAGGTGTCTCTTTACTAGACATTCTGATGGCAAGTATCCCAAGAGGCAGTAAGAGCCCCATTGAAGCCCACAGAAGCAATCCATGAAGTGTAATATCAGATGTCTTAGGATGATTTACCTGATATAGTAACTGTCAGTAGTTAAACCATTAAACCTCGATCATATTATTAGCATTTAAGTACTATAAATCATGTTTCCAAGTCCTTCATTTGTCATTATCAACTATTTATTTCCTTATATAAGAAAAGAAAAGAAAAAAATAAAATTAGTTTATATTTGCTGGCTGCTTAAATAGTTACCTGTGAGCTCCGAAGAGGATGATACAAATGTAAAGTGAAAGATCAGGGACAAAAGAGAAAGAAGAAGAAGATGAAGATGAAGAAATTATGTAGGGAACTCCAATTAAATTGGTTTACCTTGTGAACTCTGTCATTTGTGCTCTTGTGACTGCTAAACTGATTCACAGCAGTGCAGTCAGTGAATGGAAGAACAAAAACATAAAATGAAACGACAAAAAAGCACACAAGCTTGCAAGAAATATGCATTCTTCAAGTCCTAGCACAATAAGAATATTAGAATAGCAAGACAAACCCTACTAAATCTAATTACTACCCTATACCCTCTCTGCCTCTCTATCTCTCTCCCTCTGTGTTTTGAAGCTAAAGATGCTTTAGGATATGATTGTTCTTGGGATGGCAAAGTAAGCTTTTAAAATGTGGTGAGGGTAGCATTTACTTTTTCTAAAAGAAGCTAAAAAGATAGGACGAAATGTAATGTGAATACTGCTGTAATGGCTATAAAATCTATAGGCACGTCCGGTAGTTGAATGTAAAGATTAGCTTTTATTCAGAAGAAATTAAAATTGAAAAGAAGGGACAAATTCTATGTCAATTTCAAATGTGGGGTTGGTTGACATCGCCATTCCATGTCATAGACATGTTGAATTGAGAAACAAAGAGGTCAAAATCCTATGATGCATGTGGTGCTTGATTCAAGGTGGACAGTTTGTAAAGGTAAAGTCGATAAAATGAATCCTCCTAATCAATCCTCATATCAAATTTTTTAAATATTAAATATAAAAAAGTGGATAAACGATTCAAGATATTAAATATATATTTTTATTTAATATTTTTTATTAAATATTAAAAAAATTATTAAAAAATATTTTGAAAAGATATAACAGAATGCTGAGGATTTTAGGCTAGTTGACACACTGATAAAAACGTGCATTAAAACCTCACAGGACACATTTTTCCTTTTTTGATGGTAGATAGATATACAGGGGGACTAGCTTTTTGCTAGAGGGGATAAGAATCGAGCCAAACCTCCACCTTTGATAGGGTTTTGAAAACTTCAATTTTTTCATATTTTTTTATATATTTTTTATATTGATTAATGAAATATAAATTTATAATTAATTATATATATAAATTAATAAATAAATATCTTATTAATTAATTAATACATATGATTCTTATTAATTAATTAATATACATGATTATAATTTATTAATTAATATCAAATGTGATATAAAAAATAATAAAATAATTATTTTTGTGTTTAAAAATGTCATTTCATCTACAATCATTAGTCTCACAAGTCACATTTAATTATGTACAACTGAATGAATCACTTCTTTTTTTGGAGATAAGAACCAGAGAGCCTAAGGCTTAACAAATGCTTGGTCAGCAACTAAGTACACTGACAAAAAAATGCTAGTTGTACATTTGGTATATATTTTTTCATATGTGAAAAATAAAAAAAAAGTAAACTGTAATTAGATAATGAGCTTTGCTTATGCTGAGTTTTGTTACAAATTTTTATATAGTCAGTATCAAGCTCGAATAAAAGAAGAGGGTTGTGTTAGACAGTCGATAACTAATATAAAATTTTATCGACTCTTTATGACATGGATTAACGAAGTGATTGTGTTAATGCTAGATCGTTACCCCTAAACAACGCGATGTATGGCTCAAGTAATGTGTTAAATGAGCAAGAGCCGCTGCATCGCCACTTGGGTGTAGTGAAAAATAAGCAATAGTTCTCACATTTTCGTGAACGGATGTGAGTAAAGAAGATAGTTCACAAGAGTAGGATGCATTTTGGAACTTGGAATATAGGCACACTTACAAGTAAATCAATGGAAATAGTTGACATCATGATTAGGAGGAGGATTAATTTTATGTACTTACAAAAAATTAAGTGGGTTGGAGAAAAGGCAAATGAACGTGACACTTCGGGTTTTAAGCTTTGGTACACAGGTAAGGTAAAATCTAGAAATGGAGTAGGTATAATAGTAGATAAGAACTGGAAGAATAATGTTATGGATGTGAGAAGGCTCGAAGATAGGATCATAGTTTTTAAGTTTATTGTGGAATAGGAGACTCTTAATATTATCAGTGGGTATGCACTCTAAGTAAGGTTAGACGAATACTACAAGATAAAATTTTGGGAGGGTTTAAAAGGTTTAGTTCAAGAACTACCATTAGGAAAGAATATTTTTCTAGGAATGGACTTAAATGGTCATGTAGAGAGTGAATCTAGGGGGTATAAGGATTTGCATGGAGGTTATGGTCTAGGAGTAGCTAATGTAGAAGGCAAAGCGGTTCTAGATTTTTTTGTAGCGTTTGATTTTACAATAGCTAACAACTATTTTAAGAATCGGGAAGAGCATCTTATCACATATAGAAGCAGGCGTTCTTGTTCTCAAATTGATTTCTTTCTAATAAAGAAAACTGATAGAAAGCTTTGCATGGATTGCAAAGTCATCCCTGGAGAGAGCTTGACTATCCGACACAGGGTTTTGTATGGATGTACGAGTTAAGATGAGATTAAAGAAAAATTATCGAGAAAGATATCCAAGGATTAAATGGTGGCAACTAAAGGGCAGAAAACAAATGCTCTTTCAGAGGAGGATTATGGAGGAAGATATTTGAGAGGTACAATGGAGTGCTATTGATATGTGAAACGAGATGACTAAAGAGATTAGGAAGGTAGCAAAAGAGACACTCGATGAATCAAGAAGCTATGGACCCAAGGATAAAGAATCTTGGTGGTGGGACGCAAGTATACAAGATAATGTTAAGGTTAAAAGGGAATGTTATAAAGCTTGGCACGTGTGTAAAAATAATGAAAATTAGGAAAAATATAAGGCAGCTAAAAAAGATACTAAGAAGGCGGTGAACGAAACGGAAGCTAAAGCGTTCAACGAGTTATATCAATTGTTGGGCACCAAAGACGGATAAAGGAATATCTACAGGCTTGCTAAAAGTAGGGAAAGGAAGACAATAGACTTGGATAAAGTGAAATGCATTATGAATGAAGAGGGTAAAGTCTTGGTTACAGAACAAGACATCAATGATCGATGAAATAGTTATTTTCACAAGTTATTTAATGAGGAACATGAGACATTAAGGGACTCAGACATTCTAAACACTAGAGAGAATGACAAAAACAAAACCTTTTATCGTAGAATTTAGGAATTTGAGATAAAAGAAGCATTGAAGAGGATGAATAATGAAAAAATAGTTAGACCAGATAATATATCTATTGAGGTATAGAAGTGCCTAAGAGAGAAATATATAAGCTGGCTCACAAAACTATTTAACGAGATAAATGAGGTCTAAGAAAATGTCAAATGAATGGAGAAGAAGCACTTTAATCCATATTTATAAGAATAAGAGAGATATACAAAACTATGTAAATTAAAAACGGATTAAGCTCATGAGTCATACCATAAAGTTATGGGAAAGAGTAATTGAATGAAGATTAAGACAAGAGACTCATATTTCAGATAATCAATTTGGTTTTATGCTTGGGAGGTCAACTATAGAAGCAATCTATCTTCTACGAAGATTGATGGAGAGGTATCGGAGGAAGCAAAAAGACCTATACATGATTTTCATTGATCTGAAAAAAGTTTACAATAGGGTACCGAAAGAGGTATTGTAGAAGGCTTTGGAGAAGAAAAGGAGTTCGTATCGCCTATATTCGAGCAATCCAAGATATGTATGATAGGACTAAAACTAGTGTGAGAACACAGGATAAGGTCATAGAAGATTTTCCTATAACTATAGGACTGCACCAAGGGTCAACTTTGAGTCCATGTCTTTTTACCTTGGTCTTGGATGTGCTTACTACCCATATCCAAGAGTCGGTGCCATAATGCATACTTTTTACATATGATATAGTCTTAGTTGGAGAGTCGAAAGAGAAAACAAATGGGAAGCTAGAGCTATGGAGACGAGCTTTGGAAGAACATGACTTTCATCTAAGCAGGAGTAAGACAAAATATATGAAATATAAGTTCAGTAAGAAGCGTGTTAATGCTAGCTTAGCGGTGAAAATTAGAGATCATACCATACCACAAGTCATACAATTTAAGTATCTTGGATCTATCATACAAAATAACGGAGAGATAGAAAGAGATGTAAATCATAGGATTCAAGTTGGATTGATGAAATGGAGGAGTGCTTTAGAAGTTATTTGTGATAGAAAAGTGCCTCTCAAACTTAAGGATAAATTTTACCGCACAATTATAAAGCCCGCGATGTTGTATGGTATTGAATGTTAGGCGGTAAAAAGCCAACAAAAGTATAAGATCAGTGTCTTGGAGATGAGGATGTTGAGCTGGATGTGTAGTCATACAAGACAAGATAAGATTAGGAATGAATGCATTAGACAGAAAGTAGGGGTAGCACCTATTGTGGAAAAAATAGGAGAATCTCGCCTTTAGGTGGTTTGGACATGTAAGGAGAAGACCCTTAGAAGCTCCTGTAAGAATAGTAGATCAGGTGGAGAATAGCCCAATAGCTAGATGTAGAGAAAGACCAAAAAAGACTATAGGTGAAACGATTAAAAAAATTTAGATTTGAATGACATTTTTGAAGACTTGATTTATGATAAGACACAATGACGTCGTTTGATTCATGTAGTCGATCTCACCTAGTGAGAAAAGATTTTGTTGTTGTTGTTGTTGTAATTAGATAATGAAAATTATGTAAATCTGAGGTGATGAATGTGTGGGGGACATTATTTAGCCACAAATCAGAGATAGGATGCTCCTAAAACAGACCTCCTATCATCATAAGTTGCTCCTCATTTAGCTATAAAGTCACAGTTATTCCCTTGTGAGAGGAAGTATACTGGTCCTCTGGGAGAATAGCATTGTCCTCCTAGTTAACTAAATCTATAAAAGTTGAATCTGTCTTGGCACAACCTCAAAGCTCCACAACTCTCCTTCAATGGAAGCTTTGTTTATGGCACACCAAATGATTTACTAGAAAAATGGATGCGTGCGGACCATTAGAGTAGCATTTCATCCAATCAATCAAACAAATAAGGGTCTGAAAACTCAGAAAAAAGCGTCTAGGTGTTTTGGTGCTAAATCTTAACTATGTTGGGACAGTCCCGCAAGCAATGGAGTAAGTTTTTGTAACACCCCAAAATTTCCTATCTTACAACAGAATAAAAAATGTAATTTTGACGATTAATAGAATTTTTTACTTGTTTAGTAATTTTTGGATGTCTTTAAAATTATTTTGATTATCCCGTCACGTATTTGATCGTTTTTTGAGTGATTTACTCCGTGTCGTGGAAAATAAAAATTTTCGGTAGGAAAAACTTTACGTAATTTAATTTTTACCGTTATGTTTTAATTATTTTACGTGATCTGATTTGATATTTGTGTATTTTCTAATATTTGTGATTTTTGTGGATGATTATGAATTTTTTTTTCTGTATGTGGGCCTCTTAGGTGGGCCTTATTGGTCATCTCGTGGACCCAGGTGGTCCCAAGAAAGTAAAAATTTTTCTACGGATAGAAAAAATTGTTTAAACGGAGACAGTGAATCTTACTAAACCTGAATCTGAAAACAGTTTTTATAATTTTCTTTTACTGTATTTTGTACTGTATTTATCAGGTGATAAAAATACAAGTAAAAATATTATTTGTAGGGTTATAGCAGATAAAAATAATAAAAATTATACAAGATAGTCAACAAAGAGGGCTTGACTTGATTTGTACCCTTGGATGAGAATACTTAGTTTGAAGATTAACCATTGATTTAATCAATGGTTAAGAAACAAACTTAATAAAGAAGCATTGGATAATCACCATTGATTTAATCAATGGTGTAAGAATAAACTTGGTTAGGAAGACTTTGATATCAACCGTCGATTTAATCAATGGTGTAGAATTGGTCTTGAAAAGTGATAGAGACTATCTATAACCATTGGATTTAGATTTAATCTACGGTGCAAGATTTAGTCTTATAAAGTAACAGGGACCATTTATGACCATTGGATTTAGATTTAATCAATGGTGGAGATTTAATCTTCTAAAAAAGCTATGACTAATTATAACCCTTTGATTAAAATTAAGAAGGAGTAATTCTTGTTACTTTATTTTGGAGATACATCTAATTATATGATTTAAAGGAGAAAGATCCAAATGACTTTCACAGATTGAGTCTTAAATCAAAAGTCTACTTAAATCCTCTGTATCAATTAATCAATGGCTAAAATGCTTCAAATAATGGCTTGAAAAAGATGACAACTTTGAAGAAGCAAGAATGAAGGGGGGGACGGTTTTTGAGCTTCATTTTGGAGCTAAAGAAAAAAAAACTTTATGTCATTATTAGATGTCTTGATCAATTATACATAATTATTGGTCATTTTCCTAAAGCAAAAATATTTTCTTCTTTCTCTCCATGCAAGCTACGGCCATGCACTCCAAAGGGGGCCAATTTCTTTACTCATTTTACTTGATCATTCTTCTAACAATAATTCAAGAAAGCTAAATAAAAGTAGGTGGCTTCTCCAAGTGCTTCCTATAGCCATGCAAGGAAAAAGGGGGGCCAAAAATCATTTCATTCATTTGCTATCTCACTTTATCACCTTTTCTCTCAATGACTTAGTACTAATTTTTTTTGTTCAAATAATTCACTCATTTCTCACTCACTCTCCACGGCAATGCATCCATTTGTGAGGCAAATTATTACAAATCAATTCCTATCATTTTCTATCACTTTGTCTTGGTCAACATGCATTATTATTGATTTGTTTGCATCCTTAGGAGAGTGTTTGGAGGGGGCACGGTTTTTTATGCCTTAAGAGGATGGCAAAGTGGAAGACCATCATTATTACTCATTCTTGGTCTTTCTTTGTCAATTTCAAGAAGTTAAACTTAGAAAAATTTCTCTCCTTTCTCTTCTACTCTATGTTTCAGCCATGACCATCAAGAACACCTTCCATCACTTTTTAATTTCATCCAATCATAGATCTTGAATCTATATGATATTCTAAGCAACTTTCATATTGGAGACTTTCTCTAAATCATTCATCTTCATGGACTTTCTTCAAGAGCCAAGTTATAGGGTATTTGTGGTGAAGTGTAAGGAAACTTCATTTCTTCTCTCTTTTTCATGTTCTAAACCATGTTTGATCCATGGTTCCTCTTAATCAAGCTTAGTATACTAATTTTTATGTATTTTGTTTTATATTTGAGAAGCCTTTGGTGGTAAAGGACTTGGAAAAAGAAGTAAATCAAGAAGCTTTTGAGGAACTTCAAGAGGTAAGAGGGAAATTCATCTCACCAACCAAGCATGGTGGTGAGAGATGGTTTTATATTTGATGGATGGTGAATCCATGTGAGGATTCATATCCATGGTCATGTAATTATTTGTGGGTGTTTATGTGCTTTGATTATTTGCCTATGTTTGGTATGATTTGCATGATTTATTACTTTGATTATGGCATGTTTGTGATATATATTTAAATATGTATATGTATGCCATGATTTGATGGTGGAAAGGAAATTGATTTTTGGCTCCAAAGGCCAAGAGGGAGGCTACGGTTTTGAGCTCCCAAAAGTTAGAGTTCATGTTGAAATTTTTCAAGAATAAGGGAATTAATTTTTGGTCCCTAGAACTTAGTGAATTTCGGCCAAGACGCCTCTAAATAGGTGTTCATAAATTAATAATTTCATGAAAGATGAAAATGGATGATTTGAAGAGTATGAAAAATAAACAAAGAGTTTGTTTTTCAAGAGAACGAGAATACGGTCTTTGAGGAATTTTTATTGATTTATTTTGTGTAAAAAGATCCTAAGTGTTTTTCTAAATATGAGTTTTGAATGAAACAGGCAAACATTGATTTTAAAGGATTTGCAAAGAAAGTGAAAAAGGATTTGTAAAGAAAGTGAAAAAGGATTTGAACAAATGAATTTGGTTTTTATAACCATTGGAATTTTGGTTTTGAAAATAAAATTTTAATGGTTTTGTTTGTGTAAAACCATATCAATTTAGAAGAAAAAATATTTTGATAATTTTCAATAGTCAAGTCCACGTTTTCGAAGGCTTGTAATGCATTGATTTTGATGAAACAAAGTGATTTTTTAAGTGAAAATATAATTAATTTAATACAAGGAATTTGGAAAGGGAACCAGAGTATTTTAGCACTTGAGAAATGATTTGGGAAAAATGGAGAATATAATGATATTTTGAAAATTTACTAACGTATAACTTATTTTCGAGTTTTGAAGTACGTTAGAAAATGTTAAGCTTTGAAACGTTGATTTATATCAATGGAAAAGTGATTTTGTGAATTATATTTTGGAAAAGGATTTCTTGAGTAAAGAAATGTGGAAAAAGATTTTTTTGAGTAAAGAAAATGTGTTAAATAAAGTATAAAGTCATATTATTTTGAGAAAAGTGGAAATGGAATTTTTGAAGAATGAGAAATATTTTCTGTAATGGAATTGTGGTGAAAAAAATTATTTACGTATCTTAAAAACGTAATTTTTAAAGTACGTGGTTTGAAATACAGTAAAATATTTCTAAGTGTTTGGAAATACAGTAAAATATTTTTTTTGAGATGTGAAATATGATAAAATATTACTACGCGATTGGAGATGCGTTGAAACATTTTAAGTGATTTGAATTACGTTTAAATATTTTACGTAATTTGAACTACTGTTGAAAAATCACTATGTGATTTAAAAGTGATAGAATATTTTTACGTAATTGTGAGAAAATGACATGTTTTGCCTGTGATTGGCATTTGGTGCATTATACATGCATTAGAAAGATATGTCTGTGATTGGATTTGGTGCATTATACGTGCATTAGAAAAATATGCGTTGAAGCATATGATTACATTGAACAAATGAAATTGAAAAGATTTGGCTCTTTGGGGTTGGACTTGCACTGATATATTCGTGCATTGTATAAAATATAGTTAATAGCTATTATGGCCCTTATGGTTGAAGAGGGAATGAGAATTGATAGTGAGGTCTATGATAGATCTTGGGGCGTCGAGCGCGGCCGAAACGACCGAAAAGGACGCTTAGATTCGAGCGAACCAAAAACCACTTTTGTGCCATTTGGCGATGCGAAAATCCGTTAAACGCATTGACGATACCCGACAAGAACACGATTCTTTTCAACGACTGAGAGATTGTCTTCGGGTTAAGGCTGACAATTAACCAGAGCATTCTTCTCGAAATTGTCAAAACCTCCATGGAGTTGTTTTTGATAAACTGAGTCTTTGTGCATATGCATAAATCTGAGCATTTATATCTGTATGATATATTAATTAAGGAATGTTGGCTATGACAATTGTTTTGAGTACTTGGATGATGATCAAACTGATAAATGATTAGATGATGATAGTTGATTAATGCTGATAGCATGATTATGGTATGATCTATCTGTATGATATCTTTTGTTTGTGTTATCTCTGTCTCGCCATGTTGGTAATGGCGTAGGTGATCTCACCTCTTTGTTATCTTTGTTTTCTTTGCTGTATTCAGACTGTTAAAAATCAAATAATAGAAGGATCGAGTTGTTTTAGACATAACGGCGATGGATACTCGAGATTGGTGACAACAATAAGGAGTGGACATTCAGACTCGAAGGTGTGCGGTGTTGACAAAGGAACAGGATGTCCGATGCATCAAGATGGACGAAAAAAAGAATAAGTATGTTAAAGTTTCTCGTTAGTGTTGTCCTACCGCTATTAAGTAGGACCCGTCATGGAGTTTATTCTTAAACCTCCCATCACTTATTAAAAAAAATAAGTCTGTTAATTTTATATTTCTCTTTAAATTGTGATATTAATTGGTGTCAATCTTGCATAATGAATAGTTAAAATATGATTTTCAATATTACCTAATATTTTCAGTAAATTTACGTTTCAATAAAGAAGAAATTTTGAAACTCATCTTTTATAACTCAAACTTTGTGCGAACTTCTTTTCAGATTATGAGTCGAGAGTCGGAAATGTAATGCCCTAAGGAGGGTGTTACAATTTTCTTCTGCCAACCCACAGAGTTTGCAAGAAGGAAGAGGTGTTATTGCATACACACAAATGCACCATACACACACTCACATGGAGTGGGTCCCATTAAAGAGTGGGGCACATTTCATATGAGTGTGTGTATGGTGCATTTGTGTGCATGTAAGAATTTTCCAAGAACGAAAGCGATTATTGAATCAACTACTTAATCACTTGCAATTAACAACAAATTAAAATCTGATTTATGACCAATCCCTTTTAAATTCATTAGTTATATATATAATCCTCTCACTATATTATGTCCCCTTCATCCACTTTTGCCAAACAGATTATAATTTTTTTTAAAATAAAATAAAAATTATTCTTTGTCAAACACCAAGTGAATTATGACCCCAGATACATCTAATATTAGACATTCGGATTTTAGATTCATCATTTAAGAAAAGTTTTATCTAATTATCATCTTGCTTCTAAAAAACAAAGAGAGTGGCAGTGCACCTAATTCATACCCTCGGGAAGGAAAAATTCTTATATATACTCAGAGTAATATTCTTAATGATTTTGTAGTCATTCAGATTTAATTTAATAATATTTTATTTTTAATTCAACAACTTGTATAATTATATAATAATCTCATCATAACTAGAATTTAAGAAAAAAACTTATATATAATGAGAATAATAATTGCAATCATAGTTTTAAAACCAAAATTATATATAATGAGAATACTTATGCAAGATATTCTTATATATAATTGCGAATGTGACTGATGAGGTTGTAATTATAGGCATAATATAATTATTGAGATAATTAAAATTATAATATTATAGTCACAATTATAATTGTGTACTATAATTTAAACCATGGTAACATTAATTTTCTAACTATTCAGATTTAATTTAAATGCAATGGACATATGTTATGGGAGGAGTTGGGCTGCTTTTCCTTGCTTTTTTTTTTTTGTATGTTTTAACTTCTGCACCCCAAAAAGAGAAAAAAAAAACCAGATGTTTTTTATCTAATTTATTTTAATTTTTCATGTGATTCAAATTTTTTTACACAGTAATAAGTTCCCACAAAACAGATTCTGTAATGAAAAAAAGTCAAAACACTAATAGCCTTTCATTTTCTGTTTTAATGTTTTAGGATACAAAAATGTTTTGGGGAATGCTATGAAAAGCCCGAGCGATTGTGCACTCGGGCAAATACAATGTGATATGTCTTTTGAAATAAGGAATTTATGATCACACACCCATCTCAATGCAAACATTTTCCCATTTGGACAGTGGAGGAGTACGAGCGTATATATGCTGGTGCGTTCAGTAGCAATATCCAAATGTATTTTTTGAGTCCTACAACCCCCGTTTGAACACCGTACTGCAATGTGGTTCATTAATGTGAGTGAGGTGTCATATCGTGGATGTTGTGTTCAAATAACATAGCTCGTTAGGATATGCACTACTTCTGGGACAGTTGTTGCTGCTGCACCACCAAAACAGATGATTTGCTGTTAAGATCAGTGGAAGCAAGATAATCTCCAATCAGACCCAACTCTGAGAACTCACTCCAATCTTCAAGCCCATATGTTTGAGGAGAGTTGATGCCATGACGTCTCCCAACTATAATAAAGTCATGCTCATCTACCATTTCACGAAGAACAGAAGCAAGTTGGAGTCCATCCTCAGCTACTATTTCTCTATGATTGACATTTTCCATACCAGAGTGTGCTTTCTTGGTATCTTTCAACACTGCTCTATCAAGCATAGTGTCCATGTCTGGCATTCCAGCGTTAATATTAGAATCCTTGGTTACAATGTGATACACCACAAGGGAAATGGTAGGGTCCCTGGCAGCACGGTTGGCCAAGCACAAAGCCTCTCTATCATCCTTTCCACCCAAAAAGATCACAGCTAACCGAAATGATGATGGACCTCTTTGATGAACAACACGACTCACTAAGATTCCAACCGAGCATGGAGCCCTTTCCAGGACCATACAATTTAGAGACCTTATGTTCTTGTCCTCATTTTCAATTGTACCATCACTGGACCATTTTCTATGAAAAGGAAGAATTATAATGGATGCAAGTTTGTCCAATGCAAGGGTGCACACATCTCCATGCATCAAGTTAGGTGGAGATAGAGCTGTGTAGGTGTTCACAGTTGCTGCACCTCGTTTGTCATGCTCATAGAGGTTGAAAGCAATATTGACATTCTCAGAGTAGGAGTTCTGCAAGCTTGAGTCAACAGCTTTCTGCAGCTTGTGAGAAATGAAAATGGGTGAGGACCTCCCAACTAGTTCGATTAAATGCAAGGCATCCACGATGATAGGATCTTCTGCTGTAGGATAACATAGATCAAGAGCATTGGTGATATGAGCTGTGTGGTGCTGTTTATGAATGCAAACAAGTATCCGAAGACCTGAATTGGGCTTTAAACTAAATATGTTCCTTTTCTGGTAGCCAGCATACTTCCTTGAAGGATCATACAAATATTTCACCAACAAGTGCACAACGCCTGTTATGATCATGATGCTGGTAATCATCAGTGTACAAGTTTCTGGACGAATATCCTGCATAAGTATTTGATCAAGAAGGAATAAAAACAAAATTAAAAACAAACTTGCTCCACTATATATATTTAAGAATTTGAAAAGCATATAAATAATAATAATATATATATTGAAAGACTGATGATCGAGGAGGAATTGTAGTACCATTTTGTCCAATGAGGCACTGTACAAGATTACTTCCACAACACCTTTGGAGTTCAAAATGAGGGCAAGAGACAAAGCATCCTTTAAAGGCAGCTTGCAATAGAGTGAAGATGCAAAGTATGCTAATATTCTGACTAGATGAGTCAGAAGGAGACAGATGACAGTAATTATAATTGACATTGGTGGATACTCCAGTGAAAAATCTGCCTTCATTGCACAGACAGTTACGTAGATTGGCAAAAGCAATTCTGCGCCAAACATATGAATCCTTTTGACCAATGCAGATCCCAATGGAGGTCCTTCTGGCGTAGCCAATCCAAAAATGAAAGGTAGAAGGACAAGTTCAAGTCTCAAGTGCACTGAAAACAAACCCAAAGTTAAGACAATCCCAATGATAATATTGATGTAAGTATCCTTCACTTCTCTTCCTTCTGGTGTGTGTCTAACGATCCAAAACATTGCAGGACGACATACAAACGAAATGAAGACAACCAGGGCAACTAATGGTCCCAACCTCATACCAAATGTTATTATGTCATTTGCACCATCCAAGCTCGTGGCTAAATTTGTAAAAAGGTTACTCAATATGTCACCCACCAATGCAGAAGATAATGCCAGTCTGCCAAGTTCAGAGTTTAGGATTTTAAGGTCATTGAGGACGGAAGCAATGACTGAAAATGAAGTTAAACTGTGCGATATCATTATAATAAGGGCCTCAATGGTTGCTTCTCCTCCAAAAGCTTCTTGTAATTGTCTAGAAAAGTAGGTATGAGATGTAAAAGCAACTAACAGAGGTGTTACCAGCCCCATAATGGCAATGCCCCATCCTTTTCTTCCTGTTCTGATGATCATGCTAAAATCCATTTTTACACCATTCTCATAGACGAATAGTATATAACCAAGTGATGTTACTGTTCCAAGTGCATCCTGACTTCCATAAGGAAACATCATCATCTTGTATTCCTCCAATACCTTCAGCGACGGTCCTAGAATTAGCCCAGCCTTCAAAGACACACAATTTTCTCAGTCTTATTTATCACAATTATCATTCAATCTAATTTGAAGTTAATTATTAGGACTACGTCTTTAGAACCATGGAATGAATTGATCGATGTTCTTAAGAAGGAACCCAAAACAACATCAGAAACAGGACTAAGCACCTATATGCATATTATATTAGTAGTATTATTTGCTCTATATTAATTTTCCTACTTGCTATGGCATAATATTCTTATGACTATCTTGGAAATGAATCATTCCTTTAAAAGTTCCCCTTTATAGATGAGGAGATATTGCAACGATGGAAACAAGGAAACCCATGTTTCAGCTAGGCTTTATCTCAGAACATATATATGATGAGGGTACTTACCATTATTTGTGAAATGAGCATAGGTAAATCCAACTTCTTCAGAAGGAAATGGCAAGCCTGTGTTATAGCAAAAATTACAATGGCTTGAAGCTGGAATATTGGGAAAGCGGACCTTGATGGAGGCCCAGCTGTTAGGTGGCCACCCCATAAGCCATCTGACACAATATGGGGTGGGGTATGAATGCAAACTTTGTAGACCGAATAATTGGCATGTGCTTCGAGTTGAGTAACTTCTGTGAATAACGTATCATTTGCATTCATCATAATTGCTCAGACTCAATTAACTCCTAAGAAGAAATGCAATAGTTAAAAGAGAGATAAATTGAGAAGACAGAAGGTGAACAAAAATCAATGATATATACAGATATTATAGTTAGCGCTACTGGATTTGTAACAGCATGTTGTTAAGGTTAACAACATCTAGAATTTGCAAGTTTGCTGCTTTGGTGTTTGGTCACCATGTTGTGCTTCCCTGTGACAAATATGGCAGTATGACTAATAGGCTAATTTGAGTATGACAATTCATTCAGAAAAGGGATAGATCCAATATTAGCAAAAACAAATAGAAACAAGCATGTAGGAGAGAAGCGGTTAATGCCAGAAAGAATAAAGGAAAGGTGATATATCCACGAGTGACGTGTATTCATGGGCAGCATAACAGATGCTCCAATATTCAGAAGACCGTTAGCCAAGAAAAAAAAAAGGAAAATTTATTTAAATTTATACTCATTTATTTTTTAAATAATTATTATTCATATAATATAAAATATGATTATGTTTTGGAGTGTAGTTATGTTTTAGACAAAAAAGTAGAGTAAAAACTTTAACAGAATAAACATTTTAAATTAGGAAAAATAAAACTAAGGTGCCACATCAGCCACTAAACTAAAATAGGTTGACTATATTGATATAAAATAATACTAAATACATACACTTACACATTCATCATTTAATATATATATATATTTCTCAATATTTGATCACAATTTGAAGCTAAAAATCAAAGATTAGTTCATGATATTCGACTCCCCAACGACTCTTAGTTCTCTTCTCTTGGCTGATGCTATAAGTAAGGGCATTCGCATATTAGATTTGACTGGTTTTGAGAGAAAAAATCAATCAATTCAATTTATATGATTTTGTCATATTATCACATTATAAGAATTTTACCGATTAGTTATGAAAAAATTTGTAACTAATCTGTAATTAGTTATGGATTAGCTACGGATTGATCCATAGTCAAATTTTAATAGTTAATTAATTATAAAAAAATTTGTAATTAATCCGTAACTAAATTTTAAAATTTTGTAGTTAATCTGTAACTAAATTTTAAATTTTTATAGTTAATCTGTAACTAATTTTTGTTCAAAACTTCTTTAGTTTTCATAGCTAATTAGCTATGAAATATTTCATAGCTAATTCCGTAGCTAATTTTCGTAACTAATTTGTGACAAATCCATAGCTATTTTGTTTCTAAATCCATAGCAATTCCATGGCTATTTCCTAACTATTGTATTACTAAATCTGTAACAATTTCGTAGCTATTTTCTAATTAAAATCTGTAGTAATTCTGTAGCTATTTCCTAGCTAAACTTTGTAGCAATTTCGTAGTTATTTTCTAATTAAAATCCATAGCAATTTTGTAACTATTTTCTAACTATTCTGAAGCTAATCCAAATTAATTTTATAATGATAATTAGTGCATTTTAAAATTATACCTGTATAAATATTTCAATCCAAACAGAAAAATCTAACAAATAAGTTGTGCAAAATAACAAAATATCATAATTGTATTAATAAATTCAAAACATATTCTACAAAGAAAGCCGAATTAATCTAAGTTAATTAATACAAATAGTTCAAAATAAGTTGATCTCATCATCAATAAATACAACTAATCAATCCAAGTTAGTCTCATCATCATCAACTTCATGATCCTTCCTAAGTGTGTCACCTTGTGATGGTGCCTGCGGCACAACTCTTCTTGCTTGGGAGCCAACAATCCTTAAGATGGGCTCCAACATAAACGCCGACTGCATCTGGACGACAGACACTGACTGTGTTTGGATAAAGGAAGTCATCGCTTCATTAACAACTTCCTTTATGGCTTCTTGTATCAAAGCAGCATTAGAGGAACCAGCAACCTGTGAGAATGAAGCAAAGTTAGATCCATGAATGTCAATATTTAAGTTGTGACTCATGTCATGAACTCGTCCCTTCTTGTTGGGACTCGTCATCTCTAGCTACACCTCCTAATCAACCATAGGATGCATTGATGATCATCTCGATCTGCTTGTTTCAAAATGTAAATTTAATCTAATCCAATACAATCTAAATCAGTTTAGGTTAGATTGATTTTCGATTTTTTGTTAGTTTTTTTTAAATACATAAATCTTAATTTATTAAATTATAACAAATATAAGTCTAAACTAATTTAACAAATGTATTAAAATACAAATTCAAAATCCAAATATAAATCCAAATTAATTGCTAATCTTATAATACATGTCCAAATCTAATTTCGAAATTTGATCTAATTCAATTAATTTTGTTCAATTTATTCGGCTTTTAATTTTTTGGATCAATTTTTTTTTTAATTGAATTGGTTCAATTTTAAATACACTTATCTATGAGCATTCGACACTTAAGGCGCTACGTTTTTGTTTTTTGTTTTTTTACTTTTCTTTCCTAATGTTATAAATAAATAAAAAAAAGTCATTAGAATTGGATTAGATGAGGGATTTGGAACAATTCTAGAGAAATAAAAGCAACAGGGGGGAAAAATTCTAGAACGATTAGATTTTGGACAAAAGCGTAATTTTGTTAGGAGCAAAAGCGTTATTTTCCAGCAGGAGAAACTAAATTAAAAAAAAAACCTGGAAATTGGACAGCTGGAGATTGTTTATCGAACGAAAGAGCAGAAATGAAGTGGCAAAGACAGAAATGAAGCAGTAACAGAACAGAACAGAACAGAAGGAACGGCAGAATCTGAAATGTTAGAGCAGGGATTGAAACTCAGGTGGCAATATTAGAAGTGGAGTTAATAGACAGTATAGTATATTCCTAAGAATTTCTCCATTTAGCTGCGTAATTTACATTCTTCGATTGGAACCTTGCCAACCCATCTGGGCACATGAAGTATACAGCAAAATCAAGCTAACATTGGCTTTTGAGCCATGAATGAAAACCATGATGATACAGAACATTGGAATTGGAAGCTTCAAGCCCCCTGACAAAATTCGTTTTTTGGTTTGGGTTTTGAGCCATGACCTAGACTGGCTGCTGAATGTTGATGCATGCTTCTTGTTTGCATTGTCATGCATGCTCACAATGGCAATCCTTCCTCGGAGGGCTTATTAGAGAAGATGATGATGATGGCTCTTGGATGGGGGGCTACATATCTTATCTGCAATTCTAACTCCCTCCATGGATGATGCTATTGGTCTTATTGCCAGGTATGCCTCCCGGTTCCATAAATATATTACTGCATCTGCATGCTTAATTCACGACATTAGGATGCTGTTGGACCGAAACTGGGAGGTCAAGGGGGTGGTTTTAATATGCTACTTGTAATCAAAGCTCCATCCATGATGTAACTTTTGACTTTACCTATAATAATAAATTTTAAAATTTGTAATTTTGCATTAAAAGTTATTTTATTTTATTCAAAGCCCTGCAATTATTGCTAATTTCTATACCAAGCCTCCTCCATGACCCACGATCAATCATTCTAAGAAGATCCTCTGCTTATCTTGTGCCTATTATAAGAGGGTATTAGGTCCCCTCCCTTTTCATCTGGCTTGTTTGTGGCTATTATTATACAAGGTATTGTCTGGTTTGTTTTGTGGAACCCAGCAACAAGGTTTTCTTTTAAGCAGTGATATCCTTTTCACCTTGCAATTCTCCTTTATTTTTACAAGGGCTGAGGAGATTTGGGAAAAAGCCGTGGGCAACCGAAAAAAATTGCATTATGAAAAACAAAGTTTTATTTATTTATCTTCAACGGGAATGGGCAACTAAGTTTTATTTACTTATTTCAGATGGTGATGATTGCTATGAGTGTATGTTTAATCATAGAGTTGGACGATGTCATACAGATGAATTTGGATGATTGCTTGGAATTAATCAACCATTTTGCCTGTGATACACCGTCAAACTACCATTTATGTAAGAACATAGCATGTTAACAAAACTCAGAATACAACATCGAAATCTCAGCGTTCTGGGTCTTGTTTGGGGATGAAGGATTGGAAGCGGCAGAAGATCGACGACAGCGGTGACAGAATTGTGAAGAGTCGGTCGGCGGCGGCAGAGGAGAGAGCTCGTTGGCATGGCCACCACGAAGGCTGATGCCCGAGTGCAGCAAGCACAATGACTAAGTGAGGGGGGGAGTATCAAAATGAAAACAATACTATGGAACTTATTATAAAATTTGAAAATTTAACCTTTTCACCTAATTATCAAGTTCTAGATAATCAGCCGTTGATCTATTTCTCAGCGTATCCAACGGTCTATTAAACAAGGTCCATATTAAAACTACTCAGGTCAAGGTTAAACACATGCTTAGGGAAGGGAATTTTTGTACAGATAGTCTTGCTAAACTTGGTGCAAAATAAGATTACCTGTTCGAGATTTGGGATTCTCCACCTGTGGCTTTGGATAGTCCTCTTTAGGCAGACTTGACGGGAGGAGAAATTCTTACCTAAATCTTAGGTATTTAAATTGAGTGCATCAGATTAATCAAGACTTAATATTTTTATAAATTTTTATAAAATTAATTATGTAACATAAAAATTCATAAAAATATTAAGTGTTTATTGATTTAGTGCACCCATCTAAATTCTCAAGATTTAGATAAAAATTTCTCTAATAGAAGTAGCCTATCCTAGGATTTAGTTTTGGTTTTTCTGTTTCCTCGGTCAATACTCCCACAACTAAGAGTATTCACAACTATAAATGTTCACGATCTTGTCTGGATTGATTTTAAATTAAAAATTAATTTAAATTAATTTAAATTAGATTAAATTAATTTATTTGATTTAAATTTATTAATTTAATCAATTTTTAATCAAAAGAATTTTAAACCTAAAATTAAGATAGACGTAACTTGGGCTATTAAAAAGAAAAAAAAAAATAAAAAATTAACCTGTTTAACATGTATAAAATTAGAAGCAACATATAAAAATAAAAAAACAAGTGAGAAATTAAAATTATTATAAATAAAAATATAAATTTAATAAATAAAATTATATTACGTAATATTAATCATTTTAAATTAAATTGATTCTAAAAACTAAAATAAAAAACAAATCCAATCCAATTAATTTTAAAAAAATAAAAAAATCAAATTTATTCAATTTAGTTGTTTGGATTTGAGTTGAACATGGCTAACCACAACATTTGAGAACTGACTACAACTGCCATCGTGTCTACATTCATAAGCAAGTATTCCCAGTTAAACATGAAGAGAAGAAAGGATTCGCAGCTCAATTATAGCAGTAGCAACTCCTCCAAATGATTTATAGGTGATATAGTCAACATACCACAACCAGGGAATAAAATCACAGTATAATGCTAGATTTCAAGGAAAGGATAGCATCTGAATTGACAGTAATATAAATTTGTTTGATTCTACTCAATTATCAAAAAGATTACTCTCATATCCAACAGAAATGTAAACATTTGAACCCAATAACGATAGTCTAAAATCCGCAAAACAAAATACGGTAATCAGGAACCAACAGGAATGTCTCTACCAAAAACGCCTAATAGAGACACTCTAGAACTTGTAACTCATCCACCAACCACATTACATAAACAAGTTGGGCCTTTTAGCCTTGTATGTGGTCTTCAACTTCCTTGATGGTGGCCTAACTTTCTTGAAAACCAATGGAAACTTGATTTTGGAGTTGTGGAATTGTTTGGTGCTCTCCCTTTTGCAAAGCTTAGCTGGGATGGTGGCAGTCTTTATAATTTGAATGCAAGGGTACCGGACCCTGTGGCGTGAAGCCATCTCATTGTACATCTGCTCAACTGCACCATTTAGAGTGGTATCACGGTACTCCTTATACATGTTGTGATAGCCTGTCCTACTCTGATACCGCAACCAAATCCCATAGTTCTTAATCTTGGTTGGGTTCTTCTCAAAAATCTGTAAAATAAGACCATTTACAGATTAATAAAATTATATACATGTACAAATTCAACACAACAAAGCCTCAACAGTCAAATATTCTTAAAAAACATTTTAAGTTCCACCACCAGAAAGCCATTGCCAATGGATGTATTTCCAAGTCATTCAAAATAAATTGTATATACACAGCTTTACCACATACAAGGATATCCATTGGTAAATATGGTACAAACACTAATCCGATAGATTATTATAAGACCATTACAAGCATCTATTCTAAACATTATAAATATAAGACGTATATAAAAGGGCAAAGTAGTGCACTAGAAAACAGTATCACTAAAAGTACTTTGAATCAGTAAAAAAAATAAAAATTAAAACCTTTATTAAAGATAACTGGAGATACTAAAAACATAGGTTATCCAGAAGAGAAAGAAACAATTCTAGTATAAGCTAACTTAAACGAAGTTATATATTATCAAAAGAAAACTTTTTATCTAAACCATGGTCAACTAAAATTCAGTAAAAACACTATGGTATATGAAAACTTCAAAGAGAAAGATGTAATTTTGGTAAAACCTAAAGCAAAAAAAGTACCATCGTAGAAAAATATAAAACTTTGGCTGCACAAATAATTTTTGCAGCAATATACTTAAAAATTTATATACAAAGACCTCATAAAGAAGACATCAGTCAGCTTCTGGCCATTAAACTTGCACTCCATACTAAGGTGGAACATAAAACAGATATCAACATATTAGTCTAACAGCAAACATTCTCAGGTAAATTTTGCAATATTTACCACATTGTTGACAAAATTGATATGTTTATTCTTTTTTATCCCATTATGAACACGAACTCTTCATAGTAACTAACTCTACATGCCATTTTCCTTAATTACAGTTTTCTTCACCTATTACATTAGATCTACTACTCAATATTCGTAGTGACATCATCCAACATTTACGAGAGAATACTGACACCGAGTGAATGGCATAGAAACATTTATATGTCATGGAGCATCAGCAAGATAACTAAGACGAACTTGAACTAAATGTCAAATTCTACATTTTCTTCAGCAACAGCCATATTTTCAATAATCAGGAAAACATTATGGCAGAATCAAATCCACAGATAAAAATAATAATAAATCAAATAAAATGAAGCTAGAGTGAGATTGTACCTCATTGATAGCAAGGACTTGACCATTGCTCTTCTTAACCTTCTTGAGTTTCCTCAGAAAATACCTAATTGAAAGCAATAAATCCAAAATTTAAACAGACACAATTAACTTCGATTTGCAGGAAAGAAGAAAACGAAAATAGACCAAAAAATAAAATCTAGATAGATAGAAGAGTAATTACCAGAACTTGGACTTAGCGCGAACCTCATTTGTAGCCCAGAGCTTCATGCGGTAAATCTTGGGATGCTGATCTGCTTCCGTAGGAAGTGCCCTTCCAACAACCTGGTACTGGTGGTACTGCAACCAAAACCCATATATCAACAAAATCACCAAAAATCAGAAAAATCCCAAAGGAAAATTAAATTTGACTTACCCTGAACGTAACCATTTCTGAAAGAAGGTGATGAACAGAAGAACAAACACTCTCCCTTTTTCTCGGTCTGGGCGCTGTGAGAAGAAGAAAGAAGGGTTTTGGTTTTCCTTATATATCAGGGAGGCGCGACGAAACCCTAATTTGGAACACGTTCGTAATCGGGCTCCTACTTTATTTTGGGCCGGACCATTTCAAAGCCCAAGATTTACCGAAATTTTCCTTTGCTTTTGTGACAATTGCCATTTTTTTTAGAAGATAAAAATTATGTAAATAATAATAAAATTAATATTTTAATGGAAAATGTACCATATAGACTTACTTTAAAATTCATTTGTTTCGTTTTAATGTTTGAGTTATTAATGCAATGATATCAAGATGTATAAAAGTCAACTTTCATTTATCATGGAATGAAATTAAAATATCATTTAGTGCAACAAATAGAATTGTATATGATAATAAATAAAAAACCTGATAATTTTTTAAATTTATTATTTAATGGCTTAATGCACAAAAACATAAAAACACATGATAATGTATACAAATATTTAGTTGCACAAAAGTTTTATTCTTCAATTTATATGGTGATATATGGTAAACGATGGTAGTAAAGTGATGACACCTATAGTAAACAAGTGTGGTATAGTAGTGATAATTGGGTGATAATGGTGGCGCTGGCAATGAAAATGAATATAGTAGTGGCAGCAATAACACTGGTGGGTGAAGTGGTGGCCTTTGGATGAGGGTAATGGTGGTAGCAACAATAATATTTCATCATTTTGATACCATGAGCATAACTGTCATTTTGTTATTCTTTTCATTCTAATTTTATTTATTAATTTTGACATATCAAACATAAGAATATAGTCCGTGTTAATCCATATAAAAAATACGTGACATTTTGTTGCATTGCACTCAATTCAATTTCATTCCCACTCTTACTTTTATTCTCATTCTCATTACATCAAAATTCATTCCATCCACCCAAACGTGCTCTTAAATAAAATAAAATCAAATAATACATAACAACCTAATGCGGTGGATCAAATCCATCACACATTAGACACTCTTGTTATAAGTTTTAAGTGTATTCTTAGGGTATGCTTCAATGGAGAACATTGGAGAAATAAAGAAAGGAATATCTTATTTTTTATTTTTAAATTAAGAGAATTATAAAATATTTATAAAAATAAATAAAAGATAATTAAAAAATTATATGATAACCTTTTATTTTATTACTTCATTTTAAAAAAACAAAGAATAAACATTCTCTTCCCCTTCGCTACAAAATCCTAACTCTCAAACACACCCTTATAGGATCATGCACTTGGCAATTTGAATTGCCCTGGGAATTAAGTTAGAACAAGTATATATATTTTTTCTTATCCGTTTCCAAATTTTGTCAACTTCTGCTAACATGCAGAAAATGCATTTGAGTGGCAATTTACAAGAACAGCAGCCAATTGTACAATTGTAACTTTCGCATGAGTTCCAAAGTGTAAATTTCATCAAGAAAAGCTCCACAAGATTGTGCAAGTCAAAAAAGTACAATAAAATTAGTGCTTCAAGTCAACTTCACCAATCATGATCTCGATGCGTGACACCAAGGGTAATAGCTATCACGGCAATGAGGGACTGTAAATTCAAGTACATAGTCCAAGTGAGCACAGGCAAGATAAAACCTTACAAATCTAATCAATAAAAGGAAAATAATGACTTACGAAGGATGTTTTTGAGAAAGTACTTTGATGGATTTAAAATATTTAGAAGAACAAAAGTAACCTAGCAATTAGACTCCTTTTTTTTTGTTGGGGGGGGGGGGGTTGATTAATGCTCACACACCCATTTTGCATACAAAAAGGCACAACTTACTCTGCAAGCAATTGCATCTGTGTGACTGTATGTCAGCTGCTATGCGTTACTCTTTTAGTTACATCACAATTCCTAAATCAGACTGTATTCTCAAACAGCTTAATGTCACAACGAACCTATCTAACATAATCATAGATGAACCCAACATCTAAACAAATAAGTTCACTTATTTATGCTATCATCGTTAGTATAGTAAAAATCCTAGGACAAATGGTTAAAAAGCCAGTGAGGTCATTAAACTCCAACCTTATTAAATGTCAGCTGTAAATTTGTCTATATTATTTTTCATCCTTGCCCAAATTTAAACATCCCACTTAGCCTGTAACCAGAAATTTTTTGAACCCCCAACATTTACATCTCCCAAGGTAAGGTGACCAATTGACAAGGGACGGACTACTTAACACCAGCAGCAGAATAAAAAGACCCTGCTGCAGTGAGTTTGCAACTATACAACAACAACCTTGGGTTAATACCACCCATGGAAAGTGGACGGTTGGCCAAATGAAAAATATCTGACTCATTATAGCTGTAGACAACTAATTTCAGTAATTTGACATCCTACAAGAAAGGGTCCCATTTCTGTGCTCACTCATGTCATGACTCATCAATTGTAGTAAGGAGGTTCTTAACATAGTAAAACAACATTGGAGCACTTTTTAATATTTGGAGATGATAATTGTTTATACCGTAACAGCCTAATGTGTCTAACATAGTTCTTAATATGAATGATTTTCTTCCTCTTTTATAATCATCAATCTATAAAGATAACAATGTATATAATATATCTCAGACACTGCTAACTTCTCCTAGTTGAATGACTCTCACAGCCAATTCTCTAGATTAATTATGAAGTACAAACTCAGGATAAGTATGTCACTGGAGTCACTTCTAGATCCTGCTTATTAACTTGGGAACAAAACTAGCTTTTAAACCTCACTTTCCATTTAGAGGACTGACTTTTAAGGAAGTTGCAACTTGCAAGATCTTTAAGAGATCAAAAGTGCAACAAGCCAACAACCAAAACTATCTTCCAAAGTCTTTCTAGCCCCCTAGGCCCCTACCGACTATCACATGACATGACTTCCAACTATCAATGCATTAAAGACAACCTGAAACAAGTGAAAATGAAATATTTTGTGATAAACACTTACAGCAACTGTGCATGCAATTAATCCAGGCTTTTCTCGGTAATCCATTTGTACACATAGTAGAATGAAAGTTCCGATGTACCAGGGAACGCCACCAAGAAAGAAACCAATTATAAACCTAGCAATACAAATTAAATTGTGATCATCAATATCATCTGAGAAAATTAAATTTAATACAACCGTTAGAGAATTATGTCCTCTATAACCCTAAATCCCAGCCCAAGCATTCAAATCTAGTTTTATTCTTTAGTTTTTTGGTACACCGGAGGTGCAACCACTTGGGTAGGGGAGGGGGATAGGTGGTTTATTGGAGGATTGAACCTCCAACATCATCATCACACCCTAGTTTAGGGACTGGGGCTGGTGGCAGTTGAGCTTCACACTCATTGGCACCCAATTTTAATCTGACCTCTTATAATTTATTTGCTCATTGTAACTAAAAAATTTCTTTCTCTTATCTGATTAATCCAAAAACTTTGCATGATGATAGCATAACTTCTTAAAACTTTAGCACTTCAATTTGTCTTTGATATACATTCCACTATCAAATGATTCATTATACTTAGCTGTCCATTGCCATGTAAAAAAGATAGCACTTAGCTTTCTTTTGTTCAATAGTCACCATGAATACAGGAAGAAGGTCCATTCAGCCACATAAAACAATTTTTTTTTAAAGGAAGTAGATGAGACAAAAAAGAAGAAAATCTAGGGGAAAAAGAGAGATGCAGTGCAAGAGGGTAAGGCATCTTCTTGAAGCGTACAAAAAGGAATCAGAACCAAAAATTAAAAAACAGATGCTTCAATGAAAATGGGTTTTTCAATGCCATTGCATCTCGGAAAGAGGCATCCCTCTAAAGTAATTATTAGCTGAGCCATACAAAAAAGAGCAGAAAGTCATTCTAATCTCATAAAAGGGGCAGAATACAAAAAATATCCTTGAATATTCTATCATCTCTGTTTACCCATAAACACCATGGAATAACTACAACTTTGCATAGCACCAAAGAACCTTTCCTTCCTTCCTTCTCCTAAAACCACTGAATTACTTATCAGAAAAAGGTACAGGATATCAGGACAAAAACAACATTCAACAAGGAGACCAAAAGGTCTACACCAAAGATACTAGGAGCTATAGCCCAGCCAGGTAGTGTAGAAAAAAGTGACCACCAGTATGAGACTATGAAAAACACATAATGCAAATATTAGGGAAGTGATTTCTGTCGTCTTCAAACATGTAGTATATCTTTATTATTAATCTTATTGTGTACTGTTATTAAATGAAGAACTTTGCCTTAGAAGGCACCATAGATTTCCAAAGAGGGTCATCAAGGAGAAATTTCTCCATTAGACACTCAGCAGCTAGGAATATCAACAAAGACAAAGTTACTTAAGCTTTTATCACATAGCAACCCCCAATCCAAAAGCACGTCAGAAACATAAATGCAGTTGCACGTTACATCATGGAAGTTATCGTTAATCTTTGCAACATGTGTATTGCCCTTAGCATTTGAAGACACTTCAATGAAAAAGAAGGGGGGGGGGGGGGGGGGGAAGATAAAAACAGGTTAAGTAAAGTGTAAGTAAACTCACAAGAGCCAACCCAGACCAAGTCCACAGCAAGGAAGACGATGTTCTCTTAGAGGCCTTCCTTCGGCAACAGCATAAACTTGCACAATATTAAAAAATGGTTGTCAATACAGAAGGACCAAAATAAACAGTTATTTATGGGCATCCTTTACAATATTTTCAAAATGCACCAAGAAATATTTTCAAACTTGAAGAATCACTTTCACCACCGCGAGGGAGGGGGACAATGGGCAAGGGCTATAGGGGAGCAATAGTCATTAATCATTATAAATGAAGATGCCAAAAACAAAAGGCAATAGAGGGAAGCATTGATGAATTGCTATATTGAGAGCAAAAGCAAAAGCAAATTCTATATTCATATTAAATAAAACAAACAGTAGCTCAACCTGCAAAGTGATGCCTATTGAAATTGGAATGAAACCAATAACAGTTCGGTCAGCAACCCTTCCCGGGGACCAAATAAAGACCATATCATCTAGTCTAGGAAAATGTTAAAGCTCGAAATTGTATATCCCTTCCCATCCCATCCCATAAAATACAAACCCACCCCATACAATTCAATTCAGCCACGGTTAATTAATAGCAGAGCCAATATCTATATCCAATCAATAAAAAAAGTAAAGTTGGTACCTGGAAGGGAGTGGTATCCTTGGTAATAATAGCGGGGGCCATCATAGGAACCGGGCGGTGGAAGGGGCTGAGGCAAGCCGACAATGGGATTTTGAGGAGGAGGAGGATAGTAGTTGGCGACGCCTTGAAAGGTGCCATAGTAAGGGTGGTTTGGGTGATCGGTGGCGATACCTCTGTTCTTCCCGTCGTCGCTCATGCTATGCCTGTGTATGATTCTGATCGGAGAATGATTTTCAGACAATATAGAAAATCGTCACCTTCTCAATCTCCGATGCTATTCTTGTCTTGTCTTGTCTTATGTTGTGTTACACAATTCTTTTCTGGACAATCCCTTCCCTGCGCGCTGAATACACAATAATGTTTTAATTGCTTCGCTGGCAAAGGTTTACCCGAACTTAACCTTATACCCGATTCGTTTCCCAGGTGCCAGGTGGGTTGCCAAAGTCAAGTGAAGTCACCAACAGCTCCACACTCGCAGAAAGTCATATACTCCATCCGTCCTATTTTATCCCTCTTTTAAGGTTTTTTTTTCTTCAAAAGAATGAAGGTTATGTTTGAGTTAATGAAATGAGATTAGTTGTTATTATTTGTATATTTTAAATTAAGATTGAATAGAATTGAATTTAATGAAATCTATTTCATCTAATCACACTATTTTTCTTCTCTCTTGATTTAGGAAGTATGTGATGTAATTAATTTTTTGTTTATTAATATAATTATTAAATTATTCTTTTGTCCTTAACATGTTAAATTAAGAAAATAGAAAAATCACTTTACTTATTCACTCATACTGTTTTATTCCTCATTTACTATCTTTAAAATTAAAATTAAATTTCAACATTAGTTTTAAGTAATTAGTTCTTTTAAAAAAAAATAAAATAAAACCTTTTTTATTTTTTGATTTTATCAGTATTGACATCATAGAATGAACTTTATTATAATGTGTTGAAAATTTGTTACAAAATGATTATAGTCAAAGTTTATAATAACGGCCACCATTTTTTCTTTGTTATCTTTGATTTAAAAAGGGGTAAAATTTTACTAAACAAAATTGATTTTTTCTTCAAACCTCACCTTATCTTAAACTATTATCTTTTAACAATTTGAAAATAAAAATGATATTTGTGAGCAAAGATACTAAATAAATTTTTTATTCAAATCTCACTCCACCTCGAAATATTTACCCTCATAAGATGAAGAGTCTTTTAAAAATAAAATGACATGTCTTGAATTTTCATTATTTATATTTTTATTTAAAATTTTAAAATATATATAATTGTTTTATCAAATAAGCTTGACAAAGGGTAAAGAGAAAAAAATAAAGAAAGAAAAAGGAGAATGAGAGAATTACAATTTAATCATCAATAAAAGGGTTATCTATTACATAACCATTAGGTAATATATAAAAAATAATTAAAATATTTTTTAGCTAAAAACTATTAAATTTTATTGTATTTAAGATAATAGCAGTATGTGAATATAAAACTTATAATTTTTACTATTCTACTCATTTCTATTAGAATTTTTAAATAAGAGAATGAAAAGTTTTCTCCATTCCATCTTTAAGTATCCATATAATGGTATGAGATCTTTATTCTATTATATTCTATCTCATTTCATTTCATTCGATCTACCATTAAATATCTAAACATAGCTTAAGGATATATTTTTTTATAAAGAAGGATTAAGATATTATTAAATAGTCTCAATTATAAAAAAAAATAATATAACTAAATTATTCTTTCTTAAAAAATTGTAAAAGTCAATTAATTATAAATTATGTGTAATTTTTGATTTAGTTAAAATAATAAATAATAAAAGTAAAGCTAAAATACTTAATATTTTTTTATATTCTCTAATGATAAATAATGTAAAACAAAATAATTATTTTAAAATATCGTGTCAGACACATAGGGACGTGTGTACGACACATGTGTCTTACATGTCCGAATGTATCCGATTAAAAATATTTTTTTTTGGGGTTGAACACGTTTGAAATATGTCTCGGACACGCCTAAATACGTCTAAGACACGGTTTGGACACAACTTATTAATGTTTTTAAAAAAAATAATTTTCATGATTAACGTCTAATTAGTAAACTCGTAACTCACCCAAGCCCAATCATATTACTGACGTCTCAAGTTACTATTTTATCATATTAGTATTTTAAGTTTTATTTTTTCAGATGCCACTATTAGGCTTTTAAATTTTATTTTTTCGCATACCACTATTTTTATCTGAACCTTCTAACTCTGCTCATACTAAGTCATTCAATTTGTCATCACCGAAACTTGCCTCACACTACTATTTCCTCTAGTTAATTTTTTTTTATGTACATGTACTTATACATAATTAATTCTATTAGAAGAAGTTGATTTAGGAGATTTTTTAAAAAAATGTCAATAAAAATTATGCTCTATATTTTTTTGAAGGGACTTATTAGGTAGCAAATATTGGCATATATTAAGATATTGTAAATCTTTAAACTTATAAAAATAATATTAATGAATTATGAATCTTTTTTCTTAAATTTTGTAATTATATATATACATAAACTAAATTCTTTAATTTACTTTGATATTAATATATATATATATATATATATATATATATATATATATATATATATATATATGTATGTGTGTGTGTATTTGTCGTATTCATGTCCTATAATTTTTTAAATTTGTTGTGTCTCTATATTTGTGTCTGTATTGTGTCTTGTGTTCGTGTTCGTCTATGTGCTTCATAAGATAGAGGGAGTAATAAAGTAGTGTATTTGTATTTTTTCTTTTTAAATATTTGTTAGCACGTATGTTCTTTAGAAATGAATTCAAATACTATTATGTTATTATTGTTTTTTCCAATAAATATTGTAAATTAAAAAGATACATATGGCTATCAATTAAGAAAGAATAAATATTTTTTTTTGAGCTGAAAAAAGAAGAAATGTTATTATTCAAGAGAGTGTGAGTTTCATTTTTTTGGTTTTCCCCGCAGTATTCCTTCGTTCGGAAAGCAAAAGACTAATCTACCATGGTACTGTCTGACCTTGAAGAGGGGGATTGCTCCTAACTACGTTTTCTCTATACACATGAATTAAAAATAAAACCCCTGACCATATGCTTAAAATACTCAAGCCCATTATCACTTAGACTAACGCTATGTTGGTAAGAGAGTGTGAGTTTAAATCATTTTACTATTAGCATGTTTGGTTTAGCTAAAATAGCTGAACCAACAGTTTTTTTAAAGTTAAGCTAGTGTACAAATATTTGAACGTGTATAGGTGTTGCTAGATAAAAAATCAACAATTTATTTTTGGAGAAAAAAGTTGTTCCACTACAAGCTGTTGGGTGAGCATTATTAAAAAAAGTTATTGAGATTATTTCTAACATTGAGATGTAAATATTATTTTGTTATTAATTAAATAATTTTTTTAATCAATCAAATAATTTTTGTAATCATTTTATACATATTTTAGTAATTTGATACATAAAAGTGATTCTTTTTTATATCATATAAATGAAACAGATTAATTTAAAATCACTTTTCAAATTAACATATCTAAACATAAATCTTTTAATTATAATCGATTATAACAAAAAAAAATTATATAATAATTAATTATTAAAATAATTAAATTTTTACAATTATTTTAAATACGCACTATGTTCTATACTTCTATCGCTTGGCTAAATATTATAAAGTAGTGAGTGTCCCAAAGATTATACGGATTGTTTTAAATTCATCTAAAATTTAAAAAAAATTAAAATATAAAAATATAAATAATTGAAAGATAACGTATTTTAAATTTTTAGAATTAAAAAAAAATAAAAATGACATATGTCATTTTTTTAAAGAAAATGATAATTAAAAATGACATATGTTATTTTTTTAGGAAGAATATAATAAAATATTAATCTTCTCTAAACTAATATACTTTAATTTAATATACAATGGTGGATTAAAAATTATCGTACTATTCTATATAATTTGTTTTATTTGACATATTATACTAATATTTTATTAAGAGAATATGATGAAAAGATTTTAATTCTTTAAGATAGGTGGCCAACTAATAATTAAGCTTTGAAGACTCTAAGGTTTCCATTTTTTTTCCTACACTTTTCCATTTGAGTGTGAGTATGATAGAATGTAATTTTTTTTTCTTTTTTGGTACAATAAAATTTTTAGACTATGTTTGAATTGGTAGGATTGAGAAGAATGAAATGAAATGAAATGAGATGAATTGGTAGGATTGAGAAGAATGAAATGAAATGAAATGAGATGAAGATAAGTTCTACTATTTGATTATGTTAAAAAATGGTATAATGATATGGAAGTGGGTAGGATGGATCCCATTTCATCCTACCACCAATCATTAATTTTCTTTCCCTCCCAATTTAGGAGGTATGGTATAGAATCATCTTTTCTATTATAATTATAATTAATATTTTACTACATTAACTTCATACCTTAAAAAATAGTGTCTTTGCAATAAAGGTAATTTAAGAAAAATAAAGTTATAACTCTTATCATTTCATCCACTTCCCAAATAATAGAATAGTAACTTTACTTCATTCCATCGTAAAATATCCAAACAATGGAATGGTACTTTTATTCCATCACATTCTATTTTATTCAATTCCATCAATTACTAAATATCCAAACATAACCTTAAGGACGGGAAGGTTATTCTAGTTTCAATGATTTTTGTAAATAATTTATTAATGAATAATTACTAACAAAATTCAAACCTAATATTTTTTTTTTTTGTCAATGTTATTTCATTTCCAGCCGTTGAATCAACCATCATTGATAAAATGTTAAATTTCTCTTATGATTATGTCAAGATTGATCATGATGATATGAGTTGCATCTTAAGGTTCATTTGGTATGAATAATAAGATAAGATATGATAATATTAAGTCTGATAGTATAAGATCTGATAGTATAAAGTCTAATACGTAATAATTGATGATATCAGAGTATTTAAAATTGTAATGAAAAAGTCTTTATAACAGTTTATACATCAAAATTTAATTAGGCTTAATCTTACCTCCAAAGATTTGATTAAGTTAATTATTATTTTAATGTATACAAGAAATTTGATGAATAAGTTTATACAATATAGTATTTGTATTAAATAACTAATAATATTATAATATATTGTATTAATTTATTCTATCAAATTTAATATAACATACCAAACAGATACTTAAGTTTAAGCATAAAGTATGTGTTATTCTTCAGGACAATGAATATGATTCGTGACTCTGCTTCACAAATTAGGAGGATTCTCTTAGTAGCAATCTAGTGGGAGAGAATTCAAGTGAGAATCAAGTTTAATGAGCAATCATTCACACTTTCTTGAGGGGCATCTTGTAGGTATTTTCAAAGATTTAAATAATAATGTGGCTGATTTTGATACTCAAATGTTGGCTATAGATGTTTTAGAAACCGTGAATTGTGAAGGTAATGATGGGCTATAATGAACGTAAGGGAGAGTATTACAGGGGTAATGGGCCAAGTAAGGATTTTGAGAATTTATTGAGATACACGTGAAGTCTCTATAAGGTAGGGATTATTTCCTCCAGAGGCTTGGATAAAAATGAAGATGTGTTGAACCCCCCCCCCCCCCAAAAAAAAAGAGATATATTCCTGTAGTGTTTTATAGTTTAGCATAATGATTTACTAATATATCTAACTATTATTATAATGGGGATTCTCTCAATTTAGTCACATTTTATTTTTTTCCAAAATATCAATATAATCCATTCAAAAAAAAAAGAATATAACAAATGTAAATTGATAGGCAATACATAATCCACACATTCACATATGTGATATGATTATAAATTATTCAATATTCAGACCTTAAGTATTTCAATTTACTACTATTCAACGTGGCAACCTGATACACGTTCACACCAAGAATGCAACAAACATCCATTCTATTGATTAAGAAATGATACCGCAATGGTAGAGAAATAGAACAACACAAAAGATTCACACACACCTCCCTGCCTTCGAAACCAGGGATTGAAACTCCACAAATGTCCTTATTCAATTATCTCCTATCCTCCAACACTGAAAGCTCGGCTCTCGAGGAACAAATTCAAGAACATGTGATTCTTGGCCAATAGAACCAAGAACAATTGGTTTTCGTTCCTGTAGCAACACCAAATCCACTCCAAGAACAGACGCAATTTTGACGAGTGGCTCTGATGATGGAATTTCGTGAACAGGTTGTTCTTAAGACTCAGATATAGATTCAGCAACACCATTAACAGATGCTGTAGTTGCTCCAAATCTTAATTGAATGTCTTCCAAAAACTTTTTCTTAATTATACTTGCCACTGTCGTTAATTTTCCATTCCAACCACCAATCATAAGTGGGCCCGTAAAGATAGAGTGACAAAAAATAAAGCGCTGCCTCTCTAAATTCAGATTCATAAATTCCATAACACTCTTTTAGACTTTTACTATGAAAATCCACTCTTCAACACCTTCACCATCAAAATTAGGAAATTTTAGCTTTTCATAACTTTCCCATTGAGTTGTTGTACTCATTACAACTTCTCAACGAAAACACTAATGTTAGAACTTTCTTCTTTGAATCAAGAAAAAAGACTGTACAATTATTTATTAAATTTAGAGAAAATTCTTCAATTCTCTTTCACTTTTAACTATAGTATTACACTATTATTATCCTCCTATTTAATGCACATATCAATTAATTAACATATATCAACCTCCAAATAAACCTCTAACTAATTGCTTATATTCGTATCACAACCCCCTCCAAAAAATAATAATAATAATAAACAATCTTCATCTCTATCTCATAATATAGAAGTCTAGCAGGGTAGTGTCCCTTTGATAGTTTTATAGCTAGTTAGTTAGGCTTGTTGTGTCATTTTAAAAAAAATCTAAAGTTTATCTTTTGGGCTAAACAGAAATATTAAGTGGTTTGGTTTAAGGAAATGTTTTCTATTTTCATTTCATGTTTTCATTTTTTGAAAACGATTTTCATTTTCAGATTTTCTAATATTGGAAAACATGTTTAGTTTGGTTCAATGTTTCAGTTTTCAAAAACTAAAAATAATGAAAATATGTTTGGTTTACTCATTTTCATCAAACTGAAAATAAAAAAATGAATAATAATAATATATTTAATAATTTTGTTAATTAAATTTTTGTATGAATAATAAAGTCATATATATATATATATATAAGACATATTTAGTGAGAAATGTTTTTATTGTGAGATGGTGAGAGGAATAAATCTTGACTATACAATCGTAAAAGTTACTTAAAGGTCATGTGACTACTTAAAAAAGTTACATATATTTATGTTTTAATATTGACCATTCATATAAGAATCAATGGTCAAGATTCATTCATCTCACATCTTACAATAAATATTTCTCTCACCATATACACTATATATATATAACTAACTAACTGCACAAATTCTTAAGTGACGATATATTTCACTATTTGATGTTTTAAAATTTAAGTCCTACCATATGAAGTTTTATCAAACAAATTGAATTCTCTTACTGGTTCAATTTATAGGGAACGTCTAATATGGACTACTCTAAGGTGGTCTATGAATATATTAAGTATAAATTAGTCATTGATTTATTATTAAAAGAAAATTAATAATTGAGATGAAAAGATTATATCTCTACAAATTTCAATTAGAAACACTCAGATTTATACACAAATTTAATTAGATTATTATTTTTTTGAATAATTATGCATACAAGAAACTTATAAATTTTAACTAATAATTTTTATATATATTTAAATTTACATATAAATCATATAAATCATAAGTTCATGGATGAATCTCTTCTTAAACGATGCATATTAGCCTTCTCCCAATTTACATACTGAATACTCTTATTAATAGCTTTACTCCCTTAGATATCCATTTAATAATAGTCAATTATTAATCATTAATATAGCTTTACAAAAACCTTTGTTTTGTTCTTAAATCCTTTATTTTCTACTTCCTTACTTACATTTACATGAATTCCTCTTTCCTGTCCCTCAACTTTGAGTCGCATGGCCAATACTTGCCCAACAACAACAGCTGCTTTTGCATTGCAGGACCTGCCACACAGTTGGTATAAAATAACACTTTTTTGATTTAAGTGATTTCGACTACATGTTGAAGAGTTATTTTTGTGACTACATGATTCTGATTAGAGCCAAAGGTAATGAGGTCAACAAGATGACCTTGGCCGATTCGAGAATTGCTAAAGTAGTGGTTTCGACTTACCATCGAAAAATGGCAATTTGAATCGAAATGGAGAGTTATGAAATTAAAGTGTTAGTTTCAATTTTGTAGCTGAAATGGTACATTCGATTTCATAAATATTAGTAGGGATCTCGAGAGAATCTTGCAAATTTAGGACTTCAGTGGTTATTGAAGTCAAAGTGATAGTAAAAGTTAGAAAATTAATAAAATGATAGTTTGAATAAGAAATCAAGTAAAGTCGTTTTGGCTTTATAATAGCTATTGTGATTTCGATTCTATATCGAAATCAAGGTTTAAAAAGTAACTACACTTAACAACTTTTTGGAGAAGAAAAGTGGAAGATCTCGACCAGAAAATTAGCAAATGATAAAATATTAAAGTTTAAATTCAAAAGAAGAATTTTGAATTTGAATTAGAAGTTAGTAACACTTGCAGATGTTAGATCAAGGATTGAGCAGTTACTTGTAACTCGAAGATTATTGACAAGGATTTAGTGGTTACTAGACAAAGATTACCAATCATTTTACAGTTATCTTTATTTTTAGACACATGTCAAGATCTTGTAAAATGGTAGTTACTTAGGGAGTGTATAAATACTAAGGATGGAAACATTTAGGGGTTGAAAATACAATACTTATAAACACTTGTTACTTAATGCTCTCACATCCTTAACTTCTCGAACAAAACAGTGCAAACCTAGTTTAGTATGTTTTCATCCACTTTTATTTTTGTATAATTTACAAATTCAATACAAGTTTAATTTTAGTCCATTTATGTTCGATCATTTTGCCTTGCTACAAATCAATCTTCTACTCCTGATCAAATGATTTTTTCAAAGACCATTTGAGTTCTTTTTTTATTACTTTCATTACTTTTTTGTAACTTTATTTTCTTGTAATTTACATACTTGCACGTTTACTTTTCTATGCATTTACTCTGAATTGATTTACTTTATGCTGTTTATTTTCTGTAATTTACATTACATATCATGTTTACTTCAAATGCACTTTAATTTCTGTCATTTACATTTAACTTATTTCTCGAAAACAAAGTCTCTCTTATTTTCAAATTTATTTTTCATTAAGTTAAATATCATACATAAACATTCAATTTTGAATTTACATGAATGCCTTGTATTCGAAATCATCATTTATATTCTTTTAATATATCAAACTTAGACAAGAATTCTAAAAAGAAACAATTCATTTTCTTGAATTGAGATTGATAATCAAATTTTGTCTATAAACAAAGGGGTTTATTATAGCCTAATTAGTAACAATTAAAATATCTTGGTAAACACACACTCAAGTGACTTTTTAATGGATTGTTCTACAGATGATGTTGCTACAATCCGGCCGTTGTTTCTATCTACCACGTTTGCAGTAATGTACTTTAATGATATGAACAACCTCAGCACATACCGCTTCAAAACTGTCATTCTTCAATTATCTAGTAGTGGATGGAAAATCAAGCATAGAAATTAATTTCAAGAAAAATGAAAGGAAGCACTAAGTAAAGCCACACATAATAAAAGAAGAGAAGTTAACGTACTGAATGCAAACAGGTTAATTTTTTGTCTTTTTCATTCATGATTCCTTTGTCTTTTTTTCTTTTTAATCTAATGAAAAGTATCAGATTAATTATTAAAAAAAATAAAAAATGAATGATACAAAAGTTAATTGTGATAAAACACCTGCAATGCATCAAGATGAAATGAAATGTCTCAAGAAGTTCAAGCCTGGTTCCCGAAATCCACTATGGACCGTGACCCTTAGGCATAACAACATTGACAAACCAGAAATTAAACCATCAAATGGTAGAATGAGCGCCAGAACAGAATAAATGGATCAAACTTCAGGATTGAGATTTTTAAAGTTAAATTTTAAGTATTGAGATTTTTTTTTTAAATCTAGTTACACAAATTGACTAGCCAAAAACGTAAAAATAAAATTAAATAAATAACTAAAATAAAAAATAAATTAAAAGTAAGTAAGTATGTTGATGAGATTTTTACCGGATGTAAAAGGATTAAGAGTCAGAATCTACTAAGATTAATTTTAACATTAACTATGTTAAATTATTATACTCAAATAATTTATCTCATAAACATCTAGTGGTAAAATATGTGTTCATGAAAAATCTATCAATAAAGCACAAAAAAAACAAATAATCAAATATATGATTTTATTTCCTTAATTAATAGTAATTTTTCAATCATTAAATGTATTCCTAACACAAAATCATAATTGATATCCAATAATTATCACGATTACTCAGATAATACTAATAAATTCAAAGTATAAAAAAAGTATAGCTAAACTCATCTAAAAATTCATTCATAGAATCTGATATAAAAATAAAATCAATAAAAGTTAAAACCTTTAATTGGGTACTAACAATTTAACATAACAATGCTAAAATAATTAAGGTTTCATCATCCATTTAGTACAGAGAATTTAGTAAGACATGATAAAATTAGAACACAATAAAATCATCTCACTAATATTCGTCATAGTACACAACTTCCTCTTTTCTTCTCTGCAGCAACGTTGCTTTGTCGCTTCGATTCTCGTGAATATATATCTCTCGTGCGCTTTTTATTTCGTTTCTTTTGTCTATTAATAAGAGATTTTTTCTAATAAAAATATATCTTGTACAGAATTTTATTAATTGGTCCCCAAATAATAAAAAAATATTGATTAAATTTAAGAAATTCAATATCATTAATTGGTCTCAAAATAATAAAAAATATTGATTGAATTTACAAAATCAAATTTAAGAAACTCAATATCTTTAATTAGTTTTCAAATAATAAAAAGATATTGATTAAATTTAAAAACTCATTTTAAGAAACTTAATCTCCCTTATTAAAGGCTGCTAGATTTTCATATTTTTTATCTTTATTTTTTTGTCACTCAGATAACAAAATTAGCATTCAATGTCAATGGAAGAGTTGTTATATTTTTTATTAGCTTTCCAACGTCGTAAAAATTACATCGATCTAATATCTGTATCTCAAGATATGATCCAAATATAATAAGTCAAAAAATACGAATTGAATCTAAATTTACAATAATTTTTTTTATAATTATTACAATAATTAAATTAATAACTTCTTTAAATAAATAATATTATAAATCACTAAAATTAAATATAATAAAATATAATACTACTTATTTATATATATATCAATTAGAATATTATCCAAACCGTTTCCAATCCATTCAATGACAACACCGAAATAGCCCATCAACAAGTTTAAACAAGAAAACCAGTAATAATTTGAAGCCTGTTGTACCAAGACAGATCAAGGTATTATAGACCTCCAGATTACAAACATTTAATTTAAGGAACCATTATTCCAAGTAATCACTAACAACTCACTATTTCAATTGCATCAAGCCATGACACTAGATTTCAAGCTACACAAAACCACCATTCCAACCCAGAAAACCAATCCATCACTGAAGCCAAAACCCAAAAGACTGAACAAGATTTCTCTGCCTTCACCTCTGTCATAGGAGCCAAATCCAACCGAATCACTCACCTCACCTCATTCCTGCTCTGCAGGGGGAGTCAGGGGAGACGTTTATGAGTCATGCTCCCTTAGGTCGCCCCACGGAGGATCCGAGCCCGAGTCGAACTCCCTACTTTTCAATAATTGAATATTTTATAATATATAATATATATTTTTTTTTTATTGGTTTCTCTAGTAAAAAAAAACAAAAATAAATTTTTATATTTTGATTGATAGATTATTTTGGCTTATTTTGACTTTTATTACATCAATAATAACTACTAAACATGTATTTTCAATTATAAAAATTATTAAAACAAGATTGTAGAATAAGATAAAAGATATGATTTTCTCACAATTACATTGTTGATTATTTACATTAAAATGAAGATTGTTAAAAAATTTACTACAAATATAATAATAAATGATTTTTATTTTATAAAATAGTATCAAATACAATTTAAAAATTAAATATATGTATCTTAAATTATCTTATATTTAATTGTATTTACTATAAATATTTTTAATTTAAAACATGTTAATTATGAATTAAATTAAATTTATTTTTATGTGTATATTATATAATAATTATATTTTTTTAACTTAAATATTTAGAGATATATATTTAATTTTTAGTTTCGACTCTCTAAGATTAAAATTCTGACTTTAGCCCTCTTGTTCTGAGAAAGTCATCAAACCCCCTCTTTTAGAAATCCTCTTCCAAGCCCCTACGTCCACCATCCATTCGGATTCTGGAGCTCCATCGTTGTCGCCCAAAACCCAAAAGACAGGCTATTTGCCAAAAAATCTATAGGTATTTTTTAAGAAATTAAAAAACAAAGAAACGGAAAGAACTAAAGAAAGATAGAGAATACCTGAAAGCATTTGAGTAAAAGCAAGATGAGCACCAAGATTCAACATGGAAGACGTACCAAGAGCATGGTTTTGAATTGCGGTTATTGTCGTAGTTACAGAGATCACTAAAATCGTAATATTTCTATTAATTACGAGAAAATGTAACTGATGTAGTTATAATTATGGTCGTAATACGATTATGAAAATCACACAAATTGTAATATTACAATTACAATTATGAATTGTAATTAAAACCATGAACTGGAGTATGAATATGCAGAGGGGCTACGAGAAAAAAAAGAAAGAGGATGATATAAGTGATGAGCTAATTACAGGAATGCCACCACGTTTTCAATGTTTCCTTGTTTTCAAAATTTTGAAAAGGAAAGACTGGAAACATCTTTTTTGTGTTTTCATTTAGGAAATATTTTCATGGAAACATTTTCATTAAATCCAACCAAACATATTTCTAAGTTCATTTTCTGTTGTTCCTGTTTTTTGGGTCTCTAGTGCAAATGTACAATGGAGAAACGAAACAAAGGCCTCAAAGGGCCCAGGTCCAATAGCGAAACTTTAAAAAAATCCGTCAGGGGTCCATATGAATAATTGCAAAAGCATGAAATGCCAATCTCGAAAATGAAAAAGGTTGAGGGGGCTAATATCGCAAATTCCGGTTCTTTGCGCAAAACCCTAATATAAAATCGAAGCGAACACTACACTGCCTCATTCTCACTTTGCAAGGGTTTTCGCCGGAGCCCGAAACGCTGAAGCTTCATCATCCAAGCTCCGAAACCCTAGCGTCCGCATTGCAACCATGGTACGTAGAATTCAACTCTTATATATATTCCATCTTCCTTTGTTGTTGAGCCATAAATTCTGTAGCTTTATATCTGTCGGGTTTTAGATTGATACGAGTGGTGATTAATGTGTGTGGGTTCTTAATACTGGAATATATGATGTTTTTCCACGTTGTCTTTATTGGCATGATAATTCCGCAATTTTTTTGATGGGTTTGTGTCATGCCTTCACAATTCTCAAGGCAGAGATTAATTTCAGACAAGTAGAAGTCTTTTTGTTAAGATCGTATTCTTTTGATGGTTACTTTGTATTTTTAACCCACTGACTAAACTCCATTAGCAACTGGTCCAAACAAGGTTAAAGGGAATAGTGAAGCTTAGATTAGATGATCTGTTGTCATTTTTTTTTATCAAAAATAGAAAAAAGAAAAAAACTTGTAATGTTAGTTCTTTTGAGAATTTGGTTATGCGTTTGGATTTGCAAGATGGATTCAATTCTAATAGGATGTGGTTTATCTGCTGTAGTCGAGGAGAAAGGTTAGGGAGCCAAAGGAGGAAAACGTGACTCTAGGTCCAGCTGTCAGAGATGGTGAACACGTCTTTGGCGTGGCTCGCATCTTTGCATCATTTAATGACACCTTCATTGTGAGTATATGCAGCTTTTTTTAATTTTTTTATTTGAATTAGCATTTTCTGAAGTCTGTTTGTAATTGAATGATTTTTATGATTGCAGCATGTGACTGATTTGTCTGGGAGGGAAACCCTTGTCCGCATCACTGGTATGAGTGTTTCTCTTGACATTGCAGGATGTAATAAATCATAGATTATTATTTAGTTACATTCTTTTTTACAGTTTTTATTAAATTTTCACATGTTTTTATTATAATTGATATTGTTATAAATAGCCTATATGCAATTTCAGTCGATTCATTATTTTCATATGTAAATATCTGTATTTTTTTTTCCTTTTTAGCTTTCCTTCATAACAATTTATATCCTCTTTGTGAGATCTTTATTTTTTGGGCTGAGGTATCCCCATACCCCACAATGGTGTGAGCTTAGTGAACTGGGCCTGCCTTTTTTTATAAGAAATTACCCTGAAAGGGAAGACTTACGGCCCATCACTAGAAAAATTTAATTTTACATTATCTTAATGTTTAAAAGTTTCTTGGCTTACAAAATTTACTGCTGTTGTATTCTTATGTAATTTGCTTTCTAATGTCAGGTGGAATGAAGGTTAAAGCTGACAGAGATGAGTCATCTCCATATGCTGCTATGCTTGCAGCACAGGATGTTGCTGCCAGATGCAAGGTCGTAAGATTTCTCTTTAACATGGTTCTTTCTATTAACCTTGTTAACTTTCATGACTAGTATACTGCTTTCTTATTTATGAATTTGATAGAATTCCAACCTGATCTTCCTGTATATCTCGCCAGTATCAATGGTCTTTTCTTTTAGTTAGGTGTTTGAATGATTTTGTTCTGGTCATTGCCTGTGAAATCATTGTAGTAAGTAGAATGTAATTTTCTGTGAAACTTTCAAAATTCATGTACTGATTCGAAGTATTTTGGAGCAGGAGCTGGGCATAACTGCTCTTCATATCAAGCTCCGCGCCACAGGTGGAAACAAGACAAAAACACCTGGTCCTGGGGCTCAGTCTGCTCTTCGTGCCCTTGCTCGTTCAGGAATGAAAATTGGTCGTATAGGTATTTACCATTTCAAGAAAACCTTAGTGAATGCAGATTTATCTATTACTCAAATGTCTTATGCTATGTCTTATTGTTGTCTAATTTTTTGTTTTATATATATATATATATATATATATATATATTGTGAAGCAGTAATTTCCTTGTTTAATGTGAAGAGTTGGTCCTTTTTTATTTGCTATATACATTGTATTTCTCATTTTTGTTTTCTCATTGATTGCATTTGTATGGCATTTATTGTTAATTAATGTATCTTGATTTTTCAGAGGATGTGACTCCCATTCCTTCAGATAGCACTCGTAGAAAGAGTGGTAGAAGGGGTAGAAGGCTTTAAACAAGCTATGGTTTATGGTCGGAGCTGCTATCTTTTACTTTTCATGCCAAACAGAATTGTGGCATTTTGAAATTTAGCTAACTTTAAACAATCTATGGTATATGGTCGGAGCTGCTATCTTTTACTTTTCATGCCGAACAAAATTGTGGCATTTTGAAATTTAGCTAAGTTGGATTTCAATATCGAAACTTCTATTGTATTTCTTGAGGGATTGACAAAGAAGTTTTACTTGAGTTCATTTAGATATTATTGTTGTAGAGACCATTGGAAGTTTTGCATGTTGCTTCGTGGGTTCTATATCTTGCAAAGTTGCCATTCACTTATTTGATAAAATGTGCCCTAGACTAGGTTCTGCACTGATTTTTTATTCTGTTTACCCTCATGTCTACTATATATCCTTTAAAGGTGAAAATAGGACTGTACCTTAAATTATGTGAAAATAGGAATGGATAGGAAATCAAATTATTATTCGTCAGTGGGATATATTTTATTGTAATGCTTCTTAATGAAATAATTCTTTACAAAATTGCTCTAGAACTCTTAAAATGTGTCAACGATCCAAAGACATTTTAAGAAAAAGAATTTCATTTCCTCAAAAAAATGCACTTTATCCTTATAACTCCCTATCCAAATACTGCCCTAGATAATAACAATTTCAGAGTCACAATTCTTCGGACCCAACATTCTCAAAATGGTTTTGCACTATGCGAATCTTAGAAAGGAAGAGAGACTAAGAAAGGTTTATTTGATGATATAGTCATATGTGACACTGCAGCTCATTATTGTCTGTAGGATCTCTTTTTCAATTCATTATCTTAACAAAGAAGAAACACCTTACTCTGACGTGTTAAAAATTTATTGGTGCTGACGATAGATGAGCTACTGAAAGGATCATAATTGAGGTATTATGGAACTCTGTTTATGTCTGTGTTTGTGTGTGTGTATGTGTGTATATATATATGAAAGCACGAACTCATTCTCGTTGTTTCTCCGATTTATTAACATATAGAAATAAATAAAAATAAATTCATAAAAATATTTATTTGAACACTCTTATGTCAAACTTGTTATCGTGTATTTGGATAATTGGATGTCATTGGATTTTGTTCGAGGCTTCGAGCAATAGGTTTATCTTGTATTTGTGTTCGGATGTCATAAAATATTAGAGATTTGAGAATAGAATAACCATACCAATCAAATAAATGAAATACACAACAAATTAGAGGATTCAACTTGTCACATTATTTATCTGATATAAATGAAATAAATATGGCTTTATCTTAAGAGATCTGCACGAATCTTCAATCTTGCGGAATAGAGCACTAGCACATGTTTATCACTAATTATGGTTTTGGCAATATCTTCTTCCTTTAGCAATATTAACTGAATATATTAGTGAGAAGTGGTAGTGACTTGTACAACACAAACTAGTAACTTAAATAGGCAACAATCCTATTTGAAATTTTGATATTACTTTTTACATTTCAAATTATTAATAGTTCATTCCATTTATTTTTACTCTTTAATATATAAAGCTCAGACCACCATTCTAAGTATGCTCATTATTGGCAAATTAATATAATTTTTTTATGTGCATTGGCAAATAATTGTTTCTCAAGTATGGTTCAATTAAGGAAAAATAAAATAAAATGTCTAGCAGCCCCTCGCTTGTGGGGACAAGCTATTTCTTCTTGAAGTAGCTTCGCTCTGTGTTAATTTGTTCATGATATGTGAGCATTTCATATTTTATTGTTTTATAATATCATAAGGCATTTTGGTTTCTTGATGTATGTTTGGGCATGCTGTGACCATGAGTGTGTTTGTGGGAATCTATTTTCTACCCCAAACATACTTTTTCTGTTTATTATGATATGAGGTTTATGACCTAAATTGGGGGTAAGAGAATAGAGTTCATTATAAAGGGGAGAAAAATAATCACAAGTTTTGGTAAATTTCAAGCACAGGCTCGTAGTAGCCCACTATTTCACCACCAGTTTCGAGTTGCCACAACAATATTATTAGTTACAATTATTTCCATTTGACTTCAAATTTTTCGTAAGAATTCGTTTGAGTATGTCACTTGAATTATAAGAATAATGTGGCCGGTTAAATAACTTGCCACTTTCATTTTTAAAAAAAAGGTGCTGATGCCTTGAAGCCATTCATTTCTTGTTTTGTATCACAAGGATGTGGTGGCACACACTTAGCCTTCGTTTGGTACGAGAGAAAATAAGAAAAAAGAAAACAGGGTGGAGAGAAAAGGGGAAAATTATACTATTTTCTGCTGTTTGGATCAGCAGAGAAAAAAGGAAAGAGAGAAAACAGATGCATGGGGCTCACAAAAAAAATTTATCTTCAATATTGCGAAAAAAACTCAAAAAACGAGACAAATATGATTAATTTACAGTTATGTCCTTCTCCACTCAGCCTTTAATTACATTATAATAAGGATATAAATGTCATTTAGTATATATCTATTTTCTTTCTTCTCACTTTTCTTTTCAACCAAACAAAGAAAGAAAAAGTTCATATTTTCTTTCTCTTCTTTTTCTCTTCATCCAAACAATAGTAGAGAAAATGAACTTTTCTCTTCATTTTCTCTTCTCTCTATTTTCTCTCTTTCCATTTTCTCTCTTCCCATTTTCTCTCCACATCCAAACAAAGCATTACAGTCTGTGAAGATCCTCTGAGTATGCTATTTAATTGCTCCGATTTTTTACAGGGAAAACCTCTATCCAAAGAGATTGAAATATAAATGAGATTTTCGTTCTTCTGATTGAGTTGTAAATTGTCATCTTGAATAACTTAAAGCCATTTGTCATGTGATAATTATAAAGCCTATATCTTTTTTTTAATGATAAAACAATAATTTTTTCTGTCCCTTTCAGTTTAGGTGAGATTGTAAAATAATTGATAATAAAAATTTCTCTGTAAAGTATAAACAATTCATTTTAAAATTGTGATTCAGTAACCTAGTATTTTTAATTTGAAATGTCGATATTTCATAGATGTTCACCATGCAATAATGTAATAGCACCTTTTCCTCTTCCTTATTTTTCATAACCCGGTAGTTGATCCCATTACATGCTAGAAGAAGAGCAGCTTGTTGTAATTTAATAATGTGTTAAACTTTATTAAAGTTTTTTCAATATGCTTTGGCTCAATTGATTAAAAAACTTGGTTATGGTTCTGTATCTCTTATGTGCTTAAAGGTAATTTTATGAGTTGGCCTCTCTGTACTGAGACCCAGACACGTCAATGGTGTTTTGATCGTGAATTAACGTATCATTGATATCATTTTTACACTCAAAAGGAAAATAATTGGCTAATTTTTAAGTTTTGATGCCCTTATCATTGCTGATAAGAATGGAGGTCAACTCTAACGTCAAAAAGGTTGTTTCTAACAACTAACTTCTGCACAAAGTGATAGAGTTTCACTCTGTTCGAATTTATTAATCTTGCAAATAAAAGAAAAGGTATCTTTGTTTTATTTTTTCTCTTTTCTTTCCAACCTATTCAAACAAGTTTGTTTCTATTTTATTAATGAAAAAATATCAAATAATCAATTGGTATTATCCGAGTGAAAGAGGTTAAGATCCTTTAAACATGTGATATTAAATTTAATTTTAAGATTCATGTATATAAAAAAAAAAATATTAGGAAGAATCTCCATTTTAACATCTTACTATATATTGAGAGATTAATTTTTCATCTATCGAATAAAGATACTTTGAAAAAAAAAATCAAACACATTGTAAGAGGAATATGCATATTATTATAATCGTTGCTAATTGGGTTCCCTAGAATTGGGACAATATTTGGGCTCTGAAACCCGCCCCAAGACTGAAGCCCATCATGGAGATAGATATGTCTCATGCAACGGTCCTGATTAGAGAGGATCAGGTTCCCTTGGATAGCCACTAGTAGTAGTGAAGGCAGCATCGTCCGTCCTGCAGGAGCAAATCTTAGAAGAACATTCCACAGATCATATCATCAACCGTGACTTTTGCTGAAGTGTTCTGCTTTTGCAGTAACATCGGTTGGTTATGGTGGCTGGATGGACGGAACCTTTGAGCTTTCAAGATGACTTGCCCAAAATATAGAACCCACAATGGAAAAAGAAAAGATGGTGTTCTAGAAAGAAGACTCGTCCTACACGAATGGTAATTTCAAATCTAATCAACTTTGAATATTGGAAATTTCAGACCGAAAGAATTGAATCAATAATATTCTCACGGGAGAAAAAAAAAAAACAACAACAAAATGATAGGATTGGAATTTTCCAAAAGGATGACTTGCACTCAAACTTCTTGAAGAATGCTAACACTGTTGTGCTGAAGAGAAGAAAAAAAATAATCGGATGGATGCAAATTTAAGCACGATTGAAAAAATGATATTATATATTCTTTGAGTCTTTGTAGCTGTTACTTGGCGGCATAAAACTAAAGCAAGAATATTATTCTTATATTTTATTTTTTAAACTTTTTGTATACACTTTGTATTGATGTGACAAAGGGAAAAAGAAAAAGAAGAAAATAAGTTTCACTCCACCTTTTTCTCATGTAAAAGAAAAATGCACAAATTTAAATATAGAAATAACATTGTTCAAAAAAATTAAACTTAAAATATGGCAATTTTAACTTTTAAAAACTTTACAATAAATACATTTTTTAGATTTATTTTTGTCAAGTTATTCATAATTTTTCCCTATACCATTATATGAAGATTTTGATATATTCTAAAAGTATTATACCAATCTAATAAAATATAATACATATAATGATAAAAGGTGTTGATTAAATTTAAAGTATTATTTAAAAAATCTTAAGTAAAATCTCAACAAAGTGTCACTCTTAAATCACTTTAGAATTTCTCTTATTTCATATAAAGTTAGTCATATTTATTGTCATTCTTATTTATCTAATATTATTATTGTTTAATTAATTTATTTTATCATTTTAAAAAAATACACTTTATTAGTTAATGAATATGTTAGATTTAACTATATATTTAAAATTTTTGTTATATATTCTAAAATATTTTTCTAATAATTTTTCTACTACCTAATAAAGAAAGTATTAAATAAAAAATTAAATGCAATCAATATATTAGAAACATAAAAAATATTTAATATTTTCTTCATTTAGTAATTAGGAATATTATTAAAAGATGAATTAGGAGGATTAATCATTTTTCTATATTATTATTATTGTTGAATTAATTTTTATCATTTTTAAAAAATACACTTTATTAGTTAATGAATATGTTGATTTAACTATATATTTAAGAGTTTTTCCATATCCTCTTAAAATATCTTTCTAATAATTCTCCTACTATCTAATAAAAAAAGTATTAAATAAAAAATTAAATGCAATCAATATATTGAAAACATAAAAAGTATTCAATACTTTTTTCATTTAGTAATTAAGAAGATTATTAGGAAGATGAATTAGGAGAATTAATCATTTTTCTATATTGTTATTATTGTTTAATTAATTTTTTATCATTAAAAAAATACACTTTATTAGTTAATGAATATGTTAGATTTAACTATATATTTAAAAGTTTTGCTATATCCTCTTAAAATATCCTTCTAATAATTCTCTTATACTTAATAAAGAAAATATTAAATAAAAAATTAAATACAATCAATATATTGGAAACATAAAAGCACTCAATATTTTCTTCATTTAATAATTAGGAATATTATTAAGAAGATGAATTAGGAGGATTAATCATTTTTCTATATTTAATAAATGACATTTTAGGTAAGAGTTTAATTAGTATGTATTGTCAATATTAAGAAATTTTACACTAATATCTACTAATATTTTAATAATTTAATATTTATTACTATTTTTTCTCTTATTAATCAATATAATATAAAAAAATACATAACTTAAAATTCTATCATGTGTCAATCCTAGTTGACAAGCAAAGCTCTAATTTTTTGTCATATGTCAAATTATTTACCTATTTTAATGTCGTATGTTTTTATAAATAAGGAAAAATTATAACACAACGTTGAAATGTTCACACACGTGGACACCACCAGATATACAAACACTTAAAACTAAATAAACAAATAAAATTCATTCAACAAATAAAAAACTAAAAGCGAATAATCATTTAGTGTCATATTTTTAGGGGACTAACGTGGAACATGTAGTAGAAAATTATTTAGAGCGGATTGATCGTCAAAATCTCACACGGTCAGCCTAGCTTTAATTGGGCATAAATTTTGATCCGAACATCAGAATCGTTATTATTATATATTATTATATATTAACACAAAACTCAAGAAGAAAGTGTCGTCGTGACAAATAGTTAACCCAGTTGAGGCCATTTCAAGCCCAACAAGATGTTGTTTTTGCACTATTTTATCCTTTTTTTTGCCTTAATTTTTATTATTTATTTTGTAATTTGTGTGTTTGATTAGGTTTAACTGTCTTTAAATACCTTCATTTTATAGTGTTTAAACATCACATTTTAAATAAACATTTCTAAACTTTGAATAAATATTTCTATAGTTGTTGTTTCAAATATTTTTATCAATTAATATTATCAGGTTTTAAACTTTGCTGCAAGTTGGCTAGGTCTGAAATTGCAACTATGCAAAAGACATCTTTTCTGATACTTCTGCTGCCAAATACTATGGATCCTATGGGCACGTTTGGCACGATGTATAAGGCTTGATAGGATTAACTTATACAATATATTATGACTTTATCAGATGTTTGATGCAATCACAGTATTGTATAAGCTTATCCAACATATCTATCTTATATATTAAAATGACGTATAACTTAATCAAGCCTTTGAGAATAAGATTAAACCTGATTAAGTTTTGATGGATAAGCTTTTATGGCAGTCATCACCATATAACCTTTACCAACCCCTGCAGCATAAATTAGCAAATATTAAACCTCAAATCTCTATAGCCAAACCACCTTGTTCTAGTCAAGCTACCACCACACAGCCTTTACCACCAACCATCAAGAACCAGAACCACCATAGTAGAACTTGGAACCCATAACAATTGTTATCAACATCCACCCCCAAGCCACCATCGATCCCCACCATACTAAACGACCCAACACAGAGAACCTTTTCCTCCTTGCCAGGTCCGCTCTGCCACCATTTCCTTTGCCATTCTCCACCTCGCGTGACCCCAGTAGCCCACGCACAAGTTATCGGCCACCACCGTGTCCCAACCCCAAAGCACCGAACCGCTCCGCTACGATGGCAATTCGACATGATAAAATATTTTAATTATGATAAAATTTATTTTAATTATACAAATTTACTCACTTCTCACTTCAGAGGAGTTGGTTCTCAATAACTATACACAAAGATTGAAAGAATATCTGCATAGCATAAATAAATAAATAAATTAATATTTGTTGACTTTGTTGTTAATGATATTGTGTAACATGTTTAGTTTGTACTTATTTGTATGTCTCACTTTAATATTTAGTTTCTTCAGTCGAACAAAAGTAATGATTAATTTCTCTTATTCATAGACATTTCGTTCTTAATTAAATTACTTTTAACTCTTTTTGTATTATTTTTTTGGGTATTTTGTGCATGTATCACACAGGTGGAAGAACTAGTTAAAGTAAAAGTAAGATGTTAAAATATTAATAAATGTTAGTATAAAACTCTTTACACAGATGGTACATATCACTTTAATTATTTAAAAAATAAAAAAATTAATTAAAACAATTAACAATAAACAAATAAGATTGACAATATATGCTCTTTATAAAAAAGAGGTTAAATAACTCTTTTCGTCCTTACAATTTTATTAAATTTTCAAGTAGGTCCTATATTTCTAATTTTTTTAAATAAATCTTTACTAGCTGATGGCTGTTAGACTCTGTTAATAGATGTTTACAATTATCTACAAGTCAATCTTTATTGTTGTTATAGGTTTTAGAGACTAAATTAAAAAATTATAATTAGTGGGGATCTAATTAAAAAATTATTTAAAATATAAAGACCTATTTAAAGTTTTTTAAAAGTGTAGAGACTCAATTTAAAACTTTTAACCTATAAGAATTTATTTAAAAATTCAACACAATTATAGGGATGAAAAGAATAAATTAGCCTAATAAAAATACATTATGCCCCATGTAATGATGTGGGTATTGCCATTTGGAATGCGCCACCGGTTTGCTGTTTATTGATTTGGACATTAATTTGGATAGCCTAGTGGTGGGGCTTAGGGTCCTCATTAATGCTTAAGGGGCCAAGGAGGAGGAGACGAAAGAGAGAATGTTCAATAAGATTAAACCCCTTCTTGAAAACTAGTTGAAACTAAATTTCAACCAAATAAGCAAAGCTCACAAGATTGCAAGTTATTATTAAGACTTTATAATACGTCTTCATCATACCGTGAATTTTTATAACACAATTTTAGAGAAATTCTCACAAGATTGCAAGTTATTTAATATGTGTAAAACTATTATAATTGATGTCTTCATTATACCGTGAATTTTTATAACACATTTTTATTATTTATTATTTTTGATTAGCATCTCTTCGAACATTATTATGAGATTAATTATTTAAACATTATAAGGACTAAAAGGCCTTATTTAATTATTAATTCTTACAGTAATAAGATTAAAATTTTGAGAAATTCTTAATTAAGCAAAATCTATCATTATTTGATGTATAAAATTGTATAAGTTATATTAAAAATTTATTTATAGTAAATCATGTCTTTACATATATTAAATAATAATTAACGTAATAAATCTTATTTAACCAAGAATTCCACTAAGATTACACTATATAACTTGACGCAGTTGACATAAATTGCTTTGCACCATCGTGATCCGGCTATATGAATTACCGTAACAGAACTTTAAGGTGACATGAAAAAGAAATAATATTTCGAAAAAGTATTAATAAACATTATGAAAAAATTATATTAATGGTCAAAATCATAAAATGTGTGTAGTAGCTTATTTGTATGATGCGAATTTTTTATTGGTGAAAATCACAGAACAGAAGGACCCAACGAAAATACAAACAGCAGCCAACCGAAAGACCCAAAAAAAAAAAGCAAAAAAGAAGAGGATTCTAGGCATTAGCAAACAATGAAAACGGGTATTGATTAAACAAAAAAATACTACGTGTGGAATATTATAGAAGCTAGACAAGTCAGACAACAAAAAGAAAAGCACAGAGAAAGTAATTTAAAACAGTATTTGTTTAATTTTTATATTTTAATTTTTTTAATTAATTTATAAATTTATTTTATATCTCATAAAATATTATAATTACATATAATTTAATTTAATATTTATCTTATATTAAAATACGATGAATATATATCTACCTTATTTTAAGGTGTATGAAAATCATTTCCGAATTTGAAATGGAAAAAGTAATAATCCGTTTCTCTTGTCGTAATTCGTAAACGTAGTCCCCCACGTCGTAGCCTGCCCTTACCTAGCTGGATGTCAACCCCACCATAGACCCACCCACCACCTTCTCTTCTCCCCAATCCCCGCCGTCCTCCTTTTTTCCTTTTTTTTTTTTTGAAATCTCCCCGTCCCCCTACCTTAGCTAATAGCTATTACCCCCTTCATAACTTGATAACCATTTTTGCTGCTACTTCTACTTCTACCAACACACTCACACTCTTTCACAATACCTACCCTTTTCTTTCTTTTTTCCCTCTGAAAACTCAAATTTGACTAGAAATCTTGAACACTCACCATTTTTGACCTGCCCCGCTTCTGACCCCTATTTGAGTTTGTTTTCCCACCTAAGTTATTCTTAAAACCGTACCGCTTCCTCTGTTTCTCTCTGTCGCTGTCCTTGCAATCAAATAAATTCACATTCTCACTTTGCATTGCAAACAACCCTCACCTAAACACACAAAACCAGAGGATGACCACTTTGTCTACTAATTCCATCTTCTTCTTTTCCTTCTCCCAGCTAACCCCATACCTCATCTGCTTCATCCTCCTCCTCATCCTTCTAGAACAGATCTCATACCTCACCAAGAAGCGCTCCCTCCCAGGCCCAACCCTGGTCCTTCCCTTCATAGGCAACGCCATCCCATTGGTCCGCAGCCCAACCAAGTTCTGGGACCTCCAATCCTCCCTAGCCAAGTCCACCAACCTAGGCATCTCCGCCAACTACATCATCGGCAACTTCATCGTCTTCATCAGAGACACTCACCTCTCCCACAAGATCTTCGCCAATGTCAGGCCCAACGCCTTCCACCTTGTGGGCCACCCCTTCGGCAAGAAGCTCTTCGGCGAACATAACCTCATCTACATGATGGGCCAAGATCACAAGAATCTCCGCCGTCGGATTGCACCCAACTTCACCCCCAAAGCCCTCTCCACCTACACCGCGCTGCAGCAGATCATCATCCTCAACCATCTCAAAACATGGGTCAACCTCTCGGACCAGACCGCCCCGAACTCCATTCCACTCCGGGTCCTGGCCCGCGACATGAATCTAGACACTTCTCAGACCGTCTTCGTGGGCCCCTATTTGGGCCCAAAAGCCCGCGAGCGCTTCGAGCGTGACTACTTCCTCTTCAACGTTGGCCTCATGAAGCTCCCATTTGATCTTCCGGGAACCGCGTTTCGAAACGCCAGGCTCGCCGTCGATCGTCTGGCCGGAACCCTGGCCACCTGCACCGAGAAGAGCAAGGCAAGGATGGAGAGAGGCGAAGAGCCTTCGTGCCTCATCGATTACTGGATGCAGGACACGCTCCGGGAGATCGCCGAGGCGAAGCTTGTTGGAGAAACTTCGCTGCCGCCGTTCTCCTCCAACGCCGAGATCGGCGGTTACCTATTTGATTTCCTCTTTGCGGCGCAGGACGCTTCCACGTCGTCGCTGCTGTGGGCGGTGGCGCTGCTGGACTCGCACCCGCAGGTGCTGGCGAAAGTGAGGGAGGAGGTCTCCGGAATCTGGTCGCCGGAGTCGGACGTTCTGATAACCGCCGAGCAGCTGAGGGAGATGAAGTACACGCAAGCCGTGGCGCGTGAGGTGGTGAGGTACCGGCCGCCAGCGACCCTGGTGCCGCATATCGCGGCGGAGGAGTTTCCGTTGACGGAATCGTACACCGTTCCGAAGGGCGCGATCGTGTTCCCATCGGCGTTCGAGTCGTCGTTCCAGGGTTTTACCGAACCAGATCGGTTCGACCCGGACCGGTTCTCGGAGGAGAGGCAAGAGGACCAGATATATAAAAGAAATTTTCTGGCGTTTGGGGCTGGGCCCCACCAGTGCGTGGGGCAGAGGTACGCTTTGAACCACTTGGTTCTGTTCATCGCGATGTTCGCCACGTTGATCGATTTCAAGAGGGACAGAACGGACGGCTGTGATGAGATCGCCTATGTCCCCACCATTTGCCCCAAAGATGATTGCAGGGTTTATCTGTCTAGGCGCTGTGCACGGTATCCCTCCTTCCCTGCGGTGGAGCAACTCGTGAAATGACCACAATGACCTTGGTTGATTCTGGGTTTGGAAATTACAGGTTAAGATTACCCATTTTTTTGTTTTCTTTTTTGTTTTTATTTTGGGTGTTTTTTTAGCCGTCACGAAAATTGTGTTGACTTATGTTTGGGGTTTTAGGTTTTTAATTTTTAATTTTTTATTTGTTGGTTTTAAAATATTATTCTTGTAAAAGTTTGTGTATGTGAATGTGAGGGGTCATTGGATGGTGGATGATTGGGTGCTTATTGGCAATCAAATAAAATGAAAAAAAACAAGACACCAAATTCGTTGAGATGACTCTTTTTAACTTTTGGGATACTAGTCTGCTGTATATTTCCTCTTTTGTAGTGATCTAAAAGGTGATTTTCTCGTGGAGAAAGCATTTTAACTAACTAGGTATGATCATCATCGATGAACATTATTATTATTATTATTATGTGTCTACGGGGGTAAACTAATAATAATAATTAAATAAAGTGTGTAGCAGTAGCTCACGTGTTGAAAGCTGAAACCAGCTATATTTTCTTGAATTAAATACATGTTATTTTGTCTAATGTGGATAATTTAGTTTTAAGGGATTGAGACATATAAAAGAGAGTATTAAATGCATGTTAGTTTTATAAATGTTCTTTATCTCAATATCATTTTTCTTTGTACCCTGCTCCTTCTGCCAGATTTCACTAAGACCTAGCTCTCGGCTAAGCTTACAGGTAGGTCATAGGCCTTTAAGAAATACCAGTTCTTTTAACTTTTTTTAATGTGAAAATCTTAAATGTTTTCTTGAGATAATTATTTTGTAGGGGACTATTTTGATATAATAATGATATTTTTATCACAAATAGTATATATATATTTTTATATCTTTTTTAATATTATTAATTACATTATTTTTTTTATCACTTTCTCTCACTTAATTATTATTATCTACAAAAAATATAAATAGTGATGTTTTTAAAAAAATAATATATGAGCATCATCTTTCACTTTGTATAACTTAAAATGAGTGCATCGGTGGTTTTTTTATTTTTTATTTTTATTTTTGTTTTTTAGTGAATTATCTAATCTTTTTAAATGATGGCTTATTTTTATTTTTTTATCTTTTTGTTCTTAATTAAATTTTTTAATTTTTATATAATATCTTAATCTTTCTTCTCATCCCTTAAGAGTATTAATAGTATGTTTAGTTTATATTTATTTTTGTCTTTTATTTTCATTCTTTATATTTTTTTTTATTTTTAGTTCTGATACCAAATTCTTCCAAACTCTTTTTAATATTTTATTCTTTTTAAATTATTCATATTTTTTAAAATTTTGGGTTAAGTCGTTTACCTAATTTGCTAGTTTATTAATTTCGTTTTCTTTGTCAATTTTTTTCGGTTCATTAAATCTAATAGGTTTTGGTATTTGCTTTTTTTATATTCTAATAATTTTGGTTTATTTATAAAAGTTTTTAATTCTGTTATTTTATTTTTCTTGGGATAATAAATTTTTCCTGTCTTCAAATAAGGTTGGAATGTTTATTTTATCATTATTTTTAAAAGTAATAATATGATGTGAATTTGTTAAGACGTAACTGATACAATAAGGTATTGAAAAAAAATTTATTTCCTAGTTTCGTTAGATCTTTCCTTAAGAAATTATGCTCTAACTTTAATGATTGCTCTATTCTCTGAGTATTTAGAGGTATTCTTATATTTGGTCGTACTTCAAGTTTTAATTTTTCATAAGTTAAATTTCTTTTTATTACTCCTAATATCTTATCTTTAGGATCAGTAATCTTATTATCTTTTAGTATTAATTCTACAGGTGAATTTATTTCTTCTTGAAAAGTTGATTTAATTAATACTTATACTGTTCCTATATGAATATATCATATTTTTCTTCTATCTTCTTCTTTCTTTATATTTCTTTTTGATTTTGCAAGTTTTCTTTTATTAAGTAATTGTATACAAGTATTTCCTTGTGTATCTGCTATCCGTTGGTACTTCATTATTTAATTTCCCATAATAAATAATATTTTCTCTCTGATTAAATCTTTATAGTATTCCTCTTAGTTTTTCTTTTCCTTTCATATTTGCATTTTTTATTAGATCTAGATCTTCTTTTTGTATTTTCTTAAACAAAGATCTATTTATTAAAATATTTTTTTTTCATAATTTCCTTCTTTTCCAAAGATTCTGTAAAAGTTCTATATCGGTTCTGTCTTCCTTTTCTATCTCCATTTTTATATTATTTTGTTCAGATGAGCTTCTATAGTATAAATACTTAGTTTAATTCTTAGAATTCTTATTTTTCTCTCTTCTAGGGATATAATTAATTCTTCGGATCTAATTTCATATGGTTTTACCGCTTCAAAAAAACCTATTCCTAAAAGTAGTTTAATATTTAATTGTTCTTCAACAAATAATTCAGTTTAAATTCTTATATCTAAATTAAAGTGAACATCTATTCTTATTTTTTCTTTCAAAATTTTCCCTTCTCGATTATATTTTACTATTGTTTTTGGTATTATTTCTTCTATTCTATTTGCTAAATCTTTACTTATATGACTAAGACATGCTCCCGTATCAATAAGTATAGGCATAATAATTTCATTTACTAATCCTAATACATGATATTGACAATAATTATTCGGGAGAAGTTGAATTAACATACTTGATCTTAGATTCTTTTTTAGCCCACTACTACTTCCGTAATTGGTTTTATGTTTCTTCTTAGTCCACTGCTGCTTCCACTTTTGGAGAGTAAGTTGATTTGGTGATTGAGTAGAATAGATGTGTTAGAAAATAGGATTAAGTGAAGCGAGAAACTTTTATTGATAATAAGTGGTGGTAAGTTATAAGATAACTGGACACACTCTCAAGTACCCGACTAGATCTCATGAAATGACTAGCATAGAGTTTTCCTAAGAAAACCTTCTCAACTGATAATTTTCAAAATTTGAAAAATCTACCTTGCCTCAGCATAAGAGGACTTATTTATAACCTAGGAGCTCCTAGAAGTATTTACATAAATATCCTTTCTTAACGTAAGTGCTTACATCAGACTTTTAATAATTTACATAGTGACATAAGGACTTACATCACTCCTCTATTATTGCCTCATCTGATAATTCTTCTTCTTTAGTGGTGTCGGCCACTCTTTTATTTTTTGCACAAATTTCACATGCATGATTCTCACTTTCTTTTATCATTGCATATAAACCTTTGAGAACAGTTGGTCTGTATTCCATTTGTGGTCCTTGTAGTGCATAAAAAGAAAATTCAAAGCTTGTCAGAAGATTTAAATCTTTTTTCCTTATTGCTTTGCCATTTGTTTTGCTAAGAAGCAAAGTATTTGGTCCTTTGTAAAGAGTCTTGATAAACGAGCCTTTCTCAGTGCTTTGATACTGTGAGTAGATGCTTGCGAGTTGATTAGACAATATTTGAGTAATATGATCTTCTTCATAGGTCACTCCAGTGGGTTCGTCCTTAAGTGGGAAATTATTATTACTTACCCCCACAAAGACTAAATGCTTAGCAGGCTGCTTTGTGATAAAATCTAGTTAGGCTGAGTAAAATTTCAGAAAAATACTTCGATCCTTTGCGATATTCTTCTTAAACATTTGAAATGCATCTTTAAAGTTATGAGGAAATAAACTAATTTTTTCTAAGTTCAAACTTAAATAAAGACAATCAATAAATCTAAATTGGAACACATTGAATGTCAGTATTGGAGGTGCTCCAGGAAGAGTGATTGCTTTAATTCCAAAAAGTTTTCGGTCAATCATGTAAAAATAGTTAACTTTCTCCTTATCACTCTAATTCACGAGTCTTTTAAAATTTTTTCAGAAGTTTTCTTCTGAGAATTGTACTTGTAATTCATGCTCTTTTCTAGAAGTAATTTGAAAATTATCTAGAGAAGAAGGAATTCTTCCTAAAATTTTGAGTGAAGACTGCTTTACCGACGGGTTATTGGTTGTTTCTGAAAAAGTTCTTGGTCCAATATAGATTTCTTTTTCTTTTCTTGATTTTTCTGAATAATCCATGAATGTCTTTTCCGCTTCTTCCTTTGTTGGGTATGATTTGTGAAGAACTCTTGAGATCTTTTGACAATGTGGTGCTGCTTTGTACCAATCATCATAAATTCTTGGAAATTATCCATTAAAAATTACATACCATTTGTTGGTCTTTTTCTCTTCCTGCGGAAATGCTTTTTCAATAAATTCTTCTGCTTTGAGTTGTAATCTTAGAACTTTAATGTCTGCTTTAATAAGTTCTAATTCCTTCAATTTTTGCCCTTTTAATGCTTCTTTTAGCTCTAGTTGCTGCTTAATCATTTCTGATGTGCTTCGTTCCATTATCTTAATAGTATATCTACAAGGACATTCTTTTCACTGAAATTGAGTAATTATATTCGGCAAGTTTCATTTGCAATCTAATTAATCTTCCTTGCTTGTGAGTTCCCTTATGATTAATATTTTTGAAACCTGCAACATAAGTAGAGTCTATTCTAACAATAAATTATTTATCAAACATATAAATTCGATGTTTTTCTAACATTCGAATTAGCGCCAGTGTTTCTTTTTCATGAGTTGGATAATTAATTTCACTGTCTGAAAAAGTTCCAGACATGTATCAACATAGTAATTCTTTCTTTTGTCCAAGGGGTTTTGTTTTCATTACATCTCCCCAATATTCATTTGAGGCATCAGTCTCAATAATAATTAGATCGTCATCCGATGGATGATTTAGCTTAGGAAAATCCTGGCATAAGTATTTCAATTTAGTAATAATTGTTTCATCTTCCTCAGTTCAAGACCAGAGGGCATAGTTTTTTAGCTTTTATTGAAGTAATGTCCTTTTTGCAGCAAGATTCTGTATAAAGCCTTCATTAGAAATATATGTCAGTAATCTAAGAAATCTTCGTAATTCTTTTTTATCCTTTATTCTTATTGGAAAATTTTGAAGCTTTTATAATACATGTTTTTGCATTATTATTTTTCCTCTTTCAATTTCTAATCCTAAATAATTTATTTTATTTTGGGCTAAAATAACTTTTTTCTTGCTTAAAACCATTCCATGTTCCATACATTTATTAAGTACTAAGTCTATTTTTCTAAAATGATCATCTAAATCTTTATTAGTAAAGACTAATATGTCATCAATGTAAATAAGACAAAAGTCTTTAAAATCTTTAAGTATCAAATCTATTCTTCGTTGAAAAATTCTTGGTGATTGTTTAAGTCTTATTGGAAGTACATTCCATTCATATTGTCATTGGAGACAACTGAATGCTATCAAAGCTTTAGATTCTTCTATGAGACGTATTTGATAAAAGCCTAACTTACAATCAAAAGTACTAAATCAACACATATTACTTATTCTTTCAATAATTAAGTCTTTTCTTTGAAGATAATATGCGTCTCATTCCATTGCATCATTCATTTTCTTGTAATTAATTACCATTTTTCTTTTTCTTTTTTTTATTTCATTATGAATTTTAACATAAAATGTTGGTGATGTGTGTTTACTTTTTGATGGTCTTATTAAACCCTTATCTTCCATTTCTTTAATATCTTTTACAAATTCATCTTTATCTTATTTTGTATAGATCATAGGTTTGCATTTTATTTCCTTCATTGGATCTTTTAGTTTTAATTCAATTAATTTCATATTTTTGTTATTAATTTTTGAATCTAAAAAATTCTCACTACATACTTTTTCTAAAAGTTCTTCAATATAAGCTGAAATTATTCTTCCTAGTTCTAAATTAACCAGTACATGTCAAAATTTTTGACATACTACCTCAACTATCTCACCACGTTTTAGCTTCCTAAGCTCTGATTATTTTTTAGAATAAATACATTCAGAAGAATGAATAATTGAGATCTCAGTTATCTCTTTTAATTGTTTTCCTTTAATATATGATTTTTGAGTGTTATATATTCTAAAAACTAACAGAACGGCGAATATAATCGTAAGAAATTATTTCCTATTATCATATCTAAACCAGTTTCTTGTTGGTATATCGTTGGTATCATAAATAATTTATTTTCAATTTTTAAAGTAATTTTTTTTGCTACTAAGTACAAAAGATGTATTGATCCATCTGCTATTTGAATTTTTAATGATTTTTGTAATTTTTTTCATTTATCAAATAATATTTTTGTTGCTATACAAATACTTGCACCTATATTTATATAAGTTTTAGTTTCTTTATTACTTTTTTCAATATTAATCTTAATATAAGTATTATTCGGATTCTGTTTCTTACAAGATAATTCATCTTCTCGAGTATTCATATATACTATTTTTAGTATTATTTAATTCTTCTTCTAATGGCTCTAAACCATATATTTTCTATACTCTTTTTATTAATTTTGATTTTTCTTTAAAAAATTTCCTTTCTTTTGAGGACATTCATTTGTATAATGACCTTTTATATTACATATTCAACATATACACTTCTTTTTTCTTTTCGACAATATTTTCTTAGTGTTTGTCATTTTCTTCTAAAATATTTCCTCTTAGTATTTTTATAGGCTCTTTTCCTAGAATAAGTTTTTTTTTAATCTAGGTTTTCTTTTATAATATTTTCTTTTCTTTGTAGTTTGATTACATTCATAATTTATTGGATTTTCTATTTATGATATATCACAACAAATTGCATTGCTTCCTTTATTTAATTGTCTAATTATTTCTCTTTATATACATTGTTCTCTTAATTCATAATAAAAAATTTGTATAATTTCTCCTAAAGTATTAGCTGTTTCCCTTGGTTGAATTTGTTAGATAGTTCTTATTTTTGTATTAAGTGAATATGATAATTTGTTTATAAATATATCCATATATATTTGTTTTGTATCGATATTTAGTGATAATAATATTTTTGATATTCACAAATAAAACTTTCTATATCACACATATTACATATTTGTATTTTATTTAAATGTACTTTTATTTTTTCATGTAAAAACCTATTTACATCTTCTTTATGTTCGAAAATATTATATCTTATAAATTCTTGATAAATTAATCTCATAATTATTCTAGCAAATTCTTGATTATTTCTTACAAATCTCGCATCTTTGTAACCATGTTTCATCATTAATACTCATAAGAAACTTTTATATATTTTCTTCTATTTTATAGATTAATAAATTCTTAATATCTATTACATTTAATCAATTAAATCTTTCATCGATATTATAAGCAAATTTATTTCATTAGTCCATTGTAAAAATATTTCTTCTTTATTTCTTGCACAATCAATATTTAATTTATTTCCTAGCCTAATACTTTCATAATGAGGTTTAAATTCTTATTGGATCTTAGTCCATCTATCATCTTTTCTTACATATCCTTGATTATACATTGTTTCTTACTCATATTTATCCCATGATTCATCTGGGTTACCCCAGTATTCATTCCATTTTCTTTTAGGTTTTGTGCCGCTTGATTCTTATTTCTTCATAAATATTTTATCATAATCTGATTCAATATCCGAAATACTATAATTTAATATAACTTCCTCATATTCATTTTCTTCAATATCATTTGATTTTTTAATGATTCCATATATTCATTTTTTATCCCCTCCATGCAGTCACTGATTTTAGGAATTTTGAAGGTTCTTATTCTACTGATTTAATTAATTCCTTTGGTTGTATTTTTAATAATTCTTCTAAAATTTTTTCTGTTATATATCTAGTATTTTGTTCTTCTTCTAAAAGATTTTCTAATTGTAGAAAGATTTCTTAAATTCTATCAATATTTCCATTTTCATCAATTTATTTACCTTTATTTATATTATTAAATGTATTTCTAATATTATTTATTTTGTTTATTCCATTTTATATTCTATCACATGTACAGTTTGAAATTCTATTAGTATTTTCTATTAATAAAAGTATATTTTTATTAATTTCTTTTAACTTATCTCTTAGTGCATTATTCATTAATTCGATTTCTTCTTATATTTCCATCTTTAATTTATTTATTTTTTATTTATATTAAAGAGGCACGGTGCCCATGGGGCATCAGAGACTTCTCCTATTTTGTATGTTAAAAAATTGTTATACCAATTTAATTAAAGTACACTTTTAACTCATCTAACTAAAATGTTAGTGTGGTGGTTCCTAAAAACATTTATTTTATTACATTAGGTACGTGTTTTAATGTCTAAATCTTATTGAAAACATATACACGGCGAGAGAAAGAAAAATAAAAACTCGTGAAAGTTTTTTTTTTTTTTTGGTTACGTAAACTCGTGAAAGTTACTTTCACAAATTTGGATAGCATTTGCTGCACATAGATCATCTTTAAGAAGGCATTGTGACAATAATGAAAGATAATATCAAGAGGTATAAATGCTGTGCACAATAAATTTGAGCTTTTCGTGTGTGTGTATATTTATAAAATTTTAATATTTCTTAAGTATTATATTTATGCAATACATTCGAAGAACATAAAAAAAATAAACACAGATATTGTATGTAAATTGTAAAGCCATTTTAAAAATATCCATTAAAAATAAATATATGAGTTCTATTTATATAAAGTATTAATATAATATTACTTTTCAATAATAATAGGATACACAAAGTCATAAACACTAGCCAAAACTAAACTATGAATTAAACCAAGGAGTTAGTCTGATAATTAAGGATGGTTGATTTATGCATTAGTAATTTAGAATTGAACTCTGGATTAAGTGTGTTTGGAAAGAAAAAAAAATTCTTAAAAATTAATCAAAATCAAACATGCACTAATATATAAAAGACTTGACTTCTTTAAATACATTAGGTTAATATGAGTAAAATGTTTTTAAAATTATATAAAAAAGAAATAGCCTTTATTGAAGGTGTGTTTGATGTGCACATTTTAGGTGGAAAAGAAAAGGGGGAAGAATGCTTTTGACCCCTTGTTTGCTAATAATTTAAGAGTGAAAAAAAATGAAGAGGATGGAAAGAATTTCTACGAGTCTCACATTTTTTTTCTTCCCTTTCATCTAGGATGGAAAGGAAGGGAAGGGATGTCTTTTTATGGGTTCCGTCATTTTTTTTCTTCACTTTATTCATTTTATAAGTCTTTTATGTAAATCAATTTTATTAGATAAAAGACAATAAAGTAACTTAATATTTATTTACATATATTTTTATTCTTTTTTATTTTATAAAATCAAATAAAAAAAGAAGAAGCATAATTTCATTTTCATTAAATAATACCAAATAAGGTGAATAATAACTATTTCACTTCATCCTTTTGTTTTTTTTTATATTATCATTTTTTTTTCTTCCTGATACCACACAAAGCTTGAGCTAACGGTTAACCTTAAAATACTTTTGGCTTGTACACCTAAAAAATTAAGAGTTTTGATAATAAGTGTCTTAAGAATACTTTTTAAGAATTTAAAATAAGAAATTTTTTATGAAAAGAAGAGTATTTAGAGTGTGTTTGAATTAACTGTTAAAAAAAATTATTTCAATAATCAATTATATGATTAATTGATTATTATTATAATCGATTATAATAGAATTAATTTTATATTGAGATAAGTTAATTAAAAATAATTTTAAGATAATCTGTTTTATTTAGATTGTTTAAAAAATATTTTTTATAATAAATTACTAGAAAGGATATAAAAAGATTTATTTATATTATATAGTATTTTAGATTTTAAGGTTACTTTTATAAAAACATAACATAATTAGTTTTTAAATTTTTTTAAATAATGTTGAAAAGTAGAGATTATGAAAAAAAATTAATCCATGAAAAAACTCTTTATTACTTTAATTAATTTTATCTAAACATCTTTTTAATTCATAAAATTTTTTTTAACCCATAATTTTTTTTGACAAAAAATAATCTTTATCAAATACGTGTTAATGTTAACAATTGAAAAATTCTAATTTTTATTTAAGAATTCTTATTTTAAATTTCATAAGGTACTTATTAAAAAAATCTAAAAACTAAAATAGAGATTTAAGAGTTTGTATTAAATTTGGTTAGGAATTCGGATTGGTTGTGCCTGGAAAAATGTAGACAGGAAAGGATGGAATGACATGTCTCCAGTGAGAACATTAAAGAATTTCAAGTAAGGCAAATGCCACATATATCTTTTTTTTTTCTTTTTAGTTTTTGGAAAATGGGTCACAGATCCAACAACCGAACATAAAGGATCAAAACAAGTCAGGAGACACGCTCAAACAAGGTACTCGACATTAGGGATGGAAATAGGTCAGGACAGGCCAGGCTTTACACTAAACAGGCCAGGTCTGTGTTATAAATACTTGGCCTGAGCTTGACCTGTTACCTGTCAAAGGTCTTTTTTTGAGTCTGGCCTGACCTGTTTAAGAAGTCTGGCCTGACCTGAAACCTATTTAGAAAGCCTGATTTATATTAAAGCCTCTAAATAGGCTGGTGCGTGAAATCCCCAAGTGTACGGTTTCGTCGTTAAGTAATAAAAAGATCGAATCCACAGGGACTGTATGTATGAATACCAATTAATTAATTAACTTAATTAAATTAAACAAGAGAAAATATGATTGTTGATTGATAAGAACTTAGTAACAAAATAATTAAATAAAAATTAAGAAAACAGAATTTAGAATAAAAACAGCAAGTTATCAAGAATGGGGTTTTCAGAATTAAGAAAGCTTCTAAGATTGGGATACCACAATGATACAAGACAAATCCTAATCGACAACCCTTTTATTAAACCTAAAATTCAATTGAAGGTGAGTTACCCAAAATTAGTTAATGTTCTCTTTCAAGATACAAGATCCGTGCCCAATTAAACCAATTCCTACTTTCGTGGTAATTGAATTTAAATTGAACCCATTACGCTTTGTGGTAATTCATTGATTCCTCGAAAGGCTAAAACTACTCTCGTGATTTAGACCTTAAGTTCAATTCTAATGGTTCCAATACTTAGGTTCACCTCTCAGTACGTCCCTAAATGCCTATGAGATGCAAATAAGTGGCCAACAAATTCACATGAATAAAAGCAATAAGAATTGAATCAATGAACAATCAAGATTAATAAAAGGTAAAAACAACGTCAATTAATCATTATCAATGTATCAAAGGGCATTGCCCAATCCTAGAAACAAAAGTAACTACTCAGACATAGAAAAGAAGGAAACAGAAATCAAACTTAAAAACATCTCAAACCCGTAACAATGGAAGAAGAAGAAGATGATGAAGAAACCAAGCCTCCTTTGTGCCTCCTTTAGAACTAGGTTTTAATCAAAGCTAGAATACCCTCATAACAATCAGAACATCTATTTATAGCCTAGGGTTTTTATGGGCTAAAAGCCCCCAAAAGAAATAAAAACAGAAAACTAAAATCTGCTGCGCGCCCCGAACCACGGCCGTGGTTGGTTCTGAGTTAGAGGGATTCACTACTGCTGTCTTCAAACCACGGCCGTGGTGTAGACCACGTCCAGGCCGTGGTTGGTTCTGGAATGGCCTTCCAAGTTCAATATGACCCATTAGACCTCCGAATCTGGAAAAGTGCTCAACATGAAAGTTGTAGATTTGGATCTTAGCTATCAACCATCAAAATTTCAGCTCATTTGACTGCTTGTAGCTCGAGATATGTCATGAATAGTATACAAAGGTCAAGCTGTCAGGATCAGCACCCTAGTTCTTGCTTCAACTCCAATTTGAGTTATCCAAACGTGTGATTGGGCCTTTGAGGTCTTCATGAAAGTTGTAGATAATTGTCTTATCTTTCCCTAAATTAGTTCCATAAAGCTCCAACTTCAATCATGTAAGCTTCCATTCATTCCAAGGCCAATTTAGCACCAATCCTACACAATAACACCACAAACACCGCAGTTATCCGAACTAAGGAAAAATAAACCAAAAAGGCAAACTAAAATGCCTAAAATGCCTAAGAATGCATGCAAAACAAGAACAAAACATGATGTTGTTTCACACACATCAAATCCCCCCAAGCTTAAGACTTTGCTTGTCCCCAAGCAATAACTAATGCCAAACCAAGAAGCGGAATCAAGAGACAATAATGAATGAGGAACCCGAGAAAACAATATCCAAGCAATAGGCTAAGGCAAACAAAGAATCTGAGAGGTAATCAAAATCAAGTCCAATTAGAGGCTAAGTTCTCAGAAATCATGCATCCTCACTGATTGAATCAAGTTCACTCCACTAACCACACTCAAAGTGTTTAAGGGTGAAAACAATACGCTCAAAATCCTTCAAAGAAAATGCACTTCCATATGCTTGATAAGAAACCAGATTTCCACTAATAATCAGCATGCATGCAAGAATCAAAAGGTCTTTCAAGGGTTGTAATGGGGCCATGGGAATGATGATAGGTAAGGAAGAGAAAGGAAGGCATACACAAAGGGCTCATCAATTTTTTTTTCAATAAGCACAAGAAATCCAATAGAACATCAATGGAGCAAAGGCATTATTTCAATCTAAAACATAACTCCACATTTCAAAGAATTTTCTTCCTTACTTTTCCTCCTTCTCTTTCTCCTCTTTTTTTTTTCAAGCTTCTTATGATTTTCTTTTATTTGCACTTCTTTTTTTTTTCTTTTTTTTTTTTTGAGAAAGAGAAATGTCATTCACATATGATTCCCAACACACTTTTCACAACTTTCAAACCCACTTTGCTCCATTTAATATTCTAAATGATTACCAATAATATATCATCATAGGCATCAAGAAAATTAAATATGCAATAAGCTCAAATTGGGCAACTAGTGGATGAAAGTGTAACAAATTCGAAAGGCGAAAAATACCTAAGATGCCTTAATCATATTCAAGCATGCAACCAAAAATTTCGCCTCAAAATGGTTTCAAATCAAGTTCTAGAGAACAAGATCAATGAGGAATATCACTCAACACAAAGAATGGGAACAAAAATCATACAGTGCATAAGTCCCAAATAAGCTCAAAACTCACATTTAGAGGTTTAAAAATCAATGAGAAGCATAAATTTAAAGAACATATGCTAATTATCAACTATCAAAAGATCACCTCTACTATCAATTAAAACAATGCCTGTTGCCAACTACATGAATCAACAAATTGGGTTCCAAATCAATACCATCTCAAAATCCTCAAAAGAGAGGGGCATAAGTTTAACCAAAAACCCAAGAGATATGATGATGTGAAAATGCAATGCTAAATAAGACATGAGAATGCATGAGACTAATGAAAATGAAAATAAGAAAATAAAAATAAAAATACCCCCCAAGCTTAGAACTTACATTGTCCCCAATGTAAAAATCTATAACAAGAGAAGGGAGAAAAGAAAAGAACTCACTGCGGTGGTGGAAAATCTTCTGGTGTTCAATCCATGGCCATGGAATTTTTCATGAGTTGGGTGTGGAACCTTCTGACTTCACTCTTCTTCTAAATTTAGCTTCAAAAAGGGTCAAACCTAGACAAAATCCAAAAGACAAACATCAAAACAATAATCTAACAAACAAAATTAAAAGAAAAAGATGAAATAAAACAGAAAAACAAGATAACATGGGTTGTCTCCCAAGAAGCGCTTGTTTAAAGTCATTAGCTTGACTTTGGTCAGGTTTTTGTGCTCAGGTGACATCTACGGAGTAGTGCTCAGTCCCCACTCCTTGAAAGTGTTTCACTCTCTGGCCATTTATCATAAAAGGTTTATGGCCTTCTTTCTTCACCTCAAGCACACCGTAGGATAAAACTCGAACAATCTCATATGGTCCTGACCACTTTAACCATAACTTACTAGAACAGAAACGTAGAAGTGAGTTATTAAGAAGAACTTTATCCCCGATGTTAAATTCACGCTTCTCGACACACTTGTCACTCTGCTTCTTAGGTCCTTCCTTGCAGGGCATAGCATCAATCCACGATTCCTGCATACCTGAAAGCACAACACTATCCACAACATTAGTAGCATCTATGCGATTACATGAATTTAAGGAATTAGAATTATTTTCAGATTTAAAAACATAAAAAACTACTTCCTCATCATTCAATCGCAAAGTCAATTTTCCTTCATGGACATCAATGATAGCCCTTCCAGTGGCAAGGAATGGACGCCCAAGTATGATCGGCATTGTAGCATCAGCTTCCATATCAAGCACAACAAAATCCACAGGCATATAAAATTTACCAACCTTAATGGGAACATCCTCCAAGATGCCTACGGGGTACTTGACTGACCGATCCGCCAATTGAAGTGAGATTGTTGTGGGTTTCAGCTCACCCACTTCCAACTTCTTACACACAGAAAGGGGCATAAGACTAACACTAGCCCCTAAGTCACACAAAGCTTTATCAAAACTGGTATTCCCAATCAAGCAAGGAATAGAGAAGCTGCCAAGATCTTTGAGTTTAGGAGGTAACTTATTTTGGATTAAAGCGCTACACTCCTCAGTTAACGCTACGGTCTCATACTCCTACTATCTTTCTCTTATTAGACAAAATGTCCTTAAGAAATTTAGCATAGGTAGGCATTTGTTGCAATGCCTCAGTGAAGGGTACATTAATGTATAACTTCTTAAGGACCTCAAGAAACTTCCCAAACTGCTTATCTAGCTTGGCCTTGGCCAATCTTTGAGGGAAGGGCACCGGGGGTTGGTATGGCTCAGGGGGTACATACTTAGACACTTTCTCATTAATTTCCTCCTCTTCTAAGGGTTGTGTCCTAGTTGTTTCTTTTTCTTCATCCCTCCCATCTTTGTCATTTTCCCCCTTTGCTTTGGAATCTTCTAGTTGCTTTCCACTTCTTAAACTCACAGCCTTACAATGTTCATTAGGATTTATTTCAGTCGTCTCTGAAATTTCCGTGTGGTCTATATGAAGAGCTAGCTTGTTGGGCTATTTGAGTTTCTAACATCTTGTTATGAATAGCTAAATTATCAACCTTAGATGTCAAATCCTTAATAGCCTCACTAACAACTTGACCATGGTGTCTAAACTCTTCATTTTGCTTGGTTTGACTCTCTACAAAATTTTCAAGGAGAGTTTCGAGTTTAGACTTTTGTACCTGGGGGAATCCAATAGAAGGTTGAGCACTACCTTGTCCAACTTGATTTTGATTGTTCCGATAGGAGAAGTTGGGATGAGACCTCCAACCGGGATTGTAAGTCTGTGAATATGGATCATTACGCACCTTTGGTGGAATGTCATAGAAATTGTGGCATGATTCCACTTGCTCCATCGAAGTGCCTTGTGAGGAACCATTTTCAGCTTGGCAGTCCACACTCATATGTCCCTGTACTCCACAAATCTCACAAAAAATGTTAGCAGTACTTATGGCATTAGCACTAGCTTTTTCAAGCTTATCAAAACGTTTATTCAATGAGTCAAACTTAGCCATAATTAAACTAACACCATCTACCTCAAACTTACCTTCCGAGAGCTTTCTCGGGTTGTTACCTCTTTCACTGGCCCATTGGTGATGGTTTGAGGCTACACTCTCTATTATCTCGTAGGCTTCTGTCAACCTTCTGTTCATTAAAGCTCCACCAGCTGCGGAGTCAAGAGACACCTTCGAAGAATATTCTAATCCATTGTAGAAGGTGTGAACAATCAACCACTTCTCTAACCCGTGGTGTGGGCAGGCTTCCAGCAAAGCCTTATATCTATCCCAAGCTTCTGACAATGACTCTCCATCTTTCTGAACGAAGCTTGTGATTTGGGTCCTTAGGTGAGCAGTCTTGGAAGGTGGAAAGAATTTGTCCAAAAAGGCTTGCTCCAATTGGTCCCAAGTAGTTAAAGTATCGGTGGGTACCGATTTCAACCAAGCTCTAGCCTTGTCCCTTAATGATAATGGAAACAATCGGAGGCGAATGGCATCAACTGAGGCACCTTCAATTTTGAGAGTCTCACAGAATTCTAAGAACATTTCCACATGATCATTTGGGTCCTCCGAGGGTAATCCTCCAAACTGGTTCTGCCTTATCATAGACAGTAAGGCAGGAGGTATGGTGAAGTGCCTAGCTTCAATGTCTGGCCTAGCAATCCCAGATCACAAACCCCGAGCATTAGGAGCTGCATACTCCTTTAAAGGTTTATTATCTTCAGTTTCTTTGCCATGACAAGTGTTGGTTCAGATATTTCTCTCGCTCTTTGCCTTCGTTGTCTTCTCCTTTGATGCAAGGTTCTTTCAATTTCGAATCAGCCTCAATAAGAGTCCCGAAACGTCTAGTACTTTGCATAAACCAGAGAAATTACCTGCAAAGAGTCAAAGAGAAAACAAGAACGTAATAATATAATAAAAGAAAAATATTTAAAATAATTAAATTAAAATTAAACTGATATTCAAGAAAAACACAGTCCCCGACAACGGCGCCAAAAACTTGGTGCGTGAAATCCGCAAGTGTACGGTTTCGTCGTCAAGTAATAAAAAGATCGAATCTACAGGGACTGTATGTATGAATACCAATTAATTAATTAACTTAATTAAATTAAACAAGAGAAAATATGATTGTTGATTGATAAGAACTTAGTAACAAAATAATTAAATAAAAATTAAGAAAACAAATTTAGAATAAAAACAAAGAAGTTATCAAGAATGGGGTTTTCAGAATTAAGAAAGCTTCCAAGATTGGGATACCACAATGATACAAGACAAATCCTAATCGACAACCCTTTTATTAAACCTGAAATTCAATTGAAGGTGAGTTACCCAAAATTAGTTAATGTTCTCTTTCAAGATACAAGATCCGTGCCCAATTAAACCAATTCCTACTTTCGTGGTAATTGAATTTAAATTGAACCCATTACGCTTTGTGGTAATTCATTGATTCCTCGAAAGGCTAAAACTACTCTCGTGATTTAGACCTTAAGTTCAATTCTAATGGTTCCAACACTTAGGTTCACCTCTCAGTACGTCCCTAAATGCCTATGAGATGCAAATAAGTGGCTAACAAATTCACATGAATAAAAGCAATAAGAATTGAATCAATGAACAATCAAGATTAATAAAAGGTAAAAACAACGTCAATTAATCATTATCAATGTATCAAAGGGCATTGCCCAATCCTAGAAACAAAAGTAACTACTCAGACATAGAGAAGAAGAAAACAGAAATCAAACTTAAAAACATCCTAAACCCGTAACAATGGAAGAAGATGAAGATGATGAAGAAACCAAGCCTCCTTTGTGCCTCCTTTAGAACTAGGTTTTAATCAAAGCTAGAATACCCTCATAACAATCAGAACATCTATTTATAGCCTAGGGTTTTTATGGGCTAAAAGCCCCCAAAAGAAATAAAAACAGAAAACTAAAATCTGCTGCGCGCCCCGAACCACGGCCGTGGTTGGTTCTGAGTTAGAGGGATTCACTACTGCTGTCTTCAAACCACGGCCGTGGTTGGTTCTGGAATGGCCTTCCAAGCTCAATATGACCCATTAGACCTCCGAATCTGGAAAAGTGCTCAACATGAAAGTTGTAGATTTGGATCTTAGCTATCAACCATCAAAATTTCAGCTCATTTGACTGCTTGTAGCTCGAGATATGTCATGAATAGTATACAAAGGTCAAGCTGTCAGGATCAGCACCCTAGTTCTTGCTTCAACTCCAATTTGAGTTATCCAAACGTGTGATTGGGACTTTGAGGTCTTCATGAAAGTTGTAGATAATTGTCTTATCTTTCCCTAAATTAGTTCCATAAAGCTTCAACTTCAATCATGTAAGCTTCCATTCATTCCAAGGCCAATTTAACACCAATTCTACACAATAACACCACAAACACCGCAGTTATCCGAACTAAGGAAAAACAAACCAAAAAGGCAAACTAAAATGCCTAAAATGCCTAAGAATGCATGTAAAACAAGAACAAAACATGATGTTGTTTCACACACATCATAGGCCAGCAGGCCAAGGCCTTCATACAGGCCTGAAATAGGCCTAAGCCTTCAAACAGGCCTTGAAAGGCCATTGAAAAAAAATTAACATTTAAATACAACTCCTGTTTCTAAATACCATTACTAATCACTCATTAGACTAAATAAAATATAATTACACAATTAAATCATACACAACCATAACACACAAAATTCATCAAATTCAAAGACCTTTCTCAAGTCACTTGAGCATATAAAAAATGGGACTCTTTCAAGCACATAAAACACCTCTTTCAAGCTTGTTCTCACATCACATTCATAACCAATTAGTCATCACTCATCATCAACATCATAGTATCATCAACATCATAGTCTCAAGATCAATAATACATCTTAATAATGACAAATCCAAATTATTCAATTATCACATAATCAAATTCAACAACATAACACAATAACTAAATCTAAATAGTAAATTACAACCAATCAACAAAGTGTCAACGTGCAACCCGCCAACCAACCAACAAAGTGTCAAATCTTCAAGGTGATCTCTTCTTCTTGTTCAAACACCTTGAAAAAACAAATAAATTATATTATTAGATCATAGCACAATTTAACAACTACAAGGAAAAAGAAGTATTATTTTAATATCTAAAATTTGTACCTTTTGTTGTCTCTTCAAATTATACTTGTTGCGAAGCCAATCGCCACCACAAATGAGTGCTTCAATAGATTCTTCATTCAATCTAGAACGAAATTCATCAATAACTCTTCCTCAACCACTAAATGTGGACTCTAATGCTACTGTTGAGACTGGAATAGCTAGAATGTCAGCAGCCATCTTTGCTAAAATCTTATATTTTAAGCTATTATTTTTCCACCATTCCAAGGCACTGAATGAGTTAGAAATACCATCTGGAATATAAAGACCCTCCTCAAGATAAGCTTCTAATTCAGATTTTATTGGGGAAATTGTTTGCTTTTCACGAACAATACTCATGATTTGGTCAAATCCGGTGACAATTGAAGAACCAAGCACATTGGTAGAAGAGTTGTTGCCACCATTATCAACTTCACCACTAGCACTAGCAGATGCCTCTTCCTTACTGAAGTCAACATACTCATCATATAATATTTCCAATGCATTCATCACCCTATCCACATTCTCTTTAGCCACATAATCTGGTTCATATATCAACGGAAAGCAATAATTAACAACATGAAATTTGCATCTAGGATCCAAAACACTTGCAATGGCCATTAGCATATTGCATTCCCCCCAAGATTTGTCAAATTTTGCTTTCATTGGGGCTGCCATTTCTCTCATGAAGTAATCATCATCCTCTGCGGCTTTATCAATTACTCATTTTACCCTCCAGACTTCAGGAAGATACAAATTTGCAGTTGGATACTCACTGCCTGAGATGACATGAGTGGCTAGATTGAACACTTCTAAAAGTTGACAAACCTTCTCAACCTTTCCACAATCCTCTTGAGATGGTTCATAGTCATAATGTGGCTCTCTTTCCTTATAACCTGGAAAGACAATCTTGAACTTCAAAGCAGTAGACAACATTTTATAGGTAGAATTCCATCTTGTTGAACAATCAATAATGAGCTTTCTTTCTTTCAAGTGTTTCTGCTCAACAATATCACAAAATGCCTTCAACCTTGAATCGTTATAATTAATATACTTAACACTCTCACGAACATTATGAATGATATCCTTAATTCTACCAAGGCCATCCTGCACCAACAAATTTAGAATGTGTGCACAGCATCTAACATGAAACAAATTACCACCAAGGACTAATTTACTACTGAGTGATAAGTTGTCCTTAAGAGTCCTGAGGCATGAGTCGTTGTAAGAAGCGTTATCAACTGACACAGAAAACACTTTGTTTTCAAATTCCCCAAGCTTTTAGACACTTGAAAATAGCATCTGCCACATCAATTCCACGTCTAGGAGCAGGCACTTTCACAAAACTCAAAACCCTCTTTTGAAGATTCCACCCCGCATCAATGAAATGACCAGTGATAACCATGTATTCAGTTACTTGGTGACTTGATTTCCACATATCTGTAGTCAAACTAATCTTGCTTACACCTTTTAACAAAGCCTTCAATTTTTTCTTCTCTACCTCATATATTGCTAGACAATCACTCCTAGTTGTTTTGCGAGAAACTTTATGAAATTCAGGATTAGCATATTGGAAGGCCCACATCAAAACTTCATCCTCAACAATGCTAAAAGGGTACTCATGTACCATGATTGCAGTAGCAATTATCTCTCTCATCTTTTCATTTGAATACCTAACACCAGGTGCTATAAATGGATTAATACCTAAGCTGGAAGCTTGAAATGGAATGGTGGGTTGCTTCTTTTGTGAAGCCATGTGCAACCTCCTTTGCATGCAAGAATCTGCATGTCTCTTCATATGGCTAGTGCTAGCTCCCTTCCCTGTGCAAGCAAAATGCCCTTTACAGTACTTGCAAACAGCTTTCGTCACTCCTTGAGATACTTGCTTTCATCAAAATCATTCCAAACAGTAGATGTCTTCGCTCTTCTTCTTAATAATAATGGCACAACCATTATCATGTTGATCTTTATTTTGATCACTATCAACTCTATTATCTCCAAGGTGACTTGAATATGTTGGCGCTTGTTCATTGAATTCATTAGGGGGACGAGAAGCATATGACATTGTTCCCTCAAGTGAAGAAGACATTAACTATACCTGTAACATAAGTACAACATGTTTCATACGTGATAGAAGTAAGATCTTAAATATGTAGACAACCCACACGCACAAACAAAAGGAGAAAGAAAAATCCACATGGTATTAAAAAAGATATTGGATTCTATAGATAAAGATAGTTTCCAAGGTCCTTAAATTTCTATGTTGCTGCTCACACTATAATCACACATTATCAACAAAGTTTCACTTAGCAGAATGCAACATAGGAAATATCAAAGGGAGTTATAATAAGAATTATAACTCATAATGATAAATCAAAGGATGTATGAAATTCATAATGATAAATCAAACAATCAGTGAAATAAGAATTTTGCATAATTAAGATCGTAGCACCCATCACCATAGCACTAGGGGGTTTGAAAGGAATCGAAGGACAGAGTGGAGGATTGAAGTGCCACGAGCAGATATTAGTGAGATTCTAAAAATGAACCAAATTACCCTTGATCTACAGAAAATACAGTATTCTGAGACTCACGTGAAGCCCTATTTGCTTAATGCTTGGAGATTGGAAAATAATTTCAATCCATGATAGCTGACCTTTAGAAATGAAGGATAGCAGCAGAAGAGTAAAGCAGAGAATGGTAGCAGAAAGAGAAATTTCACAAGAAAATTGTCTTTAGGATTTTGGCCCCCTCCTGTTCTAAGAAGGGATTCCTCTAGCTGTTCCCTTACATCCTGAAGCACCCCATCAATGTAAGAACAAATAAGTCAGCATACTCTTGTGACGAACTTCAACTGGGCAGACATGATTACTTGAGGCTGAGAGTCAAAAGTGATGACATATATTGCATAATTAAGATCCAAGAGCCAAGAGCTGTAGCTTAAGTGGTACTAGGTCTCTTAGGAGACTACTTGATCCCAGGATTGAATTAATGAATGCTCTTCAAACACGAGAGCAAAGAAGGGCCTTGAGACAAAACAAAACTGTAGAAGCTGCTTTTCAATTCAAGCATAAATCAAATCAGCAAACAAAGGAAGTAATTTGAGTAATTCGATCCAAGTCCCTACTTTCCTAACACATAAAAATCCTTCATTTTGACAGACCCCCAAATATTGATAACCCCAACAACATTTTTCGTTCTAAGTAAGTCCCAGTAGTCATTTCAATAGATTTTCAACTGAAATTTCATAGGGATTTCAGCAAACTAATTACAAAATAATTTACAATACACAAAAGGTTCAAATATTAAAGAGAGAAAGAAGAATAAACCATAGAGCAATGACAAGCCGGTGACGAACCGCCTAGCACTGCCAAACGTCCATAGCACCAACCAACAGCTGCAATGGTTGCCTACATGTTAGCCTACTGTCCCCTTCCCCACACAACATCTTAGATCTCCTTTTAAATCAAAAGAAAAAAGAAAAAAAAAAGCTACCTAGCAGTTGGTGCTTTCAGCATGCTTGTTTAACTTCTCTACAAGTAGCAATATTGCAAAACACTTAGCAGAATGCTATGAACCCTCAGATTTAACCTCGAAACCCTTCTTACCTGGTAGAAATCAACGTAGGAGAGGGACCGGTCAGTCGGTCACGAAGGGCGTGCAGGCGTGCAGCCGCGAGTGGAGGAGGAGATCAGGAGAGGAGAGGAGGGACTGAGCGTTCGGTGATGGTGAGCGACTGAGCCAGCTTGCGTGGTGCGTCGAGAAGAGGAGAAGAGGGAGTGCCGACTGCCGAGCCGACTGAGAGAGTGAGAGGAGCCAGAGGATGGGTAAGGGGAAGTGTGGAATTAGGTCTCTGAACAGATTAGGAATTAGGAAATGAATTGAACGTGAAACGTGGTAAAGTTAATCTGAATAAATCTATAAAATATGTAATTGTAAGAATAATAACGTACCATAGCTTAGTGGTAAGTGGAGTGGAGTGTTTATATTAGGTAGTGAGTTCGATTCTTGTGAAGCATAATTTCAAATTTTTGTTAAATATATTTATAAATAATATAAACAGGCTTATTTAATAGGCCTAACAGGTTTTATTAAAAGGTTAGGCCTGGCCTATTAAATAAAACAGGCTATTAAAAAGGCCTGAGCCTTGCTTATATTTTAAATAGGCCAGGCCGGCCAGTGCCAGCCGGGCTTAAAGCAGTCAGTACAGTTCTGACAGTAGGTTAGCCTATTTCTATCCCTACTCGACATATACCGCACATGTCTAAGCCGCCAAGTTAAGACTAAAAAATTACTCAAAAAAGGAATCATAACCTAAAATACAATTTATTCCCTTAATCGTGATTTACAAGCATGTAATTTTTCTTTGCCTACTATTTTTCACTGAAAACCAATGTTCTAAACCGATTTGAATTGGTCATATGGCCGATCCGGTCACACTGCTATTAAATTGTGCAAATTGGTTAATTAGTTATGGTTAAGTAGGTTAATTGATTTGAGCTTTTTCTACAAAATTTAATAAATGTGAAAGTTGAGACTCAAACATGAGTCTCTTCATATTTATTGTGCGCTCAACCATTTGGACCATCCTATTAAGTCATGAAGTTATTAGATCTTTTATTATCTTATATTTATTTCACAGTTTAGATTTAACATAAAAAATATTATATGAATTGTGCTATATGCCTGAATTTTTGTACTCTGGATATACTTAAGGATGACAAAATTATCCATACCCGTGAGAATCTGCGAAGATTACCTGGGATGGGTACCCGTTTAATAAATGGGGGCGGGGCGGGGATTATAGTGCACTCATTCATGAAACTATAAAACCCGTTAAGTATACTTTTTCATTTAATATGTATTATATATATATATATTTTTTACTTTGAGATGAGATGAAAATATATATCTTTTTATTATTTTGAAATGATTTTTTTATTGAATGAGTCCATAATGATGAAACTTGTTTAAAAAATATATTATTTATGTAATAATTATTTATGTAAATTGATTATTATAAAATATAATTAAATTTAATTTATTATTTATAATATTCTTTTAATTTTGTAAGAATCTTAGATTATTGAATAAAATTGTAGTATATGGTGTTACAATTTATTTTCTTTACATTTTTTTAAATAATTTTTAAGATTTTATTTTAAATTATTAACTACCCGCGAATATCTCACCTACCCATAAAAATCATAAATGAGCACCCATAATGAGATAGGAACGAGGGTGGGGGAAGCACTATCTGCCCCCATCCCGCCCCATTACCATCTCTAGATGTACTGTCCTTCTACATAATGAGGGTAATTTTTCTTTTTAAAACAAAAAGTTGGAGTGGTAACAATTAGGACCTACGCCATTTTATTTGTACCGACATGCAGCCGTGCTCTTGCTTTTCGGGACGTCAATCATTTTTCATATTATTTGTGTGTTTAGTATGATTTTTTTATGCTATTTAACAGCTTTTTTTCAATAAAAAAAGTTGTTGCCCACACATAAGTACATAACCCATGTTTGGCAAGAATTAATAAAAAAAGTAACAGGTTTTATGAGGTTAACAAAGTTGTTAGTCATCTATCTAAAATTTGAGCTATTTTAAAAAAATGTTATTAAGATTATTTTTAACAATGAAATATAAATATTATTTTATCTATAATTAAATAATTTTTTAATTATTTTATACTTATTTTAATAATTTAACACATAAAAATAATTCTTTTTTATACTATCTAAATGAAACAGATTAGTTTAAAATTATTTTTCATTAATATATCTAAATATAAAACATTTTTCTTATAATCAATTATAACAAAAAAATTTATGCAATAATGAATTATTAAAATAATCAAATTTTTACAATTATCCCAAACATACACTCAATTATAATTGAATTGCTATATATATAATATTATATTTTTATATATAAAATATTAATTTTTATAGACATAAATTATGAGAGTTTATTATTTTAACTTATTTTTTGTATTTAAGAATAGAATATTATTCTATTTAATAAAAATTGTATATGTTAAAATATTAAAATTAATAATTTAAAATAATCACATAAAATACTAATTATTAATAGATTATGTAGCAATTACATAAACATGATATAATGCGTGTTTGTGATAAGCTCATGAAAACTTAATGTAAAAACTTAATTATTTGAATAATTAATTATTGTATAAATTTTTTTGTTATAATCGATTATAAGAAAAATATTTTATGTTCGGATATATTAGTTGAAAAATGATTTTAAAGTAATTTTTGTTTAGATGATATAAAAAAATTACTTTTATGTATTAAATTACTAAAAATAAATATAAAATAATTAAAAAAATTATTTGATTAATTAAAAAATTATTTAATTAAAGACAAAATAATATTTATTTCTCACTATTAAGAATAATCTCAACAAATTTTTTTAAAATAACTCAAATTTTAGATAGATGACTAACAATTTTTTTATCATCATAAAAGCTGTTGCTTTTTTCGTTAATTCTTGGCAAACATGGACTATGTGGCCAACAACTTTTTTGTTGAAAAAAAAGTTGTTGGATGATATCAAAAAGTCATACCAAACACATTATGAATCATTAAATCGTGAATCAATCTCATCATTGATTCAATGATTAGTCTAATTTTTAAAATTTCTTTAAAAATTGAAAACTTGTGAATTTTTAAGTAAGTAAAGGTTTAGTTTTTTTTTTCGGGTTTAAACATATGTATTTTATTAAGGAAATGAAAGAGTACCAAAGTACCAAGTTAAATCAGAAAATAATAAACTAATTAACCTAAACATAATGTAGAAAAGGCAAAGAGATAACCTAAATGACACAAGGCAAAACCAGACTGAGGCTAATAATAGACGATATAAATATTAATAAGGAGAAACAGCTTTCCTGAACTCATCTAATTGTTTCATAGCTTTATCTATTATTCAAGGGGCATACCAAACTTTACAAGTGAGAACATGAGCGTTGCATGCTAGACAAAGCCTTCAATGGTGATATTCTTTTTCATGGCTCAAATAATGTATCAATCACGAAAAGAATCATAGTTCAAATATGTGCTTATAAATTGAAGATCGAGTTTAGCTAATCATGCACTAACCTTTTTTTCTTTCTGGGTACGTGCACTAACTTAATTTGATTAATTGCACAAAATAGTAGATAAATCAGAAAATATATTTCTAAATATTCTGAGATCATATTCTTTTTGAACAAAAATATAATTCAAATACTATTGGAATCATAATTTTATTAATCAATTAATTTTTTGTTCTTTAACTAAAGTATCCCTACATGCTAGGATTGCAACCCAATTCTATTGCAACTAATCGCTTTTGAGTATTAATCAATTAATTTTTATATGTGTAACTTTAATTTTATCTATTTAAATATGAAAAATGCTAATGGGCCTGGACTTCGTTTCATTGTGCAAAATTGTCTGTATGAGTGCTCATAGCCCGACTCAAAACTAATTTGGTCAGGTTAGGTTCTTAAAAATTGACTCGATATAATTTTTAGATTAAATTTCGATCACACTTTAAGTTGGCTCAATCCAATTTAATGTTACATAATATATTAAAACTTATAATTTTATAAGAATTTGTAACAAAGTATAAGAATTTTTAACTTAAATTAATGTTTTTTATATTGATATTATTTGTTTTAAATATATATTGTATAGTTTTTATTTTTTATTTTTAAAATTTTATGACTTAACTATATATAATAATTTATACATTTTATCTAAATGAAGTTTAGTCCCATCACAAATTAGGTCATAATTAGATTAGGTCTGAGTCTAATAATTTGACCTGATAAAAATATTAGATTAGGAATTAAACTCGACCCAACCAATCTATAAGAACCCCTAATTACCTGCATCAACAAATCAAACATGCAGGGGCACACATTTTAAATAAAATAAAAGTTTTTTTTAAGAAAAGAGAAAATATGAAAGGTAGAAAACCACCATTTGGTATCAACCGGGCAAATATTGCTCCGGCTATATATCTTTTTTGTTTAAATATTTGTCGTTTTAAATATTATAAAATATGGTATTTTTTTATTACTTCATTCGTTTCTTTTTATTTATCCTTTTAGAAAATTTGTTTTGTTTTAATTTATCTCTCATTTGAGAGTTTTAATGATACATTAATTATTTTTTTCAATTTTATCTCATCTTTTATTGTCTCTATTAAACTTAATAATTATATATATTAATTAATTTCTATAATTTCTTGAAAGAGTGAAAAAGTATAATTTAATCATATCAACTTATATTCACTTAATTTAAAATAATTTAATAATATCCTTAATTCTTATACAAAAACTATAAAAGATAGATAACGAGGAATAAAGAGAGTAATATATAAACTTTATTAAAAACTCCCGTAAGTCATGACAATTCTGGCATTTTCTTACTTTTAATATCCAATGAAGATGGGTGATTAGAGTTTGATAAGGTTATTCTAAAGTAAATAAGAATATATATATTATTAAATTTTAATAAGTAAGATTTTAATATATTTTAAATTAAATTAAAAATAAATATATATTTACTTATTTACTTAGAGATAAGTTTACTTAAAAAAAATTAGTCAAAGTCTGTTAACCCATCTTGGTCAAAATTATTTGCCATAAAATTATAAATCAATCAGGAAGGTGGAAAAAGTGAGATTTGCTCGTAGAGCATAGAATTGTGCTAATTTCATTTATATTATGATATTTTAGTCTTAATTAATGATGGAGTTCGTTACTAATTTATATATTTTTTATTTTTAAATAAAAAATATGATTTAGATAATAAATATATAAGTTAATGATTAATTTTATTATTAATTAAAATTGAAATGTCATATTATAAATGTAAATGGAGTGAACATAATCTCACTTAAAAATAATTTTTTAAAATGAATTTATTTTTAAAATAAAAATAAAAATAATGTATTTATTTTTAATTTAATAAAATATATTATAATCTTAATCTATTAAAATAATGTATAGACGATGCTAGTCAGTCTCATTAAACATTGAAATCACCCAAACCCAAATCCAAATCCTAAGGGCTATATAAAATATGAAATCCTTCATAAAGCATATGTTCATTGTGCTTTTCGATCATGCTAAAATTCCCCAAAAAGGCACTCATGCCGACAACTTGATCCCGTTTCAAGAGCCTAACTTAATGCAGCATGTGCACGTGACACCACACCACTGCATTTTTCGAGAAATTATTAATGTTGTTAGAACATCACGTAAGATGAGAAAAACTCTTATAAAATAAGTTTGTTTTTAGATTAAGAAAGTAAAATTATATTTATTATTAGATAATTTAATGAATGAAAATCATAATATATTTTATTAAATTAAAAGTAAATATATTTTTATTTTTTATTTTAGAAATAAGCTTATTTTAAAAGAGTCATTTTCCTACTAAAAAATATGTTTAGTTAAATTATAACTATATTATGTTTAAACATAATTTTAAGTTTCAAATTATGATAGGTTTCAAATTATGATATGAGTAAAAATGAAAAATATTTTTACTTTTTCATTAGATCAAATTATAATTTATAAATTATAATCCAGACAGGTAATCACTTCTTAGCTTGTGTATACTTTATATTAACAACGAGTTTTGGCAAAAGAAAAATGGCAGCCTCAGATAACAGGATTCTTACATAACTCATATGGAGCCATGAATAGTGAGGAAGAAAAGTGAAAGAGAGAAAGAAAAAAAAGAATACTTGACTAGCATACGTAAATTAAGAAAATTTAATGCAAGGCTTGGGCTTTAGCTAAATAAAAAATGCTAATTATTTTCACATTTATTGCATCATCACAGTTAAGAAAATTAAAATATAAATATATAAAAAATAAGATAAGTCTAAATATACAATTAAATAGTGAAAATTATTCGAATATAAAATGATAGTTGTGACGGTGTAAGTAGCATTTTTGTAGCTAAATATAATGTAACTGGCAGCACACAATCAGGTCATTTGTCCCATTTGAAGACAGATTTTGGTCTCTTAAGATAATCTTGATCCTTTTCCTTATGGTATATGAACTCCAAACTCTAAAGCCTCCTCTCCTAAATTAACGGTGATAAAATTTCTCTACATTTAGAGATATTTATAAGTATTATCTTATTTAAAGATTTAAATTTGAGGAATATTTTTTTACAGTGATAGAAATGAAGATAAAAATCTTTTCGAAATAAATACAGGGGTAGAGATATAAATCATATCCTCTATTTTGTGGGATTATTATCTTTAAAAAATTATTAAATTATTATTATTGATTATATTATATATATGTATTATTTTTTTGATAAACATATATATGTATTATTATTGTGTTCATTTTAATAATTTTATTTATATTATTTTTATATTAATTAAAAATTAAAAAAGTAAAAATATATTACTTTGTAAATATTTTAAACTTAAATTAAAATTATATATATATATATATTTTAAATTTTTAAAATAATATTAAAATCTCTGCAAATTCCTATATCTCAGTGGAAAACAGGGATAAAAAAGTTTTCTCCCAAAAAAAAATCAAGAGTAAAGATTAAAAAAACCTAAAGAGACGACGACGGGGAGTGGAGGAGGGCGGGTGGCATCCTAAACTCTGGAGTCCTCAATTCCGAGTGAAGGTCTTGGAACGTGACAATCTGAACTCTGACGGTAAGAAGTCAAACAAGAAAGAAAAAGGAAAGCTGCACATGATGAGACGTAGCATAATGACAAATCAATCTGAAGTTTTTGGCATAAAAACATTCGTTTATGTCGGGAGAAAAATTAGTCTGATCATGTTGCTTTGCCTTTATAGTACACTTCAATTTTTCTTTTTACAGATGAATGAAACAGTCCAAAAAAGAAGAGAAAAAACGCCTGAACCTTGGAAGTTGCATCAAGAAAAGATCTGTCCAAAACAAAAGACAGAAGAACTATCAAAACTAAAAGGACGGGCAACTCTCGATTAAGAGTATGATTTTTAATTAAAATAATTAAAATTAGTGTATCAACAAATATTTGGTGTATTGATAAATGAACCGAACTCCTAGTGAATACTAAAATTCAAATCATGAAGAAAGTAATTATCAAAAGAGTTTTCACAATATTCCATAGTTAACTTCACATTAATGTATGAAAGAATATCTGGTAAAAATAATAATTAAAACTTGTGTAAATAGGTATTTAATCTCCGATTGTAATTATTATGTCAAATTGATTTTTAAATGATATTATATTTAGATGATAAGTAATAAAGGAAATAGAAATAGAATAAAAGAAAATGAAATAATTTTTTTTATTTGAGAATTTTAAAATACATGAGAATATAACAGAATATATGAAAAATCATTTTTCTCTTCTTTTCTTCAAATGTTCAATTTTTATTCTCTCTAAAATTGAAGTGAAATTGGGAGGAAGAACACGTAAATAATGAAGTTTCATTCCATGAAACTTCTAAATAAAGAGAATAATAATTATATTATATTCCTTTACTTTTTTTTGATCTATTTCCACTTATTCCTTTCCATTTTATTAATGAAAAAACATCCAAAACAAACGCTTAAAATTTCTCTAAAATCAAACAAAGAGCACCACCTAAGTTTACCCAATTTAAGTCGAAGTTAGATTCTCTTCAAACCAAAACAGGCCAACAATATTCTCCATTTAGCAAGGTAGTGAACTAGTTATTATTATTATTATTATTATTATTATTATTATTATTATTATTGGGTCTACAACAAATTATTATCCTTGAATGCCTTGCCTTTAATGAGAGAGCTGGAGTTCAATTGAAGTAGGTGACTCTGGCCTTCTTGATGGAATTAACCTTTCCATTAGCCAAAGTTTTGAAAGGCCTGATAAAAAAGAACTTAATTTTGGGTCTTCTTCATTATATATAATTTTTTAGTTTGTTCATTTCTTTTTAATGTAAGACTTTTTCATCTATATTTCATTTTTACTTGAATTCCTAACACTTAACACTAACATATAAGCCTCTTGATATTTACTGGATTTAGATAAACTTCCTCTGCATGATCTTATTCTTAAAAACTAGAGAGTTAGGAGTAATTATTGAATGAACACTTATCAATTTCAATTTTTTTCAGGGTGTTCGAAGCATGGAATCACATCACCTTGCTCTGTTATGAATGAGACAGTTCAGTAATGGGGAAATTTTGATTTGACCTATCAGTATCACCATTGTAAGAAGTACATGGAAGTGTCGCCAGATTGCTTTCTGTCGGCCATTGCATAATGGTGAGGCATCTCTTGGAAGTAGAAAGGACATCTATCAATACTCCTCTAGAAATCCAATTTCCTTTCTTCTAGTACTTTGAAGTAAGTGTCCAAACTATCCACAATTTCAGCAGAATTTGATAACTTCTTGTGTCCTGAATGAAGTCTATTACCATATTCCACGTTCCCTTAGGTACAAAGGCACCAAAGCCACGTGTAGATTCCAACTTGTGGAAATTAAATCCAAAAGAACAGCGCTGTATAAAAGTGGATCCATCCTAGCTTGCCTTTCCTGTAACCTTGCTTTCATCACCCAAATCTCTAACTCTGCCTTCCAAATCCAATATGCGAACTTCTAATTCTATGATATTCTCCTCTAAATATGATTAAAAAAAGATATTCTCATCAAAAGAACAAATTTGAGAAGATTGCTCTTGATGACATTGCAAACAGGTTAATCAGGGATAAAAATCCTTGTCTTTTTATTTGTATTTCTAGAATGCTAAATTTTTTAGATTGTCCAAATTGCTGATAACCTTATAAATACTTGATGCTTGTATTTTTATTTAGTTACCACTGAATTGTTGAGTTTTATGCATATAGATTAAATAAATTAGCCTAAGCGCTGATCACGATTTTTAAGTTCAAATAGTAACAAAAAACCAAGTTGAAAATTGTGTTGTGGAAGACAGTGGGTATATGCATTGTGCGCATTTGAGATGGTGGGACCTTGAAAGTTTTTATCTTGAAGACATGAAAATGTCACTTGATTAGAATACATTTGAAAAGCAGGAAGCTTTTATAATACTCCTAATAAAGTATTGAGCATAGATGCTTCAATATTTCTAATCATTGATTGGTTTAAATTTTACATCAAAGGTTAAAAATTACTATCTGTCACTTGTTTAAAAGGTTGTGTTATTTATCTTTTGAATTCTTAATTATTTTTATTCATGTTTTAATTTATCAAAGATTGCAGAAACCAGAAACAATATATTCTCTCTCTTCTCGTACTTTCTCTATCCTGACGGAGAGAGAAAACATACATTCAGCGAAAGTAGATCTACTGGAAGTCCCTGTTGGTAAATCCAAACCAGATATGCTTGGTTTGAGGCTTATTATTAGCTAAACTTCATTGAACAAGCTTTAGAGAGGTCGAAATTATGCATCTTCGACAGTATCTTGGATAGGCAAGGAAATGAAGTAGGAATGGTGGGGTGGAGGGTTGTGGGTGAGGATCGGAGATAAACCACCTTACTCGAACTCGTAGATCTGTGACAGCCATGATAGAAGGGCGTGAGGGAGAGAGAGGCAGCTGGTGTGGTTGACGCATTTAATGGTCGCAGAGTTGAGGTTTTCGTTTTCTATACTTCCAACAATGCAATATGTTACAAATCAAAGTACAAATTACATATAACCTCAGCTGCTCATTGTAACCATTACAAATTACAAATTACACTTCATGTTTCAAGGTTAAACATTTTCAGAAGCAACAATTTCTTCATACAAACTCCTAATTCGTTCACCATATTGTAACTTTACTTTTTGCTTTTACTTAAACACAATCAAGGACTAAAATGCAATCAAGTGAATGTCAGGGTTTAAATAAGAATATAACATATTTTACCTGATAAAATAAATATAAAACACATTCATACTGACTATTATTGGTTAAATTTAGGGAGCATGCATGCTATGCACACGTTGCCTGAAAAGCAATGGTTAGTTCACATTTATTTGAAGAGAATAAAATTTATTATAGTTAAGAAAAGAAGCAATGTGATAATTTTAAAGTCAACCTTGGATTTTGTGGATCCATAAATTATCATTTTTAGCTAATGACTTTGTCACCTAGCTTTGACACGCAACTATCTCGACCTCTTTTGTAATAAAAAAAAAGGTTTTCATTCCCTCATTACGGATTGAAAACAGACTCAGGAGAATGATTTTTTTTTCTTTTTTTTTCAATATATTTCATTTCTGTTCTCATTTGGTAATAGTTGAATTTGTGTATCAGCCGTGAAAATAGCTTTGACACGCAACTATCTCGACCTCTTTTGTAATAAAAAGAGTAATTATTCCCTCATTAAGGATTGAAAATAGACTCAAGGAGAATGAATTTTTTTTTCTTTGTTTTCAATATATTTCATTTCTGTTCTCATTTGGTAATTAGTTGAATTTGTTGAATGTGTATCAGCCGTGACTTCAGTAAGGGGTGCATTACTAGGTGGATGGCGGGGGGAGCGTGTAACACCTTGCATTCTTGAACGTTGCTCTGGATTCTGGAAGTTGTGTCTATCTAGCCAATATTCATGTTTCACTGGAAAATGAAGATATGCTCAATGACTGAGCAATTAAGTGCATGCTTGAATTATAGTTTGCACACTCCAAACTCTAATTTGGAGAGTACAAACTGAGTTTCGTTCAGAAATAACATATTAAAATCATAGTTATGTTGGAACGTGATTTTGGATTTTAAATCATGGTTTGAATATAATATATTTTTTTTAAACTTTGCTATTAGGTCAAACCATGATTTGCAAACTATAACCCAAACATGCTATAAGGCGAAAATCGAAGGTAGCTGAACTTGGCACGAAACAAAGACACATCTGGTGGCATATAACGTGGATGAAGAAAATGAGAAGACCCACATGAAACTCAAGATTTTATGCAGAAATAAGACCCACATAGCCGCCAAGCAAAGCCAATACAGATGATATAAGATATGCACCTAATACAATATTTGGTTCTCTTAATCCACGTAACTGGAGGTGATGATGGAAGGGTGGCATTCTAAACAAGCGCCATCCTGCTCCCCACAAGCCCTTGGTTATCTTCAAGTACAATACCTGATAAATAGAAAAGAAAGCAATAACAAAATAAAATAAGGACTTCTACTCATGAAAATTACAACTGATACCATCTTTTAATTCCTAATTCTAGCCAACAAGAAAAGTACACCCAGTTACTCGGTAATAGATATAAATATGTACGTTTTAAGGATGTATTTGATAAGAGATAATAATTAATCAAAGGACAGAATGAAGTGAAAATTAGATGTCATTAATACAAAATGACTGTCTACATGTAACATTCCTTTTTCTTTGTTTAGTTTACAATGGATTGAACCTAAAACTCAAGACACCAACCATCCCTTACCCTATGCCTAGGTAGCACAAGCATCACTCATTTTCACTCATCCTCCATTCTCATTCCTTCCATTTTCGATTTTGATCAAACCAACCACACTCCAAGTTTCTCAGTGTCATGTTATGAGTGGAGCAACATGCAAACCAGTGAGAAAAGGGGAAAATTAATGGAAAAATAATTTGACATAAGACTAGATAATGAGAGAGGTACGTGGTCATTTCAATCCAACTTGATGCATAAAAGAAATGGTATTGCCCTGCTACTGCAATACAATAACAATGTTCTTTTATTATTTAATTTTTTTATGATACAAATGCTGAAATGCAGTAAAAACTTTTAATCATTGTCTAACAAATTAAATTATCGTTACTTGGATTATTACAATTACAATGTACAAAGACTTGGACATGAAGATAGCATTGATGTGGTAATGAAGAAAGATCAGGAAGTGTATATGATATAAAGTGTGGCAAATAGTGTATAGATATTACATGTACAGAAACAAATATAAGGAAGCAACACATGGCATGTTAAAACAAAGTAACATCATGATGATAACAACAAAACGAATAATCCAGTTTTCTGATACATTCACAAAACAACTGAGAATAGTTGAATGTTTCGTCAGGAGAAATTAGAAACATTCCATAAGCGCCAAGGAGAGAGACTTCAAGACAAAAAGGATGTCAATGTAGAAAGTAGAAACCTACTCTCTCGGTTAGACAACCAGGAATTAAAAGCATGATAAAAACTAAAACAATTTACAGGACTTAAAAGGCGAAAATGGAAATAGGAAGTCAGACCCAAAAATAAGGAAAGAATGAGGAGGAGGAATGATATATCTAGCTGCAGCCACAGATGGAAGGTCAAAATTAGCACGTTAGATGGCACCTTCAAATTTAGCATATCAAATATCCCATAACTGTTATGTCAAAAAGAAGTAAGAGAAAATAATACTTCCCTCAGTATGGACTAAATACACTGTAACAGTTGAGTTTAAACCATATTTGATATGAAAAAAAGAAGCAATTTAAATTTGAACTGTAACAGGTACAACCAAAATAGATAAATTTTTATGAATTTTTGTGCCTTCCCCCTTCTCACACTATTTTAACCAATAACCTATGTAAATTAGAGAAAGACAAATAGAAGTTTGAACTCAATGTAGTATTGCAATATTGAAATACCACTGCCTCTCCATCTTAATTGTGGCAGTCTAACAGAGCAGGGTAAGTGTCACATGCACTTGAAATGTGGAGAGGCCTAAAGTTAATATGGAAACAAATGACTGGCATGTCTTTAAGCATATTTCTTAGATGGAAGAATTACAAGCATGGAACAGACCTGAATGATAACTGATGATGCCTCAACAATGAAAATTCCAGAAGAAATGAATAGCGGGAAGAACATTCCAGTACATGCAGCCATTGCAGCTAATGCACCACCAAGTGCAAAAGATCCTGTATTACCCATAAATATAGATGCTTTGTATCTGTTATGTAGAAGAAATCCAACACAAGATCCAGCCATTGAAGCTCCAAATATAGCAAGCTCTGGTTTGGCATGTTTACAAATCAATAACAAATATATCAAATAAGAGCTATTTTAAAATTAATAATTCATTATATATAGTGCTGAAAAAGACCATTTTTAGCATCCTAGTAAAAAGGAGGCAAGGCATTGTTGATCAGTTTAAAAAATGAACTGAGATTTCCCCTTCTGACCAGTGACAACAGGCAAGCAGTACTATAATATAAAAAAAACCAAAACGTATTTAGATCCAGATGGTGATGAGATAATGGTCAAGGAGCATTAGAATTGAAAAAAAGATGTTTGATTGTGCATGAAAGTTGTTATTGTCATTTTAGAAAGCTTAACATGAAGCATGGAGAACCAACATACAAAATAATTAATTAAGGCCTCAAGCAGACCAACTTTATCAAGTCAAATATTCTTCCTTATTGCATCAGCATGCTCAAGTGCGAGGCTGCAAGGCAAAATCATGATAGCCAAAATTATATTATTTACTATATATACTCTTTGATTTATTCCTTTTATTGATTATAGATTGAACATGGAACTGAAATGATAACTATCGAATGTTTGGCCTAAAGATAGTTGGTTTCAAAGTCTATAGTTGGCTTAAAAGATATGCTACTACCAACCACAACATATTGGAAGCACAGCTATTGACATTCCAGTAAAAGCCAATGCAGCAGTACCCCCAGCTAGTCCATCAAGAGCATCTGCTAATTTAACGCCATATCCCACAGAAACAAAACAAAATGAAGTCAAGAGTTGGTAATATTGTCCCAAGTACACAAGGCCCAATGGTAGTGGAACCAACATCTTCCTGCATATAAGTAAAGAAATGAGGGGAAGGAAGAGGCATGAGTTATTTTGTTACAAGGTCAATCAAACAGATAAATAAATAAACAAGAATCTCGCTTATGGGCATCTCGCTTATGGGCATCATCATCTACATTTTACAATTAACAGGATTGAACATAAAAAATGTTAATACAATACTTCGATCTTTTAGTTTTTCAAGAACTGTTTTAAAGACAATTTTCTAGTAGTCATATTTCAAATGCGAAAATTGTCAAGTAGCATTCTCGCAGCAGCCAATGGATTGCTGATAGTCCAACAAAAGGCAGAAAACATTGCAATCACAAAGCATCAGCACAATAAAATACTTCCTCTTTTCCCTTTTGGGTAGCACATAAAATCTAGTACTAGCACATGAGAGTGTTTTATGCAGTATCACACAAAAGGTGAAGATACAAATTATGAATAAAAATACATTAACATTCAAATAAATAAGAAGATAAGTTTTAATCAAAAAGAAAAACCATGTAGGACAGAACACAGCATTCAGCAAAGGTGAAATCATTGTAATCTATAGAGACAGTTCTTGATCTAAAGATAAAATCACAAAAATGCTCACTAAACTAAATAAGTTAAACCTTTACTTCCCCCCCCCCCTCCCCTTAAGATCACCCAAAATTTGTTGTAACACTACATAATAAATTATGCAACCTAGGTATATTAATTAATAACTTAACAGCCTACTGTATTATCAGATTTCTATATAAATAAAATATTCTACTGATGAAAATGTACAATGCAGCTAATAACTAAATCTAATATTCTGAAAGAACTTGCTCAAGATATTATGGTTGGCATAACCTTGAAACCGAGCTTGTTTACTAAATATTGATGGATATTTGGAGTTATGATTTGTGAATTGTAATATATAACTTGTTTGGGGGATTAGTATGGTTGATATAATTTTCTATCTAAAAACAAAAAAATATGATTGCTGTATTTGATTTTCACCTCCTTCCTTTTCAATAATTATGAAACTCGAATGTCTGAATAAAGATGTTATTACTTTAACATACTGAACTGAAGTCTCAACTTGAGTCAACAGAGTATGAAGAGACTAATGACCAACTTGTTTCCCAAGCTAGAACCATGTTTGACATTTTTCCAATTGCATGAGTAAGACCAAATGATGGTTGTACGAAAACAAAATATTATATCATTAAAGCCAAAATCCTTTCATGTCGTATATTCTACTAAACATGTCTGACAAGGAAGATTAAAACCTGTCAAGTGTATTTAACTGAAAACAAAAAGAAAATATTAATGTCATTCTTTTAATTATTGGTTTAACTCAGGTACAGAAGGGGCAAAAAGTCATGTCTGCAACTTCCTGTAAAAATGCTTTTTATGAGAACAGATATGTGAGTTACCATCAGAAAAATGTTGATCAGATTAGTAACAAGAAGGTATACATGCCATAGGGTGAAGATATACTAGTGATGTCCAACCAAAACGAAAACCACGTTCCAACAGCTACCTGTGTGGTATCAAAATACAGATTTAATAAAACAATGATTGTAAAATTTGTTAATTAAAAATCAAGATAAAACCCTATTTTAGTCCCTCACTAGTTTTTTTTTCTCAATTTAGTCCTTCACAAATCAATTTTGCAATCTAGTGTCTCACATAAAAATTTGTATCAATTTAATTTTTCCATGAGGCAGATATTGATTTGCGAGGGATTAAATTGAGAGGAAAATATCACAGGGACCAAAATAGGATTTTTGTCAAAAATAAATAAGCCAATAAGAACATTAAAAACTCCAAAAACAATGTTTTTAATAAAAAAAAGTTGTCACCTCCAAAAGAACTTCAGCAAATGCAGGCAAACCTCTCCTATGATTCTTGGTGAGGCTTAATATATCATTAAGTAAACCAACTGCTGCAAATGCAATTGTTACACCAGCTACCCCAGACACTTCTATAGATGAGGAGCCAGCAATGAGTTGAGCAACAATTATACCAATGGGTACAAAAAACAAACCACCCAATGTAGGTGTCCTCTTATTCGAGCGATGTCTAACAGGCCCTTGTTCCTTGATTACACGGAAAACTTTGAGGCGACGAAAAATTGGGACACAAACATAGCCAGCAAAAGAAACCAAAATGGCTGATATGAGAAATGGACGGGTCAAGTAAAAAGGTGGTAAGGGCAGTCTAACAATTCTCCATGCACACCAATCTACATACAAAAGCAGCACCGTCAAGACAATTATAAGCCCTATAGTGATGAAAATGCCAAATTTGATCCTGCAAATACATTAAAAACTGAACTGGGTTAACGTAACATCACGCAGAAATGGAAAGGCAACTATATTAAAATGAATGTCCAGCCCTAACAAAAACCTAAACCTTAAATGAAATCTTATGTTCATTTAGGTCACACACATCTTTGATGTCTAATAATATTCAAATCCGCATCTTTGTCAAGCTTTTTGTTACTTTTCAGTGACACTATATATCATAAAGTATAATACATGTAGTAGAGCTCCAATAATTTTTTTAATAATATATGAAATATTCCGAGTGAAAAACAAGGATATCCAAAACAAAACCATTTACATAAGTTCTACATACTTGCCTATGCTTCTTGCGTTCCCTCCCAAGGGTTGCAAGGCGATGAGCAGCCAGTGTTATAGCATCATTATTTGACACAGAAACAGAAGGCAAATCAACATCATTCACTGGAGTAAGAAAGACTTCGCCATCACTGTCTTCACCGTCACTGGATGAGAGCACATATGCAGGAGAACTCTCATCAGCACTCCAGTCATCAAGCAGCGGTATGTCAAATGAATCCTGTAAAACATAATAAATGTCACGATATTGAATCAGCATAGATAAATCACAATTAATGACTTGCTGCCTTAAAGGGACTCATTAAGTTAAATTCCAGATATAAACATTGAAAATGTACATATTGTCACACACACACAAAGAGAGAAAGGTTGAAGAAGGCAGGAGATGGATTACAATAAACGTGATCTAGATACTTCCTCCATCTTGCGCAATCTGTCAGTTCCACAAATATCACTAGCGGAAGAATCAAGAGCACTAGTTTATCAAAATATCTTTAAACTAAATTCACATTCACATAGTTAAAATAATAATTTTTTTCTTCAGATACGGTTAAAATCGAAAATAATTATATCTAGAACTCAATCATTGCTCTCATTCAAAACTAGAGACTAAATATGGGCAGAGGGAGTAGAACTTTGAAGGAAATTATTATAAGATTATGGTTGGCAGAACATGAAGCACCTCCAGTGAGTTTTATTGAGGATTGTAAGAGCAAATCCATAGTAAAAAAAATTATTGATTCCAGAGAAGCAATAGTGTACCTCATCGAAGGCTCTCGTAATAACAATACGTCGACCACAGCACCTATATTGTTGATTAATCAACGGATGCAACTGTAGAAGAATAAAGAAGCGATTAAACGATAAAAAGATCACATTAAATCACGCATAATAATAATATTCTGAAAACATTAAGATCAGCAGAAGAATACCTTGAGAGTAGCGCAATCGAAATGGGAAGGACGAGAATGGATGAAGGAAGAGGATCGAGGGAGATTGAGGCGTTTGCGAGAAGAATGAAAAGGGAGGTGAGAAAGATGATGGTGGTTGAGGATACGAGAATGAGAAGCCATGGGTTCGAGAGAATTGAAGACGAGCTAGATCTGAGAAGAGGAAGAAAGAAATGGCCATGAAATGGAATGGAAAGGAAAGAGGCATATTCGAGGGAGAATCGCTTTATATAAGGGAAGAGGGAAAGTGTCAAATGGCAGTGGTTAACTTAACTGCGACTTTCTTGTTTGCCTACTTCGATATCATCGCATCGCTGAAACTGTTTGTTTTGCTCAGCAACGCCATTATCCACGTGGACCCTCACATTACGTGCTTTCGATGCAAGCAAAGCATTTTTATTTTTTTTATTAGGATTTTGTTAAGGGTAAGGAAGTAAAAATATTTTTTTTTATAAAAATAAAGAATTCAATATATAGAAAAGTAATTTTTTATTTATTTGTTTAAAGAAAATTATCATCTTACTTTTTTTAAAGAATATAAGTATTATTTATATTTTTTTAAGAGATATAATTAAGTAAAAAAGTGATAAAAAATATATATAGTGAATGATATTAAATAAAATATAAAAATATATATATATACTTTTGATATAAGAATATAGGAATTGTTTATGTATTTGTTTTTACTTTTTTAACAAGTACTCTTTATCACTTGTAGCAATTTTTTTTTTTGGTAAACAAAAGTTTGGAGCCAGGCTAATCCAATGTTTTTTTTTTCAAGGTAACTTGGTTCTTTGATGAACGCCAATAATTGTCAATAATCGATGGATATGTGTCTTAACACATGTTCCGTCATGGTATGGAGAATATCTTTTTGCATTTTCTTTGATGTAGTTTTGCTTTTGTTCCTTGACCTGTTAATTCCACGTCTGGTTTGTAAGTTCGCTACCAGAGTTAGGTGCTTGTAGTGTGGTTTGTTTTTTTGTTTTTACGTTTTTATTTATAATTATAATTTTTTAAAAGAAAATAGTGAAAATAACTTTTTTGTATTTATATTTTCTTTACAAATTAAAAAAAACATAAAATAAAATAAAATAATGTAACATTTTATAATTATGTGTGAAAAATATATAAATTAAAAATAAAAACAAAAAATAAACTAAACATTCTATCATTCTGTTTTTGGAAAGCTCAATAGCCACTTTCTGAATTCTGATTTTCTACTTATTGATTTTAGTTTAATAAATTTGACAATTTTCATAATCATGTTACTTTGTCATCAGATAGTAGATCGTCATTAATATGAAAGGATAAATAATTATCCAGCGATATATATTTAAAAAATCTACAAAAAAATCTTGCCATATAGATAAAAAATTAATATAGAAAACATAAAATTTTTGTTAAAAGGTAACTCATATAAATCTGCGGAATACGACGACAAATATTTAATCACAAGTTCTTGTTTCTTTTGTTTTGGTGTTTGGAAAGCAAGAAAAAAAAGGTATATTCAAGGATGAAGAAAAAGGAAGAAACAATAAAAAAGCTAAAACAAACTTCCAATTTATATTCGAATCTTTAAAAGATGGAAAATAAACAACCCTCCATATTGGAAGAAACTGCAAATAAAATCTAGAGAATTGAGATTCCGGAAGTTTCCTTATTTGTCACCCTTTATTGACTCGAAAAACTATCAAATAAAAGAGAGTAATAATCTTCCTTTCCCTCAGTCCCCTGAACCATTTTCATCCTCATAACATGTCGTAACTTGTTAACGACAGACCAGTCAAACGTATGTTAAGAGCCTAATAAAGTGTTTGATTTACCTGGCTCATTTATCACTATGAAGGAGAATTCTACTTTAGAGATGACTAAACAGTACCGCGTGATAATTTTTTCCAGCCAGTCCCACTGTTTCAACGATAGCGGTGAACATTATAATGTCAACCAAGAAAATTTCAATCAATATCAAACACACAGCTTTCATCCCCATTAACAGATTTCTCATAAGAATTTTTTGTTACACAGATTCCTCGTAAGGTGAGGATTACCACAACAAAAAAAACAGTTTTATCTTTCCCAGCCTAATAAAAAAAATTACTGAAAATGGGTATGTGCTCCACCAACAACACTGGCTTTCACAAGATTGAGCCATTAAATTTAACAGTCCAACAAACCCTTCAATGTTGACTCAAGCAAACACACTTAGGGACCCAAGTTAAAACTAGTACATCACTACAACTGACAAAATACTGTTTAAATACAACCCTTTATGTCTAGTGCCAAATCTTTGCTAATTTGGAGCAGGGACAGGAGGCCGACCTCGTCCAATCGCGAAGCCCCGTGTTCCATCTGGCATTCTTGGTCCAGGAGGTGGCTTTGACACTTCAGCAGCATGAGTAGATGAAGTACTTCCATGGCCTGGAACGATGCAACAGATTATCAAAAAGAGAACGAATTAAAAATTTAAAATAATAACAATCAAATGGAACTGCCAACTATATAGAGAAAAGATACCCATTCCATTTATGGCACGATATTTATGTCTTCTTGATCTTCCTTGATTTCTACACCTCTGCCCACTTTTATCCTTTGACAAATGCTCCCCATCCTGTAATGAAAGAAAAGCAACGGAGACAAATGTTAGCTGATTCATATTGAATCAGTTTGTCACTATTACTACTGGTTTTGCTAAATACTGAGGATATAGAGCAGGTTAGTTGCATTTACCAGAATTCTGCAATATTCTGATTAAAAAAAATTTAAAAAAGACAATAAAATAATGGTTGTATAGAAGACAAAGGGTTAAAAGGAAATCAATACTATCAATAATCTGTAATAGCTAATAGTGCAACCATTGTGACAAGGCCATTCATTTGTTACAAGAAATTGTAATTTCCCCACTTAAAGAAAATATAAATTAACAATATGCTTTTTTTATTTTTTTATCCTTAAAACACACACACACACACACACACACACAAGGTCAATACTATTAGGGCTTCAAATTAGTAACAGATACATTATAGGATGCTGCCAAGGATGAAAAAAAATGCAATACACACCTCTTCATCAGGTGTATCTTCATGATGCTCATTTGAGCCATGATTCTCCCCATCTCCTGTTTGTTCAGATACATGGCTAGAGCTATTCTTCTCAGAATTAGATCCCTTCCAAGCTTGTTTTTTGTGTCCATACTTCCCCTAAATCATAAAATCACCATCAATCCCTTTTACTGTCAATTTTTCAAATGAAGAAAATAAATCTGGGACTAACCATTCGCTTGAGAAGTTTAACATGCATGCCATTTCTCCAGTCCTGTTCATCATTTAACATAGCCACCTAACCCAGGAATCGCGCAGACTAAGTTAATCATCCAGGCAATAAAGGGCCAGTAATACTATGAATTATATTATAAATAAACTGGAACTCACAGCTTTCTCAGCAGCCTCAATAGTCTCATATTCCACAAGAGCATGTAACTACGCAGAAGTAAAACAGACTGACAATGTAAGTGAAAACAAAATTAAACAAGGCAATATAAAGGCACCAATGGCAGAGAAGAATATAGCAGGTCTGAGCTAACACCCCAAGGCTGAGATCATCTTATTGGTAGTATAAGAAATAACACAAGATAGTTATCTTATATCTATCTAAGACCATTTTAAAATGAGGTCCAAAAAAGATGAAAAATTAACCCAAGAATAATAACTCTTGAATGTAAAGCATCACATGACAAATTCAAACATTCATCAGTCTGCAGTCCTGCTCATGAGTCAGCATCGTTGATGATACTAATAGAAAGTAAAAAACTAAAGAATAATTTTATATAACTAAATCAAGGTGGAAGGTGAATGACACTCTGCAAATAGAACTTGTTGGAAAACGTGGTAGAGAGGAGGGAAATAAGATCTAAAGCTGCAGCACTAATTCTTGTCACATCCAATCAAGAACCACAAATTGTTATCCAACTGAACCAGAAAAAAGTAAGTACATAAATAAGCTGTAAAAACCCTGCCTATTTCGCAGAAGAATTATTTACAAGGTGGACTTTCACTTAGTTTTGAGGTTGAAAGTTGAAACTAGAAATTTGAAAACTTTATGTTTCATCCACCCTTAAAACAACAAGAAGAATCAAGGCCACAAGAAGTTTTCAAAGGCATCGCCAAAGTGACTATGAAGATTTACAAAGTTGATAACTAAGGTGGTGGAGTGAATGATCATGTTCATGAGCAACAAGAAGAAGGAATTTTCTTTTTTATTTTTTTGAGAGGTTGGGGGTGGTGGAACTCTGCCTATGTTGAGCCTTATTGCAAATCCCCACATAGCCGATCCCAAGCTCAGATAAAAGAGGAGGGTTGTGTTAGGCATCTTTATTTGGAAATTAGTCATGTCTGCTTGCTTTTGTTCTCTTTATCTAGCCAGAAAGTGAGTTTTGAGCTTTAATAATTGGATTTTTCATAAATGAAATCCTATTTTTCCTCTTGAGTGAGTTTTCTCTTGATTGATGTGCGCTAGAACTTGCTTTGATATCTTGTTAAAGCTTTAATGATTCATATGCATACTTGAACATAATTAAGACAATTAGGCTTAATTCTTTCTTAACTTCCAAAGTTGCATTGATTAAATAATCCCTTAGTTACCCTATTTGAGCCTGAAACTGATTTCTTTGAATACCCAATTGATTAATCAGGTTGAATTCTTTGGAGCAATTGATGTGTTGATTGAAAAGTATTGAAAGGTTGCTTTTGTTTTCAAGGGTTGAAAAAAAAAGTTTGGAAAAAGTAAAATGTTGTCGAATCTCTATGACATGTATTGGACGGTGGCCACTATAGACGGTAGTCTCTTGGTCTTATTCCACGGTTGTTTGTGTAGACATTGTTTTTAGTAGCTTATTAATTAGTTACTTATTTCATAGGACTAGATTTAATGTATAGAAGCTCCTATATATATTTCTGTCCATGTAAACGTTCTGTTTTTGAGATTGAATATACAATATTCATATTCTTCATATTCTAATATGGTATCAGATTAAGTTCCGATCCGAGACTGATTTTGTTTTCCGTTGAATTTTTTTTTTCGATCGGCCTTCATTGCCAACCAAACTGTGTTTTTGGCCTTCATTGCCCTTTTACTAAACATTCCTCTTTGGCCTTCATTGCCACCTAAACCGAATCTGTGAACAGTACTCATGCACAGTACCCGTAAACAGTACCCATTCAGTTTTCCGTCCATTGCCAACTAAATAGAACCTGTAAACAGTACCATAAACAGTATCCATGAACAGTACCCGTGAACAGTATCCAAACAGCAACCCATTCTGTTTTGTCTCTCAAAATGTCCACTATGGGTGAGGTTTCCAGTTTCACTCAACCAATGGACGATACTCGATCCCAACCACCTAGTGAATTGCAGAACATTCAATCTGCGTATAGGGCCGAACGGAAGAATTACCTTAAGTGGTCACAACTTGTTCGCACCATACTAAAAGGAAAAGGGAAGCTGAGTCATCTCATGGGTACTGGACCTCAGCCAGGTGATCCCAAGTTTGAAGCATGGGATGAAGAAGACTCGATGATTATGGCATGGTTGTGGAATTCCATGACTCTGGATATCAGTGACACTTGCATGTTCCTAAACACTACAAAGGCTATATGGGATGCCATTGAGTAAACCTATTCCAAAGCCAGGGATGCTGCTCAAGTTTACGAGGTTAAGGTAAAGACAGTGGCTGCCAAACAGGGAGACAAGACGGTCACCGAATATGCTAATCAATTGAAGTCCTTGTGGCTAGAGTTAGACCATTATAGAGTGATCAAGACTAAATGTCCTGAGGATGTGGCAGTGCTCAAGGAGTTTATTGAGCAAGACCGAGTTTATGACTTCCTTGTTGGGTTGAATCCAGAATTTGATCAAGTGAGGATTCAGATTCTTGGTAAATCTACAGTCCCCTCTTTTAATGAAGTTGTTCCATCATCCGAAGTGAGGAAAGCAGGAGAGAGCTGATGCTTGAACCAAAAATCAGCGAGACTTCGGCTATGGTGGCTCGTGGTTCTACCAAGCTAGAAGCAAAGGTGGAGAAGACATTCTCCTTGGAAGGAGAAAAACCCAGTCAGTCAAAAAATCGGGATGACTTGATGTGCACTTATTGTAATAAGCCACGACATACCCGTGACAGGTGTTGGCAGCTTCATGGAAAACCCCCAAGTTGAGAGTGGGGGCAGAAGGGGAAACAATCACGCAACAGTGGAAAAGCTAATGCTGTGGCAGTGTCAGGAAGTCAACCAGCACCCAGAACTTTCAATCCAGAGGAGATTGAACGGGTGAGATCCCTTTTACACAGCCTTGAAAAGCCCTCAGGTACTTGTTCTTTGACTCGTTCAGGTAAGTTACCTTTTTTCGTTGGATTCAATGTCTCGGGTACAATTTTTACCAACTCCTGGATTATAGATTCCGGCGCTACAGACCATATGACTAACAACCCCACTAATTTTTCCACCTAATTTCCATGCTCAAGCAAAAAAAAAAATCCACCGCTGATGGCTCCTTGACCACTGTAGCTGGTGTAGGAACTGTCCACCTTAATCCCCTAGTGACCTTAAAAAATGTCCTTCATGTTCCTAAATTGTCCACAAATCTAGTTTCTGTCCAGAAATTAATTACAGATTTGTCTTGCAATGTAGTTTTTTACGATGATCATTGTGTTTTTCAGGACAAGGATTCGGGGAAGATGATTGGACATGCTAGGGAACAGGATGGTCTCTACCTCCTTGAAGCACCTTGTCAGTTCAACAGGACCAAAGGCAGATTTGGGCACCCATATTCCTTTACCTCTGAACTTCTTTCCGCCAATAAAGACAAAATCTGGCTTGCTCACCGCAGATTAGGCCATCCATCTTTTCTGATTGTTAAATGTCTTTTTCCTTCTCTGTTTAAAAGTTTTGATGTTGACCAATTTCATTGTGATGTATGTGAATTGGCCAAACATAAATGTGTCAATTTTTCAATTAGTCATACAAGGAGTTCTGTTCCTTTTTCCCTTATTCACAGTGATGTTTGGGGTCCCTCTTCCATTCCTAATGTCTCTGGGGCAAGATGGTTTGTATCTTTTATTGATGACTGTACTCGTGTTACTTGGATTTTTCTGCTCAAACACAAGTCTGATATTAGTATTGTTCTCCCAAATTTTTGTTTCATGATTAAAAATCAATTTGGAATGGGTATTAAACGATTCAGGTCCGATAATGCTAAGGACTACTTTAATCAAACTCTTTTGCACTTTTTCCAAAAAGAAGGAATAATCCATGAATCTTCATGTGTTCATACCCCACAACAGAATGGGTTAGCAGAGCGAAAAAATGGTCATCTTCTTGAAAAAACCCGAGCCTTATTATTTCAGACAAATGTCCCTATGTCATTCTGGGGGGAAGTTGTTCTGACTTCTACTTATCTTATAAATCGCTTGCTCACTAAAGTCTTGGGATTCAAGAGTCCTATGGATGTCCTCTCTACTTTCTATCTTGATCTACACACTTCCAATAATCTTGTCCCTAAAATTTTTAGATGTGTATCTTTTGTCCATATTCTCAGTCCAAACAGCTCGATTCAAGGGCTCTAAAGTGTATTTTTTTGGGCTATTCTTCGACCCAAAAAGGGTACAGGTGTTATCACCCTCCATCCAGAAAATTCTATGTCTCCAGGGATGTTACATTCAGTGAAGAAGAGCCCTATTTTTCCCATCCTTATCTTCAGGGGGAGAAGTCAATGAAGGAAGATAATGAAAATTTCCTGCTTGACATGTCCTTACTTCCTGTGTCTCATGGTCCTCCTCTTGACCTTCCTCCTGTTGTCCCTGATCCTCCTTCTGAAGTCAATAATGCTAAACCTGTGTCTGAACCTGTGTCCAAAATCATTCCTGACCCAGTGACTGAGTCTGCTCTTGAGAATGTAAGGTATGGCAAAGGCAAGGTGTTCACAAGAAGGAAGATGGCTGTTCCTGAACCTGTGCAGGCCCAAGAGTCCAACTCGGAGCCTTCGAATGAGGTAATAATGTTTAACCCTTTATTGCAAGATGAATCTGAATTTCATATGGATAATAGTGACCAAATTCTTCCTATAGCCATCAGGAAAGAAACCAGAGAGTGCACAAAACGGCCACTATACCCCTTTTCACACTTCTTGTCCTTTGAGAATTTTTCACCATCCCATAAAGCTTTCCTTATAAGCCTAAATACCATTGCCATCCCTACCATCCTACCCGAGGCCTTGTCCAATGGAAAATGAAAACAAGCCATGAATGAGGAGATGGAGGCATTGGAAAAGAATAAAACCTAGGAGCTAGTGCAGTTACCGGCAGGAAAGAAAAGTGTGGGCTGTAAATAGGTGTATACTCTAAAATATAGAGTAGATGGATCCATAGAGAGGTATAAGGCACGATTAATTGCCAAAGGGTATACCCAAACTTATGAAATTGATTACCAAGAGACTTTTGCACTAGTTGCAAAGATGAACACAGTTCGAGTATTATTGGCATTAGCAGCTAATTATGGTTGGGATTTACAGCAATTTGATGTCAAGAATGCTTTCTTACATGGAGATCTCGAAGAAGTCTACATGGAGGTCCCACCAGGATATGGGAAGAATTTGCATGCTAATACTGTGTGTAAGCTGAAAAAGGCCTTATATGGCCTTAAGCAATTACCATGAGCGTGGTTTGGAAGGTTTGCTAAAATTATGTTGGCTATGGGGTACAAACAAAGCCAAGGAGATCACACACTGTTTGTTAAACACTCTCCTTCAGGGGGAGTCACAACTCTCTTGGTGTATGTTGATGACATAATTGTAACAGGAGATGATGATAAGGAGAAACATGTTCTGAGTCAGTGCTTAGCCAAGGAGTTGGAAATTAAAGCATTAGGGAGGTTAAAATACTTTCTTGGAATTGAGGTTGCTCATTCTAGGAAAGTTATATTCATCTCTCAACAAAAGTATGTTATGGATCTCCTAAAAGAAACAGGTCATACAGCATGCAAACCGGAAACTACTCCGATAGATCCCAATATGAAACTTGGACAGGCAGAGAAAGATGCTGCAATTGATAGAGAAATGTATAAGCATCTAGTGGGAAGACTTATTTATCTTTCCCACACACGGCCAGATATAGCATATGCAGTTAGTGTGATTAGCTAATTCATGCACAATCCAAAAGAATCTCATTTGCGAGCAGCATATCGAGTGTTACAGTACCTTAAGAAAACACCAGGAAAAGACATTCTATTTAAGAGAAATGGAGGTGTGGTACTTGAAGCATATACTAATGCGGATTATGCTGGATCATCGACAGGAGGTCAACTACAGGATATTGTACTTTTCTTGGTGTAAGTCTGGTGATTTGGAGAAGTAAAAAACAGAATGTGGTAGCACGATCTAGTGCGGAGGCAGAATTCAGAGCTATGGCTCAAGGTGTGTGTGAGCTACTATGGTTAAAAATCATTCTTGAAGATCTGAAGATCAAGTGGAATGGTCCGATGAGACTTTATTGTGATAACAAGTCTGCAATCAGCATTGCTCATAATCCGGTGCAACATGATCAAACGAAGCATATTGAGGTTGACAGACATTTTATCAAAGAAAAATTAGAGAGTGGTTTAATTTGTACACCCTATGTTTCTACACATGGTCAGCTTGCTGATGTACTTACAAAAGGGTTGAATAATCCAGCATTTGAAACTATTGTATCCAAGCTGGGAATGAAGAATGTATATTCACCAGTTTGAGGGGGAGTGTTGGACGGTGGCCACTATGGACGGTGGTCTCTTGGTCTTATTCCACGGTTGTTTATGTGGACATTGTTTTTAGTAGCTTATTAATTAGTTGCTTATTTCCTAAGACTAGATTTAATGTATAGAAGCTCCTATATATATTTCTGTCCATGTAAACATTCAGTTTTTGAGATTGAATATACAATATTCATATTCTAATAACATGGATAAACGATGTGATTGTGTTAAGGCTAGGTTGTTGTCCCTAAACAATGCGCTATATGGCTCAAGTACAGTGTCAAATGAGCACGAGCCGCTGCATCGCTGCTTGGGTGTAGTGAAAAATAAACAAGGGTTCCTACATTTTCGTGATCGAGTATAGATAAAGAAGCTAGTTTACAAGAGTAGGATGCGTTTTGAAACTTGGAATATAATCACACTTACAGGTAAATCAATGGAAATAGTTGATATCATGATTAGGAGGAGGATTAATTTTATGTGCTTACAAGAAAATAAGTGGGTTGGAGAAAAGGCAAAGGAACTCGACACTTCGAGTTTTAAGCTTTGGTACACCGGTAAGGTAAAATCTAGAAATGAGGTAGGTATAATAGTAGATAATAATTGAAAGAATAATGTTGTGGATGTGAGAAGACTCGGAGATAGGATCATAGATAAAATTTTGGGAAGATTTAGAAAGTTTAGTTTCGGGAATACCTTTTGGAGAGAATATTTTTCTAGGAGGGGATCTAAATGGTCATGTGGGGAGCAAATCTAAGGGGTATAAGAGTTTGCATGAGGGGTATGGTCTAGGAGTAACTAATGCAGAAGGCAAAGCGATTCTAGATTTTTTCAGTAGCTTTTGATTTTACAATAATTAACATTTGTTTTAGGAAGCGGGAAGAAAATCTTATCACATACAGAAGTGGAGGTTCTTGCTCTCAAATTGATTTTTTTCTAATAAGGAAATCTGAAAGAAAGCTTTGCATGGATTGCAAAGTCATCCCTAGAGAGAGCTTGACTACCCAACATAGGGTTTTGGTTATGGATGTATGGGTTAAGATAAGAGTAAAGAGAAATTGTCGAGACAGAGTCTCAAGGATCAAATGGTGGCAACTAAAGGGGGGAAAACAAATGCTCTTTCAGAGGAGGATTATGGAGGAAGAGATTTGGGAGGTACAAGGGAATGCTAATAATATGTGGGACGAGATGGCTAAAGGGATTAGGAAGATAGCAAAATAGACACTTGGTGAATCCAGAGGTTTTGGACCCAAGGATAAAGAATCTTGGTGGTAGGACGCAAGTGTATAAGATAAGGTTAAGGTTAAAAGAGAATGTTATAAAGTTTGGCACGTGTGTAAAAACGATAAAAATTGAAAAAATATAAGGTAGCTAAAAAAAATTCTAAGAATGCGGTGAGCGAGGCAAAAATTAAAGCGTTCAACGAGTTATATCAATCTTTAGACACCAAAGACGGAGAAATGAATATTTACAGGCTTGCTAAAAGTAGGGAAAGGAAGACAAGAGACTTGGATAAAGTGAAATGCATTAAGGATGAAGAGGGTAAAGTCTTGGTTACAAAACATGACATCAAGGATCGATGGAAGAATTATTTTCACAAGTTATTTAATGAGGGACATGGGACATTAGGGGACTCGGACATTCTAAACACTAGAGAAGAGGACTAAAATAAAACCTTTTATCGTAGAATTCAGGAGTTTGAGGTAAAAGAAACATTGAAGAGGATGAATAATGGAAAAGCGGTCGGACTGGATAATATACCTATTGAGGTACGAAAGTGCCTAGGAGAAAAAGGTATAAGCTGGCTCACAAAATTATTTAACGAAATAATGAAGTCTAAGAAAATGTCAAACGAATAGAGGAGAAACACTTTAATAACTATTTACAAGAACAAGGGAGATATACAAAACTGTGTAAATTACAAAAGGATTAAGCACATGAGTCATACCATGAAGTTATGGGAAAAAGTAATTGAACGAAAATTAAGACAAGAGACTCATATTTCAGAGAATTAATTTGGTTTTATGCCTGGGAGGTCAACCAATGAAGCAATCTATCTTCTACGAAGACTGATAGAGACGTATCAAAGGAAGCAAAAAGACCTACGCATGGTTTTTATTGATCTAGAAAAAGGCCTACGATAGGGTACCGATAGAGGTCTTATAGAAGACTCTGGAGAAGAAATGGGTTCATATCGCTTATATTCGAACAATCCAAGAAATGTATGATGAGGCTAAAACTAGTGTGAGAACATAAGGTGGGGTCACAGAAGATTTCCTTGTAACTATAGGATTGTACCAATGGTCAACTTTGAGTCCATATCATTTTACCTTGGTCTTGGATGTGCTTACTACGCATATCCAAGAGCTGGTGCCACAACGCATGCTTTTTGCAGATGATATAATCTTAGTTGGAGAGTCGAGAGAGGAAACAAATGGAAAGCTAGAGCTATGGAGACGAGCTTTGAAAGAATATGACTTCCGTCTAAGCAGGAGTAAGACGGAGTATATGGAATGTAATTTCAGTAAGAAACGTGCTAATATTAGCTTAGCGGTGAAAATTAGAGACCATACCATACCATAAGTCACACGGTTTAAGTATCTTGGATCTATCATACAAAATAACAGAAAAATAGAGAGAGATGTAAACCATAGGATTCAAGTTGGATGGATGAGATGGAAGAGTGCTTCAAGAGTTATTTGTGATAAAAAAGTGCTTCTCAAACTTAAAGGTAAATTTTACCACACAACTATAAGACCTGCAATATTGTATGGTACTGAATATTGGGCGGTAAAAAGCCAGCAAAAGCATAAGATTAGTGTCGCTGGGATAAGGATATTGCGCTGGATGTGTGGCCATACAAGACAAGATAAGATTAGGAATGAATGCATTAGAGAGGAAGTTTGGGTAGCACCTATTGTGGAAAAGATGAGATAATCTCATCTTAAGTGATTTGGACATGTAAGGAGAAAACCCTTAAAAGTCCCTGTAAGAAGAGTAAATCAGGTGGAGGATAGCCCAATAGTTAGAGGTAGAGGGAGACCAAGAAAGACTATAGGTGAAACAATTAAAAAAGATTTAGACTTGAATGACATTTCTAAAGACTTAGTTTATGATAAAGCACAATGACGCCGTTTGATCCATGTAGCCGACCCCACCTAGTGTGAGATGCAATTATTATAGCCTAATACAGATAACCAGAGAATGCAATTTTTGACTTAGTACCCTAGCTGGACTTGGCCTTTAATTGGATGAAAAGAGAAAATGGAAAGAAAGAAAGTGAAGAGAAAATGGATAGAAAAGTGTATTTTCTCTTCATGTGTTTGGATGAAGAGAAAATAGATGGAAAGAAAATGAAAGTTGTATTAAAATAATGAGAAATATATATAATTATGTAAAATGACATATTTGTCCTTATTATATATATAATGAAATGAAATACAAACATATTATTTTTTTTATATAATAAGATAAAAATTATTATTTTTTAATTTTATTTTATAATTCTAAGTTAAATATATATATATATATATATTTATAAATTTTATAAATAAATACATTTATATAAAAATATAATTTAGAAATTAAATTATTCAATATGAAAATTTTCACCCTCGGTTCCTTCCCATCACCCCCACCAACCCAATAACACCCCCTCACTCCACCTCATCTTTTCCTTCCCCATTACCTTCTTCTCCCTCCCTCATCCCACCCGTATCTATCACTCCCTGCTAAACCAAAAATCAAAAACAGAAATTATAATCGCTCCCCACCCTTCCCCACGCCTCCTTCCCCCAGAATCCCCACCGCAGCATTCCCCACTCCCCACCCCATGCCCCCTCCCCCCAACCACCCACTCCACCTCCATTGTTGCCCTCGTTTGGTTTTTTTTATCTTGTCTTCAGTTGTTGAATTGTTGTGTTGGGAGATTGTGCAGTGATTGTCTGCTATTCATTATCTATTTATGGTAGAGATTTACAGGGGAAGAGAATGGTTGGCCATGGGCGATGGCAGAGCAACAAAAAAAGGCAGGATAAAATTGTCATTTCAGTAATTTTCTCTCCTTCTCACTAGTTTTCTTTGCAGTTGAGGCGTGAAAATGTTTTTGTGGGTCCCATGTGTTATTTTTTCTGTCCTTCCTATTTTCTCTCCTAAACCAAATGAGAGAAAAGTACAGAATCATCCCATTTTCTCTCCTTTCATTTCCTTTCCTCTCATTTTCACCTCGGCCAAACAATGGGTTAGAGAGTATGAAACCCAGTAAACACGTAATCATATCCGTATTAAAAAAAAATATACTTCATAAAACTTTTAGAAGGGAAAAAATAAAGAAGGCAGCCACATTATAATTCATTGCTGAGACAGTTCAAATATTCAAAATGAAAGATCTAGTAAAAGGAACAATGCAATGAAAAAAGTAAGAACATTTCATATTTAAGGGTAGCCATTAACATAAGATAGCTCTGTACCTTACTACTAATAAACTTCTCTTGTTTGATATGTTTTGCAGACTCTGCAGAAGAACGTGGGTCATGAATGCTTATCCTCTTTATACTGCATATTAGAAGACATTTTAACATTATTAGAGATTTGGAAGGCCAAATATAACATCCCTAATGAGACTAGAAACAAAAGCATAAGTTAAGGAAGAAATCATACTTTCCAGCTTCATGGAATATTCGCTGAATGTTCTCCTTCGAATGGTCCTCTGGCAAATTCTCTACCAAAACAGTATATAACTAGTGTCCAAGAATAAGATGCAGGATAACACAGAACATATATTTTTTTAAGAAAAAATATCACGCTCCTCGAAGTAAATACCTTGGGATCTCTAAATTCATTGAACCGAAGTGGATTGAGCCGCTTAACCCTTTTCTCATCACCACTCACAACCTGCAGTCCCCATGAAAAAAAAAAATTTCCTTGGACTTCAAGCAGATGATTGCAATGCAGTTCATGTTGACAAAAACAAGGAAGGAAGAACATACAAGCAGTGAAGATTCCTTCAGTGCAGCAACTATAAACGAATGGTCTCGAGTGAGCTTCTTCATTTTTCTAAAAGAAGCAACCACTGATATAGGAACTGCATGACCAGTGTAAATAGAAATTACATGATACGATAAACAAATACATGCATGGAGCTATGGATAAATAATAATGATAACCACATAAATAATATGGAACTAGGATTAGCTAAATTATAATAATAATAAAAGTAGCAATAGATACTTCATTATAGTCCAAAAGCAAGCAAGAAACATACTATTCTTACATCACATTGCTTATCTGAATAGATTATAATAAAAAACATCTAATGCATGAATAACAAATTCTCATTCTGCCAAAATTTCAGTTAGGTTGTCATGTAATGTGATAGGTACCAGAAAAATAAGGACAGAAATGGATAGAAACTCTGATATACTGATAAATCTCTGGTTGATATCAAGCTCATATCGACACCAGGAATGCTGTAATCAGCTTCTAGGAATGCAAAGAAAACAGAAGAAACGGTGAGCAAATTGGAGAGTGCTCAATTCTCTCCAAAGCCTAAGCCAAAGTCCAGCCTGCCTTCCCTCTAGCCAAATCCCCACAGATATACCCACCCTCTAACCGAATCACATGGAATCACCCTTCCTTCCACTACCACTGCCACATCAACAGTTAGTTACAAGCATTGTGGTTCCCTTTTTCCTCACCCTCTCAGCCCAACCCATCCTATTTTGGGCTTTCTTTCTCACATCTGCCACATCAGCAGTTAGTTACAAGCATTGTGGTTCCCTTTTTCCTCACCCTCTCGGCCCAACTCATCCTATTTTGGGCTTTCTTTCTCACATAGACCTTAGTGATTTTAGGAGGAGCTCTATCAACACTCCCCCTCTCAAGACACACCTTGTCCTCAAAGTGGAAGTCTGGGAACTGCTCTTTGATGGTGGATAAAGCCTCCCAAGAGTTCTCAAAATCTGGCAAATTGTGCCATTTGATTAGAAGTTCTGTTTCCCCTTCTGAATTAATGCGGACAGCTAGTGCTTCAGCTGGTTGAACCTTCAATTCCCAATCATCTGCTAGAAATGAAGGTAAAGGCTGACTAGTAACATCTGCTGAAACTGATTTCTTTAACAGAGAAGCATGGAAGACAGGATGCACTTGGCTGTCATCAGGTAGCTTCAATTTATAAGCACCTGGGCTGATCTTCTCAATAATTTCACAAGGTCCATAGTACCTAGGACTCAATTTCCGATTCATCCTTTTGGCCAAAGTCTTCAATTTATAAGGCTGGATTTTTAGATAAACCACATCTCCCACCTGATATTCAACTTCTCTTCTGTGTTTATTGGCCTGATTGCACATTTTGTTCTGAGCCTGAATCAAGTGATCCCTTAGTTCATCCAGCATGTGATTTCTTTCTATCATAAGCCTGTTAACTGCTTGTACTGAAGACTGATTCACATTACCTCTAACAAGTACAGTGGGGTCTCTTTCATATAAAGCTTTGAAAGGGGTCATTTAGGCCACTATTTGTGTTTGGTCCCTGTTAGGCACCTCAAGTAGATCTCCAAACACCTATTAACCACCTCAGTTTACCCATCAGATTAGGGATGATATGCTGAACTGAATTTCAGCTTGGTTCCAGCGAATTTGAACAATTCTGTCCAAAAAGTGCTAATAAATACCCTGTCCTGGTCTGACACAATGGAGGAAGGGAATCCATGAAGTTTGACTATGTCATTAATGAAGATTTTAGTAATATCCGGAGTAGTAAAAAGGTGAGCTACTGCTATGAAATGGGCATATTTTGTTAATCTGTCCACTACCACAAGAATGGTATCCACCCAAAAGCCTTAGGCAGCCCTCCTACAAAGTCCATAGAAAGGTCTGACCATGTGTGTGTTGGTATTGGAAGGGGTTGTAGTAAACCCACAAGACTTAGGGTCTGATATTTATTCCTATGACACACTTCACATCCCTGTACATACTGTTGGATTCTCTTCTTCACCCCTTCCCAGTAAATCAGTTCAGAAATCCTTATGGGTTCTAAACAAATCGGAGTAACCCCCTATTGCTGAGTCATGAAATTCCTTAAGGATTAAAGGAACCTTAAGAGAATCCTTAGGAACCACCATTCTCCCCTTATAATACAGCCTTCCTTTTTTGAATTGGAACCCTAGATGAGATTCAAGTTGCCTCAACAAATCCTGAATAATTCCTCTCAATTTTTCATCAGCCTGTATTTCATCCTCCAACTCATCCTATTCATAAAACTGAACTGAAGAAATTGCTGAATATTGTAGCTTTCTAGAAAGAGCATCTGCCACTCTATTCTCACTTCCTGGTTTGTAGTTTATCTCAAAATCAAACCCCAACAATTTAGAGACCCATTTCTGTTGTTCTTCCCCCATGATTCTCTGTTCAGCAAGAAACCTTAAACTTTTCTGATCAGTGTGCAGCACAAAATGTCTCCCAAGTAGATAATGTCGCCATTTATGAGCAGCTAAGACTATAGCCATTAACTCTTATACACAGACTTGTTTTGAGCTCTGTCAGATAAAGTTTGACTTATGTAGGCAATCGATCTCCCTTCTTGCATCAACACAGCCCCCACTCCCTTACTGGAAGCATAAGTCTCGACAATGAAAGGTTTCTCAAAATTTGGGATAGCCAACACGAGTAAAGTGGTCATGGCTACCCTAAGCAGGTCAAAGGCAACTTGAGCTTCACTTCCCCATTTAAAATTGTCCTTCTTATGCAGCTGTGTGAGGGGCCAAGCTATCTTCTCATAATTTTTGACAAATCTCCTATAATAGACGGTTAGCCCCAAGAACCCTCTCAACCCCTTCACATCCACAAGAACAGCCCAGTTTACCATATCCACCACCTTATTGGGATATGCAGAAACCCCTCTTCCTGAAATCAAGTGCCTCAAATACTCCAACTGCTGCTGGCTGAAGCTGCACTTGTTCTTGTTGACAAAGAGACTATTATCTCTCAATAACTGCAGTACCAATGATAGGCCACGTAGATCAGCAGGGGTCCAATACCAAACCCCAAGTATCATGGGTAGTGGGTGGACACAAAGTGGGTGTTGCATGGCTTAGAAGAAACTGTCAAAGGGATCCACGTATTCCATGAACTGTCAAAGGGGTAGCAACTACCCACGTATTGCATGCACGACTGCCCATTTAACTAGCCATTAGAGGTAGTTTAGGAGTTGTATTATTATTGTTTACTTAGTCAATTCCAGTAGCGCAAGTTTCGGTCTTGTACTCATGGTTTCACTATGTTATTGCCTATTCAAGGAACTAGACGATATCAATAAAAAGGGGAAGCAATTATTCAATTGTGGTTCATTCTCACCCAAAGAGAGTATTGTTCTTACTTACTTTAATTAACTATTAGCTTGCTTTGACTGGGACCACTATCAGTGGTATCAGAGCTCCGTTATTATGACCACCAACAAAGAAAGGATTGAAGCTTTGGACACAGGGCTTGGTGGGGTTCAAGATGGACTGCAACAGTTGGGGTTGGGAGTAGCAGATAAGCTGAACCAATTGGAGGTGACTATTTAGAAGCTTTCAGACATTCTTCTACCAAGCAATTCCTCATCTAGCCACAACAGCAGTGAACGTGAAGCCCAGCCCCGTTTCAACCGAGAAACGGTGGGCAGCAACCCAATCATGCCCTCAAAACCAACTCGTCTTGAGTTCCCCAAATATTCTAGTCAAGACCCGACGGAATGGTTTGCGAAGGTAGATCAATTTTTTGAGTTTCAGGGAACGGCGGAAGCTTATAAGGTGTCGTTGGCTTCTTTTCACCTTGAAGGTGAAGCCAACCAGTGGTGGCGATGGCTTTGACGGACGTACAGAGAAGAAGGCAAAGAGGTATCATGGGCGGACTTCAAGGAAGAATTATAGGCACAATTCGATCCCATCGAAGGGGAAGATTTTGACGAAGCCCTGTCACACATTCGGCAAATGGGCACCTTACGCAACTACCAACAGGAGTTTGAAAGGCTGGGCAACCGCGTACATGGATGGACGCAAAAAGCTCTGGTGGGCACCTTCATGGGGGGACTCAAATCTGAAATCGCAGACGAAATCCGGATGTTCAAGCCAAGGACGCTGAAAGATGCTATTAGTTTGGCCCGAATGTGAGATCAGCAACTCTCAAAGCAGTGGAGATTCGTGCGACTTCCACCACCTGTTAGAGCTCTTCCAACTCCTCCACCACAATCTCACGCAACACCTGCCCTTCCTGCTACACCGGTCAGACAATTCTCATGGGAAGAGATGCAGCGGAGAAGAGCACAAGGTCTCTGTTTTCATTGCAATGAACGCTTCTCTGCTAGGCATAGGTGCCAAAAACCTCAACTATTGCTCTTGGAGGGACATACGGGCAAAGGAGACTTGGAATGTGAAGACATCACTGAGCAACAAACAGGAGAAGAAGGCCACAAGGAGGTGCAAGAATTGGAGCTCGAAATCACGCTACACGCGTTAACGGGATGGAGTGCACCACGAACAATGCGAGTGACGGCAATGGTGGACTCGCACGAAGATTGAAGTGTCAAGGACACTTTGACAAGGTCAAAGTTGATTTACAAGGTACCCGATTTTATCTCACACTGTTCTCTTTACCCTTAGTAGGTCTCGACATCGTACTGGGTGTGCATTGGTTGGAGATGCTGGAATCGGAGGTCTGTAATTGGAAAGACTTAACTATGGAGTTTGTGTGGGAAAATCAAACTCGAAGAATACAAGGAACTGGAGTGCTCGCTAACCAAGAAGCGTCAATCAAAGAGATCTCAAAAGAATACAGTCAAGGCCATGCATTATTAGCGGTGTGCTTCCAACCCATCACAAACGTGATACTGAAGGAAGTGTCGCAATCAGATCAGCAGCAAGACATGCAGGCGGTGTTGAAAAAGTATGAAGACGTGTTCCAGGAACCTTGCAGTTTGCCACCAGTTCGTGAAATTGATCATTGCATTAAGCTTAAAGAAGGAACTGAGCCAATCAATGTTAGACCATACCGCTATGCCCAATTTCAGAAGACAGAAATTGAGAGGCAAGTTCAAGAAATGCTAGATGCGGGTTTGATCCGTTCGAGCACCAGTCCATTTTCTTCGTCGGTGCTTTTGGTAAAAAAAAAAGACGGGAGTTGGCGTTTTTGCACTGACTATCGCGCCCTCAATACCGCCACCATTAAAGACCACTTTCCAATTCTCATAGTGGATGACACGCTCGACGAACTCTACGGTGCTTCTTATTTTACCAAGTTGGACTTGCAAGCCGAATATCACCAGGTAAGAGTTAATCCTTCAGACATTTCCAAAACGGCATTCTGTACTCATAACGGACACTATGAATATATGGTTATGCCGTTTGGCTTGTGTAACGCTCCCTCCACATTTCAAGCCATTATGAACACTATATTTCGCCCTCATCTCAAAAAATTTATATTAGTTTTCTTTGATGACATATTGGTATATAGTCCCTCTTGGGACAAGCATTTGGCACATGTAAAGCAAGCTTTGGAGATACTACGGCGGCACCAATTCTTTGCAAAACTTAGCAAATGTGCCTTTGGGCAACAAGAGCTGGAGTACTTAGGGCATGTTGTCACCCATCAAGGAGTCAAGGTGGATGAAAGTAAAATTGCAGCCATGGTGGCATGGCCACAACTGACTAATATTTCGGAATTACGTGGTTTTCTAGGTCTTACAGGTTATTACAGGAAGTTCGTCTAAAACTATGGTCTCATAGCTCGGCCACTCACTAACCTTCTCAAGAAGGGTCAATTCAGATGGAGTGAAGAACCCGAGGCAGCATTCGTCGCTCTTAAGCACGCAATGACTACCACACCCACGCTGGCAATGCCAAATTTTAACGACTCCTTTACTATTGAGACAGACACTTCCGGGGATGGTATTAGGGCGGTGTTAACTCAACAAGGCAAACCCGTGGCATTCATGAGTCGTGCCCTGGGGGTGACCAAAAAATCATGGTCCACTTATGCCAAGGAAATGTTGGCCATCATAGAGGCAATACGTATATGGCAGCCTTATTTATTGGGTCAGAAGTTTTTTATCCAAACAGATCAAAGAAGCCTTAAATACTTCTTGGAGCAACGATTGGCAACACCGGAACAACAAAAATGGGTGGCCAAGCTTTTGGGATATGACTACGAGATCATATACAAGCCGAGTCGTGAAAATTCAGTAGCTGATGCCTTATCACGTAAGCCAGGTAACCCGACTCTCCATCATATTTTTATTTCGTAGGTTGGCTTTTGGGAAGAAATTAAGAATGCAGCAAAGGGTGATCCCTATATCCAATCCATGGGGCAAGTGGCTGAAAACCAACCTAAGGGCCCATTTGCATGGCGCAGCGGCCTACTCCTTTACAAGGGACGCGTGGTCATACCTTCCAATCCGTCACTTCGGGCCAAGATACTCCATGAGATGCACGATACTAAAGTGGGAGGTCATTCAGGTGTACTATGAACTCTTAAGAAGGTGGGACAACAATTCTATTGGCCTGCAATGCATAAGTCAGTACAAGAATATGTGAAGGGATGTAAAGTGTGCCAAAAGACCAAGACAGAAACATTGGCACCTGCAAGTTTCCTTCAACCATTACCAATTCCACTTCAGGTTTGGGATGATATAACTTTAGATTTCATTGAAGGGCTACCCACTTCTCAAAGCAAGGATACTATCTTAGTTGTGGTGGATAGGTTAAGTAAGTCAGCCCACTTTCTTACATTGACCCATCCATTTACGGCAAAAACTATGGCAAAGAAGTTTGTGGACGGAGTCATCAAGCTCCATGGGATGCCCAAGTCCATTGTGAGTGATCGAGACCCAATATTCATTAGCAAATTTTGGCAAGAGTTCTTCAAGATGTCGGGGACCAAGCTGCAGCTCAATTCAGCATACCACCCTCAGATCGATGGACAAACGGAGGTGGTCAACTGCTGCATTGAATAGTATCTTCGATGTTTTGTTCATCAATGGCCACGCAAATGGAGTTGTTTCTTACCTTGGGTGGAGTATTGGTACAACACGACGTACCATATATCCACTGGAATGACTCCCTTTCAGGACTATACGGCAAACCTCCACCTTCCATTCCTTCGTATAAAGATGGACTCTCATTGGTGCACGAAGTTGATCAGCATCTATTGAATCGAGACGAGCTGCTGCAACAACTAAAGGCAAACTTGGAGCGGTCAATTAATCGGATAAAACAAATGGCAGACCAAAAGTGCAGGGATATTTCATTCAATGTCGGCGATATGGTTCTTTTGAAGCTCCAACCTTATCGCCAACAGACAATCTTCAAACGAGTTCAGCAGAAATTAGCTAACCGCTTCTATGGTCCTTATCAAATACTAGAGAAGTTAGGACCCGTAGCTTACAAGTTGCAATTACCAGCATGGGCACGCATTCACCCAGTTTTTCATGTATCACTACTTAAGCGGTATGAGAATCAAGGGGAACGAATGAGCGCGGTATCTACAGAATTACCACCCTTCACTAATGAAGGGGTTATCATTTTGGAGCCTCTAGCTATTCTAGACACTCGTTGGGTTAAGTACGGAGCTAAACTTGTGGAGGAAAGCTTAGTGCAATGGAAACTATTACCGCAGGAGGAGGCCACCTAGGAGCCAACTCAAATGCTGCAAGATAGATTTCCAACCATGGATCTTGGGGACAAGGATCCACTTCAAGAGGGGAGGATTGATAGGCCAGGTAGATCAGACAAGGGTCTAATACCAAACCCCAAGTATCATGGGTAGTGGGTGGACACAAAGTGGATGTTGCATGGCTTAGAAGAAACTGTCAAAGGGATCCACGTATTCCATGAATTGTCAAAGGGGTAGCAACTACCCACGTATTGCATGCACGACTGCCCATTTAACTAGCCATTAGAGGTAGTTTAGGAGTTGTATTTTTATTGTTTACTTAGTCAATTCCAGTAGCGCAAGTTTCAGTCTTGTACTCATGGTTTCACTATGTTATGCCTATTAAGGAACTAGACGATATCAATAAAAAGGGGAAGCAATTATTCAACTGTGGTTCATTCTCACCCAAAGAGAGTATTGTTCTTACTTACTTTAATTAACTATTAGCTTGCTTTGACTGGGCCCACTATCAACCAACTTGAGATGATCCTTATGGTTGTGTTCATCTTGACTATAGATTAGGATCTCATTAAAAAAAACCAGTAGAAACTTCCTCAAATAAGGTTTCAAAACTCAGTTCATGAGAGCTTGAAAGGTGGAGGGGGCGTGGGTCAAGCCAAATGGCATAACCAAAAATTCATAATGCCCCTCATGAGTCCTGAAAGCTGTTTTAGGAATTTCACCTTCCTTCATCTGAATCTGGTGGTAACCAGATTTAAGGTCTAGCTTAGAAAACACCATGGCACCCCCCAATTCATCTAACAACTCATCAATGATGGGGATAGGGAATTTATCAGGAATTGTCACCTTGTTTAGCGCCCGATAATCAACACAAAACCTCCATCCACCATCCTTTTTCTTGACTAAAATCACAAGACTAGAATAAGAGCTAGTACTAGGTCTAATTATACCAGCATGCATCATTTCACTCACTATTTTTTCAATCTCATTTTTCTGGTAATAAGGATACCTGTACGGCCTGATGTTAGCGATTTGAGCCCCTTCCTTGAGATAGATGGCATGATCTTGATCTCTCCTAGGAGGTAGCCCAAAATGTCAACAAATTCATCCAAAACAACCTCCACTACTATGGACAGAAGCTTCTGCACTCTCCATTCATCCTGCAGCTGTTGGTATTCAATATAATACCCTTCACCTGCATCTTGTACAGCCTTGAGCATGGTTTTCCAAGATGCGTGTGCCCTACAAAGTGAAGGATCCCCTTTGAGAGTCATCTTGATGCCCCCCCTCTCCCATTTAAGCGTCAAATTTTTGAAATTAGCTTCAATATTTCCTAACCTAGCAAGCCAATCCATTCCTAATACCACCTCTACTCCTCCCAAATCAAATAGGAAGAAGTCCTGCACAATTTCCATGCCCTACACCTCAAGGATCACTTCTCTACATAGTCCCCTACTCCTCACATTTTCACCATTTCCTACCTCCACTGTATATTCAGGGGTGTTCCCCACTGGCAGCTTTAACTCCTTTACTAATTTTCTAGAAATAAAGTTGCTGGGTGCTTCACAATCAACCAACACCAGCACTTGTTTCCCTGCAATTCTACCCCACACCTTTAATGACTGATTGGAGGTCAACCCCATTATGCTGTTCAAGGATAGCTGAAGAGTTTTATCCTCCATTTCCTCCACTGCTCCTTCTTCTTTTTCCTTACTTTCTCCCTCCTCTTCCTCCAAGTCCTCCATTATGAAAATTTGATAGTGCTTAAATTTGCACACATGCTCAAGCCCCCATTTTTCTCCACACTTAAAACATAATCCCTTTCTGCTACTTTCTTGCAATTCAACTTGAGAAAGTCTTTTGCCTCCATTGCTTCGGTTCTCTCCTCCTTGCCCATCTAGAGGTTTGGGTTCCAATGGGCCTTTACCCACACAAGTGGGCCTTTGTGTGGTAGGGTGACTCCTTCCAACCTCCCCCACCAAATTGGGCTTGAATGTTGAAGGCCCCTTTCCATACGACCCACCCCTGTCGTTAGGAACCATTCCTCCCTTCCTCAGTGCCCTGTTCTTCTCCTCCAACAGCAAGGCTGTGTCCATCAATTCTGACATGGTCTTAAAGTTCTACAGCTTGAGTTCAGCTTGCAACTCCTCCCTTAATCCATTCAGAAAAATCCCCATCATTATCACCTTGTCCGCATTTTTCAGAGAAGCAGAAATCATCTCGAATTTCTCCCGATACTCCATAACCGACCCCGCTTGTTTCATACTCAACAATGACCAAAAAGGGTTCTGAACCAATCCCTGTTGAAATCGCCAAGAGTACCTCCTTGAACTGTTCCCAACTCGGAGAAGGAGTCTGTTCTTCCCACCACTGGTACTAACTCAATGCTATGTTTTCTAGAGCCACCAACACCGCGTCCAACTTCTCCGAGTCCTCCACATTATTTAGCTTGAAATACCGCTCAACTCGGTTAACCCAACCATAGGCATTGTCTCGTGAGAAAATTTGCACCTCCAACTTCCTCCCGCCATTATTCCGCCATGAAGGATGGGTTCCTCTCGAAGAACTGCCTCTTCGTTCACAATCTCTAGATTGTGATTCTGAAAGTTGAATCGAACCCACTCAACTACTGCGCTACTCGCCTTCACTATCCTCCTCATTGTGGCGGTTGGGTGAGTGCCGACATTGAGATCATCCCCGGGTGTAATCTCGGTTGCTCCCTTTTAGCAGTCGCTTGATGTCGTTCAACTGCGACAAACTTTCATTCCTCTATTCTTGCACACTCTTCTCCATATTCTGCACTCTCAACTCTATTGTAGCTCGCGTGGTCACCATCCACAGCTCCCAGAATCGGGATCTCTCTGATACCAGTTGATGTGTACCAGATAAATAAGGACAGAAAAGGGATAGAAACTTTGATATATTGATAAATCTCTAGTTAATATCAAGTTGATATCGATACTAGGAATGCTATAATCAACTTCTAGGAATGCAAAGAAAATAGAAGAAATGGTGAGCAATTAGAGAGTGCTCAATTCTCTCCCAAGCCTAAGCCAAAATCCAGCCTGCCTTCCCTCTAGCCAAATCCCCACAGATATACCTACCCTCTAACCGAATCACATGGAATCACCCTTCCCTCCACTACCATTGCCACATCATCAGTTAGTTACAAGCATTGTGGTTCCCTTTTTCCTCACCCTCTCGGCCCACACCCATCCTATTTTGGGCTTTCTTTCTCAAATAGACCTTAGTGATTTTTGGAGGAACTCTATCATAATGAAGTCAAGAATTAAAATTATTCTAGAGAAAGCATTGCATAGTTAATTTTACTTCATTGTAAGGGCTCTCATTCTGCCAAATTTATTGTAAGGGTACCATTATTGTTTCTGACATTCACTTTAGAATAAATACATAAAGGGGGCTGCCACAATACGCACACTTTTCAATTCAAATCACTAATCACCTTTCCTATCATGAACTTTAACAGATCAAAACAGATAAGGCCAAGCTAACAATAGCAGAGCTGAAAAAGCATTCAAATTAACTCAAACAATTCATCTTAACATCCAGAAGACATCACTACATTTTAGAGAATTCATAAACCAAATGCATCATGGTTTCTCCATAATGAATTAAGAGAAGACTAAAAGTAACGGGTGTTTGATGTACTAATCCAATATTGAATAACAATTCACCTATACCTACTCAGCAAAGAGAATGCCGACAAAATACTAATTTCTAATACTTATGGCTTTCAGGAATGTATTGTAATGTCCTAATCAGATGGTTTAAGAGCAATGAAAGAATACACAGACTAAAAAGCGTATGAAGAATTAAAAAAACATTTCAAATTTCTAGGCTTGGCAATCTTACCCCAACTCATGGGTACCCAATCAACCCCACCGTGCGGGCGGGTGTGGGTGTGGGTGTGGGTTTTGGGTCAATCTGCCCCGCACCCCTCATTTAAATAAACATTATGTTTACCTTAGCTACTAATAAAATCAATAATATTAACTTAACTTCACTAATTTAACACTTATCATGAACACATTTTTTAGATTATATGAGATAGCAGATTAATTTTAAAATTGTGATTAACTATGTATAAATTTAATTAAAATATCAATGAATGTGGGGTGGCGTTGGGTTGAGCAACAACCCGCTCCATTGCCGAGGCTACAAATTTCCATATTCCAGGACAATGAGAAAAAGATAGCGCTCTCACATATACACGTGATGTAATGTGTGTGTGTGTGTCTTAGTCTGTGTGCATGCTATTTTCTTAATTCTTATATAACGCACAGGTCGAGGGAAACAATTAAAGAGCTAGTTATTACATGTGCAGCGGGAAAGAATTAGACCATCTAAGCATGAAGACCAAATTGACAACACCCCCCCCCTAAAAAAATATATAACAGAATGAAGGGTACATTTCTGTTTAGCAACAAACAAATTTCTATTTCAACCTTGAAGAAAAACTCCAAAATGGCTATCAATAAATAAATTGGAGATCAAATTTCAAAAATGGCAAAGTTAAAATAAAATTAGACCAGAATACTTAAAAGAGTTATCACACTTACCGAACCCTTCCTTGTTCCTCCTGATGAAACCCAACAGATTCTTATCATTGGGTAGATTTTCATCGCTGAAATAATACTCCACCTGCAAAACCAATACAAACAATTCCGTAAGTTATGTAAGCAGAGAAAATATCCAGACAGAAAAACCTAGTAATGTGAAACATAAGATTTCTATGTTTTTAAGTAAACATATCATATTATAGTTTTCAAAAAGCTGCAAATGATACAAAAACCTATAAGACAGAATCAGAGAACGCCAATTACACAGAAACAGAACCAATTGGTTGAAAATAGTTGAAAGGGAGAAGAGGTGTAGGTTGCCTGTTTAATGATCTTGAGCTTGAGATCATCCAAGGAGACACCAGTCTCAGCCGCGTGATCGTGGTCGTGGACCTGCTCCTCTTCATGATGGTCGTGCTCATGGTCATGGCCATGCTCGTGGTCGTGATCGTGATCGTGATCGTGATCGTGTTCTTCGTCTGAGAGCAGATCATGAAATTCAGACTCGGCGACATCGTCCGGGCCAACAGCGGGATCGGGACCAACTTGCAGAGGAGGCGAGGCGGAGGCGGTGGCGGCGGAAGGGAAACCCTCTTCGCCGCCTTCCATTGAGGAGAGGAGAGAAAGGGAAATTGGAAGAAATTTCCCCCGCCCGTCGTTTTCTTTCTCTCTCTCTCTGGTATTTTGATTTATCAGATCACATCCTTTTATAGCGAAAGACAATTGACATTTCGCTTCGGTCACCACCATGACGTTGAAATCAACCCATTTTTCATTTCTTTTATTTTTCACCTCACTTATTTATTTTAATACATGTATCTATTTTTTTAAAAGAAAAATTATGCATTTTCATTTCAACTCACATTTGAAAAACTTATTTTTTTTATAATATTACATAAAGTTAAATAGAGCGAATAGGATAAAATAAGAAAATAGATAAAGCATATCATAAGTTTTATGATTTGTGGTTATTTGCTTAATTTTTATAAATAATAAATGATGAGATGACATATATGTGTTTAATTGCAAAATTACTTGGAAGTTAATAAAATAAAAATTATTATTTTAAAACTTTGATGCTAATTGCTAAAATATGAAGATATAAAATTGCAAGAGAGTTTAGTCTCTCCGGTTCCTTTTTTTTTTCGTGAGATGACAATTTTTTTTTGGAACTGATTATGAGATCACAATTAATGGAGATGAATTCTATTTAATATCATCCTTTTATTAGTAGTAGAGATTAATTCTATTTAACCGTTGGAATATTAAAAAATTTTCCTTAACATTTAGGTAGGAATCAATTGTAAAAGCTATATCATAAAGTAATATTATCACGAAAGATACTTGATTTGTACAACTGACTCTGTCCAGCACCTTCATGCGAAAGCAAAATTCAAGCCACTTTCATCTCACTGCAGAGAATCAATTCCACAAATGACAATATTTGAGAAGCACATCAACTACCACATTCCATGTATCACACATATTATTTAGGGAGATATTCATTTAGAAGTTTTGATTCGATCGTTGTGTGAAACCCTTAAAGCGGGTATAGCTTGGACATTGGAGATGCACTTAAGCATCAAACTCCTTTTAGACTTTTTAGTCGCATTGTTTATAAACGAAGACAATCTTCTTCTAAAGTTGGTGTCTTTACCCGGGAAGTATGAATAACACAACAACGACATACACATTTCTCATAGCATATACTACAAACTAAAGGCCAGTTCACATACAAAACAACGGATTTGGACAATGTGACTTTACCCACACCCCCAATCCAACATAACCTATTAGGCATAGTAATAGTATTGGCTAAATAAACCAAAACCAAATGAAACCCTTTAAACCAGAACCCAAACTAAACCCAAAATCACAAGCCCAAACCTTACTAAGCCCAACCCACCAAGCCCGTTGGACCCAGAAAACCAGACCCTCACATCATCTACCACAGGCCCACATAGAGAGCTCATATCATCATTTCTGGTATTGTAGTACACACTATAGAATGCAATTCTAGTCCTCTCGGCCTTGGCAGTGAAATTGAGGTTAGCAAATTGGAAGGTAGAATTGGAATTTGGTGTGTAATGAATGTTTTGAGCCTGGTCACCTGCAAAGGCCATGACAGCAAGAGGTTCCTTGCATTTGTCATCGGCATGACCTAAAGAGAAGGTCAAGCTGTATAGCTTGTCAGGTTTGGTCTCAACCATTTGGGATATGATGCCTTCTTTTCCTGAGAGCAACTCAATGGCTCTCCTGCCTTGTGGAACAGCATAATGATCAGAATCAATGTAGCGGATGGCTCGGTTGGATTCAACTATCCAACCAGGCAGTGAGGAAGTTTCTTCGTCTAGGTTGGTGGGAAGCAGGACACCCAATGAAGTATTCCTAAACATCCATGGACCTTCTTCAAAGTCCCCATTGATTACTGCGTTATCTGCAGAATTCAACACAGCCAAGATTATTAATACCATTCAGCAAATGTATCTTTAGTTAAGCTTGGTTAAGCACAGTGTAGTTTGTAGTGGTCTTGAGATTAAAGTGGTGCCTTACAAAACATGTAGCTCCTCTTAAAAGTTTTTCTTACTAGCTATTAGAATGGAAAGCGATTGTTACTTGGTGGAGGACATAGAAAACTGTACAAAGGACATAATATTGTCATCGCTCAACAATATGTCAAATCAGTAACTACTTTGAAAGAAGGATGTTTTCAGAAACAACCACAACTTAAAATAGTTCTATGTATACTATATTCGCCAAAAAAAGACACTGTCTATTCCTTTTTATTATTATTATTATTATTATTATTATTATTATTATCACTCCTCTTTAATTATTTTTATTTTTATTTATTTAAAATATTTTTTATTAATTAGTGAATGTGTTAGATTTAACTATCTATTTAATAAAGAGTATTTTTTTAAAAATAAATCAGTTGAAGAAGAGTGAAAATAAACAATTAAGAATGACAATAGAAATCTCTAGAAAAAGGAAACATAAAACTTTTTGCTTCGAAATCATTTAAAATCGTGCAACTTGTATAGAAAAACATTCTTATATTGTTAAAGATTTTTTATATTGTTATACAAAATTCATATGTTAGGCGGCTAGGCTCTTTCAGCCTCAGGCTTTCTTTATAGTTTTTTTGGTAAAATAAAAATTTTAATCCCTATACTTTATATTTATTTTTAATTTACTCTTTATATTTTTTTCTTTTCAAATTAATCTTTATACTTACAAATATTTTTAAAATAATTCCTACTATCAATTCATGTTATAATATCATTAATTTAATCCATACTAGATATTTTACAAATATATATATATATATATAAAAGAATATATACTGAACAAAAGAGAATCCACAAGACTGAAAATGCAGGAACATATAACTAGAATACATAAGTATAAAAGAATATTTAAAAGAATACTTCCTGAACAAATGAACAATTATTAAATTAATCAACTGATAATATTATAATATCGTTATAATAAAAGTTAATAATAAAGATTATTTTTAAAAAATTAAAAAAATATAAGAACCAATTTGAAAAAAAAAATCTATAAAAATTAAATTGAAAATAAATGAAAAATATATGGACTAAAACTTCAATTTAACCAAATTTTTTTATAAATTATTTGAAAGAAGAACAGCATATGTAGGGTGCATTAAATCAACTTATAGACAAACTCACCTCTTTTCTCAGCAAAATATAAATGTTATTATCAAAAAATAATATGCAATCTTTTTTTGTTGGTCTACGATAGTAATGTGCAATTATAAACTACATAGTATGTTCAGAAGAATGGGCTTTCACTTGATACCTTTGAGCTTGTCTGGAGTGAAAAGCTTCTTGATGGCAATGTTGTCAATGATGGGCCCACAAGTAGGGTCATCCTCCATACCGGGGTTCTTAAACACCAACCTAAAAGTGTCCTCCTCCGCATTGAAAGAAACCGCGTATGGGTTCCACCCCTGCACGTTGTACAGGGTCTGCAGGTCTATGGTCTGTGATGCAGGTGGCACTGACACGTTCAGCGACTCCAACTGGGCGCACGTGCGAGCCGCACAAAACGTGACCGAGTAAATGGAACCCTTCTCCACAGGTATCTCTTGGCTGATCTCTGCGTCGTTGCCCAGCCTCACTGCGTGTCTACCTTGCGGTACGATGAGGATCATCCCACCTTGTTTTTCCCCTGACTCCACCACCTCAACGGTGCCGTTTGATTTCCAGCTGGGGACTTCAGTGGGGCCCTCTACTATGGCTTCACTAGGGAACCCGTTTGATGGGGTTGCCTCAAAATCTCCATTCGCCACGAGCCCTGCATTTTGATTTTATCAATTTCAATACTTTTGTACATAAAATATGTGTTTAGCACAGTACTGGTGAAAGTAGATAAAATCAAGTACCAAAGGACTATTCTATGTTGTAACACTTGAATAGATTGTAGAAAGCATTATCCTAGCTATCACTCTATCACCTTGTTTATTGTTTACATACAAAAGTAACAGCCCCATTTTCTTTTCCATGTTTAAAGAAAGAAAAACAAAATGATGTCTGTTGTCTTTGAATATAAACAAGGTGAGAGTGAGAGCTTTCATTAACTCAAGTGCTGAATGGAGTCATATTCCGATTGTAACTAGCAATGGCCATACCAATTGACCATTTTATATAATTGATGAAGATCCAGTCCAAAGTGGACTGCTAGGAAAGTTCATGATGTAAATGAAATCCTTCATCCGGCTCATTAAATATCACAAACAGGTATATCATGTTTAATTTGACATATTTATTATGCTTATATCTTACTTTCAAGTTGGAGGAAAGAACTCTTTAGTAACTGTAATAGTCAATTTGATATCTTCTTAAAATTAGAAACCACAAATTGAGAAGAAAAACGCTAGAAAATCAAATTTTTGACAAAATTGTTACAACAGAATAACGTGATATCTTTATTGACTCCTAAATGAATGAGTGATCCCTATTATTTCATTCTATATAACAATCATTCATGTATTCTGTCAAATATTCTGACTGTGTAACATTACTCAATTGAGGAATGATTTTTTTTTTTTTAAATAATATGATTTTATCTAAAATTTTAAAATTCTTCAAAAAGAGATGTCAAACTAATCCCATAAATAAGGACTTTTCACTAGCTAGGGACTTTAATATTCCATGAGGAGGGACAATTATGAATTATGTAAGTCTTATTATAGACTATAACTATTTTTTCTTTTGATAAGATAAAAGTATTAAGGATATGAGAGGTTACACCATTCTAAAATTTTGGCATGTTAAAGGCCTTAACGGTAGCTTACTGTGGTATTTATAAATTACCTATAATAATAATTTGCTAATAACAAGAATCAAGCCAAGGCCTCATAAGGAAGCACCTTAATCCTTAGCAACTATACCAATCCTATCGCCCACTAATCAACTCTTAAATCTTTTTTAAATTTCCAAAATGAGGAACTATCATATACTAACGATAGATTTAGAGAAAAGTAAGTGAAAAGGACAATACGCAATGATATAGTATATACATTTTTTTAAAAGACATTTTTTAAACATAGTTTAGAAATTTTTTTCCCTTTGTATACAACTTTTACTTTCTAAAACATGGCATAGTTAACAAAAGTATATACATATTTTATTGATAAAATAAGTCTTTTGGTCTCTTATATTTCTTTTTTTCTTTTTTAATTTGGATCCCTATTTTTTATTTTTTTTAATTTGGTTCATTATATTGCAAATTATCTACCAACATAGTCCTCCCATCACTATTGTGTCATCTTCTTAAGTGATGATGTATCTCTCACCAATTGTGCTACATCATCACCACACCAATGATACATAATTACTGTTAATGACACATTATCACTTCGGTTAAAATTTGTAACAAAAATGTGATAGAAGATCATATTAATAGACAATTTATAAAATGAAAACAAATTAAAAAATAAATAAAAGATAAAGGATTAAATTTTAAAAAAATAAAAATAAGGAACTAAAATACTTAGTTTGCCTATTTTATTTAAGTAAAAAAAGTTGCCCTTGTCCAATGTTGGGTAAGGGCGAAGAACATACAAATAGATTAATGAGATTCAATCTAACTATTACTCTTCGTCTTAATTTTCTTTCTCTCATCCACTATCCTCTCTACCAGTCCCATCAAAGGGTCACCTAGTGGGGCTGCTCAGCCAGGCCCACACAATGGGCCTAGGCCTTACTAATAAATAAATAAATAAATGTTGCCCTTGTTAATTAGATTTGGACTTCAATACAAGTGACAAATGGTCAAGTGAAAATTATATAAATCCTCAATATCCAAAATAATTACTCCATAGCATGAGTGTTTTATGAAAACGGCAGCCCACAAAAGAGAGGCAAGAAGCATGTATATCATTTATTTTAAGATGAAAATTGCCAATAATAAAGTAATTGTGATGAGTGCGGGGCCACATTTCGTTCTCAAGGTATTTTCAACAGGTAAGAAGGCCAGCGTAATCAATGTCAAGGTGTTGTCCACAAGCACATGCCCCAACCCACAGGCAATTCCAACCAAATGTAATGGTAATCAACATTTATGTTGAACAAAAAAGTAGCAAATATCTGCATTGTTTTATTGTAATTGCACCTTACCTACACCATTCTTTCGAGTTTATATCTGACCCCTTCCATGTATTTATGTCTTTCACAACAATAACAACTGCTAAGCTAGAAACCAAGAGTAGTGCTAGGCTGCTAGTGCAATTTGCATAAACTTATCCAAGATTGGGCCTCAAGAATGGGAAAGCCCACGTTGGAACAATAAATTAAAGAACAAAATAAGCTACCCTTCGAAAAAGTCTCAATAAATGCCAACTTGCTAAGCAGCTTAGATGTACACAATGACACATTGACACAACAAGTAGTAGTAATAAAAAAGGGAACAAAATAAGCTACCATTCAAAAAGACCTCTCAATGTACATGACAACTAGCCAAGGCAAGCAGCATGGGGAAGATTGGAAGGAAGATTTTCCCAATGGCAAAAACGACAAAAAGATAATGTTGACGGGGAACAAACTGAGGTGTGGTCCAGTTCAACATGAACCACAAGCCACGTTGAGCGCGTGGGTCCTAACCCTTGCCACCACTCCACTCCCAGTCCTTTCACTTTGACTGAGGGAGAACGCGAAAAGTACTTTTTCTTAGTGTGCTTTTTTATTATTTAACGGAGCATGGCTTGGGCATGGGAATAGACGACGATAGTGACCTAAACGACAACAATAATACTAATAGTAAAAGTATTTGGGGGGTGCTTGCGTCCTTTACGGAAAGGTCCTTGCACTTTTGTCAACATATTGGTGGATAAAAGCATGTGTTGAGTGGCGGGAACACTGTGTCAATAAGGTCATTTCGCATCCCTAGGATAACAAGAATCACAAAGATCTTTTGCTTGGGACCCATATGCTTACTTTCCCCTCCCTTCCGTTCGCTTCTTTGATGTATCTCTATTCTCTAGGTTGGTTATGATTTTCTTCTCCTACTATGGGCATCCTATTATAAACCACTAAGTATGTTGACTCTACATTTTTTTTGGGGCAGAATTTTTGGCATTTCCTTTTTAGTTCTACATTGCTGGGTTTTTAGTTTTATAGCATGACATCCATAATTTCAGGATGGCGATGTTTTGCTGTGAACTTTAGATCTATAAATATAAATAAATAAATATTATATACATTCAAATCTTGTACCGAAAAAAAATCTTGTAATTTTAAGAAGCTTACTTACACAATTTTATTTTAGTTAAAATAATCTGTTCATTTAATTATTTTCATTAAACTCGTATAACCAATTTTACAATGCTAATTTCTTTTGGGAAAAATATATAAAACTGCTTTAATGCTTTTAACTAATCTTAAGAATTATGCATATAATATTATTTTTAAAATGCCTAAATCAGAAGCTTTATTTAAAGAGTAGCAACTGAAAAATAGCTATATAAAAGATTAAAGCGTTTTATTAAAATTTCATATGTTTATATTTGAAAATTATTTTTCTTTTCAACTATTTGTGCTTTACAGATTAGAAGTATATGAGGCATTCACGTTCAAAACACTTGCAAGTTACAACTAGGGGCTAGGGCCACTTTCTATTGATTTTTTTAGCCTTATAGTTTTTCTTTTTTGGTACAATTTTAACTTCATTCCTGATACTAAGGAGTATGGAGAAAGAAGAAATAGAGGATGTCCCTTCACCCAAATGAAAAAATTAAATTAAAATATGGAGTCGGTGGAAAACGAAACAACACCATGGGGTGGTTAGAAAAGCAAGAATCACTGAGAAAAACACTCATAGCAAAGACTAAAGAGGGAAGGTGGGGGCTCCTGGGTTGAAAGGGTTGAAATTCTTGACCAGAGTCGTCCAAATGGAAAACGATAGAGTTCAGTTCACTTCATGTAGAAAGTAGAACACCTTAAACTAAGTCAAACAGCGTAACTGCATTTACTTGCAAACAAGTTAAACAAAACCATTATGACCAAGCTGAAGCCTCACAAAATCTAGAGGAGCATATTCCTCACTCCTCTATGCCCAAGCCAATCACAAGAGGGAACTATTCTACGTTTCAACCCAACAGATCACTCCCTTCTTTCTATAATTGGTATATCCATAATGTTTTTCAGTATTATCGCAGCCCCAGCACTTAAAAATAGTAGCAGAATCAGCTGGTAAAAACAAGACCCAGAATTTGCCCCACCCACACCCAGGAAGCCAAATTCAACACATTCTAACAAAACATTTTAGAGCTATAAATTACTAGCATATCATCTTCGTAACATAGTACTACACCACACTCTGGGAAGGTTAAAAACCCACTTCAATCATAGAATAGTACACAAATTGAAGCACATATACCAAGTAACAAATGCAAAACCAGCACTTGTATATCAGATCTCAGCAGACAACAAGAGGAAAACTTGAAAACAGTAGCCAAATTCTATGTACAGTTTGATGTAAAGCAAAGAAAGCAGAGGTAGAAAGAGTAAAGATTGAAGAGAGAGGGACATTACCATCTTCTGCCATGGCAGTGAGGGCCAAATGGGGTAGGACTAGAAGCATGAACATGGAGATCCATTTCATTCTTGTGGAGCTCCGAGCCATCTGCACGCCCAAAATACTCTCTCTCTCTCTCTCTCTGCTTATCTGATACGCGTAGTGTACAATGTTATTGAGGAGCACACAGGCAAAGAGGGTAGGGGAGTGAGTGTCCTTTTTATCCAAGATTCTCAGCAGGACTATCGTCTTTTTGCTGTTAAGTTTAAGTTAAAAACCACTTTATTTAAATAAAGTTTGATTTGAAAATTATTTTATTATTTGTTTAATTAAAATATATTTAATTTTATTTAACTTATTTAAAAAATATCTTATATGTTATAAAAATATTATAATTATATACAGAATAATTTAATATTTTTTATATTAATATATAAATAAATATGATTTATATATTTTGATGTATATAAAATATTTTTAAAAAAATTTCTTGATATTTAAATAAAGATTTATTATAAAATTCTTCTGATCTATAGTGTGGACACAGATTTTCTTTTTTATAGAAAAGAGTGTTATTTAATATTTATTTAATTTATAAGCTTTTATTTTTTAATTTTTACGGGTTCTGAGACCCCGGTCTCATGGCGGGCCCGCCACCACCGCCGTATTACAGCATTTGACAGTGTTCACATAACCCGTGAGTTAATACAGTTGTTTTTGTTTTGATGATATAAAAAGTTTAAGCAATGGAGATATAATATTGTCTCATCATATTCCTTTTTAATTTTTGGTCAAAGTCTCATCCTATTCCTAAGTAAAGGCTGGTATACGTTCCAACCCAGTCTGGCTCGGCCTGTGAAGAACTGGGCCTTATGGGCTTTCTGGTCATACTTACGACTTAACCGTTTAGCTTTTTTTTATAGGATGAGATGATTGATTGTAAGAGAACATTGATTGATTGAAAGACCACGGCGGGTGCACAATAATTAGGGGTGATCACGGATTGGTTGGGTCGGGTTTGGGGTAAAAAAATTCAAACCAACTAAGTAAGGTCAGGTTGGGTCAGATTGTGAAAAAAAATTTTAAGTAACTCGAACCGAACCCACTCGATTAGAATCAGGTTGGTTCGGGTTGGGTAATCGGGTCGGTCGGGTTCGCGAGTTGGGTAATCAGGTTGGTCGGGTTGTGCACCTTAAGTGGTCGGATTAGACAAAACGACGTCGTTTTAATCGGGTCATCGGGTCATCGGGTCGGCTCTTTGGACCCGTCACCCGAACCAATTAGTGGACGGGTTGGTCGGGTTTTACCCGAATGGACCCGATTACCCGAACCAATTAAGTTGGATCAGGTCGGGTTGTCCGGGTTGTCTGGTCGGGTCGGGTCGGGTAAATGTGCACCCCTAGTACACATGTTATGTTTGAGTGTATCATATATTTTATATTTTATTTATAATAATAGATCTTTTTATAGGTTACCTTTTTTATAGATTATTTTTTTTGTTTTGTTTTTTTTTTCAGTCACCACCGCTACCACTTAGAGCTGTCAAAACGGATCGGGCCAATTCGGGCTGGGCCATTTTCGAGCTGGACCACATCAGACCATGTAAGTTTTGAGTTGACATTTTATTAGTCTAACCTGCCTCTTTTCAATGTAAACGGGTCGGGATGACCCATTTGGGCTAGCCCATTCGGGCTATTTTTAATTTCGGACTGGTATTTTACTAGCTCAGCCAGGCCATTTTGTCGGGCTATTCGGACCGGCTCATCGGGCTTAACCCATTTTGACGGCTCTAATACCACTAGTCACTGCCAACAACTGTTGACATAATTGTATAAATAAGATCAGTTAAAATTATATCAATTTTTATATATTTTCATAAATAACTGTGCATACTGAAAACTTTATATAATTTTTTTAACTGATAATGTTATCAGATTTTAACTGGTATAAAAAATATTATCAATGTTCAGCTGGTATTATTTATACAAGATAATATTTTAAAAAAATTATTGTTTTCCTAAAACTATAACTGTGTTTATTGAAAAATCTTATAAATTTTAACTGATAATATTTATACAGTTATACAACATAAAAAAAAATGGAGGTGGTCGATTTTTCTAAAACTATAACTGTGTTTGTTAAAAAATCTTATAAATTTTAAATGATAATATTTATAGTTATACAACTTTAAAAACAAATTGGAGGTGGTCGGTGGTGGCCGGTAAGCAACGCACAGTGACCTGCCAACCGACAACAGTGGTGGTGGTAGTATGTAAAAAAAATATAAAACAAAAAAAAACCTGAAAAAAAAGGAAACCTACTTAGCAGGTTTCCTGTAATTGATCTAAGTCATTGATTTTTTTTTATGAATAAATCAATGACTTAGATTTGGTAGTGTACCATACACCCTCTAAAAGATGGTGTATATTAGACACCACCGTAAAATCATAGGTTGTTTTTGCCAAGGGATTTGAGTGGACCCGAACTTTATCCGGATGTGTTAATGTGTAGTTGTTTAGTAATCCATGCGTATCTCACAGTAAAATAATAATAAATAAACAAATACTATTTTAGCAAGAAGGTGATAAAAATTTATTAGATTTATTAATTCTAAAATTTATGATATATCAAACATTTATATAAAAAAAAATAGGGTTACCTTAAAAATGTGCAGATGAGAAAGTCATTGTTGAAACTATTAAAAGCAATCTTGATGAGGGTGATATATTATTCTTATCCCACAGTAATCACTCACGCATCAGTATCAATGGGGCAAGTGTACGCACTAGAGTGGCTAGTAATAGGGGTCTCTCCCTATATATATAAAATAATTAAAATTGGGTAAATTCACCCAATATAACAAACTCATATACCAGACCCATAAAACAAAACTTACATATGAGTAGTGTTTTAACAATAATAAGTCCATTAACAATACTTGATCACAATTTGAGCTAAACAAAATGCTCTAATAATTTTGACATCCAATTAATCTGGGTTTTATAAAATTATAATATGATTTATGCTAGTCCATAAAAAATTCTAACATTTTTCCACTTTGATGGCATAAGTCATATTACATCACTTTAATAAGAAAATAATTCTCCAAATTAATCAAACAATATGTGGTCACAACATGATGTCAAAATCAAGTCAACACTCTCAACAACTGGTCCAAAATGAGACTACAAGCATCTCAACAATGCAGAAAATCATACTCGAAGGAGTACTGATATCATACATGCAAGATACTCATATCTCGGTGACCCATCAAAATGCAGTATATGAGTAATAAGAAAGCACATCCAAAATTACATGTCAATATGTGATTAAAGTACATTTCTCAACAAAAATGGCCTCAAGCATTTGCCTAATATGTTTTATGAGATTTAACAAACATTTCAGCACAACAATAAAATAATACTGAGTCAAAAATGTATCCACAATATGTCATATCATAAACAAATAAAACTGTGCAGATAATAATAATAACAATATTATATAACAACGATAATAATAACAATATAATCGTCTAAGGTCTCGAAACATAATAATAAAATGAGCTCACAACAATTACAAAACAAACTCTTATTAATCCAAAACATCAAAAAATCTCACTATACCCATACGGGTTACATGATTAACAAAAACTTTGACAACTAAACTTTTGGTTAGGGGATATGTAACCATAAGTTATGTAGAGATATACTCGACATGAGTTTGAAACTCCTGATCTTCTCTCTAACAAACATATACTTTGTGTCAAAAGCTTTGAGTGCTTAAAACTCTTATTGATTTGAGAGAAGCACACTATGACAGAGTTATCACAATAGATAGTAAGAGGCTTGGAAATACTCTCTACAACACAAAATTCAATAATCAAATTTTTCAATTGTATTGCTTGACGTGTAGCCTCATAACAAGCTATATACTCTGTCTCCATAGTGGAAGTAACTGTAAGTACCTGTTTAACACTCTTCTAAGAAACCGCTCTTCCAACCAACATAAAGATATATCATGATGTGGACTTCTGGTCATCTGGATAACCACCATAATCAGAATCAGAATAGTCAATCACCTTAAGGTGATCCAATCTCCTACAGGTAAGCATATATGCTTTAGTACCCTGTAGATACCTCTTAACTCGTTTTGCAGCATGTCAATGAGCCACACCAGGTTTGCTCAAGTATCTCCAAAGTACATTAACAACAAAAGTAATATCAGGATGTGTACAAACTTGAGCATATATAAGGCTGCCAATAGCGGAAACATATGAGACTTTCTCCATTTCAACAACATCTTTATCATTTTGAGGACACTGGGTATTAGAGAGTCTTTTACCCTTTTAAATGGGTGCAGTACAAGGATTACAAGATCTCATATTAAATCTATTCAGAATCCTTTCAATATAAGCTTTTCTGAGACAAGCTAAGAATACCATGAGATTTGTCATGGTGAATTTCAATGTCCAGTACAAAAGAAGCATCACCAAGGTCTTTCATATCAAAGTGCGCTGTCAATATCTGCTTAGTCTCATTCAAAAAAAAAAAAACATTATTACTAGCCAACAATATATCATCAACATATTAAACAAGAATGATGAATCTGCTCCCATTAAACTTCAGATAAATGCATTGATCAACAATATTTTCTTTAAAACCAAGAGAGCAAACAATATAATCAAATTTCAAATATCATTTCCTGGAAACCTATTTCAATCCATAAATGAATCTTCTTAATTTGCATAATATATAATATTTACCATCTTTAACAAAACTATCAGGTTGATTCATATACACATCCTCATACAAATCACCATTTAAGAAGATGGTCTTAACATTTATTTGATGAAACTCCAAATTAAAATGAACAACCAAGGTCATCACAACACATGAGAAAGTCTCCTTATAATCAATGTTTTCCCTCTGTTTATATCCCTTTGCAACAAGTCTAGCCTTATACCTCTCAATTTCACATCTAGCATCATGTTTGGTCTTAAACACTCATTTGCAACTAACAGTTTTACAACCAGTAGGTAACTCCACAAATTCCTAAACATTATTCTTTTTCATAGAAACCAACTCATCCTCCATAGCCACTAGTCATTGTGCACTATCAGGACTAACCATGACCTCTTGAAAGGAAATAGGATCATAATCCTTAATTGAGTTAAACTCTTGCTCTTGCAGGTGCACAACATAATCTCTGAATCTAGTAGACTCAGTGGATATAGGAACTCACTCAAATCTTCTTAGTGGAGTCACAACAACATCTGGAATCTGTATATTATTTTCGACTTGTTGAGGGATATCAACATTATCAACAGGATCAATAACATAATCATTATGAATCAAAGGAGATGACATTGTCCCTGAAAAGGAATCAATAGGAATAGGAACAACAATATGCTCCTCACTGAAATCAACAATATGCGGCTCCTAAGTTCCACTATGTTCTAAGTCCCCTTCAAAATAGACAGTCTGATCAGATTCAATAACTCTAGTAGCATGAGAAGGACAATAGAACCTAGAACCCCTTGAGCTAATACAATAGTCAATGAAGAAACCACTAATGATTTTGGGATCAAACTTCTTTAAAAATGTGGGTTATAAGGTCTCACCTCTATCCTACAACCCTAAACATGAAAATGCCTCAAGGTAGGTCGTTTTCCTGTCATAAGCTTATATAGAGTCTTCAACAAAAATTTACTTGGCACATGATTCAATATATAAGTAGCAATCTTCAGGGCATCTCCCCACAAGAATTCTAGAAGTGTAGAATGACTAAGCATACATCTCATCATGTTCATAAAAGTACGATTTTGCCTTTCTGCAATAGGAATAATGAGCCCACAAATATTTGTATAAATTAACTACAGTATTCCTTCATTCCTGGTAACATCACTTTTCCTGACATTATTCGCTTCATGAAAAATCTCCTTAATGATTTTGTCCATACTATACTTTATAATCATGAGACAAACTTTATTTGAATTATTCCACATTTCATATTTCACCCTAATCACAGCGGAAAATATATCTATAGGCTTCGGGGTCTATCCACAGCGAGAGCAACATCAATAACAGAGATGACCACAAATAAACTCATTGACTCAACTCAGTCCTCATAATTGGTCTCACACAACTTTGTCAAAATATCTATTTTCATAAGCAAAGTTGAATTAATATTTTAAAAGGAGATTTTTCTTGTCGAGTATTTCAATAAAGAAGATGAGCAATAACCACAATAGAGCTCTCTCATGCAATTGTAATCACGCCTAAGGGTCTTGAATTATAACACATGAGTAAACTCCCACTAACATCAAAATCATGTTCCTAAAGCTAGTATCGAGATAATACTGAAAACTCTAATAACATAAACTCAACGTCTTTAACAAATCATCAGGAATTATATTAATAAAGGCAATCCAATAGGGTAAACGCATCATCAACATAATCCTCAATGCCACAAAATAACAATATTTTATCAACAAAAAATGACACCTCAACATAATTGGTCTCGCGAAGGTGAGCTCATAATCATGCACAGTGTCCCAAAATAGCATCACTTAACAGATCATCAAGGATTACATTAATAAAGGCAAACCGATAAGGTAAGCGTATTATCAACATAATCATCAATGTCATACTAATAATATTTTATCAACAAAATAGCGCATCAACATAATTGGTCCCGTGAATACAAGTTCACAATTATGAAAGGTGCCTAAAAGCTCCACAACATTTTAAATAATAACTCTCAAAATAAAATTGCATAAAGAATAACAAGAAATAACAATATACAATATTTTATATAGCATTTTTTGCACAAAATAGCATTGAAAATTATTTCAGTGACTAAACAATATCAACTTTGAGAGTACGTAATATATATCATGCCCAGAAATATCACAATAATACACAAAATTTTCCAAAGGCAAAAGAGGAGAGTACCATATGTTTTTAACAATTTTAATCTTTAGAAATTTTAAAATAAAAATAAATAAAAATTCACTAAAAAATAAAAAATTGCATGTGGAGCACAACCCAAAAAATAGAATTAAAAAAGCAATTTTCTATGTGGCTCACGCGCCCCCACGCACCTAGGGCACGACTGGGCGTAGCGTGGGAGGAAGGTTCATCTTCCAAACCCGTTTCTCTGTAATCAGGTCGCGTTGAAATTCTCTCTTGATACTCAATAAAAATTGGGTATTTTTGTTTCATTAGATTCAGAAAACCATGATCTTCAAAACCCCTATAAAAATTTTCAAAACAATTGCAAAAATGTTCTGGGTTTTCTTAACAACAACGAAGAACACGCCGCGAGTTGTTTTCTAAAAAATTCCAGGTTATTTCTCAATCAAAAAACACGATATTGGTGTGGTTAGTTTCAGAAAAAAAAAGGATCTACAATAACCCTAAATAAATTTCTTGAGTTGATTTCCAAAAGAAAATAAATCATAAAATTTAAATGTTTTAGGGTTCCATAGATTTGAGTAAAACTCTTTGAAAATTCACAATATCATAATACAATATATATATATATATGTTTCCAAACTCAGAACAACTCAATCTACAAAAGCCCTAACTTTATTTTTGAAATTAATTTTAAAAAAATTAAATTAAACATCACATACATTAAGATTTTAGATTTCTTAAAATTTCAAACATCATAGGATTTCTTGATAAAAAATAGAATTGATAGTCATAATTAAAATTAAAAAACATTGGCTCTGATACCAATTGATAGAAATTTATTAAATCTATTAATCCTAAAATTATGACATATCAAACATTTATATAAAGAGTTTTCAGGGTTACCTTAAAAAGGCACCGATGAGAAAGTCATTGTTGAAACCCTTAAAGGCAATCTCGATGAGGAAGAGATACTATTCTTATCCCACAGTAGTCGCTCACGCGTCATTATCAATGGGTGCAACTGTACGCACTAGAGTGACTATGAATAGGAGTCCCTCCTTGTATAAATAAAATAACTAAAATGAGTTAAATCTACTCACTATGACAAACATATATACAAGACTCATAAAATAAAATACACATATGAGCAGTGCTTTAATAAAATTAGGCCCATTAACAATACTAATCACAATTTGGGTTAAACAAAATGCTCTAATAATTTATATATCCAATTAATCTGAGTTTTATAAAATTATAATATGATTTATACTAGTTCATAAAAAATTATAACAGACTAGTCACCTACAAATTGAATGCATTTATTTATTTTGTAATTAATCCTTTAGATTCTAATATTGCAACAAAGGATTTAGTCTCTTCTAGCTAGGGAAGGGAAGGTATACATAATTTTCCATGGTTTATTGTTTTAGCATTGTCATTTTCAAGTTTCAACTATACTAAGGTTGGATTTGTGTATATGCCTCTTGTTTCTAACCTCTGAAGCATGGGTAGTACAGGTATTGGTACGTACCCAATTTTTTTTTTTTTAGAACTTGGGTATGGCTTTGATACAATTGGGTGCAGTTCCACCAATTTTCTCCACCAAAATACGGTTGTTTTACGATTGTTTTAACAAAATGGGTATTTTATTTGAAGTCTTCACCCCTTAACCCATTTGACCAGACAACCACTCACTCTCCTCTCTGTTTCTACCTTGGTGCGGCGCTCTAAGGACCCGATGACTGCAGCTCCAACGACTGGCAATGTCGCGTCCTAAGCTTCGACGACCTCACATGCTAAGCTCTAGCACCAAACGACCACTCTCCTCTCTGCTTCTATCTCGAGCGGCGCTCCAAGGACCCAGCTCCAACGACCGGCGACCTCGCGTGCTAAGCTCTGGCGACCTGCAACGTGGGCTGGGCGTTTTCATATTTTATTATCTAAGATTTTAGTTTATTATATATATATATATATGACATACCTGTACCTTAATTTTTTGAAAATTTTCACACCTCGTATTCGTATTCGTACCAAATACCAGTACTATATCCGTACCCATGCAACATAGTTTCTAACTAAAGCTGACATGTCCCTTGAAGCTCTCCCAGTTGTTCTTGGGAGCCATGTGGTTGTGAAGTATTATTACTTACTAAATTGATTTTATTTTATTTTTCCCACGGGGGGTTTCATTGTTGGTGGTCTTGGTTCATTTTCTTATTCTATTGCTCTTTTTTCACCATCTCCTCCCCATTTACCAAAACATTAATTTGTTTTAAGTTTTGAAAATGTTCTATGCCTTCTCTTATACAACCCCTACGCTGATCTCTGTTTTTATAACTTCCCCCCCTCCCCCCCTTTAGCAGTGAATGGTCCCTTGAAATTGTTGTGGAGATTTCGAGTCTTCTATCTTCACCCTATAGTTGGGTTCCAGCTCCTTAAAGCGTGTATCTCGCGGTCTTACCTTCCATATTTGTTGTTTTCTTTAGTGGTGCATTGGAGAGAGGTTTCACTGCTGTTGAGTAACCTATTGTGGTTGAAAAGAATCAAAGATGAACACCTGTGGCAATAGAGAACCATTCATAAGGGCCAAGAGGTCGCATTATATTGAGTTTCTATCTCCCACCTTATTGTAATGCATGACAAATTTGAGTACAATTAGATGACTATAGATTAATTTGGGCCTGATTATTTGTGAATGAAAAGCATTGGAAATGAACGATTTGGAGGTATATAATCTGAGAGTTGCCGACTCTTTAAATTGTAATTACATGTTACTATGTTACTAATTATTCAGAATTAGGTTCTAAAACAGTAAACTTTATGCTTAACATATTAAGAATATTGGGCATGGAGCTGTAGGTATCATCATATTAATGCAACTCTATAAAGTTAATACAGACATTGCTACGCTGTTCCAGTGCCACTGCATGAAGTCAATAAATTTTGCAAGAAATGGATACAAGGAATCCCAAAACCCAATCATGAGATTACGGGTTTATGCGGAATCTATGCTTTCTTTTTTTAATGTTCTATTACTCAAATTTCTTCTTTCCGCTGTGTTTTGATGCTGTTGTTGTTTGTTTTGCTGACGCGCTAACATCAAAGATTCTTTTTCTGAACAAGAAAATTATTTCAAAAAGAAGAAAAAGGGAATAATGTACTTATCCTCGAAGAATTGGACACCTTAAAAAGGAACGGAGCTGTGGCCGCAATTACGCATTCACACCAGTGGCACAGGGTAGTATATCATGACTCATGAGGGGGGCATGCCCCCAAAATATTCTAAAAATGATTTTTACGTAACTTTTTAAATAAATGAAAACACTAACTTGGTTTTCCTTTTATAAAAAGCGTTTTTTGCTTGGTCCCCTCAAGAAAAATCTTATAGCTCCGTCATACAGACAAATTTCTAAGTGAAAGACTTCGAGACTCTAGCTCTACAAAAGTTCGAATCCTATGTTCCCTTTCTGTACAAGATCTTGAGTTCTAAGCCCCTTATTCTATTGGACTATTCCACTCTAACAATCAACGGAGTACATGTCCCAAAATAAAAATAAAAATCAACAGAGTAGGTTATGCTTAACAACTGCAAAGGTAATGACGTTGATGAAACTAGGCAGCAGGAATATCGTTTGTAACAAGTGAAATCAGTGCCAACTAGCAATGTCGAATCAGTCGGTTGATCATTATAGAGTATAGATTTCATAGACAAGTTAAATACAGTCTCCAACTCTACTAGGGCCTCAATGATACCAAGCCTGTCAAAAAAGGATCCAACCTTTTCCCCTATTTTGTCGGCTTGAACAGAAATGGATCGATGTCCAAAAAAAAATGGAATGATAACAAAATAGATAAATAAATAAATAAATGGATCATCTTCAAAACTAAGAGAATGTTTGGTTTATTTTTTGTTGATATATATTTAATAATATTTGCAAAAATACCATTTTATTTATTGTTTTCAACATTTTCTTCTCAAAAAAATAAAAAAAATAAAATAAAAACAATGTTGTACCTAAAAAACAACCATGTAAAATAATTATTAATAAAAATATATTAACTGAAAAAAAAAAAACATCACGTAAAGTTTGTCTGAGCAGCTTGGATTCTTGTATTGGTTGTTGAGTGTCCTTTATGACTATTATACTTCTTGGTCATGTTTGTGGTTTCGAAGGATATAGACAACCAACAAAGAAAAAAGCTATTTTTTTTCCCTTCATTTACAGTTCAGGGTTACCATACGCGCTCCCTAGGGCTCTTCAATTATCTTTAATGGGTTAGTATATGGATAATTGGGCATGCTTAAGTTTTAATTGGAGAATAAAAACTAAGTTTCTTTACAAGTGATTTCTCAAGTGGAAGGTAAGTGGTGATGTGACAGAGTTGAATAGAGTCATGGTATTTTGAAGAGGTCAATAGGGTTGGAATAGGCTTGGCAATCTCTCACCGCTTTATAAGTATCTAATTCATCCCAACTTGCCCTGGGTAAGTTTAAAACTTGTTCCATTATCAGGTAAGATGGTGTGGATTTTGGTCGATCAAACGCATCCCGCATTTATATGAATATTATGTTTAATTTTATTATTAAATTAAGTTAATTATATTAACTAATCTTCAATTATTTAATCTTTATCTTGAACTTATTTTTTAGTTTATATAAGATGAATGGTTAATTTTAAAATTATGATTATATATATATATATATATATATATATATATATATATATTTTTTGTATTGTGATCGTATAATGTCTAAATCAATTTATATGTGTATCTCAACTTACCTTCTTAGTCTGATTAAAAGTAGATCATTTATTCCAAAACTAAAAAATTCATAAAAATAAATACACAACGAAATCGAGTTGAATAAAAACTCACCTCTACCTATCCCATTATCAAACCTAGTTGGAACTTGGTTTTTTTCCCAATTTTTATTTGAGACCCTGCAGTAGAAGGAGGAAAAGCACGGTGATTCGTAGGAGCGATGGCATAAAATAAAATATGGATTCCATCCTGGCTATGCCCAGTATTAAATGTATTATTTTGATGACTTCAGTTATATATTAGCAAAATTTAATCTGCTGATAGTTGTTCAACTAATGTGGTGCTATTTTGCAAAAAATGTGTAGTCTCATCAAGTGAGTGTAATTTATTCAATAAAATCTTTTTATAATAAATAGGAACTTATTCTTTAAAAAAAAAATATTTGGGCTAAGTAAAGAGAATAGTCAGATATGAGAGACCCTACTTAGCTACATTAAAGTACAGCTACTACTAGCATGTTTATATTATACAGTTTATAAATTATGGTTTGATCTAACAGAATTTTTTTTTTAATTTTCATTCAAATCATAGTTTGGAATCTAATATTATACCAAAGTTCAAACACAATTCATCCATGATTTTATTAAATATGCCAGTTGTGTAAGAAATATAATTTATAGTACAAACAACAATATATGCAATACTAATCTCTACATGAACGTCAATATATATTTTAAAAGAATTGAATAGCACCACATTCTTTATATGCTTTCATTAATGAGGAATTCTTAAAATGTATATGAAGTAGAGTAATTCTTAATTAAATTTGATTTATACATATATTTACATTATTATTTGATATGTATAAAATAATAAAAATTATTATAAAATTATATTAATTTTTAATAATATTTTTTTATATATTAAATAATAATTTAAATATTTAAAAATAACATAATAGACCGTAACTATTATTAAACTGTACCTATTTAAAAATTGTTCCTATAGCAAGACATTTTCATTTCTTTGCATCATTCATCGTTGCCCACATTGGGCTATCTTTGTGTTCTTAAATAAGTTTTTTTTTATTTTACTTTTCAAATATTAACTATGATTAACTAAATAAGACTAACCATCCTTTTTCATTAACTTTTCACATTTCCTTTTTGTTTTTTGGCCTTCCATTTTTCCTCTCTGAAAAACCTTAAAAAAAATGAGAGAACGTCCTGTATTAAGACAGTGTACCGCCACCGGTTCAACTAGCACCACCCCTGTCTGACTTCTTTGTTCTATAACTTGACTTTTCCAAATTTTTTCCTTTTTCACTCTTCTCGATTCCAAGTGTTTGAACTTCTCACTGTTCCCAATATTCCATATAATAGGTTGTAAGCATCAACCACGTGCATAAGGAGTAACTAGATTTGAGAATGGTGTCATAGCTGTTGCTTTTCATGGTTTGGAAAAAAACGTTCAAGTGAAGTGGTGGACTGCAACAAAAGCAGCGTAGTCTCTAATTCATAGGATTGGACCCCGGCGGGCCACCTTCAAATTCAATAGCTTGGGAACACACACCTTTTTACTTTGGAGAAGAGGTGAAGATCGCCAACTACCAAGGCGGCGACGACGAGCGGGTCACCGGGCTAGAGATGGATGCCCCCACCGCCGATGATCTCACCCTGCTTCTTTCTCAGCCCTTGATTCCACCGTAGCTCACCTCCCCCTTCAACATCTTGCTAACGTGAATAGGTTGGAAGACAACAGGGTTCTTCAGAGAGAAAATAGGAAGGATTTAAAAATAAATTGCGAAAAGTTATTGGAAAGAATGGTTAATGTCTAACTACAAGTGCATATGAGAATTTCTCTTTATTAAGATCCACAACTGCTCATGTGTTGCATACAATGTAATCTATCTTCATTTTAAAAAAAAATCAATATTAAAGAAGTCCATATAATGTAATCTATCTTCATTAAAAAAAGATCACTATTAAAGACTTTTTTTTAGAGGTTGCCCAATTTCAATATGAGAATGAAATACAAAACTTTTAATTTTACTCATTCTTTGACTTTTAATTGTCTTTTTAGATTTTTTTATTTTATGTGTCATTTTAGAAAACTAATAAATTATTAATTATTTTTTAACTTTATTTTTGGTATTAATAAAATGATAATAATATTTTGAATATCTTAAGATAATTCAGTCGAATAAAATAACTTTTGCTTATAAACAATAATATTTAATAACTTTTTAAAAATTTTACAACAACATTAAATGATAAATAAAAATAAAAGGGGAGAATAATTGATGTTAGGGGAGTACCTACGTATACCATAAGGGAGCAGTCGCACCCTATAAGTGCAGAATTATTATATACTCTGGTTAAATCTACGGTAAAATATATATCAACTCTATAAAAGATAAACAATATCTGCACACCGAAAAAATTTGTCCTAGTTCTGCCCCTAGTTGACGCAGTTCCATCATGGCAGTTGAGCCTATTTTAATTGGCAACTGCACACATAGCACTTATCCTCACCTTAAACAGTCAAAAATACAATCATGATCTCACTCAATATTTTAATGATTAAACTCGTAGACATACTTTAACTCAATAATCCTAGCGCAAGATCCACAACATAAGTAGATAAGGAAAATATTTTGGGTATAATTTTTATATAAATATTATATTTATATCATATATTAATGTAAAAAAATATTAAATTAATTTGTATATAATTATAATATTTTTGTAGGATATAAAATAAATTTATAAATAAATTAAAAAAATTGAATGTATAAAAATTAGATGGAGAACGAAACTCAGTAGATAACTCACTAAGTGAATAAATTCGGCACAAAACACTTATTTGGTATGATGACATGCAAAACCTCAAGATTCCCTAAAATATTAACCATGCATGGTATATGATAATTAAACTGCCCAGGTCAAGCATTCTCCCTCTCTAGCGGCACTGAATTATTCTCTCTCTCTCTTTAACATTGATATATATATATATATAATATTAGAAGTTTAATCACTTACTAACGGGAATAAGTGGCCTAATAAAAGGTACCTATAAAAATATTATTATACTCAATTTTTAAAGACTTAGGCGGACTCATTGGAGATGGCTTGCTGGAAGCAAACTGCATTTTAAAGAAATGAATTTGTGTTTGGTTCCTAAATAAATCTTGAGAAGGAAAGGTTATACTGTTTCACTCTTGACTCCAAGAGAGATAGGATTTTGGAGTGGACCATGCTCGTCCATGACATAGCATGTAAGGGTCTATGAATACTCAAACTCTTTTTGTAGTTATTAAAATATATAAAAAAAAGAAAAGAAGACTTAAGGCCATGTAAATTAAATTACAAACTCATTGACTAATTGTTAGCAAATAAATTAAAACTTCTTGAACAATTAGTCGAAGTAGTTCGATTAGCCTACTAATATTTTGATTCCCTAATAAACAAATGATTAACATCGAGGAATGAATTTTATCCCTTGACTACAAGTTGTCTAAGATGACTAAAGAAAGCCCTTAGTTAGATAGAGGTGTAGAACTTAACTTTTAATCACTCGACTAAAGCAAATGGTGAAATTTAGACGAAAAAATGTAAAAACAAATAACAAAAGTAAGCTGAAAACGTAATGAAGACAATAAACACTTACTCAAGCTCAAAATGAGAAAAGTTAAATTGTTTTGATTGAATGATTTGATCCTGTTTGTGTCGTATATGTACAATTGCAACAACTTTTCACTATTTATAGATCAAAATTTATTTATTAAAGGCTTAAGCATATTATCTACAATATTTCTACCCATAAACCCATATTTTCACAAGTGGCTAATAGCATACCTATACACTAACATCCCCTCTGCTAAATTGATTTCTAGATTCAATGAATTCCTCAGCCGAAAGGATACTTACTATCCTAATTTTTTGAGAATCATAGGGAAATCTGAACCATCGCCAAACCTTTAATGCTTATTTGCTTTTAACCAACTCAAACATTCAACTCATTTGTTGACAAATGTTCCTATCTTTAAGGGATTGTGTTATTCTTCAACATATATATTCTTTTATCTTGTTAAACAGATTCTTTGTCTGTTCTCAATTTAGTCACAGAGCCCTTGCATCTTTTTCACAAATTTGCTACATTGATTCAAGATATACGTGAGATAATTCAAAGAGATTGGACTGTTAAGCTGTGTCACACTCTAAGAGAAGGGAACCAGTGTGAAGACATGCTGGCTAAAATGGGAGCTTCGAATGAAGATAAGTTGATGATTTTTGATACACCTCCTCAAGGGATGAGTCACCTGCTACTTGCTGATAGCTTGGGTGTGGCCTTCAGCAGAAGTTAGTTTGTTTTTACTGTCTTTCTTTTTCTTTGTTTTCGTCCCATTACCAAAAAACAGGTTGTTTCAACCAATTTTCTAAGCCTAATGAATTTGGCCCAACTTTCAATAACCCAATCATGCACCAGCGTCCATGTCTAGTCGAATCTTCCTTCATTCTTTCCTTTAGCGTTTTGATTATTTTGTCATCGACTAGTGTATGTATTGGCTACATCCTGTATCAACTAGCCATTTATATCGACTACATCCTGCATGAGCTAGGCTACATCCTGTATCGACTAACATAAGTCAAATTGAAGTCACTTATTTTTTGGTGTTAACACTAACATTATAAGATTTTGTGAAAGAAAAAAATGAGAACACTCTCGTGTATATGCACATGCCGATCGAATCAAACTTTCCTTAATTAAGATGATTAACAATTTGTGTTATCTAACAATTTCCTACAATTCTTCCCAGTATTTAATGAGTAAAGAATCCAGCTACAAGTCTCGATCTATACAAAACGCACTGGGTTTTTTTGTTTCTTTCGGTTTCATTGATAGCAGATATGGAAGGGCGCATCAATCAAGAATAAAAGAGAATGAGATATTTATACCCCCAAAAAAAAAAGAATGAGATATGAACAAATTAATTTGTGAGCTTTGTTATTTGCATTTTTTTTACATCAAAATATTACATCTTTAACTTTAAGTAATAAAAAGAGGGAAACATATTTTTCAAAATTTATTCTCTCTAATTTTCTTTTTCTAAAAAAGATGTCAAAATTTAATGTAGAAAAAATGTACAAATAAAATTTCTCTTAATTTGTATACATGGACCCATAATGTGAACTTGTAGATAGAGTTGATACCCACTCATTTTGGTTTGATTGTAATTTGCAGTATAAAAGGCACGAGGAAATCAATGCAACACAGAAAATTCAGATTTGCAATTACCATCATTATACGGTGAGTGTACGTTTTGTGTTTTCATGTCAAAATCCATTTCGTTTGAGAAAAATCAAAAATGTTTTTTTTACAATACAATTATACACTTAAATGCGACATTTCAATAAGTGATAAATATTTTTAAAATAAATGATATTTTTTTATAAAATTTAATAATTTTTAATTTTAACTCATTATATATAATAAACAAATATCACATAAATAATTTAAATAATTATTTATTACTTCATTAATTATCTTATCTTATAATTTTCCCATCCTGTTATACAAATAAAGGAACTGAAGAAAAATAGCAGCAGTGTTGCACATATAAAATATATCCACGGAATGAATATCGCACATGTCCATTTAATTTATCGTCTTTACATTTGTCCACGTCACATTAAAAATTTTGACATAAAATATAATTGTGACCTGGTTTAAGCCACAACACATAACTGAATACGTGTCTTTTTATTTTTGGTACACTTTTTTTTTTGAACTTCCAGTATTTTGAAGTTGTATTAAACTGTAACTAATGTAGAATTGAGTAAAGATAGATTATAAAAGTATAATTTTTTTTAATAAAATTTTTTATTTGTAAAACTCGAATTCAAGATTTTATTTTAAAAAAACAAGTATCAAACTAGTTAAACTAACTAAACACTAATTTTTTATACAATTGAATACGTGTTTTACCATTTTATGTAAATTATAAGGTGTACTTCCTACATTGATTATTTGGATTTGAAATTTCAACCAGTACTTAAGGAAATTAATATTTTTCAAAATGCACCATGCTAATATGAGAGTGCATCGTTAAGATGGCATGTGGAAGCACTAAACTTAGTTAACACAAAAGCTAATTTGAAGACACCTTACTCTCTTTTTTCTGTTGAAACATTGTGGCTATTTCTAGAAAGAAAAAAATAAGGACAAATTCCGGAAGAAGCGCTATTTCTAATCCTGTCTGTTATGTGCTTTATCTACTAAGCATACTTCCGTGCAAATAAGAGGAGAGAAGATTAACACCTATATAATCCATTTTGTGGACACTGATAGGCATATTCCGTGCTGGGATGCTAATGCAAGGTACCTTTAATGTATCTCACATGGGTCACTTACGACACAAGGTTCATCTGCGCGCATTTGTATCTGCTTCCATGAAAGATAGCAGATAATGCTTGTCGGGCATAATAATCCTTGCCTTTATATTCATTCAAGAGCTCCAAATAGATATGTCATATAGTGCGCAACTGCCACAAATTTAAGAAGCTACAGGCCGGGGCTTATCTGATCAAGCACTATCTGATTTGTTTGAGTGAAAATTGAATTATAGTCCCTATAAAAAAGGAAACATGCCACTCAGAGAGGGACAATGAGATGTAAGAAGAAATTAAGTTCTCATTATCCGAAGAGCAAGTTACATACTGTACACATTTTAAGTCTCTTTCCATACGTTTATTGCTTGCTTAGATACACCAATACTTGTGGACACGTCCCAATTGTTTGAGTGAAAATTGAATTATATAGTCTATGGAAATAAAGGAACACGAGTTCTTAACAGAATTTTAAGTTGCAAATATCATTAGCCTTTGCATCCAATCAAGTGGCTACTAATTGATGTTAGTGGGTTTTCGTAGCGTACCAATTTTCTCATGTACGCTTAGTCATTTGCCACTTCCATACTCTAAGCACGAAGATCATGTCAGTCCTTACCAGGGTGTCTTATACCACGTGCTGGATTAGGGGATTTCAGAATATCCGAAGAGATTTTCCTTCATGAGCTGAGTTGTGTTTTTATGGGTTAAGCAAGGAACACAAGAGTTTAAGTCCATCCACCATTATTTCTTGATGTGAAATTTCTTTTCACTTACAATTGGATACCTAACACAGACAAATACGACGCACTTTAGTGGGCACTATGAAAAACCTACTTGTCGGTCGGATGATAGTTCCAGAAAGTTAATAATGAGGAAGACAATAAGTTACCAACAAAAACAAAAAAGAAAAAGAAAAAACACAGGCTCGTGGGCTGAAGCATTTGATATAAAAATGCTTAACACTAATGCTGAATAATGCTAGTGCTTTTAGGTGTTCCATGGAGATGAAACTTAGTAGTACACTATCGGCAGGTTTCCATCATCAATGGTTGAACTTGAACCACACTATGATCATATATACCATCAGCTATGTTGATTATTCTAGTTATTCTGTTCTCCCTGGTTTTGATGAACATTTAATCTGTGAATTCTTTAATGCTAGATAGATAAGGGAGCTATTTCTATTTCAAGGGGGCAAACATATTTACTTCCTTGTCAAAAGAAGTATCTGCCGGCTTGATGTCTTGATGAAAAATGGCAGAAATGGGGAAAGTAGTGTTATATGTATCCAATGGATTAATTAATAAATCCTTTTTTTGCAAGTTTCCCATTAATAGTTAAACTTGAACCACTACAGTCATAGGCCATCTGTTTTGGGGATTCTTTTTTCTGTTATCCTTGTTATGAATGATTGGATGAAAATTTAAACGGGATGCATGCAAAGGCTATAGCATGTGTAAATTCTTATCCCTAGAAATATTTGCTGGGATGATGTATTGTCTTTGGTCTTCCACCCTTTATTACATGGTTGAGCATTTATTTGATCTCTTTTGTATCCAATGCTTTCTTTCATTCCATACTTATTCAAAGCAAGCTGTAACATTTAACCAAAAACAAAGCAAGCTGTGACTTGCATGTAAACAACTCACTGAAGTTGCAAACGTCGTGCATTACGTTGCATCACTGCATCATTATGTTATGTACTTAATTCCCAAAAACATTTTTTGCTGTGCTTCTTCACCTCTAGGTAATATGTACTACACCAAAAGTAGACTTGATTTTTACTTGCTTGTACTAGCATCAATACATGTGGTGGGGTTATCACAAATCAGTGAAATCACCATCAGCAAAGCACGCATGCTTGACAAAAATTTATCCTCAGAATTGTACTAACATGGTGATAGCCACTAGTTACCACCAAAGCACCAAGTGGGTTCTCAGCAAGTAGATGCTGTCTATTGTTGTGATTAGCAAGAGGGCGGACGAGTGCCTCCTCACTGCGCAAAATTGCAGTGGAAAATCTGCTTTTCAACTCTTGCATTATGACATCCGGTTTGAGTTATCAGAAACATATATCATCTTTTCCTTTCTTCCTATTCATATTCTGGATGAGAAACAAATATGTTTCAGTCATAATTAAGATAGTGAGAGTTGAGCAACGTGTGGTAAAATTTGCATATTGGCTATTATGTCAGCTAGATAGAAGGCCACCTCTGTCTTTAAAAGTTTAGAAGTCATCATTAGTCTGAAGAAGATCATAAGATGAAACCCTGTCCATGCAGTTAGGTTTTGCTATGGAGATGTGGATTAGTCACCATCAAACGGGAGATTAATACTCATTGTCGAAACCGGAAGTAATAACTACTTTTGAGTTTCTGTATGTATTTTTGTGTATGGAAGATTGTACACTTCGTAGAAAGTGGAAGTTCTAATTGTTTGTTGTGATTAAGGTTATGAGTTATGACTGATATCTTGGACTTGGATATTTATTTTAGAAACAGCAAGTGTTAATCGTTTGTGTATGGCTATGTTTAATTATAGAAGGTAGGCACTTGTAGAAAGTGGAAGCCTGACGGTTTAATTTGACTACTGTTTTATTGTATGGTGAATCATTTGGTAAAACTAATTTAACAACTCTTACAAGTGTGGAAAGAATTAAGATAGCTACATCAAATCAAAGTCATTATTTATTCCATTATCTGCTCATTAACCTACCATCTCAAAAATATCTTATACTTAGCTCATTAAACCTACTCAGATACCTTCAAGTTTAATGTTACAGTATAATACTTGGATATATCGTTATCAAGGAACATCCGCTCTAAATATATCAAAATTTCTCCAATTGATCAATTGTCTCAATCTACAAAATTCTATTTTTTCTGAAACACAGGCAAGCAAGTTATAGCCGTTATCCATTTATGGTTCTGGGAAAACCCTGCTATATGATTACAACAGAAGGACTTTATTGTAGTCTTTTGTTTTGGTACAAAAAAGTTTTAGGTGAGGCCAGACTCTTCTCATTCCAAGACCAAGGGAAACTTTTAACGAAGGTTTACAATAAAATTACAAATCATCTACTAATGAGACACCCCTGTAAGCAAAAACTCAACAAAGTGAACCAACCATTCTTAACTGACTTTATTGGAGTCTAACTTGTCATGAAATCAAGCAGAATATTGCCTACTATCCACATTTTGGGATATGTGGTGCATCACGTTACCTAATCTTTGCTGCAGCATACCAAAACATTCCAAGCATTCAGCTCACAAAACCCTTTCTAAATTGAACTATAGCAAATTGTAGCGTGCCGCGTTGCAGGATAGGGTCATTGACGAATCGGAGTAATGGAGGACAGTACCAACGGTGCTGCTGTACTCTTACCTAAATAGAGTACAGATGCCACAATGCAGCCTTCTTTCACTTTAGAAATGTCTAGTAATTTCGGTATAACATTCCTACCATTTGTGCCGGGTGGGGTGGTGGTAATAATTCCTTTAGTCAGAGCTTTTAAGGCGCCATAAAATGAAAGATGGTAACAAGCATTTTGCTTTTCCAATGCATGATCTTCTCGTGATAGATAATAATTCATGAATAGTATCCTTTCATAATCTTAAAATCTGTAGGAACTTTTTATTATGTTTCTAAAATGAAATTAATAAACCACTTGTTCAATAATCGTGCATCTCAGTATGCCAAATCCCTTTGAAGTACAGTTTCTTTCAAATACAATTTTGTTGTTGCATCTTCCACACTTAAGATGTTGGCTTTTTGCATCAGAATAAAAAATAATGAAAAGAAGATTGAACTTCTTTATTCATGGTCTGCGTGTATAATACATAAAGTAGGCATAGTATTTTACATAATCAACAAGTAACCGATAACTAACAGAACTACTCTTACTTCCATATAGGTAACGTAAACATCAGCATTTAAATATTTTAAAGATAACGTAAACTAAGCTATGGCAGCTATCAGCGTCATCAGACGCATGCATTGCTTAAACAATAAACTTGATTGGAACAGATCACATTGATCTTTACGAGATGAATTGGACCATTTAATTTAATGTATGCATGATGTGGATTTAAAAGTAAAAGGGAAGAAAACATATGAATTACAGTTTCGCCAAAGGAAGGAAAGACCATACTAATTAGTACTACACAAAAAGAGTACTAAAGAAAGAATAACGTTGGGTAAGGATGTGTTTGTGCTTTTAACTTGATCAACTGACAGAAAAGTGCAAGCAACGTGAAGCAATTATTTGGAAAAATGTGTATTGGCAACTGTTCCAGATGCTGAACAGGACTTAGGTCGGTATAATTCGATAGGTAAGAAAGGGACTCATTGGAGACTTACAAGTGAGGCAACAACAAGGTCAATGACACCTAGGTAGGTCAACAGGATGATCACAAAGTATGGTCGGTAGGTCAACAGGATGATCACGAAGTATGGTCAGTAGGTCAGCAGGATGATCACAAAGTATGGTCAGTAGGTCAGTAGGATGATCACAAAGTATAGTCGGTATGAGTGTTTTGGGTAAAGATGGAACCTCCCTAGTCTAGATTGCCCGATCGGTTTATAAAGATGATCTGAGCACTGACTCATCGGATACCTGTCATTCAAGTCATTTAGGACTCTGAGCATTAGGATTTGTTATATGCCCAGTCATTAATGCATGAACTGTTCACAAACATTGGTCATGATGGTGTCGGCCAGTCAGTGACTGTTGGGGGATCATATTAAGCACATGTCCAGCGAGTCGTTTCTCGTTCGAGCATAGACCGGTCGGATCCTACCAATAAGACCTCGGTCGGTTTGACCCGGTCAGATCCTACCAGTAAGACCTCGATCGGGTTGACTCGGCTACTGCTGGGCCTGTTATTCCAAAATAACCTACCTAACAGATGGTTTGTATGGTCAGCATGTATAGGTCTACGGTAGGCCTATGATGTCTTAGGCCATGGATGGTCCATAGCCCCTCAGCTTGGTCATCTGTAAAGATAGGCCGAGCTTAAGAGTGGTCAAATGAGAAATGGGTCAGGAAGGTATGACCTCGGCAGGATTTACCGGGCTGGGTTGTCTTCATGATCTCGGCAGATTTTATCGGGCTGGGCCGTCTTCATTACCTCGGTCGGATTTACTGGGCTAGGTCGTCTTCATGACCTCGGCCAATTTTATCGGGCTGGGCCGTCATGACCTCGGTCGGATTTACCAGGCTGGGTCGTCCTCATGACCTCAGCCGATTTTACCGGGCTGGGTCGTCTTCATGACCTCGGCCGGATTTACCGGGCTGGGTTGTCTTCATGACCTCGGCCGATTTTATCGGCTGCGCTGTCTTCATGACCTCGGCCAGATTTACCGGGCTGAGTCGTCTTTATGAACTCGGTCGGATTAAGCAGACTAGGACTTGAAAACTAATTGAGACAACAATGAAAAATAACTTTATTAATAATATTGTGAAATTAATATGTGCATCATTTAAACCTTTCAAGCAAAACTCAGTGGAAAAATATGACATTACAACTCCAATATAGCACTTTCGAAACGAATTTGAGCTTCCACCTCCTATAAACCCACCGGCTATTCAATCTATGACTCCCCTGATCACCTGGTCTCTAGAATCAGAAGTCGTCGCTACTGCTTTGCCCTTTTCTCCTGGGCTCAGACTCCTCCGTCTGGACTGGTTTCCTTCCCTCGCTTCTCTGCTTCGGCTTCTACGTCGGTAAACGTATTTTTCAAGATGACATTCTCGGATGAGTTATTCGATTTTATCATTCAAGGTAATGCATTCCTCGGTCGTATGCCCATACCTTTTGTGGTAATTGCACCTTTTACTTTTATCAACATTGACCTGCTCCCTCAGCTGTTCTGCACTCTTTGGACGCTGGATAATACTAGTGTTACAGACGTCCCAGAATATTTGCTCTCGTCGGGTAGTCAGCAGCGTATATACATCATACCGAGGTTGTGGATGACTTAAAGCTACCCGAGGAGCACGATTAATAATCTGTCCCTTTGATTTGTTCCTTGTCTTCCATATGGTCGGTCTTGGAAACTCGGTCGGATAGAAATTTGAGGGTTACTTGAATTTCCTCTGGCTTCAGATCCTGAGTGCTCCTGCTCCATTTGTCTTCTTGCGGTTGCAATCTCCTCCATGTTTATGTACCCCAAAGACCTGATTCTCAAATAATCTAAATCCACAGGTGGTTTTTTGGCCAAAGAATCTGTAAAAGGTCCTGGTCGCAGTCCGACCATGATAGCATGTAGAGACACAATAGGGTTAAGATCCTTGATCTGAACTGCTTCCTCACCAAATCTCCTCATGAACTCCTTGAGTGATTCATCCCGACCTTGCTTCAAGTTGATAAGGCTAGCCGAAGTCTTTTGGTGAGTCCTGCTAGTAGAAAAATGGTTAAGAAATTTAGCTGAAAATTCTGCAAAATCATAAATCGAACCTGCTTCAAGGCTCGAGAACCAAAGTAACGCTGATTTCTTTAGGGTCGTCGGGAAAGCTCGGCATTTGATAGGGTCAGTTCCCCCATTCAAGAGCATCATCGAATTAAACATTGTAAGATGCTCCTGAGGGTCAGTCGTCCCATCATAAAGCTCCATGGTCGGAAGTCGGAAACCTTCTGGAAGGGGAATCAACATTATGAAATCGGAGAAAGGATGGTCAGCATTTGGAGGAGGATAACCTGTCTGTCGGCGAGCTTCTCTATTCGTAGTGTTTTCTTCAGGCCTCCTTTCAGTCTCCCTTTCAAGCTCCGCACATGGCTGATCTTTGTTAGTTATCTGATCGATTCGGCTGTGAATATCTCTGATGGCTTGCATTAACATTTCAATGAGGTTGGGCTGAGGACTCTCTTGGTGGATTCCGTTGTCGACGTTGCTTTCGTTAGTGGCCATAATTCGTTGGAAAGATGACTTTAGTGAAGGTGAAGTTGGCAAGATAATTGTGGTGAAGGAGAAGTTGGTTGGTTGTGGGGTAGAAAAGTTTTACCTTGCCCCACGGTGAGTGCCAAATGTTCCGGATGCTGAACAGGACTTAGGTCGGTATAGTTCGGTAGGTAAGAAAGGGACTCGCCGGAGACCTATAAGTGAGGCAACAGCAAGGTCAATGACACCTAAGTAGGTTAACAGGATGATCACAAAGTATGGTCGGTAGGTCAGCAGGATGATCACAAAGTATAGTCGGTATGAGTGTTTTGGGTAAAGATGGAACCTCCCTAGTCTAGATTGCCCGATCGGTTTATAAAGATGATCTGAGCACTGACTCATCGGATACCTGTCATTCAAGTCATTTAGGACTCTGAGCGTTAGGATTCGTTATATGCCCAGTCATTAATGCATGAACCGTTCACAAACATTGGTCATGATAGTGTCGGCCAGCCAGTGACCGTTGGGGGATCATATTAAGCACATGTCCAGCGAGTCGTTTCTCGTTCGAGTATAGACCGGTCGGATCCTACTAATAAGACCTCGGTCGGTTTGACCCGGTCGGATCCTACCAGTAAGACCTCAGTCGGGTTGACCCGGCTACTGCTGGGCCTGTTATTCCAAAATAGACCTACCTAACAGATGGTTTGTATGGTTAGCATGTATAGGTCTACGGTAGGCCTATGATGTCTTAGGCCATGGATGGTCCAGCAACTATCAGTGGAAACATGCAATTATATTTTATTGTCCAGCGTTGAGAATAGCCTTACATGGTGGCAACATTGCTTTCACTCTTTTTCTCCTAACTGGAGTACAGGTGTAAGTCGAGTGAGGTAGTTGAATTTAACTTTATGACCCAAAGCAACTAGTCTTTGACACTAAAATTTATTAACATTAATGAAAAATTACATTAACCTTCCCTAAGTTATGTGCTTATTACAATTGATATTCTTTTTTGTTTAAAAAATTAAACTCGCATCCTTTATTTTGTGTATTATTCTTACATCTTGGCATGCTTCTTTAGTTTGTTCGAAAATTAGACTTATCCCCTCTATTTTACGTACAATTCTTATACTATTTTTCTTGTGAATAATAAAGTAACGGAAGTATGTATAATTTTTTAAACAAAATAGATGTCAGATGTAATAAAATGTTAACCTCAATGAAGGTTATTATAGTTATCCCTAATATTAACAAATATATAACTTTCTCAAATAGTACCAAATAATCATATATTGACTCACAAATCATAATCAGTGGTTCAAGTAATAAGTAAATTTCAGCTCAATGATAGAGAAGTCCCTTTAATTAAAGATTCGAGCATGTGAGAAAGCATTTGTGCATAGGAACAATTTTAGTATTATGAACGGGACTAGTCTCATATCGAAAAAGATGAGAATACTTGAATAAGGACAAAAAATTAATTATATATTGCATATAACAGTCACATATAATTTTAAATTCAATAATATTCTACAAATACGTATATTTAAGTGTTGTTAATATTTTTTGAACAATTTAATTTTAATATATTTTGATATTTATATCATTTTTAATCAAATAAATAGCTTAAACTTAAAAGATATAATTTTTTTATGAATTTAATTTTAATACATTGTTAGTATAAATGTCAACAAATCATATATTACTATTTGTGACTTTTGAAATATTTATTATGAGAGTTAGATATTTTTAATGACGTGATGAATCATAATTGAATGATAGTGAAAAAACTTTGATACTAACAATGCATGAAATAAATCCTTTTTTTATATGCATATAAATTAATTAATTATGATGTTATTACATAATCATTAACAAAAAATAATAATAAATTTTTTATGACAAAAAAAAATTAACTGATTCAAACTAATTCATACAAAATTGCACACGAATCAATCGTGGCACATTATCCCGTGCAATGATCTCCACAACTGCCTTTTACTCTTACCATCCTTTATATATTGAATTTTTCGTTAAAACAGATTTTTACATTAAGCAGGTTGGCTGAGTAGTGGTCGTTGTTCTCTAGTGTAACGTACGTCTCATGTGTTAGGTTTGAACTTTGAAGTGACCCATATTTGAAGTGACCCATATTGTGTTATTTTCATTTTACACCATTCATTAATTGAGTATTAGGGTTTTAGACTTTTCGTTTCAGAGCCCAAACTGCCAAAACTAATTTGGGAGTTTACCGAACTAATTTTGGCAGATAAAGAGATACTAGTTTGTATATTCAATTGACCACTTTTCATGCGAACAGAGGTTATAATATATATAATAATGATATTCCTATCACAAACAGTATATATATCTCTTTTTACAATTCTCTCAATACTATTGATTACATTATTTTTTTTATCACTTTCTCTCACTTAATCACCATCATCCACAAAAAATGTGAATAGTGATGTTTTTGAAAAATTGATGTATAAGCATCATTTTCCTAATATATAGGCAATATACATTTGAAAGAGCTTATACAACAAACTAACATATAAGAGAAATAAATAACAAATTTCTGTTACATAAACTAGCTAGCAAAAAGATAGGAATAAATAACAATAGTTGTTGCAGTAGAGAATTATTTTGTGGACTTGGTCAATACTCCTATATTTCCCCGCAAGATAGTGGAGGGGCAGACTACACCAATCTTGGACATGAGGAAGGAGTGACGTGTTGTTGACAATGATTTGGTGAGTAGGTCAGCTAGTTGATGACTTGAAGGTCTGTGGAAAACATGAAGATCCTTGCTTACTAGTAGGTCACAAACAAAATGGTAGTCAATGCCTAGATGCTTCATGCGAGAGTGGAACATTGGGTTTGCACAGAGGTAAGTTGCTCTGATATTGAATTGTCTGAGTAAACAGAGGGTTGCTTGGTGAGAGGATAATGGAGCTCCTTTAGTAATTCCCGCAACCACAAGAGTTCAGTAGTGGTGGAAGCAATGGTCCTATATTCAGCTTCGGTAGAGGACTTGGCAACTTTAGTTTGCTTCTTACAAGACCAAGAGATTGCATTGGGACCCATGTAAATAATGTAAACAGTAGTGGGCTTGCGATCTGCGGTGTCTCCTGCCCAGTCAGAGTCACAAAAGGCAGTGAAATGAAGGTCAGAATCACTGAGAAGATGACGATCATGTGCAAGAGTGCCTTTAAGGTATCGAAGGACGCGTTTTGCAGCCTGTATATATAGTTCAGTAGGAGCTTTCATGAATTGTGAGAGCTTATTTACCGAGAAGGACACATTAGGTCATGTGATAGATAAATATTGGAGAGAACCAACAATCTTACGATACTCTATGACATCACAAGTTGAAGCATCAGACACAGCAGGTAAGTCACATACGGTGGACAACGAAGTAGAAACAGGTTTGACATCTTACTTATGAGCCGAGTGAAGAAAATATCTAATGTAGTGATGCTAGGTTAGGAAAAGTCCAGTAGATGTGGGAATTATCTTAACACCAAGGAAATGACTTAGGCTCCCAAGATCTTTTAGAGAAAACTGTTAAGCAAGAGCCAATTGAAAATTGACGAGAAATGGCTTATTATTCCTAGTAAGGAGCAAATCATCAACATACACCAGAAAGTAGGCTAAAACATCACCACAATTGTAGATAAAGAGAGAGGTGTCTGATCTTGAATTTGTGAATCCATAATCAAGAAGAAAAACCTTAAGTGCATGATACCAGGCACGGGGCGCCTGCTTGAGGCCATACAAGGCCTTGTGCAATTTACACACATGATCAGGGAATTAAGGATGAACAAATCCTAGCAGTTGAGACACACACACACACACACACACACACACACACATACACATATATATGATCAAGGAATTGAGGATGAACAAATCCTGGCGATTGAGATATATATATATATCCTTAGAGATGCATCCGTGAAGAAAAGCATTATCAACGTCCATTTGACTGAGAGACCAGCCCTTGGATAAAGCAATATAGAGAACCAATTTTATGGTTTAAGGCTTGACAACTGGGTTGAATGTATCACTATAATCAACCCCAGGGCGTTGGTGGAAGCCTTCGGCAACTAGGCGAGCTTTTATAGTGGGCAATGGATCCGTTAATGTGCCATTTGATTTTGTAAACTCGTTTATTCCCAATAATATTGAAGTGAGGTTATTTGGGTACTAAAGACCAAGTGCTATTTGCAAGCAGTGCATTGAACTCATCAAACATGGTAGATTTTCATTGTGGGTGCTTCATGGCTTGAGTTAGGCAAGATGGTTCAACAGGATCTGGTAAAGGGAACTTGGTGACCATATGAAGCTTTTTAGGTCTATAGATGTCATTCTTGGAGCGAGTCACCATTGGATGTGAAGACATAAGAGGCTCGTTGGACCAAGTGAGAGGAACTGATGCGTTAGCAAGAGGAGAAGATACAATGTACAAGTCGGTGTCCAAGTTAGAGGCTTGTTGGGATGAATGTGCTGGCTGTGGACTCAGGTAGGGGACGACGTCTACTGGACGGGTTAGTGGGGAGTGAGATGTTGAGGTAGTGGGTGATGGAAAAGAAGGGACTGTTTCTTTAGATAATAGACATTGAGTTTTGGAGTGAGGTGTTGATGCAGTAGGGGAATGAATGGGTAATGCATTTGGTGCGTGAGTCCCATCGGAGTTAGTGGTTGGAGATGAGGTGGGTTGAAATGAATTTGAAGTAATGGATGGGTTATCTGATACGGATGAAGTGGGATTTGTGATAGTGATATCAAGATATATGAGATTAGAGTGAGAAGGAGAGATTGGGTTATTGTTATCAGAATAGGGAAATACGTCTTTAACAAATTGCACGTGTCTGGAAATGTATAGTTTTTGTGTTTTTGGGTTAAAACAGTAATAAGCACTCTAAGTAGGACTATAACCAAGAAAGACGTAGGGTTGAGATTTGGGTAGGAGTTTGTTGTTAGTGTAAAGGATAAGCCAAGGAAAACAAAGGGAACCAAAGGTACATAACTTGGTATAATTGGGGGGTTGATGAACCTGTAATATGTCATATTTTTATGGTTAAATGTCTTGGTTTTTCACTTCCTATTGATATTTGTGATTGAATTTTACTCTCAAGTTTTCTCATGTTTTTATCATTCTTTAATTATGTGTTTATTACGGGTATTATGTGTTTTTATTTATTTTTAGGCGGGTAATTGCTCATGGAGAAGTTAGAGCATTCAAAGGAGCAAGGAAAAAAAAGGAATTTTTCATAACTGTCCTAGCGCTGCGCTTGAGCACTCAACGCATGCGCAACACATTTCTGATTGGTGACTCAGCGCTTGAGTGCAGGAATCCAGCGCTTGAGCGTCGGTCGTGTAACAGGAGACATTTTTCTTTATAAAGGGAGAAGTTACGCCAAATTCAACAAAAAGTGCTTACACTTTACACATCATGCAAAAAATCTCTAATCCTTATAAAGTAGTTTCACGGCAACAAACTTTGCAGGACGACTTCGAAGGGATGATTTGATTCTTGAAGGCTAGAATATCATAATAACTGTAAAAATGGTTTTGATTTCTCTTTCCATCTAGTTTTTCTATTTCTTTAGGTTTTTTTTCCATGGGTTTGTATTGGGATATGAGTTTGTTTGTATTAAAAATGAGTAGCTAAACGCATAGCTAGGGCTATAGGGGATCTTGTTTTCTTAATTATTTGAGTTTGATTTCTAATTTGATTAAGATAATTTCTTTTAGAGTCTATCATATTGTTTGCATTCTTGTTAAAAATTAATCACTTTTAAAATGTTTTAATTCATTATTTGACTAGTAACCATTTGCATTCAATGAGTGGATCTAGATGGTAAGCCTAGAATTAGATTGATGAATGACCAAACATCAATTTTTTCTACCAATGGAATTGACAAGTATGTTAGTTCATCTCTTCAATTGAAACTTAATGCATTCCTAATTAATTTAACTAAATGACCAAATAGGTGATTTAATTTAGGAATAAAATATTATTTTATCCATGATCATTGAGATTCGATAGCAGGTAAGAGAATATTGGCAAAAGAATTACCTTACGTCATAAATGAAAGAAAATCTGAATAATTGAATTTAAGTGAACCTTGCACCCTAATCTCTCTCTCATTGATAATCTATTCTTTGTTTGATTGTTCATTATTTTCATTTATTTATTTTCTATTTTTAATTTGAATTTCTCTTCACTTTTGATTGTATAAATAATAAAGAGTTTTACGAATTTAGTAATTACCATTTATTCCTCGTGGAATCGATAACTGGGACTCAAGTCTTATATTACTTAGCGATAGAATACACTTACTCTTAACGTATTTTACGCGCATTAGGGGTAGTGAAAGAGTGTATGGAGAGGGGTCTTCATTTGAAGACCAGGAGTGGGCATTCAGTTGATAAGGTAAGCTACAGTTTGGAGGGCATGACACCAAAATTGAATTGGTAGGGAAGCATGATGAAGAAGGCAATGTACAGTTTCCACAAGATGACAATGTTTACATTCAGATAAACCATTATGTTCAGGAGTGTGGGGTGGAGTGGTTAGGTGAGAAATACCATGTGTTTGAAGAAATGACTGCAATTTGATAAATTTGCCACCATTATCAGAATAAAGGGTTTTGATTTTTGCATTTAATTGATTTTCAACCAAAGATTTGAAAGCAAGAAAAATATTGGAAACATCTAATTTAAATTTGATTGGATAAAGCCACACATACTTGGAAAATTGATCAATGAAAATGACATAATAGGAGAAACCATTTATTGGTGAGACAGGCGCAGGACCCCAAACATCGGAATATACAATCTCAAGAGGATTATTACTAGATAAGCTAGACTTAGAGAAAGATAATTTGTGACTTTTATTTTGTAGACAATCTAAACATTTCTTGTTGGAAGAAGAAAAGGAGATGTTGCTGCTCTTAAGAGCATGATGAAGAATCCTAGAGGCTGGGTGTCCAAGACGGTGATGCCAAAGGTGAATGGAAGGTTGGCTACTAATATGGTGGGCTTGACGGTGTGGACGATAAGGTGTCAACTTGTACACATTATGTTCATTCTTTCCTCGTAGCAAAATCGCCCCCGTGCTTAAATCCTTGACCTCAAAATGCCACAAAAAAAATCAATGGAGATAGCATTAGATTAACATAATTGGGAAACAAAGATGAAGTTTTAAGTAACATTAGAAACATATAAAATATGAGAGAGGTGAAGGGGATAAGAAGCTATAGAAATTTATGTTGAACCATAATGAGTTATTGGGGGAGGCCCTTACCATTTGTAGTAACCAACTAATTAGTACCATGATAGTCATTTGAGATAGAAAGGTTGCCTAGTTCACTGGTTACATGATAAGAGTCGCCCGAATCAAGGAGCCAAGTGGGTTCATTGTTGTCATCTTTTAAAGCTAGATTTTTTGTGTGTTGAGGATGATTTGGGGGATAGCCACAAATTTTGTAACATGTTTTGGCAGAGTGCCCACGTCGATCACAAAACTGACATATGGGAACATAGCCATGAGATAAGCCTCTCTTATGATTAGGTGTTGGTGGATCAAAGGAAGAGGCAGACTTGTTGACTACAGGGGAGCTGTGAATGAAAGTGGAGGGTTTGCCACGGCTAGACTGATAGGAAGACCTATTGGCATAATTTGCAGCAATTGGAAAGGACTATTGCTGATGTTCATCTCATTGTAGAAAAATTTCAAAATCCACCAGCTTTTCAAAGAGTTCATCAAATGGAATGGGAGAGTCACGAGTGCGGAGAAAAGCATTGAATTCACAAAAGGATGGTCCAAGGTCACTGAGAGTCGCAATCACTAGATCAAGGTCATCAACCGGGCGACCAATAAAAGTAAGTTTGTCAGCAATAAAACAAATGGAACGTAGGTAGTCACTTACAGTGGAAGTTCCTTTTGTTATGGAAGCAAGACATTCCTTCAGAGACATAACTCGTGTACGAGATCGATTAGTATAAGCCTTTGTCAATCTCGTCCAAGCATTAGCAGAAGATGTCGCAGAGGACATGACAATTTGGGCATCAGATCCACAAGAGCCCAAAAGTGCAAGGTAAACATGTTGATCCTGGTGAACCCAATGAGAGTAGGCAGGATTGTTAATTGCATCCTCCCCGGAGCCAAGTTTGGCAGGAAGACATGTGGTTTTCCCTATGACATAACCTTCCATGTCATGGGCAGCAAGAAGATTGGTGATTTGCTTGAACCAAATTGGGTAATTGGTGGAATTCAGCTTGACAGGGAGAGAGAGTTGAAGCGGTGGTGAATTCAACAAGTGGTCGCAGAGTGTTAGAGGAAGCCATGGAATTGGATCGGGAGTATGCTCTTAAGCTATTGGCAAAAATTGATACCATAAAGAGAAAATAGTTTGTATATTCAATTGACTATTTTTCATACGTACAAAGGTTACAATATATAGGCAATATACATTTGAAAATATTTGAAAAAGATGATACAACAAACTGATAGATAAGAAAAACAAATAACAAATTTATGTTACAGTAAACTAGCTAACAGAAAGATAGGAATAAATAATAATGATTGTTGCAGCAGAGAATTATTTTGTGGACTTGGTCAGCACTCGTATAGCAGATAGATTCTGATTTTAAGAAACAACCCTTAAGTTAGAACTTCTAATTCTAATTAACAATCATTTATATATATATATATATATATCCCATTAAATGTATGTTTAGATGGAACAATTTAAAGAAAAAAATTAAGGTTAATTTTTTAATTTTTAATTTAGTAAATTATAAAGTTTTGAAAAATGAATAAAGAATTATTAAAAAGTTATATAATAATATTTTTTTATTTTTTTATTTTAAAATATTTTCAATAAAAAAATGTTTACTTAAAATAAAAAAAATTATCCTCCCTATCCCTTCCCTTCTGAACTCCTTTCTAACATACAGTATAGAAAATGTGTCCTTAATCATTCTAGTGATAATCACGAGCACAGAAATTTCAAGAAGTATCATGGTAGGCTTCAAGTAATCTCAGATGAACCAAGTTAGTAAGGAATTGCTTCTATGCTAGATAAGAACACGGTAAAACATTATTAACCAGTTAAATGTGTGATAACAAACAAAAGGTTAAATTGAAGAATTAACTGGACCACACTACTTCAAGCTAGCTTTGGCACTTTCGGTGAGGAAAACTACTCGTCTATTTTATCAATTCTTTTGTCTTGTCCTATAGTTTTAGCGGTCTCTAATTCTCACTCAAGGAAATTCTTGTCAATCTCTTTTTAGCAAAAACATTCAATGGAGTTCTAAAACTCTCTTCACTCTTCTCTCCCCTTTAATTGAAGTTTTCAATTTACCTCAATCAATATTTACATATATAATAATTAATAAGATATATTGAATAACCTTTGCTATATCACTCTTGCGGAGCAAATTTTGAAGTCCAACCAAATTCATCCTAGGCGAACTAAACCCCTTGGTAAGGGATAAGACAACAAGGCACTTAGTGAGCCCACACCTCCTAGATGTGGGACGACACTTATGTGGAACCACAAAGTCTTGTAATGTTGGGAAATAAGCGAATTATGTGGCTTTGAAGGCTTTGGATGAAGGAAGCGCTTGAGGTGTTCATACCTCGCAATATGGAAGATACAGGATGGATTTGCCCAAGACCCAAGCCACCTAGAGAAAGTAAATCACATACTTGTCTCTTTCACCTATTCTAGTTGTCGCTCTAACACAGTACCCATTTCTATTCGCTCTGACACCTCTAAACCTTGAACTTCACAAAGACTAATCACACCAGTCTAGCTCAAAAGTTAAAGCTTGATAGCTTATCCTACTACTTTATCTTATACCTACAAAAATAACTTGTTCAACACTCTTTCTCATTTTACCTTTTTACTCCTTTTATAGACTCTGAAACCTCTAAAAATAAGATCTCAAAAGGGTCAAAAAACATAAGTTACACCAAACTACTATCAAAAACCGTGTACATTCTTTATCTTCATTATCTTCAGAATATAAATGTGAGTTAATTCTAACATGAGTAAACTTTATCAATCTCTCTAGTTGCAAGTGTTAAAGCGCTCCAGTGAGTCCTCCTATGACTCTATCATGAGTGCTTTCTCTGTTCTCTCTCAAGCCAGTAGAGTTAGAGTTTCTATTCTACATATGTCTCACAGTTTACGAATCCACAATCTCTTCACGTTATAACCTATCTCAAAAATCAGTCCAGAACAATCACTTTAGTGGAGCGGCTTAATATTTGCTTACTTGGCACTATGTGGTTTGTCCTAGGACTATTACTCATGGCTAAGATATTGATATTATGCAATTATTTTATAATTTTGGCGGGTGTTAAATATTCTTCATTATCTAGATTACAACAAAATGAAGGTGTAGTAAATAGGAAAAGTGCTTAGCCTCCAAACCACATCTTGATGTGGGCCAAAACAGAAAGCATCGTGCATCAATCACATGAGATGACTGAGAAAAAAGAGCCAAAGACGAGAAAGAGTACTAAATGCAACTGGCTTTCAAACCACAAGGCCATGAGGAGGCGTCAGGCATAAGGGCATCTAGCATCTTTCATCCTTGACGGCAAAGGAAGTCACCAAATTGGTCCCAGTTATCATACATTGATGGGCTGCATTGGCCAATATCACTTTTAATAGAGATGCGATCCTCTCCTGTTATTGAAAAATAGAAAGATATTTTATTTGTCAATTGGAAAAAGAAAAATAAAAAAAAGATATTTTTGGCAAAAAAAATAATTAACGGAACATCATCTTATTTTTTTGTTATCAGGAAAAGATCCGCATCCTTTGAAAAGAATATTTGTCCCGTGTGATTTTGTGTAACTAACAATTTTGCGAACGTGCAAGCCTTTTTTTTTTCTATGTACATATTTGGCTTAAAAGTGACCTGTGCCATGCTGTGAATTTGTGTTTTTTTTTAATTAAAATCTATGCGGCGATTTTTGTATATATATGAACTGTATAGAGACGTTCTTTCAGTGGTGGTCTGGTGGATACACTTGAGAATTAAATTAATAATAAATTTATTTTAGAAATAAATTCATTTTACAAGAACATTTTCCGTTAAAAAATTAAAAAAAGGCAAAAAAAAAAAAAACGTTTGACCCACAAAATCAGGTTTGTTGGTTCGGGGAGCTTCATAAGGTCTTGTGAGCAGAGAAATTTTTGGGTAAAAATTTTCAATCTTAAACATGTAAATTACCTTTTATATATATGTATCAAATTGTATTAATAAATATATACTTTTAACATAACCTACATATCTTAACACATATTCAAAAATAATTTACATGCCTAAAATAAAAAAATTCCTACCCAATAATTCTCCGGGGCGGGGCCTGGAGTAAGTTACAGCAATTAGCATATGTGAATGTGTGATCCAAACCCATGGAACGCATTTAACTCCACTATTCTCTGTTTTGCCCTCCATCGTTTTGTTCTTTTGTTCATTTCAATGTTTTTAGAATCACACTTGTCATTAAATTGAAAAAAAGGGTTAAAATCAAGCATTATACTAATACTAACATAGTTTTTTTTAATATATATTAGTTTTATATTGAATAAATAAAAGGATAAGAGTTAAAATTTCTCATTATAAATTGAATTTAAATTCTTATTATATTACAAATTTTTATTTGTCCCACTTTAAATAAACTAAGAAGAAAAATAATGAGTTTTGTTTATAAATTAAGAACCAAATAATTAATACTTTAAAAAAAATTTAAATATCTTTTAAAATTTTATTTTTTAAAAAAAATTGACCAGTTAAATCATATGAAACGTGACTAATTTAAACAAGTTGATCAGTTCAAGGCCAATTATCAAATTATTTTTTACCAATTTTTAAAAATTTAATTTTTGAATATTAATTAGACTGATTAGAAGAGTAATTCTCAATTTTTTCAATCCTATTTTCAAAAGTATAGTTCATGCAATTCAATTGATCACCCTTTGACCATGACTAGGACGAGTGCTCTTTCGGGAGCCAACAGCCACTCAGACATATCACGTGCACAGCTCGTGACGAGTGACTGGTGAATGAGGACAAAATTTGAATTTTTCAAGTGGAGATACACAAATGTGTTTAGCCATTTCCTACCTAAATTGAAAATAATGTTAGTGGAAAAAAATATAATTAGTATGTAGACTTTAAATTATAAATCATTTTAATATAGATATTCATATAACTTTGGGTATATTGAAAGACAAATTTAATAGTAAATAACATATTACATTACCATATTATTACCTGTACATCGTACCAAGAAGTGCTCTTTATAATTTGACTAAGACTTTTTTTTTTTATAATATAATTTAACTAAGACTTAACACATAATCAGGCAGACCCAACTTTGTGTTTTTCTTTTTTTTTGGGTACAGTCTGTATGTTTTGTTTGGTATTACAGTAAAAAAATATAAAAGAAAAAAAAAGAAAGGAAGAGAAAGAATATTTATTACTCACCTTATTTGATATTATATAATATAATGAAAAAGAAATGATGAGTCTCTTCTTATGTTTAGTTTCATGACTTTTATTAAAATAAAATAAAAATACATGTAAATAAATGTAGAACCCACAAAAAGTTATTTTTAAGCCTTTTTTTTTCTTCCCAATCCGTTAAGTGTTAGATAAGAGAGGGATGCAAAAATATAAAATCTACATAAAATCTATCACTTGAACTTTCTTTATTTTCACTATTAAGTTGATATCAAACGAGAGAGGGACTCAATTCTTACGCCTTTTCCTTTCCTTTGCACTTTAAAATTGCATACCAACAAAGACTTAAATATATGTGTTTACTTGCTTGTTACTAATGTCACCTTTGTATATTGAATAATAACGCCATAGAATTGGACTAAAATGGAATAGGCTAAAATAGAATTATTGTTCCTAATTAACTATTTGATAGTTTGAATAATAAAATAACTTTCCAAGCAATATATATTAAAAAGAAAATTTTTAAACAATTTCATTATTGTATAAAATTAATGTGGAATAAAATAAAATCAATTTAAATAACTCTCATGAAAAAAATTAACTTTTTTATATATGTGATATGAATAATGTATATTCTTGATAGCACTGTTTAGTTTTAATTTTATTTCAATTTGATAACAAACATAAATTTTGTTACTCAAATATAGAAAAGGCAAAGGTTATTTTGTAACTCATTTTTTGACCTTTCTATTTTCAGTTCGGGTGGGGGCGTTATATTAGAAGCCTAATCTTGTAACCCCGAACTAAAATAATAACTCCAAATATATTCATAATAATATTATAAGTGAATTTATTCTATAAAAATTTAAACACAGAGTTAAAAATCAAAATCATAAGAATATAAAAGGAAATATATATCGATACAGGATAAAACAAAGTTATAATATTCATCTATAATTTTGTTAACTAAAATATCACACAAATTGTAATGTCCATTCAAAAGTACATATACACATAATTCTAATAATTATATCCTCATCTTTTGAAACAATGGTCTATGCTTACTCAATCTGAATGGTGATGACCATAATACATCCTGAGCTAGTCTGAAAACACCATAAATCGAGTGAGAATTGAAAATTCTCAGTAAAAAATTATCAATTATAAAAATATTCAAAAACACATGGTGAGTTTTAATTATGTAAGATACACAGAAAATCACATGGTAATCAAAATATAACAAGAACAACAAAATTTTAACATAACAGAACTAACAAGCAAGTTCCTCAAATATCAACAAATGAGTACCAATTATAAGTGTTTTCAACCATCAGTAAGCAAGTTTATCATCACAGAGAATTCACCTTTAACTTTTCTTTTATTTTTGTTTTTCATATTTGCTTGTGTCAAATTTTACTTGAAGGTCTTCACTTCCATATGGAATTCACCATATCTCTGATGTTACTTTAATATCGTGATAATAAAGTCAGACATACTCACACTAACCAGACATGTAACATAAAATGAAATTCATCCCTCTATCTTTCAACGGTTAGGTGTAAACTTTTTCATGAATAACTTGCTTACCATTACACACAAACATAAATAATATCAATCACAAAAAATCATTATATGCAAGTTTATAAATAAATCATGGCAATAAAATTCACAAAACTTAGAATCATTAAGTTTAAATATGTCAATTCTTCAAGGGATCAATTATGATTTAAAATTAATTTAATAATTCTCTTAATAGTCCACATCACAGTTCATAGTTCATCAAGTCCTTATAGTCCATATTTTATCATGTCATCATCATGATTCATAATTTGTCTGGGTCCTGACAGTGCATTCAGTGCACAAAAGTCATTTTGTTATAAGAGTCAAAATAAAGGTCATGAAATTGCTTCCAAACTAAGGTAAATAAAGGTCACAAAATTACTCTCACGCCAAGGTAAATATAAGAAAATCTATATAAATCAAGTACATATATTTTATTACCCAATATAATTAAAATATTTATTTAACTTAAGTCTTGAGTAATATTTTAATTTATTATATTAATCTCATAAAAGAATTAACATTTAAATTATAATAATTCTAAATCAAATATCATAAATAGTTCAAAATTAAACAAATATCAAATTTTCATAACATTATATATACATAATAAATTTAATAAATATAATAATATGCACAAAATATTAAAATAATAAATTAATTAATAAAACATATAAATATATTAAAAACTATGATTTTATTTTAAAAAAAGTTCAAATCTTGCCTCTAAAAACTTTCTTCTTTTTCTTTGTTTCTTTTCTTTCCCTTTCTCTCCCTCTTTTTCCTCCTTCTCACGTTGTGTCCCTCGGTCAGCGAGTCAACAATATATACTAACTTCCATTCCCTCACCTATTTCACACTTTCATTATCTTACTTCTTCTCTCTTGTTTCTTTTTTGCTTTCAACGAGATTCCACCCTTATTTATAGTTACCAATTCCTACTATTACATCATTGCTTACGTTGAACTCAAATTCTACATTACATAATTGGCTACGTTGCACCATTGCTTATTAGCACACGTAGCCACCCTTCATATTTTTTTAATAATGATTAGTTATAAATTTTTATATTAAAATAATAATTAATTTATAAATATTTATTCTAATTATTTATTATTAATAACAATTATTGTAAAATAAAATTAAATAGAATATTCATATTAAAAAATTTAAATTTTATTTTTTACAAAATATTTTATAAAAAATAAGATATTACAAATCTCATGATACAGAATGAGAATTTAAATGATGGGTATTATCTTATGGTTATGTAAGATTTTAATGAAGAATAATAATTATAATATTAAGAAAAATTTTGTGTTCTATATATGACTTTGTGAAATAATAATCCTTTGCATAGAATTATATTATATATATATATATATATATATATATATATATATATAAATTTACTAACAAACATATAAATTTCTCAATTCATAAAATAGATCGAGTATAGAATGGAATCATCATTTTGTGTAACAAACATTTAGTAAGAAAAAATCATACACATCATTTAACTTTTTGTTTTTTTGAAATATGACTTTTTGGGTTATTGTGAGAAGTCATTATAAACTTTTAATTAAATCCATCAACTGAGTCCTTAACCTATAGAAATGTTACAATAGATTTAATTTTCTATTTGTCTTATTTAATAATTTTCTTTAATAATGTCATAGTTGTGTGACAACTAATATATTTATCATTATCTGAGTTATTCAATGTGATTTCATAATTCACTTTAAATAAAATTTTAATGCTGTATATTTTTTTGAGAAAATAGTATATAGTTACCTTGAATTTTTATCTTTTTGTAAATTACTATCGAAACTTAAAAATCTTTTTAATTAATCTCTAAACTTTAACTAATGATTCAATAAATCTTTTCATTAATTATCTGTTACATCACTAACGGAGATGTCATGTGATATCATCCTATCCATCTAAGCTTATTAAATCTGAATCATTGATTTTTTTATTTGTTAAAATCTCATTTTTTTTTTAATTATATTTTACTCTTAACAAATTAAATAAAAAAAATAAATTATTTTTATAAAAAATTAAATAAAAACGAAATTATTTCATGGCAAACGAATTTCATTTTTTTAAATAATTTAGTTTTTTATTTAATTTGTTAAGAGTAAAATATAATTAAAAAATAAATTTTTAATGAATAAAAAAATCAACGGTCTAGATTTAATGAGTTTAGATGGGTAGGATGATGTTACGTGACATCTCCATTAGTGATTTAATAGATAGTTAATAGAATAATTTATTGGGTCATTAGTTAAAGTATAAAGATTAATTAAAAGATTTTTAAGTTTATGATAATTATTTATCAAATGATAAAAGTTCAGAGTAACTTTATACTCTTTTTTCTTTTTTTTAAACTATAAAGTACCTCTAAGGTTATGTCCATTTAATATAGTATTTAAAAGTTTGCATTTTGTAAGTATAAAATATAAAATAGATTTAAAAAATTATTAAATTTCTCAAAAGAAGTTTCTCACGTATTGCCCAAGTATACTGGTGATTAGGGGCGAAAATAGGTTAGGTCAAGTTAAACCAAGCTTTACCTTAAACAGACTTAGTTTGTATCTTAATTATAAGGTTTGAATCTAGTCTGTGAGCCTGTAATAGGCCAATTTTTAAGGTTTGATTTGACCTTTTTAAAAGTTTGATTTGATCTGAAAACTTATATAAATGCCTACTTTGCAATGAGGTCTTTAAATAGACTAATAAACTTACATTTAAATAAGCTAACATGTTTTTACATATACTAACATACTTACTTTTAAATAGGTCAACATGTCTTTACATAGGCTAACAGGACTAAATCTTGAAATAGACCAACGGGCTTACTTAAGGCTAATAATTTGTTATAATTTAACACCCACATTTTAATTTTATAGATACTTACAACTTTTTTACTTTAATCTTTAATCAATGTGAGACTTAGAGATATATCAAGTTACAACTATATGCCTCCAATAATTTTGTAATTTAGTATATCTCCAAGTCCCACATCGACCAAGGACCGGAACAAGAAAGTAGTGAGTATCTATAAAAATAGGAGGTGAATGTTATCTTATTATTTTCATTTTAATAAGTATATTACATTAAATATATTAATAAATATGTTATTTCTATTCTAACTTACTAACTTAGATTTTAGTTATTGACTTTTATTAAAATTTAATTAAAATATATATTAATATATCATAATAAATTAATAATTATAATTATAATTTATAATTATTATAATAATATATATTATATTATATATAGTTAAATAGGTCAGACTGATCTGTTAAGGTTAAAAGGCTTATTAGATGGTATAAGGTCTGACCTTTTAGTTAAACAAACTTTTAAAATAGTTTTGATCTAATTTGTTTAATAAACAGGTCAGGCCAAGTCAGGTCTCAGATAGGTCAGACCATAGATTCCTAATGAGTAACCTGACCTATTTTTACTCCTACTGGTGATCACCATGTAAAAAAAAAAAGTATATTAGTGATCACATGATTAATACAAATTGTTTAATAGATTCGAATGAAATGTCACCTTACAATACAATGTTTATCAAATTTTGAGGGAGAATTAATTGACATATATTTAATGTGGGAAGAGTCTCTTTCCATTTTAATGATAGGACAAATTATCAATCTTAAGCTGCGTTTAGTGTACTTGATAATATAAGACATGATAGTATAAGATAATAGGATAAGGTCTGATAGTATAAATAAGTTGATAAGCTCTTATATTATCAAACATTTAGTGCACATAGTATAAACAACTTAATTGTATATATAATTATCTACTATGACTATACTATCCTTCATCTTCCTCACTATCACCTTTCACACCCAGTACCAAATTTCAATGTTGATCAAAGAACCCAGAACTCCAAAGCACCAAAAGAATAAACTTTGGTTGGAGACACAGAAAATCTAACAATGTCATAGGCTTTCATGGTCGAAAAACAACGTCGGAGGAGCTTTTGATGTATATAATTATAGATGATAAAGTTGGGTTTGCTTTCTGCTGTGTTGTAAACTTACATATAGTACAGATTTGAAATAAAGAAAAAGGGTAGAAGAAATTTTTCAATTTTCTATTGACTTTCAAAGTAAAGGTGATTACGCCTGCAAGTCAAAGGCCATTTGGTTTTGGGTTTGGGTTTTTGATTGCTGCACAGTGATATGCTGGATTATAGGACATCATAATAAACACTTTTATTATTGGCTTTCATATTCCAGAGGCAGTGGTGACTTAGGAATGTGGTGGCGAGGTAAAGTAGTGGTGGTGAGGAACGTGGTGGTGGAGGATGATTTTCTAATCTTGATGATTTGTTGTTAGGTTGTTTGATTTCTGGTATAAAAGTGGAGGATAGTAGTGAAAGGAAAATCTTATCAAGTTATATCATGGGGTCATGAGGAGGATATTATTATACTATTAGAGTGAGATAAAAAGTTTTGACCAGATTTGACTATCCTATCAGGTGGACATATCAAACACTTTATAAAACTTGATAGTATTAACTTATACTATCAGATCCTCCTTACACGATACACCAAACATAACCTTAGAGAGGATTTACACTATCAGAGTTTGGTCTAGTGGCAATAATAAAAACATGCTAAATAAACTATATTTTCATATATGCTTAGTTTTATAATTATATATGTAATATATTTTCAGATTAAATATTATATTATTCAGTTACTCAATAATTCAATCATGTCGATATTTTCTTTCTATATGACTCTCGAATAATAAAATGATGTTAGGCCTTGAAAGCAAATCTTTTATATCCTATTTTTCTTTTTCTTTTGTTGTCCTTCAATTAAATGTTAACAACATTTAATTTTTATTTTTCTATTTCTTTAATTAATATTAACTTCTTTCTTAGTTAAGAGTTTAATTTGCTAAGTTGTCAGTATTTAATTGAAAGACATGAAAAGAGAATAAAATATTTAAAGAAATTATTGGTTACACACAATTGTATCACGTCATTTTTACACATATTTGTAAAAAATTAGAGAGAGAAAATAATTTTTTATAATGAATGAATTTAGAGGAACCCATTTTTTTTCTCTTTTCAATTTTTTGTGAGTGTGTATAAAAATGACGTAGTATAATTATATGTAAGCAAGAATATCTCAAATATTTGAATCCATTAAGCTTATAATTGAAAACAATTATGATTTATGACGGAGCCTTTATATGAGCACAATTAAAACTTGCAAAGATATATTCAACGAAAAAAAAACTTAAAATGATATATTGCCTTCCTTTCTCTAATGTACCAAAAAACATACTTACAATAATAATTTATATACATTCAAATTTTTTTTTTGAATAATTTATAAGGAGGAATGATAAAAGATTTCATGAAATGATGATGAGGGGGTGAGATAACTTCAGAAGTCTCGAGTTAGATGTCCAGAAACTTGTTTGTTTCTTTTTTTTTTTTTAAGGCATGAATATAAGTTTTGAATAACGTGACACGCTCAATTTTCAATTAAGGTTCATGATGAATTTCGGTTTCGCGTATAAGTAGTAAATGACAACATTGCTATATGATTAGTATAACGTAGATATACCCACAGATGCCAAATATTCCATTCTCTAGAAAGTGACACAAAACCCATATTGATCCTTTGCTATGAAAACCTAAATCCGTTGAGGATATCCGGAAGTTCAAAATATTTTGCTGGAAAATGGAAATCCCATAATTTGGTAATTGGTAGTACTAATTGATTAAACAGGACCACTTGATGGTGATGGCCAAACATTGCAAAACTTTGGGGATAGATCCAAGATGAATTATTACTATGAGCATCCTTTTACGGGACCATCGACCTACTCTTGTTTGCAGTTTGCCTGTGGCCTTCCAATGGCCATAAGACAAATATCCTCTTTTTCTTGGCAGGATTCTGTCGTATTTTTTTATTGTCATGTTCCTTGTTTAATTGGTATTAGTATTGAACATTGGATTATTGTTAAGTATCATCAGAATTGCCTATTGCAAAGTAATTAGAAGTGGTGATTCAGATCATTTTAAAATAGGCTTGTACGGAATTTCTTCCTTCATTCTCCAAATATTTATTATCTGTGAAATCTCGACTTTCTTGGTTGGTCAATATTTCAATGAGAGGAAGCAAACCATATATGTTGGGACATAACTATCAAACAAATCATATTCAAGTGTAATTGGGAGGTATTTTTTAACATTTTAAATTAATCATGTGCGTTTGCTCGGGTATCGAATGAGGGCTCACTGCTCGGGCTCACTTTGTGCATATCTTGAGAGCAAGATTGTGAGCCCCATTTGATACCCAAGGCAAATGCTAATATGCAAAAAGTGGACCCCAATTGATACCAAAGGCAAATGCTGATTAAAGATTGGATTTGGATCTTATACCTTTTTAAAAAGAGGAAGGCACAAAATAAATTCTACGCGTTAGCCCATCTTTTCTTGGAAACCAGTCCGTAAGTCTTGTAGTTTACTTGTGTCATTCTCTTTTTACTATATAAACATAATATTATCGTATTTTTAATTAAAGAAAATGAGATGATACAAATCGGTCTTTTTCATTGGGGTAAGAAGAAATTGTTTATGTTCTATGCATGTTTCGAAAGCAAGTCTCTTGAATATTCATGAAATTGTTTAGAAAATGGGTTTGACTTCATTACCACATAAAAAACCCAACAACCAGGAAGTCAGGAACTTGATGTGTGCCTCTTTCTTTTTTATTCTATTTTCATGCCCCCCAACTGCGCTATTTGCATTCGTGGAACTGCTAATGGAGAAGCTAAACCACAACTTGAGACTAATACAATAAGCTAGAGAGTTGGTGAGATATATTACTGCTTATATGACGGATGGACAAGAGATTTGTCCCTGCGTTGTCAACATCCTTTGAATCTTTTGCAAAGTGTATTTTCACGAGCATCATGAATATCACAAAGTAAAATGAATGTATTATATGCCGATACGGGAAGAGTATCAGTTGAGTATTGTATTTTGGGGGTTCACATAACGGGATTGTAACTCATGTGGTAACCTTACCAAACTAAACCACACTCAAGAGTTCCACACAGTAATCCTTAACCACAGAATTGTAATAAGATTTGGGATGCTTCATGATTAATCAGAGCAACCTTGAAAACAACTCCTCAATTAGTCCACGTCATGCGAGTGCCAACATTGACAAGCGTGTCTACCTGTCATCCTTGTATATCTTGTCTAGCTGGTATTGGTAACATGCCTCCCACGAGAGGTGGGGCTTCTCTGAAGTCTGAACCCCACTTCCATATTTGTAATAATAATTAACATAATACAAGAACCATAACTTGCACTATCGTATTTGTATAACATCCTTACTTGCTAGTTTCCCGGCTAAATACCAAATTGTATACAACGCATTCTTTGCTATTCAAATTGGGAGATTTTTAGCAGCCTGCTACTCCTATTTTGGAGAATTACAATACTAGAGTAAATGTCCTATTTGGCTAGCACATTTTCTGTTTAACAAATTCTCTTTTGGTACAACCTTTGTACCCCACCAAGTGGCTCTCCCATTCATTATCTCTTGGGAAAGATTCTTGTAAGATACTCATACGGGACCAGCACTCAGATAATGACCATCTTTCATAAGCTAAATTAATAAATGAGCGATATTAAGGAATTCAACCTTTGTATTTTATACCAACTTTTTTTGCTTGGAATTTCTCCATTCAAAAGCTAGTGTTTTCTGCTTTATTCCTTTCCATCACATGTTTCAAACTTCACACAAACTACAGTTCCTTTTGCTTCTGCCCAATGGAGGCGTTCTTCCAGGTGACTTAAGGATAACAAGGAATGAATGGAGAGAATATAACGTAAATATTTCTCTACATTACCTCATAATATATATTCCAAAAGCAGTAGATTATCATCAACAAATGATATGTGAGCCACAAGGCCCTTAATCAAAGTTGAAAGGTCGGTACTCGATAATAATCAGCAGCATTTCAACGTCGGCCGATTCAAATCAGGAGAAAAACTAGAAAGAGAGACAGAGAAGGGAGATGACCTAACATATAGAGGGGATTGTGATAATCAGTAATTAGGATTTTTTGTTAGTGGTGGGTTTTGGACAAGTGTTAGTGTGTTACAACCCCTTAAAAAAAGACTTACTGGTCCACGTGTCATACTTATATAGAATCCCTACCAGTTCTACTATGGCTGTCGAGATATTCTTGGTTACATACAATTGTACCATATCATCTTTACATACACTCACAAAAAATTAGAGAGAGAGAAAAAATAGATCCCTCTAAACTCACTCATCATAAAAAACTATCTTCTCTCTTTAATTTTTTGTGAGTGTGTGTAAATATGATGTGGTACAATTGTCTGTAATCAAGAATTTCTCGCGGCTGTCTAGTCTACCTTTGGATTTGAAATGTAAACACTAACCAATATGTTTCATCCTGAATCTGTTCTTCTAAAGCAAGGGCCTATAAGAAATAAAAAAAATAAACAAGGGCCTATATTTATAATTTCCAGCTCCATATGTATTGATGGAGCTACCACCACAAAGACCACCATTAGCACCACCATAAATACAGATAGAAACACCATTTGCATCTTCTTTGTACCCTCTCTTTGACACACAAAATTGTCTGCAACTGCATTTTAGAAAGTTTTATCCTGTCTGCCACTTGCAGGGCTCTATCATTCCCCCTCTTTCCTTCCATTTTCTAAAGCTTTATTTGTTGAGACAAGATGGATGATTTTCCCTACACGTTTTTACCACACTCTTTTATTTTGCATTAGCGGCATAAGCTAAGCTTCCTGCTTATTCCTTTATCACATGCTTCAAAAGGAAAAAGGCAGGAAAAAGTGGTTCTAAAACCGGTGCATCCAAGTCAACAGCCTGACTATAAATATAGCCATTTCCAGAGGATTCAACTCAACCCCATAAAAACTTACTACCTCTACTGTAGCCTTGAGGATCCAAACTCATACATAACATGTCACTTTCCTGTGCCAAAAACTTCTTCCAGAGGTTCTGGGTAGATGAATTCCAAATGGGAAGTTATGCTCATAGCAGCTTTTTGTCTAATGATCTGCTGCCATCTCTTGGAGCCCGAATAAACCAGGAAACTAGACTAAAAAGATACATAATCTCCCCTTTCAATCCCCGTTATAGGTGATGACCCTTTACACAGTCAGTCACAATAAGACAACTACTATGAATATTGTGCCTGCTTCTTCTCATATACTTTTTTACAGGGCTTGGGAGATGTTACTGGTTGTTCTGGTCATCTACTCAGCTTGGATTTGCCCGTTTGAGTTTGCCTTTCTGCCTTATCAGCAAGACGCATTATTCATCATAGACAACATTGTCAATGCCTTCTTCGCCATTGACATCATGCTCACATTCTTTGTGGCATATCTAGATAGCCACTCTTATCTTCTTATTGATGATCCCAAGAGAATTGCAGTCAGGTGAATATAATAAACTTTTCTTCCTTCAAACTAAAATGAATCTCCAAAAACTCTTACTTACTTCATATAGCTCCTCCACCAAACTTTCAGGTACATATCTACATGGTTTGCATTTGACGTGTGCTCAACGGTACCATTTCAGTCCATCAGCCTCCTCTTCACTAATCATAGCAGTAATCTTGGCTTCAAAGTCCTAAACATGCTTCGATTATGGCGTCTGAGACGAGTCAGTTCTCTGTTTGCAAGGTTTGCCATCATATCATCTTCAACTTCATGGTTCTGGTTTTCATCAATACTTATAAGAATATGACAGTTCTTACTAGCTGCTTTGCTTTGCTTCAGACTTGAGAAGGACATCCGCTTCAATTACTTCTGGATTAGGTGCACAAAACTCATTGCTGTAAGACACTACAGCCCATATGTATGCTTTCTTCCTTTACAATTTCAAGGTACTTCCTAGAACTGAATTGCCACTTTCCCCAAATTTCAGGTAACACTATTTGCAGTACACTGTGCGGGATGCTTTAACTATCTAATTGCAGATAGGTACCCCGATTCCAAAAGAACCTGGATTGGTGCAGTGTACCCGAATTTCAAAGAAGTGTGTCTTTGGGACAGATATGTCACTGCAATATACTGGTCCATTGTCACACTTACTACCACTGGCTATGGGGATTTACATGCTGAGAACACGAGGGAGATGCTGTTTGATATCTTTTACATGCTGTTCAACTTGGGTTTAACATCATATATCATTGGAAACATGACTAACCTCGTAGTCCACTGGACCAGCCGCACCAGAAATTTTGTATGTACTCTCCAACTTATGCTTCTTCTACTGCTGCTCAATTTGCCAATCACCTGCTAAGAGAGTTTTATATTCTACATGCGTTAGACTAAACTCTGATTCTCAATCAACAGTACCCTTAAGAGTCACTATCCAAGACAATGTTCCAAAAAGTTTGTTTTAAACATTCTGTAGGCCCCACAGTCTGACATTTTATATGAAACTCACTTCAAACCTAGTATACACTTCCTCACAGTTTCATGTTATGTTGCCCTTCAATTTTATTTTTTTTTAGCAATAGCTAATTATTTCCTTTCTAAAATAAAATAAAATAAAATAAAAACTCATTCAGATAAGAGGAACTTTATTTCTTCCCTCAAATGAAGAGAGGATTGGTTTTGGTGGCACAGAGGGATACAGTCACAGCAGCTTCAGAATTTGCTTCAAGAAATCATCTGCCCCACCTCGTACAGGATCAAATGTTGTCACACATATGTTTGAGGTTTAAAACAGAAGGATTGAAGCAGCAAGAAACATTAAATGATCTTCCAAAGGCAATTCGTTCAAGCATTGCGCACCATCTCTTTTTTGCTGTTGTGCGGAAGGTCTACCTCTTCCAAGGAGTCTCCGATGACTTCCTTTTCCAACTGGTAATACCCCACATGCCTTGTTTGTTTTTATTGTCATCACACTTTTTGTCTCTATTATTATCCACTTTCCCCTTCTGTCTTCTTTCTTCTTTGCCTAAGAGGATGAAGAACTAATGTTACAATATCTGACCCAAGTAACTTTGTAATAATAGGTTTCAGAAATGGAAGCTGAGTATTTCCCACCCAAGGAAGATGTGATACTGCAAAACGAGTCTTCTACAGACCTTTACGTGCTGGTTTCAGGGGCAGTGGTGAGTTAGCTAAAGCATGAATGGTCTAATAACCATGAATGAATCTTAAAGAATGCCTACTAATAAAAAAATTTCTTTTCAAATGATTACTTGTTGCAGGATCTCGTTCGCTACATGGATGGGCATGATCAAGTATGTCATAGTATTCGAACACTACATTTTTTTTCTTCAAATTACACAATGAAAGAACTGAATATAACTTCCTACCCCTACATTAATAATTCAGGTTCTCGGGAAGGCAAATGCAGTAGATACCTTTGGAGACATTGCAGTTTTATATCATATACCACAGCGTTTCACAGTTCGGACTACAGAGATTTCGCAAATTTTAAGACTCAACAGAACATCCTTAATGAATATTTTACAAGCAAATCCAGGAGACGCACAAATTATAATGGATAACCTTTTCACGGTAATTAGGATATTGAAAGCCCTCCAGACTCATAAAACATAGGGGAAATATTGTATAAACTTCATTTATCGCATATCCCCAATCCTCAATAATAATAGGTTCCTTATAATTTGTTATCCATATTGACAGAGATTGAAGGGACATGAAGCATTGGGCTTTGAATATCCAGGTACAGATCCTGGATTGGTTCTTCATGAACAGCTTGAAGGAGGCAACAAAAGAGCAAGCTCTTCTCATGCGTGTACAAATAATTCACATGATCCTTTAATTACTGAATATAACATGACTCCGGAGGATGGCAAAAGAGATCTCCATGCTGCTGCACAAAAAGAGAATCTAGACATGGTTGAAATTCTGCTTGAAAGGGACGCAAATGCAAAGAACCCAAATGCCATAGGGTGGACACAAAAATCTCCAGTAGAACAGCTAAAAAACAAGAGCATTTCTGACCAAATCATGAGTTGTGAAAATGAGAAGAAATCAGATGAATATAGAATAGAGTTCGTGGAGCCAGAAATCCTTAACCTTGACAGGAATGACTCTACCAGAAACAGAAGACAAGATGGTATTAGATCTATCAACTTCCCATTAGAGAAAAAATACACAAACACCAATTCAAGAAATTCTAACTGTCCAAGTGATAGAGAAGCAGCAAGGTTCATCAAGAAGAGAGTAACAATCCACTTGCTATGCGGATGCAGAAGTACCTCACAGGGACAGCACGGGAAGCTGATAATCCTACCTGACTCATTAGAAGAGCTGCTCAAGATTGCTGGTAAGCTTTGACCTCGGAAAGAATACTTGATTATGAACCTATAACTCACAGCAATAATAGTTATTTTGCTGCAAGATTTAAATACATACGCAGAAAAGGATCAGCTTTTTTCTTTCTTTTTTATTTTTTACCGGGGGAAGGGGGAGGGGGGGGGGGGGATGCTGCCAAAATCAAATGCAATATTCTGAACACAGAACAGTAAAACTTTGTACTTCTCTTACTTTCTCCTTCTAACTATTAACTTGCAAAACTGCAGGTGAAAAATTTGGAGGCTTCAACCCCACAAAAGTAATTAATACAGAGAATGCAGAGATAGATGACATAAATGTCATTCGGGATGGTGATCACCTCTTTGTTCTTTGCAGCAATAGTGAAAATTTGAGTTCATGATGTTACCAACGTAGATATGAACCTTCAGGAAGGTAAAGATAATGGTATAATCAAATATTCAAATACTAAAAAAGCTAAGGCATCCAGCAAGATATTGGAAAATCATACAATTCAATTACAAAAGCTGCTCTTTGTTTATGATTGTTGAAACAAAATTTTACAATCTCATCAAGATAGGGCTGGTTATAAGTCCAATAAAATAAGTCATATAATGAAGTGAAGATCCCTGAAATGTGTTTGTTGATGTATTGCATGATTCAAACAGTATTTGACACTTTTTATGATCCCTGAGAACCCAGCTAATCAATGCCTCTACAACCAGAAGTGCCCTTGCTCAGTGTAAGAGATGCATGAGTAACTTCAAAGAAGCATCTCACTTTGTACCACCTGAAGTCTGGATTTCTAAAAACTTTGTCTATTGAAAGCCTTTGATGAATAAAAATCATTTCTTCAAATTGATTGGTATAGGATGTGCTTCTGAGTTAAAAACAAATTTATCCAATGGAATAACAGAGCTGTCCCCAAAAAGCAAGTATAAATACTTCAGTGTTTCTCCTAGAAAGAAAGTCTCCATTTTGTCTCTTCTATGAGGAGGAACGCTAGTTACATCGTCCAGAGAACAATATCCACCAGTATCAACCTTTGTGTGCTTCTCAAAAGCTTCAAAGATTTGCCAACCCCATTCACGGTATCTGTGAGACAAAATATATATATCTGATTATTTCAGAAAAATCATGAAAAGAAAAATTAAGCCTGTCGAACTGTTTCTTGTGTATTGTCACAAGAAATAAAAATATAAATTAACCATATACATAAGAGGGGAAAAGCATACTTTGGATCTTCTGTAATACGGTACAAAACAAACAACGACTCCACAGTCTCAGGTCTCAAAAGATTATGACGATCAGCAAGTTTTATTATGATGTCATTCACATATTTTGAGCTCTTATTTCCTCCATCAAGGCCTTGTTCGGAAAATTCCTGGGTAAATCAGAGGCTAGATGTCAAGTTTCCATTCTCGCTATATAAAAATGCAAAACAAATAAAAAAAAAAATCTGCACATACAGCATCATAGAGCAGAGGCATGGTTTTAAATTACGGTCCGGAACCGCAATTGCGGCCGCAATATTACGGTTTTCATGGTCTCCGCAACCGCATCGCGACCGCAATTGCGGCCGCATCGGCCGCATTTTCTCGCAATTGACCGCAATATTGAGGTTTTAGTGGTCTCCGCAACCGCAACCGCAATTTAAAACCATGAGCAGAGGACACAAGTAGATAATCAGATGCGTTGCAGCATTTGCTTGTGATCGTTTATCAATTAAGGAAACCAAAATGGCATAAAAATCCTACTAACCTCAGTACGAAAGTAAGCTATTTCAGGAGCCAGACCAGTAGAAGTTACTGAGTACATCTCAAAGCATGTTTTAGCTAGATCTTCTGCAAGCTTCAAATTTTCCAGGTCTTCAAAGTTAAGCATATTGTTTTTCATTGCCTGTTCCTTTGTAAGGCCTTTAGTGGCACCAAGTGCAAGAGTACCAGGTAAGAAACAAACCTGAATGGGCAGCATTAAATTTTACGTCAATGTTTGTAGGTCAATGCCAACATGAAACAGGTAGCGACGTAATGCTTAATTATGATCAAAGTGCACAACTGACTTTTTGCGAGATAAAAATGAAGAGGGAAATTAAAAAAAAACAAAAGCAAATAACTGACATTTATAATCAGTTAAAATGCAGGGGGAAAAGATTCTTTTCTACTAAACTGAACTGCTGATTGACATTTTTTAATCATAGTGTCAAATTCACAACTGAAGGGAATCTATAAAAATCAAAAGCTTCACCACAAGTTTGGTGCAAAGACCCTTTTAAGAGCATTAAAGCCATTATAGAAACCCATCTTACGACTCTGAAGTAATACTGCTAATGTAAATGTAAGTATTCTGGACCAATCACAGTATCACACAGTTCAGTACATGATGGTGCTGACTATTTATTTTCCCACCATTCTTTTGTAACATCTGCCACAGAATATAGGATCAATTTTTATTGAAATGCCATTGTTGGGCACAATTATGACATTGTCATGCAACAAAATGTAAAATGACTATATGCTCAAGTTGTAAAAAACCACAATGCTTTCCCAAAACATATAATGAAGTATATGAGGCAAATGCAGTTCCTGATACATAAAACAAATCATATAGATATTTTATGTTGTTTATGGAATTAATTTTAAACCATGGACACAGCATAGCATGGCTTAGCATTATGCAAGCATATAATATGTTATGGTACATTAGACAAAGGTAACAGTGCAGGAACATATGCTGTTTAATCTTGCATAATCCCCTTCAGCACCATTGGGTGGGAATATCATAATTACAGAGGCCATAAAAAATTTGAATTTGAAACTTCAAGTACACCCAATACAAATTAATAATTTCTAATAACAAACCAATCCACGGTTCAGGACTGTCAGACAAGTAGAGCAAGTGCAGGTATGTTACATATGGCACAATACTTGACCAATCCCTTTGCACTATTTCTACCGAATGAAATTTTCAAGCAACTAAAGCACTAAATAAATTTCATGCAGTGTCAAACTTCAAAATTAGGAAGTACTGCATACCAGGTGATCCATTTTTGGGCTGAAACCACCCTTTGATCCATAAGGCAATTCTCCAACAAAAACTAATCCATTTGGAATTGATTTCCGAACAAGAAGATGCCTAACACCCTTCATTGCTTCTGTATACATTTCATGTAGATATGTTGTATTACTACCGCTACTAGCTCCACACTGAAGCCATACTTTTATTAAGTATTCATAGTAACTGTCACCACGAGATCCCAGTCTAATATTTTCTCCATTAAATTGACCAGAATGAGGGCTGCATTTAGTTAATAGAAATATCTAAATGTTGGTAGAAATATAATAAAAGAAAAGAAGACACACTAGCCTGAAAGTGACTAAAAATATTGGGGTAAACAAGGAAGCAATTGAACACAAACAAATTGAAAGATTTATCAAGAATTACTCCAAGTGAAAATTGATGGGCAAATACACTAATTAAATTATATGCAATTCCATACCTAATGTAGATAGGAACTAGTCCTTCAATTTTTGGAAGAGTCTTTATGTGATCCAAGACTTTCATTGCCTCCAAACTATATTTCTGATCACCAGATACAGAACTGAGATAATTGAATTCAAGCTGTAAAGTGGAAACTTCTGACGTGCTGCTCAGTCCATCAGGAGCTGGATGGGCTGACAACTCATGCAGAATAACATCACTAAATGGAATAGCAGTTGGACTGGCTGTAAAAGCAGATAGCAGACGGTCAGCCAAATTCTTAGCAGTTTCTAGATAAACAGCTGGTTTAGGCCCTGCATGAGTTAAGTTCATTCCTTTTTCCCCACCACTTAGATGGAATGCACTTAAAAGCCCACCCAGAACTCGTATTGTGGTTTCAAATAAATTTACTTGGCCCTTCTTGCTAATTCTCTCAGAAAGGTGTTCTTCAACCCAGGATCCTGCTTCAGCAACAACTTCATCAATACCCATTATCATGGCTGTATCAAGAGCATCCACTACTGTAGCACCTAATCCTCCTAATCCATCAGTTCCATGGTGGCTGAGCGGCATAAGTTCATCATAACCCATGGCATATTTTTTGTAGCCAGACCATGCATGAATAAAAGCTTCCTTGACTTTTTGTTTCCTAGTAATCCACATTGATCTGACATCTAGATTTCCAGGTACACGACCAATACCATTACTAGTCCCTTTAGCATCAGGTGGTAATCGAGGAGGAAGCCTTGGAGCCCGTCTCCAGAACCTTTTTATTCTGCCATCACCATTTCTAATGCTACTATTGTCTTCACTGTTTCTATTCCCAATTGCTTGATCATGAGAAACTACACGGCCAGGACTTGTATGTGTCAGCATAAGATATGCTACACCAAAGATCAGTAGCAAGAGTAGAAACTTTCCTGTACTACAGCTAATACAATCACGCTTTAGGTTACTGGTGAGGAAGCTCTGAGTAATAACCTGGAAAATCAAGCCATAGTAAATATTTTTTTAGTAAAAGACAGAAAATAACTCGTTTAATATAAGAAGGATAATACTCAGACTAAATCATACTTTAAACTTATATAAGATGTCAGGAAAATTTAAAGATAAGATCAAGGAGGGAAGGGAAAACAAATTATAGGGTTTTGTTATGCATATATTGGAGTAAGTTTAAACTGGAATTTTACATGTAATGGACCTATTTTTGTATGCCAGATACATGTATGATGTTCATTGTAAACCTGACAGTGACATTATGTTCATTAGAAAAGCTATGCAGCTCAGAAGCAATTCCCAACGATAAAAATTGTTAGGCATATTGAGAGAAACTAATGTCAAGATCATAGAGAAGGATATGTAACATCAAGTTCCAGAAGAATACATGCACATAAGCGATCTATGTTCAAGAAGTATGCTCCAGAAATAGCAACTTATTTAGCAGAAAAAAATTGCAAAGTGATGAATCCCGAACCAAAACGAACAGATCATAAATCAGCAAAATGCAAATAAGAACTAGTGACCAAGAAGATACAATAAGATGCTTCACTCTCATAGAAAAAGAGGTAAAAAGAACTAGTGTTGCAACAAGGCCAACAAGTTTAACTCACTTTCCACCAAATCAAGCCCAGCCAAAAGACATAACGTGTACATCATATTGCAAACCAAAAGACAACCTATCTAGAAAAATTCTCCATTTGCAAAATGGGTCCCTAACCAAACTTCATTGTGAATCTTAAATAAGTGTTTTTCCACCTACCCAGTAACAGGAATACACAAATCCAAACTCCATTGAATGGCAGTAGCACGAAAGAAAGATCAATTAAATTGTGGGTTGACTTGGATGAAATCGAAGAAACTAAGAGCGGAAAGGGGATTCACCTTGAAGAAAGAACGGGGCCGAAACTTGGCGTTGTCGTAGTCAACATCTTTCTTGGAGTAGGGCAGGGACTTGGACATGCTGGATCCGATCATCAACTCACTGCAATTCCCAGAATTGGATCCAAATTCGAATGAATTCAAGAGACACAAGATTGGAACACACAACTTAACTTAGGTGGGAATTCGATTGCAAAGGATGCTATGTAGCATCATGGGATGGGATGCAACGCAGCGAATCCTGGTTGGAACCAAACAAAGAGAGAGAGAGTTTTGTCCCTCCGGTGCGATTGGTGCGGGAAAATGGATGTTGCGATCACTGTCTGAGAGGAACCTTCAGATTACGGGTAATGGGTCGTATGACTCGGATCATCTATAATTAATAATTATTACTCTTTAACAATGCATTGACTACGTTACAATTTGTCTTAAAAAGCTTTAAATAAATTTTTTTTTCCATATAAATTTAATAATATATTACGAGTAGACGGGGACATACTTGTACATGTGAATTGTTGTGATGTTGACAAAATGGTCATTTCCAATGTCAATACTTATTCTTCTCACACCAATAACATTTATAATAATAAATAAATTCCTCTAAGAATTACATTATAAGGTTGTGTTTTGGATAAAGAATCGTAAGGAGGAAATGTATTTTTTGTGAGGATTTTTGTTAGAAAGACTTTGAAAATTTCAAATTATTTGAATTGGGTATTTCAATAGAGAATTTAAAATTAGAGCTAAACACGTTAAATTTTAAATTCTTTCGTAGAGCAAGAGATTAGATTAAATGACTTTCATGAGGACTTGTATGCACAGATTCAACGTTCAAGTTGGATATTCACCCTGCAACAATTTTTAGAAATTTTCTAACTAAACACTAGTAATGCGAGATCGCAGGGCCTGATCATCACGACCCAGGCAGATTAAAGCACATTTACTTGATGAAGATGCTGACTTTGAGTATTTCCCCCTTTTCTCAAGGTGCTCATTAATGGCAGATCCATCGAGATAACAATGAATTTTGTTAATTAAAAGATGAGCTTACCTCTCTAAGCTTGATGAGGTTTGGTGACTTTGAATCGCAGTTGAGTTCTTTCTTCTTGATGAAACTTCTTTATATGCATTTTCCTAGTTTTGGCACCATCAAACCCATATATTTGGTGCTCTAAGTGGATGAACTTAAATTAATCAGCAATTAAATGAGAAATAAATGAACCATGGTGGTTTCTCTTATGGAAACAATGAGATCTTAATCTTTCATGGTGTCAGTATGGGGGTGAATAGTGGTTGAAGGTGGAGTTTGGATGGTGTCAAATTACGTAAACAGAAAAAATATGAGAAAGCTCTGAAAAAACCAATTGCACAAATACTTATCCAAACAAAAATTTTGCAAATGCTAGATATTTGAATTGCTGTAATTCAATTTTATTATATTTTAAATTCTTTGAATTTTTAAAATACTTTATCCAAACTAAGTTAAGGGATTTTTTAACGAGTGTATTAATAGTACTTATTAAGGATTTAAAATAGAAATTTTTTATGAAAAATTGAGTATTCAATATATTAAGAATTAAAAATACTACAATTTTCATATAAAATTTCTTATTTTAAATTCTTTAACAAATGTCTTAAGAGCACTTTTTAGAACAATCCTAACTATAATTACTCCAAACAAATTAATATAATGAATATAGTAAGCCGTAAAAATTATTGAAAGAAAATACATTTGCACAAATTATATGAGGCATGTGTATAATTTGCATTATTTTAAAAAAATGCATGAGAATCTAGGGTATTATCAAATATTTTACTTTGAAGTATATATATATGTGAAGTATGATTTAAGTTTGTACAAGTATCACTATTTAATGTTAAAAATCATGCAAGAAGATGATAATTGCAATATATATATATATATACTCCTTTATGAAAATTTCTAATAGTAAAACTATCAATTTATCAATATGTCTAAGATTGTGGAGCATTCATCGTGGCCTACTTCCTACAACTACCTTCTCACGAACATAAAGATATACTTAAAGAAGAAATAATTATATCGCATATTTCCATATTGAGGAAAAAGCTTCAGCTTTTGCACCCTAAGAATTATTTGACAGTTCAAGATCCAAGAACCCACAATTTGACCCTTCTTTTTAAACAATCTTAAACTGTATATATGGGGTGTTAAGTATCGATCTCCACACTCTTCTCTGCTTTTCTCTTTTTTATCTCAAAAGCCACAACAACCCATTGGAATTCCCGTTAATCCTCAATCTCAGTACTCTCACTTCCATTTTCTTCACTTTCCCTCTCCACCCAAATGCACCACAAAGCTTAATAGCCTCTCCGTTCTCATGGGCAATCTCAATCAAGCCTTCAAGTGCCTGTCCACCACCTTGTTCTTTCTCTTCCTAGTCTCTTACACTGCTTCTTCACCATCCTCCAACCAAGAAATCCAATCCCAAAAACCTTCTTCAACCACCCCTGCCCACTACTACCAAGTGTTCTACCTCAAGAACACCGACACCAAGTTTTTGAGCAGATCACAAGAGCGCATCAACGAGGGGAAGATAAACAGAAACAAGAACAAGAAGCACAGGAAGAAGATGGTCAAGAACCTCCAGTCACGACCTTTCTCTGTTATGCTCCCAAAGGGTTTTGTCCCTCCTTCTGGTTCCTCACCATGCCACAATGATCAACCCAACTCGGTGTCCTTCAACTGCCATCTCACTACTGCAGAACCTTGAGGAAAAAAAGACCAATCCCACATTGTGATCGTTACTATATATATATATATATATATATATATACACGCAAGCAATTTACTGTGATCAGAAAGATGAGAAAGGTGCTACAATATTTGGTCATTGCTTTTGATCCTTATCACTTTCTTGAAGGTGCTACAATATTTGGTCATTGCTTTTGATCCTTGTCACTTTCTTGATGACTTTTCTCACTGTTCTTGATTTTTTTCTTGTTACTTTCTGTTGATGTTGTAATAGAAGACAATAAGAAGAGATTAACAAAAGGTATACTAGAATAAATCAGTGAAGCTTTTGACTCTTATATTTTTTGGTGCATCCTCTTCATTTATTCATGCACCTGTACAAGTACCCCTATTTCACTGTAATTTTAATTTTTCTTGGATAGAAGTATATTTCCCTTTCTTGTTTTTGGTCAGTTTTTTTTTTCATTTTTATTACCTATTTGATTCCTATATTTTCTTGATGACTTTTCTCACTGTTCCTTTTTTTTTTTTGAAAATGATAATCACACTATTTTTTTACACAACTTTACACTTTATTTGTTTTGATAAAAGGGTAGAGAGATAGTATGTATTAAGAAGTATATTTTTCTTATTTTATTATTTAAAATAATAATATAAAAAATGTGTAATGAAAATAATGTGTGAAAATTTAGATTTTTTTGTTTTTCTTACTCTATGTTGATGATGTAATAGAAGACAATAAGAAGAGTCTAACAAAAAGGTATACTATAATAAATCAATGAAGCTTTTGATTCTTACATTTTTTAGTGCATCCTTCTTCATTTATGCATGCACCTGCAAAAGTGGCCCCTTTTCACTGTTTTTTAAGTTTTAATTTTTTGGTTAGAATGTAAAAATAATTTGATCATTGCAGTATATTTCCCTTTCATGTTTTTGGTCAGTTTTTTTTTCCCCTATTAGATTTGTCCAATTGAAATATATAACTTCTTAGGGCATGCACATCAGTTACAGAGAGAGATGTCTGTTATTGGAAGCATATATGTTTCTTTCTTTCAATGAATTTCATAGAATTGATGCTCAAAAGGTGGATCGAGTTTTGGTGAAATCTGCGGTAGGTGCACGAGAGCCGGAGAATGAGAGAGAGGCATGTGAATTTGCATCGTTGGGGAAAGCAAAAGTACGATGTTTAAAGGTCCTTTGAAGTTTCGTGGCGTTTACTTTGTTCATGCATGCAATGCATTGTAGGGATGGGCTCTCTAGACGATGTGCCACACAAGTCGGATCCATGTCACAGTAGATATATACTCAACCTTATTATAAAAAAGAAAAAATTGTTGCCCCACGAGACTTATAAGTACTAGTAAGCCTTTTCTTTTCTTGTATTTTTTTATTTAGATGTAGCCATGCTCAATGCTCATACCAGACAAGACAAAGAATCCTAAACGTATTTGTGAAGCCACCGGCCGAACTTTTGTCTGGTATGATTCAAACTACCATCGTTTAATTATTTTATTTTATTTAAAATTATAATCAAAATATTTAAGAAAGAGCTTTCAGTCTTTTTTTCTTATACAAAATCTAAAAACACACACATAATCTCGAACTGTATAGCTGTATATTTATTTTAAGTATCTGCGTGAACTTTAACCATTTGGCTACACTGCTTCACACCAAGGATTGATTTTGCTGTCTTCTAACAAATGGAAGCGACTGTTCTTTCCACCTTATTATTTACATGAAGTTATAAGAGACAGCATAAATAAAGGCTTAATTGTGCAATGATTGTTGTGAGGAAGCCATGCCTATGATCAAATGACTGCCTTTACATGGTTTAAAGCGGCTTCCCAAATAGTGTGAGATATTAGGTAATTAGGTTTAAAATTTCCTTTTGAATAGAGGTTTTAGTATCTCTCGTTAAAAATAATTGAAATATACGACGCCATTTAGACTTTATTATTTTATTCTTGTTATATATTCAAAATTTAATTATTTTTAAAATAAAATAACATACAAATGATTAATGTTACAGTAGCTTCTATTTATTTTTTATATTTTTTCTCAATTTATCTTCTATCAACATGGTCTTTGTTTTTTTTATTATTGTTGTATTTTTTATGTGTATTATTGTTGTATCTTTTTTTCATCTTTTTACATTTTTTATTAATAAGAATACTTTTTGTAATTTTCTTTTTTATATATATATATTTTGTGAACAAAACTTTGCATCAAGGTGAGGCTCTCTTCATTTCAATGACAGAAAATACTATTTAGTTTAGTGAAGATTTATATTAGATGTATAAATTATCTATTAAAAAATTCAAAATTTAAACTCAAATCATACAATTATAAACTTGACTCATAATTTCTAATATAAAACTTACAATCCCATTTTTTTTTTTTGTAGAAGAGAATATCCATCATTCTAGTTAATCAAAGAATTGGTTAGGATATGTTTATGGCAGTGTGATTTTATCATTTTCTTAAAATACTCTTTATTAGTTAATGAAAAATGAGATATTATCATTTTCCCTTACAATTAATTCTTATCCTAGGAATTTCTTAAACTAATCGAGCCTACTACATCTATTTACGAATTGGCTTGGTACAGTCCACAGTCCACAGACGCAGAGCGAGAATGTGAAAAATGTCATTGAGGAAAATCATCAAACACCTTCAGTCCCGCCATTCTTCCTTTCATTCCTTCTGCCCTCTCTCCAACCGTTCACTGCAACCTGCCAACCACCACCTCCAAGTCCAACCCAACAAAAAAGACCACCAGTACCATCAACAGGAACAGGAACAGGAACAAGATCCTCACTCTCTTCTCACACAAGACCCAATCGACATATGCACCTCTCTCTGGGTCAAAACCTTCTCCTCCCCAACACACACTTCCTTCCCCAACCTCACCGGCTTCCTCTCCAAATTCGACCTCTGGGTCCTCGCCTACCAGCGCTCTTGTGCCCATACCACAGGTACCTTCCCTCCCCGCAACGCCATTCACTCCCGCGTTCTGCAAAACCTTCTCTCCCTTCGCAACGCCGTCGTTCGTGGCCGTTTCGCATGGAACGACAAGCCCCACCAATTGATTCGCAGCCCAAACGACAAAACCCTCTCCAAACCCATCTCAAAACGCAAACTTCAAGCCATTCTCGACTCCACCCAGCCCTGCTTTCAGGACAGGGTCGTTCAGGAGGTTCTGTTGATGATTCTGGAGCCAGTTTTTGAACCCCGGTTTTCGCAAAAATCGCATGCCTTTCGACCTGGGCGAAGTGCCCACACGGTTATTCGAACGATTCGGAGTAACTTTGCGGGTTACTTGTGGTTTCTGAAGGGGGATTTGAGTGAGATTCTTGACAATGTGGATCAAAATGTGGTGATGGATTGTCTTGAAAAGGGTATCAAGGATAAGAAAGTGCTGGGTTTGATCAAATCTGCGCTCAAAGAGCCGGTGATTCATGTGTCGCGAAATGAAGAGAGGGAAGAGTTGAAGAAGCATAAGAAGAGGAAAGCTACTAAGAAGAGGATTCTCAACGAGAATGAACCGAAACCTGATCCGTATTGGTTAAGAACATTCTTCAGTTTTGCTCCTCTGGAGGCTGCTAAGGTACCCTCTTATGGCCACTGTGGAATTTTAAGTCCATTGCTTGCTAATGTTTGTCTTAATGAATTGGATCATGTGATGGAGGAAATGATTGTTGAGTTTTTCAGGCCTTGTAAGTTTGATTCAATATGGAAGTATTCAATTGATGATGGTTGTCATAACCCTGCATGGCCAGAGTTTGTTCCATCTAGTGGGAAAGAAAAAACTAGGAAGATGGATTACATAAGATATGGGGGTCATTTCCTGATTGGGATCCGAGGGCCTAGGGAGGATGCAGTGGAAATAAGGAAGAAAATTGTCAAATTTTGTGAGAGTACATTTGGGATAAGGTTAGATAATTCCAAGTTGGAGATTGAACATATTACAAGGGGAATTCAGTTCTTGGACCATATAATATGTAGAAGGGTGATACACCCAACCTTGCGTTACACGGGTTCTGGAGGTAACATAGTGAGTGAAAAGGGTGTGGGAACTTTGCTTTCAGTTACTGCTAGCTTACAACAATGCATTCGCCAGTTTAGGCGGCTTCAGCTTGTGAAGGGTGATGAAGACCCTGAGCCACTGCCGTGTACTCCTATGCTGTATTCAGGTCAAGCTCACACAAACTCCCAAATGAATAAATTCCTTGAGACCATGGCTGATTGGTATAGATATGCTGATAATCGCAAAAAAGTTGTTGGCTTTTGTGCCTATGTAATCCGTAGCTCTTTGGCTAAACTGTATGCTGCTAGGTACAGGCTAAAGTCCCGTGCCAAAGTGTATGGAATAGCTTCACGAAATCTCAGCCGACCTCTGAGGGAGAGCAGTAACAATTCTGCACCCGAATATTCAGATCTTTTGAGGATGGGGCTAGTTGATACAATTGAAGGTGTTCAGTTTTCACATATGTCTTTAATTCCATCATGTGATTACACTCCATTCCCAAGGAACTGGATCCCAGATCATGAGCGGGTATTGTATGAGTATTTAAAACTTGAAAATCCCAAGTTTTTCTGTGACTTGCTCAGATCCGTTAAGCAAAAAGGTTTAAATCTTCCTCAAGATGAAATATCTCAAATGGTATGGGACTACAAAACTCTTGGGGTTCGATATTTTCGATCTGATGGAGATAAAGAAATAAAAACTGATCTAAAGGAGATAACCGGGTAAGTTTGGCAGTGATCTAAAATTAGTGGAGTGTTCTCAATATCAAGGTTGTGTTTCAAATTTGGTGATCTCATAGAAAAATGGTTTATCTGCATTTTTGAGCCATTTTCTATGTTGAGTGTAAAAGTCCTCCAAATACTATTCTCATAAGAAATGTTTGTTCATGCTGACATTATCTACATAAAAGGTAGAATGCATCCATTGGAAGGGTGCAGCTCATGTGGGGTTGTTGTAATTAACTACTGATAATATAGAACATGGCAACAGGCACAAACAGAATTTTCTACATTGTTGAACTGCATGTAATCGGTGACTTTTTTTCATTATAATTTGTATGAATTGAAGTTGGAGTTTCCTTGAGACATTATATCTAATGTGAAATTGTGAATTCTTGGGGATATTGTTATAGATATCAATAAAGAGTTTTTTGCTGGTTATTTCACCAGGGAAGCACTGCTAACATAGTAGTATCTCATTGGATCTGAGTTGAATGTTTGACTACAGACTTCAATTACTTAAAAGAAATATTAATGAAGTATTCAAGAGGAATTTTTTGCATGGGAGTTATTAGGAGGTGGAGGGTCTCCTTTTGAATAAAAAGAGGCAATTTCATCTACTATACTGGTAATTTTTTATTTGCTGCTGGCTGGAAATTTTATAATTGCAAGGCAATGCTAACATGTTATCGGATGTGATGTTGAAGTTTTAATGTGTTACGCTATATTGCATTATTAATGTTAATGCTATTTCAGGAATTTGGTTCTCAGGGAGCGATTATTTAATTGGATGGAGACTGCTTGTACATGACATGAGGTAAACCTTGATCTATAACTTTATTGGATAGCAGACAAGAAACAAGTTTTCAAGTGATGTATTTTATCATTCAGTGTACCAGTACTCCAACAGCTTCCATTCAGATCCATCCCAGCTGTGGTAAAAACCTTCATTTTTCACCGACCAATAGATGGTGTCATGTCCTTTGTCCCTCTTGTCCTCGTATGCGTACCAAGTTGTAAACCATGGCAACCACGTAGCAGTGCATTCGAAATCTTGATCCACTGTGAGAGTTCGGTTGTAATGATCACCCAGTTTGAGATAAGAAGAAGGACCCCGGTCGCAACTAAGTGCCAATTGCTCCTGGGTGACGGTGTCGTTGGGCAAGTCATTTCATATGTCAACTCAACCACAATGTGTGGATTGTTAGGCCTACCAAGTGCTAATGTGCTTAGAAAATAGAAGGAGAGGAAGGCTAGAAAGAAGATGAAGCAGTCACGAAAGGCCATTGTTTGGTGCTATGGCTGTGTTTTAAGGGAGGCGGTGATGGAAGTTGGTCTTTAATAAACTAGGAGGAGCTGATGCCTGATGGTGTTAAAGCTTATTACTATTTTACTATAAACAATTCAAAATTTGGATTTCATTATTTTCTTATTTATGAAATGAATTTATTAATATCTTATTACATAATTTCAATTATAGTAAAAAATTTCATTTATTACAAAATATTATCGTGTTACCAGCATATCTTATATTTCATCAACTACTGCACAAGTAATTATCAACAAAATATTGGTTGTTACAATCTCTAGTAGAATATTTGACCATATGCATAAATCATCATAGTACAATTCTAACACATGTCAATATAAGCACAACACCCAACACAAAATTTTATGGGTTGCTGCACACACTTGTGCTATCATGTTATTAGTCAAATTCATTTGTTATCAACGTCTGTCAGTATAGTTATCAATAGTATAAGCTTAATTACGATCAAGTTGCAGAAGATCTTACCATATGTAGAGATGATTTTTATACTCATTTCCTTCTTTGACTGTGTTAATTTGTGTTAAATTTGAATTATAATAAATTAAATTATATTTTTAGTTCCAACTGTCCTCCTTTGTCTAAGAGAAAGAACTAACAACTAGTCTACCTGATGAGCTTTTTTTTACCAAAGAAAGTTTCATCCTCTTCACCTTCTCCATAGGTAGTTAACCTTTAATCATCACATTTTACTGCAAAGTTACCAACATATTATATTTGTTATCAACTGCTATAATAGAAATTATCAACAATGTTATAACTGTTACAACTTAATTGCAGAAAATTACACCTAATCAATAAGTACCTTTTATCATCACCATTTATTGCAAATCTCCTGCAATCTCTAATTCTTAGATTGAAATTAGTGGAATAAAGATATGCCCTTAATCTTATTAAGTCATATTTCCTTAGGTTCTTGCCCACCCAACCAACCCTCTATCCATCTATATTTGTATGTATAGTCTCAACTCTGAAAGAAGTTTTTCACGTAGAGCTGTAAGAAGGAATTAACAAAACTTGGCAACTACAAAAAGGAAGAAAAGAAAACTTACTCCAATTTGCAGAGATGGACAGCCAAAATTGAAACTAAACAAGACTTTAAGGGAGGTTGCTTTGTTTCTTCACTCTCTCCAGATGCCATGTTTCGAAGCTGAATTTCTTAGGGAAAGAAATGAGTTACTGGAGGGACAAAAACCATGCAAGTTTGGAAGGAGGAGACAAAACCACGTTTTTTTTCTCATACTTCTTTTTGTCGTTTTTTTTTCTTTGACATCCAGCTTGGCAAATCATATAAAGGGAACGTAGGAATACATTGTCAAGTCTACGGTGTCAACATTTGGGGTACAAAAAACGTTTTCATTTTTCAATTGATCAAACCAAGTTATAGTATCAATCAATATCAATATAATTAATCAACATCAATATTTGATCAGTATATGCACATGTATATGTATATATAGTATATAAGTATAGGAAACATAAATCCCGTTTAATACGCCAGTATATGTATGGCTCTTTAATTTTGTTTTAACATAGAACATCAAGGATTATTTATTTAGATAAATTAATCTCCTTATTTTATTTAAAAAATGATCAAATTCATATGATCTGATTATTATTGTATACAATATTATTATAATGCCAAATTTATATCAATGGCTTACTTTTGTGTAGGATTTTTTTTGTTTCTGTTCTGAACTAAATTATAGACCCAAATAACTGGAGCAACTCGACCTGTCAGACTAGCACCTATGCGTACATTGCACATGAAGCAGTCTAAGCGCTAGGCATAATGACAGGAATGAATCCTGATCGTGTCCCGTACAAACAGACAAGTAAGGACAGAGGGGTAGCAGTCTCCACGACCCTGTCCCCACGATCATGTCGACACGATCTTAAGTAGCAGCATTTAGTATGCACTGAATGCTCAGACACTACATATCCTAAAATGCTCATATAAATACAGTAAGTAAGGGAGATAAGGTATGAGTTAGGTCCCAAAACCTCACTATACTCTCTTTGCATACCTACTGATTTGAGCATCGAAGTGCCTTTTGCAGGTACCTACCTCTCACTCGTTGTTGTGACTGCATTACAGAAGAGCTCGTCGTTCCATATACAGGTAACCCTCATAACTCAGTTCTGAATAGTTCCTCATAGTATTCTCACCCGATAGGTGTGAGTTTAAGTGATTTCTCTCAACAGTATTATTTCTATTCACATGAATTCTGGAATCGAATTCAATACCATATGCTTAAAGGACTCAAATTCTTTACACTTCTACTAATACACGTTGTTTTGCATTGGTATATTTCTATTGTATACACATGCTTAATTGCAAGGCAATGATAACATGCTATCGGATATGATGTTCGAGTTTTTTTAATGTGTTAACGTTATATTGAATTAACGCTATTTCAGGAATTAAGTTATCAGGAAGCGATTATTTAATTCAATCATGATTTTTTTATATCATTTTTATCTTATATCACCTTTTACATTACTTTTCATACTATTAATTACATCACTTTTTTTTTATCACTTTCTTTTACTTAATCACAACCATTAAAAAGTGTGATAAAAAATGATGTAAGATAAAAAAAAATATATAATAACATCATTTTCCTATTTAATTGGATGGAAACTGCTTGTACATAACATGAGGTAAACCTTGATCTACAACTTTATTGGATAGCAGACAAGAAGCAAGTAGTTTTCAAGTTATGTATTTTATCATTCAGTAGACCAGTACTCCAACAGCTTCCACTTAGATCCATCCCAGCTGTGGTAGAAACCGTCATTTTTCACCAACCAATAAATGGTGTCATGGCCTTTGTCCCTCTTGGCCTCGTATGCATCCCAAGTGGTAAACCAACGCAACCACTCGGCAGTGCATTCGAAATCTTGATCCACTGTGAGAGTTCGGTTGTAATGATCACCCAATTTCAGATAAGAAGAAGAACCCCCGTCGCAACTAAGTGCCAGTTGGTCCTGGGTGACGGTGTCGTTGGGCAAGTTATTTCGTATGTCAACCACAATGTGTGGATTGTTAGGCCTACCAAGTGCTAATGTGCTTAGAAAATAGAATGAGAGGAAGACTAGAAAGAAGATGAAGCAGTCACGAAAGGCCATTGTTTGGTGCTATGGCTGTGTTTTAAGGGAGGCGGTGATGGAAGTTGGTCTTTAATAGACTAGGAGGAGCTGACGGTGTTAAAGCCTATTACTATTTTACTATAAACAATTCAAATTTTGGATTTTCATTCATTTCTTATTTATGAAATGAATTTATTAATATCTTAGTACATAATTTCAACTATAGTAAAAATTTTCATTTATTAAAAATAAATGCATTTTTAAAAATTGAAAAATAGTATATGAGGAATATCAGATAAAAATGTTGGCTTCATTGGGATTATACAGTGGCTTCTATTAAAAAATATTTTTAGCTGAAATACTTTAGTATTAATTTTTTTTTCCCTGTAAAAACAAACGAATCCTTAATTGCAAGGCAATGCTAACATGCTATCGGATGTGATGTTCAAGTTTTGATGTGTTACGCTATATTGAATTATTATGTCACCAGGGAAGCACTGCTAAAACACTACTAAAACCTACTATTTATTAATTACATAATTCAATTTTAAGAATAAACTTTATCTTTTTCCAACGAAAATCTAAATATAAATTATTTGAAGGTTCTTCAAGCAATGATGATTGTATAAAACATATTACAAAAAAAATTCAAAACTATAATAAAAATGAATTAATGTTATTTTATATACATCATCATAACAAAAATATTATAATTTTTGTCAAAGAATAAAAAGTAATATATGTAAAAAAAATTCAAAATTCAAAATTTCAAAAGTTTAGATAATATTTGTCAAAAATAAAAATGATAATTGTTCAATATTTTTAAATATCAAAATATTATATTTAATGATAATAAATTTGCTTTCATAAACATAAAACTAAAATATTGATATATTTATTAATACATATTCAAAAAATTTAAAATTTAGAATATAATCTTAAAATACAAAAATTAATAATATTGTTTAAATATTCTCTTAAATATTGATAAACCTATATTTTATAATTTTATATCAGATAAATTGTGGTGATTTGTTTATATTTATTAATGAATTTTAGATGAATCCTTATCATTATCTTTGTTTTTGTAGATTGAATGAGATTTATCGAACTTGAAGTGAAAGCAGATAAAGACACCGTATTACTTACTGAGCATTTTTACAAGGAGGGAAAGTACAAAATTCAGGTGTTCTAGCGCTCAAGCGCCCAAACGCTCAGAACGTATGCAGCAATATTGTCTCAGTGTCTCAGTGCCTGAGTGCTGGGGAAGCAGCGCCTGAGCGCGTAACGCGTCACGCAACGCGAATCTGGTTTAATGACTCAGCGCTTGAACGCCCATAAGCTAGCACCTAGGCGCTGGTCGCATAACAACAACGTGATTTTTGATTAAATAGAGAAGTTACGCCATAATGCAACACACGCATAACACGCCAAAAATTCCTAATCCTGATAGAGCACTTTCGCGGCAGCATACCTTGGAGGACGACTTCAAAAGGAGGATTCAATTATTGAATGTTTGAAGATTAGAATTACTGTAAAAGAGGGTTTTGATTTATCTTTCCCTCTAGTTTTTCCCTTTTTGTGGGTTTTCTTTCCATGAGTTTGTATTTTGATATAAGTTTGTTTGTAATAAACATGAGTAGCTAAACTCATAGTTAGGGCTATGGGGGATCTATTTTTTCTAATTATTTTGGTTTGATCTCGAATTTGATTTATATAATTTCTTTTAGGGTTTATTATATTGCTTATATTTTTGTCAGAACTTGATCACTTTTGACATGTTTTAATGCATTATATTTGACTGGTGACCATCCACACTTAATGAATGGCCTATATGATAAACCTAAGATTAGATTGGTGAGTGACCAAATATCAATTTATCTTACCAATGGAATTAATGATTATGTTAATTCATCTCTTGAATTGAACTTAATGCATTTCAAATTAATTCAACTAAATAACCAAATAAGTTATTTAATTTAGGAATAGAACATTGTTTCATCCATGACCATTGTGATTCAATAGCAATTAAGAGAATATTGACAAAAAATTACCTTACATCATGAATGAGTGAAAATTTAATTAATTGAATTCAAGTGAACTTTGCGCCTTAATCTCTCTTTAATTGATTCATATCTACATTGTTTGATTGTTCATTATTTTTATTTATTTGTTTTCTAATTTTAAATTAAATTTCTCTTTACTTTCGATTATCTAAATAACAAAGAGTTTAACGAATCTAATAATTACTTCCAATTCATCGTGAAATCGATAACCGAGACTCAAGTTATTACTTTGCGATAGAGTACATTTACTCTTAATTTATTTTACACGTATCAAATGTCATAATATTGTGTTTGATAACAATAAATCTCTTTATATAAATAAATATCAACTACTAAAAAAGGTTCAAAATTATCAACAGATCAATATAGAATATAATTTGATAACAGGTTGACTATAATTGTTGTTCCCAAACATTCACGGAGTCAAGAAAATAAATAATTAAATAGTAAATGAGGAGTCAAGTAAAAAATGTTGGTTTGATTGGGATTATACAGTGGTTTCTATTAAAAAATGGTTTTATCTAAAACATTTTACTATTAAATTATTTTATGTAAAAGCAAACGAATCATTAATTCCAAGGCAATGCTAACATGCTATCTGATGAGATGTTCAAGTTTTAATGTGGTACATCATATTGAATTATTAATGTCAACGCTATTTCAGGAATTTGGTTTCCAGGAAGCGATACTCTAAAATTTTAATTAGATGGAAACTGCTTATGAATGACATGAGGTAAACCTTGATCTACAACTTTATTGGATACAAGTTTTCAAAGCAATGTATTGAATTCATCGTTCAGTGGACCAGTATTGCACCAGCTTCTACTTTGATCCATCCGAGCTGTGGTAGAAACCATCTTTTTTCACCAACCAATAGACGGTGTCATGGTCTTTGTACCTCTTGGCTTCGTATGCGTTCCAAGCGGTAAACCAACGCAACCACTGGGCAGTGCATTCGAAATCCTGATCCGCTGTGAGAGAGAGTTCGGTTGTAATGATCACCCAATTTGAGATAAAACAAAGAACCTTGGTCGCAAATAAGTTCCAATTGCCCCTGGTTTTAAGGGAGGTAGGTGGTGATGGAAGTTGGTCATTATATAATAATAATAATAATAATAGAGTACGTAGGAGGAGCGAGTGGTGTCTACACGTGCACGTAATTCCCGGTTAGTCCGCACTCCGCACCAATGCATTATTTGCCAAGAATCAGGAAATGGAAATTATTCCATGATTTCTACCGCGATTGAGGAGATACTTTATTATATTCAGTAAAATATTTCAGAACAAGTTGTTTTTTCGATTGATCAAACCACAAGTTATAGTATCAATCAATATCAATGTAGTTAATCAATATCAATATTTGTATATATATATGTATAGGAAATATCAATCCCGTTTAATACGCTACTATATGTATAGCCCTTTAATTTTGTTTTACCATGAAAACATCAAGGATTATTTACTTAGATAAATTAATATCCATAATTTATTTTAAAAATGATTGAATTCATATGATCTGATTATTCTTGTATACAATATTATTATAATGCCAAATTTATATCAATTGCTTATTTTTTTGTAAGACTTTTTTTTTATTTCTCAGAGTATTCTCACTTAATAGATGAGAGATTAATATCTCAAAATACGGTTAGATGTTTAAGCGATAATATTTCTTAATTGTGTTATTTTGATACACATAAATCTCTTAATCAAATTTAATACTATATCCTTAAGAGATCTGAACCTTTTAACTCTGACTAACACATGTTAGAATTTTTGTGTAGGATTTGGTTATTCATTAAATAAACTTTTTTTAATTATAATTTAATTTGAAAATAAAAAATCAATTTGATTAATTATGTGTTCATTTTAAGTTTTTTTAAAAGTATTCAAAATAAAGTATGTCATCCTTCCACCAAAAGATATGTCATCCAAATAAACAATACACATTAATTATTTCACTGTCAAAGAATTTAAAAAGGTTTTAGTAATTTGTAATAAAAGTATTGAACCAAAATGGTCCTCTTGTGATCATTAAAACCTCCTCTCTTTATTTAATTTATTTGATTCGTTGTGTACTTGTTAATTAGGTTTTGGATTTTTAGTTTCTGTTGTTCAAACCTCCGTCATTTAATTCAATTTATAATAACCAATCAAGCGCAGGCATTTTGGTTTCGACAATGCATTAAGTTGCGATTTTTATCACACTCATGACTCATTTGAGGCATTTATCAAGCCAATGAACAATAATTTGTTCCTTCTCTGTTATTGGCAATGCTGTAACAGATTTCAAATTACTTCACTGATGTTCAGTTAAACTGAGGGAACCTTGCAGTGGAAAATGTTGAAATGTTTCATTGGAAGTGCTTGTGGTTTATGATTGTCCCTGCAACAGGGGCTTACAAGCATGTGTTTGATGTGATGTCATGAGATTCTTGCAAAGGGTTAGGTGCTGGAGGTACCTTCAACAACCATCCACTGTCCGTGGCACAAGGCCCACCCGACCGGTAAGGCAAAGCAGGTAAGTAACAAATAATTCATGTTTGCAATACAGTCTGGACAATAAAGAAACTGATGTAATTGGTTCCATTATGCATTAATATGTTAAATTCTGGTTTGGCTGTATCATGTTGGCATGTTGCATATGCATGTTCCCCTTTGGAGGTTGCTTATTCACAATGATTGGTTGCTTGGTGACAAAACTAAACAATCTCTCCATCCACATGAATATTAATTTGCATTGGTTTGTGTAATGTATATATTTTTAGTCCTTATTTTCCTGAGGATTTTTCCGGTGTTTAATTACGAGAAAAGAATGTTATTTCAACAATATTAGTATGAATTGATTTTGATGCTCAGACCAAGTAGCTCTTTTAACATGAACAATTGTATCACTTGGCTTCACGAAGAACGTGGGAAATTCAAGAAGACAAATTAACTTCAGGTTTTCAAAAGAGAATTTTGAAACTGACCATGAAGCTCTGTAAGGTTCAGTAAATTGGCCACTTGAGTCTCCAATAAAACTATCCTATTCCAACCACTTTGGATTCATTCAATTAAAAAATTCAAATTTTTTTATTCTCAATACTCATCACATCAATAGCAATTATATCTAGCTACGTACCATGTTTGGCATTTGGATGCAAATCCTTTATATAACACGAGGATGTCATATTCGAAAAGAAATAAAGATAAAGGCTAATAATTATTTTATATCTCGTTCAAAACAATAACATAAGATCAAAATGCATGAAAACCTGTAAAATTATATGTAATTCATTCCTCCAATCTCAAACTAAGATAAATTAAAAAGTAAAATAAACTAAAGCAGATCCTACCCAAAAAAAAAAAAAAGCTAACGTAGAACTCAAAATTAATTAACCCAGAACAAATTTGTTTGGCATTTTTGTATCATATTTTCTTGTGAGTGGTACGATCCTTCATGTTATTGTGTTGTTGCTGCTGGTCCTCTTGGATAGCGAAGGCTGAAAGAGGAAAAGACCTTGCTATTCCAGTGGAGTTGGCGAAGGAGATCTTACCGGAACGTGGATCGTCGACGAAGATCTCAGAGATGGTGACCCATATGAAGAGTTCCTTGCTCTTCACCCCAGTCACCCTTCGCATGCGGCGCTCCTCCACAAACGCCGTCACCTCCTTCTCGTACGACACCGTTCGACCAATGGCTTGGAACCTGTGCTCCTTCTTCTGCCTTTGCTTCATCCACACGAACCCCGTGGTGCGGTTGTAACCCATCTCCACGATCTCCTCCAAGGGGAGCAACCCTCTCGGGAGGAGAATCTCGTCCATGAGGAGGCGTGACTTCTGCATGCACAGTGCTTCGCCCTGGTAGATCTCAGCTTGGTTTCTGTGCTGTGCTATTTGTTGGGTTGACATGTTGATGAGTGAGATCAATGGAACAGGAACAGAATAACAATAAGTGTTTAAATTTTGAAGGAGTGAGTCAATGGGAAAATTTTAAGGTGAAGAGATGAGAAATTTCAGTGGTCACATGAATGGGAATAGGAGGGTGTTTTTTTTGTGGTGGGACCTATTTTTGTGGTAGTTGGATTAGGAATTTGGGATGGAATGAGACGAGAGAGTTATATCAGTCAAATCACATCACATTTTGATGATGAAAAACCGGTGAATTATGGTCATGTTTTTTGTGACACAACACAACCCCCACCATTTTGTTACCCGGTCATTATGTTGATATTATGCAGCAGTACATTATTAAGGAGTCTAGCTACTCGGCCGGCAAGGTGAGTACTCAAACTTGTGGACAATCACTAATGAAGTTGTACGAAAAAAAAATTGTCAGGATAATTGTTAAAGAATTTTAAACAATAAGTATTAAATAAAAATAAAATATTTAATATATTAAAAATAAAAATAAAAAAATTTTAATTTAAAATTTATTATTTCAACTTCTTTAACAAATATCTTAACAAAACTTTAAAAAAATCATCAATAAAATAGATTCGAGCATAATTTATACTGCTATAGTGTCGTTTGGGATTGATAATGGGTATAAGTAAATTGAAAAGATGATAATTTTATATCTTAAATAATTTTTTATAGGAGATTTTCTCAATTTGGTCACATTTTATTTATTCTCATAATGTTAATATAATCTAGTGAAAAATAAACCAAAAGAAAGGATAAAATACTAAAACAATCACATTATTAAGTTATCTATTTTTAAAATTGGGTTGAAATTATCACTAACATCTATCTTCAAACTCTCTTATAAATTATTAACTTTTTAGATGATTGAACGTAGTATTTTTTGAATTTTTTTATATGGGTATTTTTTTGAATAATTAAACATAGCTTTTCGAATAACTGATTAAATAAGTGTAAGAGCTAAACATTATTTTCTTTTGAAGACACAACATAAAAAAGAATATAAAATGAATTGACAAGTGCTAACGTGCATGTCTATATGCTTATATATAAAATGGTTGTTTAAGAATTATTTATAAACATAGTCAAGATTACTTTGCATTTAATATATGCTTTATTATCAGCATGATTTGTAAGTTCAATAGTATGCTTACTAAAACTAGTGGTGCTGTAGTGGACACTGCCGCACCAATCTTTATTTAATTAACTAATCAAATACTACATTATCGTAATGGTTGCATTTTAAATCCTTTGCGAAAGCTGCATGAGCTGTAAGAACAATAAAAGCCAGGGACATAGAAAATGTAATAAATATTTTTATGTATAATATATATCAGTTGATAGTAGTATTAATAACTAGGAAATAACTGTCATACGATTTTTAATATATAAATAACACATATTGAGGTACAACAGAAACATCAATTTTTTTCTGATACAATTTTGTTTCTAGATATATAGAAACCTCAAATCTAAAATGGCATCATAACGAACATAAAGAGTTTATTATGATTTGAAATTAATAAAAAAAAACGGTTACGTTTCTTTTACGTTCTTTTTTCCATCTAGATGTTGTAGAAGAGGCAGGGGAAGAGCGAAGGGCACGTCAATTCGAGATTTGCACACTTTCCTCATTCTAAGCTACTTTAGGGTTACGGAACCTTTTTATTTATTTAAATACTGGAACCTTTTTATTTAAGAAACAAATCGTCCTGATAATAATTCCATTATTCTTTGCACACCTTACAACAACAGCAACATATACCTTAATAATTTTTTTTTTAATCTCATATACCTTAATAAAAAATCTTGAGCATAGAGAATATTTGGAAACGAATAAACCAAAAAGGTCAGAAAGAAGGAAACATTCCTGTTAACCTGTAACAGGCTGTCAGCTTTTCTCTAATAAATAAAATAATTGTTTTGTTTATTTTTTCTTTTTTTCTTTTTCACTGTAATCTCCTTCACACTTAGCTAAAAGACAAATCCAACTATTAGGTTCTTTAATCTTTCTTTGATTTTTGTTTTTTGACCTCTTTTATGCGATGATTATTTTTTTTCTGCGGTTATGGGCCATCAATCATTTGATTCTTCACCCCACATTGTAGATAGATACTTTTGGCACCTGCTACAACAACTGCCATTCACATATAACAAATCTGGGTGCGCCCTTTTGGTTCTTCCTGAACTGGACATTTTCTTGGCAGTGGTCCCATCACTTCGCTTGAGATTGTGCCTGTACTCCACTGTTACTTGTTCAAAAACTTCCACCTCAAACATGTTCAGCTTCAGGTTGGGTTTCATGTGATCTCTAACAAATGCAAAGGGCAATTGGTCTCTTGGGTTAAATGCCTCCAACTCATTGAACATAAGACACGAGAAGAGGTTACCGCCCAGTCCATGCCTCCTCAAGATCAGAGCACTGTCTGGCACATCTGCCAAAACCAATTAAAAGAGGACACCATCAAATTTTTGTGCACAAAGGAAGGCATAATTTTGGGTGCAAATTGATTTTCCCTCATTATCTGTCTAGGCCTTGAGAAACTCATCCATAGGGATTATAAACAGAACAGATGCATAATAATAAATAGCTAGCTAACACAAGGAAAGCCAAAGTGGAAACAATTATGATTCAGTGAAAGGTCAAAATTAGGGAGAAGACAACGTATGCATGTGATGAGAGTTCTTATGCTGTTAAAATAAATTTCTTGTTATATACTATTGAATAGATGACAAATTAATTATCTCATTAAAAATATAATTAAAATAAAAAATAATAATAACTCAAAAGACTGTAGTACATATTCATTGATAACATCTAAGAATTTCACTGCATGGGTCTCACCGGCCAATGTTTGAAAAATTGAGCTACTATTGTTACCAAAATATAAAATAAAAGGACAAGATACAAAGCTTTTGGTACACACTTGACAGAGTAGCACTACCACTTATGGACCATGATTTTGGTGATCTACTTTTGAGATGAGAATCACTTCTTCTTTTTTTGTCTTTTTTTTTTTTACTTTCATTTAAATTTTATTAAGTAGATAAAATTAGAATAATCATAATTTCTATAATAAATAATATATAATTTATTTTTCACATAATAAAATTTAACTAAAAAATAAGAAAAGAGACAAAAAAAAAAAAAAAAATAGGTGATCTTCATCCTTTGTTTTGTTATGAGATCAAAATTGAAATTTAATGCAACCTTTTTTCCTACTTGAATAGGTGCCAAAATCCTTAGCTAAGACCTGGATAAGCTCCACAGCCCGATGACATTGAAAATAATTGGTAGAAGAAGTTAGAACAACGAAGCCAACAAAAGTAAACTACCCCGTTTGGAAGAAACCTTCCTCGGACAAGCCTTCCCCATTGAAGACATTGCAGGGCTTATGGGCCACAGCATATTTATTGTCAACGGCGGTGCAAAACTTTTAACATTCCTTAAAATAAATAACTAGACACAAGGGTTCCAACCTCAGCACACTCTTGTAGATTGGAAATAGTTAAATTTAAGTGTACTTGCAAAAGTCATATGCTATATGAGTGGTATAAAACCTTATCTAAATAAAGTTCATGACATTATAGATTTATATGCTTTAAAAATTTGGATTGGATTAAACTTACTTTCCCTGACAACTAATTTGTTGACTTTTTCAAGCATGCTTAAAGCTATCTCAATTCTCAGCTCTCAATCTGCATTGTTTCTTATCTTCATTCTTAAGTGTAGTGAAGTTGGTGTCCAAATCTTGTAAGAGTATTTGTTAATGCAATTGTAAGTAAACAACGTTTGTAATTGTGCATAACAAATGAAAGCCTATAGTTCCAAGCAATAAATTAATATATATAAAAAAAAAGGTATAGTTACCTGACGCATAGGGCTGCTTGCTGGCACTCCATGGTTGCAGTCCATGTTCACAGTATGTCTCCATTTGCACCTTCAAGGCGTTGACATCCCACCATTTCTTCCACCTTGCAGTTGCCATTGCTTCTTCCATGGTATGAACATAATAAGGGTGTTTTGATATGGCCATGTCTACATTCTCAGATATAACAAGTGAATGAATCAACAACAACGGATCAACCACTAGTTGCAACTTTGCATCTATCCAAATGCTGAATTGGGAATTTGGGAATAGCCTATGGACTAAATATTTTGGTATAATCCCATTCATTGCTGGGCTCTGATACAAGTCCTCTTTTGCAACCTTCACAATCCTCCATACACCTATCATGTATTCTCGGGATTCTATAGAAATCAATCCATGATGTTCTAGACCTTTGAGGGTAACATCGTCTACAAACATGAAGAAACAAACATTTTCCAGTGTTTTGGACCCAAGGCCCTTCGGTTGCCGGATTTTGTCATGATCATTGAAGATTGCTGAAACTACAGCTACACTGTCACACTTCTCCATGGCAATTCGATCTGCACCAAGAGATTAAGCACATAACATAGGCAGATTATTATCCAAAATCAAACTACAAAATAAAACTTAAAAATGAATGTTGATTTCATGGGAATTAAGACCTCCTTAATGTAAATAATTTATGGGATCAATGTTTTTCCATATCCATGAATCTCAGTGGCATGTTATAACCAATAGAAACCTGATGGTTGAATATTTCTTTCTTGAATTGAGATCTGACTCGCTGACACACGCACTCATATAACAAGTGAATTCATGCGGAACTGACCAGAATCACTGATGGGAAATTTCTTCAGAAATCCACAGGGAACTTCTGTGCTATCATTTTGATGATCAAAATAAGAAAACCTCACAAGGGTGCTGAGATTCCCTCCAAAACTATCAGCATTCCCCTGCATATACCGCAGGGGAATTGAATAAGCTGAAGAGTTCTTATGGGAATTCTTGATCTCCTTCACAACATCCCAGTAATCTGAATTCATTAACCACAACCCGTTAACCAAAAGTTATTACCTTGATCATATAAACAAAAAAAAAGATAAACTTTTTTTTGGGACAGAAGTATGGCAAGTACCTGAAAAGTAGACAGGGGAAAAGCAGGTAGAACGGGTGGTTGAGACAGCATACTTGTGCTCTCCATAGGAAGAAGGGTAAGAGAAGAGAGAATTCTGGATGGGATCCAAGGGGGATGATCTGAAGAAGCATTTGGATTGAGATAAACTGGTGTAAAGAGCAAGGAAGAGAGTGGTGAAGAGATAGAGCAAAGAAAAACAGAGGAGCTTTGATTGGAGGATGAGAGGTTTGGAAGTAGTTATTAGCTTCCCCATAAAGTGATGTCTTCTGGGGATTTCTGTTCCATGGATTTGATTTCTATTCCACTTTGTTTAGAGAGGATTGATGATTGATTATGATATTGAATGATCCGCAAAGATGGTTACTTGTCAATTTCAACAATATAAACATTTTGTAACTACCTAGGTGGGGCCTTCTTGTAAGCTGGTTGCATAACAAAAAGCTTCAATTGGTCAAGTATAGATTTAAGGATAATAATTCTAAAAGAAAGTAAAGCGGTGAGAATAAAACGGCAATAAATTAGAACAAAATAATAATAATAATAACAACAATAATAATAATAATGTAATAATTTTATAATATAATAAAATATGTATATATATATATATATAATTATATAAAAATAATGTACATGTCATTAAATCATAACATGTGTCACTCAAACACGATAATAGTACAAGTATAAAATATTATCACGCGATAAATACGTCTTTTTAATAATTGTCATATAACATATCATGAATATTCGATTAGGTAGAAATTTTTTAATAAAAATTGTAATTTTCTTCTTATTTTGACTCATTAATAAAGTAATCAAAAATTATAATTAAGTTCAAATTTGATTTCAACTTGCAGTTATTCAAAAGCAATTATTTTTTATATTAATTTCATATTTGATTTACTTTAATTAGTAATTTTTATTCATTATTGTTTGTAGAATATTTTAATTTATTAGGTTTGATTGATTTTCTTTAATTAGTTTAATTTTATTTTCAATTCATTATTATGTTAATACTTGATTTTGTTCATTTACAATAAATTTTAGGTAGTCAAATTTAATAATTATTTAAATAAATTTTATATTCAATTAAGAAGAGAATTTTTTAAATCAAAATCAAAATCCCCTTCCTATTTTGGCTCATTAGTAAATCAATCAAAATTTATAATTAATTTCACATTTAATTGCAAATTGTAGATAATAAAAAATAATTATTTTTCTATATTAATTTCATATTTGATTTGCTTTAATTGGTAATTTTTATTCATTTTTATTTGAAGAATATTTTAATTTACCAGGTTTGATTGATTTGCTTTAATTGGTTTAATTTAGTTTTTAATTCATTATTATGTTAATGCTTGATTTTGTTCATTTGCAATAAATTTCAGATAGTCAAATTTGATAATTATTAAAATAAATTTCATTTTCATTTAGAAAAGAAATTTTTCAATAAAAATTAAAGTTTCCTTCCTATTTTGACTCATTAGTAAATCAATCAAAATTTATAATTAATTTCATATTCGATTTCCAATTGCAGATAGTTAAAGCAATTATTTTTCTATATAAAGACTACCATTCTACATTTTCACTACTAATTCGATTCATATTCTTTTAAAATGGTTCATATTTTGATGGAGCCTTAGGTTCATCTTTTTCTAGATTTTATATTGCAACCCAAAATTTCTCTCTTGCCAGATACAATCTTTCATGACAAATCACTGCTCTTTATTTCTCCTACACTCAATGGCGCACAACAAGTTATGATAAATGTTACAAGTTATGTCATTATTGCATTTCCTACCAACCTTTAGATCCACGAGTACTCAGAGAAGCCTTGCAAAGTATGAGATATTAGAAAAAGAATTTGCTGCCAATCACACAATTTGATCCAATCATTATTAGATCCATGAGTACTCGGTATTGCCTGGCAAAGTATGAGAGATTAGAAATAGTATGTATTGTCAATGGAATTTCGAATGAGAAGTTGAAGTGGGGTACAATTTTACTTTATCGAGCACAATGTTCAACCTTTGCGGACATCAATATACAAGGAAATCCCACTAAAATGGCCAATAACAATAATAAAGAGGAGAAAAGTCACTTGCTCTTCAGCTTCTTTTATTTTCGCCAGAAAATGTTTAATATAAGGATTTAGAAGATGATGATGATTCACGTTAGAACCTTTGAGTAATTATCCCTTTTTTGTTTTATTTTTTGTGTAATTTAATTCTTGATTTGCTAATTTTAATTCATTGTTGTATGAAATAATTCTTTATTTGCTTCATTTGCTTTATAGTTTAATTATCAATTAGAATCTTCACTAATATATTAATATTAGGCAATTATTATATAAATATTTGGGATATTTAACCCAAATATTTTCTTCCTATTTTAGTTATGTAAATTAACTTATCATTCTGTATAAATATATAATATATATCTTTCATTATATATCTTTCATATTATTTCTTTCGATAGTATTGATGATTATTAAAATAAAAATTAACTTTAATTTAATTTAATTAAAACAAGTAAAGTGCTTTAGTCATAGCTAATAATATTAAAAAATTATTAATCAAATTTGTTAGTCCATAAATTTTGCATAAATAAGTTTGTCATGTCCTAAATATATTGAAAAATATTTTTATTTAAGTTTAAAACATGATAACAAATCTTCATAATCATAATATAATAACAAATCTTAAGAAAATATAAAAATTCTTAAATTGTTCAATAATTTATATCAATTATTTTTAATTAAATCAATTTATTAATTCAGTTACCTCTTATTTCATTTTCATAGAATTTAGAAGATATTGATGATTTATGTAAAAATCTCTCGAGTAATTATCCCTGCTTTTTTATTTCTATGTAGTTTAATTCTTAATTTGCTTGAATTCCTAATTTTATTTTATTGTTGTGTGAAGTAATTTTTTATTTGTTTCATTTCCTATATAGTTTAATCATCAATTAGAATCTTCACTAATATAGTAACATTAGGCAATTATTGTACAAATATTTGAAATAATTAACTCAAATATTTTCTTCTTGTTTTAGTTGAGTAAATTAACTTGATCATTCTATATAAATATATAATGTATATATTTCATTATATATATTTTAGGTTATTTCTTTTGATAATACTGATAATTATTAAAATAAGAAATAAATTTTATTTAATTTGATTAAAACAAGTAAAGTGATTTAGTCATAGATAATAACATTCAAAAATTATTAATCAAATTCATCAATTTACAAATTTTGCATAAATAGGTTTATAATATTCTAAATATATTAAAAAATATTTTTATTTAAGTTTAAAATATGATAACAAATCTTAATAATAATAATAATAATAATAATAATAATAATATTATTATTATTATTATAATAAATCTTAAGGAAATATAAAAATTCTTGAATTGTTCAATAAATTGTATCAATTATTTTTAATTAAATAAATATATTAATTTAGTTACTTCATATTTGACTTTCATGCGTCTCTTATTTAAATAACACACTAATACACTCAAATCTCTCATTCTCCACTGCTCTCACTTTCTTTTTAACCATTAATTTTAAAAACTTCACAAGTAAAGTACTTACTTAATACTTGATATAAAGATTTTACCAAGAATGACTTAAGGTTCTTAATTATGCTAGAAATATAATTTATTTATTTTTTACTAGTATCTAACCAAGATGTAAATGAAATTAGTAAAATTTTACTCGACAAAGTATAACTTAGTTTTTATACAATCATATGTCCATCTAATAATAAAATATGTTATATTAAGAATAAACATGTAACATACAAAAATAATTAGTAGAACAATTGAGCATTGAATTTTTAGTATTATATAAGTTTGTCTATATGTTTCTTTTTTTTGTTCATATGTCTATATATTTCATTTAATAAAACTATTTTATTATATTTATTTTTGTAACTCAATTCTTAATTAACCTCATGCATAGCACATAGACATAAAATAATGTTATTATTCATTATACTTATATAAAAGTAATGTTACAAATTGTCAATGTTAAAGAATATATTGACATATTTTGTTTATAATTTTTTTCTAAGATGATTTTAATATACCATTGATATGTGCTTAAAAATAACATAACTTATATTCCAAATTCTATTTTTTTCAATTTTTTTATTATATTACATTCAAATATTATTTTCTAAAATTATTAAATATTTGCATTAGTTGTTAAATTTATTAAATCATATCCAATGCATCATATGGGTACAAATAAAATTATTGTAAATTATTTCATAGAAATATTTTTAATTTAAAATAAATATAAAATAATACATATGAAAAATAGTAAAAGGAATAAAGTATTAATACATACATATATATATGTGTGTATGTGTGTAAGGGTCCGTTTGGTACGAAGGACAAGATAAGGCCTGATAGTATTAGATCTGATAATATAAGGCCTGATAATATAACACCTGATAGTATAAAACCTAATACGTAAGAGTTGAGGATATTGAAGTGTTTAGAATTGTAATAAAAAAGTCTTTATAAGAGCTTATATATCAAAATCCTATCAAGTCTAATCATTCCCTTCAATGTTTGATTAAGTTATCTATCATTTTAATGTAGAAGAGGAATTTGATGGATAAACTTATACAATACAGTGTTTACACCAAATAACTGATAAAGTTATAATGTATTATATTAATTTATCCTATCATGCCTAATACAACATGTCAATCAACCCCTAATACAATCAATATAGATAATTTAGTAATTTCTCGAGGACAGGAATTTCGCGGAACAGGGAATACGATTTTCGTCCCTATCCCCACACTTGTATTGAGATGATTTTTATCTTATTCCCATTCCCGCAGAGAAAATTTCCAGAATTCGAGTCCCCAAATAGGACAGTTCCCACGAGGATCTCCAAATACAAGGAGATTTTATCATCCTAAAATTACTTATCACTTGACCTATATAAATTGAATTACTTTATATATAATTTTCAGTCAAGTTAGTTTATTAAAATATTTTTATAAAATTATTGGACTAAATTGTTCATTTAGAAGACAAATATTTTTTATATTATAAATATTTTTTCAAGCTTATAACAATTTATAAATATTTTTTATATCATAAATATTTTTATATAGGTTCTTTTATAACAATTTATATTTAAATTCTTTAATATTTATATTGGAGTGAAATTTTTTAATGAAAATATAGTAAAAATTATATTTTATGTATTTTTAAATTAAACTTATAAATTTTATTTTTCTTGATGAATTATTATATAAATTTTATTAAATGAAATTATTTTTTATATAATTATATTTAATTTTTTATTTAATTTTTAATTTATCCCATGCAAAATCTAGTTCGAACAAAATTTAGTGTGTAGTGTTTGGAAATGTCTTTGGTACCTGATGAGTTAAATATTTAAGGTGAGTTGTCAAGTAATTATTAAAAGCAGAATTCATAATAAATATTTAAAAATAAATAATAACTCATAAATGTTTGACAACTTACACTGGATACTAAATCCTAAAAAAATATGAGTACTATAAAAATTCTCATGGTGTTTATATTGAAAAGATGGGTTGTTCTTTCACACTAGAATAATCATATATATATATATGGTGCAGTGATAGTTGAGCATAGAAAAAGTTCTTTTAAAGTATTTTTTTTTTTTAAAGTGGGAAAGTAAAAGTGTGTTTATCTTTAGATTATTTAGTAAATTAAGATTATAATATTATTTGTTAAATTAAGAATAAATATATTTTAACTTATTTAATTCAGAAACAAACTCAATTTAACATAATCATTTCCATGAATATGTAATATATAAGTAAATGCATGAATCTTATATTATACCAAATTATTAGAGTTAAGTTACAAAAAATATTTTTGTAAATCTCCTAATCTTAATATGGATTAAATTAGTCGAGTTGCGCATTATGAGCCAGGCTGCCTTTGACAGGATCGGCCAAGAAATTAAATTAGTTGAGATACGCTAGAAATAATCCTTTGGAATTAAGCATGATTTGTACTTCCATTTTGTTTTTTAAAATTTATTTATGTTCCTTATTCTATTTTATTTGGCAAAGAACCTTTCAAGGCGGCTTTTTGCAAGAAAATAGATCAAGCTCAAGTTTCCTGGGAATTTGCGATATCTACATGCTTTGTCATGACACCATAAGTTTCCATCATTTTTACATATTTCCTTGTATTATTTGATCAATTAATATAAAGGGAACACCAACCACTACACATGATATTTTGAAGAAATTATTCTTACTATTTTATTCTAATTATAACCTTTTATTTTTAAAATCAACATAAATCTCCCTCAAACTGTAAAATCATATTTTGTGAAACTTACATAAAACTCCCTTAAATTTTCTTTATTTAATCAAGAACTTCTTATATTATGGGAGATTTTTGTAAATTTTCAAAATAATGTAATAAAGATATATAAAGTTAAAGGAAAATGATAAAAATATAGTCGTTTATATATGAAAAAGGGTATTCTTATATCTTTAAAAAGAGATGTATTACTTGTTTATATTATCTTTTATAGATGTAATTGAGTGAAAGAAAGTGATAAATATATATATATATATAATAAATAATATTAGATAAAATATAAAAAATATATATATATAATATTTAATGTAAGAATATAAGAATTATATATATATATATATATATATATATACACCTCACATTTGTATATACACCTCACATTTGCAGGTTCATTTATTCACTTTCCCAGCAAACTCTTTTATAGCACTTTGAAGTTTGTCCACTTCGTTTTCGAACTCTTCGAAATGGTTGATTGGCGAGACAGCCCTGTAAGGTGGGTAAAGTGGGTCTCGTACTTCAACGAATTCATCCCAGTATTCTTTGGCTCTTTCTGTCTCTCCCTGCATTTTGTGTATAATTGCCTGTGAACATTTTCAAAGACAAGGCAAACATGAGCCAAATTTAATCTGAGAGGTACATTTCGCTCTTCCTCTCCCTTTATGTAAGAGTTAAGACCATAACGAAGATGTGCGTTTCGTTGTGAAAGAGAAGATTTTGTCCACGACCATATGCCATTCATATGACTCATTTAACTGTTTAAAAGGTTAAAACAATAATAAAAGAGAAGGACCATAAACCCAGGTCTTGGTTCTTTCTTTTTTATATTATTGTTAAGGATGCCTAATGTGAGAAGGAAAAAAGTAGATAAAAATTTAAACAAAACAGTCTCAAGTAGATATGGTTGGTGTTACTTGAACTACTACTCTTAATTAAGCAGGTCTTGCTTATTTCTGTCACTTATACACCTAATTAAGCGGGTATTTGTGGATGGATGCACATAAAATCAGAATTAACGCATAGATTCATGAAAAGTATAGGACTGATCCATAAGTCTAAACCTATGGCCAAGCCAAGATGACCAAAGAAAACGTTTTACGGAGAATATATTATCAGGAATTAATACTTACCTGATAAGCAGGCTTATAATTTTGTATATGTTAGGTAGCAAAGGAACCGAGGGTAGGTAAGAAAGGAGCATTACCTTGTACAGTGGGCGCCGTGCATCTTTAATTGATTCATCTTTCAAGCATTCACATTTTAAGGCATCTTTCAAATCTCCCTGCCAATATCAGATATAAGGAATCTCTCTATTCATAAATAGATAAAGGAATTCATGACAAAGTATCATATGTGCATTTAGTCTTCAGTAACGATGTCAAATCATTTGTTTAAGGAAATTAAAAGTTTTAAGTTATTAGGTTGTGATTTTAGCATGAAATTTGTTTTTAACAGGTCCATTCAATTGAAGATATTGCAGTTGACACCCACATTACCAATCAAATATATTGGAAATTTGAGATTCAATACCTTGTAGATGAGCATTTCTACGAGTAACATTTCAATCTCGTAGGCTTGTGGTTTCTTCTCAGCATGGTCCTTTTTCGCCTGTTTAAGTATTTTCACTGCAGAATCTTCCCTCAAACTCATTTCCAGCTTCGCCACAGTATGCTTCAATTCATTATAAGAGAGCTCTTAGTTCAAACATAAAATGTCATTGTTATTTTTTAGCTTTTAATAAATTCTACTTATTTATATTTCATATGCACATTTACTTATTTAGCACTAACGACAATTTGTGAAACAAAATACCATAAACCCTCATCAGCAACCAATCTGAAGGGGAATTTGTTACTTATTTTACGAAATTTGAAGCAGGATATCAGAAAATGTTGATACTTTCTAGTGTTACTTTGGATTGTTAACGATAAATCTGAAACATGAACAAGCAGGTAAATATGTTAATGGTGTCAAACCTGAAGCTTCATTAAATCAAGATGTTCTTCTTCAAGTAAAGCCTTTAAAAGATTCTCAGTTTTGGCTAATGTCAATGGATTTACTTGAGCTTTTTTGAAATCCTCCTCTAATCTCTGCAAGACTAGTGCACCACCATGAATTTCTCCAACGCAGTAGGACCTTGTATGATCAGGACTTGTCGGCTTGGTCTTGCGCCCGCGCCTTCTGTTTGACACATAAATCCATACACAAACACAGCCAAGGATGACATAGGGTGTCGCTGTCCTGGCATCTACCCCATATTTAGAACTGATAGATGAGATAAAATTTCTCACATCTTCACAATAACCTCGAGCAAGGGAAGAGTTAGAAAACTTTTCTACCAGTTGGTTCATGCTTAAGCTGTCCTCCTTTTCCACACTCCCAAACTATTCAGCACAAAAACCGAAGGTGAAAGCAATATAGATGTTGCTACATAGCTTGAGAAGTGTCATCAAGCATTATGATTCTTGTCTTGGTAGACAGGTAAAGAAATGTATATCTTTTGTCAGGATTCAGCAATCCTTCCTTCTCTGTATTGATTTTTAAGAAATCCCTTGCTTTATGCTCTTAGATGACAAGTACTAAGTGCCAAGTGGGGCTACAAATGCACCAAAAACTGAGATGAATCACTCTAGCAATGAAAGTACAGCTTACAAAAAGACTATTTTCGTCCCTGGCTAATTTCTTATTTTAATTTAGTTTTACAAACTAATTTTTGCAACCTAGTCCTTCATTTATCAAATTCACCTCAATTTAGTCCCTGTTATAAATAAAGATTTACTTAAAACTTGTCTCACATAATAATTTGATGGAAATTTTGATTAGCAAGGGACTAAATTATAAAAACTGATTTGTGAAGATTAAATTGAAAGAAAAAAAGTTAGTAATGAACCAAAATAAAATTTTTGCTCTTACAAAGCAATGATTCCCTGCCTAATAACAAATGTATAGCTTTCTTTTTTTTTTAAAAAAAAAAGAAGATACCTTCCTTCCTTCCAGAGGTGTATTTCATGCATACTCATTGGCATTGTAGAATTTGGATTAGTTTAGTGTACTTTCATATACTACTTATGATGGGTCCCTTATTGTCTCTATCAGATGGAATCTACAATTATGGATGTCAATTGGGACAAGCTGGAGCCAAATTTACTGGCACCGTCCAGCCCCATGCATGCATTCAGGCTGGACATGTCAACCCGCTGGCTAGATGCCAAGGCCGTTTGTTGAGAGCCCCTTTCATAAAAGCTAGGCCATTGCATGTACATATGGGGTAAACTCACTCGTAGAACCTGAAAACATAATTTCTTGCAAGACAGATTGTGGTTTCAAGTGTAACTTTCATTTGCTTTTAATGCCGTAATCTATGCAATTTTGTGCAAGACTAAAGAATAATCTTTTTTTGTATTACTTCCTCAGTTTCAAATTATTAGTCACTTTTAAAATTTTGATTTATTTCAATTTATCTGTCACGTTTAAGTTATCGAGAAGTTTTTTTTCTTTCCAAATTTGCCATTATCTATGAGTGGATAATTAATAAAAAGATGCTAATTTATTGTACATATGAGTAGTTAAATAAAAGCAATTTAATAAAAATACACTTATTTTTCCTTTAATTAAAGACAATAAATACTTTTCTTAATCTGTGTGAAAATCTCAAAGGTGACAGATTATTTGAGATGGAAGGAGTATTGTTGTTATCTTTTTTTTTTTTTTTTTTGTCTTTATTGCTGTTATCTCCTAAACATTAGGAATTTATCAAATTTTGTAAATGTGTGAATTCATCCTAATTTTGGGCCTATGCAAGCCCGCTTGAATGACTTGGGTCTTAAAACTCAAAATCCTTTTAAACTAAGCACTTAAAAAAAAAGCATGGGCTCAGCCCAATTATTTTCTTTTTGGTACATTATATTTTTCTCCTTAAATTTGTATCCAAATCAACTTTACTGCACTAATTTTAAAATCTTATAATTTGCATACATCAAATTTCAAAAGCAAACACTATAGCCCTATGAATGTTAAGAAGCATGGTAAGTTATCATTTTCTTTTTAAAACTCAAATTAGGACTGCAAATGGGTTGCTCCAGTTCATTTAGGGCCACCTACAATAGTCGTGGTAAGCCGAAATTATCCGCATTTAAATGAGTCAAAAAAACTTTAACCTAATTCGTTTCACATTAATTTATGGGCCTAAACATGCCAGTCCACGTAATGTGATATATATATATATATATATATATAAATTTCTCTCTTTTTCACCTATAAATTTTAAAAATATATTCAAGCTAATATTAAATTAAAATTAAAATTAGTTGAAGATATTTGTACCTTCCAAAAATTTTCACTACTTGAAGTAGCCCAACAAGCCAAATGGGGTTTATTACACTGGATTATTAGCAACTTTTTCATAAAAAATATAAACAGATAAATATGTTGGCCCGCGAATTAAACATACCGACAAAACATACTCGCATTTAATCGAGTCACTAAAATGTAGAGTTGACTCACATAATATATGTGGTTAAATAAGCTGGCTCGACATGTTCAGCCTATTCTAAGAGTCCTAACTTAAATTACAGGAAATTTATCAAATTACATTAAAATTTATCCTTTTATATCAACAAAATCAATAAAGAAGGTGATGTTTTATTAAATTTGATGTCATATTGACAGCAGAATTTTATTATATTAATTTTACAGTTATAGAGATAATATTATCATTGCAATTAAAATGAGACAATCAAAAGTTTAATAATCCTTAAACATATACTACATGCAAGCCTTACACCAGCAAAAATTTCATGATCATGATTTTTATAAGTTTCAATTATTATTAAAATGAGATTCTCTCAGGAATTGTGATTTTTCAATTTAAGTATCCATTATCCACATGTTAACTTATTGCCCTAAGTTGAACACCCCCGATCATAAAAGCAAAAATTAACAAAATAAAATTAAAAAAAACAACAAAATTTACATTAATAATAAAAAAATGCCCAAAGTCTTTTACATAAACAAACAAGGAAGAGCTCAAAATCCTTTGCCTTAGCCTACTTCAAAAAAATCAACTAGCAAGTATCTGATGTCTATTTTAGTCACTTGGAACTTCATTAATTAATTTAATAAATTTTTCTCTTTTCTATGAGTGCAAACTTCATAAATTTTCTCTTTCTTAATAATTAATAACCTTTTTATTTTTTATTTTTATTTTTTCTCACTTTTAATAAGTACTCACTTCACAAATATTTCTTTTTATTATTATCTTTTAAAAAATAATCATATAATAATTTAATTATAAAACATGAATGGAAACAAAACGATAAAATTGCAGCAATCCATAAAGACTATATGGAAAATCCATAATAAGGTCAAAATTGCAACAAAATGTACATAATGAAGATCATTTAGTCATAGAGAATTAATTTTTTTTTAGTGGGTAGTCATAGAGAATTATGAATGCATTTCATCTATAGGAAAAATGGCAATTTTAAGTCCAATATATTACATAGTAAAAATTATAACGTGATTTTTAATAATTAAATTATTATTTTATTAAAAAATAATAAATGAAAAGAAAGATTTATAAAGGGAGTTGTTATTAAGAGAAAGAAAAGATTAAAAAAATAGTAGTTATTAAGAGAGAGAAAGATTTGTTAATTTATTTAATGAAGTTCTTAATGACAAAAATAGACATAATCATTTAGGTTGATAAGTAAAAGATAAAAAAATGTTTTTTTTTTCTTAAAAAAAGTGAATGGTGCTAACCTTCACATAAAGTGTTGATGGTTAGCATTTCTTGACCTAAAGTGTGGAGGCTAACAACTTTCATATTTTGTTTTGAACAAAAAATATCCATACGTTTCTTTTAAAATTAACTTAAACTTTTTGTTATTTTTGTTATTTGCACTTTTACTCATTTAATGAAGAAAGAGAATCAAAGAGTCTTATTTTAATGAAAAAAGAAAATCCTTAGGTTATATTTTAATGAGGAGGATGAATATGACTTTTTATTACTAACTTTACTTATTGTTACATAATTTTAAATTATTAGATTTATATGAAAATCTTGTAATAATAATTTATATATAATTTTTTCAATAAAAAAATAAAATAGGTTAAAAATAAACCATATAAAATAATAAAACTAAAATAATTTTTAGATAACAAATTCATATGTGTAATTGACAACATATTATCTAACAAATTGATCCGTAATTTAAAAGTATCATTTTTATTATAAAAAAGAAGTATCATTTTGAATCGGTACGTAATTCATGAATTACGTATTGATTATTTTTATTCCATAATAGTATTTTTATTTTATTTGTTTTTTAACAATTTTTTTATTTTATGGTTTATTTTTAACCTATTTTATTTATTATTGAATAAAATTATATATATTAATTATTATTACATTATTTTAATATATATCTAATAATTTAAAATTAATAACAATGAGTAAAGTTAGCAAATAAAATCATTTTCTCTCTCTTCATTAAAATAGAATTTAAATATTCTCTTTCTTCATTAAAATAAGTCTCTTTTATTTTCTTTTTCTATTAAATGAGTAAAAGTGTATATAACTATAATGTTAAACAATTTAAGTTTTTTTTTTTAAATATGATTTTTTAAAATAAAATGTAAAGGTTATTAACCTCTACAATAAAGTGTGAAGGTTAACAATTTTCATATATATATATATATATATATAAGGAGCATATCTAGTGAGAGAAATTTTTATTGTGAAAGAGTGAGAGGAGTAAATCTTGACCATACAACCATATATGGATAGTCAAGATTAAAAGTTATTTAAATGTTATGAGATCATTTAAAAAAGTTACATGTATTTATGATTATCACATATTTGATACATTAATAAGTTTTCATTCTTAGTCATTTAAACTCTCTATGTACTTAATTGATTGAGTTTTATTATGTTTGTAAGTTTAGACTTAAATTGGACTTAATTGAATTTTTCAGCATGATTCATATCTTACACTGTTTCTATATTTGGGTCATATCTTGGGCTGTAGGTAGTCTTTTGAGGTGATTCTAGTGGCATTTGAAAGATAATAGAAAGTTCTACAACTTTCAAGATACCTCAAAGGCCCAATCACACGAGTAGATAACTCAAATTGGGGTTGAAGCAAGAACTAGAGTGTTGTTCCTGACAACTTGACCTATGTGTACTATTCATTCCATATTTCGGGTTAGAGGTTGTCAAATGGGCTAAAATTTTGATGATGAATACTTGAGACCTATATCTACAACTTTCATGTTGAACACTTTTCAAGAATCGGAGGTCTAGTATGTGATATTGGGCTTGAACACTCTGCAGTAATTGGCCCATATCTTGGGCTATAGGTATCCAAATGAGGTGATTCTGGTGTCCATTTTGAAGCCGAGATCAAGCCCTATAACTTTGATGAAGATCAAATTTGCTCATTCTGACGCATTCAATGACTTCAGAGCTAAATGATTTCAGAGACAAGGAATCTCCATAATTTTCCACTCACCAAAAGTCATTTGGCATTTTTCACTCATTTTCCACTCATCCACTCACTAATGACTCAGCCCCCTTGTCATTTTGTATTTTTAATCCTCTATAAAAGGGGGCCTTAGTAGATCATTGAGGGTGTTAGGTGTTAGTTACCAAAATGATGCCATTTTATTACTAGGTTTTCTTGTAGTAATTTTCTTTTGTTCTAAATTAAAGTCATGTTCTTCTTCTTCTTCTTCTCTCTTTCTTTCTTCTTATCTATGAGTAACTAAGTTTCATTTTACTTGGGTGAAATGGTGAAGCTCTTGGTAATAAAATAAGATTAGATTTATTATTCTCTTGTGCTTAAATGATGTATATTTTCTAGTAACCGTTATACGTATTATAATTTGTTTCTTATAATTTAGAAACCATCTTTGTAAAGAGGAGTTCTTGATTTATTGTAGACATAATTGGTATGATGATTTAAATTCTGGTCATTTGGTTAAAGTTAATCCTAATACTTTATATATTGATTTGTCTGAATCACAATCACACACATCAAACACAATGGCTGAAAATGAAAGTGTGCATGATGAACATGAAAATCAATTGTTGTGAACCATGCGTGAGTATTTGCAACCATCTCGAAATTCTAGTCCATCATATTTTATCTTTCCACTCAATGCTAACAATTTTAGATTCAATCCAGATATGATTTCTTTACTTCCTAATTTTCATGGTTTAGAATCTGAAAGTTCATATTTATATTTAAAAGAATTTGAGGAAGTATGTACTCCTTTTCATGATCAAACTTGCACTGAAGAGATTGTTAAGCTTAAATTGTTTCCTTTTTCTTTGAAAGATAAAGCAAAATATTGGCTTAACACTTTGAAACTAAGATCAATTGGCACATGGCAAGAAATGCAATGTGAGTTTTTGAAGAAATTTTATTCAACACATAAAACCAATGCTTTGAAAAGACAAATCCAAATTTTTTTCTAAAATTTCAATGAAGCATATTTTCAAAGTTGGGAACGTTTTAAAGATTTGTTGAATTCTTGGCTACATCATGGTTTTGAAAAATGGCGCACTATAAGCTTCTTTTATGAAGGGTTAACACTTGAAACTAAGCAATTTGTGGAAACAATGTGCAATAGTGAATTTCTTGATAAAGAACCCAAATAAGCTTTAGACTATTTAAACAATTTGACTGAAAATTCTCAATCTTGGCATAGTACTAATCCTTCTGAAAATTCAATTAGATATAACCTTGCAAATGCTAGTAAAGGAAAATATTATCTTAGTCAAGAAGAAGATCTAAATGCTAGGTTTACTAGTCTGACTAGAAAGGTTGAAGCCATGGAATCCGAAAAGTAAAAGAAATCAAATCTGTGCAAAATAAAGAAATATGTGGCATTTGTGATGAATTAGGACACTCAACAAATGAATGTCCAAAAATTCCTGTTTTTAAAGAAGTTGTGCATGAGCAAGTAAATGCAATGAACAATTTTAAAAAGCCATTTACTTTTTCTTTTTCAGATACATACAATCCGGGATGGCGAAATCACCCGAATTTCAGTTGGAGGAACAGCAACCAGGCACAATTCATGCAACCACCACCTCCTCAGGCACAACAAGATTCTCAAAATCCTCAAGGATATGCACCCTATGTCCCACCATATAGGAAAAACCTTGAAGGAACATTGCATGCATTCATGGAAAAATAAGAGGCCATCAATAACCAAAACATTCAAGCCATGATTGACATAAAAGACACTCTTGTTAAACTTTCTTCTGCACTTGCCATTCACGAGAAAGGAAGATTTCCCTCTCAACCTCAACTAAATCCCAAGGGTCAGTTTAGCCTAAATGAGAGTAGTTCAAAAAGTCAAAAAATAGATCAAGTCAACTCAGTGATAACTCTTAGGAGTGGAAAGGTTGTTGAAACACAAATTCCTGAACTTTTTGAGAAAAATGATGAGTCAATTCCCAAAGATGAGGAAGGGGTTGATAAGCCACCTAGTCAAAAGGAGACTAAACCCTCTCTTTCACCCCCATTTTCTCAAGCATTAAAAAATTCAAGTAAAGTGAATCATAACAGTGACATTTTTAAAATTTTTAAACAAGTGAAGGTCAATATTCCTCTGTTAGATGCTATCAAACAGATTCCTTATTATGCCAAATTTTTGAAAGACTTGTGCACTGTTAAAAGGAAACATAATGTGAAAAAGAATGTCTTTTTGACTGAACAGGTAAGCTCCATTATTCAAAACAATAATGAGTTGAAATATAAAGACCCTGGTTGTCCTACAGTTTCATGCATTATTGGAGAACATAAAATTGAACGAGCTTTACTTGATCTTAGTGCTAGTGTTAATTTGCTTCCATATTCAGTTTATCAGCAACTCAACCTTGGTGAGTTAAAACCAACTTCTGTAACTCTTCTACTTGCTGATAGATCAATTAAAATCCCAAAAGGAATAGTGGAAGATGTGTTGGTACAAGTTGATAAATTCATATATCCTGTGGATTTTATTGTCTTAGAAACTGAACCTTTGGTTGATAGTTCTATGTCAGTTCCTATTACTCTAGGTCGCCTATTTTTAGCAACATCTAATGCTTTGATAAATTACAGAAATGGAGTGGTGAAGCTAACATTTGGAAATATGACACTAGAGCTTAATGTTTTCAACATGTGCAAACAACCACATGAAGTTTATGATGATAAGGAAGAGATTGAAGGGATTGAGGCCATTATAGATGATCATCTTCAAATCAGGAGTTCTTCTGACCCATTAGAAATTTGTTTAATTAATTCCTTTGATTCAAGTACAAAATTAGATGATGATATTTCTAAAGTATGTTCTTTACTTGATTATTCACAGGTAATGAAATACAAGGGATTGAAGCAGAAATTCGAAGAGATAAAACCCATGAATGATGATACCCATGAAGAAGTACCCACACTGGAACTAAAGCCATTACCTGATGGGTTGAAGTACACATTTTTGGGAGAAGAACAAAGCTCTCCGGTAGTAATTTCCTCATCCCTGACCAAAGAACAATAAGGTAAGTTGATAGAAGTACTTAAAAGGCATAAAAGTGCAATTGGATAGACATTAAAGGATATAAAAGACATTAATCTATTAATTTGTACACATAGAATACATTTAGAGGATAATGCTAAAACATCTCAACAACCTCAAAGAAGATTAAATCCACACATGAAAGAGGTAGTTAGAGCTAAAGTTCTTAAATTACTTGATGTTGGAATTATCTATCCTATCTCTGATAGCCAGTGGGTAAGCCCTACACAAGTTGTGCCTAAGAAATCTGGAATAACAGTGGTTGAAAATGAAAAAGGAGAATTAATACCTACCCGAGTCTCATCTAGTTAGCGTATGTGTATTGATTTCAGAAAATTAAATGCAGCCACTAGGAAAGACCATTTTCCATTGCCATTTCTTGATCAGATTCTGGAAAGAGTAGCAGGACATCCATACTATTATTTTCTTGATGGTTATTCAGGGTATAATCAAATACCAATTGTATTGGAGGATCAAGAAAAGACCACTTTTACTTGTCCCTTTGGCACTTTTGCATATAGAAGAATGCCTTTTGGTCTTTGTAATGCTCTGGTAACTTTTCAAAGATGCATGCTAAGTATTTTCAGTGACATGATTGAGCATTATTTAGAGGTTTTCATGGATGATCTGACAGTTTTTAGAAATTCTTTTAAAAATTATCTTGATAATTTGGAAAAAGTTCTTAAAAGATGCGAAGAAAAATGATTTGTGTTAAATTGGAAAAAATGTCATTACATGGTTACCTCAGGAATATTGTTAGGTCATGTGATATCTTCTAAAAGAAAGGAAGGTAAGCCTCATGTAATTTATTACGCAAGTCGAACTTTGAATAGTGCACAAATGAATTACACCACTACTGAAAAAGAACTACTTGCTATAATTTTTACATTGGACAAATTTCGAGCTTATTTAATTGGTTCGTCCACTGTTGTTTTCACTGATCATGCTGCTGTTAGATTTTTAATGTCTAAACAGGATGCCAAACCTAGGTTGATACGGTGGATCTTGTTGCTTCAAGAATTCAACATCACAATAAAAGACAAGAAAGGAGTCGAAAATGTTGTTGCAGATCATTTGTCAAGGCTGACAACAGGCTCATCTTTTGATAGCACACTTATTAACGATTCTTTTCCCGATGAATTTTTATTTTCTGTCAATTCCATGCCTTGGTTTGCTAACATTGTCAATTTTCTTGTAACAGGTAAGATGTCGCCTCAGTGGACACACCAAGATAGAAATTTTTTTTTTTTGATTGAGGTAAAAATTTTCTTTTGGGATGACCCATATTTGTTCAAATATTGTCCTGATCAAATCTTTCGGAGATGTGTACCCAACAATGAGGTAAATAGTGTCATTAAATTTTGTCATTCAGAAGCATGTGGAGGTCATTTTTCTTCAAAGAAAACAGCTACGAAAATGGATTAAGGCGATTTCATGTCGGCACAATGATCATAAAACTGTTCTAAAATTTTTAAAAGAAAATGTTTTGAGTCGATTTGGAATTCCTCGAGCTATTATCAGTGATGGGGGAACACATTTTTGCAATAAATCATTTGAATCCTTAATGAAGAAATATTGCATTACCCACAAAATTGTAACCTCTTATCATCCTCAGACAAGTGGACAAGTTGAATTAGCAAATAGGAAGATTAAACAAATTTTGAAAAAAATAGTTAACCCAAATCATAAAGATTGGTCTTTAAGACTAAACGATGCACTTTGGGCTTACCGTACTACTTTTAAAACATCTTTAGGCATGTCTCCCTATCGGTTAGTTTATGAAAAACCTTGTCATTTTCCTGTAGAATTGGAGCATAAAGCATTTTGGGCCATTAAAGTTTTCAACTTAAGTCTTGATGATGCTTCTAAGTTACGCAAATTGTAATTGAATGAACTTGAGGAATTAAGAAATGATGTATATGAAAACTCAAAGATTTATAAAGTTAGAATAAAAGCTTTTCATGACAAATCAATTTTGAGAAAAACTTTTGAAATTGGTCAAAAAGTTCTGCTTTATAATTCTCGTCTTCACCTATTCCCTGAAAAATTGAGATCTAGGTGGATTGGTCCTTATATTGTCAAACATGTGTATTCTTATGGGGCCGTAGACATTGAGAATTCTAGGAATGATATTGTATTTAAGGTTAATGGACAAAGACTCAAACAATTTCTGGAACATCAAGTTGTTGAGGTAGAATCCATTTCTCTTTCTAATCCTTGTTATGAGTAGAATTTATTTTAATGTTGTTTCTTTCTTTTTGTAGTTCTTTGTGTTCCCGGTTAAATGGCGGATAACGGTACTCCGTGACTCTCAAGTCGATTTGTTTTTCAGTTTCCCATAATAACTGATTTCTTCTCCTTTTAAAATGGATGCCATTCTCTCAAATCTAAGAAAGCATTTTCCTTCTCTCCCTCTAAATGCTCTAACAAAAGTCTATGAAGTTAGGTGTGAAAGACTGAGACTGTTAATGTACAGGGGCATCCCAGAAGATATACGCTGGATAATCGAAGCAAAGGTTCGTTTAGCTGGTGAATCTTCAGATTCATTTATCCCATACATGCCTGGTCTCGGTAAAAGTTCATTTTCAAAAAGGAGAAGAACAAAAAGAATGAAAGTTTGTTACAAATGTGCACGATGGAATTGCAACACGCGATGTCGCTCTTTGGGGATGGTTTCTGTAAATAGAGAAGATAAAATATTCTTCATTAAGAATGGTCTGAGTAAGGAGTCATTAGATAATATCTTATTGACTCTTGAGACGCATTCTTGTGGAGTTGTGCAGCGTGAACTTCTTAGTTTATGGAATCTCTTCAGGGACGAGCAAGAGCGTTATAGTCTTGGGAATCTGACTCAAAAAGACTCTGTTTGCCAATTTATAAGAAAATTGGATGGGAAGCTTATCCTCGACTCATAGAAGGCGTTTAAGCCATTTCTGGACGTGAAACCAGAGGAAGATGTGAGTCACAATCGCAACAACATGTATATATTATCTTGTACATCTTCAAAAAAAAAAAGAAAGAAAGAAAGAAAAGAAAAAGAAAGAAAAAAAAAAAAAAAAAAAAAAAAAAGAAAAAAAAGAAAAGAAATAAGAAATAAATTAATTAAAATAAAAAGAGGGCGAAACTTCGATTGTACTTGGTCTTTAATTAGATTAGGAGCCCCTGCCAGTGGCAGACCCGTCATTGACTCGGGTGGACCTTCGCACGCCGGTCGGTAAATAAGGTTCGTGTACCATGCTCTGTAGAGAGTCGCGCAAGCATTCTCAGGTTTTAACCGTAGGCTCTGCTTGCTGATGGACAGATAGAAGCGTCGCGTGTTTGCATTCTCGCGTGACAATGCCTCTAAGCTGGATCCTGTGATTTGATGCCATGGGCTCTCCAGCGACCTCTCACTGGCTGTGGTCACTAGTCGTCGTATTCAGATTTTCTCTCTTTAACTAGAGGGACGATGCATAGGCTGGGATATCCCACAAGTGGGAGGGAGAAAAATGCCCAGATTGGCTGAGAGCGTCTTGGTATTACTGCACTCATGACGCAGCAAAGATAAAGATCTGCCATGAAACCTGTACATAAAGGTATGTAATCATTTGTTATTATTATTTTATCTTTGTATGATTTTGTTATATTTGAGTTTTGGACAGACGATCCTTTGGGCGGGGTCCTTTAGGAGTTTCTAGACTTCTTTACCCTGATGGTTTTCTTGAAGTCTAAAAAAAAATAAAAAAATAAAAAAAATAAAAAAATAAAAAAAATATAAAAAAAATTCTTAAATTCAAACTTTTCTGACAACAGCCAACCTACCCATATAGGAGCTATTATTACTTTTTCTATTCTATTCCCTATTTAAACACTCCATTTTCTTTACTTTTCTGCAACTCATAATCATTCAAAGAGAGTGAGTGTAGAAATGGAGGGAGCTTCTTCTTCAGTTCGTAGATTTCTCAGTATCTGTATATTTTGTGGGACAAGTTATGGGAAGAGTTTGGAGTTTGTAAACGCAGCAAGCACTGTTGGTAGAACACTTGATGCGAGGAACATTCGTGTTATATATGGGGGAGGCAGCATTGAGTTAATGAGGGTTGTATCATTTTCTGCACATATAAGAGGTGGTCAAGTTTTAGGTATCATTCCCGAACCTTTAACTCGAAGGAACATCATTGGACAGACAATTGAGCTAGAAATTCAAGTATCATCTATGCATGGACGAATGAGGACAATGCTTAAAAACTCTGATGCATTCATTGCTTTACCGGCTTTACCGGGTGGTTTTGGTACTTTGGAAGAAGTTTTTCAAATTATTTCTTGGGCCCAACTGAACATCCACCATAAACCCATAGGTTTGTTGAATGTTAATAATTTTTTTGATAATTTGTTATTTTTTGTTGACCATGCTGTGGAACAGAGCTTTATCACACCTTCGGCAAGACAACTCCTTATATCTGCTTCTACTGTTGATGAATTAATTGATAAATTACAAGCTTTTGTTTATAAACCTGAACCAGTAATAGCTCAGATAGATTGGTCAGAAAGCAACAACAAGGGAGGCAGCAACAAGGGAGGCAGCAAGGAACAAGAGTGTGATCTGGCACTTCATCTTTAACTTTCCTTTATCTTTGGTTTTATTTATCGTCCTTTGTTTTTGTTTGTGTAAGGTTTCTCTTTTCAGTAATTGCAACAACAGGTACTATCTTTTATCCTTTACCTATCTATATTTTGACATTGAGGACAATGTTGTGATCTGGTTGGGGGGAAGGATAGTTGGATAAAAAAAAAATTTTAAATGTATATATTATGTTCATCTTTAAAAAAAAAAACAAAACAAAAATAAAAACAAAAAAACAAAAAAAAATTAAGAAGTGTGTTTGTTAATATGTTTGTTGTGTTTACATATTTGTCAGTAATTTATTAACAACAAAAGTAATTAGGAATGACAGAGTAAGGAGTAAATTATTTACTCTTGAGACGCATCAAAAATTGGTGGTAGAGTAAAGAGTAATTGGGTAGACAACTAGTTTGTGTGGAAGTTGTGAATGCTTATGTCTCTAAGGCATATCAAATGGTTTTTGATGATAACAAAGGCAAAAGCGAAGATCAAGTGCAAAAGAGAAGATCAAGCGCAAAAGGAAAAATCAAGATCAAAGAAAGAAGTCAAGAGGTTTATGTAGTTATAAGACCTAGAACATTTATGTTAAATGCTCTCAAGATTTCTCAAATGGTTTTTCAATATATCATTTCAAAATAAATGGGAAATTTCAAAGTTAAACACGGCTTTCAAGAAAACTTGAGTTTCTATCTTGAATCTAACACTCTTAAAAGGATTTATGTTTAATCAATTGTCTCAAGGTGTTAGAAATGACTTACAAGCTTTATTGGACTTGAAAAATGTGTTCAAAGGCTAATGTAATCGATTACATGATGTTTGTAATCGATTACCAAAGAACAGAGCCATGTAATCGATTACATGAGCAATGTAATCGATTACAAGCAAGTCAGAGGCCATGTAATCGATTACACAATATATGTAATCGATTACATCAAGCCCAAAAAGGCAAGAACACATTCAAAGAGTCATGTAATCGATTATATGGATATTGTAATCGATTACACAGCAAGTTAGAAGTCATGTAATCGATTACATGGATATTGTAATCGATTACAAGCAAAGTCAGGAGTCATGTAATCGATTACACCAATAATGTAATCGATTACACAGAGCCCAGAAAGCCAAGAACACGTTGGAACAACAATGTAATCGATTACACAAACCCTGACAACGTCCAACGGCTATATTAAATGCATTAAATGCATGCCCAAACCACCCCAACGACTCTATTAATTGAGAAACTTATAAATACCAAAGTTGGGTCTTTATTTGAGGTTGACCTTGAACCAAAAACTGATCATCAATACTTCCAAACGTGAATTAATCCTCAAATCCATTTCTTGCTCTGTTTTCTGCTAAAAATGTGAAAAATCTTTAAGAGCATATTAGAGCTTCAATTTGTAATCATCTGCTCTAGAGAGAGCTTCATTCAATCTATCATTATTGCTTTGTAAAGAGGGTGAGGCATCCCTTCAAAAGTGTAAAGGGTGAGGTATCCCTTAGTTGAAGAGACTCAAGCTCCAAGGGTAAGGTATCCCAAAGTGTTGAGTGCTCAAGGTTGTAGTGGTTGTCAAGCACCCATTGAAGCTTGAAGATATAGTAGAAATCATTGTGTTTGTAGCCCAAAGTGTTGGTGATCGAACCAGGATAAATCATTGTTTGTTTTCTCTAAACCCTTCTCTTTACATTAAGTACTGTTTTATTGATTTGCTTGAATATTGGTACCTTTGGCTATTGCATTTATAAGTGAAAGTGTTTATCTTCTATATCCAATCATCTCTATTCATCAATTAGCTTCAACGAAAATTGTTTATCAAACGATTTACGAAAGATTTGCGAACTTAGTTTTCATACTCAATTCACCTCCCCTCTTGAGTATTGAGGCCACTTAGTAACAAGTGGTATCAGAGTTAGACTCTTGTATAAAGAGCTTAGCAGCTTTAAGAGAAGTGATGGCTTCAAATGGTTTTTCAAATGAAGGTTCTTCTATAAACAGACCTCCTTATTTCAATGGGGATGGTTATGCCTATTGGAAAGAAAGGATGAAATTTTTTATTGAAGCAATTGATTTAGATGTGTGGGACGTCGTTGAAAATGGTGCTTTTGTTCCAACACAAAGTAAAGATGGTGTAAAAATTAATACACCTAGAAATGAATGGACTGATGATGATAAAAAGAAAGTTCAATACAATTTGAGAGCCAAGAACATCATCACCACATCCTTGGGGTATGATGAATTCTTTAGGGTGTCAAATTGCAAGACCACAAAAGAAATGTGGGATACCCTACAAGTAACTCATGAAGGTACTAGTGAGGTAAAATGATCTCGAATAAACACTCTTACTCATGAATACGAATTGTTTAGAATGAACCAAGGTGAGAGTATTCAAGATATGCAAAAGAGGTTTACTCATATTGTTAATCATCTTATCTCATTGGGAAAGACATTTCCTAATAAGGATCTTATTAACAAAGTCTTGAGATGTCTAAGCAGGAATTGGCAACCCAAAGTAACGGCGATTGCAGAATCAAGAGATCTATCAACAATGTCTCTAGCCACCTTATTTGGGAAGCTTCAAGAACATGAACTGGAACTAAATAGGCTCAATCAAAATGAAGAGCATGACAAAAAGAAGAAGAGAATCGCACTCAAAGCCACCTCCTCTACAATTAAAGATAATGATGAAGATGGTGAAGAGGATGGTGAAAGTGTTGAGCTAAGTGAGGAGAATCTTAGTCTCCTTGTGAGAAAATTTGGAAGATTCCTAAAGAACAAAGGATTTCAAAGAAGACCACCATTTCCTCAAAAGAAAGTGTATCACAAAGGAGAAGGATCCTCTACTCCTCCAAAATGCTATGAATGTGGAAAACCGGGGCACATGAAAATGGAATGTCCTATATATCTCAAGAAGACGGAGAAGTTTGAGAAAATGCCTTCTAAGGAAAGGAAAGGAAGAAGAGCATATATAGCTTGGGAGGACAATGACTTAAGCTCTTCCGATGATTCGGAGAATGAAGAAGCCCATCTTTGCCTCATGGCTCAAGGAGAAGAAAGTGAAGAAAGCGACACCAAGGTAACCTCTTCTAACCTAGAACCTTCACCTTCTTATGATGAATTGCAAGATGCCTTTCAAGAATTGCATGATGAATCTTTGAGGCTCACAAAAATAGTTTTGTCTTCCAATAAAACAATCTCTTTATTGGCAAACAAAGTTTCTATTTTAACTAAGGAGATAAATGAACTTAAAATTGAAAATGAGACTTTAGGACTCATTGATGTTAATTCATTATGCATGACTTGTTCCTCACATGATAATACATCCATATCATTACCTTGTTTATCATGCAAAGCTTTTAAAAAAGAAATTAAAGATTTGAATAACACTCTTGCAAAATTCACTTTTGGAAGAGATAACTTGAATGTGTTGTTAGGAAAACAAAAATGTGTGTTTCAAAAAGCCGGTTTGGGATTTAATCCAAACAACCATCAAAAATCTTATAAGAACTTCTTTGTTTCCTCAAATACTTCAAGTAGTCCCTTTGTTAAATGCTTTCACTGTGGTAGGAAAGGGCATAGTGCATTAACTTGTAATATTAGAAAGAACATAAACACTAAAGTTGGAATAAAAAGAGTTTAGGTTCCTAAAGGCACCATGCCTAATTCTAACACACAAGGACCCAAGACAATTTTGGTACCAAAGGTTAAAACTTGAATGTGTGTTGTAGGTGTACTTGAAGACCAAGAGCTCAAGTTGGTATCTTGATAGTGGTTGCTCCAAGCACATGACCGGTGATGGCTCCAAGTTCTCCTCTCTTACACCCGAGAAACATGGTCATGTCACATATGGTGATAATAACAAAGGGAAGATTTTTGGAATTGGCAAAGTTGGTAAGGTCTCTTCATCATCTATTGATAATGTTTTGCTTGTTGAAGGACTTAAACATAATTTGCTTAGTATTAGTCAATTGTGTGATAAAGGCAATAGAGTTATATTTGATTCTTCTTGTTGCATAATTGAGGGAAAGGATGATAAGCAAGTTAAGTTTGTTGGTCATAGAGTCAATAATATATATATGATTAGTCTCGATGATATTTCCTCAAATGATGCTAAATGCTTTATGAGTAAAGAAAATGATTCATGGTTATGGCATAGAAGAATTGCTCACATTCACATGGATCACTTAAACAAATTAGTTTCTAAAGAACTAGTAATTGGTCTTCCAAAGCTCAAATTTGAAAAGGACAAACTTTGTGATGCATGTCAAAAGGGAAAACAAGTAAAGGTCTCTTTTAAAGCTAAAAACATAGTTTCAACTTCTAGACCTTTACAACTTTTGCACATGGATATTTTTGGGCCCTCTAGAACTATGAGCTTTGGTGGGAATTACTATGCATTAGTGATTGTGGATGATTTTTTTAGGTTTACATGGACATTATTCTTGGCCCACAAAAATGATGCTTTTCAATCATTTAGAAAACTTGCCAAAGTTACCAAAACGAAAAAGGTTTTTGTATTGCATCCATAAGAAGTGATCATGGTGGTGAATTTGAAAATCATGAATTTGAAACTTTTTGTGATGAACATGGCATTGAGCATAATTTTTCTGCCCCTAGAACACCACAACAAAATGGTGTTGTAGAAAGGAAAAATCGATCTTTAGAGGAAATGGCAAGAACTATGCTCAATGAGGCCAACTTTCCTAAGTACTTTTGGGCGGATGCGGTTAACACCGCTTGTTATGTTATGAATAGAGCCTTAATAAGGCCAATTTTAAAGAAAACCCCATATGAATTGTACAAAGGAAGGAAACCTAATATGTCACATTTTCATGTCTTTGGATGTAAATGCTTTGTTTTGAATAATGGAAAAGATAACTTAGGGAAGTTTGATGCAAAATCTGATGAGGGAATATTCATTGGTTATTCTATTCATAGTAAGGCCTTTAGAGTCTATAATAAACGAACTATGACCATAGAAGAGTCTATACATTTTGTATTTGATGAAACTAACCCAAATGAGCCAAGAAAGGAGCTTGTTGATGATGTTGCAGAAATCTTGGCAAAGACGCACTTGGAAAATCAAGAGAAAGAGTCTAAGAAGGAAGAAGAGAGAATCCTTGATCACTCATGGTAAAAAGATTCAGAAATCTTGGATCTACCCAAGGAATGGAGGACTTCAAGATATCATCCTCTCGACAAGGTGATAGGTGATGTATCAAAAGGGGTAATCACTCGAAACTCACTTAGAGATGCATGTAATCACCTAGCCTTTGTCTCTCAAGTTGAACTTAAAGATATAAATGAGGCCATTAATGATGAGCATTGGATCTTGGCCATGCAAGAAGAACTAAACCAATTTGAGAGAAATCAAGTTTGGGAATTAGTTCTAAGGCCCAATGATCATCCTATAATTGGCACCAAATGGGTCTTTAAGAACAAACTTGATGAAACGGGCTTAATAAAAAAAAACAAAGTTAGGCTTGTAGCTAAGGGATATAATCAAGAAGAAGGCATAGACTATGAAGAAACTTATGCTCCCGTAGCTAGGTTAGAGGCCATTAGAATGCTACTTGCATATGCTTGTATCATGGATTTCAAACTCTATCAAATGGATGTCAAAAGTGCATTTTTAAATGGTTTTATACAAGAAGAGGTGTATGTAGAACAACCTCCTGGTTTTAAGGATTTTGAAATGCCCAACCATGTTTTTAAACTGAAAAAGGCATTGTATGGCTTGAAACAAGCTCCTAGAGCATAGTATGAAAGGTTGAGCAAATTTCTTTTAGAAAAAGGTTTTTCTAGAGGCAAAGTTGACACTACCCTTTTCATAAAACATAAAATGCATGACATACTTCTAGTTCAAATCTATGTTGATGATATTATATTTGGAGCTACTAACAACTCTCTTTGTAAAGAATTTTTAAATATTATGCAAAGTGAGTTTGAGATGTCTATGATGGGTGAGCTCAATTTCTTCCTTGGTCTCCAAATCAAGCAAACAAGAGAAGAAACGTTCATAAGCCAATCCAAGTATTGCAAGGAGCTGCTCAAGAAGTTTGGAATGGACAATGCCAAGCATATGGCTACTCCTATGGGCACCTTTTGCTATTTGGACAAGGATGAATGAGGTAAATCAGTAGAAATTACGAAATATAGAGGTATGATTGGCTCACTCCTTTATCTCACTGCAAGTAAGCCTGATATAATATTTAGTGTATGCATGTGTGCTAGATATCAAGCTAATCCTAAAGAATCACACCTAAGTGCTGTTAAAAGAATAATGAAATATCTAATAGGCACATCACAAATGGGTTTATGGTACCCTAAAGGTGCCTCATGTAGTCTTATTAGGTATTCTGATTCTGATTTTGCTGGGTGCAAAATGGATCGAAAGAGCACTAGTGGGACATGCCACTTGCTTGGAAGCTCACTAGTTTCTTGGCATAGCAAGAAGCAAAATAGTGTGGCATTGTCTACAGCTGAAGCTGAATATGTTGCGGTGGAGTTGTTGTTCTCAAATCCTTTGGATGAAACAACAACTCTTGGACTATAGTCTTGAGCTTGATCACATCCCCATAAGATGTGATAATACTAGTGCAATCAATTTGTCCAAAAATCTCATTTTGCATTCTAAGACTAAACATATTGAAATAAGACATCATTTCATTAGAGATCATGTTCAAAAGAGTGATTGTATGCTTGAGTTTGTAGAAACCACTAAGCAACTAGCTGACATTTTCACTAAACCCCTAGCAAAAGAAGCATTTCTCTATATAAGAAATGAACTTGGCATATTAGATCAATCATGCATAAGTTAAATATTTGCTGCATAATCTTAAAACTAATGCATAAACTTGTGTTTTTCTGCATAATTATGCCACATTGCTGCATAATCTTTGAATTTTTCATCATATTTGAATCCAATACTGACTTGAGCGTCGGAGATTTCCCCTAAGTTGTTTTGCAGGTGCTCCCTCATGCCCAAGACTCCCAAGCAACTCAACATCCTCAAAATTTCACCAAAAATGGTGAAATTCTTGGTAAAAATGGTAACTTTGATCAATTACGTGAGTTGAATCATAATATGATTAGATTATATGTTTAAATGATGATTTGAATTGATCTAAGTTGCTTTGGAACTGATTTGGATGGATTAAAGTTGATTATATGCTGTTTTGAAATGCAAAATCTAAGTTAAAGAGTGCTGGTAATCGATTACAATGCCTTTGTAATCGATTACACAGGTTCTGTCATGCATGTAATCGATTACACACCTTTTGTAATCGATTACAATTAACTCAGAACTCAGGTAATTGATTACAAGGTTCCCAGAAAGCATGTAATCGATTACAAGGTTCCCAGAAAGTATGTAATCGATTACACCCAAAATGTAATCGATTACATACCCACCAATATGCATGTAATCGATTACACACTCAATGTAATCGATTACACAGGGTTTTTTAAAAGGTTTCTGACGCGCGTAGAGCTCATTTTTCAGAACTTATTCATCTTCTTCGTCCTCCTCCTCTGCTCCCACGCACCCCAAACCTTTCATACCTCAAAATTTCTCATTTCTCACTCAAATCTCCATCAAAATCCCTCATTTCACCTCTCTCAATCTCGAAAAACCCCTCTCCACACAGCCTATCTCTCCAAATCTCCTCACTTCCCTCACATCCCTCACCCAAATCTCCCCATCTTCTCTCACGAACCCCATCTCCATTTCTCTGCCCTAACCTCGTCTCTCTCTCTCTCCTCACTCATCCCCAACCATTTACCACTCATCCTACTCTACTCCTACACATCAATGGCTAAATCTTCTCATCGTTCAAAGCCCCCAAGAATAAGGGCTGCCATTGCAGGGTCTTCTAGTGGTTCTTCACATAACATATCTGGCCTGGACCTCACGAGACACTTCTCCACTGTGAAGCGAGCTGAGTTGTTTCGGAAGAACTTCCAGCTTCACAAGATCATCTCTCTCAGGTATCTTCCCATCACCTTTTGCAAAAAGGAACCTTTAGCAAGCTTTAGAACCATAGAAAATTTAGGCTTGCTAGGTTTCCTAAGCATAGAGAAAGCCATCTACCCTAACCTTGTGCGAGTCTTTTATGCGAACCTGAAAGTTGAGGATAATTATATCATCTTTGAAGTGAAAAAGTAATAAATAAGGTTGACAATGGATGAATGGTATAGGCTAACGAAGCTCACTCCTGATGGAGCTCACTTATGTGGGAATGCCAATGTTTGGGGGCATGAGTTTGAGCACAAGGCTGCTCTTCTCTCATTAATTAGGACTGGCTACTCACCCCCTAGTGATCCTAAATGAAGAATCATGGCCACTGGCCTTACTATGGAGAACAGGGTTCTCCACTACTTGTTGGTCCGAGGATTGATTCCCAGGGGAGGGAATTACTCCCAAGTCCTCAAGGATGATGTGATTGCATTATGGGCAATGACCACAGGGCGGCCAATTAACTGGGGTTATTACATTTTAGAGCATATGCTAGATGTCAAGAAAAAGAAGAACTCTGCTCTCCCATTCGCCATGTTGGTAACCACCATACTAGAGCACTATCGCATTTCGCTGGCTGAAGAATCCAAGGACACCAGCTCGAAGGGGCCACAATCAATTGGATTGCATACTCTGAGGAAGCTCCAGCTCTACAAAGTAGATGACAAGTGGCATTACATCGCTCATGGCACCTTTGGTCATATCCCTCATGATCCGGATAGTGACGATGATGAGGAGGCTCAGCATCCTGCCCCTGCTCCTGCTCCTGCTCCCGCTTCTACTACTCTTGATCTCCTACTCCAAGAAATGTGCAACCTGAGCGCTAATGTAAACACACGCATGGATCACCTTGAGCAGAAGATTGACCACCTTGAGCTGAGGATGGACTACTCTGATCAGGAGCTTGCCTCCATTCGATATCTCCTGGGTGGACCTCCTATTCCTCCGAGCACTGCTGCTGCACCTCCCCCAGCCTCTGCCTCTCCGGTTCCCCTGTCCTTCGCTGGTCCATCTGGAGTCCCTGCTGATGATGAGGAGCTTCTGGACACTGACGACGATCTTGAGCCCAGCGATGATAACGATGATCTACGAGACACTACTGCGGATCCCGAGGGTGATGTCTTTTGTGACAGCAAGGACACTGATAGTGATCATGGCTCATTGCCTTGATGTTTTGTTTTGATAACTACCTTGTATTTATTTTGTTTTGGCTCTGATTATATTACATTGGTATACATTTATGGTGTTCTTTTGGTTATTAGCTACTGGTTGTGATAAGTTCCCTTGTACATGCTGATTAATAATATCTGAACTTGCTTCCGCTTTGAATGTTTGGCTGTTTGATAATATTGTTTGGACTGTTTAATCTCTTTGGCGTTCTTGTTCTGGCAAAATTTGGAAATCATGAAATATAGCTGTTATGCTGTCCATTTTTTTTCTTTAAATGCTTATGTCTTTTTGATAATGCCAACGGGGGAGAAAATAAGGAAAATAAGGAAAAATGAAATCTAATTAAAGGTTGCATGAGTACAGGGGAGTTATTGAGCTTTTGAGCTCTTAAGCTTTTTATGTGCAAAATCTAACCCAATATCATGCATAAACTCCGGGGGAGCATTGCGCCTAAATGTCTATTATATATAATTGCAAAAACTCTTTCTTTTTCCTATGATTAGTTTGTCATCATCAAAAAGGGGGAGAATGTGAATGCTTATGTCTCTAAGGCATATCAAATGGTTTTTGATGATAACAAAGGCAAAAGCGAAGATCAAGTGCAAAAGAGAAGATCAAGCGCAAAAGGAAAAATCAAGATCAAAGAAAGAAGTCAAGAGGTTTATGTAGTTATAAGACCTAGAACATTTATGTTAAATGCTCTCAAGATTTCTCAAATGGTTTTTCAATATATCATTTCAAAATAAATAAGAAATTTCAAAGTTAAACATGACTTTCAAGAAAACTTGAGTTTCTATCTTGAATCTAACACTCTTAAAAGGATTTATGTTTAATCAATTGTCTCAAGGTGTTAGAAATGACTTACAAGCTTTATTGGACTTGAAAAATGTGTTCAAAGGCTAATGTAATCGATTACACAGCAAACAGAAGCCATGTAATCGATTACATGAGCAATGTAATCGATTACAAGCAAGTCAGAGGCCATGTAATCAATTACACAATATATGTAATCGATTACATCAAGCCCAAAAAGGCAAGAACACGTTCAAAGAGTCATGTAATCGATTACATGGATATTGTAATCGATTACACAGCAAGTCAGAAGTCATGTAATCGATTACATGGATATTGTAATCGATTACAAGCAAAGTCAGAAGCCATGTAATAAATTACACCAATAATGTAATCGATTACACAGAGCCCAAAAAGCCAAGAACACGTTGGAACAACAATGTAATCGATTACATATATTGTGTAATCGATTACACAAACCCTGACAACGTCCAACGGCTATATTAAATGCATTAAATGCATGCCCAAACCACCCCAACGGCTCTATTAATTGAGAAACTTATAAATACCAAAGTTGGGTCTTTATTTGAGGTTGACCTTGAACCAAAAACTGATCATCAATACTTCCAAACGTGAATCAATCCTCAAATCCATTTCTTGCTCTGTTTTATGCTAAAAACGTGAAAAATCTTTGAGAGCATATTAGAGCTTCAATTTGTAATCATCTGCTCTAGAGAGAGCTTCATTCAATCTATCATTATTGCTTTGTAAAGAGGGTGAGACATCCCTCCAAAAGTGTAAAGGGTGAGGTATCCCTTAGTTGAAGAGACTCAAGCTCCAAGGGTGAGGTATCCCAAAGTGTTGAGTGCTCAAGGTTGTAGTGGTTGTCAAGCACCCATTGAAGCTTGAAGATATAGTAAAAAATCTCAAGTTGTTGCTTGGGGATTGGACGTAGATCACAAGTGGATTGGTGATCGAACCAGGATAAATCATTGTGTTTGTTTTCTCTAAACCCTTCTCTTTACATTAAGTACTGTTTTATTGATTTGCTTAAATATTGGTTCCTTTGGCTATTGCATTTATAAGTGAAAGTGTTTATCTTCTATATCCAATCATCTCTATTTATCAATTAGCTTCAACAAAAATTGTTTATCAAACGATTTGCGAAAGATTTGCGAACTTAGTTTTCATACTCAATTCACCCTCCTCTTGAGTATTGAGGCCACTTGGTAACAGAAGTAGCAATTCAAATTCAGGAAAATTTGCATGATTGAGTAAATTGTCTTCTTTCTTAAAATTTACATGCTTGGTTATGGATGTTGAATTGGTGGACTGAGAATGATAGAATTATGCCTTGTGAGATTTTGAGCCTATTGATGAATGGATTGAACATTTGTACCATTCTCTTCTTTCTTGTGTGAATTTCACCATGTAATTGTTACTCTAGAACTTGTTTTGATTCTTTTTGAGACTACATTTTCATATGCATATATAAATATGATTGAAGCATTTTTCTTAAAATAACTACTTTAATCAAATAGTCAACCTTGCTTAGCAGCATATTGTCTCAATATGATATCAAGCACTCTTATGACTTCTTGGAAATTCTCTGATTCCTGCCAATGTCGAGCATTAGAAATGACCTATTTCCCCTTGCTTAACCCATTTGAGCTTATTTGATCATTCTTTGTTTCGAACTCATTATGTGCCTTAAATGAAAAACCATGTTCTTACTTAACCTCAGGGAATAAGAGAACATTAGTTTTGTCATTCGATGAGTTCTTAAACAAGTGTGGGGGTGTATGTGCAGAATGGTTAAAAAAATGTATATATGATGTTCTTTTTGTAAAAATAAAAAATAAAATAAATAAAATAAATAAAATAAATAAAATAAAAAATAAAAAATAAAAAAAATGTAAAAAGAAAAAGAGGGTCAACAAGGCAATAAAGGAAATGAAAAGAATATGTAAAGGGAATTTGTATTAGGTGGAGTTGGGATGAACTTTCATGCTTGTTAATTGAACTCAGCTCTCATGCTCTTTTATTCTCTGATATTTAGTTTGTCATATCCATATTACCTCCTCCTTTACCTTGATCCCATTACAACCTTGAATAAAGTCCTCATGATTTGTGTGTGCATGTGTTCTGAGTAGTGGAGAAGTAGAAGATAAGCAAGCTTATGGTAGTGCAATTTTCATGGGTTAAATTGAGTCAAATACCTACCTTTTAAACACTTGAGAGATTGAGAGTGAATATTGTGAAAATCTATCATTCTTGACTAATGCTTTTCAATTGAAATATCCTTACTTGTTGATTTGAGATGTGAAGATATGTTACCTCATGAATGTTTTGATTACTTGAATGATTGATTGCTCTTCATTTTTAAATGTTATTAGAAATTGAGTCTTTTAGAGTGTTTAACTTTTGAGTCTGTTTCATTTTTTTTGTGATTGGTCTTATATGTTTTGCTCAGGAGTGCAAAAAGCTAAGTGTAGGAGAAATTGATGATCACATATTTGATACATTAATAAGCTTTCATTCTTAGTCATTTAAACTCTCTATGTACTTAATTGATTGAGTTTTATTATGTTTTGTAAGTTTGGACTCAAATTGGACTTAATTGAATTTTTCAGCATGATTCATATCTTACACTATTTTTGTATTTGGGCCATATCTTGGGCTGTAGGTGGTCTTTGGAAGTGATTCTAGTGGCATTTGAAAGATAATAGAAAGTTCTACAACTTTCAAGAATACCTCAAAGGCCCAATTGTAACACCTCAAATTTCCTATCTCTTAAACAATTTTGACAGTTAACAGAATTTTACTGTTTAGTAATTTCTGGATACTGTAAAATTATTTTGATTATTCCATCAGCATATTTGATCGTTTTGAGTGATTTACTCTATGTCAGGAAAATAATAATTTTTGGGCCGGAAAAATCTTTCTGTATTTATTTCTCTTGACTATTAATTATTTTTAACAATCTGACTTGATTTTCATACGTTTTCTAATTTTTGTGATTTTATGTGTGATTTTGAATTTTTTTCTGTTTGTGGGCCCCACTAGGTGTTTGTGGGCCCAGGTGACCATACGTGGGCCCAGGTGGGTCCCGCAAAGTGAAAAAATTTTCTAAGCATAGAAAAATTTGTACTGTTTAGACGGAAACAGGGGATCTTACTAAACCTGAATCCGAAAACAATTTTAGAAAATTTATTTTGTACTGTATTTAATTATCGGGTGATAAAAATACAGTAAATATATTCTTTCGTGGAATTTTTAGTAGATAAAAATAAAAATTATATTGCTTAAATCAACATTGGTGGTTTGGATATCCACTATTGATTCAATTAACGGTTAAGAAATAAATTTAATAAAGAAACATAAGATAATCATCATTGATTTAATCAATGGTGTGAGAATAAACTCAATTAGGCAAGCTTCAATATCAACCGTAGATTTAATCAACGGCGTAAATTTGATTATATAAAGTGACCATTTACAACCATTGGATTTAGAGTTGATCAAGGGTGGAGATTTGGTCTTAAAAAGTGACAAAGACCATTTATGACCATTGGATGAAGAATTAATCAAGGGTGGAGATTTGGTCTTAAAAAGTAGCAAAGGCTAATTATGACCCTTGGATTAAAAGTAAGAAGAAGTAATCTTGACCCTTTATTTTGGAGACACATCTAATGGCTAGAATTTAAAGGAGAAGGATCCAATGACTTAGATTAAGTCTTCTAAATTAAAAGTCTACCTAAATCCTAACCATTGAATTAATCAATGGCTAGAAATGCTTCAAATAATTGTATAAAAAAGATGACAACTTCATGCATTATGGAAGGGGGGGACGGTTTTGGAGTGCTTGGACAAGGAGGAGACAATTTTTTTTAGTAGCCTTTTTAGGCTAAAGAAAAGATGAAGTCAACAATGATTTGATTAGTAACTAATTAAGCCTAATTTAATTAATCTAATGGCCTAATTAACAAGTTAAGTAAATTAAATTAAATATTAAATTGTTATAATCTAATTCTTAATTAGATATCCTAATTTTAATTAGAGATTATAATATATGAAATAATATGTTTAATTAATTAGTTATATAGTTAGAATGTTAGTTAAGATTGGTTAGGAAATTTAACCTAACTAATTACCTAATTAATTAGTATGCAATTAGGTGTAAATTGAGAACAATTAATTTCCTAAAATACTCAAGGAGCCACACGGTTTTCATGCAGCTTGGGGAGACTTTTACATGGTTCTTGAACCACCAATAATAGCCATGCAAACTAAATTAATGACCATTATTGTTTGTCATGGTCAATATGACCATTATTGTTTTGTTTGCTTCCTTTGGATTGCATGATGAAGGGGGGACGGTTGGAGAAGCAAGAAAGAATAAGAGACATGTTGAGACATATTGGAGTAGCCTTTTTGGGCCAAAGAAAAAGCTTGAAGACATTAATTAGATGTCTTGACCAATTATTGGTCATTTTCCTAAAGCAAAATTATTTTCTTCTTTCTCTCCATGCAATGCTACGGCTGCCCACTTCAATTCAGCCATTTGATTTCATTTGTATCATATTTTATAACACTTAACTCATTCTCTCTCTTCTCTCTCTTCCAATTTGTCGAGAACACCAAGAACAACACCATTTTCTTTCCTTCCTTGAGCATTCGGTCACCACCCATGGAACCACTTCCAATCTTCCATAATTTTTTCTAGCTACATATCTTGAATCCTCTCATCAATTCAAAACACTTTCATGTTGGAGACTTTCTCTAAATCATTCATCTTCATCACTCAACCAAGCCAAGAACACAAAACAACCATTTTCCTTCATTTTCTCACCAAATGGTTCAGCCATGACCACCAAAAGCACCACCCATCACTTTTAATTTCATCCAACCATAGATCTTGAATCTACATGATATTCTAAGCAACTTTCATGTTGGAGACTTTCTCTAAATCATTCATCTTCATGGACTTTCTTCAAGAACAAAGTTATGGGGTTTTTGAGGTGAAGTATAAGAAGACTTCATTTTTTCTCTTCTTTTTCATGATCTAAACCATGTTTGATCCATGGTTCCTCTTAATCAAGCTTAGTATACTAATTTCTATGTATTTTGTTTTGAATTTGAAAAGCCCTTGGTGTTGAAGGACTTGGAAAGAGAAGCAAAATCAAGAAGCTTTGAGGATCTTCAAGAGGTAAGAGGGAGATCCATCTCACCAACCAAGTATGGTGGTGAGAGATAGTCTTATATTTGATGGATGGTGAATCCATGTGAGGATTCCAATCCATGGTCATGTAATAATTAATTGTGTGTTTATGAGCTTTGATTTATTTTCTTATGCTTTGATTATTTTTGGCTATGCTTAATATGCTTTGCATGATTTTATGGCTTTGATAGTATACTTATAATATGCATGATGAGTATATGGCATGTTTGTGATATTTATGATGAAATATATATATGTATGCCATGATGTGTGGATGGAAAGAAAACTAATCTTGGTCCCAATGGCCAAGGAAGAGCTACGGTTTTGATGCCCTTGATTTGGGTCAATGTGGAAATTTTTTTAAGAACAAGGAAATTAAATTTTTATCCCTAGAATAATGAGAATTTCGATCAAGACACCTCAAAATAGGTGTTCACAAATTTATATTTTCATGAATGATAAAATTGAATGATTTGAGAAGCAAAGAAAATAAACAAAAGGTTTGTGTTGCAAAAAGAATACATACGGTTTTGGAATTTATTTAAGTTAGAAAGAAAAAAATAATTCATGGTTTCAATGGCCATTTATAAGATTTTGATAAATTTAGAACAAATGTTTTACGTATCTTTAAATTAATATTTTCATGAAGAATGATAATGGATAATTTGAAGAGTATGGAAAATAAATAAAGGGTTTGTTTTTTTTAAGAGAACAAAAATACGATTTTAGAGGAATTTTTATTGATTTATTTTGTGTAAAAAGATCCTAAGTATTTTTCTAAATATGAGTTTTGAATGAAATGGCCAAACATTGATTTTAAGGATTTGCAAAGAAAGTGAAAAAGAAATTGCAAAGAAAGTAAAAATGAATTTGAACAAATGGGTTTGGTTTTTATAACCATCGGTACTTAGGTTTTGAAAATAAAATTTTAATGATTTTATTTGTGTAAAACTATATCAATTTAAAAGGAAAAATATTTGATGATTTCAATAGTCATGTTCACATTTTTGAAGGCTTGTAATGCTTTGATTTTTATGAACAAAGTGATTTTCAAAGTGGAAACGTAAATTGATTTAATACAAGGAATTTGAAAAGGGAATCAGAGCATTTTAATCACTTGAGAAATTAAGTTTTTGTAAACAAAAATATTTGAACTTCAATTTATTTTGAAAAAGGTTGTGTTTGGAAATGCTTTGAGAAAAATGGAGAATATAATGGTGATTTGAGAATTTACTAAAGTATAACTTATTTTCAAGTTTTGAAGATGCGTGTGAAAATTTTAAGATTTGAAACATTGATTTATATCAATGGAAAAGTAATTTTGTGGATTATATTTGAAAAATAATTTCTTGAGTAAAGAAATGTGGAAAAAGATTTTCTTGAGTAAGAAAATGTGAAAAATGAAATACAAAGTCATAATATTTTGAGAAAAGATGAAATGAAATTTTTGAAGGTTGAGAAATATTTTTTGTAATAGAATTATGGTGAAAAATGATTTACGTATATTAAAAATGATTTAAAATATAGTAAAATATTTCTACGCAATATGTTAAAATATTTCTACGTGATTTGAATTACGTTTAAATATTTTATGTAAGTTTAAATATTTTACGTAATTTGAACTACTGTTGAAAAATCACTACGTAATTAAATAATGATAGAATATTTTTACGTAATTGTGAAAATGACAGAAAATCTTATGTGATTTGGAAAGTGTTTTAAATATTTTGAGAATGATGAAAAATGATTTACGCAACTTAAAAGAATGATTTTTAAGTTATACGATTTTGAAAATGGTAAAAAATCGTTACGCAATTTGAGAAACGTATATTTTTATGTGATTGAGAAAAACATTGAAAAATTAAATACGTGATTTAAAAATGCAACAGAAGTGTTGCAGTATTTTGAAAATATAACAGAAATGTTATAAAATGTTAAAAACGTAAAAGAAGTGTTATGGTATTATGAAAATATAACAGAAACGTTTCAGAATTTTGAAAATGTAACAGAAACATTTTGAAATTGTGAAAACATAATGGAAATATTACGCAATTTTGTGAAAACACGGCGAAAGTGTTTTATAACTATGAAAACATGATAACATGATTTCGTGTTGAAAATATAGTATAATTACTGTTGAACCAGTGTATGGACACTGTATGAGAAAATGACGTGTTTTGCCTATGACTGGTATTTGATGCATTTTGTATGCATTGGAAAGTGATGCTTGTGAATGGATTTGGTGCATTATACATGCATTGGAAAAGTATGCGTTGAAGCATATGATATAAATTGAACAAATGAAATTGAAAAGATTTGGCCCTTTGGGGTTGGACTTGCATTGATATATTCGTGCATTGTATAAAATATAGCTAATAGCTATTATGGCCCTTGTGGTTGAAGAGGGAATGAGAATTGATAGTGAGGTCTATGATAGATATTGGGGGCGTCGAGGCGCGACGGTCGACCAGTGGACAGTTGGCGAGTACCACATGCCCACTTGGCGATGCAATCCGTTACAACGCATTGACGATACCCGACAAGAACACGATTCTTTTCAACAACTGGGAGATTGTCTTTGGGCTAAGGCTGACAATTAACCAGAGCATTATTCTCGAAATTGTGAAAACCTCCATGGAGTCGTTTTTGATAAACTGAGTCTTTGTACATATGCATAAATCTGAGCATTTATATCTGTGTGATATATTAATTGAGGAATATTGGTTATTGGTTATGACAATTGTTTTGAATACTTGGATGATGATTGAATTGATAAATGATTGGATGATGATAGTTGATTAATGTTGATGGCATGATCATAATTGTGGTATGATCTATCTGTATAATATTACTGTTTGTGTTATCTCTGTGCTGCCATGTTGGTATTGGTGTAGGTGATCTCACCTCTTTGTTATATTATTTTGCTTTGTCTGTATCGTTAAAATTATACAGTAGAAGGAATGAGTTGTCTTAGACATAACGAGTGGTAGATACTCAAAGATTGATGGAAACATTGAAAAGTGGCTGTCTCAAGTTCGAAGACGCGTTGGGTAGACAAGGAGTAAAGTTCTGATGCATCAAGTTGATACAAGAGAAGGAACAAGTATGTTCAGATTTAATGTTAGTGTTGTACCGTGCTATTAAGTAGGACCCGTCATGGGGTTTGCTACTGTAAAAAAAAAGTCTGTTAATTTTATATTTCTCTTTAAATTGTGATATTAATTGGTGTCAATATTGCATAATGAATAGTTGAAATATGATTTTCAATATTACCTAATATTTTCAGTAAATTTACGTTTCAGTAAAGAAGAAATTTTGAAACCCATCTTTTATAACTCAAACTTTGTGCGAACTTATTTTCAGATTATGAGTCGGGAGTCAGAAATGTGATGCCCTAGCTAGGGTGTTACATTAGTTGGTATCAGAGCTAGGGTGTTACACCAATCACACGAGTAGATAACTCAAATTGGGGTTGAAGCAAGAACTAGAGTGCTGTTCCTGATAGCTTGACCTATGTGCACTGTTCATTCCATATTTCGGGCTAGAGGTTGTCAAATGGGCTGAAATTTTGATGCTGAATACTTGAGACCTATATCTACAACTTTTATGTTGAACACTTTTCAAGAATCAGAGGTCTAGTAGGTGATATTGGGCTTGAAAGTCAGAACAGAGGTGCTGGAACTGGGCTTGAACACTCTGCAGTAATTGCCCATATCTTGGGCTATAGGTATCCAAATGAGGTGATTCTGGTGTCCATTTTAAAGCCAAGATCAAGCCTTATAACTTTGATGAAGATCAAATTTGCTCATTCTGACGTATTCAATGACTTCAGAGCTAAATGATTTCGGAGACAAGGAATCTCCATAATTTTTCACTCACCAAAAGTCATTTGGCATTTTCCACTCATCCACTCACTAATGACTCAGCCCCCTTGTCATTTTGTATTTCTAATCCTCTATAAAAGGGGGCCTTAATAGATCATTGAGGTTGTTAGGTGTTAGTTACCAAAATGATGCCATTTTATTACTAGGTTTTCTTGTAGTAATTTTCTTTTATTCTAAATTAAAGTCATGTTTTTTTTTCTTCTTCTTCTCTCTTTCTTTCTTCTTATTTATGAGTAACTAAGTTTCATTTTACTTGAGTGAAAGGGTGAAGCTCTTGGTAATAAAATAAGGTTAGATTTATTCTTCTATTGTGCTTAAATGATGTATATTTTCTAGTAACCGTTATATGTATTATAATTTGTTTCTTATAATTTAGAAACTACCTTTGTAAAGAGGAGTTCTTGATTTGTTATAGACAAAATATTAGTACAATGAATGCTTTAACCCATTTATAAGTGATGGTAATATTTTTAGGAAACATAATATAATTACGTATATTATTTTAAATAGACTTTTAATGTTGTATTTTTCGATTGAAACTTCCATGTTACGAGGATTCTAATTGAGTTATAAAATGAATTAATCTTACCTTTATTTTATTTACCAATAGTGAATCTTTTTACCCAAGTACATAATTTTAATCGTAGTAACAAAATATTTACTTCACCTTAATCTGCAACAATTCCCTATGGATCGACTTCGGACTCACCGAGAAATTTATTACTTGAGACAACCTGTACTTGGATTTGCAAATGCGACAATTAAAAAGTATGCATCAATTTATCTTCTAATATTGACTATTCATATATAAAAGATCTAATAGTTAAGATTCACTCCTCTCATCTCTCACAATAAACACTTCTCTCACCAGATACACTCCATATATATATATATATATAAGGCGTGCTTTTGTCTTTTTCGTTACAAGCGTGATTTGCAACCATTTTAACTCTCGTAGCATTTTTTATAAGACAAAAAAGCAATAGTTTCATGGTATAATTCATGTTAACTACATCTCTTTTATTTTAATTTGTTACTGAAAAGTAACTTTATGAACTCATAATATATGTAGTAATCAATTTGCTTCTATATGCGGTAAAGCCCTACTTATAAGGCATGTTTTTTTCTTTTTCTTAACTAGCGTGACTTGCAACCATTTTAACTCTCGTGGCATTTTTTATAAGACAAAAAAAAGCAATAGTTGCATGGTATAATTCATGTTAACTACATCTCTTTATTTTAATTTGTTACTGAAAAGTAACTTTATGAACTCATAATATATGTAGTAATCAATTTACTTCTATATGCGGACTTTAGTCTGAGTTTTAGTGGGTAATCATCTTTCAACGATATTGCGCATAATATATCCTTCGAGTGGATGTACATGTCAATGTCTGGGCACTGCCATGAATGATGTTCATTGATACCACACACAGACTATATAGAAGGAACAATGATATCCTTACTACAAATAATATATATATATATATATATATATCTTTTTATATCTCTCTTAATATTATTAATTATATTATTTTTTTTATCATTTTTTCTTACTTAATTATCATTATTCACAAAAAATATAAATAGTAATATTTTGGTAAAAATAATATATGAACATCATTTTCCATATAGAAGGCTTTCAAAAGCGAAAATCAAATCCAAATACAATAATCAATTCCATGGTTTTCAAATTTCAACTTAATTTCAAGAGAGAGAAAGAGAGGGAGTTGCATGTGTGAAGTACTGTAAACCGTTTATTAAGGATGACATGGCCCTCCGTGAAAAAAGGTAGGCATGAAGATGTGTCACAGCCACAGCACAGTACGAAGCAGCTGGGGCAGGCAGGACCAAAGCATTGTTATATATTTTGTTACAATATATACGGCCCGTCAGTTTAAAGTTGAAAAATAGAACTTCTCAACATCGATCAAGATTGAAAGAATAATGCTATATATATATATATATATATATATATATATATATATAACAATTATATTCTTACATTAAACAGTGTATATATCTATTTTTATACATCATTTAATATCATTTATCATACATATTTTTTTTATTATTTTTTCTCACTCAATCACATTCATTCAAATGATAAAACAAGATCTTACACCATTTTTTTAAGGTATAAGATGATCATTTTTCATATATATATATATATATATATATACATTACTTTATATTTATATAGTTTTCACATTATCATTTCACACTAATGGAAGATGATGTGAAGCTAAAGAATGTGTATCAAGAATTTTTATTTTTTATTTTGGATTGAGATGAGTTGTGAGGAAGTGAGTGACACTTGAGAGTGCAGAGATGAAGTTGGACAACCTGGACATCATACAATTAACAGCTATGCTGATGATCCTGCACTCTCTAAGCAAAGTCACATACAAATAATGTTGACAAAACCCCAAAAGCAGAGAATGAGGAAGGACTAGCCACGTTACCCTCTAACATGTCTACGTGTTCGCACCTCAGCGAGGGACTGTGTAAAAATAATCTTCAGTTTCACCACGTGTTGAAGGGGCATTTCTTCCCCAAAGTGACACTGACGAAAGAAAGGACTCAATAGGGACGTTTGCTTACAGATGCAACCCTCCAAAAAAAAAAAAAAAGAGGGGGAATCTAAAGAGAAAGAGAGGGCACCGCACTGCAAAAAAAGAGAGTGTGAAGTGGGCTTTCAATGTGTGGTAATACCGACTGCACCTTCTTGTGTTCCTAAATAAGGGCCGTCAAATGCCCAGCCCTGCAAACAACATGTACAATTCTTGTCTTGGCTGTCGAATAAAAGGACCAACTCCTTCTCATGGGTCACTTTAAAGTGTATCTGTCATACGACAAATTATATCATATGGTAGAATCTCAAGAATTAGGTCAGCTTTTTTATCACTGAAATTCATCTTAAGCTTCTTCTTAGCACCAAGCCCAAGATTTTGTTGATGGGGACAGGACAGTTGAGTTTGGTTTGGTGTTTGGTGATAAAGTTAGACGTTTTGATTCGCGTGACTGCTAAATTGATTTAATTGATATACTTATTTAGTTAACTATAATTTTGAATATCTTAGTTTATGATTAATTAAATAAATTTAATGAATAATTAATAAGATTCGCCATTCTCACCAAGCTGAACTAAACTTTCATTTTCCCTTTGTTGATTGCACTAGCCAGTTTCCTACCCTTTATAGAGAGAATCATTATCCCATTCCCAAACAGATAGGAAGCTGTGAGATAAAGGCTACACATCATAATACATGGACCATGGACAGCTCATTACCCAAACAGATAGGAAACTGAGACACTGGAACACATCTGAGACTGTAACAAGGAGAGAAGTCTATTTCAGCTTCACAATCAGTCAGTCAAGCACAGGGGTTTTTTTTGCAGAGACCACTCAATATGCATTTTACTGTCAAGGCAGCCTCTAACTGCACACGTTTGTTGCCTAGTCAGTCAAGGGGGATGCATGATTTGGGGATCCGTATATTATTAACTAGACAGCCTTTCTTCTATGTACATATTAAAAATGGTAGTAGTAATAGGTTACTATAAAGCTGCACCTGACCTATCGTGATGTGGAAGGGGAGCAAATTCTGAATTATTGGGTTTGTTGCTGCTCTCAAATTGTGATTAAAAACACCAAATTAGGTGAACAAAATCATTGATACATAATAGAGAATTGATAAGACGGTAAATGTTGTTCAGCAATTATACAGGGATAATGTTCTTCTTGTCAAAAAGGGGAAAGTCAAAGAAAACACTGATTAGCTTGAATCTATAACAGGGCAGTAATTGGTGTCAATTTTCCACAATCCTAGTAATATTTTTTTCAGGCCAGTACAGATCAGAGATAAGTTTCCTTATTGAATGATCAAAGTTATAAGATTTAACACAAAATGTACTAGAGAATTACGCATCAGAAGTGGAATTGTGGGCACAACTGTGGTGGTACTATTTTTTTAAGTTACATCAAATGTAATCAGTTGAGGCATTGACCGAAATGGTTCAAACTTTGAAACTTGAAAGGTCTTAATCTAAATCCTAATGCGCAAAATAACTATGCTGCTCAAACGGGCAAGGAAAAACAGTATACAATTCAACGATGCATTCAGAAGTATCATTGTCATTAGATCAAGAAAGAACCGATCAAGAAAGTGACTTCCATTTCCCATATGCTCTTGTCCACACGTGTTTGATTTTAGGCACATTAGAGGATGTTCACTCCCGAGGCTCACATTGGTCTTCTTTGACCAAGCAAAACTTTCCTTTATTTCCATTTGCTTGTCTTGTTTGCATTTTTAGAATATTTTAAAAATATCTTGAAATTAAATTAAGCTTAATTTTATGTTATCTTAAAAATTTAATTCATATATAATTAGAAATATTATTTTGATTATATTTGATTGTATTTCCTTATTTACATATAGACTCTCACTCCTATAAATAGGGAATCCTCTTATACACACTCATTAATTCAGAGATTATTCGGAGAATATACAGAAATATTCTCCATACTTTTCTTGTGTCACTGTTTCTCTATTTCTAACATAGTATCAGAGCGGTATCATTCTTTGTGACTTGTTCCATCACTATTCTGTTACATAGTTCTCAAAAAATTGTAACTCTGATTAGTCATATATCATGTCGTGTTCTAGATATTCTGACAATCCTTCTGCTTACCGTCATCATTTTTTTATTACTCCGTTCTAGACTCAGTTACCACAGTCATCATCCTAGATTTTAGACTACGTTTCAGACTCTAATTACAATCCTAGATTTCAGACTCTGTTTCAGACTCCGATTACTGTTCTAGATTCCAGTCTCCGATATTCATCTTTGTTTAGTTTTACCAATCAATTCCGTCTTATCTAGCTTGAAAGATTGGCTCTGTATCCGTTGCTCCAGCCTCCGATTAGTTCTGTCAGATAGATTGGCTCTGTTGCAGTTATTTCCAGCCAAATACAGATTGGCTCCATCCCAGATGCAGTTTGGCTTCATTCTCATTGTGATTGTCCCAAATGCAGATTGGTTCCATCCCAAATGCAGTTTGGACATTTTGGTTTCTCTAAGATCTCGACATTGTGTTTTTAGATTATTTTTTAGTGTATTTTATTTTCGTGTGTCTAATAGTAACAAGTTAAAACTTAATAACTTTAACTTGAGATGAAGTGTTAGAATATTTAGAACATATCTCCTAATTAAATTAGGTTTGATTTTGTGTTACCTTAGGAATTTGATTCAAACATAATTAAATATACTATTTTAATTATATTTGATTGTATTTTTTTATTTATATAAATTTCATTTCCTATAAATAAAGAATTCTCTTGTACACTTTAAGTAATTCAGAGATAATTTAAAGAATATATAAAAATATTTTTCAAATTTTTTTTGTGTCACTATTTTTCTATTTCTAGCATGCATATATATATATATATATATGTTATAGGGACAAGTACCAAAGCATTACTTAATCAAATGGCCTGCGAAAAGCGTAGCGTCTATCTTTTGCGCCTTAGTCTATCTTTAACACTATTTTAATATTTTGGTATAGCTAGCCAATGATGTGATGATTTCTATTATTAGTGGAATGGTAACGGACAACATTAAGTATCTATAACCACAGTTCAGGATCCAAATTAAACTTAGGATCAATAATGAACCAATGTACCAATTATATATAACGTTTCTCAGAGTATCTTTTAGTCTGCCAAAGCACAAGCTGAATATGAATAATATTATCTATGCGTAAGCGTAACTCTGAGATTTTAGCATAAAGAGATTTAAGTGGGGTTAATTAGTTAAATTGAGATAGTAGTTTTGGATAGTACGTGATATTTGAACAATTGTACAAGTAGCATTACAAGTTGAATATTATGTACTCAACTTGCTTCACATGACAGGGATGGCAACGGGGCGGGGCGAGAACGGGTAATAGCCCCTCGTCTTCTGCATTCGTGAATAATATTCATCTTCACCTTTGTCTTCATATTTGTGCGGATATCCGTTTATTTTTTTCTTGCGGGTAAATGGGTATTCGCGGATATTCGTGGGTACCCAATAAATTATAAAAAAATTCAAAAAAATAATAAAATAAAATAAAATAATGAAAAATGAAAAAAAGTATAATACTCTAATTTTTTAAAATTTGTCCAATACAACTTAATCTAAAAATAATGTCAAATACTTAAAATACTTTTAATTTATATAACTTTACAATATTTTAATTTATATAATTAAGTTTTTTAATAATTTTATATAAAATATTTGTATAAATTTTTTACGGGTACCATGCAATACGGGAGGAACTACCCCCGCCCCCGTCCTGTTTATTAAACGGGGATAACACAAAACGGGTATTTATATTCGCGAGAAAAATTTGACGGGCATTACCCGCTCCCGTCACGGGTATTATCCGCGAGTACTCGCGAAGACGGATAAAATTGTCATTCCTAAATCAAAGTACAAGAAAGGTACTCTTGTTTATCTTAAACTTTTAATTTGTTAATAATGTCTCACCACATTTGTATTTTCAAGGGAACACCCAAACCAACAAGATTAAATCTATATAAGAACTTTGTTTTAAAAATATTGGATTTACTTTTAATAGGATTCAAAGATAAAAATATTGTTAGTTATAAAATGAAGTTGTTAATTCCAAGAAGGAAAAATAATTGACTGAAATCTCAAATAGAATAAAATGGTCTGCTGATGGCACATTGCACTGCCTTCAGATAATATTGAAATACATTAAGAATATATTACAAGCGGGTATCAGAATGATAAACTGTCATATTCCTAACAGAATACCAAGAAGTTTGATGGAATCTCGATTATATGGAGCTACTTTTAGTAAAGCATTTTAGGAGATAAGAAACAATCGATCATGTATACCAATGCGAAGAAATTGTTGTTATACCTGACATATAGTCTATTTCTGTCATCATACAAGATACTAGCAAAGCCAAGGCTTATTGTTAGACATATAGATTTTTTTCTTTTATCTTATATTATATGTAACAGTTTAATTTTTTATTTTTAATTGGTCCTTAACACTTAATAATTTTTAGTCAAACGCCGTTTATTATAATCGCCTCCTAGTGGATTTCTTTATAGATCTTTGTTGTATTATTTAGAACAAATTATCTTTGTTTCAGTCCATTTGTCTTCATGAATAAGGCATTTTCTTGACTTATTTATTCGAAGTTAGTTCTTTGAAAGGTCAGCCATGGTATCGAGTACTATGAACAATATACTTATGCTGTAATAAATCCAAGAAAATTTGTCTTGCCCGTATACTAAGACATCTTGACAAGAATAACAAGGACTTCTACATTCGTTTACGCATTTAGGTTGAGATAAGAAAAAAAAGGGTACTTTCACAGTTTCAGATGGACAAGAAGGCTCCGTGGCGGTTTGGTTTTAAGTTCTCCTCCCTTTGTATTTTTTGAGTCCTGTTAGTTTTGTGACTTTTGTCCCCTTCCCCTTCTATATTTTCTTATCACACTCCTCTTTCTCTTGTCCCTATTATTGAACTTGTATGAACTATGAACCATACGTACTAGAGCGTACTTAAAAATTTTGAGTCTTTGATGAGACAATTACAATTGAATGTTTTGTAATCTATTGTATTGACATATTGACATGCACTAATATGAATGTTACTTTATTTCTTTGTTTAGAAATTTAGCTAATAATTATAAATTTAAAATTTTTAAAAGGATAAGATGATTTATGCATTAATTAGAAATGCTAGCTAAAGATACTAATACCAAAAAAAGAAATGCTAAAGATACTAGACCGCATTAATATAAATAAACTCAAAATTCAAAATCTCCTTAAATAGGGTAAACGGGGTTTCTGAGAGGGAGATAGATTATTTGATATTTTTTATAGCTGAGAATTAGTTGATTAAATAAAATAGAACTGTAATTAAGTTTATGGAACTTTTAAATTTATACCATTTGATATAATTTTATAATTTGATTTTTATACATACTTAGTAATATATCAATTGATGTTAATTTAAGTAATAAGATAACTTATTACTCTTTTTTAAACTTGAATTTATTGAAGAATAATGACAGGACTTACAAAATAAAAATCTGGATGTGCTTTTTATCTATATACCTATCTTGGGTTTTCAATTGTAAATTAAAGGAACTAAGAATCGACGGTTTTTCTTTGAAATTAAAAAATACAAGTGGATGAAGTTACATTGACTAAAATAATGTAGTGCATACAAATATATTTTCTGCACGACACCTTTATCCCCACAAGTCCACAACCGTTCATATATATATATATATACGAGGGAGGATCAACTTATATTAGTATAAATTTTTTTTTTACATTTATTTTTAACCGTTATTTTCACTTTCATCTAATGGTTACATTTAATGAAATAATCTTAACTATTAGATGAAAGTGAAACTAACAGTTGAAAATGAGTATAAGAGAAAAAAGACTTACACTAATATAAGCTGATCCCTCCTCTATATATATAAAGAGAGAGCATAATATTTTATAAATTGAGTATAAATTGATATGATAACAAGCTTATTTTTTTATTTAAATAGACCTGATTAACAGTACTTAATTTTATAAAATTATTGCTATAAGTTATATGAAAAAATTATATAATAAACACATTAAATTATAAACTAACATATTAATTATATTGAATTTAAACTTGACAAAAAACTATGAGATCAATTGCATATAGATAAAATAAAAATCACAATATAAAAAAAATATTTGTATCTTAGCTAATTTATCTGATTTGAATTTTTCAGTCAAATTTAAATTTAATTCATTTGACATAATTATTATCTTAGCTTAATTTACATAAATTGTGTTTATTAAGTTTATGTAAAAAATATTAGATGAAAATAAAATGAGCAATAATACTGCCTTGTGCCTACTATCAAAGGTACTACTAATTAGAGATGAACGAGATTAATAATTCTATATTTTTCTCATGAATTTTTATAATGATCTAGAAGAAAGTGTTAAATATTTTTATTATTTCTTATTTAATACTTACTGTTTTAAATAATTAGAATGATATACGAGATTTTGTTAATATGATATAGCATCACTCGTTAAAGATATAACACATGTAAACCTCTTTTATTTAAATTATTTTAAATTCGAGTACAGAAATATTAGTAATTTTTGAAAGTAGGGTTTGAACTTAAAACCTCACACAAACAATCCAAGACCTCATGCAGGTTTTCTCCTTCTTCTTTTTTTCTTTTGCCTACCATCCATGTAAATGCAATCAATCATATTTGTAGGACACAAACTAGCAGTATTTAAGAGAATAACGAGGAAGAAGAGTGGTGGGGGGAGGAAGAACTTGATAAATAATGGGGTCGTGATAGAAACATTCTCTTTCAGAATGTCTGCATCACATTCGATTGTTATACAATTGGTCATTTGTGAAGAAATAAATTAAGGCCTCTTCTTTTCTCCAAATGGCTACGTTCCTAACTTAGATTATGACACCCACATTGGAAAATTTCTAATTATTACACGATTCAAGTTTCGGCAAGTTTTTTATTTTCAGAAAAATATATTATTATCTTTGTCTTTCCTTTTTAATTTTAGACAAGCTTTTAATTTTTCAGCAGTATTTTCTTCAAACATAACAACAAGAAAAAACAAGATGTTCTATTAATTAATGGTATACAAAATTTTATCAAGTCCAAATATATTAAGCAACAAAATATGTGGGTCTAATATATGGTACCTCCTAATTAGCTTGAATATATCCAATCAAAAATTATAAAATTATTCTCATAATCACATATGCCATTTTTACTTTTCGCAATAAATTCAAAAACATGCATGCATTTGTTGAAATACGTATTTACAATGTATTTTCATTATGAATATGTTCAAAAGAATCAGTAAAAAGTGCTTGGTGCACAAACATTTTATATATTAAAATATATTAATTAGATGCTTATGCATAAGATTCTTATGTGTAGGATATTTAGGTATTTATGATTTTTATTATTTTATTACAGTTAAGTGGTGTCTGAAGTAAGATGATATATATTTTAACTAATTCATTTCTTTTGTTCAATTAAAGGAGACATCCACGCCAAGACTAAAATTTACAACGATATTTTTTATAACTTAATATCAAATAATAAGCATAATTAGAATATAAATTTGTAATCATGTAGCTACTTATATATTACATGCTTTTGTGCTGCTAAACTAACCTTGAAGTTAGGATTCTCATATTTGTATTACATCTTAGATGCCTAAATATGCCTAAGTAGATTTAAAATAAAAAATTACACATAGCTCCATTTTTTTCCACATTTTCACATTAAAAAATTGAGATTCATGCATGTGAAGGAGGGCATCTCATGAGAAAAGCACTCTAGCATTTGTAATATAATGGCATTGTCATTATTGGCATTGCCATTATTGGCATTGCCATCATCAACCACTTTCTTTTAATGGTTGATTCATTTTCATTTCAATATATATGTGAATCAAAGACGATAAACCTACAGTGGTGGCTGGACAAAATCCAAATTAAAATCCACAGTGACCAAAATTGGGCAAAGAAAGAATTATAAAAGCATGAACTTACCTGGACAGAAACAAAAGTGCAAAAAACGCCAAACTCATAGTGGTGGCTCGGCAGAACATATGCGGTGGAGGACCTAGGGTTTAGGTTTGAAAATGAGAGCCGATGAGGTTTGAGAAAATTATGAAAATAAGTTTTATGTTTTTCAATGTTTGAGGTTTGAGAACAAGTGTTGGTGAGGCTTGAGGACGAGATGTGATTTCTTATTTCCAATTGCCGCGCATCATAAAAACAATGGAGGGGGTGGGCTTGAACAGCCGGAAAATATTAGACTTTGTGACAGTTTCGTAAACCATCGCTAAATGTGTTTTTTTTAGTGATCTTATACATATAACTTCATTTCTATATATATCATTGCGTAATTTTGTATATATAACTAATAAACAAATACATCTATATCAATTTATTACATAATAATTACCCATAAAAAAAATTAGATGTTAGTAATGTTCACACAAATTTAGACCGAATGTGATGGTTAACTAAAATTTTTCTTAAAGTAGTGACTCAAAGATTCAAACTTTTATTATTACAGGTAAAATTTATCTGATATTATAAGCTTCTTTCACTACAACTAATTACTTCTAGGTAAAAATAGAGAAACTTTATTATAAAATAAAAGAAAAAAAACTTATGATATAACTTATTGCAATACAAGATAAGGGAATGGATGGTTTTTTTTTAATTATTTAAGGAATGGACGGTTTTGTCATTACTGATAGTTTTTTTTTTTAAAGAAAAAGAAAAGAGGGGCTAGTCTTTTAAAAATTAAAACCGAAACACCTAAACAATCGACAAGAGGGAAGCATTTTTTTAAACTTTTGCTAAAGTTTTGGGACATGCCGTGATATTAGAATGTGGCAACTTCCCTCTTCCAAAATTATCTTTCATTAAAAAATTAATTAATTATAGACTTTTAAAAACAGAAAAAATATATGTAATCTTTCTAATTGCAATTCGAATTCGACTTCTCAGGCATAAAATTCATTAAAGAATCTTCTTGAATTGACGATCTATTTTCTCTTTTGGAAATGATGAATTGATTGTTTATGTTAAATACTGTCCCTACCATATGAACAATGCAAATGTGTTGCCTTTTATATAAATTAACAGCGGCGGCAAATATGTTGCCTTAATCCTTTGGAAAGTGACTGAATTTTCTTGCCAAATTTGGATTGAAAACAAATCTGTACTTAGTGGTTATTTGAATGTGATTTTTCATTTATAAAAAATATATTTTTTGAAAAAATCATTTTATCATATTTTAATGTATTTGGATTAATTTTCTAAAAAAATAATTAAAGCACTAATTAAGCATGTTTTGTACTTTTTTAACTAGAATTTCGTGCTTCCAAGAAAGCTTATGTTGTGCTTCTTCTTTTTTTTTTTTAACTAGAGTTTTGTGTTTCTCAAAAAGCTTCTTTACCAAAAAAAAACTTATTTACAATGTAAAAAAGCTATTTAGACATAGGATTTAATTTAAATCTATATAACGTAAAAAAATTTAGATTGTTATTTGATCATATATTATTATGTTATTAAAAATATTTAACTTTCATAATAATTATTTCAAAAATAATATATATAGTGATGTATAATTAATTGAGCATATAAAAAAATTTACACCGACAATACATAAAAATTAAACTCTCAAACATAAACAAATTTTACAAAATACTTTTTTACAAAATATAAATTTTACAAATTTATATCCAAACATAAAATGCTTTTTTACAAAATATCAAAAGCTCATCTAAATCAGTTGGTAGGCAAATGCTCGACACTAAAAAAACGATAACTTAAGTATTGAGTATTTTATTTCAAAATTTTAAAATTTAAATTTAAATAAATTAAAATGATATTTATAAAAGATTATAATTTTCAATTAAAAAACCAAAGAAAGAAAATAAATGCACAATATAATGCCAAGTACGAGTACGACTCTAACATTTTGCTTCTTCCATCGTTTCTCTTCCAACATCACAATAAAGGGAAAGAGTAAATCGTTTACGACATGTTAAATTTTTTTTTTTATATTTATTTACAATGTTGTCATATATCTTTTAGTTGTGGGATTTATTTACAATGTGTTGCCATATATCTTTACAATTTTCAAGATTCATTTTTCTCATCTCTTACAATAAATATTTCTCTCATCAAATACGTTTCATATATATATATATATATACTTTATTTATTTTACTATTTTTTATCTGTATTTTTTATATTAATTTTAAATTAAAAATATCTCTATGAAATAATTTGCAATAATTTTATTTATACCCAAATGATGCATTGGATATGATTTAATACATTAAACAACTAATGAAAATATATAATAATTTTAGAAAATAATATTCAAATGTAATATAATAAAAAAATTTTATAGAATTTGGAATATAAGTTATGTTATTTTTAACCACATATCAATGATATATTAAAATCATCTTAGAAAACAAAATTATAAAGAAAATATGAAAATATATTCTTTAACATTGACAATTTGTAACATTACTTTTATATAAGTATAATAAACAATAACATTATTTATGCCCATGTGCTATGCATGAGGTTAATTAAGAATTGAGTTATAAAAATAAATATAATAAAATAGTTTTATTAAATGAAATATATAGACATATGTACAAAATTATCTATATCTAATATTAAAAATTCAAAGTTCAATTGTTCTACTAATTATTTTTGCATATTACATGTTTATTCTTGATATAACAAGTTTTATTATTAGATACACATATGATTAAATAAAAATTAAGTTATACTTTATCGAGTATAGTTTCAGTAACTTCATTTATATCTTGGTTAGATACCTATAAAAAAATTATGATTTTAGTATAATTAATAACCTTAAGTTATTTTAAGCACTTTCAACACTTGGTGTAATCTTTATATCAAGTACTAAGTAAGTACTTTACTCGTGAAGTTTCTAAAACCAACGGTTAAAAAGAGAGTGAGAGTAATAGAGAATGATGAATTTAAGTGTATTTGTGCATTATTTAAATAAGAGACGCATTAAAGTAAAATAGAAAGTAACTAAATTAATATAGTGATTTAATTAAAAATAATTGATACAAATTGTTGAACAATTCAAGAATTTCCATATTTCCTTAAGATTTGCTATTATATTATTATTATTAAGATTTGTTATCATATTTTAGACTTAAATAAAAATATTGTTCTAATCCGTATCCTCGGCTCTTAATATGTAATCCAGCCCAGTATATGTATAGGCAGAGGTCCAAGGCTTCATGCCTCCAGCTGAGTCAGCTTAACATGAGATCCCAATTTTGGATGGTAACAGTTTTATCGTAAGATCTGCGTAATTGATGAATCTTGTGATATATCCTAATTGCTAATTATGATCTTATGGAATAATTGTATTGTAACTGTCATACCAGTATTACGATAATATAGGGATTCTCTATAACTAAATAAGGAACATATCTTCTTCTGTAATTATAATGGGCATGTATCTCTTCATCAAAAGAACGTATCAATCCAACCTCTATAAATATCATGCTAGGTCACCCTAATCAGGTATGAATTATCGTTATAGCATAAACCCTATTGGTACACATCCTGACTTGAGCGTTGGAGTCCCTTTGCAGGTACCCACCCTCTTGGTTCAACACACTTGGTAACAACTATGCATCGAAGGAGTCCATTACATACATGCCTATCTTAGGTACCCTCTGAATCTACTTCAGAACATTGGTGCCATCTGTGGGAAACGAGAAATTTATAATCCCACACCAGTCATGGTGAACACGAGACAGAATTTAAGAAGAGATGCTAGGTAGGCCTCCACTAACTAAAGGTAGGACCATGCTGCCCAACGCCCTCCTCTTCCTGCCCCACCACCTTCTACTGAAACCTCCGCTGCGAGAAATTAGACACAATGCAGAAAACCAACGCGATAGGCACTCTACCTCGATTTCCAATGAAAGCCTAAACCCATCGCATGTGATTTCTATAAGAGACAGACTTGGAATCCCAGCACCAGAGGGCAACCCTAATGCCCAAGAACGCAGAATCCCAGTTCATCAGCGTTTGGGAATGCCTAATCATGAAACTGGAGATTGTGCATCTCGCTCTCAACGCACGAATCAATCTCAGGCATCCCAACGCCAATTTCAGGACATGTTGCAACAGCATATGGCTATGCTGAACGAACAATATCAGAGGTTAGAAGACATGCAACGGGCCATGCTCGAAAATCGACCCAGGCCTCATCGTCATGATGACAGTCTTAGTGGGGGAAACAATCAAAGAAGGGCACATGCCAACACTTCTGTGATCAATATCTAGAATGACAATCCGAATCACGGGTTCGAAGAACAACCTTTTATTGATCAACTTATAGAATACTGTGTTCCTAAGAATTTTAAATTTCCAGCAAACTTGAAGATTTATGACGGAACCATAGACCTCCAAAAGCATATCAATGCTTATGAGTAACCCCTCTGTTTTCATGGAGGATCTATGGAGTTGCTATGTCGTGTTGTTCCTTTCTCCATGAAGAATGGAGCCCTTAAATGGTTCTCAGGCTTACCACGAAGGTCCGTGGTTGATTGACCAGGTCTTAAACAATGATTTCTGCTCCAATACACCACCAGCAAGGAATAACCCAGATATATTGAATCCCTGGAAAAGCTCCGCCAAGGGAGGGATGAGCCTTTTCGCGATGATGTAAAGCGTTTCATGACGGCTTGCACTAACGTGAAAAACTTTGATGACAGAATAGCCCTCCACAATGCCAGAAGTGGTCTTCGGGTTGGTTCTGAGTTCTTCGTTTCCTTGGTCAAAAAGAAATCAGTGAATTTGAGTGAATTTCAGAGGCGATCCCAAAAGTACGTAGACCTAGAGGAAGCAACAGTGGACCAAAGGAGGTAGGACAAATGTGAATCATCTCACCAGAAGCCTAACCATAATTCCTCACGGCCCCAATCTTCCAAAGATAGTCTACCCCGGGCTGGATACTCCATTTATACTCCACAAAAATATCCCACTAGAAACAATCTTGAGGGAAGTGATGCAGACCGAGTTTCAGAATATAAGAAGATCGCCCCCCATTAAGAAACACAAGCAGAAAGACCATTCTAAGCATTGCACATGACATAAAGGTTATGGTCATGATACGGAAGACTGCTATCAACTCCGTGATGCCATTGAATTCCTAATTAAGGCCAGACGACGACAATAGTATATCCTCCGGGTCCAAAATGAAAAGCATCGTGGCAAGCGTAGAGATGACAAATGCAGTCCACGGCGAAGGCTATCCCCTCACCACAGAAGAAGGACTCAAAGTCCCAGGAAAAGATCATGGACTCCACCTCGCCGGGATAACAATGACCGGCAGGATAGGAACAGGGATGCTCTTTCCGATGACAACGGTGACCGACGTTCTAAGCCAAACAGAACGATTAACACTATTGCAAGTGGTTTCGCTGGTGGAGGGTCATCAAATAGAGCCTGGAAAAAAAGCCTTGAGGATGACGGTGTTTAGTGTATCCCATTCCAAACCCAGAATGCAGACTGCTGAAAGGAAAATGTCTTTCATCACTTTTTCGGATGAGGACTATGGTGAAATTATCCCGAAACACGATGATCCACTCATCATCTCGAGAATAATATCCAATGTTGAGGTCCGCCAAATTTTCGTAGATCAAGGAAGCTCAACAGATATTATGTTCCTAGATCTCTATCAGAAGCCACCATCGGATTTGACTCCTCATGATAGGGAACTAACAGGTTTCATAAGTGAGAAGATCACCTTGGTAGGTTACTACAAAACCCACCTGACCTTGGGGTCTTCTAAACTCTTTAAGACGGTCAAAGTAATATTTTTGGTCGTGGATTGCCCTTCGGCTTACAACATTATCTTAGGTCATCCTTCTCTAAATGTTTTCAGTGCCATGGTCTCCACTATTCACCTCGTGATGAAGTTTCTGAGTAAGAACAATAAGGTTGTCACTGTTAAAGGTGATTAAGTAGCAGCTAGGAAATGCTACAATGAGAGCGTAAAAATTTGTAAAATTCCTAAAAACAGAAAATCTGCCACCCCCAGTCCAGTCCTAGACCAGGTCAATATACTTATGACCGAACTGGACATTAGAGTAGAAATCCGTGGCACCAAGCCCCAACCCGAGAGTGAATTATAATCTAGCCAACTTGGAGCCAAGCCAGATTAGGTCACCAAGATTGGAGCGCATTTAGAGGAAAAATAAAAATAACAACTGACAGAACTCTTGCTGAAGAATAAAGACCTTTTCTCTTGGACGTCCTCTGACATGCCGGGACTCGATCCCAGCTTCATCTGTCACCGCATGTCCATCAAAGAAGGTGTGAAGTCGGTAGCACAGAAGAAAAAAAGGTCGGCCTAGAAATACAACAGGTCATTGAAGAACATATTAAAGAGTTATTAAACGGAAACTTCATCAGGGAAATCTCTTATACCACATGGCTATTCAACGTGGTCCTGGTCAAGAAATCCAATGGGAAGTGGAGAATGTATGTGGACTATACAGATCTGAACAATGCCTATCCCAAGGATCCATACCCACTCTCCAATGTGGATAAATTAGTGGATAGCTCCTCAGGTTTTAGGTAGTTGTCGTTCATGGATGCATATTCTGAGTACAACTAAATTCCTATGTATCCCAGAGATGAGGATAAAACCACCTTCATCACTGACAGGGCGAGCTACTATTATAAGGTTATGTCTTTCGGTCTGAAAAACGCAGAAGCCACCTATCAGAGAATGATGAACAGAGTCTTTGAGAACCAATTGAGGAAGATGCTAGAAGTCTATATAAACGACATGATAGTAAAAATCCTACAAGGCAGATTGCATACGAAAGACCTTGAAGAAGTATTTGCCTAGGTCAGGAAGTATAATATGAGGCTAAACTCGAAAAAGTGTGTTTTCGGGGTCTAGGTAGGGAAATTCTTGGGTTTTATGCTAACCCATCGCAGAATTGAGGCTAACCCTGATAAATGTCAGGTGGTACTTGACATGAGAAGTCTTCAAAGTGTTAAGGAGGTACAACAGCTTATAGGCCGCATTGTAGCTCTCACGAGATTCCTTGCTAAAGCAGCCCACAAGTCTCTTCCCCTGTTTAAGCTACTAAAGAAAGGGAAGAGTTTCAAATGGACCCAGGAATATGAGGATGCCTTTTTATCCTTGAAGAACTTGTTATCCCCCCTTCTTATTTTGACAAAACCAGAGCCCAGTGAGACCCTTTACTTATACCTCTAAGTTCATAAGGAAGCAGTGAGCTCTGTGTTAATCTGGGAGACAAATGAAGGGTAGAAACTGGTTTACTTTGTGAGCAAGGTTCTGCAGGGACCTGAGCTTTGCTACCAGAAAGTTGAAAAGGTTGCTTTTGCACTAATCATCACAGCTAGAAGACTGCATCAGTACTTTCAATGCCACCCGGTGGTAGTAAGAACGGATTAGCCCATCCGCCAGGTATTACACAAGCCAGATTTAGCTGGAAGAATGATAACTTGTTCAATTGAACTCTCTGAGTTTGGGATCACTTATCAACCATAGATAGCAATAAAAGCCCAAGCATTATCTGATTTCATAGCAGAACTCACACCGGACCCCGACAACCCAAAAAGATTCTCTTAGACCATCTTTGTTGACGGATCCTTCAACCCCAAAGGGAGTGGCATCAGGGTAATTTTAGAAAACTCAGAGGGACTAATATTAGAGCATTCTCTGATGTTCGAATTTTCAACCTCGAATAACCAAGCTGAATATGAGGTGTGTATTACCAAGCTGGTAATGGCCAAAGATATGGGGGCAACTAAGATCACACTCTGTAGTGATTCCTAACTTGTAACCTCCCAAATTCAAGGTGAATATCAAGCTAATGAGCCCCTCCTGCAGAGATACTTGGTCAAAGTACAAGAGCTCCTTAAGAACTTTGAAGAGACAAAGGTTGAGCACATTCCTAGAGAACAGAACTCTAGTGCAGACTTTTTGTCTAAGCTAGCCAGTACTAAGAGCCCCGGAAATAACCTGTCAATAATCCAAGAAACCCTCTCTCAGTCTTCCATCACGGATCATGCCGTATTTCAAATAGAAGAGAAAGAGCCATCTTGGGTCACCCCTATCATGAAATACTTGTAGACTGGGGCCGTACCATCAGATCCCAAAGAAGCCTCTAAGTTAGTCAAGATAGCTGTAAGGTACACCGTCTACGAGGGGCAGTTATACCGTCGTGGTTTCTCATCACCCATTCTTAAATGCCTCACTCTGAAAGAAGCTGAATATGTCCTAGCTGAGATTCATGAAGGAAGTTGCGGACATCATTTAGAAGGCAAAGCCTTAGCCCTAAAAGCTCTAAAAGCAAGATATTGTTGGCCAACGATGGAAGTTGACTCTCATATGTATGTTTGAATCTGTGATAAGTGTCAGCGCCACTCGAATCATTACCAGGCTCCCTCGAAAGAGTTATCTACAATTTCAATACCTTGGCCTTTCTACAGATGGGGTATGGACATCCTGGGCCCATTTCACCAAGCCCCGGGTCAATTAAAGTATTTGGTGGTAGAAGTGGATTATTTTACGAAGTGGATTAAGGCAGAACCCTTGGCCACGATCACTTTGTCACAAATTCAGAAATTTACTTGACGCCACATTATCACTAGGTTTGGAATTTCGGAGTCCATTGTAATAGACAACGGAACCCAGTTTAAGGATAAAGGCTTTGAAGAGCTTCTAACAGGCTTAAAAATAAAATACCATTGTAGTTCCGTGGAGAACCCTAGAACTAACGAACAGGACGAAGCTGCCAACAGGATTATTGTACGTGAAATTAAAAGAAGATTGGATGAAGTTAAGGGAAATTGGATTGAGCAGCTTGATCATGTTCTTTGGGCCTACCAGACCACACCTCACTCTACTACGGGTGAAACTCCCTTTAAGCTTACATATGGGTGTGAGGCCATGATTCCAGTAGAGATAAGTGAGCTAAGCTTGTGTAACCAGCGATTTTCAGAGGATAGTAACCCCGATTTGATCAGGGAAAACCTAGATTTGATAGAAGAAAGAAGACATGTGGCCCACATAAGCGATGTTGCCCTCAAACAAAGAACAGCGGCCAGATACAACTAAAAAGTAGTCCTTAGAAGGTTCTAACCAGGAGATTTAGTGCTCAGAAGAGCGAATATTGAAGGAAAAAATGTCTCCCAAGGGAAATTAGCCCCAAACTAGGAAAGCCACTACCGTATTATTGTCAGCACAGGTAAAGGAGCTTGCACATTGGAGACTCTAACGGGTACCCCAATCAAGAATTATTGGAATGCGGATAAACTTAGAAAATACTATAGTTAGGTGCCTTTGATGGCCTAGTCTTTTAGTAAAGCTAATGTTTAATCTGCACATCATGTTGAATACTACACTCTGTATAGACTTTTGTCCCCCAAAATCATTAATAAAATAGAGTTATTCAGACTTTATTTTACATATGCGACACATTAGTAAGTCTAGGTCATGAGGTAGGGTCAATACCCATCCTCGATACTTGGTATCGACTATCAAAAGGTCAAGCAATCAAGAGACAGTGCGGATTCAACATCCGTGGTCCTCACCAATACTGAAGCCAGGTGGGATCCTATAAGGATCCCGGGCAAGGTCTATTGATAATTATACCTAAGGTAGAATGGACCATATGTGCCAAATTTTCTTAGGCAATAAACCCTTAGCTAAGGTGTTATATTTGCCTAAATCTTGAGCTTCCAAATGTTCGTTATTAAGAGCCTTGGATTATATATTAAGGTGTTATGCTTGCCTAAATTTTAAGATTCCAAATGTTTGATATTATGAGCCTTGGATTATTGATTAAGGTGTTATTTTTGCCTAAGTCTTAAATTCCAAAACACTTGGTTATGATAGGTATTAGACTATAGACTAAGGCGTCATTTTTACCTAAGTCAAGTGGAATGCCATGCATTCATTGTTTTGGGTATGGGATCCTATACCATGGTTTCTCCAATGAGTAAATAATTTCATAAGTCTGCTTATGGGAATTGCTACATTCCATATTGGGCTTTGGACCCAAAATAGACTGTGGAAAAAAAAATTAGCAAGGGAAAACATTCACCGAAAGTAAATAGTTAATTTAAAAACCCCGGATGCGGAGCAATTATCATTACAAAAACAAAAAACCCCACATAGGGGGCAAGGAAGAAGAAAAAGGAAAAATTCCAAGTATCAGGTTCCCCTTCTACCGGAGCTGGAGCAGTATCTCGGTTGGCAGCGGAATCGACTTGAGCAAGCTCCCTTGCCTAAACAAGTTAACCATCATGAAAGACTTTTTTCTAAATTAAGCTCTTCTAAGGCAAGAGTGACACCGAGGTTGAAATGTTGGATTTGGGCCACGATATTCTGGAATTGCTCTCTACCAATATTTTCCGAAATGGTGTCTAGCTCCTCCACATCTTTTTCTAATTAAGTGATTCGAGCCTGGAGAATGCTGATGGTATTGCCGGCTTGAAGACCCTTTGCCTCAAGCGCCTTCTTAGCCAGGTCAGAGGAAGCCAATGCTACCTCTACGTTTGTAATCCGTGCTTAAGCGTCCTCATTCAGCTTAAAAGCCGCAGTCAACTTCTGAGAAACCTTTTCATCTTTTTTCTTGATTTCTTCCGTCATCTTCTTATTGGTTGCCTCGATGGTCCTTTCAATATAGTGGATTTTGGCGGCGGTCTGAAGTGCAGAAGTCTGAAGCTTGGCTAGGGTTTAGGCCATATTCTGTTCCGAGATATGTCTCATCACTTCGTCACTCAATAATCGCCCATTTATAAACGGCCCGACATCAGATTGCCCTAAAAGAACAGGCAAAGGGTCTGCCCTTTCTTTATTGCCACCCTCCGAAGCTCCTCCCCTACCCCGATCAGTAGAGCTCTCGATAACTCTTCTTTTCCTCCCTTGAAGGCTCTAAGTTAAGGAGTACGATTCTTCCGGGGTCTCTTCAATAACAACACCCTGGTTTGAGGACGCCAGAATGACGGTAATAGGGGTACTGGTGGATCCTGCTCCTTTCCTCCTTGATTTCGAGGCTTGTAGAGCTACAAGAGAAAGTCCTGACGTCATGTTACTTACTGAAATAAGACAACGAAGCAAGATGGAAGTCAGACAAACAAAATTACAAAGTGTATAAATTTAAAGCACAAAAAGTCTGGGGCAAATTACAGGTAATAATATCCTAATTCCTACCTAACATAACAAATAGAAGATCATCACCAGGGGTATGAAGAACGTCTTTGATTTTGATAAACCCATGTTCTTCGAAATACCGAGTTATAAACTTAACACAGTGGACCTCGTCCGGAGCAAGGTCTCTCTCTTCTTTTTCAAGCAGCATGGTGGGAAAACACCAAGCATCTTCTGTCTAGTATAATGGGAACTTCGGCTCTCCGTCGTCATTTAGAAAAAATGGATGACACCTCTCTGCTGCCATCAACTTAAAGAATCTAGTCTTAAATCCTTTGAAACTATCTTGAAAAGCATTAAAAGATTTGCGACCGGATCTTGACCAGATTGTAAGCCAATTCTTTTGCCTCATTGAACCTTGGGGGTTTATCCGGGTGCAAAAATAGAAAAAGGCATTGGTCGAGTACCGCAACCCCATTATTCGATAAAACCTCTCAAAAGTGATGATATAACCCCAGCCATTATGATGAATTTGGGTAGAGGCCGCACACAAAGTCTGGAGTACTACAATCTGGAATTCAGTAAAGGGTAACCGAAGCCCCAATTTGACGAAAAGGGATTCATAAAGAAACATGAAATGTGAACTCGCTTCTCGAGAAAAGCAAACCCTCTCGTTCCACTCTGGGCATAGAACTTAGAATTCTCTGTTGTGGTTTCTTCCTTCGGTCAACTCCAGATATTATACTAATTGTCTAAGCCTGTTTTATGAAGAAAACTCAGATAAACGCTCCCAGACATCGTCCCCCACCCACGGATATACCAACCTCGGACCACGTCGGATCCAGATTTGGTCCTCCTCAACCGGTTCATGAGCCTCGACAACAAGTACTTAGGCTCTGGCTCCCTTCTACCTCTGACCATGAAGATCCTGAGAACACCCAAAGAGGCCGGTAAGTAATTGTCAGAATTAATCAAATCAGAGATTCAGACATGGTGAAGGGTGAATGAAATGGTCCACTCCTACACGCCGACCTCCTTTCCCTCCAAAGCCTAAATCTTCAGAAGGACACCTTCGCCATGCCTACCGTGGTAGAAATTGTGTTCCGAGAGGATAAGGTTATATGAAGAAAGTGGGAAGTCCTAAATCTACTTCATCAAAATTGAAAAACAGAAACACACTCCAACGAGGAGCGCATAACTGCTCAGTTATTCAATCACAATAATGAAGGAAAAAGAAAGGGAAGTACCGTGTGAGAGAAGCTCAGGATTGCTGAAGATGGGAATAGTTAAGAATCCCCTGGAGCTCTTGCTTCACCGCTGCGTGAAATTCTCAGAAAGATGTTTGGGAACAGTAAAATGGAAACAGTACACCCTAAACTCCTATTTATAAATGCTAAGCGGTTAGGGGAGCATTGTTGTCATTATAGCCCAATTTTCAAAAGAATGCTCATCATGGCGCGTGAAGTACTATGCACATCCTCCAAGTGAAAATGAGCCACGCGGCCTTTACGGTTCTCGAAGCAACTGAAAGGACAGTTGTGCAGCAACTCGAACGTCACACAACTTTTGAGGTATAAGTATGAATTATTTCTATAAACCCCAGCTTTAGCTGGGATATTTGCTCGGTGAGGGTTTATCACTTTGGATCACGGTTGTTAAAGCAACAGAGTACTAAGACCCCGACCCACGTTCTATAAGTGGTAAATTACTTGAATCCCGGACTAGAGACATGAAACTTGTTATTTACTTAAATCAGGCACTAAGTCGGGGGCAATGCAATGTTGTGCCGGAATAAGCGTTGGACTTACCCCGACAAAAAAAAAAGGTGCGAACAGCGATAAAAAGTTAAAGGAAGGAAGCGGGCATCATGCAAAGTTCATAATGTAAGAGTTTTTATTAATTTGTAGTTTTTATTAATTTGTTCTCATTCTATACATTATCTTACATCTGGAAAAGAAAAAAAAATATTGAGACATGGAATATATAAGAAAAGAGCATCAGTCTTTTCCTTCGATGGACGGGACAGGGTGCAACCTTTCATGAAGAAGATCATTCCACCAACTTCATGATCAACCTAAGTTACCTCAAATTGCAGAGCTGCTTCAATAGTCCCTCCTGCTTATTTGAAAACTTGTAAGGCTCGGGACGAAGTACCTGCTAAGTTATCGGAAAGGAGGAGGAGTGTAGGCTCTATTTCTCCAAGGAGGTCCGTCCAACGCGACAGGTGTTACAAATTTTCCCAGTAGTAGAGCGTGTTTCAAATACTCCCTCGTACGCTGGGAAAGAAAAGTGTCTGCCGTTGCTACGTTGAGAAAGAAAAGTCCACATTGGAAAAACTATTTGCAAGGAAAAGGAGAACACCTTCACAGATTTTGGAAAAAGTAAGAAGATGACTTGCGCAGGGGGAAAAACCCTCTTTGAATATGAACAAAATGAGAAGAAAGCCATGAGGGGTTACATTCTAAAACAAACTAGCAAGAAGAGAGGGATGTAACAAAAGGGATGCCAACCTCAATGCGAACATTCCCTATTTTATAGACATAATGAAGCATTCTGATTGGTCCATAGAAAAGCGAACTGATCGTATGAGATGAACTACAACCTTAATGCTCCTTGTTTCTGATTGGTAGAGAGGTAAATGGGCAGTTGGGAAACAGCATAAATTTAATGCCCTTTTAATGGATTTTTAATTCCGGATAAAGCTAAGGCAGCGATTTCCCAAGAAAGCTCAGTATTGTCAAGGAATGTGCAAAAAGTTAGAAACCTCTGTGAAATTACATGCGGGGGCAAAGGATACACCTCAAATGGCGGGATAGTGTTGTATGCCAACCCCGAAGGTACTCTGTAACAATAGACCTCGGGCTAAATGAATTTTTATCTATTGAGCGCCACAGGTTCTTCTCAAATTTGGAATCTTGACACTTAACTGCTTCACTTAGGGGCCAAGCTGGGAGCAACTGTTCTGGACCGTACCCTAGGCTCTCAATATGTAGTCTAGCCCAGTACACGTACAGGCAGAGGTCCAAGGCTTCACACCTCTGACTGAGATCCCAATTTTGGATGGTAACAGTTTTACAGCAAGATTCGCGCAATGGATGAATCTTGTGATATATCCTAATTGTCAATTATGATCTTATGGAATAATTTCACTGTAACTGTCATACCGGTATTACGATAATATAGGGATTCTCTATAACTAAATGATGAACATATCTTCTCCTGCAATTATAATGGGAATATATATCTTCATCAAGAGAACGTATCAATCAAACCTCTATAAATATCAGGCTAGGTCACCCTAATCAGGTATGAATTATCTCCATAGCATAAACCATATTGGTGCACATCCTGACTTGAGCGTTGGAGTCCCTTTGTAGGTACCCACCCCCTCGGTTCAACACACTTGGTAACAACTGTGCATCGAATGAGTCCATTACATACGTGTCTATCTCAGGTACCTTCTGAATATACTTCAGAACAAATATATTTTTAATATATTTAGCATATTACAAATCTATTTATGCAAAATTTGTGGACTGACGAATTTGATTAATAATTTTTTAATGTTATTAGCTATGATTAAAGCACTTTACTTATCTTAATTAAATTAAATAAAGGTTACTTTTTATTTTAATAATCATCAATACTATCGAAAGAAATAACTCGAAAGATATATAATGAAAGATATACATTATATATTTATGTATAAGGATCAAGTTAATTAAACTACTAACATAAGAAGGAAATATTTGAGTTAATTATCCTAGATATTTGTATAATAATTGTCTAATATTACTATATTAGTAGAGAGTTCAATTGATGATTAAACTATAAAGCAAATAAATCAAATAAAAATCACTTCATACAACAATGAATTAAAATTACTCGGAGGTTCTTATGTGAATAATCATTATCTTCTAAATCCTATGAAAGTAAAATATGAGGTAACTAAATTAATATATTGATTTAATGAAAAATAATTGATACAAATTATTGAACAATTCAATAATTTTCATATTTTCTTAAGATTTGTTACTATATTATTATTATTACTATTATTATTATTATTATTATTATTATTATTATTATTATTATTATCATATTTTAGACTTAAATAAAAATATTTTTTAACATATTTAGGACACCACAAACCTATTTATGCAAAATTTGTGGACTGAAAAATTTGATAAATAATTTTTTAGTGTTATTAGTTATGACTAAAATACTTTACTTGCTTTAATCAAATTAAATAAAAAATTAATTTTTATTTTAATAATCATCAATACGAAACAAATAATCTGAAAGATATATAATAAAAAATACACATTATATATTTATGTAGAATAATCAAGTTAATTAAACAACTAAAATGATCAAGGAAATATTTAGGTTAATTATCTCAGATATTTGTACAATAATTGTCTAATGTTACTATATTAGAGGAGATTTTAATTGATGATTAAACTATAAAACAAATAAATCAAATAAAAAATCACTTCATACAACAATGAATTAAAATTACTTGGAGGTTCTTACGTGAATAATCATCATCTTCTAAATCCTATGAAAGTGAAATAGGAGGTAACTAAATTAATATATTGATTTGATTAAAAATAATTGATACAAATTATTGAATAATTCAAGAATTTTCATATTTTCTTAAGATTTGTTACTATATTATTATTATTATTATTATTATTATTATTATTATTATTATTATTATTATTATTATCATATTTTAGACTTAAATAAAAATATATTTTAATATATTTAAGATACCACAAACCTATTTATGCAAAATTTGTGCACTTTGCCAAATTTGATTAATAATTTTTTAAAGTTATTAGCTATGATTAAAACACTTTAATTTTTTAATCAAATTAAATAAACGTTATTTTTATTTTAATAATCATCAATACTATCGAAAGAAATAATCTAGAAGATATATAATGAAAGATATATATTATATATTTATATAGAATGATCAAGTTAATTTACACAATTAAAATAGGAAGAAAATATTTAGGTTAATTATCTCAAATATTTGTAGAATAATTGTCTTATGTTACTATATTAGTAAAGATTCCAATTGATGATTAAAGTATAAAGCAAATGAACCAAATAAAAAATTATTTCATATAACAATAAATTAAAATTAGCAAATTAAGAATTAAATTACACAAAAAAAGAAGGAACAATTACTCAAAGGTTCTCATGTGAATCATCATCATCTTATAAATCATTTTATCAAATCTTTTTTAGTGAAGATCAAAAAAGTTGAAGAGCAAGTGACTCTTCTCTTTTTTATTATTGTTATTGGTCTTCTTAGTGGGGTTTCTCTGTAGATTGATGTCCCCAAAGGTTAAACATTGTGTTCGATAAAGCAAAGTTGTACTCTACTTCAACTCTTCATTCAAAATTCCATTGGTAGCGCACACTATTTTTAATCTCTCATACTTTACAAAGCGTTATCGAATGCTCTTAGATCTAATAATGTCTAGATCAAGTTGTGTCATTGGCAGTAGATTATTTTTCTAATCTCTCATATTTTGCAAGGCTTCTTTAAGTACTTGTTGTGTGAAAGACAAGATTTTAATTGGTAGATTAACAATATATAGATGTGAAAGAAAAATGGTTGGTAAGAAATGCAAGAATGACATAACTTATAATATTTACCATAACTTATTGTGCGTTGTTGAGTGCGGGGGAAAGGAGATGAGGAGCGGTGGTTTGCCGTGGAAGATTGTATCGGGCAAGTGAGGAATTCTGAGCAAAACCCAAAAATAGAAGAACCCAAGGTTCCATCAAAAGATAAACCATTTAAAAAAGAGTGAACCGAATTAGTAGTAAAAATGTAGAATGATAATCTTTATCTAGAAAAACAATTATTTTTGACCACCTGCGATTTGAAATCGAATTTGAAATTAATTATAGGTTTTGATTGATTTACTAATGAGTCAAAATAGGAAGAAAATTTTGATTTTTATTGAAAAAATTCTCCTCCTAATCGAATATGAAATTTATTTCAATAATTATCAAATTTGACTACCTGAAATTTATTATAAATGAACAAAATCAAGCATTAATATAATAATAAATTAAAAACAAAATTAAACCAATTAAAACAAATCAGAATATTCTACAAACAATGATGAATAAAAATTACCAATTGAAGCAAATCGAATATGAAATTAATATAGAAAAACAATTACTTTTAACTACCTATAATTTGAAATTGAATCTAAAATTAATTATAGATTTTAATTGATTTACTAATGAGTTAAAATAGGAAGGAAATTTTGATTTTTATCTAAAAATTCACTTTCTAATTGAATATGAAATTTATTTCAATAATTATCAAATTTGACTACTTAAAATTTATTACAAATAAACAAAATCAAGCATTAACATAATAATAAAATAAAAATAGAATTAAACCAATTGAAACAAATCAATCAAACTTAACAAATCAAAATACTCTACAAACATCAACGAATAAAAATTACTAATTGAAGCAAATTAAATATGAAATTAATATAAAAATAATTATTTTTGACTGCATGTAATTTGAAATTAAATTTGAAATTAATTATAAATTTTGATTGATTTACTAATGAGTCAAAATATGAAAGGAATTTCTTATTTTATTAAAAAATCCTTTCTTAATCGAATATTGTGATATTTCACATGTGACGCTTATTGAAAACAACACGTATCATGATTTGAAGACACATACATTCTCTTTATCTATTATATGATGATTATATTATTATAATTAATTTTAATTGATTTTCTATGCACTTATAGTCTTAAGTTTGCCATATACTCTTAAATACCAGAGATATAAGGTATGTGATGAACAAATAATTATTTTATTTAAGTTGATTTTTTAAAGTAAATATATTACCAATTAAAAAAATTGAAACCAAATCCACCAATATATAATATATAATTTAAAAAAAAAAAAAAAAAAAAGAAGATGAAAACTACAAATACTTCTCTCTCTCTCGATAATATAAATGCCAAGGAGACAATGAGAGCCAGATGGCTCCACTATATATAGTTCGTAAGGCCTGTGCCTTAGCTCTCATGCATTGGCAATTCTCACCCATTTTCCCATTTAAAACCTCCCCCCATCCATTTCCATACCACCTCCATTTGTCTCTCCTTCGCTTCTTCTTCTTCCTTATCTCTTCTTTTCTGTGATAATAGCAGCAGCAGCAGCAACAACCATGGTTGTTCTGTCTCAGCCAGCATTAAACCAGTTCTTTCTTGTCAAGCCATGCAAGCCCACCACCACCTTGTTCATTCCAGAGATTGACCTCTCGGACCCTGAGGCCAAGACACTCATAGTCAAGGCCTGCCAAGACTTTGGCTTCTTCAAGCTCGTGAACCACGGTGTTCCATTGGAGTTCATGACCAATTTGGAACATGAAGCCCTCAGGTTTTTCAGGAAACCTCAGTCTGAGAAAGACACTGCAGGTCCTGCTGACCCTTTTGGGTATGGAAGCAAGAGGATTGGTCCCAACGGTGATGTGGGTTGGGTTGAATACATCCTCCTCAACACCAGCCCTGATGTCATCTCCCCCAAGTCACTTTTCATTTTCCAGGAAAACCCACAAAATTTCCGGTTAAGTTTCCAAAACAGAGTCCCCTGTTTTTTCTCTCTACTTTTTTTCATTCCTCTGCCTCCTTTTCAACAAAAGGAAACAATTTCTGGAAAAATTCTTAGTTACTACACTCTATCACATCATCTCTTAATCATTTAAATTAATATTTGACATGGGTCAAAGCAAATTTAGAAATAGGTGCATTTTTATCCTCGTAATCATAATTTTACACATGTTAAATAATAATTTAAATGTTTACGATAAATTATGGTTAACTAAAAATTTCTCTTAGCTTTTGACATTCTTCTAATGTGTTTAAAACTTTTGTTTTTTTTTCAGCTGTGCTGTGGAAGGTTATATTGGCGCAGTGAAGAAGATGTGCTATGAAGTGTTGGAATTAATGGCTGATGGGTTGGGGATTGGGCCAAGGAATGTGTTCAGCAGGTTACTGAAGGATGAGAGAAGTGATTCTTGCTTCAGGCTTAACCACTACCCACCATGCCCAGAGTTACAAGCATTGAATGGAGGGAACTTGGTTGGGTTTGGGGAGCACACAGACCCACAGGTAATTTCTATCCTGAGATCTAACAGCACATCAGGCCTGCAAATCTGTCTCAGAGATGGCACTTGGGTTTCAGTCCCACCTGATCACACTTCCTTTTTCATCAATGTTGGTGACACTCTGCAGGTACCATTAAATATCCAATTCACACCAAAACAATTAACTGTTGATCTCAATATAAGATTGTTTCCATCACTCAATAGTCAATCTTCTTCCTCATAATCTGCCTGTAATTTCATGTTTTTTTTCACCCCTTATTATTTCAAATGTTTTAATCTCTGCATGACGTGTCACAAAAATATTCACTTATCCTTGGTTAAGAAAAAGACACCTTGACAAATATTTTCATATTGGTATTTTATTTTGGCTGCCAAATGGTATTTTCAAATATATTTTTTTTATAATGTTTTCTTTAGATTTTTGTTATAAAATTGTCTAATTTGATTGTGGCCTGAAACGGATGCAGGTGATGACTAATGGGAGGTTTAAAAGTGTAAAACACAGGGTTTTGGCTGACACGACAAAGTCAAGGTTGTCAATGATCTACTTTGGAGGACCACCCTACAGTGAAAAGATAGCACCTTTACCTTCACTCATGTCAACAGAAGAGGAGAGTTTGTACAAAGAGTTCACATGGTGGGAGTACAAGAAGGCCGCGTACAATTCTAGGCTGGCTGATAATAGGCTTGGGCCCTTTGAGAAAACTTCTGGCTAATGAGGCAAAGAGGGTGTCAAACTTCTCCTGCATATTGGCACGTGTTAAAGAGGGTGTCTAGGTTTCAAAGAGTTGACTCTACTTGACATATATATAGAAAACCAATAGGTTGTTTATGATGTTCTTCCTTTTATCTTTGTTCTTTTTCTTGCTTTTGAAATGTAACAGTCACTACCCTTCTGTTATCAATGTAATGCAACTCTAGTCACATCTTATTATTATGTTATATATTTTATAAGCTTTCTTAGCAACCCAATTTTGTGTGAATTATTCTGGTGTATTATAAGTAGGCATTAGGATAAACAAGGGAAATGGCTTATTATCGTCTCCGTAACTGACTTTAAAACCTCCAGGTGAAAAAAAAATGCCTTATAATCTGATGCTCGAATCCTCTTGCCGACCCAATATTTATAACTGGATTTTTTTAGTTACAATGAAGGCTGTATGGACATATGATTTTACTCTATGCAGTTAACCCTCCTTCCTTAAAGAATCGTTACAGATATCATAGGAAACAACTCGATGAGTTTAGCTTAATGAAAAGCTAGTTACCCTATTGGCACAAAGACTCAAATTTATTGCTAGTGAACCTTAACTCACACATGGCTTCTAAGTTAATTTGGGACCAATTGATGATCGGCTTTGATATCCGATAGTTCTCATTTCTGAATAACCAAACCATACCCACCATTTTCTATCCCTATTTTGGTCTTTGGAATTTAAGTGTGTGTTTTAAATCGCACATTATTTAAAAATAGACAACATGATAATTTTGTAAGTGGTTAAACTCATAAATTTAATGTCTTAAGGTTTTTAGTTAAAATGCAATTTTTGACCCACTATTATTATTATTTTTATCCATCATTTTATATTTTTCCGATATTTTGAACTCTCTTCTTTTTAATATATTTTTTTATAGATCATTTTAGACTTTTCTAGTATTTTGAAACACTTCTTTCTATCCATTATTTCATGTCTCTCTCTCTGATATTTTAGGCTCACATCTTTTTAATAGTTAAACCTTACTTGTACCTAAAAAGAACTGACTCCAGCTTTTATATATATATATATATATATATGACGTATCTAGTGAGAGTATATAGTATTTATTGTAAAAAATGATAATAGTAAATTTTGATTATTAGATTTTACATAAATGATCAAGATTAGAATATAAATGCATATAACTTTTTTAAGTAATACATGACCTTTAAATAACTTTTAATCGTAACCATCCATGTATGATTATATAGTCAAAATTTATTCCTCTCATATTTTTCTAATAAAAACTTCTTTCACTAAATATGTCTTTTATATATATATATATATATATATATATATATATAATTTATAGAATCATCATTTACTTGAAAAAAGTTCATTTTTTCTAATAAATGTTTTAAATTAAATGAAACTAGAGCACCTACCTAAAAGAAAGAGAGAGAGTAGGTTTGTATACTTGTTTCTGCTTCCTTATTTTGCTACAGAAGAAAGACATATTGGTAGTATTTATTTATTTTGCTGAAGTGAGTTTTTTTTTTAATATTAAAAATATATCTGATTTCATGTTCATTTCTCTGTGGAAGTAAAAAAACAAACATTTCAATACTATTTCATTTTTAAATTATTAAAATTAGATAAAAATATTGAATAGTATGTAATTATATGGCAGTGTTTACACAAATAACAACGCTGATAATTAGCTTATATATGCACCTCATAAATGAGTTCCGACGGGTGATATTAATGATAAGGTAAAGAATTAAATGAAGTAAAAACATATTGTTATTTAACTCATTATGATAGTGATATAATGATATATAATGTCAAATGGCAAATGATAAGTGCTTCAAGAAAAGATGATATTATTGATAACTTTTTGCAGCTGATACTTTCTGTTGCAATAGTATGAAATTTCTGACCAAATGACATCGTATTCACAAAACGATTGGAATAGAGATGTGTAGAAGTCCCGGAAGTAGGGAAATAATTTTCTCTCATAAAGTATCCCTCAATAAATTAATGGCTAAATAATGAAACAAATTTTTCAGTGCATCTGCAACTGAATTATATTGCAACGGTAGTTTTTGCTGCTTAGGTAAAATATTAATTACAATTTTTTTAATTGTTTAATAAAAAATATTCTGCCACTATATTGTCAGTTTTCATCCTTTTTTTATAATAAAACAACTGATGATTAAATGTTTAAATGCTTTATTAGTCACGAAATGGTATTTTTTTAGATGAATTTACTCATCTCTTTATATTCAGTTGTAAACCGCAACAAATTTGTTTATGCTTTCATTGCAAAGGAGATCTAGAATGAAGCTTGCCTGCAATATGTTATGCATCATTTAATAGATTGTGGCAGCAATAATGGTGAGGATCTCGCAATTGTGGAATCTCATTGACCTTGTTTGACGGTGATAGTAGTGATGGTCAGATTGCATTTAGAAACATTTCATTTAATAAATGTCTTATACGGTGCCGAGAGTAAATTATGGAAGTTGATCATGAGCATCATTACTTTTGATATATTTAAGTCAACTGGATCCTATCACCATGACTGCTTTCAGCATCTGCATATATCCATGATATCTCATGTTATGTGGCAGGCCTGACCTTTGAGTTTCACATGTTGCTGCGGTTTCTGCCTTTCGAGTTTCTCTTTCGACAATATTTGTACTCTTTGTGGGGTTCATTTTTTATTTTTGTTGGTTGTTGTTTCTTATTTTCCTTTTCATCAGATCTGTTATATTCAGTCTCGATTTAATAATTTTGGGTGTCTTTTGTTTTAATTTTTTTTTTGTTACAATGAGAGTTTAAGACTTAATGTGTATAGTTTTTTTTTTTCAAGAACTTATTAAAAAATAATTGATTATTTTTTTAAAAATAATTTTTCTCAAAAGCATGCACTTAATGCTAAAAGATATCGTGTGTGTTTAGGAAAATTACAAAAATTTGATTATGCTTAGAACTTGTTTGGGAAAGATGAAATTGTTGAGTTTCAGCTGTTTTGGGAATAATAAATGGTTTTGGGAATAATTCATTATGTTTGTGTAGATAGCTTATTTTTTAAAAAAGCTTTTTAACCCAAATTTAAGTTGTTTTACACCATTGTTATTGTTGGACAGTTTGATGAATTAGTTTTAGATTATTCACAAGCAATTCTCATAATTCCTGTAATATCCTTTCAGTAGGCACTCTGTGCGTATTATAAACAAATATCTTTATATACTTTTTCATAATTTACTATGTAAAAGTGATTATTTTGTATCATTCAAACGAAATAGGTTATCTTAAAATCGTTTTTTAGCAAACATACCCAAACAAAAACAGATTCTGATTATAATCGATTATCACAATAATCGATTATACAAAAACAGATTATCAGTATAATCTTTTTTTTTCATCTTTCCCAAACACACTCTTAGTAATCAATTATTGTATAAAAGCTTTTTGTTATAATCGATTCATTTTTATGTTTGGATGCATTAGTTGTAAAGCTATTTTAAGCTAATCTGATTCATTTGGATGATATAAAAAAGAATCACTTTTATGCATTAAATTACTAAAATAGGTATAGAATGATTAAAAAAATTATTTGATTGAGGACAAAATGGTATTTACATATCAAAGTGGAAGAAATAATCTATAAGCTAAAATCATAAATTTCAATCTTCAGCATTATGAAAATTAGCTTTTAAAAATTTTTATTTTACATTAAATTTCATGCAAAAGCTGAAACTGATTTTGCCAAATATGATTAAATACTATTACAATAACTTTTTTCTCAAAAATGACTAATCATAAGCTGAAACAAACACACTCTATGGTATGATTAATTTTTAAAAATTTGTTGATAAGGTTGGCTCAATTAATTAATAAGATTGAACATCGATTCAGAGGCTTTGGTTCAATTCTTGCTACTAATCCAAGCGAGACTTATAACATGCCCATAATAATATAGAATGAAACAACCATCTCCCTCCTAAACTTTTAGTACACACAGGATGCAAGATATCTTTTACATTATGTTACGTGGGACAGGGTGGATACCACCGAGTGAAAGGATGATATTATGCATATTAAAGTTTGCTGTGTTCAGTTGTATTACTGTTTGCTTTTTTCTTTTCTACGGTTTCCTTCAACTGGAGCAGCGATTGTTGATTTTTTTTCTTCTTCTTTGTATTGATAATAAAGGATAGATATGAAAATGAGGTCATGCTTTTTGCAGCCGTCTCCACCTTCTTTAAACAAAATAAGAGCTTGATAGAAGCTTTTAACAAAGAGAGAGATGAGAATATATATTATATAAGAATAATGTTAGCTATAAAATTCTTAATACATAAAAAATTAATTTCGGTTAAATAGTGTAAGTAATCTTGTTTTTTAATCAATCATATGATGTTATATATTTAAAATATTATTCAAATTGTTTATTGTAATTAAGTAAAATAATTTTGTCACTTTAATATATTAATCCTTTTTTTAATATATTAGTCTTTTATTCATTAGTATAACATCTAATTATCATTTTTTTAATCTCCAAATAGGTTTCAGTTAATCTTCTGACAAGTTTAGAGAAAACACAGTACCCAAATGAGTATGGACAACTCAAAAATCTCATTCGCTGCAAAGGCATACAACAAAAGAGATTAAGGCCTAATGAACAAAAACTCATGGGTGACAAAAACTTTGTCAACTAATCTATTGCTTTGGCAACAGTTTAAGAGCCAAACCATTAATCACTTGAGAAAGTTTTACTATTACAATTCTTCCATAATTGCCTAATTAATAAATTTTTTTTTAGTACTACTACTCTACAAAATCAGGTTCTATTTCCCAACACGCTCGAATAATTACTGCTAATCTCCTAATTAACACGAATATTACTGTGCTAATCTCCTAATAAAAGAAACTAAATGTTCATGTACCAGAAAATAAATAAGGTTCAAATTACAAAAGTAGACAGGAGAAGAAGGATATTTCATATTTTAGCCGAAGAATTTAATATTCTTATTCAAAGTCAGAACTACATTCAGTATTTAGACGAAGAAAGCACATCACATAAAGCATATATTTGGTGCGGTTTGTAATTCAATTGATTATTGGCAGTTGTATTCGTTTTGTTTTTGGTGTTTTCTTTTGAGTACTTCATGTTTTTTTTTTTATTATAAGAGAGTACTTCATGTTATAGTTTAATTCGGTTGAAAATATAAATTTAAATTAAATTGGTTTTGTTGGTCTATAATTTTAAAAACTAAACCAGATCATTAATTAAAAATTATAGAATTATTCATATAAGGGGGGATTAGAGTATATTCATTAAAGGGAGGATTATTTCTGATAATATTTTGGTTACATATGAATTTAATGTATTGCTTGAATAAAAGAATTAAAAATATCAAGGAGTTACTATGACATGACGGTACTGAAATCAGATATAAGTGAAGTCTATGATATAGTTGCTGGCTTAATTCGGCCGTCATCGATATCGCCCTTAAAAATTGTGGGCTTAACATCCCAATATGTGGTGTCTAAAATGAATGTAACCTCTAAATTTTTAATGTGATTATGAAAAGTAATAAGGATATAACATTGTGCTCTCACTAATAGCTGCTTGAACTTGAGTACAGTGGCAGTTGTTTTATCTTACGACATAGTATAATGGAATTTTATCAAATACATGTTATTAAGATGCGATTTTATCAGAGATGTAATAGGTGGATCCTCATGAGTGTATTGCCACTGTTTCTTATTTAATATAATTTGTGAAAGGTCAACCATATAGTTATTTAAAACATATTCTATTTCAAGTTCTACAACTCTACAAAGGTTCTATTCCCGACAAGAATATTACTGAAACTAAGGTTCCATCACAAAATAGAATATTCTTGGCTGGAGACAGAAGGATCTTTCATATTTAATTTAACCAAAGTTTTTAATATTCTTACAAAATGGGAGAATTAAATTTAATATTTTAGCCAAAGAATGTTGTAAAGGCATCACTTAAAGCACAATGGGCTGCCATTTGTAATTAAATTGACAATGTTATTCGTTTTGTTCTTCATGTTTTCTTTTTAGGTTTCACGGTCCTTTATTTTATTTTTTATTTTAAATACGTTTCACTTTTCAGTAGTTTAATTCGGTTAAAAGTATAAATTTAAATAAGTATTTATTTGTTTTAATGTTTTAAAATATGGACTTGACTAGTCTATTTAATCGATCAGATTATGAATCGTATATGTTTGTGGTTCAATTATTTTTTATTATATTGTTTAGTTCTATTCCGATTAAATCATCAATTAAATTAATTGAACTAAGCAAATCATAACTTATAAGTATATTAGTTCACTTTTTTAAATATTGATTTGTTTATAAATCTATAAACTAAATCAGATCTTAAAAATAAATTTAGATACCAAACTAAATTATTAGTTCAGTTCTAAATCATGATTCAATTATCTGTCATAAAATAAACTGAATGGCTCATAAGTCTTATTCGCTAGCTAGTACATAATTATTAATGGTAGTAACAATAAGTACTCAACAGCCTATATATACGTGTTCGTGAATGATCAGAGTCAGAAATAGGTGGAAGATTTTGTTGGGAGCGTGACTAAACCTAAGTCTTTAGTTAAAATGTTGTGAAAAGTGTTGTTGTTTTAGTTATGATATTTCAAAAGTCTATGTCTCACATTGTTTAGTCTTTAAAGTTTTAAAGAGTTTATAAATTAATATGTGTTTTGAGCTTTGTAAGTAGGGGTGGAAACAGGTCAGGCCAGGTCAGGCTTTGCCTTAAACAGGCTGACACAGATTCTAATTATAAGGCTGAGCTCTACTTATGATGAGCTTGTAATAGGCCGATTTTTAAAGCTGGCACAGCGCTTGTTAAAAGTCTAGTCAAATGAAAGCCTATTTAAAGTACTTTGCAATGAGGCATTTAAATAGGCTAACAGCACTTTTTAAATAATTGATAGGTCTTTATATAGATTAACATACCTACCTTTAAATAGGTCAATATGTCTTACATAGGCTAACCGACTTACCTTTAAATAAGTCAATATGCCTTTACATAAGCTAACAGGCCTAAGCCTTGAAATAAACCAATGGGCCTACTCAAAGCCAATAGGCCTTTGTTATAATTTAACACTCATATTCTAATTTTATAGATGCTCACTACTTTCTTACTCTAATTTTTGGTCTATGTGGGACTTTGAGATATACCAAATTGCTCACTTTCTTACTATAGTCTTTCGAGTCCCACATTGACCAAAGATCAGAGTAAGAAAATAGTGAGCATCTATTAAAGTAAGGGGTGAGTGTTATAGATGTTCACTACTTTCTTACTCTAATCTTTAGTCGATGTGGGACTTGGAGATATACTAAGTTGCTCACTTTCTTACTCTAATCTTTCAAGTCCCACATCGATCAAAGATTAGAGTAAGAAAGTAGTGAGCATCTATAAAAGTAAGGAGTGAGTGCTAACTTATTATTTTCGTTCTAATAAATATATTACATTAAATATATCAATAAATATGTTATTTCTATTCTAACTTATTAACTTAAGTTTTAATTATTGAATTTTATTACAATTTAATTTAAAATATATTAATATAGTATAATAAATTAATAATTATAATTATAATTTATAATTATTATAATAATATATATTATATTATATATAATTAAATAGGCCAGTGCAACTTACTATCGAGGCTTAAAAGGCCTATTAGATGGCCTGAGGTCTGGCCTTTTTAGTTAAATAGGCTTTTAAAAAAGCCTTGACCTAGCTTGTTTAATAAACAATTTTCCAGCAGCTGAGCTTCAGGCCTTTTATAGGCCTGACAGAGTGACGACTATTTCCACCCCTATTTGTAAGAAACAAATGAGGTGGTGGGCTCGCACATACAAAAATGGGTACGAAGGATCATAGTCAGTGCAAATCATTGATTTGCCTCTCTGCACGTGATATCATGAGGTCCGAATCTTTTTGTAAAATATTTATTTAATTTTTTGAGCTTACCAGGAAAACGAAGTTTTTGAAGAAGTTAAAACTAACTTGGTCGTATTTGACTTGGTCTTCCCAATGAGCAAATCTGTTTTAATCCGTTTTCAATTAAAACAGATCCGTATTTAACGTTCCAATTAGTTTCTAACGTTCCAATTAGTTTTCAACAACCAGGTCTATTTTTTGACGTTATTATTCCAACAATTTAACAAACTTAACGTTGCTTTCTGAACGGCTATTTCTTGCCTTTTATATATACTATTTTATGACTGTGGTTTTTGATATATACGAAATTATCTACCTTTTCTGAAATATTGCATTCTCTCCCTGGGTTAACTGCTTTAATAAAATTTTCCTGCTGTTCTGCTACCTCGGTCTCCACCGGGACGAGCCTGTTGAATCCTGGGGGATTCGTACACCCGTGCGATAAAATCCTTGAGGACAGTGTCTTCTCACACGCCTCAGGCTTTTGTTTGATCGTGATTTTCTACGTTGTCTCCTAATCAATTATATAACAATCTCAAGGATTTTATAGACCATGGCTGACAACAATGCTGCCAACCAGGCTCCCGCTGACAACCAGACTCCCACACCCAACAACGGTGAGGCTGTTCTTTCGTTGACTCCAGCTCCAGTCACCTACGCAAAGCCATTTCCAGATATCTCAAAAATAGAGCTTTTCGGTGGCCAAAACTTCAAAAGGTGGCAGGAACGTGTTCACACCATCCTCGACATGCACGGAGTCACATCCGCACTTACCGAACCCAGACCGCCATCAACAGCCAATCCAAAATTGATTCAGGATTGAACACGTGCAAACAAGGTATACCGTCACACAATTATTAGCACACTTTCTAACGATTTGTTCGATGTGTACTGTTCTTACAAGGATACGAAGGAGATATGGGATTCCATGACCATAAAGTACACCGCTGAAGATGCCGGGAAGCAGAAATTTGTCATTGGCAACTACTACCGTTGGGAGATGACCGAGGACAAAGATATCAAAGTTCAAATCAATGAATACCATAAGCTGTTGGAGGATCTCAAGGCCGAAAATATCACCCTCCCGGATGAATTTGTTGTTGGACTCCTCATCGAGAAGCTGCCTTCATCATGGAAGGACTACAAGCAACAACTGAAGCACAAGCATAAGCAACTGTCACCCTCGGATCTGATCACGCACATTATCATTGAAGACACCAATCGAAGAGAGTGTCAGGCTGCAAGGGCGAAGACTTTGACTTCTTGAGCAAATCTGGTTCAAAATAAATCATCGAAAAAAAGGTATGACAATAACAAAAGGTCTTCTGATCACTTTCCTAGAGTTACTAATCTCACTTTCAAAAGGAAAGGTACTTGCTATGTTTGTGGAAATCCAGGTCATCATGCTCCTCAATGCAGGCATAGAGTGAGAAACGACAATCCTCCCAAGCCAAAGGCAAATTTGGCGGAAGAAGATGATATTGTGGCTGCGATCGTTTCTCAAATTAATATTGTGACCAGTGTGAACAAATAGGTGGTAGACTCTGGTGCTACCAGGCATATTTGTGCGAACAAAGATGCTTTTACCTCCTATACTTCTGTAGGGGATAATGAAGAACTTGTGTATCTTAGAGATTCTCGAACTGCTGCAATTTCGGGAAAAGGGAAAGTTCTTCTTAAGCTCACATCTGGGAAGACCTTGGCTTTGAATGATGTACTCCATGTGCCTAATATTAGGGCCAATTTGATTTCTGTATAACTGTTGGGAAAAGCTGGGATTAAAGTGTCATTCGAATCTGACAAGATAGTAATGACAAGAAATAATGTCTTTGTGGGAAAGGACTGTAGTGATCAAGGACTTTTTGTACTCAGTATTTCTGAAATTATTAATAAAATTGCATCTTCTTCTGTTTACTTGATTGATTCCGTTGATATGTAGCATGCTAGATTAGGACATGTTAATATTTCTTATATTAAGAAAATGCAATGTCTTGGTTTAATTTCTGCGACTAGTGATGTATGCTTAAATAAATGTGATATTTGTATTGAATCTAAGTTAACTAAAAAATCTTGTCTTTCAGTACAACAACGTGAATCTGAATTACTTAGTTTAATTCATACCGATCTAGGAGATTTAAAAAATACAATGACTAGAGATGGTAAAAAATATTATGTGACCTTTATAGACGACTTTTCTAGATACACTAAGGTTTATTTAATTAAAAATAAAGATGAAGTTTTTGAAATGTTTGTTTCCTATAAGGCAGAAGTAGAAAATCAATTAAATAGAAAAATTAAAAGGGTTAGATCCGATAAGGGTGGTGAATATATCTTATTTAATGAATTTTGTGAAAAAGAAGGCATAATACATGAAGTAACTCCCCCTTATTCACCTGAATCTAATGGTGTAGCTGAAAGAAAAAATAGAACTTTAAAAGAAATGATGAATGCAATGCTAGTTAGTTCCTCAGCACCCGATAACCTTTGGGGAGAAGCCTTATTAACTGCATGTTTTTTGCAAAATAGGATACCTCATAAGAAAACTGGTAAAACACCCTATGAATTATGGAAAGGTTATATGCCTAATTTAAAATATTTAAAAGTGTGGGGGTGTCTAGCTAAGGTAATGTTTCCTGATCTTAAGAAAAGAAAAATAGGAACCAAAACTTCTGATTGTATGTTTATTGGTTACGCTGAACGTAGTGCTGCTTATAGGTTCCTTGTTTTGCAAAGCGATGTGCTTGATCATAATACAATAATGGAAACTAAAAATGCTGAATTTTTAGAACATATATTTCCTTTGAAATCTGGAAATAAACAATCTTTAGAAAATATTTCTTTAGAAAATATTTCTTCAGGAAATTATTGTGAAAATTCATATGAGGATTTGAGAAGGAGTAAAAGACAAAAAAAAATGTCATCTTTTGGAAATGATTTTTATACTTATCTTGTTGAAAATGACCCTTTGTCGTTTTCTGAAGCTATTTTTATCTTCTGATGCTCAATTTTGGAAAGAAGCTATTAAAACCGAAATTAATTCTATTTCAAAATGCAATACTTGGACTTTAGTTGACTTACCTCCTGGAACAAAACCTATTGGTTGCAAATGGATTTTTAAAGGAAAATATAATCATAATGGTTCGATTGAAAAATACAAAGCTAGATTAATAGCAAAAGGTTTTACACAAAAACAAAATATTGATTATTTTGATACCTTTGCTCCTGTGACCAGAATTTCTTCGATTCAGATTTTGATAGCCTTGGCTTCAATTTACAAACTTGTTATTCACCAAATGGATGTTAAAACTGCTTTCTTAAATGGTGATTTAGAAGAAGAAATTTATATGACACAACCTGAAGGATGTGTAATTCGTGGTCAAGAAAATAAAGTTTGTAAACTTCTCAAATCCTTATATGGTTTGAAATAAGCACCAAAACAATGGTATGAAAAATTTAATCAAATATTGATTGATGATGGTTTTACTTCTATTGAAGTTGATAAATGTGTTTACACTAAATTAATGAATGGTGAATGTGTAATCATATGTTTATATGTGGATGCCATGCTTATCTTTGGTACTTGTAATGATATTGTGATAAGAACAAAATCTTTTCTCACATCTAAGTTTGATATGAAAGACATGGGTGAAGCAAGTATAATACTAGGAGTCAAGATCATAAGGAAGGGTGATAGTATAACACTATCCCAAGAACATTATGAAGAGAAACTTCTTAGAAAGTTTGGTTATTATGACTCGAAACCAATGAGTACCCCTTATGTTTCTAACTCTCAATTAAAAAAGAATAGAGGTGATTCTGTTTCTCAATCTGAGTATGCCCAAATTATTGGAAGTTTATTACATTTAATAAATTTTTCGAGACCAGACATAGCATATGCTGTGGGGAGATTGAGTCGATATACTCAAAGTCCAAAACAGGATCACTAGGTTGCACTTGTTTGACTCATGAGATATTTGAGAGGTACCATGAACTATGGTATAGTGTATAGTGGATTTCCCGCTGTATTAGAAGGATATAGTGATGCTAACTGGATCTCAGATTCAGATGAGACAAAATCTACTAGTGGTTATGTATTCACACTTGGTGGTGGAGCGGTTACTTGGAGATTAGCCAAACAAACTATAATTGCAAGATCTACTATAGAGTCAGAGTTTGTAGCTCTGGAGTTGGCTGATAGTGAGGCTGAGTGGTTAAAAAACTTCTTGGCAAATATTCCTTTAAGAATAAAACCAACACCGTCAATGTCAATGCATTGTGATTGTCAAGCGGCAATAGCCATTGCAAAGAATAAGACCTTCAATGGTAAAAACAGACATATACAATTGAGGCATAATGTGGTAAAGCAGTTGCTAAAAGATGGAACAATATCAATTGATTATGTGAAGTCAGAAGTGAACTTGGCCGATCCTCTGACAAAGCCTCTTGGGAGGAAACCAATATATGAAACATCGAGGGGAATGAGACTTAAGCCAATTTGAAATTAACAGTGATGGTAACCCAACCTTTGTGATTGGAGATCCCATGAAGAAGGTTCATATGAGTAAAAATAAGTCACTTGTAAGTTCTGCTAGCACTAATAACTTTGTCCCTTCCTATGGTGTGAGATGTGCTAGACTGCATTATTGAGAGGATAAGCTTAAAAGCTTTTAATGATTTTCATATCCCTTATGGGTGGTGTATGATTTGCAGCATACACTTGATGAAATCACCTATATGAGTGTCAAGTAGGGCCGCTTGTGTGAGATTATGGCATATCTCTAGAGCACTCATGAATTACCAGGCGCGCTGGCCTATTAGCGCAACATAGCGACAACAGCGAGAATTGTGGGGGTGAAGTGTGACTGGTAGACCTCTAATGTACACAAAGTGTTTTTGGTTCATAGAAGTTTACTTCACCAATTCACTCTATGTTATGTCTCATCCGTCTAGGTCTGGTTCATAGTCCAAAAGACACCAGATTCGATGCATTTACACTCATGGTGTTAACCTAGGAAAAATCTTGTTTTAAAATTTTCTTAAATATTTCTTTAAACTTTTGAAATATGTGGGGGGTTGTTGTTGTTTTAGCTATGATATTTCAAAAGTCTATGTCCCACATTGCTTAGTCTTCAAAGTTTTAAAGTGTTCATAAATCAATATGTGTTTTGGGCTTTGTAAGAAACAAATGAGGTGGTGGGCTCGCGTGCACAAAAATGGGCACGAAGGATCATGGCCAGTGCAAATTATCGATTTGCCCCCCTGCACGTGATATCATGAGGCCCGAATCTTTTTGTGAAATATTTATTTACTTTTTTGAGCTTACCAGGAAAACGAAGTTTTTGAAGAAGTTAAAACTGACTTGGTCGTATTTGACTTGGTCTTCCCAACGGGCAAATCTGTTTTAACGTTCCAATTAGTTTTCAACAACCAAATTCGTTTTTTGACGTTATTATTCCAACAATTTAATAACGTTGCTTTCTGAATGACTATTTCTTGCCTTTTATATATATTGTTTTCTGACTGTGGTTTTTGATATATACGAAATTCTCTACCTCTTCTGAAATATTACATTCTCTCCCTGGGTTAACCGCTTTAACAAAATTTCTCTGCTGTTCTGCTACCTCGGTCTCTACCGGGACGAGCCTGTTGAATCCTAGGGGATTCGTACACCCGTGCGATAAAATCTTTGAGGACAGTGTCTTCTCACACGCCTCAGGCTTTTGTTTGATCGTGATTTTCTACGTTGTCTCCTAATCAATTATATAACAAAAAGTGAACTGTTTCCGAATAATTTATAAGTTCTTAACCTAATATGTTAAATGACATGAGATTTGAACAGGTATTAATTTCATATGCATTAGCTGCATTCATCAGTTTTGGGGGCCTCCTTTCATGTTTTGAGCTTACATATCTCGCTTCCCAAGAGTCCTCATTCTGGACGCTTGGATCTGATGTAGATATTGCACCTTAGATGTTTCCTTTTCTGTACTTTGTGTGGGGTTTTATCTTCTCATACTAATGAAGGCCAACTTGCGAAGCATCAATAACTGACATATTATTCACCGAGAAAAGTTCTTCTGCTTCTGGTTTGTTATCTTGTTTGGCTTAATTTGGCACCTGTACCTGCAAGCACATATTCTATGATAAATATGCATGGCGAAACAAAAAGAAAGGTCTGTTTTCCTCGACAAAAGGACATCATGTCCATCAGCAATCAATTATAAAATGGTCTTTCTGCATGTCATATCTGTTTCAAATTAATATGAAGGAGCACAAAAGTAAATACTTCTAACTGCATGTTTTTCTACTCTTATCTCTACAAGCGCCAATGATGCATGCACCGCCACAGGAGAGCCAATGGGGGCCCTTGCCCCCTCTCCATCTTTAAAATTTGAAAGAGCCTATATACAAATTTGTAATTGAACGGTTATAAAATGTTGATCAAATAACTTAAAGTATAATGGTTTAAATAGAAGAATAAATTTATCAAACAAAAATAAATAGAAGAATAAAGTATAATGACCTGCCATTAAATTTGTGTAAGTTACACTTGCATTTCCCCCTTTTTCAAATTATTACATAAATCTCTTTCTCTTAAATCCTTTTTACTATACGAAAAGGTTAAGGTTGTATTGAGGAGTATACACATTTTAAAAAATTAAATAATTTTCCTTTATTAGTTTTCAATCTTAGACCTCTCGCAAATTATTACTATTGTTCAGTAGTAGATATTAAGACGTACTTGAGATAGACACATCACAGTGATTTTTTCCTTGTGTAGCAGCAACAAAACGTGTTGAACAGAGTGAGTTGATACCTGCAAAGGGACTCTAACGTTCAAGTTAGACTGTGCACAAATAAGATTTATGTAGAGAGTGATCAGGTACCTATGAAAGTGAATAAGCCTGATATTTATAAAGGTTGGAGAGATACATTTTCATAATAGCCGCATGAAGAGATACATTCCCTTATTAGTTGCAGATGATCCCTATAATAGTAAAATGTTGATACTGCAATCATGGGCAGTCAAAGACGGTTATGAGTGTTATTATTACACAAGATCATGATTGACAATAATAAATATTCTCAAGATTAATTATCTATTGCCCAAATCTTATGGTAGTGTTGCTGCTACCTAATGTCGTGGTCTGATATGCATAAAGCTTGAATCTCATCAATGTGCTATAAACGAATCCCTGTTGAAGCGCTAGTGACGAGCTCTGACATACTGCGAGCTGAGTAAATCCATGAGACATAATCTCAAATTATGGTCTAGAGCAACTATTAACATGCTCGAAATGATTTTGAAAAATTAAATAAATGATAGTGTTTGTTTAAAAGGAACTCAAAATAAAAGTGAGTACAATTTAGGTAAACCTAGAAAACTCATTGTAATTTACTGTGATAACTCGATTTAAATATTTTATACTTATATGTAAGTCTAGTATGGTAATGATTGAGAGAGTCTAGCTAACTCTTGACCACTTTGGCCCTCAAACATCTAGCTCTGCCCTTTTCCCTGCCCGTGGTATAAACTAGTTACCTAGGAAGTGAAGCACATGCCTTCTATGGTGTCACTTTCGTTCACCAACATTAATCCCCCCCATCTATTCAAGTCATGAAAGTAAAACCATTAGACGAAGCTTCCCCATTGCCATATTTCACTAGAAAAAATGGAATTCAAAGAGTTCTGAACTGTTTCTCTATTGACTGAAGGCAACAGTTAAAGAGCTTTTCTGCCAACTGAGTTGAATGTTCATCTTCAACAAATGGTCGGCAATTACTTTCAAAGACAAAATCTTTGCTAGGCTTGTTTCCCTTCACTCAATAAGGCTAGGCACTTTGATTTCCATAGTCCAACTTAGACCGACCAAATCATGCAAGCAAAGAGTAGTTGCTAAGTAAGGAATTTGATCATTCATTGTCTGCAATTTTATCCATATCAGTCACCAAGAAATGTGAGCCAAGAACCAAGGTGACTAAAAGCTATGTATGGGACTTTGAAAATATCCTGCTACTTTTTAGTATTGGTTGCCAAGTTCATTGAACTCTGCCCAAGCTTCTAGTCTTCTACTGAGTCACTGACACACAAAAGCTTACAGCTATTCAACAATTTAGATATTTCTATACCAAGAAAGATTTCTAGAAAGATTTCTTGCTGAATATAATTGAATATCCACCAATTTAACTATGTAAATTATTATTATCTCTATATTTTTAATATTAAAACTAATTAACATGGTACTTAAAGAAAAAAAAATCTCTTAGGGCAATATAATGCGAGTGTATTATTTTATTGTAAACTTTATGTGAACATATCAAGTTGTATATTAAACTACAAAAGGGGCATATTTTGGGCTTGTCCATAACTCCTCCTTCCTTCGACCCTCAGTTTCCTCCCCCAAAATTTATTCCTTTTTTCCCCTCATAATTTCATCGAGTGTAATAATCTCTTTTCTTAATAAATAAAAAAAATATAGCACGACACTTTCTTTGTGAGGGGCCTGCTTACTACTTACAACAGTATATGCAATGCTTTATTTCTTACGGTCATATTTTTGAACTTGACATAGCTATGCATTTAATTTCGACATAACCAATTATTTCATATGATTTAAGCCCATGTCAATATCCATGGAAACATTGTACTTTGTATTGTCTTCTGGTCCTGTTTGTTGTTAGGTAACCATCAATAAGAATCATGCTGTAGGTGTGCAACTCTAGTCGGAGTTCTCTTGATATTTTTTTTTGGAAACTCATAGCACAACCAGAATAATTTATTTATAATGAAATTATTTGAATTCATCAATTATATATAATACATGTATGTTTAATAAATAAAGTCAAAGATCAAGTTAATTTTAAAAAAAATGATGAAATGAAAAAAGCTTTCTCCAACTTTTAGCCGTGTGCGGGCGGTTTATCCCTTAACTATAAAAAGGATCAAATGACTCGCTGTCAGTGTTTATTAAATATGTAGAAAACCCTTTATGCGACAGATATTCATCTGTCTAATGGATATGTGCTAGAAAACTCTTTCAAACTCTGAGTTACATGTGATTTACCCTGAATATATGAGCCATGTTCCAAAATAATCACACGGTTTATGAGCCATTGCAGCTCATTTGTGTTCATTATTACTTTCAAGAAAGCAATATGTTAAAATAAATGTTCTTTTTTTTTCGAAAAAAAATTAGAGAATGGTGCTCAAATATTTGTGTTTAGTTGAGGAAAAAGGAAAAAAAGAAAAAAAAAGAGTGAATGAAAAAGGAAAGTGGAGAGAAAATTGGGGGTGTGGCGGTGTAGTATTATTTAAAAAATAATTTATATTGTTTTAATTTTAAATTTACTTTTATTTGGCATTTGTTCTCCTAAAGTGAGATCACGTTCCTGTCAGCTTACAATAACTCTGGCATGATGGCAAGATAGTATTATAATTGGCGAAGCAAAAATGAACTATTATCTAATGTATGAGCCCCGGCCCCAGAGATATAGTGGGTTGCAATGTATTGCTTCTCCTTCAGCCTGAGTATTACGTGTTGATGATCCCCAATATGTGCTTACGGGCTTTTTCTATGTCGTTGTCCATTTGAGTTGATAAAGAACGTAATCCTATTGTAATAACAGTCTTCAAATAAAATAGCATGGCCCAGTAATAATGATTTTTGTACCCAGATCAACTGGAACCCTTGTGGAATGAGGACCATGGGTAGTGGACTCAGATTTGTTCTCTCGGCCTATGGCCCTTCATATCAGTTTTAAAACAGTAAAACAAAACAAAAAAGTCACTAAAAAAAAAAGGCCAGTGTTGGGGTTCTTCACCCATACTTCTTCTATTTATTATTCTGTTTTAAATCTAATTGGACTTCTCTAAAATAAAAAATAAAAGAGAAAGAAAATAGCAGTTTCAATATTCATGGTTCAAAGCAAAAGGCCTATTTAGCAACCAAGATAAAATAAGATCTAATATTATTAAATTTGATATTATAAAATTTGATAGTATAAGACTTGATAGTATAAAATCTAATACGTAAAGGTTTAGGATATCAGGATAATTAGAATTATAATAGAAAGTTTTTATAAAAATTTATACATGAAAACTCAATCAGACCTAATCTCACTCTCAAAACTTGATTAAGTTATCTATTATTTTAGGACCAATTTGACATGCTGTATTAGACTTAATAGGATAAGTTAATATAATATATTATGACATTATTAGTTGTTTGATATAAATATTGTATTGTATAAGTTTATCTATCAAATCTCTCTTATATATTAAAATGATGAATAATTAAATCAAACATTAGAAGTAAGATTAGACCTGATTGAATTTTAATGTATAAACTGTTATAAATATTTTTTTATTACAACTTTGAACACCCTGATATCCCCAACCATTACGTATTAAGCCTTATACTATCATACTTAATATTATCGTCTTATCTTATCTTTAAGTACTAAACAGATCCTTAATATATAAAAGAAGTTTGATAAATAAATTTATATAATATAATATTTACATTAAATAATTAATAAAATTATAATATATTATATTAATTTATCCTATTAAACTTAATAGGACATGTAAAACACGGGGTGCATAAGGAGAGAAAGTAAAGCTTCTTTAATTTTCAGAAAAAACAAAAAAAATGTTAAGCTTGAATTTTATTTTATTTTTGAGTGGCGAAGGGGGATAGGATAAGTATACGTTTTGAGAGAGGAAAGGGTATTCAATATTCTTCTTAATTTTTTTATGAATAATATTATTATTTGACAGGAAAAAAATAATACTTACATATTTTATCTTACATTTTTATAATTTTTTATTATTTAATTATAATTGAGTCCAATTTATTTTTTGTATATTTATATTTTAATTTTATCACATAAATAAATGAGAGATATACTTTCTAGATACCCATTAATTTAAAAGGACTTAATAACCTTTCTTAGTTGAACCATTTAAAATAAGACATATATTCAATTAATATCTATATAATTAATAAATTTTCTTCTTTCTTTTAAAGATTCCTTGCATATATATTTTTACAAATTTATCTCAGATATTTTTAATAAATATATTTAATAAATTTATTAAAATTATTAAATTCTAATTATCAGATTAAAACATCATAATTCAATCTTAATTATAAAGATAAACCTTAAATCACTCAATTCCAAATTTATTCCTAACTCACTGACATGTTCATTAGGTATGTTCGTAGCTCATGTCTAACAAATTCATCTCCCACCTTCTCCTTGTTCATTCGGTGTTTTCGTCACTCTTTTTTTTTGACCATGTAGTCACTCCTGAATCGAGAGACTAGAGAAGAAACAGATGAGATCACAGCTGTACGACGACGTTTCAGTAAATGAGTCAGTCTTGGCAATGTGAACTCTAAGTCTTAAGTAAAGTTTCCTGACAATGACAATTGACAAGAGCAGCAGTTCCCCATAACTCACAAACACACAAACACAAACCTTTTCTGCTTTTTATGGCTTAAAACTTTGTCTCTGTCCCATTGTTCCTTTCATCCTTGCACATTTGACTATGATCTGTTCTCTTCATTTATTTGTGTTACAATTAACAAATTACAGTTCACAAATCACAAAGGTAAAAAAAAAAAATCTACAACCCATTAAAAAACGAAATAAGAAATTTCTTTTTTTGGGAGGAATTTAACAACTTTTTAATGTTTTTACTATTATGATGACGAAGATAAGAGAAACAGAAAAGAAATTATGACTAGTATGAAAGTGAATAAAGATATATATAGATATCGAATATGAATCTTGTTGAGTCTTGACTGGGCGGAGATTACGAACTAGAAATTGGGGTTAAGAACCCCGGATCAAAGATTGTCATTTGTCACATATATATCAATCTGATAATTAAAATTGATAATTTTAACAAATTTATTAAATATATTTATTAAAATATTTTAAAAATAAATCAGGCCGTATGATTCTTTCAACCATCCATAATCTTGGGCTGTGTAATGTAATAAGCGCATACTCACTTAAATATTCTGCTGTGAGTATTAATCAAGTTAAAAACAAAAAAAGGGAACTGTATTAGCCTACTTGAATTGATGAATTCTGATTCTAGTTATGACTGGATATCTAATAACTAGTCAAACAATTAGTCAATAACTGAATTTATTAATTCTCAGTTCGGAATTGATTATTAGGTAACTGACTGGTACTGCTGCTGTACTATTATTGTGTTTATGTGAATAATATGCTACCAAAGTGTATGTAACTGTTATATGCTAACAGTGTAAACAACAAATCTTGCTTAGGTAAATGATATATTCTCTGAACCTAGCATACCCTATGTGTGCTAATCTTTGTGTCAACTACAGATAAAGCTTATGTGTAATAGAGATATTGAACCCATAAAATGGAAGTTTTCAGAAAATTTTGAACATACCTATATCAGTACTTTAACTTTGTGGTTGGCTGCAAAAACTTTTTGGTACTATTAAATATATGATGTCATGATTTTAAAAATAGGAAGATATAAAGGATTGTTATCTATTGAATGTTGTTGGCTGCAAAAGCTTTTTGGTACTATTAAATATATGATGTCATGATTTTAAAAATAGGAAGATATAAAGGATTGCTATCTATTGAATGAAAGAAACATAAATTTTGTTTTCATAAAATGCCACTCATCTAATTTAAAATTCTTAAGACCTAATTGCTGGAATGTTTCGTGTCATTGGTGTTACAAGCATATATGAGTTATCATCCATGATTGAGGGACAAAATAATTCAATGATTGCTAAAGTCCCCGATACTCAAAATTAGTCAAAGTAGGTTCAAAGTACATAGGATCAAAGAAGTTTCTATTTTCATTCATTGCTTTTTATTTTGCTGAAGTTTATGCAAACCCCACGTCTCTGAGGTTTTCACCACAACTAAATGGAAGAAACAGACATATCATGCAGTTATGCATCCTTTAACAGTCTCAATTGAAATTGATCCTTGGTCTTTCCTCACAATTGTAACCATTAGTAGTGTTATCTCATGATTTCTTTAAGGGTTAAATGGGAGATAGAGAATTCTTCATTCTCTGAACAACTAATTGTCCTTAACATTTTCAGGCAGAAGTCTTTGCTTCCACCTTTTGAATCTGCAGAAATGCGTGCTTTAGCAGAGAGCTTAAGTAGGTAAGTTTTCTCTCCTCTCTCACACACACACTTGGAGTAGTTACATTACGTTGTATGTTGGCCAAGGTTTTCAGGTGTTATTCTAAGTTCTATTTTCATGAATCTATAGCATCTCACATCATACCATTGTCAGGGATATTATTCGTGGGACTCCAGATGTGAAGTGGGAAAGCATCAAGGGGTTAGAGAATGCCAAACGTTTACTGAAAGAGGCTGTTGTGATGCCAATTAAGTATCCCAAGTGGGTATCGTTATTGAAAACTTAATAGGCCTAATGTTTCTTAGAGCTATTTATGACATTTTTCTGTCGCTGCTTGTAACAACATTTTTGTATATGTTACTGATGTGTGTCATGTGACCTTTCTGTTAGATGTCTTAGACCATTTAAATTAATAACAAAATGAATTGTTTTATTGTTTTGTGAGAGGAAAAAGCCTATAATGCAAGCATTATCATTAATTTTTTTCTTGGTTTAATTGTTCTGTATGATAGCTTACAAAATACTCAAGTTTGTAAGTAATATATAATGTGTATCTTTTTCCACATGAATGATGAATAAGTATTTTATCTGGAACTTGCAAAATATTAAATTTAGATTATATGTTTTATGATGTTCTAAGTTCTGGAACTAGATGGAATATTCTTATAGATAAACAGCTGAGAATTCCATTTAAGATTTTTGGAAGTATGATTTATTTGTGGGTATGTGGGTCTAGAGTGCAATGCCAGAGTCTTTCATCAGAAGTTTATCCCTTCACACCTTTCTCGTAATCAAGCTATTGATCTTTCTCATTTCTGTAGGTACTTTACTGGTCTATTATCACCATGGAAAGGTATTCTACTTTTTCGTCCCCCAGGGACAAGAAAGGTTTCTACAATATTCCCTCAGAAATAGGGTTACCTCCTCAGTGTCCGACTAAAATTATACGAGAATATGTTATCATGTGTGTGAGAATACAATTACATACTCCAGGAAAAAAAAATTATGTTGAATACAATTTCATAATTTGATGGTAGTGAATATCACACTTAGCTTATGTATTTTAAATGATTAAACCTTCTGGTTTGAATGTTGCAGACAATGCTTGCAAAGGCAGTTGCGACAGAATGCAAGACTACATTTTTTAATATTTCAGCATCGTCTGTTGTCAGCAAATGATGAGACATGTTACGAAAAACTTTTTTTATTTATGTTATGTATATCTGAATCTAGGCATGAAAACTGGAAGTGCTCAGTATATAAGAAAGTGACTTCAATATCTTGCTGAATAATGCTCATGCATGAGATTGGATAATGGAAGTGGAAACCTTTTTTTCTTTTTTTAAGAACATGCAGCATCCAAGAAACCTTATTCCTGAAGATGATACAAGTAACAATTCTTGTTGACAGATTATGATGCTAACAGCTACCATGAATCTTGCATATTGATCATGTATCCTAGTTGGTTTGGAAACCTCATTTGTTAAACCACCATCCTCTGGTTTACTTAGCCAAATAAGCACACACACTTACAGAATATACCATAAAACACTGGTCTGTGATTAGAGTCAGAGGACCTCAAACAACCGTTTGATAGCATGGATGATTTGGATTAAAACAATTGGTCACATGACTCTCTTAAGTGATGTTTCACCTGGATCATTCCTTGTGAAAGAGAGTGTGAAACATATATGTATGATATATGGCACTGCCATAACATGTAATGACCTTCACACATGAATACTTTTGAATGATACTGATGACGTGTGATTTACTCTTCATGGGCCATTAAGTTTGATGAATATGATCTGCATCATGTGGGCTTCTTATTGAATACTAGATTTAATCCATTTTATGCCGGTATTATTGTTAGTCAAAAAAGTGAGTCCCTCACCCAACATTTGCACCGAAAGGTGTATCATTTACCCATTAATTTGTCTAGCAAATTGCAAATGTCAAATTGCACTAAAAGCTTTTTCAAATTTGTCGAAGCAGATTGAGAAACTGCTCACACGGCTTCACCTCTATAAATAGAGGTGATCATCAGATGAAAATATCATCCAAAAATAAGAGAGAAAATTAGAGAGAGAGACAAAAAAAGCTTAAAGAGAAAAACTTTAGTTTCTGGGTGTAATTGGGTTGTGGGTTGTGAGAGGTTATGAGTGTTTTGTAAACACTTTTTATATTTTCTTTTTTTAGTAAAATATCTGCAGTAACCCGGAGACGTAGACACAAATGGCCGAACTCTGTATTATTCCGCATTTATTTCGCTTTCTACAAATTTGATAATAGAAAAATTTTGCGTAATTTCCCAACAACTGACATTAGAGCTAGTTGGTTACTTCTGCTAATTTTGACGTGGGTACTATTCACATAAATAGTAAATTCATGAATAGTAAAAATTGGTCGACGTTACCAATTTGTCCACGGAGGTATTCTAAAGCACGGTGGTTCGCAGAAATTGTCAGAAACGATCCTGAGGAAGTCAGATTCGAGTAGGAGCGATGACTGCAGACGAAGTGAAGGTGAAAATTGAAAAGTTCGATGGTGCAGATTTCGGATTCTAGAATATGCAGATAGAAGATTATCTGTACCAGAAAAAACTTTATCAACCTCTCTCAGAAAAGAAGCTAGAGAGTATGAAGGATGAAAACTGGGTTCTTCTAAACAGACAAGCTCTCGGAGTTATCCGATTGACACTATCCCGCAATGTTGCTTTCAATATAGCAAAGAAAAAGACCACGGTGGGTCTTATGATAGCTCTCTCCAGTATGTATGAGAAGTCATCGGCCTCTAACAAAGTTCACTTGATGAGGCGATTATTCAATTTGCGGATGACAAAAGGCGCATCGGTAGCTCAACATCTCAATGAACTCAATATAGTCACAACCCAGTTGAGTTCAGTTGGAATTGAATTTGATGAAGAAGTACGAGCATTGATACTTTTGTCTTCTCTACCAAAAAGTTGAAATGCTACTATCACGGCTGTGAGTAGCTCATCGGGAACCAATAAGTTAAAATTTGATGATGTTCGTGACCTAATTCTCAGTGAAGAGATCCGACTGAGAGAGTCGGGTGAATCGTCATCCTCTTCAGTTTTGCATATAGAGTCAAGAGGAAGAAGTTCAACCAGAGGGAATGGACGCAGTAGATCCAACTACTGAGGTAGATCAAAGGACAGGAGGTCCAAATCCAGGAATCCTAGTAATTCCTATAGCTCAAAGACCATCGAGTGTTGGAATTGTGGGAAGACCGAACACTACAAAAATCAGTGTAAGAGTGCACCGAAGAATCAGGAGGCGAAGGACGAGGCAAATGTTACTTCCACCTCAGGAGGAAATGATGCGTTGATATGCTTTTTGGAGAGCAAGGAAGAGTCTTGGGTGTTAGACTTTGGAGCATCATTCCATGCTACTTCGCAAAAAGAATTCTTCGAGAGGTATGTCCCTGGAAACCTTGGAAAAGTATACCTTGGTGATAATCAACCTTGTGCTATTATTGGTAAAGGTGTAGTGAAGATTAAGTTGAACGGGTCTGTTTGGGAGCTGAAGGACGTCAGGCATATTCTCGACCTGAGAAAGAACTTAATCTCAGTAAGGCAGCTGGCTAGCGAAGGCTACACTACGATCTTTCACGGTGATGATTGGAAGATTTCAAAGGGTGCAATGACGGTTTCTGGGGACAAAAAGAATGGTACTCTTGACATGACAGCAGGGGCACGCTGCTCAATTGCAGTTGCAGCTGAAAACGAAAATCCCAATCTGTGGTACCAGAGACTTAGCCATATGAGTGTGAAAGGGATGAAGATTATGCACTCGAAGGGCAAATTACCAGGTCTTCAGTCAGTGGAAATTGACATGTGTGAAGATTACATATTTGGAAAGCAGAAAAAAGTCAGCTTTCAGACAAGTGGAAGAACCCCAAAGAAGGAAAGACTCGAGCTTGTTCACTCTGATGTTTTGGGTCCAACGATTATTTCATCAATTGGTGGGAAACACTACTTCGTGACCTTCATCGATGACCACTCTCGGAAGGTATGGGTTTACTTTCTAAAGCATAAGTCTGAAGTATTTGAGGCTTTCAAGGTATGGAAAGCCATGGTTGAAAATGAGACAGGGTTGGAGATCAAAAAGCTCAGAATCGACAATGGTGGTGAATATGAAGACACCAGATTCAAGAAGTTTTGCTATGAGCACGGGATCAAAATGGAGAGGACTGTGTCGAGTACGCCTCAACACAATGGTGTAGCTAAGCGTATGAACTGAACGTTGACTGAAAGAGCCAGAAGCTTGCGTTTGCAGTCAGGCCTACCGAAGCAGTTCTGGGCAAAAGCAGTCAACACAGCAGCTTATTTGATCAACCGAGGTCCATCGGTACCATTGGAGCGCAGAATAACAGAAGAGGTATGAGCGGAAAAGAGGTAAAACTCTCACATCTTAGAGTTTTTGACTATGTAGCATATGTGTATATCAGTGATCAAGGTAGGAATAAACTTGATCCTAAATCGAAGAAGTACACGTTCATCGGTTATGGTGAAGATGAGTTTGGCTACCGCCTTTGGAATGATGAAAACAAAAAGATGATCCACAGTAGAGATGTGATCTTTAATGAAAGAGTGATGTACAAGGACAAACATAACACAGACACTAGTGACTCAGAATAGAGTGGGCCAGTGTATGCAGAGGTAGACGATGTCCCAGAAAGTCCTATAGTTGAGAGTCCTTAGTTAGAGGAATCAACTGAACAGAGCAGTGCGCAGCAGTCCAACACACCACAGTCTTCTACTCCAGCTCCTGTATTGAGAAGGTCTTCTCGGCCTCATGTGCCTAATAGGAGATACATGAACTATTTGTTGCTGACCGATGGAGGGGAGCCTGAATGTTATGATGAAGCTTGTCAGACTAGAGATGCTAGCAAGTAGGAGCTTGCCATGAAAGACGAGATGAAGTCTCTGATCTCCGATCAGACATGGGAACTAGCTGAGTTACCCATGGGAAAAAAGGCACTTCACAACAAATGGGTGCATCAGGTGAAGGAGGAGCATGATGGCTTCAAGAGATACAAAGCTCAACTAGTTGTCAAAGGATTCCAGCAAAAGAAAGGAGTCGACTACACTGAAATCTTTGCTCCAATTTTGAAGCTCAATACTATCAGGTCTGTATCAAGTGTTATTACTAGCGAAGAGCTCTACCTTGAGCAGTTGGACGTGAAGGCGTCATTTCTTCATGGAGACTTAGATGATGAGATATACATGCACCAGCCAGAAGGCTTCTCAGAAAAAAGGGAAGGAGAATATGATGTGCAGATTAAAGAAGAGTTTGTATGGCTTAAAACAAGCTCCAAGACAGTGGTGCAGGAAGTTTGATGGCTTCATGCACAAGGAAGGTTTTCAGAAGTGCAATGTCGATCACTATTGCTTCTTCAAGAGATATAAGTCTAGTTATATTATTTTGCTACTTTACGTTGATGATATGTTAGTAGCAGGTTCAGATATGGACGATATCAGAAACTTGAAGATGCAGTTGTCAAATGAATTTGACATGAAAGACTTAGGTCCAGCAAGGAAGATCCTTGGAATGCAAATCACGAGAGATAAGCAAAGAGGGATTTTGCAGTTATCTCAGGCAGAGTACATCAACCGTGTTTTGTAAAGATTCAACATGGGCAACGCTAAACCGGTTAGCACACCTTTGGCCAGTCATTTTCGCTTATCCAAGGATTAGTCCCCTCAGACGGAGGAAGAAAGAGAATTCATGGCTAAAATCTCGTATGCTTCAGCCATTAGAAGTTTGATGTACGCAATGGTCTGTACGAGGCCAGACATTGGCCATGCAGTGGGAGTTGTAAGCAGGTTTATGTCAAATCCAGGTAAAGCTCATTGGGAAGCCGTTAAGTGGATTTTGAGGTATCTATGAGGCACTACAGAGAAGTGTTTGTACTTTGGTACAGGAGAATTAAAAGTGCAAGGCTATGTAGATACAGACTTTGGAGGCGAAGTCGATCACCGAAGAAGTACCACCGGTTACATATTCACCTTTAGAACAACAGCTGTTAGTTGAATATCGCAGATACAAAAGATTGTTGCTTTATCCACTACAGAAGCTGAGTATGTAGCAAAACAGAAGCCAGCAAAGAATTGATATGGCTTCAAGGGTTGTTGACAAAGTTGGGATTCGTCCAGAAAAAGAGTGTTTTGTATAGTGATAGTCAGAGTGCAATACATTTGACAAAGAATTTAGCATTCCATTTCAGAACAAAGCACATTGATCTTCGTTATCACTTCATCAGAACTCTGCTTGAGGATGAGGTGCTAACATTGAAGGAAATCCAAGGAAGTAAGAACTCTGCAGATATGTTAACGAAAGTGGTGACAATCGACAAACTGAAGTTGTGTTCAATTTCAGTTGGCCTGCTAGAATAACAGACTAGAGAAAGCTGTTGCATTCAAGTGAGAGATTGTTAGTCAAAGAAGTGGGTCTCTCACCCAACATTTGCACTGAAAGGTGCATCCTTTACCCATTAATTTGTCCAGCAAATTGCAAATGTCAAATTACACCGAAAGTTCTTTCAAATTTGTCGGAGTAGATTGAGGAGCTGCTCACGCGGCTTCACCTCTATAAATAGAGGTGATCATCAGATGAAAATATCATCCAAAAACAAGAGAGAAAATTAGAGAGAGAGACAGAAAAAGCTTAGAGAGAAAAGCTTTAGTTTTTGAGTGTAATTGGGTTGTGGGTTGTGGGTTGTGAGAGGTTGTGAGTGTTTTGTAAATATTTTTTATATTTTCTTTTTTTAGTAAAATATTTACAGCAGCTCAGAGACGTAAGTCCAATTGGCCGAATTCCGTTATCAATTTTGTGTGTGTTATTATTCTACATTTATTTCGCTTTCTCCAAATCTGATAATAGGAAAATTTTGTATAATTTCCCAACAATTATTTAATCCTAACTCACGTGCTGATGTACGTATGTTCAACTGCATACATAGAACTTTGTTTTGGACTGCTTTTAGATTATAGCACAGATACTTATGTAAGACTCTGATATGAAAATGCTTTTTCAAAGACAATGTTGAATTTGATCTCAACTAAACTGTCCTTTTTATGTTTGCAACACCCCCTCCTCTAGAAAAGGCAAATTTTCTTGGAGGAGAAATCGTTTGAGGTATCAATCAAATATGGGTTTGAAATTTTTCTACCATGCTGTCCACTAAGTGTTGAAACCTTATTGAAAAAAATGTGATTTCTTGTCTACATTTTCACTGAATCACTGCTGACTTGTCTTTCCTCAACTTCAATTTCTTGTAAGAAAGACGGTTTTTAAAGTGCACGCTGTTCCTCTTTCTCGTTGTTATAGTTTGCTATGTTGTGAATGTGTCCATTTACAAAGTTTACTTTAAATTGCAAGTGATTCAGGGAAGTTAGTGAAGGTATTATTTGAGCTTGCAAGACACCATGCACCCTCAACAATATTTCTTGATGAAATTGATGCAATCATTAGTCAGCGTGGGGAAGCACGCAGTGAGCATGAAGCAAGTAGACTAAAACTGAGCTACTCATATAGGTGATGCTTGTTTCTTGCATAGAACATGCTTTTATCAGAGTTATTAATTAGATGATAGTAGCATGATTATTCAACAAATGCTTCCTCTTTTTTATGGCTTACTGCCTCATTTTGATTACGATAGACCCTAAAGGACCAAAACAATTGATTCTTCTCTAAGGCCTCATATTTGTGAACTCTATTGATAGGCTTGACAATGGGGCAGGTAGGAGTAGGTTTTTGCTCAACCCGACCCTGCGTTGCACCCTTAAAATTAAAACTCAAACTCATCCCATAAGAAAAATATTAAAATCTGCACTCGTCTTGTACTTGTGAATATTTTACATTAAGTCTATATAATAATTAATCACAATATTAAAATTAATCATTCATCTCATATAAATTAAAAAATATGTTCAAAATAAGTGTTAAACTAGTGAGAATTAATTAATATAATTAACTTGATTAGTACTTAAATTAAACATAATGTCTATTAATATGTGGAATGCATGGCAGGGTGCATTGACCAAGACTCACACCTGCCCCACCGAGTAATAGAGTGAGTTTTAAACCCACCCCATGCTGGTTGGGTACTCGGGTACTCGCAAGGCGGGTGGAAATTGCCAAGCCTATTTATTGATATGATTCCATCGATTATTTTTATCCTAAATGCACTGTTGTCTTATGATGAAATCTTCTAGTCAATTAACTCCACTAAGCTAACATTAGCTTTGCAAGTTAGCGCCTATATAGGATATTCTTTGGCCATCCCTCCTATAGAGGACTTTGTCAGAGAAACATCAGGAAGAAATTGTACAAATCCCGTATTTATAATCCAAGAAGAGATAACACTTGCCCAGCCATGCAATATTTGGAGATTTCCGTGTCCGGCAAAAGCACCTATGATAGGATCCTGGTTGGATAACACACGCATGAACTATGCTTATACAACAATGTTGTTAGAGATATAAAATCATTCCTAGGGCTCCACCTAACTGCTTAGGTTTTTAAGAGAGTTGATCATTGACATGTTATTAGAGCCCCTATGATTAAGTGGCCAATAGTTTGATCCATTCCACCTCCATTCTTCATAAATTAAAATTGAATTTCAACACAATATAAAATGGACCTATGCATTATCCATGCTTCAAGCTTTCAAGTTCAAGCCCAATGAGCTCTTGCGTGAAGGAGTATGCCAACAATATAAAATCATTCCTGAACTTTTACCTAACTTAAGCTTTTAAGAGAGTTGGTCCTTAATAAATTTCCATGGAACAAGGTCATGGATCATGCATAATGAGATTCTCATTAAGTAACTTTTTCCTTGGGTGATTGTTTGGACTTTAGTCAGTAGGATTTTTCATTAATTTACTTCTCAGTCATGGCCTTATGGTGCTTTGAACACACATACCAAAACACAACAATTATTGTGGAATGAAACTCTTAAGTTGTTTATGTAGGTTTGAGAACGGCTAAAATTCTTGTTTAAATCTGGGACATTATAGTTTAGTACATTAAATTAATCAGGACTTAATATTTTTATAAATTTTTATGAAATTAATTGTGTGACACAAAAATTTATAAAAATATTAAGTTGTGATTGGTCTGATGCACTCAATTGGGTGCTCCAAATTTAGGCAAGAATTTATCTGAGAATGGAAGGTCCATTTAGTTTTTTCTTATGATTGTTCAAGAGTTTAGTGAGTTTACGAATTCAATGTGGTTGTCTCTCGCAAATCTCAATCATGATCCAGTAATGCTTATATTAATGGTATAATACCATTATGTTTTTAACAAACTGGTTGAATGCATCTTAATATGCAGTATCAATTTACAATAGTGTGGCATATGTATTCTTCTATGCTTTCTCCAAAAATTAATCATTTGGATTAGATTGCAGATGGATGGTTTGACACGAACCGATGAACTTGTTTTTGTTTTGGCGGGAACAAATCTTCCCTGGGAATTGGATGCTGTAATGCTCCGACGTCTTGAAAAGAGAGTATCCTTTCAATTCATAGTAGCTTATGCTTTTTTGTTACATAATTGAATAGGCCAAATTGTTTTAAGTCCTCTAGATGACATATTGCTGTATTTGATTGGATTTTGATACCAGGGAAGAAAAAATTCTGTAAAGTTGTGTTTCAGATTATGTTTTTGGAGCATGGAATAAATTATAGCGAGTTGCCCATCAGCTCATGCTTTTCAGACAAATTCATTTTACAAACAAAACTGGCATTCTAATTAGGTTGCTTGGTTTGTAATCTAACAAAAGAATGGTAATTACTATTTTTTGGGTAAAATTTCCATTTGCTTTTTAATTCGACTGAGTAGACATTAATCGCCGGGCATGTGGAGGATTGCTAGTAAGCTTGGTATGCATGAAGTTCATTATAACTTGGGCTTTTTTTCCTACTAACTCAACATGTTTAGGACATAAGGAATCCGTTGTTCTTTAGATCCATTTTGAAAGTTAAAGGTGTTGCAAACTTCATGCTACAGTGTATATTTGAAGAATTCATTGTTTATTACTTTGTTGATGACCTTTTTACTTATGCTTTTTGATCAGCCAACTGATGGTTATTCTCTGTTATCGTTGAGAATAGAGCCTGGTTCAATGCATATTTGCATGATGTCCAATAAGAAATCTGATCTTGTAATTGAAAGCTCCGGTGATCCTAATCCAATGGTTATCCTTTAACCATAATTGAAAGATCCTTTTACCGCTTCCAGAACCAGAAGCGAGAATGGCTATGTTTGAGGAATTTCTTCCTCCACAGCCAGGTGAGGAGCAGATCCCCTATGATTTACTGGTAGAGCAGACTGAAGGATATTCAGGCTCAGATATCCGGTTACTGTGTAAAGAGGCAGCAATGCAGCCCTTGAGACGCTTAATGTCACAACTTGAGCAGAGACAAGAGGTGGTGCCTGAAGAAGGTATGTGGTTTACAGCAGTTTCTTGCCAAAATGTCTCTACACAGGAACACTGAAAATTGAGGATGTAAACTTTATTAGGCAAGTTCACAACTCAATAGGTTCTTGTGGGACACCTGAAAATTGGATCATTGCCATTGTTCAATTGCAATTCTTCTTTCGTATCTTAGGTATTGCACGGTTGAATCTTCTATGATGCTCATTTGTGAAAAGTCTAAGCTTTTCATGATCCTGATTCATTATGAACTACAATGCCCATCCACGTGATAACAAAATGTATTACTCTCCTTGAAAGAGATATATGTGGTGCTCTTAAATAGAAGATACTTCTAATCAAATACTGGCTGATTTGTTTCTAAAGATTTCGTGTTTTCACATCTTTCTCACATGGCTAAAGGAAAGCACAATGAAATAAATTGCATATTAGATTAGGAGCTGAAAATTTATGCAACTCCTAGGAGTTTTTGCTGAACAAAATTAATATAATTAGATATGGAAGCTGGTGCATTTACCTTATGTATCTCTGCCCTTTTTAGGCATACTTTGTAGTAGTTTGTTCCTTGAAGTTGATTTTTCAAATATGAGCAGTTCTCATTTCTCGTCAGAAAACGCGTTAGCTATTTCCCTAGAGACTCAGTTCTTTTAGTTTATTTTTACTTATGATTAACTAACAGTAATTATTGGTTTGCAGAGTTGCCAAAAGTTGGGCCAATCAGACCAGAAGATATAGAGACAGCTTTAAGGAACACAAGGTCATCTGTAGATCTCCATGCCCACAAATATGAAAAGTTTAATGCTGATTATGGTAGTAAAATACTTCAATGAAAGGATGTAGCCTTACCTATCTTGTGTAGTTGTTACAGTTAGGTCATCCACAATTTGATTGTCAAGCTTCTTGGACTAACAAAGGCAACATTTTCCTTCCTCAACATCATTAATTGCCTTGGCAGCTATGAACGTCTCTGGCTGAACTCACGACACAATCTCAAGTGAAACTTGTAAGAGCTCCGCCAGCTGCAATAGCCTCTGTTTGCTTTAGCCTTTAGGTTTGACGGCTCAGTTTTACCCTCATTAGGTTTCATCGAAGGCTTGGTTTATTTTGTAGCTGTCTAGGGGCACAAGTGTGGTTCAATCAAAATTGGATGGACATAAACCACTTCCACACAAGCAGAGATGGAACCAACTTGAGCAATAAACATCAAAATTGCATGTTCGATGTGTTCTTCCTACATGTCATATGGAGTTTTGGTGCACCATAGAGGCCACCACTTTGTATACTAGAGACAACACTTGTCCATGAACCTTTAGTAATCTCATCGCTGATTATCAATTTCAACTGTGCTGAGTCCAACCTCCTTTACCATAGTTTCTCTCTCTGTTTCAACTACCCCATTATTATTTTCTACTATAACATTTGTTTGCTTCGTTTGTTGCATTCTTGTAAGATCTGAGATTCTTCCAGCAACAGCATAAGTGCTAGAAATGAGGAGGGAATCAGAAGGATGCGCTGTATAAATGTTGGTTAGCACATCTTTCACACATTCCCCCAATTTAATATCTCCGTAGACCCGGCAAGCAGAAAGCAGTGTACGCCATGCAGTAGCATCACCCTTAATGGGCAAGCTCTTGATTAGTTTATGTGCTTCATGTAGCATTCCTGCTCGACCCAAAAGATCAATAAGACATCCATAATGTTCAATCTGTGGTGAAAAACCATATTCCTGAACCATGCTTCTAAAAAATTTCATCCCCTCAATTACAAGCCCTCCATGACTACATGCAGTCAGAATTGCCAAAAAAGTGACTTCATTCGGTCTAAACCCCTCATTGACCATCCTATTGAAAAGCCTAATGGCATTAGTTGGCTGCCCATGAACTCCATGACCTGAAATCATGGCTGTCCAAGATTTCACATCTTTACCCTCCATCCTCTCAAATATGTCCATAGCCTCATCTAGAAAGCCACATTTAGCATACATGTCGACAAGAGCTGTTCCAAGAACTGCATCCAATTCTAGTTTCTCCTCTTCAATAAAACTAGTAATGTATCGAACTACTTGTATAGATCCAGATGCAGGGCAAGCCGAAATCAGCCCCACCACAGTAGAAGAATTAGGTTTTACTCCTTGAAGTCTCATTTGTTGTAGTAAAGCCACCGCTTCTTCAACCAAGCCATTTCTTGCATACTTGCCTATTAAACAGTTCCATAACACAACATCCTTTTCAGCAAGGCCATCAAAAACTTTACGTGCCAAATAGATATGACCTGTTTTTGCATACAGATCAATCAATGCAGTAACAACACTTAAATTAGAACAAAGTCCAATTCGGATACAGTACCCATGGAGAGATTTTCCTCCAACAAAACTCCCTATATCACCAGCTGCTGACAAAAGACTCAAGACAGTGGCAACACTGGCTTTAATCCCACTACAACACATTTTCCAAAACAAATCAAAAACCAAATTAGGCTGAGAAACAAGAAGATATCCACCCATTAAAGTGTTCCATGACACCAAGTCATTTCTTTCAGGAAACTCATCAAATAGCTTATGGGCATCTTCAATTCTTCTACATACACAATAAAAATGCAAAAGGGTATTCTTCACATCAACAAACATCCTATTCCCAGACCTCATTGCAATCCCATGGACCCCTTGGCCAATCCCAACCTCTGAATCTCTACCACAGGCTTTGAGCACGGTGATGAAAGAGAACTGGTCCAGCACAATTCCACGATTCCTCAGTTCATTGAAAATGGGCAAAGCTTTATTGGGGCGATTGCTGATAGAAAAGCCTCTGAGCATTGTATTGAACATGAAAAGATTTGGGTTTTGAATGTAGCTGAAAATGGAGACTGCATAGTCCATGTCTACTAGGATTGAAGCAGCGAGGAGCTTGCTCAGAGTGAAAGGAACGTTGTTGAGAGCAGTCTTAACCATGTGGGCATGAATTTGATGGATTTGAGAGGTGTTTTTGCATGATTTCAATAAGAGAGTGAGGTTGTGATATGCATCGAAAGAGAAGGGTCTTGCAGTGAGATGTGTGGGACGTAGTTGGAAACTGTGCCTTAGCCATAACAAGGCATTACCCAAAGTCATGAATGAGCAAGCCACCGACTTTCTTGCTTCGCCGGCGATCATGCCCAACACACGATCACCCCCCGACACTGCCGGAGAATGAACAAGAACAATTTTCGAGCCCAATTCTTACGTTTTCACTTTTTTTTTTTTTTTAAGTTTACTAGTTTTTTTTCTTTTAAAACCTTTTTCTAGTACTCTTAATATTTTTTAGGAGTACCGGTACTCTTGACTTGCGTGCTATAACAATGCGCCACGTGGATTTTTCCAATACATTAAGAGTGTATTTGGGAAAGTTAAAAAAAATAGATTATAATGATAATCGATTATATGTATAATTGATTATTGTAAAAGTCGATTATAATCAGAATTTGTTTTTGTTTGGGTATGTTTACTGAAAATGATTTTAAAATAATTTATTTCATTTGGATAGTACGAAAAAAATTATTTTTACATAGTAAATTATAAAAAAATATATAAAGTTATTTTGTTTATAATATTTGGTGGAGAGTCATTGGAATCATTATGAAAAATGCTTTTCTTATTAAAGTATAGTTAAAAAAATTTATTTAAAAATAAAATTTTTTATGAAAATAATCTATACTATAAGCTTGTACTAAAATAATTTTTTTATGAAAATAAAAAATTTTTATAAATTAATCTAAATATTTAAACATAATTGATTTTTTATAAATTTTTCAAAAAAATAATTAAATAAAAAAGATTTAATCTTTCTCAAACAAATTCTAAATGTAAAGACTTAGAAGATGTGTTTGTTGATATTTAATTGAAAAAAACTTTTCATATACTCTTTTTAAGGTGTATGTATTATTGATATTTTTTAAGGTTGTGAGATTTAATAAGTAAAAGTAATAGGAAAATATATATATAATAAATAGTGTTAAAAAAATATAAAAAATATATCTGTATTATTAATGATAAAAATATCAAAATTATATTTAATTTAATATTCCTACATATATGGATTGATTTACAATAGGAAGCTGCACTCGTTGGTACTGGTTCATGAAGTATTGCACAGAAGGGCTCCATTTCGTTGCTCGACATTCTTTTTCAATTTCAGTCTTGGGTAGAGAAACACTTGGTTCTGAATTTTTCTGTATGGTTGGATGTAAAAGGAAAGACGGTGTCTTCATTTTGATCAGCGTGGAGTTTGTATAGACAGATGAAACAAGCTTTAAAACAAATTTTAAAAATCAAATGAGTGTGCAGAGTAAATTAGCAATTTTTTTTATTTGAAGTAAATTAATTAGCAAATTTAATTACAGGTTATTACTAAAAAATTATTATAAATTAACCAGTAATAATATTTCAAGTAGGCATGGTATCCATTATAGCTATCAAAAATAGGTCTGTTTGGTTTATTCCGACTAACCTGGCTCATTTAGGTCGAGTTATTTTTGGATCAAGTCAAATTGAGTTATGTAAATTTTAGATTTATATTTTGTTAGCATAACTCGTCCTTTTGCAATGTAAATGGATCAATTTATTTATATTATTTTTAATTTTGTGTTCATTTTTATTAGTTTAATTTATTTATTTTATTGAGTTATTCAGATTGATTCATTAAATTTGATTTATTTTGACAACTCTATCTATATCTTCTAAAAAATAAAGGCATCAAAGGAATCTCCTTTTTTTTTTGTTTTGATAAAATTGGAGTTTGAATTGAAATAAAAATAAAATGAACAAAATAGAAGAAAATGATAGTTGCACATAATATAAATATAAACTGTGTACATAATTGATATTGGTGAACGAAAGGAAAGAAAAAAAATATAAGGTGTTTTCTCTGGTGCATACAAAAAATGAATGTCACCAATAATATCTCATAATTTTATTGGTTACATAGATATAAAATATAAGTCCAAATTATTAGAAGAATACATGTGTTACATTCTCATTAGAAGAGCACTTAAATCACTTGATTTTTGTAACTATCAAAGTATTCACCAAAATATAAATATATATAGTAATAATGAGAGTTGTGCGAGAAAATTTTATGTGTAAATAACATAAGTCATGATAAAATGATAATTGATGTTCTATTATTTATATCTCATTCATAATGTTAATGATGGTTATTGTTATAAATTAGTAAATAATTAAAATAAAGTATTAATTTGTTTAATAACAATTTTTTATGCAATTTTTTTATACAATTTTTAATGCAATTTGTTCAACAACATTGGTACTTAGTTACAGTAAAAACATTAAATTGATCATTGAAGTTCTATTATTTGTCTCTCATGAATGATGTTAGTGGATGGTTATTGTTACAAATTGATAAATAATTAAAATAAAGTTAATATTTTTTTAACAACAATTATTTTTTATGTATTTTGTTCAACAACAATGGTACTTAGTTATAGTAAAACAAGGTCTTGAATGAGTGCTTTCGATCCATGGCACACCTAAGTAGTGTTGTGGATACATCTTGCGAATGTGAGAGGAGAGGAGAGAAAGAAGATTTGAGGTTTTTTGGCGAGGATTAAGATCTTTTTTTAAAAAAAAAAAAAAGAAAGAGAGTTATGTTTTTGATTGAATGACTCAAGTTCATTAAATTATAATAAAATAAAAATTATAAATATAACTTGATAAACTTAAATCATTAAATTAAGAACATAATTTTATATTTTTCTTAGAGAAAAAGAGAAGATCTTAATCCTCTTGATGATGGCTTACACACCATCGAATGTCATGTTTTGATCAAATAGTGACATGTATGTTTAATAGAAAGCTTGAGATAGTATTCACTGACAAATGTGTGTTTTTACCAATTTTTTAAGGTTCGAAATTCATATTTCCTGAAATTCATAATAACTGACAAATGTTTTGAACATTATAAAAGGATTGTCCATTCCATTGAATAAGAAAATGATCATTTCAGACTATTGGGTGTGGCTTTATTGACAAATTGAATTTTATGTTGACAAATTTTACCAACAGTAAAAGAGGTTCAAAACTCATTCAAAACACTTTTTTTGAGTTTTATATTTAAAATATGTGAGTATACTTCCTCATCTTTAATATATATATATATATCATTATCACAGATTTGTCTAAAATGCAAAATTTGGAATGTATGGATGCACCATAAGTATTTAACCATTGATTTAATAATAAAAAAAAGAATAACGGCAAGGATGAAAAATAGGAAACCTATTGAATAGGTAATAAAGAGAATTTATAAATTATAGTCAAACTCACAATAAAAATAAAATTTCTATAAAACTTTATTGCCAATGTTTTCCACCGAATTGGTATGAATCTAATTTTCAGCTTCATATTGAAATGGTTGTTTTTGACTTGTGTATTTCTAAATAGCCCAAATGATTAAAACTAAGAAAGAGAGTAGAAGAGGTTGGAGTCACGGGTCTGATGCTGATGTCGTTGATGGCTTGACCAATCGACTCGAGCTACTCTTGAGCCACGGCGGTGCAGGCATTGAGCGAAGTGGGGAAGTCCTTGGTGTGTGAGGCGGCTTCGGGAATGACCATTGTCTCTTTCTTCAAGCCAGAGCCGAATTACTTGAGATCGCGGCTTCGGATTGGTCGGATTTGTAGGGTGGCAGGTCGAGTTCGTCGAAAAATACGACCTTGAAGAAGTTCATGGCGACGGAAGGGGGAAGCTATGACAACGTACATATTATTTTTCACTCAGGTAAAGGCTGATAATGATATAGTAGAGGTTGGGAGCAGGCTGTGAGTGTGAGTAGAGATGAAGGGGTTTAATTACAATATCCCTGCTTTTGGGTTTTCAACTATGTCTGGGCTCTTTTTGCAACCCATGTTTGAAGCCAAGGTTCCGTGGAGTGCAATCAATTATTTAGGGGAGTGGGGGACTAACTTGCAATAATAAACATGACTAAAATGGAATATGAAATAAACTATGGGAATGATTAAGAAACCCACAGTAACCTATAAACACCAAAATTAATTTAGGCACATATTAGAAACTTCCTTATTATCACAGCCCTATAACCAAAGTCACTTCTATTACATTTTTGCCACCACCATCATTGGGATTCGCTTGTGCACCCTGTATGTCAACCGTTGATGTTGTCTAAAAACACATTTTAGGTCCAAAATCATGATTGAATAACTGTACAACCAATAAAATTTTTAATGGATCAAATGGATTAATTAATGGCTTATAATTAGTAATTAAAATTAAAGAGTCCATCTTTATTATCATTCCCAAACTTACAAACTAGTCGATCATTCCCAAACTTATCCCCCAGCCCTGCCCCCATTTGGCCGAGTTCCACCGCAACTCCTCCAAGCCATTCTGCGCCCTCAACCACTGCCTTCGGATCAAGCCCCCCAGCGGTGCGCCGCCATCCGCTGTGATCCAGAGAAGGTCTCCCGCTGCACCTCCTGTGGGCTCTCCTCTTCCTCCCGCCTGTACGCCTGCATGACCTGTGCTGCCACAACTATTGTCACCTCCCCTACAAAACCATAGGAGACTTCTGTCATACACCTTTAGTTATTTTGGTGCACCCTTAATTATTTCTGGGATTACCAGTTTAGAGACAATTTTTACAATTAACGTAGATTTACATTTTGACCCATTTTGACTCATTCTTATCATTTTGACCAATTTTGTTGTTTATGATATAACCCTTAACGTTTTTTATTTTCCTGAGAACTCCTCCAGATAATAAAAAAAAAACCCATTAGTCTAGGATGGGTTTAGTTTCGCCATTGTTGAGAAAGGTTGGCTGAGACATTAGATTTTAGTTCTATTCGTGTATTGGTTGGATTTGTGTTTGTGGTGGAGACCTTTGCTTGTGTCCTTCATGTCGGGCAGAGACAGATCTGCGACAGAGAGTGCGTGTGTGAATGGCAAGCATCGCTGTTCTCAGCATTCTTCCTTTGGGAATTAGCCCTCATCTTCTTTGTCTCCAGAAGCTCCTTCAATCTATTGTTTTCCTTTTCTCTATCAGCTATACAAGCTCGAAAACCTTCTACATTCTCATGTTCATCCTAAGCATCACAATCGTGTTTCTGGTGAATTGTAGATCTCAGACTTCAAGCCACAGAGTTCATTCATTCAGTTTAAGGTGCATCATGCACCCATTATGAGAGTGCACATGTAATATAACGCCCAAAAAGCATATTGTCATTACCACCACTGTGATTCAAACACCACCTTTATTCCCCAGCCACTAACACCAATACCATCGCTGTTACAAGACTACAACGATTTTATCATTATTATCACTGCTATTATCATTGCCATCATGGCCTCCTACCAATGTGTCCTTCATTGTCGACTTTGCCATCCCCAATTCTCCATACCCTTTAGGCTATGTTTGGGAGTGAGGGTTAGAAGGGAAAGGGAAGGAAGGGAGTGGTTTGGAGTTGAGAAATTCTTGTTTGAGAGTTTTGAAAATAGGAGAGAAGAGAAAGTAGGATTTTCAGATGCCCTCCAAAATTTTCCTATTTCAGTTCCCTCAAATTGGGGGATTTTGATACAAAATTACACATTTATCCTTCAAAGAGACGAGGGAACCACCACTCTAGGTTGCACCCAAATTCATCATCTCCGTCTAAAAAACCATCACCATAACTCAGATCCGGCCACCCAAACACTCCATTACACACCCCCCAAACCTCCATTCTTCACCACTGTCTTTCACCTTGAAAAATCAAACCAAACCCAACTTCTACCGCAAATCTTTCCTCCGCTATCACCACCTCTAACAGCACGAACGGCGGCGTGGAGACGAGGGAGCCAGCGGTGGTTCACGGGTTAACGCAGCGGTGTTGCGATGCAGATCCGAGCGTGGTCAGATCTGGTATGACCCAGGCTTGCCAGATTCGACGACGGCAGGTAGCGGCTGCGTCATAGGTTCGCGATTCCTGGTAGGGGCGGGAGTTGCAGCTCTGGGCCGGCGACGTGGTTAGTGACTGAAGCACGGAGGTGACGACAGCGGGCTAGCTAGGCGCAGCTAGGCTTCGAGCTGCGAGTGGGATCTGGTGCGGGTCGCGGTTCGATGGGTGACTGCTCGCGATTCGGGTCACCTCCGTAAGGCGATGGGTTGTTGGGCTTCGGGTTGCCGGAAATGACGACTGGTCACGGTGGCTAGCTCACGGACGTTGACGGTGGTGGTGATGAAGATGGATTTGGCTGGCTCACAGATATGACGATGTATTTGGAATATTTATTTGTCGCGACCGGGATCGCGGCGGGAAAATAGCAACTCGAATTGATTTTAAAATATGACAATGGAAAAATGGAGTCGCCACCAATTTTATTTGAATTTGGAAAAATTGGAAAACCTTTCTTTGAAAATGGTCTTTAGAACCGATTGGATTCTGAGTCGGTTATGCTTAGGGAAGGGTGGAAACTTAATCCCATCGCACCCCTAACGCACCCGTCCCCAAGACGGTACCTTAGATTAATTGTGTAAATTATTAACAATCCTTGAAAATATTTATTTTACCCTTTTTCGCAAACATTGTAACTAAAAAGCGAAACCACAAAATTGTGAAAATTTAAATTTGGCTTGACAGAAATGAAATTCTGCTCCTACGTATCCCCTGATGCAATGGGGAACTCAAAGTTACGTAGTTCTTTAAAAAATATTTGTGGGTTAGTTGATTTTAATTGAATTAATTTTTGAAATTTGAATTAACAAGCCGTCGCGGTTCAGTTATCCAAATTAAGGATTAAATAGGTGAAGCTCGCGTCACGCTGAGACGTCATCCATTGATTATCGAGTTTGTTACGAAATTTTTATTTAAGATTATCAATTAGCGATTTAACTTAAAAAAAATGTAAATCATCAAGTCATGCCGCAACTCAGATGTTTACAAAATATAAGGGTTAGCAAGCTGTCGTAACTCAGGTAACCCATTTTTATTCCTTTTTTAAAAAACTTTTTAATTATTTCTTTGTTTATCATTTTTAACTTCTTTACCCTTCTCCTTCTTACCAAAATGCATCATTATGGACAAGCAGTCCACGTAATTCAACCTCACACACCCAAAAGACAATCACAATTCAATTTAAAGAGATAAAAGTTGGAGACTTTGACAACAATAACAAGCACGCACCGGGGACGTTTGGGGAGGGGTTTGGACCCTGAGATTCGACGGTCGGTGTGAAAGAATTTAGTTTCTGAAATTTGACGGTCGGATGCGGGGAAAGATCTGGTGAGATCCGACGGTCGAATGCGGAGAGGGAGCTGGAAGTTCGACGGTCGAGAACTGGTTCCTGTGGTCCGACGGTCGAGAGTTGGTCTCTGAGGTTCGACGGTCAGTGGAAAAATGGATTTATTTGGGTTTGGAAGGTTGAAGGTCGATGAGGGGAGTGGAGCTTACGGTTCGACGGTCGAATTGGAGAATGTAGGGGGTTTTGCTTTTGGAGTCCGACGGTCGAATGTGATGGAATTTAGTTGATGGTATGAAGGTTTGGATGGCTTGTTGGTGAGAGGAGTGGAGCTCACGGTTCGACGGTCGAATTGGAGAATGTAGATGGTCTTGCTTTTGGGGTCCGACGGTCGAATGTGATGGAATTTAGTTGATTGAGTTCGACAGTCGGAGAGAGGGAAGGATGTGGCTCTTTGGATTTCGACGGTCGATGTATGTGATGGTGTTTGAAATGTGGTTTGGAGATTTGAGAAGTAGGTGGTCTGGTTTGTGGGATGGTTTCGACGGTCGAGTTAGAGGTGAAGGTGGGCTTTGTGAAGTTGGTCGAGGGTCACAATGGTATGGTTCGACAGTCGAGTTGGAGGTGAAGGTGGGCTTTGTGAAGTTGGTCGAGGGTCACAATGGTATGGTTCGACGGTCGAGTTGGAGGTGAAGGTGGGCTTTGTGAAGTTGGTCGAGGGTCACAATGGTATGGTTCGACGGTCGAGTTGGAATGATGGTTGTTAGTTCGACGGTCGGGTATACAGGGATTGGATGGTTCGACGTTCGGATATGATGGATTTAGGAGTCCGACGGTCGATTGGTTGAAGGGAAGGATCTGACCTCTGGGGTTTCGACGGTCGAAGAGGGTGTCGGTGAGGTGTGGTAACTGGGGTGGTTCGACAGTCGGATATGATGGACTTTGGGATTCGACGGTCGGTTAGGAAGGACCTGAGGTTCGATTGTCGGTTAAAGGGATCTGGGGTTCGTCTGTCGGTTGAGGGATATTGGGTATTTTGTGAAGTGGGTTGAATGAGGGGATGGGTTTGGTTTGAAGGGTTACGGTCCGACGGTCGGTTCTGGTTCCTGGTCCGACGGTTGGTGAGGGTGTCGGAGAGATGGTAACTGGCGTTGGTTTTGATGGAAGTTAATGGTGGTTGTGTAGTGGTGGCTGATTTACGTGGAGATGGAGTTGATGTGGTGGCTATGGATGGTTACAGGAGGGAGTTTGGGAAGCAGGGTGATGATGGGTGTTGTATGGTGGGGGTGGACGTGTGGCTATGGAGGGTGGCTGCAAGATGATGATGAGGGTGATAGGAAGGTGTTAAAGATAGAGATTGGAAATCACAGGGAGGCTTGCTTCACGTAGTTGATGAAAGGTGGAAGGAGAAGTGAGGTTGCAGTGGTTGATGGAGGCTGTTACGGGTGGAGTTCACGTGGAAGATGGATGGGATGGGGTTACGTGGTGGAGCAAAGTGAAAATGAAGTTGGAGATGAGAGGGTGGCAGAAGATGGTTAGGGGTTGGCAGAAGTTTGGAAGGAATGGGTTGTCAGTGAGGGGGTAGTAGCTGGTGTGGTTGATGATGAAAATGATGAGAAGTTGAAGGTGCAAGGTAGTTTTGGAGGCTATGGTGGGAAGAGGATATGGCTCACTGAGTTGACTCAGTGGTGTTGGATGGGAGGGTGGTTGCTGGGTTTATTTGGTTGGAGAAGGATGGTGGCAGAGGAGAGGAGGATTCACGTAAAAATGGTGCAAGGATGAAGGTTGAAGATGGTGATAATGAAAGTTGAGAGTGGCAGAAGATGGTTAGGGGTTGGCAGAAGTTTGGAAGGAATGGGTTGTCAAGCCTCGTCTGGAAGAAAATGATGGCAGAGGCATTTATGGAGGGATCCTTCACGTTTTGGAGGTGAGAGGATGGTAGTGGGTGTGATGATTGCTCACCGTCTGGGAGGTTGGCGTTTTCCTTCAAATTTTCATCTTCTCCCGACAAATCTCCCTAAAATCCTCCTTTTGTATCAAAATTCCCTCCTTTTTTTTTTTGTTGACCCTTTCTTCTCTTTTTTTCTTTTGCGTCAATCACTCTTCCCCTTTTCTTTTCTTTTTTTTATTTTATATTGAGCCCCCACTCCCTTTTCTTTGTTACGTGAAGTGGGGTGTGTGCTGGTGGGAACATGATTAGAAATAAAAAATGCTACATGATTATGATGGATGCAAATAAAAAAAATTTTTGCTAGTGCTTGAAGGAGTGAAATATGCATGGCTAGAAATAAAAAAAAAATGTAGAGTCAGCAAAGAAAATTGCTTCATGCAGCAAATTTTTTTATATTTTATTTTATACTTTTTATTTTATTTTTTTTTTACCTCGGTCAAAATTGGGTGTTCACAGTTGCCCCTCTTTACTTGTTTCTTATTAGATAATAAGAAAATTGTGGTCTTCTTATTATCGTCGTAAGGAACGAGTAAAGACATGAACTCCAATTTTGTCCGGCAAAGCACAAGATGTAAAACAAATGCGAGAAATAACATGCAAAGCGTCAAAACGCTCAAGAATTAAAATTCATGGAGCTGATGCGCTCAAAAGAATTAACAGAAAAAGAAATGACAAAAAGTTAAAGTGCATAGAGCCGATGCGCTCAACAGAAAATAAAATGCAGGGAATGCATGGAGCCGATGCGCTCAGGAATTAAAAGACAGGAGCCGATGCGCTCAAAAATAAAAGACATGAGCCGATGCGCTCGAAAGTAAAAGACAGGAATTAAAAGACAGGAGCCGATGCGCTCAAAAGTAAAAGACAGGAATTAAAAGACAGGGAGCCGATGCGCTCAAAAGTAAAAGACAGGAATTAAAAGACAGGGAGCCGATGCGCTCAAAAGGTAAAAGACAGGAATTAAAAGACAGGAGCCGATGCGCTCGAAATTAAAAGACAGGAATTAAAAGACAGGAGCCGATGCGCTCAAAAGTAAAAGACAGGAATTAAAAGACAGGGAGCCGATGCGCTCAAAAGTAATAGACAAGAATTAAAAGACAGGGAGCCGATGCGCTCAAAAAGTAAATGACAGGAGCCGATGCGCTCAAAAGTAATCGCAGCGAGCCGTCGCTCAAAAAGTAAAAGACAAATTTAATGACAGAGAGCCGATGCGCTCAAAAAGTAAATGACAGGAGTTAAAAGACAGGGAGCCGATGCGCTCAAAAGGTAAAAGACAGGAATTAAAAGACAGGAGCCGATACGCTCAAAAAGTAAATGACAGGAGCCGATGCGCTCAAAAGTAAAAGACAGGAATTAAAAGACAGGAGCCGATGCGCTCAAAAGTAAAAGATAGAAATTGAAATGCATGGAGCCGATGCGCTCAACAGAAAGTAAAAAAGACAAAAGGCAACTGAGTCCCGGAAACTTAAAGGACAATGGGCAACTGAGTCCCGAAATGACAATGGGCAACTGAGTCCCGAAATTTAAAAGACAATGGGCAACTGAGTCCCAGAATTTAAATGACAATGGGCAACTGTGACCCGAAATTTAAATGACAATGGGCAACTGCGGCCCAAAAATTAAATGACAATGGGCAACTGTGGCCCGAAATTTAAATGACAATGGGCAACTGTGGCCCGAAATTTAAATGACAATGGACAACTGCGGCCCGAAAATTTAAAAGACAATGGGCAACTGCGTCCCGGAATTTTAAAAGACAATGGGCAACTGAGTCCCGAAATTTAAAAGACAATGGGCAATTGAGTCCCGAAATTTAAATGACAATGGGCAACTGTGGCCCGAAATTTAAATGACAATGGGCAACTGCGGCCCGAAAATTAAATGACAATGGGCAACTGTGGCCCGAAATTTAAATGACAATGGGCAACTGAGTCCCGAAATTTAAAAGACAATGGGCAACTGAGTCCCGAAATTTAAATGACAATGGGCCACTGAGTCCCGGAATTTAAAAGACAATGGGATAAGCATCTTGATCAAAAAGATTTTTTTTCTTTTTTTTTTCATTTTCTTTTCTTTGTGCTTTCTTTTTTTTTTCTCTCCTTTTCTCTTTTTTTTTTTCTTTTTTTTTTCTTTTTTTTTCTTTCTTTTTTTTTTTTCTTTTTTCTTTCTTTTTATTTGAAAAAAATCTGAACCAAGGACGACTTTGGAAAGCTTTGACCAATCAAACCTTGTTCACATGCTTTTCTTCCTTAGACCCTTCGGTTCTTTCCTTCTTCTTCTCCTTTCCTTCTTTTTCTCTGTTTTTCACTTTCAACTCTCCTTTCAAGAAATGGGATGAACCATTGCTTGACTGATTCCTTGAGAGAAAATTTTGCCCCAGTGTTTAACCTTGTCTCTCATTTAGTTGATTCCCTGCAATTGCTTGATAACTCAGTCCTTGTCTGCGTTGCTACTTCCTTCAACACAGCTTCTCCTTAATCCTTCAAAAATTTTGCCCCAGTATGGCCAACTAAATGCAAACAAAACTGCCCCTGTGTAGCTGATCACCCGCAATTCAAAATTGCCCCAGTTTGGGTGCACCCTTCAAGGTGTTTCAGGCCAACTTCCTCTGAGATTTTGCCTATCTATTTGCCCTAACTTTTGTTTAGACCGACCTTTCAAGTTTTCAGACTAAAGGCTCATTTCCTTTTTTTTTTTTGTTTTTTTTTTGTTTTTGCTCGGGTACCTCCTCTTCCATCAATTGGGATTTCCAAGATCTCTTCGATCTGAATTGGTCAATAAGCAATTACCATTAGATGGTCAAATCATGGTGTTGTACTCATGGTCACTTTACCTGAAGCATTATGTCACAGACACTCATGAATTCAAAAAGTACAACAGGAAAGAAACGAACAACTTCCAGATTGTTCTTAGAAGTTTGACTACAGAAAGGATATTATTTACAACGGTTAAAGACACAAGAAATAAAATAGCAAGAAAATCAAAAAAAAAAATTTTTTTCGCTTGAGTTAAGATTCGACAACTGGACATCATTAATTATCAAACACCCCCCACACTTACTCTTTTGCACGTCCTCAGGCAAAACAGAAAAAAAAAACTGACTCAAAAGTTAAACATTCTAAAAGACTCAATTTCTAATAATATTTAAGAATGAAGATCAATTAAATTCAAGTAATTAAAACATTCATGAGGTAACACGTCTTCACATCTCAAATCAATAAGCAAGGATACTTCAATCGAAAAACATGAGTAAAGAATGATAGATCCTCACAGAATTTACTCTCAATCTCTCAAGTGTTTAAAAGGTAGGTATTTCACTCAATTCAACCCATGAAAATTGCACTACCATAAGCTTGCTTATCTTCTACTTCTCCACTACTCAAAACACATGCACACACAAATCATGAGAACTTTATTCAAGGTTGTAGTGAGGTCAAGGTAAAGGTAGAAGTAATATGGATATGTCAAGTTAAATACCAAAGAGAATAGAAGAGCATTATGATACGCTAGAGTGGAGAAGATGTTTGAGAACATTCAGTCTAACTTTCCCAAGATTTTCTTAGTTTTTTTCTCATACAGGACAATGACCAATATCTAACTAATGTTTTGTTAAAGATCAATTGGTAGATTGAATTCCTTTAGGCTTGAACATTCTCCTTCTATTCCTGTTATTTCCAATCATCCACCCTCATTCTAGGTATGAATATATCACATGGTGCATTCTTTTGATTGTAGCAATAATCAGCTCTCTCTCTCTTTTTTTTTTTTATAGAAACATATTTTCTTTTTCTTTTTATTTCTTTTTTCTTTTTTTTTTATATAACCAATCTGCACATGCACCCCCACACTTGTTCAAGAACTCATCAAATAACAAAGTCAATGCTCTCTTATGCACGTAATGAGTTAGAAACAAAGAATGGTCAAATAAGCTCAAAGGGGTTAAGTAAAGGAAAATATACAAGGTTGGCAAGAATCAAAAAAATTTCAAGAAGTCAAAAGAGTGCTTGATATCATATTGAAAACAAGGTTGGCCATTTGGTTAAACTGGCTAAGAAAGAGAGCCTCAATCATGTTCATGCATGCAAGTGAAACGTAGCCTCAAAAAGAATCAAAGCAAGTTCTAGAGTGATCATTATCATGAGTGAAAATCACACAAGAAGGAAGAGAATGACATAAATGTTGAATCCATCCATTAGGCTCAAGATCTCACAAGATATAGTTCTATCATTCTCAGTCCACTAATTCAACATCCATAACCAAACATATGATTTTTAAGAAAGAAGACAATTTACTCAATCATGCAAATTTTCCTGAATTTCAATTGCTACTTCCACACAAACTAGTTATCTACCCCAACTAAAATGCGTCTCAAGAGTAAAATTTACTCCCTACTCTGCCATCCCTATTTACTTTTGTTGTTAATTGATGACAAACACAACAAACATATTAACAAACACACTTTTTGAATTTTTTGGTTTTTTTTGTTTTTTGTTTTTTTGTTTTTTTTTTGTTTTTTGTTTTTATATTTAGGCACACAACGATCCTTCCCCCCAACCAGATCATAACATTGTCCTCAATGTGAAAGAGAGATATAGAAAAGAGCAAAATAACCTGATAAGAAGTGAATCAACGCCCAGCAGAAAAGAAGCACACAGTCAGTGCTGCATCTGACCCTGATAAGAAGTGAATCAACATCAAGCAGAAATGAAGCACATAGTCAGTGCGGCATCTGACCCTGATAAGAAGTGAATCTACGCCAAGCAGAAAAGAAGCACACTGTCAGTGCCACATCAGACCCTAAAAAGAAATCAGATAATAAAACTTAAGTATTTCCACAATTTAATACTAATTAATTACTACCCTAACTACTCCTTACTCTGCCACCAATTAAGATGCGTCTCAAGAGAAAAATTACTCCTTACTCTGTCATCCCTATTTTCTTTTGTTGTTAATTGATGACAAACACAACAAACATATTAACAAACACACTTTTTGAATTTTTTTGGTTTTTTATTTTTTTGTTTTTTGTTTTTTGTTTTTTTTGTTTTTTTTTTTACACAACCATCCTTCCCCCCAACCAGATCATAACATTGTCCTTAATGTTAAAATATAGATGAGTAAAGGATAGAATTACCTGTTGGAGAAAGCGGACACAAATTTAAACAGAAACAAAGTACAATAAAATCAAACCGATTAAAGAGAAAGTGTCAGATCTGGCTTGCTTTTCTTGTTACTTCTTTCGCTGCTGCTCTATTGACCAATCTATCTGAGCCAATACCTTATCGTACATACTCAAAAGCTTCCAATTTATCAATGAGCTCATCAATAGTGGAGGCAGAGAGATAAGAAGTTGTCTTCTTAGAAGGAGTGATAAATTTATGTTCCACGCCTTTGTCAAGAAAAAATAACAAAAGGTCAAAGAAATTATTAACATTCAACAAACCAATGGGTTTATGGTGGATGTTCAGTTCAGCCCAAGAGACAATTTGAAAAATTTCTTCCAAAGTACCAAAACCACCTTTATGTACAGGTTTCATGGCAGATCTTTATACTGCACGTCATGAGTGCAGTAATACCAAGACGGCTCAGCCAATCTGGGCATTCTTCTCCCTCCCGCTTGTGGGATATTTTGGATTGAGCTACGACGCCACTAATTAAAGTGCGTAAATCTGACAGCTACCACCAACGACCACAGCCAAGTGAGAGGTCGTTGAAGAGCCCATGGCATTAAATCACAGGATTCACTCAGAGGCATTGTCACGCGAGAATGCAAACACGGGACGCTTCTTTCGTCCATCGCCAGCGAGCTTTTGGTTAAAACCTGGAATGCTTGCGCGGCTCTCTGCAGAGCATGGCACACGAACCTTATTTACCGATCGGCGTGCGAAGGTCCACCCGAGTCAATGACGGTCCGCCACTCCACCGGCGGGGCTCCTAATCTAATTAAAGACCAAGTACAACCGAAGTTTCGCCCTTTTTTCATTTTTTTCATTTGTTTTGTTTTTTTTTCATTTTTTTCTTTTGAAAGATAATATATACATGTTGTTGTGATTGTGGCTCACATCTTCCTCTGGTTTCACGTCCAGAAACGGCTTAAACGCCTTCTATGAGTCAAGGATAAGCTTCCCATCCAATTTTCTTATAAATTGGCAAACAAGGTCTTTTTGAGTCGATTCCGGGATCGTAACGCTCTTGCTCGTCCTTGAAGAGATTCCACAAACTAAGAAGTTCACGCCGCACAACTCCACAAGAATGCGTCTCAAGAGTCAATAAGATATTATCTAATGACTCCTTACTCACCCATTCTTAATGAAGAATATTTTATCTTCTCTATTTACGTAAACCATCCCCAAAGAGTGACATCGCGTGTTGCAATTCCATCGTGCACACTTGTAATAAACTTTCATTCTTTTTGCTCTTCTCCTTTTTGAAAATGAACTTTTACCGAGACCAGGCATGTATGGGACAAATGAATCGAAGATTCACCACTAAACGAACCTTTGCTTCGATTATCCAACAGTATATCTTCTCGGATGCCCTTATATATTAACAATCTCGGTCTTTCACACCTAGCTTCATAGACTTTTGTTAGAGCATTTAGAGGAGAGAAGGAAAATATTTTCTTAGATTTGAGAGAATGACATCCATTTTGAAAGGAGAAGAAATCGCTTATTATGGGGAAACGAAAAACAAACCGACTTGAGAGTCACGGAGTACCGTTATCCGCCATTTAACCTAAGAACACGAGAGAACTCAACAACTTGATGTTCCAGAAATGGTTGAGTCTTGGTCCATTAACTTTAAGCGCATTACCATTCCTAGGATTCTCAATGTCTATGGCCCCACAAGATACACGTGTTTGACAACAAAAGAAACGCGCCTTCTAGATCTCAATTTTCTAAGGAGTAGGTGCGGATGAGAATCTTAAAGCAAAACTTTATTGACCAATTTCTGTAACTTTTGCAAAAGGTGTAACAGACCTTGAATAAAGAAGGCCAATAAAATCCATACTGCAAGATTTTCGCAGTTGTTGTCGCTGAAAAAAATGACCTCCACATGCTTCCGATAAAGTTTAATGGCACTACCTACCTCATAGTCGGGTACACAGCTGTCTCTTTTTTTCTTCTTTTTTTTTTTATTCATAATGCGGATGGAGAAGGTTCATCACCTCCATTTCTGCATTCTCTGGAAGTTCTTGAAACTGTTTGAGGCGGTGTCTTCTTTCCTTAGTCGCGCAATAGTTGTCGAACACGGTAACATCATACAAGGAATGTCATGCATAAGATGAGATGAATGAAATGAAAACATTTTCTTTTCAAATGCATGGAATGAAATGCATGATTTATTTTTTTTATATATATTTTTTAGAATGCTAAAGATGCCATGCATGAAATTTTTTTTTTTTTATGAAAATACCTGATTTATTATTATTTTTAAATGCTAAGGATGGCATGAAAATGCATGATTTTTTTTATTTTTTTTATTTTTTATTTTTTAAGAATGCTTGGAGTGTCATGAAAGTGCATTTTTTTTTAATGCTAGGAATGCATGATTTTCTTTATGCAATGTCATGAAAATGCAAGTTTTTTTTTTTTTAAGGTTATAAAAATGCAAGATGATTTTTTTTTTTTTTAAGAATGTAAGAAAATGTATTTTTTAAGTTTTTTTTTTCAAGAATGGATGGCATGAGGAAAGAAGAAATACGCTCCCTTTGTGTCTTAATGAGGTTGCCTTAAACTTGGGAATTCCATCCTAAGGATCTAAGAGTCTTTCTGGTTCGTGATAACTTCCATAGGGTGGCTCTTCTATTTTAAAGGTCTCTAGAGCCAAGTCCTATTTCAGAATGTTGACCACGAAATAAGGTAAACCAACTAGGTGTGGGACATTCATGAAAAAGGCGCACTCTAGATGAGGTTTTCGCGATAACCAAACAGGAAGTACATCCAAAATGGCTACCACTACGCAACCTCTACTTATCTTAGGCTTCACTCAGACCCGGGTATAGGGCCCCACTCGAATGTGTGTGCTTTATGTGTAGGTGCAGTGGGTCTGGGAGCGTACAAAACCTACAAAAATTTAAACAAATTACCCCAACCCGCAAAAACATATATACAATAACCAGTGAAAGAATCATCTATCCTAAGGTTTCAACAATTATACACAATTAAGTACAAATTATATACAAGTATATCGGTCAAAACAAACACAGGGGATAACGCTATCAAATATTTACATAGAACAAAATAAATAAAATCCATTTACAAACAAAAAGAAAACAAAAACAATGATAAAAAGGGTAAAATAAATAAATAAAAATTATTAACAATTTGCACAATTAATAATGACAGGCTTGACTCTCCAAAGATCCCCAGTGGAGTCGCCATCTGTCGCGACCGGAATCGTGGCGGGGAAATAGCAACTCGAATTGATTTTAAAATATGACAATGGAAAAATGGAGTCGCCACCAATTTTATTTGAATTTGGAAAAATTGGAAAACCTTTCTTTGAAAATGGTCTTTAGAACCAGATTGGATTCGGGAGTCGGTTATGCTTAGGGAATGGTGGAAACTTAATCCCACTGCACCCCTAACGCACCCGTCTTAAGACGGTACCTTAGATTAATTGTGTAAATTATTAACAATCCTTGAAAATATTTATTTTACCCTTTTTTCGCAAACATTGTAACTAAAAAGTGAAACCACAAAATTGTGAAAATTTAAATTTGGCTTGACAGAAATGAAATTCTGCTCCTACGTATCCCCTGGTGCAATGGGGAACTCAAAGTTACGTAGTTCTTTAAAAAATATTTGTGGGTTGGTGATGCGTGTGGATGTAGTGATTAAAAATCAGTTGTTAGGCTCACCAGAAAATAAAAAAAAACCTTACAACTAGTTGTAGTTAGTAAGGGTCGATCCACAGAGAACCAAGTCAATTAACACTATCAAGTAATTCCCAATTTAAACTCTAATTAACAATAAACAAGAAAAAGGGGGTTTTGGAGTTTTGATGAATAATGAACAGCTTTCAAAGACAATAACAATAAATAAACTGAAAACAACAATATAAGAAAATTGGTTAAGAGATTGAATCCACCACTAGATTTATATGATGATGTAAATCCACATATTATTTTATTCCAACATGCTCAATTATGTTTTTATGCAATTGTGAGAGTAAACCTCTGTTTTCCTTACGTGTTGGCCAATTTAGCAACCGCTCAAATCAACTTCTAATCACTGATTAATCATAAAGCAACCGCTCTTACAATTATCCAACAATTGCATTAAGATTTAGAAAACCAATTACACTAAGATCTAATCACACACCGGGATTAAATTACTTAGAACATATATTTCTCTAGATCCATTACCACAACCGTGCATAATAAACCTAAATCTACCACTTTTATAACTGGCAAATAGCACAAAGATAATTATACCCACATGAACATCATACATCCCATTAGATCTATTACCACAACCGTGCATAATAAACCCAACTTTATCTCATAGAAAGTGGAAACAAGTATAAAAACCTTCATACCAACAATAGATTCAGAAATATATGAATAAAAACATAACTGTGTTGAAATAATCAAATATGCAAGGTTTACAACATCAATACTAGCAGTTTCATCACCCTCTTAACCAAAGGAGGTTTAGTTACACATAGCTAAAAGGAAATCACAAGAAAAACTGAGAAGAAACAAGAAGAAACAAGAAGAAACTATGAGAGAAATGAAGGAGAGTTCAAGTTGTGTCTTCCATGATAACCGATGGTGCCTTTTATAGAAGTCTGGGGTAGCAAAATGACAAAGGGAGTGGGTTGGTGAATGGGGTAGTTGAGAGGGTTGGTGAGTGAAGTAGGTGAAAGGGTTGGTGAATGGGGTAGTTGAATGGGTTGGTGAGTGAAGTAGGTGAATGGGTTGGTGAGTGAAGTAGGTGAATGGGTTGGTGAGTGCGAAAATTCCTTGGTCTGACTTGGAAGCCAAAAACGACCGATAATGCTTCGGATTCATGAAAAGTATTCTTCATGAAAGTTTTAGGTCTTTGTCTTGGCTATAACATGCATATCTGGATAGTCCAATTTGGCTTCCTACAGCCCAAGATATGACCCAAATACCGCGGTTGCTCAAACCCAACTTCAGCACCTCTGTTTCGACTTGCAAGCTCAAACTGACCCATTAGACTTCATTATTTCAAAATGTGTTCTTCATGAAAGTTGTTTATTTGGGTCTTGACTATCAGCTATCCAAATTTCAGCCCATCTCCATTATTAAAACTTGATATATGATTTTATGAGTGCACACCGTTCGGATTCTAGTGACAGAACTCGTATTCTGACTTTCATGTACACTTAGGTCCCTTAGACATCTGTTTAAGACTTCGAGCTCTTCATCAAAGTTGTAGAGCTCTCTCTTAGCTTTCCTACAAGATAAAATTCATAATTGTCAGATATCGGAACTCAAGTTATGGCCAAAATACGAAAAACAAAGTGTAAAATCTCAATAATGCTGAAAATATTCAATTAGGACCAATTTGAGCTTAGACTCACAAAATCATACCAAACTCGATCAATTAAGAATATGGAGAGTGTGAATGACTAATCATAAGGGTTTCTTAATAAATAAAATATGTGATTATCAGTTGGTTGATTTTAATTGAATTAATTTTTGAAATTTGAATTAACAAGCCGTCGCGGCTCAGTTATCCAAATTAAGGATTAAATAGGTGAAGCTCGCGTCACGCTAGAGACGTCACCCATTGATTATCGAGTTTGTTACGAAATTTTTATTTAAGATTATCAATTAGCGATTTAACTTAAAAAAATGTAAATCATCAAGCTGTCGCAACTCAGATGTTTACAAAATATAAGGGTTAGCAAGCTGTCGCAACTCAGGTAACCCATTTTTATTCCTTTTTTTAAAAAAACTTTTTAATTATTTCTTTGTTTATCATTTTTAACTTCTTTACCCTTCTCCCTTCTTACCAAAATGCATCATTATGGACAGCAGTCCACGTGATTCAACCTCACACACCCAAAAGACAATCACAATTCAATTTAAAGAGATAAAAGTTGGAGACTTTGACAACAATAACAGCACGCACCAGGGGACGTTTGGGGAGGGGTTTGGACCCTGAGATTCGACGGTCGGTGTGGAAGAATTTAGTTTCTGAAATTTGACGGTCGGATGCGGGGAAAGATCTGGTGAGATCCGACGGTCGAATGCGGAGAGGGAGCTGGAAGTTCGACGGTCGAGAACTAGTTCCTGTGGTCCGACGGTCGAGAGCTGGTCTCTGAGGTTCGACGGTCGGTAGAAAAATGGATTTATTTGGGTTTGGAAGGTTGAAGGTCGATGAGGGGAGTGGAGCTTACGGTTCGACGGTCGAATTGGAGAATGTAGGGGTTTTGCTTTTGGAGTCCGACGGTCGAATGTGATGGAATTTAGTTGATGGTATGAAGGTTTGGATGGCTTGTTGGTGAGAGGAGTGGAGCTCACGGTTCGACGGTCGAATTGGAGAATGTAGATGGTCTTGCTTTTGGGGTCCGACGGTCGAATGTGATGGAATTTAGTTGATTGAGTTCGACAGTCGGAGAGGGGAAGGATGTGGCTCTTTGGATTTCGACGGTCGATGTATGTGATGGTGTTTGAAATGTGGTTTGGAGATTTGAGAAGTAGGTGGTCTGGTTTGTGGGATGGTTTCGACGGTCGAGTTAGAGGTGAAGGTGGGCTTTGTGAAGTTGGTCGAGGGTCACAATGGTATGGTTCGACGGTCGAGTTGGAGGTGAAGGTGGGCTTTGTGAAGTTGGTCGAGGGTCACAATGGTATGGTTCGACGGTCGAGTTGGAATGATGGTTGTTAGTTCGACGGTCGGGTATAGAGGGATTGGATGGTTCGACGGTCGGATATGATGGATTTAGGAGTCCGACGGTCGGTTGGTTGAAGGGAAGGATCTGACCTCTGGGGTTTCGACGGTCGAAGAGGGTGTCGGTGAGGTGTGGTAACTGGGGTGGTTCGACAGTCGGATATGATGGACTTTGGGATTCGACGGTCGGTTAGGAAGGACCTGAGGTTCGATTGTCGGTTAAAGGGATCTGGGGTTCGTCTGTCGGTTGAGGGATATTGGGTATTTTGTGAAGTGGGTTGAATGAGGGGATGGGTTTGGTTTGAAGGGTTACGGTCCGACGGTCGGTTCTGGTTCCTGGTCCGACGGTTGGTGAGGGTGTCGGAGAGATGGTAACTGGCGTTGGTTTTGATGGAAGTTAATGGTGGTTGTGTAGTGGTGGGCGATTTACGTGGAGATGGAGTTGATGTGGTGGCTATGGATGGTTACGGGAGGGAGTTTGGGAAGCGGGGTGATGATGGGTGTTGTATGGTGGGGGTGGACGTGTGGCTATGGAGGGTGGCTGCAAGATGATGATGAGGGTGATGGGAAGGTGTTAAAGATAGAGATTGGAAATCACGGGGAGGCTTACTTCACGTAGTTGATGAAAGGTGGAAGGAGAAGTGAGGTTGCGTGGTTGATGGAGGTCACATTACGGGTGGAGTTCACGTGGAAGATGGATGGGATGGGGTTACGTGGTGGAGCAAAGTGAAAATGAAGTTGGAGATGAGAGGGTGGCGAGAAGATGGTTAGGGGTTGGCAGAAGTTTGGAAGGAATGGGTTGTCAGTGAGGGGGTAGTAGCTGGTGTGGTTGATGATGAAAATGATGAGAAGTTGAAGGTGCAAGGTAGTTTTGGAGGCTATGGTGGGAAGAGGATATGGCTCACTGAGTTGACTCAATGGTGTTGGATGGGAGGGTGGTTCTTGGGTTTATTTGGTTGGAGAAGGATGGTGGCAGAGGAGAGGAGGATTCACGTAAAAATGGTGCAAGGATGAAGGTTGAAGATGGTGATAATGAAAGTTGAGAGTGGCAGAAGATGGTTAGGGGTTGGCAGAAGTTTGGAAGGAATGGGTTGTCAAGCCTCGTCTGGAAGAAAATGATGGCAGAGGCATTTATGGAGGGATCCTTCACGTTTTGGAGGTGAGAGGATGGTACTGGGTGTAATGATTGCTCACCGTCTGGGAGGTTGGCGTTTTCCTTCAAATTTTCATCTTCTCCCGACAAATCTCCCTAAAATCCTCCTTTTGTATCAAAATTCCCTCCTTTTTTATTTTTTTTTTGTTGACCCTTTCTTCTCTTTTTTTCTTTTGCGTCAATCACTCCTCCCCTTTTCTTTTCTTTTTTTTTATTTTATATTGAGCCCCCACTCCCTTTTCTTTGTTACGTGAAGTGGGGTGTGTGCTGGTGGGAACATGATTAGAAATAAAAAATGCTACATGATTATGATGGATGCAAATAAAAAAATTTTGTGCTAGTGCTTGAAGGAGTGAAATATGCATGGCTAGAAATAAAAAAAAAAACGTAGAGTCAGCAAAGAAAATTGCTTCATGCAGCAAATTTTTTTATATTTTATTTTATACTTTTTTTTATTTTTTTTTACCCCGGTCAAAATTGGGTGTTCACATTATTATATAGATTTTTTGTTTAATTTTTCACATTAATATTTTTTATAAAACATTAATTATGTTGTTTTTTTAATAAAGGGTAACATGGTAAAAATATATACTAAACCCTCCATTTTCTTCTACTCATATATTTCACACTCTCAAACAAGGAAAAGATAAACCTCTCATTTTCTTTTCCTTCTTTCCCCTTTAAACCCTTCCCTTTCTTTTCCCTCCAAACTCCCAAACACAACCTTAGAGAAGTGACGAGTGTAGAGTCATTTAATTGCATGTGTGTTAATTTAGAAAATCTTTGATATGGCACTACACATATCCATAAGTAAATCTAATAGTGCATAAAAAGTTATATATCTATTTGAGTAATGTTAGTATAAATTTGAATTTACATTAAATCTTATATGTGGTTGCATATCTATCATTCAAAATATAAGTTAAAATTATAAAAATAGATATACTGTTACATATAAGATTTACCGTGAATTCGAATTTATATTAACATCACTTTATTTTTTTTCACTTACCTCTTTTTTTTTCACAAGTTTTTCTTTCTCATCCTATTTTCTCTCATGCTCTTTTATAATGCAATATATGATTAATGGCTACTTCACATAAACAAGATCAAGGAGATCAAAATTATAATTATTCTCACTCTCTCTATCATAAACTTCCACTTATGACGAAATAGTACCAAAAGTTAAGATACCAAAAAGTTTACAAACCAACAATGGCTTTAGTTTATTAACTTTCTTTTAAATTCTAAATTTAAAATATTTTTTAATTAATTATGCATATCTCTTTTATAATTTTGACAATTTTAAATATTTTTTCTTTTAGTTTTTATGTGCTCGTTTAGTATAAAGAATAAAATAAAACTTGATAGTATTAGACTTGATAGTATAAGATCTGATAGTATAAAATCTAATACATAATGATTGGAGATTTTAAATCTATATCGTATCCAATTCATAAGAAAATAACTAAACCACAAGAAACTAGTTATTTAGGTTCAATTAACCGGTTAATCATTATAGGTTTTGTTTACAAACACACAATCTCCAAGCCTGCTCATCCTCACAATAGATCCCTCAGAGAGGTCATCAACAAAGAACTTGCAAACGGATTTCCAGTCAGATCTGTATCTAGAAACTTGCAATTACTCTTTGGAGCTTCTACTCCAATGGATTGCTTTGCTATTTGTCGTTTGGAACGTCGATGGATTGGGAGATGATTCTTTCAAACAAGAAGTTGAAAATGAAGCTCAGAGCTAAGTTGCCCCAAAACCAAAACAACTCCAACTCCAACGTTGATAACTCTCTCAAGGAGATATAAATTCCTTCTTCAGAATTTAGAGAAAAAGAATCTGGAAAAGTGAAAAGCGAGGAGAAGGAGAAGAGTGAGTGGGTTAAAATAACAAGTAGGTTAAAATAAGGGGTTAAGAAGTAAATATTCAAAAATGGTAAAAAAAAATAACAGAAACGGTTTATCTTCTTTAATCACAGTCATAGATTTAAATCTCCTCAAAATCAATGGTTCCCAATAAACTTGTAGCATTTAAGCTCAAAAAGTTTTAAGGAGCATTGTAAATGGTTCCTAACTTGTAATGACTTACTTATGAAGTGCAAGGGATAAACCTGAGCTACAATTTGATGGAAACCGTTAAATACTTGAATCCTTGAAAGTGTCCATGAATAGCAATAGAAGATTTGTAAGATGAATATCTTATAAATGCAAGCTAACAATCGAGAGACTTTGAAGTCATGCTTGTAATTACTCTTTTATTCATATAGAAAAGAAAATATTTTCTTGAATGATCTGTACTATGAATTTTCTTAGAAATAGAAAGGTTAAGAATTAATATTAGTTCGTTCATGGTCTCCAATTAGGAATTGAACGGTTTGGTATTTTACTGTTGCTCATGGATTTTTCTCATATTCTGAAGAAAAATATGATTCTGCAACAATATTTTTCTCATTATGATCTCCCTATTTTGTTTGTTATGCAAGTGGATATTGATTAAAAGACCGAGGAATTGGACAAGGATCAAAGAAAATGATAAGTTAAAGACAAGGATATGGATAAGAGCTAGGTTTTGAGAACTGAGATACCATTGGCTTCATCAAGTGCAATGGATACCAAATGCATCATGTTGTTAATTATCGCGTTTATTGTGGTATATTGTCGACCGAGGATAGCTGCCAGTCTAGAGTTGTTTAGCACTTCATATCTCTTTCAAGATAGACATGGTTAGTAAATTAAGTTGGCCTGCTTGGATTGGTAGCAAATTTAATTTTCCATGTTCCTAACAAAGGCATGCATGGATCGAGGGTGGAGGAATCGTTTCATTCTTGTTATACACATGCACCTACTCGAGCTTTCTAGGCTATATTCTTCCAAAGTTGCAACGGAACAACGACAAGTGAACTGGACAATAACTAGAAAATTTCAAGTTGGAATGCTATGCAAAAGAACTTTAGAAAAAGGGCAGATTATGTAAATTAAGAATTATGTATACATAAAAAATAAAAAAAATTGGTTTTGGGGTGCCACCTTCCACCCCACTTCCCACTTAGTTCCGCCCATGCACACAGATGCTCTAAGCAAGTTCGGTTTGTAGTTGCCTGTAGGTTAAAGGTTAATTGATGTTACTAATTATACCTAAAAACTAGTGTTACTTTTCATGCATGCTCATATGACTTTTGTGGGTTAAAAGATTCAAAGTGAAGGTACTTGAGACGCTATACCAAAATAAATAAAAAAGGTACTTGAGACGCTGAAAACATGATTGCACATTTTAGATAAGGAAAAGAAGAAAAAGGCTTCCGCATTATCCAGCTGTTGAATCAAAGTTTGAAAGGTACTGCACGATTCAAGTTTATAAATGATCATGACAATTTTATACCATTGCCCCCTAAAATTTCAGCAGAGCCATGTTGAAGTTCTACATGGTGTCATAAATTGATCTAGTGCTATATATGACTACAGTTCAAGAGAGATACAAATAATAGAAAACATGTCATGAACAAAGAAAATAGACAAAATCACTTATGACAGTTCAATATAATTGAGCTACGAATCGATGGGTTAGCAACTTAGCAGATGAAAGAGACTGAAATGGCATTACCTTAAGAATACAAGGATCACATTTTTTTCGGAGTCTATCATGGACAAGCACCTCACATGCTGAAGTTATATGCCATGGACCCCCTACTTGGGATACGTCTTATTATACTCTAATCAAATCACTAAACGGCCAAAATGCTGCCACATCACTTGTCTGCAGGAAGCAGTTTCAAATCAGAAGGTTCAACTTCACAATACACAAATATTCTTCGTGGGATTTGTTTGAAAATTGCCCTTGTATTTTATGCCCCCAAAGAAACGAAGAAATTCTTTTAATTAGGTGGTCAGCTTCAGAATTTGAGGGATTCATGTGCACCACGTTAGCTGATGTCAAAGAGCTCCATCACTTTCTGATATGGCTGAGGTTTGATTGTCCCCTCTTTAAGGCAGAAGAAAAATAGAAGGATTAAAAAGAGAAGAAAATAAATAAATAAATAGACTATTGATAAAGACACCTTTGGAAAAGGAGCGGCAATGACCTTATGCTGATGGTTATTTGGCCAAGGGAATAAAGCAGACCGCCCCATTGTCCTCTCGAGGATAATAAAAAGAACCAAACAAAGCCTTAACTTTGTACACTTTAATTAAATTTTCATTAATTATAACAATTTTTTTTTTAACTTTATACAATAGCATACTCAAAATGGCAAAAGGCGCAAAAGAAGAAGGAATAATAATCTTTGGACCTATATTATAATTTTAAAATTGCTCCTCTTTTAGTATAAAAAGTATATGTACCTCTTTTAAAAATGTACCCAAAAAAAAATAATCTTAAGACATATTATAATTTTATATACAAATAGGAACAAGTCATGGATTCCACCTTCCAAAATAGACAGCTTTTCTTAACAACCAATAAGGTGATGCATGAAGCAGAGAAGGCTGGCCTCAATACTTTCTCCTCAAAGCAGAAACTATTTTTTCTTCTTTAGATGAATGAAATTGAAAATTAAGAGGGTTTTACTTTTCGTTATATTATATTAAGGTGTATGGCTAAACTCTTTAGAAATAAAAGTTGGTAATATATCTACCATTTAATTCTCATTTTAAAAATATATAAAAAATAATTATCAATTCACTTGTCATTTTAAGAAATATATAGTCATACAGTTCTCTCACAATAAGAGAAAGATAGACATAAAAATTTAAATAGTAGAGTCATTTTAAAATTTATGAGATTTTGTGTTAGAATTTTTATGCCTTTTTTTATATTACATTTTCATGTAAAATTTAAGATGAGATGATCCATTTTCTAATCGTATATTCAAGATGTAAGATATAAAAAAAGGTGAAATTAACTTTATGTAATCAGCAACATACAAAATATATTTCGTATTTCATATTTAAAGCAATTAAATTGAAACTAGAATTTATTCTTCTGCAACATCTTGCATTGAAAGAATGAGGTGGCTTTTGTCCCTTATCTACCTAAAATAAGCTCAATTTCACGTCACCGCCACATGCTTGTTGCTACAATGTGACTAATGGTAGGGTAAGTGGATGAAAGGGTAGCCACTTGATGAAGATGTTGGGTAATCTTCCATTCTTCCGATTAAATTCCATTTTTTCCTGAGCCGTATTGCTGATTTTGTTACCCAATAGTTTGGAAAGTGTGTTGGTCCTATTTTCAGCAAAATAGGGTACCTTTAATAGAGTTCAAACTTCTTGAGATTCTGGAAGTGCCTTTGTTTAGGTGGTGGGTTTCTTTTTAGCCACTTGAAGGAAGTAAAATCCCAACTGTACTTAATGTATACACATGAATTCCACAGGATTTTAATATTCTTCACACAGAAAGGGTTGAAATCAACAAATACACAAACATCCAGTAGACCAAGCTTTGGTATTCCTTTGGTGCTACCTGTTTCACAGTAAATTTTGATTTAAAGAGAAGGAACAAAAAGGGATCACAGAAGATAATTAGATTGACATTGATCAAAATGTACAAACTACCTATGCAAAAATAACAAGATAGAATACTTAAAATTATTTTAACGAAATGCATAATTAATAAGTACAAATGGGTCAATCTGTAAATTACATACATACCCCTCTTAAAATTGATATACACTTCTCCAAATTGTCTGCTTTACATGTTCTCTTTCTATCATAATATAAGTTCTGCAATAAGCTAAATAACTCTTGTGGTGGAAAAGAACATATATATAATATCTATGGTTTTACCTTTGTCCTAGTGGCAGAGGAGGCAAGAGAAATTGAAGTCGACGAAGTTGATGTTGATGTGGTTGCAAGAGCAGACAACCCTACATTGTAAGTCATAGATTCATCAGGTTGAAAGAGGCCGTAGTTCCTTTCTGAGGTTGGTCCAGGCTTCAAATCTTCATTGAACAATGCAAACAAGTACACTTCCAACCTCATTCTAGGACTCAAAGGTGTCCCTTCATTTGCCATTTGCCTTCTCAACAAATTCCTGTTATATGTTGCAGCATTCTGTGGCGTGGCACCAGCCTCGTCAGGGTCTCCTTTTGATGGCCAACCAGTCTCCGAGACCCTAACCTCTATCCCTCTAAAACCCATTTTAGCAATGGCAAATGTAACTGCATCTACCATAGCATAAAGCATATTATCATAGTGTAGCTTGGTATAAGGGTCAACCATTCCTACATTAGGATTAAATAACACATAGTCCAAAGAAATCCCATTTGGATCATCCTTGTAAGGAAAATAAGGGTAGGCATTGATCCAAAAGGGTGCCTTAGTGCTTGACAAGAAGTTCAACAACTGGTACATGATCCCAGATATCTCACTTTTGAAACTGCCAGCTGAAGGAGGGTAAGATTCCTCAAGCACTGCTAAGGAACTTGGTGTTGAAACTTGGATGTTTGAGTAGCCTGATTGAGCTAGTGCATTATGAATGTTAACCACTGCTGGCACAAGATGTTGAATAAGAGTGGTGTCATCATCAGTGAAGACCTCATTCCCAACTTGAATCCCTGTGATCTTTGTCTCAGGTAGGTATGGTATGATGTGGCTGCTTACCCACTGAAGTGCTTGTTGGGGATCATCTAACTGGCTTAGTATCTCGTTTTCCACAGTCACGATGATTTCAATGTTTGAATTAGCAAAAGCACTCAGAATCTGCGGGTTGGTGTCATAAATTCTTGTTTTTGTGAGCTTAAGGGAGCTCAACAGTTCAAGGACTTTGTCTGGTAGCGGCAAATTGTTAGCTATTTGGCCATAGTTGATTCCAAAAGATTCAACACGTCGAAAAATTTCAATATCTGTGATTGCACAATCAATGAAATACGTTAGTACTACTCAATATTATTCAAGTTATTAGAGCTAAGAATTAAGAATAAAAATGTATCATATGGTATACAAAAAAACAAAAAGAAGCATAGAAAACAAAGCGAAACAGAACAAGCAGGGCACCTGGAAAGAGAAAAAATGCAAGAAAAATATAGCTGATAGCCATAGTTGGGATGAATGTTGCCATTGTGACCGAGGGAGAGACTCTGAAATTGTCGAATTCCAAAATGGCAAAGAGAAGAGAAAGGATAGATATAGTGCTATTCCATGCAATGGAATTCCTTTCTTTTCTTGTTTGAATATTTTGGAGGCAGAGAGGGAGAAGGTAAATGAGAGGATTTGTGTTTGGTTTGGTTAGAGGGTCTTAGCTTGCCTTAGCAGTATTGCCTTTGCATGTTACCCCCTCAATGCCTTTTCAATTGGCTTGGTTTCCCTTATATATATACATATTCTTGACAGTGCATTCTTTTGGACTGGGTTGTCTCTTTCCAACCCACGTCAACATCCAATTCTCCTTTTCCTTTTGACTTGAATACCCTTACCTTAAGCCACTTTCTTCAAACAAAAGCAAAGAGAAATCCTACTAGTTGGTTAAATATTAGAGGCAAGTCATTGCAGGATCCCAAAATTTGAGGTAAGATGAAATTTAGTCGACCTTATTGATGAGAGATTCCATATTAAACTAATTTATCTATATAAATACTTGTTTATTACACCACTTAGGGTGGCACTAATGAGCCGTGTAGATATAGTGCTTTTGTGTGAAAGGCAGTAGGTCTGCTGGAACTGACCCTTTTTGACTTGGAGATTCCTTCCATAATGAAAATTTTAAGCCATTTTATGCCAATGGATCCTTTTCGTCGCATACACAATCACAGATTCATGTAAAATGTATTGTATCAGTTTGAAACAAAAGCATAGATCATGTCTCTGACTTCAGACATCCATTTAGTATTTAGTATTAAGATGACACACAACTTTTCATCGCAGATCATATCTCTTTCTTTGAAATGAACTTCTTCTTTTGTTTTCTTAAGATGGTTGAAATATTTTGTTGAATATCAGAATTAGTGATTCTTGAATGAAAATGCTTGCAGAGTCGATGTTTATCAGTTTATGCCGGAGCTTGCAGCAATAAATGAAGTTATGATTGATGAAGATCTTTATTGTTAATTTTAAGTTGGTGTATCTAAAATTATATATATGTCTAAAATGATTGGAAAATTTTTTTCTGAAACGTGCATTTATTGTTGTTATAAGAACATGCAATAATTTTTCCTTCATATAAGGTGATAATGACTGATTTATAATTTATTATGGGATAAGGGCGGAAAAAAAACATCTGAGAAAACTTTTTGAACAGGAAATCCACGTTCCACGTTTTAGAATCACGAGGTACGTTTTAAACTAAATTACAGTTTATATAGTGCTGAATTTTTTCATGTGAATATGGTGTTGAAAGTTTTATTGATGTTTTGGGAGATATAGCATATAAGAGTTACATAATTAATTGAAAGTATCGTTTAAGAAATAGGGGTATTAGTCAAGATTTTTTATTTTTATGTAAATATATATTGTAGGAGCAGTATTAATTTTTTTCCCCTATAACACATACATCACATATAAAAATTAGCAAAACAAATCATGAAAGATTATGTGTCAGCTTCTATACTTCTAGCCTTTAAGCTAAAATGAAAACTTTTTTTCTTATCTATAAGCTAAAATGAAAACTTGATATTAATACTTTGAACAGTATGCGAAGTTTGTCAATAAATGAATAAAAAAAGCTTGTTAATTAAAACTTACATACATGATTTTAGTCCGTGCTAATCATTATTCATAATTAAAGGGTCATTGAGCCAATCAATTAAAAATTTAAAGACAATGTCCCACATGTTGGTGCAAGAGAGATCCTCCGTGTCAGGGTTTAAGCCAATTGCAATAATATTGTTTATTTTATTTTTTATTGCAATTTTAAACTAGCCTAATTTAACTAATAATTTTTTTAACATATTTACATTCTCAAATAACCCCAATTATAGAGGTATTGTCTATTTTAGGGACAGTGGTAATACTTTGGTGCATATATATTCTTGAATTAATGCTATATAAATATAATTCTTTTCATAATCATACTATAAACTTTTTTGCGAGTCACTATATGACTTTTTATTTTTTAGGAATGATCAAGTTACATCGGTAAAAGTTATAGTCATTATTATACTATTAAATAACTTTTTATTAAATAATTTTTTCACTAAATCTACTATTAAATTGAAAGTTCATATTATATAGATCATATCTATTAAATTTTATATTAATCTAAAATTATTTAATACTTCATTTGATATACGTCAAGATTAACGTAATATATATTTTTAAAATATATGAAAATAAAAATTACTTGATTGTATTCTTATTGATGTTTAATTTTTTTAAGATTTAAAACAAATGATTAAAGTTTTGAATAATTATAATTTAACGATTGAATTGATAAAAATCACATTATAGAAAAAGTTATTAGATAATATATGTATACAAAGTCTTATATTAATATAACTTAATCCCTTCTCTTTATTTTGTTTTTTGTTTTTTTATAATAATTTTATATTCTTTGAATGTGAGACTATATTTTTATTATACAAACGAAATGATTAGGCCTTTGTAATTATTAACGTCTCCAAGACTCAAATCTTTATTATCTCTTAAGAGTACAATTTCTTAACTACTGTACCCAAGCTATGTGAATTATATGACTTTATTTTTTTCCCTTTTTAGTCTGTAGATTCTGCACAATTTCTTAACGGTTGTGGAACTATCTTTTTGTTAATAATTCTCGGTTGAGAATCATACTGTAGCTTATCTATTTCTTATTGCATATTAAAGAAACTCTAACAAAAGGCAACATTTTACAGATCCAATATAGTTTCAGATGATATTACAGCAATCGCAGGGGAAAAAAGGAATATAGATTCATCATCGACATTAGCAATTGCAATAATGGAAATTAATAGTCTTGGATAACAGAACATTCATGCATCGTTTATTCTCGTTCGTACTTTATATCTAATCATTCATCAATCAACGAGATCCTAAAAGATTACAAATTTTAGGGATACATCCGTATTTGAGTTAGTTGCCAGTTGGAAAGTTCAAACACTAGCAAAATCTTCTTTCACAAGGAATGAATATAAACTCTATAGCAATGGAAAAAGTTACAATAATTTTGTTTATAAAAAAAAAACAAGGTACTTTTAAAAAAAAATTGAGTTACTCATACTAGTTATTTTTTTCTTTATTTTTGATTTTTATAAAATAATCTCTTCTATAATTTTTAAAATACTGTAGAAAAATTTATTTTATATTTTTAACTAATAGTTTTTTTTTTTTGGACTAGAACTAATAGATTGTTTAGTTTTGCTAGTCAAAACTAAAATATTGAATCAAATTCTATTTTATTTTAAAACAAAAATACGCATTCTTTTCAAAGAATAATTAAAAATTAAAATTATCAAGTTAAATTTAGATTGATTTCACGGAGCAATAGTGCCATTTTGTCAAACTTATAAAGAAGGATATTTTGTATTTGTCTGAGGGAGTTAGATATTACTTATAATAGAAAGAAATTTTGAGCCATTCCAAATTTCAGATATGTCATTAGCGCACAAATTGATGGTATTGAAGTAATTTATCTTTAATAATATTTATTATGAAAAAGGAAAATTAAACTTTTTTTAGAGTATTCAAACATCTTTTGAGCATGAAATTAATTTATTCAGACACAAAACAATACGATTAAGTTTTTCTTACAAGTGATATTTTTAAGACTCATCAAATCATTGTTATTCCTTAAAAATATAATTCACTTATTACTATGCTTAGCTCCTTGTATATAGAAAATTGAACTTATTATTAAGCTCATCTTGCGTGATTTTCTTGAGTAAAAAAATTTTGATCAGGAGTTTGCGGAGCAATTTGAATGACTGAATATCATTATTATTTATTTATTTATATTTTGAGCAATATGAGGATATGCTCCGCATATTTTTCGTAAATATTACGGCCATTATTAAAAAAAAATTAAATCCTTCATATTTAGATTAGTAGTTAAAAAGAATAGTGGCACCAAACTCATGTCATAAATAAACATGACTTTTTAACCATCCTTTTAACACTAGATCTAACATGGATATGTTACCCAAGAATTAATCGAATGCATTGGGCACATTAACACTTGAAATTTAATTCTAAAAATAATGTTAGAATTAGAATTGAGTTATTAAAAATTTAATAACTCAATTTTAATTCTAACATTATTTTGTTATGTAAGAACTCATGATGTTAGGTTATAGGATTCATTTGTTTTATTTTCAAGTATATTGTATATCTTTCTCTCTCTAAGAGAACAATCTCTTTATTCCACAAACAGGAGAGATTCATGATCCATAGAATGTTAGAGAAAGGAAGACACAATTTATTTAAAGTAAAATTAATGAATTCTATAACTTAATGTGGTAGGTTTTTGTATAACAAATTTTATGTCTATATCTTTATCAGAATGTCTTATATATATATATATATCAAATTAGAAGAATTTTTATTGTAAGAATGTGGAATGAGTAAATCTTAACTATACAATCATACATGAATGATCAAGATTAAAAGTTACTTGAAAATTATGTGACCACTTAAAAAAGTCATATGCATTTATGTTCTAATCTTGACTATTCATGTAAGATCTAATGGTCAAAATTCACTCTTCTCACCTCTTACAATAAATACTCCTCTCACCAGAATAAGATCCTATATATATATATATGATAAAAGAGAATCTTTATCCATTATTTCACTAACAAAAAAATAATAATCATGATCCAGTAAATTTTCAATTTTATAATTGGTATGTCTTTTAAAACAATTTTCATTCCTTATAACAACTTTAAGGAATTGAAATTCAACTATATTAAACCCTTCTAATATCTAAACCAAAATTTTTTAAAAAAATCTTATTTCAAAAAAACAAATGCGCTTTGCATCTTACACCACACAACCATGATTTACATTTGATTTAACAACTCTGACCATAACTTACATGATTTTTGTCGGAAATTCTGCTGAAAAAAATGGCAAAAAGAAAAACCAAAAAAATCTTATCATGTTTTTTTTTTTTTAAGTATACCGTGTCCTTTGTCGTTGTGATCACCAGCCTCCACTTCACAAAATATACTTTTATTGTCCTTCTCATTGTTTTCACCATTGCCACCATTGTCATTCTAGCTAGCCATCACTTTCACCAGTATTAGTGATAAGAGTATGTCAGATGATCTATTGAATACTAATAGCTTCACATGTTTATTATACAAAGTCAAGTTGAGACATTTAAAATGTTAACTAATTACTGACAAAATTTGACTGAAAATTACTGAGTTAACAACCTCAATAGGGTTTGAATAAGTGGTAATATATGAATAATTGATAGAAAAAAAAAAGTTGTATATCAATAAGAAGCTAACTAGTTGACATTGATGAACGGCCTAAGGTTCAAGAGTTAGGACGTTGTACTCATTTCTAAATTTGGTTTCATTTAATGTATGTGGAGTTATTATAATAACGAGAGAGGAAAAAAAACATTTTAATATTTTATTAATTTAAGATTCCGCCGAATTTTACTAAGCCATGCCTAAATTTTGAAAAGGCATATTTGTCTATGCATATATGAGAAATTAAAAAATTTAGCATGTGGATCTAGCTATTTTAAAGTCTTCATACATTATTGAGAGAGATTCTCACTTAAACGTTTGATCATATTATGATAAATTAGTCTTTCACTTACAGAGTTGAGATATTTAAAAAAAAAACTTTCATATGATATAAGTATTTAAATATGATTTCAAGCGAAGTTAAACTATCATGTATTCATGAAAAAAATTCAGTCTATTTTTTTAAAAGAAAAAGACCCGATATTGTAATAACACGGGTTAAGGCTAGTACCTTACGAAACAGGCATGTCTTATTGTTCACGATATTTTTTATTTTTTATTGTTTATATAATCTAAACAAATTTTTAAAATTTTGAACTATCATAAAATTTTAATTATAATTTTAAACCTTGATTTTCAGGAATTTATCTTGAAATCTTGAATTATTAGATGAAGATTTTAATATACGTGATCTTTGATAGTTCCATATTATATGCTAAATTTAATTAATTATAAAAATACAGACCAAGAGAACTGAATATTTCCTTGGTCACAAAAGCTTTATTATCATGCAGATAAATTTTCGATCGTGAACATCTAAACTCATGAATTAGGTCAAAGTTCTGAAATGAATTTTCTTTGCTTAAGTACTAAGATATCACATTTAATACTTGCTTAAGGAGAAATTTTAAGATATACTGTGAGAATAATACTCTCAATGACTATGATTTGATCTGAATATTTAATGGGTTAAATGCACATACTCTCATATAGTACATAAAAATTTCCTTTGTTTTCTAGCCTTTCTCAAAGAAACTGTACATTTATTTATTTATTTATTTGTGTTCATTATTGTTTTACAGATCACATTATTAGATAAGCTTCTTCTTCTTTTTTCTGAGGTAATCTTTTTCAATCTCTCTCATCTCCATCTCCAGTGAAAGTAAGAAAAGTTTAACCAATTTGAGGCTACATTGTTGTTACAACAAGTAAATGTCTTTCATAGCTTAAAACTTGATGGGTTACGTAACGCTCAATTGTTTGGCATATTGTTAGATACAAGGCAGATGCAAGTATAACCTTGGTATAACTGCATTACAATGGAAGCTAGTTGATTGGGGAAAAGGAGGAGAAAGAAAAGGAGTCATTAAGGACAATAATAAGTATAATAAAGTATACATAGTACTCTGGGAAGAAGACAATAAAATTTTGCTACATTCGCAATTGGTTGCAAATTGTGTTTAAAGATAATTACTTACGTAATTGGACCTAAAGAAACACACCAAAAAGTAGTCTTTGGTGTATATCAATTTAGTGCATCTATGACATAAGTTTATTTAGATACTAATATTCCCAAAACTCAGATCTGAAAAATTAAGACAGCAAGCATACTTCTTTAAGCATTATGTCATCCCTTAAACTTTTATAGAATTAAGTGGAAAGGGAATGAAATTAAGTGTGTGGGTGATGAGACGTAGGTGTTCTTATCTTATAGCTCCTGCTTTTATTAATGCTTTTTATGTTGTACACAAATAGGAATGTCAGAACATAGAAAGTTTTACTATTTAGAATCCTAGACTTATTGTTTTCGCAATTTAAAAAAGAAAAAGAAAAGAAAAAAGAAAAGAATGGAGTCTTAATTTTTTTTTTTCGAACTTAGTCAAGCTACAACCTACAAGCTAGGATCAGCACTACCTTTGAACATAACTACTTTTTTTTTTTTAAAGAGCAAAATTGATCACAAGACCTTTATATATATATAGATTTCTAAATAATAATACCAGTTTATATAAGAAAAATATTTTTTTAGAGTGAATTTGTCTTTGAAGTGAACAAATAAATTTAAGAGTAGATACATTACTAAGATGATTTTTTCCCTCCTTTTAAAGTGTATCATATATATAAGAATGTGAGATTTAAACTTAAAATTAATTAGACGATGTGAGACTCTTAACACCTCTCTTTACAGATGTTTGAAAAGAACAGGCGATGAAAAATTAAAGCTTAGCGGAATAAGCGACAGAGATGTGATCTTGACTCTAATACCATATGAAATTTCAACTTAAAACAAATTGATATTAAATAAAGTGACCCAACAATATATACATTTAAAAGATTGAGGCAAACGATGCGAGACTCTTAATAAATAAAATCCTTAAACTCTCCCATTATCTTATCCTGTATATTTTTATTAGTTCGAACGAAAATAAAACCTAAACCGTTTTAAAAAGAAATGCTTAAAACACTAATCTACATCAATGTTTAGTTTAACACATAACTGCATGAAAAGTATTAAGTTGAGAAGTCTTGAATGACTACTGCAAAAGAAGATTTAGAACCTAATAAATAATAATATCAACTACTCATTTATAATGATAATTCATATGTTATTAATACTACCGAAGTTTTCTTAATTGACTGAAAAGATTCAAGTGAGACAAAACCTTGGATCTCTAACGCAGGATCATTAAGTATATATTTTATTTAGAAAGGACTAATTAGATCCTTAATTTCTAAGTCACATACAAAAAATATGGACTATATATGTTGGCAATGATAATTATTTAACATTACTTTCACTGAATTGGTATTATTTATGAATGATATATACCTTCCAATAAACTTTGAGCTGAAAAGCAAGGGGCAGAATGAGAAGGGTCTACCTCTGTATGAGTTGGAAGGTACATTTTCTGGTTGAAATGTCTTAATTTGTTAGATCTGAATCAACAGAAAGTAGTGGAATATGTGCGTGTCATAGCTCACAAACCTTGTCTGGTCGGCAGCTTGTTGGAACTTTTCTGGGTTCATTCATAGATTTCTGTAATATCTATGCTTTCGGGTCATGGTCAGAGAGCCTCCTTCTGGTTTTCTTTAAATAAGTTCAGTTTGGCCAAAATAGGTGGTCAAATTAATGGAATGAGACCAAGTGTTCATGTTCTCTTCCACAAGAATCTTGTTTGGATTAGACAATCACCCTAGCAAAAAGCTATTTGCCTCCTCCTCCTAGATTTCGCAATAAGGTTGTGGATGAGGTTGATTTCTCAATCAGTTTCCTATTCCATGCAAATGAAAGGATACAGTAAACCAATAGAGACATAGTGAGACTCACAGTACTATAAATTATAATGTTCTTTACACAACTGTGGAACAATGTTGCACAATATATTATTTTCTATCAGATTTTAATAAGAAAAAAATTGAAGTATGAGGCAGCTAAATTCATATTAAATCGTTTCAGTAATCGTGCATGCTGAGAAACGCCCTAGTAAATATCAAAGGAAAATAAATATGATTTTGAAAGTAAATCATACAATAAGATAAACATATAATTGCATTCACAGTCCCACTGTTCAATCTACTATCAAATCCACAAATTACGTCCTCAATATCTCTCACTATAAATACTCCCAAAAATAATCTGGCAACCCAAATTTAATTTAACAACATTAAAATTAATATGCTTATTTTGTGCATTGTTATTGCCGAGTATCCTTCACCCCTTTCTAGTATTTCAGATTGTCTGTCCCCACTTCCTTCTAATTATGTTTGCTTCATATAATTATTGAGAATGTTAGAATTTGGATTGCATTGTTAAATTCAAATTATAATAACCAATTTTAATGTAATTTTTTTAATTTCAGAAAAATAGATAGAACATAATCAATCCATAACTTTCGATAAGTTTCATATCACTTACTCTGTTTTTTCTTTTTTTTGTTATATAAAAAATTTAGAAAAAGAGAGATGATCTCATTTTAAAGTTAAAATATAAGTTTCAGTAATGATTTATAATATATATATATAAATAACTTATCAAAAAAAAAATACCAACAAATTAATTGAACCTAAAATCTTTTAATGGACAATCATCATTGGTTAAGTTTTACAAATCTCAAATCAAGCTATTTTCGTCTTGTCAATGCATTGGACGCCGTATAGACATATATGTAGATAGCCACTAGTTATCAGCTAGCTGGAAGTGAATCAATAGAGATGGTGCGCCAATAAATATATGTTTTAGGTGTTTTGCCCACTATGCATGATTACTTTAATTTGGAGTTCACTTTTGATCCGGAAGAGAGAGATGGTGAAGTTGCAGTAGAAGTTTTTCCACTTTAAGCTCTTGTTAACTTATAAATGGCATCATCCCGGGCCTTGCATGTGTTCTCACTGCTAAAAGAGATAAAAAGAAAAGCTTTTGTTTTTAAAAGGTCCTTTGATAAAAAGTGCCTATATTGTCATTATCAGTATGCAAATTAATAAATTTTGAAGAGATACTTCTATGGTTAAGTGGATAGTTGATGTTTAAGATTTTATTTGTCTCTTACAACGTTTTTCTCTTACATATAAATGTAAATTATGGAATTCAAGGTAGGTGAACAAAATAGAAAAATGCTTATTGTATTATTTATGATTGAAAGATATCAAGTTAAAAGGAAAATTTAATCGCATAGTCATAAGACCAACAATGCTTAATGGTACTGAATGTTGGGTAATAAAGTATTAATAAAAGCATAAAATAAGTGTGACAAAGATGATGATAATATTGTGTTAGATGAAGGTCACTTTATTGTAGCAAAAGCACACCAGCTGGATTCATCACTCAATCCTCTTAGAGGAGAACTCATGGCAGCTAGAGAGGGTCTTCTGTTCGCTTGGGAGTTTGGGTGCTGGAAAATTCACATAGAAGGAGATGCTCTTGGGATTATAAAAAGTATATCAGCTGAGACTAAGGACTTGACATACAATGGAGGTATTTTTTAGGACATTTTCTTGTATGCTTCTTGGATGGATTGTTTTGAGAGTAGTTTTACTCTCAGAAGTTGTAACTCAGCTGCTAATTTAATAGTTCAATATGCTAAAATTAATAGCTCTTGTATTTGGGTTGAGGACCCTCCAAGCTTTTTAGTCCCAATCCTTCTTTCTGATATATGCATTCAGTGATCGAACTATTCAGATCAAAAAAAAATATATTGTGTTAGATGAGTGGGTATGCAAATAAATATAAGATGATGAATGAATTTATTAGAGAGAAAATATAAGTGGCACCTGTTGAGGAAAAGAGGGTAGAATTGTGACTAAAATAGTTTCAACATATGAGAAGAAGACTAATAAAAATCTAAGTTAGAAGAGTTGATCAGATGGAGGATAACTCAATAATTAGAGGTAGAAGAAGATCAAGTAAAAACTTTAAGTGAAACCATTAAAAAATATTTAAATCTAAATGACTTTTATGAAGATTTGGTTTTTGATATAACATAATGATATCATTTGATCTAATGTGGTTGACCTCACTTAATGAAAAAAAATTTTAATTGTTGTTGTTATATGAGATTTTTCACATTTTTTTTAGTGTGAAACTAATTTTCACTTGAAATACCAAGATAGGCTAATACTCCGGAACTTGAAGAAATTACAAAAATCCTTTAACCACAGATCCCAAATTTACATAACAGTTAAACCACCCCTGGTGAGTACTTGATGTTTAAGATTTAAAATCTAATTAAAATCAACAAAATTATAATGTTTGAAAAAAATGAAATAATTTGTATATAACATCCAATTATTAAAAAATACAAATAAATAATAGTAATTCATAGTACCCAATCTCTCCTTCCTTCTCTCCCCCCTCCAAGGATAAAGATAAAAGAATCTGCATATATATTTTTATAGATAAAGCTATATCTTCAAGCTCTTTCATATGAACATATAAGGGAGACCACTATGTAAGTCCTTTGTTTGCTGGTCAATGATATCTTTTTTCCCTTCATGCATCCAATGGAATATGAATATGCATGTGAGAGATTATTGATAAAGAGTTTTTTCTTTTCTTTTTCTTTTTTGGTAAAGAGAATGCTTTTGTTAAAAGACAATTTGTTGTAGAAGGAAACATCGGTGGAGGGTATAGGAGGTGTGCTATGCACACTAAAAGGGAATTTTGACGCATACATCACATGTTTATGTTTGCTCAAAGACATGTTAACGCACAACCTATAACGCATATGACATATATATTTATGTTTTCCTTTATCTTTGTTCTAATTAACCTAATCCCTTTTGAACATTTTGAATGGGGAAAAAGGTTGAAAGTCGTGTAAATTCATTTAATTTTTCCCTCTTTAGCCTAAAACTTCCTTTTAAGGTTTATAAACAGACCTTGTGGTAACCAAGTTAAGGATATTTGGCACCGGTTACAGACACTGAAATGATAACAAAATTGAGCAAGTAATTATACTAGACTTTTAAGGTAATGATTAGCTTCGGCCAATATTAATAGGTTTGCTCTACCCTATTAATAGGGCTCTGGCCCCATTCCCCAAATTAATAGGGTTGTTCAACAGCTGGCTCTGGGCTCATTGACTTGACTAACAGTTGTTGTTCGGCCCTTGGCTTCTGGGCTTAGTGGACCTTGACCTTTGGTCAGGAGAGTTTGACCTTGTCCAATGGAATTTTTCTAAATTAAATTTGATAAATGATTAAAATTAGTTAGAAATGTTATATGCATCATTAAAAGTGATAAATTTTCCAAAATATATTTAATTTTTCTTACATTTATTTCGATCTCAAATTTGAGACTATGAGATATTCAAACTACATAATTTGTGATTCTTAAATTGAGTGGGTTTGGACTTTGGATGAGCTCAAAAAGAAAAAAACTAAAATACTTTAAAATAATATACATGTTGTGCTTGTTTGTTTTAATTCTTTTTTTGTTTCTCTTAAAAAAGACATCTTTTATAGCTTAGAAAAGTTGTAAGGCTCATCTAAATCAATTCAGCATTGAGAATTTAAGTGTTATTGAATGTGAAAGAAAAGATCTTATACATTAAAAAAATTTGACAAAAAAATGAGAACTAATAGAAAATTCATAACTTGATGTCTTAAAATTTTAGTCTTAAATTTATTAATATGTTCATTACTTAACATATAATTGTTTGGTAATGTTTAACATATAATTGTTTGGTAATGTTCAATTTTTTGCTAAAAACTTGACTGAAAATATTGAAACTCTAAAAGTTATTATTATTATTATTATTTATCGAAAAACTCACATGCATACAAAAGAATAGAGTTGTTAAACAAGTCATATTAATCTTTTAGTCATGCTGAGTTGATTTACCACACCAAATACATCTAATGAGTTGTGATGAAAATGTATCTATGTTTGAAAAATGTCTTTACACATACAATTGTTGATTTGATTAAATATGACAGGCAATGTTTTATTTAAAAATTTATCCTGTACAAGACAAGCTATCAATTTTAGTAAAAATTTATAATAGAATTATAAATCATTTATAAAAAAGCCCTTAAATTAAAATACAAGACAAATTTATAATAAAATTATAAATTATTTATAGAAAAAAAAACTCTTAAATTCAAACACAAATCCTACTATTTCTATTAGCGAAATATGGTCATGTAAGTACACCATGGTTGAAACCTAATAGTTAATATATAATCTTCCGTATTGTCGTATGAGTAGGTTGTAATATCCAATTGTGAGGCTACAAACGAACCACGAAGGAAAACTAAGTCATATGCCGACATTCGTCCAAGGCCATGGAGATGACGCACAGCTACTACTTCTTCACCCTACAATCAATAAAACTTCTACAGTATATATCGCAGCCTCCGTCCATCTTCAAAAAAGATAATGAACATCTCATCATTTTTCAAACTTTTTTCTACACCACTCTTGTTAAAAAAATTGATATGTATTCTTTTTATTTTATTACTTTAAAAAAGTGATATAAAAATAGTGTAATAAAAAGTATGTAAATATCATTGTTATGTAAAAAAATTTGAGAATTTTCTGCCACTGCCACTGCCACTAATTAACATTCACTTACACTGTCTACAAAATTATATAAACACAATATATTCTGCAATATACTCAAAATTCGTACAAATTACAACTTACAACACAAAATAGAGAAATTTATAAAGGAGAGAAAAAAAAAAAAGGAAAGGCCAAAAAAAGAACGATGATGATGTGCAAATCTTGGTCCTCCTAAAACCCGGGCATCCCCTCCATCTCCATGGAAGGCAACTCTAACAACAATCTATCAAAGTCTTGGAAGGAAACGTTGTTCATTAGCACGGAAGGTATAATAAGACTATCCTTTGTAGCATTAGAAGTAGAACCTTCCTGTGGCTTGGCAGTGACTACTGCAGTTGCTCTAATTGCTCCTTTAATCTCTGAACCTGCCACGACGGATGACGACCCAGCATTTCTTCCTATCCAAGCCGTGGAAGAATTCTTCCCCGTGAGCCTCTGAACAACGTCTCTGAAGTTTATAGCATCGGTCTGCACGTACCGTGTTTCGATTTGCACTATCTTCGGTGCTTCACCACGATATCCAGTACTCGTCATCTTATGTAGTCAGCTTGTTAAACTGATCTGAAGGGTAGTTTGCCTTTTCTTACTTTGTTGGGTTGGCTTCAGCTCTGAGCAATTTGTAGTGTGCTGTTGCTGTGTGAGTGATGAGAAAATGCATGTATCCTGTGTGTGTTATATAGATGTGACTGGGATAGAGCTATATGCAAGTGGGGCGCTTTGACAGTTGGAAAAGTCGCAAGCTGACGTTTATATGAGACTGAGAGAGAGAGAGAGATGCAGTCTAAGGGGACTGGTCATTTGAAATTTCAGGGGTCTAAGTCAAATAGCACGCAATTTGGAATATGGTCAATTTGATTATTATTGAGAAAAGCAGGAACTAGGAAAAAGATCGTTTCAACGACTAAGATATAAATAAAACGGTTAGTCTATGTATGCTTAAATTAATTCCTCTCACGTGGCATAAAAAATTTGCTTCTTTTCTTAAGATTCTAGTCATGTGCTATGAAAACTGAATTTGCCTTTTATCTTTTTTGGGCACAATATTCGGTTTGATTGTGAGTGAAAATCTGGAAGCTCATTCCAAATCCTACCTGGAAAAAGAATTTGTAGCTAACAATTTATAAAACTAATTAATTATAAATTTTTGTGATGACCAAAAAAGCAGTGGAAGACATTAAGTCTTAAAATTCAAAATTATTTATATTCAAGATTTCGTGTCCATTGACAAAATAGTTTCTTAATAGAAATTCGCTGACAATATGAAAACGATTATTTAATAAAATAATAATATTTAAAAAAATTATATTTGATTTCAGATAAAATAAAATTATACTATTTGATTTTTCTCATCATTAATTACTATACATAGTGCACATTAATTACACTTTAAACGAATTGGATTCTATTTTTAAAATACTTTAATTACAAGTAATAATTATAATATTTATTTGTAATAATTAATTTGTTAAAAAACTTCATCCAAATAAAAGAAATAATTTTCTTTTTAAAGCTGAAATTTGGAATTCTAACTTGAGATCAAAGGTGACTCCTCTTTGTGTGAAAACAGATGCGGCAAAGAAAGAGAGAGTGGTGTATTTGTAAAATAATTTGACGCTTAAGTTAAGATTTACATTAGCAAGAATAAAAAATATGTTAATAAATGTATATTTGAATGACTTAATCTTTTATTTATAGTGTATGTCACATACTTGTAAAACAATATTAGAGAGTAAATTTTATTTTTCTTATAATTAGGAATATTACGAGGGGATTCGATTACATTTATCTTTAGTAAATGAGGAACATTTATTTTTATTAAATGAAGGATTGTATTATGATTCTGTGTTCTTATAGAAGCTAGATTAGTTAATTCTATTGAGCCGCATTGGGCCTTTATAAGCGCTGACCAACGATGCTGCCCATTCACGTGATGGATCCGAGATGTCGAGATTTTGGTCCAAACAGAATCATTATCTTTTTTTGTCTTCTTTCGAATGTGTCATATTGACGATTAAAAAAAAATGTGTCATATTAAATTATTTGCTTACGTTAACATTATATATTATATAATATAATAATATATAAAGAAAACGTATATTGTTTGAAAATTTGTCATGTGTTTTTTTTTTATTAGTAAGTATATGATTTAATTTGATGACATATGTTAAATAATAAAATTAAATTTTTGTCATATATCATTTGATATGATCTTTTTTTTGTGTAAAGTGATGTGATTAATGTTATATTTTTAAAATATATATATATAATAAATTAATAAAAAAATCAACTAACTTTAAATTAAAATCATGTTTCAGCTTTTTAATTTTATCTTTCTCATATTTTTCATAATAGAAAATGAAAATCTACTTATTTGAATGAAATACAAAAGTATGATGAAACCTATAAAGACTTATTCTTTGAACGAAAAAAAAGAACATTTTGAAATCCAAAATTTCTAACAAAATAAAAGACTATGTAGAAACTCCAAAATACATATTAATTTTTTTCTTTGTCGTGGTTGCTTGATCTTCCTCACATGAGTACAATATTACAAGTTTTACGAACTATACCAGCGAGCGATGTAAAAAACTTATAACCTTGTGAATAAATCAAAGTTATGTAAAAATAGAGATAGAGAGGGGAGTTGAAAAAGAAGAATAATATAACATATGAGAAATTGTATCTGAGAGTGACAGCTGTTAAAGTAGACGAGCGATGACTGGTGGCGACAAACCTCCGACAACCTCTAAGTTGAGAGTGGGAGTAGTTGAGAAGTTAGGGCATTCTTCAAAGTAGTTTTATTTTTTTATCAAAGACCACTAATTGTCAATATCTATAATTGGTAATTTTTTTAATTTTATTGTATAATTATTTTCAAGACCATCAATTGTCAATATTTATAATTGGTAAAATTTTTAATTTATTATAGAATTATTTTTAATTATTATTTGCAATTTCTTCCCATTATTGTAAAAGACTAATTTATGCGTCTTTTCAATTTTTATTAACAAATCAATTGTAGACTAAGTTATCAAATTTGTTATATCTAAAAAATATATATAAAAAAGTTGCAATTATTGGCTCCATCCAAAAATGGAAGAATTAGGAATTGATTAATATTTTGTGAGACAAATCAAATCATGTTGATTCGATAGGATATATAAATTATATGAATAAATAAATATAAATTATGATATAATATATGATAATAATCAAAGCATCAAGGTAATTGTTATTATTACAATCTCTTAAAAAATATTAGAAACAAATATGCACAAAATAAAAATCACAAAAGAAATTTTTGGACATTGATATACATGTTTCATACATTCATAATCAACTATATAACATAAATTCAAATAAAAAATTATTTAACATAAATTACGGAAATTTAATGCTTTCATAATTTACACATTTCATGCATTCGTAATCAATTTCAAATCAAAGTAATAATTATATTAATTACATTAATATGACTAATTCAAACATATTTAATAATTAATAATCACCAATATTATAATTAATAATTAATAATATTATAAATTTTAAAATTCATAGTCAACATTTTAAAATTAATAACTTATCTTATCAATCCTAATAATTTGCTTAATTATCATTATCTACAAAATGTGGGTGGACTTTTTATAAAGAAAATAATGAAATTAATAAAGATATGTTTTATATATTATTTATAATTTAATAATATATTTATGACAAAATTATTGAAAGATTGTCGTTGTTCAAAGTAATTTTTAAATAAATATTTTAATTATTGTAAGAGGGAGTAAACTAATGACAAATAAGATTATTAGCTTAATTAAAATAATATTTCAAAACAAGTAATTATTAGCCTAATTATTCATAGGACTTAATTTTGTATGATTTGTTTAAATATTGATTTGGTCTCATTAAATGGGTTATGACTTGGCTGGGAATATAGGACCTCAAATTTTGTCATGTGCCATCTCAGTCAACAAGTAATTACATTACTTTCATGACATGTGATAAGTGGAGTAACTAATATTCTGTTATATGTTATCTTTTGTGATTATTTTCTACCATATATGATCTAATATGACAATACAAGACATGTGATAAAGAAAATGTCACATCTACAAAAATCAAATAATAATTAAAAAATTCAAAAACTAAATAATAAAAATAAAAATGAATAAGAACAAAATTACTTCTCAAATTAGTAAAAATAATAATCAAAATACTTTATACGATTAAAAAAATTCTTCCATCCCCAAAAAGTAGAATATCTTGTCATTTTTTCGATATAACACTGATATATATGCATACGTCGATGATACGTGTTCAAATATTAAAAACTTAATAAGTTATAATGTTGATATAAACTCTTTAAAAAGAATAATAATATTAAAATTACATTGGCAAAGAAAGAACAAAAAATGAAAATGGAATAAGAAAAAGAGAAAGAAAGATAAAAATTAAACTAACAAAAAATAATACTTTACATAAATATTTTATTTTTTAGTATTATAAGATTTTGTCACACATTTTTCTTTTAAAACTATATTTATTTAGGGTACAAGAACTTTTCTTTCAAAGTGCATTTTGAAAATAAAAATATTTTACTTTTATAAATATTTTTTAAACATATAAATTTTTTTATAATATTATATATTTAAATTTTGAAATATTTATATTAAAATAAAATCATTTCATAAAAATATATAATATTTTTAAACTAAACTTATAAATATTTTTTTTTATAAATTATTACATATATTTTATTTAATAAAATTATTTTTAATTAAATTATATTTATTTTTATCATTTAATTCTTAAATTTACCAGTAGATCGCATGACTACAAAATCTAATATTATATATTTAGATACCCACACAGGCTTTCCATGCCAAGTGTCAAATTTGACAATACAAAGAACATTTGTAAAATGAATGAGTTAAGTCAGTATTGGCTGACCATTTAAATATTGAATGGTCCTCTAAAGCCAAAGGGGAAAACGTAATTGGCACATGTGTGTTAGTGTTTACGTGTGACAGTTGACTGACATCCTGGCCCTTCGCAGGTTAAAATAATTGCGATCATATATATGCAAAATAGTAAGGACAGAATTCAAATAGTTAGGTGTTTGTGATATATATATGTGCATTATTTTTTAAGCTAATTATTTTAAGCCTCCATAGTTGAGATATAAAAAATGGAAAATTTAATTTACATGTGTTGATATAAATAAAAAATATTTAGGTTCTTTAAATATATAATTTTACGTTTGATCATTAAATTTATGTATATAAAAATTATAATGTTAAGAAAAGTTTTCTCTTAAATGTCTGAATATATCTTAAAATATTAGTCTTTCAATCTATCAGCTATTAGACACTTTGGAAAACAAAACAAAAAAGAAAAAAAAAATTCTACTATAGTTATCTATTTTTTAAGGATATAATATTTAGGATAAATTATCAAATATTTTATTAGTTATTAGTTATTTTTAAAATATTTGTCATAAAATCAACATTCAGTAAATGCTAAGGGAAATTCTAAAATAGCTATCTATTTTTTAAGGGTATAATATCTAAAATAAGTTGTCAAGTATTTTATTAATTATTGGTTATTTTTAAATATTTATCATAAAATTAATGTTCAATAAATACTTGACAATTCATCTTAAATATCATACCTATCAAAGTAATATAGAAATTCTCATAAAAAATAATACATATGTTATATTCATATAAAAGAGCTGCAGAACAAGTATCAAATAAACTTTATCTAAATTTTATTTAAAAAACAATGATACTTATACATAATAAGTTTCTTATATGCATATGACTTACATTACTCTCATCATCATTATTTCTTTATTTTTTTCTCTTTAACTTTCTCTCTTTTATTAATCAATATTAATGGTGTAAAATCCCTTATATGAGTAATTATGTGAACTGTACATTATGTATAACTAATATTACTTTATATAAAATAAGTCTACTTTTTTTCCTCTTAATAAAATGTTTAAAGAAACGAGAAGTACCTTCATTTTAAAGTCAAAGTATTTCACAAGTCAAATTAGAAGTCTATGGTTGCATTTAGATTGGTTTGTTTAAATGATAAAAAAATATAGTTCGGAATTTCAATTTTAATTCTAATAATATCAAAATTGGAATTAATTACAAATTTTAATTTTTATATATTTATAAAAATAAAGAATTAAGATATAGAATCAAATTATCGAGTTCCTTTAAAGTGATAAGTTTACTTTATAATAAAAATCGAAGAATAATAACCATTAACTGAAAAAAAAAATCACAAGAGTGAATTTTAATAATATCATAACTTATTATACATGTGCATATGTTTTAACATGATTTTAATAGTTGATTTTCAAAATCAATGATTATGCTCTGAACCGTGATCTAAACCATGATTAGTGGACTAATCCGGCATACGTACCACCATAATTCGCTATGAACATCCTAGCTAAGCACTGGACACTATCAAGACTTCGGTACCATGTATATCGGATTGCGACATTGGGTAAATGCATTAGATCATGAGATTTGCGCAGATGATAAATATCAAAATATCTGTAACTGTCGATCACAATCTTACAAAATTATAGCTTCTATAACCACCTCAAACTGCTCATAATTATAGTAGTAATGCTTCGATCTTATAGGGATTTTTTGCTACAATTAAGGGAGGATAAACCCTCTCTCTAAATATTAGGCTCAAACATCTTCTATATGTAACCTATTACTTATAATATAACCCTACTTGTGCACAATTTAACTTAAGGGTTGGAGTCCATTTGCAAGTACCAACCCCCGGTTCCAACATGCTTCATTGTTGCTGCGCAAGGAGAAAACTACCAGAACGTGCCTACCTCATGTACACCTCAGTATCCACTACTGAACATTGGCGTTATCTATGAGAAATTATAAACTTCTATTCTCACTCAACCATGGTGAACACGAGACAAAACTCAAGAAAATGAGAGGTTGAGCAAACCTCCGCCGGCCGAAGGCGAGGACCAGCGACGCCCCATTGTCCTTACTCTGTTCCTCTACCAATTGCTGAAACCTCCGTCGAGAGAAACCAGGCACCCAATGCTGAACATCTACGCGATGGGAATAAAACTTCACTTTTCGACGAAAGCCCACACCCATCGCGCAGGGTTTCTGCAAGGGAAAGACTTGGTCCCCGCATGCATGGAGCGAATCCTGACGTTCAAGGACCCAAAAACCCAGTGCACCGGTGCCAAGGACCCAATAATGACGATGCAGAAGACCGCATGTCCTATCCAGAGGGCACCATTCAACCTGATATGTCCAGAAATCACCTCTTGGACTTAGTACAACGATAAACGGTGATACTCGAAGAGTAGCGTCGAAGATTGAAAAATCTAGAGCAATCCATGCAGGAGGCCCAATCCAAACCTCATCGTGATGACGGAAGGCAGAGCATGGGTAATGACCAAAGGGGACCACATGTTGTAGTCAAAATGTCCAATGTTGTTAATAACAACTCGGACCTCAGCAATCAGTAGCAACCCTTCTCTAGCTAACTCATGGAGTATAGAATCCCAAGAAATTTTAAATTCATTGCTAATGTGGAGCTCTATGACGAGACTACGGACCCTCAAGAACACATAGACATTTACGTCCAATCTATGTGCTTTCATAGGGGATCCTCTCAGTTACTATGTCGCGTCTTTCCCTTTTCTTTGAAAAAGGACGCTCTCAGATGATTTGTGACCCTACCACGGAGATCCGTCACTAACTAGCTGGACCTCAGACAATGTTTCTTGCTACACTACACTACTAGCAAGGAGTAACCCAGGTTTATAGAGTCTCTTTCTGAGATTCAATGAGGGTGCGACGAGCTCCTTCGCAAATACCTTAAGAGATTCAATACGGCCTGCATCAATGTGGAGAGCCTTTATAAAAAGATTGCTCTCCACTACATCAGGAGTGGCCTCCAGACTGATTCTCAGTTTTTCCAATCTTTGGCGAAAAAGAAGTCAGAGAACATGGAAGAATTCCGAGCACGGTCCCAACAATATATTAACTTGGATGAAGCTACTAAGGCTAAGAGAAACTTGGAAAGGGTGAGTCTTCCCACCAGAAAGGCAACCAGAATTCCTCCCAGCACCGAAACTTCTCCAAAAATGATCCACCCTGGCCTAAGTGCTCAAATTACACTCCTCTGAACACTCCATAGGAAACAATTCTAAGGGAAGTGCTTCAGACCGAGTTATGGGATATAAAGAAGCCACTTCATTGAAGAAGCATGCATAAAAGGATCGCACAAAGCATTATTCGTAGCACAAAAGCTACGACCACGAAATAGAAGACTACTTCCAGCTCTGTGACTCTATCGAGTCTCAAATTAGGGTAGGATGATTAGATTAGTATATCAGTCACGTCCAAATTAATGGACATCACGGAGGATGGAGAGAAAGGAGACGTAGCCCTCAGCAAAGTCAATCTCCGCGCCAGAGGAGGACCCGAAGTCCCGGGATAAGGTCTCAGAGTCCACATCGCCAAGATGTTGATAACCAGTTGGGTCAGAACCAAGACGATCCATCTAATGATAACGACAACTGCTATACCCAGTCCAACCGTACCATTAACACCATTGCCGATGGGTTTGTTGGTAGTGATCCATCCAACAATGCTCGGAAGCAAGCCCTTAAGATGGCGGTTCTGAGCATTTCCCACTCTGCACCCAAGTTATGGGCCGGAGAGAGGAAGGCGCCCCCCATTATCTTTTTAGACGAGGACTACGACGAAATTATCTCAGATCATGATGATCTACTAGTTATCTCAGGAATAATTTCTAATGTCGAGGTTCAGTGCATCTTCGTGGACTAAGGGAGTTCAATAGTTTCTAATTTCATGGACTTATATCAAAAGCTGGAAGTCCTATGCTTAGAACTGACTCCCTACGATGGCGAGCTCACTGAATTCACTAGTGAGAAAATTACTCTTTATTTTTTTGGGCACAATATTCGATTTGATTGTGAGTGAAATTTTGAAAGTTCATTTCAAATCCTACCTGAAAAAAGAATTTGTGGCTAACAATTTATAAAACTAATTAATTATAAATATTTGTGATGACCAAAAATGCAGTGGAAGACATTAAGTCTTAAAATTCAAAATATTGATATTAAAGATTTCGTGTCCGTTGACAATATAGTTTTTTAATGGAAATTTGCTGAAAATATGAACATGACTATTTAATAGAAGAATAATATTTTAAAAAAATTATATTTGATTTTAATTTCAGGTAAAAGAAAATTATAGTATTTGATTTTTCTCATCATTAATTACTATACATAGTGCACATTAATTACACTTTAAACGAATTGGATTCGATTTTTAAAATACTTTAATTAAAAGTAATAATTATAACTACAATATTTATTTGTAATAGTTAATTTGTTAAAAAATTTCATCAAAATAAAAGAATTAATTTTCATTTTAAAGCTGAAATTTGGAATTCTAACTTGAGATCAAGGGTGGCTACTCCTTGTGAAAAGGTGGTTCCTCATTGTGCGACAACAGATGCATCAAAGAGAGAATAATGTATTTACAAAGCAATATAACACTTAAGTTAATGTTTACATTAATAAGATAGAGAGTATGTAAATAAATATATATTTGAGTGACTAAATTCTTTATTTATAATATGAGATTACTTGCTTGTAAAGAAATATTAGAGAATAAGTATTCTTATAATTAGGAATATTAGTAGGGCATTCGATCTCATTTATCTTTATTAAATGAGGGACATTTTTTTTTTATTAAATGAAGGATTCTATTATGATTTTGTGTTCTTATAGAAGCTAGATTAGTTAATTCTATTGGGCCGCATTGGGCCTTTGTGAGCGTTGACCAACATGCGGCCCATTCATATGATGGATCCGGGGTGTCGAGATTTTGGTCCAAACAGAATCATTATCTGTTTTTGTCTTCTTTCGAATGTGTCATATTCATGAATCACGATAAAAAAGTGTCATATTAAATTATTTGCTTACGTTAACATACAACAAACGAGAATGTTCATACGGTAAGAAACAATAATAAATCCAACTTCCGTCTACTCCAGCATTTTAGTTCTTCCTTTGACTAGGAAATTGGAATGTTAATTTGCTGAGAAAACTGTTTCCAATATGTTAACTTGCTAATTTTGAGCGTTTACAACTTCTCTTAATTCTTAAGTTATGATTTTTCCCATGTGGCATTTTTGAAACAAAAAAGACGACACAGTTCAAGATTATTATCACCTTGCCTTTTGATTTCTTCCATGTTTCTAGAGTTATTAGATAGTTTACGGTGATTATCATCTTTCCTTTGATTTCTTCCAAGTTTCTAATGAAACCCTACAGTAGATCATGATCATAACTATAACTAGACTGATTTTTTCATATAAAAAAATAAAAACCTATAACTAAACTGATTTTCACCATGTGGACGTTATGGACTTCCAGAAATGAAACTGCTTTTCAAAGGCAAGGCTGTTGGCATCTTGAGGTTGTGTCTTCTGCATCCAATCTCAGCGATGAGTTTGTTTTGTGTAGCTTCTCTGCTTCTTTTCCCTTCAGCCTGTTGGTATTTTGTCCGTCGGTCTTTTTAGCGATCCTTTTTGGCTGTGATCTTGGTTGGTTATCTAGTTAAGGGGACTCGAGAATTTTATCTCAGGAGGCTAATTGCTTATTTTTAATTTTTTTTTATGCTTTACCATATATGATTCATGCTAAACTTTATTTTAAATCTTAACATAACATCAAGTAGAAAAGTATTTGTGATACATATACATACGTATATAAAATGTGATATAAATATTAATTTACATTAAAAATAATAAGGATACAATTATTCACATATTATCTAAATTATTTGATAATATTCTAATAAAAGAATTAAACATCATGTTATATAGGGTTGGTCCGACTCACTATGAGTCAACTTGTGTCGAACTAATACATTGGACTTAGATCATTTTCACACTCCTAATTTACACATATATGGATTACCAAAAGCCCCAAGTTTGTTGCAACAAATTTTTAAGGGGTCAAATATAAACTACTTATATTTAAGAAAACAATTAAGACATATTACCGAATAATAAACAAGTTACAAGTTTGTTGAGTTGGTTAGGCAGTTACTTATGTATTAGTTACAGCTGGTACAACTGGCAGGTAGTTATGGAACAATTTATTAGAGCTTATGTATAAAAGCTGATTATTTTTGTATTGTAAGATTTGAGTTGATTAATCAATGAAATCAACCTTCATCATTCTCTCTTTTCCTCTGGTTACCAATATTAACATGGTATCAGTCGCACATTGTTTTCGCTACATTTCTCTTTGCGATCTATTTTGAGTTTTTCTTGCTGGTTCATTCATGGCAACACCAAATTACTCCGATTTTCTTACCAATGCATCAAATCCCTATTATCTTCATCCAAATGAGAATCCCGCATTGGTTCTTGTTACACCGCCTCTTGACAACAAGAACTATCACACTTGGGCAAGATCGATGCACATTGCTCTCATTTCCAAGAACAAGGAGAAATTCATTGATGGAAGCCTTCCGAAACCTCTCATCTCAAATTCGATGTTTGCTCCCTGGACTCGCTGCAACACGATGGTATTATCCTGGATTCAGCGTTCTACCTCTGAATCTATTCTGAAATCCATTCTCTGGATCGATACTGCTGCTGGTGTTTGGCGCGATCTGCGCACTAGGTTTTCACAAGGTGACATTTTTCGAATTTCTAACATTCAAGAAGATTTATATCGTTTTAGACAGGGCAATCTTGGTGTTTCTGAATACTTTACTCAATTGAAGGTGCTTTGGGATGAATTAGAAAAATTTAGACCTCTTCCATGCTGTAAATGTTCAATTGCATGTTCTTGTGGTGGTTATACATCTATGAAAACTTTTAGGCAGCAAGATTATGTAATCCGATTTCTTAAGGAATTGAATGAAAGGTTTTCTCACACTAAATCTCAAATCATGTTGATGGATCCTTTGCCGGATATTGATAGGGCTTTTTCCCTAGTAATTCAACAAGAACGAGAGCTGCTTGGGCCTTCTCTTCCTCAAGAAAATGTTACTGTTGATAATCCCATGACTCTTCTTACTCACACTCCACAGGTGAACTATACTGGTCCTGGTACGGGAAACAAGAATGCTATTTCTTTTGGAAGAGGCAGGGGACAACATTACTATTCAAAACCTCAAAATTCTGGTTCTACAAGAGTGTGTTCCCATTGTGGCAGGTTCAACCACACCATTGATACCTGTTATCTTAAACATGGGTTTCCTCCTGGATATAAACCCAAGAGCAAGTCCCAGACAAACAATTCCATCACTGATACCCGAGGACAGTTTCAGGCTGGATTTCAAGCTCAGTCACCACAGTTTGGTTTTACTCAAGAGCAGTATCAAGGTATTCTTGCATTACTACAACAGTCAAGTTCATCATCCACACCTCAATCTACACCAATTTCGAACCTTGCACCTGTTCCTCATCATATGACAAATGCAGTAATTACTTCTCTGTTGGCTTACACCACTGATTCCACAAATCAGAATGGTAAGTCCTCTAACACCTGGATCATAGATACAGGTGCCACTGATCATATTTCCTTTAATTTTCATGCATTTACTGATTTCAAACATATCCATCCCATCCCTGTTTCATTACCAAATGGTTCAAAAATTTTTGCATCAATCTCTGGCACTGTTTCTATTTCAGATTCTTTAACTCTCCATAATGTTCTTTACCTTCTTGAATTTCATGTAAATCTCATTTCAGTCACACGGTTAGCTCAAACCAGTGACTGTCACCTAATTTTTACCAAGCATTCTTGTTCCATTTTGCAGAATCTTTCAAAGAAGACGATTGGTACAGCTGAGTTGCATGGAGGCTTGTATATGATAGGCAATACACCACACAACACAGCTGGAAATTTGTGTAATACAGTTACAAATACTCCTTTTCACCTTTGGCACATGAGGCTAGGACATCTTTCTGATTCTAGTCTTCAATGTATTTCCAAACAATTTCCTTTCATTTCTTGTAAAAATAATATGGCTCCTTGTGATGCTTGTCACTATGCTAAACAAAGAAAATTACCTTTTGCACATAGTAATTCCTTTACTATTGCTCCCTTTGATATTTTGCATGCTGACATTTGGGGCCTTTATGCCACTCCTTCATCTCTTGGTCACAAGTATTTTCTAACATTAGTGGATGATTTTACTAGATTTACTTGGGTTATTTTTCTCAAAACCAAAGATGAAACCAGAAAATCTCTTCAACACTTTATAGCTTTCATTGAAAATTAATTTCATACCACTTTGAAGTGTTTAAGATCAGACAATGGTAGTGAGTTTGTAACCATGACTGATTTCTTTCTCTCCAAAGGAATTATGCATCAAAGATCTTGTGTTGAGACACCTCAACAAAATGGGGTGGTGGAGAGGAAGCATCAACATATTTTAAATATTGCTAGAGCTCTATCTTTTCATTCTAATGTCCTTCTCACTATGTGGAATTTTTGTGTTTAGCATGCTACTCATTTAATCAATAGGATTCCAACTCCTATTTTGAAATCAAAATCTCCTTATGAGGTTTTGTACTCTCAGCCTCCTTCCCTAATTGATCTAAAAGTGTTTGGTTGTTTGGCTTATGCCTCCTCTTTACAAGCTCATAGCACAAAGTTTACTTCTAGAGCCAGGAAATCTGTTTTTCTAGGATTTAAAGAGGGTACTAAGGGTTATATTCTGTATGATCTCAATTCAAATGACCTTTTTATATCCAGAAATGTTATATTTTATGAAGATCAGTTTCCTTTTAAGTGTTCCCCTCACATCAGTCTAGATCAAACTCCTCCAATCAGTCACGATCACACTCCTATGCCTGCTTTCATTCCTTCAACTTTTGATGATGCATTCTGTCTTGTTCCATCCAGTCCAGCTGATTCTGCTCCTTCTAATTCTGATTCTATTCCTCCTATTGCACCCCTACCAGTAAGACAGTCCACAAGAGTTAGAACAAAGCCTACATATTTGCAAGACTATAACTGCAACCTTGCATCCAGCAGTTGTGCCACTCTGTCTTCAGGTAAAGTACCATATTCTATTTCTTCTTTTCTCACATATAACAACTGTTCATCTCCTTATAAACATTTCTGTTGCACTATCACATCTCATTCTGAACCAAAAACCTATGCTCAAGCTTCCAAATTGGACTGTTGGAGGAAAGCAATGGATGCTGAATTACATGCTCTTAATCAAAATCACACTTGGTCTCTGGTTGATCTCCCTTATGGAAAGGTTCCTATAGGGTGTAAGTGGGTCTATAAGATCAAATACCATGCAAATGGTTCCATAGAGAGGTACAAGGCTCGTTTGGTAGCGAAAGGATACACACAAATGGAAGGACTTGACTATTTTGACACTTTTTCTCCTATTGCCAAGATCACAACAGTTCGGGTTCTCTTATCTCTGGCAGCAATCAGAGGGTGGCACCTTGAGCAATTGGATATTAACAACACATTCTTACATGGTGACTTACCTGAGGAGGTTTTCATGATTCCTCCACCTGGTTTTCCACTTTCCAATCCTTCTCAAGTTTGTAGATTACACAAGTCTCTTTATGGTTTAAAACAAGCCAGTAGACAATGGTATTCCAAGCTCTCATCGGCCTTAGTTTCTATTGGTTATACACAATCTCAGGCAGATTACTCCCTGTTTGTCAAGTCTGCAGAATCCAAATTCACAGCCTTACTTGTCTATGTTGATGACATCGTATTGGCTGGAAATGATCTTAGTGAAATCAGATTTGTTAAACAGTTTTTGGACAACAAGTTTAGCATCAAGGACTTGGGTCCACTCAGATTTTTCCTTGGCCTTGAGATTGCCAGATCTAAATCAGGAATTCTATTGAACCAGTGAAAATATACACTTGAGTTGTTGGAAGATTCCGGTGTCCTTGTTGCTAAGCCTGCGGTCATTCCCTTTGATCCAGCTATCAAGCTTTCCGCTGACACAGGGGATCCCTTGGTAGATGCTTCTTCCTATAGAAGGTTGATTGGACGGTTGTTATATCTCACCACCACTAGGCCTGATATTTCATATTCGGTTCAGCACCTTAGCCAGTTTGTGTCTAAGCCTTTAGTGCCACATTTTCAAGCTGCACAAAGGGTTCTTCGATATCTTAAGGCTTCCCCAGCCAAAGGCATCTTTTTCTCTGCCTCTAGTCCATTGCAGCTAAGTGGGTTTGCTGATTCTGATTGGGCATGTTGCCCGGACACTCGGCGTTCTGTTATAGGCTATTGTGTTTTGATTGGGTCTTCCCTTATTTCCTGGAAATCAAAGAAGCAGAGTACAGTTTCCAGGTCGTCTACCGAGGCTGAATACCGTGCCTTAGCCTCTCTTACTTGTGAACTCCAGTGGTTACATTATTTGTTTCATGATCTTTATGTTCATTTTCCTCTACCAGCTTTTGTTTTCTGCGATAACAAGTCCGCCATTTACCTTGCTCACAATCCAACATTTCATGAGCGAAGTAAACATATTGAACTAGATTGTCATGTGGTTCGGGAAAAGCTCAATTCTGGCCTAATTCACCTACTACCCATGCCTTCTTCTTCTCAGCTGGCTGATGTTTTTACCAAGCCTCTACACTCTACTTCTTTCTCCTCTATTTTGTCAAAGTTGGGCCTATTGGATATCCATAGTCCCACTTGAGGGGGGTATTATCGAATAATAAACAAGTTACAAGTTTGTTGAGTTGGTTAGGCAGTTACTTATGTATTAGTTACAGCTGGTACAACTGGCAGGTAGTTATGGAATAGTTTATTAGAGCTTATGTATAAAAGCTGATTATTTTTGTATTGTAAGATTTGAGTTGATTAATCAATGAAATCAACCTTCATCATTCTCTTTTTTCCTCTGGTTACCAATATTAACAAGACATTAAAGAAGAAATTATATAGAAGGTTTTGAGAGTCTTTAACATGGGGCAAATCGTTGTAAAGTGAAAGTGATATGTATACAGTCATAAAAATTAAAAGTGGGGTTTATAGGAGTGTTGGGATTTTTCTATCACAAGTTGCATGGAGAGGCATTGGATTTCTTAATTTTTCCCCTAATATATATTCATAATACATTTTTCCAATTACTTGGGACTTTTGCTATAGACCGAGTTTTCAATTGCATAACAATCGTGTTTAGGATATTTCATCAGCCCACTAAATGAGATACATGTCAGAAACTCAGAATGATAACCTAATGAATAAGGAAGTATATGCTCTCTACTTTATTTTTTACTTGGTGTATGCTCTCAACTTGGATTCGATTCTTAGTTCAATATTTAGGGAATTAATTTATCTGAAAGCATCATGCTATTGTGAGGGTGTGTCCTTTAAGATTATCTAAAAATAGACTTAATCTCAATTGATATAAAAATTGACCCGATGATAACCTTATTGTATAATAATACTTGTTGATACCCAATTTTGTCTGTGAAATTTCTTTTTTTTTATAGACTAATAATCTTGTGTTAATTGATGTTTAATTGTTTTGTTTTTTTTAAAAAAAATAAAAATAAAAAATAAAATAAAAAATAAAATAAAAAATAAAAATGTGTAAAAATATACAACAAAATGCATGTGTGTTTGTCCGTCTTCTTCCTTGCTCTACATTTTTATTCTCTGTGCAGCTTTTGTTTCCCATTCACCCTCACTGGCAGCACACACCCATTCACTCTCACTCACGCACACACCCCACTTCACACACGGAGCACATATGCTTTTCTTTTCTTGTTTATTCCTATTCCCATGCCACACACATTCCTTCCTGACATGGCAAGCACACACCCATTCACTCTCACTCACGCACACACCCCACTTCACACACGAGCACATATGCTTTTCTTCTCTTGTTTATTCCTATTCCCATGCCACACACATTCCTTCCCGACATGGCAAAGACACACCCATTCCGTCCTCACATGGCAACGAGCAGACACACTCACTCTTTCCTCTCACAGAGACCTGCACACACCCACTGTTAAATAATCAGCTTCATCTATCTTCAAAGGGGCTAGAGACTTCACTCCCAAACCTCCACCTTCAGCCTCACAGAGGACCAATTTCAAGGCCTTCAGGATCTCTCCACCGTGAATCACCTCCCCATCACCACCGTGCTGCCACCTCTATCACCCAACCATTACAATCTTCCAACCCCCATTCACATTCTCAAATTCATCATCCAACCATCCCAGCCATGAGATCAACCCCCTCACTGTGAAAACCACCCATCGAACCCAACAACCGTGACCAATAACCACATCCAAACAACCCTCCGAAAGGACCATCTTCATCGCCAGCAACCAACTGTCGAATCCATCACCCCTTCCCAACCGACCGTCGAACTCTAAAACAGAATCACCCAATCTCCCTAAACCGACCGTCGAACCCACTTCCAATCATACCTCCTCTACCGACCGTCGGCACCCAAAATCAAGTTCCCATCATCTAAATCTCCAAACCTCCAAACCCACGCCACCATCCTTCAACTATCCAACCCAACCGGAACCGACCGTCAAACCGTAACCCTTTAAACCAAATCCTCTCATCACATCCGACCGTAGGACCCCACAAACCGACCACCTACCTCTCAAATTTCCAAACCACATTTCAAACACCATCACACACATCGATTGTCGAAATCCAAAGAGCCGCATCCTTCCCCTTCCCGACTGTCGAACTCAAGCACGAACTCCATCACATCCGACTGTCGGACCCCAAAAGCTAAACCACCCACATTCTCCTCACTCGACCGTCGAACCGCACCACCGTGACCTTCACCGACCAAACTTCACCAATACCAGTCACTATCCCTTCACCGACCGTCAGAGGCAGTTCCAGACCGTCGAACATCAGAAGTCAGCCCCGACCGTCGAACATCAGAATCTAGGTCTCCCCAAACCGACCGTCGAACCTCAGGATCCAGACCCCCTTCAACCGACCGTCGAACCATAGGAACCAGTTCTCGACCGTCGAGGCGCCTGCACCGTCGAACATCGAAGTCGCCCCGACCGTCGAACCTCGTAATCCGGTGTCTCCCCAAATCGACCGTCGAACCTCGGGATCCGACCCCTTCAACCGACCGTCGGACCATAGGAACCGGTTCTCGACCGTCGAGGCGCCCGCACCGTCGAACATCGAAGTCGCCCACCGTCGAACCTCGTAATCCGGTCTCCCCAAACCGACCGTCGAACCTCAGGATCCAGACCCCTTCAACCGACCGTCGGACTATAGGAACCAGTTCTCGACCGTCAGAGGCAGTTCCAGACCGTCGAACATCAGAAGTCAGCTCCGACCGTCGAACCTCAATCCAGGCCTCCCCAAACCGACCGTCGAACCTCAAACTAGATCCCTCCACAAACGACCCCTGGTGTGTGCTGTTATTGTTGCTAAAGTCTCCAACTTTTATTTCTTTAAATTGAATTATGATTGTCTTTTTGGGTGAGGTTGAATCACGTGGGCTGCTGCCCATTTCACATTAAGGCAATAATGATGCATTTTGGTAAAAGGGGAGACGGGTAAAGAAAATAAAAATGGCAAATGAAAAGGAAATAAAAAAATCTTTCAATCCATGCAATGACTAATAATGATGATTGAATAGCGAATGCTATCTTCATTATCTTTTGAATCATAAGGGTTTATTGAGTAGCCTAGTGCTAACTTGAATCACTGTGCAAAAAAAATGGATTCGCTTTCAAATAAATATTTTAAATAAAATCAACCAACCCACAAGTATTTTCTAAAGAACTACGTGACTTTGAGTTCCTCATTGCACCCGAGGATACGTAGGAGCAGAATCTCTATTCTGTCAAGCCAAAAAAAATAAATTTTCATAATTTGGTTGTTTCTTTTATTTCTTTTCAAAAATAAAAAATGAAAAATAATAAATAATTACAAAGTCTTTTGTTTAGAGGGTTAAAATAAATATATTTGATATTATTAAAATTTGCACAACTAATATAAGGTACCGTTCCTAGAACGGGCAGTGTAGGATGCTAATACCTTCCCTATCTGTAATCGACTCCCGGACTCAAACTCATTTTCTAAAAGACCAGTTTCCTAATTTAAAGGTTTTTCTAATGTTTTCCCAATTCAAATAAACATTGGTGGCGACTCTATTGATTTTTATATTTTCGGTCGTCCCGTCGCGATCCCGGTTGTGACAATACTAATAATAGGGGAAGTATCTTTGTGAAAATAGAAATTTTAGTATAACACATATACATGCATCTTGAAAATAATAATAAAAAGATGAAATAAATATAAGTGGAAGCATAAAAATTAAATAGTTAGGCAAATCACATGCTTATATTAAAATGGCTTAAATATACTTTTGGTCTCTATACTTTCACTCTATTTGGATTTTGGTCTATATATTTTTTTTTTATCTGAGTCCCTATACTTTCATTTTGTTTTAACGTTAGTTCATGTCGTCATATATTGTGATGACACACCGTTAAATTTCATCTTACGTGACAAACAGAATCCTACTTGGTAGCAATATACTAGATAAAAATTAATTTTTTTAATACATCTCATTTTCCTCCAATAATTTTGATAAAAAATGACAAAAATCTCCAAAATCTAGGGTTTCTCCATTGAAATTGTGCAGCTTCACTTCTTCCTTCTTCATACTCAACCATGGATGGCAGCAGGTACAACACCTATAACTCACATTGTAGTCGCTCCACTCATGGGAGTTGTCTGATCAAAAGCATGTTATGTGCTTGTGGTAATATATACTTCAAGAACAGATAGAAATCTAGGAAGAAGATTTTTTAGGTGTCCTAATTACAAAGTAAGGAGATTTTTAGTTTATGATTTGTTTCCAACTTCACTCTAGTGATTTGAAGGAGTTTTTTGTGGCAGACAAATTGGAGTTGTGGTTTGTTTGAATGGTTGGATCTGCCAATGCCAACTGGTGCAAGGGAAGTTCTTGAAAGGTAGCAACGAGTGGTTTGAGGTCTAAATTGAGAATGTACAAACTGCTGATGGTGATTTGTTATAGAATGACAATGGAATTGGTGTTGTTTTTTATGTGGACTTAATATGGTAGAGGAATGTTGTATCGGCTACTTTGAATTGGTTCTGACTGTTAATGTATGTTGGTAGGTAGATGTTTAGGGTATAAGCAAATGTATTAGGTTGTTTAATTGAGCATATGACTTGACTTATGTAATTCCTTTTTGATCAATTAATTGAAAACTTTTGGATTTGATATTGTCCGATGTTGACTTGTGCAACCACAATTGTGTTGACAGTAATGACCAAATAATGAAATTACAGGGACTGAATAACTGACTAGTGTATATAGGGACCAATACACAAATCATATTCAAATATAAGAACCAATACATAAATCATATCAAAGTATGAGGACGAATTTAACCATAATTTAAAAGAGTACAAATAGTCACCATTAACCATTAACATTGTCAGTAATGTACAGGGACTAATACACAAATCATTAGAGGAGTACAAATAGTCACTCTATCATTAATAGAGTACAAATAATCACCATTAACCATGATTTAGTCATTAACATCAATATAGTAGTCATTGTAATTGTCAATATAATAGTCATTAACCAATATACATCAACCCATAATTGTCAATACATTAGTCATTGTCATACACTAGTCAATATACAACTAACATCAGTAATAACCCACTGAGCCATAGAAAATGACAAGCCCCAAAAGATAAAAAACACAAAAAAGCAAAAGACAAGTGTGGTCCATTGGCATTGGTTTCCTCAAACTCAATGTGGTCCATTGACAAACTTCTGAGTGCCTTGCACATTTCCTTGTCCCTGTCCCTGTGTCATAGTGCCTTGTGAGTTGGCTATAGGAGGCCTCCTTCTCCACATAAAAGCTCCTCTTATCCCCATTTTAGGCTTCAATCTTGAACAAGATTCAGTACTAGTAAATACATTTGCAGCTTGAGTATTTGCATCTTAAGCAATTGCAGTAGATGCATAAGCAAATGATAACATTCCAAGTGGTACATTTGTACCTGGAGTTAATAAAAATCTTACACGTCTTACTAGTACTCCTCTTGCTTTTTAAGGAATAGTGCCCCTCATCCCTCTGATACCTTGTTTGCAATAGTATATCTTAACATTTCCCTTATACCCTAAGTTCTTAAGGACTGTAGTCAATTCTTGCAGTGACCACAAATCCTCTTCACAATCCTTCAAAGTGTGCATTCTCCCACCAATATACTTCATTTTCTTACCAAGGAACAAATGCCCCCTATGGTATATGAAGACAGTGAACTTATTAGGTAGGCCATCTAAGAAACATAACAAATCAGAAGTTACAAAACTGACATTGCAATTATAGCAATACAACAAACACATCAAATACATCGAACATAGCAATTATGGAGTAACACACCAAGGTAATTGAAACAACAACCATAAAAGAACCAAAACAGGACACAAGCTAAATGGGATGTATTGTTCTGTTGGGATTATGTAGCAATACAAAAAATATATAGTCAACATGTTAGTGACACAAAACACCATAATTGACACAAAACCAAAGGTACAATCCTAACCCTAACAAAAACTAAACACTAACAAAAAATTAGAAGTTGCAAAATGGAATTCCTCATCTAAGAAACAACATGTATTGAACATAAATGGGTAATCACTCATTCCATTGATATTACACCCTTTTCTATTCTTACTATATCACAAAAATCAGAACCACGCTATATACATTTATCACAAACTAATATCCAAAAAACTTAGCATTTTAGGATAAACATCATTTTCCATTAACATTGTACCAAATACAACAAATGAGTTTTTGCTAGAAACTTACAGGCATGAGGTTATTCCTCCTGTGACGAAATTGATTCAAAAATTTCGTGGAGTGTGACTTGCGCCTTTTGTTTTTTCCTCATGATGAATGTCATCGAATTAGTGAAGTAGTGCAAGACGAAGATGACACTAAAATGAAAGTAGAGGAAGAGGGAGAAAATTGGTGAGGAAGAGGAAGGAAGGTTCAGATGGTTTTGGAAAAAAGGAAGAGAGAATGTTGATTTATTTTTATGTAATAGTTTATTATTGTTAGAGGGAAATGAGGTGGATTAAAAAATTTAATTTTTATCTAGTGTTGTTGCCAAGTAGGATTTAGTTTGCCACGTAGGACATAATTTAACAATGTCATTACGGTAGGTGATGGCAATGACTAACATGAAAACATAATGAAAGTATAAGGACTCAGATAAAAAAAAATATGGGGACCAAAATTCAAATAGGGTGAAAGTATAGGGACCAAAATTGTATTTAAGCCTATTAAAATATGAATTGATAATTACCTAAAGACTTTGTAATAAAAGTTAGTATTTGGCAAATATATTAAGGCAGATAAGAGACAAAAATGGGTGCCATTTTCATCTGAATAAAGTGGCCCATTACCTTCATATGCATATTGACCCACATGGTTGAGTAACTAGTGGGATTCGAGTCTCCTTCTGAAGTGATGTCCAAGGAAAAAACATCTTCCTTTCTCATTTACTCTTTTTATCATAAACTACATTCAAATCTTTCATAGCACTAACAACAACCAAGGTAAGCTTTATATTGATAGAATATGTTTGGTGAATCATTAATAAAATTAGTACAATAAATTTATATAAAAAAATTAGTACAAGGTAATTACAATAAGAAGCGAACATTAATATGAGTGTGTTTACCAAAATATTTCGACTAGTCCCAATTTGTTTACAGTAAACTTTTGTTGAAGGATAAATTTGATTCACGATCTCAATTTGGGGAAGGAAATCACTTCCTCTTAAAATTCTCTAGTTCCCAGACTGATCTTTTAAGAATGTCAAATGATAATTTCGAATGAAACACATAATTATGTAAATTGAAATTGAAGTATTTATGCGTAAGAAGTAACTTAATAAAAACAAGTAAAAATGAAAGAGACTTTGTTTTGAAAAGTAAGAAAAGTAGTAAAATAAAGCAAGTTAAATGACACGAAGTGTAAATAATATAAGTAAAGTGCAATTAAGTAAATTTGACAAATAATGTAAAGTGTTGAAATTAAAGAGCATGAAATAAAATAAAGCAAAGTAAAAGACACTGAAAAATAAACTTGTAGGTATGTAAAGTGTAAGAAAGTAAATTTGTAGAAAAATAATGAAAATAATTAAAAAGAAATCAAATGATCTCGAAATTAAAGAACACTCGATTGAGAGTAGAAAAAAGTTTGCAGAAAGTAAAGACTGAAAACGTAAATGAACTTGAATGTAAATGAACTGTTGAATTTGTAAATGATACAGGAATGAAAGTGCGGATGAAAACACACTGGACTAGACTTATGCTATTTGCTTTAGATGTCAAAGACGTGAGAGCGTGAGTTACAAGTGTTTGTGAGTATAGAATTTTCAACTCCTAAGTGTCTCTATCCTTTTGATATTTATAAACATTCTAAGTAATTACCATTTTTATATGATCTTGACAAGTGTTTAAAACAAAGATAACTGTCTAATGATTATTAGTGACCCTTGTCAAACAACTGCCAGATCTTTGTCAACAATTCTCGTGCTACAAGTAACTGCTCAATCTCTGCCAGTAATTTTTGTATTGTCTTGATCTTGTACTTGCAACCGCTACTAATTTCTATTTCAAATTCAAACTTGAATCTTCAAACATTTACTGGCTTTTAATCGAGATCCATTATTTCTTTCTTTAGAAATTAATTTATTAAGTGTAATTACTCTTTGAATCTCCATTTTGATACTAACTCGAAATTACCACTCGTAATATGAAATCGAAATGACTTTTCTTGATTTCAAATTGAAACTATCATTTCAATAACTTCGAGTCTTTACTACAACTTTGACTCTAATAATACTAAAGTTGAAGGTCTCAATGTTCAAGACCTACTCAAAGTCACCACTTATGGTATAAAGTTGAAAGTATAATTTTTGATAGCAAATCGAAACTAAAACTTTAGTTTCAAAAACTCACAATTTCGACTCAAACTACCTTTTTTCGATACCAAATCGAAACCATCATTTTGATAATTTCTAAATCGAAAACGTTATCTCGATAACATTATTACCTTTGATTCTAGTAGAATCGTGTAAGGTTTTAAAGTATGTCTTCGACTGTACATCAAAATCTCCTAAATTGAAAAATGTTACTTTTATACCAATAGAGCAACAGCTTCTTATAACCAAAAAAGCTTCCCATCTTCCTATCAGTTTGAAAACTTGGTTGCATATGCCTATACTTTTTTGTTCTAGATGTAGACGATCCATGAAAAGGGAACTTTGAGATTTCGGTGAATGACAACTTTGTTTGTGGAGAGAAGGGACAACGAGCTCTTGAAGCTTCTTTCAAGCTCCACGAGATTGTGCCAGATTCTGGTGAGAGTTTGCAATGATGACGATAAGGAACTCCCCTTCGTCACCATCATCGTCCCAAGCTCGCAAGGGTGGTGGGTGCCAACTTTCGTGCCTCCACCGCCCCTCATCAGAACACTATAACTCCCTCAATAATATGTTAGACTTGTATATAGTTACAAAGGTAACCTAATGCTTGTTTAACATGCCAACTTAATTTTGTGACTTTTTGAGCTAGTTTAGTCACCTTATTGTAACACTATGAGTGGAAAATAGTTGTTATTAGCCTAGAAAATGGCTTAAACTACTTAGTTAATGGAAATGAATATGGATAATTTATTTCTAAGTCACAAATGTATAAGATGAGATGTAGTTAAAGTTTCAAGATAAATTGAGTTAGTTTGGTACTTTTAAATATACTAGTTGTGTGTTTTAATATTGAATTGACTAGTAGCATATATAAAAAATTAACGTAATGATGAAACTAGGGTTGAGATGAATCATAAATTTTATTCTAATACCTTTAGAAGTTAGGAAACTTGTTTTGGTGAAATCTAAGTGTTTTTAATAGATATGAAGTTTCAGCAAAATATCTAAATTTACCAAAACTTCTCCACGATTCCAGCCTTCTTTTGTTGATTTTTCCAATGAGATATTTATCTCATTTCCCCCTCTCTTTCTCTCTTTTTTCATGTACTGCAGCCAAGACAACAGAGGAAGGATAAAAACAAAGAGAAAATGAAGAATAGGAGAAAGAAGAAAGGAAGAGGAAAGAGAAATGGAAGGCAAAGTAGAAGCTTCTATAACCAACTTTGGTCATCTTCAAGAGCTAGAGGTAGGGATGTTTTCTATCTAGTTCCTTCATCTTCTATTTATTTCTTCATGTTTGATGCATGTGAGTTTGGGATAGAAAATGAATTTGGATGAGTTTCTTGGAGATTGAGCTTAAAGAACTCATTAGAAACTTCAGATAGTATTGTATTTGAGTTAATCTATGCATGGTTAATGGTTTGGATAGTAGATGTATCCATGAAACACCTTGGGTTAGGAGTTGTGAAATGGGTATTTGAGATTGTGATTTGGTTCCTAAAACTATGCTTTGATGAGTTAAGATTATACACGAGGTGTATATGATGTTTAGAGGTGTTTAGAGATCATGGTTATGATTGAAAACCCTTTAGAAATTGAGTTTGAGATATTAGAAGAGGGATTATTCTTAACGGAACCGTGCACAATTTCTGCATAATTCTACAAAAACTGATCTGATGCATTAGCGTCTAGGCGCCAGCTTGAGCGCCTAGGCGCCCACTGCCCAGAAGTTCAGCAGCTAGTCTCTGCGTGACAAGCGCCTAGGCGCCAGGAAGGAGCGCCTAAGTGCCCATCGTCCAGAAAGTCTCTGCCACTTGAGCGCTCAAGCTAGGTGCCTGAACACCCATCGCAGAGGAGAACAGGGCAGAGCTTCTGCCATCTCAGTGCCTGAACGCCCAAGAGCCAATGCCTGAGCGCCCAGTCCAAAATTTCACAAGATTTTTATCTTGTTGAAATAGAGTTCTCTACTAGCTGAGATCTCTCATATTTGTCTTTTGAAGTATGTTGAGACATTAATGAAGGTATTTCATAGAGGAAATTACTATATTGTATATGTGAGAAATTGAGAAACCTTAGGCAACCAAATTGTGATAGAACACCATAGGATAGTGTTGAGAACCTTGAGCATCCAAAGGTTGTGGAATGTCATAGGGTTAGAACCTAGGACCTTGGGCAATATGAGGTTGTCTATAAAATCACTTGCGAAGTGATGAGATAAGGTTCTAGGTGAAGTATGCTAAGTTTACTTGGCTAAGTGTATTTGTTATCATGCATAAGTTGCTTCGTTGGGTATAAAGCAGAGCAAGGGGTGCATGAATGACAATTACTTCCTTGTGTGACAAGGTTGAGGTATGGAAAACACTAGAAACATGACTTTGCTCCTTATGATTAAGTTGGGCCTAGTGATCAGGTTTGCTAGTTTTCCTCTTTCACTTGATTATGATGAACCTTGTGATAAGTGTAAGTGTTTTAAAAATGTCCTTGCAGGTTTTGCTTTCAAATTTGCTATTTGTTATTTCCTATGTATTGTAACCTTATATGGTGTGCACACCCATTTGGTCAGAGAATGGGATTTGAGATCCTAATTTCTCGTAGCGAGAAATGCTATCAAGGTCAGGGTTATTGGTATGAGGGTGGTAATAGTACTCTTATTGTTGTGAGGGGAATGAATCCACTTATTATCAAGTAGAATAAAGGCTCTTTTGCCAATACTACTCAGTATATACAGGGAAACATGGTTCTTAGAAATTAAGCAAGTATCACATGCTTTCTAAAACTAAAATCTGCACTAACGTTGCACAATCATATTTGTAGGGCATCTATTAGGCATAAGCATTCAACATAACAAGCATTGCATTTGTTTGGTAATTATATGGACAGTTTCCTAGTGTTGATGATATTTTACAATTGTATGATCAGTTGTTTGATATCACTGATAATTATAAATGTGAGTTTAAGGTTATAACTTGCCTTGTGAATGTTACATAGTGAGTATATGTATATTCTAATAGTATTAAGCAGTGACTCATTTATCTATTGCGAGTATAATCTTATGTTTATGGTTTGGTTTACTTTTTGTGAATGAATAAACTCTAATTTTGGAATACTTATACTGAGAATTGTGAATTCTCACTCCGTTTGTGTTTCTATGTAAATCCAAATCAAAACTCTGTTAAGGGAAAGAAGAAGAAGCAGAAGAACTAGGATAATTTATTTTGTTTCTTTTGAGATAAAGCTTGTATTTATTTATACTGCTTTGAATTTGTATAAAAGGTTTATGTATTATAATGTATCTTTTTTAGGCTGTGATATATATATGTATGACTTTTAGTGATAACTTTGCATAAATATTTGTTTAAATATTATGAATTAGTTTGATGTATAAATTAAAAATAGTATAACTAATAATTAATACTATTTATCTAAGTATATGTCAAATATATTAAAGTGACGGTATTGAGATGTTACAAACACCCCTTCACCATCGACGTTGTAGATGTTGTGGGTGCCAACTTTCGTGCCTTTGTCGTCCCCCATAAGAACTCCCCTTCACCATCTTTGTCAAGCTGACACTGACAAAGGGCCATTGAAACTCCTTCATGGCAACTTTTGTTGTTGATTGTTAGAGAAATTCTCTTCAAACTATCTTATTTCACTAATTTACCTACTAAGTAGGTAACATGCAGTCAATGATAGCCATCAATTTCAATTGCCTTTTATCCAACAAATTAAACTTAATAGAGTACCGGTGCACCCTATTTTTACCCAAGACAATAGTTGTCCCAAAATATTGTCTTTATCAATTAGTAAAATCTGATCCAAACATGTAAAATTCCCTATAATTTTAGTCGAATAGAAAGGAAAGTACACACTCTAAGTCTCCAACCACGAAGTGTGTGCCAAATTTAGCTCTATATTTACGAAAATTCTTTACAGTGCATAAGTTTAAAATTGATTGGAAGTAACTTGTGGTTAGGCCATGACTAAGCTAGCACCCATACAAAAAATAATCTCATATTTAAAGAGCATAGGAAAACCCAATACCTAATTATCTTACAAATAAAAAAATAAAATAATAAATTAAAATTAACTACACATGTATCTCTTACCTTAACTACACATGGAACAAAAAGGTAATAGAAAGGGATTGATCTAGTGGTTAAAAAAATGTATCTCTTACCTTAACTGCACATGTTTGAATTTTGAGCCAATGTATATGGAAATTATGAAATTTGCTAACAGTACTAGAAATAGTTAAAAAAAATATTAAATAAAAAGTATTTTTACTGAAAATAAAAAAAGTTAAAACATTATATGTTTTGAGAATTTAAAAAATATATATAATAATGTCTTCTTGAAGTATTTATGATGATTTAATAAAATATATTAAATTTTTTTTTTTTTTTGCTTAAGTAAAGATACGGGGTCAGAATAAAACAAAAGAAATTACACTGTAAATATTTTTTACATAATGTTCTTGGAACACAATCTGATAAAAAAAATGTTCTTATGACATAATGGTTGATAAGAACTTTACTTAATTCATCTAAATGCACTACTAAAAGAAAAAGAAATTCAATTAGAACAAAACTTAAGTAACCCATTTTGGTCCATGAAGTCCTAATTTGTGTCCTAACTACTGATAATTGCTGTATTATCATTCATGTTGTTAGTTTTTATGGATTTTACAAATAATGAATCAAATATAAAAAGCCATATTAGGAAATTTAAAAACTTTTAAGATATTCTTTTAATTTTCCCCCAAGGTTTAACCCAAACCATAACAACAAAATAAAGAAAATCTCTTATACAAAAATAGAAAAAGGATGAAAAGAAAAAAGAAAAAAAAAATCTCGCCCAGGATCTGATTAATCTGTAGTCTTCTCCAGCTTGTTCTTTGGTTCCCACTCACAACACAATGCTCTGTTGATCACTTTCATGTCTCTCCCCACCAAACGCTCATCAGCCACCACTACTGACACCGCCACCTCCTCCGCCGCCCCCTCACCTCCTATGAAAAAGGCCAAGTCCCACGCCCTCGACTCCAACAACGGCCTCCACCACCACCCCTCCGACGACGCCCTTTTCGACCCCTCCTCCATGGCCCTCGACGACGATCTCAAGCCCGATGACCCCACTGCCCGCGGCGGCGTTATCGCCGCCAATTTGTCCCGCAAAAAAGCCACCCCTCCCCAGCCCGCTAAGAAGCTCCTCATCAAGCTCCACAAAGGTGCGTGCGTGCGATTCCCCATTTACCTCTTTACCCTTGCGCTTCTGCTACCATTTCCCTTTCAATTCTCGCTTTGGGTTTTCCAGTAATTGTGTACTTGGGTAATTTTATCTCATCAGAAAAAGCTTTGCATTTTTTGAAGGTTTTGTGGGGTTGGAGATGGATTGAGTGATAATTAGGTTTTTGAATTGTTCAATTGTTGCTGTCTTCAGCTGATGGATTACGGTGTTATTGTAATTTGTGGTAGGGGTTTTTCTTGAGTGAGTTTTTATCTGCTTTTCTGAGATGAGAAGACTTGAATTGTGTTTGTTTGATCTGTTAGTTGTAAGCAGTTTGGCTCCAACTCTGTTAGTCTGTAATTTGTTCTTCAATAACTTCACAAGATTCTTCATTCGTTCTAGTCATATTAAGCTTTAAAAAGTAAAACGCAACCTCAAACAGCTCAGTTTCTAACCACAAGCTAAGTCCAAAGCAACATATGTCCTTAAAGGGGGGAAAAATGCATTGCTTGCACGTATTTTATATAGTGTACCGGTCCTTTTTTAAAAAAAATAGCTTGTTGATCCTTACCTCTAGAGTGCCAAAGATTTTATTTCCCGAGTCATAATATATGATATGAAGTTTTAAGTTCTCAATGTAAGAACTTAAAACTGACTTCGGCCTTGTGGTCGCACATTTGGTAATAAGTGAGTGTTCCCCCTCCCCTAGTTCAAGTTCGAACCCCAAGTAGAGCCAAAAAAGAAAAGTTCTTAATGTAAGATTATATATGTTTTATATTTCCCCAGGAAAATTCTGTCTTATAGATGCTACTGAATGAGTCTTTTGAACCTTGTGGTTGTGAAAATTCTATTATGAGAAATAATGAAAATGTAGTTCGTGCAATCTGTTGTTGATATCCATTGTCCTTCTTCTTCTGATAGATTTCCCTTGTGGGTTATGGCCCATTTGTTGTTTCCATGTTAGCATTTCCAAAATGGTGATTGTAGGTTGGGGTACAGTTAAGCTCTTATACGATGGGATTTAAAAATCTCATGTCTGTCTTATGATTATGTTGGATGTGCCTATAAAACGTGGCAGTACTGCGAGTTTATTTTGCTTATTTGGAAACGCATTGACACAGTAGTGTTTTTAATAAAATTAAATATTTAGCTTATGAGTAGGATGACTTCTAAATTTCTTTTTCATACTTTCATGTTTTTGTTTTTTAAAGCTAAACCAACATTGCCCACAAATTTTGAGGAGGATACATGGGCAAAATTGAAGTCTGCTATTTGTGCTATATTCTTGAAGCAACCTAATTCTTGTGACTTGGAGAAGCTTTATCAGGTAATCATGGAAATTCTATTTATTATTATTATTGTTGTTATTATTATTCATATTTTTGGTAATATGCTTGATTTAGCCCTGTGAATATTTATTGTGTATTAGCTCATTAGCATTTCATGGCGAATTCATAATATCCATAGGCTGTGAGTGATCTTTGCCTTTATAAAATGGGTGGAAATCTTTATCAAAGGATTGAAAAGGAGTGTGAAGCACACATATCTGCAGCACTGCAGTCTTTGGTTGGCCAGAGCCCAGATTTGGTTGTTTTTCTATCTCTAGTTGAGAGATGTTGGCAGGATCTTTGTGACCAAATGTTGATGATTCGTGGTATAGCCTTGTATCTGGATAGGACATATGTGAAGCAAACAACAAATGTACGGTCACTATGGGACATGGGCTTACAACTTTTCCGCAAACATCTTTCGTTATCTCCTGAAGTAGAACACAAAACTGTTACTGGTCTTCTACGAATGATTGAAAGTGAAAGGTAAATCCATGTTTTGCAATCTTAGTTTTATAAATGACTGGTAGACCTTTGTACACATGCAGGTTACTGTTTAAATGTTCCATCCATGTATGCATGTATACATGGGGGGTGTATTTCTTTGACTCTTCTCTCTGTTCTCATCATAGGGTTTTATGTTTGGATAAAACTTAAGTAAAGTTCCATAAGTGCTTGTTGTACTGTTCTCTAATAAAAATATGAGATGTGTACATTTTTCTACAACTCATCAATGAAAACTTAAAAAATGATTATTAAGTGGTTAAAACCTAGAACACATGTTATATTTTTATTGGAGAATAAGACACGTGTCATATTTTTATTAGAGAACAGCACCATGAGCTCCTAAGGAACTTTACCTAAGTTTTGTTCTTTATGTTTCTGCCCCCATTCCTTTTCAAAATTGATTTGTGTTGTATGAAATGCATACTTGCAGAATATGATAGCCATTAGCCAATACTGATATTATTGATCATGATAATATCATTCTCCTAACTTAAATTACCGATTCAATTTCTATTCAAGGTCAGGACTAAACATGTTCGACCTCCTTTATATTTCTTTCTCTTTTCATTTAGAACTGTAAGATGTGTTGAACTAAGATTGGAAGATATAATTCTAAGATTTTTGCATTTGATTGATTTGATATGATGAAAAATATTAATCAGGCATGTTTTGTTTGTGCCAGAATGGCTTTTCCAATCTGCATACAATTCCAGGGGAGTGGCCATTTAGTTGTTAGGTTAGCAAAATGACCTAGGATGGCTGCTCTTTCTGCTTTTTATTCCCAAAAGCGAGGGATCATCACTTGCACATGATGGGGAAGGATTGGAAAGGTCTGGAGGGGTTAGAATGAGTTTGTTCATAGTTTTTAATGATTTCCCTGCTCCTCTAAGAAATAGTCTTTAGACTGTCCACAAAATAATCTGCTACCAGTCACCTATTGCTATTGCCACCCATCTCACCACCACTGTTCCAACTATCCTGTAACTCCTGCATAAACTGCAAGGTTATTTTTGTCATTTTATTACACAGAAAATATATCATTGCATCTTTCTCCTTGCAATATTTCATTATGTATTTTTTATACAGTTGTTTTCTTGCCTTGCAGATCTACTTTTTATACCAAATCATTTTTTCTATTAAGAATTTTGTGTCAGTTCCAGTGGCTTTATCACAGCAGAAGTTTATTGCTGATAATTTTGAACGAACTTATGTTATCACTTCAACTGAGCATCTGATCAGAATATGTTGGGAAAGTCAACTGTTATTTATTTCCTTTTTTTAATCTTTTGCAGCTTTTGGATGTGGAGTATGTAAACAGTTGGGTTTTATTAACATCTTTTATGTCCATTGCATAAAATATAAGGCTTCATTTTCTTGTTGCCAAAAAAAAAAAGAAAAGAATCTTGTTGCTATTTAGTCTTCACATTTAGCTTTGTAATACATACTAGTAAAGACAAGTGATAGGAAAAGTGGATAAATGCAAAAAAAAAAAGTTGTACTTTATCTAACTTCATGTGGTTAGTTTTGTTCACAGTAATTGAACCTTGCGTGGTCTGAGTGAATGTGACACTGGTGATTGAGCATCTCCTGTCAAGGATCAATAGATGCTTCTAGTTTTACAGTTGCAAAATATATTGAAGCCAAGCCATTGTTAATGGTTGAGGTACAAAGGATAATTTAGTGAAATGATGTTGGCTTGAGTGGTGTCAATTTAGTGAATGTGTTGGCTTGAGTGGTGTTAATCTAAGGATGTCTTCAAGGTTAGGGGCTAGACTAGTCTTTCCATTATATTGAAATGAATTTGACCCAATAGGAGACTGTTTCAATGGGTGACGCCTTCATGCCAGGATATTAGATACTTCTTTTCCTCTCATGATCATTATTTGTGATTTTGGGCATTAAATTTTCTCTCTTAATATAAAAAATTAGCTGGCTGATCCTTCTGTGTATGAATAAGACCATCAAATTCTTCAACTTGTGCTGTACCTTACATTTTTCAATTTTATGTCTGGTTTTCCAGATTAGGTGAAGCAGTGGATAGAACTCTTCTAAACCATCTTTTGAAGATGTTTACTGCTCTGGGAATTTATGCAGAAAGCTTTGAGAAGCCATTCCTTGAATGGACATCTGAATTTTATGCTGCTGAAGGTATGGAATACATGCAGCAATCAGATGTTCCAGATTACTTGAAGCATGTGGAGGTGCTTCCTTTTCCTTGTCCCCTTGTATTTTCTTCTTAGCTTTAGTTATTTACATTGCTATGTGCTCCTTTTAGTAATTCTTAAATAAATGGATCATGTCATGTCAGAATTTTGCCGGACCATAAAAGTTATCTTTCTCTGTATATTCAATCCCTTCCCATGTCCCATATTGCATATTTACTGTAGGGATATTGTTGGGTACTCATTTTTGCAGACAAGATTGCAAGAGGAACATGAAAGATGTTTGATCTACTTGGATGCAAGTACTAGGAAGCCATTGATAGCAACGGCAGAAAAGCAACTTCTTGAACGTCATATACCTGCCATTCTTGATAAGGTTCTGATCACCACCAGCTTTTGGATTTTTCTCTGGTGATTTTTTTTTTTAAATTCTTTTTTCCCGTTGCTTCAATTTTATTTCTTGTGTTACAGGGTTTCTCTATGCTTATGGATGGGAATCGTATTGAAGACCTTCGGAGAATGTACTCGCTCTTTTCAAGGGTCAATGCCCTTGAGTCACTAAGGCAGGCCCTTAGTTCGTACATCAGGAGAACTGGGCAGGGCATTGTTATGGATGAGGAGAAAGATAAAGATATGGTTTCATCTCTTCTGGAATTTAAGGCTTCTCTTGACACAATATGGGAAGAAAGCTTTTTCAAGAATGAAGCATTCAGTAACACCATTAAAGATGCATTTGAGCATCTTATCAATCTTCGTCAGGTACTTCCCATTTCTCTGTTGTCATTTCCATCTTTTTTGTTGGTTAGTTTCCGTACTGAAATTTTAGTAATGTCTCAAGATAGAAAGCTCCAGCCAATAAGTTTTGGGTCAACTCATCCGGTTCTTTCTCGTTTCTGGTAGCCTTTCCATTCTCCTTAAGTTCCTGATTGCCACCATTGCCTTAATGATAAATCAAAGCACTCAGTGCCAAAACACCCCTTGTTCTACTCAAAAGTATGTTATTTACCCATGTTTAGTATGTGGACTGATGGTGCTGCACTTGAGAAGTTTATTACTGGGAGAACAAAGAATGAATAGTGATTCAAAAGAATCAGTTAAATTATAAGTTTGTATTAATTTTTCAAATAACATATATTCTCTCTTGCTAAAAGTCTTTTATGATGTCCTTTGATAACCACCTATATGTTTATTAATGTCGGTTCATTCATCTTTGCTTGAATATGTTGCATTTTTTCCTGCTGATATGGAAGGAAAGTTAAATTAAAATCTGTATGTAATGACTGATCCTCAACCTGATATTGATGGCAAAGAATGCTTATCTGCTATATGATTCTGTTGTGACTAGAAATCCTAATTTGTGAAAACATGATGGCTGTAAAAGATAGTTGAGTTTACTTTATTTTCCTGGTTTTTTAAATTATGCAAAGCTAAATTATTATACTAGTTCCTGTTCCAACTTCCAAGTTTGTAGCTTTGCACTGACCTGAACCTGTTAGGTAAGTAGCTTTAGAAGGAAGGCCAACAATATTATCCTCTAGTTATCTTAAGTATGGCTTCTATAGCCTCATCATGAAACTGAAATCTGATAAGTGCCATTGCTGCTAAGATCAATAAAGCTAATGTCCTTGGGATGCCATTGAATTTCTGTTACTGTTATGGCAGTGTAGCAGACTAGCAGTCACCATAATACATTTATTTATTTTTAATAAAAGAAGAATACATTAATAGAAATGAGTGAATATACATCTGGGAGGAGGATGAAAAATCCTCCTAAAAAGAGAAAAGAATAGAAAAAGTAGAGCGACTGAGGAGGATGAGAAATCCTCCAAAAAAAGAAAGAGAAAAAATTAAGCCAAAATGTCTCAAGAAAATATAATGCTTTCCAATTTCTTTGCATATCAGTAATAGAAATTCCTTTCAAACAGCCATGAGGCGAGCACCACAATCCCATAGCAATTGCAAGGTTAAAGAGACATCCTTGAATGTCATTCCTCTCCAACCAAATGCAGCAGAGAATTGCCATAAATTGCACGCTGCTATAGAAACATAACCTCCTTTTTCCTGCCAAAGCCGTTCAAGTTTATCATAAGAAATTACTCCGAGGGAAGAGGACATACCCACTGTTCACTAAGAATCCCTAACAGATTCTTCCACAAGAAAATAGCTTCCTAACATTGCATAATAAATGGGCTGCAGTTTCTGAACTGGATCTTCATATGCAACATATCAGGACAAAGAACTATATTAGGTCTATGAATCTGGAACATGTTAGTGCACTGCCCCATGACAGTGAGTGAAGAGTGACTTGTCCATAGACCTCAAGGAAGAAGAGTATGAAGTAGCAAAAGGGAGCCTAAAGCAAGTGGGCCCAGCGTTGGGGGGTGTTTGGCAGGAATACCAGATATGGAATCTATTCAGCATTGTCTTTGCAAGTCTACCATTTATCTGAAGAAACAGCTATAAGAAGTTAAGGAATCTACACATTGAATTAAACATGTCTTAACATTCTTTTATCCAAAAAAAAGAGTCTTATACATTATTAATTCATATAGTGTTCATAGCTCTAGAACTAATGGCTTAAAGCAAAACATCCATGTACAGAAAGATTCTCATAACCATGTAAGACCACCAGGCAATAATTGTTGTTCTAGCAATTCCTTGAATCATAGATATATATCTAATTCTAAAAAATATCAAACCCATTATTTGGCTTTCACCTCGCTGCTTAGAAGCCTTAGCTTTTAGGTTGAATGGTTTTGACATAGCATTAGTCTCTTATACCAAATGATTTAAACTTCAATATTCCGTGTTGACCATTCTATTTTTTTTTTTTAGAAGAAAACAATGAAAGAGGATAGGATATCTTCCTAAGAAGACAACAAAAGAAACACTTAGAAGCTAAGAGATTGAGTCATAACAAGGCATGCCAATCTCTCTGCATGTCTAACAAAGAAACACCTCTAAAAAAACCATGGGCAGAACACCACAAACAAGCCAAAAAAATAACCCTATCCCAAATGTTATCTAAAGTGAAGAAGTTCCCTTGAAGATTCTGGCATTCCTTTCCAGCCAAAGGCACCAAAGCACAGCAAACACAGCGCACTGCCACAGAATCTTAGCATCTTTACGGAAGCCAAAACCTCTAAAATTAATGAGGAGGAACTGATGCAGATCCTTAGGGCAGACCCAATTCTCTCCAAAGATGCCAAAAAGCCTATTCCAAAGAAAATTCGCCACAGAACAATGCAAAAAAGGATGAGTCCCGTTTTCTGAACTAGAACAACACATTACACACATATTAGGAGGCAAAGCAGTGAGGGGTCTGTGCTTTTGTAACATGTCATTAGTATTAATCTTATTAAGAACAGCGGTCCAAACAAAAGATTTGATCTTTTGGGGAGCTTTGGATTTCCATATGGGTTTATCTGATAGGAACTGGAATTTACTATAGAAAGTATAGAGCAAACTCAGAGAACAGAGCTCTGATTACAATGGAAAAAATGCAGAAAAAGATAGAAATTGGAGAATGAAAGGATATCAGAGAAGGAACTTCTCTGCCCTGTGGCAACAGCCACCCCAAAACTACCCGAGTGTTTTCCTGCCCTCCCCACTTCCCCCCTTTCCCCTCATATTCTCAATGATTCCAGCACCCTGTTCCAACACCCCCTTCTCCTCTCTCCTGGTGCCACGTGTCCAGTTTGTTAGAGTCTGGTATAACAGACTCCTCCCTTCCATTTCCCATGTCATTTCCCAGTCTACCCTTGTTCCTCTTCCCCTTTCTGTGGTAGACTTTAATTGGAGGCCCATGATGAGGCCCATCAATACCTCCCCCAATGAGTTGCACCTTGTCCTCAAGGTGAAAATCTGGGAAAGCTGCTTGTATTGGAGCAAACTCTTCCCAAGTGCTGTCTTCCGGAGCCAAATGAGTTCATTTTATGAGAACCTCAATGTCTCCATTTAATAACTTCCGCACTGCCAAGGCTGCTTCAGGTTCAACCTGTAGCTCCCAATCTGCTGTTAAAAAAGGTGGGATTTGCTGGCTGGTTTGACTTGCTGGCAGAGCCCTTTTTAGCCATGAAACATGGAAAACATGATGCAATCGTGAAGTTTCTGGCAATTCCAGCCTATAAGCCACAGCACCAATTCTGTCCACTATCTGATATGGCCCATAGAACCTCGGATTAAGTTTTTCATTAACTCTTTTTGCCAAGGACTTCAATTTGTAGGGTTGGGCCTTCAAATAAACCATGTCACCAACCTGAAACTCAACTTCCCGTCTACCCTTATCTGCCTGTTCCTTCATTCGTAACTGAGCTTTTGACAAATTCTGTTTCAGCTCCTCCAAAATGCTGTCCCGTAACAGCAGCAGCTAATCAACCTCCTCAACTATCATGTTGTACCTCTTATAAGGGATAATAGAAGGAGGATCATGGCCATAAAGTGCTTTAAAGAGTCATCTTTGTAGAGGCATTGTAAGAAGAATTAAACCGAAACTCTCCCCATGGCAACCATTTCACCCATTGGCGAGGGTGGTCATTGATAAAGCACCTTAAGTAAGCTTCAATGGTCCAGTTTGTCACCTCTGTTTGACCATCAGTTTGAGGATGGTATGTAGAACTAAACCTCAGTTTGGTGCCTGACAACCTGAATAATTTTTGCCAAAATGTGCCAATGAACACCCGGTCTCTGTACGAGACTATAGAGCTAGGGAAACCATGCAACTTGATGATCATACTTAGAAGTGTAGGGATGGAGTAGAGGGGTGAAATGAGCATACTTACTTAACCTGTCCACCACTACCATGATTGTATCAGCTCCCTTAGCCTTTGGAAGTCCACTAATAAAATCCATAGAGACATCTTCCCAAACATGGTTGGGAATGGGTAAAGGATGGAGTAAACCAGCTGACTTAAGAGCCTGAAATTTGTTCTGCTGACAAACCCCACAGGCTGCCACAAATTGTTCCACATCACGTTTCATTCCATTCTAGTAAAAGGCAATGGCTAGCCGCTTGTAAGTTCTGGTTACCCTTGAATGACCCCCCCAAGGTGAAGAATGGAACTCAGTTAATAAAAGTGGAATTCGAGCAGACTTACTAGGCAAAACCAGCCTCTGTTTGAACCATAGACACCCTTGCAAAACTGAGTAATGCAGGTGAGAACTTGGACTCTGCACCACCTCCTGTAAGATCAACCTTAATTGCTCATCCTCGAGAACTTCCGCAGCTAATTCCACCAAGTCTGAACTTGTGACCATAGAAATAGCATGATAATCCATTACCCGAGACAAAGCATCAACTGCCTTATTCTCTAAACCTGGCTTATATTGAATTTCAAAATTGAAGCCAAGCAATTTTGTCACCCATTTCAATTGCTCTCCTACCAAAACTCTTTGCTCCAAAAGAAATTTCAGGCTTTGCTGGTCGGTCCTAATAATAAAGTGATGACCGAGCAAGTACTACCGCCATTTCTGTACAGCGAACACTATTGCCATTAGTTCTCGTTCGTACATTGATTTCGCCTTATTCCTCTCGGAAAGGGTTTGGCTAGTGAATGCTAAAGGCCTGCCTTGCTGCATAAGCATAGCTCCCAGTCCATATCTAGATGCATCTGTCTCAATCACAAATGGTAACTCAAAATTTGGCATAGCTAATGTTGGAAGACCCTCCATTGCCATCTTAAGCTGATTAAAGGCCCTTTGTGCCTCCTCTGACCACCCAAAATTGTTTTTCTTCAAGAGTTGGATTAGAGGTTTAGCTATAACTCCATAATTCTGCACAAAACGACGATAGTATCCTGTCAAACCCAAAAATCCCCTCAAACTTTTGATATCTTTAGGGACATGCCAATTTCTCATGACCTCCACCTTTGCAAGATCTGCCATAATACCATCAACTGAAATGATGTGCCCAAGATATTCCAACTGCTGCGCTCCAAAACTACATTTCTTATAATTGACCCATAACTCATGAGTTTGCAGCAACTGAAAAACCATTTGCAAGTGGTCAATATGGGAGGAGGAATCAGGACTGTACACTAAGATATCATCGAAGAATATTAATATAAATTTCCACAAATGTGGTCTAAAGATACGGTTCATGAGAGCCTGAAATGTTGAGGGTGCATTTGTAAGCCCAAAGGGCATTACCAAATACTCGTAGTGTCCTTCATGGGTCTTGAAAGCTGTTTTGTGGATGTCCTCCTCCTTCATGCGGATTTGGTGATAACCAAACTTCAGATCCAGCTTGGAAAAAATAGCAGCCCCGCCCAATTCATCCAATAATTCTTCTATAACCGGAATGGGAAATTTATTAGGAATGGTGATGCTGTTGAGAGCTCTGTAATCAACACAAAAACGCCAACTGCCATCCTTTTTCTTGACCAAAATCAGGGGGCTAGAATATGGGCTGATGCTGGGTCGAATCAAGCCTGCAGCTAACATGTCTCGCACAAATTTCTCAATCTCTTCCTTATGACTGTGAGGGTGTCTATAAGGTCGGATGTTAGGAATTTGTGCTCCCCCTTTCAATACGATTGCATGATCACACTCCTTCCTTGGAGGCAAGGTTGTAGTCTCCTTGAACAAGTCCCCATATTCCCTAAAGAGTTCCTTTAGACCTTCTGGAGTAGTATCAGGTTCTGCTGTGCAAACCACATTCATCATTCCTAATTCCACGTAATATGCTTCAGCTTCATTCCTCATTTCTTTCATGACCGCTTTCAAGGATGCCACTGTACGAGACAAGGCTGGGTCCCCCTTAATTTCTATGATCCGCCCATCCTCCTGTACTTCAATTAGGTGCTGTCTCAAATCAGCACTAAACTTGCCCAAGCTTTTGAGCCACTCATACCCCAAAATCATGTCCACACCCACCAATTCGAATAAGAAAAAATCTTGCACCACTGCCAGATTTAGTAGTTGCAATTCCACTCCTCTACACACCCCTTGACTTCCCAAACGTTGACCACTGCCCACTTCCACAAAATACCCCCGAGTGGCCTCTGTTGGAATCGCCAGCTCCTCCACCAAACCCGGAGACAAAAAATTGTGGGACGCTCCAGAATCTACCATTACAATGACTTTTCTTCCATTAATAGTTCCCCATAACTTCAATGAATTCTTTGAAGTCATACCTGCGATACTACTGACATTCAGCTGCAGGTTCACCTCTTCTTCAGGTTCATTCCCCCCCTTTGGTTCCTCATCAACCCCTTCCTCCACCTTCCCAAGCAGAATCATATGTAGCTGCTTGTTGCGGCATACATGGTTTGGAGAATATCGCTCATCATAGCGGAAACATAGACCCCTCCTTCGCTTGTTGTTTTCCTCTTCTTCAGTTAACCTCTTAAATCCCGTACCCCTTCTGTTGGTATTGGTCTTGCCCTCTCGTTGGTATGGTGGGTTTCCCCTAGCTGAGTCCGTCCTACCACCACCAAGCCGAGGCAACCCCCTCTGCCCATCCCAAGAATTGGGTTCAGCAGGCACCCCTTTACCTCCCTGGTTGTCGTGGGCTCCAGCCCATCTCCCCAACAAAGCGGGTTTGTTGAAATTAGGCCCAATTCCCCTGGCTGAATTTCAAAAAGGAAGGCCCAACGCTCGGTTCCTATCCTCCACCTTTTGCGCAAGAGTCATCAGCGTGTGCAAGTCTTCAGAACTCATCATCCTAACTTCCGCCTTCACCTCATCCTTCAATCCGATCATAAACGCTCCCCTCATGAATTCTTCATCTGCGAAACGTAAAGGGGCAAAAAGAAGTTCGAACTGCTCCCTATACTCCATTACGGAGCCTCATTGTTTTAGACCCATCAGAACCTTGTAAGGATTTTTTGATGATGCCACCTGAAATCGTCCTAGAAGTGCTTGACGGAACACCGGCCAAGTCACTGCTGCCATCCTCGGTTCCCACCATTGGAACCAATTCAAGGCCTTCCCCTCCAAACACACCACTGCTGTATCAACCTTCTCTGCTTCGGGAATTCGGTTAATCTCGAAATAACGCTCCATCCTGTACAACCATCCATGCGGATCTTCACCCATAAAATATGGCACCTCCACCCGATTCACCCGTTCCTCCCTTCTCGTTTCTTCTCTACCATTAGGTCCACCTCCGTTGTTCCCTCCACCATGGTTACTGTCTCCATCTTCCATCCCCCCTCGCATAGCCCTCATCGTTGCTTCCATTCTGTCCATCATCATCCTCATCATCTCCTCCATCTGCCGGCTGATAGCTTACTGCATACCATCCAACCGACGCTCAACACTCTCCAAACGATTCTCCATTCTCGTCGATACCATCCAGATGCTCCCAGGATCGGGAGCTCTGATACCAAATTGATAGGAACTGGAATTTACTATAGAAAGTATAGAGCAAACTCAAAGAACAGAGATCTGATTACAATGGAAAAAATGCAGAAAAAGATAGAAATTGGAGAATGAAAGGATATCAGAGAAGGAACTTCTCTGCCCTATGGCAACAGCCACCCCAAAACTACCCGAGTGTTTTCCTGCCCTCCCCACTTCCCCCCATTTCCCTCATATTCTCAATGATTCCAGCACCCCGTTCCAGCACCCCCTTCTCCTCTCTCCTGCTGCTACGTGTCCAGTTTGTTAGAGTCTGGTATAACAGACTCCTCCCTTCCATTTCCCATGTCATTTCCCTGTCTACCCTTGTTCCTCTTCCCCTTTCTGTGCTAGACCTTAATTGGAGGCCCATGATGCGGCCCATCATTATCCAATTTCTTGTTATGAAATATCTGTGCCAGTTGTTGATTGATCATACTATACTTTGTCCATGAGAAGGATTGTGAAACAGCTAAGATGTACTCTTTGGTCCTCAGCTTAGGTCAAGTGATTTTTTTACACTTATGTGGGATTTATTATGCACGTGATTTGCAATCAACTGACTGTGTTATGCTATTTTTTTGCCACGACAGAACCGACCTGCTGAGTTGATTGCCAAGTTTTTGGATGAGAAGCTTCGTGCAGGTAATAAAGGTACTTCTGAAGAGGAATTGGAGGGTACACTTGATAAAGTCCTGGTTTTATTCAGGTTCATTCAGGTATGCTCAATGTTTCATTGGTGGAATAGCTAACAATTACACCTTGTTTCCTGTATTTTTCATTTATGCTCATATTGTTATCATGCACTTCTACTGATATTTTTCTCCATACTGATACTGGCAAGATTACTTGACACTTTTGTTGTTAAAGGGCAAGGATGTGTTTGAAGCATTCTATAAGAAAGATCTTGCAAAAAGACTGCTTTTAGGAAAGAGTGCTTCTATTGACGCAGAGAAATCTATGATCTCCAAGGTTAAGGCTTTTCTTTGCCATTTAACTTCTGAAATAATTGGTCTAAAAAAAAAAAGAATTCTGAAACAATTAGATGGTTCCTCATCAACATTTTTAGTAATATTAAGATTTTTTTTTTTCAATAATACAGTTGAAGACTGAGTGTGGCAGCCAGTTTACGAACAAACTAGAAGGAATGTTTAAGGTATACATCTTTGAATCAATTTATAACTTCAGAAATTTTATTCAAATTGTGGACTCCTGGTTGGCATGGACTGGACGGAAATTGTCTATACCAACCATAGTTTTTTCCCATCTCTTTTCTTTGGCTTGGCAGTTCACTGAGAATTTGAACCTGGTGAGAAATTCTCTTTATGGCCTTTGGTCTCGTTTAAGATTCAACTGTGAGGTTGAACTTGGGTTTTGAATTATAAATTCCTTTTGTGCCAGTTAAAGCGTTATTGCTTTATAAATTTATTGCAATTCTAATTTGGAAAGGCAATGAACAATATTCGACATGATTTCAAAAAAAGTTAAGAGAAAATTACTCTTCTCCCAGTGCAAACTTTTGTATGTGTGTAAAATCTAAAGCACAGCAATAATACGCAGAAATTATATAGTGGTTTTTTCCCCTCATGAGTTGAGCATTTATGTTGCAGACATATCAAATTACCTATCACTCATATTATAAACATGCTGAATGAACAAAGATTTCCGTATCTTTCTTTGATAAAAGTCCAGTTATATTGATATCACGTGCTTGGTTTAATAGTTCTGTATAACTACCTTATGAAAATTGATGATCTGACAAACTTCATGAATTACTGTAGCTTTTATTCATAGCTTCTGATAACTATGTTTAAAATTGTTCTGATTCAGGACATTGAATTATCAAAAGAAATAAATGAGTCCTTCAAACAGTCATCCCAGGCTCGGACAAAACTCCCATCAGGAATTGAAATGAGTGTTCATGTCTTGACAACTGGGTAAGCCTCGTGTTTTCCCTTTCTTATCTGTAATAATCAATATTTTTTATGCGCTTATTGTTTCCTGGGAATCTAATTGGAAGTGTTGGATAAGTGCAGGTACTGGCCAACATATCCACCCATGGATGTTAGACTTCCTCATGAATTGAACGTTTACCAGGTTCAGCACAAGCCACAAATGAATGCTCTTTGACTGTTGGTGGCCTTGATACTTTGAGTGACTTCCTTGACATGGTCCTTTACTTTCCTTTATTCTTCCTTCAGGATATTTTCAAAGAGTTCTATCTAAGCAAATATAGTGGAAGGCGTCTGATGTGGCAAAATTCATTAGGTCACTGTGTCTTAAAGGCAGAGTTTCCTAAAGGGAAAAAGGAGTTGGCTGTCTCCCTATTTCAGGTTGGCCTTTCAAAAACCATTATTTTATGTTATATCTTCATTTGTGTTGTTGTCTATGTTGTATTGAACACATTTTTTTGGATTTAATTCTGCATGCCCTTGTGCTCCAGACTGTTGTTCTGATGCTATTCAATGATGCTGAGAAACTAAGCTTTCAAGATATCAAGGACTCTACTGGTATTGAGGACAAGGAACTGAGAAGGACTCTGCAATCACTTGCATGCGGAAAAGTTCGTGTCCTACAAAAGGTGTGTTTGTAATCATTCGCAGAATTACCAGTGCATAAAATTTGTTTGTAATTATGGTCTCTCTTAATTTCCTAATGTTGATTCCCTTTGATGAACATGCAACAGTTGCCAAAGGGTAGAGATGTGGAGGATGATGACTCATTTGTTTTTAATGAAGGGTTTACAGCTCCTCTTTACCGTATAAAGGTACCACCCCCATTACCTAGGAACATTAGGGATCAGATTAAATGAATCTCAAACTTTCATTTGTGTTTTAATTGCGATTACCAGAGTTTAGCCCTTTAGCAATCACTAACGCTTGTAGTGGGTTTTAGTCCTCTAAATTTACGCTCATAGGTTCTTTTTCAAACTAATTTTGGTGTTCTGGAGTGTAGGTGAATGCAATTCAGTTGAAGGAGACAGCGGAGGAGAACACAAGCACCACCGAAAGAGTTTTCCAAGACCGTCAGTATCAGGTCAATTTTCTTTTCTCAAAAGCTCTCCTTTTAGTTCAGACTTCAGAGGCCTAATGTACATGGGAATGCAATGCACTTTCAAATGCATGAAAATCTAATATGCTTGGGCATCACACTGGCTATTTTTTATGAATTACCAAGTTTATTCTCATTAGTTTTATTTCACAAAAAAATTGTGTCAACATAATTTATATCAATGTTCTTAAAAATTTTAATTAGCATAATAAAAAAGGTAATGCTGCTAAGAGCTCATGCTTTCCGTAGGCCAGTTGCAATACCCTTCTGCAGTGTGTTTTGAATTCTCTCTGTTTTCAACTCATTAACTACAGAAGGGTATTGCAATTACTCATTGGATCGCACATGAGCTCTCTGTAGCATTACAACAACAACAACAACCAAGCCTTTTTCTCACTAGGTGGGGTCGGTTACATGGATCAAACGACGTCATTATACCCTATCATAAATCAAATCTTTAGAGATGCTATTCAAATCTAAATCTTTTTTAATCGTTTCACCTATAGTCTTTTTTGGTCTTCCTTTACTTTTAGTTATTGGGCTATTATCTATCTGATCTACTCTTCTTACAGGGGCTTTTAAGGGTCTTCTCCTTACATGTCTAAACTACCTAAGGCGAGATTTTCCCATCTTTTCCACAATAGGTGCTACTCCTACTTTCTCTCTAATGCATTAGGAAACTTTTTCTCTAATGTATTCATTCCTAATCCTATCTTGTCTTGTATGGCCACACATCCAACGCAACATCCTCATCTCCGCGACACTGATCTTATGCTCTTGTTGACTTTTTATCGCCCAACATTCAGTACCATACAATATCGCGGGTCTTATAACTGTGCGGTAAAATTTACCCTTAAGCTTGAGAGACACTTTTCTATCACAAATAACTCCTGAAGCACTCCTCCATTTCATTCATCCAGCTTGAATCCTATGATTTACATTTCTCTCTGTCTCTCCATCACTTTGTATGATAGATCCAAGGTACCTAAATTGTGTGACTTGTGGTATGGTATGATCTTCAATTTTCACCGCTAAGTTAGTATTAACACGCCTCTTACTGAACTTACATTCCATATACTCCGTCTTACTCTTGCTTAGACGAAAGTCATGTTCTTCTAAAGCTCGTCTCCATAGCTCTAGCTTCCCATTTGTTTCCTCTCTCGACTCTCCAACTAAGACTATATCATCTGCGAAAAGCATGCATTGTAGCATCGGCTCTTGGATTTGCACAGTAAGCACATCCAAGACCAAGGTAAAAAGATATGGACTCAAAGTTGACCCTTGGTGCAGTCCTATAGTTATAGGGAAATCTTCTGTGACCCCACCCTGTGTTCTCACATTAGTTTTAGCCCCATCATACATATCTTGGATTGCTTGAATATAGGCGATACGAACTCCTTTCTTCTCCAAAACCTTCTACAAGACCTCTTTCGGTACCCTATCGTAGGCTTTTTCCAGATCAATGAAAACCATGTGTAGGTCTTTTTTATTCCTCCAATACCTATCCATTAATCTTCGTAGAAGATAGATTGGCTCCATGGTTGACCTCCCAGGTATAAAACTAAATTGATTCTCTGAAATATGAGTCTCTTGTCTTAATCTTCGTTCAATTATTCTTTCTCATAACTTCATAGTATGACTCATGAGCTTAATCCCTCTGTAATTTGCACAGTTTTGTACATCTCCCTTGTTCTTATAAATAGGGATTAAAGTGTTTCTCCTCCATTCATTTGACATTTTCTTAGACCTCATTATCTCGTTAAACAGTTCTGTGATCCAACTTATACCTTTCTCTCCTAGGCACTTCCATACTTCAATAGGTATATTATCCGGTCCGACTGCTTTTCCATTATCCATCCTCTTTGATGTTTCTTTTACCTCAAACTCTCGAATTCTACGATAAAAGGTTTTATTTTGGTCCTCCTCTCTAGTGTTTAGAATGTCCGAGTCCTCCAATGTCTCATGTTCTTCATTAAATAACTTGTGAAAATAACCCTTCCATCGATCATTGATGTCTTGTTTCGTAATCAAGACTTTACTCTCTTCATCCTTAATGCATTTCACTTGATCCAAGTCTTTTGTCTTCCTTTCCCTACTTTTAGCAAGCCTGTAGGTATTCATTTCTCCGTCTTTGGTGCCAAACGATTGATATAACCCATTGAACGCTTTAGTTTTCGCCTCGCTCACCGCTTTCTTAGTATCTTTTTTAGATGCCTTATATTTTTCCTAATTTTCATCATTTTTACACACGTGCCAAACTTTATAACATTCCCTTTTAACCTTAACCTTATCTTGTACACTTGCGTCCCACCACCAAGATTCTTTATCTTTGGGTCCAAAGCCTCTTGATTCACCGAGTATCTCTTTTGCTATCTTCCTAATCCTTTTAGTCATCTCGTCCCACATATCATTAGCACTCCCTTGTATCTCTCAAATCTCTTCCTCCATAATCCTCCTCTGAAAGAGCATTTGTTTTCCTTCCTTTAGTTGCCACCATTTGATCATTGGCTCTCTGTCTTGACAATTTCTCTTTACTCTAATCTTAACCCGTACATCCATAACCAAAACCCTGTGTTGGGTAGTCAAGTTCTCTTCAAAGATGGCTTTGCAATCCATACAAAATTTTCTATTAGATTTCCTTATTAGAAAAAAGTTAATTTGAGAGCAAAAACCCCCGCTTCTATATGTGATCAAATGTTCTTCCCGCTTCCTAAAACAAGTGTTAGCTATTATAAAATCAAACGCTACTGAAAAATCTAAAATCACTTTGCCCTCTGCATTAGCTACTCCTAGACCATAACCCCTATGCAAACCCTCATACCTCCTAGATTCGCTCTTCACATGACCATTTAGGTTCCCTCCTAGAAAAATCTTCTCTCCTAATGGTATTTCCTGAACTAAATCTTCTAAATTCTCCCAAAATTTTATCTTGTACTCTTGTAGTGCTCGTCTAACCCTACTTGGGGTGCATACGCACTGATAACATTAAAAGTCTCCTGCTCCACAACAAACTTCAAAGGTATGATCCTATCTCCGAGCCTTCTCACATCCACAACATTATTCTTCCAATTCTTATATACTATTATGCCTATCTCATTTTTAGATTTTAACTTGCCGTTGTACCAAAGTTTAAAACCCGAAGTGTTGAGTTCCTTTGCCTTTTCTCCAACCCACTTAGTTTCTTGTAGGCATATAAAATTAATCCTCCTCTTAATCATGGTGTCAATTATTTCCATTGATTTACCTATAAGTGTGCCTATATTCCAAGTTCCAAAACGCATCTTACTCTTGTGAACTAACTTCTTTACCCACACCCGTTCACGAAAATGTGAGAACCCTTATTTTTCACTACACCCAGGCGGCGATGCAGTGGCTCTTGCTCATTTGACACTGTACTCGAGCCACGTAGGGGCAACGACCTAGCATTAACACAATCACTTCGTTGATCCATGTCATAAAGATTCGACAAAATTTTACGTTGGCTGTCGACTACCTAACACAACCCTTCTTTTTTATCCGGGCTTTGGACCGGCTATGTAGATATATGCAACACAGCATAGGCAGAGTTAGCTCTCTGTAGCATTACATTAATAAAAATAATTTGAGATGCAACGTTTCTTTTTCTTGTCTTAAAAGTTATTATTTTTGTTTGATATGAAAGTTTAAAGAAAAGCTCACTCTAAAATAAATTTACAAATTGAAATGAAAATTGAAACAAGTTTTTAATTGATATTATGCTATTAAAATATTCATAAATTTCATGATATAATAAATTGTGATCTAATATAATATTTATTTTTCAGTTATGTAAACAAAACTGAAAAATATTTAAAGTTGGATATCTAAGATTGCTCAGTGCAACCAAACAAGGGCAGATACCTCGGTTGGGAATCCTGTGTAAATCCTGTCATACACAATCAATATCATCCTATTACCTAGTTGTTTTATATGTCTGTGTAGTAAACATCTCCTAATAATGATTATGACCTACAACATATTTACCTTGTTGGCATGGTTCATTGCAGGTTGATGCGGCTATTGTGAGGATAATGAAGACCAGAAAAGTGCTTAGTCACACCCTTCTTATTACTGAACTCTTCCAACAGGTGAAATCGTTAGCACCTTTAATTTCTATAATTCAAATGGAATCTCTGTGAATTCCCTAGTAGTTTTATTTTATGTCCTGGTCTTTGATGGTGTGTGATATAGTCTTGTGGTTGTCGGCAAAGCTACTTACGGAGTTACTACTGATAAAGTTCTAAAATACATTATGCTCTCTTATGTTGTGTACAAGTGATCACTTCTGATGCTGACTGTTTTCTATCTGATTGTTAGGATTTAGGATTAATACTGATTTTGGGAATTGATTTTTTTGTGAACAGCTCAAATTTCCAATAAAACCAGCTGATTTGAAGAAAAGGATTGAAAGCCTGATTGACAGGGAGTATCTGGAGAGGGACAAGAACAACCCTCAAATATACAATTACCTGGCATAGTATGTTTTACCTCATCTCACATTTTTAAGTTTCTTTAAATGACATGGGAGAAGCTTGATGTTTAATCCCTTGTCATATGTACAGTAACAATGGAATCCACCCTCCCCCCCCTTCTTTTTCTCTCTTTCATTTATCGACTACTGTACTTTATTGTAAAGCATATTTTTTCCCTTGAATATTTTTTTTCCATCTTCTTGAAAATTCGAAATTGTTCCCCAAAATGATCCAGCAATTCAAAAGAATTTTCAGTTTAACGAGGTAGGAATCTTCTTTTTCTACCCAAGGTTTGAGGTGATAGTTTATTAACTGTTTAGAGAACACTTGGACAGTTTTTTATTCTCTTTATCCCAGAAATTTTAAAAGAAGTTTTATTTTATGTACATATTTTCTAGATGAATTAATAAAAATAAAAGGCTAAACTATAATTTAAAATTAAATTAAAAACATTCCTGATAACCGTACCGGATATTTTCTTTTCAACTTTTTTTCCCTTTGCTCTTATTGCTTCTAAGATATTTTTAATTATTTGGCCATGCCATCATACATGAGCAGATATTAGTTTCACACTCATAGTATAGAAATACCTCGAGACAGATAAAAATATATACATATATTCTTAGCTTTCCTTAGCTTTGTATATCTCTCTTATCGTTTTCCATTTTAAAACCTTTTTTGCACACACTAACTTGTGTCCTCATGTTTGCCTTAAGCAGCATCAGATATTAGACCAAAGTGGGCAGTTTTTACTGCTTTATTTATTTATTTTTGGTCATTTGTGTCCCAAAAGAGAGTTGATTTGACTTGTGTGTGCTAAGCACAAATGTTTTGGCAAGTTCAAGTAGTTTAATAGTATTTGCATTGCGTGAGGGCTTACTGTTGTGCTTCCGCCGGATGGTGTGATTTTCCGTTGTGCACGACTGAAGCTTGTGTTCATTTTTCCTTTCAAAATAATTAAATTTAAAAGAGAAATTTAACAAACTTGGTTCATTTATAATTTTGAAACATTGATGGAAATGTTTATTTATTTATTTTTAACTAAAAGTTCTAGTATAACTACCTAAGAGGTAAATATACAGATGTGGGACACGGATACAGTATAATACAAATATATTGACATGATAAAAATAAAAAAATAAAAAATAAATAGATAAAAAATATTTAAAAATATTTAAAATTATCAAAATATTCAATGTAATACGTATTAGATAATAATATTACGATCATTTTGAAATATTATTGTTATATATATAACTACTCGAATTTGGAAGACTAACATTAATTGTTTGATAACCAAACATGACAATTTGTCCTCTAAAAATTGATTGGTTATAAAATTACTTCAAAAATAATATTCAAACAAGCACTAAAGAGTCACAATCGCACATAAAATTTCATATATAAGTACTGTCTCATTTAAACCTTCTTTTTCTAAAGCTCAAATTAGTTGTATATACAATTTCTTTTTTTCTAGTTTAACAAAAGTAGAGGTAGATAAAAATAAAAATAAAAAAGCAGAGGAGGCACTACCCATTTCATATATAAGTACTGTCCCATTTAAACCTTCTTTTTCTAAAACTCAAATTAGTTGTATACAATTTTTATTTTTTGAGTTTAACAAAAATTAAGGGGAGGAGGTGCTACCCAATATGATGCTCACAGGTTGTCAAAGATGGCTGGCTTTTAAAATGGTTTAAATGGGACAGTACTTATATATGAGATTCTATGTGCAATGTTGTGGTAGGGGAATTCCACCTGAATCATGGTCTTATTGTGGAGATTAGGCTCTATTTCAGCGAGTGGGAAGTGCATTTAGTCCACACTTGCGTGAAGTCAACAGTTGCACAAATTTGCTTGCTAAGATAGAGAAATTCTAATATATATGCTAGGAGTAATATTCTCAGTGGCAAGTTTTGATTTTGTATTAATTAATTAAATAATACTTTAAATTTAATCTAATGGCCAATATGGTTGTGCCATGTTTTTATTGGATTGAGTGAAATCCTCTTATAGTACACAAGAATCTCTCGCTGAGATGGGGATGATAATCTGGTGTTATGGGATGCTCCTCATGCTAGTTTGAAGTAAAACCTCCAGATTATATGGACGTTTTGTTTGATAGAGCTTAGTTTTTCTTGTTCCGCTTGTGCTGTACAAAAGGGAAAAAAAATTGACTGGCAAGAAAAATTAAATAATTTTACAAGCAAAGTACATCAATTCTTATCAATTGAACGAACCTCTTCTGCCAACTGTAAGCAACAGTGATCAAGAAAACATTACCAGCGCCAATAATTGAGGTGAAATAGAATCCCCAATGGTTTGGAGGTTGTAAGGCTTGTTACAGCTCTTACTCAGGCTAATTTCTTCAGGGTATTAATGGAGCAGATTTTGTGTATCCTTTTAAAGCTCTTACTTCTGCTATTTAAATGGTAGTTGTAACTAAATACTATACACAAATATTAGGAGGGCAATACATCCACAAGTCCTAAAACAATTCAGAATTCTTCCCATCAAAACATACAGGAAATTTATTTCCATTTTTTTAAATCAGGATTATGAGGAGACTAGAAGAAATAAAGAGATCCATACAGATGGTTTCAGTTTCTTACATTTGATGGTGATTACACACTCTTCTCAATGTGATTCATACTATTTTGACCTCCAACAACCACCACACCTCCATTTAATAATTACAAATCAACACACTCTATTATTCAGTGACATTAATTAACGATCCCACATTTGCAATTTCAGTCTCAGAGCATCAACAATCAAAAGTACACAGACCACCAAAAAAAAAACAAAAAAGGGAAAATTAGCCTTTTCATTTCCTGCTCAAAAAAAGCAATGAACTTTGGGTATATTTAGTGAATACCAGGCGGAGATATGAGAAGGGTCATCACTATATTTCAAACAGATTTGACGGCGGAGGGAGAGGCAGCGGCGGCGGTGGGGTGGTCGGCGTTGACGATGGTTGGGTTGAGTGGGGCGCGAATGGTGTTGTGGTCGTCGGGATCGTAATCTGGATTGAGGTTGTGGTCGATGGCATCGCGACCCTTTTCAAGACAGGGTTTGCAGGCGATTTCAATGGTGATCCAACCCAAAAGCACTCCTACCACTGCTATCACTGCACTCGTGATCGCACCCATTGATTTCTGCCTGACTCCTGATCGTGTGCGTCTTGACGATGGAATCTGGAAACTATCTTTTGCTTTTCTTTTCTGTTTTTTCTTTTTCTCTTTTTGGTCAGAAAAAATGGAAACTATCAAGTAAAGTATAAACTCTATAGGGCTTCTGTTGTGGGTTTAGAATGGGCCACTTATATTGTACCTTTCTTTGTATTTGTCAACTTGATGGATGTTGAGCTTTATTTAATTGCACTCTCAAACTATGTTTTAAAATCGAATCAAGGATTGAACTGAGGATACATTTGATTATGATTTGATTGGTTTAATCGATTAAATTTATGATTAAACTAAATAATATAATAAAAGATAATCAATTTGGCAACATAGCAAATTCATGGTTTCAACGGTTAAATTGATGCATCTGATTTTTAAAATATTGCTCCAAGGTTATGGGCTTGTGATGCTCACCCCTTTTGCAAGCTTTTATTGGTTAAATAATTGTCCCACCCTAGGCTAAGTCTAATTAATGGAGAAAATATTTGCATAAACTTGGTACACCTATGCATTGTGTCAATAAATTATTAATATATTATTAATTAATAATTAATTATCATAATTAATCAATAATTAACTATTATATAATATAATATATGAATTATTTATTAACTTTGTACATAAGTACATTAAGTTTATGCAAAAAAAATTCTAAAGCGTTGAGTAGGTTGAAAGTGAGATAAGGAAGAATTTAGAACAAAAATGATTTTATACTTAGTGCAACAAAAACACGAAAATGAGATAAATAAATTGTATTTCATTTTTACTTGTGATTTTTCACTCGTATTCTAGTTTTCGCATTCTCATTTTTCGCTTTTTATATTTCTTCTTTAGTAAGCTAGGGACCCCTAAGAGATCTAGGTAAAGAATCGAAAAAATAAAATGTCGAGAGATCGACTTCCTTACCTAAAACACTAGAGCCTCTGGCGACTAGGAGAGGTGCCATTAAACTACAAGGTTGGCTTCTCGCTTTCTATTTACTCAACTCCAAGTGTTGCATCCACGGATTTGTAAGCCCTTTAGCTGGGGTTGGACCAATCTTGGATTTGGCCTTATATTATAAATCGATCTTATCAAATTACATTTATCGATTCTCACTTAAAAATGAGAAAGTAATATCTCTCTTTTTCAGGAGCAACACCGAAGCAAATAATATCCTAGATCACGTATAGCTTCGCCCTTCATCGTCATTGGCCATCAAATTAGTACACATACATATAATAGCCATCCTGTAAAACGTAAAAATTATCAACACAATATATTCAACCACTCCTAACCTATCTCACCCAAAAGAGTTTAGTTTCAACCACCAAACTACCTCATAATTTGTGATCACCAACCAAACCAAACCAAAAGCAATGCGGGGAACCAATTGCGCCTGCTAACAGGAGCAGAGATATCTTCAAGTGATGAATATTTTAGCACGTGGAACATACCATTCTAATTACATAACAAGAATGGCATCATGCATCTTAAGAGAAATTTCATATCCTTTGGTGGGAATGGATCCTCTTATATTTCTCATGTAAAATGAGAAATAGACACAAATACCATAAATAGAGTCTCAACTTTTGGGAGGCCCCATCCATTTAAAAACATTTGTGATTATATCTCTTCACATGACCTGAACAAGGTCATGTGAAAACTACACGAGCATCTAAGAGAAATTTTGTACCCTATCAATGAATCCTTTCATGTGTTTTTTCACATAAATTATGTAAAAAGAGAGATAAACACAAACACTATAAATAGAGTCCCACAAATTTTGGGAGGCCCCATCCATTTAAAGTTTTTGTATCTATTTCTCTTCACCTTGTCATGTGAAGAATACACATGAGAAGATTCATTCCCATCCTTTGGTTTGGTTTAATCACCCCAACTTAAAACTGCAGCATTCACCTTCGCCACTACCCTATATCAGTATATCCTCTTGACAAGCAAGCACCTCACCTTTCGTTACATAGCATTAAATGTATTGGAAGAACTTTCTTTGTAGCATTAAACGACTTCACCAACCCAAGCATAATCAACACCTTCATTGGTGTTGTGTGCATCTCATTATATTCACAATTTGGTCAACTTGCGTTGTCTTTCTCCATGCAATCCTCTTCCGCTTCACACCAGCTGGATCAACTTTGATTATCTACGCAGCTCTCTTTGACCATCAAACCCAACCCTGAAATCATGAGTCGTATCTCTCACTGAGACCGCGACTTACCACCAAGAGAAACGGGGTGGTAAAGATAACCAAAGTTGACCCAGCCGGTGGAATAGAAGATCAACATGGAAACAACTTACGTCTGAAAAGAAATAAAATGAGGAAATCCCAACGCACATGTGCAACTTGGGAGTAAATATGAAAAGTTTTCTTGACAAAGTGATGTATAGATGCTTAAAACAATACTGAAAACTGTGAACCACGTCTAAGTTATTTGAACAACACTGAACATTTTATTCTGGTAGTCTCTCTACCTATCTCATCCAAAAGGATTCCCCCACATGATATATATCTAGCAGATGGTAATCCAATCTCAGGACCTACCGCTTTGTTATCTAAGTTTGCAGTTAAGTGGAGCAATTAATGGATTGACAAGGAAAAAGGCCTACGCCAAAAATCACAATAACAAGTGCGATCTTGCTTTTATCCTTTAAAAACTTGCTTCTACTCTGTCTTCAGAAAACAAATATAACCAGAATTTCTGACAATACAATCATGCCATAGAGACATTCATCAATGACAAAATATCAACAGATTATGAATGCACAACTAACACTGCCCAAGCAACCACAAGAAGATACTATGATTAATACAATTCAAAAACTGCTTAAAGTATTCCTTCACACAGCTATTACAACTTTTAGACCTCTGATAATTATATTTAATTACATTTTATTCAGACAACAATATTCATAACATAATATTACAGAATAATGAAAAACTATGCAAACAGCACCTGAGAGCTTGAAGGAGTCAGATCAGATAAACTTTCTGGCGCATCAATTACAAGCCATCGAACACTGAAGCTCCATTTTTCCTCACAACTTTCTTTTGGGTTCAGTCTAGAGATATGACCAACAGCAACATGAAGATTTCGACCGACAACATAAATATGGCAATCACAAGCATTCACAGCAAAAGGCTTGCATATTTGCTCGGGCAAAGGGGGCCCCTCAATGGCTTCCCAGGAATCAGTTTCCGTGTCATAAACCTTTAGCTTCATTCTTTCAAGCTCAGAAACAACAAATAAGTGCCCATAAACAACCACACTAGAACCAGTCCACCCTTCTCTAAGTCCAACAGCCATATTTTCCCAATTATCAGTTCTTGGATCATAGACCTGGCCTCTAGGAGAGACATAGAAAGGCCATAACCAGCCTTCTGTCACCAAAAGTTTCCCATTGAGAACTGCAGCATCATAAGATGCCATATTTGTTCCCATGCTAGTAACAGAGCGCCAACTCCCATTGCGCGGATCCAACACCTCAGCAGAATCTAGCTCACAAAGATCAGTGCTATTTCCCCCAGCTACATAAATCATCCCATCAATCACTCCACTGGCAAAAAATGACCTAGCAGTAATCATTCGGTTCATCACAGTCCAACGATTTTTTTGCATCTCATATTTCAACACCAAGTCAAGAGGACAATCCACATCATTGACCATACCACCACATACAAACAGAGCGCCCTCACAGGGAATTGAAACACACCTAAAACCATGGGGACAAACCTTTGCCTTACAAGGCATTGCAGGGATAGTGTGCCATGAAAAGTGGGTAAGGTCAAGAACCTGCCATTGGATCTTTCCAGTGCACTTGTGGTAGGCAAATACAAAAAGCCAAGGGTCTTTCAAGCCCATTTGCTTCCTGTTGGTAAAAAACCTCTCTTTATTACCAAGTAGCAGATGCCACCTCTTGCAGACAGCTCTACAGGATGAATGACTCTGAACTGGAAGACGAAGAAGACAATTGAGAGCAACATCATCAGGTAGGCCTGGTATTAAGGGTTCTCCTCTGAGAGAATACTCTAACTCTGGTGATACATTTGCCAAAGAAGATTGGATCACAGCTAACCTAAACTTAGGAGATAATGTCATTTGAGGATCTCCTAGCTTGTGTACTGGTGCCTGTTGAGATGAAAATCTAACACGCTGCATCTTTAAATCTCAAATAGACACCTAAAACCTTCAGAAACACTAAAACTTGTTGCCTTCCCTAGTATGCAATTTCTATTTCATGCTATGTTCTCAAATGGATTGGAAAAATATCCCACCAAATAGTAACACCCAATTGGAGTTAAGAAGCTATTCCAAATTCTCTTGAACTGATTCCCTCACAGATTTTTATTGCAAATAAAAGGAATCCCCATATCCAAAACCACAATAAAGAAAAGAAGCACCAATTCCTCCTCCACAATGATCTAAAAGCTTATAGGATACATACAACACACAGACAATTCCCCTTCTTAAAATATCCAACTTCTAAGAAGTATTTTACCCATAACAAATATTGGGTTCTGCTCTCTTCATCAAAAGCCAGTAACTTTACCACCAATTGGGACTCATCAAGATTTTAACTTGGGAACCCAAAAAGCAATAATTTGCACCAACAGATACACCAAATGCAAATAACCAAATTTACAAGTCCCCTAAAAACAATAGCTCAGAAGCAGCAAATCAAAATCGCAGCTTTATCTGACATACAAGTGAGGAAGATAAAAAAACTAAAGACTACCAAGAAATTTTCTGGATTAAAAGAAAGACAACCCAGAATTTATGTGGATGTTTTAGAAACATTAAGGCCAACCAACACAGAAAAACAAGGATAAATTAAGTGAAAACAAAAACAAAAACAAAAACAAAAAACTTACAAGAAGCCAGGAACTGGTAGAGTATAGGTTCAAGAAGAGATAAAGAAGAGAGGGTGACCCGTTTTTCGATGATTGTTGTGATGAGAGAAAGATTAGATTATTGTGTGGCAAACATGACTGCCAGTAGTGCAGATTCATGCAAAGAAAACCACGCGCTTTTTGGGTAACTAGTTTGACACGGAATGGAAAATGCAAAGGCATACACTTCCACTTCAAGTCTTCAAAGCTTGCCCGTGCCACCACGCTCCACGGTCTCTGCCTCTACCTTACCTTTATTCTATTCATTCATTCATCGCTATCACTTGGTAAAAAGCAAAAGATTGAGAACCAAGGTTAATTAATCTCTACTCATCAAAACCCAAAGTGCTTGACGCGTGATATAAGCAAATTCACATAACATGATTAAATTAACACGGAATAATTGATAAAATTAAAGTAAAAAATGACACCCAGGATTTTGTTCTTATGTGATGTAGCATGAGTGACAAACCGGATATGGATCCCTTTTTATGTTTTTTTTTTCTTTTGGCAGGGTGTGACTGTGCATTTAAAGATATAACCATTTAAATAGAACTTTCTCTCCCTTGTATTAAAATTACTAAATATTTACTAAATAAATAGTTGACGTTTTTTTAAACTGCAAAAGATGTTGATCTATGACAAGATTATGGAGGTTATTAAATAATAGTTTTATTAAACTTTAAATAAAAATGTTGTGTTTTTTAAAATTAAAATTTGACTTTTACTATGTGATGTATAAATTTAAATACGATTTTTTTTGGAAAGAAATATAATAATTTTCCAATATTAAAAGCTGAAACATTTAGCTCTATTTTAGTCTATATTTGAATATTTAATAATTAATAGAATAGAATAGAATGAGATGAGATAGAATGAAATGGAATAAGATAAAAGTATTATTCTATTATTTGAATATTTTAATATGAAATGAAGTAAAACTATCATTTCATTGTTTATCAAGTAGATGAAATGATAAGAGTTATAATTTTATTTTTCTTAACTTAACCTTATTGCAGACACACCAATTTTAGGATATGAGGTTAATGTAGTAAAATTCTAATTCTAATTATAATAAAAAAGATGATTCTATCTCATATCCCACAAATTAAGGGAGAATAAAATTGATGATTTTTTGTGGGATGAGATGAGATCTATCATACTCACTTTCATCTCATTCTATTATTTTTTAACATAATCAAATAATGAAATTTATCTCTATTTCATTTCATTCCCCTCCATTTCACTCAATTTCACCAACCCAAACACAGCCTTAGTGTTTAGTCTTTTGTCACCCAAAAAGTTCAAGTAGTATTTGTGTTCAAAGACCCCTTTATACAAAATATTTCAGCTCTAGAATATAATCAAAACAACCAACACCTCCTTAACATTAGCATATATTGCATGTTTTTCATATAGAGGAAGCATTTTCTAATATTATATCATGATTCGATTGGTTTATCAAGTTAAATTGATAGTTGAACCATAAATATATATATATATATATTACAGTAACCTCCACATTATTATACAACAAGTTTATCCTCTAAGTGGGATCAATAGAATTTATACCTCTTACTTTTTGGTATCTTTCTCACTTTTTCTTTGAAAATTACATCCTCATGCCTATGTCGCTAGAATGATTTAATACAATTGCCTTAACATGTAAAGCAATGCCTCTGGGTGTGAAAGTTGCATACACAAACAGCCATCGAGTGGCTCCTCCACCAAGCTTATCACTCCATCACCACTAGCAACATTGGGATATTCTCTGACACGTGTAACTAGATAGCAATGACACATTGCCTCCAGGCGACAGAGGGTAGGAGAAAATCTTAAGGGGAAATGAAGATTGGTCGGTTATTGAAAACTAGCTCCAACTCAAGTGGGTCACCGATTCAGCTTGGTTTTACCTTATTATGGCTATTTGATAGCTTAAACAATACTGAACCATACACATGGTCGATTCTTAGTCCAACCAATAAAATCGACTAGTCTAATTTGATTCTTAAAACACCATGATGCATATTGATGCAACATGCTAATGTTGTATGACATTTGGGGGATCTAAGACCCATAGTGAAATCATTCTTCTCAAAGCATCTATAACAACATAATCACATCATATTATATATTTTGTGAATAATTTAATAATTTGCAAGAGAATACACATATAGGAAGATATGGTAGACAAAAAGGCCAATACATTAATTGAATATTTCACTATCAAATACATAAAAATGTGAAAATTCAATAGTAGATAAACTTGACATGAAATTTAAAGAAATACAAATTTATAGATGAAGGGAAAGATCCAAATTAGCTTCATTTTCTTCTTCTACATATTTTGTGCTCTCTAAAGTAGAACCATGATTCATCCCATCCTTAGAGGGAATTGCATATCTATCTTCAAGCTTTGCATCCTTACTAGAAAGAAGCAACTCTTTCTTTTGTTGCATCTCTCTTTCATAACAAATTAGTGGAACAAAGCTGACACTAGGCTTTTTTGTTGAACTTATCATGATGGGGTTTTCTTGGACTTCACCTGTGTTGTACTTGTTTACCCTGTTAGAAATTTGATCCTTTTTATTATTATTATAATCATTATCACCAAGTGGGCCCATAGATTGAGTTTGGGTTGGGGGTAAAAGGTCAACAACAATAGGCTTACTTAAGTTAGGAAATTTGTTGATGTCAACCCTAAGAAAGAGATTTGGGCTCTTAAATAGAGAAAAATCATTCATATGATAACTTGGAAAAGAAGCATTTGTTACCAAGATTGGATATAGAAAGTTGTTATTATCATGAGGCTGAATATTAGGAAAATGGCCTATGAAAGGTGTAGAAAAACCATCCATTAAAAACTGAGTTGTTAATATTGAATTGATGGTTTACAATTGAGCTTGCACTTGACGCAAGACCTATAGGATTACTAGAAAAGCCCATATAAATTGGATGGCCCAAAGGTAGAGCAATGGGCATAGTTCTATTAGATTGAACTAACATTGCCACGGGTGCATTGTTATTTCTTGTAAAAGAATAATTTGGAGACATGGACAATGAGTTTTTGGCATCTTGGGTGTTGTTATCATAATAGTTTCTTGCATTTAACATACTCAATTCATTAGAATTAGAATGATTAGTAAACATATAAGGGACTATTGCTTTACCTGTAGATATATAAGGGTTGTTTTCAGTAACTTCAGGCAAAGTTTTCAATAGGGCATTTCTATGTCCATGATTAGAGTTGGTGAAATCTATTGAATTGTAGGAAGGAATCACATGATTTTGATTGACTGGTCGAGGGCCTATAAGATCATCAGAGGAACTCATATAAATTGGATGGCCTACAGGTAGAGCAGAGTGCATAGCTCCATTAGATTGAACTATCGCTGCCAATGATACATTGTTGTTTCTTGCAGAAGAATAATTCGAAGACATGAACAATCAATTTTTGGTATCTTGGGCATTGTTATCATAATAATTTCCTGCATTTAACATGTTCAGTTCATTTGAATTAGAATAATTAGTAAAACCATAATGGACTATCACTCTGCCTTTCGATACATAAGGATTATTTATAGTACTCTTAGAAAAAGTTTTCATTAGGGCATTCCCATGTTCAGGATCAGATTTGGTGACATCCATTGAATTATACAAAGGAATCACATTATTTTGATTGATCTGCACATGATTTTGATTGTTTTGTGGCTTAAACTCACCTTGATATATCCTTTGCTGTCCCCCAAGTGCATTATAATTGTCGAATTCTCTTATACAATAAGAGCACCTATAGCCTCTTTCATTCTTTTTAGTCTTTCCTTTATCAGATGTCGAAGGAAAATTCATCATGCAAGTGAGAATCAAAACTTTCAATAAAGATTTAGAAGGCTCAGAATAGATTATCTTCAATTGAGGAAGTATACCTGTAGTTGACTCCTATTTATGTTTATTTTAAGGAAAGATAACATATCTTATGTTAATACTATTTAATGAAATTGACATATTTTAATGAAAATCATTTATGATAAATTAATGAGAAAACCTAAATTATACAATTTGAAAAAAAAAGTAATAAAAAAAGGCTTCATAATGAGTAAGAGCAACTTTAAAGAAACCTTGCCTTTAGTGATCTTCATAAGTATAGCTATTAATGCTCATATTATTCATAAAGACTTGAAAAGCATATTCATGTCATAATAAATATTTCTCTTGTTACCCTCAAAGAGTAGCTCAAGTAATAAACAAGCTTGAACTCGACGGTTAAGGGCCTTTGCAATGGTAGGGAATTTGAACTCACGAGAAATATCTTATGAGAATAGGACAACCTCAATACCCAAGGTAAAGATTAGACTCACACCCAAATACTATGAAAAAGACTTGTAAGGCATATATATATATATATATATATATATATATATATATATATATATAGAGAGAGAGAGAGAGATAGTCAAGATTAAAAGGTCAAGATTATTGAGAGAATGTGAGAGGAGTAAATCTTAACCATACAACTATACATAGATAATCAAGATTTAAAGTTACTTAAAGGTCATGTGACCACTTAAAAAAATTACATGCATTAATGTTCTAATTTTGATCATTTATGTAAGATCTAATGGTAAAGATTCACTCATCTCATTTCTTACAATAAATACTTCTCTCATCATATATGCGCTCTCTCTCTCTCTCTTTCTCTCTCTCTCTACACACACACACATTAGTACAATAAAACAAAGTAACACGTCATGTCGTTACGATGTCACCCACTTGGTAATAAGTAGGTTATTTCCTCTTGTTTGAATTCAAATCCCAAGTACATTAAAAAAATGTCATTCAATGCTATGCATCAATTACCTGATAGTTAAAAAATGAAAAAAAAATAGAAAAGTATGCTAATAAAAAGCAATCTTATGGAGTAAATATGCAATTTCATTCCTAAAAAATGCACTTGTGTGCCTTTGGTATCCGAAAGTGTGCGTGTGCACAACTTATTCCCCGAAGTTATGAAATTACCAATAAGTCCATCGTTCCATCAGTTGATGTTCATGAGCCCTAACGGAGAAGTTGATGTGTTACGTTAAATGCACTTGTGTAACATATTTGTCTGTTATATTGCCAACGTGGAATAGAAGAATGTGGGAGAGAGTTTGTCACATCAAATGGCGTTGTTTCATGGAAAAATGCAGTCATTTTAATTTAGCTCCCTTTATAACGACTATATTTGAAATGTTGAAGAAAAGGGTAACCGAACTCTAATTTCCCAAAGCTCCCTCAAATTATGAAGACACTGGTGATGTCTATAAAAAGTGAGTGCAGTTTTAGTGAGGAAATCGCCACAATGAGCAAGTGGTTTTGGAAATGTCTATTCTTTGCAATAAGCTCCTTTCTCTTTGAATGCATCATTGATTGAATGTTTGAATGATAATGTGTGTGTTTTATGTTGAGAGAGGACTCAGAATGTGGCTATTTAGAATGAGTTGATGAATCATAATAAATGATGAAAAAGTTGACGTTGTTTGTTATTAATATGGCAACATTTTGGGGGCAATCTAGGGGGAAACGACGTCGTTTTTGGTGAATATCATTCTCCCACATTTGGCCATTCCACATACGCAGTCTAAAGGACAAATAACGTTACACATTTGCATGTGCATGGATGATGGAGGAGGAAGAAGAAAAGAGATCAAGGAAAGTAAGAAGAAAAATAAAGCTATGTTTAGTGTGTTGTATAAAGAGCATCTGATAGTATAATCTAATACTATAAATTGTTTATAATCAAATTAGGTTAAACTTTTTTTCTTATTTTATTATAACCTAATAACTCTATCATGTACCCCAACACATTATAAGACCTGATAAAATATCCATTTTAAGTAGGGTGGGTAAACAGTTAACCTAACTCGCAATGGGTTGATTATAAATAGGCCAGACCAGGTTGATCTGCATTTTTAAAATGAGTCACTGATACAATAAAATGTCAATTCAAGTCTGACTCGCGGCCTGCCAACCTATTATTTTTTAATTTTGTTTTTCTTTCTGCTTTTTCTTTTGCCTTTTAAGGTTTTTCTTTTTCTTTTTTTGATTATTTAGAGTTTTTATGGTCCTTTTGAGCATTTGGGCCATTAGAGTAATTTGTGATTGAAATGTTTATTTTTAATTTTTATTATTATTAGGCAAGAATGCTAGTTAAGAAAAATGTTAAAATAGAATTATTTTTAAACAAATATTTTCATCAACTTGCGAGCCACATTCTATTTAACCTGTCGGTTAAATAGATTGAGTTCAAAGACTCGAGTTTAAACGAATTTGTAAAATGCTTGATTTAAATATTGCTAATTGCAAGTTAAATGAACTGGCCCACGAGAACCATGACCCATTTACCCATGTATAATTTCAAGTTTATCCGTCACCTTTCATCTCTCCCCTCAACCTTTCATTTCTCTCATTCTGAATCATCTCCCCATGGCCATATATTTCCTTTCCTTCTTCCATGCTGTTGGTCCACCATCGCATTGCCACCAATATGGTATACTCATTTTTTGTCGCATCAACACTCAACAAAATTGTTTTTCTTCCTTACCATCTCATCTCATTGGTTTCTCACATTATGAGAAACTAAATTTTTTTGGTGTTTTTGATGACTCATAGTCAGGGTTGTTCCTCTCAAATCAGTCACAAGATTACCCTTCTATGATTTTCGATGCTCACTTCTATTTTTTTAATTATTATTTTTTGGAGGTTCCCTTTCAAGTTACTTATAATTCAGTTATTTATTTTATTTTTATTTTTTAAAATATAGAAACTTTTTGCAATTAGAGACAAAACCCATATTTTTTTCTCTAGAATATTTAATTTACATGAGGATTTTAAAAAATCCCAAAAAATCGAGGATTTTTTTGGGAGGAGGGGGAGGGTGATTTTTTTAAAAGAATTATTTTGGGAAAATTTTGTAGGGATGATGATTGTTGAGTTTGTGTTTTAGCCTTTTAGGTATCAAAACAGCAGTTTGTGAAGCAAATGGTTTTATTTGATAATATATATACAAATATTTGTCATACAATCATCTAATTTATATAGTAGTTACCAAACAATTAATAGCATTTGGTATTATCTTGTTATTTATATTTTCAAACTTTATTTTATTATGTTATCTTATCATATACACCAAACAAAAATCTCATACGTACACCAAATACAGCCTAATAAAGGAGAAATAGGAGGAGTAAGAAAAATGGTAAAGAAAAGAAAGGAGAAAGAGGAAGAGGAAGAGGAGGAGGAGGATGAGAAAAATAGAGTAGTGAATGAGAAGAATAATATAGGAAATGATATAAATAATGTCAGTTTCAGCATTCTAATTTTCAGAGCATCAAGATGCTTATTTTTTTTATAAAAAAAATCTCTAATATTTCTTTTTGAAAAATATTTACTCACAAATTTTATTTCTTGCAGAAAACTATTCAATCTGTTTCGAAAGTGTTCAAATTTTTTTAATAGAAAAATCCATTAAGTAATCTGTTAGAAATAAAATAAATAAATAAAAATCCATCGAATGTGAAGCTGCTGGAAATTACAAATTTTGTTGTATTGAAAAAGCTATATTCGACTTAGCTTATGCATGAAACTTTGCTAGCATGATTTCGCTTACTCTTCGTTGGTCTTCAAACTTAAGCTAGAGCATAATATAAATTAGCAGATAACTTCAATATGCTGAAAGACCTAATAGTGATAAAAATCACAATTTGACACACCTAATATATAGATAATATAAAGCTAAACCATGAGCACGCCCTCAAGCTAAACCAGTTTTCTTTTAATACCGAAACTTTCCATAAAAAAAGAAGAAGAAGCATATTTTTGGACAAAAAGGAACATAGTTTTGGAATAACTTCATTTTATTACCAAAATTTTTCAGTTAATAACTTAATGAATTTTGCTAACAATTGCCTTAAGGACATTTATTAAGAAAGTTAAAATAAAAAAATTTAAATAAAAAAATAAAATTATTTTAGTTTCTAATGTATTAAATGTTTTGTTTTATTTTAAAAAAATATTTTAACTTTCTTAACAAGTGTCCGGACAACACTTGTTAGTAAAATCCTAACTTAATATTATCACTAGCATTTCTTTCCCCTTAATTTCTCTCCGATTGGCACATAGAATTATGCTTAGATTTAAGTTTTGGAATTGGAATTGGATCCAATTCCAATTATCGTGCTTGATATATACAGTAGAATTGAAATTTTAATTTTAAGTTTAATTTCATGAAATTTAAAAATAATTATTTTATATTATTTTCAATTCTTAGCTTAGACATTAAGAATTATTATTCTAAACACAAAATCTGAAAACAATATGTTATAATTATTGTTTATTATCTTTGTCGCATACTTTGGCAACCACCGTTGCTAATGCTAACTAAGCCGCCAGCTGCATCCTTCGATCACTGTTGCTAGTGCCATCCTCCGATTATTGTCGCCAATACCATCCTCCAATCATTGTCGCTGACAACGTCTCTCGACCACAATTATCGGTGACGTCCTCCAACCATCGATGTCCCCGTAGCATCCTTTGACCATCATCGTCGTTAGCGTTTCTTCGAGCACCGTGCTGTCAACGTTTCTTCGAGCACTATGTTGTTAGTGTTTCTTCTATCTCTGTGTTGTCGGCATTCTCCAATCATTATCGCTGCAGGCGTGCTTCAGCCATGTTACCGCCAACATTTCTTGGTATCCATCATCACAGTAGATGTTTTCCTATTGGTTATGTAATCTGATATCACAAGCTTTATTAAAAAAATATTTATAATAATTTAAAATTTATTAAATTAATTCAATTATATTTTAAATATTCTTGATAAAACATTTAAACAATAGAATTGTAAGTCAATTTAGAATAGCAATTTTATGCTTCAATTCTTTATTTTTTTTTATTTTTTTGGTGCTTTCAATTCTTTATTTACTATATAAGAACTAAAATTCTTAGTCCATTCTAATTTTAACAAAATTAAAATTATAATTATAATTATAATTTTGAACTGTAATTCTAATTCTATCATCTAGATGGAAAAGAGGTTCTAACCTAACTTAGGAGGATAAACATAATCACAACAAGCCAAAGTCTATTTGTTGTGTTTTCAATCAATCAAAATTAAAAAAAAAATGGATTTGATTTAGAAAGCTATGTTTGAAACTTAAAAATGAGTTTTGCATTGATTTGTAAATCAACTTTTATGTTTGAAATTCGTTAAAATTAAAATTAATTTAATTTATTATTTTACATTTTCATTTTTATAAAAGATAAAATAAAAATGTTAATAAAAATAAAATTATTTATTTATTTAAAATCAAATTAAAGCGAAGGTACAAAAGTGGAGGCCTGAAAACGAAAGAGAAAAAAGCCTGCTTTTGAAACCATATGGACCATTAGATGGATTAAGTTAAGCCTTTTAGAAACAGTTAAAGGTCCATGTATCCATGAATACAAGTTATAGACATTTTTTGACCCACCCCACATATCCTTAAGTGGAAGTCCACACTCTACACCCAGCTTGCCAAGTCCAGTTACTGTTAAGTTATGTTAAACAATAACGGTTTTTATGGATTCTTTTACATAACTTCCATTTTTGTTTTACAGGGAAGTAATAGATAAAGACCAACTCCTAAGGAGGCCCACAGCTAATAATGAGGAAAAAGAAAAGACTTCAAAATTTTCTCCCTCTATTTTTATGGTTCTCAAATAATGAAAAATCACATTTTCTCATTTTCATTTTCTCTTCATATCTAAATAAGGGGAAGTAAAAAGTTAACATTTTATCTTCCTACTTTAAATCATTGTTTCCATTACTCTCTTAAATTGTTTCTAAACAAAAGCTTAAAAATTGAACATTGTGTTTTTCTTGTTGACCTCAAAATCGAATCTCATTATAAGGAGTTGGATGATGGGATAGATGAGAGTCATTGCAAGCTGATGTACGCTACCCTCCCTCAGTTTTTAATAGAACCAAAAAGATTTAAGCCAAAAAATAAGGTATTATTTCATTAGGACCAAAACAATGCAAATAATAATGTAATTTAAAAGTTTTATATTGATAATAGATCAAAGATTAAATTTTAAAAATATAAAATAAAGAAACGGGGCACCTATATTGTACAAACTTGTATAATAGGAAACAGACATAAACAGTGAAATGAATAGTAGTTGAATAGGGAGTTCTAACTTCTAAGAAATAAATCTAATGCTAATTTTTTTTTTATGGCCGTATCATTATAAGGAATTTAGGACACTCACCTTAATAACAACATGATCTATAATTTAATAATAGATGAGTATATAATTGACGTATCTGACCTTTATTTGGTTAACCCCATTGCTAACTTATTTTTGCGTGGAAGGCAATGAAAACGGCAATCGAATTTAGTGGAAACTGGGTATTATAAAAGTGGTTTTGCACCAAACCTTTTGGATTCCGATCTTTAACATCGGGGATTCAGGTTCCTCGCACATACATAAAACATATTTAGATTATTTATTTCATTTCCTTTACTCTCCTTAGTTTTCACGCAAACTACATTTACCCAATAAAATTCCCCCATTATGCCTCTCTTGCAGTGGAAAATCCAAAAGTTTTGGTCAATAGGCGTAATTAGTATATTGATACAGAAAAATAAAGCTCAAATATCTATATCAATATCATGTATCTAATATCTTACAGTAACTGAAAACACATTTATATATTACAATTGTTTACATAAAATATTTTTTATAATATCTCAAAAAGTAGTACGTAACAGAAAAAAATGATAAAAAATATAATACCTACTATGACTTTAAATAAGTTTATAACAATTTTTTTAAAAGTATCAAAAGAACAATTTCTACTTAAAAATGGTAATATATTCTAAAAAAAAATTGATCTTATTTATCCTTACTTATTTCTATCCAAACATGCAATAAAATTTTTTTATGAAAGTAATGTTTTGGATGAACTTTAAATTTTTTTTTTTGTAATTTTGTTTTAAAAGATCTTTTAAAAAAGTAAACGCTATATTATGTTTGAATGTAATATTAGAGAAGTAATTTTTTTAATGTTTGAACAGTTTTTTATATTATAAAAAAGGTATTTTTTTTTAGAAACATCAAAATCTAACTTTTAAAAAAGGCACAATTTGTAATTTTTCTGATTTTTTTTTTAAAAAAAAATTCATGCAAACATGTTAAAAATGAATAAAAAATACTTATTTTTTTTTATAAAAAAAAGCCTTTTTCTATCTAAAAAAATACATCCAACCGAGTTCTATGAGATAAGATAGCAATTTTATATATCTTATTCAGAGAATTATTTTTAGTACAGTGGGACAATTGCCCCCATACCTACTTATCTCCTGTTTTCTCTTGCATATGTCCAAGATCAATCATAACAAAGACAAGCTCCAGGAAGATTGCATGAATCGAATGGTAGTAGTATGGTTCCATTGGAGGCCTAAAAGTTAAAGTTGGTTCCTGGATGCCACTAATTAAGCACTAACTAGGCTGAGTAATGCTTTTGTTTTCAAGCGCCTTTTGCACTCAGATATTTTGGCCAGAAAAAGCTGAAACCAGTTTGGAGGTAGGGATTCTTACAAACTCTGAGAGGTCTCCTCCTACAACCATAAGTCCCCAATATAATTATTTTCCATTGACGGGAGACCTGTCTTACAGTACATACAGGAAACAAGGACTCCAATTGTCTTGTACCATTCAAAAATTATTGCAATAATATCAAAATATATTTATTTAAATGGCATTTAAGTGGCATGAGTCTTGTAAGAAATTATGCCAAGATTAAAGTCATGTTACATTAGAGAAATATATGTTTCTCAAACAAATGTTTTCCAACTCAATCCCGCTCCGCACCAAGGATTAAAATCTGCTCCCATTTCACAAAAAAAATTTTAAAGCCCGTGCAATTGCAACCGTTCCATCCCACATTTATGAATATTTAAACTAAATTTATACAGTATAGTTAATTATAATTTTAAAATTAATTCATCATTTTATATAATCTAAAAAAAATACTCAAGATAAGTGTTAAAATTTATTTTGGTGAAAAATATGTTTATTTAGATAAAGGATGCAAGACAGATTAACCTCAAACCATTACTCACCCTGCTGTACAATAGAGGGAATTTAACCCATATGAGTAGAAGTAGGTTGTTACCTGTGGGTCGAGCTGAAATTGACAAGCCTAAAAAATGTGATACATGTATAGGTAATCTAATGATTTGCAGAAAAGATATATACATTTTTTTAATTTTGTATGCGTGTGGATTTTGAGTACTGCTACCAACCAACCAACCATAACAAAGGGAGAAAAATCCACTTTGGCCCCAGAATGCAGCATCAATATATTGTAAAAGATCATGCTGCTAGCACAAAAACGGATACAAACAAAAAATATCTAGAAGAATGAGACTGCTGCAGGAACAATATCAGTAACACAGTGAGAATGGTGGAGCCAGAATTTTTGTTTTGATGGGCACAAAGGCTAATTGGTTTTAAATGTTTTAGGGGTTTCTTTTTTCACAAATCCTTGACGTAAGTTAGTTATAGTATCAAAATTCTTCAGTTCTGAATGTTTTAGTACATCAAGCTCTTGATACTCCAATTCATTATTCAATTGAGTTTTTTTTTTCTTGTTTAGCAAAGTTTATTGAATAAAATTTCTAAATAAGAGTGGATATATAGTTGTGCTCAATAAAAAAAGCCTTGTAACTTATTCACAAAACTAAATATTCAAATCTTTCAATGGATAACATATAACTTATTCCCTGGCCCATTCCTTCCATCCTTGACAGTTGACAGAGAGAAAGATCCACTTCCGCTCGAGACTAGTTTGTCTTAATTAAAACTTAGAACTCATTTTTATGCAAAAAAAGAAAATTTAATTTTTAATTAACATGATATCTTTCCCAAGTAAAAGAATAATAAGCCAATTGAGTGTAGTTTAACTTACTGAAAAATAGTTACACTCAATATATGATATATGTGTAGTTAAAAAAAAAAAACCATAATAAGACTTGTAAAAAAACATGTAAAATATATACATATAAATAGTATGTCTAGCTATCATATTACTCATAATTTAAGTGATTAGGAATTTAGGATAACTTATAATAATAATAATAATGACACTAAAAAAAGAAAAGGAGGAGAAAGAAAATAAAGGCTAAAACTACCGACATAGGAAATAGGAAACGGTTGATCTTAAATTTTATTTTATTTTTGGTAGCTGAGCCTAAATGTTTAATTTGTTTGGCTTGTTAATGTAAAAACACTCACACATCTTTAAAAATTATATTTATAATTTGTAAACGCTTGTACGTTTTGTACAGTGTTCATTGATATGTTAGATTTTATATATATATACAGTGTTCATTGATATGTTAGATTTTATATATATATATATATATAGTTCCAAAAAATGGACTACTAGAAAGAACTTGACACGTATATATAGTTCCAAAAAAAGGACTACTAGAAAGAACTTGACACGTGAATCTATATATAAGTATTATTATAAGTTTTTATCCAAATTTGTCGTATTATATGGTTTGATTTTGAAATGTGTAAACCTCTCCCCTCATAAATTTTACATGATAAATAAAAAAATAAAACTTGAAACCTTTGACTGCTTCTAGCTAAAGCTGGTAAAACGGGTTTAATTCGCCGGGTTAATCCGTCAACTCATTATTTTTTTACAAGTTGGATTTAAGGATTAAACTCATATTTTTTTTTTTCAATCCAAGCATAACCCGAGGTTAAGCGGGGTAACCCGCAGTTAAGCCTGCATGAGTTAGGCTCTGCAAGTTATGTTCTTTTTTTTAAAAAAAAATAATAAGTAATACTATTAATAAAAAATTCTTTGATGTTATATAATTTATGTTTGAATATTTAATTAAACTATTTTAAAAATTATATTTTAGATATGTGGTTTGTAATTTTTTATCATTATTATTTATTATTTTTTTATAATATTTATTGATTTTTTATATAATTTTTATTTTATTTTTTAGTGGTTGGTTAAGTTTAGGTTAACCCAGCTAACTCTCATCTATTTTTTTTAATTTTATCTTTTATACGGGTCAACCCGCCAACCCGCCTTAAAGCGAGGTGAGTTAGCTCTTTCAACTCATTTTCTAAAACGGGCCAACCCACCCCGCCCCACATTTTAACAAGTTAAAACGGGTCGGGACGGGTTAGTCCACTTTACCACCTCTACTACTAGCTATTCATACATCATATTGAGAAATTAATGTAAATTAACAAGCACAAATAATATGAAATTCATTAGCAGTGGGAAGGTATTTTTAATTTGAGTAACGATATTTGCACGTCATTTTCTTTATATCATTTTTAAATTATTTTTTCTTTAGATAATAAAATAAGAAAAACACAAATTCTAACTCTCTTTCTATCTTTTATTTCTCAAACAAGTAAGATGTTAACATAATATATTCTTTTTTGATGTGCAAATAGCATTATCCTTCTAATCCATCAGTAAATTATATAAAAATTTCATCCTATAAAATTCAAGTATTTTATGAAATACTAAACTTAAACTATTTTGGATGGGACGAGGGCATTAGGATTACATTAACGATGTTTACACATAAAAAAATTATATTATTTTTACACCATTTCTTTTTTAAATAATAAAACAAGAAAAAACATATTCTAACACACATTTTTTCTACCTTTTATTTTTTCAAACAAATAAAATATAAAACTGATATAGGAATTTTGCATACAAACATCATTTTTGTTTGGTTTAGGTGGTCGCTTTTGGTGGCATGTGCTGCGTCTGCCATCAATGTTATGTGTGGCTCTCTGCCACAAAAAGCTGTTGATATGGATGTTTTGATGTACACAGCGCAAATCCCAGCTTGCTGTTCCAAAAACCTCGCCCCCAATTGGAACTATGCGACACAATTTTGTTTCATGTAATTATATCAACAGGTCACACCAGCAGCACAGTCCCATTTTCTCCTCTGCTAAATTATGGCAGAAATAACAAGCTAATATATGTAAGCAACATGCTGTGTTATGGCAACTGTCGATGTCAAGTTCTATCAACAGTATCACAGAAGGTTTACAGCTCTGAAAGCAATGCCATTGACAATTATATATAAGGGGATGATTTGAGACCTCTCAAATGAAAAATTAGGGGACTATTGTCTGAGTATGAAACCTAAAATGACGGGAATGAAGGATCCTAGCCTTTGCAAGGTGTTGAGAGTCCTCTAGCAGGTAAGAAAGGCATACGTTCTGTATATGTTGGGTTTCCAATCTTGCTAATTTGACTTTTTACCGTGTGAATCATCTAGCTAGTTAGCTAGTACTTAGTTGGTTATTATACAGCTTGACACAATTTAGTCCCTGAAAATGACACAATATTTATATCATAAGGTACATATATAAAGACTCCTCATAGTATTCTCTAAATAACGTGTTGGCCTGGACTTCAACATAACACAAACATTGATTTTAAATTTATAACACTCATACCCACAATGTACGAGAATCTAAAGAGAAGCCAAATCAACTATTCAAAGAAAAAGAAAAAGAAAAAGAAATTAGAGAAAAAGGCCTAAATTTTGAATTCAATCGTTGGGATAGACATGAAACTCGCATATATTACAACATTTTTTTTTTCCAAATAATTTATGAGGCCACTTGAGGTGTTTGTCACTGTCGAGTCAATCTGAAATTAAAGCGTTATATACTGTGATGCCCATAGGCTACTAAAAAGTCATGTTTTCATGCAAGTGGGCTGCATTATTTTACCCTACTTAATCAACAGTACAATCGGGCGTTGAAGAAGTATGCTGTTTCATGCAAATATATGACACAAAATGGATATCCGTAACATCAATGGTACGAGAATAGGAAGGAAGCATGCATTGGTCAATCAAACCACCAAGATGCATTTGTCAGAGTTGAGCAAGTTGCTGTGGTGGGGGGTTAGGGGTTTGGCCAGGTTTACACCTCAAACGCAAACTAGTTGATGATTCACTTTAGGACTACAACTTTTGAAAAGTTGTGACTCGTAATAATTAAGTTGTTTGGGCACGACATGTCAAGTTCAAAACAAAACTTGTATGAAATAATAACTAATAAGGCATGCAGATTAATCATGGACTTACACAGATGTAGCAGTAGATACAGTAATGTTACAACCATTCTAGTTACGAAAAGTCTTTGGATGGTTGAATATTATAATATCAGGGACTTGCAATTTTTATTTTTTGTTTTTATTTTTTTGTAAATGATTGTGAGAACATCATTACTCGAGTATCTCTTCCATCTTAAGGAGGTGTATAAATCATGTATTATCAGATATATACAATGTAACAGCTGCATAATATGGAGGGATAAAAAGAATAACTTTGATTTTCTTATATTAATTTTCTCTTACATCATTTTTTACATTATTTTTTATACCATTAATTATATTACTTTCTCTTCATCACTTTTTTTCACTTAATATAATCATTCAAAAATAATGTGAAAAGTAGTGTATAAAAAAAAATAAACATCATTTTTCTAAAAAGAATTCGATTATCTCATTCCCTCATAATACGTTAGAAATGAGAAGCTTAACTTTTTTTAGATAGAATATTCAAGACTTATTTTATCCTAACACATGGGGGAACCTAAGGTTGGCAAAAAAATTAATTAATTTTTAATTCATCCAATTCATCCATATTAAAACTAGTCAAGTCTATCTAATAAAAATAATATATTTTATTAGATTGGATATAATAGATTAAATTTAATTATAGATAATTAGTAATCCAATCGAAACATCCATTGCGGATATCCAACATATATCTATTAAAAACCAATCCAATGGATATCTAATGTATCTTACATTTTTTTTTATTTTTTCACTTTCACTAAAACTTAAAAGCCCATAGCATAAAGCGTTGAGTCCCAAAAATTTTAGAAATTTTTTTTTAGAGAGATAAAGAATTTTTTTAGAGAGAGAATGAAAATTTTTAAAAAGAAAAAGAATTTAGAGAGAGAAACATTTTTTAGAGAAAGAATACAAATTTTTAAAGAGAAAAAAATTTAGAGAGAAATATTTTTGAGAAAGAGAATAAAAAATTTTAGAGATAATTTTTTTTTAAATGAATGAATTAGATATCTATTTATTTAATCTATTAAAATGAATTAATAAATAAATTGAATATCCATCTATTAAATTGAGTTATGAATGAATTAAATTATATTAAGTATTTTATAATAAATTTTAAATAGATTCATAATTTATTTTAAATTTATTCATTAATTTAATATAAAATCAAACTAATTAATTCGTTTGACACATGTAGAGAACCTCTACATATTAATTTGTTTGGCATCAAGTGTCTTATATATTGGAATTAATTAAAACCATATTGTGGTGTGTCAATGTCAGAGTTGAGCAAGTTGCTCCTATGTGTGTATAGCAGGCTTTGCCGCCACAAAATGCCATTTTGTCAGTTATGACAAGCTGATGCCCGAGTTAGACAATCCCGTCTCACGGAAGTACGTATAGTAGGTTGCAAAATGCAATATTGAACTGATAATGTAAATTGCGACTTGTACAAGTCTTGGAAAGTAATTGTAATAATTGGGTTGAGCATGTATATACTTGACAGGTTCAAAATTAAACAACTAGATATATGACATATATATTCAATCTCAATAAATAACAAAGTATAATGCTGTAGACAAGCAAGTGAATATATATATATATATATATCCAATCAAAAGTAGGGCCGGTCTCTTCCACGTGCACTGCAATATCTAGTTCTAGACCTCTGGAGGATGATCAATATTGACGTTGTTTTTCAATGGAAACTTGAGGAAACAGTGCTGATATTAATTCATTAATAGTTGCCAAAACCCATCAATCATTGTTACCCATACTTGTCTGTTCGGACTTCGGTGACCTTTGCTGAAATTTCTTTGTCCTTGGATCGCTGCCAGAATTCTAAAGAAGATGTGCCCACAAAAATCCAAAACAAGAAATCAATTAGCCACCCCTTCCTTTATGAGGTATTAGTGGCATCTATCCTTTCACTTCAAGTGCATGATTTCCCTCTTTTACTTTCTATGGTACCTGATGTATACGGTAACTAGGTGAATTGTTAAATTTTTATTAAATACTGATTTTATAATAAATATTTAAATTTTATTAAAAATAACCATGCTTAATACGTATCATTAAAAAATATATATAAATACTCTAGAATTTCCTTTAATGGATAACCAACTGGGGGACTCTAAATTATAGTTGCCGTGGCGAGATTTTGCTCCTTGTAAAGGTCAACAGACATCTTTGTAATGTTTGTTTTTTTTCATTCTTGTCGTTGTTAGTATCAATTTTTTTGGGATATAACCCAACCTATGCTACAGATAATTTGACTAGTAAGCGTGATATTGACATCTAAAAAGTGAATGCCCGACATGAGTAGAGTCCAAAATTCCCTGTCAAATATAAAATGAAAAAGTTAAATTACACTTCTTTTTTTTGGTGGGGTAATAGAAGAATTAACGATCTACTTACCCAATTCAAACTTATAGCTCTCTTAGGTTGTGCCTTGCTATAAGAATTCAAATGATGAATGTTCAATCTTCCCTGTGCTCAAATAACAAACTCATGAAATATTGGCGGAAATAAATCATGCTCAAAATATCAAATGTCACCAGCAAATTTTTTTTCTTTTAAAGTTATATACTTATATTGTAGATGCAAAGCATCCAATGTGGTCAGTGATCAAACTTTTGACATCAACATTAAACCTAAACCTTAAATATTTGAGCCAGTGCTAATTGAAATACAAACTTGCTGACAAAATGTGTATAAAAAAAATTAATGCAGTACAGGAAAGTAAAAATTATTACTAAATGTTTCTATTTTTTTTTAATAAACAAAAGGTGTTCTATGTTTGTCACACATGATGAAGATTCTTAAATTATTTTCACTTAATTGAATGATTAATAATTGGATGTGGACATAGACTTAAAGTAGGATTAGGATAACATCATATACTAATTGTGTGAGACTCAAAATGAAACTGTACGTGTAAATATTACTAATAATTCATTATAAACATTTTTATAACCTTAAGTCCATAATTGCGAAAGGAAAATTATTCTAATTGGTCGCTAAAATTGGACACTACCACATTTTCCTAATTGCTGCTGAATCTCGCTTTCTGTTTTTTCTAAAACATACATAATAAATTGTTCTCATGGCAATTCCAAGCCGAATTAGGCTGTCATGTACAATTTTGGAAGCCCCTTGACCCTCTTTTCACAAACAATTCTGATTTTGTTATATCACTTTTTCTTTACACTATTTTTTACCTCACATTATTTATCATCGAGATGAATATTCACATATGAACATTTTTCTCTTATTTAATCACAATCATTGACATGTAATGTAAAAAGTAACGTAAAGAAAAAGTATTGTGAGATGAACATTTTCCTTCCCCAAATCCACCTCTCACTCTTTATGACCACCATGTCAATCTCCATTTCCCACTCTATTTATACCCAAAGCTCCCTTGTCTCTTTAACCAAAACATAGCAATTAGCGACAGCCTAGATTTCAATCTGAAAACACCCACAAGACCAAACATCATGGCAGCTTCATCCATAGCAACCAACTATAGTAGTTGGGCTACACCTCAACGCCCTTTTCGTTCGTCTTCATCATCAGTTGATTTGGGCTTTCTGTCCAAGTCCATGATGAGCTTGAAGAAGAAGCCCAATATTGAGTGTGCTATAAAACTACCTTTACCAAAACAACTTGTAATTCCCAAAGACACCCCCGAAATTCCACAGCCACAACCAACATCGAATCCGAACCCATTGCAAAGAGCCGCAGCGATGGCCATAGACACTGTAGAACGCGCATTCATCTCACGCGACCTCCAACACCCACTCCACAAAACCATCGACCCACTGGTCCAACTCGCCGGAAACTTCGCTCCGGTACCGGAACAACCAGTCATCCACGCACTCCCCAGCACCGGAACAATCCCGGGTTGCATCAACGGCGTCTACCTCCGAAACGGCCCCAACCCCTTCTTCAACCCCATCGCCGGCCACCACTTCTTCGACGGCGACGGCATGGTTCACGCGGTGACCATCACCGGCGGCGCCGCCAGCTACGCATGCCGCTTCACCGAGACACAAAGACTAATCCAAGAACGCAAACATGGCAGTCCGGTGTTCCCCAAACCCATCGGCGAGCTCAACGGTCACGCCGGAATCGTTCGCCTCATCGTCTTCTTCCTCCGGGGACTCTTCGGCATCGTCGACAACCGTCACGGCTCAGGACTCGCTAACACTGGATTGGTCTTCTTCAACGGCAGGCTCCTCGCCATGTCGGAAGACGACCTCCCTTACGAGCTCCGAATCACTCCCTCCGGCGACCTCCGAACGGTAAGCCGTTACAGCTTCGACGGCCAACTCAATTCCTCCATGATCGCTCACCCGAAAATCGACCCCGAAACCGGCGAGCTCTTCGCTCTTTCCTACCTCTTTTCGCGGCCGAAACTTACGTACTTCTGGTTCTCGCCGGACGGGAAGAAGTCGCCGGAAATTGACATCACACTGTCAGTTCCGACGATGATGCATGATTTCGCGATCACGCAGAACTTGGTGGTAGTTCCCGATCAACAGGTAGTGTTCAAGGTACAAGAGATGATAAAAGGTGGATCCCCAGTGTTGTTCGACAGAACCAAGAAATCACGGTTCGGGATTCTTCCCAAGTATACCGAAAATGCTTCGGATATCATTTGGGTAGAATCACCTGACACATTCTGCTTCCATCTGTGGAACGCTTGGGAAGAACCTGAAAGCAATGAGGTGGTGGTTATAGGGTCGTGCATCAACTCACCTGCTTCCATCTTCAACGAAAGTAGTGATGATGATGGTGAGACTGAGAGGTTTAAGAGCGTGCTATCGGAAATAAGGCTCAACTTGAAGACACGTGAGTCCACGCGCCGCCCCATAGTGTGGGAATTAGAGGATGTCAACTTGGAAGTGGGGATGGTGAACCGGAACTGGCTCGGGAGGAAAACACGGTTCGCTTATCTTGCCATTACGGAGCCGTGGCCTAAAGTTTCGGGTTTCGCCAAGGTGGACTTGGTGACGGGTAAGGTGAAGAGACATAACTATGGAGATGGAAGGTTTGGTGGAGAACCGTTTTTCTTGGGTGGTGGGAAGGATAAGGATGGTGATGGTGATAGTGTGGAAGATGATGGGTACGTTGTGGCCTTGGTGCACGATGAGAGCACGTGCAATTCTGAGCTGCAGATTGTGAATGCCATGGATTTGGAGGTGGAAGCAACGGTCAAGCTCCCATCCAGGGTGCCGTACGGTTTCCATGGTACTTTTGTGGACGCTAAGGATTTGGCAAAGCAGTCATAGGTTGAGACTTGAGACTTTGGTTGGGTTTTATGTTTCTGGGATTTGGCTTGCAGTTTTGAAGTGAAATAAGTAAATAAAGCTCAGCTGGGTCTGGTTTTAGACTTTTTTCTAATTATATGTTTAGATTTCAATCCTAATTTTCTTATTATATTTTTTTTTCACATAACTTTTTATTCCATTACTCTTCGTACTATTAAGATTAACATTCACCTGTTCATACTTTTTCTCACTTAATAACAAACATTAAAAAGTAATTAAAAAATAATGTAAGAAAAAAGTTATGTAAGATAATATTTTTCTTTAGATTTATTTACTTTATGTAATACTTATATTTAGATATCTAGTAATTGATAGAATGAAATGAAATGGAATATAATGGGATGAGATAGAATAAAATGGGATAAAAATATCATTACATTATTTAAATATTTTAAGATAAAACAAAATAAAGTTATCATTCTCATTATTTGAGAAGTAAATGAAATAATAAGAATTATACCTTACTTTTTCTAAATTACCCTTATTACTAACAAATCAATTTTAAGGCACGAGGTTTATATGATAAAATCTTAATTATAATTATAATAAAAAAGATGATTTCATCTTATACCCCCCAAATTAGAGGAAAGAAAATTAATAATTTTTAGTAGAATAGGATGAGATCCATCTCACCCACTTTTATCTCATTCAATCATTTTTTAATATAACCAAATAATAAATTTTTTCTCCGTCACATCTATTTTCATTCCATTTCATTCAATCTCACAAATCCAAACATAGTCATATTTATCACAAACATGAATTTAGTAAAAGTAAAAACAAAAATGAATTTAGTACAGTAACTAGCATTTCTAATTTATCACCAATCCACCAATACTACTTCAACTGCATGCATGTAAACGTTTATTCCCTCGAGAGCTAGTGTAACATCCTTAATTAATTTATTAATAACGTATTTGAATTTACATATTAACAAATAAAATTAAGTTTGTCATGTAAGATTAATAAATTAATTTTTATACTAAGTTTAATTGATATACAAAAAGTATGAATCTGTTACGAAATAATATAACGAACGTATATTGAAAAAGGATAATATACAACATAATTTGCATTACTTAAGTTACATAGCCTATCACAAATATTATTTATACATCAGAATGTACAAAATAAAATCAAAGACTATTCTACTTCTTCTTTGAATATCTTCTTGCTAAAAAGCTTGTACATGAAAATATTACAGAAACATGAACAAAAAAAGAGTGAGAATTCAAAGAATTCTCAGTAATACATTTAAAATTAGTGACATCATAATATTTTCAGTTGTTTCACAGAAAAACAATTGTTAAAACTCATTTTATAACGTAAAAATGTAACAGAAGTTAAATCAAGTCCTTCTCGAAATAGAAATTTAATTATTAATAGTTTCTAAAAATATTTATTATCAAACATTGCATTTTGCATCCACAATTATTTTCAGAAACACACTTGTAAACAAGCATCACATTTAATCAAATAAATCCAATTCCATTCTTAATGCTCATTTAAATTACTTAATAGTAGTTTATTTTCAGGTTAGTACACTTTAACCTATTTATGACCATTCGTCAGTTACACAGAACTACTTCCATGAATGAATAACCTAACCACCTCTAGTGAGGGAATATTCATCCTCAACCTAGAATTTTGAGTAGAGAGGAAATGTCTACCCTCAACTACTATGATAGAGTCGGAATGTCCATCCTCACATTATCCACAAACTAGAATCGCCTCCATCAACTAGAAAGAATTTGAATAAAGGATAAGAGAATGTTCATCCTCAACCTCAACTATTCCGGAAGGGAGGGAATGTCCATCTTCACTCTTCCATTCCATCTAATGATGGGGATCATTTCTAAAGAGCCACTCAATTAATAAACAAATTCCTTATTATGACAAATTTGGTTATGGTTACCATACAATCTCAAAGTCACATATTCAATCAAAACCTAACTTGAATGCATAACAAGAATACACTCAAAATAAGGTTTAACATGGCAACATACAACCTTACTTTCCAAGCACATTTTAAGCCATAATTTCAAATATATCCACACCAAAATTCTAGTCGTAAAGGGCAGCTTTCTGCCAAGACCAATATCCAACATACAAATCACAATTTCATGTACAAGAAAAGTCAAATTTCTAGTCACTCAAGACAGTCCTCTGCCGTGACCTTTCTTGACCAATTAAGTCACCATTTTTATATATAGACACATCAAAACTTTAGCTACCAAAGAGCAGCATTTCATCATGAAAATTTAGTACCATATAACATCATTTAAGTTATGTTTTCACACATTAAAAGCATCCACATTCAAGTTCAAAAACTGGACAGCATTCTACCCTTATTATAAATAACAAATTCAAGCTCCATTTCAAGCACAAAAGTCATTATTATGCAACTACAAATGGAGCAACACATTGCCTTAATTTTCGAGTACAATTCAAGCCACCAAATTATGACATAAAACATCACAAATCTATTCATATACAAAGCACATTCAGCCGCCCCAAAGTTCAGCTATTTTCTCATCAATAACATATCACTATTCAACACAATCAATAATTGGGAATAGATAAATAATTTAGAAGAATACATACATCTTGACAACCTAGTATAGCCATGAGTCTTAAGCATCATAATATTAAACAAATTCACAAAACTTTTGCTCAAGAACTCAAAGAGAAAATAGAACTAGGACAAGGTGAATTAGAAACACAAGAAAGAACAAAACATATTCTGTTTTGCTGATGTTGGCTGTGAGCTTCAAGAGCTCCATGGACTAATTTTGTGACTCAAAAACAATGAGAAAGGAAGAGCAAGAAGATGGCAAAGAGCCCCCACCTTTACTCCTAGCCTTGCTCCCTTGAACTTCCTTGTTTTTTCTCTTATTTTTCCTTCTTTTTTTTCTTCTCTTTTTCCTTTTCTTTCTTATGGTGCTGCTGCTGTATTTTGTGCCCTGTTGCTTCTGTTTTTGGCCGAAAGAAATGTGAAGAGAAATTGAGAAAATGGTTGACAATTCTAGATACAAATAGTGGACGGTGGAATGGTCAAAGTATGACCAAATATTAAGGCTGAAACTTTTATATATGATAAACATACTTTAATCTTTTAAAGTTAAGTTTTGAAGTATCCATAAGTGTTATAAAAAAAATTAGAATTCATCTTATTTCTTTGATTCATTTTTTCATAATTTTTCATATACTACTATTTACCAGTTAAGCTTCATTATTCGATTTCAAGTTAAATCAAACTCAAGAATAAAATAAATTTACTTACTAATACTTATCTTAATTGACATTTTATATCAAAATATTCATCATGTCTTACTTACCATCTTTAAATATTTTCATAATTTTCTGAGTTAATTAACTGTTCACTTTACTATTCACTTATCTTTTGTAAGTGTTTTTAAAAATATTAAACTAACTCAGTTATTTCTCTAAAATTTTCTACAACTCTTATAAATGTTTCTTAGCTCAAAAATAAATTTTTATTATTTATTTTCATCATATCAACTATTTATGCAGATACTTTAATTATTTCTTCACAATCAATATTAAGAATTACGCTCAAATTGATTCAAAAAATTATCTGAATTAATAGATAATTCCTATCAGTGTTACTGAGCTTCTATAACATTGATTAAGACTATTAAGTTAGGAAAAATGTTACAGCTAGCAGCCAGGCTTTTCCCTTTGTTACGTTGCAAAATAGAATCCCACTGCTTTGGATTAATGTAGATTGTAGGCAATGAATCGAGATTCTTGAGTGGGAATTTTTTATTTAGTTATTGTTCAATAATGAGATTTGGGTTTCATTGGGCTAAATTTACTCATAATTAGGATAAAGATAATGACCTTACATGAGGGACAAAAGAAATATTCCCTGTCAAGTGACATGAGGAAGGTGAAGTTCAAGTTAGGAACATGTTGAAGGTGAACTCCAAGTTAGGAAGGTGAACTTCAAGTTAGGAACATGTGGAAAGTCAACTCCAAGTTAGGAATGTGCTATGAAATTTCTTACCCCCTGTTGAAATGACTTTTTCAGCACTCTTTATCGAATAGTACCTACTTAATTTCTGTTCTTTTAAACAGGGCACTTTATGGTAAGAATTTTTTTTAAGATACTTCAATCACAAAAATCCTAATTTATTTGAGTATTAAAGTGTCTTTGTAAATACCTAACTCTTTTATTACAACACTGAAAGGAGCTATTGAAGTGAATTTCAACACCTCACTCACTCAAAGTTTAGGACAAAATAGTTATGGAAATCAACTTTTTTTTTATATAATATGCAAATCAACTTTTGATATATATAAAGTTGTGTTAATAAAAATATATGTATTTTTAATATGGCTCACACAATTTTAGATATGTCAAAAATTAATTTGTATATCTAAGGTAAGAAGTTCCATCCAAAAATTTCTCAACAATGCATGTAGCGTCTTCATGTCTGAAGATATATCAATAAAAAATAATTCTTGCACACTGTTTTTTTATACTTTTTAATTAAACACTTACTTCATTAGAAAAAAATAACAAGAGAAAATGTGTTATAGAAAATGTATTTTTCTTGTTTTATTTATCTAAAAAAATTAGTGTACAAATGGTATAAAAAAATGATGTGCAAATAATATCACTCTATGCCAATATAATTAACATATAAGAACTTTATTATTTGCACATATTTTTTTACATCAAAACATTATATCTTATACTTTAAGTAATAAAAAGAGGGAAACACATTTTTCAAATACTTACTCTCTCTCCTTTTCTTTTTCTCAAAAAGGAAAATGTAAGAGTTTGATTTATAAAAAAAGTTGTGCAAATAGAATTTCTCAATAATATATATATACACATTAATTTATATAGGGTGCACATTTAGTACAAATGGAAGTTACATACAACAATATCAATCGATTACATCAGTCAAAATTCATATTACTCAGTAACCTAAGTCCACGTATCCTTAATATTTTTTTTTCAAATACTCAGAATACGATATTCGTTTGAAACACTGCGTTACTTGTAAGTATAGTCATGCTTAACTGAAATGAATGTATTATATATAAATATAAATAAAATATTATCTGAATATTGTATTCTAAGTATTTAAATAACATAACTCTATCTTTAAATCTTTCTGAAAAATTGTTATAAATTCCTTTCATGATAACATCTATAGTTGCCTAATAAAGATTATTATTTATTAGGTTGTATCATATATAAACCATTTTGACTGCAACAATTTATCTGTAAAAGATAAATATTTGTATTATTTAATTTTGCTTCTATCTTATAAAACCTATCCTCCGGAAGATAGAATTTCATAAACTCAATAAGCAGATTCTATGACAAAGAAAGACTACCAACGACAATGGCAATTAAGTAACAAACGGTATGTGATCGGTGCCAAAAAATTAGGCTTCAGAGCTTATCATATTTATAATATAAATATCTAAAGCCAGCTCACCATATGATTCCATGAGTATATTCCACATGGGATTTGGATGCCAAGTTAGACAATACGTGGACCAATCTTTGTAATGATTTGATAAGTTTAACCAAAAGCAATTAAGCATTTTCAGCAATCTAAAGATTTCAATATACAACTAATCATATTAAATTCCTGATATTTTTGTGCACAATGGAAGAGTTTTTAAAATGAGTTAAGTTTTATGAATCAATTTGAATAAATTAATAAAATGAACGAAATAAGTTAATAAAATATTAATTTAAAATAAAAAATAATTCAAATTAATTTAATTCGAATAAACCAATCTAACTTATTAACATTATATAAAAATAAAAATAAATTAAGTTAACAAAATATTAATCTAAAATTCCCAGTACCTTCTTAAAATATCCAACTTCTAAAAAGTATTTTACCCATAACAAATATTGGGTTCTGCTCTCTTCATCAAAAGCCAGTAACTTTACCACCAATTGGGACTCATCAAGATTTTAACTTGGGAACCCAAAAAGCAATAATTTGCACCAACAGATACACCAATTGCAAATAACCAAATTTACAAGTCCCCTAAAAACAATAGCTCAGAAGCAGCAAATCAAAACCTCAGCTTTATCTGAAATACAAGTGAGGAAGATAAAAAAACTAAAGACTAGCAAGAAATTTTCTGGATTAAAAGAAAGACAACCCAGAATTTATGTGGATGTTTTAGAAACATGAAGGCCAGACCAACACAAAAAAACAAGGATACATTAAGTGAAAAAAACAAAAACAAAAACAAAAAACTTACAAGAAGCAAGGAACTGGTAGAGTATATAGGCTCAAGAAGAGATAAAGAAGAGAGGGTGACCCGTTTTTTGATGATTGTTGTGATGAGAGAAATATTAGATTATTGTGTGGCAAACATGACTGCCAGTAGTGCAGATTCATGCAAAGAAAACCACGCGCTTTTTGGGTAACTAGTTTGACACGGAATGGAAAATGCAAAGGCATACACTTCCACTTCAAGTCTTCAAAGCTTGCCCGTGCCACCACGCTCCACGGTCTCTGCCTCTACCCGACCTTTATTCAATTCATTCATTCATCGCCATCACTTGGTAAAAAACAAAAGATTGAGTACCAAGATTAATTAATCTCTACTCATCAAAACCCAAAGTGCTTGACGCGTGATATAAGCAAATTAACATAACATGATTATATTAACACGGAATAATCGAAAAAATTAAAGTAAAAAATGACACCCAATATTTTGTTCTTATATGATGTAGCATGGGTGACAAACCGGATATGGATCCCTTTTTATGTTTTTTTTTTCTTTTGGCAGGGTGTGACTGTGCATTTAAAGATATAACCATTTAAATAGAACTTTCTCTCCCTTGTATTAAAATTTCTAAATATTTACTAAATAAATAGTTGATGTTTTTTTAAACTGCAAAAGATCTTGATGTATGACAAGATGGCAGGTGTTATTATACACCTTGTTAATTTTAGATGTATAATACACTCTATCTTTTATATGTAATAACAAGTTTTTTCTTTTTTTTTTTCAGGTTAATATTTTTTCTAAGTTAGTTTTTTTTAAGGTTAATTTTTTTAGGTTAGTTTTTTTTTTTTAGGTTAATATTTTTATTTTTTATTTTTACACATCATCATCATCATTGTTGCCGGTCAGTAACTGTTCACTGTCAATCGATCATCACCTTTTTCCAGGCTATACTATTTATTTTTTTAAGTTGTATAACTGTGTAAAAAATATAAGTAAAAATAATACCAGTTAAAATTATACTAGTCTTTATATTTTTTCATAAATAACTGTGCATACTGAAAACTCTACAAATTTTAACTGGAATATTTACACACAATAAAATTTGTAAAATTTTTAATATGCACAATTATTTATGAAAAAATATAAAGACTAGTATAATTTTAACTGGTAATATTTCAACGATAATTTTTTACATAGTTATGCAACTTAAAAATAAAATAGTAACTGCGTAAACAATAACTCCGGCTATGAACAGTATAATTTTCCAGCAATGAACAGTATTTTTTCGGTGTGAACAGTGTGGATTCCGACAATGAACCGTATTTTTTTCGGCATGAACAATATTTTTTCTGACATGAACAATATTTTTTTCGATGTGAACAATATCTTTCTTACTCTTTATTATACAACGAGTTTATCCTCTACGTGGGATCAATAGAATTCATCCCTTTTACTCTTTGGTATCTTTTTCACTCTTTCTTTGAAAATTACATCCTCATGCCTATGCCGCTAGAATGATTTAATACAATTGCCCCAACATGTAAAGCAATGTCTCTAGGTGTGAAAGTTGCATACACAAACAACCATCGAGTGGCTCTTCCACCAAGCTTATCATTCCATCGCCACCAACAGCATCGGGATATTCTCTGACACGTGTAATTGGATGGCGGTGACACACTGTCTCCAGGCGATAGGGGGTAGGAGAAAATCTTAAGGGGAAATGAAGATTAGTCAGTTATTGAAAACTAGCTCCAACCCAAGCAGGTCACCGATTCAGGCTTGATTGAACCATAGACATGGTCGATTCTTAGTCCAATCAATTAAATCGACTAGTCTAATTTGATTCTTAAAACACCGTGATATATATTAATGCAACATGCCAAGGTTGTATGACATTTGGGGGATCTAAGACCTATAGTGAAATCTTTCTTCTCAAAGCATTTATAATAACATAATCACATCATATTATATATTTTGTGAATAATTTAATAATTTGTAAGAGAATACACATATAGGAAGATATGATAGACAAAAAGGCCAATACATTAATTAAAGATTTCACTATCAAATACAAATGTGAAAATTCAATAGTAGATAACCTTCACATGAAATTTAAAGAAATACAAATTTATAGATGAAGGGAAAGATCCAAATTAGCTTCATTTTCTTCTTCTACATATTTTGTGCTCTCTAAAGTAGAACCATGATTCATCCCATCCTTGGAGGGAATTGCATATCTATCTTCAAGCTTTGCATCCTTACAAGAAAGAAGCAACTCTTTCTTTTGTTGCATCTCTCTTTCACAACAAATTGGTGGAACAAAGTTGACATTAGGCCTTTTTGTTGAACTTATCATGATGGGGTTTTCTTGGACTTCACCTGTGTTGTACTTGTTTATCCTGTTAGAAAGTTAGTCCTTTTTATTATTATTATAATCATTATCACCAAGTGGGTCCATAGATTGAGTTTGGGTTGGGGCTAAAAGGTCAACAACAGTAGGCTTACTCAAGTTAGGAAATTTTTTTATGTCAACCCCAAGAAAGAGATTTGGGCTCTTAAACAGAGAAAAATCATTCATATGATAACCTGGAAAAAAAGCATTTGTTACCAAGATTGGATATGGAAAGTTGTTATTATCATGAGGCTGAATATTAGGAAAATGGCTTATAAAAGGTGTAGAAAAACTATCCATTAAAAACTGCGAGTTGACAATATTGAATTGATGGTTTACAATTGAGCTTGCACTTGATGCAAGGCCTATAGGATTACTATAAAAGCCCGTATAAATTGGATGGCCCAAAGGTAGAGCAAAGGGCATAGTTCCATTAGATTGAACTAACATTGCCAAGGATGCATTTTTATTTCTTGTAAAAGAATAATTTGGAGACATGGACAATGAGTTTTTGGCATCTTGGGTGTTGTTATCATAATAGTTTCCTACATTTAACATACTTAATTCATTAGAATTAGAATGATTAGTAAACATATAAGAGACTATTGCTTTACCTGTAGATATATAAAGGTTGTTTTCAGTACCTTCAAGCAAAGTTTTCAATAGGGCATTTGTATGTCTAGGATTAGAGTTGGTGACATCTACTGAATTATAGGAAGGAATCACATGATTTTGATTGACTGATCGAGGGCCTATAAGATCATCAGAGGGACCCATATAAATTGGATGGCCCACAGGTAGAGCAGAGTGCATAGCTCAATTAGATTGAACTATCGCTACCAATGATACATTGTTGTTTCTTGTAAAAGAATAATTTGAAGACATGAACAATGAATTTTTGGTATCTTGGGCATTGTTATCATAATAATTTCCTGCATTTAACATGTTCAGTTCATTTGAATTAGAATAATTAGTAAAACCATAAAGGATTATCGCTTTGCCTTTCGATACATAAGGGTTATTTATAGTACCTTTAGAAAAAGTTTTCATCAGGGCATTCCCATGTTCAAGATCAGATTTGGTGACATCCATTGAATTGTGTAAAGGAATCACATGATTTTGATTAATCTGCACATGATTTTGATTGTTTTGCAGCTTAAACTCACCTTGATGTATCCTTTGATGTCCCCTTAGTGCATTATAATTGTCGAATTCTCTTACACAATAAAAGCACCTATAGCCTCTTTCATTCTTTTTAGGCTTTCTTGTATTAGAAGTCAAAGGAAAATTCATCATGCAAGTGAAAATCAAAACTTTCAACAAAGATTTAGAAGGCTCAGAATAGTTTATCTTCAAGTGAGGAAGTATACTTATAGTTGACTCCTATTTATATTTATTTTAAGGAAAGATAACATATCTTGTGTTAATACTATTTAATGAAACTGACATATTTTAATGAAAATCATTTATGATAAATTAATGAGGAAACCCAAATTATAAAATTTGAAAAAAAAAAGCAATAAAAAAGGCTTCATAGTGAGTAAGAGCAACTTTAAAGAAACCTTGCCTTTAATGATCTTCATAAGTATAGCTATTAATGCTCATATTATTCATAAAGACTTGAAAAGCATATTCATGTCATAATAAATATTTCTCTTGTTACCCTCAAAGAGTAGCTCAAGTAATAAACAAGCTTGAACTCGACGGTTAAGGGCCTTTGTAATGGTAGAGAATTTGAACTCACGAGAAATATCTTATGAGAATGGGACAACCTCAATACCCAAGGTGAAGATTAGACTCACACCCAATAGTATGAAAAAGACTTATAAGACCTATATATATATATATAGAGATAATCAAGATTAAAAGATTAAGATTATTGTGAGAATGTGAGATGAGTAAATCTTAACCATACAATCATACATGGATAGTCAAGTTTAAAAGTTACTTAAAGGTCATGTGACCACTTCTCTCATCATATATGCTCCCTCTCTCTCTCTCTCTCTATATATATATATATATATATGGGACATATCTAGTGAGAGGAGTTCTTATTGTGAGAGGGTGAGAGGAGTAAATCTTGACCATACAACCATATATGAATGGTCAAGATTAAAAGTTACTTGAATGTCATGTGACTACTTAAAAAAGTCACATGCATTTATGTTATAATCTTGACCATTCATGAAAGATCAAATGGTCAATATTCACTCATCTCACCTCTCATAATAAACACTCCTCTCACCTAAGTAAGATCCTATATATATATATATATATAGACACACACACACACACACACACACACACACACACACACTAGTACAATAAAACAAAGCAACATGTCATGTCGTTACGATGTCACCCACTTGGTAATAAGTAGGTTATTTACTCTTGTTTGAATTCAAATCCCAAGTGCATTAAAAAAATGTCATTTAATACTATGCATCAGTTACCTGATAGTTAAAAAAAGAAAAAAAGAAAAAAGAAAAGGTATACTAATAAAAATGAATCTTATGGAGTAAATATACAATTTCATTCCAAAAAAATGCACTTGTGTGCCTTTGGTATCTGAAAGTGTGCATGTGCACAACTTATTCCCTGAAGTTATGAAATTACCGATAAATCCATCCTTCCATCAGTTGATGTTCATGAGCCCTAACGAATAAGTTGATGTGTCACGTTAAATGCACTTGTGTAACATATTTGTCCGTTAGATTGCCAATGTGGAATGGAAGAATGTGGGAGAGAGTTTGTCACATCAAATGGCGTTGTTTCATGGAAAAATGCAGTCATTTTAATTTAGCTCCCTTTATAACAGCTATATTTGAAATGTTGAAGAAAAGGGTAACCAAACTCTAATTTCCCAAAGCTCCCTCAAATTATGAAGACACTGGTGATGTCTGTAATAAGTGAGTGCGATTTTAGTGAGGAAATTGCTACAATGAACCTTTGTTGTTGTGGGAGAAGGTTAAGAATGATTCAATACAAGAAGGAGAAGAACAGAGGCTAGTGGTTTTGGAAATGTCCATTCTTTGCAATAAGCTCCTTTCTCTTTGAATGCATCATTGATTGAATGTTTGAATGATAATGTGTGTGTTTTATGTTGAGGGAGGACTCAGAATGTGACTATTTCGAATGAGTTGATGAATCATACTCAAGCACTCCAACAATAAATGAAGAAAAAGTTGACATTGTTTGGTATTAATACGGCAACATTTTGGGGGCAATTTAGGTGGAAACGACGTCGTTTTTGGTGAAATATCACTCTCTCACATTTGACCATGCCACATACGCAGTCTAAAGGACAAATAACGTTACACGTTTGCGTGTGCATGGATGACGGAGGAGGAAGAAGAAAAGTGATCAAGGAAAGTAAGAAGAAAAATAAAGCTATGTTTAGCGTGTTGTATAAGGAGCACCTGATAGTATAATCTAATACTATAAATTGTTTATAATCAAATTAGGTTAAACTTTTTTTCTTATCTTATTATAACCTAATAGCTCTATCATTTATCCTAACACATTATAAGACCTAATAGAATATCCATTTTAAGTAGAGGTGGGTAAACAGTTAACCTAGCTCGCAATGGGTTGATTATAAACAGGGCAAACCAAGTTGATCTGCATTTTTAAAATGAGTCACTGATACAATAAAATGTTAATTCAAGTCTGACTCGCGGCTTGCCACCCTATTACTTTTTAATTTTTTTTTGCTTTTTTAGGTTTCTTTTTCTTTTTCTTTTGATTATTTAGAGTTTTACGATCCTTTTGAACATTTGGGCCATTAGAGTAATTTGTGATTGAAAGGTTTATTTTTATTTATTTTTTATTATTAGGCAAGAGTGCTAGTTAAGAAAAATGTTAAAATATAATTTTTTTAAACAAATATTTCCATTAACTTGCGAGCCACAACCCATTTAACCTGTCGATTAAATGGATTGGGTTTATAGACTCGAATTTAAATGAATTTGTAAAATGCTTGATTTAAATCTTGCTTATTGCAAGTTAAATGAGCTGGCCCACGAGAACCATGACCTATTTACTCATGTATAATTTCAAGTTTATCCCTCACCTTTCATCTCTCCCCTCAACTTTTCATCTCTCTCATTCATAATCATCTCCCCATGGCTATATTTTTCCTTTCCTTCTTCCATGTTGTTGGTCCACCATCGCATTGCCACCAAAATGGTGTACTCATTTTTTGTCGCATCAACACTCAACAAAATTGCCTTTCTTCATTACCATCTCATCTTATTGGTTTCTCACATTATGAGAAACCAAATTTCTTTGGTGTTTTCGATGTCTCATAGTCAGGGTTGTTCCTCTCAAATCAGTCACAAGGTTACCCTCCTATGATTTTCGATGCTCACTTCTATTTTTTTTAATTATTATTTTTTGGAGGTTCCTTTTCAAGTTACTTATGATCCAGTTATTTATTATATTTTTATTTTTTTAAAAATATAAAAACTTTTTGCAATTAGAAACAAAACCCATATTTTTTTCTCTGTAATATTTAATTTAGATGAGGGTTTTAAAAAATCCCAAAAAATCGAGGATTTTTATAGGGAGGGGGAGGGTGATTTTTTAAGAGAATTTTTTGGGAAATTTTTTGTAGGGATGATGGTTGTTGAGTTTGTGTTTTAGCCTTTTAGGTATCAAAGCGGCAGTTTGTGAGGCATATGGTTTTATTTGATAATATACAAATATTTGTCATACAATCATCTAATTTATATAGTAGTTACCAAACAATTGATAGCATTTGGTATTATCTTGTTATTTATATTTTCAAACTTTATTTTATTATGTTATCCTATCAAATACACCAAACAAAAATCCCATAAATACACCAAATACAGCCTAATAAAGGAGAAATAGGAGGAGTAAGAAAAATGATAAAGAAAAGAATGGAGAAATAGGAAGAGGAAGAGGAGGGGGATGAGAAAAATGGAGTAGTGAATGAGAAGAATAATATAGGAAATGATATAAATAATGCAAGTTTCGGCATTCTAATTTTCAGTGCATCAAGATGCTTGTTTTTTTTAAAAAAATCTCTAATATTTCTTTTTGAAAAATATTTACTCACAATTTTTATTTCTTGTGGAAAACTATTCAATCTGTTTTGAAAGTGTTTAAATTTTTTTAGTAGAAAAATCCATTAAATAATCTGTTAAAAATAAAAAATAAAAAATAAAAATCCGTCGAACGCTGGAAATTACAAATTTTGTTGTATTGAAAAAGCTATATTCGACTTAGCTTATGCATGAAACTTTGCTAGCATGATTTCGCTAACTCTTCATTGGTCTTCAAACTCAAGCTAGAGCATCATATAAATTAGTAGATAACTTCAATATGGTAAAAGACCTAATAGTGATAAAAATCATAATTTGACCCACATAATATAAAGATAATATAAAGCTAAACCATGAGCAAGCCCTCAAGCTATACCAGTCTTCTTTTAATACCGAAACTTTCCATAAAAAAAAAGAAGCATGTTTTTGGACAAAAGAGAGCATAGTTTTGTAATAACTTCATTTTATTACCAAAAGTTTTCAATTAATAACTTAATGAATTTTGCTAACAAGTGCCTTAAGGACATTTATTAAGAAAGTTAAAATAAAAAAATAAATTTTTTCTAGTTTCTAATGTATTAAATGTTTTGTTTCATTTTAAAAAAATTATTTTAACTTTCTTAACAAGTTTCCTAATGACACTTGTTAGTAAAACCCTAACTTAATATTATCATTAGCATTTCTTTCCCCTTAATTACTCTCCAACTGGCACATAGAATTAAGCTTAGATTTAAGTTTTGGAATTGGAATTGAATCCAATGTGTTTGATGTATACATTAGAATTGAAATTTCAATTTTAAGTTTAATTTCATGAAATTATAAAATAACTATTTTATATTATTTTCAATTCTTAACTTGCACATTAAGAATTACAATTCTAAGCACAAAATCTAAAAAATAATATGTTATAATTATTGTTCATTATCTTTGTCGCATACTTTGGCAACCACAGTTGCTAATGCTAGCTAAGCCGCCAACTGCATCCTTCGACCACTGTCGCCAGTGCCATCCTCCGATTGTTGTCGCTAATGCCATCCTTCGATCACTGTTGCCAAATACCATCCTCCGATCACTGTCGCCAACAGCGTCCCCCGACCATAGTTATTGATGACGTCCTCCAACCATCAATGTCCCCCGTAGCATCCTTCGACCATCGTTGTCGTTAGCGTTTCTTCGAGCACCGTGTTGTCAACGTTTATTCGAGCACTATGTTGTTAGTGTTTCTTCTATCTCCGTGTTGTCGGCATTCTCCAATCATTATCGCTACAAGCTCGCTTCGGCCATGTTACTGCCAACATTTCTTGGCATCCATCATCACAGGAGACGTTTTCTTATCGGTTATGTAATCTAACCTCACAAGCTTTATTAAAAAATTATTTATAATAATTTAAACTTTATTATTTATTAAATTAATTCAATTATGTTTTAAATATTATTGATAAAACATTCAAAAATAGAATTGTAATTCAATTTAGAATAGCAATTTTATGCTTTAATTCTTTATTTACTCTATAAAAACTAAAATTCTTAGTCCATTCTAATTATGATAAAATTAAAATTCTGAACTATAATTCTAATTCTATCATCTAGATGGAAAAGAGGTTCTAACCTAACTTAGGAGGATAAACATTATCACAACAGGCTAAAGTCAATTTGTTGTGTTTTCAATCAATCAAAATTAAAAAAAAATGGATTTGATTTAGAAAGCTATATTTGAAACTTAAAAATGAGTTTTGCATTGATTTGTAAATCAACTTTTATGTTTGAAATTCGTTAAAAATAAAATTAATTTAATTTATTATTTTTAATTTTCATTTTTATAAAATATAAAATAAAAATGTTAATAAAAATAAAATATTTTATTTATTTAAAATCAAATTAAAGCGAAGGTACAAAAGTGGAGGCCTGAAACCGAAAGAGAAAAAAGCCTGCTTTTGGAACCATATGGACCATTAGATGGATTAAGTTAAGCCTTTTAGAAACAGTTAAAGGTCCATGTATCCATGAATACAAGTTATAAACATTTTTTGACCCACCCCACATATCCTTAAGTGGAAGTCCACACTCCACACCCAGCTTGCCAAGTCCAGTTACTATTATGTTATGTTTATGGATTCTTTTACATAACTTCCATTTTTGTTTTACGGGGAAGTAAAAGAAAAAGACCAACTCCTAAGGAGGGCCACAGCTAATAATGAGGAAAAAGAAAAGACTTCAAAATTTTCTCCGTCTATTTTTTATGGTTCTCAAATAATGAAAAATCACATTCTTCTCATTTTCATTTTCTCTTCATATCTAAATAAGGGAAAGTAAAAAGTTAACATTTTATCTTCCTACTTTAAATCATTGTTCCCGTTCCTCTCTCAAATTGTTTCCAAACAAAAGCTTAAATATTGAACATTGTGTTTTTCTTGTTGACCTCAGAATCGAATCTCATTATAAGGAGTTGGATGATGGGATAGATGAGAGTCATTGCAAGCTGATATACGCTACCCTCCCTCAGTTTTTAATAGAACCAAAAAGAGTTAAGCAAAAAAATAAGGTATTATTTCATTAGGGACCAAAACAATGCAAATAATAATGTAATTTAAAAGTTTTATATTGATAATAGATCAAAGATTAAATTTTAAAAATACAAAATAAAGAAACGGGGCACCTATATTGTACAAACTTGTATAATAGGAAACAGACATAACAGTGAAATGAATAGTAGTTGAATAGGGAGTTCTAACTTCTAAGAAATAAATCTAATGCTAATTTTTTTTTATGGCCGTATCATTATAAGGAATTTAGGACACTCACCTTAATAACAACATGATCTATAATTTAATAATAGATGAGTATATAATTGACGTATCTGACCTTTATTTGGTTAACCCCATTGCTAACTTATTTTTGCGTGGAAGGCAATGAAAACGGCAATCGAATTTAGTGGAAACTGGGTATTATAAAAGTGGTTTTGCACCAAACCTTTTGGATTCCGATCTTTAACATCGGGGATTCAGGTTCCTCGCACATGCATAAAACATTTTCAGATTATTTATTTCATTTCCTTTACTCTCCTTAGTTTTCACGCAAACTACATTTACCCAATAAAATTCCCCCATTATGCCTCTCTTGCAGTGGAAAATCCAAAAAAATTGGTCAATAGGCGTAATTAGTATATTGATACAGAAAATTAAAGCTCAAATATCTATATCAATATCATGTATGTAATATCTTACAGTAACTGAAAACACATTTATATATTATTTTCATAAATTATTATTTTTATAATATCTCAAAAAGTAGTAAGTAACAGAAAAAAATGATAAAAAATATAATACCTACTATGACTTTAAATAAGTTTATAATAATTTTTTTAAAAGTATCAAAAGAACAATTTCTACTTAAAAATGGTAGTATATTCTAAAAAAAAATTGATCTTATTTATCTTTACTTATTTCTATCCAAATGTGCAATAAATAAAATTTTATGAAAGTAATGTTTTGGATGAACTTTAAATTATTTTTTTGTAATTTTGTTTTAAAAGATCTTTTAAAAAAGTAAACGCTATATTATGTTTGAATGTAATATTAGAGAAGTAATTTTTTTAATGTTTGAACAGTTTTTTATATTATAAAAAAGGTATTTTTTTGAGAAACACCAAAATCTAACTTTTAACAAAAGCACAATTTGTTTTTTTTCTGATGTTTTTTTTTAAAACAAATTCATCCAAACATGTTAAAAATGAATAAAAAATACTTATATTTTTTTTAAAAAAAGGCCTTTTTCTATCTTAAAAAATACATCCAAACGAGTTCTATGAGACAAGATAGCAATTTTATATATCTTATTCAGAGAATTATTTTTAGTACAGTGGGACAATTGCCCCCATACCTACTTATCTCCTGTTTTCTCTTGCATATGTCCAAGATCAATCATAACAAAGACAAGCTCCAGGAAGATTTCATGAATCAAATGGTACGTAGTAGTATGGTTCCATTGGAGGCCTAAAAGTTAAAGTTGGTTCCTGGATGCCACTAATTAAGCACTAACTAGGCTGAGTAATGCTTTCGTTTTCAAGCGCCTTTTGCACTCAGATATTTTGGCCAGAAAAAGCTGAAACCAGTTTGGAGGTAGGGATTCTTACAAACTCTAAGAGGTCTCCTCCTTAAACCATAAGTCCCCAATATAATTATTTTCCATTGACGTGAGACCTGTCTTATAGTACATACACGAAACAAGGACTCCAATTGTCTTGTACCATTCAAAAATTATTGCAATAATATCAAAATATATTTATTTAAATGGCATTTAAGTGGCATGAGTCTTGTAAGAAATTATGCCAAGATTAAAGTCATGTTACATTAGAGAAATATATGTTTCTCAAACAAATGTTAGGCTCGGTAATAGGGCGGGTTTTTCTCCAACTCAATCCCGCTCCGCACCAAGGATTAAAATCTGCTCCCATTTCACAAAAAAAGTTTTAAAGCCCGTGCAATTGCAACCGTTCCATCCCACATTTATGAATATTTAAACTAAATTTATACAGTATAGTTAATTATAATTCTAAAATTAATTCATCATTTTATATAATCTAAAAAAATATACTCAAGATAAGTGTTAAAATTTATTTTGGTGAAAAATATGTTTATTTAGATAAAGGATGCAAGACAGATTAACCTCAAACCATTACTCACCCTGCTGAACAATAGAGGGAATATAACCCATATGAGTAGAAGTCGGTTGTTACCTGTGGGTCTAGGTGAAATTGACAAGCCTAAAAAATGTGATACATGTATAGGTAATCTAATGATTTGCAGAAAAGATATATACATTTTTTTAATTTTGTATGCTTGTGGATTTTGAGTACTGCTACCAACCAACCAACCATAACAAAGGGAGAAAAAGCCACTTTGGCCCCAGAATGCAGCATCAATATATTGTAAAATATCATGCTGCTAGGACAAAAACGGATACAAACAAAAAATATCTAGAAGAATGAGACTGCTGCGGGAACACTATCAGTAACACAGTGAGAATGGTTGAGCCAGAATATTTGTTTTGACAGGCACAAAGGCTAATTGGTTTTAAATGTTTTAGGGGTTTCTTTTTTCACAAATCCTTGACGTAAGTTAGTTATAGTACCAAAATTCTTCAGTTCTGAATGTTTTAGTACATCAAGCTCTTGATACTCCAATTCATTCTTCAATTGAGTTCTTTTTTTCTTGTTTAGCAAAGTTTATTGAATAAAATTTCTAAATAAGAGTGGATATATCATCAATTCTAAATAAGAGTGGGTGTATAGTGTGCTCAATAAAAAAAGCCTTGTAACTTATTGACAAAACTAAATATTCAAATCTTTCAATGAATAACATGTAACTTATTCCCTGGCCCATTCCTTCCATCCTTGACAGTTGACAGCGAGAAAGATTCACTTCCGCTCGAGACTAGTTTGTCTTAATTAAAACTTGAACTCATTTTTATGCGAAAAATAAATAAAAGTTAATTTTTAAGTAATATTATATCTTTCCCAAGTAAAAGAATATTAAGCCAATTGAGTGTAGTTTAACTTACTGAAAAATAGTTACACTCAATATATATGATATATGTGTAGTTAAACAAAAAAAGAAAAGAAAATTATAATTAATAAGACTTAGAGTGTTATCTAGTAGCTTGTAAAAAAACATGTAAAATATATAGTATGTCTAGCTCTCATATTACTCAAAATTTAAGGGATTAGGAATTTAGGATAACTTATAATAATAATTTATAAGGTCACTTGAGGCGTTTGTCACTGTCGAGTCAGTCTGAAATTAAAGCGTAATATACTGTGATGCCCACAGGCTACTAAAAAGTCATGTTTTCACGCAAGTGGCCTGCATTATTGTACCCTACTTAATCAACAGTACAATCGGGTGTTGAAGAAGTATGCTGTTTCATGCAAATATATGACACAAAATGGATATCCGTCACATCAATTGTACGAGAATAGGAAGGAAGCATGCATTGGTCAATCAAACCACCAAGATGCATTTGTCAGAGTTGAGCAAGTTGCTGCATTTCGACTTCTCTTCAGCTGCTGAAATTTGGATTATTTACTTTTTATTTAATGGTTTAGTAATTTTTTTTATTTTTTAATATTAAAAATATTTTTTAATATTAATTAAAAAATAAATGATCCAAATTATTACTGGACCTCTTGGAAAGAAGCCGGATCGAAGTTGCTGTGGTGGGCGGGTAGGGGCTTGGCCAGGTTTACACCTCAAACGCAAACTAGTTGATGATTCACTTTGCGACTACAACTTTTGAAAAGTTGTGACTCGTAATAATTAAGTTGTTTGGGCACGACATGTCAAGTTCAAAACAAAACTTGTATGAAATAATAACTAAGAAGGCATGCAGATTAATCATGGATTTACACAGATGTAGCAGTAGATACAGTAATGTTACTCATACAACCATTCTAGTTACGAAAAGTCTTTGGATGGTTGAATATTATAATATCAGGGACTTGCAATTTTTATTTTTATTTTTTTTAAATGATTGTGAGAACATCATGACTCGAGTATCTCTTCCATCTTAAGGAGGTGTATAAATCATGTATTATCAGATATATACAATGTAACAGCTGCGTAATATGGAGGGATAAAAAGAATAACTTTGATTTTCTTATATCAATTTTTTTTCATATTATTTTTTTACATTATTTTTTATATCATTGATTATATTGTTTTTTTTATTACTTTTTATCACTTAATTACAATCATTCAAAAATAGTGTGAAAAGTGATGTATGAAAAAAAAATAAACATCATTTTTTCTAAAAAGAATTCAATTATCTCATTCCCTCATAATACGTTAGAAATGAGAAGCTTAACTTTGTTTAGATAGAATATTCAAGACTTATTTTACCCTAACACATGGGGGAACCAAGGGTTGGCAAAAAAATTCATTAATTTTTAATTCATCTAATTTATTTATATTAAAATTAGTTAAGTCCATCCAATAAAAATAACGTGTTTTATTATATTGGATCTAATAGATTAAATTTAGTTATAGATAATTAGTAATCTAACCAAAACATCAATTGTAGATATCCATTAAAAACTAATCTAATAAATATCCAATATATCTTACATTTTTTTTGTTTAATTTTTTCACTTTCACTAAAACTCAAAAGCCCATAGCATAAAACGTTGAGTCCTAAAAATTTTAGAGAGAATTTTTTAGAGAGATAAAGAATTTTTTAGAGAGACAATAAAAACTTTTAAAGATAAAAAAATTTAGAGAGAGAAACATTTTTTAGAGAGAAAAAAAATATTTTTTAGAGTGAAAATGAAAATTTTTAAAGAAAAAAAATTAGAGAAAAATATTTTTAAGAGGGAGAATGAAAATTTTTAAAAGATATTTTTTTAAATGAGTGAATTAAATATCTATTCATCTAATTTATTAAAATGAATTAATAAATAAATTAAATATCTATCTATTAAATTAATTTATAAATGAATTAATTATATTAAATATTTTATAATAAATTTTAAATAAATTCATAATTTATTTTTGATCTATTTATTAATTTAATATAAAATCAAACTAATTCATTCATTTGACAACTGTAAAGAACCTCTACATATTAATTTGTTTGGCATCAAGTGTCTTATATATTGGAATTAATTAAAACTGTATTGTGGTGTGTTAATGTCAGAGTTGAGCAAGTTGCTTCTATGTGTGTATAGTAGGTTTTGCCGCCACCAAATGCCGTTTTGTCAGTTATGACAAGGTGATGCCCAAGTTAGACAATCCCGTCTCACGGAAGTTCATATAGTAGGTTGCAAAATGCAATATTGAACTAATAATGTAAATTGCGACTTGTACAAGTCTTGGAAAGTGTTCTGAATACTGACCGAAACTCAGAACGGTCAAGAGGAGGTCCACTGAGGTTTCCTAAGCGGAATGTCTGTGGAGCCGGTTCTTGGATAAACTGGTCAGCTTAAAGAATTACATCAATATGGTACAAGTTAAGAGAATTAAAACATGCCCGACCTGGATGATCGAGTTGGTTTATATAAGAACTATTACTTGGATTTCTATCGTTTAAGGTCATTTAAATCTCTCACCCATGTGATTTACGTTAGGCTCGGTCTTAATGGAATGGAATCATTTTTGAACGTTGGTCATCAGGTCAAGATCCGATGACCGTTGATAGTCCATAATTTGAAACCTCGGGTTTTAGTAGGTCGGGTACGAGATCCGAATATTTAGGTCAGCCCACAAGCGACTAGGTACATAGGTAGTCCGACTAAAATTGGGCCAGTACGGTCCACAGCCCCCCAGCTCAGTCAATCTTTAGATTGACCGAGCTTTCTCTTTCCCTTGGTCGGATGAGTTTGGCCTACACAGTTTTCAATCGGGTATGTAAGTGACCCGATAATAATTGGGCCTATACAGTCAAAACCCCCAGTTCGGTCAATATTTAGATTTGACCGAACTCTCTTTTTATTAATTTTGTGAAGGTGGATCCAAACCCTGCAGATTTTTCCAGGCGCTTGATTTTTCTTCTAACTAGGCACTTCGTTATCTGTGTACGAGATTCAAATATAGCCTGCCACATGTCATGATTTTGTTTATCAAACGTCAGTTATGTCACTTCACCATTAAAACGCCTGACTCCATCAGGACCCTTTAAAGAATTTTTGACCCTTGATATTCCACCGTTGGATTCATCTAACCGTCGTGCTTGAAACTTTTCGTTTTCCTTGATCTTTGATTAACGGTTTTATTGTTTTAAACTTTGCTTTGTTTTAAACACTGCCAAACTATACTTCATTTATTCATTTCCTTATTTCACTTCTCCATTTCTTCTTCTCGACTCCTCCTCTTCTCTGCATGCTGCCAGTTAACCCATTTTAATCCAGACGATTTTTCTCATTCTGTGCAAGTGATTACTTCCCATTTTTCTTCACGCACCCTTCCTCTATTCATGCACATTCCAGGTAATCTCTAAAACACAAGCTTGAATTTCCTTTCGTTTTGTTATCCGTTTCTGAAAGCGAGAGGTGCGCAACTAGGATTTCTGTTTTATTCGCCTTCTTCTTCAAACAAAATAGGTTAATACAGTATTAGATTTCAATATTAGTGGAAGTTTGTTGTCGAGGAAACAGCTGTTAAGGTCCATACCCTGAAAAAAACCCAAAGGAAATCTTGAGGGTAGTTTAGTTTTACGCACCAAACCAGGATGTCCGATCATCCAGAAAATACATCGGTCGGAAAGGAATCGATGCCGAGCTACAACTGGGTTCACCCAGCGGTTAGCAGATATCCCTCAATTTACAATACGGCCGAGAGCATTAACGTGCTCCGACAACGTGTCTTACTTAGCTGGGATGGTGATGAAGGTCGTTTCATTTGCCTTCCGTGCCGAAAGGATGAGCTCGTATTCATGTCATCGTATGGCGACGATCAGGTCAGTTGGGTGTACATGTATGAAACCTTTTTTAATTGGCTGAATTCAAGGCTACCTTTTACTGACTTCCAGTGTTCGGTACTAGGCCGTTTAAATGTTGCCCCCACCCAACTTCATCCCAATAGCTGGGCCTTCGTAAAAGCTTTCGAAGTTTTGTCGAACTTCCTTGATAGAATCCCTAGCACCAAAGTGTTCCTCTTCTTTTTTCAGTGTAAAGGAGTTGGTAAGGGAGGTTGGGTTTCACTCAATAGCCATCCCCATAAAAAACTTTTCTCAGCCTTTGATTCATCATATAAGAATTTTCGAAGTAAATTTTTCTGAGTTATGACCCGTCACGGTGACATACCCTTCTATGTCGACCGACTTGGGATAGAGAAATTCCCTCTTTATTGGAGAACAGAACCGAAATCCATACTGAGTGTTGAATACCGAAGCCTTTTGCCAACCGACCGGGATTTGGTTGACTTGTTGGAAGATTGTCCTATTCTGGACATCAGTATGTTTGTCCGATTTGGGGATTATCTAGACAAAATTGCACATTTAATGAGTAAGTTTTAATCTGATGTTTATTGACTCAGTTTTTATCCTAAACTGACTTTTAACCCATTGTTCTACTTTTCAGAATCGATGGCACCCCGGATCTCAGTTCGGCAGTTGAAGAAGTTCGTGAAAAAGAAAGAACTTCCGACCGACATAGTTGAAGCAGAAAAAATAGTTTCAGACATAAAGAAGACTGAAGCCCCAATTTTGGATGCTGACTCCTCCGAGACCCAATCAGAGTCATTGGTCGGAAAGAGAAATCAGGAAGAAGGTGATGAAGCGATTGAAGTTCCGAAGGTTCCTACTTCGAAACGCCGAACACTAGGTGATGGCTCTTCTTCTGAGAATCAGGAAACACGAAGTGCGTTTGAGGCACTGAATGACTTCGATGCTAATGCAGATGGCCCTTCGCTCCGGGCATCTTCTTTCCCTTTGAGTCCTTCTTGGAAATACAAATCTCTCTGGCTAATGACAAGGAGAGAAAAGATAAAGTCGGTGGGATAGGTTTATGCCGATGGACAGAAGTTCAGCTACTTCGAGCCACAAGTGCTATCAAATCGGTAGAACATGAGCTGGAAGACTCGAAAAGGAAGTTATCTTCCTTCAATTCTCTCTACTGAATGGAACTAGAAAAAACTCAACGAGCTCATCAGGAAGAAGTCTCGGCTTTAAAGAAAGAAAATGAAGTCTTAAGACAAAAAACATTGCATATCGACGACCTTGAGGAGTCTCTTGTAAAGCTAGAAAATGAAAAGAAAGAGGCTGAAGAGGAACTTTCGAGTCTGAAGAAGGTGAAAGAGGATGCCGAGAGACAAAAAATGAAGGCTAACCGAGTCCTGATAGAAGCCTTAAAATCAAGGGATGCCCTTAAGGTCAAATTAACAAGCTGAAAAGAGGAAGCGGCCGAGCAGAGGATCGCCGATTTTGAATCCTGTCTTGAGCAAGCAAAACTCCTTAACCCCGACGGAGCATTCGACGATCGGCTTGGCGAGCTTAGTCCATTCAAAACTGTAATGGATGGCCGCATGTTTGATCCACCAGAAGATGAAGATGAATGAACGGCATAATTTTAACATTTTTATATACGTTGTTTTGTTCGGAACAAAAACTATTGCAACGTTTATTCCTTTTCAGGAATCGATTGTAAAGAAAATTTTGTTTTTAATATAATTAGCTATGTTGGAAATATTTTATGATCCGTGTTTAATGTAATTAGTTATGTTGGAAATATTTGTGATCGAAGTAGACTTCATTTATTTTTGTATTTTTGGTCAGTCTGAAATACCGATTTCAACTTTGGCTGGAGTCGTCTTTGGCCGGCATCGGCTAAAAAGTCGGTATCTTCCATCAGCTTTGGCTGACATCGGCATTGGCTGAAAAGCCAGTATGAAGATGTTTAACTAGAATATTTTAATAAACAGTAATATTTTTGATAAAAGAAAGGGTCCAAAGATGTGCCTCGTTAAAACCTTTTAGGCAAAACCCAGCGAGAAAAAATCCTGGTAAGGAAAAGAGTACAACATCCTTATTACAAAAGATTTAACTAAAAATTTCCTTAAAGAGGCCGAGTTCCAAGATCTAGGAAGAGTTCTTCCGGTGAGTTCTCCGATCTTGTAAGCTCCTCCTCCAACAACTTCTACAATTCGAAAAGGCCCTTCCCAGTTGGCCGACATATTCCCTTCACCTTGTGGTCTCCTGGAGTCTTCCACCTTTCGCAAAACCAAGTCTCCCTGCTGAAAACTCCTTGATCTGACCCTGCAATTATACTTCCTTGCCATCCTTGCTTTGACTGCTTCTTCGCGAATGTGGGTGACTTCCCTCTCCTCTTCCAGTAGATCAAGGTCGGTTTTCCTATGCTCATCATTCGTTTCTTCAAAAAATGTTATTCTCCTGAAGCTCGGCTCCCCAACTTCAACTGGAATCATGGCATCGGCTTCGTATGTGAGTCAGAATGGTGTTTCTTGAGTCGAGGATTGGGGTGTAGTATGATACGCCCAAAGAACACTAGGTAATTCTTCTGGCCAGAGACCTTTAGCACGATCTAGCATCTTCTTGAGTCCTGCCAAAATTATTTTGTTTGCAGCTTCGGCCAAGCCATTGGTCTGCGGGTGCTCCACCGACGTAAAAACCTGCTTAATTCCATTCTTATAACAAAATTCTCAGAATTTTTTGTCAGTAAATTGTGTTCCATTGTCAGACACAATAATGAATGGTAAACAAAACCGGCATCTAATATTTTTTCAAACAAACCTTTTTACCTTTTCTGATGTTATGTTGGAGAGAGGCTCGGCCTCGATCCACTTCGTAAAGTAGTTGATTGCCACCACAATGTATCTCATTTGCCTTGCTGCGATTGGTAAAGGTCCCAGCAAATCAATTCCCCATCTACAGAATGGCCATGGAGTGTCAAGGCTATGAAGTTCCTCTGGTGGAGCCCTGTGCTGACTTGAAAACTTCTAACATTTTTCATATTTCTGAACATACTTCAAGCTATCAGACTTCATAGTAGGCCAATACAGTCCAGCACGTAAAACCTTTCCTGCCAAAGAATGTCCTCCAATATGACTGCCATATACACCTTCATGAACTTCCTTCATTACCGAGATAATCCGATTTCGTTCAATGCATTTTACTAAAGGCAAAGTGAATCCCCTTTTAAATAAATCTTCACCGATTAAAACATAATAGCTGGCCGATTTTTTGAGCTTTTGAGCCTTTAATTCATCGGTCGGTAAGTCGCCCTTTTGCAAATATCTAACGATCGGCGCCATCCAAGAATCTGGATCGGTGTTTATGACAAAAGATTCTTTTACATCGATGCTCGGACTTTCTATCACCTCCTGAATGACCAATCTATTGTTCCCGGTTCTTTTAGTACTGGCTAGCTTGGATAATAAGTCGGCTCGTGCATTCTGATCTCTTGGAATATGCAAAATTTCAAACTCTGTGAATTTTTTTACAATATCCTGCACCTTCAATAAATACTTTGTTAGCTGAGCATCTTTAGTTTGGAATTCACCCCTAACCTGTCCATTCATCAGTTGGGAGTCTGATTTTGCAATTAGTCGGGTTGCTCCCATCTCAGCAGCAAGGGAAAGTCCAGCTAGGAGGGCTTCATACTCTGCCTGATTATTACTCGTTCGGAAGTTGAACCTTAAGGATTGTTCGATCAAAATTTCATTAGGCCCTTCCAATATAATTCCTGCCTCGCTTCCTTTCACATTCGAGGCTCCATCAACAAAAAGATACTAGAGGTCATTATTTGAGTCATGCGAAGAAGGTGAGGATAATTCAACCAGGAAATCAGATAATACTTGTGCCTTGATCGGCCCTCTGGGTTGATACTGGATATCAAATTCAGAAAGCTCGACCGACCAAGAGATCATACGACCTGCCAATTCTGATTTTCTTATAACTTGTTTAATAGGTTGGTTGGTGATGACAATTATCCGATGACTTTGGAAATATTGTCGAAGACGTCTTGCTGTCACCACGAGGGCCAATGCCATTTTTTCTATCCTTTGATATCTGGTTTCCGGTCCTTGCAGCACTCGGCTCACAAAATAAACTGGACGCTGGTCCTTTCCATCTTCTTTTATCAATACCGAACTCAAAGCTTTATCAGAAACAAATATATAAAGCAATAAAGAGTCACATTGTTCGGGTCTAGTTAGAATTGGTGGTGTGGTTAAGAAATGCTTTAAATCTTCAAATGCCTTTTCGCACTCCTTGGTCCATTGAAAATTATTCGGTTTCTTTAGGCATTAGAAAAATGACAGGGATCGGTCGGCAGATTTTGACAAAAACCTTGATAAAGCAGCGATTCTCCTCGTTAGTCTCTGAACTTCCTTAACTGACGCAGGGCTCCTCATGTCCATTATAGCCCTACATTTTTCCGGATTGGCCTCGATTCCTCTGTTGGTAAGGAGGAAACCGAGGAATTTCCCACCTTGAACACCAAACACACACTTCTCTGGATTCAACTTCATGTTATACTTCCTCAATTGAGCAAAGATTTCCAAAAGATCGGAACAATGGTCGCCGTTGGCTGATGTCTTTACCACCATATCATCAACATAAACCTCGATGTTCCTACCGATTTGATCCTAAAATATTTTGTTCACGAGCCTCTGGTAGGTCGCCCCGGCATTTTTTAGGCCGAAGGCCATAACCCGGTAACAATAATTCCCGAATTCGGTGATAAAGGCGGTTTTTTCCTCGTCGTCCCGATGCATCTTGATCTGGTTATATCCTGAGTAGGCATCTATAAAGCTGAGAAATTGATATCCGGATGCACCGTCGACCAACCGATCTATGCTGGGTAGAGGGTAGGAGTCCTTCGGACAAGCCTTATTCAAGTCGATAAAATCTGTGCATATCCTCCATTTTCCTGTTGACTTCTTGACCATGACCACGTTAGCCAACCACGTGGTATATTCAACCTCCCTTATAAAACCTGCCTCCAGCAGCTTTTTGGTCTCCTGAGCGACAGCCTCCTGCCTTTCGGCTCCAAGCTTCCACTTTTTCTGGGCAACAGACTTTATTTTCTGATTTACGGAGAGTTTATGAGTAATTACCTCTGGGTCAGTTCCTGGTAAGTCTGCTGCGGTCCAAGCAAACATATCCGAATTTTCTTTCAACAGCCTTTCCAATTCATGCTTGACATCGACTGGAAGATTAGAACCGATGCGTGTTACCTAATTCGATTTCGGGCCCAAGGATATAACCTGTAAATCTTCTATTGGATGAGGTCGATCTTGCTCATCACTCCTCGGGTCTAATTCTGCCATATTGATGTGCAAAGGTTTTCCTGACGACTCAACTCGGTCAGCCACCTCTTTTTGCTTTGACTTTAGACTTTCATTATAACATATTCTTGCCTCTCTCTGATCTGCGTGAACCACACCTATCTCGTTTTTGAAAATGAAAAACTTCATTGTTAAATGCGGGGTTGATACCATCGCTCCCAAAGAATTAAGAGAAGGTCTTCCAAGAATAATATTGTATGGAGTATGAGAATCAATAACCAGATATTTAACAAGAATCGTTTTCAAGAGTGTACCTGTTCCGAGAGTCGTTCGGAGTTCAATATACCCTTTCACATTTACCTGTTCACCTGAGAAACCAACCAGACACCCATCGAAAGGATTTAACTCGGTTTCTGGAATTTGTAATCTACGGAGAGTCGACAAATAAAGTATATCTGCCGAGCTGCCCTGGTCAACCAAGACCCTCCTAATCTAGAAATTTTCGGCAATGATGGAGATCATCATTGGGTCGTCTAAGTTTTCATCGAGACCAGTAAAATCTTTACTAGAAAATGAGATCACCGGGCTTTCTTCATGGTGAACCCGAGCAGGGTGACTTACAGACATAACAGTTCGAAGATGTCTTTTCCGAGATGAATTTGAACTCCCTCCTCCAGCAAATCCTCCGGCTATGGTATCGATCACTCCTCTAATCAAATGATCCCGGGGATCCGAAACAGCAACAATGGTCTTGCTCTTTTCTCCCGAGCTTGGGCTCCTCGGTCTGGGTTGATTTCTGTCTCTTGTCTCCTTTGCTTCTCTACTACGGCTTCTACGCCGATATATGTACTTCCCAAGATGGCATTCTCGAATGAGTTGCTCAATTCTATCTTTCAATGTAATACAATCCTCTGTTGAATGACCATATACCTTATGAAATTCATATCTTTTGCTCTTGTCAACATTCGTCGGGGTCCTTTGTTTTCCTGCGTTCATCGGAATTTGAATCAAGCCAGTGCTATAGATTTCTCGTAAAATTTGATCCCGAGGAGTGTTCAAAGGAGTGTATTGTCAAAGACAGATCGAACTCTCCTGAATGTCTCCAGCGAACCTCGGTTGAACCTTTCTGAGTGGTAGCTATTGCGTGTTGTTGTTCTGCCTCTCGGGTTGGATCGCCCCCTTGAAATTTTTCAAACGAAATCGGGCGAATAGAGATGTGAGGGCTGCTTCTACTTCCTAAAGTTTCCAGATCGAAAAAATGTCGCTCCATCTGCTTTCTTGCAAGGGCTATTTCTTCCATGTTTATATACCCTGTGGATCTATCCCGCAAATCATCGAGGTCCAAAGGGGGTTTTCTGGCCAAGGAATCCGCAAATGGCCCGAGCGTAATCCTGCCATGATTGCATGTAAGGACACAGCCGGGTTTAGATCTCTAATTTGAACTGCTTCCTCTCCGAATCTCCTCATAAATTCTTTGAGGGATTCATCTCTTCCCTGTCTTAAGTTGATCAGGCTTGCCGAAGTCTTCCGATGTGTCCTGCTGGTAGAAAAATGATTAAGAAATTTAATGAACAATTCAGAAAAGTCATAAATTGAACCTGCTTCGAGGCTTGAGAACCAAAGTAAAGCCGATTTCTTCAACGTTGTTGGGAAGGCCTTGCATTTGATCAGATCCGATCCACCATTCAAAAGCATCATGGAATTAAACATTGTAAGATGCTCCTGTGGATCAGTCGTCCCATCGTACAATTCCATCGTTGGAAGTCGGAAGCCTTCCAGGAGTTTGATTGACATTATAAAATCCGAGAATGGATGATCAGCAGCCAGAAGAGAATGATTCTTGTGGTTTGTCTGCAAACGAGCTTCAAGGTCGGTTACTCTTGGCTAACTTGAGCGTTGATGAAATTCTCTCGCCACATCCTCATTAAGTAACCCTTTAATCTCTCTCTCTGGCTCTGCTTTGTGTTGCTCTTTGTTGTTCATCCGATCAATCTGGTCTATCTGGCTGTTAATGTCCTTTATTGCCTGCATGAGCATCTCCATTGGACTGAGCTGGGGATCACCCGAATTCTCTCCATTGACAGCGCGGTTCTCATTGCTGACCATAACTGGTCAAAGAAGTGAACTTTTCGGATGATGAAGTTGGTTGCTTATGAGGTAGGAAAAGTTTTACCTAGTCCCACAGTGGGCGCTAAATGTTCCGGATACTGACTGAAACCCAGAACGGTCAAGAGGAGGTCCACTGAGGTTCCCTAAACGGAATGTCTGTGGAGTCGGTTCTTGAGTAAACTGGTCAACTTAAAGAATTACGTCAATATGGTAAAAGCTAAGAGAATTGGAACATGCCCGACCTGGATGATCGAGCTGGCTTATATAGGAACTATTACTCAGATTTCTACCATTTAAGGTCATTTAAATCTCTCACCCATGTGATTTACGTTAGGCTCGGTCTTAATGATATGGAACCGTTTTTGAACGTTAGTCATCAGGTCAAGATATGATGACCGTTGATAGTCCATAATTTAAAATCTCGAGATTTAGTAGGTCAGGTACAAGATCCAAATATTTAGATCAACACATAAGTGACTAGGTACATAGGTAATCTGACCAAAATTAGGTAGTATGATCCAGAAAGTAATTGTAATAATTGGGCTGAGCATGTATATACTTGACAAGTTCAAAATTAAACAACTTAGATATATGACATATATATTCAATCTCAATAAATAACAAAGTATAATGCTGTAGACAAGCAAGTGAATATATATATATATATATATATATATATCCAATCAAAAGTAGGGCCGGTATCTTCCACGTGCACTGCAGTATCTAGTTCTAGACCTCTGCGGGCTGATCGATATTGACGTTGCTTTTCAATGGAAACTTGAGGAAACAGCGCTGATATTAATTCATTAATAGTTGCCAAAACCCATCAATCATTGTTACCCATACTTTTTTGTTCGGACTCCGGTGACCTTTGCTCAAATTTCTTTGTCCTTGGATCGCTGCCAGAATTCTAAACAGGATGTGCCCACAAAAATCCAAAACATGAAATTAATTAGCCACCCCTTTCTTTATGAGGTATTAGTGCATCTATCCTTTCACTTCAAGTGCATGATTTCCCTCTTTTACTTTCTATGGTACCTGATGTATACGGTAACTAGGTGAGTTGTTAAATTTTTATTAAATACTGATTTTATAATAAATATTTAAATTTTATTAACAATAACCATGCTTAATACGTATCATTAAAAAATATATATAAATACTATAGAATTTCCTTTAATGGATAACCGACTGGGGGACTCTAAATTATAGTTGCCGTGGCAAGATTTTGCTCCTTGTAAAAATCAACAGACATGTTTTTTTTTCTTTTTCATTCTTGTCGTTGTTAGTATCAATATTTTTGAGATATAGCCCAAACTATGCTACAGATAATTTGACTAGTAAGCGTGATATTGACATCTAAAAAGTGAATGCCCGACATGAGTAGAGTCCAAAATTCCCTGTCAAATATAAAATGAAAAAGTTAAATTACACTTCTTTTTTTTGGAGGGGTAATAGAAGAATTAACGATCTACCGACCCAATTCAAAGTTTCAAACTTACAGCTCTCTTAGGTTGTGCGTTGCTATAAGAATTCAAATGATGAATGCTCAATCTTCCCTATGCTCAAATAACAAACTCGTGAAATCTTGGCGGAAATAAATCATGCTCAAAATATCAAATGTCACCAGCAAAAATGTTTTTTTTTTTTAAGTTATATACTTATATTGTAGGTGCAAAGCATCCAATGTGGTCAGTGATCAAACTTTTGACATCAACATTAAACCAAAGTCCTAAATATTTGAGCCAGTGCTAATTGAAATACAAACTTGCTGACAAAATGTGTATAAAAAAAAAATTAATGCAGTACATGAAAGTAAAAATTATTACTAAATGTTTCTATTTTTTTTAATAAACAAAAGGTGTTCTATGTTTGTCACACATGATGAAGATTCTTAAATTATTTTCACTTAATTGAATGATTGATAATTGGATGTGGACATAGACTTAAAGTAGGATTAGGATAACATCATATACTAATTGTGAGAGACTCAAAATGAAACTGTACGTGTAAATATTACTAATAATTCATTATAAACATTTTTATAACCATAAGTCCATAATTGCGAAAGGAAAATTATTCTAATTGGTCGCTAAAATTGGACACCACCACATTTTCCTAATTGTTGCTGAATCTCGCTTTCTGTTTTTTCTAAAACATACATAATAAATTGTTCTCATGGCAATTCCAAGCCGAATTAGGCTGTCATGTACAATTTTAGAAGCCCCTGGACCCTCTTTTCACAAACAATTCTGATTTTTTTATATCACTTTTTCTTTACACTAGTATTTTTACCTCACATTACTTATCATTGGGACGAATATTCACATATGAACATTTTTTTTTATTTAATCACAATCATTGACATGTAATATAAAAAGTGATGTAAAAAAAAATAATGTGAGATGAACATTTTCCTTCCACACATCCACCTCTCACTCTTCATGACCACCATGTCAATCTCCATTTCCCACTCTATTTATACCCAAAGCTCCCTGGTCTCTTTAACCAAAACATAGGAATTAGCAACAGCCTAGATTTCAATCTGAAAACACCCACAAGACCAAACATCATGGCAGTTTCATCCATAGCAACCAACTATAGTAGTTGGGCTACACCTCAACTCCCTTTTCGTTCGTCTTCATCATCAGTTGATTTGGGCTTTCTCTCCAAGTCCATGTTGAGCTTGAAGAAGAAGCCCAATATTGAGTGTGCTACCAAACCACCTTTACCAAAAAAATTTGTAATTCCCAAAGACACCCCCGAAACTCCACAGCCACAACCAACATCGAATCCGAACCCATTGCAAAGAGCCGCAGTAATGGCCATAGACACTGTAGAACGCGCATTCATCTCACGCGACCTCCAACACCCACTCCCCAAAACCATCGACTCACTGGTCCAACTCGCCGGAAACTTCGCTCCGGTACCGGAACAACCAGTCATCCACGCACTCCTCATCACCGGAACAATCCCGGGTTGCATCAACGGCGTCTACCTCCGAAACGGCCCCAACCCCTTCTTCAAACCCACCGCCGGCCACCACTTCTTCGACGGCGACGGCATGGTTCATGCGGTGACCATCACCGGCGGCGCCGCCAGCTACGCATGCCGCTTCACCGAGACACAAAGACTAATCCAAGAACGCAAACATGGCAGTCCGGTGTTCCCCAAACCCATCGGCGAGCTCAACGGTCACGCCGGAATCGTTCGCCTCATCATCTTCTTCCTCCGGGGACTCTTCGGCATCGTCGACAACCGTCACGGCACAGGACTCGCTAACATTGCGTTGGTCTTCTTCAACGGCAGGCTCCTCGCCATGTCGGAAGACGACCTCCCTTACGAGCTCCGAGTCACTCCCTCCGGCGACCTCCAAACGGTAAGCCGTTACAGCTTCGATGGCCAACTCATTTCCTCCATGACCGCTCACCCGAAAATCGACCCCGAAACCGGCGAGCTCTTCGCTCTTTCCTACGTCGTTTGGCTGCCGAAATTTACGTACTTCTGGTTCTCGCCGGACGGGAAGAAGTCGCCGGGAATTGACATCACACTGTCAGCTCCGACTATGATGCATGATTTCGCGATCACGCAGAACTTGGTGGTAGTTCCCGATCAACAGGTAGTGTTCAAGGTGCAAGAGATGATAAAAGGTGGATCCCCAGTGTTGTTCGACAGAACCAAGAAATCACGGTTCGGGATTCTTCCCAAGTATACCGAAAATGCTTCGGATATCATTTGGGTAGAATCACCTGACACATTCTGCTTGCATCTGTGGAACGCTTGGGAAGAACCTGAAAGCAATGAGGTGGTGGTTATAGGGTCGTGCATCAACTCACCTGCTTCCATCTTCAACGAAAGTAGTGATGATGATGGTGAGACTGAGAGGTTTAAGAGCGTGCTATCGGAAATAAGGCTCAACTTGAAGACACGTGAGTCCACGCGCCGCCCCATAGTGTGGGAATTAGAGGATGTCAACTTGGAAGTGGGGACGGTGAACCGGAACTGGCTCGGGAGGAAAACACGGTTCGCTTATCTTGCCATTGCGGAGCCGTGGCCCAAAGTTTCGGGTTTCGCCAAGGTGGACTTGGTGACGGGTGAGGTGAAGAGACATAACTATGGAGATGGAAGGTTTGGTGGAGAGCCGTTTTTCTTGGGTGGTGGGAAGGATAAGGATGGTGATAAGGATGGTGATAGTGTGGAAGATGATGGGTACGTTGTGGCCTTGGTGCACGATGAGAGCACGTGCAATTCTGAGCTGCAGATTGTGAATGCCATGGATTTGGAGGTGGAAGCAACGGTCAAGCTCCCATCCAGGGTGCCGTACGGTTTCCATGGTACTTTTGTGGATGCTAAGGATTTGGCAAAGCAGTCAGGTTGAGACTTGAGACTTTGGTGGGGTTTTATGTTTCTGGCATTTGGCTTGAGTAAATGAAGTGAAATAAGTAAATAAAGCTCAGCTGGGTCTGGTTTTAGACTTTTTTCTAATTATATGTTTAGATTTCAACCCTGATTTTCTTTTCTTTTTTTCACGTCATTTTTTACTCCACTAGTCTTCGTACTACTAAGATTAATATTCAGGTATTAATATATTTTCTCATTTAATTACAAACATTTAAAAGTAATTAAAAAAAATGTCAAAAAAAGTAATGTAAGATAATATTTTTCTTTAGATTTACGTACTTTATGTAATACTTATATTTGAATATCTAATAATTGATGAAATAAAATGAAATATGATAAGATAAAATAGAATAAAATGAGATAAAAATATTATTTTATTGTTTAGATATTTTACGATAAAATAGAATAAAATTATCATTTTGTTATTTAAGAAGTGAATAAAATGATAAGTGTTATAAGTTTATTTTTTTAAAATTATCTTTATTACAAATACATTAATTTTAAAATATGAGATTAATGTAGTAAAATTTTAATTATAATTATAATAAAAAATAATTTGATTTCATACTTCCCAAATTGAAAGAAAGAAAATTAATAATTTTTTATAAGATGAGATAAGATTTATCTCACCCACTTCCATCACATTCAATCATTTTTTAATATAATTAAATAATAAAACTTATTTTCATCCCATCGTATTTTATTTCATTCCACTCAATCTCATCAATCCAAACATAACTTTAGTTATCACAAACATGAATTTAGTAAAAGTTAAAAAAAAAAAGAATGAATTTAGTTCAGTAACTAGCATTTCTAATTTATCACCAATCCACCAATACTACTTCAACTGCATGCATGTAAACGTTTATTCCCTCGAGAGCTATAGTGTATCATCGTTAATTACTTTATTAATAACGTATTTGAATTTACATATTAACAAGTAAAATTAAGTACGTCATGTAAGATTAATATATTAATTTTTATACTAAGTTTAATTGATATACAAAAAATATGATTCTGTTACGAAATAATATAACAAACGTATATTGAAAAAGGATAATATATAACATAATTTACATTACTCAAGTTACATAGCCTGTGACAAATATTATTTATTCATCAGAAAGTACAAAATAACTTCAAAGACAGACTATTCTACTTCTTCTTCGAATATCTTCTTGCTGAAAAGCTCGTATATGAAAATATTACAGAAATATAAATAAAAAAGAGGTAAGAATTCTCAGTAGTACATTTAAAATCAGTGACATTATAATATTTTCAGTTGTTTCAAAGAAAAAAATTATTAAAACTCATTTTATAACATAAAAAAATGGCAAAAATTAAATCAAGTCATTCATCTTCCCGAAATAGAAATTTAATTATTAATAATTTCTAAAAACATTTATTATCAAACATTGCATTTTGCATCCACAATTATTTTCAGAAATACACTTGTAAATAAGCATCACATTTAATCTAATAAATCCAATTCCATTCTTCATGCTCATTTAAATTACTTGGCAGTAATCTACTTTTAGGTTAATGTACTTTAACCTATTTATGACCATTCGCCAGTTACACAGAATTATTTCAAGAAATGAGTAACCTGACTACCTCTAGTGAGAGAATATTCATCCTCAACCTAGAGTTTTGAGTAAAAAGGAAATGTTCACCCTCAACTACTATAATAGAGAGAGAATGTTCATCTTCACACTATCCACAAACTAGGATCACCTCCATCAATTAGAAAGAATTTGAGTAAAGAATAAGAGAATGTTCATCCTCAACCTCAATTATTCCGAAAGGGAGAGAATGTCCATCCTCACTCTTCCATTCCATCAAATGATGGGGATCATTTCCAAAGGGTCACTCAATTAATAAACAAATTCCTTATTATGGCAAATTTGGTTATAGTTACCATACAATCTCAAAGTCACATATTCAATCAAAACCTAGCTTGAATGCATAACAAGAATACACTCAAATTAAGGTTTAACATGGTAACATACAACCTTGTTTTCCAAACACATTTTAAGTCATAATTTCAAATATATCCACACCAAAATTCTGGTCGTAAAGGGCAGCTTTCTGCCAAGACCAATATCCAACATACAAATCACAATTTCATGTACAAGAAAAGCCAAATTTCTAGTCACTCAAGGCAGTCCTCTGCCGTGACCTTTCTTCACCAATTAAGTCACCATTTTTATGCATAGACACATAAAAACTTTAGCTACCAAAGGGCAGCATTTCATCATGAAAATTTAGTACCATCTAACATCATTTAAGCTATGTTTTTTCACACATTAAAAGCATCCACATTCAAGGTCAAAAACTGGACAGCATTCTACCCTTTTTATAAATAACAAATTCAAGCTCCATTTCAAGCACAAAAGTCATTATTATGCAACGACAAATGAAGCAGCACATTGCCTTAATTTTCTAGTAAAATTCAAGTCACCAAATTATGACATAAAACATCACAAATCTATTCATATACAAAGCACATTCAGCCGTAACATCCTGCCCCAAAGTTCAGCTATTTTCTCATCAATAACATATCACTATTCATCACAATCAATAATAGGGAATAAATAAATAATTTAGAAGTATATACACCTTGACAACCTAGTATAGCCATGAGTCTTAAGCATCATAATATTAAACAAATTCACAAAACTTTTGCTCAAAAACTCAAAGAGAAAATAGAACTAGGACAAGGTGAATTAGAAACACAAGAAAGAACAAAATATATTCTGTTTTGCTGTTGCTGGCCGTGAGCTTCAAGAGCTCCATGGACCAATTTTGTGACTCAAAAACAATGAGAAAGGAAGAGCAAGAAGATGGCAAAGAGCCCTTGCCTTTACTCCTAGCCTTGCTCCCTTGAACTTCCTTGTTTTTTCTTTTATTTTTCCTTCTTGTTTCTCTTCTCTTTTTCCTTTTCTTTCTTATGGTGCTGCTGCTGTATTTTGTGCCCTGTTGCTTCTGTTTTTGGCCGAAAGAAATGTGAAGAGAAAGTGAGAAAATGGTAGATGATTCTAGATACAAACAGTGGACGGTGGAATGGTCAAAGTATGACCAAATATTAAGGTTGAAACTTTTATAACTGCTAAACACACTTTAATCTTTTAAAGTTAAGTTTTTAAGTATCCATAAATATTATGAAAAATTTTAGAATTCATCTTAGTCCTTAGATTTATTTATTCATAATTTTTTATATACTATTATTTATCAGTTAAGTTTCATTATTCGGTTTCAAATTAAATCAAATTCAAGAATTAAATAAATTTACTTACTAATACTTATCTTAATTGACATTTTATTTCAAAATATTTATCATGTCTTACTTACCATCTCCAAATATTTTCATAATTTTCTGAGTTAACTAGCTGTTCACTTTACTATTCACTTATCTTCTGTCAGTATTCTTAAAAATACTAAACTAACTCAGTTGTTTCTCTAAAAATTTCTAAAACTATTATCAATGTTTCTTAGCTCAAAAATATTTTTTTTTATATTTCCATCATATTAATTATTTACACAAATACTTTGATTATTTCTTCACAATCAGTGTTATAGAATTACGCTCAAACTGATTTAAAAAATTATTTGAATTAATAGATAATTTCTATCAGTGTTACTGAGCTTCTATAACTTTAATCAAGACTATTAAATTAAAGAGAATGATACAGCTAGTAGCCAAGCTTTTTCCATTGTTACGTTGCAAAATAGAATCCCACTGCTTTGGATTAATGTAGAGTGTTGGCAATGAATCGAGATTCTTGAGTGGGAATTTTTTATTTAGTTATTGTTAAATAATGGGATTTGGGCTTCATTGGGCTAAATTTACTCATAATTAGGATAAAAATAATGACTGGAACAAAAGAAATATTCCCTATCAAGTGACATTAGGAAGGTCAATTTCAAGTTAGGAACATGTTGAAGGTCAACTCTAAGTTAAAAAGGTGAACTTCAAGTTAGGAACATATGGAAGATCAACTCCAAGTTAGGAAGGTGCTACGAAGTTTCTTACCCCTGATGAAATGACCTTTCCACCACTCTTCATCAAATAGTACCTACTTAATTTCTCTTCTTCTAAACAGGGCACTTTATGGTAAGGATTTTTTTTAAGATACTTCACTCAGAAAAATCCTAGTTTATTTGAGTATTGAAGTGTCTTTGTAAGTACTTAACTTTTTTGTTCCAACATTGAAGGGAGCTACTGAAGTGAATTTCAACACCTCACTCACTCAAAGTTTAGGACAAAATCGTTATGGAAATCAACTTTTTTTATATATAATATGCAAATTAACTTTTGATATATATAAAGTTGTGTTAATAAAAATATGCGTATTTCTAATATGGCTCACAATTTTATATATGTCAAAAATTAATTTATATATCTAAGGTAAGAAGTTCCATCCAAAAATTTCTCAACAATGCATGTAGTGTCTTCGTGTCTGAAGATATACCAATAAAAAATGATTCTTGCACACTATTTTTTTATACCTTTTAATTAATCACTTACTTCATTAGAAAAAAAAAAACAAGAGAAAATGTGTTATAGAAAGTGTATTTGTCTTGTTTTATTTATCTAAAAAAAGTAGTGTACAAATGGTATAAAAAAATGATGTGCAAATAATATCACTCTATGCCAATATAATTAACATATAAGAACTTTATTATTTGCACATTTTTTTACATCAAAACATTATATCTTATACTTTAAGTAATAAAAAGAGAGAAACACATTTTTCAAATACTTACTCTCTCTTCTTTTCTTTTTATCAAAAAGGAAAATGTAAGAGTTTGATTTATAAAAAAGTTGTGCAAATAGAATTTCTCAATAATATATATACACATTAATTTATATAAGGTGCACATTTAGTACAAATGAAAGTTACATACAACGATATCAATCGATTACATTAGTCAAAATTCAAATTACTCAGTAAACTAAGTCCATGTATCCTTAATATTTTTTTTTTTCAAATACTCAGAATACGATACTCGTTTGAAATACTGTGCTACTTGTGAGTATAGTCATGCTCAAATGAAATGAATGTATTATATATAAATAACTGAAATGAAATACTGCCCATGGTTTTTATGAAGGTTAAATGGGTTTTATTTGGTTTGAGCTATAGGGATGAAGATAACCCAAATTTCAATTTATTTTGTCAATTATCATTTGTTCATTTTGTTCCTTGCCATTTGCTCCATTTGTCCAGGCTTTGTGCCTGCTGCTACATTTCTTTGTTTGTCATTTATGCGTTTGCTCCATTAGCATGCTACTCTTTGGAAAGCTGGAATGGAAATGGGTACCATAGCATGATTGTTCTAAGTGTGTTGTGCTCTCACCCAATACGGTAAGAGCTATGAATCCCCTTACTTTTTCTACGTTAAAATCACCTATAGGTGTTCTTAGTGTCTTTTTGTTGTAAGTTTGTATTTTTTGAAAACCAGTAATGCTTATCATTCGTGAATATGAAAACTTCATGTGAATTTATTTTTGAAATAATTCATTTTATTTGCAAACATTTTACTATAATAAAATTTTCAGGTTGGTCTTAAAATCTTCATAATAGAATACTAAAAGATACTACAATGTTATACTTTTGTCCACTTAAAGTCATTTCTCTTCCCAACCTCTCTCATCCCGTGCATAATTCATTTATTTTTTCATCTTTCACACTATTTTCTCTATCTTCCTTTGTTCTCTTCATTTTTTCATTATAAAGCATATCTTTCATTTCTCAGAGTCATATGATACACTTCATTCATTTTTTTCGCATTTCATCTTCATCTAATATTACTATTACTATCTGTCGCGACCGGAGATCGCGGCGAAAAATAGGCAACTCACTTGATTTTAAAATATGACAATGGAAAAATGGAGTCGCCACCAATTTTATTTGAATTTAGGAAAAAATTAGAAAACCTTTCTTTGAAAATGGTCTTTGGAACCAGATTTGATTCGGGAGTCGGTTATGGATAGGGAAGGGCGGAAACTTAATCCCACAGCACCCCTAACACACCCGTTCTAAAACGGTACCTTGAGTTAATTGTGCAAATCCTTAACAATCCTTGAAAATATTTATTTTACCCCTTTTGAAAATATTGTAACTATTTATAAAAAGGAAACCACAAAATTATGAAAATTTAATTTTGGCTTGTGAAATGAAATTCTGCTCCTACGTATCCCCTGGTGCAATGGGAACTCAAAGTTACGTAGTTCTTTATAAAATAAGTGTGGGTTAATTGATTTTAATTAAAAAAGATTTTTATTTGAAAGCGAATCGATTCTTGCACAGGATTCAAGTTAGCACTAGGCTACTCAATAAACCCTTATGATCGAACTGATAATGAAGATAGCATTCGCTATTCAATCATCATCATCGGTCATTGCATGGATTAAAAGATTTTTATTTTTATTTTTATTTTTTCTTATTTTTTTATTTTTTTTATTTTTTTATTTTTGCACAGGATTCAAGTTAACACTAGGCTACTCAATAAACCCTTATGATCTAACTGACATTGAAGATAACATCCGTTATTCAATCAACATTAGCGGTCATTGCATTGATTAAAATTTTTTTTATAGTTTTAACACAAAACCAAACAAATAATCACCAACAACATATTGTCATACCGTGAACCAAGTAAATACAATAAAATAATAATAATAAAAAACATATTAAACACAAAACTTAAAACACATTTTTTATTTTTAAAACATTTTTTTTGTTTTTTTCATTTTTTTTATTTTAAGCCTCTAAACTATTAAGTAAACCAAACCTTAAAAAAAAGAAAACTCAGGTCACTAAAAAAAAAAAACTCTTCTAAAAAACCAACTCTCTTTTTTATGCCTTTTATTTTTTCTGCTTTTTTCTAGTTTTTTTTATTTGTATTGTTTTTTTTTTGTTTTGGTTTTTTTTTATTTTTATTTTTTTTACAAGGCCTAATAAAGCACTTCAAAGTTACTTAGCAAAAAAAATGAATAAAAGCAGAAAAAAAAGGAACCCACAAAGAGAAAAAAAAAATAAAGAAACAGAGAACACAAGGAATGAAAAAGGAAAACAAACAGGGGATGATTTTGATGGCTAAAATGGGGGGTTCACGGCTAGATGGTGGCTAGCGTGATGGAGCTTGGTGGTGCTCGGCATGTACGGCGTGCGGGAGGTGCGCGTTGGCTTGGGTGCAAGGTGGTTTCACGTGTGCATGGGGTGGTTCGGTGATGGGCTTTTATGGGATGGCTTGGATGAAGATGGTGGTTGAAGTGTGGTGGTGGTAGAAGGAGATGGCCGGGGTTCACATTGAGGAGACCGAGTTGAACTCGGTTTGGTGCTTGGGGTTGATGGAAGGTTGGGTTTGGTTATGGTAGGAGGTGCGGGGGTTCACGTGAATGGTGGTTGAGGATGGAAGGATGGTGATGGGTTTTACGTGGAAGATGAAGGTGCTTTGCTATGGTGGAGGGCTACGTGAATGGTGGTTGTTTCTCACGAGTTGACTCGGTGGAGCCATGATGATGGAGGGTGGGAGCTTGAGGAAGGTGATGGAGAGGGGTGGCTTCACGTGTGCATGGGGGTGTTAATGATGGGTCATTGGTTTGGAAGGAGTGGGTTATGAAGCTTGGACGTGGTGGCTGCTACGGTGGAGGCTTAAGGATGATGGTTGGGTTGTGATGAGGAGGGAGAAGAGGTGAAGATGGTGGCTGCTTGTGGGGACGACAGTTCACGTGGAAGATGGTTCTTCTTTGTGGGTTTTACGTGGAAGATGAAGGTGCTGCCATGGTGGAGGGGCTATGTGAATGGTGGAGGGATGAGGAAGATGGTTGGTTTGTGATGAGGAGGGAGAAGAGGTGAAGATGGTGGCTACTGTGGGGTGGAGTTCACGGTTTTGAAGGTGTGGAGGTGATGATGATGATGGAGAGTGGGAGCTTGAGGAAGGTGATGAGAATGGTGTGGCTAGGAGGTCACGGTTGGAGGCTTGGAGGAGAGGTGGGGTTGTGTTGAAGGTGAGAGTGATGGGCTGTCATGGTGAAGAGAGGATGAGTCTCCTGGCTTAGTTTGGGAGAGGGTAGTTACGAGAATGAAGAGTGGAGGAGAGTGAGAAGATAGTAGAGATGGTTTAAGGGTGGTTGAAGGTGAGAGTGAAGTGAGCTTACCGTGAAAAGAGAATGAGTATTCTTCGGGAAGGTGATGAGAATGGGTGCCAGCAAGGTCCCTTGGTGTGTGCTTTCAATCCTCCTCTGCTTGTTGATGGTGCCTTTTCCTCTGAAAAAAAATGACAGCAGGATGGATGCCTGGGTGATAAGGTTGAGAGTTTGAAGGGTGGTTGGTGGAGGAGCTGCATGAAGAGTCTTTTTTTTTAGAGTCTCCTAGTGAGCTTCAGGGTCCGGGAAATGAAGGCTCCAAATTCTTTTTCACGTTCTGGAGCCCCCCTATGCCTCTGTCCCCCTTCTCTTTTTTCAGCAAGGGTATGTATGAAGTATCCGAAAAAACCCGGATTTGTTGTGTGCGTGAGTGTCAGGGTTCTAGGTGGAATCAACAAGAAAAGGTGCCTTTGGGATCAGAACGTGAGTGGGTGTAGCAGTGTGTGCTGCGTGAAAAGTAAAAGTGAGTGAGTGGGGAGCAAAAGGGTTTGCCCCCTGCTGTGAGTGTCTGCTGCATGGCTAAAATAAGAAAAGGAACATAGAGTCAAAAAAAAAAAATTGTTTCCTTTCAAAAGTAGAACAAACATGCAGCAAAATGTTTTTTTCTTCTTTTTTTTCTTTTTTATTTTGATTTTTTTATTTTATTTTTTATTTTACTTTTTTTTTCTTTTAGCCCGGTCAAAATTGGGTGTTCACAGTTGCCCCTCTTTACTTGTTTCTTATTAGATAAAAAGAAAAATTGTGGTTTTTCATTTTATCGTCGTAAGAAACCAGTAAAGAAATGAACTCCAATTTTGTCCGGCAATACATAATAGGATAAATGCAAAACAAAGTAAGAACAATGATAGAAGTTAAAATGCATGGAGCCGATGCGCTCAACAGAATTTAAAATGCATGGAATGCATGGAGCCGATGTGCTCAACAGAAAGTAAAATGCATGGAGCCAATGCACTCAATGGAAAGTAAAATGACAATGGGCAACTGAGTCCCGAAATTTAAAAGACAATGGGCAACTGAGTCCCGAAATTTAAATGACAATGGGCAACTGCCTCCCGAAATTTAAATGACAATGGGCAACTGAGTCCCGAAATTTAAATGACGATGGGCAACTGCGTCCCGAAATTTAATAGACAATGGGCAACTGTGCTCCCGAAATTTAAAAGACAATGGGCAACTGAGTCCCGAAATACTATGACAATGGGCAACTGAGTCCCGAAATTTAAATGACAATGGGCAACTGCGTCCCGGAATTTAAATGACAATGGGCAACTGCGTCCCGAAATTTAAATGACAATGGGCAACTGCGTCCCGAATTTAAATGACAATGGGCAACTGCGTCCCGGAATTTAAATGACAATGGGCAACTGCATCCCGAATTTAAAAGACAATGGGTAACTGAGTCCCAGAAATTTAAAAGACAATGGGCAACTGTGCTCCCAAATTTAAATGACAATGGACAACTGAGTCCCGGAATTTAAATGACAATGGGCAACTGAGTCCCAAAATTTAAATGACAATGGGCAACTGCGTCCCGAATTTAAAAGACAATGGGCAACTGAGTCCCAGAAATTTAAAAGACAATGGGCAACTGTGCTCCCAAATTTAAATGACAATGGGCAACTGAGTCCCGAAATTTAAATGACAATGGAATAAGCATCTTGATCAAAAAGATTTTCTTCTTCTTTTTTTTTTCATTTTTCTCATTTTCTTTTTTTTTTGTCTTTTTCTTTTTTTTTCATTTTATTAAAAGTCCTTTGAACCAATGGCGACTTTTGGAAAGCTTTTACCAATCAAAATCCCTATTCACATTCATTTGCTCGTTGGACTTGATAACCTCGATCATTCTTACTCATCCTTTCTTTCCTTTTTCTTATTCTTTTCTCTTTCCTTGTTTTCCACTTTCAACTCTCCTTTTAAGAAATGAAGATGATTATCTCTTGTCATGAACCCTTATTTGACTGAGTCCTTGAGAGGAAATTTTACTCCAGTATTTAACATTGTCCCTCATTTAGTTGATTCCCTGCAACTACTTGACTCAATCCACTGTCTCTGTTGCTACTTCCTTCAACACATCTCTCTTTAATCCTTCAAAAATTTTGCCCCAATATGGCCAACTAAAATACAAATGAGATTGCCCCTGTGTAGCTAATCAAATGCAATTCCAAAATTGCCCCAGTTTGGTGCACCCTTCAAGGCATTTCAGGCCAACTTTCTCTGAGATTTTGCCCATTTATTTGCCCTAACTTTTGCTTAGACCGCCCCTTCGGGTTTTCAGACTAACGGGCTCTTTTCCCTTTCTTTTCTTTTGCTCTAACTTTTGCTTAGGCCGCCCTTTCGGGTTTTTAACCTAACGAGCTTTTCCTCTCTTTTTCTTTCTCTCTCTCTCTCTCTTTTTTGTTTTTTTGTTTTTTTCTCTTTTTTTTAGGTACCTCCTCTTCCATCAAATGGGATGTCCAAGATCTCTTCAATCTGAATTGTTCATCAGGAGATTATCATTAGATGGTCAAATCATAGTGTTGTACTCATATTCACCTTACCTGAAGCATTACGTAACAGACACTCATGAACTCAAAAAGTACAACAGAAAAGAAGCGAACAACTTCCAGATTGTTTTTGGAAGCTTGACTACGGAAAATGGTATTATTTACAAAGGGTAAAGACACAAGAAGTAGAATAACAAGAAAGTCAAAAGATTCTTTTTTTTTTGCCCCAGTGTGGACGTGATTGATCAAGACTCGACAACTGGACATTATGACTATTATTTTATCAAGTATACAAAAAAAAAAATCTGCCCTCATGTAAGGTATCAAATGAATTTGGCTCAAAGTATGTCATTTGTGAACAAAAATTACCCCAGTGTAAGTCACGAAGCTACACCAATGTAGGTCAAATTGAACCGAGAGAAATTTGCCCCAGTCTAGGACTGAATAGGGCAGAAACTAGCCCTAGTGACCCAAAAGATTTGTCCCGATGTAGGTCAAATTGAACTAAGGAGAAACATGCCCCAAAATGGGACCAGCTCAGACAGGGTAGCAACTTGCCCAGGTGTAAGTCTCTCTTTTTCTTTTTCTCTTTTTTTTTTTTATTTTTTTTATGAATTTTTTCTTTTTTTTTTAGAGCAATGAATTAGGTACTTAGATGAGCATAACATTGTCTAAAAATTAAAGTTAGTGAAAATGACAACAATCTTTCATTGATCAGAATGGACTTTTTGAGGTTTGTAACATGGCCAAGGGTAGGGGTTATGAAAGAAAAGATATAAGGCTCAAACAATTGTTTAAGGGTTTGAATGGGACCAAGGATCCTTGTTCAACGTTAAACTTTGTCAATTGCCTTTGTACTTTCAAGTACACTTTTCTCTTACTGCTCTTCATTTCTTCCTTTTTCTTTCACTTTCTTTCATTCGCCCTTGTCATGACTTATTTCATGTCATTTTTTTTGTTTTTTTGTTTTTTTTTCTCTTTTTTTCATTACGCTTCGAAGAGCCACCATGACAATCAACCTTTACTTTGTGTCATCCCCCAGTGTAGGGGTGATCCTTGTCGAGGGTTTATTGAAGAAATTTTCAAGCTCAAAAAGGACAACGAGAGATAATGAAAAGATGAATTCTCATGAAGGATAGAGAAACACGGCCAATCTTCATTTCAAATCTTGATTGCTCATTTTCAAAAATTTTAATTCAGAGACAAAAAGGATAATGAACACCAAGTGATTATTTCTTTGCTCCATTTTATCTTTCTCCTTTTTTTTACTCATTCTTTTTTTGTTTTTTTTTTAGGCAAAGGATACTTACTCACGTGAACTTTATTGACATCTATCAAAATGAGAATTACCAAGAATTGGAGTCCGATGGGCCCCCAAATACGAGGAAGACACTTTGAAGAAGTGAAAGAGAATTAAGTAAATATCAAGAAAGACACTGAAAATGAAAGGAAACAAGATATTCATGCGAATTTATTACATCAATGCTTCAAGAAAGTTAACATAAGTTCATCATCACTGATTTTTTTTTTGGCAACCACTTCAATCAAATCCTCCGAACTCCCATTGTTCAGAGGTTTCAAATTACTGGACGATGAGTGACTTCTTCAGAGATGATTATCTTGACTGGTGCGGGGAGTATTTTCCTCTGATGAGGAATGTGCTGCATCATTTTCTTTTCCCAGAGTTATGTTCCTCGCCATTTCCTCCAACCCTACATTGACCTCTTCAGAGGAATCTACATCTTGCCCAGCTTGTATTACCCTTGAAGCGAGTAATTCTTGGCTTCGCACCTTAAAATCCCAACAACCCTCATCACAACTTGATTCTTCATTCTGCTTCTCCTCTTCTTTCATAGTTGCGGCTGGTGCAGTGATACTACAACCTACTTTCTTCAGCCCCTCGACTACTTCAGCCATTGGCGCACGCAAGCTTCTGACCTTTCCTATGGGTGATCCTTCCATCTCCCATGCATTTACCTCATCAAGAATTGGGTTGTTGACAATACTAGGCCTAGCTATTTCTTGAATGTCAAATTTCCCATAAGCCATTAGCTTCCTTACTGCAATCTTGAAAGATTCACACTCTTCAATTGAGTGTCCTGGGATATCCCTGTGATATTTGCAAGTTAAACTTGGGTTATACCATGCTGGGAATGGTGGTTCTAAAGGACGTACAGGATTTCCTGACATGAGGTGAGCATTAAACAGCCTTTGGAATAAGTCTGCATTTGACATGGGTAATCTTGGGAAAGGAGGTAGGTTTTGAGGATGGAAGCGACCTCGATTTCGGCAGTTTGGTTGAGGCTGTTGGAGGTTTGGGTAATTTTGTGGAGGTACAGGTGGATATCGAATATGAGATGGGCGAGTTAGCACATATGGTGATGGCATGGGGCCATTGTTGGTTTGGAATTGTGGAGTTGGGGTGCTATTTGTGGTTGGAACAAATTGGTGGGAGGGGTAATAAGGAAATGTAGGAGTAGATGTTTGGTATGGAAAGTGAAGGTTAGGGTTATATGGTGGTTGCTCCCCTATTACCTCATTTCGAGTATCCTCTGAAAAAAGACACCTTTCTCCGATAGGAAGCACTAGCGGCGCAGTGTTCGAGGTTCTTCCCTCAACAGGAATCTCAGTGGTGATCCCAGGGTTTGTCCTTATGGAAGTGATAGTTGGCAGGTGCGGATGTACCCCAGTCACTCCTGTACTTCCAGTAGCCCCAATCAAGTTGATAGTCTCCCTCATGGCCAACAACATTTCCTCTATTCTTCTCTGAGATTTTGCCATTTCAATCATCATCTCTTTCATCTCATCTACTTGCATGCTCAAATTTCTTCCTTCATCCTTAGAGTTATCAGCAGTCATTCTAGTCCGAGATCTAGGCTTGTGAATTTGGATTGGATTGGTCTCTTCCTTCCTAGGCTCTCTCTGGTTCAAACCAATTTGATTTATTATAACAAAATAACATTTAACAAAGAATGGGATGAAATGCATGAGATGCACAAAATGAATGAACTTTGAAAACACTTTTTCTATTTTTTTCCTCTTTTTTTTTATGCTATGTCATGAAAATGCAAGATGTTTTTTTTCTTCTTTTTTTGAATGCTAGGGATGCTATGAAAATGCACAATGTTTTTTTTTTTTAGAATGCTATGAAAATGCAATATGCTATTTTTTTTTAATACTGAAAATGTCATGAAAATGTATGATTTTTTTTTTATAATGCTAAGCATGTTTATGAAAATGCAAGCAATGAATACTTCTTTTTTTTATTCTTTTCTTTTTGAAATTTTTTTTAATGCAAGAATGAATGATATGAGAAATAAATGAATAAAGAAAAAAAGTACGCTCCCTTTTGTGCCCTAGTCAAGTGGAACCTATATGTTCAATCTATCAGTGCAAGATTTTTCAGGACAGTCTAAACTTCTAAAAAGTCATGGTTCTCAGATTGCCCTTATCTCGAAAGACAAGGACCCAATTCATGAATTAATCACAAGTTGGGATAAACCCTCTCAATATGATTCATCCATGATAATGGTAACAATCTGAGTGGTGTCTCAACAAATGTCAAGTGAGCATAAAGCCCCTCAATAACAAAAGCCAAGACCCCTCCTACTCCTCGGCTTCGCACAGACTCGGGTATAGAGCCCAAAAAGTGTGTGAGGGAGCATACAAACCTGTACAAAAATTTAAAAACAAAAATACCCAAAACCTGCAAAAGCATATATACAATAGCCAGGCAGCAATCATCTATCCTAGGGTTTCAACAATTATGCACAACATATTTACAAGTAACAATATACATAAGATAATGCCATCAGATACTTACATGGAACAAAATAAAATAAACTCCATTTACACACAAAAAGAAAACAAAAACAAGGATAAAAAGGGTAAAATAAAATAAAAATTATTAACAATTTGCACAACTAACAACAACAGGCTTGACTCTCCAAATGTCCCCAGGGGAGTCGCCATCTATCGCGACCGGAGATCGCGGTGAAAAATAGGCAACTCACTTGATTTTAAAATATGACAATGGAAAAATGGAGTCGCCACCAATTTTATTTGAATTTAGGAAAAAATTGGAAAACCTTTCTTTGAAAATGGTCTTTGGAACCAGATTTGATTCGGGAGTCGGTTATGGATAGGAAAGGGCGGAAACTTAATCCCACAGCACCCGTAACACACCCGTTCTAAAACGGTACCTTGAGTTAATTGTGCAAATCCTTAACAATCATTGAAAATATTTATTTTACCCCTTTTGAAAATATTGTAACTATTTATAAAAAGGAAACCACAAAATTATGAAAATTTAATTTTGGCTTGACAGAAATGAAATTCTGCTCCTACGTATCCCCTTGTGCAATGGGGAACTCAAAGTTACATAGTTTTTTATAAAATAAGTGTGGGTTAATTGATTTTAATTAAAAAAGATTTTTATTTGAAAGCGAATCCATTCTTGCACAGGATTCAAGTTAGCACTAGGTTACTCAATAAACCCTTATGATCCAACTGATAATGAAGATAGCATTCTCTATTCAATCATCATCATCGGTCATTGCATGGATTAAAAGATTTTTATTTTTATTTTTATTTTTTTTATTTTTTTTATTTTTTATTTTTGCACAGGATTCAAGTTAGCACTAGGCTACTTAATAAACCCTTATGATCCAACTGACATTGAAGATAACATCCGTTATTCAATCAACATTAGCGGTCATTGCATTTATTAATTTGTTTTTATAGTTTTAACACAAAACCAAACAAATAATCACCAACAACATATTGTCATACCGTGAACCAAGTAAATACAATAAAATAATAATAATAAAAAACATATTAAACACAAAACTTAAAACACATTTTTTATTTTTAAAACATTTTTTTATTTTATGTTTTTTTCATTTTTTTTATTTTAAGCCTCTAAACTATTAAGTAAACCAAACCTTAAAAAAAAAGAAAACTCAGGTCACTAAAAAAAAAAAAAAACTCTTCTAAAAAACCAACTCTCTTTTTTGTGCCTTTTATTTTTTCTGCTTTTTTCTAGTTTTTTTTATTTGTATTGTTTTTTTTTGTTTTGGTTTTTTTTTTATTTTATTTTTTTACAAGGCCTAATAAAGCACTTCAAAGTTACTTAGCAAAAAAAATGAATAAAAGCAGAAAAAAAAGGAACCCACAAAGAAAAAAAAAACAAAGAAACAGAGAACACAAGGAACGAAAAAGGAAAACAAACAGGGGATGATTTTGATGGCTAAAATGGGGGGTTCACGGCTAGATGGTGGCTAGCGTGGAGGAGGTGTGTTGGCTTGGGTGCAAGGTGGTTTCACGTGTGCACGGGGGTGGTTCGGTGATGGGCTGTTATGGGATGGCTTGGATGAAGATGATGGTTGAAGTGTGGTGGTGGTAGAAGGAGATGGCCAAGGGGTTCACGTTGAGGAGACCGAGTTGAACTCGGTTTGGTCTTTGGGGTTGATGGAAGGTTGGGTTTGGTTATGGTAGGAGGTACAGGGGTTCACGTGAATGGTGGTTGAGGATGGAAGGATGGTGATGGGTTTTACGTGGAAGATGAAGGTGCTGCTATGGTGGAGGGGCTACGTGAATGGTGGTTGTTTCTCACTGAGTTGACTCAGTGGAGCCATGATGATGGAGGGTGGGAGCTTGAGGAAGGTGATGGAGAGGGGTGGCTTCACGTGTGCATGGGGGTGTTAATGATGGGCTGTTGGTTTGGAAGGAGTGGGTTATGAAGCTTGGACGTGGTGGCTGCTACGGTGGAGGCTTGAGGATGATGGTTGGGTTGTGATGAGGATGGAGAAGAGGTGAAGATGGTGGTTGCTATGGGGAGGAGTTCACGTGGAAGATGGTGGTCTGCTTTGTGGGTTTTACGTGGAAGATGAAGGTGCTTTGCCATGGTGGAGGGGCTACGTGAAAGGTGGAGGGATGAGGAAGATGGTTGGTTTGTGATGAGAAGGGAGAAGAGGTGAAGATGGTGGCTACTTGTGGGGTGGAGTTCACGGTTTTGAAGGTGTGGAGGTGATGATGATGATGGAGAGTGGGAGCTTGAGGAAGGTGATGAGAATGGTGTGGCTAGGAGGTCACGGTTGGAGGCTTGGCGGAGAGGTGGGGTTGTGTTGAAGGTGAGAGTGATGGGCTGTCATGGTGAAGAGAGGATGAGTCTCCTGGCTTAGTTTGGGAGAAAGTAGTTACGAGAATGAAGAGTAGAGGAGAGTGAGAAGATAGTAGAGATGGTTTAAGGGTGGTTGAAGGTGAGAGTGAAGTGAGCTTACCGTGAAAAGAGAATGAGTATTCTTCGGGAAGGTGATGAGAATGGGTGCTAGCAAGGTCCCTTGGTGTGTGCTTTCAATCCTCCTCTGCTTGTTGATGGTGCCTTTTCCTCTGAAAAAAAATGACAGCAGGATGGATGCCTGGGTGATAAGGTTGAGAGTTTGAATGGTGGTTGGTGGAGGAGCTGCATGAAGAGTCTTTTTTTTTAGAGTCTCCTAGTGAGCTTCAGGGTCCGGGAAATGAAGGCTCCAAATTCTTTTTCACGTTCTGGAGCCCCCCTATGCCTCTGTCTCCCTTCTCTTTTTTCAACAAGGGTATGTATGAAGTATCCGAAAAAACCCGGATCTGTTGTGTGCGTGAGTGTCAGGGTTCTAGGTGGAATCAACAAGAAAATGTGCCTTTAAGATCAGAACGTGAATGGGTGTGTGTTAGTGGGAACGTGAGTGGGTGTAGCAGTGTGTGCTGCGTGAAAAGTAAAAGTGAGTGAGTGGGGAGCAAAAGGGTTTGCCCCCTGCTGTGAGTGTCTGCTGCATGGCTAAAATAAGAAAAGGAACATAGAGTCAAAAAAAAAAATTGTTTTCTTTCAAAAGTAGAACAAACATGCAGCAAAATGTTTTTTTCTTCTTTTTTTTTCTTGTTTTTTTTTGCTTTTTTTATTTTATTTTTTATTTTACTTTTTTTTTCTTTTAGCCCGGTCAAAATTGGGTGTTCACACTATCTATAACAAAAATAAAGTCAATTAAAAAAATAAGAATTAAACAAAAACTTGATAAACAGTAAAATAAATAAAGTTACTTGTGTTACCCCGTGCGTTGCACGAGTAATTATACTAGGAGGGATTCAGATACTGAGGATTTTAGGATATAGAATTGTGAGGATACAGGAGTATTAATGTATTGTCATATGTTTACTTTTTGTTTTTACTTATAGTGTAGTCTAATTCATTTTTATGGGGAAAATTACATTGAAGTATGATGGAGCTGAAATTCAACTTATTGTTTTCTCTCTCCTACGTTATCAAGTTACTTTTTTTCTCTCCTACTTTATCAAATTATTGTTTTCTCTTCCCTACTTTATCAAACTACTATTTTCTCTCTCCTTCTTTTCCCCTCCCCAAAGTTCAACTACTGTCTCTTTTTTATTAATATTGTAGTCAATTTTAGCTTTACGAGAAAAGGTACATTGAAGTATCTTGGAGCTGAATATCAACTAACTATTTTCTCTCTCCTACATTATTAAATTACTATTTTCTCTCTCCTCTTTTTCCCCTCCCCAAAAATCAACTACTGTTTTCATACATTCATCATACAACTGCAACCATAGACTTATCTTTTCAGCCTTGTGTTAGTCTGATATCAATCAATTTATCTATCTTTATCTATACACGATATAAAACGGGAGCCTTAAGTACTATTGTGTGATTCCTATTCATCTACACGTGCCAAGTTCTCAGCATTTTTAATGTGTTAAATTATTACTTTGTCTAACTGAAGATGGTTTATTTATACTGTTTTGTTCCTATTCAAACACATTATAGTGGTGTAGATCATAGGGAAGCGTAGACGGGTTAAGAAGCTTAGATTAGGTTAGGTCTTCAGAGAGCACATGAATTAGGCTTGGGTGTAGACGTTGTTGCAATCTAATTTCTGCTGGTGGGCGGTCAAAGGCACGCGTGTGGGGGGAACTATAGGATCAATCTATAAGATGGGAGTTGCTGACCTTCCTTTTTCAAATAGCGAGAATGGGTTTTCTTTTCAAATGCATTGGCGCCTGGAACAGGTAAAGTCATATGGCTATGTAAAAAGGTGGAACTTAATTTTCTACGCTGCTTCTAGCCTGATGATATATAGCTAGATTTGAGATGTGGTCTTTACATTTTGGATGGACTTTCAACGACAAATGCAGAGTTGGTAAGAAAGTGTAATAGGGTTGGGTATGGGCATGGTGTACGGTTTAGGGAAATTGGTGATTGATTTGGGCTTAACTTACCCTGATTTTCAGAGTTTTCAAGTGATAGGGTGGTTAGGTTTATTGTTTCGTAATCGTGTTAAATACATAAGGATCTATATTCATTGGTTTGAAATGGTTTTATTTGTGTTTTTGTGGGTGTATGGTTTGGTTCTTAAGTGGTAATTAATAGAATTTGAGGCTGTGTTATTCTGATTTAAGAAACATTACCCCATTTTTGGTGTTATCAGCTATTTTTCGTAACCACTTTCAACACTCATTCCAGTTACTTAGTTAGTAACATCTCCCTTCGATTTTGGCCAATTTGAAATTCAAATGTTGAGTCTGTCCTCTTTATTTAAAGGGGTAGTTATTGCAGTGTGTGATTGTGTATTCTTGAAACTTCTTCACTTATCCATTTGTTTTCACTTGTGTGCTTGTGTGATGGGTTGTTGGAACACTTGGCTCCACCATTTGATGCATTGAGCAAAGTGTACCCTAAGAAAGAGGCTTGGAGGATTAGGGTGAGGATAATTAGGCTTTGGAAAGTGCCGACATTCAACAACTCTAGACTCCCAAGCTCTATTGAGATGGTGCTACTAGATGAGTTTGTAAGAATTTCATCTTTGGTTTTTAAAATGTTAGATGTATGGTTAATATGAAGATTTTATTCTAATGTTTTTAACGTTTTTGGTTGTGGTTGTGTTGGTAGGGTGGTAAGATTCAAGCAAGTGTGAGAAAAACACTGGTATACAAGTTTTTGAATCTTCTGTCAGAGGGCAATGTTTATAAAATATCTTACTTCACTGTGATTCCAAATGTTGGATCGTATTGTGCAACAAATCATGAATTTCGATTCATATTCCAATTTAGGACAACTGTTGTCCCTTGGGAATCAGTCATGATTCCATAATATGGCTTGTCCTATGTGCCATTTGTTGATGTGCTGACAAATAAAGCAGATTCTGACTTTCTTATTAGTTAATACATTCAGACGCTATACTTTCATTTTCCCACTAATTTGATGCCATGATCTTTATTTCTTTTTTAACCAACTTTTGTTATTCTTTGCAGAAGTGATGGGTTTGTCGGTGGGCACTTCCACTGAAAAGGAATATGACAGAAATGGAAAGCAGTCTAAGTTGGTTGTAATAGAGCTTTCTAACTGCAAGTGCGTTTTATATTTTTTATAAATGGGATGCTACTTGGTTTTAATTATTTTCCATTTTGTCTACATCCTTCTACATTCTATTTAGATTCACATTTAGATTAGATATGGAAGTAATATGTTTTGTTGGTTTTCACAATCAAAAGCTTGAGTGTGCTTTATTTGGAGAATATGTGGACCAGTTGAATTCTTTCCTTGCTGAAGGTAATGTTGACTTGCCTGTTGTTGTCGTCCAGCTTGCTAAAGTGAAGCTTTTCAGAGGTAACCGTGCATCATGTCATTTGTATCTAATTTTTTATTTTTTATATCTTCCATTTCATCTGCTTTTTTATTATTCCTTCTCCTAGCTCATTAATATTTTGGTTTATTTCTTTTGTAACCAGGAGAAATTTTACTTCAAAATGTGATGCATGCATCAAAGATTTTATTCAACCCTCCTATTGCAGAGGTCATAAATTTCAGGAAAAGGTTAGTTTTGTGTTCAAGGTCATTTGATATTGTTATGTTATGCAAATAGTTAGTGTGTTGCTTATGTGTGGTTGCTCATGTTCCAACTAGGCTTGCTGAAGATACTCCCATGGGATCTCAGCCATTGAGGGTTATTCCTGATGTATAGAGGACTTCTATTGAGGATGAGTGTATGAAACTTCATGAAAAGAAGTCTATTGATCAAATCAATGAGTGTAAGGAGGTATGGTTTCCTTTTAAAAAAGTATGATTAAATAAAATAAAATAAAAAATATTGTGAACAAGTTGTGTGTTTTATTTATATGCATTTGTGGTGTACTTGAGCTGAAGTTAATGTTGTTTTTAATCTTTTCTTATCTATTGCTTACTATTTATTCTTTATTCTTTATTTGAGCACATTTTTTGATTGAGAAAAGTTAGAGTCAAATTTATTCATGTGTCATTTTCATTTTTGCTTTTTGATTTTCATTGGAAGGATGGATTGTTTATCGTACTGGGAACTGCAAAGCAATTGTTGGGGATGCTTCTTGGTGGTACTACGCATGCAAATGCAACAGGTCTGTTACTCTAGATTCAGGTATGTACTATTGGGGTTATTGCCTTTGTCACGTAGCCTCTGTTACACCAAGGTATATAGGCATCCACTATTACTGTTATTCCTTTTTGCAATTTGTTTTTTTCATTTACAAAGGTGATTTTTTTTTTGTTTTAAATAGGTATAGGATAAAAGTTGAGGTAAATGATGATATTGGTAGTGTTGTCTTTGTGCTTTTCGACCGTGATGCTCAAAACATATTGAAGAAGCCATGTTCTCAGTTACTGTCTGAGTATAAGAAGGTATAAAGATTTGTAGGTTTTTGTTGTCCCTTTAAGTTTGTTAAATTGTTATGTTTCGTAACCCAATTAAAATGATGTAATTTGTCCCATTAGAAAAAAGGTTAATCTAAGATGCTTCCTCTATATTGTTGCAGTTAGAAGTTGATAGGAGCTTACCAAATATTATTTTTGCATTGGTTGGGCAGAAATTCCTTTTTAAGGTTGAGACAAAATCAGCCTCATCTTCCTGTTATGATGGTTCATTCTGTGTGAGGAGGGTTTGTACTGATGAACATATTTTAAGTAAGTTTATGCTCCAAGGAGCTGATAACTCCCCTACCAAGGTTTACTCCTTAACTATTTTGTTTTTTAAAAAAATTTATGTATATTCTGTCGGATTGATTTAAAGTATTTCTTTGTACATTGATTTTGATTTGTGTTACTTTGTGGTTAGTTTGGTGTTGTTGGTATCTGCATGTGCTTAGTCTTCTGTCATTTATTTTTAACTTTTGTTTTCCTTATTTCCTTTGTTCCTCATCACATGACATTGGATTTTTCCTTCTCCTGTAGGGCCTATTTACACCCCCTTTCCCCCAAACATACACCCTTGAGGATGAGATCCAACATGTTGAAACTATTAGTCCTAAGGTTGAGAATTATGTAACTGTTTGTTACATTCTTCATGTAAACCATCAAATTTATACATAATATTATATTGTTGGAATTGATGTCTGGATTTCAATTACTGATGTGTGCAGGAGTTTGCTTCTCAAGTGGTTGACAGCCCAGTTTCATTGATCTATGATGTTACCATGTCTGAGTATAAGAAAGCTGTTAGAAAAAGGAAATTTTATGAGGCTGTGGATGGCGTGAATGATGGGGTTCGTGGTGTTCCTCTAAAAGCTGTTAAGATAAAAAAGGATTGAGCCTTATATTGGCAATATGTAAATACTGGACTTGGGGTGTAGACATTTTTTTTTTTTATCTATTAGTCTAGGGTATAATAGTGATTACTACGATAATTGGACTTGGGATGTAGATTGTTTTTTGTCTTTCTGTTAGTCTAGGATATAATACTATTAGGATGTGGATGGTTATAGGTGGTTTGGTGCTAACATAGATGATATGGTTTTCTTTTTTTGTTTTGATTTTTTTGGGAGTGAATTATACATGGTTAGGAAGCTGTCCTTTTGTTCACTCAGGTTACATATCACTGGTCGAGTGAGATTGTGAACATGATCAATGTAATTACGATATATATTCCAAGAAGTTATGAGAAGGAGAACAAATGTGTTATAATAAGGAGAACAAATTTATCAAAAAAGGAAATGTGTTATAACTTTATAATTCACACAATTGTCTATCTATTTCAAGAAAGTTAACAAAAATTATCATAAATTTGCTGCCAAAAAAATTGATCTCCAAGTATCATATTTATAAATTAATTTGATTTTAACTTATTTATATGTAACAGTTCGGATGTAGTCATCTCATATTAAAGCTTTTAATCTATCTTATTTATGTATAATTCATTTTCCTTTATACATTGAAGTTGGTTTTACCACATATTCATTTTACAATCAATGTTTTACTATACATGAGTAACAACTTTTTCTTCAATCACTAGCCATTCTGAAATCACACTTTCTCTTTATCATTCGCATTCCATTGAATTTTTTGTGCCGTGCATAGCACGGGTGAACTAACTAGTTTAGTACAAATGAAAGTTACATATAACAATATCAATCGATTACATCGGTCAAAATTCATATTACTCGGTAAACTAAGTCCACGTATTCTTAATATTTTTTTTTCAAATACTCAGAATACGATACTCGTTTGAAATACTGTGCTACTTGTGAGTATAGTCATACTCAAATAAAATGAATGTATTATATATAAATATAAATATAAATATTATCCAAATATTGTATTTTAAGTATTTAAATAACATAACTCTACCTTAAAATCTTTCTGAAAAATTGTTATAAATTCCTTTCATGATAACATCTATAGTTGCCTAATAAAGATTATTATTTATTAGGTTGTATCATATATAACCCATTTTGACTGCAACAAATGTATCTGTAAAAGATAAATATTTGTATTATTTAATTTTGCTTCTATCTTATAAAACCTATCCTCCGGAAGAGAGAATTTCATAAACTCAATAAACAGATTCTATGACAAAGAAAGACTACCAACGACAATGGCAATTAAGTAACAAACGGCATGTGATCGGTGCCAAAAAGTTACGCTTGAGAGCTTATCATATTTATAATATAAATATCTAAAGCCAGCTTGCCATATGATTCCATGAGTATAATCCACATGGGATTTGGATGCCAAGTTAGACAATACGTGGACCAATCTTCGTAATGATTTGATAAGTTTAACCGAAAGCGATTAAGCATTTTCAGCAATCTAAAGATTTCAATATATAACTAAGCATATTAAATTACTGATATTTTTGTGCACAATAGTAAGATTTTTAAAATGGGTTAAGTTCGATATATCGATTTGAATAATTTAATAAAATAGATAAATTAAATTAATAAAATATTAATTTAAAATAAAAAATAATTTAAATTAATTCAACTTAAATAAACTAATCTAACTTGTTAATATTACATAAAAATAAATTAAATTAACAAAATATTAATTTAAAATTCATATTATTTAATTTAATTCGACCCAAAAATCACTCGATCCATTTTAAGGGCTATACACAATAGCACATATAAGTGTGACTAGCTTTAATTCTGATCCGGTTCGGTTTCAAATTAAGATAAATATCTATAGCTGTAGTCGTAGGTTATAGGTTTCACTTTCAAGAAAATCCAGGACCATATTCATCCGTGACCCACACATATGCACGGCAACAAAACTTGAGATCATGTATGTCTGAAGCATGTTTCAACTTTCAAGTGATCGACCAAATGTTACTGATGCTTGTGCTAACTGATGGAAACGACTACCAACTTTTCATTAGTAATTTTGACACTGTAAGTAGTTAAAAAAAAGCACCATAACCTGTCAATATATAATAGTACGTTAGATAGGATTGTATATTCTGCTATAACTTTTTTCATTTCCACAGAAGTAATACATGCAAGTGAAACAATACTAATATATAGTGCTTTTGGACCATGTTTGAGATGTATTATTTTTGTCTCTAATATACAATTGCTGCCCAAAAAAGTTATTACTCAGTAAATACAATGTGTGTAAGTAATAATACTAAAAGTTGTTGATTGTAAAAATTTGTACGGCAATGTACATTTTTTGTTAAGTTAAAATTTGAGCATTTTTCATATAAGTTATTGAGATTATTTTATATTTTAATATATAAATACTATTTTGTTTTTAATTAAATATTTTTTTAATTAATCAAATAATTTTTTAATCATTATATACTTATTTTGATAATTTAATGCATAAAAATGAATTTTTTATATCATCTAAACGAAATGCATTAACTTAAAATTATTTTCACTAACATGTCTAAACATAAAACTAATTTTATTATAATTGTTTATAACAAAAAAATTATATAATAATTAATTATTAAAATAATTAAAATTTCACAATTATCTCAAACACATATTTATTGAATTTATGATCTTTTAATAAATTATCTTCTTGTTGCTCTATCTTTTCTTTTGGTTTGAATTGGGCAAATGCTCTATATTATCTCTAGCTTTTACGATTAAAACTGAAATAATCTCTTAATTAACTGATTAAATGAGTCACTTTTGTCTCGTTAATATTGCATTTCCTTTTGTATTCCATTAATTACATCTTTTTTGTTCTTTTTAAGGCCTGATACCCTGTAAGCCTAGTAGATGGGTTTCCTAAAGGGGCCCGAGGAAGGTGGGAAATAAGAAACGTGATAGTGAGATGGATAAGAATCAACAATAATATTCTTAATATATATAGTAATATATATATATATTTTTTAATATTATTTTTAATATCATTTATTATATTTTTTTTTATTTTCTCTCATTTAATCATAACTCTTAAAAAGAGTATGAATAGTGATATATTCCTAAAAAGGAGTATAAGACTATCATTATTCATTAAGAATTGAACTATTAACATGGGACAATTACATCTATTTTTTTATTTTTATACTCTAATCCCACTAAAGGCATTTGGAGCTTCAATATTAAATAGTCTATTCATTACGAAGTGTTTGTTGTTTAAGGTAAACAACCTGAATTATAAGAAAATGTTATTGCATTTTACTAAATTACTTTTCATTTGTGGATGCTAGTTAGCTTAGTTAATAAAGACTTCTATAGTTGATTATGAAGTCTTACGATCAAATTCCGCCTACATCTTACATAAATGAGCAAATCTCTCCCTTCCCCTTGGTCTTGGGATCAAATTCCACCTACAATTTCCTGAAATGAGCAAAGCTCGACGTGGATTCCCTTCCCCTTTCCCCCTCCCCAAGTGTAGTGTGTGTGCGTTGGTGTATGTGGGTGGACCAGGGTGTGTGTATCTAAAGTTGAAATTTATAGAGTTTCTCAATATCTTGCAAAACAAAAATTACTCTTTGTTTTCCCAATTTGTTTTATTTGTCGTTTAAAGTTTTTTTTTATCTATCATTTAAGATAATTATAAAAAATTAAGAATGTCATTAAATAATCTAATTATAAACAAAAATAACTACATTTAAATATATTACCTTTTCTTCAAATACTAAAAATACTATTACCACTCTATTCATCTTTCCTCTCCCTTATACTATCAAAGGTAAAATTAGAGAAAAATAATTAACACTTTATTAATTTTTTAAAACAACACATAAAATAAAATATTTTTTTTTAAACGGCAGGTTAAAAAAATTGAAGAGAGTATTAAAAAACTTAAAATATTATAACTCTATTATTGCTTTCATATTTCATTTAGTGAAAACACCAAAAGATAAGAATAAATTAACCAGAAATAATTAGTACTTCCTTGATTTTCTAAACCTACATATAAATTAAAACACAACACACATAATTTGAGACGGAGAGTAAACATGAGTACAATCCAAGATAAATAAAACAATGTAATTATCCAATAATGATTTTTTGACAAAATACTCGAGTGTTGGAACTTGGAATCACAAGTTTTCCACATCTAATAAACTTGGGCTTATTTGTGACTAAGGGGATTATAAACTTATTTCACAACCATGAACAAACTGGTTCATCCAAACAAGTGAATTCAAAACAGGCCTATAACAAGCATTTGCTGGCACATAAAAAAAAAACAAAACAAAACAAAACATTTGCTGGCTTCAGCATCAAGTACAAATACCGGAGAATTCTAAAGCTTAACAAGATCATAGCCACTATATTAATGATGCAGATGAACTAATTGAGACTGCCTCAGATTGGGTTGACAATGGCAGACATTTTATAAAAAAAAAATTGCAAAGGATATCCAAAATTAAATAATAAGTTTAGGTTATGGGGATTTAGAAGTGAAAGAAAAGGAGGACGTGAGAAAATCGTAGAGGTTTTCTAGCTATAGCTTTACCAGAACCATATCCTCATTGCAAGTAATTTTTTGATCAATTACTGGCAGAGCTGCTCAACTGCTGTCACAATTTGAGCAGGTTGAACCACCGTCCATTCCTCCAATGTCCCGGCATATGGCGTTGGCACATCCTGAGAGGATAAACATACAATAGGAGCATCCAAATAGTCATTGAAATTTTCAGTAATAGCTGCTGTCAAGCTAGCACCAATTCCACCTGTCCGCATGCACTCTTCCACAATTAGCACGCGATGAGTCTTCTTCACTGAATTCCCAATTGTGTGAAGGTCAAATGGTTTCAAAGACCTGATGTCAATTACTTCAGGGTCATATCCCTTGTTCACCAATGTCTTGGCAGCTTGCATTACATGATACCTCATCCTGGAATAGGTTAAAATTGTGACATGCTCCCCGGGCCTAACCATCTCAGCTTCTTCAAGTGACAATACATACTCTTCATCTGGAATTCTCTCCTTGAGGTTATAAAGCAAGACATGCTCAAAAAGTATCACAGGGTTCTCACTTCGGATTGCAGCTTTCATCAAGCCCTTGGCATTGTAAGGGGTTGAGCAAGCCACCATCTGGATTCCAGGGATTGACTGAAAATATGACTCCAGTCGCTGTGAGTGCTCAGCCCCAAGTTGCCTCCCAACACCACCAGGTCCACGAATAACAATTGGTATTTTAAATTGGCCTCCAGATGTGTAATGGAGCATGCCACAATTGTTGGAGATCTGGTTAAATGCCAGAAGTAGAAATCCCATGTTCATGCCCTCAACAATTGGCCTCAGACCAGTCATGGCAGCTCCAATGCCCATGCCTGTGAAGGAGTTCTCAGCAATAGGGGTGTCCAAAACCCTGAGGTCCCCAAACTTAGGGGCCAGGCCTTTAGTCACCTTGTAAGATCCTCCATAGTGACCTACATCTTCACCCATGACGCATACACGTGGATCCCTGTCCATTTCTTCTTCCAACCCTTCACGTAGGGCTTCAAAAAGGAGAAGTTCATGCCTGAAAATCAAATGCATATCTGGTCAATTCCATCATTAATTGGTGTCAAAACCATCCTATGTCTACAACCAATACAGCCAATAAGAGAACATAAAACAAATGCCAAAGCATGCTTTTAGCAAGTTCAACCAATCATGTGACACGTATTGACTAAGGTTCTAAATTAAGTGTCACAAAAATGTCCCTAAGGTTTTCAACCTTTATCATGGTTCCTCCTTTATATTTTCTTTTTGTTAATGTATTCCATATTTCCATCAGACTCAAAGGAATCAGAAAATACAAACAAAAAAAAAGTTGTTCTTTTGCATTGAAATCAACCACCAGAAACAGCTACTTCTTATGGCTTCCAACCACCCTTTTAAGTGCTCTATGATCAACTACAAAAACAAATAAAATTACTATAAAATTAAGTAGCTCATTGGGCTTGGTCATCATTTGTGATACATTCTAGTATGAATGCAAATACACTAGCATTCTCTATGTAAAACGTGTACTAGAGCCCATTTCAGGTGTCAAGAAAAAATATATTTTATCTATAAAATATGATAAATAAGCATGGAATATGATGCTCAGCATTTATACTGGTGGCTAAATAAATACAACTCATTTTGATAGTGCAAACTAAGTCAAAACTTCTTTCGAGATTTATGTGGATCTTACTCAAAATTAAATAGAATATGTCATACAGAGTCTGTTATACAAGTTGACTCTGAGCTATAATTTACACTGTCTCTTCTAGATATTAAACATTATCACCATGTATCACTTCTACCATGGCCACCTCTCAATCCTGTTAAGTCTCCTATTGTAATACTCACTACCATCAGGGCAAAGCTATTTCTAAGGCTACCACAATGTAGTCAAAAGGCCCCAAGGCTCCCTCTTGATTGTTCGGGCAATGACCCTTTGCTCAAGCTCTGCTTTCGGTGCTTAGGCAAGGGCCTTCATGGCGTGAAAGACACTATCCTTTATGGCGTGAAAGACACTAAGTCGAGGGCCTCTTTGACGCCTTCAATCTCTTTAATCTGAAAGGGGAAAAAGCTGTGAAAATCCCAAAAGGCCACTCAGTAAAGTAACGAGCTTTGATACTAACAAGGGTATTCTGGTCTGTTGGTTTATAAAAGGGGAGTTTCCACTCCTGGTTTCTCTTTGTTTTTGAGTTTGATAAAAATGAATAACATTACTGAATCAATGAACTTTTGTCATGTTTTTGAAGCTGGTTGAAAATCACAACAAGCTGCGAGAAGTGCCTCTCACCTCAAGGCACTGGGGAGGTATAATGCCTTTAGGTGCCTTATAGCTTTGAGTATTGTCAAATGTCAAGGACTAATTCTCCTAAAACATTAAGTTGTTAGGCGGAGGCCAAGCAATGCATAAGTGTTCATAGCCAAAACCATATAAGACGAACACATAATTTTAGGAAGAAAATTTGAAGTTTGGAACAGAGACATTGATTTCAGTTAAATTAAATTAAACAAAGGTCAATTTATCAGTGAAAAGTGTAAACATATCAACTTAGCTTCATTCACGTTACATATGTTGTTGTAAGATGTGATTAATTTGAAAATAATTAAAATTGTATAACAGATAAAGACAACAGCAACTGATTGCAGGAAGAAACATACCCAGGTTTTGTTGATGTAGAACTGTCTTCCTTCGTCTACAAACAACCCACAAACTAATTAGAAATATGATAACACCATTCAAACTCTATCCCATCAATCCTAAATCAAACTGCAAAAGCGGAAATGAAATGGGAGTGAGATAACTTACTGCAACTGCATTAGTAATCAACCGTTGAGGTTTACGGGCTCCCATGTTGAGGATTCGGTTCACCCTTGCATCAGATCTGACAATAAATATGCTAGCTTTCCTCTCTGAATGATAAAAGATTGTACACAAAATGAAAGAAACAACATTTCAGTTAATACTCACTCAGATAAAGTACAGTACTTGGGCAACCCAACAATCAACATCAATGACCAACCAATGATTCAAAAAACGAGTTCAATAAAACTGACACAAAGAGTGACAAATTACAGAATAAATAGAATCAAAATGAAATAAACAACAGTTAGGGGAATACAAACCCAGCAAAACAAAGAGACTATTCTTAATAGCTAAAGCAAAAGAACAGGAATTGAAATCAGAATCCATGAATAAAAGAAGAAGACCCAGCATAGCTGAACTTATATGACCATTCCAATTCAATGATTCAAAAAACTAGTAGCTCCCTCCAGTTCCCAATACTTCCATGAGATCAATAAACCTTTTTTTTTAAAAATAAAATGCATCTTTATTGAATAGAGAAAAGAAAATTGAAGGAAACCTGAGAGGGATGTACGAGATGGGAGGTGGAATTTGTTGGAGTCAAAGGAGTTGGAAGCAGACAATGCGGTGGCAGTTCCCACTCCCTGGAAAAGGGTAGCCATTGAATCACTCACAAGATCGAAGTTCGCCAACCAACAAGGGTGCAAATGAAATGAAAAGACACAAGAAGGGTTCCAATATATAAGAGGGAGAGGAATGGGAAAACGAAAGAGAATGGGCGGAGAAACTAAGGAAAAAGCTTTGTGTTGTTGTGCTGTGTGACTATGCTTTTACGTTGATATCTAGCGTTGATTTGAGCGGTGCAACTTATTTCACATAATAATAATAAGAATAATAAAGGCTTCTTCGTTTGTTTTGGTTTTTCTTTGTACTCTCACATCTCCGTTTGTCTTACCCCATAGTAATTAACGGTGATGCTTCGTTGTTGGTGGCCTAATTGCACCAAACAAAACACACTTAAAACCAATGTGTTTTAATACGGGTTAGAAGGGTTCAGGTCTAAGCATGTACTTTTGAATTTAATCTTTAGAATTTAAATATCTAAAAATAATATTATTAAAAAAAATCTTTATTTGATCGTATTTTAAAATATTAATTTTTTATTTATTAAATAAGATAATAATAGAAGGAAAAATACATACTTAAAACTAGCAGCAGCTCCTGTTCTCCTATCCTATGAGACCTCATTCATACTACACCAGCTTGGACTTCATCTTCAAGATTCATTATGTTAAGAAATATTGAGTTATTTTATTTTATTGTTTATTAAGGATAGAATAGTTTTTTTTTATTTAGCTTATATATAATCTCTTTGTACTTAGGTTAAATTATCCTTTTGTATTTGATTATATTATGCAATATCAATAAATCCCTAGCCTCCTCTTTCACAAATGTTTATGTATTCTTTGGATTCTTTAACATGGTATCAGAGCTACGTTTTCATAGGACAAAGCTTAATATCAAACACAGCTTTCACGGATCCAACTCCGCGGTAAGTTGACTGGGGGTTTGCAAGGGGCAGCACGCCCCTTGCTGGGAAGGGTAGAGCCTCGATTTTTTTTTGTGGAGTGACCGTGCAATTTGGTATTTTTCGCTCCATTTCGAGTTTCTGCAATTTGGTATTTTTCGCCTAGTTTTGAGTTTCTGCAATTTGGTATTTTTCACTCAGTTTCTACAATTTGATATTTCATTTTCCTTTGGCTTTCTTTGTCTTTTGATTATGGCTACTGAAAGAGACGATTCGCTTCAGTCTGTGAGTGTGAGGTTGGATGGAAAGAGTTATTCGTATTGGAGTTATGTGATGAGAAATTTTCTTAAGGGTAAAAAACTGTGGGGATATGTTAGTGGAACTTTTGTGAAACCTAAGAATACTAGTGAGGGGTATACTGCTTTGATAGATACCTGGGAAGTAAACAATGCAAAAATTATTACTTGGATGAACAATTTTGTTGAGCATTCTATAAGTACACAGTTGGCGAAATATGAGACTGCAAATGAGGCTTGGGATCATTTGCAAATGTTATTCACTCAATCAAATTTTACAAAGCAGTATCAATTGAATAATGACATACAAGCTCTTCAGCAGAAGAATATGAGTATTTAGGAGTTTTATTCTGCTATAACAGATCTTTAGGATCAATTGACTCTTACAGAATCGATAGAATTAAAGGCATGTGGTGCCTATATTGCTCGTAGAGAACAGTAACAGTTGGTACAATTTTTAATGGCACTTCGCAGTGATTTTGAAGGACTTAGCTTCAATTTTGCATCGTTCTCCCTTCCTTCTATTGAGTCAGTTGTCAGTGAGTTATTGGCTGAAGAAATACGTCTTAAGTCTTATTCTAAAAAGGGAATTCTTTCTACCTCTAATCCTTTTGTGTTAGCAGTGCCTTCTAAGCCATTCTCTAATAATCAGAATAAGCCTTACACAATGGTTGCCATCGACAAGTGCAATTTCTGTAAGCAGAAATGTCATTAGAAGGCTCAGTGTCCGAAGTTAAGATAGCAGAACCAATTGCAACAGCAATCTCAAGCTTGGAAGTTTGGCAATCAGTCACAATCTAATGCTTATAGATCACATCAGGGTTACAAACCACCACAATCTAATACTGCAGCAGTTGTTTCATCAGATCCTTTCACCGATCCTAGTACTATGGCTGAGCAATTTCAGAAGTTTCTCTCATTACAGCCACAAGCTATGTCTTCCTCTTCTTCCGTAGGTCAATTGCCTCATAGTTCTTCAGGTATGTCACATTCTATATGGGTATTGGATTCTGGTGCTTCATATCATATGTCTCTAGATTCTTCATATTTTACTTTTGTGTCTCCTTCGTCTTCTATTCCTGTCATGACTGCTGATGGCACTCCTATGCCTTTAGCAGGTGTTGGTTCTGTTGTTACACCTCACTTTTCTCTCCCTAATGTTTATCATATTTTGAAACTCAAATTAAAATTTGCTTCTGTTGGTCAGTTATATGTTCTGGTTATTTAGTCACCTTTTCCTCTTCTTCTTGTTATGTGCAGGATCTGTAGTCTCAGAAGCTGATTGGGACAGGCCATAGGAAGGAGGGACTATATATTTTGGATGAGTTAAAAGTACCAGTTACTGCTACTAGTAGTGTTGCTTTGTCCTAGTACTTCAAATACCCCTTCTCCAGGTACTGACACTTTACTCTGCAGCACACCTGAAGCTCCCTCTTCTCCTATGGTCCCTCAAGCTCCGTCTAAGATTGTGGATCCACCTCTACGTCAATCCATACGTATTCGTAAGTCTACAAAGTTACCAGATTTTGCTTATTCTTGTTATTCTTCATCTTTTTCTTCCTTTTTAACTTCTATTCATTGTCTCTTTGAGCTCTCTTCCTATAAAGAGGCAATTCTTGATCCTCTTTGGCAGCAAGTTATGGATGATGAACTTTCTACTTTGTATAAGACTGGTACTTGGGACTTGGTTCCTCTACCTCCTGATAAGAGTGTTGTTGGTTATCGTTGGGTGTATAAAATCAAGACTAATTCTGATGGATCTATTGAGCGATACAAAGCTAAGTTAGTTGCAAAAGGGTGCTCTCAATAGTATAGTATGTATTATGAGGAGACATTTGCTCCTGTTGCAAAAATGACTACTATTCGTACTCTTATTACAGTAGCTTCGGTTCGTCAGTGGCATATCTCTCAACTTAATGTTAAAAATGCCTTCTTAAATGGAGATTTTCAAGAAGAAGTCTATATGGTGCCCCCTCTTGGTGTTTCACATGATTCTGGGTATGTTTGCAAGCTCAAAAAAGTGTTATATGGTCTCAAACAAGCACCTCGTGCTTGGTTTGAGAAATTTTCTGTTGTGATTTCTTCCCTTGGATTTGCTTCTAGTAGTCATGATTTTGCTCTCTTCGTTAAGTGCACTGATGCAGGTCGTATCATTTTGTCTCTATATGTTGATGACATGATTATTACTGGTGATGATATTGGTGATATTTCAGTTTTGAAGACAGAGTTAGCTAGACAGTTTGAAATGAAGGATTTGGGGTTCTCTACAATATTTCTTGGGTATTGAGGTAGCCTACTCACCCAGAGGTTACCTTCTTTCTCAATCGAAATATGTTGCAGATATTCTTGAGTGAGCTAGACTTATTAATAATAAGACTGTAGATACTCTCATTGAGATTAACGCAAAGTATTATTCTTTTGATGATTTACATTTGTCTGATCCTACTTTATACTGTACTATTGTTGGGAGCTTGGTATATTTTACTATTACTCATCTAGATATTGCATATGTTGTTCATGTTGTTAGTCAGTTTGTTGCTTCTCCTACTACAATTCATTAGGCAGTTGTTCTTCGTATTCTGCGGTATCTTTAGGGTATAGTCTTTCAGAATCTTTTATTTCCATCCACCTCTTCCTTGGAGCTGTGTGCATACTCTGATGTTGATCAAGGCAGTGATCCCACAGATCGCAAGTCTGTTACTGGTTTTTGTATCTTTTTGAGTGATTCTCTTATTTCTTGGAAGAGCAAGAAATAATCTATTATTTCTTAATCTTCAACTGAAATAGAATATCGTGCTATGGCATCTACTACCAAAGAGATTGTTTGGTTACGTTGGTTACTTGCAGATATGGAAGTCTCTCTTTCTCATCCCACTCCTATATATTGTGACAACCAGAGTTCTATTTATATTACTCACAACACGATTTTTCATGAACGAACTAAGAACATTGAGATCGATTGTTACCTTACTCGCCATCATTTCAAGCATGGCACCATTACCTTGCCATTTGTTTCTTCTTCTTTGCAGATTGTAGATTTCTTTACCAAGTCGTATTCTATTTCCCATTTTCGTTTTCTAGTTGGCAAACTCTCGATGCTTGTAGCTGCCGCATCGTGAGTTTGAGGAGAAATGTTAAGAAATATTGGATTATTTTATTTTATTGTTTATTAAGGGTAGAATTGTCTTTCCTTTTTGTTTAGCCTATATATAATCTCTTTGTACTTAAGTTAAATTATCCTTTTGTATTTGATTACATTATGCAGTATCAATGAATTCCTAGCCTCCTCTTTCACAAATGTTTCTGTATTCCTTGGATTCTTTAACACATTACCTCTATTAATTTTCTGCTTTCTTTACTTTTCATGGTGTTGATCTTCCATCCTCTATGAGTTTTTGTTTATGGCAGAGCAGACATGTTTATGGGTTGGGTAATTTGTAGGGTTCAGCCTCTCCCAAGGGATCCATTAATGTTAAGGTTTTGGATCCATTACCATTAAGGTTTGTGCCCTTAAGCCAAACTACAGTTTTTAACAAAACCCAACTAATTGTGCAGTTGGACTCAGGCCTACTCTCACCCTCACATGAGCATTGCATTTCTTCTGTTGCATTATTCTTATTTTTAATTAGCTGGAAAGAATTGTTTTGAGTGAACTCACTGGAAGTACTTTTAGGGCTTTGACATTTGAACGAAATTAGTCCTATATTAAAAGGTGTGGAGACACTTAATCTTCTTTTAAAAAATTATTTTGTGTAATCTGTAATAATGTAAGTACTTATATATGCATCTCTATATGCATGCATGCATACATTGATACAAATTAGGTGTATTGATAAAAATCATTCCATGGAGAATTACATAAACAACCAAAAAATAAAAAATTTACTATGCTGTGTTTGAGTTCTAATTATAGGCCTTTGTTTAATAGTTTTAATAATATTTTTTTATTTCTTAATTGTGTTAATAAATTCTAATTCTCATTTTACAATTTATAATATTGCAACCAAATTTGATAAAGGAGACACTGACGTGGCCAAACACAGTACTATTCAAAAGAAGAAACTTCAGTGGCCAAAAACTTTAGAAACAAAGGAAAATTAAAAAAAAAAAAGAAGATGGAAATACTTTATCTTCTATGCTCAATCGTCTTCACTTCCCTCACATCTCTTACTCTATCCCTTCTCCTTCCCTTTCAGGCGCTACTGCGGCGGCGGTCATCCCCACGCGCCGCTTCTTCCTCCTCCATTGACGGGGCTGAACCCATATCTCTCTACGAAGGTACAGTCTGGCACCAACGCCGGCACCCCGTCCATCATTCCTTCCAATACCAGGTCCGCTACGCGCTCATTGACCTCGATCGTGCGCCTCACGCGCCGCTCGACCATTTTTCTGCCCATGAAACTCGCCAAATTACCGATACCAATGGACCCATGTAATTCATCTTTCTTTCCCCCATTGGGTTCTATCAGAGCCATGCAAAATTTCACCTTGATGTTTCAATTTTTGTTTTCTATGACTGTTAGACTGTGGTCATAAATTAAGGTGCTTTTTACTCTGTTCTGAAGATTTGATTTTTGAACCAAATTCTGCAGTTTGCTGTTGACAATTCCTCCTAGTGTGGGATATGAACAGAATCCCTTGAGTGTGTATTATTGCTATGATGTTGAAGGCTCTACGAGACGTTTGAAGAAGTGCATTGCTGAGGTGTGTGGCAAATATGCTCTCTTTTCTTAATTTCTGAGACTTATCTAATTAATGCTGAGGTGTGTATCATTAGTGGGTAATCTTTTTCACTATCATCTCCATTTTACTTGCTCAAACCAATTAAAATTAGGCCTATAGATTTGGTTGGGTCGTTTTTCATTGCATGCAGTAATTGACTGCATTTTAGCAGCTTTCTTTTCTTTCTAGGATTCTGTTTGTTGAATGAGAAGCAATCTGCGGAGTTGTCTGGGATATGTAATTTAAACCTCTAATTTGATAAAGCAAGAATGTGTATGGCTTTTTCCTATTCTATTAATAATGTCACTAATCAGAATATTAAGAATCTATTGAAAAGGTTGTGCAAGAGTTGAGACCTATTAGTACCAATCTGATATGGTCTTTTGTGCCGTTTTTGCTCTGTGCTGACTGTACTGCGATTTTTTTTTGGGTTTCAGGTAACAAATACACCATGGGGTGAAAGAGTATCTTTTATTTTCAATCCACACTCTGATTTAGTGGCCAAAGCCTTGCATGTCAGTCCTTTTATGGTATGTCTAAACTATGCCTTTTGCTTTGCAGCATTTAGGACATTTTGGTTCAAATTGTGTTATATATATATATATATATATATATATATATATATATATATATATCTCTTCTTTTTGGGATTGAGAAAACAACAGTTTCTTCCTCAGTTTCACCCTTCTCTCGGCACTTTTCGATTTAATTTTTCTTCTTATTTTGGTTATCTTGCATTGCTTCACACTATCCTGCAACTTTTATTTGGTGTTAGTCTTCCTAAACTGAAACTATGTTCTTTTCCTGTGATATTGAGTCTATTTGCATTGATAAATAACAAGAGACAAATTTTCTCTTTCTTTGTGTTTCTTGAAGCATGAATATGATAGTGTGAAAATTATATTTTTGGAGACACAAAATGAACTATTATGTTTTGACATAGCTTTGCAAGTAGTTAATTAATGTCTGGTCAGTTGATGAGCTTGTTTGTTTTTGACTCCTTGTGTTTGTTCTCCTATTCTGTGCCCAAACTAGCTTGAAACGATGTTGCCTATTGAGGTTTTGGTTGTGGAAAAAAGGATTAAATTATATGGCAGTTTGCTGTATACCATCATTTGGTGTTTTTGTTGCAGTGTACTTGTCATATATTTAAGTGGAAACCTTTCTTCTTAGACTTGCTATGGGATAAAATTGTTTTGAAAAATGTTAAGAATAATTGAATAATCATGGTTATAGGGCTGAACTTACAAATATATTTTTGTAGATGATATGGTGTGGTCTACAATTATCATAATTCACTATATGATATATTTTGATTTAGAATTCAAGTAAAATATTCTGTCATTCTCAGAATATAGAGAGTAAATATAACATTATTCACCATGTTAGTGGAATGAAACTGGAATGAAGTGGTGGTAATTAAGACTGTGAACTAATAAATAAGTTTTTCCTACATATACCGCAATGTCTTATGCCTATAATGGTTTGCCTTGGATGCTTACTCTACATGGTTAAATTTATATGATAATCACTAGTTAAGATAGGTTTTCTGCATTTTATTAGTAAGCATCGCCCTGAACTATGGTAGGATATGCTTGGGAGTTGGAATATCAAAGCAAGTGATCCTGGAGAGAATCTTACCATATCAATCTCAGTTCATCACCCTGAGCTTGGAAACTATTTTACTGCCATTCTGAAAGCCAAAAAGTTGTGCTCATCATCAGTGTCAGATCATGCAGTTTTCTTTTGGCTGATGCCTCATAAGGTTGCAGTGTGGATATACTGGCATGTAAGCTTCATTTTTGCTATACCTTCCTCTTACCGTGTTTTTAAGCTGCATTAAATTAATATTTTCACTGATACATACATGATAGAGAAAGGAAAATACTATAGCACTTGATGTGCTATCCTGCCAAACTAATCAACAATTCTGACGTGCTGTGGGTTGGTATTTTCCCAATTAGTTACTAGTGGACCCTATCCCTGTTTTTTCTTTTGATTCTACAGCTGCCACATATTTGTTGGGAGGGCTGAATGGTATAAATATGTATGGTGTTTTTAGTAGAACTCAATAGAGTAGTGATACTCTCACATTTCTCACTCATGTTTTTGTAAATGGACCCTGCTTAATATTTTTTTCTATGGCTCAGACTGTTCATACATCTCACACTTGGTATGAGACCATCATTTTTTTCCATGATAAGAGTAAACTCAAACTTGAAAAATATTTGCTTTAGTTTAAGATAGGGATACTAGAATACCAGTTTGGGCTGAGTCATAATCAATTTTTGCATTTGAATTGAGAAATACATACTATCTTTCCTGCCTTTAAAACCAAAATGATTCTATAGATCAGTCCCACATCATTTATGTGTGCGCTCAAGAACTATAGTTTTGTGAGGATATAAATAAATCATTTGCTTGCTTTATCTAAATCAGCATGTTGTCTTTGGAACATAATCATTTTGTTGAGGAATTGTTTTATGTTCATCCTCTTCAATCTTGTTTTCTCCAGGCTATAAAACTGTGGTGGAAAAATGTGCGTTTTGTCCAACACCCTAGATATACCATTCCCACATACAGGGAAGAAGCTATAATACGGGATCAAAAACTGCAATGCTGTGGATTGAGTGATGACAATAGACATCTGCAACAAAGAGGAAGCGACCAGGGTTGTTTGGCTGAAATAAGTTCTAGAAACCGGTGGTTTAGATGGAGAGATGCCAAGTGGCCATGGTCGTAGAAAAGAGTAAGCATTTGTTTTCACGTGTTTATAACAAACATTCCCAAACGGGTAATGATGGTAAACTTGTAGGTTGAATAGGTGCTATGGGCTTGACTTCACAAGTTAGGGTCTATCATCTAGCTTGAAATATGTCATGATTACCTTAATTCCTTTAGCTTGAAATATGTCCTTTCAGCTGGTAGGCTAAAAGTAAATTTGAAAAATATTAACATTAATAATCATGATGATGACTATCAGTTTTATATTAGATTAAAATTAAAATTCTCATGTTTCTCTTTTTATTTGCCTCCTTAAGTTGTAGCCTAAGCATTTTTTTGGGTGCTAAAAGCTGAAGCATTTTGTTTCAAAAGCGTAAATATGAATTTCCCTAGGTTTTTTTTTTTTGTTATATATATATATATATATATATATATATATATATATATATATATATATATATATATATATATATTCTCATCAATGTTTTGTCGCTTGGAGGCATTTAAATTTTTATAAAATACAAGCAAGTTTATAGTAATTAATGAATTTACAAAACTTAACTTTATTAATTTCTTCATTAATAATTATTCACTTGTATTCTTTATCAGAAATTGGACAAAAAGGGTTCAAGAGCGCTTATAAGGTGATGAAATAAAACTGAAGTGTATAGAGCGACATTTGATGAACTAAAAAGTGGTCAAGTAAAATTCACCTAGAAAGTGAAATCTGAATATTGTTATTGTTTGTTGCCGCTGAAATAGGAGTTGTTTTATTTATTTGCATTTTGTTATTAACTGTACATAGTTATATTAGCTGAAATAAACTGAAAATAAACTGATTCAAAATTACCGTATTATTATTTGCCTACATAACCCATTCCATTTAGTTATAAACTAGCATGGTACCCGTCCGATTCCACGGGCTATTCTTTGTTTTAATTATTTTAATAATAATATTTTACTTATCCAAACAAAAAAGACTAACATGACATGCTAATTTATTTAATAAGCTAGTAATTAGATGGATAAAGTAATTAAAAAGTTATATACCAGCAATTGCAGAAAGACTAACATAAAAATAAGGATTTTATACATAACAAATATTTCAATATTTTAATTTTTTTTGTGGTTTTTAAAATTTTATATTAAATTATTAAATATATTGTGAATATTTATAGGTATTTGCTTCTCCTGTGGATATTATAAATGAGTATTGCGACGGGGACAAATGAAGCATTACCCCCTCGCCCCCACCCTCGCCCCTCGCCCCCACCCTCGCCCTTGGCCAGTTATTTGGAGACATGTCAATAATGTAGGTATAGATAGGAAAATAAAAATAATAATAAAATTAGCAATGAAGTTAATAAGATTTTTTGTTCATTAAATTTTCAGCAAAAGAAGTTAGTTATAGTGGATAAAAATTAGTTTCAGCAAATTCAATGATTTTTGGTGAATTTTAAAATTTTATATTGAATTGTTAAATGTCCACGAATACTTAACATTCTTTATGTGGATCATAAATTGATACTTGCAATGGGCATGGGAGAAGCATTACCTGCCCTGCCGCCACCTTATTATTTAGAAATATGTAAATAATATATATAATAAAATAAAAATAATAATAATATTAGCAATATAGTTAATAAAATTTTTTATTCATTGAATTTTCAACAAAAGAAATTATTTTCAGTGGATAGAATTTAACTTCAGCAAAATTAGTGGATGTTAAAATTTATTTTATTATTATCATTTTTTTAATTTTAAAATTATATATTGAATTATTAAATACCCGCTGATACCTATGGGTACTCGCAATGAAGATGAGGGAAGCATTACTCACCCCACCCTGTCCCGTTATCTGGGGATAGGGGTGGAAATAGTCATCAGCCGCTCAGCTATAAGCTACGCATTTCTTAAAAAAGCAGTTAGGTGAGCTTTTTAAAAGCTTTGTTTAACTAAAAAAGTCAGCCTCAGTTTATCTAATAAGCTTTTTAAGCTCAGTAGGCGGTTTGGCTTTATTTAATTATATATAATATAATATATATTATTATAATAATTATAAATTATAATTATAATTATTAATTTATTATAATATATTAATATATTTTTTAATTAAATTTTAATAAAAGTCAATAATTAAAACTTAAGTTAATAAGTTATAATAGAAATAACATATTTATTAATATATTTATTAGAATGAAAATAATAAGTTAACACCCACTCCTTTACTTTTATATAGATCTTTCACTACTTTTCTTACTCTGATCTTTGATCGATGTGAGACTTGAAAGACTAGAGTAAGAAAGTGAGCAACTTGGTATATCTCCAAGTCCCACATCGAACAAAGATTAGAGTAAGAAAGTAGTGAATATCTATAACACTCACCCCTTACTTTTATAGATACTCACTATTTTCTTACTCTGATCTTTGGTCGATGTGAGACTTGAAAGACTAGAGTAAGAAAGTGAACAATTTGGTATATCTCCAAGTCCCACATCAACCAAAGACTAGAGTAAGAAAGTAGTGAGCATCTATAAAATTAGAAGGTGAGTGTTAAATTATAACAAAAGCCTATTGGCTTTGAGTAGGCCTATTGGCTTATTTCAAGGCTTAGCCCTGTTAGTTTACGTAAAGGCATATTGACTTATTTAAAGGTAGGTCTGTTAAATTTATGTAAGACATGTTGACCTATTTAAAGGTAGGTCATTAATCTATCTAAAGGCTGCATTGGCTTTATTTAAAAGTAGGTCATAAATAGCTATTTAAAGGCCTAATTACAAAGTAAGCCTTTAAATAGGCTTTTAAAAAGGTCAGGTCATGCCTTAAAAATCGGCCTATTATAAGTTCATAAGTCAGACTCAAGCCTTATAATTGGGATACAGGTCAGGTCTATTTAAGGCAAAGCCTAACCTGGCCTGGCCTGGCCTGTTTCCACCTCTATCTGGGGACATGTAAATAATTTAAATAAAAAATAAAAATAAGAATAAGATTATACTTGCTAATACCTATAGGTACCTGCATGCTCATGGGATTCATAAATGAGTACTCGCAAAGATGATGGGGAAAACATTACCCGCCCGCCCATTATACCCACTACCCCCCTTGTCTTATTATATGAGGACATGTAAATAACGTAAATAATAAAATAAAAAAGCAAGAATAAGATTAATAATGTAGTTAATAAAAATTTTTATTCATTGAGATTTTAACAAAAAAATATATCTTTAGTAGATAGAATTTAGCTTCAACAAATTTAGTGGATGTTAAAATTAATTTTTTTATTAATTTTAAATTTTATATCAAATTATTAAATATTTGCAGATATCCATTGGTATTTGTCTCTCTTGTAAGGATTATAAATGGGTACTCACGATAGGAACAGATGAAGCACTACCCATCCTCACCCTATTGAAATTTCTATACAAGAATATGTAAATAATTTCTATATGAGAATAAGTAAATAATAATATAGATAGGAAAATAAAAATAAGATATTTCTTTAAAAAAATTATTGGCACTCTTAATTATCTATTTATAATTCTTACTAACCAATCAAAAATTATTATTTTTTAAATTATAAGTGATCGATGAGGTAAGATGTAAAGCATGTTTGTATATCAGGTGAGGCAATTGACATTCTCAATTGTCTATTCATACTTCTTATAAAGTAAATTAAACTATATTAAACAACAAATGTATATTGAATTAACTGAAGTATATTAAACTAAAGAAGAAAGGAAGAGTGTGTCAACATATGTTAGTTTGAGTAGAAGAGATTTAGGTTCCTTAAACATATGATCTTGAGTTTTATCCTAAGATTTATGTGTATAAAAAAAATACTATTATGAGGAATTTCCTCTTAAGTATTTAACCGTAATCTGAAAAATTTGTCATTCACTTATCAAATAAAAGGATAATTTGGGAAACTAAAAAAAAGAAGAAAGGAAGAGTGTTGAATAGATATATATATATATATATATATATATGCTTGGGCGGGAAAAAAATTTCCCAGCAAATGACACACGTGTAAGGGGAGGGGGTTCCGTTTCTAATATAGTAATAGATATTACCAAGACGTGAGGTGCATACTCGCGCATTCTTATTAAAGTAGATCCTTTTCTGGTTTTCTGGTTGAGCATTTCTCTCTGTTTTTCCCTTCATGACGTTTGTCTCATTGAGAATTCCCTTCTTTGTGGGTTTACAGCCCTCGGAAACCTCTTTTTCTCTCGTACAAGCGTGCTATGAAGTGTGAGGCAACGCTAGGAACTTAATTTATTCAAGTAAATTTAAGAAAACCTTAATTATTCAAATTTCCCATAACTCCTAATCTTTGAGACTTGTTTTTACGAGAAATATTAGCATGTTTCGAGAGTACAATAAATACGTGCTATAAAATAGATCTGTATCATTGATTTCAAACAAATTTATATAAATTTTAAGTCATAAATTTAAAATTAATGATAAAAATCCTTTTTGAAACATACATTTTTTAAGTTTTAGGAACATGTAATCATTTCTTAATTTTTACCCACCTTTTATGTTCTAACAATCACAATCATTGCCACAATCATTGCCTTTGATATGCAGGATAGATGACGATACTTAAGGCTTGTTTAGCATGTCGTATTAGGTCTGATAAGATAATCTAATATAATATATTATAACATGATCAGTTGTTTGGTATAAATACTATATTATATAAGTTTACTCATCAAATTCTTTTCTTACATTAAAATGATGGATAATTTAATCAAGATTTGGAAGTGAGATTAAGTCTGATTGAGTTTAGATGTGTAACTGTAATCTCATATAAAGACCTTTTCATTATAATTTTAAACATTCTGATATCAATAACTCTTATGTATTAGACATTATACTATTAGGTTTTATACTATCAGATTTAATACTATCAAATCCTATCATATCATTCATTCTCAACGGGCCCTTAGAGAAATATGTTGATCTGTATTATGCAATGTGTGATAAGAGCTATGTAGTATTGATACTTTAAAATAGTCGTCATACTGGTATTTAATACGTATCGTATTGGATATGTTGATATTTTTAAATACTTTTTATCTATGTATCTTATTTTTAATTTTTTTGTCGTATCAACATATCCCATTATGTCATATCCGTGTCACGTATTTGTATTCATGCTTCTTAATTCAAGGGAAATCTTATTTTTTAGGTCAAGAGAAATCTTTTCACTTTGTATTATAGTAGCACACATAGAATGATACATCGCAAGAATTTTCTCTTACTCGGAAAATGCATAAGAACTTATCCTATTAATTAATATTGGCTCCAAACTAGCAACACTCCAACGGTTCATGTACCAAGCAATGAAGCATTGATATCTTTTTTATGATTGTAGGTTGGCTACTGGAGTCCTTTACTTGAATGCAATGCAAGCCCTAATTTCCAAGGTTCTACAATAATATATTAGGGAGAACCAAATACTAAATTTATATTAGTATTTATATTAATTTGCAGACAATGAAAGGAGAGATGCTTATATCTCATCAGTCTAACATATATTCAATCAGTAATTAATTATTTCTTAATTATTGAAATCAATACAGTAACAATTAAATTAGTTAATTACATGAATTAATTATCACAACATACCAAAAAATAAATTAATTTCTATAATTAATTACATAATTAATTATAGACGCATCCCATAATTTCTGTGCAACGAAAAGAAAAAGGAAAGAAACAACTAGAAAAATCAGTGTTAGAATTCTACATGTTCGTCTTACAAAGTCATGTGCAGTCAAATGGCCTAACTTGTAGAATTGAAAAACAAAAATCCAAATCAGTAATGTTATTTTTACACCCAAAATTTTATACTTGGGTACCCTTAATTACTGATAATTTCATAAAATATAGTTATTTGTGCCATATTTCTGTGTTTGAATGAATGCTTAGTCCTTGTTAATAATGTATATTTGGAAAGTTTTATGCTTATATTTGTCATATTCTGATTCTAATGTCTTTTTATGTGTATTATGCAAAATTGAGCTTTAATTGTTAATGATTGAGTAGATTTATATATGTTACTTATTTGGTGATTTCTCCATGTTAGGAAGGGTTCCAAACAAGGTTAAATGTGGAGCATGTGAGCTTAAAGACCAAGAGGAAGCCAAATTGGCATTCTAGCATGTCAACGCCGCAGCGCAAGGTTGTGCACGCCGTGGCGTGGAGGCGCATCATCAGAAATTTCATACTTGAACCCGAGGCGCGGGGGCCGGGGTGCAAGCCAACCGACCTAATGGGGCCCGCGACGCTCACTAACGAGGGCTGCGGCGCTCTGTAACCGACTCAATGTGGGCCTAGGCGCTCACTAATGGGGGTCGGGGCGCACGGCGGCGAGCTGAGCCTATAAATAGGATTTTTCACGTTTTTCTCTCTCTCTTGGCTGCCTTAGCCATTTCTTTTTAGTTTTCTCTCTTTTAGTTTAGGTTTTAGTTAGTTTTAGGTTAGAAAACTTTGGCTAGATCTCCATTGATGGTGGATTGGAGGCTAGGAACAAGGATGGAGGAGGATTCAAGCTTCAGAGACAAATCAATGAGCTTCCTTTTTTTTTTTTCCTTTCTCTCTTCTCTTCCTTATCTTCCTTGGATATGAGTTTACTTATATTTTCATATTCATTGTATAGCTAAGCTGTATTTAGGGGTATTTTGGATCCTTTTATATATATATATATATTAATGATGTGTTCTTCTCTGAGTTTGTGTGGATGTTTGGTTTTGTTCAATCATAATCTATGCTTAATGCTTGCTGTTGGTTGGCCATCAATTGCATGATCCTAATATTGCAAATGAACTAGACATAGAGATTTGTTAATATGGATATGGTATGGTTGATGCATGTTGGATGAATTCAATTGGCTTGGATGAGTTAATTCGTTAAATGAGATAGAAATATATCTATTGGCCATGCATAGTGTGTGATTGAGAATAGATCGTTCAAGAGTGGATATTGTGCTAGTTTTCATAGAAACATAGTGAATTGGACAATTGAAACTAGGATTAATTGACTTAGACATAGGCTTTTAGCTAAATCAGATTCTCAAGCTAACCTAAGCAATACATTCATGTTTATGAGGAGGATTGCATGTTGTTGGTAGATGTAGGAGGTGAAGGAGAATTTCCTGAAACCTAACCATTTATCTTTATTATTTTCTGTCTTTACTTACTTTATTTTTATTCATTTTTATGTTCTTGGATAGAATTAGGTAAGCTATTGGTTAATACTTAGTATTAGAAGTAAATTTATACTCGAGGGAACGATATTTACCTTTTACTTTATTACTTGGATGACCCGTGCACTTACAGCCTATTTGGGGACAAACAATTACTGATGTATAAAATATTAGTTACTTATATTCATCGTATTGTTAATTAAATAATAGCAAACTCCTTTCAATAAACAATAAATAATAATACAAAGAACGTAGGTAATTAATATTTTATACAGTAGTAGCTAAGTGTATCGGTTGTAAATTTTGGGTATAGGAATATTAGGTTTAACCCACCAAGAAGGATCCGGAAACCTTGTGGTTATTTATTTTGAAAACGATAGCTTACAAAATTTTGTAACTACCCAATATAATTCCCAATATACCGCTTGACCGAATAGATGCATGCATGTGTGATTGTACCATTTGGCCTAAAATAACATGGGTTGTGAAATCACAAAGCTTATTAATTCTTTGAATTAATAATCAAAATATGACTTTTCTTTTATGAATTAAAGTGACATGCAATATCACTATGAAAAGTATTTCTCTAATATTTATTAACATTTTGATATTTTTATTTTTTATTTTTATTACTAAAAGAAAAAGATAATAATAAATACTAATTTGTTAAAATATTAGTGAATGTGAGTGTAAAATTCCTTCCTTTACACTGACCGTTGCACTGACAATACATACTAATTAAATTCTTTTTTTTACATTATAAACCATGATTTTATAACAAATTACACCAATCTCTCTTGAGATTTAGTGAAATTGCACACGTACCCTCTTTGTTTGCACCCTTATACACCGACTTCTCTTAAAATAGACAGATAAGAGAGGTAAGTGTAAAGATAATATAAACTTCAAGGGAAACTGGTATAATATCTTAAACAAGGAGGGTGTATGGTGTAATTTCGCTAAATCTTAGGAGATCGATGTCAGTGTAATTTATCCTTTTTTTAATACTCAACAGTGGTTAATTGGTCGCAATATAAGTAGACTACAACTTCAAACGAATTTTATCTATAATATCAGGGCTTCATGGATTTGAATTTTAGAATCATCACTTCAGGAAAGCCTTTACTTAATCACAATTCTTGATCTAAAATTGCATAAACAATTGGTTAAAGACAAAAAAAAATAAAAGGAGTAAGACTTTTTATTGAGATGTGTTTCATTTGAGACATACTTTTTAAAGATGTATTTTAGAGGTTTATAAATAACAATTTCAAATTTTTTGTGAGGGCAAATAACTTTCTAAAAAAAACAATTCATCATATCTCAAAATCTTAATTCTTTTTTTTTTGTCTACATATATATTTTTGGATTGAAAGTTTCTATTATTTAGATCATATTTAAAAGATCTCACATTAATCCAAAATTGTTCAATACTTTATTGATACACATCAAAGTTAACATAATATATATTTTTGAAATATATTAGAATAAAAATTATTTGATTACAATCTTATTAATGTTTAATTTTTTTTAAAAAAAGTTTTACACAGATAAGCTAAATGGTGAATAGTTATAATTTAAGAGTTAGATTGATAAAAATTATATTATATAAAAAGTTATTGAGTAATGTAAGTGTATTAAGTCTTACACTAATATGAATTAATCCCTCCCTTATATATTTCAACAATATCTCTTTCTCCTTTCTAGATTTAGTTATATAGATGATACAGCTGACAAAATCTCATGGGTTGATAGAAACACGACCAACCAGGCAGGTTCACATGCAAAAGGAAGAGAACATGGAGGAAGAAGAGGAAGACATATTTTCATTTTCATGTGAGCCATTTCACCTAACAGATTTGTATCAAACGGGTGGCTGGCTGGCTAGTTTGCTGCCTTCCACTTCCAGTCAGTTCTACAAATCAAAATAGGGCAGCAAGTGGCCGGGAATATTCGGCAAAGCCCCATTCATCAAGTGGCACGTGCTCTATTTAATTTCAACGTCACAAGTTGTTGTGGGACACTATTCCTAACGTGTGCCCAATGTTAGGATAATAATGGGCATGCGCCACCTCTTGCTAATATTGCGAGTCGGCATGCCCACCAAGCCACATGTGCTGCGTGCCACCTTTTAGCTAATCATCATCAAGAATAACCAAAAAAAAAAGTTAGTTAATTAATAAATTTAATAATTAATCAATTCTAATGTTTGAAACATATGTAAATGTAAATTTATTATAATATGATTTATTATAAATAAATAAAATTATTTACGATAAATTCTACCAAAATGCTATAATTTGTTTATATTTACAAATTGTCAAATATAAAATATATTCTAGCATCGCTATATTATAGGAAATCGCCATTCTTTGAACTACTTCCCCTTCAAAACATAGCTCTGTTTTACAGTCTAAGACTTACATAACATTGTAACATCCGCAGCCAAATCCATGAAAGAATATACTCATCTGGATCAATCTCCTCGATGAAGAACGAATCCTGCTTCCAATCTCGATTTCATCAGCTATAGTAACCTAAATTCATAGAAAATAACTTTTTATTTATAGTCAGTTACAGTTTTTTTTATATATGACATATTTCTCAATATTTCACTTCTATTTTTAAGTATACACCAAACTTACCTAAAGAAAAAGAAAAACCCTAAGCCCAAATTGCTTCTACAATATGGTAATTATATTCATATAAGTATATTATATGTGACCGTTTTTTCAAACATGGTGTAATAAGATGATATTTTTATCACCTTACGATCCAAGTTTTGAAACTTGACGTCTGCAACAATAAAACACATTCCCAAATAATTTTAACATTGTGAAGAATGGTTGTAATTGTAACATGGTGATGTAGTTTCATGTCCTTATCAAAAGGAGAAGAAATATATGACACGAGGAATTATCAAAATAAAATTCCAACCTTCTATCTCATAACTTATGAAGGGTATATTTTTCATATCACGATTATATTTTTTAGATGATTAATTGTCGTAGAAAATTTAGCAAAATGAATTCGTCAATGAACCGTTTAGTTATCATGTATAGATGGATTTAAAATAAGATAAAATTTAAGTAAAATTCTTTAAGTACTTATGATGTTGCTATTTAATAAGAATATAACACATATTTTATTTTTCAGTCACCTCTTCACTTTTTAAAAAAGTTTTCATTGACTAATTATTAAAAAAAAGAAGTTATATTTTTATTAAAAAATAGTATTATAAGTATTTAAAAAATTTATCTAAGTTTTGTCCTTCAAAATATATGTAAATACTGTTTAGGAAACACTATATTTAGAATATTACCCACTAAAAAAACATAATAACATCAGAAATTACAAGAGACCACCAAGTTCGAGGCCTTAATCATTCGAAACTAGCCATAACCAATTAAGTCTATAAACTCTAATGACTCCAAAGATTTAAATCTCGGTCCGTATTATCTCATGCGGCTATGGTATTGAGGACCGCATTAACTCGCATATAACGTTGTAGTAGGACTGGGATCACAATTTAATTAAAGAGCTTTGCTATATTCTCCTAAAACATCCTCCTAATAATCTTTCTACTACCTAATAAAAAAAATATTAAATTAAAAATTAAATGTAACCAATATCTTAAGAATATAAAAAATATTTAATATTTTTTTCATTTAATAATTAGGAGGATTATTAGAAGGATGAGTTAGGAGGATTAATCATTTTCCTTAATTAAAACATTGAATCACAAAGTGTTAATGCTTAATAAGCCCATGCGAATAAGTTTTAGATTTTAATTGTATATTTATATGTATCTTCTACTTAGAGCATGTTTAGTTTAGCTTTTAAGTTGAATCAACAACTTTTTTTCAACATTTAAGCTGTTACTAGCAACCAACAACGTGTTTGGGTTATTCCAATGAAAAAATCAACAACTTTTTTAGGGAGATAAAAGTTATTGTAACAAAAGCTCAAATTTGAGCTATTTTCATAAAACTTATTGAGATTATTCTCAATAGTGAGATGTAAATATTATTTTGTCTTCAATCAAATAAATTTTTTAATTATTTTATACTTATTTTAGTAATTTAATACATAAAAATAATTTTTTATACCATTCAAATAAAATAAATTAACTTAAAATTACTTTTCTCGTTAACATATCTAAACATAAATTTTTTTTATAATCAATTATAATTAAAAAATTTAAACAATAAACAATTATTAAAATAATATAATTTTTACAATTATCTTAAATACACACTTAATGTTGTAAGTATTGCCAGACTTGCAATAGTTTGGATGAATTTCATTCCATCTTTTAAAATGAAAAAGCAGTTCGGCTATAATTCAAATTATCAGCGAGGATAAAAAAAAGAAGGAATAAGAGTAAATTATATTTCTGTACTCCCTTTTGTGGAAAAAAAATGAAATAAATTTTACTCGTGGTAAAATAAAAACACTAAACATTTAAAATTAAGATATATTCCTTGACTTGCACACTGTTGGGTGCCGTGGCTAGTCAGCAAACGACAAACAAAGAAAAGAAAATCTCGTGTGGCTTGACATGTTGTATGCTTCAGATTTGATATGATCTGCTATTCGTTAGGTACTGAATATGATCAAAACCTACTCCCGCTGATTTTTTTAACACCGTGATTCATATATCTCAAATTATTGAATACTTAAAAATGGAATAGAACTCGCCAAAATAAAACTTGGTCAGGAAATATATTTGAAAATGCAGCTTCTTATTTGCACCTACTAAATACTATGTTTGGATGATAGGTAATGAGGGGAACGAAAAGGAAATCAGAAGAACAGAAATAACTTATCTTGTTTGAGAATTTTGAAATACATGGGAACGGAATAGAACACATGAAGAATCATTTCATCCTTCTTCTTCTTAAATATCTAACTTTTGTTCTTCACAAAATTAAAGTGGAATGGGAGGAACATATGAGTAATTCCGTTTCGTTCCGTTCCGTTAATGAAACTTCCAAACAAAGAGAATGAAAATTACGTTCTATTTCTTTTCTTTCCTTTTCGCTCTATTTTCATCTCTTCCGTTTCGTTCTTTTAATAAAAAAACATTCAAACATAGGAAAAATTCAAATGACTATACCAAAACAAAAACAAAAAAGTCCAAATGATTTTGTTTTTGGTTCAGTACAAATGAAAATTATGCCTTCTTGTGATAGATAAAAAAAGAGAGCATATATTGACCACTGACCACCCTCATTGTCTTTTGCTCTATGATGGCATTTTCAAAAATTGGAACGATGAATCTTTACAAAATAAGTCGTACACCAAGAAATAAGCATTATAAAATTGAAACCAAAACCAAATCCAAATGAGTAAAATGTAAGAAACTCATTCAATTATAAGTAATGCGTATAAAATTTCAGTAATTTGAAACTTACTAGCACAAATTTTTAAACTTATCAAATCATATATATTGAATTCTTATTAAAGAGTTTTATATAAATATATAAAGAGGTTAATATATATTAATATACACTATTTAAATAATTTAACAAATCATATTAGTGAATTTTAAAGTATAAAAAAGTTTTTTGCACATGATCTAGAGGGACTTTCTGCATTTTTTCCAAATCAAATTAAATGTAGTTTCAAATGGCAAACAAGTAAAAAAAGAAATTACAATTGAGAACTAATTTTGAGCAAATTCCAACGTATCATGATAATTTATTCATAAAAAGAATTAGATTAATTTTCCAATTGATCATCATTCATCCCATAAGAAAACATGAAGTAAAAGATTATTGAAGTTAAAATGTTAAATACGAGATACTCGTTAAAAAATATAAAATGTTTAATGGTTTTGATTTCATGCACGAGTATTTTGATTTTTGAAGCAGTAACACCGTGGCAGCGACACAAATCACAAATTGTGTAGCGGTTTCGTCTGGGGAGGTACACACAGCAACACGTGACGCAAATCTTTAAAACCGTGGAACACATGCTCAAATTATAAAGCACAACACAGTCTCTCTCTCTCTTCAGCCAACGCCGTTTCCCTGCCGAAATTTATTTTTGTTGTGCTTTACGTGTTTTGTAAGTTCATTCCCAACAGCGCTCTTTTGCATATATTATTAAATATTCGCCATTTGGCTCTTCTATCACTTCTCGGTATAGCTTTGATGTTATCTTCGCTTTCTCTCTAAAACTCCCATCTCTCTGGATAAAGAAATTAAGATGAGGAGGAATTGCAACTTGGAACTTGCCCTTTTTCCTCCCTACGATTCCGGCTGCCGCCACCACCACCACCACAACCAACCCATGTAAGCAGCTTTGTTTTCTTTTTCTTCTCTTCTCGTGTTTCGGTTTGTGAGTGATGATATCCATCCATGATCTATCTATATATCTACATCACAACCATATATTTGGATTGAATTCTTAGTTTTTCTTTTGTTTCTCCAATGAAGGATACAAGAAGCTGCAGGCGGGACCCCAAAGTATCAACACCTCCACCACCACCAACAACGCCAGCAGCAGGAACAGCACCACCAGCTTACCATTTTCTATGATGGGAAGATTTGTGTTTCTGATGTCACAGAGCTTCAGGTATATATATTTTTGTTGGGATTAGTTTTTTTTCTTCTTCTTCTTCTTCTTTCCTATTCGAGTGGCTTCTGTTTTTGGGTATAATAATATAGAAGTAGCTATGTAGGTATGTAACTTTTCGGTAACTCATTCGGGTACGAAAAGTCGAAGGATTTAAGCCGCTATAGCCTATAGATATATCACCCATTAGTTAGTTATCTGTTATTGTAAATAATTTGATTCTCCCCTTATATGTAATCAGATACAGTGAATGCCATCATTTTCACTTTTTAATGTGGCTGATTTGATCCATCTGCAACACGCTGATTTAACTCAATACAATGGATGTCATTATTGTTAGTCAGACCCTTCTATAAAACAAAGCAAAATTTATTGTCAGTAATTAGACCCAATAGATCTGATAGGGGATTTATCACTACAAGCTGGAGCCTGGAGGAGAGTACAACATAGGCATTAGAATTTAGTGATCAACCTGGTTAATCTAATGTTTGAGGAGGTATACTCTCAGTTTTAATTATTCTGGTTTGATATTTAGATCAACAAGTGGGAGAATTAATTTCCTTAAGAACACATAGCCAGTATGAATGGTGTAGAGTGACTTAATCTCAGCTAATACAAGAGTTTACTAAAGAGTAAACGGTGAAATTAGTCTGTAAAAAATACATCGTCTATCATATTAGTCTTTAGATAATAAAAATAATCTTGAAGTTCCTAACTAAATCTATATTTCGTCGTTCAAATTAATTTGTAAAATTAATTAATAAGACCAACGTTGTATCTTTCAGAGATTAATTAAAACATTTACTCGTTAGCTGAATGATACCCTTAGCATAAAAAAAAATTAGAGTATAATACCAAAGAATAATATTATTAGGCACTGAGTTATAAGAAACCGCGTGATAGATTTTTTTCTCGAGACCGAGAGAGAAACATAACTTTTTAAAAAAGAATTAGTCGTTGCCGACAAGTTGATGGTAAACCACCAGAAGAAAATTAAAGATAAAGGAAAGTGGAAAATTTTTTAGGTATATATATGATCAACCATGATATTTTTTAAGTATTCAAATTATTATTTAAGATATGTAAAAATATATTTAAAAATTAATATATTTTTATGATGGTTTCTACAATTTAAAACATATTAAATAATGATATGAATAGTTATGATAAATGGTATCTAAATAAGAATTAATGACAAAAGAGACAAGAAGCAGTAGGTGGTGTATCTAAATATCTGCATGTTTGATGTGAAACTTAAGCAACTTTCCTAGAAACTTCATTGTTGAATCCATAGACTCGTTCTTTGACTTCAAAAACAGCACGCAATTGTGTATACCAATATATATTCTTGGTGCATGCTTTTTATTTTTCAAGTCGTCTTATTTATACTTTATAAAGACAAATACCAAACGTGTCAATTTTATCAGTATCCATATAGACCACTGTTTATTTTGGGTGAGGAATTTCATGTGCTATGAGGTCAATTGTTTATATTTAGAATAGGAAAGGTATATTATTCTTTTATTTGTATGGAATCAAAGAATAATAAGTGGGTTCATGTGAATCGCATGCAGGCCAAATCCATCTTAATGCTTGTAAGTAAAAATGTGGAGGAAAGAGTGAGGACACCAACTGGGTCGGAGCCATCTTCACCAACAGTAGTGCAATCTCATCATCCGTTGTATAGCCCTGGCACTGCCCTTTCTATGAAAAGATCGCTGCAGCGGTTCCTCCAGAAGAGAAAGAATCGGATCCAAGAAGCATCCCCATACAATCACTAACCACATCAGTTAAGGGGCTTGTAAATTATGTATCATTAATTAGGTCGGGCTAATTTCGCTGCACATGGCTGTTAAACTTGCGCTATTTCTTGATTAATATATGGTTTCTTTATTTATTTATTTATAAAATCTCCTTCAATATATATATATATATATAGGTCATATCTAGTGAGAGAAATTTTTATTATGAAAAGGTGATATGAGTAAATATTGATCATACAACTATATACATAAATGATCAAAATTAAAAGTTACTTAAAGATCATGTGACCACTTAAAAAAATCACATGCATTTATCTTCTAATCTTGACCAGTCATAAAAGATTAGATTCACTCATCTCACTAGATACATTTCTTATATATATATATATGGTTGAGGATTTGACTATTCTTCCAACAAACAGTAGCTAATTGCTAATAGAACAAATTAAAATGTATATCAAGTAACAAAGAATGGTTAAAATCTTCAACCGAAAATTCCTTTTGTATATGTAACTTTGATAACTAAAATAGTACTTGTCACAGCACACTTTTAGAAATATTAAACAGTTAATGTTATAATTAATGAAGTGTATTCTCGTCAAAAAAAAAAATTTGAAGTGTATTGAAAATTTTAAATATAGCAATATTAGATCCTTAAAACCATAAGTTTTATTTAAAAGGAGTCGTCTGAGGACATAAATCTTAAGTTAAAACCCAAGCTGTGGGATGCAACAAACTGCTGAAAATCAGAAATGGAAACACACTTTAGGCCGTCCACCAGATTTTTCAGCTTAAGAAAGGATTGAAATCACCAATGATAATACATTGTTGTCTGTTGATGCATTGAAAGATTAGTTATCTAACTAATTAAACTGTTCCAATCTCACATATTCATCACAAGTTCACAACTATAGCTAGCATAGAGGCCAACAACTGACCAACAAACTCAGCACTCCTGGCGATCCTCAACAGTAAAAGCTATATGAAACTGCTCCTAGGCCAAAGCTAATAACTGAAAGTTCAATAAATTGTTGGCAAGCCAAAGCTTTAACCTCCTGCTGCTGGCTGCACCGTCGGTTCCACCACATGTGGCTTATCTAATCGACACAATCTCAAGCCCCACTTATTATTCTTATTTTGTCAATTTCCTCAATCTAAACCTGTATTGGATGAAGATAAGTATGTTGCATAAATTATAAAAATTCATTGTCAACTTTATTTTATGTGCATTTTACTCCTAAAGTTTTGATTCCAATGATTATATATATGAATAGATCAATAGCAAAATTAAATATTAAATATATTATGAAAATAAAATTCTACAAATGAATATTGGTGACTGGGTTAATTATAACAATTATGTCGTCAATAATTCATTGCTTATTTTTGTCAAAAGAAAAGAAAAAGAAAAAACTTTGCCTACAAAAGGTTCATTTTAAATAATCAGTAGTTAATTAATAAATTGTAACTCAAATATTATTTTCCAGTTCAACTAAAGGTGGAAGTCTGAAATTCGATTCCTATCTTCCAAAATTAGCAAAGTCTGTCTCCCTACTATTTATTGACAAAAAAAAAAGTGGTTAATAGGGTGAGTTAATTAATACAACTAAAACTTTCAGGTTAAACTGGACAGAATATAATGGAAGGGGGTTATTTATCAGGGGTGCACAACTTGACCCGCCAATCCGACCGACCTGATCCTACCTGATTACATATATTTTGATTGGTTCGGGTAATCGGGTCTGTTCAGGTCAAATTTGATAAACTCGTTGAATATTAGTTCGGGTAACGGGTTTAGTGAACCAACTCGATGACCCGACCCGATGACCTAATAAAACAACGTCGTTTTATCTATATTCAAGTTTTTTTTTATTTTTTCTTACAACTTGATCCGGTGACCCGACCAACCCAACCAACTCGATTAACCAACTCGATTCTAATCGGGTTAGTTCGGTTCGGGTTACTCAAATTTTTCACCTCGACCCGACCCGAACTCACATAATTAGTTTGAATTTTTCTTTCCCCTAAATCTGACCCGACCCGACCCGACCCGTGATCACCCCTATTATTTATGATCATCACTCATTAATTTTGGGTAAGAAAGAGATTGGGATTTGTTTTCAGATGTGTTTTTAAATGGTAACTTCACTAATGGCCATAAACCCATGATGTTCTTTTGATCTTCTTTTTGGATAATCCATGATTTATCATACAAAAATGTGCTATTTGTTGGCCATGTTTGGTAGGATGCCACTTTATTCGAGTAGGATTTATACAGTTGCAGGGCGTGAATCCCACTATCAATACTTGTTGACCTGACTGCTTTGATGTGTCAACTAATTTAATCTTCTATAAGATTAAAAAAATATCAGAGAACTATCACTAAGCCTTTGTTTGGATGAAAAGAGAAAAAAAAAGAAAAAAGAAAATAGGAAGATAGAAAATGAAAAGAGAAAATGAATAGAAAAATAGATTTTCTCTTCATGTATTTGGATGAAGAGAAAATAGAAAGAAAGAAAATAAAAATTATGTTAAAATAATAAGAAAAAAAATATAATTATGCAAAATGATATATTTATCCTTATTATCAAATATATAATTTTTATATAAAAAGATACATATATATTATTTTTTATTTTATTTTATATTTCTAAATAATTTTTTTGTAATTTTATAAATAAATACATTTATATAATAAATATAATTTAAAAAATTTATTAAAAATGAGTTAAAATTTTCACCTTAGTTTCTCCTTGCTGCACCACCTATTTGTTCCCACCACCCCCACCAACCCAATAACCCACACCCCCCCCATCAGCCTTTCTTTTCCTTCCTCATTACCTTTTCTTCTCCCTCCCTCATCCCACTTGTTTCTTTCACTCCCTGCTAAACCAAAAATTCAAAATAGAAATTATAATCTGTCCCCACCCTCTTCCCCCGAATCCCCATCGCAGCACTCCCCACCCCGTGTCCCCTTCATTGTTACTCTTATTTGTTTTTTTTTTTAATCTTGTCTTCAGTTGTTGAATTATGTTGGGAGATTGTACGGTGATTATCTACTATTTATGATCTTGGTAGAGGTATGCTAGCTGGAGAAAAGAATGGTTGGTCATGACGTTGGCAGTGCAACACAAAAAAAGAAGAAGATAAAATTGTCATTTCAATAATTTTCTCTCTTTCTCGCTGGTTTTCTTCGCAAGTGAGGCATGAAAATGTTTTTGTAGATCTTATGTGTTATTTTTTCTTTCCTTCCTGTTTTCTCTTCTCAATCAAATGAGATAAAAGTACATAATCATCTCATTTTTTCTCGTTACCTTTTCTTTCCTTTCATTTTCACCTCAACCAAACAATGCTAATTAATTATATGTTAAGACTTAATATAGCTTGTTGTCCTTTTAAACCTCTTAAAAGTTAAAAAATAATCAAAATACTCCAAAAACATGTGATTGAATAACCAAAATATAATTTAATTGGATTAAGCAACCTGATTTTGTCAAACATTGAACACTAAACTCTAGTAACAATGAATTTTAAAATCTCAGCAACGGTTTTTTGTTTTTTTTCAGTTAGTGCAAAACTTAGTATTAAATTTTGTATTCACAAAAAAAAAAATTCATTGTTTAACGTGTATTGGTTTTTGGTTAACTTTAACGTATTTTGATAAATAAAAGAAATTAGGACATGCGAAATAAGTTCATTCTTCAGTTGACTAAATTCAGTTTATTTTATCCTGTCTGTTTTATGTTTGTTTGGGGTAATGTTAGTTTCTGTTTTTTTTTTTTAATACTAAATTACTTCAAAACTAAAAAAGGATGGAATTCACTAGATGCCAAACGATAAGTTTTGGCTGGAAAGACCTAATTGATGTAGACTTTCATTTCGTGTTTCAGATATTTTGGTTTCCCTTACACAGAAACGGCGCACATTTAATACATTTTTTTCCTTACATAGTACTTCTGTGTTTTTTTTTTATTTGTCGTTTTAATTTTTATAATTTTATTTATCATTTTAAAAATTTAATGGAATATAATTTTTTAACTTTACTTTTTATTTTAATACTTGTGTGAAAAAATTATTAAATTAATAATATTATTTTAAATATTTTAATAAAAAATATTTAATTAAATATTATTATTTTAACTTATAATTAAAAATATTTAATAATTTTTTACAACAATCTTAAATAATAAAAAAACAGAGTATATGTAACTAGAATCTATTAAACGTGAGAGATCGCTTGAACTCGTAAATTTGGGGTTGGGAGACTGACATATATTTGACTTTACGACCCTATAAAATAATTTAGATATGACAAACTTAATTATTAAACAATCTCACATATGATTTTCATATGAGTAATTTAGTCGTAAAGGAGGCGTGTATTACATTGTTAATGAATTACACATTGTTTTAAAACAAAAATTCACGGATCTTTTCATTAGAAATTGACGAGGAAGGACTTAATTCCTTACTATTTTTTGTTTTTTGGGTACAATGGAAGGTATTAAGTGCTTGTTTGGATTCACGTTTGGGCAGCTAAACGTACTTCCCAAATCTCCAAACGGAAGTTTAATCTTATTTGGATATTTTCAGTTTCCATTGGCTTCAACTGAAAATGACCTCCAAACTCAATTATAGTGGAGGCACAAATTTTGTGATTTTTCATTGGCAAAAGTCCATTGGAAAATATTTTACTCATTAATCTTACTTCAAAAGTGATTTTAATTTCTCCTCCAAACAACATTTATTTTGTCAAACTTACTTTTGAGACAAAAGTTTTCAAACATAAATTATGTTACTACAAACTTACTTTTAACTAAATTAAAGTTTATAAACACACTTTTAACCAAATTTAAGTTTATCAACTATAAACCAAATACACACTAAGAGTCCCTAAACAACACCAACAGGCCTAAGGGATAAATTATTTAAAATTAAGGTACCACATCTCATTGGTGGCCTTCCCAACAAATGTAACCCCAACCCAAAATTATGAGAATGATTTGCAAGTCAATCCGCAACATGATAGCTCGATCCCTTAGGATTCACTAGAAATTGGTGAGGATGAACTTAATTCCTTACTATTGTTTTAACTTTTATCTTAATTGTTTTTTAGACTTTTGTTTTGGTTGTTTTTCTCTTTCTTACAAATGAAGTTTTTAAAAAAAGCTTCTTAGTCTTTTTTTTTTCATCGGGCTTCTTAGTTTTTGTTTTATGCTTGGATAACTAGTTATGATGTGTTGTTATTTTGACTTTTAAGCCCCGTGTTTATTTTTGTGTATTATTGTAGGGTTTATCTCTTTTAAAATTCTATGCTCTTTAATAAAATTTTATATTTAGATTTACTCATCACGTTTTGATTTAACGGTTCCTTACTTTGTAGCAAATGATGTTTTTTATCCTCCATTCGAGTTATTGTAGAATAAAACCTCTTAAATCATAATGATTTTGGAAAGATTTTTAGATGTTCTCAAAATAAGATTAAACATTAAATATGTATTGTTCTATTTATGTGAAATGTTATTGTTTTTTATTTTAACTGCATTTTTAATATAATAACTGAGATATAACATATTTAATAGTAAATATTAAAAAATATTTCTTGCTATAAGAGTATCTAAAAATTCTTATGATTTTTTTGTACAAAAAACAAATTCTTGTGATTTTGAAAGGAATTATAAACCTAAAAAATTGTCTATATATTATTTGATATTTAGAATTACACCTTGGTGGTCCTTGTGAAATATCTATTTACAAACCTATTTGGACAATATTTTTTATAATTAATTATGTGATTACTGTAAAATTGTCTTTGCCCTAATGATTTAATGTGTCAAGTTTTGATAATGACAAATGCATTACAAAAGAATATTGATCATGCTACATAGATATACTTAATAGATTATATTGGATCATGCATATTCTTTATAGCATCTTTTATAAAATATATCTAATAATATGTTATATGAGTTGTATTAAAGTAATATTAGATTTGGCTCTATTTGAATGAAAATGTGTAAAAAGTATTCTTTGTTGCATCCTATATAAAACATATCTATTAATAATTGATAAATGTCTTATTTGGATGTGTCTATGAAAGTCTTATATGTATGTTAGACTAACTAGAGTTATACATTTATGAATCATGCATATGAAGATATTGAATTATGAATTCGGACTAACTATGTTTGTTTTAAGTGAGCAATACTTTGTAGGATAGTTCAAGTACCAAGAGTGAGCATTGCAACAAGAAAGAAAAAAAATTACAATTATGCTCAAATCAAGAAGAATGAGAATGATAAGATGTTCCAAGCATTTGCAAGATTTGAAGAGAATAAATTTGTGGAAGCTTGGATTACATCAAGAAGCCTAAGAACTAGAATTGATATATTTTTCTTTTACGCTTTCTCCTATGTAAAGATAGAGGTTTTACAAGAAAAGAGCTTAAATATGTTTTTAAATCTTTAAAAATGGTTATTACATGCTAAAATGCCCAATAAACATGTTTTGAAAAGTTGGTCATGATAGTAGTTCAAAACTATGAAAAATAATCAAGTTTGAGTTTTGAAAAGTTGACATTTGGTTACTCTTTTGATCATAACTTTCACAATACTTTGAGTTTCGTCTTGAAACTTATTTCATTTGAAAATAAACTCAAAGATCTTTTCAATGAGTAGTCATTTCCTTTAAATGAATAAGAAATGAAGAAGTTATGACCATTTGCTTTAAACTATAAAAAAATAGTCAAGTTTGAGTTTTGAAAAGCTGACATTTAGTTACTCTTTTGATCATAACTTTCAAAATACTTTGAGTTTTGTCTTGAAATATTTCATTTGAAAATAGACTCAAAGATTTTTTCAATAAGTAATCATTTGCTTTAAACGGATAATAAATGAAGAAGTTATGGCTATTTAAAAACAGTTTTCAAAACTAGGGTGTATGTAATCGATTAGATAAGTCCTGTAATCGATTACAACTCAAGCAGAGGCCATGTAATCGATTATAACATTCATGTAATCGATTATCAAGTGCTCAGAAACACTCCAAATGGTTATAAACAACTAGTTTTCATTAAAAAATTATTTCTAAATACTACCAAAGACTATTTTATCGCTTGGGCTCTATATGTAAGTGATATTTGAAGCTTTTACAACTCTTGAACACTTTATTTGATCCTTGAATCATCAAAATCATATTTTGAGCTCTTTATTACAAAATCCTTCTATTTCTTTGTTCTTCAAGTTGTATATCTACTCTTATGAGAGTTTTTAATTTTTCTCTTCATCTTGAAATCATTATAAGAGGGTGAGGTATCCCTCAAGAGAGAAAAGGGTGAGATATCCCAAAGGTGTTGTGAGTGCTCTTGAATGTAAAAGTTTTTTCAAGTACCTGTGAAGCTTGAAGAATTGGAGGCTCTAGTGTAACGTTCCAAATACTAGAATTAATAACGTATCCGGTTTATGTATCAGTAATTAGGATTTGGTACATTACTTACGAATATCACAACTTTGCAAATAAATAATTTATATAAATATCAAGATATGAGCCATACGCAACATGTATATATATAAGTTATGAAACAAACTATTATACAATATCTTACATCATTGTATTTAATATACAAAAAGTGTCTCGTGACAACAAACTTTCTAAAACTAATAAGCTAAAAGATCTAAACTATTCTTCTCAAGCCTAAACTCCATCTTGCTCCATAGCTTAATTCCTATCTGAAATTGTCATGGAAAATTCCATATATGGGGTGAGAATTAAGAAATTCTCAGTAGCACCATTAATAAACAAAAAAATATGTCATCATAACAATTCCAACTATTTCGAGGAAAAATCATCTTTTAAAAACAATCTTTATAACGTAGGAAGGTGACAGAAGTCAAATCCAGTCCTTCCTCTTCTCGAAACAGAATCCTCATTTCCATTATTATGAAAATCATTTAAATCCATATCCCATGAATCATAAATTGTCTCAATAAAATCCATGATAAAAATCAATGGCATTACTATCAAATCATTAAACTCATGCATTAATCATGCTAGCATTACAAAAATCATTTACTTGGTAGTAGTCTGCTTTTAGGTTAGTGCACATTAACCTCTTCATGATTGTATGTCGTCACACAGAACTACTTCGGGTAACTAGACCCAATCTTTCCATGTCTAGCTTAAAGGAAGTACGTCTCCTCAATATCAAAGCTAGGGTTAGACTTCAATCTATCATGATAAGGAGAAGGTACATTATCTCATAATATCAATCATCGGTAATAGAATGAGAGGTACGTTACTCAAACTATCTAGGATATAGGATTACCCCAAGTAGTGAGGGGAACACTCATCCTCAACCACTTAATGACTAGGGAAGCTCAGGTAAAGAGGAAGGTTCTTCCTTAACCTCAATTACGTTGGCATAGAGAAAATCACATATTCTCTTACCATTAACCAAGACTTATCCTAGTACAAGTACATCCAAAATCCAACTCGGCCTAGTTCCACAAAGTGGATACTCATGAGAGAAAACCATTTCATCAATTCATCATGCAACATAATGCATAGTTCAATCATTCTCATCATGGGTGTTCAATTTCATCAACCAATCACATATGATTCAATATTATCAATCAATCTCACTTGTTGTAAACATATCATCCAATCAAGCACCATTTTATAACATATTTTATCAAATACCTATAGAAGTATTTTAACACTTAGGGAAATTCATGTACTCAATCCAACACATTACTCGTTGATACTCCACCTCAATAGGGTTATCTAAGGTCTCTCTAAGGCTCCTAGCCTTATAAAATGCCAAAACATGCATTTCCTAACCAAAAACGCATCCTACTCAATCTCAACATTTGACATTTGCTCAGTAAAATGAGCATAACTTGAGTTACAGATGTCGAAACGAGGTGATTTCGACAGCGTTGGAAAGCTAAAAGAAAGAGCTACAACTTTCATGAAGACATAAGAGCTCATTCTCATTACAGAGAGGGACACGGTTGTGTCATTTGACACGGCCCTGGCCATGTTTTCGTTTGTGAAGAATTTCTTCTCGCAGAGAGGTACACAGCCCAGCCCATGTTTTCAGACATGGACCGTGTTTATGGGCCAGAAACTCTTGAAGAGTCGTGCCACTATTCCTTGGGCCAAAAACTTAGATTTTTGGCCACTCCAATCTAACCTCTAGGTGATTTTAAGCCCCAAACAAGTTTATAAACATCAAGGAAACTTAAAACACCAATTTATTTCATCAAAAATGGATCAAAACATCAAATCCCTCATTCAAATCACAAATCTAAAATGGATTCAATAACCTTTTTTCAACCTTGAAAACCATCAAGAAACAAAAGAGGAAATCAAATTCTCACATCATGAATCAAACACAAATGGTTAAATCTTTCATCATCAAGCTAGAAATCTCACTCAAGCCATCAAGAAATTAGATCTTGAAAAACAAAAGAGGAAGAAAAGAGTGAGAAAAATCCCCCTACCTTAGCTTGCTATGACTTTCTTCTTGCATTTTCTATCCTCTTCCTCTTGATCTTGGCTTGATCCTCCTCTATTCCACTTGATTTCCTTTCTTCCCCCTTTGTTTCTTTCTTCTTCTTGCCAAAAATGAGAAAGAAAAGAGAGAAAGTAGAAAAAGAAAAGAGAGAGACGTGAGAAAAGTGAGAAAGGATAAGAAAAGAGTGGATAAGAAAGAAAAGTTAACATTAAAAGTGATATACAACTGGAAACATTTTATCTACTTAGTTTGGCCCTCAAATATTCTCCTAGTATCATAAAAATACCAAACTAATTTATTTGAGCCTCCAAAATTTTATTTTACTCAATCACCACTTGGAAATAAATTTCTCATTTCTATTTTATATTCTCTGTTGTTTCAGCTATATTATTAGTATTATTATTATTATTATTATTATTATTATTATTATTATTATTATATGAGCTTATTTGAGCTATCATGACCTTAATTAACTATTGTATTAAGTAGAATGCTATAATTCTTCCCCCTTTTTTGAAATTTTGTCCTCAAAATTTGAGTTACCTCATTCAAAAAGTTCAGGATAATTCTGCATCATTATAGCCTCAAGTTCCCATGTAACATCCCCTGGGTCACCTCCATCCCACAACACCTTCACCAGAGGAATTTGTTTCCCTCTAAGTTCTTTTACCGCTCTATCCACGATCCTTACAGTTTTAACTGCATAAGTTAAATTTTCTTTTAACTGTATTGTTTCATTCTCTATGATATGTGTAGGATCTGGATTGTACTTCCCCAGTTAGGAAACATGGAAGACATTGTGAATGTTAGATAAACTGGGTGGTAAAGCTATCTGATAGGTATCTGGTCCAATCTTTTTTAAGATTTGGAAATGACCCAAAAATTGAGGATTCAACTTCTTAGTCTTTAGGGCTCTACCAATTCCCGTAGTAGGAGTGACTCTAAGGAATACATGTTCTCCTTCATTGAATTCTAGAGGCCTCCTTCTCTTATCTGCATAACTTTCCTGCCTACTCTGGGTTGCTAACATTCTATTCCTGATCAATCTAATTTGCTCTATAGTCTGTTGAACCAACTCAGAACCTAGGATAGTATGTTCCCTAGTCTCAAACCAACATAAGGGTGATCTATACTTTCTGCCATACAAGGCTTCATAAGGCATAATCCCTATACTAGTGTGATAGCTATTATTATAAGCAAACTCTATTAAAGGTAAAAACCTATCCCAGTTACCTTGATGGTCGAGTACACAAGCTCTAAGCATATCTTCCAAGGTTTGAATGGTTCTTTCAGTTTGGCCATCAGTTTGTGGATGATAGGCCGTACTGAAATTCAATTTTGTTCTAAAGGCTTTATGAAGAGCTCCCCAAAACCTAGATGTGAACCTAGGATCCCTATCAGATATGATGTTAGAGGGGATTCCATGGAGTCTCACTATTTCTTGAAGGTATAGTTGAGCTAACCTTTCCAATGACCAATTTATTCTTATAGCTAGAAAATAAGTAGTTTTGGTCAACCTGTCCACTATAACCCAAATGGCATCATGACCTAACGGGGTTCTTGGCAATCCTGTTACAAAATCCATTAACACACTTTTCCATTTCCATTCAGAAACCTCTAGGGGCTAAAGAGATTCTGAAAGTTTTTTATGTTCAATTTTCACTTTTTAGCAAATGAAACACTTAGATACATACATTGCTATATCAACTTTCATATGAGGCCACCAAAATATCTTTTTGAGGTCTTGGTACATTTTTGTAGTACCAGGGTGAATGGTGTATTGGCTCTTATGGGCTTTCTCAAGGTTTCTCTCTTTAATTTCTGATTCCATTGGAATACATAATCTGTCTCTAAACATAATGGTTCCATCATTAGCCCTTCTAAATTCTTTTCTCTTTCCCAACAATATTTGTTCACTTATTTCCTTTAAAGCTTCATATTTCTCTTGGGCATTCTTGATTTGTGTCCTCAAATCATTACTAATCTCCAACCTATTCAAACAAAAACCATGTGGTAACATGGTCACTGCTAGGCTCAAGTCTCTAAAACTTTCCAAAAGTTCCATTTCATGTATCATCATGTGGGACATATGCAGAAGTTTCCTACTCAGTGCATCGGCTACTATATTGGCCTTACCTGGATGGTATTTTAATTCAAAATCATAATTTTTCAAGAACTCCATCCACCGTCTTTGCCTCATATTTAATTCTTTTTGGTCAAATAGATATTTCAAACTCTTATGATCACTAAAGACCTCAAATTTTACACCATACAGATAGTGCCTCCAAATCTTCAAAGCAAAAACCACTGCTGCTAGCTCTAGGTAATTTTCTTCATGGGGTCGTAGCTGCCTAGAGGCATAAGTCACTACCCTCCTATCTTGCATCAACACACATCCCAATCCTCTCCTTGAGGTATCACAGTATACCTCAAAACTCCTTTGGGGATCTGGGATCAGTAAAACTGGTGTGGTGGTTAACTTCCTTTTCAGCTCTTGAAAACTATCCTCACATTCTTGTGTCCAGACAAAAGCATTACCTTTATGGTTAGCTTAGTTAATGGCAAAGCTATTCTAGAGAATCCCTCTATGAATCTCCGGTAATACCCAGTCAAGCCTAAAAAGCTTCTTATTTCGGTGATGGTGGTAGGTCTTTCCCATTTGAGAACTAGTTCTATCTTATTGGGATCCACAGATATCCCTTCCCCAGATATTACATGTCCTAAAAATTGCACCTCACCCATCCAAAACTCACATTTTGAAAATTTAGCATACAATTGCTTTTCTCTCAGAATCCCCAGAACTATCCTAAGATGATCTTCATGTTCTTCTATTGTCTTTGAATAGATGAGAATGTCATATATAAAAATAACTACGAACTGATCAAGGTAAGGTCTGAAAATTCTGTTCATATAATCCATAAAGACAGCTGGTGCATTGGTTAAACCAAAGGACATCACTAAATACTCATAGTGCCCATATCTAGTCCTAAAAGCAGTTTTAGGGATGTCTTCTTCTCAAACCCTGATCTGATGGTACCCTGATCTTAAGTCGATCTTTGAGAACATCGTTGCTTCCCTCAATTGGTCCATCAAATCATCTATCCTAGGCAATGAGTATTTGTTTTTTTATTATTACCTTATTCAATTGCCTATAGTCCACACACAACCTCATATTACCATATTTCTTTTTAACCAAAAGAATTGGAGCTCCCCACGGTGAGACACTAGGTCAGATGAATCTCTTACCTAACAGTTCTTTTATCTGTTTTTTAAGCTCAGCCAATTCTAAAGGGGACATTCTATAAGGTGCTATAGAGATAGGCCCTGTTCGTGGCACTAAGTTTATAGTAAATTCTATCTCCCTCTTAGGTGGCAACTCACTTACCTCATCCGAGAACACCTCTGGGTACTCCCTCACCACAAGAATGCTTTCAAAAATTTGCTCACTCTCAGAATTCAAAGAAAAAAGGAGAACATAACCTTGAGCCCCTTCTACTCAGTCGTTGATAACTTGACTGGCATTTAAATACATAGACTCAGAAAGAGTGTGTAGGGAAGAGACCTCAGATAAGAAAACCAAAGTTTTCTCTAGACAATTTAAGACAACACGATTTTCTGACAACCAATCCATACCCAAAATCAGGTCTATGTCCACAAGAGGTAAACATATGAAATTCATAAGAAAGTCTTTATTTTCAATGGTTACACAACAATTTAGACAGATTTGTGACGTGGTTATTGGTTTTCCTGTAGGGGTGGAAACTGTTAAATACAGGTTAAATCCAAGATAGGCAAATCCAATACCCTAAGACAATCATATGAAATGAAAGAATTAGATGCTCTAGAGTCATACAATACAGTTAAGAGTGTATCTTTAATCATATACTTACCCTGTATCAGATCAAAGAAATAAGCCGCTTCCTTGCCACTCAGAGTAAATACCCTTCCTCGGGTTTGGGGCCTGGGATTTGCAGCTTGGGGCCTGGGATTTGCAGCTTCTTGATGTTGCTGTGAACAATTTCTAGCAATGTGCCCCGACTTACCATATTTAAAGCAAATTATCTAATTCCTAATACATGGGTTGTTACCATGTATCTCCCACATTTTTGACATCTTGGTCCTTTATCTTCAATTCACATCTGTTTTCCTTGCTCTTGTTGACTCCTAAACCTTGGCATATTTCTCTTAAATTTATCATCAATCCTCTTCCTTTTAAAGAAACCTTGTGGCTTTTGCTCCTATTCTGAATCTAACTCTAAGGACTCAATAATCTAACACCTATTCACCAGTGTGGGCAAATTTTGAATTTGCAAGGGCTTTATGACCTTCTTGATGCTTTCTCTTAAACTGACCTCAAACTTTACACATTTCTATTTTTCATCAAGTTTATTCTTGAAATGAGAGGAGAATTTAGCCAACTATTCAAATTTTGTTAAATATTGGCCCACTATTAAGCTTCTTTGCTAAAACTCCAGAAATTCTACCTCCTTCTCCTCTTGGATACTTAGTGGAAAATACTTCTCTAGGAAGGTAGTTTTGAACACTTCCTAAGTAACTTGAGTCCCATCAGATTCTAGGAGTCTCCTAGCATCGTTCCACCAAAGTTCAACCTCTCCTTTTATTATGAAAGAGGCATAAGAAACTTGTTGTGCATCTGCACAAGTCAACACAACAAATATCTTTTCTAGCTCCCTAATCCATTCATCAGCCTTGGCAGGATCATACTCGCCATGGAAAGATGGTGGGTTACACTTTCTGAATTCAGAAAGATCATTCTTTACTACGGTTACTTCAGGCTCCTACTGCATATGGGAATTATTTACCACCCTTTCCTGCCTCAAATCCCTTATTACCGCCGTCATTTCTCTAAGCATCTTCATCATATTCTCCAAACCTGCTGAACTGGCTGATGCCTTATTTCCTTGAGTCTGCCCAGAAGATGCCATAGTATCCTGAATACACAGAATATTACATATCGAGTGGATCAAGCTTAATATCATGTAACCGCGTAACAGTAAACTACAAACATACATTCACAAGGCCGTTATGCAATTCTACCTATATGTCTCATCATTAAGACAAAAAGATGCATAATAATAGCATAGCTAATCCATACCCCGGCTCAACAGGATGAACTGCTCTGATACTATAATGTAACGTCCTAAATACTAGAAATAATAACGTATCCGGTTTACATATCAGTAATTAAGATTTGGTACATTACTTATGAATATCACAACTTTGCAAATAAATAATTTATATAGATATCAAGATATGAGCTATACGCAACATGTATATATATAAGTTATGAAACAAACTATTATACAATATCTTACATGATTGTATTTAATATACAAAAAGTGTCTCGTGACAACAAACTTTCTAAAACTAATAAGCTAAAAGATTTAACTATTCTTCTCAAGCCCAAACTCCATCTTGCTCCGTAGCTTAATTCTTGTCTGAATGTCACGAAAAATTCCATATGTAGGGTGAGAATTAAGAAATTCTCAGTAGCACCATTAATAAACAAAAAAATATGTCGTTATAACAATTCCAGCTATTTCAAGGAAAAACCATATTTTAAAAACAATCTTTATAACGTAGGAAGGTGATAGAAGTCAAATCCAGTCCTTTCTCTTCTCGAAACAGAATCCTCATTTCTATTATTATGAAAATCATTTAAATCCATATCCCATGAATCATAAATTGTCTCAATAAAATCCATGATAAAAATCAATGGCATTACTCAATATCAAATCATTAAACTCATGCATTAATCATGCTAGCATTACAAAATTTATTTACTTAGTAGTAGTCTACTTTTAGGTTGGTGTATATCAAGCTCTTCATGACTGTACGTCGTCACACAGAACTACTCCGGGTAACTAGGCCTAGTCTTTCCATGTTTAGCTTAGAGGAAATACGTCTCATCAATATCAAAGTTAGGGTTAGACTTTAATCCATCATGATAAGAAGAAGGTACGTTATCTCACAATATCAATCATCGGGAATAGAATGAGAGGTACATTACTCAAACTATCCAGGATATAGGATTACCCCAAGTAGTGAGGGGAACACTCATCCTCAACCACTTAATAACTAGGGAAGTTCAGGTAAAGAGGAAGGTTCTTCCTTAACCTTAATTACTTTGGCATAGAGAAAATAACATATTCTCTTACCATTAACTAAGACTTACCCTAGTATAAGTACATCTAAAATCCAACTCGGCCTAGTTCCACAAAGTGGATACCCATGAGAGAAAATCATTTCATCAATTCATCATGCAACATAATGCATAGTTCAATTATTCTCATCATGGGTCTTCAATTTCATCAACCATTCACATATGATTCAATATTATCAATCAATCTCACTTGTTGTAAACATATCATGCAATCAAGCATCATTTTATCACATATTTTATCAAATACATATAGAAGTATTTTAACACTTAGGGAAATTCATGTACTCAATCCAACACATTACCCCTTGATACTCCACCTCAATAGGGTTATCTAAGATCTCTCTAAGGCTCCTAGCCTTATAGAATGTCAAAACATGCATTTCTTAACCAAAAACGCATCTTGCTCAATCTCAACATTTGATCTTTGCTCAGTAAAATGAGCATAACTTGAGTTACGGATGTCGAAACGAGGTGATTTCGGTGGCTTTGGAATGCTAAGAGAAAGAGCTACAACTTTCATGAAGACCTAAGAGCTTATTCTCATTACAGAGAGGGACACAACCCTGTCATTTGACACGGCCCTGACCGTGTTTTCGTCTGTGAGGAATTTCTTCTAGCATAGAGGTACACGACCCAGCCCGTGTTTTCGGACATGGACCGTGTTTCTAGGCCAGAAACTCTTGAAGAGTCGTGCCACTATTCCTTGGGCCAAAAACTTAGATTTTTGGCCACTCCAATCCAACCTCTAGGTGATTTTAAGCCCCAAACAAATTTATAAACATTAAGGAAACTTAAAACACCAATTTATTTTATAAAAAATGGATCAAAACACCAAATCCCTCATTCAAATCACAAATCAAAAATGGATTCAATAACCCTTTTTCAACCTTGAAAACTATCAAGAAACAAGAGAGGAAATCAAATTCTCACATCATGAATCAAACACAAAAGGTTAAATCTTCCATCATCAAGTTAGAAATCTCACTCAAGCCATCAAGAAATTAGATCTTGAAAAACAAAAGAGGAAGAAAAGAGTGAGAAAAATCCCCCTACCTTAGCTTGCTATGACATTCTTCTTGTCTTTTCTATCCTCTTTCTCTTGATCTTGGCTTGATCCTCCTCTATTCCACTTGATTTCCTTCCTTCCCCTTTTGTTTCTTTCTTCTTCTTGCCAAAAACGAGAGAGAAAAGAGAGAGAGAGTAGAAAGAGAAAAGTGAGAAAGGATAAGAAAGGAGTGGATAAGAAAGAAAAGTTAATAGTAAAAGTAATATACAACTGGAAACATTTTATCTACTTAGTTTAGCCCTCAAATATTCTTCTAGTATCATTAAAACACCAAACTAATTTATTTGAGCTTCCAAAATTTCATTTTACTCAGTCACCACTTGGAAATAAATTTTTCATTTCTATTTTATCTTCTCTGCTGTTTCAACTATATTATTATTATTATTATTATTATTATTATTATTATTATTATTATTATTATATATATGAGCTTATTTGAGCTATCAAGACCTTAATTAACTATTGTATTAAGTAGAATGTTATATCTAGTACAAATGTAAGGTTTCTCAAGGTGTGAGGAGTATTCTTGTTTGTGCAAATATTTTCCTAGCACCCGTGAAGTCTAGGAGATAGTGAATAAAATCTCAAGTTAAGCTTGAGAACTGAATGTAGGCCACAAATGGTTGGTAGTTAAATCAGGATAAACTCTTGAGTTTGATTCTCTCTTCTCTGCACTATTTAATTTCAGTATTTGATGTAACATATTTATCTATTGCATATCTTGTCATTTTGATGTTTTAATTCTAAGAACTTGATATCTAACTTATTTGCTTAATTTATTTCATAACCCAAGTTGTATTGGAGTAATTACAATAGTTATATCTTTGTTAAACTTATTCTGTTGCATGTGTTGATTGAAAATATCAAAATGTATAATTTCTTAAAGTTGCTTTGAAAATTTATAATCACCTAATTCACTCCTCCCTCTTGAGTGATGATTGCTATAGCTGCTAACAATTACATTGGTATTAATGAAACAATTTAGTAAAACACTTAGGCATGTAGCATTATTAAAATGCACCTGTATAAAATAAAGTAATCACAGCGCAGGTACGAGTTATTTAAAAAATTCAGAGTTAAACTAAAATTCTCTCCAAAGTGCTCTCAAAGAATAGTTGTGCATTTTATTTATTTTTGGAAAACTAATATATTGGTTAAGGAGATTACTTAATTTTTTTTAAAGAATATCAGTATTTACAGTAAGCTGTTAATTATTATTATTATTCATTAATTATATTTAATAAATTTAAAATATTTATAATAAAATTAGTAATAAATAAATATTTAATAATTTACCTCAAATGCTACCTCATAAATATGATAGCTGCTACTTCCCATTCTTTAATAAAAATGTTCTTTTAAAAAAATGTCTTAAAGTATTTGTTAAAAAATTTAAAATAAAAATTTTGTATAAAAATATAATTTTTTAATTGTTAATATATTTAATATTCTATTTTTTATGTAAAATTTCTTATTTTAAAATTTTAACTACTTCCCTTAAAATACTTCTTAAAAAAATCTAATAAAAAAACAATTGATTATGGGGAAAAAGATGAGGCTTCCAGTGGTGGGAGTGGGCCTAATGGTTCAATTATTTGTTTTTGACGTCGAAACTCGACGTGACTGATTTGATCAATAAACGATAATCATGCTCACAATTTCAATAAGGCTAATCCAATATAAATATATATAATTTATATTATTAAATTTAACTTTAAATTTATATAATATTATATGAACATTTTTTATGTAAATTTTATATGAATTATAATTCATGCATATTACTAATTATATATATTTTTAAAAAATATATTATTCGTGATTTTCTCACAATTGGTTGTTATAACATCTTGCAAGTAGAAGGTTAATAATGGGACATACAAGATTAAAATAAAAAATCTATTTTTCTAAGAAATTAAGAACAGACTTTGTTTCTCTTGTCAATCATATTTCAATGTGTACCACACAACCGAGTAGATCAAAGAAAATATTTTTTATACCATTAAATCTAACATATCGTATAATTATCATATATTGATGAGTTTTGATAGATATCGAAATATATTGTATTTTGAGATGAAATAAACGTATTATATGTCGATACGAGAGACGTGTAAGGTGAGTGTGTGGTGGATCAAGTCCGGGAAGTTGGGTTAAGAAATCCCAGCACCAAATGCAACGAAATGAGTTTAGACAGTTCTATACAAATATGGATTATGGTAACTACAAAGGTCTTCTATTTTAAGCATGAGGAAAAAACAGAAGTTACTCTACAATTCCGATTATTAACAGGTTCTTGATGGGTCCCCCATCATCTTATAACTTGGGAGCAAATCTTGTGCGGTCCCACTCTGTCAAAATGTGGTCACGAGTTATTTCTTTGAGTGAACGGCAGCCACTTAGTGCCATAGTTAGTTCAAACTCATCTCGAAGCATCTGAAGTACTTTTCTGACACCAGCCTCACCATCAACAGCCAATGAGAATAACACAGGTCTTCCAATCTGAAATTTGAGATAAAGGGTAAATATATGCATAGTAGGAATATGGGGCTAACTACATAATATTACATATAATCAGCACATAATGAAAGATCAAATAGCTGATTATATTATATTGCCTTTTCTGAAGCATCTGATTTCAGATCATATATCTTGGGTTCACACTAGTAGGAAAGGGGAAAAAGCATATTCCATAACATTTCCTTGGTATATGTGGTATTCAAATTCTGAGGAAATCTCAGATAAGGTTCATATGCTTCTCTGTGGAACATAGGAACTAAAGCTCTCATATATTGCTCTAATATTTTTGTTGGTACATAAAATTGTGCAAGCAATTGCTAACGCAATTCTAAGCCAAGGATGGTGGTTAGGTAAAATCCTCCTTAAAGTGGTGACTTCGAGGATTCGAACCTCTGATATTGTATGTAAGGTTCACCTAGGGTTGTAGTCCAGTTCTAGTACGACCAACCACTATTGAGTGTAGATTACTCTAATACTAAACCAGCTAAATCCTCAGTGAGTTAAATGACAATATGAGACAAGCTACCTGTATGGTTGTATCAATTTTATATCACTTAATGAAGTTAAGTATTCAGCAGTTAATTTGCTATGATGGTGATCAGACTTTCATATACTTACGAATACACCAGATGCTCCAAGAGCCAGTGCTTTAAAAACATCTGTTCCTCGGCGGACTCCACCATCCAGGAAAACAGGAACTCTTCCTTGTGCAGCTTTCACAATCTATTCAAGACATTCGACCAAAAAGGGTGCAGTTTCATTAGTTGCAAGATTGAGGTAAAAGAAAAATATGACTTGCTGAAAAAACTAGCATTTCAACACATTACTATGAGAAGAACACACATGGAAAACTAGTAACAACAAAATTTCCAACAGATTAATGAGTCGAAAGAGAACAAAATTCAAGAAGACCAAAATACGGAAAAAAATTGCAATCAATGAGTTAGGGAAAAAGGCATTGGAAACTAGAGTCTTCGAATGATTCAAAATATAAGACCTCTAAGCTTTTAATGCACAATACACGATTAATTAAAATTGAACAAAGAATGGGCAAACTTTAGATGAAGCCAGCAATGATAACATTGAAGACCTAAATCAGACTGTCAAAATGTGATTTATTTCTACTTCAATTGACAGAAATTTTCGAGAAATAATTAGAACACAGTACCTCTTCCAAAGCCATAATAGTTGCAGGAACATAGTCAAGTTGGCGAGCTCCATGATTGGAAACAATAATTCCAGCAGCTCCAGCTTGTATAGCTATCCTTGCTACATTATTAGCATGGGATATGGGATTTCATTCAAAATAGAAAAACAATCATAGCAAAGATCAAATGGACAGGGAAGCATAAAAGTGGGCCTGTTTAATATGCTTACTATCTTCAGCAGTAAGTACACCCTTCAATAGAATTGGCAATGAGGTGATCGTTCGAAGCCATTTCACATCCTGTAACAAGGTTTGCCATACTATCACTTCCACGTTCCATGACACAGATTAACAAATCATATTTGGGAAAGATGTATATCACCTTCCAGCTGAGAGATTGGTCAAGTTGGCCAAGAACATAAGAAGCAAGACCAGAGCCATTGGTCTGGAAAGGTGATCCCCAAACAGTATATAGTAGCAACAACAACAACAGCAACAACAACAAGATGAGCATTGATGGAAAAATCTATCTGATTTCAAAATTTCATACTAGTCACACACCTTGTCAATCTTTCCAAGATTCAATCCCTCAAAATTCTTCAGTGACAGGTATGGTGGGAATGTTAATCTGTAGGAAACCCCATCAGACAAGGCAATAATATATGTATCTTCAAAAATTTTAAGAATTATCAATTCAACCATGATGAACAGTGTAAACTCTTGTAAAAGACTGTTCCTGTTGACATTTCCAAATGATTGCCAACCTGTTCTTAATATCAGCCTCCCTATGACCAAGAAGAGGAGTGTCCACAGTAAGAACAATTGCCTTGAAACCAGCCCTTTCTGCTCGTCTCAAAAGCTGTATAACCAAATTCCTGTCTTTACACACCTAGGCAATAAACAAAAGAGCAAACAGATTAGTCTATAACACAAGAAGACAGTTGAGAATTTAGATAATCTTGCATTAGAAATATGTAACTGCAGGAAAAAGAATAATATTTTGTTATGAAAAGTAAGTATTGTGGAAATATTTTTGCATAAGAGCCAGAAGCCGCTACTTATTGGAAGAAAAACAAATGTTTTGTGAAACTATAATGACCTTTTCAGGTACGAATCATAGGAAACAAAGAGAAAGAAACAAATTGCCCAGTGGCAGTATGCAGGAATCATGCATATTTTCACAATATATTAAAGCATTACTAAAAGTGCAACCAAGAAAATTGTATGACAATTAAGATATCAAAAGAGAATTCATATTTTGCACTAAGATTGCTGCTTGGAAATGTTTCCCTGGAAAAGGAAATGTTGATGTATTCAAGGGGGAGATTTATGACAGATTACAGAAAAAGGAAGATTGAAAAGAAGAAATGAGAGCAATTCTCTTATACCCACATAGAGTTGGAAAAAACGAATGCCAGGTCCTGTTGAAGCAACCTCCTCAACACTGTAAGTAGCCATCGTCGATAGTGCCTGTGACAACAAATTGTGAAAATTATTCTGCTGACAAGTGAACAAGTACAACAAAATTCACCCAGGTAACTAGGCCTGTAATGGTTTCATATTAGAGTCAAATATATAAGATAGCTATGAGGAAAACAAATATCTTGTTTGAGAAGAAAACTAAATTAGAGAACAAGAATGGTAGAAGCCAAACCATAATTGTGCCAGCTGCTGATGCTGCTCTAGCAGTTGCGCATTCTCCTGCATAAATGTTATATAGTTTGTTTTAGTTTAAATTTTTTCTCAGTTGCAGTAAAAAAAAATGCAATGCCATTAAAATGAAAATTGAGAACCAGGAACTTTTCCATTAACAAAAACTGCAAAACTGATGTTTAATTTCTAATGAATTATATAAGTTGAAGTATATACTGGAAATAACAATTGTACAAGTCTTATTATGTCAAGATGAAGCATTTGGAACTTCAAAAGGAATAAATAACAGGCAATTGTCAGAATCTCCACAAACACTTTCTGTTTCATTTGAAAACACTAGGCCTGAAATTTTCTCCTCAAATGCTTATATGGGATTGATTGAGATTTTTCTCATAAATTCTTTTGTTTCATGGGAATTTAGTCCTAAAAGGCGGCCCAGTCTATGAGGCTCCCACCATTGTGGGGTCAGGGAAGGATCAGATGTACACATACTCTTGTGAGTGGAGAGGCTGTGACCAGCAGGTCATATGAATTGTATTCCAATTTAAGAAAAATCACCAGCAGTTTTTTCTTGAGAAGGAAAAGTTCTAGTGGCTTTTGAATTAACAAAAGGACAAAACTTAGATAAAGTTCCTTTGTGCCTATGGTACTATTTTCCAATAAAAACATAACATGCATATTATCTTTTAGCCACCTCATCCTCTTTTTTAAAGTTTTCATAGTTGAGGTGTAAAAAATAATACACATGTCATTCTTTTATTGGAGAACAACACCACAAGCACCTAAAGAATTTTATCTAAGTTTTGTCCATAACAAAAACCTCTTTTAAATCTTCTGTTTATGTACTTGTGCTTACAGTACAATGACTACAGTCTAGCTAGCTAAATTGAGTAAAGTTCTAATTACACTTAAATGAAATCTATAATCCCATAGCCCCAACAGAAGGATTTACTTGTTCAATTACTGATGGGATTTTTTTTTCTGGTATTCACATTGCTATTATGCTTTATGTTTGACAAGATTAACATTAAGGGATAAGAACACAGCAGTTTGATCACCAAAGCTACTTATAAACAGGTGTACAGAGACAGTATTCAACTATTTATCAATGTTGGATCTCACCATTGTGGGGTCAAGGGAGGGTCAGATGTATGCAACCATGACTAGAACCCATGACCACCAGGTCACAAAGCAGCGAACTTACCATTGCGCCAAGGCTCATCCTCAGCTGCTTATTTTGCAATCATTAAGATAAATTATATGGAAATTTTATTGGTTGCAGTCATACGTACTCCTTAAGCTTTCTATCAAGACGGAAAAGATACCTTCCCATTCAACTAAATGCAAGGAAGCTGCATATTATGGCAAACTATACATCTTACTAAGATCATTCCACCCTAAGGTATAGGAATTGCATAATTAGTTATATATAACATTAAGTAATAAACTACTGTGTGCAATCTCAATATCCTAATATAACAGGAACCAATGAGTTTGAGATCATACCTTCAGGGTGAGCCATCTTTTGCATGCCTGTGGGAGCAATCATGATAGGCATCGATATTTTGAAGCCCAGTACGTTTGTTGTCATATCTATCTTGCTTATATCAATAAGTATACGTGGTCGAAACCTATTTTAAGTAAACCAAATTGATTTTCTGAGAAGGCTAACGGAGAGAAAGATTAAGGAAAAGAAGTATAAGTAGCAATCTCATAACAGTGGGATATCTAAATGTGTCTTTGGTAATCAAAAGGAAAGGTGAACTCAGATTTTAAATAAAAATGAAGTTCTAGGGGATCAGAACAGATAAATGGATGTCTGAGAAAAGTAGATTACAGAATCCTTGAAAATGCATTTCGGTTCTCTTTCAAAGTCCACTGGTCCTCTGCCCCTGATGCATAGTAGTCATAAACCATCTTTGGCAATTTTTCCTTTGCAATTGCCTCATACTCGGTAACATTAGTTATCTCCATCTTCCCAATATTTACTATGCTGACCCCAGGATCTTCTTCTGAAGGTGAGTTCAAAATTCAATGATTAAATAGAAAGAATTCACTTTAAATAACTTCCAAATTCAAACACTAAAAGCTAACATAGAGAGCATGATTGTCAAGGTAGAGATGGATGGTATGCAAACACTATAAATACAAGTAAGGACACTATAAAACATGATGGTCGGAATTCTGATAAAATCTTGAGGCAACGTGACAACCAGAAACAGATCAACCTAGTCTTTTAGTGCCCCTCCAGTGTACTTCAATTATCCACCTTCACAGAGTCGTTTTTTACAAACAAGTTATCATTCGAAGTCAGATTCAAGATTTATCAATCCTCACCAAATGAAAAGCAGGATCTTCTGAACTTTTCACTCCAAACCCCACTTTTCGGGATCCTTTTGCTTTATGTGTTATTCATGAGTATTTGCACAATATTAATCTCTAAATTTGCAGTAAGCACTGATCATTGGATGCAGAGATGCAGGGATTCATTCAAATATAATACAAAATTATGCTTCCATTTATTATATACTAATTGAAAAACAACAGGGATTGAAAAAGAAGCTACTAAGAAGAATGAAAATAACAGATATAAGCTGAAAGGAAAAAGCAAAGAACAAACCAAAGTAAACAGAATGAGAAGGAGCTGAAGAGGAGAAGCAGACAACGCTGAGATAAAAGAGAATGAAGTCTCAAAGTAAATATGACAGAGACAAGCACAAAAATAATTAAAAAATGTGGGAAGAGACTAAAGGGTGAGCATCAAAGGAGAGGGACAAGCACTTGTGAGAATTGGCTTTGGTGAGCATGAGACCAAATCTGTGTTTCATGGAAATGTGAAATTTTCTGGGAGGCCTTTGGCTGTTATCATTCATTGGTACTGGTTTAGTCCCAGTCCCACCCTCCCACGTGAGGCTAAAAAAAAAACCGAATAAAATTTGGTTCTAATCATTTTTTTTCTAACTCCTTTAATTATTTTTATTTGTTATTTTAAATTTTATTTAATTAAATTAATAGACAAATAAATGAAAAATGATTAAAAAAATTAGTGGAAAGGGTTTGGGAAGTTTTGCTAAGAAAACCTTCTGGCAAAATACCAAATTAGATTAGATTGAGAGTGGAAATGTGTCTGAAAATCTTGACGAATCAGTGGAAACAAAAGGAATAACAAAACAATATTCTTGTAACCAAAAAAACAGAAAAACATAACAATATTCTTTGCAAGATAAATGTGCAATTGGTTTATTTTGAGATGCTTTCAAAGCGTTTTTTCCCCCTTGTTTTTGTTCAATATTGTGACAGAGATCGGGACTAAGCTGACTTGAGGTCAATTCTGTTTTATTTTAATTTATATATATGGAGGTGATTGCAAACTTTTTTTTACTAATAATTTACGTAATTTTAAAATGGAAATAGTGGTTCAATTACGGCTAATGTCTGTCACAATTTGATGGCTTTAGAATTTGAACTCTTAATATTGTAAGAAAGGTTTGCATGAAAATATAATTCACTTTTACAGCAATTAACCATCATTGACTGGGAGGTGATTACAGACTTTGAATGCAAATATGCAATTGATGAATTTCGATTACTGTATGTAACCTAAAAAAAACAAAACCCAAGACTGTGATGCTATAGCTAGTTGTAGTCCATGCTGGCCGCCACCTCAGTTTTGCGTACTACCATTGGCCAATGATCTTATTACAACTCAATCTAACCAAGTAAGATGGCTCTAATATATGTTACGAAATTAAATTTATAATATTATATAATTATATAATAAGTTGAAGAGCAAATACTTCTTTGTATTTTTTCTGGATGCTTATGCTAGTATCTATTAAAATTCATTTTCCAGATAAAAAAACTTATTTTAATTAATAGTTATTATCGCGACATCTTATTGGTTTTCCATTTATAAGTGACATTAAATTAATTTCTAATAATAATTAATGTCATTAGTTTCATTATTTAAATAAAAATTTAATTTCATCTTAAAAATTAATTTAATGACACAAATCTAATATTGAAGAAATAATTTAATGTGGTGTATACCTTTAAAGAATCAAATTAATATATTTATAAATGAATAACCAATATAATGTTCAAAGTTCAGCAATACTTGAAAATCCTGCAGTGCCTAATTAGGTCGAGCGGACACGATAAAAAATGAAAAAAGCAAAGAGGTGATATTGATTGTGCTCTGCAACTGCTGCTTCATAAATCCTAAGGCGTACATAGTCATCTAGTTTCAGTCAAGACTTACGCTTACAAGGATGACATTGACGACACCATTCCTCATTTCCTCTCATGACTCATGGTACTGGGAAACAATCATTTTGCTCTGTCTTGGTAGATTTTGAATAATGGGCCACCCCACACAAAACAAAAAAACAACATCTTGAAGCCCATCAAACAAGTTAGAAACTAAGATTCAAAGGCCATTTTGTAAAAGAATCCCGGTTATAGATAGAAGAAACATTTTATTAGATTAAACTTTTTGACTGATTTCGTTGCATCATATTTTGAATTGATAGCTTATCATTTAGCGAAAGTGTTATTCGTCCAATCAAAATACTTTAATTTTTATCTAACTCACTCACAAATTCATTTTAAATCTTACAAAAAAGTTACAATAATATACAGTCTAATTTAACATCTCTCTCATATAAATTTACGGTATAAATACAATATACATATTTTCGTTGTACGAAAAACATTACCCATCATTTAGTATTGTTTCTTATTTTAAATTGTCAGGTCATGTGGTACATATAATATATTAAAAATCCTCCATATCTAGCATAATTTACAAAATTATGTAAAACAAAGCTCCAGAACATAGAAGTAGAAGGGAGAGCAAGGAGAAACAGTCCATGCACTTTTTCTTATTATTTTTTCCTCTGTTCTATACTACTACTCATTGTGTTTAAACTTTGCAAGTTGCAGGTAAAGATTGGGAATTTCTTACGAGATTCTCTGTGTCTCCCTCCTTACCAAAACAAGTACTGAGGTGTGCATCTTTTTTATGTTGGCAGCAACAAGGGTGCTTGCAGCATGCTCATTAGTATCAGAAGTCAGAACCAATAGTCCTGTTACTCTTTCTAAAGGCTGCTACAGACAACAACACTCGGGGACAGGACTTGGGAGTTGAGGAACAGCTTTTCCCAAAAGATACAAAAATCAAATAGAAAAGTCCAAATATGAATCTCTTGTTTTTTTTTCACCATTGCATGCAGTCCTATTAACTGAAGCCACTAATGATATGTCAGCAAGCATTACACTGCATGGAAATTTATATGAATAATTTCCATGGCATCTCCAACAACAACATGAACTATGAATGCACTTTAATGAGATTAAGTTTCAGTACGACAGTACCCCAAATATAGATACGACGAGTAAAGCATTTTATAAAAATACATTCCTAGTGTCACAAAAACAAATTCAGGAAACTCAGAATAAAATTTAAAACCAAGGTAAACAGGATGACTTGTAGATCCAGCCTTGAAGAACTTGAAATTATGTTGCTTTTGTACCAAGATGGCTTTATTCCTGCTGGATCTTCTGGTGGTCCGCCAGCAAAAGATTTGCCATTTCTGGGTCTCATGCTTACACAAGAGGGTATTTCCAAGTATGAAGAGAGGTTCTTCTTGTTTGGCTGATCACTGATGCAAAGGTCACTGTTTCCTCTTACATCCAACCTTTTACCAAGCTTTCCAATGAAGTGATCAGAGAGCTGTAAAACTCCATTCAGCCTGTTGTGGCTGATATTCAGTTGATCTAAGTTTGGGAGCAAACCTAAATTTGGAGGAACTGGTCCACTGAGGCTATTGTTATCTAGGGAAAGAGCTGTAAGGTTCTTCAAGGAAGAGAAAGAATTGGGTATGGAGCCAAGCAATCCACACCCTGAGAAGCTCACTGATTTGAGCTTCCAAAGTTTCCCTATGAAGAGGGGTATCCCTGCCTTGATGGGGTTGTCATCAATGAGTAAATATTCTAAAAGCTCCAAACTTGACAGGGTTTCAGGAATAGGCCCACCAATAAAATTATGACTCAGATCAAGCAAGACTAACCTCTTGAGCTTTCCTAAATCAGGAGGTATTGTTCCAGTAAGCCTGTTTGAGCTCAAATCCATCTTCTGGAGAAGTTGAAGTTGTCCAAGAGAATAAGGCAGAATCCCTTCAATTTCATTCCAACTGAGGTCCAAAATGGTCATACTTTTCAAACCTCCAATTTCCTTGGGGATTTGACCACTCAAGTTATTATAACTGAGATCAAGTTGCTCTAGACAAACCAAACCACCAATCTGTCTTGGGATGTTTCCCTGTAAGCTGTTCTGGGACAGGCTCAGGACCCTAAGACCAGCAACACCACCCAAACTTGGAGGTATTTCTCCAGAGAGGGTTGGGTTAGACTGCAAGGCCAGGTGTTCTAAGGAAGAGAGAGGACCAAAGAGAGTTGTGGATAGAGTGACTGGTGAAGCAACAAAACAGTTAAAAATTGAAAGAGTTTTCAAGTAACTGAGTTTCAGCAAGGATTCTGATAGGTAAGCAGAGGGTTTGCAAGGTGGGGAGACTATATCAGGACCAATGTGGATCTTTGTGACATGAAACATTGGTTGGTCATCACTGCTAACTTCACACTCAACACCAGGCCATGGAGTGTCTGTACATGGCTGTGGGTGTGCTTGGGCCCAGTCAGGGTCATCCAGAAGAGCACCCATCACTTCAAACAATCCCAACAACTCCTCCTCTTCCATTACCATTTCTTCCCCATATAAATTGCTTCCCATTACCATCATTTCACCAGCAAACAAAAGGAACCCAACAAGGATAAGAAACAGAGAAGCCATTTGAGACAACGGCTAAATGCTAGAAGCTCAAACTGAGACAAACCACAAATGGAATTGCAAGACTTGTGGGTTTGGAGCCAATTGAAAAGACCAAGATCCACTTTCTCTATATAATAAGCTTTCTTGAATGGTGTTGATGGCAAAGGAGAAGAATGTAAAGGTAACTCTAAGCATCTCATTTTTGTGTCAGCAGTGAAGGCTGCAGTGCAAAGAAAAATCCAAAGCTGTCACCTTTAGCTTCCCACAAATTGCAAGTGTGAGTATGACAGTGTTGGTTTGCATGGAAAAGGGGGTGAGATGGGGAAAGACAAAATGGGTTACCATAAAAGGCAATGTACATTTCCAGAACTGTTAAATGGTTAATTCATATAAATGTAGCATTGATAAGACATGACTGTGTGCGCCTGAGACAAAGTAATGGAGCCGACCAAACATACAGGGATGATCAACAGACACCTACATTCTTTCTCACTTCAATCCATGAACTCATGTCATGCAACTTTTTTTCAGTTTTTGAAATACCCAATTAAATTTCATTGCAGAGTTAACTACTACTCTTTCCTTTCCTAGTGTAGTATGAACTCTAGACTCCCTTTTTCTACAGTACATGTTTTACTAATTTTATTTAGAATAATTTTCTGAAAGAAAGTTTTAAACTTCACAAGTAGTAACAGTACCATTATCATATGTTACTTTCCTTTTTTTTTTCTTCTTTCGATTTCCTCTTCATAGTTCATATCAGTTTATTTCTTTTCCCTTTTTCTACCTACTCAGATCGGACAAATATAATATTAGATAATATCAACTCTAAAAGGCTGTCATTTCATCCTAGATCTTCATATCCTATAATAATTTACAAACTTCAAATTTAGTGGCCAAGGGTGATGAGATTTTCGGCATCCCCACTCCAACCCTCCAACTAATTAATAATTTGTAACTTCATCCCCGAAAAGAATAATAATAATGTAATGTATGGGTTGTTAGCTTAGCTTGAGACGTAATGTAAGGGACCACTTGGTCCACTTCTCCATCCCTTCCATTAAACCCAACCCATGGCCATAGTACTAATTTTTGTGTGTTACCGAGGAGATATGGATTTTCTCGCTCTAAACCATGGTTATCAAAACCTGACCCAACCTGCTGTTCAACAACAATAACAACAACAACAATAACAATCAAGTCTTTTTTCATTAGATGGGGTCGGCTACATGGATTAAATGATGTAATTGTGCTCTATCATAAACTAAGTTTTCAAAACTGTCATTCAAATTTAAATTTTTTTAATCGTTTCACTTATAATCTTTCTTGATCTTCCTCTACTTCTAGTTATTGGGCTATTCTCAACCTGATCTACTCTTCTTACAGAGGCTTCTAAGGGTCTTCTCCTTACATGTCCAAACCACCTAAGGTGAGATTCTCTCATCTTTTCCGCAATAGGTGCTACCCCTACTTTCTCTCTAATCCATTCATTTCTAATCTTATCTTGTCTTGTATGGCCACACATCCAGCGCAACATCCTCATCTCCGCGACACTGATCTTATGCTCTTATTGACTTTTTACAGCCCAACATTCAGTACCATACAATATCGCGGGCCTTATAGCTGTGCGATAAAATTTACCCTTAAGCTTGAGAGACATTTTTCTATCACAAATAACTCCTGAAGCACTCTTCCATTTCATCCATCCAGCTTGAATCCTATGGTTTACATCTCCCTCTATCTCTCCGTCATTTTGTATGATAGATCCAAGATACCCAAATTATATGACTTGTGGTATGGTATGATATTCAATTTTCACCGCTAAGCCAGCATTAACACGCCTTTTACTGAACTTACATTCTATATACTCCGCCTTACTCCTGCTTAGACGAAAGTCATGTTCTTCCAATGCTCGTCTCCATAGCTCTAACTTCCCATTTGTTGCTTCTCTCGACTATCCAACTAAGACTATATCATCTGCAAAAAGCATACATTGTGGCACCGGCTCTTGGATATGTGTAGTAAGCACATCCAAGACCAAGGTAAAAAGATATGGACTCAAAGTTGACCCTTGGTGTAGTCCTATAGTTATAGAAAAATCTTCTATGACATCATCCTTTGTTCTCACACTAGTTTTAACCCTATCATACGTATCTTGGATTGCTCGAATATAGACGATACGAATTCTTTTTTTCTCTAAAGTCTTCTACAAGACCTCTCTCGGTACCCTATCGTAGGCTTTTTGTAGATCAATGAAAATCATGTGTAGGTCTTTTTGCTTCCTCCGATATATCTTCATTAATCTTCGTAGAAGATAGATTGTTTCCATAGTTGACCTCTCAGGCATAAAACCAAATTGATTCTCTGAAATATGAGTCTCCTGTCTTAATCTTCGTTCAATAACTCTTTCCTATAACTTCATGGTATGACTCATGAGCTTAATCCCTTTGTAATTTGCACAGTTTTGTATATCTCCCTTATTCTTATAAATAGGGATTAAAATGCTTCTCCTCCATTCATTTGGCATTTTCGTAGACCTCATTATCTCGTTAAACAGTTTTGTGAGCCAGCTTAAACCTTTCTCTCCTGAGCACTTCCATACCTCAATAGATATATTATCCGGTCCAACCGTTTTTTCATTATCCATCATCTTCAATGTTTTTTTTTACCTTAAACTCTTGAATTCTATGATAAAATATTTTATTTTGGTCCTCCTCTCTAGTATTTAGAATGTCCGAGACCCCTAATGTCCCATGTTCCTCATTAAATAACTTATGAAAATAACTCATCCATCGATCATTGATGTCTTGTTCCGTAACCAAGACTTTACCCTCTTCATCCTTAATGTATTTCACTTTATCCAAGTCTCTTAATTTCCTTTCCCTACTTTCTTAATCCCTTTAGCCATCTCGTCTCACATATCATTAGCACTCCCTTGTACCTCCCAAATATTTTCCTCCATAATCTTCCTCTGAAAGAGCATTTGTTTTCCTCCCTTTAGTTGTCATAATTTGATCATTGGCTATCTGTCTCGACAACATCTCCTTATTTGTCTCTACAATATCTCCTTACTCTCATCTTAACCCGTATATCCATAACCAAAACCCTGTGTTAAGTAGTCAAGCTCTCTCCAGTGATGACTTTGCAATCCATGCAAAGCTTTTTATCAGATTTCCTTATTAGAAAAAAATCAATTTGAGAGCAAGAACCCACGCTTCTACATGTGATAAGATACTCTTCCCGCTTACTAAAACAAGTGTTAGTTATTGTAAAATCAAACGCTACTGAAAAATCTAGAATTGTTTTGCCCTCTGTATTAGCTACTCCTATACCATAACCCCCATGCAAACCCTCATACCCTCCAGATTTGCTTCCCACATGACGATTTAGGTCCCCTCCTAGAAAAATCTTCTCTCCTAATGGTATTCCTTGAACTAAACTCTCTAAATCTTCCCAAAATTTTATCTTGTAGTGCTCGTCTAACCCTACTTGGGGTGCATACGCACTGATAACATAAAAAATCTATTGTTTCACAATAAACTTCAAAGGTATGATCCTTTCTTCAAGCATTCTCACATCCACAACATTATTGTTTCAATTATTATATACTATTATGCCTACCCTATTTCTAGATTTTACCTTACCTGTGTACCAAAGTTTAAAATCCAAAGTGTCGAGTTCCTTTGCCTTTTCTCCAACCCACTTAGTTTCTTGTAGGCACATAAAATTAATCCTCCTCCTAATCATGGTGTCAACTATTTTCATTGATTTACCTGCAAGTGTGCCTATATTCCAAGTTCCAAAACGTATTATACTCTTGTGAACTAGTTTCTTTACCCATACCCGTTCACAAAAATGTGGGAACCCTTACCTTTTTTTCACTACACCTAAGCGATGATGCAGTGACTGTTACTAATTTGACATTATACTTGAGTCATACAACGCGTTGCTTAAGAGCAATGACCTAGCATTAACACAATCATTTCGTTATCCATGTCATAAAAATTCGACAAAGTTTTACGTTGGCTGTCGACTACCTAATACAACCCTCTTCTTTTATCCGAGCTTGGAACCGAATATGTAGGAATTTACAACAAAGCTCAGCATATACTGGTCAGATTGAAAAAAATTAGGAATTGGCCTTTAAATTGGTGAAACCAACTCTTAAAAATTAGATTTTTGAAAATCGGTTAAAAAATTGAAACCGGTCTTGAATTGGTCAATATGTTTGAATCGATCATGATTCACAAGGTTAAACTAGTCCATTTTTCTTAGAAGAAATCCTTTTTTTAAAATCCAATAATGTTTTAAAACTTTTTCAAGATATTAATTATTTAATTTCTAATTTATAATCAAAACTTATCATTTAAAATTCTTAATTTGTCTAATATGGAACAAATAGGAGCTTGTAATAATGTAATAAGAATTTAACTTTAATCTATAATGTAAATATTCATCTCTTATCATTTTATTTTTTCGATCTATGATTAGTATATGTTACAAAATTATGCTAATATTAATATAATACTTTTAATTTAATATTTATTTACGTAATAAATAAATTTAATTATATTAAGAATGCATTTTATTATTTTTCTTTGATATAATTTATATAATTAACATATGCATATTATATTTTTCTTTATATATATATATATATATATATATATATATATATATATACTTTAGTTCGACTTTAATTTAATTTTAGATGAACCTCAAAATCTTAACTTTTTTTTTTCGATTCAATGACCGGACTAATTATGAAAATATTATTCTAAACCAATGACTTGGAATCTTTGCCACAATTCACCTCCATTCTAAAGAAAAAGAAAATGGATATTCTTTGAGAAATCGAATCATTTGACCAAACAAAATTGCTACACTTCTTGGATGACTTCTAGCAATCGAATCACTTGACCAAGCGAAATTTCTATGCAGTCTAAATGACTATACATGTAGGTGGGACAATTCTGAAAAGAAATAAAGAGGTGGGATCAATCGGTGAGTTCACGCTACACAAACAACCGGCATCTGTAACAGCATTTTTGTCGAAATCAAGCACATTATATACATGATACGTATAAAATACACTAAAAGCAAATGTACTCTATCATCAAGTAATACAAGACTTGAGTCTCAATTATCGATCCCACGAGTAATAAGTGGTAATTACTAGATTCGTAAAATTCTTTGTTATCCAGATTATCAAAAGTGTATGAATAGATTCAAGAACAAATAAAAGAAAACAAATAAAGAAAAATAATGAACAATCAAATAAAAAATAGATAATTAATGAGAGAGAGATTAGGGTGCAAGGTTCACTTGAATCTAATTATTCAGATTTTCTTTCATTTATAATGTAAGGTAATTTTTTTGTCAATATTTTCTTACTTGCTATTGAATCTCAATGGTAATGAATGAAACAATATTCTATTCCTAAATTAAATCATATATTTGGTCATTTAGTTAAATTAATTAGGAATGAATTAAGTTTTAATTCAAGAGATGAACTAACATACTTGTTAATTCCATTGGTAAGAAAAATTAATGCTTGGTCATTCATCAATCTAATCTTAGGCTTATCACATAGATCCACTCATTGAATGCGAATTGTCACTGGTCAAATAATGAATTAACACATGTCAAAAGTGATCAAGTTATGATAAGAATGCAAGTAATATGATAGATCCTAAAAGAAATTACCTTAATCAAATTAGAAATAAAACTCAAATAATTAGGAAAATAAAATCTCCCATAGCCCTAACTATGTGTTTAGCTACTCATGTTCAATACAAACAAACTCATATCAGAATACAAACTCATGGAAAGAAAACCAAAGAAAGGGGAAAATTAGAGGGAAAGATAAATCAAAACCCCTTATACGGTGATTATGATCTTCAAGCCTTCAAGAATTGAATCCTCCTTTCAAAGTTGTCTTCCAAAGTCTGCTGTCGCGAAAGTGCTCTCTCAAGATTAAGGATTTTTTGCTTTGTTGTGAATCAAAAGAGCTCTTTTGCTAAACTCATTTTTTTTTCTTTTTATAGAAAAGTTGACAGATTTTCGTATCTGACTTGAATGATTTTTCTCACCCTTTAGATGCCCGAGTTTGCCCTTGATCTCAACAGAGAAGTTTTAGGATTTTCTATTAGCTTTCTAATGTCGTAAACGACAAATCGATCTGATATCTATTGCTCAATATATGACTCAATTAATGAGGAATGGTTACGATAGTGCGGGAATCCGAATTTTGCTCTAAATCAAATCTCTTTGAGAATTCTTATCCAATTTCCAATCTAAGATTTTGTATCCAATTAGAACTCTAATTAGCATTTAAGAATAAGATAAGAATATTTTATATATTTATCTTTAAGAATTTCTTATTTTTGTACAAAATATGATAATTTATCTTGAAAATTCAAATATGACCATGTGAAGAGATAATTATTTAAAAATAAATAAAAACTAAATAAAAATAAATTAAAAATCCTAATAAATAAATTCAAAAGATAAGTGTATTTAACACTCATCGAATACTCCTAAACTTGAACAATTGTTTGTCCTCAAACAAAGAATAGGAATAAAAAATAAGATTAAACTCAGTATCCAAAAACATGAATCAATGGAAATTTCACAATTTAAAATTTTAAGTTCAACAATCAAATCCAATCAGGCAAGATCATTTAACACTTAAAACGATTAGAGGCTTGAGTCTAGCTTGTAACTGTTCTCTTCACCAAACATCTCAGATCACTCATCTTTCCATCGCTCAAGTGTTTAAGGACAAAGAGATCACTCAAATTTCTCTTGAAAAATGCAATATCATAAGCTTGTTTATCAATCACATCTCCACTTCCAAGTTCACATACAACACAAAAATCAAAAGGACTTCCTCTGATTATAACTAAGTCAAGGGTACAATGAAAGGTAGGAAAACGATAAATAAGGGTAAAGAATACTCATGAATAAATCAATACAAAGCATAATCAGGTTGAAAATATGATAGATAGAGCACATTGCACAAGAATATAACAGATTCTCACTTTTTAACCTAATATTCTTATTATTCTTCACCAACAAACTTTTCATTTTTCTTCTTTTTCATTTTTTTCATTTTTTTCCTTTTTCTCTATTCTTTCATTTTTTTTCTTTTTCACTTTTTTTTTCAACCTTGAAGACAAAAGTAACATTTCAAGACTTTTCAATCAACACATCAGATGCTCCAAAGAATTCAACCTGATTATTCAAATACGTGTCCAAAGAAATCAATTGCAGGCTTAAATAGGGGCAACTAAGAGATTATTTTATCAATACAACTCTGAAAATCAAGAAATAATTAAGCCTAATTACCTTAATCATATTCAAGTCTCAATGTAAATCATTGAAGCCTCAACAAGATATCAAAGTAAGTTCTAGTGCACATCAATCAAGAGAAAACTCACTCTAGAAGGAAAATAAAATTTCATTTATGAAAAATCCAATCATTGAAACTCAAAACTCATTTTCTGGTTAAAGTTAATAAAGAGAACAAAAACAAGCAGACATGACTAATTTCTAACTAAGATGCTAAATTTTACTTTACTTCATTGAAAAAAATTGTTTCACACAAAATCAGCTCATGAGTAATGGAATTCCCTTATAAAACATATTTCTATCAGTTCAGAAAAAATCAAGACATCAACACACAATTTCTGCTTAATTACCAGCAATACTCAAGTGCTCATTAATTTTTTTTTCACAAAAATTTTAAAAGTACTCCCTCACACTTAAGATAAACAATGTCCTCAATGTGGAAGAAAAAGAAATAAAATGATAAAGAAAAGAACAACACAACCTAATGAACAATGACACAATGTCAGGCAAAGGAGAAGCACAAGAGTCAGCGCAGCAACAGAATCTGAAAAATAAAATTCCAGAATACATGAGTAGCATCTAAAAGAAAAACAAAAATAACAAAAGTAACAAAAATAATTAAAATAAGATAAATAAAGAAGAAACACAGGTTGCCTCCTGTGAAGCGCTTGTTTAATGTCATTAGCTCGACGTTGCCTTTTATTCAGGTAAATCAAGGTGGCTTAAAGAGTCAAAATTAGGATGACCCATTCTCCTTTTCAAAGCAGTGCCTCACACTCTGACCATCTATCAAGAACATCTGTAGGTCATCTTTCTTCACTTCTAGCACACCGTACAATAAGGCACGAACAACCTCATATGGTCCACACCTTTTTAATCAAAACTGACCAGGAAGATGACGAAGACATGAGTTATCAACAATAATTTTATCCTCAATCTTAAACTCACGCTGCTTGATACACATGTCATGCCACTTCTTTGGTCTCTTCTTGCAAAGTTTGACATTCTCAAAGTCAGTGGCAGTCTTGGACAAGGTCTTCTCTAGCATAGCAACAGTCACAGATGCCTGCATATATGAAGACACAGCACTACCCACAACATCAGTAGCATCTATGTGATTACATGAATCAAAGGAATTAAGATTTTTAATAGAATTAAAAATATTAAACACTATTTTTTCATCATTTAATCACAAGGTCAACTTCCCATCATGGACATCAATCACTGCCCTTCCAGTGGCGAGGAATGGACGTTCAAGGATGATTGGGATCTCGTCATCCTCCTCTATATCTAGCACAATGAAGTCAGCTGGAAAAATAAATTTATCCACATTTACCAAAACATCTTCCAATACACCACAAAGGAAAATGATGGATCTATCGGCTAGTTGCAATGAAATATTAGTGGGCTTGAGTTCCTGCATTCCCAATTTTTTTAAAACAGAGAAATGCATCAAATTAATACCAGCACTCAAATCACATAATGATTTCTCAAAATAAGAGTTACCAATAGTGCAGAGAATAGTAAAACTCTCTGGGTCTTTCAATTTTGGGGGTAACTTATTTGAGAGAATAGCGGAGCACTCCTCAGTTAGACATGTCATCTTAAATTCCTCAACTTTGCATTTATTTGTACGTATTTCGTTTAAAAATTTTGCATACTTGAGCATTTGAGATATGGCTTCAACAAACGGAATGTTAATTTGTAACTTTTTGAACATCTCTAAGAATTTGGCAAATTGCTGGTCTGACTGATTATTCTTGAGCCTCTGAAGGAATGAGATCTTAGCATATGGTAATGGTTCATATATTGTGCGCTGCTCACGATTCTTCTTCGCTCTCTACCACTTTGGTTCTTCATTCTCAACCCCCCTTCTTTATTAACATCTTGAATTGAGACATATTCAGTAAGGACATCATTTTTCTTTGTCTCAATTCTTGACGAGGTAGGTGCTTCAGCTGCCTTCTCATCATTCACATTGTCTGACTCATCAAAAGCATCTTTGCACTCTGGCATTTCCTTCTTTTGGGAGAACTCCCTAAGTTCCTTACCACTTCTCAGGGTAATTGCATGGACCTATTCTTTTGGATTAATCTCAGTAGTACTAGGCAATGTCCCTGGTGTCCTCACTATCATCAAAGTAGTCAACTAACTAATCTAGGTCTCCATACTCTTCATTTTGGCATCTAAATTATGCATGTACTTCATTACCAAATCTTTAAAGCTTGACTTCTCTACAGATGCTTGGAAACCTGGCGGTGGTTGCGGAGCTCTCTATTGATTTTGCTGATAGCCCTGTTGATTTTTTCATTTGAAATTAGGGCAGTCCCTCCAACCGGGATTGTACGTATTGGCATATGGATTGTACTGTTGCCGATTGGAATTACCAACAAAATTTACTACTTCAGGCTCGGGGGCAAATGAACTACTAACTTGACAGTTTGAACTTATATGACTCTGTTCGCCACATGCTTCACATATGATTGGTGGGGCTTCACTGTTTGCTATAATCAAAGTCTCCACCTTCTTTGTCAATGCTTCCAATTGACTCAGAATGACTATAGAAGAATCAACAACATGTACTCCATCTTGTTTCTTAGACACCTGGCACTCATTTTGCCATTGATAACTATTTAGCGTCATTTCTTCAATCAGTGCTTGTTTTTCAGTAAGTGTTTTCCTGTAAATTGTACCTCCCACAGTAGTATCAATGAGTAAACAGTTGGCAGGCCACAACCCATTGTAAAAAGTCTAAACTTGCTGCCATATGGGAAATCCATGATGTGGACATCTCCTTAACAACTCTTGAAAGCGCTCTCAAGCTTCATAAAGAGTGTCCATGTCAAACTGCACAAAAGAAGATATGTCAATCCTTAACTTAGTATATTTAGAAGGAGGAAAATACTTAGCCAAAAACTATTGTATCAACTGATCCATGTGGCGATGGAACCCCTTGGTAATGACGTTAACCATTGACTTGCTCTGTCTTTAAGAGAGAAAGGAAAGAACCGCAATGGTATTGCATCATCTGTCACCCCATTGTACTTTATAGTATCACACAACTGTAAGAACATGACCAAATGTTGATTTGGATCATCCGAAGATAATCCATCAAACTGAACAAAATTCTGAATCATGGAGATCAATGCTGGTTTGATCTCAAAATTGTTAGTCGCCACAACTGGTCTTATAATACTCTCTCCATACCCTTCAGCCGTGGGCATGAAATATTCAAGCATGGTTCGCTTTGTTAGAGTAGCTATTTCTTCACGGTTTTCCTTTACTACTGGTTGTCTCTCCATCCTGATTATATCTTTTGTCACAGCTGTAATAAAAGATTATTTCTTTAACCTGCGAGCTATTTTTCTCAATTTCTAGATCAAATGCCAAATCATAAAACTGAAATCGAATAAGCATAAACAAAAAATATAAACAGAGAGATAAAGTGACAAATCAATTAAAAATAAAAATAAAATAAAATAAAATAAGAAGTATAAATTAAAATAAAAATAAAATAAGAAATAAAATAAAAGGGCGCCTAAATTAACTAGAGCTTTTCGCTTCTAATATTATCAAATTTATTCCCCGATAACAGTGCCAAAAACTTATTACGCGTAAAATACAGTAAGAGCAAGTGCACTCTATTGCCAAGTAATATAAAACTTGAGTCCCAATTATCGATCCCACGAGGAATAAGTGGTAATTATTAGATTTGTAAAACTCTTTGTTATCCAAACAATCAAAAGTGTATGAATAGATTCAACAACAAATAAAGGAAAACAAATAAAGAAAAATAATGAACAATCAAATAAAGAATAGATAATCAATGAGAGATAAATTAGGGCGCAAGGTTCACTTGAATTCAATTATTCAGATTTTCTTTCATTTATGATGTAAGGTAATTCTTTTGCCAATATTCTCTTACCTATTATTGTATCCCAATGGTTATGAATGAAATAATATTCTATTCCTAAATTAAATCACCTATTTGGTCATTTAGTTAAATTAATTAGGAATGCATTAAGTTTCAATTCAAGAGATGAACTAATATACTTGTTAATTCCATTAGTAGAAAAAATTGATGTTTGGTCATTCGTCAATTTAATCCTAGGCTTACCATATAGATCCACTCATTGAATGCGGATAGTTATCGGTCAAATAATAAATTAACACATGCTAAAAGTGAACAAGTTATGACAAGAATGCTAGCAATATGAAAAGAAATTACCTTAATCAAATTAGAAATCAAACCCAAATAATTAGGAAAACAAGATCCTTCATAGCCCTAGCTATGGGCTTAGCTACTCATGTTCAATACAAACAAACCTATATCAGAATACAAACCCATGAAAAAAAAAACCCAATGAAAATGAGAAAACTAGAGGAAAAGAGAAATCAAAACTACTTTTACGGTGATTATGATCTTCAAGCATTCAAGAATTGAATCCTCCCTTCAAAATTGTCCTCCAAAGTCTGCTGCAGCGAAAGTGCTCTCTCAGGATTAGGTATTTTTTGCATTGTTGTGAACCAAAAAGAACTCTTTTGCTAAACTCGTTTTCCCCCTTTTATAGAAAAGCTGACAGATTTTCGTATTCGACTTACATGATTTTTCTCACCCTTTAGATGGCCGAGTTTGCCCTTGATCTTAACAAAGAAATTTTAGGATTTTCTGTTAACTTTCCAATGCTACAAACGATGCATCGATTTGATCTCTGTAACTCAAGATATAACTCAATTAATGAGAAATGGTCAGGATAATGCAGAATCTAAATTTTACTCCAAATCAAATCTTTTTGAGAATCCTTATCCAATCTCCAATTTAAGATTTTATATTCAATTAGAACTCTAATTAACATCTAAGAATAAGATAATAATCATTCAAATATTTATCTTTAAGAATTTCTTATTTTTGTACAAAATCGATGATTTATCTTAAAAATTCAAATATGACTAGATAAAGAGATAATTATTTAAAAATAAATAAAAATTAATTAAAAATCTTAATAAATAAATTCAAAAGATGAATATATTTAACACTCATCAATACATTGGCACACAAAGCATTAACCAGAACTACTTTAATTTAAAAGAAGAATGGGAAAAAAAAACTTGAGTGTGGATAATCTGAAATTCCATGGATGAATTACTCATTGCCCATTCTGAGATTCTTCACTCGCAGAATATTGAGTGAATGGATAAGTGTGAGTGTTAACGAGTCATTGTTTTAATAATGGGTTTAGCCGTTTAGGTGTTAGGAGGGGGAACTTGCGTTTGTAGGTCTACATATAGTAGTGAATAGCGATGGTGTAGTCCCCTCATAAGTCATATAGGGATCTATATATTCGAATTTTCAGCGGAAGTAGTAGAGGTGGGAGTGATCCAATAATTTTTTAGAGCAAATGGTGAAATTAGTTCTTGAAACATATAGGTTCCATTATATTAGTAATTGAATGATAAAAATAATTTTTTAAGCATTTGAATATACAGTCTGTCATTCAAATTAATATCTATAAATATAATTATCTTTTAATTAATTTGAACAATGGAATGTATTTTCAAGTACTTCGAAAGTAATTTTTATTATTCAATGACTAATATAACGGACACTAATTTTTTTATATACTAATTTGGTCATTTACTGAATCTTTTAAAAGTTTTATGAGTGTCATTTTACGAGTTAAAGTCACATTTGAGTGGGCAAATAACTTAGAGTAAACTAAACGGGAGTGGTTCTTTTTTTTTTTTTTTGTGACTTGGAGTGGTTCTAAAATTTCTCAAGAAACAAAAGATGTTTTATAATTTCTAATCATCTCATACATATAATTTGGATTGCGAAAGTGGTTTACCCGTTTTAATACCTATCTAGACCTTATTTAGATACAAGCTTAAAGAAAAATGATTGTAAGTATACTACATCTGCAAGTGGGTTAACTTCAAGGGAAACCAGACAAGCCCTTTCAATACTTGACTGGAGTCTTGTTAACGGAGATTAAAGTATTTTATTTTTATTTTTATAAAAAAATTTAAGATGAAGAAAGACATTTTTTTATTTTAAAGTCAAGACAAATTATCAATTTCAACAAAGATTTATAATAGATTAAAATTGTTTATTAACAAAGAAATCAAATTCAACTACCCAAGTAATGTTATTGTCATGAGTAAAAGTTCAACGTAAGTCAAACTCAATTGACATAGACAAAAGTACTTGATAAGTATGAGAAAATAACATTTATAATAATTTGAATAACAATCTAATAACTATATAATGAGGAAGAGACAATTAGGATAAGATTAACTAAATTAAAATGGAGACTATCCTATAATAAAGAGTCTCATTTTAAGGACATAACATTCCTCCACCCTTGCAAGCGCCCTTGTCCTCAGTAGTTGATTGAATTTTTCTTTTAATCCCACCATGATCTTAAACCTAAAATTGTAATAACAATATATAAGTTCTGAAAAAAGTTTTGCCACGTTCGAAATTTCACCTCATAAAATTCCAAATCTTGTATCTCTTTGAAAGATTATAACCCTCTTCCATAAATGGTTGCATTTTGATGAATTGTTGCAAGGCCTTTTAATGATGTGAGCATTCGGGCATCTTCCGAAACATTTGATATCTTCTAAAATAAAATGAATTTAATTTTTAGCAATAACTCGGGTTGGAACCAGTTTTAAAGTCTCCCTTCCCTAACTAGTTAATTTTCTAGCTAGTTTCTTAAAGACAATTTTTTTAATTAATTAAACACGAGAAATGATTTCTAAATGAAATGTAATCAATTTCAATTTTTAATGATTTTAATATTCTTTAATTTAAAAAAGAAATATTGATGAACGTGAACAGAAGCCTATCATAATTTAGAGGCAAACCCCAAATCATGGCCTCCTTTTAGCGATAATAATAGATAATAGACTAAACATTAACGAAACAGACGAAACCCCATCTTTATCTGGCTGTCCTTGGAGTGTTCCTCTAGTTACTATAAAACCCAATTACACGGGGTTTAATTTATAATTAATGCACAATCTTTTAGATGATTTGATCACGCAAGAAAGAGATGATTAACCAATTCCAAAATGACAACGCTTTTTCTAGTGTAGCATCCCACGTATTCTTGTTCACTAACACTATTGTAATTAGATTAACAATACGACCAAGTTCATCAGTCAAACTAACGGCTTGTTTCACATATTATATTAAGTTCGATAGAATAAATTAATATAATATATTATAATTTTATTAATTATTTAGTATAAATATTTTATTATATAAATTTATTTATTAAATTTTTTATATATTAAAATGATGTATAACTTAATCAAGTTTTATAGGATAATATTATGTTTGATTGAGTTTTGATGTATAAACTCTTATAAGACTTTTCTATTACAATTCTAAATATTTTATTATCCTCAACCCTTACGTATTAGACCTTATATTATCAGGTATTTTACTATCAAGTATTATCTTATTTTTCATAACAAACGAGTCCTAAAGAACCTAGTAAAGATAAATAATTCTTAATCTTTTTAATTAATTACCGTAATAATTCTCTTAATTATTACACAAATAAAGTATTGAATTTTTTTGTATCTTTAAGATATTAAATATTTTTTTATTTAGTAGTAGAGAAATCATAGTTGGATAACACAGATCGAAAGTCGATCTGGTAAGAAAGTTGGGTCACCGAGTTAACGGTTCGACTCGGGATTAAATGGTTAAATAAAAAAATTCAGACAAAGAAAATAATATTTTTAAAAATTATTATATGAAGAATTGCTTGATATAAAATATATTATATTAAAAAATATTAAACAAAAAATATTGTATGAAAAAAACTAATTTCAAACAAATGGTAATAATAACTTATTAGTTACATAATAAATTAAAAAAATTAAGAATAATATTCAATGAAAACATATAGTCTAATGGTAAAATATACTTTATGATAGACCCAAATATAACATTTAACTAATAAAATTTGCATTTTTTATTAAGTTTCAATAAAAAAAAGAAAGAAAAAACTAACTAACTCAAGTCAACTCAAAGTGAGTTATTGATTTACTTGAGTCAATCTAAATTTAATCAAATCATTGAAAAAATTAATTCAACAAATTATTTAGACCGACTTAGAACTTAAATCATAGATTTTTTAGTCGACCAACTAAGACGATCTAATTCATATAATTATGAGAAAAATTATTAAAAAATATTTTAAAAATGATAATATTAAGAATACACTCTCTATTACACTTTTTTTTAATGTATTATTTTTTATTAGACTATATTATACATTAAGATAATATTTAATTTCAATTAATATATAATTAATTTAATTAATATATAATTAATTTTAAATAACATATAATCATATTTAAATATTATTTTAATATATAATATGATCTAATAAAAAATAATATATTAAAAAATATGATAAAAAATTATGTTCTTAACACTCTTCTTTTAAAAATATATAGCGGAACTCATTTTCAAAACCAGCACCAAGGGTGAAAGAATTAGGCTTTATCACTTACCCCCCCCACCCTTTTCTCTTTTAATTATTTTATTTACAAATACCTCGTTATTGTAATCATTATTATTGTTACAATGATTTTTTGGAATAAAATTTGAAAATTTGTGTGCCACACAATCTAATGTCACCATCTTGGAATCGGTTGAAACTATATTTAAACTAAATTAAAATAAATGGTGTCATGTACAAAAAAAAAAAAGGCGTTTCCCACGGACGTGGCAAATAAACCAAGTCATTTGGGACCCAAAACTTGGAGGCCGCACAAGGAGGATTTGCCACTTGTGGGTCATGTGTTAAACTGGGTCGACAAAAATGAAAAGAGTTGTTGGACAAGGACCCACAACCACCACTATATCGCCCAAGATCAGCAAGAGTTAACGCAGGGTTTTGTAAATGATTGCTTGGCTTTCGGTTCTGTGATTTTGGTTTTTATTTGCCATAATCCTACAATCTTGCGGATAAAGATACACCTAGCTAGACAGCATCAATAACTATTAACTAGTCTTCTCATTAATTAACCATTCAAGCAAATCTTAAAATTTCGTTTCATCGCACAGGTGTCTATGTAGGTTATCAAATTGACACGCGTTCAGACATTTGGTTCAATCATACTTCAGTTTCACTTTCGGCACAGCTACAAGAAGATTATAGTTAGAACATTTTTGAGGGAGTTTTTTTTTTTTTAAAATTACAAGATATCTCAACAAATTTAACATATTTAAAGCATCTATAAGACTAATTCTAATTCGATTATTAGAGCACAAGCTATGTTCTCTCATAAAAATTGCTTTCCTAAGACTAATTTTAAGGGATATTTCTATTTTCATTTCAAACAGAAAATTGGGTTACATTGGATAATCATTTTTTCATTAAATCAGATTAGATTTGAATTTAAAGTTCGTAAACCAAAAAATTCAGTCCTCATTAATTCCAAAAAGTGTCCAAATAACTACGGAAACATTGAAGTCCATCATATCAGAGTCAAGATCCTCTCCAGTAACTAGAGGGTCCAATTTTTTTTTTACATGTATGTTATAAATAAAATAAAATGTAATAAAATATATGTTATAAATAAAATAAAATATAATAAAATATATGATAAATTTTTACATGTAAAAAACTACTGGACCCTCCAATTACTGGAGAGGATCCCAGCTCCATCATAGAAATGCTAAGGCCACGAGCGTTTCATACATCATTGCTCAATCTTTAGATTTATATATATATATATATATATATATATATATATATATATATATATATATATATATATATATATATATATCAAGACAGTTCAATAATAGGCAAATAGATGTCAGATGAAAGAATCACTAATGAAATACAATATAATATACTCTCATCAATCTTTTCCGAGTATAAATTCTAGAGAATTCCTCAAGGTATATACTTTCTACGAGGGTATAGGGTATGCTCATCATAAAGTCTTCTGTTTATTGTAATGTTCAGATTGGGATGAAGTCTATGCAATTGTAATGTAACAAGTAACTTATTCTCAACCTAATAACTTATAGAAACAGCTTTTCGGCTTGCCGTATAAAATTGGGGTTTGATATTTTCATGGCATATATGTCGGAGTTTAAGGAATTATTAAATTATTTATTTATCAAATATATTTGATAATCATTAGAGCTGAATGAAGACTTTGCGGATACTCTGCTACGTGTTTGAACAATGCCAATTTATCATGACGTTTACGATATTTTGACTATCCCTAGTTTCCTTTCTTTTCATTTTCATGCACAATAATTTTTAACTTGCATAGCTATCATGTAAAATAATTGAGAGAAAACTAAGCCGAAAGGTAACCTAAAACTAGAGACCAAAATGTCTCCTAGCCATTTTGATTTTAAACATAGATCCTCGTATCTATTTATACGTAATCATGCTCTAGTTGTACCTATAATATTTCTCTTTTCTTGTGCGTAATGTTAAATACATAAAGTTTTTTTAAACATGTATTATCACATTCATCTCCGTGAATTTAGTGCATATATTTGTCTGTATAGAAGAACTGAAATCATTAAGATAATTGTATGTGGCATACCATGTATATCATATTGTTTTATAAGAAAATTCCAACAAATACTGATGAAAACTCAAATACATCATAAGGTTTTAATTATTCACCAAATTAGCTGGCACATTTTTATTCAGTATTTTATTGAATCATCATTCAAATGAGGGGAAAGAAAACTTGCCAAAAGAGGAGGGTATATTTGTAATTGAAGGGGATCAATCATTTGACACAATTACACAAATCATCAATGAAGCCCATATATAAGTTAGATATTTTAATATAAACACAAATATAACATATCAGATCTATATATAAAAAATAAAAAATTAAAAAAATATATGCAATTTTTTATAATAAATGAATTTATTAAGACTTATTTTTTTTTTTTTTAACTTTTTATTTTTTATATATAAATATAATATATTACATTTATCTACGTACAAGAATATCCTATATAAGCTCTATGCGATTCATTTGGAACTCCCACCAAATCACATCACATTAATAGACACTAGGCCTCAGCACAAGCTTCACACTCCTGTCACTGCTCTAGCCTCCAGCATGGCCAAACCACCATATCTAGAGGAAGATTGTATGAAACACTACAAACCAAAAGATCATACCCATAAATCGAAGAGTTTGTCCTTCTTTGCCTCTATGTTCTCCCTTTTCATCTACATCTCTATCTTCTATATCTTCAACCTCTCTCCCTATACTCTCTTCAACAACAACATCTTTTGGTTTTTTATGTCCAACACTCTCATCCTCATCATAGCTGCTGACTATAGTGCATTCTCTTCATCCAAGCTGAAACAAGACCTTTATGAAGAGTATGTAAAGCATAGCCAAGCAAGAAACTATGTCTCCTCCTCATATGTCCCCAACTATGAACAAGTTGATAAACAATGCATTAATCCCAAACAAGAGCTGCATGGTGAGCTGTTGCAGGAGAAGAAAGAAACTATCACTGATCAGAATAGTGAGATTATCCCTGAACGTGTACTGGAAATTGTGGCACAAAATGAACCAAAAAAACCTAGTGAATGCTTCAATGAGAAAAAGCCATTACTTCCCTTAAAAGTAGATGATGGTTATAAAGAGTTTGAAGAGAAAGCAATCCCTGCAAGAATTTACCGGCGAATTAAATCTGACAGATCCCATAGGGCTAAGCCTGTGGTGATTGTTGAGAGGATGAATACAGTGAGGAGGTCAGAGACTATGAAGGTAGAAGCAAAAGTAGAAGAAGAAAATTCGTTTTCTACGATGACAAATGATGATCTTAATCGGAAAGTGGAGGAGTTTATTCAGAAATTCAATAGGCAGATTAGACTTCAGTCAACTAGAAATGTCTATCAAATTTAGAAGGTCCTCCAAGTGTTAGAATCCAAAGATAGGTAAAGCAGATGTTCCAAAAAATTTGCTGTCTTGTTGTTTTTGTACTTGTTTAAATGTTGCATTTTGCTCTTACCGAAAAAAAAAAAATTGTTGCATTTTGCTATACATTAGCCTAGTCTTATCTTTTCTCTCGATCGGTATAAAATCTATATTTTATGGTCTTGTCTTGTCTATTTATTTTGGATTCTGTGTATCTTTTGCTCTCCATTCCTTTTATCATTTTTCTTATTAAATATACAAAAAAAATAATACAATATTGACATTTGCACACTAAATTAAATATGCATACAATCTTTACACTAATTAGATGTACAAAATTTTAGTTAACAACATGTACTATTTAGTTAACAATATATATATTGTATTATTAACTAAATGTACATTATTAACTAAAATTTTATAGGCTGTTAACCAATGTAAAACTGATGTAACTAAAATGGAGTGCAAGCATAATTTTTCAAATTAATAATTGTGAAAAATGGAGGATTAAACTAATTAAGGAACAGCTATTTACAGAGATCAAATGAGCATATCATATTAAGAAATTATCATTGGTTAAAGCCTTGTCGGTCTTATCCAGATTAGGTAGATTAGGTGTTTATCTTTATTGTGTCTTCGTATAAAGGTGAAAACAATGCTTCAATTAACAATTAATATGTGTGCAGCATTGTATGATTCGGATCAACTACTTGTTGGATTTGAATTTAGTATATGAACAATCTTCGTGACAAAATGTATTTTGTTATTAAATCATATATTCTTATTAAGTTATGTTGCTAAATTTTATTTATTTATATTATTATCAAATTAATCCAATTTTTTAATATAGTTTTAAACTATTATTACTGTTTTGATTACATCATATAATACTTTTTTATATGAAGTATTTTTTCATATTGTATTTGTATACATAGCACTTTTTATATGAAATATTTTTTCATATAATATTCTTTTTAAATTATTTTTTTATCTGAGCTTTTCGGTTCAACTGCTTGACCCACGAATGACTAATTGATCTATTGCTGACCCAAAATGTAGATAGGGAAAATTAATTAGATACTCTAAAAATAATACTTTTAACATATTTATAATTGCCTATATCTAATTAAACAATAATTTATTTTTAATTTAATAGCATGTATAATTATTTGGTGTCAAGTGCTAAATTTTTAGTGAAGTAGGATAATGCTCCTAAAATTTGCAAGAATTTCTAGTAAAGAAGGGAGGGGTTAATTATTTTTTAGTTTATCAAAGTATTTATTATTTGAGAAGTAAGAGATTAATTTTTTGAAGTACGATCAGATACTTAAGCGTAGATCTCTCGTACCAATTTTATTTCCTAATATGTTAATCACATTATCAAACTTAGTACTACATATTTAAATAATCTGAATCCTTTTTATTTAAAGGTGAAGGAGTTAATTATGATTTGTTAGGATTATATTTATAAAAATGTATTTTTTTATTAAAAAAAACTGTATGGCCATTAATACGGCTCCAACGGCCATGAAAGGCCGAAAAAGGTGTTCGTTTGAGCTTTAAGACCTGGCCATGTGTCTTTTTGTTTAAAATCAATTATCGGGTTTGAATAATTTTTTAAGAGTATCTCCATATTATATGTGAGTGATTAATTTTTTAGAGTGTAATAATTAAATGTTTAAGTGAATATTTTTTTTAACAGTATTATTTTTATATTTTTATACTTATAAATTTTGAGATCAAATTTAAGATAACATACTTAAAAAATTCAATTTTTTTTACTTAAACCAATACATATTAGTGATTTGAATATCTCTCTATTTAGTTTTGATTAATGATTATGACTACAATTGTTCTTGTTAAGGTTTTTTTTCGCTTGAATCTCTTAATTTGTATTAAAATACTTATTGTAAGATTTAAGATTTTCAGCATATCCTTGTTTTCATATCTTAATTTTTTTATTGTTTTTTAAAATTTTCATACTTTGGAGATTCTTCCACTATTTAGTGTGTGTTTGAAAAAATTTTAAAAACTTTATTATATTCAATAATTAATTATTATATAAATTTTTTTTGTTATAATCGATTATAATTAATTTATTTTTTATATTTGGATACTGATAGTTGAAAAATAATTTTAAGTTAATTTGATTCATTTAGATGGTATAAAAAAGAATCACTTTTATACATTAAATTATTAAAATAAGTATAAAATAATTTAAAAAATTATTTAATTGAGGACAAAATGATATTTATATATAAAAATATAATGAATAATTTATAAACTAAAATCATAAGTTTCAATATTCAACATTATAAAAATTAGCTTTAAAATTTTTTTATTTTACATTAAATTTTGTACAAAAGCTGAAATTAATTTTGTCAAATATTGTTAAATACTGTTATAATAGTTTTTTTTCAAAAAAAAGAAGTTAAGTTAATCTTTACCAAACACACTCTTAATTCAAACTTAGTGTGTGTTTGAAAAAACTATGAAAACTTAATTATGTTTAGTAATCGATTATTGTATAAATTTTTTTTGTTATAATCAATTCATTTTTATGTTTGGATACATTAGCTGAAGAGTGATTTTAAACTAATCTGATTTATTTGGATGATATAAAAAAGAATCACTTTTATACATTAAATTACTAAAATAGGTATGCTTTTATGCATTAAATTATTAAAATAGATATAGAATAATTAAAAAAATTATTTAATTGAAGACAAAATAATATTTACATATTAAAATGTAAGAAATAATTTATAAGTTAAAATCATAAGTTTGAATTTTCAAGATTATAAAAATTAGTTTATAAATATTTTTATAATATATTAAATTTTGTGTAAAAATTAAAATTAATTTTACGAAACATATTATAATATCTTTGTACAAATATTTTTTTTTTGAAAAAAAAAACTATTTACACAGTAAAAAAACCTTTACCATGCACTTACTTTATCACTTAAATTATTCTTAAAAACTTTTCAGGATGACTAAAAATGGATATTGCCACGTAAAAAAAAATGGATCTTGAGGACTAGCATTTATTAGTTAAATACTTGTTTCTACATTGGTCTATTTGTTTTTCTTTTCTTTTCTTTTTTTCCTTTGTCTCCAAGAAAATCTTGTAATTAAGTAAAAATAACCTAAAATAAAGACAAAAATTGATTAAATTTTTATGAATTTTAGCTTGTGTTTTGTAATATTTACCTTTCACATTTTTATTTATTTAATTTTTTTATAGTAACAATGGAATCTTTAGATTATATATATTTAAAAGAGTTAAATTTTAATTTTGTACATATTATTATGTCATTAAAATAGTTTAACCTCTCATATAATTATTATGAAAGATAATTGTAACAACAAATAATTATATAATAATATGAAAACTTTTATATTAATAATAAATTAAAATTAATTATTCCTATGTTATTATAGTGTTATGCGATTCAATTATAAATTTGGTGAGCAGAACTAATACTGACTTTTCAATCCATTGGTAACAGTTGAACACAAACATAATCAAGAATCAAGAAAAACCCAAGTAAGGAAAAGGAATGGTCTTACTCTTATCCTCTGAAGTCTGAACTAGGCCAAGTTAGGACCATGGAACAACAACACCCAGTTTTGGTCGTTCTGTTTTGAAGTAAATAATGGCAACCATGGCATTGTTTTCTCTCCAAAGTAACCTCTCTCCGTTGCCAAAGCCAACTACGCCTTCCTCAACAAAGAGCCTTCCCTCTGTTACTAAGCGACGAGCCTTAGTCTTTGGTTCCAGCCTTCTAGTGCCCTCCTGGCTCAATTTGCCTAATCTCAATTCAACACCACTTGCACCTGCACAGCTGCTACTAGATGACCTTCAGCAAGAAGAAGGCCACGTTGTGCACTTGTTTCAGGTCCCTTTTCTATCACACCCCTTTTCTCCAATTTTCATATTTTTGCCAATATATCATTGCTTTAGTTTCAAATTGTGACGGGTTGAATTGAAACTGGAAATATATTTAAAAGTTGCTTGCTTTACTTCATGTATATTCAATTTTGGCAATTGGGTTTATGGGTTTTGAATCATTCGTGTCCAGATTGTGTGTACTCATTTTTCTTACCTCACTTTTGTACATTTTCATCTTTATGCATCGCCAAGTTGACAGTAAAATTTAAGAAAATCACTACATGGTTTAGAAGTTGCATTCAGAAGCCATTCTTTCCAAGAATTGCTTCTCTATACTTTGTCATTTAATTTGACTTTAAAACAATGTTGTGTTTGTTCTGTATCACATTATCAGATGATGATTTTTGGTCTTTTTCTTTGTAATTAAACATGGGATTATCACAGGAAACTTCACCGTCGGTTGTTTTCATTAAAGACCTTGAATTGACTAAAGTCCCCAAGACCTCTTCTAACGAAGTAATGCTGAATGAGGATGAAGATGCAAAAGTGGAAGGCACTGGTTCAGGCTTCATTTGGGATAAATTTGGACACATAGTAAGAAAAAAACAAATCAGAAAGGAAAATTTGTTCTTCCCATTTAGATTTGATTCTACTTGTTTATCTTGTTCTTATTTTACAATTGACAGTGAACCATTTTTTGTTTTAAATTTTATGAGAGTAGTTATCTTATAGGACAAATTATTACTTGCAAGATGTTACGTTGATGCTTTCAGTTCAGTGAAGATTGGAATATGGGAAACTGTTCAAAGAGTTTGAAATTCCTTTTGTTATCATCAAAATAATCGGACAGTGAATAGCTAAATGTAAGGCATGTTTGTATAATTTGACTAGATATCTTGATAAGGAATTGCAGACTCTCCCATGCTTTGATTGCACATATTTGCTCCAAATTATTCAAAGTAGTTATTTGTTCTTTCTGGTGGACAGGTTACTAATTACCATGTTGTTGCTAAACTGGCAACTGATACAAGTGGTTTACAACGTTGTAAGGTTTTCCCTTATGCTGTTAATTCCATCAAACTTCTTATTTTAGATGGGAGTAAGAAACATATTTCTGTTTCCCCATATATTCTATCAAACTTCTTATTTATCTGAGTACCATTAGTTTTGCATACTTATACTCCTATCTACAGGTGTTCCTAGTTGATGCTAAAGGGAATAGCTTTTACAGGGAAGGGAAGATAATTGGATTTGATCCAGCATATGATTTGGCTGTTCTGAAGGTATACATTCTGATCCTCTTCTTTTTTTCTTGTTTCCTTTTCTGAACATTTGATTTCTTTGTCACTCCTGTAGGATTCTTCTCTATGTTGCCAATGATATATACTTCCTCCCCTTTTCCCCAATCCAACCCATTACCATGACATGTCCTCATATTTGAAAGTTGAACACCTGCATTTTTGTTTTAAGCCGTTGTCCACCGTATTGGCTTTTGTAGTGGAGTTCAACAAATTATTTTGCCTAAGCCCATGATTAGCTTGATTAAAAATGGTCATTTGAGGCCATCATCGAAATGTGAAAGCCAATCTTACACCTGCTAGTCCAAAGTTTCTTTTGAGCGTGTTGATATTGTATAACAAACACTTAATTCCTTAGCTTGCCCACATTAGTGTAGGCATCATTGTTTACCTTCTAAGGTTCTAAAAAAAATGAACAAACTAATCTGATGTTCATCAAATTGAAAAGCCTAGTAAATGGATATTTGTCTGGTACAAAAATGCAGACAGATTTAATTTACTGTGTAAAAGCCGTACTATTCTGTCTCAGTGAGGAAAACTGTTACTGCCTTTGATAATAAATAAGTTTTTGGCCAATCCATCTTCCTTATTCTTACATGTTGACCAAGTATTCTAGGACCTTTTATCACGATAAACTATTCAAATATTTTGTTGTTTTGCTATGATAGTCCAAAATGAAAATAGGAATGGATGTGGAAGTGTTAGCATTCAGTTGAACACTTTGAGCCTGATATATCATCCTTTTTTCTGGACAATTCAAAGGCATATCTGCATGCAGCATCTCTCTTTAATTGTCTTGTGATTTCAAAGTAGCTTGTATCAAATACCATCACAGCCAGCCTTCTGCATGTGCCTCCCATTTGTTTGGAAAAATATATTTAAGATTCGCTAGTGAATGGTAATATAACTAAGCCTATTTTATGTCAGTTGAAACATGGCATCTATTCATTTATTTAAGGACAGTTCCATGCTACCATTATCTGTTTCTTATATTATTTTTTGAAGAGGTAAAAGATTTCCATAAGCCCTAGATGTAAAGAGAAGTTTCATTGCTCTTCTTTTTTATATGTAATGAAACTATTATAAGGTAATCTAAGTTACATTTAACTTCCGTATTTTTCTTTCTCTCACTATAAGCCACTGTCAGAAATGCATAATACTTGTTCTATTTGCAGGTTGATGTTGATGGGTATGAAATAAAGCCTGTTGTTCTTGGTCAATCTAACAGTTTACATGTTGGCCAGAGTTGCTTTGCCATTGGAAATCCTTATGGATATGAGAACACTCTCACAACTGGGGTAATTTTTTTAATAATTTGAATCTAACATGGTAGGATTTAATGAGAAAGCCCCTGAATCTGCTACGAACTCTATCTGATCATGTAAAATAGTTGTAAAAAGAAGGATGTAAACTCATGGACGAAATTTCAAGAAATTATTTGTGTTATCCTGTAATGGTTTTGTCATGTTGAGCTGTAGTTTCCCAAATAAAACAAAGTCTGTTTATTCTTCAGTATAATGTCTAATTGACAGGCAATCAACATGTAACCATTTTGAGCCACCTAAACTCAATTCAAGTAGTTGGGCCGGGTGGGGATTTGGATACTGACCCTAGGTTCAAGTCCTAATAATAGCTTCTTGATGTACCAAAAATAAAAAATTTAATGTGAGCATTGTGTATTGACTGATGTAAACTATACAGGTGGTCAGTGGTTTAGGCCGTGAGATCCCTTCTCCAAATGGAGGGGCCATTAAAGGGGCTATTCAAACTGATGCAGCTATTAATGCAGGTAATTTACACCCTAAATTAAGGTTCGTTATGGTAGGACCCCAACCCCAAATATTTGTTTCCCCTTTAAGGAAAAATTAAGGAAAGATATTAATTTAGAGAGACTATAGTTTGTACCTTGGCTCATATTGCACATTACTAAAATGATCACTTCTACTTTTCCCCTCCATAGTCTAAGACTTCTTGGTTATTTGATTGAAACAATGTAACATAACATTTTGACACTTCTTATCATGATTGATTAAATATGGTTTGTCCTTATAATTATATGTTCTTGGCATGATTCTATCAGTTAAGCTAAATTCATTTCAAAGCTTGTACATTAGCAGCTGCCACAAAATTAGTTTTATTATCAATGGTTCTGAGCTAATTTATAAAAATCTACACAAGCAAATATAGGCAAAATATGATATGGACACACATAATGCCAGCCAGTTGTCTCCATATCTAGTATACATGGCTGCATTGTTCTTGGCAAAGATGCTACCTGGTGAGATCACGCCTTCCAGATTCACTTCATTCTACCTAAACAGGGGAAATAGATATGTTATCATGAAAATAATCTTAACTTGATTAAAAAAGTAGTACTGATGAGAAACCACTCGGCCTACTTCAGCCCGTGTTTGCATGTCAAGATCTTGTATTGAAATCATGACTTTACTGAAGTGCCAATTTTGAGATGATGTTGTTTGTATACAACTCTTAGAATCATGTTATTTTGGAATTCACTATTTTCCATGCTTGCATTCTCATAGGACTATGTAGGCATATGATCTAATGTGTGCACGGATGTGAACAGGAAATTCAGGGGGACCATTGATTGATTCATACGGCCATGTTATTGGAGTAAACACAGCAACCTTCACTAGGAAAGGTAACAGGATGTTTCCTCATTTATTTTATGAGTATACTTCTGTAACATATAGTATTAAAGAGGGAATAAAAGACTCGTGCTTTTAATCTAAACTTGTCAGGAAATTCTTTTGCTTATTTCTATTTCTTTTATACCATTTTTGTTGCAAAACTCTGTTGTATATCATATTTCTTTTAAAGGTAGTCGGACACAAGAAGCAGCTGCCGCACAATTTTTAAGTCTAGAAAGTTGAGATGGCCTTTGCACCATATAGTATCTTCCCCCCATAGAAAAGGGTGTTGAGCGAGGTCACAATTCACAAACTCAAAGATTTATCATCATCCTTTATTTTATTTTTTTTTATTTTCTAAAGGGCCAATTAATTATGTGAAAACTTTTTTTTTTTCCTTTTCTTTCATAGAATGCTTTTCGGCTCAATCTATGGTGTGTATCAAAGAGTCATTATGTTTCTTTTGGAAGCTTTGTAACCCACCATACCTGCTAACATCAGCGATCTATTTGAATATGATATGGCCACAAAACAAAATTTCAATTACTTCAACCTAAAAAAGAAATTCAATTATTGTTCCTTTTATTTTGACCAGCATTATCAAACTAAAATAGAATAGTTAGGACTACTGGATTATTAACTTTCAAGAATGTTTTTTCTGCTCTTTCTGATGCATTACAGGGACTGGAGTGTCATCAGGTGTTAACTTTGCAATCCCCATCGACACTGTTATCAGGAGTGTGCCATACCTTATTGTGTACGGAACACCCTATAGCAATAGGTTTTGATTAAGCATGTTACATTCGATAAACTTCAATTTTTGTGTAAAACTTTAGAAAAACTTTGGATATCATTTTTACATTCAAGTTGTACATAAAATGCCATGTCTACTCTAAAGCTGAAGATGAGTATCCTAACTTTTACATGTGACTACATATAAAATAAATAAATAAAATCTAAAGATGTGTAAATATAGGATCAAAAGAGCAAGCTCTGGATGTGGCTGTTCCCAAACCATCAGTTCATAATTAAGTTGGAGACTCCTTTTAGCTCGATTTATTCAATGTAATTTGGCCCACACAATAAACTATAAGCCAAGCTACTTGAAACACATTATTTTGTTAGGGCAGGACGACAAAAAGAAATTGGAAGAATTACAGTCCGGGCCAGCGTGTTGAAATTAATTATAGTTTAGGTTATGCAAAAATTTTAATCATATGACAAATTGATTTAACAAATAAATTATTTATAGTTAATCACAAATTTAAATAAAAAATGTTAGTTAATAATAAATAAATTATTAATTAAATCAGTTCATCCTATGATTAAAATTTTCACGACTCAAAGTAAAATCAATTCCTAACACGCAAACCTAACTGGTAATTTTCTCAAAGAAATTGACCGACAAACATGCACAGCCCTAGTTTGTAGCGAAAGAGAAAGCATGGAGATCTCGTGCTAAGCGCGTAATGGTAAAGTTGATCCTAGCAACGGATTAGCTCGTGTTACCAACGCCAACTGTACTGTGATTAACAAAAAGTCAACATGTAAACACACCCTCCACCCCCCCCCCCCCCCCCCAAAAAAAAAAAACAATAAGTCAATAACATGAGCAAAGATGTTCTTCATTGAACCCAAGTTTCCAGCCACACACACTAGCCAGGTATTATCATGTTTATATGGTTTTGATTCTGGAGATTAATATTTATGTAGACCTTATTTATACAAATTATATAATTTAAATCAATCAAGAATTGATATATTATTATTTTTAATATAAAATAATTATGTGACATAAAAATCTATATAATTATTTAAGTGTTGATTAGTTTAATCTACACAATTGTAAAGACAAAATCTACTTATAGATGTACTACTTGAAAAATAAATATTGAGTAAAGATATTTTCTTCTTAAAATAGGGGGTTTCACTTAAGAGAAGACCACAAATATTTTAAAATATGCTCTTTAAAGGAATCAAACATTACTCAAATTGGATTCATGAGAATGAAAAGATTCCTCTGCTCTTCATCTTCAATCTGAGTTGCAATTTTTATTTTTTATAAATAATATAACATATATAACTTTTTATTTATTTTGTTTACAACATTGTAAACTAAGGACTTTCTATGATATGCATTTATAAAAATGGTAAACTACATTTTATTTTGTCACTTATGGTTTAAAACTGATAGTGTCTCAGTCAGTGGGTACTGTAGCACTTATATCTGGAGTCTGGGCTGCAAGTGGTCAACTGAGGAGTGAATGATACTTGTTTCAAAGTCCTTACATTTGCATTTACTCTCCTCGCCAAACAAACGCTCCACCATCCATTCACTGTTTGGGCCCCTCTTGTTTCCTCAAATAGTCAAATATAGTAACTGCATTTACACTAAAATCAAATTTACTTTAGTCCCCTTAGCTGCTTAGTTTTTTTGCAATCTCTTTTAAGGCTAGTAACAGGGGTGCTTAATCATGCTGAAGTAGTGGTTAGGTGCCTTAGTATACCAAGTACTAATTATTATAGCTGCTAGGGTATGATCCATGCCCTGGGTTTGTGCAAATCATGTTCCCAACTGCAGTGATCTTGGTACCCGAAAAAGAGTAATCTTTGCTCCTTTTCACTTAGTTTTTGAGACTTATGGATAACAGGTTTGGCCAAACTTGAGTCTTTCATGAAGTTTGATTAAGGAGAAGAAAAGGAAGGAAGTAAGTGGATGAATTGAATTTGATCAAGTATGAAACAGTTCATGAATTTGGTATTGCTCAATGCTAAAATTCTGCTACTGTAAACAATGGGGCAGTTTTCACTTTAAATTCAGTCATAGGTAGAGCTGCAAAGAAGGCCATGGAAATGGCCATTTCTGATGTCAATGTAGACCAAAAAGTTCTCAATGGGACAAGACTAAAGTTGATAATGAAGGATGACAGTTGTAGCGCCCTTCTGGGATCAATTGGAGGTTGTAAGGACTATCCTTGCTGAAACTTCAACTTTTATATTTAAACGTTTGCAAGACAATTTTTCTAGTCTCTGAAACCAGCAATATGTTAATTGTATATATGTATGACAATTCATGTCATGTAAAATAGTTCACAACTTCATATGATTAAAGGATGTTGCTTAACATTGATGTTATGCAATAACTTCTGGGTTAATTTTGGTAATATTCTTTTATCAACTAGTATATTGTTGCAAGACATGCATGTTTGAACAACAAATTTAGTCCGTTTTGTCATTTCTAATTTTATTAATCAAGCACATTTTATACACATAAACTTGCATAATCCAAACTTGGAGTTGTAGTAGTTACAAAATGTGAATTGAACCTTCTCTTGGTACAGCTTTCCAGGCACTAGAGAAAGGGGTTGCAGCCATAATTGGTCCTCAGTCATCTGCCATAGCTCATATGATTTCTCAAATTGCAGATGGTCTACACGTGCCTCTTATATCATATGCTGCCCCTGATCCAACCCTGTCCAACCTCCAGTCTCCTTTCTTTTTTCGTACTATGCCAAGTGACTCTGAGCAAATGACTGCAATGGCTAATCTAATTGACTCTTACAGATGGAAAGAGGTCATTGCCGTCTTCTTGGATGATGATTTTGGAAGAAATGGGATAGCTGCTTTGGCTGATGAACTTGGTAAAAAGAGATTGAGAATTGCTCATAAATTACCTTTGAGCATTCAGTTTGATCTGCATGAAATCACTTGCTTGCTTAATCAATCCAAAGCATTTGGTCCTCGTGTCTATGTTGTTCACATTAATTCGGATCCTAGATTGAGAATTTTTAACATAGCTTAAAACTTCAAATGATGGCTGGTGACTATGTCTGGCTGGCTACATATTAGCTTTCTATTAACCTTTGTTTCATTAAAAAAATTATGATTTAACAATGAATTTTGAAATAAATATCATTTTCTTAACTAATATCATAATTTAACGATAAAATTTGCAACAAATAATTTCTTCATTGTAGTTGTAAAAATTTTCTTCTTTTAACAATGGATTAATGACTTGGTCTCTAGTTAAATTTTGTGAGAATTCACTTTCGTTAATTCGTGGCAAACTCTTTTGGAACACTAAAAATTTCGTGCAATTTCACTCCGGCTTGTCTTTTTTTTTTTCTAACTTTTTTTTATAAATTTTTGGAGGTTAAAAATAAATTATAAATTATAAATGTTTTAAAAATAAAAACTTCATCATCAATCTCCCAAACCGTATCCTTATATCCCAAACCCTAATCCCAGTCGTCACTCCTGCCCCACTTCATCCCCCAACTCCCTCTCAAGAGCTGGCTCACCCAGCTCGTATCTCTCACTCTCCACCCACCGGCCCCAGCTAGCAAATGGCGTACTTGAACGCCCAGCGCACCCTAGCGTCTACCCTTCTGCGAGCTCTTTCTTCCTCATCTTCTGTAAATGCAACAGCTTCTCGCTCTCGCTTCGCTTTTGCCTTACTCACCGCCAAACAAACCCTACCCCTCCCTCACTCGGTGAAGCTCCCGGTTCGCCCCAAATCATCCGGTTCGGGTTACTCGCCCCTGAACGACCCGTCCCCGAACTGGAGCAACCGTCCCCCGAAGGAGACGATTCTTCTCGATGGCTGTGACTACGAGCACTGGCTCATCGTTATGGAGTTCCCCGATAACCCTAAACCCTCCGAGGACGAAATGGTCAACACCTACGTCAAAACCCTAGCCCCAGTTGTCGGGAGGTTCGATTGTTTTCACTTGTTCTTTTCTAATTACCACACTTCTTTTCTAATTTCTACTAAAAGGGGCCTTTTTTGGTAGTGAGGAGGAGGCTAAAAATAAGATATACTCTGTTTCCACCGTTACATATACTGGTTTTGGTGCCCTCATTTCAGAAGAGCTTTCTTATAAAGTCAAAGGTGATGATTCTTTACTTTTGTCTCTGGAACAAACCATTTAAAGGGCTGTCTCTTTGATCCTTCATTTTGCTTCAAATTTTTGGCTGCTTCACGAAATTAGCTTATTTGAATTCTTGCTTGCTGTGACTAGTAATTAAGGTTTTATTGTGATTGTTGTTGTGCTACAATATTTATCTTACCACTATATGGACAATAATGGAGGTTTTTATTTTGGAGTTGGGGCCTTAATTTTATGGGATGTCTTTGAGATTTTCTTTTTATTGTTCTTTTTTTTTCCCTATATAATCAACTTAATTTGTCATTGGTGTGACTTTTGGGATCGAAATGACAATTGGCACAGCATATATATATATATAAGTATGTCATTCCAGATAATTGGGTATACTTGATTGTTGTGCCATTTTTTCTGCCTTAACAGAGTTACCTGGAGTTCTTTGGGTACTGCCAGATTCTTATCTTGATGTTCCCAACAAGGACTATGGAGGTGAGTGGTGGAGCTTGAAATAAGTATGGGCTTAGTTAATTGTTGGATCATTATTTGTGTTTCAATTTTGGTTGTCTTGATGAATTTCAGGTGATTTATTTGTTGATGGGAAAGTAATCCCTCGGCCACAGTATAGATATTCTGAAAGGCATCAGAGTAGGAGTAGACCTCGGCCACGGCATGACAGGCGCCGGGAAACAATGCAGGTTGAAAGGAGAGACCCTCTTCAAAGACAGAACTGGAGCCAAGGTCAGGGAGGACCTATGCAGCAGTCAACTCCAATGAATAGCCAAAACTCTGCTTCAGCTGGAGAGAACTAAGAGATGTTTAATAGGAACACTGCTCGGACCCAAGTTGGGTCTGTTTACTTATTTGTGATAATGAGTTGAGTGATTAAGCCTTCAAGTGTAGAATAATTTACATATAAGATGAGTTTTTATCTCTGCTCAGTTCTTGGAATTAGCATGCTGCCTTATGTGAATTGTAAAATACGCTTGATACTTTTAATATAACACTTATGGTTTATCTGTTTGCCTTTCATAAACACTGCATTATATTAGCTGCCATTGTTCACACTTAGTTCAAATTGTAGCACTTAGTTCTTTGCCAAGTTGGGTCTGCATCATTTTTTTTTCTTTTTTCTTTTTTGCACATTGCAGTGATTGATGGGCTTACCCGGCAATATTAATACATTGCATAATGAACTTAGTATTCATGTACTTCAGTTAATATTCTAAATTCTGCTGGAAATTGATTGACTTAGTTTTGATGTACTAAGCTTAGTTAGTGTTCTAAATCTTGCTGGAAATTGATTAATTGGGTACATCCATGAAATTTCTGTTTACAGTGATTGATTCTCCAGATGGATTCCTGCATGAATGGTGGTCTATTTTCTATGAAGTATATACCTCTAGGCAAATCTATGAGGTCTATTTTCTCCAGATGGATTCCTGCTAAATTTAATTTAGCGACAGATTTTTTTTCCCATTAGCAACGGATTTGTCCGTAGCTAAATCTTGATTTTCTTGTAGTGCAATTCATTCTCCCCAGTGAATCAGTCCTCTCTCAACATCCTTGATGGGGTAGTTGGGCTTCATAAACACATTCCAGATTCTAGCCAAAAGAGAACTTTTGTTTCTAGGTGGACAAAAGGTGCAGCAACTTCCAGCTTTAATGCTTATGGATTTTATGCTTATGACACAATTTGGGCAGTGGCATATTCAATTGATAAGTTCATTCAAGAACACAAAAATGTTACATTCTCTTACAGTGATAACTACAAGCTACTTCATACAGCAGCAGCTCTTATTCAGCATGACAAGCTCAGTTTTCGTAGGTGGTTCTTATCTGAGCAACATATTACTACAATCAAATTTTACTTGTGTGAGTGGTCCTATGAAGCATAGGTACTTCATAATATTTGTCGTACACATGTCAAATGCGTATTTGTATCTGTATCAGATACTCAGATGCTTGATAAATATTAATTTAATTTTTTAACAAAAATCATATTTTCATATCATATTCGTGTTGTATCCCATATATATACCCGTATCCGTTATCAGTGGTCAAATTCAATTTAATTCAGACAAGAACATCATAAATGGTGGATATGAAGTTATCAATATCAATCAGATGGCAATTACTAGGGTTGGTTTTTGGTCTAATTATTCAGGATTCTCATTTGTGGCTCCCGAAACTCTTACAAAGGTAGAAAATAAGGATTAGAAGCTTAACAATGTTACTTGGCCAGGTGGAAAAACTGAAAGACCACGTGGCTGGGTGATTGATGATAATGCAAAACCACTGAGAATTGGAGTGCCCAAGAGAGCAAGTTTTGTTGAATTTGTCACTGAACAGCCTGGTAGTCAAATTCAAGGGTACTGCATTGATGTTTTCAAGAAAGCACTGGAGTTCATACCATATGAAGTCCCTTATGTACTTGAGCCATATTGAAATGGTCAATCAAATCCTAATTATGATACACTTGTGAAGTTGGTTGCTGAAAATGTAAGTAGATACAAGATAAAAAGAATTCTCGAATTGATTAATCCATGTTTTGTTAGCTATTCGTCATTTCATGAAAATCAAGCTTTCATGAGTTACCATACACAGGATTTGCTGAAGAATCTATGTGCTATTTGTTAAAGACTGGATGACAAATTAAGATTCTTTGTGATGCTCATTCAATGGTCTGCACAATATTACCCTTATGATTTTTACAATCAGGGTCCAAAATCAACTTTCCTTTTGCTTTTCTTTTAGTTGGGGTATGGGAGAAGAATGGAAAGAAGAAAAAAATAAAAAAGGAAAATCACAATTGATTACACGGTTATGAACATCTGATGCTGTCCCCATTACTATCTAGTGTTATCCAATATAAGTTGACTAACCTTGCATTTATTGGCTACTAGAAATTAGAATGTAAGGTGTTCTATGACCTTGTTTATGGTAAAAAATCTGATTCAGGTGTATGATGCTGTTGTTGGAGACATTACTATAGTGATGAACAGAACAAAGATTGTGGATTTTTCTCAGCCTTTTGAAACAACTAATCTTGTTATAGTGTCTCCAATCAACAATGCAAAATCAAGTGCTTGGGTGTTTCTCAAACCATTTACAGCAGATATGTGGTGTGCCACTGCAGCTTCATTTCTGGTAGTTGGAGTGGTTGTATGGATTCTTGAGCATCGAGTCAATGATGATTTCCGTGGCCCTCCTAAGAGGCAACTTGTGACGATGTTTAAGTAAGCTTTCTCGATATGTTTATGAAATTTTCCCATAGAAAACTTGACTGAGGAACTACAACTGCTGCAATGAATGGTTGTTCAATGTGATTTAATTACATCCTAGAAGAGTTCCATTAAAAAAAGAAAAATAGATGTTGCAGTAGAAGACCGAATCTTTATCTTGTGATTTAGATTCTAATTTCATGCTGTTATTTTTCTGTAGGTTCAGCTTCTCAACACTGTTTAAGGGAACCCGTAAGAAAACTCTAAAGTCTTAATAGTTCCTTTATTTCCTTTTTCTCTCTTGTGGTCATCCTATAGTTTACTGTCTATAAAGCCAATTGGTTAAGGAAGAGCAGACCAAATCATATTTTTACAAAGCAAAATACAACCATTGCCCCCTTTATTTCTGAATCTGAGTAGTAAATGATGGAAATTAATAAATAAAAGAATTAATCATGCTTAAGATAAATAATATAGCATGTTCATACTAACAAGATCAAGATGAAATAGAACCTGGAGTTATGGTTGGATCCATGATCCTTCTCTTTGTTGCTTGCCTAAGAATTGAAAGAGAGATAGAGAGATGAGAGAATTGAGAGTAAACTTCTCCTATTACTGATTGGGGGCTCATTATTAGAAGAGAGGTTCTTACCTCTTATAGAAACCAATGATGAGGCTTAGTTTCTATTCCCATCAACTAAGAGAAGAGACTTCTCAATGAGCTTTACTATTGAATAACCTAGCCCATCATAGGTCATTCATATTAATTACTCAATTACTATATCCATAAATTATATAATGTTATAGATACATAATTGATACATTAATAATACATCAAAGTATACTGAATAATTGATTAATGTTAATCCAATATTTAATTGTATTTAATAAACACAACATTCTCCCACTTGGATAACATTAGTCAATATCAAAGAAAAGAAGTATTATTAAAACTATAATATCAATTATGACCCAAAGCACATATCATCCAATAATCTATGAAATATTAAGTTTTAGCACTGCAAGAAAAATAATAACATCCGATAGGGATATATATATATATTTATGTGTTTATATTTCATAGAAACTAAATATGGATAATGGAAAATCATAATTAAATAAGACAAATATGCAATTCCAAAGGATAGTCTCAGCATTTTATTAATGCTTTAAGAGATATGATAATAAGAGTGACATCATTTCATACATATCTCATAATAGAATACATAATATCAGGCTCCCACTAACCCAAAATATCAAAAGACTTAATTAAACCCATATGAGTTACATGGTTATGAAAAACTCCAACTGTTAAGCATTTGGTTAGTGAATCTGCTAACATGTTTTCTGTAGCAAGATGCTCAATACGAGTCTGAAACTCTAGAATTTTCTCTCTAACAAATAGATATTTTATATCAAAATGCTTTGAACGAGAAGAACTTCTGTTGTTTTGAGAGAAATGCACAGCAGCAGTATTGTCGCAATATATCATAAGAGGTCTAGATATACTTTCAACAATATGAAAGCCAGAGATTAAATTTTTCAGCCATATGGCTTGACAAGTGGCTTCATAGCAAGCGACATACTCTGCTTCCATGGTAGAAGTAGCTGTAAGAGTCTGTTTGACACTCTTCCAAGAAATAGCTCCTTCTGCCATCATAAAGATAAAGCCAGAAGTAAATTTTCGGTCGTCAGGGCAACCTGCATAATCAGAATTCGAATAACCAATGACCTGAAGTTGATCAGACTTCTTATAGGTCAGCATATAATCTTTAGTGCCCTGCAAATATCTCATGACCTTCTTTACGGCTTTCCAACGACCCAAACCTGGGTCGCTCAAGTATCTCCCTAAAGCATTAACAGCAAAAGCAATGTTGGGATGAGTACATACTTGAGCATACATTAAACTGCCAACAGCGGAAGCATAAGGGACTTTCACCATTTCAATCTTTTCTGTATCATTTTGAGGACACTGAGCTTTGGAAAGTTTATCATCTTTTTGAACAGGTGCAGCACATGAGGAGCAAGAATGCATGTTAAACCGTTTGAGAATCCTTTCAATATATCCTCTTTGAGACAATCCAAGAATACCACGTGACCTATCTCGATAAATTTGGATGCCTAGAACAACAGAAGCATCACCTAGGTCTTTCATATCAAAGTGGCAACTCAACATCAATTTTATCTCAGTCAAAAGTTTAACACTACTACTAGCAAGGAGAATATCATCAACTTATAAAACAAGAATGATGAAATAGCTCCCACTAGTTTTCAAGTAAATGCACTGATCTGAAGCATTTTCCTTGAAGCCAAGTGAAGTGACCACCTGATCAAATTTCAAATACCAACATCTAGAGGCCTGTTTTAGTCCATAAATGGACTTCTTCAGCTTGCAAACTAAGTGCTCTTTGCCCTTTTCAACAAAGCCATCAGGCTGAACCATGTAGACGTTCTCAACAAGATCTCCATTCAGAAAAGCTGTTTTATTTTAACATCCATCTGGTGAAGTTCTAAATCAAAATGAGCTACCAAAGCCATAACAACTCGAAAAGCATCTTTAGTAGAGACCGGTGAGAATGTCTCCTTATAATCAATGTCCTCTCTTTGACTATAGCCTTTTGCTACTAGTCTAGCTTTGTACCTCTCAACTTTACCATTTGGACTACGTTTGGTCTTGAAGACCCATTTACACCCAACTGGTTTGCAACCAACTGGTAATTCTTCAAGATCCCAAACAACATTTTGAGACATGGAAACTAATTCATCATGCATAGCATCCAGCCAATTAGAAGCACATGAGCTAGACATAGCTTCCTTAAAGGAGGTAGGATCATCAACATCATTAAGGTCAAACTCATGTTCTTGAAGATACACAATATAATCATTAGAGATGGCAGGCTTGCGAACTCTCTGAGATCTTCTTAATGGAATTTCTTCAACAACATCATCATGTTCCTGTTGATCTACCAGTGGTGCTGCAACATCATCATGTTCTGGAAGAATATGATCATTATCACGAATATCAGGAAGCATGACATCTGCTGGAAAAGAAACAACTGGTGCAGGGACAACAACCCGATCTTCTCTAAGAATGACTGGTCGTGGTGTACTACTACTCCCACTATCCAAGTCATCCTCAAAGAATATAGCACGATCAGATTCAATAACTCGCATGGAGTGAGAAGGACAATAAAATCTGCTGCCTCGGGAACCCATATAGTAGCCAATAAAGAATCCGCTAACAGTCTTAAGATCAAGCTTCTTCAACTGAGGATTATAAGGCCTAACTTCTGCCTTACAACCTCATACATGGAAATGTCTCAAGGTTGGTTTCTTTCCAGACATCAACTCATAGGGAGTTTTTGGCACAGATTTGTTGGGCACTTGATTTAGAATATACACAGTAGTCCTTAAAGCATCTCCCCAAAAAAAATCTGGTAAGGTAGAATGACTCATCGTACATCTCACCATATCCAGAAGTGTGCGATTTCTTCTTTCTGCAACACTATTCTGCTGAGGAGTACCTGACATAGTATATTGAGCTTCAATCCCACATTCTTCTAGAAATTTAGCAAAAGGTCCTGGGTTTCTTCCAGACTCATCATACCTGCCATAATGCTCACCTCCTCTGTCAGATTTCACACATTTGATCTTCTTACCTGTCTTCAATTCAATAAAAATTTTAAAGGATTTAAAAGCATCCAAGGAACTAGATTTTTCATGGAGAAGATCTATCCAACCGAATCTGGAAAAATCGTCTATGAAAGTGATAAAGTACCTATATCCACCCATAGCAGTAGGTGTAATAGGTCCACACATATTAGTGTGAATCAGTTCCAACACTTCAACACATCTATTAGCTCCTTGATTTTTAACTTTGGCAGTAAGTTTTCCCTTAATACAATCAACACAAGTATCAAAATCAGATAAATCTAGATCATGCAGAATGCCTTGTTTAACTAACCTCTCAATTCGAGGTCTAGAGATATGCCCCAAATGCCTATGCCATAACATAGAAGAGTTCTCATCAATCTTACTACGCTTATATCCAATAGTAGAATTAACATACATATCATTCAGATTTAGCTTATATAGCCCATCACACAAAACTCCTGAACCAACTGCAACAGAATTAGAATAAATAACAAGTTTTCCATTGCCGAATTCAAAAGTGTAGCCATAATTATCTAAAGCTGAAACTGAAATCAAATTCCTTATTATAAAAGGTACATAGTCTACATCTTTCAACAACAAAACATGTCCAGAAGGCAAATATAAAGATACCACTCCTATTTCTTCTACAGATGCTCTAGCTCCATCTCCCATCACAATCTTGGATTCAATATCACTTGGTTTCTTCAGGCTTGTGAATCCCTGTAAAGAATTCACAACATGAATAGTTGCCCCTGAATCTAACCACCAAGTATTGGGAGGGACATCCACCACATTAGATTCAAAACAAGTTAGAGCTAGGAGCGTACCTTATTTTTCATTCTTCTTCTTAAGGAAAAAAAAAGTCTCCACTTTATGACCGTACTTCTTGCAATACTTGCAAGTTCCCTTAAAAAATTTCCTTTTAGGCTCTAATTGCAATGGTGCTTTCCTTATCTTTTCCTTTTCAAAATGAAACTTGCCTTTGTTGCTAAACTTTTTCTTGTTTTTGACACCAGAAGAAGAAGCAGCAAATTGAACACTGTGCAGTTTCCCCTTTTTAATTGACTCCTCTTCTTGAGAAACAATTGCAATCATTTCATCAACTATCCATTCCTCTTTCTGAGTATTATATGAGGTCTTCAACACGTCAAACTAAGGAGGAAGAGATTCTAAGACTTGTCAGATCAAGAAACTTTCACCAAGCTCGACCTTTAGAGACTTCAACTTGTTATAATAATGTACCAGTTTCATTATATGCTTACGAACTCCACCAACACCATCATATTTGGTTTTCTCAAGTAAGGATAGATATTGACCCTTTTATGCTTTATCAAAAGTTTTGAATTTTTGACCAACGGATGATAGAAAATCTATGGTATTATTATTCTCTGGAATGCTCTGTCTAATGGACTTCTCCATGGTGTATTTTATCACCATTAGGCATACTCGGTTAGAGTGTTCCCATTTTTCATAAGAAGTCTTTTGAGCAGCAGTGGACTTAGGCGTAAGAGCTGGAGGCTCTTTCTCTCTCAAAGTTAGGTCCATGTTAGTTATTGCCACATATAGATCCAAAGATTCTTTCCAGTCCTCATAATTTGTCCCATTAAGAGTTTTAACTGAGGTAGGCAGAGAAGCTGGCACCATAACAACAAGGAAACATTTAATACGCATGAAAATATAATTATCATGGTATTATAGAATTAAATGATTCCGTATACTCAGCCAAACATGTCTTTTAAATAAATTTCTTAATTATTATGATCTCACCTAAGGGTCCCAAATCATAACAAATAAGAAATATAATAATAATACAATGCACAAATCTCATGTCACTAGAAAATTTCTCATACCGATAGGATACTCGAAACATGATTGACATAATTCAAGAATTAATATTGCATTGTATCAGTAACCAATCACATTAGTAATAACATACCGATGGGGTATAATTATCATTAATGCTACATATATATATATATATATATAATAAAAATAAAAACAAAATTTTTGTATAGTTGCACTCACGATAGGTAAGACCACAATTATACAAAAAAACTTTACAGAATATGATAAAATCATATTATTCATAAAAGCATATGAAATTAAACAAGAATATATTTTATTTAATTCATATAAAGACCTAAAAATTTATTCGATAACCACAACACCTTAATAGAGAGAGTATGATACATACAAGTGTTACAGGTAAAGTAATTAATGTGCAAAAAAATTTTCAGGTCCATAATCCGAGAGTACAGTATTAAAAAATACTGATTATTCTGGAAATAATTAATATAAAAAATATAACAGTGTCAAAAAATTCCAGAAAAAATACCAAAAATAAAAAATATTAAAATAAAAACTTTTGGAAAAAAATTAGAAAAAATGGCCTCGAGAAGTGTGCCCACGCGCCCACATGTGCCAAAAGTCGCGACTGGGCTTCGTCACGGGTCAGGATCATCTTCCTTACCCGTTTCTCCTGAAACCTGGTCGTTTGACCTGCGATCAAGACCCGTTCCGATCTCCCATCATACGCGATTTTGAGCCGCGATTTTCCAGCCATGGGGTCGTTGTACCACGGCGGCTAGAAGCCCCATATCAATTTCATAAATGATCTACCAAAAGACGTGGAGAAACAGATCTAAGAAATGGATGGGTTTCTGAAACGGGTTGTGCAACCCGCGACCTTAACCCGGCTAGATCTCCATTTTTACTCAACGAAACACAATGATTTTTCAGTATGATGGTCATTGTGTTCCGATCTAGAGAAGCCCCAAATCAATTTCAAGTTTTATCAAGTGAAAAGTGGAGATCAAGCAAGAACACGAAAACGGGGTTTTTTCACGATTTTGGTTCGGATTTCTTCAAAAATCCTGTTCACGGACGATTTCTTTCTTCCAATTAAGCTTACAAAAAAGCTTTATAATAACATGTGATCAATAACCCTCAATCAATTTGAAAGATAAAGGTCGAATTCGAAGATTTCAAAAATTAGGGTTCTTGAGTGAGTTAGTTTGTGTGAAAATAATTTCAAAAATAGCCATATTAATACCTTAAGAGGCTCTGATACCAATTGATGAAAATTAATAAATAAAAGAATTAATCATGCTTAAGATAAATAATATAGCATGTTCATACTAACAAGAACAAGATGAAATAGAACCTGAAGTTATGGTTGGATCCATGATCCTTCTCTTTGTTGCTTGCCTAAGAATTGAAAGAGAGATAGAGAGATAGAGAGATGAGAGAATTGAGAGCAAACTTCTCCTATTACTAATTGGGGGCTAATTATTAGAAGAGAGGTTGTTACCTCTTATAGAAACCAATGATGGGGCTTAGTTTCTATTCCCATCAGCTAAGAGAAGAGACTTCTCAATGGGCTTTACTATTGAATAACCTAGCCCATCATAGGTCATTCATATTAATTACCCAATTACTATATCCATAAATTATATAATGCTATAGATACATAATTGATACATTAATAATACATTAGAGTATACTGAATAATTGATTAATTTTAATCCAATATTTAATTGTATTTAATAAATACAACAGTAAACAGTCAATTTTCTAGTACTTCCACATGAGAAGCTGGTTACTAAATTTTTTATGAAAATCTTGATTTATATTTTCGTTTCTGATGCTTTTTTTATTATTCAATGTAAGTTTTAGACAATGCACACATAAACTTCAATTAGTGTATTGAATGAATTTTCATTTTGTCATGAACTCAGAGGAAAAGATAGTAAGCGTACTAGGGAAAATGGTGTTGATAGTATGGCTTTTCCTATTGATGGTGATCAAAGCAAGCTATACAGCAAACTTGACTTCAATTCTTACAATGAAACAGCTTTCATCACCCATCATAGGCATTGATAGCTTGATCGCAGGTAACTGGCCTATAAGCTATAGGATACCAAGTAGGGTCGTTTGCTTATAGCTATCTGATAGTGATGAACCTGCAAAAATTCATATTTTTACGGTTCAAAATCTTGAGTTTTTATCCTCTTTTAGTCTTTCTTATTTAATTTTATTCTTAAATTTTATTATATTTTTTATTATTTTAATTGTGTTCTTATTACGTATTTTTATGTATTTTTTGTAGGTAATTGCATATGAAAAAAGACTGGGCATTTGAGGAGTAGAAAAGAACAAGAAAATTAATTCAGAAGCCAGTATTGAGCGCCGGGCCATCACCGCTGAAGCGCAACGTCTTATTGGAGGATTCTGTTTTAGTGGGCCAGCCTGAAGCGCCGAAAGATGAGCGCTGCGAGTTACTAACGCGTAATGAAGAACGTGAAATTCTTATAAAAAAGAAAGTTTTGCCAAATTGAACACATCTTTTCACACTTTTCTTTTTATATACTCTTAGACACTTGGAGAGAAGGCAGTAGACGTTAAGAAGCACAAACCTTAATGTGGTGTGGGCGCAATTAGGATTGAAGATTAGAGATTTTCTTCAACCTTTCCACCTTTCTACAATGAAGTTTGTCATATTCTTCCCTTTGTATTCTTCTTTTTCCACGTGTAACTAATTTCCCATTGTTAGGAAGATGATGAATCTTGTTCTTGGATGATGTAACTTTCTTTTATGGGTAATTTATGTTTCTATTTCATGATTTACGTGTTTATCTCTATTCTTAATGCTTTTCTAAATCTGGCCAATTTGGGAATGATATTTTGGGTTTATGTATGATTTGAAAAAATTTGTATGAACTTAGAACTTGTGATAAACATCATAACTTCTGCAATCGCGAGGGATAGACGTTGTGGGTTATGTGGTCTTTCTTTTAATTCTCTCGTTCTTGATAATGCCTTTCTAATTGGGGTTAGATTAAGGGATTAGTTAATTCCAATCAGCGTAAGAGGATTAATATACCAAGAGATTGGGTATTAATTAATTTTAAAAATTGACCATAAATCATTGAAATAGAACATAGTTAAACTAATATTTGAGTGTGCATCTAAAGAGTTCAAGTGAAATCTGAACCCTAACGCTTTAACATTATTATTTTTCGCCTCTTTGATTTATTATTTATTGATTTTTATTTTTCTTTTTAATTTAATTTTTACCAACTCTCTTTTTGTTAGCTTAAATAGTGTTATTTTCAGTGAATTTAGTAATTAATAACTTAATCCTCGTGGGACGATACTCTACTCACTCTTTATTACTTTTGTCGATTCGGTGCACTTGCCGATATCCACATCAAGTTTTTGGCGCCGTTTCGGGATTATTGTTATTAATATTAAATAGTAGTTGAAAAGACACTAATTTAAGTATTTTTTAATTGTTTAATTTTATTTTTAATTGTTTATTTTTAATTTTAATTTTATTTTATTTTCTTTAAATTTTCTTTTATTTATAGATAATTATTTTTCTTATTTAATTTCATTTTTCTTCATTTAATTTTCTTTTTAATTTGTTTCTTTTATTTTTGTTTTCTTTGTTTATTTTTTATAGTCATTTATTTTTATTTTTATTTTATTTTATTTTATTTTATTTTATTTTTAATTTCCTTCCTTACTTCACTTTGGTTTGCTTGTTTGTTTGTTTATGCAAGGTTCTGTGGAATCAGAAGAATTATTTTTTGATCCAAAGATAGCGAGAACAGCTAGAGCAAACAGGAAAGCAGTTAGAGAGAGGAAGATGCTTGAAGAAGTAGAGCAAAAGATGACAGAAAGAGTTGTAACTGCAGAGCGAAGACGCACATTGGCTGACTATGCTACTCCATCTGTTGAAAATATTTCTACCAGTATTGTGCGTCCTGCTATTCAGGCCAATAATTTTGAAATTAAACCAGCACTTCTACAGCTGGTGCAGCAGAATCAGTTTGGGGGAGGCCATGCAGAAGATCCAAACTTGCACATTGCGAATTTCTTGCAGCTCTGTGATACTGTTAAGTATAATGGCATTACTGATGATGCCATTAGATTACGACTGTTCCCATTTTCTCTCAGAGACAAAGCAAAGAGCTGGCTACAAGCCCAGCCACAAGGGAGCATTTCTACTTAGGAGGATCTGATTGGCAAATTTTTGACTCAATACTTTCCTCCATCAGTGTTTGTGAAGATGAGGGGTGAGATTGCTTGTTTCACTCAAAATCAAGGAGAATCTCTTTATAAAGCATGGGAGAGATTCAAGGACCTATTAAGGAGGTGTCCTCATCATGCATTTGAAGTTTGGAAGTAGGTGCAGATTTTTTATAATAGTTTGAATCATCCTACCAGGGCTATGGTAGATGCATCTGCAGGCGGATCTCTGAATACTAAAACTCCTGAAAAAGCTCTAGAACTATTTGAGATCATGACGACCAATGAATATCATTTGCTTAGTGAGAGAGCAGCAATTAAACAGGGAATGTTGGAGCTTGGTGTTATTGATACTATACTTGCACAGAATCAGACTATGATGCAACACATTGTCAACCTTACTAAGCAAGTTGGTAATTTACAAGTAAATGCAGTTAATCATCAACGTCTGACTTGCGATTTTTGTGGAGGTAACCATGTCAATGGTCAATGTGAGGCAGGGAATTCAGGTGTCAACATTTCAGAGCAGGTGAACTATATGAGTAATCCTTCAAGGCCACAAGGTAATCCTTATTCTAAAACCTACAATCCAGGCTTGAGGAATCATCCTAATTTCTTTTGGAAGAATCAAGCTGTACCATTGAATGCTCAGCCCGAACAAAAGTCTCCTCTTGAGATTGCACTTGAGAAACTCTCTGTACAAACCTCTGCTTTTGTGCAACAGACTTCTACTTTTATGGAGGAAACAAGGGTAAATTTTCAGAATCAAGGAACTGCGATTAAAAGTTTAGAGAATCAAGTGGGGCAGATAGCCAAACAGCTTCAAGAGAGACCTCCAGACACCTTCCCAAGTGATTATCAATCTAAATGAGCAATGTCATGCAATTATACTGAGAAGCGGCAAGACTTTGGATGGACCAGTTAAGGAAATTGATGTTCCTGTTGCAGATGTCCAATCTCAAAAGTGTTGTAATGAAAAAATTAAAGAGGAGCAACCAAAGTGGCAGAGGAAGAAGAAGGAATGTGAGAAAAAAATAGTTGATCCTTCACTTTATGCTAAACTTCCTTATCCTCAAAGTTTCAGGAAGAAGATTTAAGAAAAACAGTTTTCCAAGTTCTTAGAAGTTTTCAAAAAGCTGCAGATTAACATTCCTTTTGCTGAGGCACTTGAGCAGATGCCCTCTTATGCAAGGTTCATGAAAGATTTGCTCTTGAAGAAAAGGAAGTTGAAAGAAGATGAGACTGTGACACTTTCTGAGGAGTGCAGTGCTATAATTCAGAGGAAACTGCCACCTAAATTGAAAGATCCAGGTAGTTTCATTATTTCTTTCACCATTGGCAAACTAACTATTGAGAAAGCTCTATGTGATTTAGGAGCTAGTATCAATTTAATGCCATTGTCAATTCTCCGCAAGCTTAGGATTGATAAAGTGAAGCCAATTGCAATGTCTCTTCAATTAGTTGATCGGTCAATTAAACATCCATATAGTATAGTGGAAGATTTGCTAGTGAAGGTTGACAAGTTTATTTGCCCAACTGATTTTGTGATTTTGGATATGGATGATGATGCTGATATTCTTCTTATTCTTGGAAGACCATTCTCGGCTACTTCAGGAGCGTTGATTGATGTACCTAGAGGAGAACTTATTTTGAGGGTGGATGGAGATCAGGTGACTATTAATGTTTTTGATAAATTTGCATCAACATCAGATCTCTATGCCCCTGTTAAATGCATTCAAGACAAGCATCTACAGGCTTTGGCTAGTAAGAGCTCTTCGTCATCAATCAATGCTAATTTTCCTACTCCCAAAATGGTTAATGAAAAGGAGAAAAGACCTTCTCTTTCTAAAAGTGCTGCAATTGAAGAAGATCCTCTAGTTTCCACTGATATATTGCAGATTGATTCCAGAGGTAGTAACAGAGTATGGAGGCAAAGAGCTGATAAGAGAAAAATGTCATCCTATTTCTCTTGCTTTAAGCCACCTTGACTAGTTGAAAAGGGCAGCGTTGAGCTAATGACGTTAAACAAGCGCTTTTTGGGAGGTAACCCAAATTTTCTCTCCTTTTCTCTTTTATTTTTATTTTTGTTTTTTTTTGGTTATTTTTTATTTTCTTGATTAACATTTTTTTTCCATTTTTGTTTTGTAATTAGTTAGTGATGAGTCGGCTTAGGTGCCTCCTTGAGTTCGGAGCCTTTGTAGGGGGATGTATATAATTGTCGGCCACCAAAAAGAGTTTTTCTTTTCTTTTCTTGCATTTAATTCATTTTGTTATTTATTCTTTTATTTTTATTTTGTCATCATCATCCTTTTTGTGTTTTGAGTCATTTTGTGCATTCCGATGTGTTGAATTGAATATCCAATGATTGTTTGAATTGTGGATTGATTTGATTTCTTGGGATAGCACATAAGAATTTATGAGTTGCATTTATCTCTATTGTTGATTGTGTATGGATGTTCTTCCATCTTTATGATTGATAGACCTTGGATTATACGTGCATGTCAAGCTTAGAGAAAGTTTATGGGATTGCATGTGTGTGGATGATTTGTATCTGGAAGTTGTTTGATTCTCTCTTGAGGCGAAATCCTAGGCAGTGCATGATTAAGGAAATGATAAGGGCCTTCTTTGGATCGTTTGAGCCTTTTAAGCCAACCTGTATACACAGTTTATCCCTAGGTCCATTTTGTAACTTTGTTATTGTTTGACTTTTATTTCTTTTCTTTTACCCATATTTTCCTTTTTCCTATACTCATATGAAAAAAAAATTCTCTCTTACATAACCTCTGTTGAGTGCATATTTTGTATTATTTTATTATTCAAGTCTTCATTATTTTTGTGCATGAAGTTTTGTGGAGCTGAAAAATTTCAAAGAAAAAAGAAAAAAAAGAAAAAAAAATAAGAAAGTTCACTCAAAGTATTGCAAAGAAATAAGTTTGGGGGTGGAGGTTGCTGAAAAAGAAAAGAAAAGAAAGAAAGAAAAAAAAGAAAAAAAAAGTGAATGTTGTGTTGATTCTTTTGCTCCTTTTTGTACTTGTCTTATATTTTGAGACTTGAATTTTAAAATTTGCATGATTTTGTATCTCAACTTTTGTTTTCATTTTCCTACCATTTTTTTTTCTTAACTCATACCCTTGGCCTTTCATTACAAGCTTTGTAAAGTCCCTTTTGATCATTGGTTGTGTGTTGTTTACATTAGTGGAGAGAGAGATGAAAAATAACCCTATGGATGTGAGTTTGATGTGCACTTGCAGTTTTATGAACCTATCTGGGTTTGTACTTTATGAAGAGATTGTGTTTTTCATTCATGTTTTTGGGAAGTCATTTGTGCATAAGAGTTGCATGTGAGAGACGATGTGATAATTGGATTGTTCATGTGTGACACTTTGAAATTAGATTATGAAGCAGTTTCTAAGGATATGTATGATATTCACTACCCGGTATTGCCATATTTGAGTTTGTTTTGAGTTTTAGATTGTTTTATTTTGTTTTATTTTTCTTTTACTTGAAGACAAGCAAAAGCTTAAGTTTGGGGGGGTGATGAATTTGCAAAAATTCATATTTTTACGGTTCAAAATCTTGAGTTTTTATCCTCTTTTAATCTTTTTTATTTAATTTTATTCTTAAATTTTATTATATTTTTTATTATTTTAATTATGTTCTTATTACTTGTTTTTATGTATTTTTTGTAGGTAATTGCATATGAAAAAAGACTGGGCATTTGATGAGCAGAAAAGAATAAGAAAATTAATTCAGAAGCCCAGCGCTTGAGCGTTGGGCCATCACTGCTTGAGTGCGCAACGTGCGCTGGAGGATTCCTGTTTTAGTGGGCCAGCGCCTGAGCGCTGAAAGATGAGCGTCTGAGCGCTGAACGCGTAACAGTAACGTGAAATTCTTATAAAAAAGAAAGTTTTGCCAAATTGAACACATTTTCACACTTTTCTTTTTACATACTCTTAGACACTTGGAGAGAAGGCAGTAAACGTTAAGTGGCACAAACCCTAATGTGGTGTGGGCGCAATTAGGATTGAATATTAGAGATTTTCTTCAACCTTTCCACTTTTCTACAATGGAGTTTGTCATATTCTTCCCTTTGTGTTCTTCTTTTTCCATGTGTAACTAATTTCCCATTATTAGGGGGATGATGGATATTGTTCTTGGATGATGTAACTTTCTTTTATGGATTTAATTTATGCTTCTATTTCATGATTTACGTGTTTATCTCTATTCTTAATGTTTTTCTAAATCTGGCAAATTTGAGAATAATCTTTTGGGTTTATGTATGATTTGAGAAATTTTGCATGAACTTAGAACTTGTGATAAACACCATAACTTCTGCAATCGCTAGGGATAGACGTTGTGGGTTATGTGGTCTTTCTTTTAATTCCCTTGTGGGACAATACTCTACTCACTCTTTATTGCTTTTGTCGATTCGATGCACTTGCCGATATCCACATCAAATTTTTGTCTTTTTTTACCAAGATCAAGACTTGTTCCTCTAGGTTCCCTGAGGAATATGCAAGAGCTCTGCTACAAGGGCCTACTGGTGGCTGTGTGGCAGCAATCATAGATGGGCTTCCATATGTGGGGTTATTCCTGTCAACACAAACTGATTTTGGCATTATCGGACACCCATTTACCAAAAGCGGTTGAGGATTTGTAAGTAACCATCTGATTTGAATATCAAAGTGATTAGATTATAGAATACACAATTAAATGCCTGATAACAAGTGGTGTGGTAAAAAATTCCCTACAACAATGACAGTTTATTAAAAGGAAAAGGTCTTACATGAAATATTTCCTCCAAAATTTGATTATCAAAATTCGAAAACGCTATTGTGAAGCATTATGTCAGATAATCACATAATATCGCCGGATGGAGTACTGTTAACAATGATATTTGTCCTTTGGTTTTGGACATGAAGAAACTTAAGTACCTTGTTCTGATATTTTATTTCTAGTCATAATATTAATCTCTTTGTGGCGTTTCGTGACAATATGCCAGACTTTTCAAAGAGAGTCTCCTATTGCCATTGACATGTCTACTGCAATCTTAAAACTTTCTGAGAATGGAGAGCTTCAGAGAATACGTGAGAAGTGGTTATGTAAGGTTGGTTGTCCTGAAGAAAGGGGAAGTGATTCTGATCCTAATCAACTTCACTTGATTAGCTTTCGGGGTCTATATCTCTCATGTGGCATTGTCACTCGCTGCCCTTCTGGTGTTTTTGTTGAGATCATCAACTCACCAGTTTGTCCGCTACAAAAAACAAAGGCAAAAGGATCTTCCTTCTTCGTCCCAAAAGCCATCAGGTAGTCGATATTCCCAGGTCATTCATAACTTTTTAAACTTCATTGATGAGAAGGAAGAAACCATCAAGAAAATGTTTACTCGGTGTGACAATCCACAACAGGAGCTGAGCTGATTATGCTTGAGTGGAAGATTACCAAAAAAAGAAAAGAAAAGAAAGACTGATATATATCATGAGGTAGTTTGCTTAATAAGACCATACTTCATGACAATGTAGTCTCTGTATAATTATAAATTTATAATATGGTTGTGAGCCATTTATTATCAGTTGTATCACTAGTACTCATGTTTTCTTTTTAGATGGTACTGTTACTAAAGATGGTTCCCTAAATGCTAGATTCATGTAACTGTTGCTCACTTCTCTGCTAAAAACTGGGCTAACCATTTCGGTTGCCTACAAAGTGCTTCCCCATGAGTGAAGGTCCAGCAGAACACCAAGCTTTGGCACATGTAGAAGCTTTCTAACACCGAACATCAAGAATTTTACTGGCATCTTTTGGGATAAACCGAAGTTATAATATTGTATGAGAATATTTCCTTTTCTTTGTTATCAGTTATATATGATATTATTTTTAAAAATAATAACAAAAGATTTTTCACATATACCGTAATATAATCAGGAACCATTCCTAGTGCTGATGCAAACTGCTACTAGCAAGATTCTTCTCACTGCATCCAAGTACTTGCCAGCAATTCCCAGTTTGGTCATAGTTAAATTGAACTGCGACATTTGAACTGAGAAGACGAAAAAGTTACACCTATTAGCAATAACTTACAAACCTAGTGATGAGCATTCATCCGGCAAATAGTGTTAGAGCTGAGAAGACGAGTTTAACTGCGGAAAAGGCATAAAATTTCAGGAGATACGTGTTGGAGAAGATTGTTGCACACACGCAAAGAAAAGAGAACAAATGGCGTTAGTTTGCCTCTTTTTCCTTGTAAAATTCAAACTCAACACATCAGCTGCAGAAGAAACTTCATCAAGTTTATGGAGTCTTAAGCAGGCCTTCTAGTATTACTTGTACAGTTTTTTACTTTCTTGTATAAGAAGATGCCTAATTTATTATTTTTAAGCAAACTGGAGTTTATTCACCTTTTCTTCATTTTCAAGGTACAAGTTTCACTCACATCCCAAAAAAATTTAGTTGCTAGATCAAATTCAGCTCCTCAATTACAGAAGAGGCAGCATGAAGTTTAAGAAGCTTAAAGTACAAGATTTGGGGAGAAGGAGGCAGCAAAAGGAATAAAGTATCAAAAAGATATAGAACCAGTGTAATGCAGGAACATAATTTTATTTTTTGTTCCAATCAAATCTATTAACAACAAAACATTTTCTACTCATGGTAAACCATATTCCTTCTTTGATGATTGAAACCTCAGCAAGTGCCACAATCCTATATTTTAACAAATCACAGGATTCATGATACACTAAAATCTTGAATTCCATTCACAATTCATCAACAGAACAATGAAACCCAAAAGTACTCATTTTTCATTAAGTGATAGCAGAGACAATTGTTCTTCAACAGAGCAACCCACATGACATGATGTGCGACAAGAAGAAGGAATCAGAATAAGACCAAGGCACCTCTGTTCCATTGGAGAAGGCGATGATCGTCGAGTGCTACGATACTCCACAGCATCCTGGAGAATAATGTTCCCTTGCTTGTCAATGCAGTAGAAGCCACCCAAGAAGAACCTTCCATCTTTGATCCCCACCAGCATTCTGCGAAACAGCAGCTTCCTTACCCGACTTACTTGACTTGAACTGGTTGGGCAAGAGCCATCTGAGCTCCCCAATTGAATTGGAACGGGTTGTTCTGCTTCTTGTTCCATCTTGGCACTTGAAATTCACCTGCAAAAGACAGCACATACCGATTTAAATTTGCTGGCAGTACCATCTAAACAGGAGGATACCCATATTTAATATAGGATGGTCAACTGGCCATGGCAGGCTTGAAAGGAAGTTATTCCCAACCCACAAAGGTTGCAGAGGTTGTTGTTATGGCCTTGCTAAACCTTGTCAAAATACAAAGCTGACAAAATTGTAAGTTGCAAAATACTCGTAGATACTATAGATAGAACTCAAGACAGTATATGAATCACAAATAAAATAAGTGGATAATTTTTAGCATTAGGAAAGTAGATAAGGCAGGAAAAGTAGCAATAGTATTCCCTGACCCTCAAGCAACTTAAAACATTAAGTCCAAGGAATGTTGTTAACTTCCTAGTTAGTGCAACAAAGAACTTCGGAAGGCAGAATTTAAACCCTGAACTTCGCACTCAGGCCCAAGTCATGAACCCTAAAATTTAAACACAAAGTCACAAAAATTCAGAAGCAAAAATCAATAACTGTACACCAAATCACACTCCTAATCCTAAAGATACACAAGGGAGTACACCTCCAGTGTTCCATGGCATGTCAGAACCCATCAATTCCAACCTTTTCATTGACAAATAACAAATTGAGAGAGAACAAGGGGAAGAGGGTGCAACAAAGATACGTTTCACCCATACGGAAGGAAGCCCTAGACAATAGACACCGACCAAAGCAATGCAAATGCGGTGACATAAAATAACCAAATAAATGCCATGAAATGAAAAGGGGAAAGCAATGATCAACTTTGCTTATTGAATATCAATACCTACGAAAGCCTTGATGGGTCTGTTGACAAAATCACTACTCCTCGTCAATGTCTGGTCTGGGCGAGCTTGGAGATCAGTTACCACAGTCAAGCTATACATAGAGAGATATGACGTATCAAATTCATGAGAGCTATCTAAATATTTTTCTATTAAACCAAAACAATATATATAGTTTTTTTCTCTTCTGTCATTGATCAATTATTTTTATAAGCATAATTATGATGCCATCCCTCAAGACACTGCTATCATTAAGAAGTTCTTCTCATAAATAGTTTTTATTTATTTTTATTAAGATAAAAAATAAATATTAATTTTTTATTTTAATAAAAAATAAATACTAATAAAAAGTGTTTGAATCTTCTTTTTATATTTACCTTTAAACCTTTTGAATGAATACAAAATATATTTACTATCTTACATTTTTTTATATTTTTTAAGTTTTTAATAAGAAATAAAATGATACTATTTGTATATTATATAATATAATTAAATACTCATATTTGAGAATAAATAATTCATATTTTTTGATAAAAAATAATTCATCTTTGTATACATATTTTCTTCTTAAACTATATTTATTCTCTTTATGATGTATTTGGTTACTCTCTCTTAATTAATCATGTTAGTTTTTAATATAAAAAAATTACTTCTTACTTATCAAGTCATTTTTTTTTCATTCATACCTTTAATTTTTTGTATGCACATCATTATTGTTTCCTAATTCTTATCTATTGGATACCAGGTTAATTAATTTCATATCAATTAATTTTTTATATTTTTTATTAATTTACTTAATCAAATAGGAAATTTTCATGGATAACTTTATGCAAAAATTAATATGGATAATGCTTTATACATTGCTAGACTAATCTAAAATGTTTATACTTTTTTTTTCTCCATTACTTTAAAATAAAATGTTAATAATTTAAAAAGTTAAAATTCATAACATGTTATATATGTATAACATATTCAAAGTTAAGTCTTTAAATTATATTTTAAACAAAAATTAAGACTTTAAAAATATCATGTGCAATGCATGGGTTACTAACTAGTAAGATATTATTTTTGTTAATATAATTCCATTGCTAGTTAAGTAACTAGTGAGTTTCATTGTATTAATTAATCAAAAATGATAATAGTTACTTGTTACTAAATTGTATTATTTAGTGAGTTTAGTTTAATTTAAAGTTTTCTCTCACTCGAAGAAAAGAAAATTTGTGTTTTAACATAATAAAAGCTAAAATGTAAAAGAATTTCTTCTAATTATAAGTCAATTTAAAAATATTGTCCCATAATTTAAAATTCAACAACTTAATTATTTGAATTTCATAAATTATGTAAAGTAGTGTAATTTTAACCGATTGCGTATGTGCAAAAAATATTGTAGGAAATTTATATGCACATTTTGGTATATTTAAAAAGTCAAGTTATTAAATTTTAAACCATGAGAGTTTTCTAAATTTGATTTATAATTGAAGGAGCTGTTTGCATTTTAGCTTAAAATAAAATTTATTTATAATTTTATTTTGTATATTGATTTTTAAATCTCTTAAAGACTAATGAATAGTTGTAGTTTTTCAAAACAAAAATTTAATATTAAAATGAGAAATTTTTTATAATAATAGTATAAATTATAAATATTTGTTTTTTTAATTGTGATTATCTTTTAAAAAAATCTTTAAATACTTTTAAAATCCTCACTATATATATCAATGTATGCTTCGAATGGAAAGAAGCTGCTTTTAAATATGTGATTTTGAATTCAATTTTTAAATTTACGTGTATAAAAATAATAATATTAAGAAAAATGTCTACTTAAGTGTCAGATCATATTTTCATCTATTAGGTGAAAATATATTCTAAGAAATAAAAAATATCCTCACTATATATATGTTTAAAGATACATTATAGTTATAATAATAATAATAATAATAATAATAATAATAATTCATGGTAGATTTTTTATTATTATTTTATTTAAATAAATAAGATTAAATTATCGTATATTATTTTAGAAATTTTTTTACTTAATTACTACTCTTAACATGAATTATTTGAACAATTAATTAAAGATAAAAAAATTAACAGTACTAAATTATAAATAAAGACATTTATCAAAAAATAAAAATGATAAGTTTTAAATGATTTTTTTAATTTTAATACATTAAAGGATTAATTTCTTATTTAATATTTTCCTATCTGTGCTTCCTGATGCACTTCTCAGATAAACCCAAAGAATTTTTTGAGAAAAAAAAATGGTATAAAGGAAGGAAAAAAACCTAGTGAGGTTCTCAGAAGTCAGAATCCTAGACTAGATTGCGTTTTACGGCGAATCCGAGGAAGCTCGTGAAAGAGCAGCTTAGTCTCTCTATCTCTTCTCTCTCTCTCTCTCTCTCTCACACACACACACACATTAGGGTTTTAATTGGCTTCTTGTTCGTCTTCCCTCTAATTATCAGGTATGCAACCATGGGGTTTGAGATTTTTGTCAAGTCACACCTATATTCGTTTTCTTCTCATTCTGCATCAACTCTCTGTTGTTGGGTTTCGGAAAGTTCAAATTTTTTTTGGTAGTTTTTTGGAAATCTTCATGCTTTTTTGCTCTGATTTCTTTTTCAAGCTATGTGAGTTGCCTTTCCAGTATGACACGCTATCTTACCTTGTATTTCATCTTGTTAAGAGTAAAATTATAGCTTTATTTGTTAAACAGACGTTTTCTTTGTTGCAAATATATTGAACTTTCTTTTCAAATTTCACTGAGGTCTATAGCGCAGTTGATCTTGAATTATGCTCTCTGACTCTGTAATGGGCTCATTTTTATAATTCTATCTCCATTACCCCCACAAGGTATTTAATCTTCCCTGTAGCTCCAGTGTTTGATCCACCGTAATTATTTGTGCTTTTGTCACACTTTGGATGAAACAAGACCATGTTGAATACTGTGTAACTGTAAAGTCTTATTCATAAGAGAATAGGTATTTAAATTAGGCTGCATTTATATTCCTACGGTGTTATCTAATAATTGGATAAGTGGGCTTATGTAGGTTAGGTGTATAATATTTTAATAGCTTGATTTAGCAAAAATAAGTGGTTAAAATTAGTAGTGTTTTATTGTTTTGTTTAAGCTTTTTATCTAAGGGCATGCGGGAGGAAGTTTGGTGAAAAGAAAAGAAGACTATATTTTGCAACTATGTGTTTTGGTTGTTGTTGTTGCATGTGTGTATCTAAAAACATGTATTGTTTTCAGGAGTTGTGTCCATAATTTATAAAATGGGTGAGACTGGGAAGCGATATCGATCACAGAGAGACAATGATGGGGACAGCAAAAACCAAAAGAGACATGTGAATGACAAAGATGAAAAGGGCAATGATGAATTGATTGTTTATAGGATACTCTGTCCGGATGGAGTTATTGGGAGTGTTATTGGTAAGAATGGAAAAGTGATAAATTCAATAAGGCAAGAGACCAGGGCAAAAGTCAAGGTTGTGGATCCATTTCCTGGTGCCAAGGATCGAGTTATAACGATCTACTGCTATGTTAAGGAGAGGGAAGAAATTGAGGTTGATGATGAGTTCAATAATAAGCAGCCTTTATGTGCTGCCCAAGATGCTCTTCTCAAGGTTCATTCTGCCATTTCAAATGCCATGGAAACTGTTGGAGATTCTGAGAAGAAACGAAAGGATAAGGAAGAATGTCAAATCCTTGTTCCATCAAGCCAGTCTGCAAATATCATTGGTAAGGCTGGGGCTACCATTAAAAAACTGAGAGTTAAGACAAGGACAAATATCAAGGTTATTGCGAAGGATGCAGCTGACCCAGCACACTCATGTGCTATGGAGTTTGACAATTTTGTGTTGGTTAGTATATTTTAACATTATAAAACTTAGTAACTTACCGTTGAACTATTTATTGCATAGATTCATAACATAAACACTACTTTGATGAACACACTGGCATCTAAATCCACCTACAGAAATAAGCTTATTTTTAATTGCTTGTAGTGATCATAGCAACTATAGTGGCATGAAAGTTTGTACAATTCTTTCCCTAGTAAGGTAAGGCTTGGTTGTTGGATGTTGTTGTTGTAGACATTTAACATTGTAATATTTTGCTGACCATTCATGTACGTGATGATCATATATGATTTTGTGGGCAATCCTAAGTAGCCACCAAATCCAATATTGTGGGAGAATCAATTGTCAGTTTGGATGCTGGAGCTATTGCTTTGTATAAAGATACTTGTATATCATGTTTAATGGCTATAGCAATATGTATGTGAAATTCATTTTTTGCACATTTAGTTTTGGAAAAAAAATCTTACAATTTTTATATCTTTAATTATATTTTTACTCAGATTTTTTTGTCAGTTGTTTAAACGAATTCTTTTGCAGTGAACTTCTATCTTACTATATGCTTGTTTTCCTTCTGAGTAGATTACTGGTGAATCAGAAGCAGTAAAAAGAGCATTATTTGCAGTTTCTTCTATTATGTACAAGTTCTCTCCCAAGGAGAACATCCCTCTAGACACAACTGTACCAGAAGCCCCTCCTAGCATTATCATTCCTTCTGAAGTTCCAATTTACCCGCCTGGTGGACTATATCCAGCTTCAGATCCTCTTATCCCTCCTAGATCTGTTCCTCAAATTATAGGTGCCACAAATGTACAAGATCTGCAAGGTTATGCTGATGCAGGAAATACATGGTCTCTTTACTCATCTGCCCTTCCAGTAGTTTCTGATCTTGGTGCTTCTCAATCTGAGGAGTTAATTGTAAGAATATTGTGCCCGTCTGACAAGATTGGGCGTGTCATTGGGAAGGGAGGTGGTACAATTAAAAGAATGAGGGAGGCTAGTGGTGCTCGGATTGAGGTTGACGATTCCAAGGCTCGTCATGATGAGTGTTTAATCACTATATCTGCAACAGAGGTGCACTATCTCTGCTTCATCCATTTGTTTCTATAAGAAATAATTGTTTCTATAAGATGTAATTGCACATCCAATAAATTATAATTGTGGTTGTGGAACTGGGAGGTGTTAAACTTGGTGGAGTCCTTCATATATCCTATTCACATAGAAAAGCTTTGATTTTACTATTTATCAAGATTCTTTTTGGTTTTTTGGTCATTGTTATAAGGTCACTTCTCAAAGTTATGTGCAAGAATAAGAAAAAGGAAAAATCACTTATATCGAGGAGGAGTTGATTTTTGCTCTTCTGGAACTTGTGTGATTTGTTGTTAAGCTTCAAGTATATGTGTTTGTATTTTTAAAGTACGAGTTTTTAGTTTGATCTCTACTTACTTTATTTTCTTCTTTCTATAAAGTATAAACTATTTTTCAGTCAAAATTATGGTTGATAAGTTTCATGTTATTGTTACTTTTATATGTCAGGTTTATCTTAAATACTTCTTGGCTGGATTTCTAGTCTACTGAATACTCTCTTATGTTTCTTTTCATGGACATGACCTTTATTTTTTTATCTTAATTGTTCATGCATATCTTCCATTAAAATTTTAAAGAGGTAATATCCATAACTGAAGGAAATCCTTTTATAGTTGATACTTGTTAATTATTGTGGCTAATGACCTGTGCTCTGATGGTACCATCCCCATAACAGTGATGATTGATGCTTATTTGGATGTCAACACCCACAGGGTGCACATGTTAACTACAATCTGGAAATATTGTAGAGCAAGATTTTAAATTTTTTTGGGTGAGGGGGAGGGGATTCTGTAATGTTACTCCAGTAAAGAAAATATTTCGATTTCATTATGTCAGCATGGGTCAATGGTTATTGAGCATTCTGCGAGGTGGCAGTCACTTGTACAGTTTCTTTATCTCCTCATGCTAGGAGGTAGGCAGTTTTTTTGCAGGCTTCATTTATAATTTATAATATGGTTAACCTACAGGTGTACACGCAAATAAGCTTAGTGCCCTATGTTTGTTTAGCATGAAAGCTTCCTCAAATCATTGAATTTCATGATCAGTTTTATGCTTGGTTTACTAGTTTGTTGACTACCATCATACTTTGCATTTAGTAGCCTTTTCCTATTGTATATTGACATTTGACCATGTGCTTGTTCTTATATCATAAAAAGAAAAATGATAATGTATTATGTGTATTTTGTAGTCGTCAAGTGATCTGAAATCCATGGCAGTTGAAGCTGTTCTACTGCTGCAAGGGAAGATAAATGATGAAGATGATACCACTGTTTCAATTCGGCTCCTAGTTCCATCCAAAGTGATAGGGTGTATTATAGGGAAAAGTGGTTCAATCATAAATGAAATTCGGAAGAGAACTAAGGCAGATGTTCGAATCTCTAAAGGCGATAAGCCTAAATGTGCAGATGTGAATGATGAACTCATTGAGGTTTGAATCTTTTTTGCTTCATCATTTTTCATGTTTAATTTGTACATTTGTTTTGTTCAATATTCTTTTCGATTTAGGTGCTCGGTGGAGTTGATTGTGTGAGAGATGCACTAATCCAGATTGTCTTAAGACTGAGAGATGATGTATTGAAACAAAGGGACATTGGCCATAACCCCCCTATAGGTGCTGAATCCTTGTACTCAGGTGGTTCTGTTCTTTCAATGCCATCTGTGCTGCCTTCAGTTCCTCCTGTTGCTACTCCACTGGCTTATGATCAGAGGGCTGAAAGTGGAACTGGCCTGGGCATGCTTTCCTCTAGCAGCCTTTATGGATATGGATCTTTTTCGGTATGCCTTGCTGCTGTTTTTTCTTGCTATATCATCATATCATAACTGTTAGACTATTAGGATTCTTGACCTAGATTGTGATGGATATGGGCTTGCACTAGTACTTCACTAGTTCACTAGTACTTGACCTAGATTATTAAAATAGGTGTCTTAAGTTAGTGATTAACACACATCTCACTATCAGTCAAATATACTCTTTCTCTCGTTTCCTCCTTTTCCACCTAACCTTTTCCCTGTAGTTTAAAAAATAGCTAATCTCTTACGCTGTGATCATTTTGTTGTAGGTATCTCATGATTTATATCTTTATATCTTATTGCTATTGTTTTTTATTTGAAGTTCTAGGTTCAATACTTCAATATATGTAGAAAAATAGTTTTGTTTATTTTTGAAAGACCTTGAGTATGAATTAATTTCATAAAGAATTGTTTTTTTATTTCATGCTCTATTTCTTCAAGTACATGGTTGAGATGTACTCTTATCACCTAAAAGATAAAAAAAATGGATTTTTTTTTTCTAAATTATAGACAATTTCCTTGAGTATAGGTGCAGCCAAAAAGTTATTTTTCCATCATATGGATAAGTATGTTTTTCATTACATTGATTTAAAATGGGAAAATCTTGTAGCAATGCAAATTCAAATTATATTAGGTAGATAATGGTATATCTTCTAGTTTTTTGGGGCCCATTTGTTTGTGTTTTTTCTTAAGAAAAAAGTGCTTTTTAATTAAAATATGCCTAAATTTTTTAAAGATATTTGGATAATTTTTTTTAAAAATAATAAAAAAAGCAGTTTTAGTGCTTTTCTCAAAAGCCAGAAAGAGTAGCTTATTAAAAAAAAAAGCTATATCATAAAAGCGCTTATTTTTTAAGCTTATCCAAACGCACCCAAAATTAGTCATTTGGGTTTGAACATTCTAGAGATCATTCCTTAGAGCTGTTCCTTTTACTCAGCACTTCCTTTCCTCCAGTGCTTTGTAAATTATCTCTTTTTCTAGTACAATATGCTAATAATTGCCTTTCTTTCTTTATTTTCTTCTTTCTGTTGTTACACATCACATCTCTATTTTTAGTTTTTAAACATGGGGGATGCTATCATGCACCCTACTATATTAGGGTGCATGATAAACCTTTTGATTTTTTATTTTTGTTTTTTGTTTTACACACACTACCCTCATCCCGCCCCACCCCCACCCCCACCCCCACCCCCACCACCACCACCAACAGCCTTGGATCAACCCCACCCTTGAATCACTCGTGGCGTGGTGGTCAGCACATCCCTCATCCCCAACTTGCAAACCTCCACCAAATCAACAACCCAAAACCCAGCCACCGTGAACTACCAAAGCCACCCGTGGTTGGGTGGTGTTTCGTCCACGGGCTTCAAGCAAGAGCGGGCATCGTTCGGTTGGGTGGTATTCGCAAATCGAAGAAATCAACTGCAGTGGTTGTTCGACCCTCCGCACCAAAACCCAAATACCACCTTCCCATCGCGAACCAGCACCGTCAGCCCACTCATTTGTCGCTGCCGTGCTGGCGTCCATCACCCACTCCTTAGAATCCCCCCCTAAGGCTTGATGGTAAGTTAGGTTGGTTCGATCTGAGGTGAGGGTCTGGGATTTGGTTCGATTTGAGTGGTTGGGGTGGTTGGGGCGTTCAGCCATGGCAGGTGGTGGGTCCTGGTTCGACTCCAGGGGGAGGTCGTTTGAGTGGTTGGGATGGTGGCGCTAGAAGAGGGTGCGCAACGCCGGTTCGCAGACAAAGCCGGTTGAACACCACCACACTCAAATGGTTGAAGCCCGTGGTTGTGTGGTGGTGCGTGGTGGCTCCGAGGACGACGCAGCCATGGAGGAATACAGTTGTTTGCAGCGGATTTGGGGCATTGGCGCACCACCGCGAGTTAGATCTGGCCACCACGAGTCAGATCCGTCCACTGGCCACCATGAAGTGGACATGCGCGACGATGGGGTTTGGCGGCGCGGTAGAGGACAACTCTGACGATGGTTGGAGTGGTGGCTGGCTGGGCATCGCTGGCTCGCGGTGGCATGGGTTGCACCGGTGGCTGGGGCTGGTGGAGGAAGGAAGGGAGAGGAGAATGATGAATGTAACTAGTTTTACAGGTTACAAGTCATCAAATCTAACCCTTCATGTATTTTAAGCATAAATCTTTGGCTCTCATTGAAAGGTGTATCATACACTTTTCATAATAGGGTGTATATTAGACAGAGTCTTTAAACATATATCACTGATATCTTCTCTTGTTTGCTTCTTTGTAATAGATGGGAGAAAATGGCTATGGATCTATGTCTTCATATGCCACCAAGCTGTATGGGGGGTTAGTATATATTTTTATCAAAAGTTATATGTCTTATATACTTTACAACTGACTTGGTCCCTTTCTTTTTCCTTAGCTTTATGTTAAACTGGTTAATTATATTCAACTCACGTTTCTGTGCCTTTATATACACAGTTTGCCTCCCCCATCAACTCTAGAGATGTTGGTCCCTGCTAATGCTGTTGGCAAAGTGTTGGGTAAAGGAGGGGCAAATATATCCAATATCAGGAAGGTTAGTTCACACATTCTGAATTTATTTTTCTTTTATTCTATGGCACAGGGAACTAATTCATGGTTTGAAAGGCATATTTCTATTGTTAATCTTAAATTTATGCCAGATTTGGTCCTTGCTACTGTATCTCACTGGCACTGTATGCTTTTGGATTGTGATGAATAGAAAACAGTTACTTATCTGAAAATTAAGAACTTTTATATCATGCTTTCTCAAGTTTAATTCTTGGTGTTCAATATTTTTTGATTGCTTGCTTTATTACATTGTGATATGATGTATCTTCTCAGTCCAGTTTTTTGTAGGAATGTAAAAGAGAGATATCCAACTTTCACCATATCAAGTGATTCGTCATAAGACGGAAACAACAATTTGTGCAGAAACTAATTAGAAAAAACATATTAAGGATTTTCCTATTATTTGATCAGTGATGTTTTCAGTTTCCACATTTGAAAGACCATAGTGTTCTTTCACATATCATCTAATGATAGCCTTCCATGCAAAATATATATATGCATGTTCTGTTGGGGGCTTCTATAAATATTGTATATTCTATTAATATAGAATATTTATAGAGTATTAATAGATTAATAGAAAAATTATTATTAATAGAAAGAATATATACTTAACTAGAAAAAATAAAAATATATAATTAATTAGAATTACATTTTTTAATATAAAATAAATTCATTTTTAATATATAATAAATTAAAATATTATATAGATCAATGGCTAAAGTATCAGGCATACTCAAGTTTATACATCCTTGGCTTAGCATGGAATACCAATTTGTTTATACTTCCATACCCATTGCACATGTACTTCTTAAAAATTGATGCAAAATTTTCTTCATTGAATGTCTATTTTATGCCTAGTTGTTTCAATCCAGATTTCAGGAGCAACGGTAGAGATTTCTGACTCCAAATCTGCCCGAGGTGATCGTATTGCTCTTATATCTGGCACACCTGAACAAAAGCGCGCAGCTGAAAACTTGATCCAGGCATTTATAATGGCCACATGAGTTATTGGAATTATTTCTGGGGGGTTTGAAGGTGAAAATTTAATTCTCAAAGCATGTCCTTATTCTCTCCTTAGTTCCTCTAGGTTGGTCCTGGAGAGAATATTCTCTTGGGTTCTTCGACTGGACTCCTGCTTCTTCCTTAACAGTGACTAGCAAGATTATGCCTAGCATCCATTGCTGGTTTTGTATGTAGGAGCTATAGTTCCTTTCTTTTCTTTTTTCTTAATCTACTCTTCATCTGCGTTTTCTCTTAGAAATTTAGGATCTTTCTGTCCTTTCATACTGTTTTGCCATTGACTAGTGTGGAATCATCTTTGTCTCCATAAATTATTATCGGAGGAACCATAAAGCGATGATGTATATTTTTATTCTGCTGCTTCAACCTCTTATTCTCCTTTCTTGCTGAAAGTATCCGCGCTAATGATGCAAATAAAATGCAGATTCTCTTGCGATCTCCTCTTTCCAGTATCCTTGCTTTGCGATTACTTGGTCAAAAGTGGGGAAGTTACCTCATGAATTTGAAAAATTGCAGAAAACTCTGGATCATTTTCTTTCCTCTTTGCTATTTCCTATATCTTGTAATCCTGTTGTACGTGAGGGCATTTGCGACTATATATGACCATACGTTTACTGTTTGATTTCCAGGCTTCTGGTTGCGCTTGTTATCACACCAAGCGCACTTCATAATATACCTATTATCTGAAAAACCGTTGGAATTTATTTTGTAGAACTTCTGCTCTTACTTTTCACTTCTCAGTTGTCTTGTGATGGATGCCACTTGCAAGGAGATGCTTGCTGCCGCATTTTATTGTAGCAACCCTTCCCCTCTTCCAATGTGGTTTAAAATGATTTCATTGGATCCCCTAAATTCTATCAAGTTGAATTCATTTTATGGATCCCCTAAATTCTATCAAGTTGAATTCATTTTATGATCTTTATCTCTGCGGCCTGCGGCTTACCTATTGTCCTGTTTGCAACTTGACATTTAGTACATTGGATCTCCTAAATTCTATCATCTTGAATTCATGTTATGATCTCTATCTCTGCTGTCTGCGGCTTATCTATTGTCCTGTTTGCAACTTCACATTTAGTATCTCAACTGAACTTGAGTTATAGTTAATTGAATTTCGATGACCTAGATAATATCCTGCTCTAATTTTAATGATTTTTCCCAAATGAAAATTAAATTTGTAGGCAATAGCTGGTTTCCTGTGGATAAGGCATCTGCTTATTTTTCAGATATTGCTTTCTGATTAATATAACTAATCACAGGGTGCAATAAGATTAAATCATCCCATTTCATCGACATTTACCTCATATAGTACTCCCATCTTCTGTTGAAAAATTGTCTCGTCCAGATTGCCTGTTGCCATGTTTTAACATTGGCACTACAGCACCAATGTGCTTAAAACTTCCTTTCCGTTTCTATATGTGACTGGCCTCTCTAGCTTTCTTTCTATAATGTGCAATCAACTAGATACTTTTCTGGGATGATATTGAAATTCTGCGTTTCCTAGCTAATTTTAAAGTACGGTTTTTCTTCATTTTGCGCTAGTCATCTAGTTTCTTGGATGTTGTTTCATAAGCTCTCTCCAGACTCATCTCAGCATAATTATGCTAAATATGATATGTTTCAATCTTTTAACGGATATACTATACATGTGGACAAACTCCATTGGTTCTAGGTTAGTATAGATTTTCTAACCGTACGATTTCCCATTCTTGATTCTGTAATTTATTACATTACTATCCATTCTTTGATTGCTTTCCCATCATTCTTATCAGTAAGGGTGTCTAGTTTGAGTCTGGTCATTGGGTCCATAGGCAGCCGTTGTTATTAGTTGATGTAGTTCAATAGATTGATGATGTCATGCACTCTAGATATTGGTTTGTCTTGGAGATGAATTTGTCTTTATGATTTCCTTGTGAAAGGGTATGATTCATTGGGGATAGAATTGTATTGAAACTTAAATGTCAAATTTTCTTGTTAGTTATTACTATTTGTATATGAATTTACTTTTTTGTTGCACATTATGTAGTATTAGATGTCCATTGTACGTGCAGCTTTCTTCATTCTTTTGTTTTTCTACGAGGAAATAGTATGAATACTGTTTGCGTGTTTATCATACGTATTTATTTGTTACTTGCTAAGCGCATTCATTCTTTTTGTTTTTACATGCATCAATGGATTGGGCTATTAACCAGTCACATTCCCTCCTTTATTTTTTTTAAGTAGAGAGTGCAATTTTTTCTTAGTGGTTTTTGTTTATATAGTTAGTGTTGATTTTTTAGGCCAACTTCTTATAGTTTATCTAAGCTAATTAATTAAATGAAACGGTTCTCTGGCGATTAATTTTTGTTGTCATTTTTCTTTAGACCCCATTTTTGTTTGACTTTGCACTGTTATTCCCTAAATAAAGGTCTTTTCCCCCTTTTTTATACAATCAAAGGCCACACATTTTAACGAATCAAAGAGATATTAAAAAGCTATTTTTATTACGTATTCTAAATTTAGTTGGAATAAAAAAAGATTAGAAGATTTACTTGAAAATCTTATAGAGATAAGGCTTATCCTATATCAGTCTAAAATGGGATACTTATAAGAATGCCTTTTTTGATGTCAACTTGTCAATTCACTACACAATTGATAAGGACCTGGACCACGCTACATCCAACAAGTAAATGGAGTGGCAGCTTGTTATCATATAAGTGTATTGTATGCCACATCTCCAACAGCTTATTATGATTGTTCCTCCCTAATGCAATGGTATTGCAGAAGTTAATGCCCTTCACCTATAGGCCTTTGCCCCTTTGATCAAAACTTCAATTGCTCATCTATTCTTGTTTGCATCACGGGGTCCCCTCCAATGGAGAAGGTTGGTGGGGTCCAAAGGGGAACATGTCTAGTAGTGGATCTGGGATATTTTCAATAGGTAAGGAGGATATTATTCTCCCCACATTTTCAAGTGCAAATGTGCCTTTCAAGCTTAAATTTAGGTTCAGCTTGCATGTAACAATTTGATACCAAGAAGGATTTGTCGCCCACCATAGAATTATGGTTGCCATTCTAATTCTTTCAACATTGTGAGGTTCAAAATTAAAGTAATTATAATTATGTATTGAGATTAACTAATATTTATGTAATATTTAATATGTTTATACTATTATTTAATGACACATGCTTTTGAATTAAATTTTTAACAGATAAAAAAAATCATGGATGGCTTCAATAATCAATAATAAAACAGTAAATCAAATGACAATTTAAGCGATCTATCTTCTAACTTCTGATTCTTCTTTTATACTATGAAGAAGAAAAGAAACAAAAAAAGGAGACGATACTTTCAGTACTTCTTATCCATTCTTAAGGTTCATTCATGTGAACAACTTAGCTTTCCCATACCCATAGCTACTTTGTTAACATATCTTTTATGTTTTTACATTATTTTAGAAACGATGTAGTTGTGAGTTGTGAGAGTGGGTGGATGCAATCTATATATTCAAGTTTAAACTTACTCGACTGAATGTCACTTTAAGCCTAATCCTGACTAATACGTACAAGCTCTCCAAGAAAACAAAACTAATATGTCAAAACTGGTTTCAGCATTGCTTTGGTTTAAATAATTAATCATGCAAAAGTTGCTCAGACGTCATACTTATGCAAAACTAGAGTATTATTTACTATAGCTATCAGATATATTTTATTGAAGTTCCTGTCCAAATCAGTTTTAGTACATAAACTTTTTATAATATATCTCTCTCGAGTTTTAGAATCATACACTACACTCCATTTGAATGTCTAGAATTAGAAACAAAGACGATGATCATTTTTTCGCCTAAAACTACTGAATCTTGTCAAAGGTTTATTGAAGCTTATCTGCTAAACTAGATAACTACTGAATAGTTAAACTACAGGGGAAAAAAAAAGAGTATTGAAGGATGCTATGGATTCTAAGTGTAAACAAAAGAAAAAAAAAAACACCGGAAAATGTTACGGATTTCAATGGTGAATTTTTGGTGAAGATACATGTCTGGAATTTGACCTCTCCTTCACTGATTTTAATGAACTTATTAATACTTACAAATGTTTCTGAATCTTCAAAGGAACACGAGAGGCAAAATGTGTACTTTTAAAACATGAGAGATGTAAATTGTAAGATTTTAATGTTGGTACGTTGAATTTGATTAAAACAAAAACTTTAGGAGAGTAAAGTATAATTAACCATCTATTTTATTACTTTTCAGGGAAAAAGCGAAAAACAATAGCAAAATGTTTAAGGCACTAATTTATATGATCTCGATGGTCAGTTAATATGATTACCCAGCCTACCAAGAGTTAGCAGAGGGAAAGAATGAAGCCAAGATGAAGATTAGTGCAGCCAAAACTCTAAGCAAAGAGAAATTATTACATATTCTTTGAATAACAATAAATACATATTTCAAGAAGATATTTACTATTAATTTTAAACATATTCACATAAAGGCAAACTAAAAGCAATAAACTAAATGTACCAAAAAAAGGGAATCGTTAGAAAAAACTCGACCGCATAAGCACTTGAGGTTTCTAGCATTTGGATCAATTCATTTTTGTATTAAGATTTGTTTTTCAATTAATAACACTCTTGTAGCTCGAGCATTTATTCGCTCGAGTGTTCAACAACATGAACCCCACAAAAAAAGGCGAGAAAGTGCAGACACCAAAGTAAAGGAGAATTACTTATTTGGCATTTTTTTATGCATAAAAAATTTAAGATCAATGATAATTGTTTTATTTCAGCGTCAAAACATATCCTTAAACTTAACTTATAAATAACTCACTGGGCATTAACAACAGATCCTGACAAAATTTAAACTCCAACAAACTTGATTGACATGTCAACTCTTACTAGTTATACCAACCGGTGTTGGCTACTTATTTGACATTACCTTGACCAAGTGTTAAAAGGATAAATCAAACCATCAGAGGTCATAAGTCATTCTATTCTCTATTCCATTAGTCAAAGAGCCCAAGGTCAATGATAAGAAGTGCTGTAATATGCACAACTTAATTGCTTAGCAATGGCATAAATGTTTGATTTTTAGAATGCCAATAAAAAAGGCTTGGAAGAAGTGAGGTTTAAAGGGCAATCCAACTGAGAAATCTGAAGTTCAATCGAGACAAAGAAGGGAATGTTGGCACCTAGAAAGCCTCAGAAACCAACCAACCTGCAGAAGAAATTAGCACAACCTTTGGGGCAAGCCCTATCGAAGACCCAATCCAGGATTGTTTGACTAGCTTGCGTTTCAAAGGAACAATTGTTGGACCTATATATAACCAGAATGGAAGTAGTTACCATTTGTACTTTATTTTTTGTTTGCAGTTAACCTCTTTTTTTAAAAAAATTTATAAGGTGTGTTATATATACTTTAAAAGAGCTAAACTTTCTTATAAAAAAAAGAGCTAAAATTCTTTGAAGATAAAAAAAAAAATGAAATAATCATATGAAAAGGTATTAAAACTTACACTTCAAACGCAAATAACTCTCTTAAACTATTGATGGAACTAATGTCATGTGGGAATGTACTCCAAAAGCACCCAAAGAGTTGACCATAATACCAGTTCCAAAGTTGATAGTGGCAAAATAGATTATACAGCTTACATGCTTTGTGTCTGTACTTTCATATGAGTACGGAAATTGTAATCTCAATCATCGTGAAACTTAAGTGTTCATAAAGCATATGCCATGAATGCACACATGCCACAACGTGCGCGTGTGTTCTTATTTAGTTAGCAATTTCTTGGATCCAAATCTAAATTATGAGAACAATGTTAACTGCACATGGTATGTGATACATAAATGGGATACAAAATATGCATTTTGTATGGTTTATGGGAAGTTTTAGGTCATTACTACAACAATACAAATAGGCTAAGAGACAAATTAGTTAAATCTGGCATTAATTGCTTGAATAATTCTAGGATAATTATATAGGGAAATTTTTATCTACTCTTATGGATACCATACCGTCATAAATTATTAAATATTTATTAGATAACCTAACTGTGATTGGTAGAAATGAAATAGAACTGTAACTCAAGGTGAATTTTACTTGTAATATTGGTAGAAGTGTTCAAATTTTGAAGTCGCTGAATCTTGGATTCACTATTTTGAGAATGATTTTATTTAACTACCACCCCAACTCATAATTAATTGTGAGAACAATTTGTTGCACTAAAAAAATTTGGACAATACTTTCAAAATAAATGCTTCAAATTTCATTATAATTAATATCTAATAAATGTTTGATAATTTATCATAATTATCAGTACTAGAAATGTGAATTCAGAATAAGCCGCTACGAGCTAAATTAAAGTAGAGCTGAGCAAAAAGCGTTGCTAGCTAGCAAATTGTTAACCTAGCTTGGCCCACTACGATCCACAAGTTGGGTTGGTTGGCCTATTAACCCTAATTGTTTAATTTTTTTTATAAAAAAGATCTTAAGTTTTTAACATTTTAAAAAGCATTTTTATTCTTTATCTTTTTTTTTTGCATAGTTTAAATCTCAACAAATATCAAGTAAAAAAAAATTGTGATACAAATATTATTTTATATTAGAGAGAAAGAATAAAATTATTTACATATAATATAAATTACTTAGTAATACTTTAATAAAAAGTTAGACATCAGGCCATCGAGCCAAATTTACTAGCTTTCAAATTTAATTGTCGCGCTAGCCAAGCCGCAACTCACTTTAAGCCAAATTATATTTGGGTTTAAATTTTGATAACGTAACATCGATATTTTGTGGGACTATTTAAATTAATTCATCAAGTTCGATCTATTTTGACACCATAATCATTACTCAATTACTCATTTAAAAAATATATATACTAGTAGAGTAAAATCCATTATATTACTCCCTGTTCCTTTCATCAAACCTTTATTATAATTTATCCCTTTGTTGCTATGTTAAAAGGGTTTTAAATCCATGTAATATGCCAGTAATAATGCTCTTATAAATTGGTTTTAAGTAGATTGTTTCATAGTAGAATTCAAAACATTTTTTATTTTTAAAAATTTTCTTTGAAACTTTCAACAAACACAATAAGAAAAGAAAAAAATTTGTTTTTATCCTATATTTGTGTCAACATTCGTTGATATCAGAGTTTTTTTTTTTACTAGAACTAAACAGATTCCTTTCACCTCACTCCAACTTTTTTAATGAATTTATTTATTTATTTTGTTTGTAAATCATCCAAACAAAGGGGATGCTTTAATAAGGGATACGAATAATATAATAACAACCAACTTACACTTAATAATTCTAATCCATCAATCCAGTTATATTCCAACTTTCTATAATTTTTTCTTAATATTCGTCGGCGGGAGAGAGTAACAGAATAAAATAAAATTAAAGGATCAGATTCATAAGATAATAACAGGGTGTATTGAAACCGCGTTTATAAACTAATTTTAATCAAATTCAGAACCAGCTTAGTATTACAAATCCAAAACATATCTGACAAATTAAAAAAAAAAAATCCAAAACATCTCGTCTTGCATGAATACCGCTTCATACAATGGAATGGATCAAGTTGAACTACCTACAACTCCAAGGCTTTGCAAAAAGTGTAATTTTAGTAAAGTATAAAATTGAGAGCAAGTTTAGTATGAAACAAATTTGCAGATCATTCATATATATATATATATATATATATATATATATATATATATATATATATATATATATATATATATTTATATATATATTGTCATAAATAATTGTGTGGTTTAGGTTCCATTGGATTTGAAAATTTCTAATCCAGACAATTTGAGTATATCAGAAGTTATAAATTTCAAATCAAATAAACATGATCCAGCTCGATTTTTTTTTAATGCCAAATCATGAATTACTGCATTCTTGACACATTCATTTTAAGATAATTATTGTAAATTTTTTTTTTAAGTATACCTCACTTATTGATTTAGTGAAGGAGTTTTACGAATGTCTTTTAATGAAGTTGGAAGATAGAGTAAAAGATAAAAGAAATAAAATTGAGATAGAAAATAGTTGTGATCGAATTCTACTCTTTTTATATGTTTTTAATTCTTATTAATTGAGCTATCAAAATAGTAAATAAAAATTTATTCTAAAAAGAGAAGATAAATTAAAATGATGAAATATACTAAAGACTAAATTAAAACATATTTTGGAATAGGTCAGAATACCAATATTATGAGGAGTCAATATCAATAGCAACATGTTGAACATTTTTTTTTTGACGAAAAGAAAAAGATATTGACAAGAAGATCTAAGTGTTTGTAATTAGACGTGAGCTATTGTGTTATTCCTTAGGAGTGACTCAAATAGTAAGCAAGCTTAATTTTAGTAATTGAAGGGCTTTTGTAATGTTTGGATTTAAACACAGAAAAAAGCATTTGTAGGGGAGAGACAATCATATCTAAAGCCTCTTTTTTTAAGGTTAAATTAAAATTTTAGTTCTTATAATTTACACTAATTTTTAATTTTTTTATAGTATTTTTTTAAAGCAATTTTTACACTTATAAAAAATTTTAAAATAGTATTTATCATTAACTTTCATTCTAACATCATTAATTTAGTCTTTATTATATATTTTACAGAGTAAAAAAATCTAAAAGAGTAACTATTGGACAAAAAAATATTTACTTAAAAAATAAAGACCTACTATATTAAAGGAGTACTTACTCAGAATAAATAATCACCTATTAACATGAAAGAGTATCTATTTGATGTTTTGTAGAGAAAATAAGTATATAAGAAAGTCTCTATTAAATAAAGAATTATTTATTTTATTAATCAATTATCAATGTTATAATGATATTATAATAAAAGTTAATGATAGAAATTATTTTAATTTTTTTAATAAGTGTAAAAATTAATTTAAAAAGAAAAAAGTTATAAAAATTAAATTAAAAATGAATATAAAATATGAGGGCATAATTTTAATTTAACAATATTTTTAAAAAGAAAAAGAAAAAGAAAGAAAGTAAAGAAAGAAATAGTCAAGCTGTGAAGGAAGCCCATCTCCGATGCAACCAGCAATCCCTACCCGCACAGCACTTGCTTCCATAATGATGGAAGAAACGTTAGCAACATGTTAAACAAAGTTTAAAGGGAAAGAGGTGTAGCTGCATTGTCACGAACAACCACACCCGAACTCCCTTACCTTCTTTCTGATCTACAGTTGCATCCACATTTGCTTTATACAGACCAGTAGGTGGCCTTTACCCACCGAATTGCATCTGCACCAGAAGATGAACTAATGTTTTCTCACGTATGCCTTTGGTGGATACTCACAATAACCACCTTAGCAACGATTCAAAAGTTAAAGCAACTGCTTTGGAATTTTTTCTTCTTTAAAATCTTATAAACACAGTAAGCCAAATAAAGTTCTTTTTTTCTTTTCTTTAAAATATTCTGTTCTAAAAAATTGAAATAGATTTTTAAAGTTGGAACCAACTAGACCCTAATTTTGGATACATTTCACCAATATTACCAAAAACAAATCCGGACTCGAAAACAAAAAATAAAATTGCTTAAGAATGCCACTGAGACCAATTAACCACAATACAAACTCAATAATGATACCAAACACAAACCAAAATTGAAGAATAGTACCTAACTAATGCGATAAGAATGAAAATGGATTGAAATAGAAACTCTTAATTAAATTTTCTTAAAAAGAGAGGGAAAAAAAAAGAAAAATACAGAAAGCAAACACAAACTTAAAAAGACAAGGGGACAAAAAATCAGAAAAAAGATAAGAGAGAAGAGAAACAATCAAAGCATGGTACAAAAGCAAACACAAACTAAACAAAGGCCAAAAAAAAAAATTGGATAACGCCATTAACACATTTTTTATTATACTTTTTAAATACATTTTTTATTAAATCACGTTATATATTATAATAAATAAAATAATATTTAATTTTAATTAATATATAATTAATTTAATTAGTATATAATTAATTTTAAATAATATATAATTAAATTTAAATATTATTTTAATATATAATGTAATCTAATAAAAAAAATAACTTGATCAACAGAGTGTACTTCTAAGAAAGAGAAGAGAATATGCTAAAAAGAATATGTTTGTAGCACTACTAACAAAAATTGTTAAGAGAATTAGAACATGTTATACTGAAACTAATTGCGAATTAAAAGCACAATAATAGAGAGGCACAGAGAAAGGCACCAAATGACACACACCAAAGCCCACGCAATGACACACACACAATCGCACCCTCCTCTTCTACCACTGATTTACCTCAACGCGCATAATATCTTTGATCTTTCACTCTCTCTCGCTCGCTCATATATGTAAAGACAAAACCAAAACCTCAACCCACCGTTTCCATCTCCTCCTCTCTCTCAGAACCGTCTTCCTTACCCTCTTTCTCTCTGTACCTCTATTCTCAGTTTCTGCCTCTGCACACCTTCACCCTCTTCAATTGTCACAAACCCATTCAGACTCCGATTCTGCTTTGTGAAACTGAAACCCAAGGCATGTTTCATCCGTTCACAGATCTGCCTCAAACCCACTTCCCAAACCGCACCACCCTCTGAAATCTCAAACCTTTTGTTCCGATTCACACCCAGTTACCCTCACCCCCGTGAAATTCTCTCTCTCTCTAAAAAACCCTGACTTTCTCTCTCTACAATGTCCTCTCTGCGCGTAGATCTACCCATCAGAATCTACCCTGAACCCGATGAGTCCGAAATCGACCACTTCGATCGCCTCCCAGACTCTCTCCTCCTCCTCGTCTTCAACAAGATCGGCGATGTCAAAGCCCTAGGTCGATGCTGCGTCGTTTCGCGCCGCTTCCACTCCCTTGTGCCCCAGGTCGACAACGTCGTCGTTCGCGTCGATTGCGTCATCTCCGAGGACGATTCCTCTTCTGCCGCAGCTTCCTCCGACAAATCGCGTGGACCCTTCTCGAGCCTGTTCCGGTTAGTATACGGTGGCATTGTGAAGCCCCTTCAAGCTCTGGGCCAGTTCTTAGGTCCAAAGAGAGCGTCTGTGGGCTCCGCCTCGTCTTCTTCCTCTTCCTCGCTCGCCGTTGGGAGCAGTGAGGAAGACGGGGAGGGTGATCAGGGTGGGGTGACCCATCACTCCCCGACCCAGGTTTTGAAGAATTTCAATGAGATTCGGTTGCTTCGGATAGAGCTTCCCAGCGGGGAATTAGGGATTGAAGATGGGGTTTTGTTGAAATGGAGAGCTGATTTTGGATCAACTTTGGATAATTGTGTAATCCTAGGCGCTTCTTCGCTGGTACACCCAAAATCTCAAGATGGGGTTGCTTCTGATGCCTTGTGTGGCAGTGGCAATAATGGTAATTGTGGTGGTGATGACAATGGAAGCATCCCTGACTCGTTTTACACAAACGGGGGTCTCAAACTTCGAGTTGTTTGGACCATTAGCTCTCTGATTGCGGCTTCGGCCAGGCATTACTTGCTGCAACCGATCATTTCGGAGCATAAGACTTTGGACAATTTGGTGTTGACAGATGCTGATGGGCAGGGAGTGTTGTATATGAATAGGGAGCAGCTTGAGGAGCTGAGGGTGAAGCCACTCTCGGCTTCTTCGGCATCAAAGAGGACTCTTGTCCCTGCCCTCAACATGAGGCTTTGGTATGCACCCCACTTGGAGTTGCCAGATGGGGGTGTTTTGAAGGGTGCTACTCTTGTTGCTATTAGGCCGAGTGAGCAGTCCCCCGCCACGGCAAAGAAGGAAGCCTCTGATGTGTCTTGGGTTTCAACAGCTTTTGAGGAGCCTTATAGGACAGCCGCCAGAATGCTGGTGAAGAGGAGGACTTACTGCCTTGAGATGAACTCCTTCTGATGCTTACTTGTTGGATCTGAGGTAGATTTTTTTGAAATTGCTTTCCTCTTTTGTGTTTGATGCAAGTTTTGTTTTTCCAATTCATACTTCAATTCAGTATACAAATGGAATTGCATTCATGTCTTTTGTAAAACAAGTTGCTATTGCATTGCATGTTAAGGATGATGTTCATGGTAGGCAAATGGATTGCCACTTGAGGATAACTGAAAACCTCACTTAAGTGTGTGCTTTCCTGCTAACTAAATCTGCCTGAGTCTCATTGTACAAATTTGTCTTTTCCGTAGAATCCTCTTAGGTATATGGATCTAATTTTCTTGTCTCTGTAATGTAAGCTTTCAATTCAAGAGCTCTTAATTATTTCACTATAGTTTTATGTTAATTGCTTTATAGTGACAGCCTAATTGTATATGATGTATCTGTCTGCTAATTGCTTTAGAAGTGGTAGAATGACGAAACCAACTCGTGCAATGTTATTTAGATCGATAAGAATGAAGGTCGTATGGAATGCCATTTGCCTTATACTTCCCATTTCCCAGCTAGCTTACCCGGATTTGCTCAGGACTGGACAAGAATTGCCTAGAATTTTCATCACTATTCTCTAGTTCTATTGTTGTAATTGTTTCCTTATGTAATTAGACTCTTTAATCTAGCGTTACCCTGTTGTTCCTTCTATGAAGGTTTACAACTCTTATTTATTTGTTTAAAATGAAAATTTCAGGGAATGCAGAATCATATGAAAAATGAGAGGACGTTAAGTTCCTCATAGAAGGAATCAGGATACACAAATTTTCTTTGGGCGTACATGATGTGGAAGCAGGTCGGCCACCTGAATCTTTAGCTCTTTCTGGCTTCTGAAACTGTGGCCCACATTTGAGTAGTTATTAAAAAGCTGCAAATCATTCATCTATCTTACTTGAACGGGAACTAGATGCATCTGCTGGCGTTTTTATTTGAGGCAATGCTTGTAAGAGTGCACACATGCAACTAAGATGATCTTGTAAGAGCTTTGAGTTTGTAGTCATCTTCCGTTTTCAGTTCGTCCTCTGTGAATATTTTAGGTGTCAGTTTGGTTTGCCTTTGTGATATATTTTTCTGAAGTTAAATGAGCAATGTACTTTGCTTCTGTAATTTAAATAACTTCTGGATGAGTCAATCATACCAATGCAATACTTGTTCCGGCACCTAGTATTTTGTCATTTGAACTGCTCGTGAGGATTTGGTCAGGTTTCAAGGGTGTCCATAGTGGTGAAGAAGTATAGCAAGGTCGAGGTGTATAGAATTATTAATTGGCATATAGGCATAGCTGTTATAACGTATTTAATAACGGTGGCTGTTACACAACTTGTATAGCAATTATAGTCTAGTGAATGAAGAAAATTAGCCAGCCACAGATACACATGTGATGACTTGGATAATTTGCAAGCTCAGTAGTTGATGTTGCTGGTTGGTAACTGATACTATAAGGAGGTGGATAAAATTGGTTTCTTTAAAGCTCACATGGTGTCTTGTTCATGGTTTTGATTGTTGGTTATATCGTGTCAAAACCGCAAGGGTTGCTGGCTTTAATTTTGGTTAGGATGGGCCCCCAGGGATAGGTAGTGGACTTTAATACAGCAGACATGGCGAGTCAGATAGCTGAAATAAAGTTACTTGTGTATAACTCCTAGCATTTATAATTGCAAAATTGTATAACTCGATCTATCTCAGAGGGTGGTCAGAAACAATACTAGAGTCTAGGCTGTTGTCAGCAGTGAGTAGTGTATGATTATCATCACTTATGCAAGAAGTGTGTTGGTGGCTTTATTGTGATTCTTGTTTTTTAGAAATGATTTGTTGCAAACTCAATTTCGCCGTTCACCAACTGTCAATTGAAAACCGACACAGACCCACCCCCTCCTAATGAAAGCGGTAGAGAACCCAAAATTTTCTGTATTTCTGATTTTTTCTTAACCATACTTTAATGTGCTATGCATTCCGCTGACTTTGACGTTGCACACAAATTTCTTCATCTATTTCGTTCTAAATGCCAACTACACCTTTTAGCAAATTCAAATGACCTCTCTGGTAGGCTAAGTTCAGGTTTTTTTATTGATAATGATAATGATGCTTTTATATGATTAGGGAGATCGCTTATTTATTATGTAAGGCCTAAAAGTGTATAACCTTTTGCCTATCATATCGATGGATTATAAGTGAGAACTTTATTTCTAATCATAGAATTCAACAGCCTCCTCCCCCTTCATACGAATCCATTGCCTAGGATGTTCTTTCTTCCACCCCAAACATAGTTTGACTGTAATCTTCTTGTCCTAAAACCTGATACTTCATAACGATTCAGTTTATAATCTTTTCTATTGAAATTGACTGATTGATTTGTGTAAAATGAATTATAATTAAATTGAAGGATTTTGTTATTGCCTTAAACTTATATTTTTGGTAACAACGTGTGTTGGTTTGAGTAGAAGGTGTTCAAATTCTTTAAGTGTTGGTTTGAGTAGAAGGTGTTCAAATTCTTTAAGCATGTAGTTCTGGATTTTATTTCGAGAGATTTATGTGTATGAAAATAATATTGTTGAAATAGATCTCCTCGCTTAGACGTCGGACAATATTCCTTAGTCTCTCATTTATCTTCGGGGAGATATTTTGGGAAAAAAAAAACTTATATTTTTTGTGCTTCTATCCAATTTGTTTGATTATTGTTATTTTTTTAGGATGAAAAAGTTGATGGAATTAGTGCGTAAACTAAGCATGGATGAAATGCCCTTTTGTAACCTGCAACTTGGTCAAACCATAATCAACCTACAATATGTTATAAAGTTCTGTTTGAAGATTTTAATAAAAGTAGGATGATAAAATGAGCATTTGAAGGCAATTTTGGTGCATTATACAAGCAGATGTCGCTCTTAAGATCAGATGAGGCTGCCAGTGGAAACATGGATTGAACAATTAAGAAAACGTCAAGGGGGGTGAGCTTCTTATTTTGAGGTCTGAATTACTCCAGAAGTTAGAGTCTTGTTTTGAAAATTGAATTAGTCATTGTCTACACAGACAAGTTTCCATTCCATTCCATTCTGGACAGAATGGAACAGGAAGAGGTGGGTCATAGTTATGTTTGGCCAATTAGATAGATATTTACTCAATGCCATTTCTTTCTTTCAACTAATAACTAGATTCTAGGTGCTTCCGGAAGCAGCCATTGCCCATCCAGGCTCAAGTGGAACGGAGGGAATGAATGTGACAAATTCTCTTTAAGATTGTTAAAACTACATATTCAATGGGAATTCCACTCAGGCTCAAATTCTTAATGATGTTGGTTCTCTTTATAAATGTGCAAAATCCAAATTCTAATATAGTGCTTATAAATGAGCTTGGAACCTTTTGTGCCATTTTAAAATATTTGTGCAATATCAGTTGTTGCACTACCTTTTTTTTTATTATAAATAATAGTTTTTGACATATTCATAGGTTTAAGATTTATTGTTGATAGCATTTTTTTATCTTTTGTAAATCAATTTTGTATACACAAATTTTAATTACGAGTATTTCTTAGGAACTAGAATTCAACTACAACCAGAAAAATGGGGAAAAAAAACACTCTAATTTCTATAATAAAAATATTACTAAGAATTAAAATTTTAATATAGTAATTAATGTTAGAAACCTATTGAAAAAGATTTTGAAATATTTTTACCTTGACCTACAATGAACTAAAATTTTATTGCAATTAAGAAACTTGAAAAAATATATTTTATTTCTCTTACAGAGAGAAGATATTTCAAAAAATTTAAAAAATATATAATAATTATTGTTAAGTTAAAGGATGTTTTGGGTTTAATTTAAGTGAAAACTTCTGCAATCTATGTTTTGATATATAATATAGATTGAAAAACATGGTATTTCAAGTTCAGTTTATGGCTTTTATCTTGTGCAGGAGAAAAGATATTTTCTTTGTGTTCATAAGTCAACGTGATTCTATTAGGTATGATTAACTTCGAAGTTTGAAGAAATGGCTTACTTTTATTTTCAAAACAAATAAATATTCTGAAGTTTTATCACTTTTATTTGATTGATTATTTGCCTAATACTTAAGTTTCATAGCTAACAGAAATTGCAGGCATTACAGTTGTGATGACAAGACAAGGGTGCTTCCTAGAACCGACCTCTATTTTCTTTCTGTTTTTTGTTCTCTAACAATAATTCATATTGGTAGTTATTTTATTAGGTAATTAGCTGTTTCTGCTTCTAACTTTATCAGTTTGTCACATGAGGTACCTTAGCTTTGTATACTTACAATCCACGTGAAATGAGGTCTGGACTTTGTGACTCAAACACAAGCTTGCACACTGCAAGAAACAGGTCTTCTTGATGCTTATAATGTTCCATTGATTCCTTTGTTTTCTTATTACACATTCATTGGTGACTTTATATACAATTAGGAGTCAAATCCCATATTATAATTTAAGATGTCGCCTTCTATTTTATTCTACCCTACTGTTTTTTAAAAAACTTCCGTGCAAGGGTAGATGCATCCAAGTGGGGGAATAATATAGGACACAGCAAATGGTGAACAAGCCCCCACATGCTAATATTTATGCCGGTAGAGTTTGTGACAGAGAGGGAGTGAGCCACTGGACAAAATATAAATAATATACCAAGCAGGATAATGAAAAGGAAAAATTATGCTAGGCCTACATGGGTTGTTGGGATTATCTAATAATTGTATTTGGTATCATCACAGTAGCATTTTGGAGCATTTTCAGGTGGCACTTGCAGCTTTAAAACATTTCTAAAAAGACTGAAGATGGAACTCGTCAACTTTTGTGATTTTGGTCTAAGTTCTGGTTTGCTGTTTGCAGGAGCTTCTCGTTTGACCTTTAGGGTGTGAAGCAATCAATTACAGTTAAAGCATAAATTATTAGGTGAGATGAGATTGTGAGAATGAAGCAATTAGATGTATATTTCTAGTAGAGTTTTTCAAACTTAAAAGCCTGAATTATTGTTGATTTCATTATCACGCCCATAAAAAGGAGGGCTAACTGTTCCTTTAAATAAGGACTCTTATCATTTAATTTCTTTCATTTCATAGCATGCATCTTTCCATGTATATGCTAGAACATCCTGGAATTGATTTTATTAGCATCTACTTAGATTTCTTAGAATATCTGCCTTAACTTCTTTAAAAAATGACATTGAATTTGGCAATGAAAAATCGCACGTATCTCTAGGCTTTTTCCTTTCTTTCCCCTTTCTAAGCTATAGTTGCTCTGATAAGTCATTTTAAAGTGAAAATTGCTTTGAATATACTTTTGCATAGCAGCAAATGTATTGAGTGTAAATTAAAGGCTCCGTGATGAATCCGACTAAAGTTAATGCCACGACTATTCCTTTTTGGCATTCTTTAAGGAAAGCGTTTTTGTATATGTTGATGTCCCCTTCTCTTCATCCACCCATAGAGAGTGGCTGAGTGGGTGGAAAAATCTGCAAACAAGAAACATGTCCAATATTTAGAGATTGCAGCTTGTAAGCACATGCATAAAGAATGCTGCTGCTGTTAGAAGGCTTTGAAACTCATGAAATTGCAGTTGCACAAGAAATGAATGTTGGACAGTCAGGGGAACCTAAAAGCCAGGGGATCTCCATCAATGAATCAAGTGAGAAACCACAATAATAAACCTTATACCACATCATGTCTCAAAACTATAAAGTAATGAGTCTATACATCTTCTCAATGGTCCTCAATTAATTTCTTACCATATAGGAATTCATCACTCACACTTGAACAATTGAATTTCCAACAATAATGGAAATCAACAAATGAGTAGAGTTCAAGGTTTTGTTCGAGAGAGGATGAAAACAGAAACGTAAAACAAAAAGGAATGAAATGAACAAAAATGTTCAATGTGTAAAAGACATGTTTAAACGTGGAGAAAAGCTTGCTTACATAACCTGTCCTAACCCACCTCTCACAACTGCCAATATTATTACTTCTGAGTTTGACTGAAAACGAAATTGAGATACAGTTGTTTGTGCATAATTTATGATGAAAATTTTATGCATATAATATTATTCATTAGTGCGAACAGAAATTTAACTTTGTATAATTATTGCATAACCCCAGTTTGGTTATCAAATTCTTCTTTATTCTGTTTTTATAACCACGTAACACATAATGTGTTAACAAAATGACCACATAAAAGAACCAAGCAAATTTTTTATATTCTTTATTTAGCTAGAATTATCGCCTTTATACTTTTATTTTATCGACATTGTAGAGAATGCAAGAAAAACAAAGTGACACAGGAGAGTTTCCAGTAGTCTTAAACAAGCATAGAATTCCGTCCCAGAAATGGTTAGAGACAAAAACACTAGATCACTAGAAGATTGGATATTTGGATCTATGATAAGCAGCAAAGCTTCAAGCAAGACTTCATCTTTATCAGGCTATTCTGTTGGCTGCTCCACTATGGTGCATCACCTGATTAGATTTATATTTTGGACTTTCCTTATGGGCCCGTATCGGTTTCCCCCCTGTCGGTTTTCGCTCAGCAGCTCCCCCAACTTCAACTGTGCATGTGATTAGGTATTGGATCTTTCAGAGGCGTAAATAACATAGCGCACTTGCTACTAGGATTCAATGGCAAAGCCATCGCTGGCCCAAAAGTTCATGGCATAAACGGCAAAAGGAGGTTTTTGGGGGTAGTAAACGGACAATCCTTTTGCAGATACCATGTGTATGTACATGGTGATAATTGTAGAACAATTCATCCGATCCTATATATAATATTGGGAAAGATCCTCCTACATGAAATGTTCAGTTGATAGGCTCAGGTGAAGAAAGATAGGCACATAAACTTTAAATAATGTGAAAATTTGTAGAACTACGGATTAAGATTTTTTATGTTTATTTCTCTTTTATCTCTCTTCTCAAATAATTTTATCATGTAAAAATTTCACATAAAATGATTTATGCTCATGTTATATTAGATTCACTCTCATATATTATACTAGGTAGTAGCGAATACATTGCATGAGATATTTTTAAAATTTTAATTTTTTGTTTAAAATATAATTTAGAGACTTGATTTTTAATTTTATATATATTATATTATATATATATATATATTGCTAACATTTTATTTTAAATTAATAGAAAAATAAAAAAAGAAAGATAAATATTTTAAATTAATCCAACCATAAATATAAGCATTGTCTGTATTAATTTTTGCATAAAGTTATACATGAAAACTTCCTATTTGATTAAACAAATTAATCAAAAAATAGATGATTGATATGGCATTAATTGTCATGACAGTCAACAGATAAGAAATAGGAAATAATAATATTGTACATACAAAGAAAGAAAGGTTAAAATGAAAATAAAATAACTTTATATGTCAGAAGTAATTGATTTTTTTTTTTTTTAAGAAACTAATGTGGCCAACCAAGAGAAAAAGTAACTAAATATATTTTGTTACTCTCATAAAGAGAATAAATATGATTTAAGGAGAAAAAATACTTAAAGATAAAGTGATTACTCTCAAATATGAGTACTCAATTTTATAATATATAAAAAGATTAGAGTACATTTATTTAAAAATAAATTATTCTCTTTTTCTACTGTCTTTCATAAAATAATACATGTAATTCTTAATTCTATTCTTTCTCAAAGAATAAAATATATTTCTCTTATTTTTTAAATTTAAATTTAATTTCTCTTTCAACTAATTATGCTATTTTAATCTACATTTTTATACTTATAGCTGCATTTAAAGTAACCACTTACCAATTCGGATTTAGCTCCTCTACCTACTAGTTCATTCCAAACATATTGGCTCAGCTCTTTTTTTTTTTTTTGAAAGGGAAAAAAAGTCATGGCTAAGCCCTCCAACATCTTGACTTGACTGTAAGACTTTTTGTAAATAAAAACACCAGAAAATAATAAAATATAGAATTTTGTTAACAAATACTTTAAAGACACTTATTAAAAAATTAAAATAAATTTTTTATAAAAATAAAATATTAAATACATTAAAAATTTAAAAAATTTATTACTTATCTTATTTTTATCAAAAACTTTTTTATTTTAATTTTTTTAACAACTGCAGCAAAATCCTAAAATATATATATAGACACTCACACATACTCAAATTGTTTGGGGTGAAAAAATCACTAAAATTTATGGTTGTCAGCGAAGGTACTTTATAAGAAGAGCCATCGGAAAGGGCACTGTAGAAATTAGAAGGTATTTAGCATCTTTTGGCGGACTGATTTACAGCTCTTTTTCTCAACCAACGGTATAGACAATTTCAAAATAATTGCAGAAAGCAAAAGAATAACTTCAATCAAGTTTCTTTTACATTTCTCCAAAATACAATAATCTGCACGCAAAGATCAATAAATATCCAAATACTCAATGTAATTGAATTGAATGACTCAAAATGATCCAAGAAGAAATACCAACACTTGATCACAACAACGTATCCTCCGTTTTGGAGAAGGCAAGCTTGGGACACAGCTCGCTGCTCCTACATATAAAAAAAAAGGCCACGGAAGAGAATTCCTATAAATAACAAATATTAGTAATTATATATGCAAAAACATTGAGCAATTCCAAGATGCTTATGAAAAGGAGACAAGTGGCTTAAACAAAGACTGACCACACTACACGAAAAATTGTTTTGGCAATGAATATCATACATAGGATAATAATAATTAAAGCATAATGTCCTCAGAGTAGTATATAATTAGACAAGTCTTCTGCAATAATTTGTTTCAATAAAACAAAAGCAATAGCTCCACGCTAAGACCAGTAGTGAATGCATGAATTGATGAAATCTATAATAGGAGTGATTTTCAGTAAGTTATCCAACATTCACGCACATAGAGAAAACTTGAGCAAGCGCCTATTGCATACCCATGGGAAATAATAATAATAATAATAATAGAAAGGGGAAGGGGAGGGGGAGGGGGAGGGGGAGGGGGCGGGTAGAGAAAGGGAGAGCTCTCCTTAGAGGTTGCAACCTTTTTTTCTATTTCCACTCCTTTACCACTGCAACAATCTATGATACCATTATCACGTCTATGCATCTAATGGTCTTACTGAGAAATCACATTCTACTTATAACTCTATTCATAAGTCATCATCACACTAGGAGATATAACATCACATCTTGATTCAAAACTTTAAAATATGAGTATTTTCACTCTATATGATTTTCATTATGTTCATTTCTTTTTTTTTTCTTTTTGAGGTATTATTTGTCCATTCCTTTTTAACGTGAGACTTCTTCACTCATCCCATTCACAACTCCACCCACAAGTCACAGCTGCTCCACTTTACACTTGAATCCCCAACACGGCTTACCCTTGTTCCTACAATCCTTTCACTCTAATAAAATGAATTTGGTCATTTTTTCCATCGTATTGCCTACTTGAAATTAGCTCTAACTTTCATATCTATCATATCTTTCATTCTTATGAAGGAAGAGTTTCAAGTATTATAGGATAAAGCCCCATATTCATTTCAATATATAGGAGGTTGCTAGGTTAAGATTGGAGCTGACCACATATGCACGAAATCAGCATGACAAAGCAAATAGTTCAATGAGGATTTTCTATTAAAAGAATTACAAAAAAAGAAGAAGAAAATGGGAGTAATCGTTCCAACCAATTTTATTTGAAAATCTTCAACTTATGGAAGAGAACGGAGGGGATGGTTTGCTTCAATCACCTTCCCATTTTTTAAGAGTGAAATCAAATATTTTAGAAATTAATTTGATTTATAAATGAAATGTTTTGTTTAGAAAGTTATAAAATAGGAATTGATTTAATTTTTACATTTTTTTTATTTGAGTTGTGTACAAATCAAAATGCACTCAAATTTAGTTTTGATTGTTGGAATTGATAATTTTATCTTTATTTGTTTAGTCATTTAACATTTTAACCTATTCTAGTAAGAGTAATAAGGTAAATTACTAATATAAAATCAATTATTCTTTAGTGTATTCTAAACATAGAATTTGATGTGTAAAACAATTCAAATTCATTTTTTAATAATGAGCTATAAACATGAGAATTGATTTCTAAATCAATTCAATTCACTTCCAATTTTCAATAATTTCAAACACAATATAAATGAAAACTTTCAAAAATAAAAAATGATTGTAAGGTACTTTCCCTTCCCTCTCCTTCTTTCGAGTAGGTAAATCAACCTCTCAAACACACCTTTCTTTTGGTAATTAAGAGATCTAGGGTTGGTTTGAATGAAATATTTAAAAGATTTTTTTTTTCTAAAGATCTTTTTTAAAAGAAAGTTATTAATTTTGTTATAAAAAATGTCTTTCATCATAAGTATAAAAATTTATTTAGAAATTGAAATAAAAAAATCTAGTTAGAAATGTGCTTTTATTAAGTACTTCTTTTAAAATAGTTCACCCAAACACACTAAATTATAACAAAGATCTTTTTTCTATCAAAAAATTTAAACAACGAATTAGTTTGATTTATAAGGGAGTTTTAGAATTTCTCTTAATAAATTTTTTCTCCTTGTCCCTTCTCTTTCTTTCTTCATCTACCTATATTTCCTGTCTCTAGTCTTTGTTGCTGTCCATTCTACAACAAATGGTTAAGAATTCTCTTCCTCGTTTTCCTCATAAGGCCATGAGGTGTCCTCACACCCTAGCTACGAGGTGCTTCCGGTAGATTTCAAACTCTTGCACTATAGGTAAAGTCCCCGCATATAGCTCAGTCCGCCCACATAGAAGAATCCTCTTCTTCTAGTACTAGGAAAACTCAGTTATCTTCTTGCATCTATAATGATGGTGTTTAGAATACCACTAGTCCAAAATTTCCCATTTCCTTTCACCTCGAGATTTTTGTCTACAAAAAGATAAGAGAATCTTCAACATTGTTTTAGCTCAACTGCTACTCGTGAAATGTTTTGTTGGATCATGCGCTTACCATTATGATAAAAGTTATAGTTATTAGTGCATACATAGCGCATCGGCATGTTGGGTTATCAAATACCTTTGATGTAGGCTCATATGCACATATAAGTCTTAGGTTGATTATCGGACTCCATAAATCTAACAATCTCCTCCCAGCAACACCTAGAGACTCAAACCTGCAACCTTACTATGATACCACTTGTTAAATCAAACGGTTACTATTTGACCAAAAGTGCAACTTTATTTCTTTATTATGACAGTGCATAACTCCGCGTCTATAATGTGCTACAAGTACGCATGAGGAGCTTCACAGTGTACACGTGGCGCATCGACATACGAATCCTAGGGTGAATGCACTTCTTGAATGTCTCATTGTTGACAATAGTTGAGGCTTTTCAAAATTGTATTTCTTCATTTATTGAAAATATATTCTATATAACTCTTCTTTTACTATCTTATTGATGATTAGCCATTAACAACTAGTAAACTGAGTTGAACTTCATCCAACATCACTCCAAGATTAGTTTTCACAAGAAAGATAGCTTTAATTGTTGGGTCATAGGAGGAGCCCAAAAGCAAGAAAGATCTCCATCAATGGGTTAAGCAAGAAATTACAATAATGGGTCTGACGCCACATCTTGACTCAAAACCTTAAGGCAATGAGTCTATGAGTCTTCTCACTTATACACTCTTCACTTAACTCATTCTTTACCAATGTGGGACTTCAATACTCACACTTGAATTTTCAACATTCTTCCCCTCAAGTGTGAGTCTCAACATTAGTATGCTCTCCCTCAAGCAGAAGCGATTCCGAGTATTCACGGAATTACAAATCAAGACCCAAGTCTTGTCAATGTGCTCCACAACATGAGTTTGAGTTTAACTCGAGCACCAACCACTATCTCCAATACTATCTTATTGATGATTAGCCATTAACAACTAGTAAACTAAGTTGAACTTCATCCAACATCACTCGTGAACTATTTTGTTGGATCAAGCGCTTACCATTAGGACAAAAGTTATAACTGTTAGTGCACATGTGGCACATCAGCATGTTGGGCTATCAACCACCTTTGATGTAGGCTCATTCACACATACAAGTTCTAGGATGATTGTCGGACTCCATAAATCTAACAAACTCCTCCTAGCAACACTTGGAGACTCAAACCTGCAACCTTACTATGATAGCACTTGTTGGATCAAACGCTTACTATTGGGCCAAAAGCTATAATTGTTAGTCAGGGTGCAACTTTATTTCTTTATTATGGCAGTGCATAGCTTTGCTTCTATAATGTGTTACGGGTAGGCATAAGGAGCTTCACAGTGTACATGTGCTGCATCGGCAGGCTGGGCTATCAAACACCTTTGATGTACGACTGTACATACATATGAATCCTAGGGTGATAAATCCAACACTCTTTCTCTACAATAATCAATAAATTTTCTACCGTTTTCCAACACTGGCTTCTCAAGAGCACAAGTCGCAAACTTCTTGAATGTCTCATTGTTGACAATAGTTAAGGCTTTTCAAAATTGTAATTCTTCATTTATTGAAAATCTATTCTATATAACGCTTCTTTTATTATCTTATTGATGATTAGCCATTAACAACTAGTAAACTGAGTTGAACTTCATCCAACATCTCTCCAAGATTAGTTTTCTTATCTCAACAATCTTGAGAGCCCAATAGAGTATTATCACGAATATATTAACTACTATAATTATCTTTGGTGAGACAAGAAAGATAGCTTTACTACCACTTTTTAGGGGATAAGGTTGATAGGAAAATGTTTCAGAATATGTTTGAAACAAAATTTAGAGAAAGGGATTTGTGAAGGAGTGGTACTGTATTGAGTTGGAGCTTTTGGCTTTAAGTTACAAGGCATAGCGCATTCTCAATCATACTAACCACCCTCCCCCCCCCCCTCCCAAAAAAAAAAAGAATAAATATTTACTAATATAATTCTCCACTGTCTATTTGCCCTTCACTTCTCCACTACTCTTCTATGCACCTAAATTCTTCTTAAGATATTTCTGGGTAGGTCCAAAAACTATCTTTGTCAAAATGAGCTCTTATTTATTGAGTAGTACAATATAATTCTAATCAAGTTTTAAGTCAAGTTTTTTATTCTCTTTTTTCTTTAGTTTTTTTTTTCTAAGTTGACTCATTCATTGATGAAGACAAATTATACGTCCTACATTTGATAGTAAGCCATCGTGATATGTTCTCTCTATTCACATGAGTGATAATAGGAATATTAGACTGATGAATTTCATATAATACGAAAAATAATAATTACATATATTCGGGAAAGTAATTTATACAGTTCAAACTAAATTATGAGCAATGTGTCATCTTACATGAAAAATTTAAAGCCAAAGTATGCATAAACATTGTTACTTTTTCAGTTAAGTTTATAACTACCTAAAAATTGGGTTGTTCATGATTAACCACAGATAACTCCTTGTCTTCACAGAAAAAAAAAATTGATGAAGAAGAAGAAGAAGAAAACTCCTTGTCTGTCTTTACTCTCTAGCCTACTTTGAGAATCCGTTTAATTTTATGCTTGAAGAGTCAAGTTCTGCCTACGTGCATGGACCTTTCACCATATGAAAAAGTCCCCATGTGTGGTGTGGTTGTCCTAGTTCTGGCCAACAAACTATGCTTATATTTTGCCTTGTAGAACCTGACAATGCGCCGATTAAAATCCATGTCGTGTGGTGCAGCTTGGGGAGTGAAATGAATTGGGATTGTAAAGCTATTAGAATTTGATTTTGGCATAAAGTGATTAACAGTGCCTGACCTACACATGGTATTCGCCACAAAATAGCTTACACCTGGCATGGACTCAGTGATGCCAGAGAGAAGGGAACCAAGGAGAGAACAAACGACGAGACAACCAGTGGAAACCCTATTCACGGCAATCCATGCACAAATCAACAAAAAGACAAAAAAACAGATAGCATCCCATAAAAATATGTCCAGTGGCCTACTTGTTTATGATTACCAAGAAAGCAAGCGGCTCATGGTATTGCACACAACACGTAAATCCAAAAACATTATCTTTCAAATTTTTTCTTTTAAAAATAAAAGACAAACACAAAATCAAATATTTATGTAAAGTCGTTACCTTTTGGTAAGAATTTACCTATTCACCACTTCCTAAAAAATATTTATCTTATGCCCTCCTAGGTTTACCAAAAGCAAAGCATGCCAATGGGAAAGAAAAAAATAGGATCAGCAAATTAAACACAGATAGATACGAAACATAAACAACAATCCGAGAAAATAATGAGAAGGGTTATATAAAAAATGTCAAATGTAATGAATGAAAGGGACAAGAGAAAACATAAAAAGATGAAAGGATTTTATTTTTGTCTTACCAGGAAGAAGATGGACCAAGAGAAATGTGGTCTTCCAGGAATACTCAGTTCTTGCCTTTCCCCTTCTGGTCTGAATGCCGGCTTCCATCACCATAGCAGAGTTGCAAGCGGCCATCAAACACAGGTGAGAACTGAAGGTGGTGCTGATGGTTGTCCATGGTTGGAGCAGTAGAAGCCGGAGCAGCTCCTATGAAGAAAGGTACATTGGATCCGTCTATAGGTGAAGAAAACCTCTGCAGATGAGGCAAAATATGAGACGGAGAATTGGACTGAAGGGTCCCCCTATTGTAAGCAGCAAGGCCCGAAGAGATGGTGAAGTTGAGATTATAGTCACTCCCACTGGGCTGAGAAGAAGTAACCACAGCTGGTGGCATAAGATGGTCAGGGATGAAAGAGAATTGCTGCAGTTGATCTGAGTGGTTTTCAGCACTGAATGGTGAAACCGGAAGGGAAATATTTCCCAGTTGGATTTGTCCTGTTGAGAACCCAGAAGAAGAAGATTGATGGGTTCTTGAAGAGGAAGAAGCCCCAACCAGAAGGCCTGAGTTGAAGTAGTCCATCACCATAGGTGTCACTGTTGAAGACCATTGCTGTCTAGTTGTTGTTGTTGTTGTCGTCGCCTTGTTGAACAGATTAGGCTCATCACCACCATGGATCTGATGAACTGACCCATTAGGACTTGCAGTGGTAGGAACTGTGACCGTACTACCAATCCCACCAGTGAGGAGCTCAGTGAAAGATGCAGTTTGAGACATGGGGTTCACATTGTGGTGATGATGTGCAATGTGAGACTCTTTCTCCTTTTCCTTTGCTGCTCTTTCCCTGGCTCTCTCCCTTGCCTTGACACGGTTCACACGAATCTCAGACCTTGAGAGGGACAAGCCAGATCCTTTGCTTGTCTCTGAAGTGCTGCTACAAGCAGACTTGGACAAAGAAAGGTTGTGGCTTTGATTCTGCTGATGATGATAGCTGTTGGTGTCCCCATCTACTTCATCAAAGCCTTGCTGATGATCAGTCCCCCCCACAGTACTTGGCCTTTTCTCATCGCTTGGTTGCTTTGGGGTCTCGGGGAATGTGGAGTTCAGAGAAGGGAGCTCTGAGATGGCATCTGCAGCAGCTTTGATTAACCAGTCCACAGCTTTGCTGGGTTGGTCATAACCAAGGCGATCTTGAAGGTCATAGAACTGAATGGCTGTAGTCACAGAGAGCCTAACCCTTCGGTCTCTTAAGCCCTTTGAAGTCATCACCTTGCTGTGCCTGTCTTTGCCACCAGATGCTCTAGATACCCTTACGATCCTTGAAGATTGGTGCCAGGTGCTACTGTGGAAACGGTTTGTGCTGCCATCACTGCCTCCACCACCACCACCTCCACCACCTCTCCCTCTCAGCTCTCCATCTTCTTCCTCACTCCCTTTGGTGGAAACTATCTTGCTAGACTCGTTTCTGCCATTTCCAACTCTTGGGAACTTACACGCCTGTGCTTGAATCTCATCATCCTCCTCCATATCACAATCATGCCTTTTCAACAACAGAAGCTCAAGCTACACACCCCATTTTGCCTTCTCCTTTTTTTTTTTTTTCACAGGAAAGGAAGTAGAGAGAGAAAAATAGAATAGAGAGAAGATGGGGTGGGGTTGCTATGTGCTTTGCATTGATGACGATAATTCAGAGAGTACTTTGGCTGTGTAGTGATAAAAAGGCCTTTTTTTACGCTACGATATATCACGGTCCAAGTCAGGAGACACTTGTTAAAGCTTTTTTGAAGTTGCTGAACGCTTTCAAAAGCAAAGACTGAGTAGGTTTCAGAGCCTCAGCCTCACCTCCTGCAAACCAAAATGCAAAAGCTGCACCACAGGCACAACAGCACCCCAAAAAAAAAAAAAGATAGAAAGAAAATTTATTATCATCCATAAAAACAAGAGAAATTTTAATTTTAACAAAAAAAGAAAAAAAAGAAGAAAAAAAAAAAGAAAAGAAGAAGCTATCAGAACATTCTCAGACTCACTTATTACACAGCAGATAAGATCTATAGTTAGCATAGCACCTTTAAAACTAAGAACCTAAGCGTTTTATTAAAAACTTTAAGCTTCAAGAAAAGGTAGAAATGCTGGGAGACTGCTATATATGTACCTTGGATCTGAGCCTTTGTGCTTTGTTTTTAAGCTAAAGCAGCAAATTTTGCAGATGGGTCGCCGATCTGAGCTAAACCCCTTTTAGCTTCTGAATGTATTTATGGCTTTTCCCTGGCCTTAAAATAGCACATATTATGAGAAGCCACACCACAACAAGGTTCATTATGGCTTAGTTTGCTTGCAATTCGCAAATTACAATTCTTTAATATAAAACTACTATACCTGAATTGCTCAATTAGTCTTGGATGAAATGATTAAAAAGGGTTCAAGCTTCATTACTTTGAACATTGTTGGATCGGATTCTGTGAAAGGTGTTAAGCTCTCAAGCATAGAAAGGGAAAAGAAATAAACCTAGTGTTGATTAAGAAATTGCAGTGAGTCAGTGACTTCTTCCCACAGCTCACGGATCTGTGTACCTGGAGTTCCATTAATGAAACAAAACCAAAAAGGAAAATAAAAAATCAGAACCTGCAAATTTCAACTCAGTAAAACACATTATTACATTTTCAGATCAATTCTCCCATTTTGTCAACAAAAATAAACAACAAATTAAAAAATAAAATTCCATCAAATTGAAATTCAATATGGATTTGAAAGAAAATCAGAATAACAAAAATCAAAGAGAGATTAAAATAAAAGTAGCTTTATAGTAAGGAGTAAGGACTAAGAAGAGAGAGGTGGAAAAAGCATGAGACCTTTTTTGCTGTGTTATTTCAGCAATTGTTGAATTTCCCAAATGGTCTTGCTTGCTTCTCAAGTGTAACTTGAAATGCAAAATAGGGAAAAAAATGAAAAAGAAAAAGTTCAGATTTTTGTTTTCTCTCCCTTCATCTAAAACGAACAACCTTAAGTACAAGACAAGACCTCAAATCCACTACCAAAGCATAAAAGCATGTATTTGAGCTGAATTGAATTTGGAGTTAGATTCACACTTACAGTTGTTTTTCTCTCTCTCTCTCCACATGTAAACATCAAACTGTGGTTCTAGAGTAGTGAGTGAGAAAGATAGGAGAGGTACAAGAATGCTCTAAGGTGGTTGTTTGTTTGAGGGGTGAGGAAACAGAAAGAAAGTGAAGGAAAATTCAAGGTGTATATGGTGATTGTGTGATTGCTATAGAGAAAGTGTGAGTGTAAAACTCAACTCAAAGTGGCTTAAGCTGCTGAAACATGAAGTAAGGAAGAAGAGATTGTTCCTCGTTCCAACAATCACCGGGCTTATCGGGAAAGGGCAGACACTGCGCCGTTTCTCACTTTATGTAGCTCCATTCCTTTACATTTTTGGCCCTGCTTTCTCTCCAATTTACTCATTTACCTTACCCCAATTAATTATTTTATGATTAATTCATAATATCATATGAATATAAATAATACTAATTATATATACTTACACAAATATAATTACAACTTGATAATATATTATTTAAGTATAAGAAAAAATTAATCTAATATTAACTTATTATCAAGAGTTTACACTTTCACCGAAAACAAAATGAAACTTAGTTATTCATGTAGCAAGAAGAAAGGAAGAAAAAAAAAAAAAGAAGAAACATAACTTCAATTTAAACAAAAGAAAACTACAACAAGATAATCAAATAATAAAATAGTATGAATTTGGTATCTAACACCAAGCCTTCCAAATGTGCAGTCAATGCCCCCTTTTATAGAGGATTAAGGATACAAAATGATAAGGAAGTTGATTAATGAGTGAGTGAATGCGTAGGTGAATAAGTGAAAAATGTCAAATGATTTTGATGAGTGAAAATATAAACACAATTTTTATTATTTAATTATAATTAATTCTATTTCTTTAGTTTTTTATATTTAAACTCTAATTCTATTACATCACATAAATACAAAATAATGTACTTGTTATTAATTTGTACCAAATATTATTCATATCATATTCATAAAATTGAATGCATTTGTCATAATATAATAATCAACAAAATATTGAATACCAAAAAAATAAAATCAACATAATATTAAATTTAGATTAATTTGTATGATTTTGGTTGTTAATCAAGGACTTCAATTGGTATTTCTCCTCTCCATATTTTTTTTTTCGTTGATGATATTTTTTATTTTGCCCTTTTCGGCCTTTTGCCATGTGCGATTGGGCTTCTTTTAAAGTGGGTGGCCTTTCTTTGTTTGTCTAAAAAGCTTTTGAATTATTATTTTTTTCGAGATGTAATATTATATAGTGCATTATTATTATTTTTTTGGTACAATATATAGTGCATTATTTATGTCTATATTTATACATAAAAAAAAAATATGTGCTGTTACTTGTCAAAAGCTTCCATATGATATGATTCGTTAAAATTAGACAGGCTGAGGTTAAAAATGATAGCAAAACCTAGTGACACAACAGAGGGAAACAAAATAACAAAGAGAGAGAGAGAGAATAAATAGGTTTTATGAAATGCTAGTAAAATAGACTTGTTCATTTATGTTTCGTACAACTTCCCCTTTCTTCAGTCCAGGGTCAATTTGTTTCAAATTCAAACAATCAACAACAACAGCAAAAATAGAAACCCAAAAGGTTGTGGTGTATAAAAAGGACTTATCATCGTAGTTAAAATAACTTGGAAATTAAATCTTGCTTTTATCAAAGAATAGGAGAATTAAGGATATTTGAAAAGTAATACCATTTTAATGAAAAATGGGCGAAATAGAGTAAAGAAATTAGATAGCGGAAGCCCCTTTAAAAAAAAATAGAGTAAACACTCCAAGTCTGGTAGCCTATGATAGTTGTCACCAAATATTTGATTTGAATAACCATTGTGTTTTATAGGTTCCAAATTCTTAACACCATAAAAAGAAAAATTGTGTTATCTCACTTTTCTTATGAAATTTTATTTATGTTATGTTTGTGAATCTTAAAGAAAATAAAAGGGAGTGACTCATAATAGAATAGAATGAAAATGTAAGGAATGAAATAGAATAGAACATGTCATTCTATTGTTTAAATGTTTAATGAGTTTAATAAAGAAAAAAAATGAGTTACTTAAGTCATTCTGTATTTAACCATTCAAATTAGAGGGACAAAAGATAGAGATTTTGAGTGGCAAGGGAGGGACTCATTGACCCTCCTTTGACATTACATTCTCTCCTTTAAAATAATTTCTAAACAAACTTTCATTAAGCTTTTACATTTCATTCCATATCATTCTCTCCATTGTCATCCTCCAAGCAAAGCCTTAATTCATAGGCATCGTTCTTTCCCTATGCGATCCAATTTTATAGGTATATATTATCATTATAAAATTTTCACTTCATATGTTATGTCCCCCAAACTCTCAATTTAGTCCCTTATATCATTCTCTCCATTGTCATCTTTCCAAACAAAGCCGTAATTCATAGGCATGGTTCTTTTCCTATGTGATCTAATTTTACAAGTATATATTATCATTATAAAATTTTCATTTCATATGTTATGTTCCTCCAAACTCTCAATTTAGTCCCTTATTCAAACAACCCTATTTGTTAGAAATATAATAAAATTATTTATGTATTTTCACTTAATAACTTTTTTTTTGAAAGATGGTTCATGACATGGTGTTGGAGTTTTTATGATAAAAAAGTTTAGAGTTCAATCCTTATTGACCACATTCTTCTAAACAGAAGTTGAATTTAAGTACATAGTAAAGATGTGCATGTGTATTATTCATGGTTTAAGTTTAAAGGGCTCTTACACAAAGATATTTATTAGAGATATAATAAAAACATTCATGTATCTTTTAAAATTTTACACTATGTTTGAATGATAAGTAATGAGGGAAACAGAAAGGGAATGAGAGGAACGGAAATAACTTCTCTTATTTGGGAGTTTTAAAATTTATGGGAAAAGAACGGAAAACATGAGGAATTATTTCTCCCTTCTTCCCCTTAAATGCCCAACTTTTGTTTCTCCTAAAATTGAGGTGGAATGGGAAGAACACATGAGTAATGAAGTTTCGTTCTATTCTGTTAATGAAATTTCTAAACAAAGAGAATAAAAACAATATTTCATTCATTTCCTTTCCTTTTCGTTCCATCTCCATCTATTCTGTTCTGTTTCATTAATAAAAAAACATCTAAATACAGGGTTAAGAAAAATGATTTATAACAATGTCTTTGTGGCTTTCTGAGTATTCCAGGAATTTTGAAAGATGACATCCCACAACCACAAGCCACAAATCACTATTAGTTCAGGCCGTTTGTTACTACAAGTGGGAAAATGTGGCCATCTCGCAACCATCCAATATGCATCTTACCATAACTACAATATAAAAAAGTAGATAAATATCCCCACTGTCCTTTATCAAATAGGTCATATATATGCAGTACATAATGTGCCGCCAGCAAGCAGCCAAAGTGTATTTTAATTATGAGACAGCTCAGGTGGGTTCGATCATATATCTTTATTTTATTAGCCCCACACATTGCAACAATTTTGTAGGTAGTACTTGGACAATAAGAAAATGCATGGCACTGAAGATGGGTATACTTGTGAAGAGCCTAACTAAGCTGCCAATTTTGTAGTTTCACGTTATTGTGTGGGGTGCTTTAAGATGATATGATATAATAATATCTTCAGTTCTTCCGTCAATTCTAGGTATGCATCCATTTGCAAATGAGCTACATTAACTAGCTCATTTGCAAAATAAACATTTTCAAAAACATTTTCTTTCTTTATTACCATAGATAGTAATTATGTGCAAAGCAACTTTAGATACGTAATTAATATATGTTCTATTAATCAATAAGGGTTAAATGTGGTAGTAAGTAAGTTGCATTCTCAAGAAGATAACTAATATTCAAATTTTAGAGAAAATAATTATTGAAAAGACCTTCTAGTCGTAATACTATTCGAAGAGTTAATTTTATAGTAATGTTTATGAAAATACATAATCAAATTCTAAAAAAAAATTCTATGCTCTAATTTTTTGCTCATAATTAATCTATGCTCTATAATCCAACCATAATAAATAGGTTAATCATGTTAAGTTAAAAAAAATAAAAAAACGCAAACCGATCCCTAACTAGAAAATAAAAATGAAATTTGAATTTCTAACTATATGTATAATCATTCGCACATGCTTGTCTCTACAATTCTATCACTAGAATCTCATGGGTTTATCAAAGATAGAAATGGGAAACGAGATGGATCAAAACTGATATTGAATGAATCAACCAAAATTATATCACTACAAGCAAAATTTTTCATCATTATGAGTTGGCAGCAATTTAACCCTAATTATAGTATTTGATGCAACAACTTTAACTCGAAGAAATAAAGTCTCTCATAAATGAAATCACAACATCATCATATGTTGGCAATTTATATACCACCTACTTTCAATTCATCTTTAATGATTCTTAGATAAAAGTTCTAAGGTGAGCCTGTTGTTTCTTTCAGAGAAAGCTTGTTAGGTGTGCAGATTTCATTTGTGTACTATGTGATTTATCTTGATTGATTAATGGATATAAGGGTATTATGTGGTACCAAAGTGACAACTTGGATCAGTCTTCAATATTAATTTGGCCAAGAAAAAAAAAACCGAATCATTGTCGTTAATTAGGATCAACTGCCTCTGTACCTTCTCCAGTTGTATCTATACGCAAGCATAAATGTTTATGGAAAATGATTTTTGTCTAACCCAAATACTTTTATCATATGTCTACTGTATATTTATGTGAGAAAGATGTTAAATCAGACTGTATGTTACTGTAATTTTTTCACGAGATACAAAATGAGTTTGTGAGAGTGTTGAATGAAAGTTGGAGTATTTTAGTTAAACAAATAACGTTGTTGAATGTTTATATGGTATATTTAGAAGTATTCTCTTGTTTTATACAGAAGGAAACAAAGAACAGTACAACCAGGAAAATAAAAACAAGAATGAGAAGAACCTTGTTAGCTATTTGCAAGGAAAAATATATGATTGGATAATTATACGTACCTTATATCTATTGAGTATCTTTGGACAACCTAATTTATTTTAAAATTCCCTGTAATTGTTATGTTTGATAGTTTTTCTATAAGCTTTTAAATTTTATTTTCTTAAAATATTATTGACGGTATATTTTAATCACTTGATACAAATATTTACAAGCTGCTATCACATTTTGAAGATGAGTAACTAATAAATTCTTCAACCTTACGATTAGGTATTGTTCCAAGCTCTTGGATTACAAGGTTAATAAAGCCAGTTTATATAAATTTCTATAGAATATTATATGGGAAATTTTAAATTTATAAGCAGTACAGGAAAGTTATTTTTTTTGTTTATTATACATAAGAAATAGAAGACTTTCACCACCAATTTCAAGAGTTCCTCAACTCAATCAGGATTACTTCAACATGCTTGCTATCAATTTTCTCCCTTACGCTGAAATTGAAACATAGACATTGTACTGAGAAACTATACGAAGTGAAGATAGGAATGATATTGTAATTGCTCTGGTTGTGGGCTGAATTAATAATTCCACTAGGGCTTCAACATTACTGGTCACTCTGTTCACCAGTAAAAATAAATAAATAAATAAGGGATATAATTAATATAGAAATTTACTCGTGGTTACGCATATAATAGTCCACATCATTAAAGTAATGGTCCCCATTTTCTAAGGTGGACCCTTAGAATTTCCCATGTTAAAAATATTTTATATAATAACTGCTATGGGTGTTTTTTTTCCTTTTTTTTATGACGTGGTTTTTTTCCTTTTTCAAAAAGCTAGAAGTACTGAAAAAAAAAAGAACTATAACATTAGTTACATTACATGCGTGAAAAAGGTTAATGCATATAGTAATGAAGACGATAACATGAAATATACAGCACTTGAAATTTTATTAGAGGACATGTTTGTCAATTGTCATATATTGATCTTATTAATTTTATTTGTGGGCATTATACTATAATATGTTTTATTAAAATATCATACTATAATATTGAATTGGTTTATCCCTGATAAAATGTTTCGCTTTATTTCATTTTTATTTATGATCTAAATTTTTTTAAATAAATCTTGTTGAACAGTGTTATTTTTTTTTTGTAATCACATTTTACATGTGTATTTGGATACTCGTTTTGAGATAAGGTGGGTTTCTTTTTTAGTTCCTATAGATAGGATGAGTTAAAGAAAATGAAATTGATGTAACACATGGTTCATTGTGTTGAATGTGTGTTGACCAACACATTATGTTATAGGTGCATTCGAAAGTTGTTTATGTAGCAGTATCATATTTGGAATTCTCTTTAAAAAATTTCACCAAGTTTTTTTCTTGAAAATGGGACCAGAATAAGATTGTCAATTTTTGTACTTGCATGACTAATTGCCATTCTTTAGTAATTTATACAATATCGCAAGACTCAGCGATGAGTAGGGGTGCACAACCCGATCCGCTGACCCGTCAACTCGATCGACCCGACTTGATCACATATATTCGGGTTGGTTCAGGTGATCGGATCGGTTAGGGTTAAATTTGATAAACTCATTGAATATCAGTTCGGGTAATGGGTTTAGTGAACTAACCCGATGATCAGACTCGATGATCCGATGACCCAATAAAACGACGTCATTTTGCCTATATTTAAGTTGGTTTTTTTTTTTATAACCCAACCAATCCGATCAACCCGACCAACCCGATTAACCTGATTAACTAACCCAAACCAACCCGATTCTAATCGGGTTGGTTCAGTTCGGGTCACTCAAATTTTTTTCCCTCGACCCGACCCGAACTCACATGATTTGTTTGAATTTTTCTCTCCCCTAAACCCGACCTGACATGACCCGACCTGTGATCACCCCAAGCGATGAGAGTTTTAAGTAATTTGTGGGCAATCTTAATTAAGCTTAATGCTTTTGGTATCTTCATTAACAAAAAGAAAAGCAAAAGTATCTCGCTAGACTTCTATCTTTAGTAGTTCCAGTCAACTTTCATAATTGCGTTAGTTTTTCTTGCCAAACTTTTCATTTAGATGAAATACATTTAAAAAAAAAGGGAAAACAAAAACAAAAGTAAGTCATAAAAAAAAAAGAAAGAAAGGAAGAAAATAAAATAAAAAGAGAAGATAAGCCCATTGGGAAATTGACCTGGACCATGTGATTAAGGTGTGTCTTGGAATTAAAGATAATTATATAACTAGGATTAATTATTGATAATTCAGAAAATTATCAATTGAGAATAAAACATGCTAATTAAAATAAGTATATGAATGGTAGGATTGTAATTGTAATTAGACAAATGGGTTAATTCCAATGATGATGAAAAGGTACCACTATAAGTCTTTAACCCTCAAAAAAGTGTGTAAAACAGCTTCCCCACCACCACCACCCAAATGGCCAAATGTCGAGTTCAAAACTAGCTGAGATGCTGCAATTAAACAAAACTTCTTTCAAAAGCTTTTTGGGGGGTTTCAAATCTTCATGATATTTTAATTTAGATTTTTATAAAGCAAAGATTTGAGAGTATTTATGATTTAAGTAAGGGGCATAAGATCTAACCGTCCGTACGACTAATGATGTCTCTCTTTGCTTCCCATTCTTGACAATTTTTTTAATGTCATGTGGAAGGTATATGCAGAAGCAGCATTCGATGGGCCATGGGTGCAGCAGAAATCCACTATGATCCCTTTGCTGGCAACCAAAATGGCAATAATAGGGAGACCAACCAACCATTTGGGCACTCCCAATGTTCATTTTTGATAGGGATGGCAACGGGGCGGACCGAGGACGGGTAGTAGTCTCCTGTTTCTCGTCCCTGCGAATAATATTCGCCCCTACTTTCATATCCGTGTGAGTACCTATTTATCTTTTCTTCGTAGGTATATTCGTAAGTACCCAATAAATTATAAAAAAATTCAAAAAAATAAAATAAAAAAATAAAAAATGAAAAAAAGTATAATATTATAATTTTTTAAAATTTGTCTAACACAACTTAATCTAAAAATAATGTCAAACATTTAAAATACTTTTGATTTATATAACTTTACAATATTTTAATTTATATAATTAAGTTTTTTAATAATTTTATATAAAATATTTGTATAAATTTTTCTTAAGTACTTGTGGTCATGGGAAAAACCACCACCCTCGCTCCCGTCCCGTTTATTAAATGGGAATAACACAAAACGAGTATTTATATCTGTGAAAAAAATTTAATGAGTATTACCCGCCCTCGTCACGCGTATTACCTGTAAATACCCGCAGAGGTAGATCAAATTGTCATCCCTAATTTTGGAGTACAATTGGGGGCATCTATGGTGATTATTATATTGGAGGTAATTAACAGCTTTGGTTTAGCCAAAAGCTTCACTCTTTTTTAAAATCCTTCCTGCATCTCCACAACACAGCTTGTATGCTAATGATAATTGTAGTCAAAGTAAACATCGATTACAAGTAATAAGCCAAAACCTTATCTAGAACTAATTAATTAACATAAAATGTCACATGACACCAAAAGAATTATTTTGCATGACAATTATGTTTCTTAGTGAACAAATGACAAATAGTCAAATAGTTGATTGGTCACTTTTTTTTCTTTACCATTAGTATTGCGACAAATAAATGTTAATCATTTTTTCCAAAAAGAAAAGAGGCAATTGTTTTAAGGAAAATGATTAATTTTCCTAACACATTTTCTTACTAATTCTCTTAATTATTAAATGAAGAAAATATTAAATATTTTTATGTTCTTAATATATTAGTTGTATTTAATTTTTTATTTAATACTTTTTTATTAAATAATAAGAAGATTATTAAAAAAATATTTTAAGAGGATATAGCAAAATTCTTGATTTAAACTTTTATATGCAATTAATCATTGATTTTAAAGCATTGTACTCATGTAAGAAGACTTATTGGGAATTAAAACAAAAAACAAAAAAACCTGACCTTGTCTTATATTTTGGAAATGTGAGGATTTTAAGACCGAATCTCATGGTCTAATCGATTCAATCGGTTCGGTCATGCATGTCAAACCGATACTCTGAAAATGGGCTCAAGAATACCAGACTCATCCGTTAGAGGTTCAATTTATTTACAAAGGCTGCGTTTGATACATATGATAGTATAAGACCTGATAGTATAAGATAGTAGAATAAATGTTGATAGTATAAAGAACATGATTAGCTCTTATACAATCATACATTTGGTGCTTAATAGTATAACAATCTCGATAATATAATAATTATTTAACATGTCTATTATACCCTTTAATATAAAAAAATAAAAAATAAACTGGATCAGGGAAAAATGGGTTAGAGATCTGCAGAACAAAGAATCATCATCTTCTCTCAATATTCGTAGTCCTACCCCCTGTGCACCCAAAACCAGTTTTGTAGTCCATGCTCAAATACTCAATAAAGCTTAATCTAACACCATAACAAACTCAACTTCATAATATAAAATCCTAGAGAAACCTATTCTAAAGAGAGAGAAAAAAAACTTTTCCTCAATCGAAGCCAAAACAAAACCAAATCTAACCCTGTAACACAAAACATTTGAAAGTTGAAACCAAAGTAAATAAAAAGATGATAGAGACTCGAAAGCCAAACGAACATCACAGAGGCGTGCAACCTCATGGGTGCGCATGGAAACTATGGCAATCTGATGGGTTCTCGGTGAAAGGGCATCGACGGAGACCAAAGTGGTCTTGGGTGGTTCGGTTTGATGGGTTCGATTGGTGATGGTGACTGGTCTGAGGTGCTGGTTCGATGGCCATGGGTTTGTCAGTGGTGGAGCGGCGAGGTGGCACTGCTGCAGAGGGCGGATCTGCAGCGACAAAGGTGGAAGGGCTGCTATGGAGGGATGACGAAGGTGGAAGGGATGGAATTGATGGGTAAAGTAGGAAGATATATTTTATCAAGTCAAATCATGGGAGTGAGGAAAGAATAGAGTAAGCAGGCTAGAGTAGGATAAAAATATTGAACCTAATTTTATTATACTATCAGGTTAAACCATCAAACATCTGATAAGACTTGATAGTGTTAATTAATACTATCAGGTTCTCTTTATCCTGTCCACCAAACGTAGCCAAAAATTCTTAAAGATGCAAAACTTAGGGGATCAAACCTAAACAACCTTCAAAGGTGACACCTAGAAGAATCCACTATTATATCATGGGCGTTATATATTATATACTATATATTAGTTATTCACTTCAAACATACAACATTTTTTCTTTTGATAAGCAACATTTTATATTTTATATAATGTAAAAGATAATGAAACATATTTAACTAATATAATAATACTTATGTTGCTATGATAATTTGTTTTTATAATTAATAAAAAATTATACTTATTCTTTTAATTTCTTTTTATTTATGTATTATTAATTTAATGATGTGTTAGTTTTAACTTAATAAAAAATTATTTAAATATTAAATTTATGTATATAAAAGTTAATAACAATAATATTAAAATATAGCATGGTAATATATATATATATATATATATATATATATATATATATATATATATATATATATCTTACTTCAAAATGAGAGGAGTGTTTATTGTGAGAGGTGAGAGGAGTGAATCTTGACCATTGGATCTTTCATGAATGATCAAGATTAGAACATAAATGCATGTGACTTTTTTAAGTGGTCACATGACCTTCAAGTAACTTTTAATCTTGATCATCCATGTATGGTTGTATGGTTAAGATTTACTCCTCTCACCCTCTCACAATAAAAACTCCTCTCACTAGATATGTCTCCTATATATATATATAGCATATCTGGTGAGAGGAGTCTTTAATGTAAGAGGTGAGAAGAATAAATCTTAAGTATTGGATATTTGGATCTTACATGAATGGTCAAGATTAAAACATAAATACATGTGACTTATTTAAGTGATCGTATGACATTTAAGTAACTTTTAATCTTGATAATTTATGTATAATTGTATGGTCAATATTTACTCTTCTCATCCTTTCACAATAAAAACTTCTCTCTCTAAATATGTCTTTTAGACACACATACACACACACACTCCTCTCATCAAATACACTCTTCTAACCTCTTAACCTCTATTTGACTATGATTGAACCATTGAATCATGAATCAATTCTTTTACCAATTCAATGATTGGTCTGATTTTCAAAACCTTAATGTGGATAAGAGTATAATGGCATAGAAGATTATACTTCTTCTTGATCTCTTCCATAAAGTTATTACCTCTAACTCATTTTTAAGATCTCAGCTACACTGTTATTTTATTTAATGGCAGTATTTGTCATAAGATATAATTAAAAATCTGTACACGTTACATTGCTTTATTCACTATAAAAATGACATATATGAATTGAAAATTAGAAAATGGAAACAATAATATTTGTACAAATTTGAAAGAAAAAAGAAAAGGTGATTCAGTTTAACTCATAAAGTTATAATACAAATTTCATTAGTGGCAGTGCAGGTATCTATTGCAGATTAGCCTTTAATGTATTTTTTGGTCATTTCATTAGCCTCTAATGTATTTAACTTTATGGCATGTACAAGTTACAGTGACCTTTCATGAAGTATTGGTATAGGGTATTGATAAAAATGCTTTTTAATTCAAAAGTATTATGTAATATTGATTTGTTGGTAAATCAAATCGTTTCCTACAGCCAGTCCCTTGGTAACTTCTTTGTAACTCCAATTTTGTTGCTTTCACCCCTACCCATTCATACTAAAAAGAAAATTCTTTTAAGAAGCAATTTAGATTCTTTCTGGGATGCCCAAACTCCAAACGACACCTTTTCAACTATAGAATCACTAGTTATTTGAATTACTATGAACAAAAGAATAACTTGGCAATTAGTGAGAGCCTAATTGCGCCCTTGGTGGCTTCGTGCTTTCCCTACCCATTCATTCTGAAAAGTTTTCTTTTAAGAAGCAAATCATAAAGAGTTTGCTAACAATTTAGATTCTTCGTGCGATGTCCAAACTCCAAACGACAAATGCCAAAATTTAGATTCAAAGGAATTAGGACACATCCAACATTCTCGGAAAATGTCAAACAAATAATTCCGTAAAGCAGTAGCGGCAGAACAATGTCAAAAAAAATATGGACCAAATTCTGAGTTTGCACCACACATTATACACATATCAAGCGAAATTGTCTTATGTAGCCTACGCATCCTGGAGCATATAATTGGTATTACTTCTATTAAGTACCTCTATCCAAAGGAAAAGACCTGAACCTTAGAGAGAGCTTTAGACTTTCAAAAGGGTTTATTAAGATAAAATGTTTCTCTATTCAACAAATGAGTTAAGAATCAGAAAAAAAAAAAGAATTGCATGAAAACACCCCCAAAAGGATCAAAAGACCAAATTCTACTATATGGATTGGAGGACAATCAACAGAGTCAAGGAAAGTCGAGAACTTCAATTTAAAGGATTCCCTATCATTTAAGTTATGATAAAAAAGTGAAAATCCCAAGAAACAGCGAATCTTGACAACTACAAAAATTTTGGATAGGAGATTTGTGCAAGGAAGATAAACGATAAAGCTGCGAGAAAATCAAACAAAAGGGGAATCGCCTACACATCCGTCCTCCCAAAACTTAACATGAGAACTATTACCTACCTTCAAGGAAAGTCAGAATGAGAAGCTCATATTGTTGTGTTAGCCTTTTCCCTAGTGTTGTGAAAAGGCTAATAAAAGTTTAACTAATGAATCGCCATTTTTAAAAATTAAGCCAATTGTTTGCAGAAGGACCAAATTGAATATTGGCACAAAATGGCTTCTTTTTTTTTTCTAGAATATGAATTTAGTTCGAATTAATGTGTGTGAATGATTCTCTCCATGCTTCTAGCGTGATGAAAATAAGTAGTTAAAATATTAAAGTTTCGCAAATACATCAATAGCCATTTTTATTACCTTCTTCCTACAAAAAGTGACACTTTTTCTAGAAGGGGAAAAAACACTTTAAGATCAGTTCAAAACCTTGTTTACAAAAATGAAAGGGGGGAAAAACTATTTTAACTTCTCCTAGAAGCCAAACATTTTACCTAAGAGAAAAAAATAATAATAATAAGACGAAGTGTTTGATTTCCAGAGGGATAACACTGCTCATGCTTTCTCAACAATCTTACTCTTCGAGCATGTTTGAAAAAGATTAATTATTCCCCAATCAGCTATTTTTAAAGAATTAAGCTGTTTTGTGAAATAATTATTATGTTTGGATAAAAAGATTATTTTTTAAAAAAAAATTACATGAAATTCAATGTAAAAAATTTTTTTATAACTAATAATCATAAGCTGAAGATTGAAACTTATGATTTTAATTTATAGATTATTTCTTACACTTTGATATGTAAATACTATTTTATCCTCAATCAAATACTTTTTTTAATCATTTTATACTTATTTTAATAATTTAATGTATAAAAGTGATTCTTTTTTATATCATCTAAACAAATCATATTAATTTAAAATTACTTTATAACTAATGCATCTAAACATAAAAATGAATCGATTATAACAATAATCGATTATCAGCATAATCTATAATTTTCAACTTTCTCAAACAAGAGGACAAATGTTCTCAACAATCAACTCACGTTCATCAGGCAAGACAGCATTCGATTTATAAATTAGTAGAGCGCACTATGAAGTAGAAATTAACTATCCACTTAACCCCAAAAATGATATTAATTAAAGTAACTATCTGGCTATCCCCTATGCAGAAATAGTTCTATTTTACAGCTTCTTGAACCTAAAAACAGAATGATCGAGGAAACATAAATAACTTGACTTTGGAACCAAGTTTGTAGTATTGAATGATAGGACTTCGAAGTGAGAAGTCTCAAACCATCGTTTTGCACCATAGTACACACCCAGATGAAATCATACGCCAATGTGCTCCACTCCTTGAGGCCTTGACAAGAGCATGAATCTGGGAAAAAGAAAGTTAACAAATAAGCACATAACAAGTTCATGATGATATTGAAGCTTTTTCAAAATAAGATTAAAACCTTACGTACAATATCTAAATTCAATATCATGTGACCTAGGTAACTCCAAAATTCTAAGTATGCCTTCTTCAGTATAAAAAGATAACTCATTTCTTCTTATACAAAATAGAAAGACTACAAACAAATCTTCATGACTACTCTAGCTAGCTTCATGTGATTGTCAAGGATATCTCTCCAAAGACATAAATACACAAATACCTACCCCCTGTATTGCCCAGCAGAATTAACACAGTTCATAGCTTCCCAGAGATGCGTGAGTGGGACCCAATAAGGTGGATACTTAAAACGTGCCACATCCAAAATAAGTGCCATGTCTCTTTCCATATGATAACCGCCAATAGGCGAAAAATGACCCCCTCCCATCTGTGATAAAAATTGAATTGAATTAATATCGTAGCCAATTTTTCAGTGATGAAGCAATATGCATAACATATAAATGGTGTATGATCAAACATGTAAAATAACTTTTTTTTTTAATAATCTATCATGCCAAATCTGTAGGAAGTACTTGATTCAGAGCTGGTCTGTAAAAATTGCAGATCATGTGGCAACAATCACCAGTTGAACAGTTCATGACATATTTTCGAAAATCATCAATGTTGCTTTCATTTGTCTGAAAGGCTTCAACACTTGCTCCAGCACATTTAGCTAAATGCACAAGCTTTCGAAAGGATAAGCCTTGGTCTTTGACCTTTTCCAAAGATTCATAGCAGTTAAATGTAGCTTCATCGAATAATTTACCAGATCCTGGAAAACAAATTACCCCATGACAAACAAATTAATTTCATGATGGTGACATATGAATGCATCTAATTTAATAAAAAATAAGAATCAGAAACTGTTATGGACCAGGTTATAGGTCTATGGACTTGGAGCAACCCGACTCATCAAACTGACACCTAGACATTACTGTGTATGTGAAACAACCTATACGCTAGGCATAACTTCCACAGCAGGAGGGAATATCTGCCAAATCTTGCATAAATAGGGATTAATCATAAGGAATAATGATTTCTGCAATTCCACATAACAACATTCAATACGTACTGAATGTTCAGATTGATTCTTCACCTTTAAACACTCATATATATACTGCAAGGGAAAAAAGGTATGACCTAATTCACAATACATGCTTTACCCTCCTTGCGCACCTATTGACTTGAACGTTGGAATGCCTTTTGTAGGTACTCACCCCCTCGCTCGTTGTTGTTGAGGCTACGCCACGCAGAAATCCACCATTCCTTACCTTCACAAGTAACCCTCAAAACCAAGTTCTGAACATTGGCGCCGTCTGTGGGAAACGATAAATTTCTACTCCCAACACCACCGTCAACACTTCCATTACAGCCGTCAACACAGTTAATACAAGGAGGTGACAAATCTCAATCAACTAGAACCGCGCTTCTACTATGCGCAACCCGACTGCATATCGCCGTCCAACTTCTATCCCTGCTGATGATGAACCAGCCCTGAGACCAATCACAGCCCAACTGGAACCCAAGCTGGACGGATAGGAGACTTCTTTCACTAGAGAGAATCTCTCTCCTCCTCCCCCGAGAGTTCCAGTGAGGCAATGTCTCGGTCCACAAGGGGCACCTTCGTGGTGTTGTGTGAGCAGAGGCAGTGGCTGAGACGAAATGAGAGCAGCACCAGCAACGGTGGTGGTTGGGGTTGGGATAAAACGAGAGGACAAGTGATCTGGTCATGAACTCATCGTCAGTGGTGGCTGGGTCGAGAGGAGAGGAGGAATTCTAGTGAGAGAGGGCTGAGATTGAGCAGCGCTAGAGCTTAGGGTTAGGGGGAGGGTTTCCAATTTGGGAATTTGCAGAAAGAATGAAGAGAAATGTTTGAGAAATGAGGAGGATACACTCAAGTAAGAAAGAAGAAACGAAAGTATTAGTGTATACACCCAAAAAGATGTCGTTTTACTCAGGTAGTAGGGTGGTCAAGTCGGGTCATTAGGTTGGTTTCTTGAATCTGTCACCCGAACCAATAAGTGGACGAGTTCTTTGAGTTCTACCCGAACTAACCCGATGACGCGAACCGACCCGAATATTTTATATTGGGTTGAGTTGGGTTGATCAGGTCATCAAGTCAACTCAGGCCCGTGTGCAGCCCTAGCATCGGAATGTCTTTTGCAGGTACCAATCCCTCGCTCGTTGCTGTTGAGGCTGTGCCACGAAGAAATTCACAATTCTTTACCTTCTCAGGTAACCCTCAAAACTTAATTCTAAACAGAAACATTATTAAAATGTAAATGAAAATTTTCTATTGAAAATAATAAGCACATTAGAAAATATACAAACAAGCAGGCAATTCATCATACATAGAAGGTAAAATGTGGAAACATTACAAAAAATTGAAAAAATTAACTATAGCAGACAGCTAAAAGGCAAATTTAAGGGAAAAAAATCTTCTGGAATGGAGTTTATTTACTCAAACATTATCATCTAAGAACAACAAAAATTTGAGTTTTACGAGTTAACAAAAATATTTCAAATCCATAAGATGCTTGTATATTCTAGAATGGTGCAACAGCAGAAGTTGCAGAACTTATATGCTCAAATTTATAATTAGAATAAACCTCGTAAATCCTGTTTTGTGCTTCATCTCTCAAAGAAAGAGACTCCAGCCCATTGACTACTTAAAAAACAAAAACTGAAATGGAGCAAGGACTCGTGCAATGGATTAAATTCTAATTAAGATATTAATTAGGTTAATGTGCATTAGCATTTACCAAAATCTACGACTACCATTATATGTGACAAAATTAGATCTAACCCCCACAATTTTCTCCAGGTGCAATACGAAGAGCATTCAAGACCATGGCCAGACTAGTTAATCCACAAGTGCGCTTCAATTGCGTGCGAAAATGATAATTCAACCTGTGGAAGCCTTCCATTGTTCCATTTTGAACAGCTTCAAGAAGTTTCTGAAATTAACTAAAGATGGATCAAAAGATAATTCCTATAAATACAGAAAGAAGATTATTAACACCAAAATAAAAAAGTCGCCAATTCTCAAATTGTACATAATATAATGAACAACTGTTTTGCAAACATTAAAAATCAACGACAGAAAAAAAATGATTCAAAATTTGATGTAAGCCTATATATTATGGTGATGGCTTTGCACAAGCACTAAATACGATATCCAACACAAGCTTCAATAAGCTTGATAAACTTCTTGGCTCTGAGCATAACCGGGTAAAATATCATTCCTCCACACAGCAAAATGAATTTTACAGCAATAGAGTCACAACCACCTTAAATGCATTTGTATATTCAGCTGAATTGAAGAACAAAATCTGAACAAACCAGCCAGCAGGGATCGCAGGATTTAAAACATTATCATTTTGATTTTTGGGTAGCTATATTCTGCTGATACCTACACTATAATTTAGTAATGCTCAAGTAACCTGCGAGTACTACATTTGCTTAAAACATTATACCCATTTTGATTTAAAACACTACAGTTGCACTTTACTGCAAAATTTCAGAAGTTAAACGCAAAATGCCTCAATATATCTGATAATTCAATTAAGGAAAAAGCAATTACAGACAGAGCTGTGGGCAAAAGGCATAACAACTTTAGCTGACCTTGCCTTCAGAAGATTGCAAACTGACAAGAGGTGGAGGGAGACGTAGCTGCATGCACGACCCAGCTACCGCCATACCTTCTTATTAACCCACACAGATCACTGTAAATTTCACCTGAAAAATAAAATATAAAAAAATGCTGCTATTTGAAGAAATTTTGTATGTCTCAAAAAAGCCGTTCTAATCATATATGATCAAGATTGTAGATTGACATCTCTGATTGTGAACTACAAGAGACAAGAAATAAGATACTGAGTTTACACAAATTTAATGATTAGAACAACACCTTAATAACTTATTATGAATTTATATCCTGGTGGTTCTAATACAGGTCAACTTTTAAGGGGAAGAAAGAAGATAACACCTTCAACGTGATTTCAGCACCTTTTTTTTTTGGTTATTGATTTTAGTACCTTTAATTCCTTATATATAAGGAATAATCCATTATAGAGGCATAAATCCCATTTTAGCTGTTATTTCTCATACCAAAGAGAAAGAAAAATTAATCAAATATCAAAACTAAGATTGGATATAATATCCCAGTTGTTGAAAACCTTACATACTAGAAAGCAAAACTTCACCAAGGTGTTGTCATGTAGAGATATAGCAATAGTTTTTTTTTTGTTTCCCAAAGTATCTCCTCACACGACATGTGAGAAACTAATTTTTCAGGATATCGTCAGACGTCTAACTAGAAACCATTCCTAATGGTATTATTTTCATACATGAGAATCTAAGGATCAAACTCAAAATCACATATTTAACTATTTAAGGGAGTCGAACTACTTTCACACAGATCAACACACATTGATTATCAATATGAGGAACCATAACAAATTTTTTCTTAATGAAAATAAATTAATAAGCATGGACAGAGTCAGATAAAAAACAAAAAACAAAAAAACATGGATTTTTTTAAAAAAACTGAAATTTGACAAAATGAATCTATCTTCATCCTAGCCTAGCCCAAATAAAAAATGTTTTCTGCAAGTTGAAACATAAGTATTTTTTTTTTAAAAAGCTAGAATATTAAAAGACAAAACCTAATTTGATTCTAACCCTAAAAATATCTAACAACTTAAAACAAAAACAAAAAAATTTGAACGTAACGTAACGTGATTGTAGCAAAAGAAATTGTGTTTTCCATGCTGGAACAAAAGAATGACAGTTTATGATGGAGTTTGAAAAATAAAGATAATAGAGTGAAGGAGTGAAGTAATACCTGATTGAAGCAATCCCACCCTTTTCGTTTCTTCCCCTACGTGTACGTTCTAAACGCCGCGCAACGATTTGGCGTTACATGTCTAACGGTCTTCCTAGGGTTAAATTCTTTTAAACTGTAACGATAGAATTCTCTACCAATAAAAATATGACATATGGTCATGTATAATTATACATGTTATTAAATTAAAAATAAATATTATTAAATTAAATTTAGATAATTATTAAACCATTTAAAATATTATTCTTATTGTATATAATAATTTTTCTTTATTAAGACATCAAAAATCAAAACGAAAAAGACCAGTCAGTACTCACGTTTATTTATTAACATTAGGTGGATCAAGTTTAAAAATTAGTGACTTATTAAAAATAAGTTTAAATACACTTTTATTTCTTATACTTTTATTTTATTTAAATTTTAATTATTATATTTTTTTATCTGAGTCCCTATATTTTTATTCTATTTTTACATTAGTTCCTGTCATCACATACCGTGATGACACAGTTAAATTTTGTTCTACGTGACAAACAGAATTTTACTTAGTAACAATACTAGATAAAAATTAAATTTTTTAATCCATCTCATTTTTCTCCAATAATTTTTATAAAAAAGTGACAAAATTTCCTAAAATCTACGATTTCTCCATTCAAATTGTGCAGCTTCACTTATTCCTTCTCCATACTCAACCATGTATGGAAACAACTACAGCTCCCATAGCTCATATTGTAGTCGCTCCACTCATAGGAGCTGCCTGATCACAAGCATGTTATGTGCTTGTGGTGGTAGAGTGGTGATATATACTTCAAGAACAGATGAAAATCTAGGAAAATGACTTTTTAGGTGTCCTAATTATAGTATAAGGAGATTTTTGGTTTATGGTTTATTTCCATCTTTACTCTAGTGATTTGAATGGGTTTTTTGTGGCAGACAAATTGGAGTTATGGTTTGTTTGAATGATTGGATTCGCCAATGCCAACTGGTGCAAGGAAAGTTCTTGAAAGACAACAACGAGTGGTTTGAGATCTGAAAAGGAAACTGAGGATATCCAAGTTGCTGATAGTGATTTGTTGTGAAATGATAATGAGATTGGTGTTATTTTTCATATTGACTCAATATGGCTGAGGAATGTTATATCACCTACTTTGAATTGGTTCTGACTGTTAATGTATATTGGTGGGTAGACGTTTAGGGTCTAAGCAAATGTATTGGGCAGTTTAATTGAGCAAATGACTTAACTTGTGTAATTCCTTTTTGATCAATTAATTGAAAATTTTTGGATTTGACATTGTCTGATGTTTACTTGTGCAACCACAATTGTGTTGATAGTAAGAACCAAGTAATGAAATTACAGAGACTGAATAACTGACTGGTATCTATAGGGACCAATACACAAATTATATGAAAGTATAAGGACCAATACACAAATCATAGGAAAGAACAGGGACCAATACACAAATCATATTTAAGTATAGGGACCAATACACAAATCATATGAAAGTATGAGGACGAATTTAACTATAATTTAAGAAAGTACAAATAATCACCATTAATCATTAACTTTGTCAGTGTTGTATAGAGACCAATACACAAATCATTAAAGGAACACAAATAGTCACCATGTCATTAAAAGAGTGTAAATAATCATCATTAACCATAATTTAGTCATTAACATCAATATAATAGTCATTGTAATTGTCAATATAATAGTCATTAATCAATATACATCAACCCACAAATTATCAATACATTAGTCATTGTTAGACACTAATCAATATACAACCATAATCAGTAATAACTCACTTAGCCACAAAAAATGACAAGCCCCAAAATACAAAAAAGCAAAAGACAAGTGTGGTCCATTGGCCTTGGTTTTCTCAAACTTAATGTGGTCCATTCACAAACTTCTGAGTACCTTGCACATTTCCTTATCTCTGTCCTTGTGTCATAGTACTTTGTGAGTTGGCTACAACAGACCTCCCTCTCCACATAAAAGCTCATTTTACCCTCATTTTAGGTCTTAATCTTGAACCATATTCAGTTCCAACAGATGCATTTGCAGCTTGAGCATTTGTATCTTGAGCAATTGCAGTAGATGCATAAGCAGATGATAGCATTTTAAGTTGTACATTTATACTTGGAGTTGATAAAAATTTTACACGTCTTGCTAGTACTCCTCTTACTTTCCAATGAATAGCACCCCTCATCTCTCTGATACCTTGTTTGTAGTAGTATATCTTAATATTTTCTTTATACCCCAAGTTCTTAAGGATTGTAGTCAATTCTTGCAGTGATCACAAATCCTCTTCACAATCCTTCAAAGCGTGCATTCTCTCACTAATATACCTCACTTACTTTCTTGGCTTTTTTACCAATCTGTCATTAGTGATAAAACTATTTATTAAAATGTCACTCTTTTAAAACTATATACCAAAATGTCACACTTTTGTTCAACGTGACATTTTTTATGTTTTTTCTGTCTATGTATATAACGTCATCCTTTTAGGCATTTCCACAAAGAAAACACCAACGCATTTGGCGCTATCCACATGGAAGCGCCTAGGCGGGTGACGCTATCTACGTGGAAGCGCCTAAGAGAATGGCGTTTTACACCTGCAACGAAAATAAAAAAAAAAAACCAAAAGTCACCTAAATCAATCAATTAGTTAATTAATTTTTTCGATGTTGATGTGAAGGCGTATTAAATTTTGTTGTTCCTAATTTTACACTTGCAACGAAAATGAAAAAAAATAAAAAACCAAGAGTCTCCTAATTAGGTGAAGCATATTAAATTTTCAATGTTGATGTGGAGGCGTATTAAATTTTCTTACTGGAAGTTCATGCATGGCTCATTATTTTGATTTGAAACTCATTGTTGGATTCAGGAGTTTATTGAGAAAACATTGGAAAGGTTTAAAAAAAAGTACATAAGTTTCCAATGAATTTCTTATTCTAATATATGAGCCATGGTATAAATAAACATTGGGTTCAGGCGTATCAATGCCTATTTCCAATTTGTTGGTAGCTGAAACTAGTCACAAAATTTGTGCGACAATAATGAGCCATACATGAACCTCCAATGATAAAATTTAATACACGTCCACATTAACACCAAAAATTTAATACGCCTTCACAAAATTAGGAGACTCTTGGTTTTTTTTATTTTTTTTCATTTTCGTTGCAGGTGTAAAATGTAATACGCTTTCATATCAACACTGAAAAAATAATTAATTAATTGATTTAGGAGACTTTTGATTTTTTTTTCCATTTTCGCCATATATAACTCCTCCTGCTTAAGCGCTTCTACGTAGATAACGCCAACACGTTAGGCATTATCACATGGATAACACCACCCTTATTGGCATTATCACGTCTATTGCGACAAGCGCATTGGCATTTCCTTATTGGTAGCGTCATCTCCATTGGCGGTATCTACGTGGAACGTAAAACAATAAAATATTTCAACGTGACCAAAAATGTGATATTCTGATAAATAGTTTTGCCACTAAAAGCAATTTGGTCAAAAAGCCTCACTTTCTTACAAGGGAACAAATGCCCTCATGGTATATGAAGACAGTGAACTTATCAGGTAGACCATCTAAGAAACACAACAAACATAGCAAATCAGATGTTACAAAATTGACATTGCAATTATAGTAATACAACAAACACATTAAATACATCAAACATAGCAATTACGCAGCAACACATCAAGGTAATTGAAATAACAACCATAAAAGAACCAAAACAAGTTACAAGCTAAATGAGATGTACTGTTCTATTGAGATTATGCAGTAACACACTAAATATCTATTCAGCATGTTGTGACACAGAACACCCCCACACACTTACAAAACACCATAACTGACACAAAATCAAAGGTACAATTTTAACCCTAACAAAAACTAAACACTAACAGAAAATTAGAAGTTCAAAAATGGAATTCCCTATCTAAGAAACAACATGCATTGAACATAAATAGATAATCACCCTTTCCATTGACATTGCACCTTTTCCATTTTCACTATATCACAAAAATCAGAGTCACACTATATACATTTATCGCAAGCTAATGCCCAAAAAACCTAGCATTTTAAAATAAACATCATTTCCATTAGCACTGTACCAAATACAACAAATGGGTTTTTGCTAGAAATTTATAGGCATGAGGTTGTTTTTCGGTTGACGAAACTGATCTGAAAATTTCGTGGAGTGTGACTTGCGCTCTTTGCTTCTTCCTTATGATGAATGTCACCGAATGAGTGAAGCAGTGCAAGACAGAGATGACGCTAGAATGGAAGCAAGGGAAGAGGGAGAAAAATTAGTGAGGACGAGGAAGGAAGGTTTACATGGTTTTGGAAAAAGGAAGAGGGAATGTTGATTTATTTTTATGTAATAGTTTATTATTATTAGAGGGAAATGAGGTAAATTAAAATATTTAATTTTTATCTGGTGTTGCTGCAAAGTAGAATTCTGTTTGCCACATAGGATTAAATTTATTGGTGTCATTACGGTAAGTGATGACAGGGACTAACGTGAAAACAGAATGAAAGTATAGGGACTCAGATCCAAAAAAAAGTACAGGAACCAAAATTCAAATAGAATGAAAGTATAGGGACCAAAAGTGTATTTAAACCTTAAAATTAATATATCTTTATCTGGATTCATTTTGTCTACGAAATAAACAATCTCAGCCCCTTTTTTATTTTAATTTTAATTATTAATATTATAAATTTATAATTTAATTTTATAAATTTAATATACTTTAAATTTATAATTTACTTTTATTTTAAAGTAAATATTTAGATTTTTATTTTATTTTAACTTTATAATTTTAATTTTATGCATAAATATGTTAATTTTAAAATTAAATATTCTAAAAAAAGAAATACGTAGCCCGTTTAGTCAAAATTTACTCTTCTAACTCTCTTACAATAAAAATTCTTCTCACTATATATGTCATATATATAAACAAAAAGAGCCCTACTACGTCGGACTTTGGTTGTATAACAAAAAAACTCAAAAAGGAATAAATTAGATTATTATTTATTTCTTATTTCATATTAAATTTATTAAATTCTTTCATTATTTCATATTAATAATTATAATATATTAAATTTATAATTTTATAATTATAATATATATTATAATTATAATATATATATATAAAGCATATCTAGTAAAATGAATATTTATTATAAGAGGGTGAGAAGAGTAAATTTTGACTATACAATTATATATAAATAATTAAAATTAAAAGTTACTTAAAAGTAATGTGAACACTTAAAAAAGTCACATATATTTATATTTTAATTTTAATTATTTATATAAAATCTAATAATTAAAATTTACTCATATTACTTTTTACAATAAATATTTATCTCACAAAATATATTTTATATATATACGAGAGAGACTATGTCAGAAACGCTGTATATATTGGAGAAAGAGACTAGTATGGTATATTTTCTAATTCTTATTTTATAGTTAGTTGGTATCCCTTAAAAGTTAAAGATGAGAATTTTATATTTTATATAAAATTTATTCTTAAATTACAATTTAGTTCTACAGTAACTCCATACATGAAAACAAAGAATTATGATTAATGCTCCTCCCGCTATTTTTTCCAATAACTACTTTCACCAGTTCACTCACGGATGAAGATCACTTGTCTTTAATTTTGATTTTTTTTTTATTCTTTTATTTAGATTTTGTTAAGTAAAAAATAAAAAAAAAAGAAATTAAAACGTATAATTAAATTTAAAATATTTATTAAAATTTAAGTAAAAAAATAAAAATAAAAACAAAAAATAAAGATAAATGATCCTCATGCCTCACTCACATCATTACCTAAAAATGGCCCCTATGTCTATGTGTATTCCAAAGTGCGCTTTTTTTTTGTATACATTATCCCAAAGGGCACTTACAATTTTATTTTATTTTTGCCAAATGTGCACTTACTTAGACTAATGAGTTTGGGAGTTTCGGCCTACTGTTCTCTAGGAATAATTTAGACGTTGGGCCCAAAAGAAGAGCCCTAGGATATGTATTTATGGGGTGTGCGCCTGTCACTCGCCATTGTCAACAAATTAATATCACTCTCAATCAATTTTCTTGAAAGAAAACAATCAAAATAATGAAAATATTGTTAACAGAAAAGGAAAATCTTATTATAGACTTATTCTAACAAAAATGAACTTATTATTGATTTTTTTTCATTAGTATTCTTCTTAATAAACTAAAGAAGGGAAAACTTGATAAAACTACAGGGATCGTACAAAACACGATGATCACAAACGCGTCTTGCAGGCTTGGAGAGTGGATAGAACTTGATATATATTTTTTTTGTATAAACTTGATATTCTATTTTATGTTTGGCTTTATGAGAGATTTCTGGGTGAGCACAAATTTAACACATATTTGGTCACATCCAATAAAAAAATGACAACACACTAAATTAAGTCCCACAAACCAACTTATTAATTAAAAAATCTACATTTAAATTTTTTGAAAATTAACGTTTCAAAAATTAATAATATAATATGTTATAATATTCCAAAAAGTCCAAATTTGAGTCTCCTCCTCCCCATGGAAGGAGCTATGAATTGCTCCACCCTCGTCGTTTTCCCTTCCTCCAATTCCTTCATCGGCAACTTCCCTGACTATCCCGATTCAACTTTTCGTTGTCTTTCGGTAATTAGAAGAATTAAGACACTGGTAGTTTAAGAGATCTGTTTAGTGGCTCTGCCAGGTACACGCCCAAATCAGAGGGTCGCGATGCGATATTCAATTTTATCCACTGTGAGCCACACCCAACCTAGACTCAAACCCGTCTCAGCCACGATAAGGAATGTTATCCTCTTCAATGGAAGAGGAGACCATGGCTTTCCTTTTTCCAAATATAATAATATTTTAAATTTTAAAAACAAATAAAATATGAACTAGAGATTCTTTAAGAAAATTAAGTAATTTAATGCATTGAATTTGATCGATCCTTAATTTCAATAATTTGCTCATAATCCATGCAAAACGTATTTAATAAATTTAATAATTGAGAAAAAAAAATCGTGGCTTCATAATTCAGACTTTCACCATTATATTTGGAGTAATGGCAAGATCCCTTAAAGGATTGATTTGGGGACTAATTGTACTTACGTTAAAATATATTTTACCAACATTAAAATATATTTTGACTAGGTTTCTCTAGAATAAAAAAATATATAATTGGGTTTAGTTTAAATAATCCACTAAGCTTTCAATACAATGTATTAGTGACTTCTAGAATGTCAACTCACAACCTTGCTCACCGGAGTGTGGGTGTCTTCATCTCACCTTATGAGATAATTAATTAAATGACCACTTGTTTTGTTTCTTTGAGAAGTATACAAAATTATTAAACTTATTGCTTGATTGCTCTTTCGTATTACCATAGATTTGCTCTTGATGCAACAGTAGGCTTCATGCTACTGGCGGATATGATGGATATGATTGTCTGAAGTAAAACTTTTAACCTGATTTCCGTTAAATTGATTCATATCAAAAATTAAAATTCATAGCATGTATAAACATGGACGTTTCATACCACATCAAACCAACATCTATATATATATATATATATACACACACAATTGAAGCCTAAAGCACTCTAATTCTCTCTATCTTTTAAGACTTTCTATTAATTATAATATTTTTGAAAGTTTAAATTTGAAAAACACAAATTATTTAATAAAATTAAGTAAAACAAAAACAAAATTTTAATGCATTGAATTTGATCAATCCTTAATTTCTAATAATTTGCTCATAAATGCAAAAAACATATTTAATAAATTTAATAATTGAGAAAAAAACCGTGGCTTCATAATTCAGTTTCACCATCATATTTGGAGTAATGGCAAGATCCCTTATAAGATTGATTTTGGGACTAATTGTACTCACGTTAAAATATATTTTACCAAGATTGAAATATATTTTGACTAGGTTGAACTCTAGAGCAAATATATATATAAAATTGGGTTTAGTTCAAATAATCAACATATATATATATATAATTGGGTTTAGTTCAAATAATCAACCTTATTAAACTTTGCTCACTAGAGTGAGGTTGCCTTCATATCATATTATGAGATAATTAATCAAATGACCATTTGTTTACAAAATTATTAAACTTATTGCTTGATTGCTCTTTCATATTATCAGAGATTTGCTCTTGATGCAACGGTAGGCATCATGCTACTAGCAGATATGATGTATATGATTGTTTGAAGTAATACTTTTAACCTGATTTCCATTCAATTGATTCATATTAATAATTAAAATTCATACCATGCAAACATGACCATTAATTTCATACCACACTAAACCAACATGGTTGATCTCGATTATATAATATTTTTATAATTGATTGATGTTACAATTATATATGTATTAATGTGAGTGACACTTCCACACAACTATAGGTCTACTAAAATATTTGATCCCAAGGAACATTCTTGGAGCAAAATATCAAATATGAATAAAATCAGTGCTACCACTCATTGGTTTGTTCTAAATGAAAAATTGCGAGTTCAACTCCCTCTCTTCTCCCCAATTGCCTTTCATTTAAGACTTGCACAAGTGTAATGTTTTGTAAATTATGTGCATCTCTAACTATTTTGATGAAATGCAATTTAGGATTGTCCTGCTTTGATAATATATGTGATCACATCTACTGGATGATTTTGAATAGAATGGGAAAAATCAAAGTGTAATGTCATAATATACATGACATGTTTACTGTGTTAAGTTGCCCAAAATCATTTTAAAAAACTAGATTTGTTTTCTATAACCATTTAATAATTGTTTGGTAAGCTGTCTACATATATGCGCAGACCATTTTGGACAAAATTATGTGGCTACCTATAAGGTAAAATTGTATATAGATAACGTATTGATTTCTTAGCCAGAGATTTTACCTTTTTGTTCTGAACTTTTTGTGCTTGAATGAGACATGCATCACTTGAACTTCTTTATTCATTTTGTAGGCATGCTCCTGGTGGCTTTCATGGAAGCACAATGGTTCCAAGTGTTAAGGTGTTTGACTCTGTATCGAGGCATGAATTGTTGTCAACCATGAATCCTGAAGCAAAACCTGCAATTAAATAAGACAGCAAAATCATGAAACCTGTAGCGTGTAAAGCACTGCCCTCAAGGATTATTTCAGTATAAATGAAAATCTCCCAGGGTACTGCAGGCTCTTCCTGTTTGACAAAGCTTCAAGAACTGTAAGAAATTTTAAGTCACGTAACCCAGTAGAAAAAGAGAATAGAAGTGAAGAATAAAGAAGAGGAAGTTCTAACAAAAAAAAAACTTAATAAAAGGATGGTATTTATAGAAAACAGATTTTGGTCGTTGGAATATGACTGTTGGAATATGACCGTTAGAATATGTTTGTTGGAATATGACCGTTGGAATATATCCATTAGAATATGACCGTTGGAATATGTCCGTTGTAATAGACCAGGTCAAAACTCAAATATGACTAAATCATTTTTAAACTTCTTCAAAGACTTACTTTCAACCAATGTTGGACATTTATTCTTTTGAAATAAAGCATTTTTCACAATAATCCCCCACATATTTCAAAAGAGTATTAAATAAAATCAATAATTTTAAAAACAGAATTTGAGTTACATCATAAGTGCAAACGTTTCGAATCTGGTGTCTTCTTAACTATGAACCAGACTTAGATAAATATGATTTTAACTTACAATGTAATTAGTGAAGTTTAAACTTCTATGAACCAAAACATTTTTCGTGTAAATTAGAATCCTACTTAATCACATTTATACCGTCATTTATCTATTGTTGTTAACGCAGTTTTGCCCTTTTCGGCCATGCGCGTGCCTAGTTGTTCATGAATGCTCTAGAGACTATGTCATTATCTCATAGGAGCGGCCCTACTCCACACTCATATAGGTGATTTCATCAAGTGTATACTGCACTTTATACACCACCCGTAAATGATATAAAATTCATTAAAAGCATTTAACTTATCTTCATAATAAATGCAGTCTAGCATTTCTCATACTTCTCACACCATACTAAGGGACAAATAAAGTGCTAGCAGTACTAATAAGTGACTTGTTATTACCCATATGAACTTTTTTCATGGGATCTCCACTCATAAAAGTTGGGTTACCATCACTGTCAATTTCAAAATGGCTTAAGTCTCATTCCCTCGGTGTGGTTTTTATTCATTTTCTACATAAATATTTTGTCAAATAATTGACCAAATTTCCTTATGACTTCACATAATTAATGGATTTAATTCCATCTTTTAACATATGTTTCACATAATTGTGAAGTATACATATATATCACTATTTTTCATTATACACATTTTGTTTGTTCTTACTATTTGTCATTTTGACAATCACAGACTCTGAAGAATCTATATATTCAGGTTTCTTCCATAAAGGAATATCTACTAAGAGATTTCTTAATCAATCAGCCTCAGATCATACCAAGTTAATAAACTCGACCTTAATTTTAGATCTGATTATACAAGTCTACTTGAATGACTTCCAAGCGACACCACCTCCATTGAGGTTAAAAATAAACTTACTTGTAGATTTAGTCTCATTTGAATCAAGCATTATGATCATCAAGTCCACATCTCTAATTCAACACCATGGTTCTTGGCCCATAGTCTCATCAATCTCAACTAGTCTCATAATGCAATAAGGACATGAAATTCATTCATGCAAGCATCATCAAATACTTGATCATGGTTATCACACTCTATACATATATAATTAACTATGCATATCACATAACCAAGTTAATAATAACTCAAAGACAACAAGAATATATGATATATAATGTAACACATTATATGAAACACTCAATGCTCTATTTTAATTTTCAAACTCTACATAAATCATTATAAGGATTATGTATGTATTTACTCAATTAATTTATAACACAATCAACTTAAAACACATGCAAAATCAAGTACATAAATGCTACCAATATTTGAGCATATTCAAATTGTGATGCACTACTACTAGATCATATTCTAGACTCAGTAGCCTTTTAACTCACTTCTAATCTCATTAAATCATGATTTTGAATTTAAAACAACTTCAACATAAAAACGGATTTATCAGTGAAAGATATAAAAAAAATTGTCTTTTAAAAAAAAAATATTTCACACAATTAGAAGCACCACAATGTCTCTTCCTTAGTTCAGATAAAGAATTTTAGTTAGACACCCTCACACTTTAAGATATTTATACCAAGTCATAAATTACCATAAGTTCAAAATATAATTAAACAGCAAAATCACATATCACATAATTAGTGCATTACCCTCACCTACACACAGCTTCACCATTAACATTAATCTTACTCTAAATGTTCTTATTTTTCTTTTTCCTTTTAATTTAATAGAAACAAAAAATAAAACACCTAGAAGTCCAAAATCAAGATAACCAGTTAAACCAAGTTAACTCAAAACCAAGTACCAAAAATTAAAAGCCAAATATTTGAAGACTCAGACCTCATAACTCAAAAAAATTTATTAAGAACCAAGAACCAATAACACAGAAGTGCAGAATTCATAACTCAAAAATTAAACCAATCTCGCTCATCGTTTTACTCAAATCAATAATAGGACTTATATTATAACATCAAGTAAATCCATAATAGAACTCATAAGAAGCCATAATTTATAACCCAGACCCAAAAGTCGTGCCCGTACCCGGTGATCGACGACAGTGTGATGACAAGGGTTGGATGACGACAGCACGCGGTGGAGCAGTGACGACTTCAGTCTCTTCTCACTCTCCAAAACGAGTTTGAGGGTTTTGTGTGTTTTTACTCTTGCAACTTTGATCTCCTTCAAGCCAAGCATTTTTCAAAGAAAATCTTTGCCTCATTCACAGAACCCATGGCCTCTAAGCACCACCCAAAACCAGCGCGTGAACCCACGTAACGCCGTTTGCACCTCTGCGCCGCCTTCACAATGAGCTTCTCTTTCCCTTTCCATTGTGTTACCCATTTCCTCATAAAAATCTCACATTTAAAATAAGTTATATCAGTATCATGGAGACTGTAGGAAAAATAATAAAAAATAAACGGACAGGTAAAATTAAATATTGTATGGATAGTATTGACGTGCAACAATAATCCTTGATATTGTTGTCAACCGTGAATCCTGAAGCGAAACCTGCAATTAAATAATATAACAAAATCGTGAAACCTGTAACATGTAAAGCACTGCCCTCAAGGATTATTTCGATATAAACGAAAATCCCCCAGGGTACTGCAGGCTCTTCCTGTTTGACAAGACTTCAAGAACTGTTAGAAATTTTAAGTCACGTAACCCAGTAGAGAAAGAGAATAAAAGTGGAGAATAAAGAAGAGGAAGTTTCAACAAAAAATACTTAATAAAAGAATGATATTTATAGAAAACAGATTGTGGTCGTTGAAATATGACCGTTGGAATATGACCATTAGAATATGTCCATTAGAATATAACCGTTAGAATATGTTTGTTAGAATATGACCGTTGGAATAGACCAGGTCAAAACTCAAATAAGACTAAATCATTTTAAACTTCCTCAAAGACTTACTTTTAACCAATGTTGGACATTTATTCTTTTGAAATAAAGTATTTTTCACTACATGAATGACATAGGAATCAATGAATCATCCTAAGGGGTATTGTGCTGCTACATTTGTCAAGGATTCCATTTATGTGATTAAGGGAGTTAAGGTTGGCGTGAACATTGAAGATACGATAATTAAGTATATTTATTAACAATAATCTTTTACCTTTGGCGATACATTTAGACTAACCTCATGTTTATATATATCTATATTGAAAAGATATAAATTATAGGTTGAGAATTATAACATGGTCAAAGGATGGCAACAAACTTGCACAACAACAGTTGGTCAAGGGTGACATAAAGTTGTTTAGACTGTTGTACAGAAAAATTAATAACTAATATGATAATGAAGAGGCTCTTCATCGTAGCTATTGCTTTTTGAAAAAGTCATAGGATAAAAGGTTTATTTTTGCATGACATTAAATCCTTCAAAGAATACAAACATCAACATTTTGTAGTGTAATGGATATAAACATCTATATTTTTAAACAAATAATTCGTCATGGATTATTTTCTGTGTTTATAGGAATGGTGAAGAGAGAAAATAATCAATTATTTGGTCATGGAATGAACACTTAATATGAAAGCATAATAAAATTAATTGAATATAATATATTATTAGAAAAATATATTAATTAATTACCTCTTAATCTCTTATAAGATTTTGTTCTATAATATTTAAATATTTTTATATTTACATTGCATGAAGCTAAAAATTTTACATTCACGGGATGAAGAATTTACAAGTAAATAATAATATTAATTGAGATATAATTTATTTTTATAAAGTTAAATAATTAATTATGAAAAAATATTGTTTACCCTCACGTTAGTTGTAAGTTTCTTTGTAACGTCACTATCGTTGAAAATAAAAATAAATAATAGATTTATTTTTTTAATAACAATTTAGGTATTTCTTACTTAAAAAATAAATAGATTTTGTTGCATATTACCAGTATTTCTAGGAAATTTTGCGACACAATTTTTTTATTTATATGCCTAGATTTTTTTAAATAAATATTCAAGACTTTCTTTTGATTATTGTGATATTGTATTTTAATTTAAATACCAATTCTAATTCTAATTATTATAAAAATGTAGTTCTCTAATTCAATTTTAGGATATTAATTTTTTATAGATTACATGTTTAACTAATTTTATAGATATCATTAAACTAAATAAATTAATTATTATTTTGTATTAAAAGTATTTATCAATCTTATATATTTCAATGTGAAATTATTAAAATAACTATTCATAGCTAATTTTATTTTTATTTTTTATATAATTTTTATTTTTTACATTATCCCGTACATTATTCAGGCACATATTAGTTGCAATATGTTTAAGGGAGGATAAGATACCTCATTTAATCTTATCAATTGATGTAACCTTTATTTGCTTCTATCATTACTATTTTATATTTTGATTCAAATATTTTGAAATGATTTTTAACATTTTATGCCTTTATTTTAATTAATAATAAAATTAAATACAGATATATTATTTCATTAATTGTTTTTATACAATATTATTTCATTAATTTTTTAAAAACAACGTAATATGTAAAAGTGAAAAATCAGCAATGGAATCTTTTCTACGAAAAGTGGAAACTAGTTGGCACCAATCAATGATGGCACGAAAGTTTTGGAATCGTATCCACCTCGGTCAGCCTACACCATCATAAATTAATTATTTCATACTTCTGCCCTTGTCCACATTGTCAAGCGGAAATTACAATATTAGAGACTTTGAGATTTGGACTTCTTCGCTTAGACGGCGTAGTTGGGAATCAAAGTTCCATTTTAGTATAAAAGGTTTTTTTTTATAGGTATAAGACCTATAGTAAATTTTGAAATTCCCTCATGACTTACATCATTGTTTTTTTTAAAAAAAAAATTAGCAAAAGTCATTGTTTTATGAGATGACTTTTTCCAAGTTTTTTTTATAAAAAGAATTCGTATCTTAAAGCCATAATTTGATACTTTTTTTAAGAGTGTTAAATAAAATTTAATAAAAAAATAATAAAAAAATATAAATATAATAAATAATATTAAAAAATATAAAAATATATATATTATTAATAATAAAAATATCACAATTATTGATAATATTATCCCATCTTAAATGTACTTTATTTACCTCAATCTATATGGGATAAGTTTTAAACTTACTCCATGGTGAGATTGAGGCGGGTGTGTGATTAGGGTAATTATGTTATGTATCATATGGCACTTTACATATAAATAAATATTATATTTAATTTTTGTTATTAATAAAATTAATTATACTAATTATTTTTATTAATTTAATATTTATTCTAAATATAGTTTTAAGTTTATATAAGATAATTAATTATTTATTAAGCAAATTTAATTTAAAATATTCATAAGTGTGTGATAAGATAAAACATATCTAAATTTTATTTATTTATTTATATTTTACAAGGTGGATATGGATTTTAAAATCTAAAGGTGCAGAGCTGAGTTGGATTAAGTAAAAATTCATCTCATTACCAAGTATAGTTTTGATGGCAGGAGTGAAATACAAAAGAAAAATACTACCAAAGCAAAGTCGTGGCTACTAGCCACAATTTACATTAAATTGAATTAAAAAATGAAACCATCATTAAGTCGTAGTCATTGGCCACAAATAAGTTGTGTATTTTAACTATGACTTACATATAAAATAAAAAATATATTTAACATTGTTATAATTAATAATTACGACTTGCTAGAATTAATGTAGTTTCTGCACCAAGTTGTGAAATAATTTACAACTTACACCAAAATGGAAATTAGGATTCTTATTTATATCACCAATTGAGTAAAAAAAGTCCAGAGATTGGAGATGAGGAGGTAGATAATTACTTGAATAATTCTTAATCCTCGTAACTAATGATTCTACTAAGCATCCTAATTAATAATGAAGTTAGACAAACAAATAAGATGAATATAAACAAATAAATAAAATAATGAAGTTGAATGATAAAAAATTATATAAGATGAATGATTAAATAAAATAAATTAATTATCCTAATCATAATGAAGTTGTGTAAAAAATAAAATGAGATCAAATATAATTAAACGATAAAAATTATATAAATATTAAGTGATATGAGTGTAAGTGTGTATGGTTAGCAATACTAAAAAAAAAGTATCTTAATTATTAAATAAAAAAATTGAATCCATTTTATATTTCCAAAACATTATATACATTTATTTTTTCTTTTGATATTTCCTTTATTAAATATTAATAAAATTTTTAAAAGATCTTTTAGCAAAATATAACAAAACTCTAATTACTTATGTGTACACGATGCAAAGAAAATTATTGCTTATGTGACCATAAATTTCAAATCAAAATACGGAAATCCAATTTAATTGGAGATAGCAAAATTATTTTTACATTTAAAATTTAAAATTCATCTTTTGTAAATCAAATTTAAATATGTTTTCCATTAAATATATTTATTTCCCGGTGAAAGTATTTGTCTTAAAGATTAATATAGAAGTAATTCAAGTTTCAGTTACTATATTTTTAAACACAATATTTTTTTTATAATAATGTATTGATAAGTTATTTGTAATTTTATTTAGTAAAAAGTTTAAGAAATGGCAAGTTACCTCATGCTAAGGAGAGAGCATTTCATTATTAAAAACTTAAAAAAATATTTACCGATGGTACACTAAAACAAAATTGTTCATAGCAAAAGTCGAATTTAAATTTTACAAGTAAAATATTTCAATTCTTATTCTTATTAATTGAATTTTAATTAACACGGTCGGCGGTTGTGATATTTTGTTAAAAAAAATAACTTTTTTGTGAAACTAAAAATCATGTAACTTTTGATTACTTTATATAATTTATAAACTTTTACACTTATAATTAACAACCAAAGTTAAATATTTAAAAAAACATAATTGTATTTTTTAGTTTAACAACGGAGTCAAAAGTCCAAAAATTTATAATTTTAGTAAATAGTGTAATAAATAACTTTCTAATATACTATTTAAACAAAACTTGGCTTAAACCTTTGCCTTAAATCTTTGTTTTTAATTTTATTTAATTTTTTATATGTTTATTAATTCAATTAAATGAAATTGAAAGTAACAAATAAAAAAATAAATAAGATTGAAAATAAAGATTGAAGCTAAGTTTTGTTTATACTTACATGTATTGTAAAATTTTTAATAAACAAATAAGATAATATAAAAAAATCTGTTGTAAATGAAAATTTTTCATTATCTAATATGTGTTCAGGTCAAATCATGTTAAAAGTTGTAAGAGGCTAATTAAATGAATTTTTTAACTAAAAAAAATTAATTAGTATTAATAATCTTTGCCGCCTTTTGGAAGTTTTGGCTGAAAATATATGCATAACCGTTAGATTGGTTTGCATTAGGATCTTCTCCATGAATTTTATGAGAGAAGTGACTAGTTTTATTCCAAACTAAGATGAGAACAATAAAGCATCCAGACAATTTGGTGGATTGTCTAGCCAAACACCATGTCCTCTATAGCTGGCATAATGGGTGATGGGATTGACTACCGCATTATAACAACGAAGAACAAACGAGCTACAAAAACAAGAAAATCAAGATGCATATAAATAACTTTAAATTGCAATCATTATGAGTGTATTTAGGATGTAAAAAATAAAAAATAATTTGATTTGTAAATCAAATTTAATTAAATTTTATGTTTAAAATATTAAAAAATAAGAAATGATGTGATTTTTAAAATCTCATAAATTTTAATTTTTTTATTTTAGAAATTCTATTAAATTTGATAAGATTTGATTTGATTTAAAATGAATATACTAATTTACTCTTAATAATTATCTCTAATCACTTCTTATAAGAGTTAAAATGTAAAATAATAAAATTAAATCAAATTAATTTTCATTTTAATAAATTTTAAACACAAAATTTGATTTCTAAATCAATTCAATTCTTATTTTTTTTAAATTTCAAACAAAAAATTTGATTTCTAAATTAAATAAATTCAATTCAAATCAAATCAAATCAAATTATTTCTCATTTTAATTTATCCTAAATACAATCTATAAAATAAATCAGTAATGCGATCTCTAAGCTGTTGAAAACGTATTGTGCATCTCCCAAGCGTAAAGAAAGCCGGCTTAGCTAGGTTGCAAGCAGCTCCCCTCCGCATGGATCACGAACTCCCATCACACCTTGAACTTTAGCTGCAACAAAAGCCCCATCCCAACTTCTGATAATAATTCACAAGCCACAGTGGATATTCTTTCGTGATACGGTTGCATCAATGTTGATTTTCACCAAGTGTGCCTCCGGTTTGGACCATCTTGTTGGCTTCTCTGCAGCACCAAACTTGCTCCTGCAAGACCATTAATGCATCAAGATTCAAAAGTGCTGAACCTACCGTCACCTGAGAGCTCATTAACTTTCTTTCCCCGCCATACAGCATTCCGCTTCATCCACATGCCAGCTCAGATTGCAGCCAGTTTGCCACCTTCTCGTTGTCCGCCGGCTGCAGGTACTTATCAATGGTTGCCACCCACGATGGCTCAGAAGCAATCACCATCATGTCACCCAAGCCACCTTCCTCTAATACATTTCGCATAGAAGGACACTTGAACACCAAAAGTTCAATTGTTTCGACACCTGCATTACATAAATAACAACCTTCACCTACATTTACACGGGCTGGGGCAGGTATTGCTTTAAATTGACTTAATCTATTTTTTAAATATAAAACTTAAGTTTGATCTATTTACCTGGCATAAGTTTAGGAGTATTCATTAAGTGAGTTGGGTGAGTTTAACAATATTTTTAGACTCAATCTATTCACCAGAACAGTGATTAGGTTGTGTTGGATCAATGATATTTTTTCGTTTAACTCAACCCGACACACTCAAAAGTAGGTTGAATTTGGTCGAACATGTGAGTCTAATATTTTTTTAATTTTTTTAAAAGAAATTCAAAATACAAAATTTAATAAATTAATATCATAAAATCTCAATCTCAAACATAATAGGTTTTAATTCAACAAATTAATAACATAAGTCTCAATCTTAAATATAATAAGTTTCAATCTAATAAATTAACGCCATAAATTTCAACGGACCTTACTAAAAAATAATATATCTCAATCTCAAATAAACTAAGCATCATAAGTCAATAAGTGTATAACAAATTAATAACTAACAAATCTTATATTAAGTTTAAAATAAACTAAATAAAGTTAGTCATAACTCAAACAATAAATTAGTCTAATCAATCAAAGTCAGTGTCATCACGCATGTCATATGTATTGACATAATCATTAACTTCACTCTCTATTTTTTTCCTATACTCTATCATCTAAACGATCCATTGATTTTTTAACACAACTGTCATTTAGATGCATCGAGAGTCTTATGAACTTATTTTATTTGTTCACTTTGAGAGTGACACCACAATACATACACTTAAACTTGATTGGAACAACAGAAAAATCAAGAGAAAGCATCTTAAAATGCCACAATAGGTGTTTAGAATCCATGAATATCTCATAGAACTCTGCACGACGACGTTTAGCCATGGTTGGAATTGCGGCTAAACGACATTTTACTAAAAAAAAAGTGGGTGGATCGGGTTTTGTGCGGATTTGACGTGTTCTAACCCGCTACTCGACTCACATACTACGGGTTGAAGCATTTCTAATCAAACCCAACTTGTGAACTTTACACAACCCGTATTTTATAGGTTGGGTTGAAACCCACGAGTTCATGGGTTGACTTGACCCACTAGACACCCCTCCATAAGCCAAATTTTAAGGTCTGATCTATTTTTTTAAAAGTATGATTTATCATTTTTATTAAATGAGTCAGATTAAGTTAAGTATTAAATAAGTTGAGCCATAAGTCGCCAATGGGCTGCTTAGCATATTTCTACCCCTACTTGCACAATAAACATTGTTGAGTGGGATGTATCTTTAAATGAATTTTTGTGGTTTAAATAAACTTTTTAGGATACAAAATAAGAAGTTTTTTATTATAAAAAATAGAGTATTTAATGTATTAATAATTTAAAAAATTATACTTTTCATGTAAAATTGCGTATTTTGGATTCCTGCCTTTAGAGCACTCGTTAGAAAAACCTAACTTTTTATCCATATACTTTCATGTGACCTGGATTTTAGTCCTTAGAATTTAATTTTTTTAGATTTTGGTCTCTATTATTTCATTAATTTAGATTTTGGCTCCGCGAAGACCAATACTTTAATAACTTAAAACTGTAAGGTCTAATAAGGACCAACATCTTAATAAAAGAAACTATAAGGACTAAAGAGCAAACAAGTAAAAGATATAAAAACTAATACTATAACAAAAGGATTAAAATAAAAAAAAAAGAAAATGTTGAGACCAAAATCTAAAATAATAAACTATAAAATCCAAAATCTAAATTGAATAAAAGTATAAGAACCAAAAGTTTATTTAAACTAATTTTTAAATTCTTAAATAAGAAAAAATTGCATTTCATATCATTTTCTTTTTATTCTCTCATCAACTTTTATTAAAATAGAATTAATAGTTAGACATTCTAAGAACCTAACACAAATTTTAATTCATAATAAAATTTTATTAAAATCGAGGTATAATTTAAGAAATGAGTGGTAAAATTATATTTTATATTTAATTAGATACTAATATAAAAGCATTTATATGATGATCAGAATTTAAATATATATTAATTACGTAAATAATCATTAATTATATTTATTATCATTTATGCATCCAGATAGAGATAGTATAATATAGAAAGATTAGATTTGCATAAAAAGCAAAAAAGTAATTGGAAATAATCGTAAGCTGTGACGTATCATGGTTAACATATTTTAATATAAACTTATTAATAAAAATATTGTCCGCACACCGACGGCTGACTATCATATTTGGTCTGTCATCCGTAGCACGCCTCTGAAATTGAATTTCGTTCCACACAAACCAATCTCTCTAACCATTTTGTCTTTTTGTTACATCACAAACACAGCACCTCCCTAATCTATATCTATTTTCTATTTTCTATTTTCTATACAGCAACTACAAGTGAGTGCGAGACTGAATGTAGTTCCACTTTTCACTTTCTTGTTCTCTCTCTCTCCGTCTTTGCTGGACTCAACGTGGTCAGGTTAGATGCCCTTTCTCTATTCCCTTATCCTCAAAGATTCCTTCTCTCTTTCCCCCAAACTTTTCAACCTTTTCACTTCTTATTTTTTTCGGTGCCACTCACCGGCAGCTCGCTCTTCTTCCTTCTCGTCGGTTTGTGCTTTCTAGGTCCATATTATGCTGTGTTTCCTTCCCCTTTTGTCACTTGCAAATATCACTCAAATCCATATATTTAGTTTTACGTTTTTTATATTATATTTTTTAAAATTTGAGGCTTTTGTATTGATTTGTCTTAATCTTCAGCTGAGTTCAAAGAAAACGCACTAGACTATGGACTGGAGATTTAAAAAATAAAAGTTTCATGTTATCAACTATTTGTGTAGTACATGATTGAATTTGGATTCCTCAATTCCAATCTAATCTAATAGATTAAAAAGACAGAAGCGCACTATATGCAACGAAGTTTTTGTTTTCATTTTCCTCCCCTTACGTTGGTAGTTTGTTGATTCATTTCTGTTACTGTCCTTTGTTGGGATTTCTTCTTAAAATTAGTTTGGTATACCATTAAAATGGGGGAGCAATTGAGAAATTCCCCTAATCTTAAGGGGTTGCAGGAAACAGTTAAAGTAATTTTTTTTAATCATAAAGTTGAAATAGAAATAAACTTTGCAAGTAGCTATAGGATATAATGACAGTTCAGATATTCGATATTGTAAGTATTAACAATTTATTTTCTCATAGACATGTAGGTGGGGAAAGTGGTGAAATGTGAATGCTTGTTTTGGATTATGCACCCATTTGAGGCTAATATGCAGAAACACCTAATTCTGGATGCTTATTGGCTTTAGGTTCATCTTACTGCAGAAGGACTACTCCATTTGAAGAGGAAAGAGGGGAGCATTTTGTGCTGATGCGTTTTGCTTGAACTTCTCCATTAAAGCAGCTGATAAAAATGGCTTTTGAGCCATTGGATTGGTATTGCCAGCCAGTTGCACATGGAGTTTGGACAAAGGCAGTCGAGAATGCCTTTGGTGCTTACACTCCTTGTGCAGTGGACTCTCTGGTGATCTGCATTTCTCATTTGGTACTTCTAGGCCTGTGCATCTACCGCATATGGTTGATTACGAAGGATTTCAAAGTCAAGAGGTTCTGTTTAAGGTCAAAACTCTATAATTACATTCTGGGGTTTTTAGGTGCATACTGTGCGGCAGAGCCATTACTCAGATTGATCATGGGGATATCAATTCTAAATTTAGATGGGCAGTCTCGTCTTGCTCCATTTGAAGTGAGCTATAACTCTTATTACTATACATGTTTCTATGATTTAACTTTTCTATTATATTTAATTCGCAGATAATTGAAATTTGAATGTTTTAGATTTGTTCATCCTGTTCACATTTTCATTTTTGCACACAACACCTTTTCTTTCTTCTGGTTAATCCTTTTTCTGGCAGATGTTGACTCTAATAATTAAAGCTGTAATATCATCTATTGACAGACAGTTTCACTGATTGTTGAGGCTATTGCTTGGTGCTGTATGCTGATTTTGATTGGTGTTGAAACTAAAGTCTACATCCATGAATTCCGATGGTTTGTTAGATTCGGTTTGATTTATACTATTGTAGGGGATGCTGTTTTGTTCAATCTCATCATTTCTGTGAAGGAGTTCTATAGCAGGTTTGACCATATCTATTTGTTAAGTGTCTTGTTGGCTAATAATGACACAATTTGTATTGTCTATTGAGACCTCTCAGAATCTGCTTTTTTTTTTTCGGGGAAAGGTAAACTTTATTAGAGAGATGAATGCAGGAGTACAAAAACAGAGGAGGACAAGATATCCTTCTCGATCCCCTGAAGCTTTATAAAAGAAAATTATCCAAATTGATAGGTTGCACCCGTGATTCACCAACAACCACAAATAATCTACTCCTAGTTTCTTTGTAGCCTTAGGAGGATGCTTGATCCTCCTGTTTTGTACCTGTCTTTATGACTTCTTATTTTATCAAAAGAAAATATACTCCAAAGGCCCTCTTAAATCTTCAGCTCTTATTCCTTACCTTTTTCTCCCCTACTCAAAAATTGAAGCATCAACACTGAAATAAGCCTATACCATGAGTCAAAAGCATTACTTGCTATTTTTTTTGGTCTCATTTTTTTGCTAATATTTTAAAGTTCGCTAAGTTTGCTGATCAAAAGTGGAACCATCTGATTACATACATATGTCTGTGTATTATATTGTATAGTATGTGTTTGTTTTATGCGTATGTGTAATGTGTGTGTGTGTGTGTGCATATTATATTATTAATTTATAACATATGTATTGGCATCTCTATCCTTGTACTTTTCTCCCCTATTTTCCGAAAGTGAAGTATCAAACTGGAAATAACCCTATACTGTGAATCACATGCATGGCCTGCAATTTTCTTTGGTTCCACTTTTTTAGCCAATATTTTAAAACAAGGGACCATCTAATCACATACATACATTTTTGTGTGTGTTTGTGTGTGTAGATATATATTGTTGCATAGCAATCCACATTTTTCATCAGCTTCATGTTCAAAACCATATGTTTTGCTTGTCTTTGATTTTCTTAATCTCACATTTTGGTTTCCTAAACAGATCTGTGCTGTATTTGTACATCAGTGAGGTGGTCTGCCAGGTATTTTGTACTCTTTAATTTAGCATTCCTTGCAGATCTGTGCTGGGTGATTGATACTTAACATTGGGTTTGTTTATCTGACATACACTTTTGAGGCTAGCTTGAGGATATTGATGACCCTTGTGGCCCTTGCATAGCTTCCGGCTGAGTGTTTAAAGTTGCAGTGGCTTTCTTAATTGGTTCAAAGTGGACCTTTTTGGAAATATCAGCTTTCTTATTTGAATTGTTTTGTTGCATAAGCTTGTAACATGTTATAGAAAGGTTTTGGCATAAATTAGGAGGCAAACATTTGGTGGGGTGGCAATGTGCAAATTTTTTCAATTCTTTGTTGCATTTTGTTGGAGTGCAAGACTCACATTTTTAAGGATGTCTGCCTACCCCTAAACCTATTTGGGGATAAGGTTGTCTTTATGGCTTCTCTCTACTGTTCTGCTCAAGTTTGTTTCAAGGGAGTTGCTATTTTGAATATACAGAGTGATTGGGCAGCTTTGCTCCATTATTGAATTCTTCCTTCTCCTAGTTTTTTTCCCCCTGCTTTGGAGGGTATCTTATACTCCCCCTACTTGTATTTTTCCTCAGTTAGAACTCTAGTGAAACTTCTTTTTCAATAAAAAAATAACCATATTATCTCTTTTTGGGTCCAGGCTTTGTTTGGAATACTTTTACTTGTGTATATTCCTACTTTGGATCCTTATCCCGGTTATGCCCCCATTCGGAGTGAATTGGTTACTGATGCTGCATATGATGAACTTCCTGGAGGAGAGATGATATGTCCTGAGAGGCATGCCAACATATTGTCAAGTATGTATTTACACTTTACATTGGTAAAACATTAATTCCAACAGATAAGAATGTTGTGTATACTTTTGGAAAATGCATTAAGAATTATTACTAAGAGATTTAGAAGAGTCAAACTCTGGGCTGTATGAGCTATTAATTTTTCTGTTATTGCTGGTGTTGGTGTTAAATGTTACTATCTCAAGTAAAAATTGCTAAGATATGTCATACGTGATTAGGATGATTCTGGCAGTTTTTTTTTCTTTTTTTCCTATCAATTTTAGAGGTAGCATAGTGCAAAGACCATTCATAGTATATCTGGCATGTGCTTAATTGTATCAGTATTCCTGTAAGTACGCTGCGTGTGTTACTCATTTTTATTCCTTCTTCCTTTGGCAGAAATAATTTTTTCTTGGATGAATCCCATCATGAAACTAGGATATGAAAGACCACTTACAGAGAAAGATATATGGAAATTAGATACGTGGGATCGGACTGAGACACTGAACAATACGTATACGTTTTTTTTTCCTCAAAATGTTTTCTTTCTATATAAGTTGTTGTGTTTCAATTTTGCTTCATCATGCCCCTTGACTCTGTAGGTTCCAAAGATGTTGGGCTGAGGAGTCTCGGAAGTCGAAACCGTGGCTTTTAAGAGCATTAAATGCAAGCCTTGGAGGAAGGTATAGATAAGGTTTTTCAGAATTTAGATCAGTGTCCTTTTTGTTCTGTTACTGTTTTTTTTCTTTCTGCTGAATAATTAAAGAGAAAAAAAAAAGAGTTTGGCAAAGTGGGAGGGAGGTGGAGATAATATAGAAAAGCTGTAGGTTGAAGCACAATGTGTGTTAATTGCCCCCAAGCCCACATCTCAATTTATACTAGATGCTAGAGGAATATCACAATGATATTCTGTCAGTGAATCATTTGTCAATCAACCTCCAATCAATCACGTAGAACCAATCCAAATTAACTGTGAGATTCTAACCTAAAACCAATTGGCATTAAGTGGAGTAACCCAACAGATATATAAACTGCACTCGAAAGATTGAGGCAGACGATGTGGGACTCTTAACACCCTCCTCCATAGATGTCTAGACGAAACAGGCAAGCCTAGCGAAGTAGGCGACAGAGATGAGATCTTGGCTCTAATACTGTGTGAGATTCCAACCTACCCAAATTAACTGAGATTCCAACCTAAAACCAATTGACATTAAGTGGAGTGGCCCAATAGATATATAAACTGCACCTGAAAGATTGAGGCAGGCGATGTGATACTCTTAACACCCCCCTCCACAAATTCCTAGACGAAATAGGCGAGCCTAGCGAAGTAGGGGACAAAGATGAGATCTTGGCTCTGATACCATGTGAGATTCCAACCTATAACCAATTGGCATTAAGTGGAGTGGCCCAACAGATACATAAATTGCACTCGAAAGATTGAGGCAGGCGATGTGAGACTTTTAACATTAACTACCCTTGATTTTAGGGTCAACGCTTCCTTAATTCATAACAATTTTGTTGTTTTTTGATAGTTTCCAATACTCTTAACACTTACGATAGCCTACATCTCAATTACCTCAATTTATACTAGATTCTACTAGAGGAATATTGCAAGCATATTCTGTCAATCAATCTGTTAGGATGCAATTTTAAGGTATGGGACTTGAGTCCCACATCAGAAGGATGAGATTCTGGTGTGGGGTTTATATGGAAATATTTCGGTATGGGAGTCCCACATCCAATTCCAGCAGCAATTTTTTTTTCTTTGCCAAGAAATGGTAGCAGCGGTAAGGAAAGAAAGCAAAATGAGAAGGAGTTGGATAGACAGAGATCTTGCTGCACGACGAGCTATTGTAAGAGAGATTTCTGAAAGTTCTGGCATTCCTTTTTATCTATAAGCACCAAATTACAGCATACATTGCATACCTCCAAAGGGTTTTTCCTTTTTCACTCCTCACAAAGCCTCCAAACTCCCTGGACAGATCCAACATTCACCCAAAATATTAAAGAGTCTATACCACAAGTTTCTAGCACCTGAACAATGTAAAAATAAGTGGCTGCTAATCTCAAAGTTTGAGAAACACATAATGCAAACAGTAGGAGAGAGGGCTTTGTGTGGTCATCCTTTTAACTTTGTATATTCTGGCCACTTGAAAATGGGGTTAACACCATCAACCAACAGATCATAATAATGGTACTTGGCACTGATAAGTTGATTTTAGCAAGTTAACTAGTCTATCTACTTCTACGTAGTAAATTTAGTTCATGATTATGAAAGCACTTATTGTTTAGTGTTGGAAATAACGTTATAGGAAATAGAAGTAGTTAATGATGATTCATTAGATTCATGTACATAGGAAAAATGATTTGTGTACATAGGGAATAATGTTCTTGAAAATGTAAAGTTGTATTTATTTCACAGTATATATATATCATACTTGCTGAGTGCTTATCACTTAAGCAATTCAAATATTTTCCCTTCTAATTCTCCAAGTCTTTAGTCTCTTTTCAACTTGGTATCAGAGAGGGTTCAAACCCACCTCTGGTTACCGTCTTAGAATCTCTGCCATCTGGTCCGACAGAAAATTCCTTAACAAATCATTTTTCGCCCATGTGTCTCGTTTCTGTCACAAGCATTCAGAAGGTTCTGACGCACTCAGCCATCTCCAGTCAGCAGCCCTGCACTCAGCCACTGTCCCAACCGTCCACCACCGGAGACGCACTGTATGCGCCCCACTGAACGACTCAGAAGGTTCCGACCGGCCAGCCCACCAAGACCCATCACCAGCAGAGTCCTCACGTGCCCCCACGCACCCCCACACACGCCTTTACCTGTCGGGGCATGAGCCACACGCACCACCTTCCCGGAGTCCAATCACCGTTGCACCAGTGCCATCTAAACCACCGTCTCTTCCTCTTTCCATTCCTGCCATCACCTTCCCTGACTGTACCTTGTGCCTCTTCGTTGCTCGTTAACCTTTATAAAAAAAAAAAACCCAAGATGGAATCTGGCGCTACCTCTCAAAATCCCCAACCAAGTCAAATACCCACAAAATCTTAACTAAGTCAGATACCTACATACAACCTTTCCTTCTCTATTTCTAGAACCCTAACAATAACTTCAGAAAAGCTAAATGGAAAAAATTATTTGGCTTGGACAGCATCTGTAGAGCTTTGGTTTCTTGGTCAAGGATTTTATGATCATTTGGAAAAGTCCTCTGACGATATTCTAGAAGAAAATCGTAGTCAATGGGAGAAACTTGATTATCAGCTTTGTGCCTTGTTGTGGCAATCCGTCGAACCAACCATTGTGGCAAACTTTAGAACCTTTAAAACCTATCATACTGTCTGGAAGAAGGCTCAAAGTGTTTTTGCTAATGATATACAGAGGCTATATGATTCAATGCAAAAGTTGGCCACTCTCAAACAATCAGACCATGACATGATTTCCTACGTTTCAAAAGCTCAATCTGCAATTGAGGAGTTAAAAATGTTCTTGGAAGCTGACACCCTTGCAGGTATCAAGACAAAACTTGACAATCTATATATGGTGTTGATCCTTTGTGGGATGAATTCAAATTTTGGTCATCTACGTGACCAAATTTTAACTGGTCAAGAGGTCCCTTCAATGGAGAATCTGATTTCTTCGAGTCCTTTCACCAAAAGTGGGAGGTAATTCTATTGATTCAATTGGAACTTCTGCAATGGTATTTAATTGTGGAGGACGAGGAGGTCGTGGAAATCGTGGAGGACGAGGAGGAAGAGGTGGTCGTCCTCGATGTTCATATTGCAAAAGAATGGGTCATACTCAGGATACATGCTACTCACTTCGTGGATTTCTAGAAAAATCTGTGAATGTTTCTAAGACTGAAGGACAGTTCACAAAGAATGAATATCAAGAATATCTTCAATTGAAAGCTGCCAACCCAACCAATCTCAGTCTTCCACTGGCACAGGTGCCCATCATTCTACAGCTTGCATTTCTCAGTTTGGTAATTTTCAAAGTCCATAGATTATTGATTCAGGTGCCTCTGATCACATTGCTGGTAATAGTTCTTTATTCTCCACCATATCTCCACCTAAATTTCCGCATTTCATTACTCTAGCAGATGGTTCCAAAGTTGTTGCCAAAGGAATAGGTCATGCTTCACCTACTCCTTCTATGTCCTTAGAATCTGTTTTATTTATACTCAGCTGCCCTTTTAATTTGATCTCTCTTAGCCAACTTACTCGCTCTCTTAATTGTTCTGTAACATTTGATGCCGATTCATTTGTCATAGAGGAACATGGTACAAGTCGGATGATTGGCGTAGGAGATGAATCTTGGGGTCTTTACTACCTCCAATCAGCTCCTTCCGAAACTTGTGTTGCAGCTGCGTCTGTCAATCTTCTTCATGAATGTCTAAGTCATCCAAGTTTGTCAAAAATGCAAAAATTGGCTCCAAGTCTTTAGAAAATAAAAACTCTTAACTATGAGTCATGTCAACTCAAAAAATATGTTCGATCTTCTTTTTCAAGTCAGGTTGAAAGTCGAATAAATTCTCCTTTTTTTGTTATTCATTCAGACATATGGGGTCCAATTCGTATAACTACATCTTTGGGTTTTAAATACTTTGTTACTTTCATTGACGAATTTTCAAGATGTACTTGGGTATTCTTAATGAAAGAACATTATGAAATATTTTCTATTTTTACCTCCTTTTATACAAAGGTTGAAACCCAATTTGGTAAGAAAATTAAAGTTCTTCGAAGTGACAATGCAAGAGAATATTTTTCTGTTGCTTTCTCTTCTTTTCTGACCTAAAAAGGGATTTTACACCAGTCAACTTGTCTTCATACACCCCAACAAAATGGAATAGCAGAAAAGAAAAATAGACATATAGTTGAAACTGCTTGGACATTATTACTTCATGCAAAAATGCCCGTTTGCTATTGGGGTGATGCAGTGCTAACGGCATGTTTTTTAATAAATCGGATGCCTTCTTCTTCTCTTGGTAATAAAGTCCCACATTCCATTTTATTTCCTATAACGTTATTTCCAACAGTATAAAACTGCAGGTTTTTTTTTTGGTGTGTGTGTGTGTGTGTGTGTGTGTCATTTGTGTTTATATGCATTTCATTTCATTTATATTTCATTTTGCTTTCTGTAGGTTTTGGTGGGGAGGCTTTTGGAAGGTAATGTACTTTTTTTCTGTTGATATCATGGATGAACAGCATTTCTGACATGAATTTGATAGGATATACTGGTCCCTTTGTGAGAGAATTCCATGATTTTGTTGGGATAGTTTTCTTTATTTTTGGTATTCAACAATTGATATGGTTTTTCAATAAAGGCAAGTTATTTGTTTGTTATAAATTGTTGCATATGTAAAGACTAGATTTATGATCCGCATCTTGGTCGTAAGGTTGCAAGTGGATTTTATAGTTATAGTATAACTATTGCACTAGGCCACTATTACCCGATGTTTGGTTTGGATACACAATATTTAGACCTCTTGGAGTTTACTGCATCTCAAACTGTATGATGTCCTAATGGTCTGGCAAGAATATATAGAACATTAACATGTTAAATTTATAGAATATTAACACTTTAAATTGGTGCTTAGTTTTCTTATATATCTACTGCTGGCACGACATGATGCTTAAAATATTTATGCATCTGTTTAGATGGTAACATCATATCAACTACCAATTATCAACTTAAGTCAGTATTAGAGGTCACTGAAATCTAGACTGAGCTGCTAGTTGCGAAACTATATAATTGTTCAGACATTCACTAGCAATCTCATGTTATATTTCCAGTTTGCAAAGAGTTGTGCCTTTGAAGATTTGGAACTGTACTTTTGCACGATTAAATTGTTGAGCTCAAAGCTTTAATTTGATATATTTCTTCTATTTACAACATGTAGATTTTCAATGATATATCCCAATTTTTAGGCCCACTTATATTGAATCAGCTGCTACAGGTTAGTTGCTCTTTTACTGAATTGTCACTGGTCAAGTTTAGTAATAGAATACCAGCTCAATACGTATTACGCTCACTGACAATATTATTCTCTAACAAATACCTTATCATTTAGTATTATTTTTGTTTCTAACAAATTTCGTAATATCACTTGACATGTACTATCAATTGTCTGCAGTCTATGCAAAATGGTGATCCGGCCTGGATTGGCTACGTTTATGCCTTCTCAATATTTGTCGGAGTGGTATGATGCAACATCTAATTAAATTCTTGATTGCTAATGTATGGATTAGATTGAATGCATTATGAAGCCAGCAGTTCTGATGATTGAATTTTTAATTTGCTGTTTTCAATGATATTACTGTTTGCTTCAGATTCTAAGATTTGACTGCTATTCTTGTACCCTTTTAGTAATCGCTTCTGCATGTTAACAAGTGACGAAAAAAATTGAAGATATTATTGGTTTTGGTGTAAATTAGGCCTATCTCATTGGTGGCTTGATGGAATTACAGTTAAGTAATTTAGAACTTTTGGAAGATTTGACTAATTAAGATCCTCTCTGAATATCTGTTTGGTAGGTCTTTGGGGTGTTATGTGAAGCTCAATATTTTCAGAATGTCATGCGTGTTGGTTACCGGCTAAGATCAACACTGGTAATTCTTTTTTCTTTTCTTTTTTTTCCTGTTTACATATATTTATTCACATCTTTAATTCCCATCTAGTTTGTTGTCAAAGAACTAATTGACTGGCCAACAATGATTTCATAAGTGACAGCCCATTAAGCTTGTAATAGAAAGCCTTTTATGCTGAAACTAGACACTTTGAACATTTCTTATATTTAGAATTCTTGTTTTTGACCCATCTTTTCCCTGCCCTAGTTGTGCTTTTCCCGTTTCTTCTCAAATAAATTTCCGTTTCCTATCCAAAAAAAGAAAGACCACTTAGTCAACTAGGCTTTGAGACTATCAACTGTCTAAAAGCTTAAGTTCTTAAACAAGGGTCCAAGAAGTCTTTTTGAAACATAGATTATGGAGCATTAGTTCCATGTTTTGCCTGAAAATCTATTTATAGCAATATTTTTTGGCTTGTGATTCACGTGGTATTGTGTCAGGGGTGGCTGTGCATGTTTATATTGATATTCATGCTCACTCAGTTGCACTCAACATGCTGAGTTTGGTGTTCCATTTATTTTTCTCTTTTCTTTTTCTTCCTTGTAGGTGGCTGCTGTATTTCGCAAATCTCTAAGGCTTACTCATGAAGCCCGAAAGCAATTTGCGTCTGGAAAAATAACCAACTTGATGACTACTGATGCTGAGGCGCTTCAGGCATGCTTTTTCTCTATTGTCTGATGTCTATTCAAATAGTTGCTGCTGAAAGGTGTCAAAGAACCACTTGACTTAAGGCTGTTAATAAGGGACCAATACTAGCTTTGATAACTGTAACATGCCCTCTCTAATAAAAGTTGCTTCGTTTGAATGTTAGTAACCATTTATGTTAAACTAAATTGTATTCTAAACTGAAATTTTAAATTATTCAATTGAGGGTGGCAAGGGTCAAACTCAAGACCACTTGGTCAACCAAGCTTCTTTACAACGACAGAGAACCCCTTGACTGAAAAAACTTGAGCTGTTAAAAGAAGCGATTGCGATGAATTTTGATAGCTCTAACACAAGGCCTCAATATAGCATTAAAAAAATGGAAACCAAAAGCCTCTAAGAAAATTATTTTATGCATAGTAACTCTACGCTATAGTTGATCTTGGTTCTTGATTTTATCATATTTTTAATTGGGTTATGTTAACGGGTGCCCTTAGGGCACATGTTAAGGAAACAAAAATAGAAACTATTAAATGAAAAGTACAAGCATTTAATATCTTGAAAATCCAAAAACCATTTGGTACTTTCTTTTTAAAGTAATTAAAATGAGTAATAACTGTTATTTCTTCTTTAGGGCACACGTTAACAAAACCCTAATTCTAGGGCCAAATTTATACTTGTTTTTGACTCTATGCCATCATTTTAATGAAAATTGAAATGGATATACTACTCTGGGAAGTTTGAATATACGTAGGAAGATGGTCGTTGTGGTGCCTAAAATCTTAGATATTAATATAATTTCTCTTGTAAATAATCTCCTGAAATTCTTCTGCGTTATAAATTTTCTGAATAATATGCTTGATGTTTTAATGCTGCCTTCTTGCAATTAATATCTGGATTTGTTTTTTCCCCCTTAAACAGCAAATATGCCAGTCACTTCACACTTTGTGGTCAGCTCCATTTCGTATTGTCATTGCTCTGGCTCTTCTTTACCAACAACTAGGTGTTGCTTCCCTCCTTGGTGCTTTGATGCTAGTTCTTATGTTTCCAGTACAGGTACAGGAGTTCACCTGCTTGCCGTAATTTGTACTACACTTGCACTGCACCAGATTTATTAGTATAAATACACTCTTAGGAAGCATTACTACATTAAGCTATTGCACCCCATTACAGTAGATTTCATTCCTTCCTCTCTGTCTGCCTTTCATTTGATTCCTTTCTTCAGTCTCATCCTGTTAAGGTAGTGAGGTGTTCTGATATAACTTCACTTTTGGAAGCACCAAATAGTATCTTTCATAAGCTAATAATTAGATTAGTAACTGTGTTTGTGGCATGATATACTTGGTCTCAGACTTTTTTGCATCATCATGGAAGCTTACTGAAAATATGAATTAATTCGATTCTCTGATTTTATTTGATGTCTTTTGTGGAAGCAGACATTTATCATCAGCAGAATGCAGAAGTTGTCTAAGGAAGGATTACAACGTACAGACAAGAGAATTGGTCTCATGAATGAAATTTTGGCTGCTATGGACACTGTAAAGTATGTCTTTTGCCAAGAATGATTAACTGTATGCTTTGTATAATTATATTATTTACTTATATAAAATGTTAAGTTCTAACAGTTCTGTTGTTGGTTATGCTGACATGGCTTAGATGTTATGCTTGGGAGAGTAGTTTCCAGTCTAAAGTACAGAGTGTCCGAAATGATGAATTATCATGGTTTCGAAAAGCATCATTACTTGCAGCGGTATGGCATGAAACCAATTCAAGATATTTATGTTCCAATAATTATTTGTTTACATTTTATTTAACTTTGCTCCGTCAAATATATCAGTTTTGGTTTCTCTAAAGAAACCCGGTTCTGTGTTGCATGCATGTCCACCCATTAGAATTCAACTGTCCTCAGGTTGTGCTTCTGTGGACCTATGTAAATATTTATCAGAAAAAATTAGACATCTGCTACATGAATATGGTCGCCATTAAGTTATATCCTTTCCTCCCCAACTTTCTTACTCTAAAAAATTCTTTGTCTGTCTCAAAATTTAAAAAGAAAAAACCCTGTGCTGGACTCACTGCAATAATGGTTTGCTTCTTGTACTCCAAAAGATTTTTTAAATGAGACAAATAAAAGAATACTGATGATGTCAATGAAAAACATAATCGAAGTTTGATAAATAGATAAGATCTAAAATTCTAGACAACTATTTGAGTGAAGATCCATCACAATATCGAAATTGGAATGAAATTGTAAAGAATTACAATATTGAATTGACAGAGTTATAATGGGCAATAGCAGAGAGAGTAGGAGGGGGGGGGAACCTACTTCTAAATCTTTCCTCCTCCGAAGCTGAACTTAACTAGCTGCTCAATCATGTAGTTGATGACATAAATCAATCAACACAAGGAAAGATAAAAGTAAAATGTGATGTACGATAGATGGATGATTTCCAAACAAACAAAGAAGGAAATTTATTTAATGACTTAGCACCCCAGTTTTCTAAGGGAATGACTTTATCTCTCACGGCCGTTTTTTAAATAAAGTAAAATCTCAATGAAAGGTCCGAGAGACCCCTTCACCCAAACCACAAATTAAATAATTGACGGTAAGATTATAATGCTGAATTATTATCTTGGTTGATAGTTTTCCACAGTTGCAGTTTCTTGAAATATAAGTGTTGAGCATGGAAAAGAAAAGTGTTAATTATGAAAACCAATGGGTATGTTTTTTCTGATATTGCTTCTTGACTCCATCCCTATATTTATTGATTTTTTTCTTTTTGGCAGTGTAATGGATTTATTCTAAATAGCATTCCAGTTGTTGTAACTGTGATTTCATTTGGAGTGTTCACCTTGCTTGGCGGGGATTTGACACCTGCAAGAGCTTTTACATCGCTTTCTCTGTTTGCTGTGCTTCGGTTTCCTCTCTTCATGCTTCCTAATATTATAACTCAGGTTATTCTCCTTTGCACTTTTCTATTGTTTCTTTGATTTGACAACAGGATGTCTTATCCTCTGTTCTTGTACTCTCTCCTTCCTCTGTTTTTCTTTCTCTCTGTTTCTCTCTCATTCTGTCTCTCTTTTTCTAATAAAATTTCTTCTTTTATAAATAACAGAACCAGAGTTAACCTTGTTTAATTTATAATGACCAAAAAGAGGGAAAAAACATTTCTTTAGTTTATTTTTGTCTTCTTAAACGAGTGAAATGGAATTTAATGCTGCACCAACGTAGATCGAATGGAGTTCTCGTAGGTCTAATTTTTCTTTATGTTTTGAAGGTGGTTAATGCAAATGTATCCTTGAAGCGTCTCGAGGAGTTGCTCTCAGCAGAAGAGAGAATACTTCTGCCAAATCCACCTCTTGAGCCAGGGTTACCAGCCATCTCGATAAAGAATGGATACTTTTCTTGGGATGCAAAGGTCTATGGTCTTTTTGTCATCCTATGAGCTTGCATATTTCATCACTATGCACAGATACATATATAGATGTACTTGCATAAAGGACATCTGTTCACTAGTACCCTCATGCGGGAAAACAAATATTTGTCTATTTGTATCCTGTTTTACCTGTTTACTTTCTGTCATCTTTTTTGTCTTGTTGAGGCAGAACTGAAATTAATTGTATGTTGTATTAATATTTAATATTATATCTTCCCAGAAGCATCTTATGGTCATGCGGAATATTTTTGCGTTTGATGAAATTAGGAATTGTGAAGGTTCTTGCTTTTGAATTTTCTGGAAACAGAAGCTCTGATAGTTTAATTTTCTTTCTTCAGGCAGAGAGGGCCACATTGTCAAACATAAACTTGGATATACCTGTTGGTAGCCTAGTTGCAGTTGTTGGCAGTACAGGAGAAGGGAAGACATCATTCGTATCTGCAATGCTTGGAGAACTTCCTCCAATTGCAGATTCAACTGTTGTTATGAGAGGGACAGTTGCTTACGTACCCCAAATTTCGTGGATTTTTAATGCAACTGTAAGTTAATCATATATTCTCTAATCCTGTATAGTGATTAACATTTAGAATAGTTCATAACTTTTAACAACATGGGAGTAAGAAGATAGGAAGAGGTTGAGAGAGAAAATAAGGAGGTATGTAAACAGGAATTCACTAAACAGGCTCTAAAAATGGTAAATACAAAATGCTGACCTTATATCTGTATTTGTACTAATACCCAACTAACAAATGACTCTTGTAACCTTTACTTTGAATGCATTACAAGTAACCACTCTCTTAATCACTCTGACTCTCTTAACCACTCTCATTTTTGTTTAATATGGGGAGGTGGCTGATAAAATTTATATCTACAGGTACAAGATAACGTTTTATTTGGTTCTGTCTTTGACCCAATAAGATATGGAAGGGCGATAGATGTGACTGAACTGCAGCACGACCTTGAGTTACTGCCTGTGAGTATATACACAGGTTATAGCTTTTAAGTGGATATAATGGGTTTGCCATTTAATTCTTAGATTTATAAGTTGGTGGCCCTTGCTTCCTTCTTTCTCTCACATGCTTTATGACTAGGGTGGTGATCTTACCGAAATTGGTGAAAGAGGGATAAACATCAGCGGTGGCCAAAAGCAAAGAGTATCCATGGCTAGAGCTGTCTACTCCAATTCTGATGTGTACATCTTTGATGACCCCCTAAGTGCTTTGGATGCGCATGTTGCTAGACAGGTTACCTTCATGCTAAGTGGTTCCACTTTAAAGACCTGCTGTTATTTCTATTGCTTCAGTGTTCTAACTCAAAAGTAATTTTTTATGCTGGCTATGGTATTGTTGTGGTCATCTTATGTATGTAAATCAGGACTGCTAAATATTTACCAGTGATTCTCGTCGGATTAGATTGTTTCAGATGCTTGAGTGCTGTATGTCTTATATGACATACATAGTAATGTATGATTAAATTTGTGATTTATAGTGCCTTTTCATCTTGGAGTGTATAGTGGCGGTGGTTTCCCTTTATTTTTTAATTAATCCAAAAGATACTAGCCACTTTTTCTTTCTTTGGCTATACATGCTATGTGGCATGCCTACTATTTCCATTTCTTTTGTTCTATACGATAGTTCTCTTTTTGAATTATTTGAATTACTTAATAAATTATTCTTGCAATTGGTTGCTTTATACACACACACACACACACTCTTTTTTTTAATATGTATGTACATGGTACCTGCCAATAGCTGGTATGTATCAGTGTAATGCAAAAGAAGGCAAATATGCAATGGAGTCTATTCTACTGGTGAAATAGTTCATGATCATGTACTGAGAGATACTGAATACAGTATCGGTTTTGACTATTGCTGAATGTTGAAATATCTCGTTTTATGTCATTAGATGTTGAAGTCTGCTTTCCAATCTTAATATTATCTTAACATTGTCTAATATGCTCTACATATCATCTCAGGTTTTTGATAAATGCATCAAGGGAGAATTGAAAGGGAAGACCCGAGTTCTTGTTACAAATCAGCTGCATTTCCTTTCACAGGTTGATAGAATCATTTTGATCCATGAAGGTATGGTGAAAGAGGAGGGAACATTTGAGGAGCTCTCTAACCAGGGGCCATTATTCCAAAAGCTTATGGAAAATGCGGGAAAGATGGAGGAGTATGAAGAAGAAAAAGTAGATATTGAAACCACTGATCAGAAGTCCTCTCTGAAACCAGTGGTCAATGGCGCACTTAATGATTATGCCAAGAGTGGAAGTAAACCAAAAGAAGGAAAATCTGTACTTATCAAACAGGAAGAACGGGAAACAGGTGTTGTCAGTTGGAATGTTCTAAGAAGGTAACATGATTAAATAAATTAGTATAATATCAATTGAAATGTAGTGGTTTACAACCATTTTCTGTAATAACATACTGTATGTCTTCTAATGATTCCCCAACATATACACAAATGTGCTCAAATTTGCTCATGCATGCACATTCATATTGTGGAATGCTTCATTCTCCACACTGCAATGCCGTTCTATTGCATAATCCTGATGATGAACATATATAAGACAGTGGAATATGGTGCAAATTTTATGTGGTGATCCTGTTTCTCATTGTCCTTTCATTTTCTACTTGCTCCTCTTTTTTGTTTATATGGTATTTAATCTTATTGTCTTGGCGTCCCTTTAGGTACAAGAATGCATTAGGAGGATTTTGGGTGGTTTCAGTACTCTTTGCATGCTATGTCTTAACAGAAGTGTTACGAGTGTCGAGTAGCACATGGTTAAGCCATTGGACTGATCAGAGTGCTTCAAAGGGTTATAATCCTGCCTTCTACAATCTGATATATGCAGCTCTATCATCTGGTCAGGTATAATTCTCTTATAAAATGGCAAGTAGAGTCATGTTGTGTCGTAGTCAATCATTTTGCTGAAAATTTTCATTTCTTTTTCTACATCACATCTTTTTTTACTGTCTGCTTTCCATCTTATACGAGAGGTCAAATTTCTGTTATTGCCTGCATTTTTATTAAAATTTATCTATGGAATATATTAATTTGGAATTGTCTTTATCATGTTCTCTTTCAGGTTTTGGTGACTTTAACAAATTCTTATTGGTTAATCATATCAAGTCTTTATGCTTCCAGAAGGTTGCACGAAGCCATGCTTCATTCCATATTACGAGCTCCTATGGTTTTTTTCCATACAAATCCACTCGGAAGGATTATCAACAGGTTCGCAAAGGATCTAGGTGACATTGATCGTAATGTTGCCCCATTTGTGAATATGTTTCTGGGTCAAGTGTCCCAGCTCTTTTCAACATTCGTCCTGATAGGGATTGTCAGCACAATGTCCTTGTGGGCGATAATGCCATTGTTGGTATTGTTTTATGGAGCATATCTATACTATCAGGTATAAACATTGTATTCTTGCTTTTACTGACTTCCATTTATTTTTTTAAACCCTAAACAGTATCCAGCAGAAGATAATAGAATGTATTGATTTAATTACGTCCAAAATTACTTAAGCTTAAATGCTAGTTTTCAGGTGAAGCAAAACTATCTATTGAGTATAATGCACATTATGAGTCCAAATTGACAGCTTGGTTAAAATTTAGTATCAGGCTGTCAATAACTATGAAACAATTTGGTCTAATTGTTTTATAATATAAACCAGCATGTGTGCCTTATGCAATTATCATTATTGCTTTGTCATATAAATATGGATTCAGTCATGGATGCTATAAATATGCACTTAAATTTTTACTCTTACTGAGTGATAAATCTTGGAAAAATTGTATTAAAAAAACAGAATTCTGGGTAACAAAGTTTCTAGTTTAGGAACTGTTAACCACTTTAGGAATTCTGGAAGTAATTTTACCGAGAATTCTTTTATTTTTCTTAGTTTTCCCATAAATATTTGTAGTGGAAATCATTATTCTGTTTGTGAAGTTAAATGTATATAAACTTATGTGAGTATTATTTTATTCCTTTTAGAGCACAGCCCGTGAAGTGAAGCGCTTAGATTCAATTAGCAGATCTCCTGTTTATGCACAATTTGGAGAAGCACTTAATGGTCTATCAACAATTCGCGCTTACAAAGCTTATGATCGAATGGCTGATATTAATGGGAAGTCCATGGACAACAATATACGATTTACTCTTGTGAACATGAGTGGAAATCGATGGCTCGGAATCCGATTAGAAACTTTGGGAGGCCTCATGATATGGTTTACTGCAACCTTTGCTGTAATGCAGAATGGGAGGGCAGAGAACCAGCAGGAATTTGCATCAACTATGGGATTACTACTTAGTTATGCTTTGAATATTACTAGTTTGCTGACTGCTGTGCTTAGGCTTGCAAGTCTGGCTGAGAATAGTTTAAATGCAGTTGAGCGGATTGGCACTTATATAGATTTGCCTTCGGAGGCTCCATCTATCATTGATGATAATCGCCCTCCTCCTGGGTGGCCCTCGTCAGGATCAATCAGATTTGAAGATGTTGTTCTTCGGTACAGGCCTGAACTTCCTCCTGTCCTGCATGGCTTGACTTTCACAATTTTTCCTAGCGATAAGGTTGGCATTGTTGGGAGGACAGGAGCAGGAAAATCTAGCATGCTTAACGCCTTATTTCGAATTGTGGAATTGGAAAGAGGAAGAATATTAATTGATGATTGTGATATTGCAAAGTTTGGACTGGCTGATTTGCGTAAAGTTATTGGCATTATACCACAATCTCCTGTTCTCTTTTCAGGTATTTAAGATATACTTTTTTTCCATTATATTTTAGCATATGATTGACAACTTAGGTAATACCATTGCTAGGCTTTTGTTTTGGAATTATTGAATGACCAGAGGGAAATGGACTTCAAACAAAGATGTCCAAAGGATGGAGTGAACTCTTTATTTGTCTTTTTACTTCTGATATAATTTGACTGTACATCTTCAAGATTTTTTTGCTGAGTTATGTTTTTTGGGCTGGAAGTGGAGAGAGGGTTTTGTGGGGAGGGGGAGGGGGAGGGGGAGGGGACTGTATAGCTCTTGATAGAGCCATATATTAAAGGTATTGGTCATTTGATTTTTGTAGAACTTACTTCCTTAGACAATGTCTAGACTAACCATCCCACTAGTTTAAAGTAGTTATAGGCCATCTGCAACACAGCCCCACTTGCAAAGCCCTTTGGGATCATGAACAAAGCTTAGGCCCATTGCTACCTTGCATTGAAATTTGTTAAGTAGCTTGTTATCCATGCAATGCACAGTATAATTTGTATAAATTTACGAAAAAACGTTTTCAATTATAAATTATTTATTGAAATCACGTGTAAATATACAATTTTTGCAAATTATGCTAAGAATAAAATTAAAGATATGTATAATACTTTTTACAGATTTAATTTTAAATTATAATAAATATTGGACAAAATTAAACTTAGATCAGAATAGTGAATAGTTTCAAATTCAATTAAATTATGATAAGGATATAGACATTAACATCTAAGGATGATAAAATTTTAGCATGATAATTGATATATGAATGATTTCTTTACTCGTGATAAATTCATTTACTTGTATCACTGGAAACTACCTTTGCCACCATTTGGTAAGAGATAAAAAATCCAATCAGGAAATGATTATGGATAAGGATAAATATATTTACATGAAGGTTAATAAAAAATTCGATACATCTGGAAACTGCAACACTTATTGTTTGGTGAGCTACTTGACCCCATAGTAGAAAAAGCTCTTATGCCAAATCCAGAAACCAATATTCCTAAAAGCATAAGTGGTTATGTTGGGATCAACTATGTTTTCTATTTATATTTCTAACAGACAAGATTGCTATAAGTGGCTAAGCTTTATTCTGTTAGATTTTATAATTATTAAATTGTGAGTTGTGAAAGATAAGAACCTTCTAACTTCCAAATTGATGTCTTATAGGTAATTGGAATATAAAAATCAAATAATGTCATTGTAATTGTATTAAGCTCATCTTACTTTTTATAGGAACTGTGAGATTTAACCTTGATCCTTTTAATGAACACAATGATGCTGACCTCTGGGAGGCTCTAGAGAGGGCACATTTGAAGGATGTAATACGGAGAAATTCTTTGGGGCTGGATGCTGAGGTAAATGCAAAATGGTGCTTTTCTAGAGATATGATTGTTATTTTTGGAAATGATGCCATTTTTTACTTATCGCTTAAGACATAGTTTTAAGTAATTCCTTCTTGGATACTGCATGTAATTGACTTTGATGATTATTGAATTGATCGTACTTTTGCTTTCTGTATATCATCTACATTCTACTTCTGTGAGTATAATTACAAAGAGTGAAGAGTGATGTCTTAGTGAAGGCTTTTAGTAAGGTAGTGTAATGAGATAATCATATACACTAGCCGGTTAATTTTTTTTATTTTTATTTTTTTTGGTTACAGCTGATTAATTTATTTGAGTAATCACAGAAATGAATTAATACTGAATTTAGAATCTGGGTGCTATATATATTCCTTAGTACTTGGTACAAAGATTCCAACTGCGCGGTGAGTAGGTTTCCTCTAGTGTGTTGCTTGTTGGCGCTGCTGATGGGGAGAGAATGGGCCAAAGTGAGGAATCTGATGGGTGATGTTATGAGAAAAGAGAGATGGAGAAGGAGAAAAGCATGAGAGGTAAAATAGAAAAAGGAATAGCTAACTTGTTATGATTAGTCACCCTGACTCTATATTTATATTAAATGATTAGAGCTAATATAGGAAAGTACTGATATACAAAAGAATTGAAAGGAGGAACAAAAACAAGTATTTTCTGATTTGCTTGTCAAAAAAACACAGCATAGTGGTATTGTATTTATACACTAGAAGAATTAAATGCAACAGATAATTACAAGATAAATAAATGAGGCACCTATTCCCTAAGGTATAAACATTTCCTAAGTTCATGAACCAGAGAATACATGAACTTAATTAAATACAATAGCTATTTCCTAAACTCTTAATGGCAGTCCATGAACCTTTGGACGGTGGATTCCAACACTCTCCCTCAAGCTGGGAAATGGATATCAATCATTCCCAGCTTGCAAGTAAGTTGGTTGAATCGATCCGTTGGCAAACCCTTTGTTAACACATCTGCTAGCTGCTGCCCAGAGGGAATGTAGGTTGTTGTTATCATTCCACTATCCAACTTTTCCTTGATAAAGTGTCGATCTATTTCAATGTGTTTTGTCCTGTCATGTTGAATAGTATTATGAGCAATACTGATAGCCGATTTATTATCACAAAACAACTCCATAGGGCCTTCACACTTTATCTTCAAGTCATCAAGCACAATTTTCATCCATAACAATTCACAGATTCCTTGTGCCATAGCTCTAAATTTTACCTCTGCACTTGATCGAGCCACTACACTTTGCTTCTTACTTCTCTAGGTAACAAGGTTCCCGCATAAGAACATGCAATAGCCTGATGTGGATCTTCTGTCACTTACCGAACCTGCATAGTCTGCATTAGTATAAGCCTCCATAGTCAAGTTTCCACTTCTCTTGAACAAGAGTCCTCTTCCTGGAGTGGCTTTGAGATACTGCAGTATACGTTCTACAGCCTGTAAGTGTCTCTCCCTCGGATCGTGCATGAACTGACTCACAACACTGACCGCATATGCTAGATCTGGTCTAGTGTTTGCCAAGTAAAACAACTTCCCCACAAGTCTATGATATTGGACCTTGTCAACCTTGGCACTCTCTTCTTCAGTGCTCATCTTGTGATTTTGCTCGATGGGAACACTTGCAGGTTTACATCCAAGTTTCCCTATTTCTTTCAATAGATCAAGCACATACTTCCTTTGAGAGATGAAAATGCCTTGTTTTGAGTAAGCCACTTCAATTCCCAAGAAATACTTCAGTTTTCCAAGGTCCTTCATCTCAAATTCTGCAAATAATTTTTCCTTGAGCAGTTGTCTCTCAACTAGGTCATCTCCTGTAATAATTATATCATCAACATAAACAAGAAGTATAGTCAGTTTTCCTTCTTGTGAATGTTTAAAGAAAAGTGTATGATCTCCTTGGCTTTGCTTGTAACCCAGCAATACCATAGCTTTTGTGAATCTTCCAAACCATACTTGGGGAGACTGTTTTAGCCCATATAAAGCCTTCCTCAATTTGCAAACTTTGTTTGTTCCACTTGTGGGACCAAACCCTGGGGAAATCTCCATGTATACCTCCTCTAAGTCTCCATGCAAGAAAGCATTTTTGACATCAAACTGGTGTAGTTCCCACCCAGAGTGGGCAGTAAGAGAGTAAAATACGAACAATGTTCATCTTTGCCACTGGAGCAAATGTCTCCTCATAATCAATGCCATAGGTCTGAGTGTATCCCTTTGTCACTAATCTTGCTTTATACCTGTCTAGAGTACCATCTGACCTGTACTTTACAGTGTAGATCCATCTACTCCCCACTGGTCTCTTTTCCTTTGGTTTCTCAACAATTTCCCATGTTCCATTTCTTTCCAGAGCTTGCATCTCCTCATTCATGGCTTGAATCCAATTCTTATCCTTCAATGCTTCTTGTACTGTTCTAGGGATTCTGATAGAGTCAATGGCTTCAATAAAGCTTTGGTGCTGCAAAGAAAGGTTTGTGGAGGAAACAAATTTGGAAATAGGGTACTTAGCACAAGATCTTTTCCCTTTTCTCAATGCAATAGGTAAGTCATCATCAACATTAGGATCACAATTATCCAAAGGAATAGGTTTAGAATGAATAGATTCAAAATGAATGAGACTAGTGCTTTCAGTACTTACCATGGGTTCAGATATTTGGGGTTGCGGCTGGATCAGTTCGGGTTATTTTTTCCTTTTATACACCAGTTTTGGCGTGCTTGCTCTAGTCTCAGGAGCTAATTCCTGTGTATCAGAAGGCTTGTCCGAATATTGGAGCAAGGGAATATCTGAAGTTTGGAGCAAGGGAATGTTGCTTTCTTGAAAGATCTCAGCTTCTGAATCAGATGTATTATTCTCTCCCTGAAGTTGAGAGGAACTGAAGAAAGATTGATTTTCTTGGAAGGTGACATCCATGGAGACATACACTCGACGAGAGGCAGGGTGATAACATTTGTGTCCCTTTTTGTCAGGAGCATAATCAATGAACATGCATTTAAGAGCACGAGGGTCAAGTTTGCCCCAATGCTGACGATGGACATGAACAAAAGCAACACAGCCAAAAACACGAGATTCAAGACTTTGCATAATAGGAACAGATGGAAAAAATGTTTTCATGACATGAACAGGACTCACACCACCAAGAATTCTAGAGGGTAACCGATTTATTAAATATGCAGCAGTCAAAACAGCTTCCCCCCAATATGAATTTGGAACAGACATATGAAACAATAAGGCTCTAGTAATTTCAAGCAAGTGTCGATTTTTCCTTTCAGCAACCCCGTTTTGTTGGGGGGTATCAACACAAATAAGTTCATGAATAATGCCATGTTGTTTAAGAAAGGTGGAGAAATTTTGATTCACATATTCTCTATCATTATCAGACCTCAGACGTTTAATTGTTTTATCAAATTGAGTTTTGATCATATGATAAAACTGGATGAAGAAATGGTACACGTCTGATTTACTTTCATTAGAAAAATCCAAGTAACCCGAGTGCAATCATCAATAAATGACACAAATCATTTTGCACCAGAAATGTTAGGAACAGAAGCTGGACCCCAAACATCAGTATGGATAAGAAAGAAAGGTTCATTGCTTCTATTACCATTTGAAGGAAAACTCACTCGATGGTGTTTAGAAAATTCACACACATCACAATTAAAGGACTCAACCGACTTATTTAAAAACAAAGCAGGAAACATAGATTTAAGTAAAGTAAATGGAGGGTGTCCAAGACGTTTATGGTGGAGCCAAATTTGGGAAGCACATGACTTGGAACAAGTTTGATGACAGGAATGTTGCAACTTTTGCCTAGAGCCACTTGATGCTTCCATCTCAAGGTAGTACAATCCTCCCTGTTCCTTAGCAAACCTCAATCGTCCTCCTCGTGATAAGATCCTGAAAAACACAATGAGAGTGGGAAAATGTTACAGCACAATTGAGGTCTTTGGTAAGTTTATGTATTGAAAGAAGGTTGGATGAAAGTTTAGGAACATGAAGCACATTTTTCAAAATTAGCAATGGACTGAGTGCAACATTACCAAGACTAACAACTGATGTATGAGAGCCATCAGCTACAGTTATGTGATGATTACCAGAGGTGTTTTTATATGAAGAACAATGAGAAGAGTAGAAGGTCATGTGATTAGTAGCACCAGAATCAATAATTCATAAATCCTCAGGAACAATACCAAAAGTATGGGAGGATAAAGAACAAAAAATCTTACCATTCATGACAAGAGAGCAAGATCCAGAAGGTTTACTAAGAGAAGCCATAAGAGACCTTAAGTGTTCCAGTTCCTCCTTGCTAAGAGTAGAAGTGTCATCTTTCATCTGTTTGGCTTCCACTTCTGATTCAGAATCTATGGAAGTCAAGTGAGCCTGTCCTTGAGCAACATTTTTAAATCCTCCTATGCGGCTAAGAACTTGATCTTTCCCATGGAGTTTAAAACAATTCTCCTTGGTATGACCAGACTTCTTACAATAGGTGCACCAACGATTAGATTTGAAGGAGGATGAAGAACTAGATCCGATTTTGACAAATTTTAGTGCTGATCCATCAGTTGGCTTTTCATCAAACATAACTGCTCTTCGGCTTTCTTCCCCACGGATTGTATAGAACACTTCTGATAAAGTAAGCAACTTTTCTTTTCCCAAAATCTGAACCCGGATAGGGTCAAACTCTGGATTCAGTCCTGAAAGGAACTCAAAGATCCTATCTCTCTCAACAAATTTGGCCAAGGTGGTTGTATCCTTACTGCACTCCATCTTCAAATTCTGATACTGATCTAATTCAATCCATAATCCATTCAGAGTGGCATAATAATCAGTCACCGAGAGAGATCCTTGTTTAGTGTTGAAATTTTGTCTTCAACTGATAACAAGCAGAGATATCCTTTTTCATGGAAAAGGTTTTACTGAGATTATTCCAAATTTTCCGGGACGATGGCAAGAACATACAATTTCTGCAAATTTCAAGAATCATGGAGTTCCAAAGCCAAGTCATAATGAGAGAGTCCTCATCATCCCATGTCTCAAACTGTGGATCATTTTTATCAGGAGCCTTCCCTTCAATGTGGTTCAACTTTTGCCCTCCTTTTAGGGTGGTTCGAATGAGCTGAGCCCATTGGAGATAATTTTTTCCATTGAGACAGAAACTTGGTTGAAGGACTGGAAGGTCACTTGGGTTCAAGATTGAAGGCTGGGTCTGTGATACGGTTGATTCAGCTTCTGTCATGGTTATGGCAGCAAAGGTAGGTAGAAATGGTTAAAGACAAAGGTGACTGATTTAGGGTTCTGGTGGGTGGAACAGAACAAGGGGACGCCGGCGAGTAGATCTGGGCAAGAACGGCGTTTAATGGATGTCGGAAAGGCGGCGCGTGGACCTCGCGCGGATAGGGGCAGGGGCGTGCGGTGGTGCGTGGAGGCGCGTGCGGCAGTTTCAGGAAGTGGGTTTTCTGGGTTTGGTCGGTCGGAGCTTTCTGAGAGGGTTGGTGGTTGTTGTTTGGTGAGAAATTGAGTTAAAAATGGGTTTGGTGTGTTATCAGGGAATAGGAAGGGACGAACTCAAAAAAACAAAGCAATGATGGCTCTTTAACAAAGGATACACGTGCAATGAAGGCACAACAGAAGAACAGGTCGTGCAATGAAGGCAAGGAACCTAATGAAGCTTAGCAATGAAGGCTAAAGCAACGGAAGAAGAAACAGAGACTCCCAGGGTCGGGTGCTCTAAAACCAAATTGAAAGGAGGAACAAAAACAAGTATTTTCTGATTTGCTTGTCAAAAAAACACACAACATAGTGGTATTGTATTTATACACTCGAAGAATTAAATACAACAGATAATTATAAGACAAATAAATGAGGCACCTATTCCCTAAGGTATAAACATTTCCTAAGTTCATGAACCAGAGAATGCATGAACTTAATTAAATACAATAGCTATTTCCTAAACTCTTAATGGCAGTCCATGAACCTTTGGACGGTGGATTCCAACAAAAAGTAAGACTCAGTCCAATAGATCAATCCTAATTATATTTCACTAACACTTCCCCTCAAGCTGGAGCACAGATATTGATCATGCTCAGCTTATTACAAATATAGTCAACTCTACTTTGATTGAGTGTTTTGGTAAAGATATCTGCAAGTTGTTCTCCTGTCCGTACATGTCCAGTAACAATAAGACCCTGTTGAACCTTTTCTCACACAAAGTGATAGTCAGCTTCAATGTGCTTTGTCTGTTCATGAAAAACACGATTAGAGGCAATATGGATAGCAGCTTGATTGTCACACCACAACTTCATAGGCATTACACTCTTAACTCCAATCTCATTAAGAAGATGATGAATCCACACCAATTCACAAGTAGCTTGGGCCATGGACCTTTATTCTGACTCGACACTAGAATGAGCAACAACACTTTGTTTCTTACTTCTCCAAGAAACAAGGTTACCTCCAACAAGAACACAATAACCTGAAGTAGATATCCTATCTATGGAAGAACCAGCCTAATCAGCATTGGAGAACCCTTTCCATCATATTATGTCCATGATCTCTGTTAGATAAATAGATTTTTACCTTTGGTCTTTTTACTTTCAGTAGTTTCATTACTCTATTATTCCTTTGTAATAGTTATTCTTTTACTCATATAATAGAATCAAAAGGATGACCTAGGTCACAACTTCCATCAGCATGGTTTCTCATTTTCTCTCCTTTCTCTTTCCTCTCAACCATCAATGTTTACATGGTATCTAGAGCTAGGGAGGAGCAAACCATTGCATTTACCCACTTGCCCACTGCAAGTGGTGAGCATTAAACTCATACCCACCATTCTCACGAAGTGGTGGTGACTTCTTTCCAGATCCAGCCATTCGTACAGTGCATCCACGGCTGTGATTCTTCTAGCCGCTCAAGTCCTTCATTGTTTCGAGTGAACTCGACCTCAGGGAGACTCAGAAGGCTCCGACCGGCCAGAACCCAAGAGCCCACCCTCATACGCCTCCGGACGCGCCTCCACATGTTGCCTCAGTCCGTGCGCGTGGCCTTAACGAGCCTCCACATCCAGAGCGCGTGAGCAAAACACGCCACTCTGTTTGAGTTCTGACCTTCTCCGGACCTCTTCTCAGTGGTTTTCCGGCATGTTTCAGCCACCTTTGCCAGATCTAAGCATTGTCATTTCTTCCTAAAGTCCTCTCTTGTTTGTCTCTATCACAGCCACTATGGCTGAACATGAAACTAAGAGTGTGTTTGGGAGAGCTTTTTTCACTGTGCAAACAACTTTTTTTTGAAAAAAAAGCTGTTTGCACAGTATTATAACATGTTTGGCAAAATCAGCTTCAGCTTTTGCACGAAATGCAATGCATTATAAAAGCTTTTTAAAGCTAATTTTCATAATACTGAATATTGAAGTTTATGATTTCAGCTTATAGATTATTCCTTACACTTGGATATGTAAATATCATTTTGTCTTCAATTAAATAATTTTTTTAATCATTCTATACCTATTTTAGTAATTCAATGCATAAAAGCGATATTTTTTATATCATCCAAACAAATCAGATTAGCTTAAAATCACTTTTCAGCTAATGTATCCAAACATAAAAATGAATCGATTATAATAAAAAGCTTTTATATAATAATCGATTATTGAACATAATCAAGTTTTCACAGTTTTCCCAAATACACACTAAGTTGAATGCCAAAAATAACACCTCTAAGAGTGAGATTTCTATTTTCACTAGCTATGTCTCTTCTGGAATCACCACTGACAAACTAAATGGGACCAACTATGATACATGAGCTTCAGACATCAAGCTATGGCTCTTAGGTCAGGGATATATTGACCATTTGACAAAGAAAGTTGAGGATATCCCCGCAATTGAAAGGCCTAGATGGGAGAAGATTGATGCTCAAGTATGTAGCTTGATAAAGCAAACCATTCACTTATCATTGAAACAAATCTTCCGCCCTTACATCTCAATACTCTTTAAGCTTACAGCGTAGGTATGAACAATTAGAGCTAATAGAAAAAGGAATAGCTAACTTGTTATGATTAGCCACCTTGACTCTATATTTATATTAAACGATTAGAGCTAATACAGGAAAGTACTGATATACAAAAGCAAGGCCCAGCCCAATAGATCAATTCTAATTATATTTCACTAACATGTGAGATAAACTTATGCACAAGCCTTGATCTATTTTAGCACTTCACATTTTGGATTAAATTCTTACAAAATCACTTTCTGTTAGTCAGTTTGGCACTAAATGCTCAACTATAAAAGTAATGTTTGGTTCAGAGAAAATAGTGCAGAAGTAGGAAAGCATGTATGGTGGTCTTTTGGTGCTTGTTTTGCTTTATTGTGGTGTACTTGAATTGAGCACATTGTGATATTTTTGAGCCAGAGATCTTTTACCTGCCCATGCTCTTTTGAATAGGCTTGCTTTTCTAGTTTTTATGTGGGTTTTGGCTAATGGATATTTTAGAGGGTTTAGTTTATTAAATATGTGAAAGGATTGGAGGCCCCTGTTGAGTTGATGCTTCTCTTTCTTTATTATTATTTTTTTTTTTCTTTTTGGGCTTTTGGAGGGTGACTGATCCTCCTATTCTGTATTTTCTTTACTTTCTAAATTAGGTCATCTTTTATCCAAAAGAGGAAAAAATGTGTTTGAATATCCACACTGCTATGGATATGCTTTAGAAGTAAAAGTGATTTCTCCTGTATTTTTTTCAGAGATGATTATCATTGTTGAAACCAGTATTTATTAATGAAAGTGTGTTGTGTTAAGGTATCTGAGGCAGGTGAGAACTTCAGTGTTGGACAGAGGCAACTGTTGAGTCTTGCCCGGGCATTATTGCGGAGATCGAAGATATTAGTACTTGACGAGGCAACTGCAGCAGTTGATGTTAGAACAGATGCACTCATACAGAAAACAATTCGAGAGGAATTTAAATCCTGTACAATGCTCATTATTGCTCATCGCCTTAACACCATTATTGACTGTGATCGGATTATTTTGCTTGATGGTGGTAAGGTATGCACTCTATTTAAACCATAGAGCTGGCTATCTCTTAAAATATGGTTAAAACCCTTTGGTGCTGGTGTAAGTTATATTAAAATTACAATATTAAATAGCTCTTTGTACTGTAATCTTTATTTGAAATTTGGTGTGTATAATCGACAAGATAGAATCTTATGATTCAATAGCTGGATGGATGAAAATCACACTATAAGTTATTTAATGATGGTGTGTGTCCAGTCTTATACATATATTGAAAAGGATAACACCAATATAAATTTGGAAATTTTGTAGTTAGGAAAATTGAAATTTTGAACAAGTCATCCTTGTGAATGTAGACAGCCTTTAAGCTGACTCAAAACCCCTACCCTGATGTTGGTTTGATTCAATGCTGTATTGATGCTAGCTTTTTATGTTTAAAGGTTCTTGAATATGATACTCCTGAGGAGCTGCTGTCAAATGAAGGTAGTGCTTTCTCTAAGATGGTGCAAAGTACAGGAGCTGCAAATGCCCAATACTTACGCAGCTTAGCACTTGGTGGGGACAAGTCAGAAAGAGGAGAAAACAAGCATCTAGATGGCCAGAGAAAATGGATGGCTTCTTCTCGCTGGGCTGCTGCAGCCCAATTTGCCCTTGCTGTCAGTCTCACCTCATCCCAGAATGACCTGCAACGGTTGGAAGTAGAAGATGAGAACAGTATTCTCAAGAAAACAAAGGATGCTGTGATAACTTTGCAGAGGGTTTTGGAAAGGAAGCATGATAAAGAAATTGAGGAATCTTTAGACCGGCACCAAATATCCCCAGATGGATGGTGGTCATCGCTTTACAAGATGATTGAAGGTATACTTTGTGCCATCTTTTGCATAGCCTTCATGTGCACAGAGATTATGCAAATCAAAATGAATTTAGAGCACCAATTCATGTTTATTCTTGGAATGCATTTTTCCTCCTTTTTCTTTTTTCCAATTCTCTTGTTTCTACTTTCTAAGATCGCTAAATTAAAAGTAATCCTGGCATATATGGTTTCATAGTAAAGTGAGTGATCATGTAAACAGACAAAAATAACAATAGTTATAATAATAATAATAATATATCCCCATGCAACATGAGTTTATGAACAAAACATACATTTCAATGGCCACACTGAAGTAGCCCCAAGTCAGTACGTAATTGGAAGTGTATGCTTGTGCCATGAGAATTTTTTAATTTGCAAGTTGCATGTCTTGGATAATTATGCGAACTGTGCTGTGGGATTACAGGCTAGCATTTCAAATAAACTTTCTTTAAATTTTCAAGACAAGGAATTTCACGATTTTGAATGTGGTTGGAGATGACTACATATTTTCATATTTGATGTAACTGGATCTCTTCTGCCTTTATGTAGGTCTTGCTATGATGAGCAGGTTGGCCAGGAACAGGCTCTATCAACCAGACTACGGTTTTGAGGACAGATCAATTAACTTTGATCAAGTTGATATGTAGGGAACGCTGCGCTGTTTTAGGTAACAGGAGCCACAGCCCTGCCTTTGGATTCATTTACCAATGGTTGTGCTAACTCTATTTTTGCTATGTAGCTTTCTACAACTGAGCTATGATTATCTTAGAAAACCTATTTTATATATTTTCTTGGTCAAGAAAATCTATCTAGTTGGCAAAGGTTTTTGTTGTTGTACTGTAATTTTGAATGCCAAAAGAATTTTATTTAAATGGCTTTAAGGTCCTAGATACTTTTGATAGTTATTCCATCATTGCTACGCTCCAAACTTATGCTAGAGTGTATTCCTAGCATTTTTCAAAATTACTAATTCTTCAACATTAACAATCAAGCGTTTGTAAATTTAATTTCTTGCATGGTAGAGCACCTTCGGTTTGAAGCATTGATCAACAGTGAATTGCCACTTATGAAGGAAATGCAAATCACTGGCAGATGCTAATCCGTATGGTTAATCTAAAGTTCCCACTAAGAATTGGCGATTGCAAGACTATTATCTATATCTCAGATTTATCACTATAATAAACACGTCAGTAGAAGACTACGTTTATACATTCTTATTTTAGGTTACAAAGGAGGTTTAAGGAGAGGTCTAACCGTTTAAGATTTGGTGTAGGGAAGGGGAGGGAAAAGGTAGGCTAAGTGTAATCAAAGTGTCGTGAGTAGGATTTGATGTTTTCTGTTTTGGAAGAGTGAAATTTTTATTTTAACTTAGGAACATGTGAATCGGTGATTGTAAGTCTTTTTTCTACTATTTACAAAGAGGAATGTTATATAGTCCGAATTAGACAATATAAATAAATTGAAGTAAATCTTGCCATCTACTTCAGTTTTTCTCATCCTTGGCTGCATAGCTCTTGACAACGCAGCAATTTCTATTTACGAATTTTTTATAAACAATTCAGACTATAATTAAAAATTTACGACATTCCTATTGGGAGGCTGGGAGCACATTACGAAATTGGTATCTCTTTATACATTATGTTTTGTATACCTTTGAAAAAAGAGAAATCACTACTGTAGATTAGAGAAACAGGATTTAGTGATGGTTTCTGTCGCTAGCTCCGTTGTTAAAAGGGGCTTGCTAAACTTTATACAATGGTGGGGGTGTTAGTGACGGACATTTTCGTGGCTTGCTACTTTTCCTGTTATGGGATCTTCTGCTAATCTTTTTTTTCTTTTACAACGTCATGCCTCACTTAGTGGTTCACTTTTCAAGCTCTTCTTTTTGGTGCAGACCATTTGCTTTTAGTCTCGTCCAGTCACTTTCCAAGTTGTGGAGAAGCTAGAGGTCCAAGCCTGACTCAAAAATGTTGGATCGAAGACTATATGCATTAAGTGTCGTTTATTTATAGTATTGTAAGGTAAATTGGGGACTAAGGTAATAAATACAAGGTAGGAGGCAAGGAAAGCCACAGGTTGTGGACATTAGGCACACAAGGAGATAAACCTTAAATATTCAAGTGACAAATTATTTATCCATTTCAACTTTTAACTTTCTTTTATAAAGTATTCTTTTTTAGATTTTTAAGTTGACTTGTCAATTTATTTCATTGGACCAGTCTTAATTTTTTGAATTGGACTTTGCTTTTATCTCGAAAGAATGAAACCTTTTATTTGGTGGTACATAAGTCTATCGATGGGTAAGAAACCTTTTCTAGGTGAATATCGGGTTCCTACACATGAATTTTAGTCCTTCTGAGTTCTTCTTCTTTTTCAAGTTGCCTTTACGTTTGTTTAAGCCACTTAAGAATGGATTTTTCACTTAACTTTTTTTTTTCTCTTTTTTCTAGCTGAAGTCCCCGGGTTTGAAGTTACTTTCTTATCTCTAATTTTGTTTATCTTATCCTGTGATCTAGGTTACTTTCTACATCTATATGTGCATGGTTGGTTGGAGACAATGAAAGGGGTCATTACCATGTTTAGCTAGGTTATGAGTATTCCTATTTCCTACAATGGTAAGAATAGTTATTTGATCATAAAAAGTAGTGGAATTTTTATTTTTATTCTATTTAACCAAATTATAGATGTAAAAATGGTATAACTCATCTGGCTATAAGATATTGTCGCAACATATTTTTCGGCCAATCCGTACTTTTCTATGCTAAAAAAATTAGCCCAGACTGACTCAGGTCGTTCATATATTACAAGTCTTTTTATGACTTCATCTTATTTTTATGGAAGCATACTTGAAGAAATCACATATGTTTGCCAAAATAAAATTAAAAAATTAACATGTATAGGGGATGTGAATTAACGTCAATGCTCAATGTTATATATACTGTCCTCTATTATGATTTAATTATGTTTAACTCTACTCTAAAATGGATCACAAATTCTATCTATAACTTTATTTTTACTAGGCACATATATTTTACTATAATGTTGACATATCTGGCTTTCATACTTTTGATATTTCCGTGTGCACTACATATCAGTATGTTGATGTTTTGTTCTTGGTCATTAAAACAGTTAAAATGGTTTCATATTATTTTATGATAATAATAATTATTATCTAACAAAATAAATTAAATTAAATTACACAAATAATTAAATAAAAAAAATTATAGCCATGCATCGCACAGGTCAAATTATTATTAATCTATTTTTTTAGATAATAATAATAATTATTATTTAAAAATTTAAATTAAATTAAATTGTACTAAAATAATTAAATAAATAAATTATAGCTGTGCATTTGCACGGGCCAAATACAAATTTTACACAAAGGATGAGTTGCTATCTATGTGACACATTTTGTCCGATTGTCCGCCTCTCAATACAGCGGGAATATTGGTGGCTGTTTTCTATCGCTCATAAATGATGCTTACTTCTTTGATTCTTGCACTAATTTGTATTTTACGGTAAAACTTAGTTCAGATTCTTTATTAAATTAAATAATAATATGTAGATTTTTTTAATTAATTACTATTTAGTAGTATTAAGTGTATATTATTAAGTTGAAAAAAATTCACATATTATTATTTGATTTAAGAATTGAATAAAAAGAATATAAATAACTGGATTTAAATTTTATCTTTCTATAAAACCTTTTCTGTTTATTGTCTCAATATTCTCTAAATTTTATATTGTCGGGGTCTTTTTCTTAATTAAATGAGGAAATCTGATAGAAAGATAGTTGAAGTTATTAAGAGATTACTTAAATGGTTGTGTTTAGACTTTCGGAGTATTTTAATTTGAAACTTTTATGTTCAAATTCAAAATGATATATATGGTAAGATTTATCAAAATGTATCATTCAAATTCCAATTAACACTAACAAATAAAAAAAGATGGGAGAGAAGGAATCAAAACTGAAAATATTAATTTTTTTAATATAACTATCTATGCTAATATATATGAATATTGTCTACAAATCTGGAAGCATTTTGAGGAGTTTGCCTTCTCAGTTAAAAAAGGCTACGTCGGATATTCTCACATGTGATTATATATTAATTTAAGCGATATTACTACAAATATATATATTGAACAAGTAATAAAAAGTGAATAAAATATCATTCTCATGAGAAATTAGTTTACTAAGTAATACTTCTCTAATATTAATATTATCTAAATAATCAATAATTAATAGTTATTCAAAGTAATTAAAGACAAAATCATAAAAGAAAAAAAAACACAAGAATACATGAAATTAAGAGAGAAAAAGAGGGAACAAAGCACACGAATGCAAAACACATTAAGGATATAACCAAATGAAATTAAAATATTAGGGATCTGACTTCACTTAATTCAACAATCTATCATAAACAATAGAGTAACTTTAAGACTTTCATTCTAATTAATTTCTAGTCATTCAATTGATGAAGAGAATTCATTAATTAATTAAAACATAATCCCTTGACGAGTTAATTCTCTTTAATTATCAAAACTTAGTCAATTCCTTTATCTAAACCCTAACTTTGAAAGGCATGACATTTATTTTATGAATTCTCATGAAAAATACCACAATTCTCTCACACAACCTATAAACTATATTCCTAAATAATTATGAATCATGACATTTATTATTTATGGTGTAAGTCATATGCAAATATTTTGATTCTACACACATCTCACTAGATCAATTTATGAGTAACAAATTCATAAAAATATTAAAAACCACAATAAACACTCAAATTGAATAGAAAATAAATTAATTAAAAATTCAATCTTAATACATGTCAATTGAATCAAGTTACATCTTTACCATAGAAACACACAAATTTAGTTACTCATGACAAAAGAGAAGAAGATATAAGAAGAGGAAATAGAATTCATCATATGATAGAACCGTAGAGAAGAAACCAAAGTGCCTTCAATAGTGATTTGATCTTCAACTCCATGAGAAATTCATGATGGTTCCTCCTCCTCTCCTAGGGATCGTCTCCTCACTGCCTTTGAGCCTTTAAAATTCTATATTTTTTTGTGTATTTTCTGAACCAAAAAATAGTTCATTTGGTAAACTTGTTTTTTCCTTTTTATAGAAAAGTTGACAACTTTTCGTATCTAATTTGCACGATTTTTCTCACTCTCTATATGGTTGGATTTGCCCTCAATCTCAATAGATAAGTTGTAATTTTTTTGTTATTTTTTCAATACCGCAAACAGCGCGTCAATTTGATCTCTGTAGCTCAAGATATAATTCAATTACTGAGGAATGGTCAGAATGTTATAGGAATCCGAATTTTGATCAAAATCAAATCTCTTTGAGAATCTTTATCTAATATAATCTAAGATTTTGCGTCAAATTAAAACTCTAATTAGCATATAAGAATATGATAAGAATTATTCAAATATTTATTTTTATGAATTTTTTATTTTTGTATAAAATTTAATGATTTATACTTGAAAATTCAAATATAATTAAGTGAAAAGATAATTATTTAAAAATAAATAAAAATAAAAAAATAAAATATAAATTAAAATTTTTAATAAGTAAATTCAAAAAATGAATGTATTTTACTCTCACCAACACCTTCATATTGAGACTAAAGAATCTACGCATGAAAAGTGTTATGATATTGAGGCAATTAGGGTTGGCTCAATTTGGATTCAATTTTTGTCCGTCATCCTTCATTACTAAGTGAAACGTAAGTATTATTATAAGTTCTTTTTAAAATTTATAACATGTTTTAACTTTAGAATAGTGCAACCTCCCTTTCTTATAAACTTTTATTTATTAAAAAACAAAAATTAATTAAATTAACATAACCAATGGTAGGATTCGAATCTAGAGTACAATGCAACTTTAACTACACTTCAATGAGATCTTTTTGAAATTTTATAGTGAACTACATAGTCCATGTATAAATGTGTTTGAAGGCTCTATGAATTTCCTTTATGTTTTGTTTTATCGAAATAGATTTAGATTACGTGAGGACTGCGGAATATAATGTGTATATGTTTCATCCCAGATCTCTGGATAAATCTTTAACCTGAAGTTTGCAAGTTAAAGTAAATACTACTCAACATTTTGGGTTCCTTTGTTTAGAAGCAGGCAATGTCTTTTACGAATGCAACTTTTTCGACAACCACACTTGGGAAGGAAGATGTTAGTTAAAACCCATCCGTTCCACCCCACAAACGGGAAGATAAAGAAAATATGTGTTTCACTGAATTCTGTGTCTAGGATAAGGTTAATCCTCATCAAGAGTGAGGGGCCATTATTTTAAGAGTTCTGTTAACAAGTGTTTTTAAGGTATTTGTTAAGCAAGTCAAAATAATTTTTTTTAATAAAAATAAGATAATAGTATTTTTTTTATTTCTAATGCATTAAATATCTCATTTTTATTTAAAAAAAATATTTTAACTTCCTTAACAAGTATCCTTAACAAAATCCTTAATTTAAACCTTTACTACTAATTAATTTTTTCAAAAAGAACACCCTTATGCTGTCGGCAGATGATGAGGAAAGAAGAAGAAAATTGCATATCTGAACTTAGTAAAATAAATTGTTGCGAATACAGTTAAGAATAATGCTTTTGGCAGCTCTGTATCCTATGCTTATTTTAGAATTGATCAAGGACTGCTACTTTAAGAGGTAAATGAAGATGCGTCAGTTAAATTTTCAAGGGCCAATTGGAGGGTCAATTCTATTTCTTTGCTACACAGAAAAATAACAGTAGTGCTATTGAAAGGGTATTATTTTAATTATCAATTAATTCTCAAAACTTTGTTAATTTCTACTTTTAATTATTGTTAATAATTAAAGATTGCAACTTAGGTGAGGTTAATTATGATATTAAGTTATTAACAGCTTTTTATCAATGGTGGTCTGTCTTGTAAAGAGGAAAGTAGGTAATTATACCATCTTAAGGATTAAGATTGTCTGAACTATAGTATTATAATATTAATGTGGCAGAAGAGACAAAAACAGTGAATTGATGATCTACTACTTAGCAGAAAACAGGATTATAGTACATATATAGATGAGTTTAAGTTGTCATGAGAATCTTAATAAAATCAAAATAAGTGGCCTCCACATGTTACATATTGCAAGCCAGATACTCTACTACTGGTAACGTCACTCATTATTTAAGGTCTGAGGTTAATATTTTGAGGTCCTCAATTATTGTAGAAAACTGCATATCAGGTAAGTGATAAAACCTCAGAGGGTTGCTTGACAAGATGACAAGCTCTGAAACAAGTAAAAGACAACAGGTGAGTTAAAATTTGGCCCACAAATCTCTTTTAAGTGGAATTAGAATTTGGAGCCACTCATTATAGTTGTATTAGTACCTTGTGAAAATCCATGGTTTAGAATTTTGAGCCCAAGTAATTGATTTGTAATATTTTGTTTTGCTAAATGAGATCTATTATAGTATCTTGTCTATTAGCTTATCATCTTGTCTATCCTCAAGAGTATGGTTAGGATCATCACCCAATTCAATTATTGGTTCCTCCCACTCATACTGTTAGGCAGTTGCCACATATGAGCTAGTTTGCCTTGGAAATTAAACATTTATAGAACCTTCTTTTTAATTTGGCTTCAAATCAATTCTTTGTTTTCCAGTGCAAACCTACGTTACACTGTGCAAACCCATTCTGCATAATAGCAATGTTGTCCATTGTAAATATACTGTTTGAACTTTGAAGTTAATTTTGCAAAATGGATTTGCTACAATCCTCCACTAATATTCCATGCACACCCAAAATATTAGTAATAAATAATCGAAATTTACTATAACTAAATAATTATAAAATAAGGTTTTTTAAAGAAAACTTATTTGAAAAGTGAATAAGTAAAAATGTACTCATCTTTAAATTATTTAACAAATTAACATAATAATGTATTTTAAATTAAATAAAAAATAAATACACTATTACTTACTCACTTTACAAATAAGTTTATTTTAGATAAGTTTTTTTTCTTCATAATTATATGATCACAAAATAATTATCTCAAACTTTATGGATGATTTTTAAAAAATATATATATAAGCTAATTATATTTTATTTTCCTCTCCTTTTTTTATCTTTTAACAAACATCGAAAATAAGAATTAATTCATTGTGCTTGTGCATGGGTGTCTGGTCACGTGACTAAATAGTAGAAGTTTGGTTTGCTTGCAATTGCATGGTGGTTCAAATTTTGTCATGGACCTCACAAACAAACAAGCCTCATCAATACCGAGTATTTGGGTTCCCCTTTTAAACAAAACGCGATGGCCCCATGGCACCAACAATTCCACTTGATGCACTTTTTGCTGGTCTTTCCCAAAACACCAATTCCCATCCCAAACAATCATGGGTCCCTTTGCATCAATTTCTTCTCAATCTACTTCCAACAAAAGGATGAGGGTGTGTGTCAAATAATTCAAAAATCATGTAGGCTTTATAGAGAATTGTTCTTTTCTATTGGGACCCAATCAATTTCCCATCAAGTGGAGGGACCCCACTCTCGTCTCCAACTCTTGTTCATCCCACGCTGTTGCTTCCAATCACCATAACATGCCATGCATGCATTGTTTTGTTTGGCCATGTGGATATTTAGTATCAATCTAATCTGTCCACTTTCTGTTGGCTATGTTGCTTTCCATAACTAAATGGAAAAGATATTTAATTGGCATCAACTTAATTGCTATTTGTTTGTACTCCAAATTGCATCAATGTCATTAAAACTTAATTCATTCGATTAAGAACTAATAAAGAATACTTAATTAATGATATCTTTGTTCCAAACAATATAAAGTTAGTTATTTAATGATCGTAATTATTGATTGTCTTCTGGTTTAAGTCTAATTGGTTATACGTATTGCAAAATATAAAAAAACAAAAATAAAAATTGTTGTTTGGTTGTTACAGAGTATGCTCCTAATTATTAAATTTAAATTATTTTCCATGTTTTGGTTAATGTGTTATTGTAATGTAATATATTGCCTTATTTTGATAAAATAAATAAATCAATTTCGTTTGCTCATTGTCCTAATCATGTTTATATCAATATATCTCTTCACTAATCATAATCACCTAATTAGGAAACTTGTTTCTTGCTAATAAAATAGTAAATTGTACTTTCACTGAAATCAACTAATTATGAACATATTGATAAAAAAATAAATCATTAGGGTACTAACAAATATCTTTTGGGTTGGTACAAGGGCTACGAGCTATGGAACCTAAGACAATTCTGGAGCACTCCTTAGAATTATTTGTTACTTATCAGTGATCATCATCCCAAAAAAAAAGAATAAAGGAAAAAGAAAATAGGACCACAAAATTATTACACAACTTTTTCTTTTCAGCATTTGTCTAATCTTCCATGAAACACCTTCAGCCACCACAGCCTCGCCAATGGTGTATATATATGTAGCTAGCTTATCGAAACCTTTTATAATCGCATATGCTAATAAATGATTGCTAAACTACAAATTAAAGCAAAAAAGGGAAAGAAACAGGGAAGTCTCAAAATAAATTTACTTATTTGATAATATCTCAAACCTTAGAATTATCTGTCACTTATCATCATACTGAAAGGAAAAAGGAAAATTGGACCACGAAATTATAGTACAACCTGTTTTCTTAGATTTTGTGTAGCTATTCTTCCATGAAACATTTTTCATCCTTGTATTATGCATATATAGGTTATATATCTACTCCACACAATCGCATATTCTATATGAATGGTTGCCGATCGACATGCATGGACACCAATAACTTGACCTAGAAATAGTGGAAAACGTGAAGAAATTGGAATCGGATCCTTTCATATTTCCTACCAATATAATTTTATTATTTTAGAAGAGAACTAGACCTAATAATAATTTTTATTTATAAATGTGAAACTTTGTAAAAAAAAATGCAATTTCTTTTATAGAAATATTGTCTATCGTAAAATTTTGAAATTATAGCCACTCTATGTTAATTCTTTAATATTTTCTTTCATAAAATTTTCTTTCACAACATTTGAAGGTGGGAATTGGATAAAGGTATTACAAGTAAAAACTTACCCTAAAGGCTTAATAATACTTAATATGTATTTGGATTAACTTATTTTATATTTAAAATAGTTTATAATTAAAATCTAATTAAAAGAGTTTTTTCTTTAAAGTAATTCTTTCCTAAAATTTAATCTAATCCTAACATTCACTTAAAATTAAGTTAAGCTCAGTGTTTCCTGGCGAGTCTATTAGGTATCACAATTAATTACCAATTTTTCACTATTGAAAATTAAGGGAGCGATGTTTGCACATATATATTATTTTTACATTACTTTCAATACGAACGTTAGATTGAATTTCATGAAATGAGGTGAGCCTTAACACCATGTTTGTTTTAAATTTTTACAGAACCAAAACACGTTTGAAGGGGTAAAAACGTGTGGAACGTCGTGCAAGACTGAAAATGATTACGCATTTGGAAATCAATGTTAACCAAAGCAAGTGAGAAGTTGCTTTTACTGTGAATATAATTAATTTTTACACCCAAATTTTAACTTAAATTATTGTACAATTTTAACACAAAACACATGCTAAGTAAGCTGGCCCGAGCACATTCACTTTGTTTTAGAAAAAAATAATGCGGCACAAAAATAATGAGGCACAAAACTGGTGCACTGCTAATATTTTCCAAAATATTATTACACACATTATTATATATTCTTAAACAAATCTGCCCCCAAAAAAACGATTTTCCAATGAGTGGAAGCAAGCATTTTGGTTGGCCTAGAACGTGATATGGCCTGAAACACAGAAAAAAAAATTGTGGCACAAGAAGATTCCCATGCAGACGCAGTAGCTTGAAAGGGTTAAAGTCTTGAATTCTGAGAGGTCAGGTCACCACTGACATCGGGGCCTATGCCGTACCACCCATTGGTCCTACGGCTTTTGACAATGTTTTTTATGGTTAGTACTTGCGTCCAAACACACCCCCAAAACTTCCTCTCACTGTGAACTCACAACCTAAACTTTGCTCAAGCATTCGAATCTAGATGTGCATATTTGGTTGAACATTATCACTCTTTATGTCTCTGCATCTACAGGCATTACATAGTCATCACCTCTCTTTTCATTTGATATGACTCTCTCTATGGGCGGCCAAGCGCTATCTTGATTCCACACACTCAGTTGTGGTTCTTGTTGATCAAATTATTACACTTTCTGTTCCTGTTTTTGTTTTCTGTTTTTTTATTTTATTTCTTTATTTATGCTGTTGCTAAAATTCCTGAGAATTCAAATTGGTGAAATGAATGGCCTTACACTATTTATGTGAGATAAATAAGTAGCGGAAATGGGTTCTAATAAAATAATAATGATTTCTAATAAAAATTATTAAATTATATATATTTTTTGTTTTTGTTAATTATATAATATAATTTTTAATAGTATTTGAGGTGTGTTCCAAAAGAATAATATATGAGGCATTAATTACTTTAAAATTTGGTTAAATTAAATGTGAGTATAAACCACTTTAAAAATTCAATTCAAATGTAGAACATCTGTTAATCCTGATTAACTTGAATGTAGAGGCCACCTCTGGCAGTATGACTCGAGTCTCAGTGGATCTTTGACATTTTCTCCGCATCAAAACCATTTCTAAACCAGAAACTTGAAGTTTTTTCTTCTCTATGGTTTATGCCTTGGAGAAAGCTTTTTCCATGTCGCTGTTTTTCTCTCAGATGACAAAAAAAATAAAAAAAAAACCTATTGCCTACCTAACTACCTTCTCCAGCGAGTTATGTCAAAACAATTTCAAAAAGAATCTTACCAGGTTAGAAAAGGATCGGTTATTTATACCTATTTATTTTAGAAATGGATTGAGCCAATAACTATTTAATTATTGTGCCATTTTATTATCAACTTGTATAAATTAATGCATTCAATGTTTATCACTTACTTGTAGGCTTAGGGTATGATTAGTATGAATGATAAGATAAGACTTGATAGTATAAAATCTGATAGTATAAAGTCTAATACGTAATGGTTGAGAATATTAGAATGTTTAAAATTATAATGAAAAAGTATTTATAATAGTTTATACATCAAAACTCAATCAGGTTTAATCTCAACCCCTAAGGCTTGATTAAGTTATTCATCATTTTAATGTATAAGAGGAGTTTAGTAGATAAACTTATACAATATAATATTTACATCAAACAACTAAAAGGTCATAATGTATTGTATTAATTTATCGTATCAAGTCTAATACAACATGTCATATAGGCTCTTAGATATTATTTAGTTAATAATAATAGGTTAAATTAAAATTTTGGTTCTTATATATATTTTTATTTTTTATTTAATTTTTATAATTTTTATTTTTAAATTAGTCTTTAATGCTTACAAACATTTTTAAAATAATTTCATATTATCAATTTTTTATAACACCGTCATAACACTGTTAATTGATTAATTTAGTAAGTATTTATTTGTCTAATAAATATTCATTTAGATACTCATATTTTTTGTAAAATATTTAATAAGTGTTCTTATAAAGTGGTCATTTCTTCTAAACATGTACTTATTTGTTAAGTAAGTATTCTTTTAGATATTTTTTTTTTATTTTTATAAGATACTTAATGATAACTAAATTAACAGTGTTATAGTAAAAATTGATAGTAAATATTACATTAAAAATTTTAAAAAATATAACAATTAATTAAAAAAATTATAAAAATTAAATTAAAAATAAATAAAAATTATAAAAACTAAAGCTTTAATTTAACCATAATAATATAATAGTGTAAACTTGAACTTACAGTAAATCAAGACTAAACACTAAAAGCTACCCGTTAAAAGTTAACATCCTTTTACTGTTATTAATTTCTTATGAATGAAATATTATTTTGTTATATTTTCAAAGTTAACATATATCCAGTAAAAACAATTTTATTGTAAAAAAAGAAAGAAATTCAACTTAATTAACCATACTTAGAGCTTGGTCAGAAAGAAATAGGGTTGACCAATGCAGGGTTTGCTGAACTCTTACCCTCCCCTTTCTGTCATTCCAGTCAGTAAAAAGAAAACAACTGCCCTGCCAAAAAGCTAGCTGCACCCAAACCCACTAGTTTCTCATAGCTTAATCAACTCCCCAAAGCAACCTCTGCCACGTGACAGTCCCTCCCCCCACACGTGCCATGCCCCCGTCGTCATCATCCTCAAAACCAAAGAAAGAAAGTATTCAGCAAGTAGCAAGTAGCAAGTAGCAAGTAGCAAGTAGCAAGTAACAAGAACTAAACTAAGAAGTAAGAACTACAAACAAGCCTCAACACGTGCCAAAACCCACCCCATCCACCTTCTCACGTGCCATGACGCCCTCAGTTTAAAGTTTAAACCCTCTTTTACCTTATCCGTACGTCTCAAGCATAAATACCACACAACTACCCCCTCCTTCCTCTCCAAACTTGAAACACTTTCTTTGTCTCTCTCTCTCTCTTTCTCTAAGCATTCAAAGCACTGCTTCCTCTACAGTCTACAGTTTTCAAATCGAAGATTCAAGCTCTTTCTATGACCGTGTGTTGGGTTCTTCTTGGATTACCATGTTAGAGAGTGGTGGTGGCCGTGATTCTGGGCTGAGCTTGGACACTCTCAATTCTTCGATGAGCAGCGAAAGCATTTGCAGCACCAGTTTCAGCCGTCTTTCCTTCGACCTCTTACCAACCTCGCCGGAGAGTCTCTCCATCAAGCCTCACCGCTCCTCTGACTTCGCCTACTCCGCCATCCGCTCCGCCACCATCGGTCGCAAGTCTGGCCTCACCTTCCGCGACTTCCACCTCCTCCGCCGCATCGGCGCCGGCGACATCGGCACCGTCTACCTCTGCCGCCTCCGCGACACCACCGCCCACGACGAGTTCGACAACGTCGTGGACGACGACCCCGGGTGCTTCTACGCCATGAAGGTGGTGGACAAAGAGGCGGTGGCACTGAAGAAGAAGGCGCAGAGAGCCGAAATGGAGAGAAAGATTCTGAAGATGCTGGACCACCCTTTTCTCCCTACGCTCTACGCCGAGTTCGAAGCCTCTCATTTCTCTTGCATTGTCATGGAGTTTTGTTCCGGTGGGGACTTGCACTCCCTCCGCCACAAGCAGCCTCACAAGCGCTTCCCTCTCTCCTCCGCAAGGTAACCTATCACCAAACGATAACGTTTTGGGGAACCCCAACCCCAAAATTATTGTGTCAGTTTTGTTTCCTTGCTTTATGGCATTGCCATAGCATGATTTGCTCTGTGAAACATTTGTTTTCTTCTGATTTCATCTACCGTCTTGTTATTTTCTCACCTGCTTTTCGCTTTCTGCAACGTCCCCTTCTCTGATTGTTTTCTTTTTCTTACTAAAATTAAAACCATGTCATATATATATATTTTTTATTACTGTGCAGCTGAGATTTTCTCGGATTCTATCTGATTTAGCCGCAAATTTCCATTACACAGCCTTGGTTTCTCTGATCAATATTACTGGATCAAGACAAGCACTACATTTTTGCCTTCTGATTCAAGCTATCAGAAGTTTGTTTTCTGCGTTTTGTTTGGCTTCCGAGAAAATTAGCTCCTCCACTGTTGCACTCATTTTTTTCCGGGAAATGTTCTGTGTACAGGTTTTACGCGGCTGAGGTACTGGTGGCGTTGGAGTACCTGCACATGCTGGGAATCATCTACAGGGATCTAAAGCCCGAAAACGTGTTGGTCAGATCGGACGGTCACATCATGCTCTCTGATTTTGATCTCTCTCTCTGTTCCGATGCAATCCCAGCCGTTGAATCCCAAGATTATTCCCCAGATCCTGCATTCTTACCCTACACCCGCCCGCACTCTACTCCATTTTCCTGCCTCTCCAACCGAGTCTTCCGTTCCAGAAAGGTTCAAACCCTTCAACCGAACCGGCTCTTCGTGGCCGAACCCGTCAGCGCTCGCTCCTGCTCCTTCGTTGGGACCCACGAGTACGTGTCGCCGGAGGTGGCCGCCGGCAACTCACACGGCAACGCTGTGGACTGGTGGTCCTTCGGGATATTCATTTACGAGCTCGTGTACGGTCGCACACCGTTCGCGGGCCCATCCAACGAGGCTACGCTGCGACACATCATAAAAAAGCCTCTCACCTTCCCTACGGCCACCCCCTCCAGCACGCTTGAGCTGCACGCGCGGGACCTCGTTTCCGGGTTGCTCAACAAAGACCCGAACCGCAGGCTCGGGTCGAAGCGGGGCGCCGCTGACGTCAAGAAGCACCCCTTCTTCCGAGGGCTCAACCTCGCGCTCATAAGGATGCTGACGCCGCCGGAGGTGCCATGCCTGAGAAGGCACAAAACGACGCCGTTATTCCCAGTCAATGGCAACAGCAACAGCAACAGCAACAGAAGTAGTAGTAGGCAACAGCCAACGGCGTCGTTTGATTACTTTTGAAAATCCGACGACCGGCGCGTTTTGTGCCACGTATTCAGTCGGTGCCCCCAGATTTTATAACTGGTGGGTGACGTATATGTATATTCGAGCTGTCCTTTCTTTTGTACCTTTTTTTAAAAATTAAATTATAACATACTTTAATACTTACATTCACATTTCTTTTACCTTCATTTACTTTTTTGGATTTCCATGGCTATGATAAGGTAGATGGATGGCGTGGGGATACGAAGGAGAAAAAAAAAGCACGGAAAATAAATATAATTAAGCAAATAGGTTTTTTTTAAAAAAAATTTGGAGATAGGTTTTGATTCTTTTGAAGCTAAGAATTTTGGGAATTGGGATCATGTATAGCAAATGTTGCCCCATTTTGATTGCCATATGACGTGCGTTGAGGTTATCATCATCATAAAAAGTTGCCTCTAAAAGCTGAATTAGGGTTGTCTTTCCTTTTATGGAATGCTTTGGGGGAGAGAACCATGGAAAAATGGCTTGGCATTACTAAATACAGAAGATTCCTTGCTTAATTTCTTTTCCTTCCAGTTTGAGACGCGCAGAGACACATCGAGGGGAAAATAAATAATGTTACACAGCAAGAAGAACATGTTTCGTTAGTTGATTGGTAATAGCTGTTAGCCATCTCTAGAAAAATGTATAAACTTTTCTTTTCACAATTTACTGTATTTGTCAATGAAAAACTGAAAATAAGCATGCCTCGTTTATTTTTATTTTTGATTCATTCTGCATATTATATATATATATATATATATAGACACACACACAATTATTTTCATTCTAAATGATTCTGAGAATGTTTATCACGCAAATGCTAGTTTCACATTTAGAAATGACATTGGAAAAGAGCAAAAATATTTGAATTTATTTATCAGATCATTTGCAAATAAGGTATACTAAGACCACTCAAAGGTGATGCGTTTGATTTGTCTATAAAGCCAATTCTACATAAATCAAAACTCGTCAACTTAGAAACATGTAAAATTATGCATAACTAACGTTATTTATTTATTGAGGCAAAGTAACGTTATTTATTGGTAGAATGTTAAATGAATTCTTCCTATTACTACCAAAACAAGTTATTGTTTTGAGTCATCAGATTATATATGAAGAAAAGGTTTACAACTTATGTGTGTTTGGGAATGCCTAAATTATTTTCAATACAGCTTCTTTTTTTTCTTTTCTTTCTTTTGAGAAAAAAGCTATTTTGAGTTAAAGGCTTTATGTTTGGATAAAAGTGATTAAAATGATAAACAACTTTTTGGGATAATCCTTCCTCGGTTAAAAACTTTCTTGTAAGTTCATTTTTCAGCATTATAATTATAATCCAATTGAATAATTTTCACTTGTTACTTCTTTTACAAATATACCCTTTGCATCTTCATTACCAACTTCCCACTAGAAAGTGTAATGCAACCTTTTTTTTAGTAATTTATTATATAATAGTAATTTTTGTATATAATCCAAACATAATATATTATCATAAAAATTATTTTTCAGATAACATATTCAAATACATGAAATTAATTATGTTATAATCAATTACAAAAAAATTAATTATACATATAATTAATTATTAAAATATATATTTTTCACAATTAATGTAAACACAGTTTTTTGTTTTGGTAAAATAAAGAGTAGCTTTGTTTCACTTGCTTCTACCTCAACAAAAGAAAAATATAATCTCAAAAACAAAAACAGCATAGAGAACCTTTTGGAACTTAAGCTGTTGCTTTAGGCTTTTAGGCCCTTCAAAACTCAAAAGAGCTATGGCTATGTAAAGAGGAAGTGGCGTTAGGGATGTTCACGAGTCCGTTTGCTTTGATTTAGGAAAGAAAAAATTTCAAATCAACCAATTTTGATTGAGTTAGTTTGAATTTGCAAACTTTTTTGCAGTCAACCCAATCAAAGATAGGTTGATTTGATTCGAATAATTGGGTTAAGCAAATATTATACCAATAAAACAAAATCCCCAACACATAAACAATCAAACCAAGTCAAGAGCAACAAAATTCCCAGGAAAAAGAAATAACTCAAGCAAAAATAAATATCCAACCCATCACAATAAAATTCCACAATCTTAGACATGCAAAAGAAAAAGAATAATTTTGGACTTCACCGAACAGATCCAACACCTCGAAGAGCCACTACAATGCAAAGATGAAAGTTTGTCTCCTTTTCTGTTTACTACATTTTTCAATTCCATTTCTTTAGATTTGCTACACAAGTAAACATGCCTTTGTTTTCCTCTTGCTCTCCCTCAACGTCAACAGATATAAAACCATGAGGCCTAACATTGATGGAAATTAGGGATGGCAACGGGGCGGGGCGGGGACGGGTAGTAGCCCCCCGTCCCCCGCCCCCGCGAATAATATCCGTCCCCGCCCTCGCCTCCATATCCGTCGCGAATTCCGTTTATCTTTTCCCCATGCGGAAATCGGTATCCATGGATATCCGCGGTACCTAATAAATTATAAAAAAAATGAAAAAAAAAAGTATAATATTATAATTTTTTAAAATTTATCTAACACAACTTAATTTAAAAATAATGTCAAACACCTAAAATACTTTTTATTTATATAATTTTATAATATTTTAATTTATATAATTAAGTTTTTTAATAATTTTATATAAAATATTTATATAAAATTTTTGCAGATACCCATGAGTACGAGGAGAACCACCTCGCTACTACTTCCCGTTTATTAAACGGGTATTTATATCCGCGGGGGGAATTTGACCCGCCCCCGTCACGGGTATTACCCGCGGGTACCCGCGGGGGCAGGTAAAATTGCCATCCCTAATGGAAATCAAGAAACCACGACTCTCCATCACTGTTGACAAACGGAGAAGAATCACCGACCAAGAGCTTCGTACCTGCGCAGGACGCAAGTGTCAACACTGACGCACTTTGACGATTAGGGCTTGGTTTGGGAAGTGGGAAATTTTCTCCAAAATGAGAAGTCTCCGAAGTGAGACTTGGTCTTGTGGTATAGAATATGTAGAACATATTTCAAGGATAAATTAGACTTAATTTTGTGTTATTTTAAGAATTTAGTTAGCACATAATTAGAGATACTATTTTTATTATATTTACTTATATTTCCTTTTTTATATAGACTTTCTCTCTTCTAAATAGAAAATTATCTTGTATATACTGATTAATTTAGAGATAATTTAGAGAATATATATAAACTTTCTTGAGATTTTTTCTATGTCTTTATTTCTCTATTTATAACATGATATCAAAGCGGTACCATTCCCTATCCTATCTCATCAATATTCTACTGTATAGTTCTCAAAAATCTGAAACTCTGATTAGTCATTTCTCATGTCGTGTTCTCTTTTTGACTTCATCTCTATATTTCTTTGTTGTCATTTTCTCTCTTTTATTCGTAGTTGACTCCATATCTGTTGCGCTCCTCTACTGCAGTACTCTGTTGCACGTCTCCGCTACGCTCCTCTGTTGTGCTACTAATCAGTTCCGCCTGATCCAGCTTGACAGATTGACTCCGTCTCCGTTGCTCCAACCTCTGATCATTCGTTTGATCCAGCTTGATAGATTCCAAACTCCGATTATCATCCTAGATTCCAAACTCCATTTCAGACTCCGATTATAGTCTTAGATTCCATTCTCTGATTTTTACCATGCTCCAAATCACCATCATCCTTGCAGATTTCCATCCCAGATGTAGTTTGGCTCCGTTCCCATTGTGATTGTCCAAAATGTATATTGGTTCTATCCCAAATACAATTTGGGCTTCTTGGGTTCTTCAAGATCTCAACGTTGTGTTTTTAGAATATTTTTAGTTTATTTATTTTCGTGTGTCTAATTGTAACAAGCTTAGTGACTTTAGCTTGAGGAGAAATGTTAGAATATTTAAAACATATCTCGAGATTAAATTAGGTTTGATTTTGTATTATCTTAAGAATTTGGTTTGCATATAATTAGAGATATTATTTTGAATATATTTCATTCTTTATATAAATTCTTTTTCCTATAAATATGAAATTCTTCTATACACACTAATTAATTCATATATAATCCAGAGATAATTCAAAAAATATATAAAAATATTCTCCAAACTTTTTTTTTATCTCTATTTCTCTATTTCATCCAGTCTCGGGTTGGAAACTCACCAACTTGTAAATTGAACTATACATGATCAATTTTAATTGAATTAGAACTAATTTGACTCGATAACCTTGTCCAAGCCAAACCAGATCAATTATTGGTTTGAATTAGTTTTTCAGATTCATCAGATCAATCCCACCCAATAAACACCCCAAGGCAACATATATGTAATACTCTAATTTTGGTTGGAGTTCATTATTGTGAAATGTTCCATATTTCCTATAATTTTATTTTACATATATAGCAAAGCTATAGGCTTGTGGGGCATTGTGTGCCTGTCTATCTCCAATCCTAATTATGAGTATCAGCCTATCAGGATGCATAGAAGGCTAAAGTAGCATTGCCAAGAAATATGATTTTTACAAAACTATATTTCACACCTCAATCAATTTCTTTTTCACCGTGGATATGACTTCCGTACACACACGGTACAGGAGGTCAACAAAAATCAATATTTTCACACTATGCATGTATGGGTACCAAATATGATTATGCTTACAGTTTAGTCAATAATGTTGGATTCTACCAATTCAACTAACCCTTATTTTCAACACTTTCAACTCCACATACACACAATATGAATCTTTGCAATTTATATGCCATACATAGTGATAGTATACGGCTGTTTTTCTTTACTGGCTATAACTACAGCATCTAATAATTCGAAGAAAGTTGAAGGCCATAATGTGCGATTCACGTAAAGAATGGCAGGACTTTAATAGGATATGTTTTGACATGTCACAGCATGCATTGTATAGATATAAATAAATATATACCACCTTTTACAACTTGCGCATGATGCGTTTCCTCAAAATATATAACAGTATGTTAACCCAAGAATCGATACCCCAGCTCACAGAAATTCTATGTTTCTGCTTTCAAATGCCACTTTCAGCCTTTCAGGCTTGACAGATATGTCCATTCTCATCAAATATACCGTCACATATCTTATCTCATCTCATCTATTGAGCTTTAATTCCTTTTATCCTTTTTCTCTTTGCCCACGCTTTAGAATGCCACGAACTGTTTTACCTGCCTTTGTTTCAAACAGGTCTGTTCTCCATTATATCATTCATGTTTTTAGAAAGTACTGGGGGCAGGAATCCACTTTTGTCTGCTTGCACTTCATTTTAATACTCGTGTGGAAAGTCTATAAGCTTGATATATTTATTCAACTCAAATTTATTAAAACATGTAATTTCACTCGGCCTTAATTTTTTTTTTATCATAAACTGAAATTCATTGAAACTTAAATTCACTTAGCCTTAATTTAAGTGATTAACAACAACATTTTTTATTTGAAATGTTTAAATTCCTAATTAGAATGTAAGAGTATACCCTTCATACCAATATGTAGAAAAAATGTAATAATATAGCCTTATTTTTCTTTTGGTAAAAATCATGAACTTGATTATATATTAACCTAGTTTTTCAAAGTTAACTATGTTACCTAGCTAAATCGCTCGGTGAGTAAAAGTTTAATAAAAAATAAAACTTAAATCGTGATAAGATAACTAGTCTTGATGTTTAAAAAAAAAAAAAGTCTTGATGCAGTTAAGAAAAACTTAACCAATCAAACTACTTAGCATCTGGGATTTTTCTTTTCTTTTTTTAATGCAAAATGAAACTTTCATTAAACTGGATTAAAGGCCCGTACATCCAATAAAGTTAAGTTATGGACTTCAACAGGTGCATCTTATATCCAATAGCTACTAGAAGGAAAAGAAAAAGTGATGTGCCAGAGAATGAGCTAGTTAATTTATTGCCTGTCCTTTTGATTACGTGAGATTATTTAGCATAATATAATTTATAGAAAACTATTTCTACTTTGCTTTTTTATTTGGGGCATATATAGGATGGCTAGTTTTAGTATACCAAATATCGAATATAGTTAGTTATCGGGTCAAGTCAAGGGTAGATATCGCTCTTCTACTGTTTCTTGAAACTATAACGAGAAATTAGACACGTATCCATAACTGTTTAAACATTAACAAATATTAAAAAAAGAAAAGCTTAACCAATTGTCCAATTTAAAAGTCCAAAGGGTACAGCATTAGAATAATTTTTAGGTATTGACCTTCAAATAACATTTTTCTATTGGTATAAAAAATTGAAAACAGTGCAAAAAATTCGTTCTGTTTTGCGAAAATCTTTTAAACCAACGATCACGTCCTATGTGAAAATTGTGAATAGCCCCAAAGTTTTTAGTTCATAACTTCATACGCGCTGCGTAGACGCTGTGGGAATAATCAATCGTACTGTTTATTGTAATAAGTACATCAAGTGGGGTCTACATGCAGATTATTATTCGAAAACTGTTTTTCAAAAGAGAGAGATTACAATGTCACGGTGAGTCTGTGACATGTGAGATATGACGAAAATACAATGAATTTTCATTTTTCTGTTATAAAATGATTTTTAAGATCTCTCGAAATTAAATTTGTAGAGAAGTCTTTAAAAAAAGTTAAGTGCCATTAAATTGCAAAACTATTTGTATAATATATAGACTTATCTCTGCTTATAATATTATAATTAAATTTATTATTTATTATTATATTACACAAACATCTCATGCCGTAATATGATATATCTCGTATAATTTCTTTCCAGATATATATGGTAAATAATTGTTATTTAGTTATTTTTGGTAGAAGTTACTTTTTGATCTTTAACCAAGTATTTTTACATATATTATTATGAGATTAACCTTTAAGCAATGATAGAAATTATTTATATTATTTTAATGACATATAAAACGGTCATTATACTTACATATTACCATTACACTATGCAAAAGTGAGGTAAGAAAACAAAAGTAGTGGTATAATAACTTTCATTCTACATTTATTTTTTTAAAAATTATTTAATAAATAAATATTATTTCACACTAAGACGCATAGCATAATTTAGTTTTAAAATAAGATATGTAAAAATAATAAAAAAATAAACTTCTCATATCTTTAAATTTTTATTTGCCAAAAAAAGAGAATAGCTACTAAAAGCTTTTATTCATATTATTATTCTTTTTTGTTATCCCTATTTATATTATTATTCTATGAAATAGCATTAATAAATATTTTATTGCACATATATTTTTTGTCTTTGAACATATATCTCACTAGCATTGCAAAAGACTAACCTCGATTAAGAGGTTTTCTCAACAAATAAATCTACCAAAAGGCTTTGTTTGATATTACATTTGAGGAGGGAAAGGAAAGATATACTGTAAAGGAAGAGCTTAGTATCACATTTTGAGATGGAAAAGAAAGATTTGAAAGGATAATATTTCTATGGATTGCATTATTTTTTCATCCTCTCCCTCTTGGATGAAAAGGAAGAGAAAATAAGGGAAGAGATAATTTTGTGGGCCTTATAATATATTTACATATATTTTTATCTATTTATATGCATTTTCATTCACTTTTTTCGTGAAACTAATTAAATGAAGGGAAACTTTCTTTCTTTTTCATTGAATGATACCAAAAACGAGATAGATGTGATGTTTGATGTATTTCCTATTTTTATTTTTAGTTGATATATTTTTATTAATAATTACAAAAATATCACATTATTTTTACTTTATTTCTTATTTTCAAACTTACGTGAAGAAAATACTAAAAACAATAAAACATTATTTTCAACATAACATTTTCTTCACAAAAGTTTGAAAACAAAAAATAAAATAAAAATAATGTGTCATTTTTATAATTATTGGTGAAAATATGTCAACTAAAATTGAAAAAAGAATGAAAACAAAATAGAAATAATGTGACATTTTTATATTTACTAGTGAAATTATATCAATTCAAACTTAAAACAAAAAAAAAAATCAAACACCTTTGTTGATACCCAATTTTGTCCATAAATTTTTTATTTTTGTTACTTAATCAAGGTATGAACACTTAATCTTGTCCATGAAGTTTGTTTCTAAACCTTGAAAAATGAATGAAATTTCTAAAAAAAAAACAAAAATGAAAAATGAAAAAAGGAAAAAAGTTGAAAAAACTAAAGTGTTTAAGTCCCACATTGGAGAAGCCAAGCTCCTTCTCCCTCCCCTCCTCCTATATAAAGGGGTGCTTCTCAATGGTTTTGACATCCAAAAATTTTCACACTTGGGCTTAATACTAAGTATAAGAGCCCAAGAACTTTAGTAAATTTTTTTTTTTTTACTTGGGCTTAATACTAAGTATAAGAGCTAGACTTTAGTAAAACTTTTTTTCTTGCTAGTAAATTGCTTTTCGGGTTTGATTTGAAGAAGACGCGTGGGACCTCTGCGTGCACCAACTTCTTTAAGTAGCATTTTTACGCCTTGGAGGTAAGCTTGCTTATTTATTTATTTATTTTTTATATTTTTTATATATAAGTGTTGTTCATTTTAGTTTATTCATTTATTAGTTTGATTTTTTTTATTTATTAATTTATTTTTTATAATTTTTATTTTAAAATTAATTCAAGAATAAATTGGGGTTAGGCGAGTTGCGACAAACTGCTAACCTTGTGATCATTTTAGTTATGACGGCTTGACTTGATGATCTAAATTGTTATTTTGTCTTCATTTTTTTTTAAAACAAATCGCTAAAGATTCAAAACCTTTTTTAAATTTTCGTGATAAATTTGATAATCATGGGTGACGTCTACAGCGTGACGCGAAGCCACACCTATATTCAATCCTTAATTTGATTAACTGAGTCGCGACGACTTGTTAATTCAAATTTTTAGAATCATTTTTAAAAAAAAATTAAAAATCAACCAACACACACTTATTTTTTAAAGAACTACGTGACTTTGAGTTCTCCATTGCACCAGGAGATACGTAGGAGCAGAAATTCATTTCTGTCAAGCTCAAAAAATAAATTTTCATAATTTGGTTGTTTCTTTTATTTCTTTTCAAAAATAAAAAATGAGAAAAATAAAAAAAATAATTACAAAGTCTTTTGTTTAAAGGGGTAAAAATAAATATATTTGAAATTATTAAATTTTGCACAACTAACATAAGGTACCGTTCTTGAACGGCAAAGTGTAGGTGCTAATACCTTCCCTACCAGTAATCGACTCAAATCCAAACTCATTTTCAAAAGATCGGTTGCTTGATTAAATGGTTTTTCTAATGTTTTTCCAATTTAAATAAACATTGGTGGCGACTCCATTGACTTTATATATTTTCTATTCGTCCCGTCGCGATCCTCGGTTGCGACAAATTGGCGCGACTCCAATCGGGACACTTAGAGAGTCGAACTGCTGTCATTTAGTTGTGCAAATTTTTAATAATCTTTAATTTATTTATTTTACCCTCTTTGTCTTTGTTTTCATTTTCTTATTTGTTTGTAAATGTTTTTATTTAGTATTTTTATGTAAATATTGGATAGCATTATTTCATGTATATTGTGACCTGTATATATACCTTGTGTTAAACTGTTGAAACCCTAGGGTAGAGGATTGTTGACTGGCTATTGTATATATGTCTTTGTAGATTGGGGTAATTTTGGTATTTTTGTATAAGTTTGTACGCTCCCAAAGACCCACTCGCACCTACACGTTTATCACAGACGCTTGAGTGGGGCCCTATACCCGGGTCTGAGTGAATCCTAGGATAGGTAGAGGTTGCGTAGTGGTAGCCATTTTGGATGTACATCCTGTTTGGTTATCGCGAAAACCTCATCTAGAAAGTGCTTTTTTATGAATGTCCCCACACCTAGTGGTTTACCCACTATTTCGTGGTCAACATTCTGAAATAGGACTTGGCTCTAGAGACCTCTAAAATAGAAAAGCCACCTTATGGAAGTTCTCACGAATCAAAAAGACTATTAGATCCTTAGGATAGAATTTCCAAGTTTAAGGCAACCTCATTAGGACACAAAGGGAGCATACTTTTTCTTTATTTATCTGTTTCTCATATCATTCATTCTTGTATTAAAAAATCAAATGAAGAAAAAAAGTCATTCATTGCATGCATCTTCATAATATTCTTAGCATTATAAAAAAAAAATCATACATTTCATGACATTTCCAGCATATAATACATTATCTTGCATTATCATTTCTAGCATTTTTTTTTCTTCTCTTCTTCTTTCTTTTATTTTTTTAAGATAAAAAAAAAACTTCCTCATCTCTATCACTTATGTCATTCATCCATGCACCATTCTGTATATAAAAAGAAAAAATTCAAAAAAAGACAAATACTTCATATAGCATTTTCATTCTTAACTCTTTTTATTCACCTATCTCTCATGTCATTCATTCCTTTTTTTTTTAAAAAGGGGATATATCATTTTGCATTTTCATTACATTCTTAGCATTCATAAAAAAGAAAAAAACATCATTGTATATTTTCATGACAGTCCTAGCATCAAAAAAGCAAAAAATATCATCTTCATAACATTCCTAAAAAAAAAAGCATTATCTTGCATTCCCATAGCATTCTTAGCATAAAAAAAAAGGAGAGAGATACATTATCTTGCATTTGCATTACATCCCCATAAAAGATATCATCTTCCATTTTCATCGCGTTTCTAACTCTAAAAGAGGAAAGGAAAGAAAAAGATACATCATTGTGCATTACCATGACATTCATAGCATTCTTTTTAAAAATAAAAAATAAAAAATTTTCATTTGCATGATACTTTGCATACATTGTGTCATTTTGGTTTAGTCAATACTAATAATCACATCATGTTTCCTCGAGCAGAAAAGTAGACACCATAGCAGGAAAACAGTTTCCACGACACCCTTACAGGACTCGTTCCCAAGCAAAGATCATGGATGAGATAGAGCAGACGCAAGATTTGAGGGATGAAGTGAACCAGCTCAGGGAGCAAATGTCCAAGATGTTGGAAATGTTACAGTCTATGGAGAGTAAAAGGAGTACGATGGGAATCCTCAGCGACAAATGAAGGACATCCCACCACACCTCCTTGCCCGCCCGGTTTTGCTTTGCATTCCCCCGCAATACCAAGGCTTTAATCCTCAAGGGATTACGATGCCGCTCACCATTTGCCCAAACGGCACCACTCAACCCTCGCCGCCGCTTCACGGGGAAACCAAGGGGCGCGCTTTTCCACCATATGGCCTCCTCCAGGGTATATACCACCATTAGCCACTAATTCCCCCAATAATGACATGCCAACGGTGTCCCCAACTCCAAATCCCTCAAACTCTACCCAAAATCAAGCCACTCACCAAATGACAACGAATCCCCGCCAACACAACACCCATACCCTTTCTTCATCCCGCCATATGGTCTCCATCCCAGTTCTGTACCACCGCAGACTACCAATCCTCCGGGCAGTAGCATGCCTGCTTTAAACTCCTTGAGTGCAGCTCAACCACATGCCAGTGGAACCCCACTGGGGCAACATTCCGTTCCCACCATCATGCCACAATACCCGTTGAATTCCTCTGTGGAAAACCCCACCCAGGAGAAGTGGGAAATTCTTGAAGAAAGACTACGAGCCATCGAAGGAGCAAGTGGCTATGGTCTTTGGATGCTTCAGAGCTCTGTCTTGTCCCGAATGTGGTGATTCCTCCCAAGTTTAAGGTCCCAGATTTTGACAAGTACAAGGGAACTACTTGTCCAAAGAACCACCTAACCATGTACATCCGCAAGATGGCTTCACAAGCTCACGATGACAAGCTGTTAATCCACTTCTTTCAAGACAGCCTAACTGGGGCAGCTTCGAATTGGTACACGCATCTTGAGCGTACCCATATACGATGTTTCAAAGACTTGACTGACGCTTTCTTGAAGCAATATAAGTATAACATCGATATGGCACCGGATAGACTACAATTGCGAAACATGGCTAAGAAGGATGCCGAGACCTTCAAGGAATATGCTCGAGAGGAGAGAAATTGCTTGCTCAAGTAGAGCCCTCATTGACGAAAAGAGAAATGGTGGCTACGTTCATTGACACTCGCAATCACCCTTTTATGACAAAATGATAGGGAGCGTGTCATCAAATTTCTCGATACATGGTTATCATTGGAGAAAGAGTTGAAGGAGGAATGAGAAGTGGGAAGATCGTTGAAAGTTCAACGAAACATTCAATGCCAAGAGGCCCCCAATGGGGAAGAAAAGAGAGGAGAAACTCATGCTATTTCCTTTGACCGAGAAACTTCACCCGAGAGAGATATAGCCAAACACCGTGAGAACCACCAACCATCCTTCCAAACTCCTTTCGCACCTTACCACCCGTACTTTCCCACTACTCCACCAATTCCATATCCCCACCGTATCACCCCATGTCGCCAACGCTTCACATGTTCCTCATCCTCGCCTCATCACCCAATGAGGTCTCACCAAACGCCATATCCTAATCAATACCGGACACCCCCTACCTTACCGCCTCAACAAACTCAACCATGGACCCAAAGCCCAAACACAAACCAAAGAAGACCACCATATAGCCAAGAAAGGAAGCATCTTGACCCAATCCCTATGACTTATACCGAGTCAAGTGCACATTACCCCACCATCCGTAACTTTCTCTTGGCTCCTTGCCCGATGAAGCCGGTGGAGCCCCCATACCCTAAAGGATTTGACCCAAATGCCAAGTGTGATTACCATGCTGGGGCCGCAGGCCATTCCACGAGAGAATTGCGAACGCCAAGTTTAAGGTGCAAGACCTAATAGATGCTAAGTGGTTGAATTTCAAGACAAATACTCCTAGTGTGGGTCACAATCCGTTACCAAACCACGGAATCCCACGCTTAATGCTATAGGAGAGTGTTCGCCCAAAGAAATCATAAGACAAGCGACAGATGTCAAGACCCCCATGAGGGTTATCTTCAAAGAACTGTGTAAATTTGGGATGATGGAAGCTCATATTGAGGAGAAAGAGGGCGACGAAGGTGAAATAATGTGCAATCTCCAAGGGAATGTAGGGCATTCTATTGAGGATTGTGGTGAGTTCAGACAAATCCTTCAAGATCTAATGGATATGCAATTAGTGCAAATAGGTCACTTAGGTGACAATGGTGGCGTAAACATGGTGGATAAGTGTGCTATTCCACAATTGCAAGAAGGTCAGGAAGCCGTAAACTCTCTTGTCCCTTCCATTGCAAATCCGGCTATCAAACCGTTGGTTATCTATTATACTTGAAGTCGCATATGCGCCATCCCCTCAGGCCCGAAACCTATCACCATACAAGTTCCCAATCCTTTTCCCTTCAAGGACACTCGAGCCGTGCCATGGAATTATAATGTGCAGGTCCTTAGAAGCAATCCCACGAATGATCAGTCGGAAGTTGCGTCTGGTTCGACTTCTATTGTTACTAATATATCGGGGATTGGGGGAGTGACCCGGAGTGGTCGCATCTACATTCCTGAGGAGCTGCGAAAGACCCAAGAAGAAGAAGAAAAGGGGAACCGTAAAGGCAAAGTCGAGAAAGGGGAGACTTCCATTGGGAACGAAGCAAAAGAAAAAGAAAGGCCAGAAAAGTCGAAGGAGTACAAAAAAGAGGTATCAGATGAAGAAGCTTGTGAGTTCTTGAAGTTTATCAAGCAAAGTGAATACAGAGTGGTAGATCAGCTGAATCGCACCCCTGCAAGGATATCACTTTTGTCCTTATTGATGAATTCCGAATCGCACGAAAAAAGTATTGATGAAAATACTTGAATCAGGCTCATGTTTCCCATGACATTACAGATGACAAGTTAGGTGGTATTATTGGCAACATTACTCGCGATAATTATGTCACTTTCACCGATGATGAGATACCACCAAGGAATGGGGCACAACAAGGCACTGCACATTTCTCAAATGTCAAAAGCATATAATGGCTAGAGTGCTCATTGACAATGGTTCCTCTTTGAACGTGTTACCAAAATCAACCCTTTCCAAGTCGCCTTTTGATGGGACTTGCATGAAACCAAGCACGATGATAGTAAGGGCATTCGATGGCACCGAAGAGAAGTCATGGGGGAGATTGAAATACCGGTTCGATTGGTCCCCGCACTTTCAATATACTCTTCCAAGTGATGGACATTACGCCATCCTACACTTGTCTTTTAGGACGACCATGGATTCATTCTCATTGAGTCGTTCCTTCTACCTTGCACCAAAAAGTAAAATTCATAGTTGATAATAAGATGATTACTGTCTTTGGCGAAGAGGACCTACTGGTGAGCAAGCCATTGGACACTCCTTATATTGAAGCTGCAGAAGAAGCTCTTGAAACCGCGTTCCAAGCGCTAGAGATTGTCAATGCCACCTATGTGGAAGAAGGAGTTCGAGGTCTGAAGCCTCGACCATCTAATGCATCCATGATGATGGCTAAGGTAATGCTTGAAAAGGATATCGATATGGAAGAGGACTAGGAATGAATGGACAAGGCATTGTGAATTTCTGGGCACCCTGCGAAAACAAAGACAGATTTGGGTTAGGATATAAACCCACCAAAGCAGACAAAAGAAGGGTCCTAGAAGAGAAAAGGGAGAGGAGGTTGGCTAGGTTGGAAAATCGGGAGCCTAAAGCTGAGAGGATCCCCATCTGTGACATCCGACGAAACTTTCGAAGTGCGGGCTTAGTATTTCTGAACCAAGTGACCGCCATCGAAGACGATCAACTCATCAATCATGGTGTCAACTTGGTGTACCCTTGCTCCCCAGATGCAGAACTCAACAATTGGGAGAGCGTTGATTTTCCCATGACTTGTGAAATTGATTCAAAGTAATTTTGTAATGCTAATCCTTTAGCTCTGCCCAAGGCTTTAGGATAATGTGTTGTGAAAGCGGGCTCACATGTTTTCATTTTAATATTTACTATCAATAAATGCATTTTCAGATTATCTTTCTATTTCCCTTTTTCAACTTTTTGCTCAACCATTTCATTAACCTTTATTCATTACCCTTTTTTTACTTGTGTTGACACCAATAAATGCAGATCTGAAAGTGACTCTCTTGAAAATGATAGTGTTATGACCCCATTATATGATTTTGACCATCCCGTTAATCATGTTGATGAGGATAATGATGACAATTGGGAACCCTCTCCTGAGCTAATGAGATTAATGGAACAAGAGGCCAAGGAAATTCAGCCCCATGAAGAGCCAACTGAACTGATTAATTTGGGGACGAGGATGATAAAAAAGAAGTTAAAATTGGCACTACCATGAAAGAAAATGAGCGAAGCAAGTTGGTTAAGCTCTTATCTCGATTATTGTGATGTTTTCGCCTGTCGTACCAAGATATGCCTGGCCTAGATACTAGCATAGTTGAGCACAAATTGCCTTTAAAACCGTAATGTCCTCCTGGTCAAGCAAAAACGAGACGAATGAAGCCGAGATGTCACTAAAAATTAGAGAAGAGGTTAAAAAGCGCTTTGATGCGGGTTTCTCGTCAAGGTTGCAAAGTACCCTCAATGGGTTGCTAACATCGTCCCCGTCCCCAAGAAAGATGGGAAGGTGCGAATGTGCGTTGACTATAGAGATTTGAATAGGGCCACCCTAAAGATAACTTCCTCTACCTCACATTGATGTTTTGGTGGACAACACCGCTCAACATGCATTTTTCTCCTTCATGGACGGTTTCTCGGGATACAACCAAATCAAGATGGCGCTCGAAGATATGGAGAAGACCACATTCATCACTCGTGGGGAACTTTTTGCTATAAGGTGATGCCATTTGGATTGAAAAACGCCGAGCAACTTATCAAAGGGCGATGGTGGCATTGTTCCACGACATGATGCACAAAGAAATAGAAGTTTATGTGGATGACATGATTGCAAAGTCAAAAACAGAAAGAAGATCACATAACCGATCTGCAAAAGCTCTTTGAACGGTTGAGAAAGTTCAAGCTCGATTGAATCCTACTAAGTGCACTTTTGGGGTAAAATCGTGCAAGCTCTTGGGGTTTGTGGTTAGCGAGAAAGGGATAGAAGTTGATCCAGACAAAGTTCGAGCAATCATAGAGATGCCGCTCCTCGCACCGAAAAAGAAGTTCGTGGATTTTGGGAAGGTCGAACTATATTGCTAGGTTTATATCCCAATTGACGGCAACATGCGAGCCAATCTTCAAGTTGTTGCGTAAAAACCGACAAGAGAGTGGAATGAGGATTGTCGGGTAGCATTTGAGAAGATCAAGCAAGATTCGCAAGAACCCCGGTTTGGTACCTCCAAAGGTGCCGGAAGGCCTCTCATCATGTACTTGACCGTGTTGGATGAATCCATGGGTTGCGTCTTGGGGACGACATGATGAAACCGGAAAAAGGAGCGTGCCATCTATTACTTGAGTAAGAAGTTCACCAACTATGAGGCAAAATACTCATTATTGGAACGCACACGCCGCTTCTCCTTACATGGGCGACCCACCGGCTAAGGCAAGACATGTTGTGTTACACCACTTGGTTAGTGTCCAAAATGGACCCGATCAAATACATCTTTGAAAAACCTCGCCTCTCATCGGGAGGATTGCACGCCGGCAAGTTTTGCTATCGAATATGACATTATCTATGTCACGCAAAAAGCAAATCAAAGGCAAAGCTGCCTCGGCGCATTTCTTGGCTAGTCAACCAAGTGGAAGATTATGGGTCTATGCGATGAGTTCCCGATGAAGATGTAATGGCTTTGTTCGAGAAGAAAACCCTCGGAAAAAGAAAAATGGACTTTGTTGTTCGATGGAGCTTCCAATTCACTGGGGCATGAAGTTGGGGCCATACTGATTTCCCCTGAAAATAATTTCATCCCAATCACTGCTAGGTTGTGCTTCGACTGTACAAACAATATAGCTGAGTATGAAGCGTGTGCCATGGGAATCCAAGCAGCAGTAGACTCAAAGGCAAAAGTTCTTGAGGTATATGGGGACTCTGCCTTGGTCATCCATCAGCTAAAGGGAGAATGGGAAACTCGAGATGCCAAATTAATCCCCTATCATGCCCACATCAAGGAGTTGATTGAACAACTTGACGAAGTTACATTCTGGCATATCCCTCGAGAAGATAATCAGTTGGCTGATGCCCTAGCCACATTGTCGTCAATGTTCAAAGTAAGTCAGGATAGGGACTTGCCGCTTATAAAAATGGAAAGTCGTGACCAACCAAAGATATTGTCAAATGATAGAAGTGGAACCAGGATGGGAAACCGTGGTATCATGACATCGATGCTTCATCAAGAGCAGAGTACCCTCCACATGCTTCGAAAAATGACAAAAGGACCCTCGAAGACTCGCAATGGGTTTCTTTCTAAATGAGGAAGTGCTTTACAAAAGGAACCATGATATGGTGTGCCGCTAAGATGCGTTGATGCGACGGAGGCGAGAAGATCATCAAGGATGTTCATGAAGGTTCTTTTGGAACTCATGCAAATGGGCATACAATGGCAAGGAAAATACTAAGGGCGGGATACTATTGGTTGACAATGGAGACTGATTGTTTCAACTATGTGAAAAAGTGTCATAAATGTCAGACATATGCTGATAGGATTCACACGCCACCAGCACCTTTAAATGTTTTAACGGCACCCTGGCCGTTCTCGATGTGGGGAATGGATGTCATAGGACCCATTGAACCAAAGGCCTCAAATGGACATCGCTTCATTCTCGTTGCAATTGATTACTTCACTAAATGGGTCGAAGCTGCTTCTTATACCAATGTCACTAGGAATGTAGTGGTCGGGTTTGTCAAAAGGAGTTGATTTGTCGTTATGGCTTGCCAAGCAAGATTATTACAGATAATGCCACTAATCTGAATAATAAGATGATGAAAGAGATGTGTGAGAATTTTAAAATTGAGCACCATAATTCCTCACCTTACCGCCCTAAGATGAATGGGGCAGTTGAGGCAGCAAACAAGAATATCAAGAAGATCGTCCGTAAGATGGTTGTAACATACAAAGATCGGCACGAAATGCTACCATTTGCACTTTGCATGGTTATCGCACGTCCGTTCGTACTTCAACCTGGGCAACCCCATTTCTCTTTGGTTTATGGAATGGAAGCGGTACTCCCCTATTGAAGTGGAAATCCCGTCATTAAGGGTGCTTGATGGAGGCGGGACTAGAAGAAGCCGAACGGGTCCGGACTCGACTTGATCGGTTGAACCTCATTGAGGGAAAGAGATTAACCGCACTATGTCATGGTCGGCTTTACCGAAGAGAATGATGAAGGCCTATGCGAAAAGGTGCGTCCTCGACACTTTCAAGAAGGAGACTTAGTACTCAAAAAGATCCTTCCCATTCAAAAGGATTTTCGAGGAAAATGGACTCCAAACTATGAGGGACCTTATGTCGTAAAAAAGGCCTTCTCAGGAGGAGCTTTGATTCTCACAAACATGGATGGCGAAGATCTACCACTTCCTATAAATTCAGATGCAGTCAAAATGTACTATGCTTAAAAAAAAAAAGGAAAAGAAGAATGGCTCGCTAGGCTGAAAACCTGAAAAGGCGACCTAGGCAAAAGTTAGAGCGGCCCGCTAGGTTGAAAACTCGGAAGAGCGACCTAGGCAAAAGTTAGGGTTAAAAAAGGTACTTGACACATCCTAGAAGTGAACATACCTCAAGTCATAAATTGGGGCAGTTTGAGACTATCTGGGCCAAACCGGGGCAGTTTGAATATACGAAGTCTTATCAGGAGACACTCCCAATATGTAAAAGCTGGGTCGAATCATATTCTGAAACAGACAAGGGGATGTTCAAGGTTGCGCACATGGGAAATTAGCACTGTTCATTCAAGAGAGCATCACTCGAAGAGCTGGAAAATTCCCCTTCAACATTTCTTTTGTAAACCTTTTCAATTCGAGTTCCATTTGTACTGCCTTTCTTGTACTTTTTCTGTCTATAATGATAATCCCTTTTTGTTGCAACCCATTGTTGATTTAATATGCATTTTTTATGATAGTTTTATATTGAGATGTGAAACATGTGACAATATGGCAAAAGCATTTGGATTTGCTTTAACAATCTCAAAAAGTCATGGGAAACGCAATGAAATCCTGACAAGGGTTGATGAGAAAAGTAAGAATCATCAGTCAAATCATAAGGCCAATCAATGAATTTTGCTGTTCAATTGCGATCCTCATTGTGGGAAAAAGTCCTTAAGGGTTGCGAACCAAAGCTCGATAAAAAAAAAAAAAAAAAAACCAAAAAAGCAAAAAACAAGATTTGCTAACTCGGTTGCTCATGAGAATCCCTACAGTAGGGCATCCATTGCATCATGCATCATTTCTAGCATCACATGCATTGTCCTCAAGCATCATATCCATTGCATCACCATGCATCCATTGCATCATGCACCATCTCTCTACGCCATCACATGCATTTACAAAGTCAATACATTGTCTTTTAATTCCTGGCCCCGCACCCATTGTTTTTTCATTTCGGGTCCCCGCACCCATTGTCTTTTATTTCTGGGTCCCCGCACCCATTGTCTTTTAATTCCTGTCCCCGCACCCATTGTCTTTTAGCTTCTGGGTCCCCGCACCCATTGTCTTTTAATTCCTGTCCCCGCACCCATTGTCTTTTAAACTTCTGTCCCCGCACCCATTGTCTTTTATTTCTCGGTCCCCGCACCCATTGTCTTTTAATTCCTGGGTCCCCGCACCCATTGTCTTTTTAATTTCGGTCCCCGCACCCATTGTCTTTACTTCTCGGTCCCCGCACCCATTGTCTTTTATTTCTGGTCCCCGCACCCATTGTCTTTTAATTCCTGGTCCCCGCACCCGTTGTCTTTAGTTTCCGGTCCCCGCACCCATTGTCTTTTAGTTTCTGGTCCCCGCACCCATTGTCTTTTAGTTTCCGGTCCCCGCACCCATTGTCTTTTAGTTTCTCGGGTCCCCGCACCCATTGTCTTTTAATTCCCGGGTCCCCGCACCCATTGTCTTTTTCATTCCTGGTCCCCGCACCCATTGTCTTTTAATTTCTGGGTCCCCGCACCCATTGTCTTTAAGTTTCTGGTCCCCGCACCCATTGTCTTTAAGTTTCTCGGGTCCCCGCACCCATTGTCTTTTCCGGGTCCTCGCACCCATTGTCTTTAAGTTTCCGGGTCTCCGCACCCATTGTCTTTTAATTCCGGGTCCCCACACCCGTTGTCTTTTAGTTTTCGAGTCCCCGTACCCGTTGTCTTTCTTTTTGGGTCCCCGCACCCATTGCTTTTTAGTTTTTGGGTCCTCGTACCGATCGCTTCCAAAGCAAGCAGGGGCCTTGTGCCCGTCACCTTTTTCTTTTCTTTCAAGCTTCAGCGGATACCCGACTCTGCAAATTTTGTGCCTTTTCTGTTTTAAGTTTCTGTCAAGTTTCGGTGGATACCCGACTCCGTAAGCTTTTTGCTTTTTGCCCCAGTAGCTTCAAATGGATACCCGACCATGCTTTGTGCCTTTTCTGTTTTAAGTTTTCTGTCAAGCTTCAGTGGACACCCGACTCCACAAGCTTTGTGTCCTTTCTGTTTTGAGTTTTCTGTCAAGTTTCGGCGGATACCCGACTCCATAAGCTTTTTACTTTTTGCTTGTAAGCTTCAGTGGATTCCCGACTCCGCAAGCTTTGTGCCTTTTCTGTTTTAAGTTTTCTCATCAAGCTTCAAAGTGGACACCCGACTCATGCAAGCTTTGTGTCCTTTCTGTTTTGAGTTTTCTGTTAAGTTTCGGCGGATACCCAACTCCACAAGCTTTTTACCTTTTCTGTTTTTATTTTTGTTACAAAAAAATAAAATTTTCATGGACAAAATTGAATCAATTCCTTTGCTTTTCATTTAGTTTAAATGTAAAGTAAAGTGGCAAATTGCCGATACCCAATTTTGTCCATAAATTTTTTATTTTTGTTACTTAATCAAGGTATGAACACTTAATCTTGTCCATGAAGTTTGTTTCTAAACCTTGAAAAATGAATGAAATTTCTAAAAAAAAAAAAACAAAAATGAAAAATGAAAAAAGGAAAAAAGTTGAAAAAACTAAAGTGTTTAAGTCCCACATCGGAGAAGCCAAGCTCCTTCTCCTCCCTCCTCCTATATAAAGGGGTGCTTCTCAATGGTTTTGACATCCAAAATTTTTCACACTTGGGCTTAATACTAAGTATAAGAGCCTCAAGAACTTTAGTAAATTTTTTTTTACTTGGGCTTAATACTAAGTATAAGAGCCCGAGACTTTAGTAAAACTTTTTTTCTTGCTAGTAAATTGCTTTTCAGGGTTTGATTTGAAGAAGACGCGTGGGACTTCTGTGCACCAACTTCTTTAAGTAGCATTTTTACGCCTTGGAGGTAAGCTTGCTTATTTATTTATTTATTTTTTATATTTTTTATATATAAGTGTTGTTCATTTTAGTTTATTCATTTATTAGTTTGATTTTTTTTATTTATTAATTTATTTTTTATAATTTTTATTTTAAAATTAATTCAAGAATAAATTGGGGTTAGTGAGTTATGACAAACAATTAACCCTTGTGATCATTTTAGTTGCGGACAACTTGATGATCTAAATTGTTATTTTGTCTTCATTTTTTTTTAAAACAAATCGCTAAAGATTCAAAACCTTTTTTAAATTTTCGTGATAAATTTGATAATCAATGGGTGACGTCTCTAGCGTGACGCTGAAACTTCACCTATTCAATCCTTAATTTGATTAACTGAGTCGCGACGACTTGTTAATTCAAATTTTTAGAATCATTTTTAAAAAAAAATTAAAAATCAACCAACACACACTTATTTTTTAAAGAACTACGTGACTTTGAGTTCTCCATTGCACCAGGAGATACGTAGGAGCAGAAATTCATTTCTGTCAAGCTCAAAAAATAAATTTTCATAATTTGGTTGTTTCTTTTATTTCTTTTCAAAAATAAAAAATGAGAAAAATAAAAAAAATAATTACAAAGTCTTTTGTTTAAAGGGGTAAAAATAAATATATTTGAAATTATTAAATTTTGCACAACTAACATAAGGTGCCGTTCTTGGAATCAGCGAGTAACAGTAAGTCTAATACCTTCCCTACCGTAATTGACTCTAATCCAAACTCATTTTCAAAAGATCAGTTTGCTTGATTAAATGGTTTTTCTAATGTTTTTCCAATTTAAATAAACATTGGTGGCGACTCCATTGACTTTATATATTTTCGGTCGTCCCGTCGCGATCCCGGTTGCGACAACCTTTTATCTCTTCCATTTCTTTCTTCATTTCATTTCCTTTCTGTCCACAACACCAAACAGACTATAAGTAACAAAAAAATTACAATAAATAAAAATCAAATACAAACTATTTGTTATAAATATTATAATAAATAAATAAATTTTATAAATGAAATTTATAGATCTTGTCATGGTCATTATTTTTTTAATAATGCTATTTACACACAATTTCACACAAATCTTCACAAGTAAAGTAAAAAAGTATAGAAATTCTTTAAACTTTAATTTTTTTACAAATTATTACTACGAATTTTAAAATATTCTCAATTAGTCCACAAATTTTAATTAATGTTTCAATAAATCTTTATGTTTAATTTGAATTTGTTAATTCACTAATGATAATCTTCGCATGATATCATTTTATTTATATTAACATTAATTAAGATCAGTTTATTAATTAATTTATTAAAATTTAATTTTAAATAATTGTCTTCCTTACAAAATAAAAAAACAAATTTATTTTAAAACAAAATTTATTTATTTATTTTGTAATAACAAAATTTATTTATAATCAAATTTTAACAAATAAATTAATAAACAATCCAAAACATGTTAATATGCATAAGATTAACTTACATAATATCATCGTTAATGAATTAACATATTCAAATTAAACAGAAAAATTTATTGAGACATTAATTAAAATTTAAAAATTAATTAAAAATATTGAAATTCATGGTGACAATTTAAAAAAGTTAAAATTCAAAAAAATTACATACTTTTTTTCTCATTTATTCAATTTTAATTATTTAATTATAATTAATTCACACTTTATTTTTTATACATATATACTTTGATTCCATCGTCTCACTTATGTGAGGTGAGTGAGATGATATGCACTTTATAATTATGCACCAAATATTGTTATTCTTTTTAATAAAAATGTTAATAATGTTGGGCACATAAATTTAAAACAAAAAACAAAAAAATTGTGTTTTAAAAGTTTTTAAAAGAGAATTAAGTTTTTCAAACCATTTTTGCACATGCTTATGCTATTTTCACGCGTCCATGGTACAGTGAGAAGCACTCAACAAAGTAAGCGGTGTCGCGTGTGAGACACGCAGCATGTTTGTTTGGTTATGAATGTGTGATCTCCTTCCCAATCCCCAGAGAGTACGTGATAGAGAAATTACGGAATGAATGAGAAAGCAAGTCCAACTGACAACACATGTCATGGCCATGGGAATTGTCCATGTGATTTCCTGCCTTACCAGGCAGTCCTACCTCCTCACTTTAAACCACTGTCCCCTCTCCTCTTCACAAACACAGCCCCACCCCCCACCCCTACCCCCAACTAACTTACTTAAGCTTATTTATGAGTATTTATAGATTCTTCTAATTAATTATTTTTTAATTATTAAATAAATAAAATATTAAATATTTTTTATATTTTTTGAAAAATAAAATATATTTAATTTTTATTAAATATTAATAAAATTATTGAAATTACTTTTTTAAAAAATATAATAAAATTTCTCATTTATTCTCACTCTTTCATCAAATTATCTCTTACCATTTGTCAAATTTTCTTCTTTTAATTTTTTCTCAAAGAAAAATTTAGAATCTGAGAAGATTCTCCTCCTTTTAAAAGTTGAATACAGAGTCATATAATTATTATAAGCAGAATTTAAACCAAATGAATCAACTTATTGGCCATTGGCTACATATATTTCTTCGTTTGCCAACTATTTTGTTCGTTTTTTAGAAGGGGAGAGTATTTCATAGTAAGAAGAAGACATACCATGGATTATATGTAAAAAGTGACTGTTTGTAGCGAAAATTGAACTCAATTTTTATATGTCAAGTACTTCAATCTTTATTATTTAAACTAACTTGATTAATATTCGCAACCTTTTTATTTAAAAATTTGTGTTTGAATTAATTCAATTTTTTTGTTTCATCTATAAGAAAAATGGTCGGTTCTCTCAATGCCAATCCTCTACAAAATTTAGGCAGACGTTACATCTCAAAATTATAGTAAATGCTTATTATTGTATAGGGGGAAAAAAAGAATTACTGCCCAATATTAAAAATAAAAAAAATAGGTCCAACTGTCCAAGCAACTTTTGATAAATGTAGTTGATAGTTGAAGCGAAGTGTAACAAGGCTTGGTGGGAATGTGAGATGGCTGTCTTGACTTTGGTAACTGGGTTGAAACTTGAAACTAATATGGGAAGCCTAAAATTTGTTACATGGGTACAAGAGCTTTGAGATGACTTTCACTAGGCAAGTCCAATATATAGGACTATAATATGGTTAATGAAGAATTTTATGATGTTTTTTATTATGATATATCTCTGTACTATTAAATTATGTATATAAATTTGCTTCTAAAATTCCATGATTAAAAATATAATAATACTTGGGATACTAATTAAGTGGATATTATTATCTTTTCATTGAGGACACAGCTACGTGGATCCTCTGTTGCCATTTAATAAATTAATTGACCTCAACTTCAACCGACAAAAACCAAGCTTGTCAACAAAATGCTCATACCTAATATTACTGTATGACGCAAACTACGTTAGCTTTGGAGCAAAACTAAGTTCAGTTGACTATTTGCAATTAAGCATAGGAATTGATAGCCAGCTCTGACTCGTCTCTGAGTTAGCATTGCCGTTGAATCCGACTTCTCTTTAATTGTTGGAGGTATTACAACAGTAATTTGAATTATTTATTTTTTATTTAATAATTAATATTAAAAATATTTTTAATATTAAATTAATATTTTTTAATATTAATTATTAAATAAAAAATAAATAATCCAAATTACTGATAGAAGTGCTGTAGCCCGAGATCCATTGCCATTCGCTAGGTTAAATAAAAATTGAGGTGTATTGCCAAAGGTTGGAATATATCCTTGTTTATGCATCATTATTTATAAGAGTTTGAGTACATCTCTGAAGGGCTAATAAATTTTGATGGGAGGGGACGGTGGAGTTGACAATTGCCTTTAAGTATAACTTCTTGGGATCAATGAAGGTTTGCAGCTGAACATTATTGACCTTTCTTGTCCTGTGTATGGAGAAGATATGTACAAGCCTAGGCCTAGGTAGGATTAATCAAATACAGTAGTATATAACTGCGAAGACAGGCATCATACATAGATAATTGTTACCCTGAAACCACGGTTTTTTGGGAAAGAAAAATAATCTTCATATATTATTATTTTTTATATTATTAATTATATTATTTTTAAATAATTATAATTAATTAAAATAATAATAAAAAAATAATGTAAAAAATAATATAAAAATCAAAATTGTTTGATAAACACCGCAAGCATAACTGGCCCAAATTTAATACAGACATATAAGCAATTTCAAAGTAGGAGTGAGTTTAAACAAGATTCGGAATAATTATAATGATATATCTGAATTTAACATCATATAGGTTCTTTAGTAAATTAAATACGGCGGGTGCTACTATACACCCCATTAAGTTGGGGTGTATCATACACCATTGACCATGACCTGCAACAGCAGGTTTTTTTTTTTGAGCAGGTTCTTTTTTTTTTTCAGAAATCATATGTACTGTTCACGCAGCAGAAAACACTGTTCATGACGGAAACACTGTTCATGCCGGAAAATTTACTGTTCATGCCGGAAAATTCACTGTTCATGCCGGAAAATTTACTGTTCATGTCGGAAAATTCACTGTTCATGCCGGATAAAACACTGTTCATGCCGGAAAAAGAATACTGTTTATATATTTTAAAATTACACAACTCTGTAAATAATACCAGTTAAAATTATATCAATCAGTCTTTATATTTTTTCATAAATAACTGTGTATACTAAAATTTTTTTTAAAATTATTACTGTTGAAAAAATTTATAAATTTTAACTAATGATATTTATACAGTTATACAATTTAAAAATATTAGAAGTGATCGAGTTTTCTAAAATTATAACTGTGTTTTTTGAAAAATTTTATATAATTTAACTGATAATATTTATACAGTTATATCATTTGAAAAAATTACAGGTGACAAGTGGTAGTTAGGAAGCGGTAATGAATCATGATAATGATGATGGTGATAGATATAAAAAATATAATACTAAAAAAATTGAAAAAAATTAAAAAAAAAAAAAAACTAAGCGGGTTTCTAGAAATTATCAAGCCATTGATTTATTTTATGAATAAATCAATGGCTTGTGTTTTAAGGTGTATGATACACCCTCCAAAGGAGGGTGTATATTAGACGTTGCCAATTAAATACTACTTTCTTAAGATTTAACATATTTTTACTTTTCATATACAAACTTTATTTTATAATACATAATCCCTAAATTATAGTAAAAAGTATAAATATATATTTTCACTTAAATTTAACAATGATAATCTATATATATTTAAGAGTTGAGTGTTTTAGAATTATGTTAAAATAAATTATATGCTTTTGACGTACAGATTCTTACTTTTAGAATTGATATATAGCATAAGTTTACATTTTTTACCATACTTTAAGGAATTACGTCCTATAAAATAAAGTTCATATATAAAAAATAAAAATAGACAAAACTTTGAGGATAATGTGTAATTTACCCTAGGTTCTTAATATGTCTCAAAAAGGGTGACTGAAGTTATAAGTTTGAACTCAATTGAAAGGATTTTACAATGTCAGAAGTTGAAGTTAATAGAAAAGCACTTGTTTGATAAAGGAGCTTCAATACCTTGAATGATGATTACTCTCATGCCTAAAGTGTATGAGAAAATTTTCATAATAATAATCGAGCACATATATTTCCTATATCGTAATCAGATATGTCATTTACACTTATATCTTTTTCTCATTTTTTCTCTTACAAAGTTTTCTTATATATTTTGGAGTGAGACTAAATCGTTTATAATATTGAGATTGCCCCTCTTTTAATATACTGTATTGTGGGTTTGAACTCTTTATATTGTAAAAAAATTTAACTATTAAGTTTACTTAGCATTTGAATCATCTTTTATGGGTTTTTTCTCGTTATTACAGCGATAGAAACACACTGCAATAGAGACTGTATCGGTTGATATGACTTCGGCCTCATAACATTCAAATGAATGGATATTTGTTGGGCTTTGAAAACTTTTATGTCGTAAAGGCTATATAATGGGATTCGTAAAGTCCTAATCCATGATCCCAAAAAAAAAAAAGTAAAGTTCTAGTCGGAAAGGCTATTTAATGGGCTTTGTAAAGTTAATGTCGTGGGTGTATGAAATAGTTTGTAATTTCTTCTTAACATATTAAAAGCTAATTTTCACATAAAAAATATTTTTATTTTTTTTCAATTTTACTGAGATAGAGGCTTTTACATTAAATATTTGAAATTTTTTATTTTTCTTTTTGCCCTTATTAAATTAGTATGAACCAAAATACACTGTTTCTTTTTTCTTGACAACATATTTAAAAAAAAAACTACATTGAGAAGTCAATTTGACCCACATCAACTCCTCAACGAAATTTATAAAGAAAAACAACAACGTAAAAAGTCGATTTGAATCAAACTCACTTCTCAATGCATTAAAAAAAATACGTCGAAGTAACTTCAAAACTTAGAAGACAGTACACTAGTCTTCTCCAGTGAAATGTGAGCATACATCCAATATCAGAAGAATGCTACTTCCAATTACGTCTCATCAATTTATGATTCTGGCCTAAACCAGTACAGTTGTTGAAACCAAATGTGCTAGAATCTAGAGACCAAGGGCAAACAATTGTGTGAATTCTATACCAAAAATGTTATCTCATTTCATTACCCATGAATTGGCGACACGAAAGAGACAGACCTTTTTTTTTAATGCAACAAAATTTCACAAAAATAATGATTATGACACCAGAATACATGGAGAGGGAGGATGATTTTAATCTTGACAAAGGAAACACGTCGAGCTTTACCATCACAAAGGGCCCAAAAGCTCCGAGTCCTTGGCTAACATAGAGACTTTGGGACAATTAAGACAATCACATTGAAACTAAAAATAAATGAAGTTTAAGTTTTCTGCATCTCAAAATTTACAACAATGCTTTTGGCTGGACAGCCAGCCTTCCATGTCTGAAGTATATCTAGGATACAATCGAACAGAACCTACATTAATCCACAAAAAAGCTTTCAATTTGTAAAGTTTGATTTCTTCTGTCTTTTTTATTTAGATTTTTTTTTTGTGGGAGGAAGGGAGGGGGGACAAGGAAGAAGAAAAAAGTATAGCAGCTAGAGTGAAGAAATGATATAACCTATTGTGGTGAACATGTATGACTATAGGAAAGCTACGCTTGACAAAATGGCAACATGAGTCGAACAAAGAGATTGGCGAGCAAGTGCTACCTTCACACCTCAAGAATGCCTCATAAACTAATGAAGGAAGCAGACAGCTCAGATTAAATGCGAAATTTGCTAAAAATTGTTGCAGAATGGAGACTTTCTATCAGAAGTTTAAAATATGCATCTATCTGTTCAAAGCTTCTAACTGGACTTCCATTCTTGCAGAGGTTTGTGACTCTTTATCTGCTGGTGTCCTGGTTGGGCTCAAGAGATCAACGGAATCATCTTCCTCAACATTACCAAGCACCCAATTGCTTCTTCCAAATATCCGGTGCCTTATTCGCTGCCTTTGGCGGTATTCCAAATAAACAACAGTCAATGCACCAATTAAGAACCAAATCACCAATGCCCAATTGAGTCCATGAACATTTTCCGCACCATATCTCTCTCCCAAATGCTTCATGCCACTAAAAAGTGCTGTAATGCCTACAACAAAGGCAGATCTGCCAACAATTATGTGGAAGTATTCCCAAAGAACCCTGTTAAAGGGTGCCTGCTCCCCATTTGCTTGTTTTTGAGGCCTTAGGAACGCATTCACTGGCTGTATACAAGCCAAAAATATTGCAGCAATTCCAAATTTTTCATGTGTTGAGCTGACATAAAATCCCCGAAGCTCAGCAACTGCAAAAAGAAGGGCAAGTAGAACAATTGCTAACCCTGAGTATTGCAAGTAAACATGAATCTTGTACCATCCATCACCCTTGAGATGTTTTAAGTATCTGGCTGCCAATATACCTCCAGGAAGCAAGACACCCCATGCAAGAAACATCATAAAGCCATGCACAGCCAAAACAGGAAGTAAATCCTGCTCTGCTTCTGCTGAACCACGCATCAGCAGTACAAGTATAGGCCTACTACTCGTAATAGAATGCATATTCCTTTCACTGAGATGGTCATTAGTCCACCTAGAACCCATCGCCCAAACAACTTTAAGTGGAGTTGTCGGATCAATAATATTGTTACATTCTGGCCTATTGGCCCCACTACAAGATGGGTTCAAGGGACGTGTAAATTCCAAAGTAATAATGCCATTTTCTGTTTTGCATCTCACGTATGTCAAATTCTCCTGTGTAAGATGTATACTTGAAGCATCCCTTCCATCAATCCAGTAAGTGTTTACACGGCCTACACCATTATCATCAATCCAGCCGACATAAGCGTAACTGTGTACCATTTCACTTCCAAATCCTATCGCAAGATAACCATAACCACCCTTTTTCTCACCACGAGCAGCAATAGATATGGAATCCTTTGACAATGTCCAAAAGAAGGTAACCTGTTGATCGTCCAGAACAACACTGTTATTATACATGTCAGATAGACCCCCATCAACAACCTCAACTCTCCAACCCATTTTCTGCGCATACAATGAATGATAGTAGATATGGTCAGGAGTGTTCCTGTCAGGAGCCCAAACTAATTCAGTAGGACTGGCTTTAACTCCTTCGGCCTCAGGACCTCCAGCATAAATAGTCTCAGTCAGATTCCTCAGTGTAGCATTTCCACCAATCGGATCTGAAGTAACATAAAGCGCAACATCATGCCCAGCTTGTATCGAAAACTTGACTGGCACCCCTCTTTCCACTCTTAAGACAGGAGCTACCATTTTGTTGATGTAAAGAACCTTTGCCGGATTTGGAGGGTTCGGGTAATGTAAAGCTGGACCAGAAGAAACAACCAACGGAAGTTTAGCATCAGCAACGATGACATCTTGATCCTCTTTATCTTCAGCATCCAGGGGACCTTTACAGTCATTCACATGCTCTGAAACATTCAGAACCAAATGCCCAAAAGTCTCAAATGGAAGACCCCCATGATTCTGAGGAAGATAGTAAGGTTGAATGGTATCAGGAGGTTTAATTTTGCCCAAAGCCCAAATAACAGTCATATTAGCCAAATGATCCACAGGTTGATCATACTTGTCATCAACCTTTCTCAATGGCCTACTGTATCTAACAAATGAGACCCCATCTCTTCTCTGCCCAAAAATCAACCTTGTATCATTCACTGAACCCACTGTGTCAGACTCAGACCCTTCAAAGACTGAATCAGGACAAACCCCTTGCGCCGATCCATCACTGTTTTTCACACACTCACTATACTTGGTGATGAAGAAGTCATCCACAAAGGGCAACCAATCTTCCTGAAAACCTGTGACAGCCACATCTGCACCAAGCATGAGCTCGGAACCAGTGGCATTAGGGTTTGCCCAACCAAACGCCATGTAATTCATAACCCCAGTTGCAGCCTCCAACCCAATCTCAATGGAATCCTCCTTCACATTCAAAGTCCACCGAACCCTGAAGTTTTTCGACAAAACCTTACAATTCTCAAACATGGTTGGCTCAGTGTGAACACGACCCTTCTCTTCCCCATCATCGCTCGAAGGCGACGGTGCCGGCGAAACCGCCGTGGCATTGGTCAACTCTGCCAGCACGACGTGCCCGAAATCGGAGGCGGTGGGGCGATCCCACACGGCCAGGACCTTGACCATGTTCCATGTAACGTTGTTCATCAAATGCACAACGAAGCTGGAATTTGCGTAGGTTTGATTCAATTTGTGATCGGAGACGATGAAACCCTTGGTGAAGTTATCGAAATCGGGAGCAAGTGCGCCCCACCAGTGCACATCGGAGCCAGAAAGCATGTCGAATTGAGAAACCCTAAAAGAGCAATCGTCGATGATTTTGAGATAGCCTCTGAGCTGGTGCTGAACCATTTTGAATTCGGACTCCAAATCCACGAAAGGGCTGGTCCGGGTGCACTTCGGAGCGGGATCCGCATGGCAGAAGAAGAACAGCAAGAGGAAGAGGAAAGATCTGGGAAGCATGAGGGTGAGATCCGAATATGTCTTCGGAATCCTCTGGATCCGAATTGAGGGACGATGGACGTACCTGGTGGTGATCGGAGAAACGCCGTGATCGCCGGCGGAGAAGCAAAAACTGCAAACGTGGCTTTAACGCCGGGGTGCAAGTTTTTCTTTTTCTTTTTTCTTTTTTGGAAATAAAGAATAAAAAGAGTTTGTTGTTCAGCGTTTGTGCGCTGGGCTTTAGGTTGCAAGTGAAAGTGACAACTTTGAACGATTGAGTTTTGGTTGAAGAAATTAAGAATCGGAGAATAGAATTTTGTCGTAGCCGAATAGTGCTATTAGCAAACGTGTTTTAATTACTTTGTGTTGTGTCTACTCTTCATAAATGGTTGTCAGCATCATCGTATTGTATCGCATCATGTATCATCGTTCATTTCTCGTATATGAAGGAAAGTAAATTACAGACTTTGCTACGCGTGCTTGCTTGGCTAGATTTATAACAAAGTTGTGATGATAATTGTTTTGATATAACAAAAATCATAAAAATTTATTTTAAAAAACAAAGAAGTTGCAGAAAGTTCTTTAATAGTGAATTGAAAAGGGTGTCATATCCCACTCTTAAAGGTTCTTTTAAAAAAAATCCCACTCTTAAAGGACATGATTGGCCGTCAAGTCTCAAACATCTTGTGGAGATAAAATTCAACCCACTAATAATAGATATATAATGGGTAATAATGTCATCATCAACTCATTAGTCAAAATTAAGATTCGGGAAAGATGAACTAGGAAAGGTATACAAACAATTGGCCTAGTGCGCCCATCCAACATATTCTCCTACTATTGGATCTTCCTTTATCGGGCTTTAACATGTAGTCATAAACATCACACAAGCGCATGTGGAGTGTAAAAGTGGCGTAAGGTTGAAGCAGTAAAGCGGTCTCGTGCCCACAATCTACAATTTAGTGGCATAGGCTAATGCTCTTGGATTGCTTTTTAATTTTTATAACTTCTAATTATATAAGAAGTATCTTTCACATGTACTACCAAAAAACAAAAAAGCAATTTGGACATTTATCAAAATTTGACAAAATTACCAGTAAAGCTTTGGGCTTCAAACGCAAATACCCTCCACATAACTAATTTCTCAGTACTTCTATACAACTTTCATAATTTGACACTGATATAATTGCCCTTAATAGCATATTCGCTCACCCAAAACACTTCCTTAAGGGAAGTTGGCGAGCATGAATTTTTACCATGAGTTCTTCAAAACCACCTTTAATTTTACTCCAACTCAAATTAGTGTATGCAAAGAAGGTTAACTGCACCTACCAAAAACTTCAAGAAAACCGAAGTTCAGAGTCAGATTTTCAACATAAAGCGAAAGAAATGGCTTCTTACACATATCTGATAAATACAAGTTGCAAACGGTGAATGCGCCCCACAAAGGTTCCAGATGATTATCAGCTATCTGCCCATGTAAAGACGGCTTATGTGCCCCATCAGGCTGCCTCCACCAACCAAATTCATTAAAACAGCATCACTACATGGAGTCTCTTTAGAAGGTCCAGGATATTTAACTGGAACGCGCTGCTGAGTATTTCATGGCTTTATTTTGATCCCAATGTTGCAGAAAGAAATAACGAAGTGCGGTAGGTAACTAAAATATTCACAGCACCTGTTTTCCTAGTGCTGAAATGCTTCAAATTTATCAAAGTCATAATAAGCATCATAATCATAGTCAGAAAATTCATTCCCACCTGAGAATTCATAATCATCATCAGACAAGAAATCTATGTATGAGATTCCAGATGGGTAGTCTTCATCAAGTGATCCAAAATCATTTTCAGCTTCAAATGGGTAGTCGTCAGTGGAATCATACGGAAGCCGTAAATCTTTGATCTGCTCAGCAAATCTCCTCCCCAAATTTCGTCCCAAATTGTCATTGAAACACTGTCGTATGTAAAGAGATTCAAGGTGAGGACAACTATCCAGAATGGCAAGCAAACCATCATTAGTCAGCTTGTTTCAAACAAGCTGGAGATGGCGCAACTGAGGCATGATTGCTGCAATAGCCAATGCCTCCTCATCACACTCAATGTGTGGACGTCTGTAACCCTCCATATTGAATTTCAAGCATTTTAAGTGAGGGCAACATCGGCCAATAGCTTCTAGAGGATCCTTGGTTAAGCTGCTGATTGATATCTCAAGTTCCCTCCAAGTGAGGAAGCTTTTTTGCTACATCACATGATCCTTCATCTGATATGCTATAGCAACATATAAGACGTAGGCATCATAGATGATTTGTACTGTAAAATGGCAAGACAAAACAGGGGGAGATAGTGTTACATAAAGATGCTACCAAAAGATCTGCTGTGACATTGGTAAACTAACTAGAAAAGTGAAATTTAGTATTTATATATAATAAATAATATATGAACAATTTTACACTTCAAACAGAAGCACCAAAAAATAATTGTTACGACACAGAATTACTTTCAGCCACACCTACATAACAGACACACACAAATCAATTCTATAGTTACCATTAAATCAAAGTTTCGTGGTTCAATTTAGTCAGCACAGCACTCATCATAAGCTCAATCCTAGGCAATAAGAAACATGATTGAAGTGACAAAATTTATGAAACTTACGAATCAGTGATGTATTTGAGAAGGTCATTGGTACGAAATACTCGATATTAATTTGGAGCAAGTGGCCAGAGCTATAGTCCCCAAATTGTGCATGTCAATGCTGCGCCAAAGGATAGAGTCCTTGGAGATGTTCCGCCACACAGAGCAAACCCGCTCAGGATTTCAATTGGGCCCAGCTTCATGAAAATCGTCGACACAACGTCTCGTGGGGTTCGAAAACGACGATGATGCCTCCGTTCAAGAATCAAGAATCAAGAATCAAGAATGAAGGAGGTGATTGATTTTCCGTGAAAACTAGCAACGAGTTCTGCGAATTTGAAGGATTTTGATTTTGATTTTGATTTTGATTATCCTAGTCCTAGCTGTGGAGAGAAAAATTCAAGCAAGATGGGTCAGACTATTTATTTATCTTTTGGGCCAGTCTTCTTTATGTGGGCTCAGACCTTCAACTTCTGTGCTAAAAGGCCCACATGTTAAATCATATATGAGTTGTTAAAACTTTAGCCCTGCCCACATCTATATGCATTAGGCTAGTCCATTGGCCGTCCCTCTAATTAATTTATTAAATTATTGCAAAAAAATTATTTTAAACTCCTTAAAAAATTTTCAATATTCTTTTATCATATATATATATATATATATATATATATATATATATATATATATATATATATATATATATATATATATGCTGTTATTGTAACCCAAAGAAAAAAAAAAACACTGAAAGTTGGTCCACGGGTGTAGTAGTTATTACTATTGAGTTGGCTTCGCTAACCATTATGCATCAAATTTAGGGTATGCTTATTTGAGAGGTAAAAAATGAAAATATATATTTAGAGTTTAAGACACGATAAAGTCTAATCAGAAAATGTAAATATAATAAATATAATAAATGACAATGTATGTAGTACTTATTTTATCCAAGTTTTTCAATTTTCACCTACCTACTTTTACATAATGATTTTTTAATAAGCAATCATTTTTTAAGGAGCTAGATATTGCTATTCGTTAAAAAAGACATCAAATTTTAGACTCCCAATTTCAACAAAAAAACAAGTAACTATTGAGCCAAATCTCAATTAGGCAAGTAGGATTTCGATCAATGTTGTAATCATTATTTTAAAAAGAAAAAAAAAATTAGTAATGTTTAGGATAAAATTGAAAAAAAAAGATTAATTGAAGATTTTGTCAAACTTTAAGAATGAAGAGTAAAGTTTTAGCCAAAAAATTAAGGGGAAATACGTAATTTGTCCTTTCTCTGTAGTAACCAAGCTCCTTGCTTCTTCTTCTTGTCTTTTTTTTTTTTTGGTCTTTTGCAAAACCCTTCAAAATTCAATTCATTCTTCCATGATTGAATTCTTAATTTATTCACTGGTCTTCATTGAAAGAATAAAAAAAGAGAGAATTATAGAAAAAGAACCAGCATCTAGTAATGTTTAAATATAAGGAATAATGTGATTATTCAATTCAAACTTTGAATTGTGTGATTATTTCATCCTTATGAATATCATCATATCTTATTCTTTCATTGTAATTCTCCCAAAAGCAAACATTGCTGATTTTTTATGTTTACATTGATATCTTTTCAATGATTCGAACTGGACACATTGACATATTTGATAGGCTGATTAAGTACACTAAAGAAGAAAGCGCAAAGAATACAGCATCCAAAGATGGAGGCCGCTCCTAGGGGCGTTTATGGCGCTTAAAGCCACATGCATGCAAGCTAGGATGTGAGAAAAGTTCCAAGTTTTTTCATTTATAATAGTTGTGGTCAAAGGCAATGATATTTGTTATATGATTTGGTAACTTGAGGACAGCGAAAGAGGCAAAGCTGTAAAATACTAAACCACACGTTCTCTTCATTCCACGCAGTGGGCTTAGGTGAGCTCGATTGCAAACCTTCATTTTTCAACCTGGGTTGGTTAACTGTCATCCAGTACTTTTTCTGTATATGCCACATACAAGGTCAGAGCATTTCTTGATCAGATATGATAGGTAAGGAATAAGAAAAAAAATTAACTTCAATCTTTGTCTTTAACTCTTATTTTTAATTTTATTTAATTTTTTTTATTACTTTTAATTATATTTAATTAATTTAATAAATATATGAGAGGAGATTAAATAGAATTAAAAGTAAGAATTATAGTCGAGTTTTGTTCAATAAATAATAAGACAAAAAAAAACTTATTAAGCAAAACAAGGCATTAAATATTAAGTTTCAATCTGGTTCAAAATCGACTGATGGTTTATAAAATAAGATTACTCTTTTGTTATCCAGCTGTCAAATTTTCGAGGAATAAAAGAAAATTAAATTTTAATTATCTATAACCCCATTAGTTTCTCATTTTTTTTCTTATGATTTGAATTTAAATTAGAAAATGTTTTTCTAACTTTGTCTTTCTACTTCCTTCTCTTTACTTCTTTTATTAGTACATAAATGAATGAATATTCGGGATAATATTCTAGAGTTTAAAACATTTTCCCTTTAATAATATAAGATTTTTTCAATAGTTTAATTAGTGATGTACCTAAAAATTTTGGATAATGGAGACAATGTTAAAGACAAACTTATTAAATATATATATACAGTTTATATGTAAAATTTTAGATAGTGAGGACAATGTTAAGGACAAACTTATGAAATATATATATACAATTTTTATATATAAAATATAATATAATATAATAGGTTTTATGAAAGACAAATTTACAATTGTTCCTTGTATTTTTTTAATATTTTGTGAACAATGAATAATTTTCTCATTATTGACATTATCATATATTTCTCTTTCTACATATGTAATCAAAGAATAATTAAAAAAATTATGTCTCATATGATTAAAAGTTAGAATTAAAAGATTTCTAAAATATCAAATTAACCATTTATTTTAACATGCGGCAAAAATCTATGAATTGTAAAACCATATATATATATATATATATACAAGAAAAAGGTTTTACTCATTGGGGGCATATGTCCCCACATGCGTGTACCTGGGTCCATCCCTGAGTTTAATGAAGATTATTTCCAACTAAAAAGAAAAAGTTCATTTAAAATGGCTATTTTGTTGCAGTGAATATCAGTTATTTCGCCATACAATGTAATTAAGAATGCTTTTGTTAAATGGCATTGAATTAATATCTTTTCCTTTCTCTTAAGTAAAGGTACCAAATGAGTTAGCCAGCTTGCACATTGGCGTGCAAAGTCGCTATGAGAGATTTTGAAGAGTTTTAGAATGAAAGAGTACGAAGGATTTATTTTTTATTTTGAGTAAATATTTTTTATACTTATTTTTTTACATAAATGAATAAAATGAAAGATTATTATATATTCTTTTAATTATTTTTTATTTATTTTATAATTATTTTAATTTAAAAATAAAAAATAAATCTTTTCTTTCTTTCTTTCTTTTTTCGAAAATCTTATATCCAAACATATATTTAAGTATATTCACGTTCACATTAATAAGAAAGAGAATTTTATTTTTATCTGAGAGATTATATAATTGTGTAAATTAAATTAATAAATGGTTTATTCATCGTCATTTTATATTTATCTTTTGGTACAACATCATCATTTTATATTAAATAAATATCTTTAATGAACTCTTGGAACAAATTAATTCTTTTACGTTAAAAATGATAATGTTTAAATATTTTATGAGCATTGCTAAGAAACGGCGCAAGGCAGAAGCGCTTCACGCTCTACACTGCAATAACGAATAAATATAGAATATTTTTATTTAATTAATTAAAATAATCACACATCTCAAAATATCTTACTCATCTAAGGTTTAAAAGCTAGAGGTTGAAACTCTCAAAACACATATTGCAGGTAAAATTAATTTAGGATGGTAGTTTATTTCTACTGGGACGTATTACTTTTGGGTATCATTGATCATATTTTATTATCTTTAAACTATACAAATTGAGTAAACTAAATCTATAAAAAAAGATTTTACATAAGATTTCTAGAATCTTCTATCTTAGGAATAAGGAGCATTTATTCCGATCTGGTTTGGGGCCTTGGTGAAAGACAAAGCCAACGAAAAAGTCAAACTCTAAGCAATAATTTCGCATCAAACATGAACCAATCAATCTCCCATTCGAGCTAATACCAGAATATACTATATTAGAAATGTAGAAAGAAATGCATAAACTTTTCCAGAGAAAAGAGAGCAGAGAGATGGAGAACAAAATATGCAAAAAGTAATCTCTCTTTCTTGGATCTCTCGGTATATATTACATTGAAAATTCACAAAAAAAGTTCAACCATTTTCTTCTAATCATCCTCCATTCTTGCATTACGTAGTTAGTGGTGGTTTATCTTATCTTTTACCACAATTGTTTCTTCTTCTTGAAATTTGATTCTGTTAGACATTCTGGGTATAGCATGGATCACATCCGAGCATATTCATCTCCCCAGTTACTTGCTTCTTCAACAAGTGACACTGGACAGCCAGAAGAAGATTGCGGTTTGGAAGGTAATTTCATGAGTTACAGTTAGTTCTTTCCATTTCTTTTCCTCTCATTTTAGATTGAAAATGGGTTTGCCAACAATTGTTACTCAGGCTATCCATGAAATGTTATGTTCCATCATCTTAGAATGGTAAAATTTAAATGGTCATGAATTTAATCAAGCATTGGACATTATGTTAGGCACAAGTGAGTGACTGATCATTATTCAATATTGCTTATTTTCTATAGGCCTTGCCACGAATGTTAAGCTATTGTTGAAATTAATTCAAGATCATAATGGGGCTAGCACAAAAGATAATGACGAGCGCAAGTTTAATAGGGTGAATGGAATGATGTTCATCTTAGATGAGGTTAGGTCCAGGGTTCAAAGAATTCAATCTTCAACCAAGAGAAAAGCTGAGTTTAGGCGGTGTAACACAGACCTTAGGCCTAACATTCCAACTCCCAAGGACAAAAGGCCTCCTCCTGATGTGCCTATAGATGAGAAAGAGAGGCTAAGGAGAGAGCTGAACTCAAGCTTGGTGGCACGTCAGAGCCTTCAAGCAATGTGTTCAAGTTTGGGAAAAGAAAAGCAAATTATGGCTTCAGAACTTGCAAGAAAGGCTCAAGAGTTGACAGAAATGGAGGAGTTCATCAGTGATCTAAAAGCACAGAATGACATGTTGTTGGGGAAGTTGCATGCTGCAAACTCAGAACTCAAGGAGAAGAAGAGTAGTGGAGTGGATATGGAAGGCAACATAACCCTGCAAGAGCGTAACAAGGCACTTTCGGAGCAACTCCAAAAGTCACTTGATGGTTATCGATTTTTGAAGAGAAAACTCAGAGACATGCAAGAGGAAAACAAGGAAATTCATGCTACAATGGAGCAAATGGAGGTGGAAGTTGAAACAGGCATTGTCAGGATACGTGGCTTCAAGGAAGAAATGATAGCAACCAATCAAGAAACAGACAACGTCAAAGAGGAAATTTCAGCTTTAGAGCATATGCTTCAATCTCTTAACATGAAAATCTCAAAACATTCGCAGAAGAAAACTTAATATCATAAGCCAAAGGTTCCATCTGTGATTGACTGATTACTAAAGGCAAAGATGAGAAGCATGAATTAACACATCATCCATGTACAGCATGCTCTTATTCACTTCTTGCCTACCTCATCTCATTCTCATGTCTAGAAACCATGCTCTTAGAGCATGAGTAGAAACTAGAAAGGGAGCCATTAACTCGAAATAGTTGACTGTAAGAATTTTTGTAATATGAGAGCGAGGCAATGGGTCAAAGAAGAGGAGAATCGTGATCTTGCACATATTTCTGAACTTAGAGTTTCAGATGTGCACTGACCCAAGAGTTGTTGTATCTTCCAGTTCCTGTCCTCTCTTTGTGCATGTACTAAATTCAATTTTTGTTCAATTCTATCTTATCTATATTATCATTAGCGTAAGTGAATAGATTATTCATATTTCACAAGAAATAAAACATGAGAACCTCATCGCTTTTTGGTCTAGTAATAAACAATTACAGAGCCGTGCAAAGACTAATCAAGGAAAGTATATCACCATATATATTACTTTCTAGCAGAAGTTATTATACTTACATAATACATGTTCCTTTCCTACGACTACATTTTTAACTGCTTGTTTTCGACTTCAAACCAGCCCTAAAGGCCACTTTTTTTTCTGTAGATCTTAGCACAGTGAGCTTTCAGAAACATAAATTGGTTACGAATCCTACTAATCATAACACAACAATCTATTCCTGACAAATTTTTATGCATGTATCAGGGTGTTCAGTTTGCACGACAGGGTTATATAAATCTCCAGTCTCCACAAACATGAAACAGTTAAGGAAATAATGTACGTACATAATATGGCTAATCAAACAATCTTTTCACGACTTTGAAGTTTGAACTTGATGATCCATATTCCATAATATTCCCGTCAAGAGCAGTTGATTATAACATTCTGTGTTCTCCAGTTTAAATGCTTCTTTGAAGATTGATACTGTGTTAATCTTGTTTAACTAGGCTGTCGCTGGATAATCTACAAATGAGATCCTGACTCTTGAGTATTAAAAAATATCAATAATAACACAAATGATAAGGTAATAAGTAGAAAGAAAAGACTACAAAGATGGGTTCAATGATAAACAAGATAACGTTGTTCAGGAAATTTACTAAACTGCTACTCAGTAATTATTTTGAAAAATGAACTCTACTTTCCAAAAGAGAGGCTTGTTCTTCTGCAGATGTGAGTTCAACTAATGTTCCCCATTGCACCAACTCTTAGACGCTACATATCATTCTCTTGGCATTTTGTCTATAAGAAATAGGGCATAGTTGCATAGAGACGTCTATCCAGTTAACTGTAGAAAGTCATCTTTGTTATTAAAAATTGTAGATTGAAATTTTACCAATAATATACCATGGTTTCAGACAATTCTCACTCCATTGGTGATACACAGGATGAATTAAACAAATGATTTCAATTCTTTTACATTGATAAATATATATAGTTATATATATTGCCCAGAAAACAACTGGAATAGTTGTCCTGAATATTTCGTAGGATATTGTCGATGCTATTTTCTAACATGTCTTGATAAACAAAGATAATAAAAAGGAAAAACAACAGTTTGGGATCAAGTACATGTAAATGACCTCAAAATATGTACATTTTATTGAGCAAGGCTTTGCAGCTTGCAGGCCGCAATAGAATTCAGAATCCATGTATTACTTGCTACCTTTGAACCTGTAGAACTTGCCAGAGCCTCTGCATCACATCGCCTTTGGCTGAAAATTGTATCCTTTTTCAAAGGATTGCATTTATCGGGAAGCTCAAGGCTGTAAATGATGAGTGTTTCGTATGGATGCATATCAGGTAACATTGCTTTTTGGTCACCAGACACTGGTTTTCTATGCAGAATCATCCCTCCAGCAGCAATCACAAGGTCTTGTAGATAGCCTTTGTATGACGGTAAAAATTCTCCCATAAAATAGAACTTGTAGCCATCAAAAAGCTTTGGTTGCTGCATAAGAAATATTGTCAACACAAACCACTTGTTTGCACACAAGCAAGCATTTATAGTGAGAAAGACTGCAACCACTCTGGCTTAACTCAATTGAGATGCACCAAACCATCGAATTCAAATGCATAGCTCATTTTCATTAAATAATTTTGGCAACTCTAGGAAATATGTTGTATATTAGGAATTTAAGTGGAAAGGTAGAAAATGGAAGAGACTGAAAATTGACAAACACATTTGCTCTCCAATTTTCACTGCCCATTTTCTCTGCTTCCATGCACAACAATATACCTTCCATATCAGCTACTTGCATCTAATTTTCTTGGTCCCTACAGTTACCACGACTATTTGAAGGCATACATTGATGGATTAAAAAATACTAAGATCACACTCTCTATCACACTTTTTTTAACACATTCTCTTCTATTAGGTCATGTCACATACTAAAACACACACTCAATCTTGATTAACATGTAATTAACTCTATTAGTGTGTAATCAACTCAATTAACATATAATTAAGTTTAAATTTGTGCTTTTATGTGCAACGTAACTCAATAGAAGAGAATGTGTTGAAAAGAATAGAATAGAGAGTGTGTTCCTAACACTCCTCTTGATGGGTTAATCATTTGAATCTCTTTATCATTCTACTTAAAAGATTTTGATGTCCGCTTCTTATACTTTGGAGAACGGTTTCTCTAGGTTACCTGTACTTAGCTGAAGTGGTTATGCTAGATGAAAACTTGGATAAAGTTAATAAACTCAAGTCATGGTTTTTGAAGCCCAAAAAGAAACGTTTCTCTGGCAGGGTAATGACAACCAGAAGGCGCATTACTATTGCGTTTTTTTGGTCATCAACTCACCCTTCTTATATTAGAAAAATAATTAAAATAACATGACCACAATGAAAAATCTAACCTTATTCAATACTCTTAGTCGTCCAAGACGAGGACCATCTCTGATTCCATGGATGTCAACATTTATTTCATAACGCTCCTCATCAACAGGTTCCACTTCCTTCATGCAAGCTTTGATCCCTGCTTAGCCAACAACCAACCACCCCCGGAACAAAAAATTACAAAACGAGAAAAGGGAAGAAAATATTTTAGACAATTTTTTGGGTAATTAGACTTTTTTATTTTTGGTAGTGGATAAATAGACATTTATTATAATCTTTCGTACGACTTAGTAGGAAACTACAAAGTAAAAACACACAGAATTCTAATACATGAACTGAACTTACACTGAATATTGAGAATCCACTTTCCTTCCAGGATACCCAACAATACTTTGAGGGTCCTTTTGCATGCCCCATTTTCATCTGTTGATGCTATAACGTGGGTAACACTTGAATCCCAGTTTTTCAAAACTGTAACCTTGGATACTCTTTCAAATTCAGAAACAACGCCCTACAGTTTCGACCATAAAAGAAAAGTAATAAATAAGATTTCTTTAATGAGAAAAATTCTAATTTGGCGCCGTATGCAATTTTTTTACCCTTTCCTGTACAGATAGAGCTGAACAACAGAGTACTATTTTCTTGTATGATCCATGAGCACTCCAACTTCGGCTTGTAGTTTCATGCTTGTGAGCAAGGCTTTTACACTCTCTAGCTGTGCATTTGTTACTCCTTTCTTGGGATCCTGAACTTTCATAGGGCAACATGGAAGAAGCATGCAGAGGGCATAACATGACGAAGTTTTCCTGAAGCAGTAAAATAAAAGGATCTAATTAGATGGTTTTATCTAAAAAGCGGCATGAAATTTTAAATGCCGTTCGATTTTTTATCACGTACCATATCCCATCGACATTGAGAAGTCCACTTGGCACAAGGAACATGAAAGCTCCTGCGACAACTCTTGTCGTAACAACCAAGTGCAGCCCCCTTAAGTCCACAGAAACTACACTTAATTCTCCGACTCCTACTTATTTCAGCGTCAAGATTTATTGCATTATCATCTACAAAATATACATTGGGGGCCCTGCGCATGTTTAAAACACATTAACCGTACTAAACATATCAAACTCACAAGTCCAAATTCAAACTGGAGTTAGTTACTAAAATCAACTTAACTAAATCAAATATGTTAAATAGTTAATTATATGAAGGATGATCAACTTGAATATAAAATATTAGAATTAGAACGATATCAAATTTTGGGAAGATGCAATACTTTTCTGAATAAGGAGCAGGTCCAAAATACCAATACTGCTATATTAAATGCTTAGATACCCAAGAAAAAATAACTAAATCAAGTGACAATAATTTACCATTCTGTGCAGTTCCTGTGAGAATGTGTGACTTTGGATCCTCCTTCATAATCTGCAGTTACAGGCTTCCCGTCATAGTAATGCACCATTGGTCCAGAAGCCTGTATTTTGGATTAGATTGTAAGTTCCAGCCCATTTATAACGATGATGACAAGATAAACAAGCACACAAGTTTACCTCTGATTCTTTTGATGAGACACAGAAAGCACATTGATACTTTTTGACATGGCTCTCACATTTCTGTAAAACTGGCTCATCCATCAAAGGACAATGTTTCTCTTTTGATGTATCATTCAAAGCCTCAACATCAGGATTTTGCTGAATACTTTCACTAGGTTGGATTTCTTCATCATTTTTCGTCTTAGAGATACAATCAGAGGAAAGTTTCAACTTTTTAGTACTCCTCAATTTTCTATTGCAAGACATGGATTTTCTAGAAGAATTGCTTTTGCTTTGCCTGCTATTAGAGGCCTTTCCATTATTATCTGTCTGCAGACTCAAAATGGATGATGCAGAACCTGCAAACTCATTGGTTTTGTTTTGCATTGAAGATAATTCTTGAGCTAGGTCCTGCACATAATCCAGCTTTTGTTTTCCAGATCTTTTCCTCTGGCTTTTCCCAGCAATCTTCTGAGGAGCATGCTTCTCATTTTCTTGTTTACTTAGTGAAGTGTATGAATTTTTTGCCATCTTCACTTCACCATTACTCAGAACTCCTAATATATTGGTGACTGTACAAACAGTTTGATGTGTTGGAGTTGTACTTGTATTGAAACAAACCCTCTTGCCCCTTCTGTTAGTCTTCCCCAGATTAGAAGATTTGTGCTTATTGTCCCATGTTTGCTCCTGAGTGACTTTTAATGATATATTTGAATCAACATCCATTCCATCAATTGGATCTCTTTGTTCCCCAATCTGCTCTTGCCTTGCTTTTTCCCTAGCCTTCCTGCCTCTCTTTGTAGATTTTTTTATCCCATTTTGATCATCAGAACTTCTAATTTGAGAAGTAATAGTCAGTGGTAACACATCATCCAATCTATTTCCTTCTTTGGGACTCTCAAATTTTGTATTGTCAGCATCAGCACTTGACTGGTTTGTTTCCAGCTCTTGTGAGGCTGCCACCAAATCCTCTTGATTTTCATCAATCTCACCAGTATCCACAACCTGCAATTAACATACAATTTATTAAAGCTTCAATAAATAGGTAAGACATAAGATCCTAAATTATGTATTAATAACCTGTCGCTTCAGTTCTCTTTCTACCTGCATTTTGAAGGGACTTGAAAATAATTCAGGGGAGCAAGGCCGTTGTGTCCATTCAAACATCTCACTATCAAATAAATCAACAGAGGCTTTATTTTGCACCTCATCCTACATGACAATAGCAAGCAATAATATTAATAATTTAATAAAAATCCATACTAATGTTATCAGTATCATCCAGCTTGAACAATTCAACCTGCTTCAATTTATAACCAGCCAAATTTGAAGTTCCAAAAAAATGTGCAACTATCAGTTAAACCAAATTTTCAAGCTGCGTCACTTCAACAAGGTTTTTTTTTCTAAACAATCAAGTAGTCAATTAAGTCAAAGAACACAACAGATTTTAAAACATATATATAAGGGCTAAAATGATTTTTCATCAGACATAAAATGTACAACTACCAAAATAGTTAACAACTCCATTGTTTCTGACAACCTATTAGGTTGTTATAATCCATGTACTTACTGATGGAGCCACTTTAGAAGGGTTTTCATCATCAGAGTCCTTGAGATCACTGAATGAAGGAGGATTTGGTGTTGGGCCATCAGTAAGTTGATCCCCATTAGAGTGCTGACTTAACTTTTCACCATCGTCCTCCTCTCTTAACCAAAAGAAAGGTGAAAGAACATGTTCATCTTTTTCACTTTGGAGAGGCCTTTCATTTGCCCAGACTGAACCCTTTTCTGTTCCCTCTTTGTTAATTTCACTAGGAGAGTCTCCAAACTTTGAATTCTTTAATGGAGTTTCTGAAAGAAGATTCTGTGGCACCTGAACCCTTTTCTTTGCTGGAAAAGAAGGTTTTGCAATGTCAGCACCTGGACTTTTCATGCTGGTTATAATCTTCTTCCTTGACTCCTTTCTTTTGTGGGGTTTTCTTTTCTGTGCATGATTTTCATGAGTTCCACCAGCATCCTTGTTACCACAATCAGCATCACCTTCACATTGCTTTACTTCATCTGTAAGATAATAGAGTGTTGGTCAGGTATAAAAAGGGGGGAAAAATGCATAATAGGTTTCCCGATTGTAAGCAAGCATGTAAATTTATAAAGCTACACATGCAAATTTAAGTAAAGAAAAAGCAGGTGACTAACAGATAACAAACTAAAAGTATGTTTCACATGTATTAAGTATTAGCCGTAACAACATAAAACAGAAACTTAAACTGGCTGGTTGAAAAACTTACTGCACAATTACAATAAATTGAGAAATAGTCTTGGAAATGGAAACCACTTACAATATTGATATATATCAAATTAAAAGGCATAATCACCTGACAATTTGGTAACAGGTACATTCTGAGTGACAAATATACTAATTCCCGAAGCATTTTCCATGCTTTTGTAGATGCTGACCAAGTTGTCCATGTGAGGAGCAGGGCGAACCTCTACAAAAAAAACCGAAAAAAGAAAGGAAAAGGTTCATTGTTTAGCCAAAATTACAAAAAGACTAGATACTAGAGCTAACAGCACATGAGAAAGAGAAGCATGAAAAATTGGAATACTCTCTTTACTTTAAACTCAAATACCAAGGCTTATTATGACCAATAGCCAAGCTAATGATATACTTCAATGTATTCAAAATTTATAGAAAGCAGTCTAAGAAGCCAAAAATACAAAAGGAACATAATTTGAGCATAATTTGGTTTTGAGAGAAGGAAATCAAAAGCTTCCAGCAATTCTCGGGGAAGAAGAAGAAGAAGAAGAAGGAGAAGAAGAAGAATTTGAGAGAAGGAAATCAAAAGCTTCCAGCAATTCTCGGGGAAGAAGAAGAAGAAGATCTTTTTATCGTCTGTGACTTAAAAACTGACTCCTTTACAAAAATCTATCTTTTTATCGTCTGTGACTTAAAGACTGACTCCTTTACAAAAATCTCTCTTTTGAAACACAGTACAATTAAAATTTCCATTTCTCTCATTTTTAAAAAGAATATAGATTGTCTTAAATCACCATAAAAGGTTCTAGATCACTTTATTAGGTGATGGTCTATCAACGCACTTCTTCAATTAGTTTATTCCTACAACTCAAACAAACATATTGAGGGACGCAAGGGATAGTTAGATAGAATCCTGACCGCACAACCCAGCTTTCCTGCATTCCAGACTTAATTATCCCTGTGCAGTAGAGTAATGTTCAAGCAAACACAGTTTAACTTTGTAGGAAGTGCAGTATAAATTGTATCTAGGTTGGAGGTAACTCAACATATCAAAATGGGCTCGTTCAGCATTTTCTAGTAAATCAATTGCACAAGTATAATGTTAAGGTCTCTATTCTTAAAACATTGTGCACCTGAATTATCTATTTGAGTCCAGTTTGAGAATTAACATGCAATCCATTTGAAATTGTAATAAAAACTCGTTGATTTGAGTGCAGATTTAGGCTGACAGAAAACTCAGATTATTTTTTTAGTTTTGAATTTGAGGTATTGTAAAGGAATAAGAGTCACATACCTCGACGAGTGAAGGGTAGTTTACATACAGGACAAGTAGAACCTGACTTCATGGACTTGACAATACAGGAGCTGAAAAACAAGCAGAGAAATAAATCGTTCAGTATTGCCATTGGTAGTAAAAGAAGAAAAGAAAAGAGATAGATAGATAGATAGTAGAATAGAAGAGAACAATAACATACTTGCAGAATAGATGATTGCATGTAAGTGAAACTGCAGAATTGAGCAAACTCCAACTGTACCAAATGCAAACAACAGTCATCATCAATGAATTGAATAAAAAATAGAAATAGAGAAAGAGAAAGAGAGAGATGAATATGAAAGGTACCAAATGGGACACTTGAGTTCTCTGCCCATTCTCTCCAGATGCGCAACACTAGGACTAGCATCATCCCCCATTCTCGTAAAGATATCAAACACACTATGCGCTGCTATCGAAGATGAACAAAACACAAGAGAGTCACTGGTGAGTCGTGACTCGTAAGGGGAATTTATTTATATTTCGAGTTATTTTGAATTTTAAAAGCGCGCTCATTCATTTCGCCTTTGGCGGGTGAATTTCATCTTTTCCCCCATTTCTTCCTCTTCACTCTTCCCTTTCTTTCTTATCCCTCTTACTTTTGGTAATTAATTAATAATAATAAATAGTCCAGCACCACATCCACTTCACTTTTTTGTTGTTGGATTGGAAGATTACTCGGTACGCTTAATATTTTGTTATTATTAGTAACTTAATTACTTGTGTAACATTTCATTTTGCAGAAATAAAATAACAATTAATAAATATTTAATAATTTATTAATTCTATTCATATTCAGAAAAAATTAATTCAAGTCTAAACCTCCCCTTTTTCAAAAAAAAAAATTATTGCTAAATAAAGTAAAATGATAAAAGGATAAAGGTGACTAACGAAATAACTCAATTTATGACAAGTTCTTTATAAACATGTCAAACTAGATCAATCAAAATTTTGAATGGGTTTGAAATATGCTAATACAGGCTTGACTCGTGCTAGCCTTTGGGTTAATAGATTAATTTGTAGGCCCATTACTTTTTTTTCTTTTTTTTAATGCTTTTTTGAGGTCTTTTCTTTTTTTTATAATTATTTAGAGTTTTAAACTTTTTAGACATTTTAACTTTTAGAATCATTTGAGCTTGAGAGTTTTTTTTTTTTAATTATTGGACAAGAAAACTAGTTGAAAAAAAAATGTTAACATAGTATTTTTAAATATAAAATAAATGTTAAGATCAAATAAATATTTAACTAGTTGGCAAGTTGAGCAATGAATTTATGAGTCACAACTTATATTAATCGGTGAGTTAAACAGACTCAACTTGTAAGTCCGCGTTTAAACAAACCTAAAAAATATATTAGTGTAAATCACTCCAAATTTGTGTGTATTACTATTAAATTTAGGAATCGTTTCCCATACTCCAAACAATCTTTGGAGTAGCCATCCTCCATCAAGTATAAACCATTTATTTCGCATAAAAAATTATTCACGACTGATAATGATCACGAGTAACTTGCAAAGGGAGGTAATCACCATTGGTTCCAACTCCAAGGCTGCCGCTAGTTCAATCACGACATTGCCGCTGCCACCGATTCCATCATAAGGCTATCATTTTCACCACATCTGCAAACCAACTCTTCCTTGTTGCCAATTAGAGCTGGCAAAACGGGTTCAACCCGTCGGGTTAACTCGTCAACCCGTCATTTTTTTGCGGGTTGGGTTCAAGGATTGAACCCATATTTTTTTCCAATCTGCATAACCCGTCCCGCATAACCCGCGGGTTAAGCAGGGCGGGGGCGGGTTGGCCCTGCGGGTTAGTTCTTTTTTTAAAAAAAAATTATAAGTAATACTATAAATGAAAAACTCTTTGATGTTATATAATTTATGTTTGAATATTTAATTAAACTATTTTAAAAAATATATTTTAGATACGTGGTTTGTAATTTTTTACCATTATTATTTATTATTTTTTTATAGTATTTATTGATTTTTTATATTATTTTTATTATTTTTTTGGAGAGGTTAAGCGGGTTGACCACAACTCATCTATTTTTTCTCATTTTATCTTTTATGCGGGCCAACCCGTCAACCCACCTTAAAGCGGGGTGGGTTAGCTCTTCCAACCTATTTTTTAAAACGGGTCAACCCACCCCGCCCCGCATTTTAAGGAGTTGAAGCGGGTCGGAACGGGTTAGCCCATTTTATCACCTCTATTACCAATGCACTCCATTTTCACCACATCAGCACACCTAAAACACTACTAAGGACTCTAAAAACACAGAGTCCCCCAATAGCCAAGAACTTTTGCCAACATCAATACCATACTACCATGGCATCCTTTAAGACTAATCCAACCAAATCAATACTCCATAATCACAAACCATGTCCTATGTATCAGAACCATCAACAACTCCCATGAAACCAAGACTAATAACCCATCACCCCAAATAGCCATCAGATCATTGTCCCCTACCAAAACCTCCATCAACAACCCAAAAACACCTTGCCATTGCACCAACCATACCCACACGCCATCAACCCCACACATTGTCGTCGTCACAGAGCTGACCACCACCCAAAACTCTCCGTTATTTTTTTTTTTTAAGTTAACTGAAGTTAACATGCTATAACAGGTAACTTTGATGGAGGATGGGTACTCCAAAGTTTCTCTGGAGTATGTGAAACATATATTTAAATTTAGAAAAAAATCATCATACACTTATAAAATTATCATATATTTTTTTAAATGTGTATATATTATAGACATTCTTAAAAGTAAGTATGTACTATCAGTTTTAGTGAAAAAAATTATAAAAAAAGTAAGTATAATAAATAATATTAAAAGGAATATAAAAAAAATATATGCAATATTAATAATAAAAATATTAAAACTATTAAATTTATCATGTTTGATTATTTATTCAAACTCTCTAACTTAAAATTTTTATAAAAAAATAAAATAAAATAGTTTGAAACTACGGTAGAAATGTAGGGAGTCGAATTTGAACCAAAGACATCACCTTACGAAAGCATTATCCACTCATTATATTTTTACATGATAAAGTTATGTGAAAGAAAAAAATAAAAATAAAAGATTTTATTAATGTGACTTAATTAAAATTTATGAAATTTATTTTATAATCTTTATGTTTATCTCTTTTTTACTTAATTTTATCATATGAAAATTTTGTTGAGAAAATTATTTTTGTGCTAATGAGTACTATGTATCTAGAGACGAATCCCAAGAGGACGAGCATGGGCTTGACTCCTCTTTTTTTCATTAATTTCTTTTAAGTAGTAATAATTTAATTAAATTTATTAAAAAATAAAAATAATAATTATATTATTTTTTTATAAATTTAATACTTATTATATTGATACTCTTATTTAAAAATTATACATATATCTCAAATTTTATATATTATTATTACACTTTAATATCTTTTTTGTTTATAAAATTATATATACCTCACATACTTTATGTATAAACATTACACAAAGTCTCAATAAAAATACAAAGTAAGAAAAGTATGAGTAATTTTTTAAACAAAAAAATTAATATTATAAGTACTAACCTCAAAAAAGTCAGTAAAATTATGTCAAAGATAAAAATGATTAAGTTAAAAGAATTTATACTTTATATGTATTTGACATGTGATTAACAATTATTTTATATACATTGATATTATAATTTTAACTCATCTTTTTATTAATTTTTAATCTTTATATAATAAATTTACTAATTCTTTTCACTTTTTGTTTCACCCTCTTTTCTTTTTTATATATATATATATATATAAATTTAATTTTGTTTATAAATCATGATATAAAGAACAACTATTATTGTGATATATTTAATATTTAATATAAATATTTTTTTTACTTTTCCACTTTATTCATAAATTTTTCTATATAATAAAATAAAAATATTTTTTAAAATAAACAAATAAGAGTATATTTATCTTTAATTTAAAATAATATATTTTAATCATAACTTATAAAATAATTTAAAGATGAATATATTTTTATTTATTAACTTTAAATTTTATTTTATATTTAATAATATAATTTATAATTTTTAACTCTTTCATTAAATATTTTTAAATCCATCTCCGCGTGTATCTAGAAGTCTTGTTCTTTTCAATTATTTAATTGCTGATTAAATTTACTTATAGTAGTACTTGCCTCTAGATTCACATAGCATGATTCACACACCTTTTTTTTTTTTTTTGGTGGATTTGACTTACAAGTTTCTAGTATTACACAAGTACATGCTTCAATTGTCATTACCTTTAATTACGTTCAATCATAAAAGATTGTGATTTTCACACGTAATTTTCATAAAGTATATCCATACAGTCAAGACGGGGTGTAAGGTAACATATCAACATCAACGTAGAAGAAATATTTATATACTCTAAGAGTAATATTCTCTGTGATTTAAATCATATTCAAATTACTAACTTGTGTTATTTGAATGGAAGAGATTTTGATATTTTAAATATGTGATTATGGATTTGATTTCAAGATTTACATGTATAAAAATATTACTATTAGAAAAAGTTTTTACTTAGACATTAATACTTCAAGAAATTAATCTATTATCTGTGGATTAGAAAATGCTATGAGAAATTAAAAAAAAATCATTTCCAAGTTTTATTATATAATATTATGATTTTAAATATAAAGGCATTACACTGGTGTACTACTATGAGAGTATAAAAATTTCTCCACTGTTGGAGTGTTGGTTATATGGAAGGACTCAACTTTCACATTGACCGAGGAAGTGTAGTTGCAAACGAGCTAAAGTTGAAAAGGTGTATTTATATTTCTTTAACAAACATTCAATTCAAGGCAGCTATTTCTTGCAATCATGGCCAGCCCTAACAGCGAAACAAGAATAGAAGACTGAGCTAAAAAAATAAACCACAGAAACATGAGGCAATAGAAAGCTTTGCACTTCAAATAAAGGGCATATATATTCCAATCTTTATATTCTTATATCAAATAATTTATATATTTTTTTTACACTTTATTTAATATTATTTATTATACATATTTTTTTTATCATTTTTTTCACTTAATCACATTCATAAAAAATAATGTGAATAATAATACACTTTTAAAAAAAATTGTAAGACTATCTTTTTTCCAATATATTATTGTTACGGAAGCACAAATGTCAGGGTATTTGGTCAAAAGAGCACACTCTATCCGGAATTCGTAGCGAACTTCCATAATTTTATGCATACCCGGATCAGGATCATCTGCAATTATTCTAAAACTGCATGAGATCCTGTCCCTTGAATGTGTTTTATTATACGATAAATTTACTTTTAAAAACTGCAGTTCAATAAATTGAATGGTGGGATCATGAACTGCACTCCCATAAATTCAATAAGTTTACTTTTCAAAACTGCAGGGGATCCATGTCTGGGCATACCCTCACTAACTTAGCCATGTGAGGAGGAAAAGGCTTGAATTGGTTGGCCCCTACAGGCTGCAGCAGAAAGTATTTCTTCAGAACGATTGCAACATATTCAGTTGTGTCTCTATTTAAAAGCATCACATCCTACCTCAAAATCAATACAGCTCTTTACTCACAAGATGCCATTATTAAATCCTGATAATTCGATACATTACCAGTAATCTTTACAGGAACAAGAACCACCTCTAAAATGGTGGAACCGACTACGATCCCTGATAACAATCTCTCTATCATAAACCTTTGATATGAGTTTGATAGCCATATGACAATCTGCACAGACTCTCAAATTCTTCATAACCCTGATTGGTGTCCCTGGTGTTGTATTTAAGAGCATAAAAGCAATTGCAACTTTTTCACTGTGATAAGACAAAGCTTGTTCCTTCTCCTCTTCCTCTATGTCTGCAAGCACATTTGCAGTATGAGGCACATAACCTTCTAACTTCAACAATTCAGTGATCTTCTCTAGTAGTGCATATACATCCTGACTTCGAGGATGAGATCTATCACCCATAGTAAATTCATAAACACGGTTGCCCAATTCAACGAGACTATAGCCAGGGGTTTTCTTAACACCATCCTTTAGCATTGACCTCCTCACTATTTGTACATCAGACCAACGACGTTCAGAGGCATAAAGATTTGAGAGAAGCACATAATCCCCACTATGTTTAGGCTCTAACTTTAAAAGGTGGGATCTTGCTATCTCTCCCAAACCCAAATGTCCATGTATTGTACATGCCCCCAATAAGGTCCTCCAAATAACTGCATTTGGTTGCAATGGCATATTCTGAATATATTCATATGCTTGTTTCACTAAACCAGCCCTACTCAATAGATCCACCATGCAACCATAGTGTTCTATCCTGGGCATGATACCATATTCCTCTTTCATCCTTCTAAAGTAATTGAACCCTTCATCCAACATCCCACAATGGCTGCAAGCATACAGGACACCAACAAAAGTGATCTCACCAGGCACTAGTTTTTGTCCTTCCATCTCTTTGAAATGCTCAAGTGCTTCCTCACCAAACCCATTAACAGCCAAGCCAACAATCAAAGACGTCCAAGAAACCACGTTCTTTGCTCTCAGCTCACTGAATACCTGTTGAGCCTCCCTGATGCTCCCACATTTTGCATAAAGGTCCAATAGTGAATTATTAACATGCAAGTTCTCTCTTAAACCAACCTTCAACATGTACACATGGACCCTACGTCCTAATTCTAGAGCTCCAAGCTCAGCACAAGCAGATAACAAGCTAACCACAGTGAACCCATCTGGCTCCACACCCTGCAGACTCATTTCCCTGAACAAAGTCAAAGCCTCATTGGGCCTTCCATTGAGAGCAAACCCATTAATCACAGAGTTCCAAGCCACAAGATCTCTGTCCTTCATTAACTCAAACATCTGGTGTGCGCTTTCAGTATCACCAAAAGCAGCATACATATGAAGCAAACTGTTCTGAACAAACAGCAACGACTCAAACCCATTTCTTATAGTAACTGAATGAATTGCTTCCCCTTCTCCAACATTCAATGACTTGGAAACAGCCTTGAGGAGAAAAGGGTAAGTGTGAGTGTCAGGTTCAATACAAGACACTAACATTTGGCGGTAGAAATGAAGTGCAGGACTCGGGTCTTCACTTTCAGCGTAGCCCCTAATCATGGTGTTCCATGTAAACACATTGCGGTTATGTATTATGGTAAATACATGATAAGCATAGGACATGGGTGCAGAGAGGGAGACAACGGTGTAGATAAGATGCTTGCCCATGTCAGGGTTGTTGAGTGGGACACCATGCCTAATGGAAAATGCATGAATTTGCCTCAGTTTGTATTTGGAAGAGGCACAAAATTGCAAAAGAGCAATGCATTTAGTGAGAATGTATGGTATTGGGTTTTCTGGGGCAGTTGATAAGAAGCTTGTGAAAGTAAAGGAACATAAATGGCACAAAATTGCAAAAGAGCAATGCATTTAGTGAGAATGTATGGTATTGGGTTTTCTGGGGCAGTTGATAAGAAGCTTGTGAAAGTAAAGGAACATAAATGGTGTTTGGGGTTGAATGGTGGTGGGAATACATGTAACATGGATGTTTGCACCAATGAGGAAAGCTTTGAGCAGACGTTCATTTGCCTCAACAACTAACTATTCAACTATACGCTCGTCAACCTCACATGCTACATTGCTACTTAAGAAGCTTCTACCCATTTTAATTGGGCACATGAGCACCCAAAATGCGGAACCCGATTCGACTTGTACCAGAATGGCACAACCGCACAATTAATCGGGATTTGAGACTAAAATTTGAAAAATTAATTTCTTTTAATATTGGGCGGCATTTATAATACACGATTTTAAGTATCAATACTCTAAGCAATTAACCAATGATAATAGGTAAAATTAGTTATTTCAAGTTTTTATTTTAATTTGATGTGAGTTTCATTTCTTCTCTTATTTTAATTTTTTTTTTAAATAATATGAGTCCTACGATTTCATTGTCTCTCTTTTTAATTTTCCTTCTTTAGCCATTCATTTTTTCATCTTCCTTCTTCATCTTAGCCTATCGCCGTTTTGCAGTAGGGATGGCGACACACAGTAGTTGTGGTGCGTGGCGTTGTTCAGGCGATGCTAGACTGGCCTGCAACACAGGCGACATCGATTGCAGCACAATCAAGCACGAAACCAAAATGTGCCACTACGCCACGCGCCACCTTTGCCCTGTTCGTCACACCACCACCCACGCTGGCCAACTACCGCCGTCGCACTATCACGCCGCCGCACTCTATATCGCCATTTGTCTCAGTTCTTCTAACAATCTAGGTAAGGTCCTCCTCATTCGTTTTTTGTTTCTATGGTTTTAAGAATCTAATGATCCATTATGTCCTTAAATCTTCATCCAGTTAAAAAACTCAGAATAGAGGTTAAGCCTTTCTCACCCAAAAATGAAAAAGTCATGGAGAAGATTGATGTTCAGGAATCAAGCAAAGTTCTAAAATAGAGAAATCTTTACGATAATTAGGAAAGCAAACCTATTTGAGCAAATTAATAGATTGATTGGTGTTAGGAACTGAATCTCACCCAAATCAAGCAAAGTTCTCTATTTTTTTTATTTCACCTTAGACATAAGGATGAAGCCTTCTAACTTCTGGGTCTTTGTCTTGATGAAGAGTAACGTGTGAAAAAGAGAGAAAGTGAGGCAGAAAGAAAAAATGAAAGAGGAAGAAAGAATAAGCCAAACCACCTGTAATCTAAGTTTTAGATGAAAAATATGAGTCATTGATCAAATTTTTTCACATTATCAATGGTGCAAACTTATGGAGTATTCATGCTCCAACAAAATTTAGGAGTATTTAAAACATTGCCTTTAATATTGACCTAAAATTTGAAGCTACTTTGTTAACGTCATAATGTGAGGTTTAGTCTTTTTCTCTCAGCAAATCTGCCCTGTGTTTCTATATTTCTTGTTTAATTTATGTACATGAGTGATACTTATAAATCATAGACCTGCCACTTTATGATATATAAATAGAGGTAAGTGTAAGTAGAGATAGAGCTATTCTCATTTGACTGAATTATCTGTGATTAAATAGAGGCAGAGGTAAGTGCAATTAGTGCTTTATTGATGTATTCTTATGCTACTATTCTTAGTGCATAATAATTGTATAAAGTTTAAACAAATAATAATACAAATATTTATTTAGATAAAAATGCTCTTATTCCTTAATTAAAATTCAACGCGGTGGTAGTAAGAGTGGGTGATGGTAATGTTAATTGCACTAAATTGTGCTCCTAGCAGCAAGTCAGCAACGTTGATAGTAAGTAAGCGATGATGATGGACGAGTGTTGAAGGTGGTAGAATTTGTGGCAATAGGATAATAAAAATAAAGAAGAAATTATGATATTATATGGTACAATACTGTACACTTGTTGTAGACATGGAAAACTTAAAAAGTGAATCAATATTCATAATTTATTATTTAATTATACGATAAGGATACTAACACAAGATTTGAACTTGAGTAGCTAAAGCATACCTTATCACACTAGGCCAATAATGTTCAGAATTTAATGGATTGATAAATTTACCATCAAATAATAAATATGACATATTAACATTTTCGACTTCTATTTCAATTGCAATTTTGAAAACGTACAAGTATTTTGGACAAAAATTTAGTTATCTAATCTCATAGCAAGACTTATTGGCAGAATTCAGAAATGAGGAGAAACTAAGTACGTATAGACAATGGAGAAGATAAGGGAGGGGAGGGGGAAGCAAACTCAATCGAATAATTCCCACTGGGTTGAGGATCGAGGATGATCAAAGGTCTCCCACTTGGTTGTAACAACAACAGGCTTTATTCTTGCATTAGATACCTTCAGTACATCCAGGGTTTCAACACATTTCTGCACTTTCTTTCCCTGAAAAAACAACCATCAGATTTAGCATATAAATAATTGTGCCCAGCAAGTTACCAAATTGAAAATGTACAATATGCTAATATCGAACTTTTTTTATATAGTCAGTAAAAGATGGCAAACTTGATATTCAGAAGTATTATTCCATGGTGAAGCTACTTTAAATAAAACAAGAATTTTTTTTTAATCCTTTCATTTTTAGTGCACTAGTAAATCTCTCTTATTTATGTACCAAAAATAAAAAATCTCTCCTTGTTTTAAGGTAAGATCAAATAACAATAAATTTCTTTAAAAATGACGTTCACCCATACCAAAATATTTTAAACCAAATAAGGGCGCGGGGTATGGTAACAAAATGGCATTCTATTGGAAATACCTGCAAATTTTTCTGTGCAGAAGCATCTCCTTCTGCTGGAATGCTTTCTAATTTTATTGCTTGTCTCATAAGCATCTCAATTAGTGTTGTGATCTGAACTTCTGGTACTTTGACTCCGTTGGAAATAGACTTTTCAATTGCAGAGACCTGTTGGAAAGAAAATGAGTTATATTCTGTGTTTGGACAAAATTTCCGGTAGCACTTACATACACACGGTGCCTACTATTTAGATTAATATAAGTGATCATTCAAAAGTCAATTATAAGAGCCTGTCCAAAAACATAAACTACACTTGGTTGGCTCGGCCGAAAAGAGATGCACAATTATAAGAGCCTCATGGCCCATATCCAGTTATCATTGAGATGAATTTACCAAATTGAAATTTCAGACATCCAACAATGACATAAAGATGTCTCGTTCACATTCACGCCAGATTCTAATATAAACTTGGTCCACATACGACTGAGCAGACAAGTCAATTCATGTTGTTTGTTTGTGCATTTCCTAATATATTAAAAGAAAATGTTTATCTTATATTACTTGTTTTTATATTACTTTTAATATTATATGTCAATAATTATGATTAAATAAAAAAAATTATATGTAAATATTTATCTCAAAAATAAATAATGTAATATAAAAAATATAAAAAAATCAAAATTATATACTAAAATACAGAACACCCACCGACTCTGACTCACATCATTCCAGCTGTGCCATAGTCATAATGATAACCCATCACAACAAATAAAACTGTCATGCACTCTTTGACACAGTATCAGTCTTCTAAAATGATAAGTGAGAGAAATATTAAATTATTTTATATATAATTATAATTTATTAAGACACATATAATAATTTTATAAATAAAATTAAATATATTTTACTTGAACGAAATAATGAAAGTAATCAGTTCTACTAATCCTACGGTTCAGTCGTTCAATATAATTCATAGAAATAAGAGCAACTAATTATAATTCTTTATTTTCATTTACAAAATAATAAAGTAAAAACAATCTCATGATAAATTAACAAATTAACACTTTTTTGTATATTTATTTTAAATGAATGTGATTAAGTGAAAAAATAATAAAAAATATAAATATAATAAATAATATTAAAAAAAATATAAAAATAAGTATATATTCTATTTGTGAGAATAATATCACGTGGGAAAGTAAAGTTGCATACCTGGTGTGCGAGGTGATCAAGTTCCGTGGACACATCGTTGATGGCGCGATGTGCACTCTGGATCTTGGCATTCCTACGCATCTGGATGAAACGTCGCTCAATGCTGGAAGGGTCTTGGATGAGCACAAGTTTTGATCGGTCTTTGACTCCGCACATGTCCAAGTACTCTCCATTCTCTCGCTCTTTCCCTCTGTACACCAGTCTCTGTTCATCCGCCTGTAACCCTGTTTCCCCGCTCACAACCTTCTTCACCTCCCCTGTCATTCATTTTCACACTTTCACCCCTCAGACTTTTCATCCCATTTCCCACTAGAACGGGGGCAAATTAGTCATATACATACCAAAAACTCAATAATCATCATTTCATATTTCAGTTCCTTCCAGAAACAAATACATTAATCGTTTTCATCATGACTAGTTTGGTTTCCAACAGTAACAAAAAAAAAACAATTTAAAAAAAAAAAAGGAAAAACATACAGTCCATGCCATGCTACGTAGACACATAACATTAGTAATGATGGTGCTATGCTGAAACAATCACCTAACTCAATTCTAACCAACATTACTGATCAAGGTCAATGGTTGAAACACTAATTTTCTCAGTAACCAAACAGAAAAGAAACAAATGCGATTCTATAATCTAGATCCAGAGTTCATCTTACCGACAGTGGCCATGGAACTGACGGAGATCTCGTAGCGGAGTGCACCGAAAGCGATTCGAAGGCGCAAATTGGGCGCTGGAGCATCCGGTTTCGCTGTCCTTTTCTGCACCAACATTCCTCCAGGTCTCATTTCCCACTCGGTCTCTTCTTCTCTCGCGGTGGACGACGAAGTCGTGGCCGCGGACCTCTCTTTGGTTCTACCATACGCGTTCAGTTTCTTCTTCATCATTTTGAACTCAATTTTCCCGGGAAAAAACACAATGGAGAGTTGGAGACTGTTTTCTCGGGAAAATATCTAAGCCATGATGAGTGAAAAACGGTGAGTTTTCTGCCGACACAAACGGGCTGTAATGTTGGGGGTTCGCGGGGGTTTTATAAGGTGGAGAAATTCTTGTGGTCCAGACTCCAGAGAGAGTATTATACTATTTTATTAAAAATGTTACACGCGACACCTTAACGGTACATATTATTGAATTAAAAATAAAATATTATTAAATTTAACTCATATTATTATAAAGTGTGAATTCTTATAGTGAATAAAGTTGTATTTAAAATAAATTTATTTCTATTAGTATGTGTTAGATTGGGTAAAAATAATTTAAATTTTTTAAATATATTATATTAAATTTAATTTTAAAATTTGTGTATAAAAATAATATTATTAAAAAATTATTATTTAAATATTTGATCATATTTTAAAAAAATTATTAAGTAAAAATAATTTAAGAAAATAAAAAAATATTTTATTATATTAAATATAAATATACTATTACTTAAGATAATGCAGGGCATCACAGGAGATTCTTGGAGCAATCAGAGGCTTGCCACTTGTAGGGGTTAGTTAGGTTGTCTGTAGTGACAGCTAAGCCAGAGTAAGGTTGCCGACAGTTGAAGAAACCATCCGAATGAAGCCACACATGGCCACATTGCTCTTTTGTTTGCTTAGTGTTAAAAATAGACACGTGGAGGGCATCCATTGGAGAATGATTTATAAGTTTGTATGATTGGATTTTGAACCTATTCTGAATTTCGTTGTTGTGGTTGGTTTAATGTTACTGTTAATTAATTTCGTTTTTGGTGGTTGGCTTATGTTGATTAGTTTCGTTTTCATTGGTAGGCAGGGAAAATGGCCAAATGGGCATGACTTTAGCCGCGAAGTTATGTGGGATATGGGTGTGATGTCATTTTGAGGTGAGAGAAGTAATCTTGGCCATTGGTTGGAATTCAAAGTCAACTGATCGGATGACGTTGGATGACTTGTGGATTTTTCGTTGGATAGATGGTTTGCTTATAGAGAGATGAAATGTAATATTTGTTAAGAGAGATCGATAAGGTTTAACAGCTTGCAGTTAACTTACTAGGATTAAGGAAAGTGATTAACATTATAATTAAAGACAAATTCTTAAGTTCTTTTAAAGGTAGAAATTTCTCTTCTCTCATTTCATTAAATGTGTATTACTTTAATTATGTGAATTATTACTATCTCTTATTTTAAATATATTAGATTAACATTTATGTGATATGTACAAAGTTATAGAATAAAAATTAAAAAAATTGATTATGCAATAAATGGTTTATAATAAATCGATTATTAAGAATTTAATAAATATTCAAGTTTTAAATTGTTTATAATAAATTAAAAATTTTAAAACTAAAATTATGTAATTAGATACTAATAAATTCTTTTCATGTAAAAGACATTAATAAATATTTAAAATTTGAATTATTTATAATAAGATATTAATAAAAATTTAACTTTTAAATTTTTAAAAATAATTTAGTACTGACACATGTCAAAATTGTATTAACATGAGCTTTCCTCTAATAATAAGATAATAATGAAATTCAAATTTGTAATAAGGTAAACTCAAATTTGTTATGAGACATGGGTGGCATAACCCAGTGATGACATTTGACAGAACTTTATAAACCTGACTCTCTTTTTTTATATATTATTATATTGATAATTGATTGATTAGTTGATGATAAATAAAAGGAATAAGACTTTTTAAAGTAAATAAATAAATATATATCTATCATTAAATTTTAATAAGTTAAAATTATTAAAGGAATAAGACTCTTTTAAAATAAATAAATAAATGTACATCTACCATCAAATTTTAATAAGTAAAAATTATGATTCACTTTAACTCACTTTAGTGGTATACTTTAATAATATGAAAAAATAAAATTATGATTCAGTTTAATTCGCTCTCTAGATACTTTTTTTTTGTACAAGGGAAATAAAAAACAAGAAAAACTACTGCCTTAAATAAATAACATCACGAGCATTAGTCAAAAGCAAATAGGAAAGTCGTAGTAGAGGAGAATCCCAATAAGTTATAGCATCAAGAGAAGAAGCACCCATCTTGGCAAAGAAAATTTGCACAAAAAGTTTGTCTCTCTTAGCGTGTGAACAATCCGAAACTCTCAATTACGAGCAGCTAACACTCGAATATCACTAATAATAGAACTATACAAGCAAAAATCCAGCGGAACTTGAGACTGGATAACTCTAACTGCCTCAAGAGAGTCCGACTCACACCAAACACGCCTATAACCATGATCCCAAACCAACATCAAACCATGCTTCATAGCCAAAGCTCTATTAACAGGATGTCAACCTCCCCCGCAAACCTAGAAAAACCAGCCTTCCAATGACCAAGATCATCACGCAAGAGACCACCAAAGCTAGCTCTAATAGGATTACTAAAACAACTGCCATCTATATTCAACTTTACAAAGCCTTCATCCGGCTTCGACCAAGTAACTTCCACGAGGTTAACCGTACCCACAACCTGATGGCCCATCACCTTCTCAACATCGACAAGCATAGCATAGATATTCCTAACCACCTACACAGCAGACCAACAAACCTCATTCAAAATCGCATTATTCTGCCACCTCTAAATCCACCAAAGAGAGCAAAGAAACAACGTAAAATATCTTCTTAACGTTGGTGATCGAACCCAAAAATGAAAGTCATACTGATAAAAGTTATTATCAAAACGAAGAATCAATCATCAACCAAATTTCTTTAGCATGAGGACAATCTCTCAAACAGTGAAAAATATATTCTATTGGGCAAAAGTACCTAATGCAAGAAGCAGAACTAGTTGTCGCGACCGAAATTAATCGCGACGAAATAGCAACTTAAATTAAAACATTATTTTAATTAGGAGTCGCCACTAATTTTATTTTAATTAGGAAAAATTAGAAAACCTTTAATAGAAATTAGTCTTTGAAACCAGATTGAATTCGGGAGCCGGTTATGCGTAGGGAAGGGTGAAAACTTAATCCCACAAAGACCCCTAACACACCCATCCTAAGACGGTACCTTAAGTTAATTATGCAAATTCTTAATAATCTCTCGAAAATATTTATTTTACCCCTAAAAAATAAAATAAAATAATGAAATCAACAAATAAATTATAAAAAATTAAATTTTGGCTTGACGGAATAAAAGTCCCGCTCCTACGTATCCTCGTGCAATGAGGAAATCAAAGTCACGTAGTTCTTTAGAAAATAATTGTGAGTTGGTTGATTTTAAAAAAAACTTAAAAATTTGAATCAACAAGTTCGTCATGCGACTCGGTTATTCAAATTAAGGATTAAATAGGTGAAGCTCAATTTGAGAAATCACCCATTGATTATCAAATTTGTTATAAAACTTTTATTTAAAATTATCAATTAATAATTTAACTTAAAAATTGAAAACTTGATAATAATTTAAATATAATATAAATAATAATAATAGTAACAATAATAATAATAATAATGATAATGTAAACTATCAAGTCATCCAACTCAGACGTTTACAAAATACAAGAGTTAAAGCAAGTGTCGCAACTTAGATAACCCATATTATTATTATTATTATCATCATTATTTATTTTAAAAAAAGGTTTATATGTTCCCCTTTTTATTTCTTATCATTTTTACTCATCTTTTGTTAGATTTTTTTTTTTATTTTTAGCCCAATGAGCCCATTTATTCCCAAAAAAAAAAAAAAAAAAAGAATACTCACTTGCTCAAAGAAAGATAAAGGGTGTTTTATTTTTGTTTTCTCTTGGGAGACTTGCAGAAGCAGGAAAACAAGGCAGAGGAGAGGCTGCGCAAGCTGGCTTGGCCCGGCGTGGTAACGGGAACGGAGAGGCGCGGTGGAGAGGGTGGCGCAAGCGGTGGCGCGCGGAGCCGTTAACGGCGCCGAGGTGATGCGGCCAGAATCGGTTCGGATCGATGGTGGACGCCGGAGAAGCACGGAGATGGCGCGGCAACGAACGGACAATGCCGATCTAGTGATACGGCTCGCGGGTTCGTACGCGAGGGGAAGGGGAAGGACTCTGTTTTTGGTGACCCATTCGCGGGGTTTTTTTTTTTTTTTTGTTTTTGAGAGATTTTGGGTGATGGTGGACGGTGAAGAGGGCGGCAGGGTAGAGGTGTTTTAGGTGGTTGGTGGGTTATTGGTGTCTTGCGGAGGGTGGATGTGTGTTGGCAAAGTGTTTGGTGGATTACGGTTTGGGGATGGGAATTAGAGGTGTAGAGGTTATAATAATGTGTTGGTGTTTTGGGGTGAAGGTTGGAGAAGATGGAATGGTGAGAAAGGTGAGTTAACTCACCGAGTTGACTCGCCATGGGAGAGAGGATGAAAGTGGGTGCTTTGGTCGAATGCTTTGCGTGAGGGAAAAAGTATTTTAGGTTGAGACCGAGTCCGATTCTCTGTGTATATATTTTTTTTTTTTTTTGATCCCTTTTCTGTGTGTGGTTAGGTGTTTTATAGGAGAGGATTAGGCTGAGGTGTTTGAGTTAGAATGTGATTAGGAGTTTGTTTAGGATAAGTTACGAGAGGTTTAGGATAAGTTTATTTAGGATGGGTTTGAGATAAGATGGGTTTATGTTAGGATAAGTTTGTGGTAGGATGAGTTTGAGTTAGTTTAGGATAGGTTGGTTTGGGATAGTTAGGATAAGTGTTTGGGGATTAAGATAACGATGGAGTCTGTTTTAGGATAAGTGCTGAGGTTAAGGATGAGGATAACTGATGGGTTGTGGGTTAATGGGTGATGGGTTAACGGATTGGTTTATGGGTTAATGGATTAATGGGTTAATGGGCCAATGGGTTGAAAAATTATTATTTTTTTTATTTTTTATTTATCTTTTTTTTTATTTACAAAACGCCCCGGACAAAATTGGGTGTTCACAGTTGCCCCTCTTTACTTGTTTTTTACTAGATAAAAAAAATAACCGTAGTTTTTCATTTTATCATGGTAAGAAACGAGTAAAGACATGAACTCGAATTTTGTTCGGGAGCGAAAAGAAACAAAACAATGCAAAGAGCAATGCGCTCAATGATAGAAACTTAAAAGACAGGAGCCGATGCGCTCAAAAGCAAAAGACAGAGTGATGCGCTCAAAAGTAAAAACAGAGAGCCAATGCACTCAAAAGGAAAAGACAGGAATGAAACGACAGGGAGCCGATGCGCTCAAAAGTAAAAGACAGGAATTAAAGACACGGAGCCGATGCGCTCAGGAATTAAAAGACAATGAGCCGATGCGCTCAAAAGTAAAAGACAGGAGCCGATGCGCTCAAAACTAAAAGACAAGAATTAAAAGACAATGAGCCGATGCGCTCAAAAGTAAAAGACAGGAGCCGATGCGCTCAAAACTAAAAGACAAGAATGAAATGACAGGGAGCCGATGCGCTCAAAAGTAAAAGACAGGAATTAAAGACACGGAGCCGATGCGCTCAGGAATTAAAAGACAATGAGCCGATGCGCTCAAAAGTAAAAGACAGGAGCCGATGCGCTCAAAACTAAAAGACAAGAATTAAAAGACAATGAGCCGATGCGCTCAAAAGTAAAAGACAGGAGCCGATGCGCTCAAAACTAAAAGACAAGAATGAAATGACAGGGAGCCGATGCACTCAAAAAGTAAAAATGCAAATGCAAGAAGCTGATGCACTTAAAATGCAAATGCATGGAGCTGAAGCGCTGAAATGGAAACATTCATGACAGTTAGACAATGCCTTAAAATCTCTTTCGTTCTCTCTTTTTCTTTTTTTTTTTTTTATCTTTATTCTCTCGTTCTTTCTTTTCTCTTTTCTTTCCTTTAATCATTCGAACCAGCGACAACTTTTGGAAAGCTTTGACCAATCAAACCCTTGTTCACTTGCTTTTCTTCCTCAGACCCTTTGGTTATTTCAGAATCTTTTTAACCCTTTTTTTCTCTTGATTTTTTTTTTTTTTGTCAACTCTTCCTTTCCTTCTTGGCAACAAATCACCTCAACCAAATGTCACATTGCAAACTATACTTTGAGCTACTAAGATCTTTCAATCTAACTCAATCATCGAAGGATTGCTGTAGAAATGTCAGAATCAAGCTGTTGACCTTAAATTTATGTTATTTGAGACTTAACTTAATGAGTTAAACATGCATTCATGTATGAATAGAAATTCGTTAAATGAACAAACTTCTTTTCATTACTTTGGTAATATGATGAATATCTGGTAAGACACATGCTTAAGATGAAAACGTAGAAACAAAAGAAAATTGCAAGGGAAAGAAAAATTTGCCCCAGTTTTGGTTCCTTGTTCCTTATTCAATTGATTCCCTGCAACCATTTGATAATCCAAAGATTGTCTCTGTTGCTAATTTCTTCAACACATCTTTCCTTTAATCTTTCGACATTTTCCTCCGATGGCCAATTGAACATAAGATAAAAATTGCCCCAGTTGGAGTTTCACTCCTTCTTCTTGAGATTTTGCCTATTTATTTGTCCTAACTTTTGCTTAAGCCGCCCTTTCGGGTTTTCACCTAACGGACCTCTTTTTTTTTTTTTTTTTTTCTTTTTTCTTTTTACTCTAACTTTTGCTTAGGCCGCCTTTTCGGGTTTTCAACCTAACGAGCTTCCTCTTCTTCTTTTTTTTTCCTTTTTTTTTTTTTTTTTTTTTTAGGCATAGAATCTCTTGACAACATCGTATTTTGGCCTTGGCAATTCCTCTCCATCCATATTCTGCAAAATTAAAGCCCTCCGAAAATGCTTGCTTAACGATGTAAGGACCTCATAACTCGAGCCCATTTTCCTCTAGCATCCTCTTGATTAGGGAGAATCTTCTTCAATACTAAATCTCCTGAACAGAATTCTCTAGGACGGACTTTTTTATTAAAGGCTCTGGCCATTCTACTTTGATACAACTGTCCATGACAAATAGTTGCGATCTCTTCTCTTCTATCATATTCAATTGCTCATATCGAGTCTTCACCCATTCAGATTCTTCCAACTCGCTTCCATCAATACTCTTAGAGAAGGAATTTCAATTTCTATGGGAGAGACGGCTTCCATCCCATATACCAAGGAGAAAGGCGTTGTCCCAGTGCTTGATCGTATATTGGTACGATACGCGTGCAAAGCATAGGGTAACATTTCGTGCCAGTCCTTGTAGTTAACAACCATCTTAGCCACAATTTTCTTGACATTCTTATTTGCAACTTCAACTGCACCATTCATCTGAGGCCATGTAAGGAGCTGAATTATGATGCTTGATCTTGAAATTTTCACACTTTCTTAATCTCGGCACCATTGAGATTAGCAGCATTATCTGTAATTATCCTCTCTGGGATTCCGTATCTGCAGACAATATCCCTCTTGAGGAATTTCAAAAATACCTTTTGAGTAATATTGGTATACGAGCAAGCTTCTACCCACTTGGTGAAATAGTCGATTGCTACTAAAATGAAACGATGACCGTTGGAAGCTTTGGGGTTAATCGGCCCAATGACATCTATTCCCCACATCGAGAAAGGCCATGGAGATACCATATTGTGCAAGGGGAATGGAGGTGCATTGACTCGATCTGCGTATATCTGGCATTTATGGCACTTTCGAACATATTCTATGCAGTCCGCTTCCATGGTGGACCAATAATAACCGCTCCTTAAAATTTTTCGTGCAATCATATGACCATTAGCATGAGTCCCACAAATTCCTTCATGGACTTCACTCATGATTAAACGAGCTTCCCGAGCATCCACACACCGAGAGTAAGGTGCCATCATGGCTTCTCTTGTATAGAACTTCCCCATTCAAGAAAAAGGCCATAGCCAACCGTGAATAGTCTTCTTATTCACTTCACTTGCCCCAAGTTGGATATCCGCTTGATATCATGATACCAAGGTTTACCATCCGCTCACCCTCCACATTGGCACAATACGCGGGCTCACTATGTACTTTTACTTGGATGGGCCGGACATTATTGTGGATATCCAACTTAGTCATTACGGCCAAAGTGGCCAAAGCATCTATGAACTGATTCATGTCTCGAGCCATATGGGAAAATGTCACCTCTTCAAACTTCTCAGTCAACTTGGTCAAATACTTTTGATAGGGTACCAACTTTGGGTCTTTAGTTTGCCATTCACCATTCACTTGATAAATGATAAGTGCCGAATCTCCGAATACTTTTAATTGCTTGATCCCCAAGTCAATTGCTACTTGTAAACCACAAGCACAGGCCTCGTATTCCGCAACATTATTAGTGCACTCAAAATCCAACTTAATAGCAACTGGATACTGTTTTCCATCTGGCGAGACAACAACAGCTCCTATGCCACTGCCATACATGTTGACTGCTCCATCAAAATACATCTTCCACGCAGACTCCTTTTTCCTTCCTCCTTCGCCATCAAAATTTCTCCATCTGGGAACTCGGATGTCATTAGTTGTCCACCCTCAGAGGATTCTCAGCCAAATGATCCGCAATTACACTCCCTTTGACGGATTTCTGAGTCATGTACTTGATATCAAACTCTGATAATATCACTTGCCATTTTGAAACCCTTAATGAGACATGAGGGCTTTCAAATATGTACTTCGAGGGGTCCATTCGGAGATCACCAAGTGGTGTAATAGAGCATGTACTGCCGTAATCGTTTTGAGGTCCATACTAGAGCACAACAAGTCTTCTCAATAGCCGTATAACGGGCTTCACAGTCATTAAACTTCTTACTCAGGTAATAAATTGCTTGCTCCTTTTTTCCTGATTCATCGTGCTGCCCCAGCATTGCCCCCATTGAAGTTGACAGTACAGTTAAGTATAATGTCAAAGGACGACCCGGTGTAGGGGGTACCAACACAGGAGGGTTCATCAAATAAGCCTTTATCTTATCAAAAGCTTCTTGACATTCTTCATCCCATTTTCCTGGCTGATGCTTCTTCAACAACTTGAATATAGGCTCACAAGTGCTGGTCAGGTTAGCAATGAACCTAGCGATGTAATTAAGTCTCCCAAGAAAACTTCTCACTTCTCGCTCTGTCTTAGGAGGAGGCATCTCTTGTATTGCCTTTGCCTTATCTGGATCCACCTTTATCCCTTCTCTGCTAACGATGAATCCGAGTAATTTTCCAGTGGATGCTCCGAAAACGCATTTATTAGGATTGAGCCTCAACTTATACTTCCCGAGTCTTTCAAATAATTTCCGTAAGACCGCTACATGACTTTCCTTTTCTTTGGATTTGGCTACCATATCATCCACATAAACCTCAATTTCTTTATGCATCATGTCATGAAATAATGCAACCATAGCACGTTGATAGGTAGCCCCAAAGATTTTTCAATCCAAAGGACATTCCTGTGTAACAAAAGGTTCCCAAGGTGTAATAAAAGTCGTCTTTTCTTTGTCATCAACATCCATGGGGATCTGATTATACCGAATACCCGTCCATAAATGAGAATCTATGATTTCTTGTCGTATTGTCAACAAGAACATCAATATGGGGGAGCGGAAATCATCTTTTGGACTGGCCTTATTTAGATCTCTATAATCCACACACATCCCGACCTTCCCATCCTTCTTTGGTGCGGCACAATATTTGCTACCCATTGCGGGTGTCTTGACACCTCTATAAATCCAAATTTCTAGTCCGCTTAGTCACTTCTTCTTTAATCTTTAGTGACATATCCGGTGCATTCTTCTCAACTTCTCGCCTTTTTGGTTCTACATCCGGATATAGTGGAATTTTATGTGATGCTATTCCGGGTCTAATCCGCATATCTCTCGTAGGACCATGCGAACACATCAAGGAACTCTCTCAATAGTGCCACCATTTCTATACACTCGGGATTATCTACTATTCTCAACTCTTTCTTATCTTCTTCGTTCCCATGTTAATTACTTCTATTACCTCATTGCTCACATCAAACTTCCTCTCGAGTATTCCAAAGATTTTTTAAATTCTTCAACAATCTCTTTCCCTTCACCAAATCCTAGATCCTCTTCATCAAACATTGCGGGGAATCAATTGACAAGTTTTCAAGGTCCCTCTCACGAGACGAATTCTCTACAAGACTCACATCCCGGAAAGTAATTTATGGGGAGTTGGAAAGATAAAATAGAGTAGAAATGATAAAGCAAGAGAAGGAAGTCTTTTTTTTTATTTAAAAGAAACACAAGAAAAGGAAACTAATAAATGTAAAAAAAGGTAAGCAAAGAGAGTGACACGAGAGAATACTTGAATAAACATGCAACTTTATTTAGTTAATTGTCTCAAATAACATAAATACAAGATAAAAACATAGCTAGACATAAATATCTGCTTGTTACAGCATGACTAGACAATTACTTGGAAGCAATAACATCAATCATTGATTCAGATCGCGCTTCTTCAATGGCTCCTCTTCAAGGAAAGTAGGATTGCTTTGTACTCTTCGGGGCCTTCTTCATGCAATGCATTGATAGTAAGATGGTATTGTGGACGAATGACTTCTTCGAGCATGATTACTTTGGTTGGTGTCGAATGTCTCCCTCGGTGAGGAATATGCTTCATTTCGCCCTTATCACTCCTTTTCCCCAAAGTCACATTCTCCATTCTCTCTTCCAGAGTCGCTTCGTACCCCAATCCGAACTTATCTAACTTTTCCGGAAGTGAAATCGGTGTCCGAGTTCCTTGCAATTTTGATCCCAGTGCCTTTTCCTTTTTGGTACCCATTATTAGTCATAATTCGGGCCACCACCGATTCACGCTTGCATCGAGGGCTCACCCCCACCGAGTTCGGTTTCAACTACCTCAAAGCTATGCCACAAATTCTCCTCATCTTTCTCTCGCACTTTCCACATACGACACTAAACCGGTTTTGACACCATGATTTCTTCTTCTCCGTGTATAGTAATAACCGACCCATTCTCGATGTATTTAATACTGGTGTAGTGTAGAAGGAACAGCGCAAAAACATGGATCCATGGTCTCCCCAAGAGCATAGTGTAACCAGGCTCAATGTTCATAACTTGGAACAATACCCGAAAATTACTTGGACCAATCTCTAATGGCAACGTCACCTCTCCTAAAATGCCTCTCCTATTTCCATCAAAGGCTCGCACTACCATTTCTCGAGGTGTCAGTTCATCCTCACTTATCGACAATGAGGTTAGAGTCGACTTCGGTAAGATATTTAGCGCAAATCAAAACCTTTGCAACTATATACCCTTTGCATTTAAGGATTATGTGTAAGGCCCGTGGGTTTTTCTCGAGACCGAGAGGTGATCTCTTCATCCATAAATGTGATCATGTTAACGTGCTTTACCGGTCCACCATGCCGACAACATTCTCGGGGGTAACATCGGGTTTGACATAAGCCTCATTCAAGTACTCTTAGCAAAATTTTTCGATGTAACTCGGATGTCAAAACGAGTGACAAAAGAGATATCCTTGCTTTGAGTCTTCTTAAGTCGTTCCATCACATCGTATTCACTGTTTCATGATCTTCAAAAATTCTTCCTCCTCTTCTTTCCCTCTCTCCTCTTCTCTTGCATTTTCCTCCTTACCCCATTCTTTAACATTCTTCTTCTTCTCTACTTCTACTGGGCCATAACATCGCCCACTCCTTGTAACTATATTAGTCACACACCCTTCATCCTGGAGTATTTCAGCAACCCGGGGTTTTGAAATTTCTTCCCCGACTCCCTTCACTTCCACCTTAGCTTCATAATTCCACGGTACAGAATGAGTATCATCATAAGCGAACGACATTGGCTTCTTAACTGTAACAACTACTCTCCCTGGCGCCGGGGCTTGGCTGAGAGGTGGCACCTTCAGCACAAAGCGTTCTACCATACTAACTTCTTCAGAGGAAGCTACCCCTTGTCTAGCTTGTATTATTCCCAAAGTGAGTAAATCCTGGACCCGAACCTTGAAGTCCCAACAGTTCTCAATATCGTGTCCTGTTCCCCCACAATGGTAAGCACATCTTGATTCTTCATCGTATTTCTCCACTTCTTTTACTGATGAAGCTGGTGCCGTGATATCATAACCTGCTTTCTTCAACCCCTTAAATATTTGAGTCATCGGCGTACGCAGGCTCATGGCATTCCTTATTGGGGGTCCTTCCATCTCTAAAGCATTTACCACATTCCTTTCACCATGATCAGGAATTGGATTGCTGACAATACTAGGTCCAGCCTCTTCTTGAATGTCCAGTTTTCCACAAGCAATAAGCTTTCTTACCGCCATCTTGAAAGACTCACAATCCTCGATTGAGTGCCCCGAAATATCCATATGGTACTTGCAAGTTAAATTGGGGTTGTACCATGCTGGAAATGGTGGTTGTAGGGGACGTACAGGGTTCCCTGAGATGAGGTGAGCATCAAACAACCTTTGGAATAGATCTGCATTTGAGATGGACAGTTTTGGGAAAGGGGGTAGGTTTTGGGTACGGAAACGACCTTGATTTTGGAAGTTTGGTCGAGGTTGTGGGTAGTTTTGAAAATTTTGCGGAGGCCGAGATGGGTACTGAGTATAGATTGGGCGAGTTGGTGTATATGACCGAGGTACCGGATATTGTTGATTTGGAATGGCAAGGGTTTGAGGTATATTTACTGGGAGGGCGGTTGGGCTAGGTAGATGGGATGGTGCGGTGTCGATAAGAAGGGTACGTGTTTGGGTTGTATGGGGGTGGTCGGTATGCAGGGTAGGATGGCGAATATCGGGGTCGTAAAGGCTGCAGATTCTGCACATAACTCACTTCCAGCTCTTTTTTCTTAGGGGGAAACCCCTTCTTGAAACTACTCTCATTATTGCCAGCTGGCAATTTTCCAGCCTTTACCAAAATTTCAATTCTTTCTCCAGCAGCGATTAAATCAGCAAAGTCTCTATAAGCGGCGCCCGCCATTGTCCCAATATAAGGAGCTCCTAAAGTTCCCAAGAAGTATGAGCACATCTCGATCAAAGTTAACGGCGGTTGCACTTGGGGCACGCAAGAGTTCTCCACCTCTGGGCATATTGTTTGAATGTCTCCTCACTTTTCTTCAGTAATGTTCCCAATCCGCTCTCGAGTTGGGGCAATTCAATCCGATTAAACCGATCGACCCATAAATAAATTTGCCCATCATCCCAAGAGGAGATTTTTGAGAGGTCCCGTTGGATACACCACTCCAAAGCAGTGCCCAGATCAAACTTTCATGAAAGAAATTGACGAGGAACTTCCAATCCTTGACCAAATGGACATTTTGGTAATATAAGTTTTTAGGTGGAAAAAGGATTGGTGCTCCCATCATACTTGACAAATTCAGGGGACTTTGAAATCCTTGGGGATGACGATGTTAGCGAGGGCACAATTCTTCTATCCCAAGGGGACCGTAGGTGCTTTGGGACCCTTGATCGCCTTAATTTGCTCTTCCATCTTTTCCATCCACTCTTCTTTCATCTTGTCATTCTCGAAGTTGCATGTCCAAGACTTAGGAAATCCAGTTGTCATCATCATGTGGTCGTTCCCACGTGAACTCGGTATTACCATGGACCTCATTGCGAGTTCCTTCTAATGAATGATATCCTTCTCCAATAGGAATCACTACGATGCGGTGTTTGAGGTTCCTCCCACATAAGGTACCTCGGTAGTGACTCCGTGGTTTGTCCTCATGGAAGTGGTATTCGGTGGGTGCGAGTGCGCCCTGGTTACTCCCCGTACCTCCAACCGCCCCATCAAGGTGAGGGTCTCCCTCATGGTGACAACATTTCCTCAATTCTTCTTTGAGATTACTCACCTCATTCACCCTTCTTTTCACTTCATCTACTTCCAAACTTAGGTTCCTACCTTCGTTCTCAGCCGCCATTGCTGCAAGCAACCTTGTTCGAGCCCTTGTGTTGTGAACACGGGTTTGATTGGTGTCTTCTTTCCTCGGTCGCGCAATGGTTTTAAATTTTCTGTGAACAATCAAAGCAAAACTTGTTAAAACAACCATGATTATTATTGATTTGTTAAAGGACCATTGTTAATTTGTGCCAGGAGGATTTGAGTGAGTATCTTTAATCTTTGCTCATCATGACTGTTTCTTAGAACGTCTCGTTCAAAAGTTTGTCATGACCATTACTTAGAACGTCTCGTTCAAAAGTAATGGATCTTCAGTGCAACATAGGATCAGAAGAACAAAAAGGCATACTTTATTCAATTAAAAAAAAAGAATCATCAACATTATTTAAGAGGAATACATCATTTCCACTCTACTTGAAATACATCATTGTCTAGTCTAATTCCTCCTTCTCAAATGACTGCACCCTAATCATCTGCTTCATTTGCCCAACAAGATTCTTGCAATACTCAATGAAGTCATTAATCTCTGCCGGAGTCTTAAGAGGATCGACCATCTTATCCGCCACCTTTAAGTAATATGGAATGTCTGCGATTGCGCCGTGTTGGCTAGGCATGCCAGTTCGAGAATTGGTCTCTCCAAAAATGGACTTCTTCTTTCCATCCATTAATGTCCTCGTCTTGTTGTCTTACATGATCTATCATTTTCTCGCAAGTCCTCATGTCCCCGTCGCAATGCCGCTTCATACCCCGCAATCTCCTCGACAAGGTCGCAACCTCTCAATTCCCCGATCATGTCTTCATATCCGGCTCGACACTTTGTCTCCACTTGTTGCCTCATACTATCGCTGCTTTGAAGAGCCTTATTCTGTCTTTGTTTTGGCAATTACGAGCGACTCCTTGAGTTGTTGATTTTCTCGTCGAGCCTTATCTCTTTCCCGCCCTCGAGTCTTAGTTCCTTATTTGCGACTTCCAAACATCTTCTCGATTTTTGACATACTATCTTGCTCGTCCTTTGCCTTTTGTTTGCTTTTTTCGAGAGCAACGTTTTTCTCGATTTTCACGTCTTAAAGCCGCACATGTCCGCGAACCTTTTCCAACTCGCCTCTAATTTCCTTTTTTCTTTGTTGGCTTCACTAACTTTTCTTTTATTTCTTCATCTTCTATCGAAGTCGGAGGCAAAGATTTACCAACTGTAGAGGTTACTGGGATTTTAAAGGGTAACTTAACTTCCTCGCGCCTGATGTTCTTGACCCATTGCTGTAACTTTCTTTAACTCCGCATGCTTCCGACTCCCGACTCTTTACTTTTTCTAATAACTTTCTTCCAAGCGTCTCGCACTCTCCTAAGTGTCTCAAGACACTCCATTTGCATGTCATAGACAAAGGAACGGTTTCCAATTCGATGGTGGCCCCATCGGATAGCCTAATTGTCGCAATGCCGGTGCGGGGTTGTAGTTAATGCATCCCCGAGTACCCATGAGAGGAACATTAGGAAAGCCTTCACACTGATAGACCACTTTGTTTGCCCTTCTTATTGTGGGCACCATACAATTTTCTTTTCCTCAAGTTTGGCCAATTCTTCGGCCCATTCGCGGCCGTTCCTGGTTTTCAACTGGAGCATCTTGAGACTTGTAATGGGACATGGGTCCTTGTAGCCCCTCTTGAACAGGTGACTTGTGAGCCATACGAATAACATTGGTAGACAACATAAGATCCGCTTACCCTTCTTTTCATGGCAGAAATTCAAAGTATAATAAACATCAAAGAAGAAGAGGGGACAGATTAGCAAAGATTATTCCTTCGAGCGAGAAACACATCTATCGCTTGCGAAATCTATCAAGTCTTCATTACTCGGGAATAGGATGCTGCCATAAATAGTGAGGGCTAACACATCCATAAAGGTATTCCAGTCTTCAACCTTGGCTAGGTGGTGCATGTGTTCTTCTAAATATTTCCTTGGGAATCCCTCTGTTCCTTTCCTATTTTGCTTTGCTTTTTGCGATCCTTCACATGAATCTTCAAGATGTCTCTATGGTTGGCATGGATGCATGGTGGCCTATAAAGAGGTATGGCTCTTCCTTTTCCAACAGCAGAAGCCCAAGATTTGCTCAAACTCTTTCAAGGTGGGGGCCAGGCCAACCGACAATCTTGAAACGTGAAACAACGCAATGGTGGGTCGTAGAATTGGGCTAGCGCGGTAATAGCTTCTACCGTACATCAACCTCTAACAGATTCAAATCTTCCCATATCTCGCAGTGAAGGTCAGGCGTTGCGTCTTCTTCAACATTCGGCCCAAACTTAACAGGCTTTCTGTGTCAACTTCATTGGCCTTAAGTCGCAAAGTCTTTTTCAAAACAACCTCATTGTGATCGATCCCATGACACGTTCCATTATTAATCAAAGATACTCACTTTGTTAATCCTTAGGCACTTAGTTTCAACAAATAACAAACCTGGTTTTAACACATAAGAACTGTCAATGCATGGTTTTTGGAGAAAACATGATGCGAAGAATGATGACTTGTGATGCAATAATGAGTGAGTGAGTTGTTGGTCCTTTAATAATGACTCATCTCCTCTTTTTTGAAAAAATTTAAGAGGGACGCAAGTATGGTTTGTCACATTAAAAGACTGAACAACTAACAAGATATGGATAAATCTAAAGGTAATGAAAGGTGTGCTCCCTTTGTGTCCTAATGGGGTTGCCTTAAACTTGGGAATTCTATCCTAGATCTAAGAGTCTTTCTGGTTCGTGAGAACTTCCATGGGGTGACTTTTCTATTTTAAAGGTCTCTAGAGCCAAGTCCTATTTCGAGAATGTTGACCACGAAATAATGGGTAAACCAACTAGGTGTGGGACATTCATGAAAAAGCGCACTCTAGATGAGGTTTTCGCGATAACCAAACAGAAGTACATCCAAAATGGCTACCACTACGCAACCTCTACTTAACTTAGGATTCACTCGCACCGGGTATAGGGCCCCACTCGAATGTGTGTGCTTTACGTGTAGGTGCAGTGGGTGTTGGGAGCGTACAAACCTTCACAATCCTAAAGACTACCCACATCCTGCAAAACCAAGCAAATACAAAACAAATTCCAAAAGTTTTCTACCCTAAGGTTCGAGATAGTACAACAATTAAAAATAATATATATAAAAAAAATCGTCAAATAATAAAAGAAAAAGGAAAAAAAAGAATAAAACAAACACATAAAGATCATAAAAAAAATTTGCATAACTAATTTTTACAGGCTCGACTCTCAAGTATCCCCAGTGGAGTCGCCATCTGTCGCGACCGAAATTAATCGCGACGAAATAGCAACTTAAATTAAAACATTATTTTAATTAGGAGTCGCCACTAATTTTATTTTAATTAGGAAAAATTAGAAAACCTTTAATAGAAATTAGTCTTTGAAACCAGATTGAATTCGGGAGCCGGTTATGCGTAGGGAAGGGTGGAAACTTAATCCCACAGCACCCCTAACACACCCATCCTAAGACGGTACCTTAAGTTAATTATGCAAATTCTTAATAATCTCTGAAAATATTTATTTTACCCCTAAAAATAAAATAAAATAATGAAATCAACAAATAAATTATAAAAAATTAAATTTTGGCTTGACGGAATAAAAGTCCCGCTCCTACGTATCCTCAGGTGCAATGAGGAAATCAAAGTCACGTAGTTCTTTAGAAAATAATTGTGAGTTGGTTGATTTTAAAAAAAAAACTTTAAAAATTTGAATCAACAAGCCGTCGCGACTCAGTTATTCAAATTAAGGATTAAATAGGTGAAGCTCGCGTCACGCTAGAGACGTCACCCATTGATTATCAAATTTGTTATAAAACTTTTATTTAAAATTATCAATTAATAATTTAACTTAAAAATTAAAAACTTGATAATAATTTAAATATAATATAAATAATAATAATAGTAACAATAATAATAATAATAATGATAATGTAAACTATCAAGTTGTCATGCAACTCAGACGTTTACAAAATACAAGAGTTAGCAAGTCCATGAACTTAGATAACCCATATTATTATTATTATTATCATCATTATTTATTTTAAAAAAAAGGTTTATATGTTCCCCCTTTTTTATTTCTTATCATTTTTACTCATCTTTTGTTAGATTTTTTTTTTTTATTTTTAGCCCAATGAGCCCATTTATTCCCAAAAAAAAAAAAAAAAAAAGAATACTCACGGTTCAGCAAAGATAAAGGGTGTTTTATTTTTGTTTTCTCTTGGGAGACTTGCAGAAGCAGGAAAACAAGGCAGAGGAGAGGCTGCGCAAGCTGGCTTGGCCCGGCGTGGTAACGGGAATGGAGAGGCGCGGTGGAGAGGGTGGCGCAAGCGGTGGCGCGCGGAGCTGCGTTAACGGCGCCGAGGTGATGCAGCCAGGAATTCCGGTTCGGATCGATGGTGGACGCCGGAGAAGCACGGAGATGGCGCGGCAACGAACGGACAATGCCGATCTAGTGATACAGCTCGCGGGTTCGTACGCAGGGAAGGGGAAGGACTCTGTTTTTGGTGACTGATTCGCAGGGGTTTTTTTTTTTTTTTTTTTTTTTGAGAGATTTTGGGTGATGGTGGACTGGTGAAGAGGGCGGCGGGGTAGAGGTGTTTTAGGTGGTTGGTGGGTTATTGGTGTCTTGGCGGGGGTGGATGTGTGTTGGCAAAGTGTTTGGTGGATTACGGTTTGGGGATGGGAATTAGAGGTGTAGAGGTTATATAATGTGTTGGTGTTTTGGGGTGAAGGTTGGAGAAGATGGAATGGTGAGAAAGGTGAGTTAACTCACCGAGTTGACTCGATTATGGGAGAGAGGATGAAAGTGGGTGCTTTGGTCGGAATGCTTTGCGTGAGGGAAAAAGTATTTTAGGTTGAGACCGAGTCGATTCTCTGTGTATATTTTTTTTTTTTTGATCCCTTTTCTCGTGTGTGGTTAGGTGTTTTATAGGAGAGAGATTAGGTGAGGTGTTTGAGTTAGAATGTGATTAGGAGTTTGTTTAGGATAAGTTACGAGAGGTTTAGGATAAGTTTATTTAGGATGGGTTTGAGATAAGATGGGTTTATGTTAGGATAAGTTTGTGGTAGGATGAGTTTGAGTTAGTTTAGGATAGGTTGGTTTGGGATAGTTAGGATAAGTGTTTGGGGATTAAGATAACGATGGAGTCTGTTTTAGGATAAGTCTTGAGGTTAAGGATGAGGATAACGATGGGTTGTGGGTTAATGGGTGATGGGTTAACGATTGGTTTATGGGTTAATGGATTAATGGGTTAATGGGCCAATGGGTTGAAAAATTATTATTTTTTTTTTTTTTTTTTATCTTTTTTTTTTTATTTACAAAACGCCTTCCTGACAAAATTGGGTGTTATTACTAGTTAAGCCTCATTGAAATCTAAGATCTTTAACAGGAAAACCATCATACAAGATAAGCCAAATAATAAACTGAATTTTCTCTTGAACACCAAACTTCCAAACAAGAGCATCATGCTTTTATAGGTACTTTAATAACATGAAGGAAGATACATTTTTTTCTCCAGCAGCACTTGATTATTTTTCTTGACTAAAATGGCGCTTACTTGCCAAATGGATTATAGTTGACACTGACAAGGACCAAGAGTTTATGACTAATGGATTAGGACTTCTTTGACAAAACTTAAAGTAAAGACCAAATTTTTACAATTAGAAAGAAATGATGAAATGTAGATCGATATTCTGGAGTTGCATTATTATTATTATTACTAGCGGATCGTGACTGTCAATTTACATTTTTTATTTTTATATTTTATGATGATTAATTTGTTTTAAAAGTATGTATGCAGACAAATTTAAAAGGATAAATTAATAACTTATATTATTTAATAACAAACTAAAAAAATTAATAGTAATTTTTCAAAACTTAGGTTCATTGAAACGTGATTTTATGTCCAACAAAACATTCTTTCAACTGATGATATACATGTTGATTTGTAAGTAAAGAATAAAATAAGTCACAAAGGTGAGAGAGGTAGATAGTGAGGGAGGTAGTGGAGCACTTAAAAAAAACGAGTGAGAGAGGTAACAATTGGAATATAAGTTGTGAAAGTGAGAGAGGTAGTGCAACAGTTAAAACTATGAATGATAAATATAAAAAAGATAATAATGACAAAAATGAAAACAAAATATGGTAAATATAAAAAGATAATAATGGCAAAAATGAAAACAAAATGTGATCAAAGAAGGGAAATTCCCTTTATCTATTATTATTATTATTTTGAACTGATTATTATTATTATTATCATCAATTTCGTTGTTTTGTTAGAAGGCCTTTTAATCGCAACGTTGTCCGAGAATTAGTCTCAACAATATTTGTGAGGATATATAAGATAAAAACAAAAAATCTCGTTGTTTTTACCAGGCCAACCTGCTTGAAAGATCTATATGCATAAAGTTATTGTTTTGGGTGGAAATAAAATATTTTAAGTCAATGCATTATAATATAATATAATTTTACACACACATATATATATATATATATATGATAATTGACTTTCGGACTGCCATCACCCTTTTCACTTCCGACCTAGTTTGGCTTCTATTATTAGCATTGACAAATTGAAGGCATGCAAGGTTCATAGTAAGAAAAATGATACGTATGTGTGGCACTACAATTTTCTAGTGTATTATTTTCCAAAGAGATGTGATTCGGTTTATTTATTATTTAATAACATCACGATAAATACCTTATACGAGTTTTCTTTCATTTGTAAACATGAAATCTCCACCAATTTAAGTTTTAACATTTTGGAGATCGTAGTCATTTCTTAAGCTTCACTTTTCCTTCATAAACTTTTTCTTTGGCTAAATGATATGATAGCTTCGAATTGGGGAAATCCACCAAAATCATATGGAATCTCAACTTAGATTGCACATACCAAAAGTATACAATTTGAATCCTATTAGCAAAAGGTCTCCCTAAATATGATTAAAAAATCATACCATGTCCGTGGATGAATTTCTCCACTAAGATCTACTGGTCAATAGCATCCATTTTCTAAATCTTTTAAATTAGAGAAAATAAACACCTAATTTATTTTTGTCAATGTGTCACGGTCCAATCTCAGAAGCATAAACTAAGCTAGCATCGGTCTCTTATCTATACAAGCCCATCCCAAAGTAGCACATGTAATTTTCGGTCAAAGGAGCATGCAAAAGCATATCATATCATGACATCAAATTTCAATGATAATATAATTCTATCATATTAAATCACTTGCATGGACAAGGCAGAAAATTAGACAGAAACTTTCTCCAAGGTAGGTCCTGCCCATAGCAACGAAACCACATTCAAGAGTTTCAAGACATAACCAAAGCACAATTCTTGAGGATCCAGCAATACAGCTTCATGAAACTTCAAGAACAAATTAAAACCTAAAAAGAGTGGCAATGAGTCTTATTGCTCAATGACAGAATTATCTACAGAATCGCAGGAAGGGGAGCGGAAGCACTCATGTTCCAGGATCAAAGCAATCTTGAGTTCCACAAGCCTACTTTCGAAGATCTTTCATAAATGGTAAAATATGTTTTATGTTTAGATACAATATTTAAAAAGTATTATATATATATATATATATATATAATGTTCGAACTACTTCTCCGTGTTATAAAAAAAAAGTCTGTTTTCATAAGCACAAAATCTCTCCGTAAAAAAAGAATGTGTTTTTTTAATGCTTCAGTTTTTTTTTTTAAAACCTCAACCGAAGTTCCAAACCCACTAAAATATAAGAGAGGTGCTTTAAAATAAACTATCAACAAAAAGCACTTCCATACGAGCACTTACCTGCCACTGCAAGTATATTCAACAAAATAGCTACAGATTAATATCCTTCATCTCAAATTTCTGACAGCAAAATTGAATCCTTTTCCTTCTATTCCACCCACATATATCTCCACTTGACAACAACCTATGTATATACTGTCTTACAAGCATACTGATTAATTCAGGAAAATAGCATTCAAACCCAAGTACAATGCAGTTAGGTAGCTCGAAAATCAAGGAAAAGACGTAATTTTTGTATAAGCATCTCACGAGTACCAAAAAGTGGTTTCCCACTTGTGATCCAGTCCTTCTCAAGAAGACTTGCTTTAGCACCAGCCAACATCTCATCATGGAATGAAGCGACTATTTGGTAGATTGACGTCTTCAGAACATCAGCAATGGCATAAGCTTTTGAATTTACTGGGCCATTTCTTCTTTTACCAGCTGCAACATCTACTCTTCCACTATTCACTGTTGCCCATCTGATACCAGCAGGTCCCAACAATTGATTTGGGGATTGCAGGTTTGTTTTCTTTCCCATGAAATTTTCAACAGCAAGAAGGCAGGATATCAGTGTTGATATCACGGCAGCATTACTCCCGGAGAGCTGAGCAACCCCAAACTTGTCTTCTTTACGTGAGCAGGCAGTCACTGAGGCAACAGTCCTTGAACACCATGCATAAAGCTGCATATAAGCAAACAAAAGCTTTTAATATGTCACATACAAATTCATAATGCTGGGGTGTATTGTTTTATTTCCCCACTACTACAAGGTCTCTTACCAGACAAAGGCAATAAACAAATGAATTTTCATCACCATTGGTTATAAATTGTAATTTTAAATAGGGGTGGCAATTCATGTCAATGACCAATGTACATAGCTACACAGCCCGAAAAAATCATGGATTGGTCTTCCACTCTATAACTCCATCCACCTTTTAAACTTACAAGAACTTTCCCAAATTATCAATTTCAGTGGGTACCATTGTATAAGAATCAGGATTTTGTAGAGTTTTGAGTGTTAAAGTCATCATTCTTCTTTTATGCATGTTTTGTTTCTCTTTTTCTAAAGTGGCACATTTCTCTGTATAATCCTTGCAGAATTGCCTATGATGGCTCCAAAACTATTAATTAGGTTTCAACCATACCAGGTAAAAACTGGAGATCAAACAGTGAGGCCTGGAAGATATTGTAGCAATGCTAATGCCCCGGGCATACAATCCAAGTTTACTAACTTCTGAAGGATAGAACACCCTGCCTATAAATAGGCCTTAAAATTTTTGTTAGTGAAGTTTAAAATTCAGCGTAACAACCCGAACTCCCATAGCTTCCCAGTTATACAAAAAGTTAAGTTTGTTAGCTACCAATAAACAATATACAAATAATGAAGTTATACTCATACCTGGAAGTTGTACAGTTGTTCTAAGCACTTCGAATCTAGTCGCACATCAGGTGGGGACGATAACTGATTCGATAGTTCTGCAGGTTTGTCAACAGAATTTCCCAAGCCTTCACCTAATCTTGAGGCAAGATGCTCCAGAGGCCTCAAGCACACAGCAATTACTCTTTTATAAGTCTCACCGCTCTCTTCAAAAAATGCCGCACGCCTCCAAGTGTCAACATTGTTCTCGCAAACCATACAGAGATCAAGATATGCAAGATACCGTAGAAGAGATGTTGGATTACTCTCCTCCAAAGCTGAAAGGAGATGCTCACTTGGATTTGTTTCTGCTGCGGCTGATCCTTTTGGGGGTGCAAATATGGACCTCTTAGTATGTAAAACCTACATACCATATTCAACCAAGATCGAGACTACAGTCAGTGGCTAGTGGGTAACAACTGCTACCCTCCAAAGGCTGGGGACTGTACGTGCATATAAAAAAATAATCCAGAATCCCAAATAGTTGCATATGTTTCTATAGCTAGTAAAAGGGTACCATACATACAGGGTTCACTTTGGAAGGTTTAGAGGATAGAGTAACTCATATTTGCTTTCAGAGATTTCTTATTTAATGTTGCGTGTACGTGTAGTCATGTCATGTTGCATTGTATATTTTTCTGCCATTCTTGCTTTGTACAATGAGCACACAAAACTAACATGCACATATAGATTATCAGTTCAAGTAAAACATCTTGGATATTATACTAAATTATGCTGTATGGATACCAAATTCTAATCCACAGAGATATTATGCATACGAATATGCTGACACAGCAAATCATTGAAAAAAGGGAGAACAAGCACAACATGACTGATGCATGACAACATATGAATACAACCCAATACAGACAAATGCACAAATACATGAACATTAGGCTCTTTCTAGGCCTATGATACAAACATAGAATTAAAATTAGGGATCATCAGTTTGAGAAAACCATACACCAGACAAATTATTGTATCACAAGATTCACAACACCATTTTATTTTGAGATTAGCATATGATATGAATGACTAAAGTGAAATCAATATTGTCAAGAATGAATGACAACTAAAAGCTATAAGAAAGTTGGACATAATAAACAAAGATGCTCTGCAACACAGCCGTCAACAACTTGCAACAGTTAATACTAGAGTGAAAACATGAACCAAGATTGAGATGAGTATGTTAGGAAAACCAACCCGGTGTAAATGATGAGTCAATTCCCAACAAAAGAAGACAGCAAAACTCCCAACAGAAAAGATGATCTGCTCTGTGAAGAATCTCCGTGTTGCAATGCTGTACTTAAATGGATGTGGCAGAATCTCTAATAAAATAGCTGAAAATAGGAAAGCGACACTGGAGAGCTTTAAAGCTCGTCTAGCAGCTGAAGGAATTCCCATCTTAAAGCTGAAGTAAGGAGGACGCTGCTCATACAAGTAGCTACAGTCAGTGCTCATGATTACGAAGGAGAAAAAAAAGATATCACAAACACCAACACCAAAAATATATCTCCAAAAGGCAACATTAAGAACTAAAGGCAACAAAGACTTATTCAGACACAAGCAAATTTATAGAGCTGGTACAACTTCTTTAGGTGAGACAAAACATTATTAAAAAAACAATAGAGCTGATGGTAGCAATGCCTCACTCATCAAACACATAACGTTTAAAAACAATTAAACTAGCTCAGCTCCTTCAGGATAAACTGAAAACTTGAAGAATAGTCACTCCTTCCTAACAACAACAATTCAACATAAAAATGAAAGAGGATGAAAATGTAGTATTATGATGATAAATTATGTGAATAAAACATAACAGTAACAAATTTGATTCACATCCAAAATCATGTTATTCGTCTCCATGCATTGAACATAAATACAATACCCTAGCCTAGGTGGCATTATAACAATATACGGCTATGTGTTCAATCATATAGAAACATATAATTTCCCATGAATAGATGAAGAACAGTAGTTTGCAGTAAACATAACGCAAAGGTAGAGACTTTGTGACCTGAATGATAGGAAAGTCCAAAACCCATCGGCGCTTAAAAACATAATGCAACCCAAATAGGGAACCAACGAAGAAACCCCTTAACCCCACTCTTCCAATCACCAAAAACCCATCACCATCACCGATGGTCCTCACCCCGCAAAGGGAAACCGCCGCCGCCAAACCCGACGCCGCGGATGCCGCTACGAACAGCACGAAGCTCAGAGAAACTTTTGCCCGGCCGCGAAAATCAACGGAGTCAGGGGCTTCTCCGGGTGGAACGAATAGGAAGCGGAGGAGTCGAGTGGCGAGTTGGAGCAGCGAAGCGGGTCGTTTAGGTTGTGGGGAGGCGATAAGGGAGAGAGTGGCGGAGAAGAGGAGCTGAGAGAGTTGGAATGTGAGGAAAAATACGAGGGCAAAAAATGGCCATAAAGGGTTTGTTGTTTGGTGTTGATGAAAAGGAGAGATGAAGGCAGTGAAGATGAGGTAGATGAGAGTAGAGGGTATGAATTGCCAGATCAAGTAACCCAGAAAACGATTCTTCAGAAGCACCTCTGGTGTTGGACAAGTCATTGACAAGTTTCGACTACGACACTCTCTACTCGGTTGTAGGTTTTGTGCCTGTGCTCTCATCTGCTCACTCTCAAATGGAGGGTTTTCAAAGTTTAAACCATCACCTTTGTTTCTTTGCTTATTTAACAACTTCACTTGGAATACAATTACTGCGGTAAAAAATAAATTTTCCCTCTAATTTTTAGTTCTAATCTTATTTAATTTTTTTATTTATTATTTTTAATCTCATTTAATTAAATTAATAGATACATAAAAATAAATTAAATGAGATTAAAAGCAAGGATCCAACCAAAGATCAGAGTTCCTTCCACTCGCATCAACTCACGTTGATAATTTATGAATAACTTTTAAACTTCAACATTTTAAATTTGACATTAAAAGCTTATGCATAACTTGTGTATATATGCATATATATTACTTGTTCATTTTATATAGATAGTAAAAATTAAATTACAAAAAATTATAGTTTTAAATAAGAAAACGATATAGATAATAATAATTTATTTATTATTATTACTAATTAAAAAATTCTATAGGAAAGTTAAGAATTTTTATTGTAAGGGATTGTGAATTAACTTTTTTTATTTTTAGGTTTTTATTTTATTTTCTAGCATAATTTTTTTATGAAATATTTAATTAATAAGCTTAAATATTTGAAAGAGAAATTTGATAAAAAATAATAATAATAATCAAGTTATAAACGAGATAAACAAGTTAAGTTCAAACTTTGTATTTTTTAAACAAATCAAACTCAAATCGTAAATTTGGCTTATTTAAATAAATGAGTCAAACTTGTATAGTCTCTTTCTTTCATAAGTCAAGTATAAGCTTCAAGTACTTGGCTTAACTCAGTTCATTCATACCCTTAAATCCAATCACCCCCTCTCATTGTTGTCTCTCTTTTTTGTTTTATTACAAAATCAAGTATAATTTGTTAGATTAATTTGACGTGGATTAGCATAAACTACATTATAATATTATAAAATTGAAATTAATTAGATGTCAAAATTATTGGAGCATGTTGTTTAGCTCAACTTGTGATAAATATTATTATTAAGCATGTTGTTGTTAAGCACTGCTTATAAGTGGATTTAGTTTATAAGTCATGTATATGGACTTACCATGATAAGTAGATTTAGCCCATTTTGTTATTTTATATATACAGAGAAATACTCCTATTCCTATTACCCTAGTGCTACAGTTGCCCTATTAAAACTGACGCGTGAGCAAATCACTGTGTGATAGGAATAGTTTCTCTTCTCCCCGTTCGAGATCACAATTTATAGTAGCCTCATTATCTCCTTTCCAAGTATTCCTGATTACTTGAACTTGCATTCTATTGTGCATGCTGTAAATTGGAATTAAATTGATTCAAGAAATTTTGTTTAATTAATTTTTGGTTTGTCACAAAATTTCTAACAATTAGTATTAGAGAGTGTTTAATCCTAATTATGGTTGATAATTTTTTTTTAATTTTTATGGAAAAGATTTGTATGAGGGATAAACGTACGGAAACCCGGAAACATGTTGTGAAATTCAAATTTCTTTTCTTCAATCGATATCAAAAATTAAGGTAGGACTTTTGTAGATCAGGATTTCCTGAGTTTGTCAACGTATAGATTGCATTAAATGGATTAGAATCCAAATAAAATTTTAAGAAAATCTGTATAAAAGCTCTATCATTATGACTTTGAAAACTTAGAAATTTGTGGAATCATTTTTCAAAATCAGTATAGGGTTTTTGTAGATTGTGTAATTCTAAGTTCATAGACATCAGTATCGCTTCAAACGGTGGAGAAACGAAGTTGGAATTGAAGAAAAATCGTATGAACCCTAAATGGTTCGTTCAAAAGCCAAAGGACATTTTGTTAAACAATTCCAAAATTAAAGTTAGGGGTTTTATAGATATTGAGATTATAAATGTAACAACACAAGAATCGTGTTAATCGGATCAGTGTAGAGGGAGAAATCCACAAAGACCCACGACGCACAGAACTAGGTCAAGAAACAGGTCGTTCGACCCGAATCGCTGAGAAACAGGTAGGGCAAACAACGCCTGCTCATGGTCTTCCCCACTCGTGCATGAGGCGTGTGTGAGCTATGCAATTTTTGTTTTTCAGATCTTTTTTTCTTGTATCGTTCTCCACGCACTTAAATCTATGTTTTTTTTTGTTGGCCCATAATTATTTATTTACTTTTTTTCTTAGAGTTTTAAATTATTAAAATATATGACACTCTTCTCTTTTAGACATGAATTTTTTTATGCATAAATGTGATATTATTAAAATTGATATATATTGTGCATTCTCAGACTTGATGTCATTTAATTATTTAAATAATTTTGATGTTATGTTGTATATATAATATTGTATAATGTTAAAAAAAATTATATTGTACTCTCTGAGTTTTGATTTAACATTTTTTCAATATGATTGTGACATTACTGGGAGTGTTGTACAATATGTACTCTCAGACTTGATATTATTTGGTCATTGAAATAATTTTCAGTGATATTTTGTGCATAAAATGTTGCATAACATATTGTATATTACTATTTCTTATTATTCTTTATGCAATTTTGTTCTAAGAGTCATTATTTAAAATGTTATGGAGCTTTTAGGCACCTTTCATAATTGCAAGCTTGCCTTTGCGGGGACCAATTGTGGTTAGATGCTATTTTATTAATATAACATTATTATTTTGTAGCATTGGGATTATGTTGATAATGCATTCATCCTATCGGTTTGTCTTTATTAATGTAATTTTTTATGATTTATTAAAGGCATTAATGGTTATGTCTTTAGAGTTCTCAGTATCTTCTCGGTACTAACTGTAGGATATGATTTTAATGTTTGTAGGAGTCTACTCATGTGTTATAATTTGGGACTCTTAAGCAAGATTACAATTGCATGAGAAAACTCCATTGTGGTTATCACTCGTTTTATATATTGATATGCTTAACAAGAAAATTTCCCTTTAAAATATTGATTATTAAGTTTTACTTATGAAAATTAATGTTTTAACAAAACTATGCGAGACCAATTATGAGGACTAGGTTAAGTTAGTAAATTTATTTTCGGTCGTCTTTGTTGTTGATGTTGCTCTCACTAAGAATGAACATCGTAGCTCATATGTCTTCCACGGCGGTTAGGATGAAATATGAAATGTAGACTCATTAAAATAAACTTCATCTCATGACCATAAAGTATAGCATGAATAAAGTCATTAAGAAGATTATCCATGAAGCGAATAATGGCAACAATTTTTGTAAGGCTATTGACAAATTCAGAAGGCCATTTGACCTGTTTGTGTTGATTAAGACTAAGTATGATGGTGTGAATGTTGATCGTGAATGTGCTATGAAACTTACGGATTAGCTCAAACGAGCTAATTGTATACAATTTAATATTAGGATTAAAGAGATTGAAGATGAACCCCTAACTCTAGTATACTTAGGATCAACTCGTATTAATGTCTCTTCTAACACATGTTGGTTAGATATTGGTGCAACTGCTCATTATATAAGCTTATTACTAGAGTTTATAAATAGGCGAATGTCAAGTGATGGAGAGTTGATGATCACAATAGAAAATAAAGTCAGTGTCAAAGTAGAGTATATATGTGTTGTTTTCTTGAAAGTGTGTACTAGACTTTCTTTAGATTTAAAAGGCACCATCTTTGTACCTTCTATAAGAAGGAACTTGGTTTCACTCTCTGCTTTGGATAGTTATACTATTCTTTTCTCATTAGTGAAAAGAAAGTTTCCTTATATTGTGATTTTGCTCTTGTTAGCCATGGAGTTTTGTCAAATGGCTTTTATATGTTAAATATTGACCATTTTCCATTGATCAACGACATTTAGATATCAATAATATGATTGAGAATAAGGGTGTAGAGTCTTGGCTATATTATGGCATAGGCGTTCAGGTCATATCTCCATGGAAATAATGGAGAAGTTCATTAAGGACAATATTCTTCATGATATGGACTTCTTTATTTTTTATACTTACGTTGATTGCATAAAAGGGAAGCTAACTACTAGAGCTAGGAAGAGTTGGTTTATTAGGTGTGAAAGAATACTACAATTGATTCATACAAAATTTTGTAGGCCTATTTCTCTTATTGTCATGGGCAGTTTTGAATTATTCACTACTCTCATTGTCAATTTCTCTAGGCATTAATGGATCAACTTATTGCATGAGAGATCAAAATCTTTAGATGCCTTTTAAAAGTATTCAAGACCATAGTTGAGTTGAAATATAGTAAGAAGATCAAATGTGTAGGGTGCATGCTTAGTCATTCTTATTTTCTAGAACTATTGCAAGGAGATGCCTTTAAGATTGTTGCTTATATTTTGAATTATGTACTAAGTAAATCTGTGTTAAAGACTCCATATGAGCTTATGTCAGGTAAATGACCTATTTTAATACAATTTCATGTTTGGGAATGTAAGGTAGATATGAGACCTTATAATCTACAGGTGAAGAAGTTTGATTTGAAAACCATTAGTGGTTTCTTTATTGGCTATTATATAGGCTTAAAGGTTTAGGTTCTATTATCCCTCTCATACTATTAGAGTTATTGAGTCTAATCGAGCTATCTATTGTGCAGGGGACTTAGAGCATGATGGAACTCAGGAGTCACGTGTTGCTGATTTCAAAGAAGTGCATGATGTTGTTCCTACACTTGTTTGTTCCCTTTTCTGAGATAGTGGTATCTCCTTTGATCCATTATGATATTGTTGTTCCTATTAATAATGTTAATATCTCTCAACAAGTCAAAAATAAAGTACAGAATTCATATGCTATTGTGGCTCTACTTAGAATATTTGAGTGGGTTCCTAGATCCACTAAGTCTACTAGATTCAGGGATTTTGTTGTGTATATATAGGAGCATGAGTTAACTCAATTAAGAATTCTGATCCTATTTTCAATGGTGATTTGGAATTGGTTGAGTTCTCTGCTAGTTGTACAACTGTTGATTGTAAATAAGTCTTTAAGATCAAATGTGATGTCAAAGGTGAAACTGAGAGACATAAGGCTAGACTTATTGTTAAGGGATATAACCAGAGGGAAGTCATTGATCATAAGAAGATTTTCTCTCTAGTCTTCACTAAAGACTCATTTCGTGTTATGATAGTTTTGGTTGTTCATTTTGATTTGAAACTACATTAAATGGATGTCAATGTATTGAGGAATAGTGGGAACAAATTAATTATTATTGTCTTGTGTGATGATGATATATTGTTGGCTAATAATGGTGTTAGTTTTCTATATGAGACTAAGCAGATGTTGACAGCATAATTTGACAAGAAAGATCTTGGTTATACCCCTTTTCGTTCTAGACATTGAGATTCACCTTGATAGATCTTGTGGTTTGGTTTGTTTTAGAAAGGTTACATTGAAAGAATTCTAAATAGATTCAACATAAAATCTTATAATTCTTATACTGCACTCGTTTAAAATGGTGAATGACTCTTTAATACCCAGTGTCCTCAAAATAGTAAAGAATTTATTGAAATGGAGAAGGTCCCATATGCTTCTGCTATTGGCAGCCTTATGCATGTCAACTTTGTACACGTCCTAATATTATTTTTGTTGTTAGTGTACTTGAGAAATACTTGAGCAAATCTGGTATGGCTAATTGGTAGGATGCAAAATGAGTTATGAGATATATAAATGGTATCAAAGATCATATGCAAACTTATAGGAGGTCAAATCACCTTAAGGTGATTGACTATTCTATTTTTGATATAGTAATTGTCTAGATGACCACAAATTCACATCAGAGTATATTTTTGTGTTGGGAGGAGGAACTGTTTCTTTAAAAATGTCAAATAGACACTTACAACTATTGAATTTTATATTTATATATATATATATATATTACGTGGATTAACATTATTCAATAATTAAAATATTGTTTAAATCATTAATATATATTAATTATGGAATTATGTTTTATAATATAGCACTTGGTCAATTTATGAATATTGTAATTGGACTTTTGTTGTGAGTAGCCCGTGATGAGTTTGAACTGTTCATTTAGTAACCCATTGAGAAGTCTCTACTATCATCTAGTAAGTTATAAATTACTTTTTCATTAGGCAGTTTTCTGTACGCATAGAAAACCTACCAGAATTGAGGGCAGTTTATCTCACACACGTGAATTCTTCTTGATCCTTTCAGTGAACCGCAATGGATTGTGGAATCATGCCAGGTACACATTATTGATCTATTTCTTGAATACAATATGTTTAATATACTATAATCTTGTATCTATAATTGATCTAGATTTATAAAATTGATGAAATAAATCCTTCAATTGGTATCAGAGATTAATAGATACAGATTATGACTATTATTTTTTTCTCTCAATAATTAAATCAGAAATTCGTATTATGAACCCTAATTTCTGCCCCGCTACGTTCCTATTTGTAAATCCATTCAGGGTTCCATGTCCAATTGAATGTGCCGTTTAGGAATCAAGGTTTCTGTTACTCCAAGTGAGATGATGTTGGTAAAATTGAGGTGTTTGTTCCAGCTTTCACATCTCCCTAATCTGGGGTTTGTAGTTTAGCCTAAGATTCTGCATCAATGTGGACAAAAACAATCTGGTTTTGCTTTCGTACTCCCATTGCTCTAGTATATGGATTATGTTATGCAACATTATTTATATCAGATAATGATTTAAATATTTATGATAGACTATATCTATCTAAAATTACTGTCTACTTCAATATATGATATATAGATAAGTTAGCAAATTTAATTTCATGATTTCACACATATATTGGAAAAATTCTAAGCTATTATAGTCATTTTCTAACCATTCAAATTTGATTTTAAAATATCCAAATTTTATTCCAACTGCCAGTATAATTATTAGGTGACAGGTGTTACAATTTTAGTGGAATAGAATATTACTCTATATTGTCAAGGCTTATTTTTATTTTTTTTAACTTCTCAAACCCTATTCCTGGAAGGAATGAAATTGATCCAGTACCTATTTGGGCCTTGGACCCTTGTTTCAAAAAACAAATGATCCAGTAACCAAACAAGCCCTTCGTCCGTACTGCAAGGGTCCTGCTCAGAAAAAACCATCCCCAACCCCAAAAATGAAGAACCCTTTCCAGTTACCAGTTCCCTTGTTGTATGAACTAACCACTTCTTCCTATCCTGTCAATTGTCATCCTATCTATCCATATGGCTAGCATCACCAAATTACGCTCTGTTAATTCCTGCTCTATCTTCAAGTTAAAGGCCATGCCACTCCCTTCAAATTCAAAATCCACACTTGCCTCTCTTCTCAGAACTTGCTCTCCCTTCACACACCCATTTCTTCTTCATTCACGCTCAATTTCCACCTCACCCACCCAAACCCCCGAACCCCAACCCCAACCCCTTAAGCCCTCCACCCCTCGCACCCGAACCCCACTGGAGAAGCAATTCGAGACATGGGTCCACCACCTCAAACCCGGCTTCAGCCCTTCTGACGTCGACCAAGCCCTAAGGGCCCAATCAGACCCCGATCTCGCCCTCGACATTTTCCGCTGGACCGCACAACAACGTTCCTACAAGCACACCCACGTCACCTACCTCACCATCATCAAGCAACTCATCGCCGGTCGCCGATACCGACAAGCCGAGACCCTCGTCGAGGAGGTAATTGCCGGTGCCTGTGATGTTAGTGTCCCTTTGTACAACTCCATTATTCGATTTTGTTGTGGTCGCAAATTCCTGTTCAATCGTGCATTTGATGTTTATAAGAAGATGCTTAGGTCAGAGGATTGTAAACCCACGCTTGAGACTTATTCATTGTTGTTCAATTCGCTTCTCAGAAGGTTTAATAAGCTGAATGTGTGTTATGTGTATTTGCATGCGGTGCGATCCCTGACCAAGCAAATGAAGGCTTCCGGCGTTATACCGGACACTTTCGTGTTGAACATGATCATAAAGGCTTATTCCAAGTGTTTGGAAGTTGATGAGGCGATTCGAGTTTTCCGTGAAATGGGGTTATATGGGTGTGAGCCTAATGCTTATACTTATGGTTATATTGCTAAGGGTTTGTGTGAGAAAGGGAGGGTGAATCAAGGGTTCAGGTTTTATAAGGAAATGACAAGTAAGCATCTGGTGCCCAGTACTAGTACTTATGTGATAATAGTTTGTAGTCTTGCTCTGGAACGGAGGTTTGAGGATGCAATTGAGGTTATGTTTGATATGTTGGGTAATTCTAGGTCCCCTGATCATCTTACCTACAAGACTGTATTGGAAGGGTTGTGTCGGGAAGGGAGAGCGGATGAAGCCTTTGAACTGCTTGATCAATGCAGGAAGAGGGATGTTTCTATGAATGAAAAGATGTACAAGACTTTGTTGAATGAATTGCACTATATATGCCGGGAGTAGATTCTGTTACTTATGCCTTTGTTTTGAGATGCATAAGACATTCCTTTTGTCGAATTCAGTTGTCCTAATGCCTGGTAGAACTTGACCTGTAGAGCTCTGAATTCTATTAAACATATGATATATTGTATGAAATGGCTGAGTTTTTTTGAATGAGTGCTAAAGGCAGATAAACAGAAGCATCTTGCTTGGAGAATTTCTCACAACTTCTTTTGAACTAATTTTCAGTACAAAGTTTAAATTCAAAGATTGTTGTGAATGGAAAGGGCACCTAAATATATGTTAACTCTCTAGTACTGATCTTGATGATATGGCAAAAGCTCATTTTTATGCTGACAGGCGCCACTTATTATACAAAATATGAGTATGTTAGAGACCAGAACACAGCTTTGTAGGGCCACATGATGACCCCGGTTGGAGCAAATACTGGTGCATATAGATTGCTTGTGGTGGAACCTCGCAAAAGTTGCTTGTGGACAGTTTGCCGGATGAGCAGCGTATGATATTATATGACCAACTAAAGCAACCTAATCGTCATCTGATTGTTCTTTGTCATTGCCCCTAGTCCATTTGTTTGCTCCATGAATTCATCTGAAATGAGTTTAGCAGAAAATCTTATAGTTGCTAGCACTCGTCTTTTGTCTGTATCAGTTACAAAATTTTGTCTTTAACCCTAATCCTCCATGGTTTTGAATATCTCAACTTGTCTTGCTGGCATTAGGGGGGAATTGCATTGTGAAGATGATTTGGCAAGATTTTGTGTATTCTGAATAAAACAGAAAATTACTCAATGTGTGTACTGTGTTAATCATATTTACTAATGGAATTGTGTTTCTCTTTACAATGTTTATCTGTTGGCATTAAGCTATATGTAGTGTGGGTTCAAAAAGTTTTTCAGTTATATTGTATTTAAGAAGTCATTTCATTTGTTAACATATATATAGAAACATGTTTCTATTTGTTGATGTGCATGCTGCGGCACATATATTTATAAGGTGGCTGATGCCTATTGTCACATTTATGAGGCGAGACCATGAGAGAATGATAGGGTTTTATCTTAAATCGATCTTGAGCTTCGGTGATGCCAAGCAAGCTGAGGCTAAGGTCTTAGAGGTCGATTCAGGTCATATTGTTTGCGGTCTTGTTTTGTTTTTTGTTTTTTTGAGTATCATATTAGACATAATGGTTATGCCTATAATAGTTTGATAGATCTGGATGGTAGACCCGTGGGTTTACATAACTATGTAAACCATGTGCTAACAAGGGCCTAAGCTGTATGGTCTTAGGGTAGTGGTCGACAAAATTGTCTTGGAACGAACCGTTTCCGTCAATATTATTACTCCTTTCCCCTCTTCGAGGACAGAGTTTATTTTTTTCCTCGGTGATAAAAACAAAGAAACAGAAAAACCTCTTCAATCTAACATTCTTACAGCCGCTCCACTTTGCGTCAAGCTCAAGCAACAGGGAGCCAGTGACAATCCAGAAGGTTTCCAGCTCACACCACCGTCAAATTACTCAGCAGTTTCCAGATGGTGATAATGGCGGAGCTCCCCAAGGTAACTAATTCAAGTCCCTTGTTCCTTTCAAGGTCTTCTTCAAGGAGGACTTAAACGTCCAGTTGAAATGCTCGTGTGGCTGCAGGAATTTTTTCGAGCTATCCCTATTTCATAGTCTCTGTAAGTGTAGTTGTATTAATATTCTTTCAATTGATACTCTGTTGTACCAAAAAAAGAAAAACTATCACTCTCTTCTATTTCATTCTCTCCAGTCAGATTCTACTTTCCCACTTTCATTCCTTATATTTTCCCTTCTCATCTTATCTCCAAACAAAAGTTTAGGGACCTCGCTGCTGACTGCACATGGCAGAACATGGCAGGTCCATGAGCCTCCACAAAAACTCCCTAAAAAAAAATCCTTCAAGATTGTTTATCATATCAATTCTCACTCGGAAAGACTTGACCTTGGATTAATAGAGAACATCAGTGCACTTAACCACAACTATTACAAGTCTAACCAACATTGTATAATAACATTACCAGACCACCCAATCTTACATAATCACATATCACAAGCAGTCAACACCCTGGTTCCTAAAACGTGTTATCAACAATTAATAAAATATCTATAAGTATCACTACAAGACTACAACTAACAGCTAAAAACCAGTTGAAATTCAGATAAACTACATCAAACAAATGATGTACATTGTATAATAACATTATCAGACCACCCAGTCTTACATTATCACATATCACAAGCAGTCAACACCCTGGTTCCTAAAACGTGTTATCAACAATTAATAAAATATCTATAAGTATCACTACAAGACTACAACTAACAGCTAAAAACCAGTTGAAATTCAGATAAACTACATCAAACAAATGATGTACATTGTATAATAACATTACCAGACCACCCAATCTTACATTATCACATATCACAAACAGTCAACACCCTGGTTCCTAAAACGTGTTATCAACAATTAATAAAATATCTATAAGTATCACTACAAGACTACAACTAACAGCTAAAAACCAGTTGAAATTCAGACAAACTACATCAAACAAATGATGTTGTTCTTGAAACTTGAGACAATGCATCTTCAAACTGATCATCATCAATCTTCTCAGAACTCAAGCTTGGTGGAATGAAAGATTTGAAAATCAATTCCATATTGGGAACTTCCTTAAGACTATGGGCGGCTACCTCAAGTACCGGATGTTGAAAAGCAGGATAAAATTTCTTTGCACAGACAAAACCAAAGACTAACGACAATATGGGAAGAGGAATCAACAATGGTGTATAGTAGAATTTCTGCACCCCAAAGTACCCAAGCATGGTAACTTGGTATAATATCAAAGATGCTAGTATACGGTTGTGTATGTGGGGCCACATTCTTCCATAACTTTCATATGATGGAACATAGACTTTGAGTGCCTGTTGAAACAAGGATAACACAAACACGCGAAAAAAATTACTAAAAGATGAGATTTCAAAATAGTATGCCTACATTAGCTAAAATCTTTATGGTGCATATTGATGGCAAAAGATATCATTAAAATCCATGTACTCTAGCAAAGAGTATTTCCTGCCTTTGTTGCAAACCTCCAGCAAACAAAAACAATTTAGAAGTTTACAAGCTTACAAATTTCCAGTTTATAATTATCTCCGAGCTTCAAATAAAAAAACATGCCCCACATAAAGACATAAAACTGGGTTCATAAAACAAAATTCCAAGAACTTCACCTGATTTCGCAGTACAAGCCATCCTAGGCCAAAATACAGAGCACCAAATGGGATTATCAGAGGAGCAATAACAGAGTAACACAAGACAATTGTGACAATCAGCATGTCACCAGGAACTCTAGTCCCATAACCAAGATCTCCAGGAGACCAAGCATCTTTCAACTCAGCTTCAGTCTTACAAAGATACTTTCTCTTCAAATGGTATATAATAAGAGGAACTATTCGGGACAGTTCAAGGCCATAGCCAATGAAAAATCTGAGACAAACAGAATAAGAAAAATCAGTTAATTTGTGTTGTGTCGAGTGAAAAAAAAAAGGAAAAAGAAGGTGAAATCTTTACTTAGCCATATGTCTAGTAGGAATAGTCCAAAAATTTGAAGTTTACACACAAAATCATGTGATAAAATACATATTACAGATATGCTTAGAAACTCACTAACTCCTGCTTCAAAAGAATATAGGAAAAGACAATAACAAGATATAGTGTGAAACACCATTTGTAGATAAAGTGTGCCTTCTACATTTCTGCCATTACTAGGAAGTAGCTATGCACCCTTAACATTTATAAATAAACAAAATTAATTAGCATAGCGGATAAATAAACAAATTAAATTAAGGTTAGGATGTTATCTTACTTCAGAGCCACATAGGTCAAGAAAAAAGTAGCATTGCCCGGGAGGCTTTCAGCTAGCATGGGCACAAGTTTGTTCGGGTTCTTCTCAATTGTCTTGAATGTGCTGAACAAGGTTCCACCTATTGTAACTCCAATGAAAACATTCAGCACGGTAAAATAAAAGTATTTTCCAGATGCAGCCCTGACTGCATGACTTTCAGTTGGAATGCCCTCCAATTTAGACAAAAACAGAAGCAACTTGGGCAACAAAGCCAAGAAAATAATCAGTGCAAGTTGAGGGAGGTAAGCTTCCAACACTGTCCTCAGAGCCTTTATACGCACAATTGACTTTAAGAATGGGAGAAGTTTCACCAAATTCTTCAAAGTTGTAACCGCAGATATAAATGTAATTGGAATCATGAAAAATAATATAGTCAGCGCTACAATGACATACACCACACACTGCCGCAGTTCTCTTTCAAAAAAATTGATTTTCAAATTAGGCCATATTAGTTGACGGGGTTCAGGAGCATCAAAGACTGACCAATTGTCAACCACGTGTGCATGTAAACTCTGAGCTGCAGATGCTGCAACCACCCTATTTGAGAAGAAGACCAGAGCAGCATCTTGCTGCTTTTCTCTGAGAGTGACCTTTTGCTCAGATTCCAATTTGGCAACTAATTCGTTAATCTTCTCATTGTTATACTCTATGCTATCCACCTTTTTACCAAGAAGTCCAAGGAAGCCAGTCCTGTTAGTAGGTCTTGTTCCTTCTGGTTTAGCAGTCGTTTTTGACCCTGCATATATTGCTTCAGCACGGGCAAGCTTCTTCTTATGCCCTTCTAACTCCTCCCAAATCTTGTTCACCTGTTAGTTTAGAGGAATTAAATTATACGCTACAACATTCACAGGCAGAAAAAATTGGAAAGAAACACCACAGACAAATTACATATTTATATTACAGGAACGAAATCATTGATCTACTGCATTCTTTCTTAGGTTCCTAAATGCTCAACAATCAGAAACTGCAAAGGCAGGCTCCAATGCAAGGGCAAGGAATCGGAAATAGTGGAAATAATTCAGAGGATATGACAAAAGGAAATCAAAAGAACACCATACCTCTTTGTTGTCTGTCACAATCATAGACCTGTAAAATGTCTCAGGATAGATGGCTTTAAAATAAGAGTCAACCTGTTCCTTCCTAGTCTGACCTCCAGGAACAGGAGGTATGTCTCTCACAACAATAGCAAACTGTTCAGACTTCACATCAGGAGATCTAAGAGCTTCAGATCGCAGCCGTGACACATGTTTGTAAGCCTTCCATAAGAGGAAAAATGTAACAAGTGAAACCCAATAGCAGGCAATAAAAAATGCCCACAATCTTGAACTCTTCGCCTACACATTCAAGAAGTTATTCAGTCTCTGGTATTATTATCATATGAAGATATTAAAGAAGCTGGTTAGCTGTTTCCCTCAAAGAAAAAATATGGGACATTACTCTCACACAGGCACAGGGGCACACACACACACGCACACGCACACGCACACACACCTAATTAGTTGAATATAAGGAAAATTTACCATAATACTATTGTACTAAAATGCTATGCAATACTGATCTTACCGTGATGTTTCCCATCGATAACTTGTCAAGTTCATTGAAAGTCCCATTGCTAGTTGTTTGTTTCCTCACACCATCGTCAGTAACAGCAACAGGCAGAAGAACCGGTAGCAGAATGATGCCGGATAAAACTAGGATACTCAACACTGGCACATCAACAAGAAGAAGAATAATTTCAAACTGAATACTTGATTCACCAATCATCCCGTAAACATATCAGCAAACAATTGGAAAATATGAGATTTTACAACCAGACAAAAACATATGAATAGGGAAAAAAATGTTTTAAAAAAGAAAAAAGAAAAGAAAATTTCTCTTTTCTTTCTATGTACGTACTGTGAAAACGCATTTTGAGAGTGAAAACACAAATGCAATAGTCTCCCAGCCTCAAAGGTCAAAAGGAAACAGCATATATAGCATAACATTATGTCCAAACAAGGAAGAATCTGCTTGTCATAACAACACCATTTATAACAGCGTTATGCTGAATTACAAGATTATTTCAAAGCATATTTCTCTATCCAAAGCTGCGGAAAGAATTAAAATAACATGGAAATACGGGGAAAACAGGTGAGGAAAGGTTGTATCACAGATTGTTCTATCCTTGCAGCTTTCATGGCAATTCAAGAGGGTCCACCTAGAAGAACAACGGCTTAAATAATCTATAAGCACCAACAATGAAACAGTTTTGGTGAAATGAATAAGAATTATATGGTAACAATGATAAAGAGTAAATATGAAAGGCCTCATGTCATGTGTAGAATAAATTTATAAATTTTATCGTCTTCTCATAAAATCAAATCTTGATCCCTTTTAACCCCCAAGACTCATACTTACATGAGTCAAATCCTGCTTAGCTCACTAATTTTCCTCAAACCCAATTTCACTTGGTAGTCCTTAGTCAACATATCAGTGAGTGAACAACAAAATTATTTTAGCGACAGCATTTTTTGAGAGGAATAGCAGTGAAAGATTTCACTCTTTCAGAATATTCAACACTCTCAACTCTAAAGGTAGCATCACAATCACACAAAATGCTTATTTCACAGAACTTCACCTGAGATTTTGAAACAATTGAGAAGCATTGTTCTGCACATTACATTGAAAGTTACACAATCTGAGACTCCTACGATATTATAGCTTCTCATCTGCTCATAGGGAATACTAACAATTCCCCAAAAATATGCAGATAAGGTTTCATTAAGTAACCAAAGAAAGGTGCTCAAATGCTATATAACTTCAGGGAAGCAGAACAATCATGATAGTTTTCGAGTGTTCTATTATTAAGTATATTGGGAATATGGCTTCATCTAGCTATAAATTAGTGTCTGAATGCTAATCTGATATGTCTTCATCTAGCTATATACTCATGGTTAAACTGATATATAGCTTATTAAATAGGAATATGGCTTCATATCATAATCATATAGTTAAAAAGTGAGGAAGGATGACGAATCCCTGGAACAGATTAATATTTAAACAAAAAAGAAGTAAGATTGCTTAAAATCCTTTTTGATCCAAGCAACAACCAGTGCTCTGAAAGTTAAAGTATATGTAGAAAATAAAATATATGTAGAAAAGTTAAAAAAAAAAAGACAAACCAGTGCTCAGAAAGACAAAGTAGACAGCAGTGTCGACCCCAGACATGGCGACAATGTCTCGCTCGGAAGAAGACATGGTCTCCTTGATCCAAGAGAAAGGGTTGCGGGTCTTGTAGCCACCTTCGAAGGGATCCAAGCCCTTGAGGATCCGATTGGGATAGTACACCACATTGTTGCCAGGCCTACTTGATAACAGTGCAAACAGAATCATCAAAACCACGAATATCACAAAGGACGTACCCAGGGACGTTAAGAACGAAGAAAAATCCATCGATTTGGGTCTCTCTCTCTCTCTCTTTCTCTACAAAAGTTCCTCACTTGCACAACAACATGAACGTGTCTCCAGAAATAGCCGTTAGTGGGTTACTGCATTCATTCGAAGGAAGAGTAAAGGGAGCCGTTGGGACTGGAATTAATTGGCAAAGAAGACAGTTACATAGCAAACTTTGATAAAAAAAAAGAAGGGTATTTTGTTAATGTGTCTGTGAAGCAATTAGCTATAATAGAGAGAGAGACGAAAAAGAAAAAGCTTTAATTTTGAGGGTAAGCAAAGGTGGTAGTTGTTGTGGGGTCTCCTAGCCTTTTGGGTTTCTTATATTTCAATTAATGCAAGTTTGAATTGTTTTCTCTCTCTCGTTTTTACAGTTTGAAGATTGTGTTGCGTAGGAAAGGAAGTGAAAGTGGGAGTGTGTGTGTGTACGTGAGATCGGAATTGCAGGAAAACGGTGATGCAGAGGAGAGTAAGACGTTGGAAGCGCTGTTGAAAAGGACAAAACTTTTCTACGTCCATGTATGAAGAAATACTTAATATGACAGATATGCCCCTACTATTTATTGTAATTTACCGATATTGCCCCTCCATAATTGGGATGTCAGTTCTCTCTTCTGATGTGTTGTCAGTGCCGCTGTCATCAGTTACTTAAAAATAGCAAGTGAATAGAAAATTTTAAATAAAAAAAAAGTTTGCGACATAGAAGGGTTAATTTTGATGGTAGTTATTAGTTATTAGTTATTATACACATGACATGATTTTTTTTTTTGTCTTTTTCAACCTTTCATTTAAAAGATAAGTATAGTCAGTATTCTTTTTATTATGAATAAAATAAGAAAATAAATAATCTCGATTTTTTTATTATAATATAGAGTCAATTACTTCAAATTAAAATGCAAATATTCACAAAAATTTACACTACAGATTATATATAAAATATAAAAACTACTCACGTGTTATCCATGGGATTCTCAAGGAAGTCAAAAGATTTAGTATCTGTATTCTGTTACACTAGCAAACTTTTTTCCATCAAAAGCTTAACTATATATTAGCTGTCTTTTTATGACGAGAAAGAAACAATAAAAGAAGAATAATCATTCTTATATTGAAAATTTAAATTTATTAACTCAATATTGAGAAAATTAGTTTTATTATAATTATGTGATCATCATTTACTATATAAAGTTTCGGGGGGCGGGGGGGGGACTCTGTAAAGTTGTACAAAGCTTCTATATTTTATCTATCTCTTTTGTATGCTAAAAAATAATAATATAAATTTCACTAAAAAAAATAGTAATAATAGAAATTTTAAATTTGGTTGAATAATATGTACTGGATGCAATTTTATCAAAAATAAAAATCAATTGTCTTTGCATAAATTTAGATTTCATGTGTGCATTTAAATTTTATTGCTTAATAGATAGAAGAGCATAAACAGAAAGAAAATAAATAGGTAATAAGTTATTAATCAAATATTTGATAAGCTTACATAGAGCCATCTTCATAAAATTGATTGTATCTTTCATATTACTGAGAGGCTGGCCTTCAGGGGAATTATTTTTAAACTGATATGGAGAGTTTAGTGCCGAGCTTGTGGCAGCTCACAGTATCTGAACATGGTATAAATTATATACCAAAATAACATTCATAAATAACATAAAATCGTTTCATTCATTCATATTAATTAAATACCAAAATGTTGGCTTAGTCTGCACCTATCCGGGTCCTAAAAGAGACAGCAAATCATTATAAAAGGATGGGATACTAGTGTAAGCAAATGTAAAAAAAAAAAAAAAATCACCAAGTTGATTCTTGTCTTCTGAAAAATTGAGCAGACTCCTATTTTCTGTTGTTTGAAACCAACTCATTTTGATTCTTCCAAATTCTGAAAACAACAAGAGCTACAACTTCTAATGATCTTAGAGGCCAATATATCAAGAAGCTTTTAGGGTACAAAAATAATGATTAGCCCATATATCATCCACAAAAGAGATGTTCAAACGAGCAATAGTTAAGTGTCTTCCCCACATACTCAACACATTTCTGTTGGTAGCTGAACTTTATATATTAGAAACCAATCTCTTTCTTGCCAGTAAAACTTCATGAATAGCTCTCCAAACATACCCCACCTCATTATAAAATTGTTGGTCACCGTACAAGCTTGCGTAGCCTTTGTGAGCCCATTGTTGGCGGAGAAAAAGATTTAGCAAGTATTTTTTTTTTATATATATAAGTATGGCTATGAAATTAACCATTTGATATTGTTATGATTAAGAAATCCTCCAACAATTATCTTTTCTAAATTGATATTTTACAGTACTGTTCGTTTACTAATACCCAACCCTTGCTTGTAGATATTTTTTGAATATCATGCAATGTTTGATATTTATATAATGGCAAAATTTTATTTTAATGTTTGGTGTCTTCATATCCTATTTTATTTAAAAAATTAGAAAATTAGATTTAGTGGAATAGTTATTTTAAACCTTTTAATTTTAAAAAATTGAATTATCTCACATGTTTGCACATGTGAAGATGCTAATTTTAATTATCAATTCACTAAACACATTGATGTAGTTTTTTTTTTTTTACAAGAACACCCTAAGGTAGTTTAAACATGAGTATAAATTAAAAATTTAAAAACAAAAATATTCATTTACAATTAAAAAATAAAAAATAAAATGACTTACTACTCAAAAAATATTATAAATAATTTTATGAATTGGAAGTGAGATTTTTTTTTTTTGGGTTAAGTGAGGCTTAGATAACTACGATTTCAAAGACGAAGGCGTGTACAACTTTAACATTTGAGCAGATTGCTTAATAAATTACAAAATAACAATAAAAGAAAAAAAGATGGCATACTTGGGATCTGGATTGCTAGTTGTGTCATTATCAATCACCATATACATTATTTTGATTAGAAAAAAGGAAAGGAAGAAAAAGCGTGATGGTGTGCATGATATCTATGAAAACAAAGAGTATGGAAAAGGGTGATTACTGAAGAGGGTATTGTGGTAATTTCATGGAATAAGGAAAAAAGTAGTTAACTGGTACTAGTCTACATTCTACGTTCCAAATTGATGTTTTGTTGTATGTGTTATCCATCGTTTCAGAGTATCAGACACACATTTTGCTGCCGACGTGGGCTGCCTTTTACCCCCATAGTAAGGAGGACACGTGTCAGTGGCACATGGAAACAGCTAATGAGGAAGTGAGAACGTGGCATATGGATGTGCTGCCGACAGAGGGACAGAACAGAAGAGATTAGGGGACCCCACATATTGGATAAGAATAGGATGCTGAATGAATGCTCATACTATATACTATGCTTAACTTCAACACAACTCATTTCAATTCAAATCAATCCTTTACTTTGTCCCATTTCCACCTAGTGAGATGGCTATGCCGAACCGAAGCACGTGAGGAGGACCATCCATGGGCCATGGCATCTACTCAGATAAATGAGAATGGCAGTTTTTTTGCTGAAAATGAAAGGACTTGGGACTGACCATGGTAGGGTAGAGACTAGAGGGTCCCAAACATGTTAGAGTCACTGACTCTATGTATTGTCATCAAACACGCAGTGGACACGACAGACACGCTGTAAGGATAATATAATTAAGGAAACAAAGCCTCTATTTCTTTTCTTTAAATATCTCTACTTAGTGGACCCATTTTCATGATAGACCAACGTATCTCTGATTTTTTGTTTTAGAAGTTTAAGGTGTTCAATGCTTATGAACAACAACCACAGATACAAATTTTTTTATTAAATTTTTTTTATGTAATAAGTTGAAATTGTGCAATTTAAGATAAGCCATATAGAGGTGCTTCCCTAAGGATTTAACATTCCCTACTTTTAGTTCAAATTATTCATTTCAAGTTTTTAAAATAAAGTAAAAATATGTATAACACCATCCCCATATGCATTTTCTTTTGTATGTTTATTTTTTTTTTATAAAATTGATTTTATCATTGGGATTACTTGTTATGAAAAAAATCATCAGAATATTGACTAGTAATCATCAAAGTATCAATGAGATGATCATTCCAAGAAAAGGAGAGAGGACATGCGAGCGCAATGATCTTGAAGAGGAATTTTTAAGTAGAAATAGTCTTATTTTATAAATACTTAAATTATTATTTAATATATATAAAAATATTATTAAAAATTAATATAATTTTATAATAATTTTTATCATATTATATATATCAAATAATAATTTAAATATTTATAATAAATTGTATTTGTTTAAGAATTACTTTTCTTTCAAGATGAATGCCTATAAACAGTACTGAACTAAATAAATAATGTGTTTTTTATTTTTTGGTTTCTTATTTAGACCAGTTGGGCCAAATAAGTTTTCAAAAGCCCAACATATATTTGGTAAAACTGAAAAAGTCCTATATGGCAATCCACAATCTTATAAAATGTTGTGAACATTAATGTAAACGCATCACTGAAAAAACAATTTTACCACTTATAAACAAACACCTAAAACCCTGAAAACGAGTTTGCAAACGCTTTCACTCAAACATAAAATCATATGTTTTTGCACTTTAAAGCAAGGCTTTAATAACCATAACTAAATTGCTTTTATTTTACTTCAAAAAGACAATACTTTTGAATATACTAACTTAAATATTGATACTATACAAATCAAATTTGAAACACCAATAAATCATGATTTAAAATCAAATAAAGCGGTAAACTATAATTTAATTTAGCCCAGTCCTTAAAGACCCGCGGTTTCATTTGATTTGTAAAATTCATGAACCTTAAAATTGGATTTGGTTTGATATGCAAAATACTTGGACCATAGAGTATAATTTAATTCGAAGTTAAACCGTAAAACCCTACCAGACTGACTGTGAAACACCCCTACTAAATTCTATTTCTTTCAAATTGAATGTGTAAAACATTTTGTTATGGCTGTAATTTTCTCCAAATACTAACCTAGGTGAACTAAGATCAGCACAAAGGTTTAAGAAGACAATGATACAATGACAAATCAAAGAGGTAGAGTTGCACAATGTCATCTCATCTGAAGTTGCAGCATCGAGCTCGACCTCTTGACAACTTGTCCCATAGACAGACCATCTGCCTTGGTGACTGGTAATGTGCAGTGAAATAGTCCTCCATGCATCCGTACTGACAAAACTTCCAGTTGTGGGAATACTGAACGGCTGCCACCGTACTGTTAAATCGCTTAACCCACATTCCCATGCTCACATCCTCCATTTTAAAGAGCTGCCACCAGAAACAAATGCTTCACCGATCAATAGTATGTACTGATAACACAAACTGGAAGAAACTATAAAATATGTTTAAAGAAACCAAGGCCAAAGGATATATAGATAAATTGCAGATGTACAAAATTCAGATAAAATGTATGGTAACAAACCCTCAGCCTCCTATCCTTGTGTTGAGATATGATGAAAGTAACAATATCTCTGGAAATTATGTATGCAGGGCCATTTGCGTAAGGAGGATATACTTCTTCTGGCCACTCCTGCAACAATAGAACATAATCCTTCAGATAAGTGGGCAAGAATAGATAACATTCTATGCATTCTCTTGTACTTGTCTGTCTTGTCACCAATCACCAACTACTCTAAGACAAGGACTACCAAGGAAAATAGAATTCTACTAAATAATGTGAAAAAAATATAATAATTATGAAATATTACTACTAATAAGATTTCTTACATTAATCTGGCAAATACACAAAAATATTACTTGCGATAAAAAATAGCAGTGTAACACCATAGAGCAAGACACTGATACTCCAGTTAAAATATAATAGTGATGTACACATCCACATGCTTACTACTAGTTTAAGCTTTAAGCTGGTACATAGGTATCAATGCAGAAGCCCTTCAGTTTCTATCCCACCTTGTTTTGAGACCCTATTTTGGGCAAAACAAGTTTCACCCGCATATGAGGGTCTGTTGGGATATACAAACAACTAAAAACCTAAACCCCACATTTAAGCTCCATGAAGTGCTGGAAATTTATCATTTCAATAACCAAACAGAAATATACACTCATGTATTACCTACTAGTTCAGCTAAATGTGGCAACTATTATACCTCATAAGTGACTGCCCATTTGCCATTTCTCAGAGGCCGATGCAAGAGATTGAGATTGCCCATATAAAGGGACTTTTTCCGGGGTACAGCTTCAATTTCTTTTAAGACAGTATCCACCCTAATAAAAGTGTCGTCATCACATTTCATGATATATGCAGTAGTCACATTCTGAATCTGCATGAAAGAATATTGGCTTATATAACTGGAGAGAACAAAAAGGCAAAGGCCAGGAGCCACAAGAATTGCACATTTTGGGGGAGGTGACAGACATTAGCTGGACAAATGCAAGTCACCTACCCCAACAACCATTAAAAAAACAGAAGCAACAGAAAAGCTGACTAAAGGTTTAAAGATGAACTCACCCCAAACTCACAGATAGCCATGGTTTTAAGCACAACAAGCTCATAGCGGTCCATAAAGGGCAAAATGACAATATCACCAAAGTAAGCAGCCTCCTTCCTCAGCTCTGCATTTACTTCCTTCCTTGGATTCTTCATGTTGATGTATATGATAGGGACAAAACGCAGAAAAATTAGCCATACCATATCAATAAGAAGAACAATAGTGAAAAAGAAACGAAAATACACATAAAGCCATTGAAGAATTCCAATCACATATCCAATTGTGTATAAATGGAGCAAATGATTTTCTCTTCAAAAATTGCATTATATTTAATATAGACATTTCAGCATGAATTATCTCATAGAACTCCAATATATCTACAAATATTTGTATTATTATATCACTCAATCCAGAGGGAAAATTATTGTTAACAACCAATCCTGGAGGATTACAAAATAAATATAGGAAGTATTTTAAAGGTTCCCTTAAACCAACCAATGTGGCGACTTAAGGTGTAACCCAAAACACCAATTTTATGCAAATCCAAATTATTTATATCAGCTACATCAAGTGATGAAGATTGGAAGAATCAAACTTATTGACATCTTATTTAAAGAGAAAAGTTTCATGAAACCCAAAATAGCTAACGTGATAACTAGTCTTATTTTAAAGTTTCTTAGCACTCACATAGCTTGCTTAGTAATACTCCAAACTCAGCAGGTTCCATTGCCAATGTGGATCATATTTTAACAAGCTGTTCTATGAAGCATAATGCATGTAATGCCTAAGGAACTCTTGTCCTAGGGCACATTTCATCTTCTCTTATACTTTCTAAAATCAATTTCAGCAGCCTACAAGTCAGGTCAGACTTTATCAGATCCAAATTTATTTCAACAATTATTAGCAACGAATTATGGCTAGACAACCAAAAAATCATCATTAGCATTCTTAGTTATACACAAAACTCATAAACAGCTCAAGTTCTCTTTTGTCTCTCTGACTTTTCTGCTTATTTTATTCAAAAGATCTCACAATTATCCAGTGAATGAATCTGATCCTGGCTCTTAAAACCCTACGAAACTTCTAATTTAAATAAGTACCAACTCCAAATTCTGTTTGCAGTAGCTTTTGGCCATAAAATTAGAAGTCACAAAGCCCCACTTGAAGCTCAAACAAAATTTTGTCAATGCCCCTTCAGGATTTAAACCCACAATTTTACCTCAAAACTTCCATGAGACAACCCCAAGAAGGTTGTGTTTCTCTTCTCTATGAAGTTCTTACAGCTGTTCAATGACATTCTTGGTATCATACATTTCTTCATGCCTTGTAATGAATGAATCATGATATGCTTCTATGCCAGATAAAAATAAAGGCAGAAGCCTTACCAATGCAACAAAGAATCGTACTACTACATCCGAAGACTTGATTGCAGCTGCTTGCATCCATGTTTTTCGAACTGCCATACGTTCTGCAAAGTGATTTGAAGCAGAAAGAACTCCAATAAAAAGCTTAACAGCATGTTTGGGTAGAGCACTGGCTTTCCAGGTCTCTGACATTTCCAGTACTCTTTGAGGTGAGAAACTTGGATGTGAAGTAGGGAGAGAGGTAGCATAAATTGAATGAACATCAACGTCTCCTTTAACTGCCAATCCCGTAGCATCTTCAAGTGTAAAACCCTGAAGATAAAGTGGAAAAGAAAAATCAGTAGGAAAAAAGAATGTAAAACAGCAGCATGGATTATAGAAAATGGCAATTAATTCCAATTATTCTTGAAGTTTATGCCAAATGTGGCCCTTTGACACATGGAACAAGAGATATTGCCATCATCATAAATTATAATATGGCTATGATGGTACACCAAAATTCTCTATCTATAAAACTGATAGATACTGGTTCAAAAACACACACAATTGCTGAAAAAAATGTACAGATCTCCTCTCCTGAGCTGATATCAATATGATATTGGATCAGTGGGACAGAAAAGAAAAATTACAGAATAGAACTCTCAGTAAATGAAAAAGGAAAATTGATAATCCAGGCAATTCGAGAGTGCCTGGTCTCTCCCTCCCAATTTCCTCCTAATTCTCCGATACCCTTTTCTTTCCTCTCATCTCCCCTTTTATCCCCTTTTTCTGCTAACCGATTTCCCTAATAGATTTCCCTTTCTCTCTCCTTTCCCCCCCACCTGTTTCCTGCCACGTCAGCTGGCAGTTATGCTGCTGGTTGAGGCTCACGATCCATGCCTAAATGGGTGATGATCCCTTGTTCGTCAGCATACCTTTTCTCTTGTACACCTTCGTAATAGGCGGTGAGTGCTAACAAAAACCCAACATAAGTGCAAAAGGAATTCACCAACACAAAAGTAAAAGATATGTTTTTGAAGACCAATATGGTAAAATAAAAGCAACAACATTAAGGAACTTATCTCCATGATAAATGATTGTCACGCATAAGCTAGATATACAATTTCACTCCATCATGATATTTAGTGTAAGCATAAGATGAAAACATCCGTCATATCTCAATTAACTTACTGTCCGATATGGAAATGAAGTCATATGGCGACCCCCAACATTTATATGGTATCCATCAACACCAGCACGCAGTGTAAGGACAAACATTCTACCCTCTATAAAAGGAAATGTCCAGGTCACTTCTGGCTTCTGTTCTCGCCCTATAAACCGCTTGAACCATGATGTTGTCTTCGACTCTTTTGAGTCTACAATATCATTCCGCATCCATTTTTCACATCGTCTGTACCCATCAACTGCCAAACATAATCAATCATAAGATTTATTTATACATTAAATTAACACCCACAAAGAAGACCAAAGAATTCTGCAGAAAAAACAATTAAAGAATTAATTCTCTCCAATATCATTCTTCTAGACCAAATGCCATTCTATACAAAATTATTATCCAAATATATTATAAAATAGTGAAACAGTCAAGTATTATTTTCTACATGTTTCTGTATTATTATTTATTAATAAACATCAAAAGAAAATAATATCCATATTGTAAAACTAGAGGAGTTATCTTAATTCATTATCCTTGTCTCTTTAGTCATATACTTTCTTGTGATTCTACAAACTATCATACATAGTGGCAGAAGCATGGATATACAATGCCTGCCAAAATATAATGATAGTGTCTTAACATCCCTTGGATTTTACATCAAGGAAATGGAACCTGATAGCTCTAAAATATGCTTCTATAAAAATCTTGCATTAGGTGAGATTCATGTTAACCATATAATTCATAACAAGAATAAGCATTACTTCTGCTGTGTTTATATAGCATACAACAAATAACCAATAAGTTAAACCTTAATCTCTCTTCTTAACCATTTAAGCAATAAGGCACTACTTACTTTTATGTTCATTAGTGTTTTTTTTTGGGCTTATTCCATCGTTTAATCAAACCTTTCTACTTTTCTGTCTTCTTTCCATTTTACATTATGACAATGGAGAGTTGGAGACTCTATTCTACAACACTTTTTTTTCTAAATAACATGCTTGAAAATGGATATGAAATGTGATAAATCATACCAAGCATTTCTTCATCATCCTCAGATGGCAGACCATCACATCTTTGAGCAGTTCCCCAATTCATTCGATAACAGGTATTATGCTCAATAACCGGTCGGTTGCTCCAATCCCCTCTTAATCGAGGATTCAAGTGAAGAATCTTTGGAGGATCTTCCCCTTCCACTGACTTTAGCCCTTGTAATTCAACCATGAACTGTGAAACTGAAACTAATCCATCGATACCTTTCCTCAACTTCGCAAGCCGGGAAGCATACTCCTTATGAGCATAACGGGGTGTCCCCACTACGGTTATTGAAGAACCTGCTGCAAGCCCACAAGGAAGAAACATCAAACTATCTCCCTTCACCAATTCTTCCCCACTCATTGATATCCAAGAAGGACATGACTCAGGCTTTCCTTCAAAGATAGAGCTTTCTCCGGACTCCTTGTCACCAACCTTGTCTATTTCTTTCCAAGCCTCTAACCCTAATGTCCATGCCTCATCTGCCATTTTCTCAAGCACAGACATATCATTGGTCCTGTTCCTTTGCCGCATGATTTCTCCAGTAATCCTACCATATCGCTGTGGAATCTGCTTCACAGATTCGCGGTCATGATCTTCCTCCTTCATTGGTTCCTTGTTTGGCGTCAAGGGAACATCCTGATCCCTATTATCCTCTAACCTCCGGTGAAATGCATCTTTGTAAACAAAACTAACAAAAGGTTTGCTTAAATCTGCATCTTCAGAGTCCCCAACAGCTGTCCCATCCAATCTATAGTAACCCTCATCCCCGCTTAACGTTGATACAATTTTCAGAAACTGTGGAAACTTACATGATATAAAAACCAAGTATAACACCCCAATACCAAACAAAAAATGAGACAACCTAAACCTCCTCAAATTGGGAGGTTCACTTTTCGGTCTCTTCATCTTCAAAACACAAACCAAGAACACAATATACACTCTACAACAACTACAACAATTCTCTCAAAAAACCCATACATTGTTTGAACAGAAAGAAACCAAAACGAGTACTGCAACCCGACAAAGCACGCAAACGGCAACAACAATCACAAGTTTTCAAAGCAAACCCACGTCCAAAGTTTGCGCAAAAAGCGGCATGGAAGTTGGCCCTTTTGGGCAAGAATGAAAAAGAATCAAACTTGCATGGAGGGGAAGAGATCGAGTTCAGAAATCAACCAATGCCACAATGAATCAACAAATTGGGAGTTGAAATCGGAGGCGCAGAAACTTTAATTGTTCAGCATGGAGGCAGCATCTGCAGAAAACTCGATGGCCACAGAGAACCCTAATGCACGCAAAGGGAAGAAGAGTGCAATGGGTACGGTGCCAACATCAAGGCACGGACGCAGATATTCCATGAATGCAGAAAAGAATAACAGACTCACAGAGCAGAGGTATAAAGAAAGGTATTGAGTATGTGTGGATGTAGAATTGTGAATAGCTCTGACCCTCACCTGTAAGTCAATACTAGAAACTAGAATGAAACATGAGAGACCATGGTTTGAAAACTTTTGATATTTGACAATTTGAGGGAACCCATAATAGAAATTTGATTTTTAATAAAAATTAATTACAGAAAATATAGGTGTTTATTTAATTTATTCAGCCAAAAAAATTTATTTCATTTTTTTCTTCTAATTTTATTACAGTGGATATTGAAATTGCCTCTCATCACAAGTTTTTTTTTTTTACTATTTCTTAACTAATAAAGAAAAAAGTTAATTTCCTTAGATGCATTATATCAATATATATCGGACCTTTAAAATGGGAGCGGTGCTCTTTGGTTCGAAATTTTATTGTACTATGCAACCGGAAAAAAAACTTTATTGTACTAAAAGCAACGAATTGCATAATAACCAATCAGGTGGTTGTATAACTATGAATAAGGATTTTTAAAATGAGAAGTTTATATCAATTATTAATAAATTAATAAATTCATTTACTAATAATTAATATGAATTTATTCTTATTTTAAAAATATTTTTATCTGTATAATCATATATGATAGTTAAAAAATAAAGAATGTATATGTGAAAAAGTGTTATTCATTCATTAGCCTTTTCACGAAAATTGATTCGTACTAAAGATCATTTTCCTTGAAGTGATTCTTACATGTTAATTGTTCAATGTCTTAACGCTGGTTTTTCAAATTTCAATTTCTTTTTCAAGAACACGGGTATCTAGAATATTGTTGGAATTATTTATTTCTAATACAATTTACAACTTTGTTAATGTCTTAGAAAAAAATGATGCTGAATGATTTAGATAAGAAAAAGAGAGTATATTAAATGACATAATAGTTTGTTAATTCAATAGTTCTCAACATAATTTGGGCATCAAGTGAATTATATTTCTTGTTGTTTTGTTCCTCCAAATATGTATAATTAATAATTATTATTATCTATGTATTTGACACATACATGTGTTATTGATAGTTTTAATTTCTCTGCCCACCGTAATTGATAATGTTGCACGCATGAAAGCTTATATAAATCTATCATGTACGAACACGTCATTTTAAGATGTATTTACATGTTGAATATGTGTTTATGTTAGACATATAAAAACGTATGTACGATACATATATTTTGTGTATCTAAATGTGTTTATTAAAAAAATTATATTTTAAGCTTGGACATTTCTTAAATAAGGTTCGACATATTTAGATATGATTTATTAATATTTTTTATAAAAAATTAATTAATTTTTAAATATTATCTTTAGTTAATTTTTTTTAGATGTACATGTATTTATACATAATTAATCCTATAAAGAAGAAGTTGATTTAGGATTTTTTTAAAAATATTAATAAAAATTATACTTCATATTTTTTTAGAATAACTTATTTAATAATAAATATTAACACATATGATATTATGATATTGTAAAATTTAAAGTTTATAAAAATAATATTAATTAATTATGAATTTTTTATGAAATTTTGTAATTATATATATATAAATCAAGTTTTTTAATTTATTTTGATATTATTTATATATATATATTGTGTTTGTATCATATAATTTTTAAAATTTAAATTTATTTTTTTATATCTATATGCTCATATCGTATTCATATATATGCTATATATAATTTGTAGATATATATATATAAATCTTGATACTTTAGGGCATTTTTAATCTCAAAAAACATTTTTTTATGTTTTTGTTTTTTCACTTTACATTTACAATACTATTTTCTTTTATATGTACACATACAATAATATATTACTATTACTAGACTATGATATATCTTGAAGTAATATTAGGAAAGTTAACTTTATTTATTCCTTCAAAACTTTGGGTTTACGAAAGAATTTTTTTTTCTGACTTGGGGTTTACGAAATAATTTTTTTTTTCTGACTTGGGGTTTACAAAAGACTTTGTTTCCTTGAAATGATCCTTTTTCTTACATAAATTGTCATTTACATTTATATATTTTATATATATATTAGATAGTTGACTCGTAAGAAACACCGTTGATTTCATTCGGAAAGTAAATCTTTACAAGAAGTTACACACAAGCACACCAACGCACACATGTAATACTTGAGATGGGGAAATTTTACATTGAGTTTAATATTATTTATTATGACAATGCAAGCGAGATTCGATCTAAAACCTTTTAATATAGAAATCTTTATTAATTAAATTAGCATCACTTCATTTATATACTTTATTTAGTGAGTATTTTTTTTTCCCATTATTCGGCCAAAAGTATTTATACTGTACATTTACTTTTCCTTCCATTCATTAATTTATATATGTTTATGGTAACATCCTTTCGCTTTCAATAATTTCGGGTCAACTGTCAAGTATGCCACTATGCCTTGCTTCAACGCTAATTAATTTACTTCTCATTTATCTGTCTCTCTCCTAATTAGATAAAGGAAACACGTTCCCGTCATTTGATTAGAGGCCAATGTATATCGCTATCGCTATCTAAGAAAATTGCGTCAAACCATATCGTTTAACATGACTTCCTTCATCAATTTACGAGCAAGCTCTATCTTACCTGGGATTATCATATGAATCTATTAAAGATGACGTGTTTTAATATTTTTTGATAACTATTGAAATTGAATCTTATTAACCCTGTTTTTATTGTGTGCGGGGTTAATTTTACTTTAAATAATGCTAGTCGTACAAAATGTGAAACTCACATAAAAAATTATGTATCATTCATATTGATGGATAAAATGAAAATAGAGAAAAGTAAATAATAATCATAATTTTTACATATCATTTTTATTACACCTTTTTTGCGTCAATTTTGTTTAAGTGATAAAACAAAAAAAAAAAAAAAACACATTTTAATATATTATGAGCCAATTTGAATAAACTTTTTTTAATAAAAAACACTTAAAAAAAAAAAGTAGAAGCAGAAAAAAAAATACTAAAACTACTTAATTCTTAAACTAACAATTTCCAACTTCTAAAAAAAGTAGAAAGAGAAATGATTTTTAAACATAATTTTATGAAAATACTATTAAAATAAGTGTTTATTAAATATTACATCTAAATGTAGTATAAATTATTTTTAAAAAAATACACTACTAAAATAAGAGATATAAAAAAATATTTTTTATAGAAGTGCATCCAAATAAGACTTATCTCTTTATCTTTCTTTTCTTAAAAAAGGTAACATGAAGAAAAATGTTAAAATATTGGTGTGAGTTGATACTTTTTAATAAATTAATTAACGATGGTAATTAGTAGAAAAACATTTTTTGTGTAATTAGTAGCTGATTTCATGAATTTTATGGAAAAAGTTTCGATGAGTACAGATCAATCAAACGATTGCCCATTAATTTTGTCAAAAACCTAAACAAAAATTAATATTTTATAAATAAATAACAATATTTTTAGAATCAAATCGATCATCGAATTAAAAAAGAAAGAAAATTAGATTTTGAGGTTCAATTAAAATTAAATCAAGTCAAATTAAATATTAAATTAAAAATATTATATTAATAATAACATAATTTTTTAACATATATTAATTCTAAATCTAATAAATAAAAGGGTAAGAGGTAACATAAATATTTATTAAATAATTATAACAAGGTTATTTATCTCACAATAAATAAATTAAAAATTTTAAATAATAAATTTTAATTATAAATTAAGAATTAAATAATTAATATCTTAAAATTTTTTAAATATATATTTAAAAAAATAAATTGATATATATATAAAACAATATAAAAATGATTATAATATACATATGTTAATTGTATAAATAATATTAAAGAAAAATATTAAAAATGTATTATTTATATAATTAAATTCATTTATCACATAAATAAATATTAAATTAAAAATATTATATTAATAATAACATAATTTTTAACATATATTAATTCCAAATCTAATAAATAAAAGGATAAGAAGTAACCAATAATTAAATAATTATATCACAAGGTCCTATTTATCTCACATTAAATAAATTAAAAGTTTTAAATAATAAATTTTAATTATAAATTGAGAATCAAATAATTAATATCTTAAAAATATATATAAATGTCTCATTATACGAGTTTTTAATATATATTTAAAAAAAACGATTGAACTAAATTGATTTAACCTGATTAATCGTTACTGAGTCAAATGAGTTAATCGATTTAAGATTAATTTTTAATTTTTTAATTAATTTTTAAAAATTGATTGGACCACCTAATTTTTCTGATCTAATCATTAAGTCTGATTTTTAAGCATATGAACCCGATAGACGCCATGATGAGTAGTATTAAGATGTGTGATCAACTTCTCTCATTTTTAAAATCTGAAAACCATGATAAATAATAAATGATGATTAACATTATTATTTTACTTCAGTTGCAATATTTAGTTTTTCTTTTTTCTGATAAGTGAAATCCAAATACAAGAACCGTGCGGAAGAGACACTGCTGGAACCGGTTTTAGTTTGACTGGAACACTCCCGATCGGGAATAAATTGTTATTTCAGTTTTATTTTTTATTATTGTATTATATTTTGCATCAGATATTTCTTTATCTCATGTGTTTTTAGGGTTTAATTTCATGCAACATACTTATCAGGAGATTATTGTTCACATATAATATCTTTTTTTTGGTAAAACACATAAAATATCTTCGATGAAAACATTTTGATCATGGTAATATTAATTAAGAAATAAGCTAATTCTAAATTTTAAAATTGAAAATTTAAAACTTTATTTTCTTCATTGCGAGGTCTTTTTTTAAAAAAATAAATAAATAATTTGCTTAGCTTTCACGTCATCGTATGAGTGGCGGTGAATAAAACTAAATATATATGACCCTTATAACCGAAGCCCCACCAGAAGGCGAAGTCCAAGGCGAAGAAATTAGGTTTAGAATTGGGAATTAGGGTTTTGGGTGTGGGAGCGAAGATGATAGAGGTGGTGTTGAACGATCGATTGGGGAAGAAGGTTCGGGTGAAGTGCAACGATGACGACACCATCGGTGACCTGAAGAAGCTGGTGGCCGCTCAGACGGGCACGAGGGCCGACAAGATCCGCATCCAAAAGTGGTACACCATCTACAAGGATCACATCACTCTCAAGGATTACGAGATCCACGATGGCATGGGTCTCGAGCTCTACTACAACTAAACTAAGGTTTCTTCTTCCTTTCTTTTTTCTTTTTTAATCTCTATTCTCTTCTTTTTATCGCAATTTTTAAGAAAGTTGCTTTCTTGATAGGGATTTTTTATTTTAGGGTTTCCGAGTTTTGAGGTTCAGTGATCATGTGATTTCTCATGTCAAGTATGTTTGTTCCAAGATTAGCTACTTCTGTAATCAATTTCTGAATTGGAATTCCCTTTATTTGCCTAAGATTGAATCTTTTTGTCTTCTTTTCCTTTTGCCTTGGAATTTTGTTAATTCATAATTCATTTGTGTTTAAAGTTGAATGAACTTGTGTGATCAAACCTGAGGTTTAAGGTTGTAATTCTGTTGTAGTTTGTAGCATTCTTAGCCATGGGCTTCAGATTGATATGCATAACTGGAAAAAGGATTTTCGGCACATAAATGCAACTGGTTTTGTGTATGGAATAACATCCTCAACGCTGAATGCTTTTTTAAAATTTTGATTCCATTGCATATATGCCTGTATGGTTGCTGTAACATCTATGCATACATGTATGTATATCTCCTACTTTTGTAAGGAAATCTTGAGTTCTTGATAATCATCTTCGTATTTTCTTGTATGTTTCAGGTGCATTCAATGCATAATATACTGTATGCTGGGATGGGATAAAAGCGTCAAATGTATTTTTGAGTCCCAAAAGACCCCTTTGATTGGAATTATGTACATCCCCGGATGATATTGGGTTTAATTTACTGTTGTGATAATCAGTTACGTTATTATTACCTATATATATCTGACTTGTTCCTGGCTTCATATGGATACCGTATTTCTTGTAGTCTGATCTATTCAATCTGATGGGTGGAGCATATGATGATGCCAATTGCTTTCAAATTATGTATGGTCATCTATAATCTGATTTTGGCTACTTTAGTTGACTGGACAATGGATGTTAGGACTTCATCGCAAGTTCAGAGTGTTTTACGAGTTCAATGCATCTAAGGTTATGTTTAGTGCACATGATAGTATAGTATAAGATAAGATGATATGATAATATAAGATATAATAGTATAATTAATAGGATAAGACATAATCTTATCTTTTGTTTGATAACAAAAGGATAAATTAGTTGATTGTATAATATTTTTTTTAAGACCAAAATATCCTTTAGCATAAAAGTTAAAATAATTATAATAAAAAAGCTTTATGGTGGTGGTGGTGGTGATGATGATGGTGGTGGTGGTGGGGGTGGCGGCGGTGGTGGTGGGGGTGGCGACGGTGGTGGAGGTGGTGATAGTGGTGGTGGTGGTGGCAATGACGGTGGTGGCGGCGGCGGCGGCAAAATGGTGGCGGCGGCGGCGGTGGCGGTGGTGGCGGCGAGCGGTAGTGGTGGTGGCGGCGCGGTGGTGGTGTTGGCTGGTGGAGGTGGTGTTGATGGTGGTGGTGGTGGTGGTGGTGGTGGCGGCGGCGGCGGCGCAATCCATGTGGTGGTGGTTGGTAATTGTGGTGGTGGTGGCGACAATGATGGCGGTGGTGGTGGTGGTGATGATGGTGGCGGCAATGGTGGTGGTACTTCTTTGATGGTGGTGGCGGTGGTGGAGGTGGTGATGATGGTGGTGGTGGCGCAATGGAAAAAGAGTGATAAAAATAAAATTGAGGATAAGATTGGAATAAAATCTTATCGTATCTTTATCGTGTCTTGGGGAGAGGATAGAGTTATCGCTGTTAGAATAGGATAAAATGACTTGACCATTTTATTATACTATCAATTGAATATACCAAATATTGAATAAGACCTGATAGTATTAATTTATACTATCATATTTTTTTTATATGATGCACCAAACGTAGCCTAAAATTTTATGCTGATTAAGTAATTCATTAAAAGATGGGGATATATATTCCATGTGGTTTTGGTAATTTGACTGAAGTAATTGAATTTGCATCAGATGATGATCTACGCGCTAGAGTATGGTTATCATGTCAAAACAAGATTGCAACAAATTACTATAGGAAAGGCAAATTTTCACTGTTCTGTTTTTCCCTCATTGAAAACGACTGATATCTTAGAAACTTTTGAGCGTCTTCGCAAAGGGTTGTTTTACGATACACCCCTTAGTCAAAGGAGTAATTATCCTCCATTTCTTTTTAGTCATTGATAATGACTAGTATGAAAAAGACGCTGAATGTTATCATGCACCTTAATATACTCGTTGATTTTATATGTAATAGCAAATTTTGTGTTTTTGGTTTTATGTTTTTTGTTTGACACACTTTACCACCATTCCACCTCCACCACCAACCACTATCGGACCAACCAAGTTAGAACCCTCCACAACAACCCAGAGATAATTTAAAGTAATCTAGGGGCTGCCAACAGAGAAAAACCTATATATATTTTTTTCAATTTTCAAATTAAACTCCACAATATTAGATCAAATTTAGATCAATCCACTTTGTGAAAAGTCGAAAAGATAAGAACTTTGAAGTGATCCAGGTAGAAAGATCGGAGATTGTTGGTGCCCAGATGGATCAAAATTCAAAAAAAGGGAAAGTGTTGAAGAAAGATGGATTTGTGCCCTTTCGTATGAATCCTCCTTGTATTGACTCCCTTACATCGCACCTCCACCCCCTCCATTCATGAGCCTCATCGGCTAAGTGAGATGCAGAAACAAGGGTGAAGGAGAACACGTGGACGACGGCGTAGATGGGGGTGTTTGGTGGCTCTGGTAACTGGGTTGTTGGCGAACTGCGTTTTGGTTGTATTGTTTGTGCGATGGAGGCTCGATGGTCGTGGGTTATGGGTTAGTGGTTCGGGTGCGGTGATCTCAGGTGGTGGGCAGCAGTTGTCACGAGTTTGGGTGCAAGTTCATGGTGGTTGGGATCAACCCTGGTTGGCTTGGCTCAAGATTGGGTGTCTGAGGTCCATGGAGGGCAGAGGTTTACGAATTTGGCTTAGTGGTGGTGGTCTGAGATAGTGTTGGCGGTGAACCGTGATGGAGGAGGTGAGGCTATGGTGGTCTGTGAATGAGTAGGAGTAAAGGGAGGGTGGGTGGTGGAAAACCTATTCATCAGGTATCTGGTTGGTCAATCAAGTCATTGATATTTTTAAATTGTAAATGAATAGTCTAGATGTAAGGTGCATCATGTACCTTAAATTTAAGGGTGCATGATAGAAGGAGCCTGAAAAAGATATCAATGGTAAGAATTTATCACATGTAACTTCCCCAGGTAACTTGTTAAAATTGAAATTTGCAAATTGGTCTCAGTCCCACAAATGCTTCACCTTCGCCAGATTCCTCCGCATCTTGACCAGGGTTATTGTGACGATGAAGCTGGCGGTGTTCAAGTCCCAAAGACCAGTGGTGAGCCTTTGTGAGGTACAATGAGTCAAGTGGAACGCGTTGTCACGGAAATAAAGTCTTGGGCAAAACTCCACCACCTCGACACGACGGTGCGACAACAGGAGTCCAATCGGAGGGTAGATTCAACAAAATTTCCACATTCGAGTAAGATGAACCCAATTCAACAATTAAAATGTGGGTCTTTTCAAACTCTACATATACAATTTTTAAAAAGGTCATGTTATTTGTCAATGAAGATGGCAAAAATTTTGTTCCTAGCGTTGCACATTTCGACAAGTTCCCCCGACGTCTTTGGCAACTTGACCTACCTCTGCAGAGATTGTCGCACACATAGTCCAACCACCAAGCACCACCTTTTGCATGTGGTTTTTGAGGCTGATTGTTCCAATATTGGGTTGTTTGTCCTCTTGATTTTTATATTCATTATTTTTAAAGTTGATTTCATGTTGAGTGGAATTTAAAAAAATAAAACTTCTCAAACTGAAATATGTTTAAGATGTTGAGTCAGATATTTGGGTAATGTTCTAGAGTATAACTCATTAACTCGTTCTTTATTTACTAAGGACACATTCTTGTTTCTGCGGAGAGGGAAGCAAAAAGCTAAGTTCTTCCATATTTCACGACAACCTTTTAGGAAAGTACTTATCTAAAGTTATGTTTGGATTGGTGTGATTGAGTAGAATAAAATAGAATGAGATAGGATGAAGATAAGTTTCATTGTTTGATTATGTTAAAAAATAGTGGAATGAGATGGAAATGGGTCACCACAAACCATTAATTTTCTTCTCTCCCAATTTAGGAGTATGAGATATAATCATCTTTTCTATTATAATTATAATTAGGATTTTACCACATTAATCTCATACCCTAAAATTAATGTGTTTGCAATAAGAGTAATTTAAAAAAAATAAAGTTATAACTCTTACTATTTTATCAACTTCTCAAACAATGGAATAGTAACTTTACTTCAATCCATCCTAAAATATCTAAATAATGGAATAATACTTTTATTCCATCTCATTTCATTTCATTCTATCAATTACTAAATATCTAAAGATGGCCTAAAACAAATGCTATAGTATAGCCTAAGCTACGGGTGAGCCCCTTCACCCACTGTCCATGGCAGTCTCTAATTACTCCTCCACATCCTCCCCTCCTCCCCTGTTCCTTGCGAGCACCATCAGTATTAAGTTTTACCCACTCCTCATCCGGGCAACACCATGCTACAGCAATCGGTTCCTAAGCCTCCCCATCACCATTCTCACCCTTCTGCTTTCCTTCATAGTAGCTCAGCCATTGTTCAATAACCATCCTCGGACTATGAGATCTCCTGGACTATTCTTCAAAATTCCTTCATTTCCATAAAAATCAGCATGTAGTGGCCCACACCACCTACCACTCCACCCCACACTTCCTGCCAAGGCCGCTCTCCAATTTATACTCATTCCACTGATGTAACTTTCCCATATAGAAATTTGGTCTAGCTATTGGTAGGACCAGTTGATTCCAAACTATAGCAGCTAAAGGACACTCCCTTAGCACATGCAAGATGTCTTCTACTTTATCTGCATAGTGTTCACAGAGAGGACTCACTCCAGGCCACCTACTAATTCTAGCTCGTGTTTAGTCTTTTGTGAATCGGTGATGCATTTCAAAATCAAACTATTTTAAACTACTGAAAAGATGCATTTCCAAATATTAAGATCCAAACCTATGGTGGAAAACTTGTCATCATTACTATGGTGGTGTTCTTTAGTCTTAGATGGGCTAAAATTTTATTTTTTTAATGTGGATTAAAATTTCACAAACTCCTTAATTCTTCACCTCTAATTTTTTTGTTAAAACTTTCACCTCTAAATTTAAAACCAAATATAAAAGTTTCACATCCAATTTCTCCTAATACCCCCACCTATGACAGCACCTCAAAAAACTTAAAAGATCCACTCAATGCCATTGAAGAAGATAGATGCAAATTGTATTTTTAATTAGGGCAAGTATGAATTCATGGACTGTATGAGCATGGTCTTGAACTGTTGAAGAATTTAATCCAAGTGCGTTGGCTAAAGTTATAAATCTTTGAATCATGTTTCTGGTTTTGTTGGATAACTTTGGAGAGAGAAGTTAAGGATGAAGACGAAGTGATGTTGGAGTGAGAAAGTGGACCCACTCAAAAGTATAAAAAATGCTTAAAAATAATAACAGTATGGTCAAGAAGTCAGGTTACAAATTATAATTTAAATAAAGATAGAGATGTGACTCAATAATTTAGAAAGTATTAAAAAGAGTATGTTAGTAGCCATATCTCGACTTGCTTCTCAATTGTTAATGTTTAGGGCCTAGAAATGATAATTGAAATTTGAATACACGAAGTCTACAACTTGGGCTGAGTGTGCATGTGAGAAAATCTTCCAATATTTGTATACTTTATTACTACCAAAAGTCATTACAAGAGCATCTGCCATTTTTGAAATGATGGAAGCGGCTACGGTCTCGCACAATGATCTCTCTCTGAACAAGCTCAGATATGATTTTTATTGAATCATGGCAGTCATTACAAACTCGCAGGTTCTTTACTATTCTAAGGCTTGCTACTATGAACCTTCTCAAGTCTGGGTGTATCGCAAACTTAATTTTTTTTTTTCAGGTTACATTTGTTTTTTTTTTTAACCTGTTTTTTTTATAGTCATCACCCCCAAAAAATTTACTGTTTATCACTGCTACCCACCTCTAGTTGATTACTGTTTATATTTTTTAAAATTATACAATTTTGTAAATAATATCAATTCAAATTATATCAGTCAATTTTTAAAATTTTTCATAAAAAACTAGTTAAAATTATATCAGTCAATCTTTTATAAATAATCACAAGATACTAAAAATTATACAAATTTTAACTAATAATATTTACACACAATAAAATTTGTAGAGTTTTTAATATGCACAATTATTTATAAAAAATATAAAAACTAATACAATTTTAACTGATATTATTTTAACGATAATTTTTACACAATTATACAACTTAAAAATAAAATAATAACTGTGTGACAGTAACTCCGGTCATGAATAGTAAAATTTCCAGAGTAAACAGTGAATTTTCCGGCTGTGAAGAACTCATGAACTGGTATCCACCTCTATCCAACTACAGCCAGGTGCTTCCATAACTCGATTATCTCGCATTCTCAACCTACACTTTGCTGCATCATCTAGCCTTCCCATTGAAGCATAAAATATTAGCAAGATAAACATAGCTCCCAGAGTGGGCAGGTTCCAGTTCAAGAATGTGTTGAATGCTCCCCAAACTATGATATTAGGCTTCATGGGCATTGAGCTAATCAAATTCTCTGCTTCGTTCAAACGACCAGTGCGGCTAAGAAGATCCACCACACACTCGTAGTGTTCAATCTTGGGAGAAATTCCATACACTTGATCCATCATATCAAAATATTCAAGCCCCTTATCAACCATCCCAGCATGAGTACATGCTGTCAACAGTCCCACAAATGTTATATCACTTGGCCTCATTCCATGTTCCAGCATTTCTCTAAAGCAACTGAAAGCTTAATTAGCATGGCCATGCATAGCCAAGCCAGTGATAATAATATTCCAAGAGATTATATCCTTCTCCTGCATTGCATCAAAGACCCTCCTAGCATCCACACTTTGCATACATATCCGCCAATGCATTCCCCAAAAACAGGCCTAACTCCATATTTCTTTGTCTTATAAATCTATCAATCCACTTCCCCAAATCAAGTGCACCAAGGTGTGCACAAGCAGGCGACATACTAACAAGGGTGACAGCATTGATGGCCAGACCCCTTTGCCGTTGCATTTGGCAAAACAAATCAATAGCATCACCATATTTCTCATTCTGTGCATAACCTGCAATCATTGCATTCCACGAAAACACATTTCTCTCCGGCATCTCATCCAAGAACTTCCTTGCTTCATCCAAATTCCCAATCTTTACATACCCAGTAATCATGGCGGACCAGGAAACCAAGTTCTTCTCCACCATCGCATCAAAAACCGACCTTGCCTTATCAACATCACCACTCAAACAATACCCAGAAATCAAAGTGTTCCAAGACACAATTTCTCTCACAAGCAACTCATCAAACACCTTGTGGGCAATCCCAAAGTTGCCAACTTTGAAATACAAATCCATAAGCGAGTTCCCAACAAAACGATTGGACTCACACCCATACCTGGTAACAAAGCAATGAACTTTTTGACCTTCAAGCTCTTGGGCAAGTGCAGAACAGGCCTTGATGACGGAAGTGAAGGTGTACTCGTCGGGGGTTGGCGCGTGGGGCTTTGCCAAAAGCTTGTTGAAGTGGGAAATGGTTTTGGACATTCACTGTTCTGAGCAAAGGCTTTGAGAAGGGCATTGTAGGAGAAGATGTTAGGGTGTGTGAAGATGAGAGCGGCGTGGCGCACGTTGGCGCGGTTGCCGTACACCCCGATGAGCTTGACGGCAATGATGTTTGGGTCAAAGTCAACGGAATCGAGGGGTACTGGGAAGGTGAGGAGTTGGTTTTGGATTTGGTAGAGATGACGCATGGTAAGTTGGAGTGCACATGTTAACACAAAGTGGATTGGGTTTGGAGTGGTTGGTGGTGATGGCGGTATGAATCAAAGCCAGGGCGAGTACGTGATTGATCATAGCAACATGACCCTCCAAAGGAACAATAAGGTGACACTCAGGTTCTGTTCAATCAAAATGTTATATTATCTTAATTTAAGATTTAGTGCATGCTCAGATTTGTTTCATTCTTATATAAAAACAACTTTTCATATAAAAACTTTCTTTAGAGGAGTGTTTGGCAAAACTAAAAAACTAGATATATAGGGATTCAAACTGATTCTTAGATGAATGTTTTTTGATTATTACTATAATTTGAAATAATTGGTTTATATTTAAACTAAATTTAAGATAAAATTGATTATTAAAAACAACTTTTTAAATTCAATTTTTTTAGATTCGTTCTTCTTTTTTATTCTATTTTTTCTCTCATATTTTTGTTTTTATTTTAATATTTAAATTTTAAATTTGGTTATACATAAATAAATAAAACATGATTTCAGAACTAGTTTAAGACAAATTTTAATCAAAATAATAATAAATTAAAAGTAAAATCTAAATAATCTGAATTAATATAATTAATTTATCTTAACAAGTCGAGAACCAGTTTTAAAGTTGTCAAACTGCATTATAAGCTTACAGAATAAAACGCAATTATATTGCTTCATATGTTTGGTGTATGATATTAGTGACTGAATAATATAGAAATTTTAGGCAATGCGATAAAGGTGACACTATCAAAAGTATAAAATAAAAAAGTTCTAATAATTATATTTATATATTAAAAAATATATTAATATAAAATTATAAAAAATCAATTTATAATTATTCCTTTTGCTTTTTTATATTTTAAAAATATTAAATAATATTTTTATTATCATTATTATCAAATATTTATGTAATTAAATAATCATTCAACAAAAATAACATATTTAAAAGTAGAGACATGAGGATAAAAATTATACATATAAAAAAATAAAAAATATATACTTATATAAAGTCAAAGAAAAGTTTTAAAATAAAATAGAAACATGTATCTTTATTCATTTATACATAGATCTGTCTCTATCGATATGTATGTTAAACTAAGAGTTACCTAAGCCGATTAATATCTTGCTTGATTTAGTAGTGAACAAACATATGATACATGAATGTTGAATACATCTATAATCACATGTTTAATTTTAATTATACCAATTATTTGGAATCAAATTTAAAAATATTCTTATAAATTCTCTAATAGCGCATAAATAAGCTATAAAAAGAAGAAAAAAAAGAGTCTAGCACGCTAAAAGATAGGACTTGGTATGAGTATTAAGTACACATTCCCATCCTTTCTTCCTATCTCAGATTGGGTAGAGATTTTAATCTTCGTTTTTATCTCCAGTACCCAATAATTTGATTTCTTATGTTCCGGATAGTTAATATACTCAATGTGGATTGGACAGGATTCAAGAGTGAAGCGTAATTTGTTTGCTTAATTGGTAGTATTTTATTGAAAGTAGAAATGTAGAAATATGTTTTCTGGTTACCAGATTGCTCGGCTAAATTAAAACAGCAATTGACCAAAACAAATTCCTTCTACCTTTACCTGATTATATTACAAACTCATTTTCATTTTCTCTATTCCAATTCTCTGTTTATATACATAAAGATCTAAAATTGGTTGATCATACTGAATGTAACATACAGAGATGAAAATACTGAACGGAAAATTTGAGAAATCAAGACTGCCACCAACAAAATGGGATGGCCACCCCTGAGAGTTCCAAACCCCAATAGGATCCACCATTGTGTGTACCAAGCTAAGGAATGAATAGATCTAAAACATTGACTACAGCCATCTCACAACTAAAGTGATTGGAGAGAGCACGGAGCAGAATGTTGAGAATATGCTGCCAACAGAAAACTGCAACGCAAAGGAGTGGTAGCCAAATTCCTCCTGTCAGACACATACAAATGTAAGGAATGAGAAAGTATATGTAGCACTTATTATTATTTTTTAACTAACACTGTATTCTACCAACAGTTTGATTGTCAAGTTACAATCACATTTGGATAGAAAACAATTTATCTCCACTTACTTGAGCTATGAAGTTCAGTGAACACCCTCAACTGCTTTCATGATTTGGTTTTTCATTCATAGTGGACGATGCTGTCTTTGTATAGCCGCCACTTAATTCTTTTGGATTACAACACCCTGATTTTTTTCTAAAGCCAAACCTTTTTGGGAAAATGCTCCAACTTTTCTTTGTCTTTGTCAGCTTCTGCAGCTCATTTCTAATGCTTGAGCATTCCTTCTCCAGCTCTGAAAGACGTTCCCTCATGTTTTCAGTTTCCTCTGCAGAGTCCAGTTGATGAGTACCATTACTCTTAGGGAGACCAAGATTTGCACTGGGGTTTTGTGAGTTCCCAAGATTGTCAGACACAAAGAACCAGCCAGAGATTGATGTACGGAGTCGAAGCTGTTCAAAAAACAGGACTTGAACAATTACTCGGAGAGGTAATCTTTCATTTTGTGCTGCATGAGTGCTCGCTTCCAATGAGAGCTTTTGGCAGTTCATCAATCTGCAAAGTTGCTCCCGTTCAGAATCTGTCAGCCACGAATGTGCCTGCAGTTGTCATAGATGTTTTACATTAGAATTATCAAATTTGAAACAGATGAGCACAAAAGGAAAAAAAATGTTGAAATAGTACTTGATTGTGAGGTCTTGCTACTAATTTGTGAGTTTCATTCACTAAATAGACTTGTTAGGCACTCTTTTTCTTTGCCGTGAGTTCAATATAGCTATGGATAAGGCAGCAGCTTTCAAACAACACTAATACTAAGTCAGCAGCATTAAAGTCTTCACAAATTTCATTATTGTTTTTCCACAATTTTGGTCCTTTTGTTAAGAAATTTTCATGACTACTTGCTAAAACATCTAGTAAACTGGAAGCATAACACAAGGATGTATAGAAGCAAATTTCTTGGGCAAGCTAGGCTATCCAAAATGATCTAACCTTAAGGTATACATCTATTGCATGATATATACCATCATCAAGTGGCCTAGCATAATCTGGAATTAAAACCGCAAGTGCCTGAAACTTAGGCAAGTTCAAATTAGTATCTGAAGCCACCTCGGCAAGATATCCATCGACCAAATTTGCCACCATTGTCATAGGTGTCAATGTATCAGCCCCAGCTATCAATGCCCCCTCTTCAGTTATGCATGGAGAAGCGGATACAGATGCAGGCTGGTATATAGACATAAAATGATCAAGAATCCTCTGAATGCAGTCTATATCATAGAGGGTCTCAACGGAGTATCCCATATTTGGAATGAGAAGATCCACAAGCACAGCCTGGTCTAGTTGAGCTCCTACCCTTTTCTCCAAATTTTCTCTGCATGATGGACTTGCATGTAATATCATGGCTGTGCGGAGCAGCCTAAGCAGATACTTGGAGGATGTGATCCCCCTCTTATTAGGAATCAACTCCACAATTTCTTCCAGTAGAGCCCTTTGATCTGCTTCAGAAGTTGTAGGAATGGTTGTATGATTTCTGTCATTGAAGCTTGATTGCCTATTCATCAAGGGGAGAAACCTCCTAAGATAATATATGAGAGACGCAGCAACACTCTCAGATTTCATACCTTTTGATTCAATGGATAAAATCAGTCGCTTATATAGGGGTAGGCTTAACAAAGACACATCATAATACCACCAATCATCACCTAGAGATGGTGGTTTAATCTCAGAAGAAATTCCATTCCACCTTACATGGTCTGCTTGGTTATGCGTGCAATTACGTCCAGCCACAGGCCAATTGAATAAGTTTGGATCTGAACAAACCTTCATAGCCAAGGAATCAATGCATCTTGAAACGATATGGAGGTCTTCTGCAAAGGACTGCACTTCCTCACATGTTTCTAGTGCTTTTATGGAGTCTGGCCAATTACTGAAAACATCGTTGAGAAATGCCTCTGTCTGTGCAATAAGATTCCCTTCACCATAGTTTTCAGTCATTTGGAGGTACTCTACTGCACATCTGAGGCTGACTACATTTAATGCTGTGACTTCTATTTTTACACCATAGCAAAACTTGGCTATAAGCTCGAATGTTTTAGCTCCACCAGGAATATCATGAAGTTGTAAAACACAACTTGATCCATCCTCGTTTGAGAACTCTGCAATGAGTTTCTTCAGTAGCCCACTTCTAGAAAGCAATGGAAACTGCATCAAAATCACAGATGTAGAAACAAACTAAGAACCAACATGAATACATAGTTGAATTTCGTACTTGAGAGAGACCAACAAAAGAGATAGAAGGCAAAGAGTGGAGAATTTTTTTTTCAAAAATAGAGTGAATGCAATCATTGTCAACAATTAAAATTAAATTAAAACAAGCACCTTGTGGAGGAAAAAAGAAATTTCGCCTACTTCAGCGGTAACATCACTTGGAAGTCCTGTTGTACAAACCCTGAAAGTAAAACAAAATTAGGACCAATGATCGAAAAATAAAATCATAATCATATTAAAGAAGGATAGGCTCCGAGAGCAGTAAATGCTTGTCTATGGAATAAAAGTCCTAGAAGCTGAGTATACTAAATATCTACCAAGATAAATTGTTTAACAATTGTCCTGTATTTTACAACAATGGTATTAGTTCGTAAAATCAGTTACAGAAGAACCGTATAACATACTAGAGAATAGAACTCATATCTTTCCCTGATTATAACGAACAAAGCCTGGACTTATAATGCACCATTTTGAATTTCTTCTTGGGCACGAAGTTTTACTACTTCCTCCATGATTCAGAGAATTGACTAGTATTTGGAACAACTATAGCTTGTTATTTGTGGAAGGAACAGTCACAACATTGTGATCCCAAAGAGAAGATGAGTCAAATAGGGGAATTTGCAGACAAAATTGAAAGCCGCCCTCCGACCATCCCAAAAGAAAAGAACAATCAATACAAGGTTCCATTTTGATATGGGAATATGAACGAGTAAAAATAAGGTTCCATTAGAGCAATTTGTAGAGAGAGAAATGAATGCTCACCACGTTTGGCCTTCACGACGAAATGCTTCAGACTTTGATCCGAGCGTCATGAATGCCATTTAATTTGATTGAATTGCAATTGGAGGTTGTTGTTCAGATTGAGAAATTAAGATTTAAGACATGGGAAATAATGGTACAGGTAGGAGGATGAAGAAGGGAAGAAGAGAAAGGTGGAAGTGACATGAATTATGATAATGCTCCACACACACAAGTAGCGAGTCTAAAGCCTAGTAACTGAAGGAGCGACAAAAACGGTTTACGTAGCTATCTGCTAATTCCGCTTATGTTATGTGGTATCTCTTTCTCTTTCTCTTTCCTCCGATCCATCGTTAGCATGCAGATTTTTTTGGTACATTAGCATGCAGAATTTTGATTTGTCAAAAAGGCAGAAAAAGGATAATTTTTTATGTAATATGAGAATATTACACTGAATAATTTAATAAAAACATAATCAGTATTATATAAAAAAAAACATAATAAGTAGATTGCTTGACTATAGCAATTATTAAATTAAATTTAAAATATTATTTAATAAATCTTAAACTAAATTTCGGCTGATTATCTTAAAATTTCTCATTCTTATAATGTAGTGCTTTTTAAATTAAAACTTGTGTATACAATAATTTGAATATTTTAAATCATACAATCATTTATTTATTATTAAGTTATTAAAGAAGTTGATGTTTAGATAGTTTAACTCTTTAGTGATGTTTATAAAAAAAAAAAAAAAACTCTTTTAGTGATATACCAATTAATAACATTTAAAATTTTATAATAACAATGTATCAAAATTAATTTTATTATTTTATTATGTATTATTATATTATTAAAAAATTAAAATAAGAGTTTAATTTTAATTTATTATTAATGTAAATTTTTTTATATTATTTAATCATGTAATTTTCAAGTAATTATTAGTATAATTAAATTTATTTAATGATGTGTTAATATAATGATACTGATACATTAACTAGCGAAATTAAAAATAAATTTTATATTTATTTATTATAATCAATTTTTTATAATATGTATATATATATATATATATATATTATTACACAAATTAAAATAAAATTTACAAAAATATGCAATTTTTAATGTTCAACTTTCAGTATATTATTACAGAAAAAAAAACTTTCATTTATATTATATGTGTCCTTAATTAGCGTTGAATCCTTGGAAAAATATAACATTTATGAAAGAAATATCAAATATGATACTATCTCATTTTTCGTCCTACTAAAATACTTAAACTATTTTACAAATTTTTCACAAACTCATTCTATATTTCACAAAAATACTATAATTACATATAATCTAATTTAATATTTTTGTTACATAAACATATAATATAAATATAATATATATATTTTGGGTGTAAAAAAAAACATTTGCCAATATGATATGATAAAAAGTATAAACAAAGAGAAAAATGATAAGAGGGGGTGGCACCGTGGCACTAGTAGGCAGTAGCAGGTGCAGATTGCAGTGAGTGTCTCAAGTCTCCACCCCTGGAGCTTCGAGTATTGTATTTTTCCCTTCAATTCATCCTCCTTCTCGCTTCTAACTTCTAAATCAACCACGCAACTCAACTCTGAAACTCTCTCTCTCTCTCTCTCTGTCTCTGTTTTTCGAATTTTACTTTGCACCGTAACCACCACATATACGAGTACGACCCCATTTCCGCTGACGGTTGGATTTTGCACTTCCCAGCTGCTGTAGTGCTTGGTGTCATCCCCACTTGTGCAACACCCACATTTCTGATCCGTTTTTGTCTGAGGCGACACCGTTTTTGGTGTCACCTTAAGCTTATGGCTTCTATTCATGTCAATCTCGTGGGCAAGTTGTCCTTCAATCACGTCCAGGTTTCCTTCCTTTAATTTCTAGCGTCTGCGTTTTTCTCTTCTTTACCCCTTTTTATTTTATCTTTCTCTTAAAAGGGTTGTTAAAAGTTCAAGTTTTTAGCTTGTGGGTTGCTTGAGTTTTCTTATATGCACTTTACATTTAGGCTAGGTGACTTTATTTTTAATAATAAATTCAGTTTTAACTAAGAATTTTGAAGTCAGTTAACTGCCAAATTACATGTTTTTCTCCTATTTTCGTTTAAAGCCATTTATCTTACTTTATTATGTTTTTTTATGTTATGTAATATATGGAGCTAATTTGTAGTATACTATTCTTGAAACGCCGTAGACATCATCATACCTGGTGGATTCATTTCCAGCTGGGATTTTGCAAGTTAGAGTTGGTTTTAGCAATTCAAGAAGGAGGGTTCCTTCATATACGTGTATAAAGTGTGAAAAGAAAGATGAACAATATATTGATCATGTATCTGTTGAACGGCCACCTTACTACAGTTACATGGACTCCACCTCTGGCCAGCTTGAGCCGGCCTCCGGTGCTCGAGCAAGTATTCCTGGGCAAGAGTATTGGCCAGAAGGAACTGCTAGTCAAGTTAGGGCTGCAAGAGCTCCTGCACCAACTGGTGAATCATCAGGATCTCCATCTTATGGCAGCAAGCCTGGAAGTAGGAGGAAGAATTACAAAGCATCTTTTGCTTCTTCCTCTGAGGTCATTCTAGAATCGACTGATCCTGGGCCGTCTGAGGTTTCGGTTGAATCCACAGAAGATTCGCAAGATGTCTCGTCTGAATATGTTGTTTATCAGTCTGAGCCTGTGGAAGAAGAGGAGACTGGATATGAACTCGACAAGAAACTTGGACTTCCTCATCCATTTATTGATCCAAAAGTTAAAAAGCCAATAGAGGGCACACTCACAAGTGAAGAACTATGGTGGAATTGGAGAAAGCCAGAAAAAGAACAATGGTCCAGGTGGCAAAGGAGGAAACCGGATGTTGAAACGGTTAGTGTGCATGAAAATGGTTAAGGAAAAGTTTTTTTCAGATTGTAATTATGGTGTGTTTGCATTCATTGGTTTTGTGCTTTATGATTGTGATTTATATCTATGAATTAGTTCCCCCTGATCAATTTAAGGATTAAAGGGTCATATGGCCAGTTCATAAGTTTTTTATAGCATTCTGTTAACAACTGAAGAGGCTTTAAGAACTTGGCCATAAAATAATTTTCTTGTAGCAAGATGCTCAGATGCTTCCAGTCCCCATGTTAGATACTATTACTTTTAGATCCTCCACAGTTATGTTCAGCAGACAAGAGGTCTAAAAGCCAGTCAGATATGTTGAAGTCATAAATTCTGTTGTTGATAATGAAGTCTTATGTCTTGACTCTGAACTTCTCTATCATTTTTTCAGGTTTTCCTGAAAGCCATGGCAGAAACTGGGCAAATAAAGCTTTATGGTGAAGAACCAACGTTAACAGAAACTTCTCTTTACCGAGCAAGGCGCCATCTTTATAAGGAAGAAAGGTATTGCTGACTATTATGCTCACAACATAGTTTTGATAAGCCTATAAAAGAAAGTGGTGTATTTTGTAGTGTCAAGGTTGAACAACAGTTGCTTGAAGAATGAGAAAATTCTGAAAGGACTAAAAGCCGATGCATCATAATTTCCTTTGTATTCTAAGAAGACTATTTGACATAATTCACATCATGAATCAAGGGGAGTAACCTAATAAAGTTTTCACTCCACAGACCAAACTTGTGTTGCTCAAATTTATTTAAGCTCCTCCATTTAACGTATTTTATAATAAATTGACTTTTTTTATTTTGGTAGCAGTCAATATGCTCCTTTTATTTAAAAAGTGGAAAGTTGAATTTTTCTTCCTCGTTGAAACGGGTTTGCCGAGTGTTTGAGTGTTGTCAAAGAAATTATAGTCCCCAAGGGTGAACCCCAATTGTTTGGTCAGTGACAATTCCCAGGCTGCTCAAAAATTAGGGGTAGGAACCATTCTCCTGGCATGTGGACTCAAGACTCTTTCAGATGTATTTTTTCCAAAAGAGAGAGAGAGAAAAGACACTCTTAGGTGTATTTTTCTTTCAAAAAAAAAAGAAAAAGAAAAAAAGACAATCTTAGATGTAGGAAAATATTGAGAAAGCCTACCTACTATGGCTGTGTTAGGTCTTAAAGTTCTTAAGCATAGTATGAGATATCAGTGTATTAAGTTAGATTTAATTTCTCATAGTCATATAATTCATATATCAAAATTAATTTTAAAATTCAATGTCACTTGCTCATAAATAGACACATGAGAGATCCCTGCTTTAACTTATCTTTTGTAATATTTGCTTTGCAAACTTGGAAAATGTTGATTATAAAAGCTTCCTATAATATTTTGCCATCTGTAATTGAACCTGTGAAAATAACTCCTGATTTTCACAGGCTTCAGGCTGAACAAGAGAGGCTGGAAAGGATTGGTCCAATAGCATACTACTCAGAATGGGTAAAAGCATGGAAGAGGGACACATCTCGCGAAGCTATCCAGAAGCATTTTGAAGAGACCGGTGAAGATGAAAACACTCAACTAATTGAAATGTTTTGCCACCAAACAGACCGAGAGTATCGCATAATGATGGGGACTGATATTCGTATCCCTAGGGATCCTTTAGCAATGCGAATGAGGGAGGATCAGATAAAGCAAAGTATTGACTTTAAAAATTAAATATTTGTTTGTTATGCCTGTATCTTTTTTAGTTTTTTAGTCATCTTTTATCATCTGGCTATTCATCTTATTTTATGTGATTCTAAGAATTATTCAACTTTATTTAGCATTGTTTGTCAAAGAACGAACCATTGACCTAAAAGTTTAAGCTATTAGATGAGTGCACAAGAATGAGTTTTGTATCTCCAAGACATCCTTATACACATGAAAGCCCACTAGGTATGAATCACAACCATATAGCTTAGCTGAGAATCAACACTACTTCATACCAATATTTAATTATTTTTTCCTGGGAAACAATGTTACTCTGTATTTTTAAGTATTATGGTGCTCTTATTTGGACCCAGTTTTGTCTGTATTTAAAAAAAGGAAAGAAAAATAATTAAAAAAATATATCAGAAAGGATAATATTGCCTTTGATATACTTGTTATTATGTCCACATATTGATCATCTGTTTTTTCCATATGTCTGTTTTTCTTTTTCTTTTTTATTTCTAAATCAATTTCATAATAATTAACTAGCAGAAGTCTTCTGCTTCTTGCATTTCATTTTGTCCTAGAAACTTCAGACTTCCATTATATCCTGATACTTTATTAAATGGAATCTACTTTTACCTCTAACTATTAGTGTTAAACCATTCACTATTTGCACTGATGACATCATACTCTATGCATTGACATCTACTTTTCAAATACTTTTGCTCATGCTAGAGTCTAGACATATTTATTCCAGAATGGTAGTTGAAAAAGTTCTCTTCTTTCTTGCAGTATGGGGTGGAGATCCGGTTTACCCAACTGTGAACTATATTCAAGATCCAAATGAAGTGATTGACTACAGGGGGCCAGATTTTCATGAACCAACACCAAATATGCTGGCTTATCTGAAGGAGGTTTTTTGCTCTTAGCACCTCTTCTTCTTCGTTTTCTGTCATTTCCTTCTTTCTTTACTGAAAATTTTGATTGCTAAGCGGGAGTCAACTGTAAAAGTTAACCTCTTTAGATGAGTATGGAACATATCTCTAGGGACTAGGATGGAGTGCTCAAGAGATTTTTCAGATAAATTTTGTCACTCTATATATGATGTGCTTGAATACTGCTTTATATCTATGGGCTCCTGTTTCCAAAATATAAACTTCATGTGGTCTGATGAAACACTGGTTTCTTTATTATGAAATTTGGCGAATAATTCCCCAAGACGAATTACAGAGAGAATCACTCCTGTTTTCCCTAGCCTCTGTGGCTATACAACCTTTCCCAACACTTGAAAATAAAGAAGAACAGTGAAACTGATTATGAATGAATTGCTTGAGTCAATCTTCACTCAGCATACATGTATTTATACACATAAGAAAAATAAATACAACTTCTATTTACAAGAAGAATAATTAAAGACTAAAACTATTCCCCATGATTTTATTCTTTCCAACACTAACAATCACATTTCCCATGCTAACTAATTCAATATTCAACACTCCCCCTCAAGCTGGAGCATATAAATTATATGCACCAAGCTTGTTACATATGAACTGTACTCGATAAGCTAGGAACCATAGTTTGGAGCTTGGATAGGCTGGGATGTCCCAAGCGACAATGAATCAATTTTGGAGAGTCAACAGCGGCATAAGATACTGACGAAGTTGGTATGGTCAAACGATACAGTCCTTGAGATTCACATCCGGTACCAATCGTCTGTCCCGTTCCCCGATCCTACACCATAACGGAATCAGCAAAAAAGGTAACAGAACAATTAAGAGAACGAGTAAGTTGGCTAACAGAAATTAAATTAAAAGGACAGTTAGGCATATAGAGAACAGATTTTAAATGTAACGTGGGAAGAGGATTAGCTTGCCCTATCCCTTTAACACTAATTTTAGAACCATCAGCCAGAGTAATTGATGAAAGAAAAGCAGGTTGTTCAAGTTTAGAAAGGACAGAAGAAGTACCAGAAATGTGATCAGAAGCACCTGAATCAAGGACCCATGGTCCAAGAGAGGAAGAATGAGAAATACAGGCAACAGGATTACCAGAATGTGCAACCGAAGCAATGGAAGTAGAAGCCTGCTTAGATACTTGGTACTTGAGAAACTCATTATAGTCATTTCCTGAAACATAAATACCATGTGTTTCTTGTGGGTTGGAAGGAGCTTCAGAAGTCTCATCAGATTGTACCATATTTGTGACCTTTGGAGGACGACCATGAAGTGCATAACACTGATCTTGGGTATGGCCTACTCGATGGCAATAGGTACAAGTGAGTCGTGAAACACGATTACCACGACTATTACCACGACCACGACCACTTCCACGTCCTCCTCGAGTGGAAACTTGGGAAGAGGATTGGGATGCTAATGCAGCATGATCAACATTGCTAGCTTCAAGTGAGGGGCCTGATTGCAAAAGTCGTGCAAAGACATTTTCAATGGAGGGAATAGGTGTGGTGCCCAAGATTTGTTGCCGAAGAGATTCAAGTTCTGTTGGAAGCCCCAACAGAGTAATTATTAAAAATAATTTTTGTTGTTGAGCACTATGAGCATTAGCATCAGTAGCATAGGGAAACAAGTTTGAATATTCCTCCATAACAGCTTCTACAGCTCCAACATATGATTCCATATCTGTACCTTCAAGCTTTAAACTATGCATCTTTTGGACAATGTTATACATTCTTGCAATATCATTTGAATACAAGGCTTTAGCACGATCCCATACCTTTTTGCATGTCTTGTACGCCCGAAACATTGAGATTTTCTTTGGATCAATAGACTGCCACATTAGATTACATGATTGGGCATTAACTTTCTTCCAAGTTGCCCGATCAGCTGCTGGAATATCATCTTCTTTTATAGAAAGATGATCTTCATATCCTTGGCCCATGAACCAAAGTTCCACTGAATCAGCCCATGCTAGATAATTCTTACCACCCGTCAATTTTTCAGTAGTCATAGTAGTACTTCCAGAAACAACAGAGGTCAGTATAGGTGATTTCTCACTATTGGAAGATGTTACCTCTGATCCTGACATGCTGGAACTAGAATAAAGAGACTGGGTGGAGGTTTATAAGGGCCAAAATAACTTGGAAAGTGACGCAACAGTGGCGTAACAACAAAAGCACAGCAACAGAGGCGTAACAGAGGTGCAACAGAGAGCCAAACAGAAGATTTGTGCAAGACAGAGGCCAAACAGGTTGTGGAAGAGGCTGGGCTTTACCGGAAATGGCAAGGCGAGATGGCCGGTGGAAGCAGCTGTCGGAAAAACGGCTTCACGCGCTCCCACGCGCGCAAAAGACAGAAGCTGGGCAGATTCCGGTGACCGGCGCGTGGCGGCGCGTCAGAGCTCCGGTGGTAGCACGGCTCCGGTGGTAGGCCGAGCTAGAGGCGGCGAACACAGTGGTGTGGTCGGCCGGAGGAAAAACGGAGTGCACAGGCGCAGATCTGAGAAGACAGCTGCGGAAGGAAAGAGAAAATAGACACGCGACGGGAAGAATGAACAGCCGCGGGAGAAAAACCAGAGCGGGTCGGAACCCGCTCTGATACCAACTTGAAAATAAAGAAGAACAGTGAAACTGATTATGAATGAATTGCTTGAGTCAATCTTCACTCAGCATACATGTATTTATACACATAAGAAAAATAAATACAACTTCTATTTACAAGAAGAATAATTAAAGACTAAAACTATTCCCCATGATTTTATTCTTTCCAACACTAACAATCACATTTCCCATGCTAACTAATTCATTATTCAACACCAACCAATCCTCCCCCTCCCCCAACCTTCCTAACTCCTTTATATCTCCCGCCCTTTCTCTCTATTCTGTTACTGTCCTCCTAACTAACTATTCAAAGTTAGTTAGGTTGGTTGCAGTAGTTATGGGCTCATTATCTCTATTGGGTCTATCTCTCCTAACATAAACTTTTCTAATAATGGGCCTAGTACCATCAATACTCCCCCCCAAAGCTTTCACCTTGTCCTCAAGGTGACAACAGGGAAAAAGTTGCTGCAAGGTAGATAAAGACTCCCAAGAGTTGTCGCAAGGATGAGCACCAGACCACTTGATCAACAAGTCAGCTTCTCCTGCTGTATTGTACCTTAAGTCCAGCATTGCCTCAGGTTAAGAGGCCAATTCCCACCCCTCTGTCAGCTCAAGTGGAAGTGGTTGTGGAATCACCTGAGCTGGTAGGGCTTTCTTCAAACAACTCACGTGAAAAACAGGATGAACTCAGCTGGAAGCAGACAGTTGCAGCTTATATGCAACTGCTCCCACCCTACCAATCACCGGAAAAGGACCATAGAACCGTGTGCTGAGCTTCTCATTTCTCTTCTTGGCAAGAGAGTGAAGTCTATAAGGCCGGGCTTTGAGATATACCCAATCCCCTTCCCTATACTCCACCTCTCTTCTCTGCTTATCAGCATACTTTTTCATCCTCTGTTGAGCCAAAGTCAAATTATCCCGCAGCTCCTCCAACAAGGCATCCCTATCCAAGGCTGCTTGTGTCACATCCACAACCTTTGAAGGAAAAGCAGAACCCCGAAAAAGGACAGGTGGATCTCTGCCATAGAGTGCCTTAAATGGAGTCAGTTTAGTGGACCTGTTGTAATTGGTGTTAAACCAATATTCTGCCCAACACAACCAATCCAGCCATTGTTTTGGTTTCTCCCCTGTAAAACACCTCAAATAAGTTTCCAAGCACCGATTTACCACTTCGGTTTGGCCATCCGTTTGTGGGTGGTATGCTGTACTAAATTTCAATTGAGTACGTGCCCCTTTAAACATCTTAGTCCAGAATTTACTGAGGAATAGTCGATCCCTGTTAGAGACGATTGACTCAGGAAATCCATGTAAGCGAACAACTTCTGCAACAAAGAGTTGGGCTACCTCCTTAGCAGAAAAAGGATGAGCTAATGGTAAAAAATGAGCATATTTCGTGAGTCGATCAACCACCACCAAAACGGTATCTTTTCCCTTGGATTTGGGTAAACCCGTGATGAAATCCATGGAAATGTCACTTCAAACTTGAGAAGGAATGGGTAAAGACTGTAACAACCCTACAGGAGATAGGGATAAAGATTTACTCCTTTGACAGACCTCGTATGCAGCTATAAGGTCCAAAATGTTCCTCTTCATTCCTTCCAAAAAAAAAACTCCAGCCACCCTCTTAAATGTCCTGAGGAAACCTGAATGGCCCCCCATAGCAGAAGAATGAAATTCCTTCAAAATAATGGGAATTCGTGGGGAAGCCTTAGGTAAAACCAGCCTGTCATTGTGAAATAGGTGACCATTGATCACTGAATAACCTAGGAACTGTTGTGGGTCTGTCACTAGCCCTTGATTAATGCTCTTCAATTTAACATCAGCTTGTACTTCATCCTCCAAACTTTCCCAACCCTCTGGAATGACCATGGAAATTGAATTATACATCATTCTTTTGGAAAGAGCATCAGCAGCCGTATTCTCCCGCCCAGGCCTATATTGGATATCAAAGTTGAAACCCATCAACTTGGAAGCCCATTTGATTTGATCCTCTCCCAACAACCATTGTTCTGTCAGAAATTTAAGGGATTTCTGATCAGTCTTGATGGTGAAGTGACGTCCTAATAAATAATGGCGCCACTTTTGGATTGCAATAACTATTGCCATTAGTTCCCTCTTATAAACCGATTTCTGTTGACCTTTTTCTGACAATACTTGACTGAAAAAGGCTACTAGTCTCTCCCGTTGCAGCGACACCGCCCCGATTCCTTTGCTGGAAGCATCAGACTCAATGACAAACTCTTGAGTGAAGTCTGGAACTGCCAACACTGGAAGAGAAGTCATGGTAATCCTCAACTGATCAAATGCTGCTTGAGCTTCTGCATTCCAATGAAATTTGTCTTTCTTCAATAATTCAGTCAAAGGTTTAGCAATTTTACCATATCCCTGGACAAATCTGCGATAATATCCAGTTAACCCTAAGAAACCCCTCAATCCTTTGACATCTTTGGGTGTTGGCCAATTTACCATTGCATCTATTTTTTTGGATCAGCTGCAACTCCTTCTTGTGATACAATATGACCCAAATACTCCACTTGCCGTCCCCCAAAAGTGCACTTCTTCCTATTCACCACTAGTTTATTAGCCACAAGTAGCTTGAAAACCTCTCTCAAGTGGATCAAATGTGCTGCCTCATCCTTGCTGTATATCAATATATCATCGAAAAAAACAAGCGCAAATTTCCTCAAACACAGCCGCAATACTTCATTCATGAGAGATTGAAAAGTGGAGGGAGCATTTGTGAGCCCAAATGGCATCATCACATATTCATAATGCCCCTCGTGAGTCCTAAATGTAGTCTTTTCAATATCTCTTTCTTTCATCCGGATTTGGTGATACCATCCAATTTAGAAAAGATAGTTACCCCTGCTAATTCATCTGGCAACTCATTTATAATTGGAATTGGAAATTTGTCTGGAATAGTGACCTTATTCAATGCCCTATAGTCTGTGCAAAAACGCCAACTACCATCCTTCTTCTTAACAAGAATTACAGGGCTTGCATAAGGGCTGTTACTAGGTCTAATATAGCCAGCTTCTAGCATTTCTTTTACCAGCTTTTCAATCTCTGATTTCTGATAAAAGGGGTACCTGTATGGTCTGATATTTGGAATGCTAGCTCCTTCCTTCAAATTGATTGCATGGTCACATTTTCTGCTAGGTGGTAGACCTTCATGAGTCTGAAATATATCATCATACTCCCTCAAAACAGCCTGTATCTCTTCTGATATAGAAGGATCTCCATTGTTCTGACTGGAATGCTCTACCTCCCTTACCCTCCTCACATCCAATACATATCCTTCCTCCTTTTCTTGCAGGGATTTCACCACAGATTTCAGAGAAGCTTCTGACTTGCATAAAGATGGATCCCCCCTAATAGTATAAATTCATCCCTCCTTCCTGACCTTTAATGATAGCTCCCTGAAATTTGTTGTGATATTTCCAAGTCCAGCCAACCAATCCAACCCAAGAACCATGTCAGGACCCTTCAATTCAAAGATGTAGAAGTCATGCTTGACTTCTAAACCTTGCAACTCAATCAAAACATTTTTACAGCAGCCCTTACTTGATACTTTATGGCCATCCCCAACTTCCACCAAGAATGGTGAAGTAGGAGTTATGACCAATTGCAATTCTGTTACTCTCCTTTGAGCAGTGAAACTGTGGGTTGCTCCACAATCTATGAGAACCAAGAACTCTTGCCCCTTTATTTTTCCCCTTAGCTTGAAAGATCTCCCAGTAGTGAGACCCAAAAGGCTGTTATAACCCAATATGATGGATCTTCCTTCTTCCTCCATTGTTGTCTCTTCTTCTGCCTGGATTTCATGTTCCCCTTCTTCTGGTCCTTCCTGTACCCAAAGCATCCTTAACTGTTTATTTTTGCAAACATGGCCTGCAGAATACCTCTCATCACACCTGAAGCATAACCCTTTCCTCATCCTCTCATTGTATTCTGCTTCTGGTAAGGCTCTGAAATTCCTTCCTCTTTTACTCACAGCTGTAGAAGCTGTTGTTACTTGAGGTGCAACATTTGACTTTTGCAGCACCCCTGCAGATGTTGAAGACACATTACTATTTGCTTTTCCACCCTTCCAATTTGAAGTCTCCTCCACCGCCCCCTTCTTCCAACTGGAACTACTTCCCCAGTTTCCCGTGTACCCAGCACTGGACCTTGCTCCTACAGCCCCTTTCTCAATGGACCCATTCCTTCCATATCCCCCAGTGAGTTCGCTAATTAACTCATCATTTTTCTCATCAATTAATTGGGCCAATTCCATCATCTCCCGCAGATTGCTCACCCTGTGAATCCTCAATTCTCTCCTAATTCCCTCCTTCAAACCATTTAAGAATATGTTTCTCAAGAACCCTTGCTCTGTAATATGCAAGGTTCCTGCATAAATTTCAAATTGCTTCCTATACTCCTTTACTGAACCCTCTTGTTTCAATGCCAACAATAGCTCATAAGGATTTTGAGCTGCTGAAGGATGAAACCTTCGAACCACTGCTTCTTTGAGATTGGACCAAGAAAATTCTTCACCCCCTCCTTCCCACCAATGAAACCAAGATAAAGCTTGCCCTTCCAATGCCATGGAAGCCACCTTCAACCTTTCACCGTCTAGAACCCCCCTTACTTCGAAAAACCTTTCCAGTTTATGCACCCAATTGCAAACGTCCTCCCTGTTTCTTCACCTTCAAACAGAGGAAGTTCCAATTTCCTCCATTGCTCGTCATTCCCAGCTGTTCGAATACCTTCAAAATTGTACATTCCTTCGGAATGTCGTGGGCTCTCAACCCTAGGTCCCGAATTACCTTGCAAAGCTGCATCGATCTTACGCAGCAATTCTTAGATATTGTTTTCCATGCTGCGCATCCTGACATCGCTCAATTCTTGGATATTGTTCTCCATGCTGCGCATCCGGACATCGCTCATATTCCTCCAGTCTGCAATCTCCTCCCACCTGCGCTCCAAAGATTTTGTTCTTGCCTCCATTCTGGTGCTCACCATGCGTGACACTGCCCAGGTTCTTTTGCTTTGATACCAGTGATGAAAGGTTTCTTTATTATGAAATTTGGCGAATAATTCCCCAAGACGAATTACAGAGAGAATCACTCCTGTTTTCCCTAGCCTCTGTGGCTATACAACCTTTCCCAACCAATCCTCCCCCTCCCCCAACCTTCCTAACTCCTTTATATCTCCCGCCCTTTCTCTCTATTCTGTTACTGCCCTTCTAACTAACTATTTAGAGTTAGTTAGGTTTGTTGCAGTAGTTATGGGCTCATTATCTCTATTGGGTCTGTCTCTCCTAACATAAACTTTTCTAATAATGGGCCTAGTACCATCATGGTCATTGACAGTTATTTTTATCCACGTCCTAACTTAATTATTGTGATATCATATCATGGTTCTAACTTCTAAGATATCTTGTCTTACTTTTTCTCTCTAACTTAAGGTAAAAGGCTTTTATCCAAAAAGGAAAATGTGAAAGACTATTCTCCTTGTTGGTTTATAAGATGGAATAGTAGCTGTTAATTTTATGTATATTCAAATCCTTTCAAGATAGCTGCTGCTTGTTGCTTCTATAAGAATAATCCCCAGAGCACATGACATGCTTTTATAATTTTGTTGTTTTACATTTATCTTTGCTGTAGTTACAATGGCTAAAATTTTTTCCTCAGATATATGGTGATGTTTGTTTTATCTTTTTTCCTTTTCTACTGATTGTTGAAATTTTCAATTTTCAGACTTATAAAGGGATGATCAAATCTTTAATGACAATTGTGATTATTTATTTATGTCACACTTACTGAACTTTTTTTCCCTTTATTTGATCAGCATGGAAAAATCATTTCAAGGGAGGAATTTGACAAGATTCTGGCAAAGGAGACGACTGAACAAGTTGAGGTAAGGAAGTAATGAGTATGAACTTTATAATGCTGATAGTGTAAGATACAGATTGAATGGATTATTTTGCAAACAGATGAATTACAGATAGGTAATTGCGGTCTTGAAGAGCTTTATTGTTGAGTTTTATATGGTTTGCCTTAAGTTGGGTGTTGGAAAGTGAAATGCAGACATTGCATAGTTCAGGTCTCCTGTATTAATTTACCAGTTGCAAACCTTTTTGGTTGAGTTCTGTTGTTATATTAGATATAAGGGTGTCAATTGGAAGGCTTAAAGTTTTTCTAGAAAAGTATTGTTTGTTCTAGTAATTTGGCAATTTTCTAAGTCCTGATATCCATACAGCCTTAATGGTTGAATCAAAGGAATAATGTATTTCTTTCTATAAAAAAATAATATTGTATTTCATGAACAATAATTCAGACTAATTTATATCAACTATTAGTTGTCATAGGTCAGGGGAGGATAGCCCAATAGCTAGAGGTAGAGGGAGACCAAGAAAGACTATAGGCGAAACAATTAAAAAAAATTTAGATTTGAATGACATTTTTGAAGGCTTTATTTATGATAAGACACAATGGCGTCGTTTGATCCATGTAGCTGACGTCACTTAGTGGAAAAAGACTTGGTTGTTGTTGTTGATCAATTGCCATAGGTGAAACTTCTGGTTTCCTTTCCTCTGCCTGCTTTTACATTGCTTGCTTCTCTTCGAGCTTCATTTGAAGCTGATGAAAGGCAATAGAGATAAAGACAAAGTATTATCAATCTTGTAAAATGCAATCTCCAAATCCCATTTTCTTGTTTCTTGGCGGTTAGGTTCATTGGTGAGGTGAAAATCTAACTTACTTGAAATGAAAATAAACCCAACAAAAAATTAAAAGACAAGTAAAGTGAAAGCTGGGGTTCTACCCTCAACTAATGTTCTTGAGGGGGAAGACTGGAAGAGGTTAGAGGTTCCATAAGACCCAAGCATTGGAATTATAACTGACTGTTTTTTATCTGAGTTTAGTTCACATAAGTTGTCAAATAAGCAAAGCTTCATACAAAATTTCACTTCTATCGTTAATCACTTGGTTGGAAGCACCAAGGAGTATCATTTACTTTCTTTTTCCCAAGCCAGTATACCAATTTTGCTTAATAGGCTGGAAATTATCATTTTATTGGGAACCCTAAAGGCATCGCCACTTTGTCAACACAGTGGAAGAGTAAAGAAAAAAAAAAGTCATATGAAATATATTTTTGCATGTAGATTGACTTTCATTTGGTTTTCTGGTTCCATCACTTCCGTCAGGTTGACTAATAATTGAGAATCTGGATGGAAATAAAAAATGGTAGACAAAACTAGAAATCCAAATATGAAAAGTGTGTCTTATTCTTGATGATTATATTTGTTGAAGTAGAGCCATAAAAGAGGGAAGAGGGAAGAGGGAAGAACCATTTTAAGGCAAAGATATAAAAAGATTTAGTTTTCTCTTTATCATACCAACCTGTCATTCGATCCTTAATATCTTGTTTATGGCAGGATTTATGTATGAGCTTGTTTGACCTTATCAAAAATTGTAGCATGGTTTTATGAATTCATTGACAACAGAATTCTTGTGGAATTACTAGTATGATCTCCTCACTCTGTTTGTTTTTTAACCTGATCTTCATCCTTTACTCAAGTGTCACTATAAAGCTTCACATAGTTAACCTTCTATAGTCTTTCCTTTCTGTTTTGCATCCTCCTCCTTCCTTCTTTCAAATTCTACTTTCACCTGTCATTATAGTTTGATACCTTTTATTTGCAATATGGCAGATGACAGATATTGATGAAGCTATGGCCAAAGCCATTGACATTGGTGAAAATGATGTGAGCTTTTATTCACCATCTTTATATGATTTCATTTACTCTTGTAAACTGTGAACAAGACCACCCTTGGCATGTGGTTGTCTAGTGAGTTTCATTCCTAAATGGTTGGTTGTAAGTAACATTTTCCCCATTTTTTCCCTCACTTTATTAAATAGGATGAAGTGGATAGTGATCTTGATGATGAAGAAGAAAAAGAGGGAGAGGAAGAGAAGATTAATCGTAATTGGAGTGTCTTGAAAAGTACTCCTGAGCTTCGCAAGTCAAAGGTATTCTTGTAAATCAGATATTTTCTTGTAGTTTTGTCCCTGCTGGTATCATTTGTATTCTCTGTTTAGTAGTGTTCAATACCTTCAATCAAGTTGGCTTGACTACAGTTGTATTTTTAACATAGTAGCCTTGGGTAGATAAAAGGCTTTCTGATATCTCCTATTGGGACTTTCAAATCAGACGTCTAGGTTTTGAATAGATTATTATATTTCACATGTTTCTTACTTCAAGTTTAATCTCGACTAAACATGCCTTCCTCTCCTTGAACATTCAGTCAAAACCAAAGAAGGATAGTCCTATGTCCCTGGACGATGCTATAGATGATTCTGAGAACCTGACTGATTTCCTCTTGGACTTTGAAGAAGAAGAATGACATGCATAGATGATGAAAGGTTTGGATGTAAGTATTCCTTGTCAATTTCTTGAGCTATTAGTAACTTCTTTTAGGCATTGCCACAACGGGTAGGGTGGCCCACCCGATAATAAATGTTGGAATGAGATTTTGAATGCGAGTTCAAAGGCTCTACAAACATTGAGCTAGTCCCCTGAATACTCCGTAAGTAAGTACTTGTTTCCAACACCAGTCTACATCCACATGTACAATTCTCATGTCTCAGTCTTCATACGGAACCTAGCAGATAAATTCACTTGGGAGAGTGGCCGTTCCTATATTATTGGATTGTAATTTTGGTCCTAACTAGAATCTAATATATTCTAAAACACATATCTTCTCTCTCGAGTAGTTAAAGCAATGATGTCTTCATTTATTTCGCCACCCTCAGATTTTGGCCTAAGGATTGTATAAGACTTTAGATACGTTTAAAGTTTAAACTCTCTTATTTGCTAAAGTGAATGAGTTCCTGTACTTGAAGATTTTAATATGCATCGAATCATATTATTATGTTTTAATATTTTTAACTGAATATTGTGTGAAATTTACCAACGGGAGTAATAGTGTAAGCAATCAGGTCTTAAAACATTTTTAATTCTTACAAGGTTTGAGAATGGTTAGAACATATTAGAAAAAGGTTTAATCCCATTATAAGTTGTCTCCGAGTTGTTTTATATGATGTTTTTACAATTCTACTCCCATTAAAACCCTCAGAAAATGCTGTAGAAAAGGCCTGAAAAGAACATTAAAAAGGGTGATGCAAAATAGTAAATTATTACAAAGATTTATAGTACTATGGTTATTTATACACCCCCCCGGGGCCAACAAAAAAAAAAGAAAGAAAAGAAATCCACATTTCATAAGTAGCGTAATTTTATTACTAATAAAAGAATTTTTGGCAAAAGAAGTTCTTATCTTCTGTTTTAACATGTGTGCTGTACTTACTAGTAACTAGTAACAAGAAAATGACCGTCAAAAGAAAAAAAAAAACTAGTAACAAGAAAATGTACATTTGAACTTTAAGCTTCGCTTTTACCTTCTCAATTTTAAATTTGGGTGTACTGATGCCTTTGTTTGAGGTGTGGCTTGCCACCCGTGATAGAATTTTTCAAAATGAATCATAACCATCCAATTAAATAGTTTTGATCTAACGCCCCAAATAAAAAGTGCTGCACTCAAATTCATTGAAGCCGTCAAATCCTACACTTGAGTTAATATAAATTCTTGACCGTAATTTATTTGTTTATATTTTTTACTCAAACCAAACAATAATATTGAAAATTATCTTCGTATTTAATTTCTTTTCTTTTTCACTAAACACTAGCAAGAGAAAATTATTTTTTGTTGCTCAATTATTTTATTCGATTATCCACTTTTCAGTTGTCATTTCTCATCTCTCCTAGTCCTACTCACTTTCTAAAACTTAAATTTAATTCCTAAACCGAGATTACAAATTTACAATATTAAAATATTTTATTTCCAGAAATATAGTTCTTTTTTTTTTGGGGGGGGGGGGGGGGCGGGGGGGTTCAGTTTAACAGTTTAAGTTGGCTACTGCCCACTGGCAAAACTCCTGTTCTGGACCTAAAGATGGCGAGGAAAGAAAAACTGAGCCACATGGGCCAGAGGAGGCAGTATATTTTTGTGGGGTAAAGCAGAATAATTTTTGATACATTCTCTTATTGGGCTTAACTAGGCAGTTCATCTTCTGTTTCCTTTTGGGTGAATGGTGCAAATTATGCAAGAAGCAAATCCAGTGATGTCTTTGCCTAGATTATACAAATATGTGTTTGAATAAAAGTTGCAAATACGAGCATCTCATTAAGTCATCCCCTAAAATCAAAAAAAGAGAACTAACTACCAGTCAAAAAAGGAAAGAAAGAAAGAAAGAGAATTAACTAAATTCCTTAAATTGAAGAAAGGAAACTTGATTACTCAATCCGAGGGCTGGGTCTTGGGTGCATCCTCAAATTCGAATGTGGAATTCACCTTCAGGGAAGGCAGTTCTCTAGAATTCGCTATTTTTCTACGGAATATTTTTTTTTCTTTTATTGTTGCTGTAAAATATTGTTTAGTTGTTTAGTTTAGTCTGCTGGTAAATTAATTACTTTTTAAAAAAATTAATTAAAGATAGACCATTCATGATAATATAAGCAGTTAACTTTTTTTGATTCACAGAAATTAATATTTAAACATATTACAATTATCTATATAAACAAAGATATATATGACTGTTTTTTTAAATATGTTTTATAGTTTCATTTTTCAAAGATGGACAAATATAAAAATGGTGATTGTGGGATGTAGGTCCTGATGGAACTTGTGCCATTAACCATTTGACTTATTTTATAAAACCATATATACCGCCTACTAACCCTTTATAAAACTATTAAAGTGCTTATATTTATTTAACAAAAAAATAAATAAATACTAGCATATAAATGTAATCGCATTATATTAGTACGTAATTTTATATTAAAATACTTGTATTTTTTTATTTTTTTTGGCCTTTTATATACAGGCAACTGTTTCGGCTTCTCTTGTGATATTTTCATGTTTGACTAAACCATATGATGCTATTGTCGTTATACGAAGCATTTTTTATTAATATCGAACCTTCTCGTCACCAATTGACCAAATAATATATACATACACCCTCAAAAATTGATTCCAGCATAAGGAGATTGCATCTATAGAGAGAGCACTTTTAAAGCTAGCTTCGCTTCAACTCTTTCTTATAGGATCTGATTTATCTCATTATTTATTATCAAGAATAAACACAGTTTTTTTCTCTTTTTGTATCTTAGTGATTGCATGTTTGAGTCATGAAATCTAGTCTAGTTAAAACCAAATCTAATTAAAAGCCCAGGAGTGTTCTTCTCCACCCCTGGATCACCATAATTTATTCTCTCTGGCCAGCACTATCCAACTGATTCCTCTGTTGGATCTTAAAAGTGCTCTATACATTAAAATATCATTCTTTGTAGAAATATTAAATCCCAGCAATTGGTGTTCTATTAAAAAAATATTATATTATCAATATTATAATAAACTTTTATAACCATAATTCTTTACAGAATTAATTTCATCATTGATGTCTAACATTTTCTAAACCAAGAAATGTGTCCAACCCCAACCCACTTGCCGTCCTTGGAATGTGGTCCCATTAATAATGCATGGATTCCTACTTGGGCTTCACATTCAAATGTATCTTTGGCATAATTTTAAAACAAAAAGCTTTCAAATGTATCTTAAGGGATACTCCATTAGTTTTAAATTCAGCTCCTTGTAGAATACCAATATCCTCAAAGCTATATTCAAAGGGAAAAATGTTGACCATTCCATCTCAAGTGGTGTATAATTTTCTTTTCTAGGCAACACCGAATATTTTATTTGTAACCCCTAAGCTAAAACATCCCCAGTATAGGGGCTTCAAAATTTTCCCCACTACATCTTTCACTGTTCAAGGGGAGACTCCTCCTTTGCTGCATCCTCATGTAGATACAGACTATTGATCCAATTCAATTTTGCCACATGTAGATCTGTATAAGAGAGACAAAAAGGAGAGAGAATTATTAGATTAGAGCTGAACAGAATGGAAATATTAATCTAAATGACAGGGAATTAGAGATTTGACTTGAAAGACAGAATGTTTAGTGTAGGTGTGTGTTGTAGGTCCATTTTCACTAACCCAGATGATATAGAAATGATTAGGAAGTCTAGTGATCAGCAAACATGTATTATAATTAAAACAAAACTGTTAATGGGTTTATTCTGTTTGATCTGTTGGAGACCCTATGTCACCCAAAACATGGCCAAGAAAAAACCCAAAGGGCTGCTGGCTTGCTTTCTTGCTCTGCTCCCTGGCTGCCAGTTATCTTTGAAAAATGGCAAACAAAGAGGGGGAAAACAAACATTTGGTCAACATGTTTCATTCTGTGTTCGTCTCTCTCTAGCAATGTTTATGCTCTTCTTTGAGGTGTTTATATTTGAAAAAGGACACTTATGGCTAAACCCTTTTGATTACTAATAATTATGATTAGTGACACTCTCAACCTTTCTTTGTCATTAATTAGTCATATTCATGCTACAGACCAAAATGATTAAGAGATGGGCTCCACACTAATATTCTTTTCGGTTTGCCTCCCCTCTTTTGTGCTGTTTTGATCTTTAAGTTTGTCTCCCTTGCACTTTCATGGTATAATAACAGCTTAACAAGTTGTTTAATTGTGATAATTCTAATTGTTTTGACATAAACGTTCATATGCAACTTTATCCTAAAATAAGTTAAAATTAATTATGAGCTCGTATTAACCCCATCTCATCTTCAAGTTCAAATATACATTGCCAATGAGCTTGATAATCAGTCACATAATCCCTTGAAAATCCACTAATTTGTCCACGACTTTCTTCTGTTACCCTCTAAATGGCTTTCGCGTGTTGCTTGTTTATTTTCTAAGGGATAATTTATATACTATTATCTGTCTTTTGAGATTTCATTTTGTATGCTTTGAAAGCTTTCTTAAAAATAAGTTCAATGTGAAGATAGTTTTTTTTTTTTATGTCCAATGTGAAGATAGTTAAATGTATCACATATTTCCAAAATGTATAAAAAAAAAAGTAAATGGTTATCACTAAAATTATAATTCAAGATAGTAACATATTTTTAGAAACTTAAATTTACAAGTGTGATCATTTGAGTGAATATGCAATTTAGTCTTTAAAAATATTTTTTACTTATAATTTAGTTTCAAAATTTATTTATATGTATAAGTTAGTGATTAAATTTATAAAATTTGTATTAAGTTAACCTTTTAGTATCTCTAGTTGACTAAGTTAAATGTCAAACTTAATAAAAGTTTTGTAAATTTAAGAATTAACTTGTGCATATAAATAAATTCATAAACTAAATTGTAAGTGAAAGAAAATTCTAAGAATTAAATCACTTATTTATTATATTTTATTTTATACACAGGTTGTAAGAATTAAATCATTTCTAACCATTTTAGGTAGAATTTTTTCATCGAATCAAATGCAGCTTAAGCTCGGAAAAAAAAACACTATTTTACTATTATACGTAATTTATATTTATAAAGTAATGAACTATAATTATGAACTAAATTATTTATTTATTTATTTATTTTTGCATGTGCGAAGTGGATTTCAAGAGCCCTATAGCGAGGTTAACCAAGAAGATTTTTTTTTAATCTTTTTTTATTTTTCAATTAATTAAAGGAGAGCTCTTCCCATTTTCTCTTCTTTGCCTTCTAATTCATTCAATTCAAACAAAGTGCTTTAGTTGTGTCAGTTCTCATATTAGTAAATTTAGTATAAAGAAAATATTAATCGCACTTAAAGTTTATATACATAATCTTTCATAGGGAAATGTACACAATCAATATTGATAAATAAAACGAAGAGGAAGCGAAAGATAAAAGAATAATGATGATGAGAATTATGTAAGTTTTATGAGAAAGTTTTATGTGCAACATTACCCTTAGTATAAATAAGAAGAATTTACCAAAAAATAATAATTAGACAGGAGCATTTTTTAGGGCATATGAAACGCATGTGGATGCCATTTAACTTGAGTAATAAGATATATATATATATATATATATTTATATATATATATATATAAAGAGCAAACATATATATATAAACCCCATATTTCCATTCACTTTTACAGAATTTACTGTTTGGTTGAATTCTTAAAAAAATATGATAAAGGGCAAAAATTAGGCTTCGGTTTTACAAATTTAATGTAAAATAAAAGCTTTTAAAGTGATTTTTATATCTTGAAGATTGAAACTTATGATTTTAATAAATTATTCAAATAAACCCCAAAGTAATTTTTTTAATCTGAAAATCCTTTTTTATATCTCCATTCAACTTTTACAGAAGTTATTACATGACCAGCTAAGTTAGGGCCTGTTTGTTTCAAATTCTTTTTGGGCATCTAACAGCTTATTTTGCATAAAAACTATTGGTTGCCTATTGCAACGTGTTTGGGTAATTGAAGAAAAGCTATTGATGTTAAAAAATTGTACCACAATAGTTTTTTTTTAAAAAACTATCATTTGAGTATTTTTTTAAATAAGTTATTAAGATTATTTTATACTTTGATATATAAATATTATTTTGTTTTAATTAAATAATTTTTAATCATTTTATACTTATTTTTGTAATTTAATGCATAAAAAAGATTTTTTTTATATCATCCAGACAAAACAGATTAACTTAAAATCATTTTTCAACTAAAATATTTAAACTAAACAAATTATCTTTATAATTGATTGTAATAAAAAAGTTTTTATACAATAATCGATTATTGAAATAATCAAATTTTCACAATTATTCCAAATATGCACCTATTACTTATCTATAGACACCTTCCTTATTTCTCATAACTTCCTCTCTCACACGAGCTCACATACCAACATGTGTTAGTGTAAATGGAAAGGACTCGAATTTTTTAAGTATATGATTCTAAATTTAATTTTAAAATTTATGTATATAAAAATAACGATGGGAGATGTTCCTATTTAAATGTCTAAACTGTATTTTAAGAGATTAATCTTTCACATATCAAATAAAAAATATTATGAGAAAAAAACGTGACACAAGCACACTTTTCTTCCATTAATATATAATTAATATACAAGCGATTTTGCTTAAGTTACAAAATTTTAAAAAGAAAAATAAGCAGATTGTTTGAATCTTATTGGTTTGAGTGAGCCCCTATATTAGTCTTTCAAAAATATAAGTATTAACACTTTAGGTTGCGTTTGGTGCACCTGATAGTATAAGACACGATAATATAAGATAATAGGATAATGTCTGATAATATAAAAAAGTTGATAAATTCTTATACTATCAAACATTTGATATAAATAGTATAAGTAACTTGATAATATATGTAACTATCTATTATAATCATACTACCCATCACATTCCTGCATAACCCAAGTTACGCTAACTCTATTAACCATCCAAGTTAGAACACAAGTCTCTCTCTTTAGGAAGAGGGTTCTTAGCATGGTGGATGTCCTTTTGTGCTGGCTAGTTTGAAGCAGTGGCGGATGGATGGAAGTCAAAGCCTAGGAGCAGCACTACTGGTGGATGGCGAGGCAGGTGTGCAGTCTGGGTTTGCTTGGTCGAACAGCGATGCTGCCACTGTAGCTTGCGCAGGATAGTTTGCGAAAAGGAAACAGCAGCTCGCTTGGCGGCTTGCAGCGACAAAGCGACTTGGACCCTAGCGGTGGTAGCTAGTAGCGATGTGGGTTTTGCTTTGATGAAACTTATGGGTTCAAAACAAATAGGGTTCACGTATGAGTTCCAACGCCATAGTTAAAAAGCAATGGTGGTGACTTTGCGAGTTCTATGGATTGGACGACGCACGATTGAGCTAGGATGATCGATTGAGGATGATTTCGAGGGGCAAAGATATTTGGATTTGTGTAAGTTGTGTGTGATGGTTGATTCGATTTTGGGCGTGATTGATAGAGATGAATATGAGGGGTAAGGTTGAAATAATTATCCTATCAGATCTTATCATGGGGTGAGGGAAATAATAAAATTATCCTGTAAGAATAGGATAAAAATAGTTGACTGAATTTGACTATCCTATCATGTGTCAGTACCAAACACATGTTAAGACCTGATAGTATAAGTTTATACTATCAAATCTTCTTTATACGATTCACCAAACGCAGTCTTAGTCTTTTAAAAAAAATGATATTGATTTATTCTATCAATAATAAAAATTGGCATTAATTTGATTTTTCTAAAAAATATTATTAATTTAATTTGTTAATCATAAAAAATATAACAATTTAGTCATTCAATTATACAAACTTGACATTAATTTAATTTCTTAATCATAAAAAATGACTTTAATTTATTTTCTCAATCATAAAAAAAAAACATTAATTTTATTCCTCAATTTCACAATCTGTATATAAAAAGACAATTTTAATGTCACTTTTCATAATTAAAAAACTGAATTGATATCAAAATTATTTAAAAAAATAAAATGATGAAATTTATATTTTTAGAAAACTAAAATTAGAGTTTACTCTATTGTTTTTTATACACGCTGTGGCGGAAATTGAAGAGAAAGTTTTTGAAGATGCCAAAGTAGCTATGGACTATAGTTATGTCTATCATGCTCACAAAATGCTTATAGTCACTAAGTTCTTTTCCCATAATCTTAACCCAAACACAACCTGAAACCTCTCATTGCCAAAGATTACAAGAGTCACCATTAGTTTACTCCGTTAAATCTCCATACACACTTACTGCTAGCACAAACAACACAAACCAAGCTCCAACATTATGAGCGTCAAACCCTCAAATAATGAACTCATATCAAAATAAACACAACGCCCCTATTTTAACACACTAGAAACAAAGTCTCTACGGTGGCCCAAAAACTCAACTCTTACTTAAAGATGATATGAAGGAGGTTTAATAAGGGGTTACAGAATTTTTGGGAGGGCCATGAGGTAGAAAAGGTTGAACGAGTTTCAGAGTTTCTGAGAGATGTCGTAACAAAGATCCGTATTCACGATGGGTAAAGCTCAAAAAGTATAGATTCCTAGATATAGATTAAAGTCCACTCATCAACACATAATGTCCATTTCGATGGTTCAATCTTCGAAGGATAATGTCTCATTAACCCTATAGTTTGCTTTCAAGCTTATTACATTCTTTATAATGACAATGTAAGATGAGGTTACACGTGTTTATAGAACTACCTCACCATTGTAGGTAGGGTCATGTCATTTGCCCATAGAAAAGATTATAGTATGCTTATATTTTACTTGTTTAAAAAATAAAAAGTAGAAAAAAAGTATATTAAAACGTGTAATTTTTTTTATTTTTTAAAAAATATAGAAAAATGATATAAAATTAATAATATATAAATATCATTATCCTGATAGGTATTGATATAATATGATTAGATACAGTAAAAAAAAGTGGGACATTCTGACATGTACTTAAATTTTGAATAAATTCCTATTTTGATGCTCAAATAATTTTTAAAACACCAATTTTCTCTTCAAAAGATTATTAAATTAATTTAATTTTTAAAAAATATTTTATTAACATTAAAATAATTTAAAAACTACTGTTTTCTAAGACTAAATAAATGTCACATGATAGCAAAAAAAACTATTTAAAAATTATTTTAATGTCATTAAACCAAATTTATCTTTTAAGAAATTTTTAAAAATAAAGTAAAAGTTTACTCTTTAAGATTTCATCAAACCACTTGATGATTACTTGCATTCCATCGCATTTATGAAGCTGGTTGACAAATAAATATTAATGTTTTCATATGGAAAATGAATTAAAAAAATGTATCAGTTTAAATTTAATTCATTATTATGAGTGTAAAATATTTTACAACTATATGTATTGGTATATTATTAAAGAGTTATACTTCTAAAATAGTGATTATAACAATCAAAATTCTTTGATATTTTAATAATTTATAATTAAATGATAATATTAAAAAATTATACTGATAATAGATAAAATTAAATTCATTTTTTACATTTTTAAGTCTCTAATAATTAAACAAACGTTTTACTATTATATATAGTTTTTTTTACAATAAATAGTTTGATTTTGATATCTATGTTTGCTACCTGACAAGAACTCACGAGTGGAAAAGAAACTATCTCAATGGACATATTGGAGTCACAAATTCCGCAAGTTCCTCGAAATTATTGCATGTAGAAAGGTCCCCTCAATTATAGCATGTCCTTTTTCGTCATCTGCACAACAATCAACATCTTAAAAAAATTATTGACACTAGAATATGATATTTTTTTTTTATCATAAATAATATATATATTTATTTTTATATCTTATTTAATATTATTTATTATATTTATTTTATTTTTTTTTTCTTTTTCAATCACATAACTTTAAAAAATATATATATAATATCTACATCTCTAAAAAAAATATAAGATCATCCTTTTCTAATCACAATGAGTGTGTTGTTTTTTCAGATAGTTTCTTTACATGGATTCTCTCTTTGCTAGCTATATCTTCATTCGCATTATTTTTCCTTATTTTGGTTGCACATTAGATTGTACATCCGTATTTTTGGCTTCATTTATTGAATCCCAATCAATCGTCTGTTTGTTGAAAACTATGAGCCTATAAGAGATGTGACTCATTTTGTCTAAGAGCCAAGTTCATATGAGATATAGATTTGGATTTGTTAACAAGCCATCATCATTGAGGGAGCTATTATTGGTTTGATCGATCAAGGTCCAAGTAGATTACTCAAATTGTGTTGAGGATTTCGTGAAGTTACGTAGATCGATAAGCTGCAAAACCACGATGGAACTTTTTAGAAGTGTTGCTTCGAAGAGACAAAAGCAGCTAATATATAAATGGAATTAGATAGGTCGCGTACGAATAAGTTGAAGATCTCTGTGTAACAATTTTTATGTATTTTTGATGCTATTAAAAGATTCACTATAGTAGAACACTTGAAAAAACATTTTAATAAAATTTAAAAAATAAAATAAAATGTGATTTAAGCAATTGTAAATTGCACATTGTTTAATACAGTAATAAAAATTATTATGAAAGACTGAAATGAGTATCTAAACATCTATAAAAGTATACATTGTAAAGTTAACATATAAAATACTAAGGAATAAATTAACCAAATAAAATTAACAATCTCTCCTCTCAATGCTATGAGCTAGATATTAAGCTCATCAAATCTTAAAGAGAAATATTGACCAAATAAAATCAATAATTAAATAGGCTAATTATTTAACATATATAATTATAAGAAGTTGAGGCTTTTTAAAGTGTTTTATTATTAATGACAATCTTTTATTTTTTTAGTAATATTTATTGGTATAAATGTTGCACTTAACTTTTCAACTTAAACATATCATCTTCTAATTCATTAATGTAATTACACCTTATTGCATAACTACGTTTATAAATAGGAAGCATATATATGTCTTTCCTTTAGTTGCATGCACATATTTTGTATAATGTGTAAAGGTGGGATATATCATATATATTATTGGCTCTAAAATTGTTTCCAAAATATGTTTTGCAGAAGTTTTAGTTCGCATTTAGGAATACTAATTGAAAAGAATAATTCTATATTTATATCTGAAATCAAAGCAAAGAGAGATAATTATAGTAAAAAAGAAAAACAATTAATAAAAGAAATAAGAGGAGGAAACAATTTGTCGGACCAAGGTGATTTAGGTGGGGGCGAAGGAGAGTGATGAGCGATGAGTGATGAGCGTGAGAGAGAGTGAGTGGTGTGACGGTGGAGTCCCATCCAATTCCAATTCCAAATCCAAACCCAAGGCGTCGCGTCAAAAAGGAAAAACTGCGAAATCCATAGAGAGGAATTTCGCGGGACCCTCAAATCTTAAGCCATGAGCTGTTGCTTTTTTGACATTTCTGGCTTTTCCTTCCCCCACACACCCCCCTTCTCCCTTTCTTTGCACTCACCGATAAAAAAGAAAGAGAAAGCCCGAGAAAGTGACCAAGAAATTGTGAGAGAGAATGTACGACAATGAAAGGGTAGCTAGCTAGCTAGCTGTTGATGATTCATGCAAAACATTCATTAAAAAGTACTGCATCCGTCTCCACAGGCAGTGCCTGTCACGTTATCCTCACCCACCCACCCCTTTTCTACTTTTTTTTTTTTTTTTCATTTCTCACTATTTTTCTTTTAAAAAGAAGTCATTTTTAAGAAAATCTTAATAATATATAAAATAATTTTATAAAAAAATTAAATATAATTAAATATATTTTAATTGAATGAATAAGGAGACTACTAAAGATATTACACATATGTTTTCTCGGTATAAATAGTGTCTAAAATTAGATGAGATAAAAAAAAAAAAAAAAGATGATCTTATATTTTTTAAAAAATACAGTGGGATTCGTGAAACGTTTACGAAGAGAGAGAATATGATTTGTATTTTATAAATAATATATTTTTAAATAAATAATAATTACAATTACTTAACATTTATTAGTATTTGTTCTTTCATGTGCATTTTACGAAATTCAATTTAGTAGGATATAGCAGTGTTCATATTTTTTTAGAAGTATAAATATTATATATATTTTTTTAAAGGTGTACAATTAAAAAATAAAATAATAAATAAATATAATAAATAATATTAAATAAAATATAAAAAATAATATATATATTATTTATGATAAATATATCATAATTGAAAAGAAAAAGATGCATGATAGTCTAGTTGGTCGCCGTCGTCATCGTTAATTATTAAGGACCCACTAGTTGTTGAGTTTGAATCTACTTGCAAGATCTCTTGCTTCATTTCCTAAATTAATATTGGCCCATACAAAAATTAGGTCGTCCACTGAATTCATCGTAACGGACCTACTGCAAACCCATATCTTCTTTCATTTTAATTAAGAGAATTGAAATTCTTCTATCAGAATCCAATCAGAATCTGTCAATTTGTTTGCACGTGTGTGAGTGGTTCAAATTTCCTTCAGATTAGAGCATTAGATAAGTTTCTTCCTTCTGATGTGATATTGTGATTGTTGAAGTGAGAAACTCATATCGGATTGAAAGAAACTTCAGATTTAATGAGAGGCACCTGATATAATTGGGTTGGATATATGAGATAGATTGTATGTTTTGACATTGTGTATCTGTTTTAATTTCATTCAATCATCCAAAATAATACTACCTAATTTTCAGACAACCTTCACTTATCTTATTTATAATTAGCAATAGAAATTTGTATTTTATATATCTTTCAGAGTGATTGTAATCTTTTTTAATTTCATACTATAATTGTTGAAAGATTTCCTCATCTTATCATATTTTTAAAGAGATTTACTTACAAAATAAAGACTTATTTGATACATATGATAATATAAAATTTGATAGTATTGATATAATAGTATAAGACATGATACCAAAGGATTTGGGTTTCGAGGTGTTAGAATTGTAATAAGAAAATTTTTATATGAGTTTATACATTAATATTTAATTAAGTCTAATCTTATTTTCAAATGTATGATTAAATTATTTATTATTTTAATATATAAAAAATTTGATAAAATTTTTTATATAATATATTATTTATATTAAATAATTAATAAAATTATAATATATTATATTAACTTATCTTATTAAATTTAATATCACATATAAAACAGGTACTAATAATTGAATATCAAAATCTATAGGAACAAACAACCTCTTTTCAAAGTTTGAACATTCAAACAACTATAAATTAAATTAATGAAGTAAACATATTTCTATGGTAATAATTATTTTTATGATAACTCTATGGACGTGGAAAAAATAAATTGTACTTTATGAGATAACTACAGCTAGGGTTAGCCACTAGGGTTCTTGCATCATCATAGACGGCAATATGATAATCTTTTTGTTGCTTAATTTTGCACATGATTCCATTAACGGTGGTACACCTAAGTGTGGTCATATACAACAATGAAGATTCTACGTTATAAGTGTATGGGAATCGGGAGGAAGAGCACTCAACAACATCTGCAGAAGTATGGGTTTTCAAAAGATGTTCTTTGTAGATCCATAGCCACAGGACCACAGGGGCATAAAGGCTGTCTGATACATGGTTGACACTCTTATGTAACATGTGTCACAATCAAGGGATGCCCAAACTTCTTGATCGAAGCGAAGGCCTGTGCAATCATTGTCCGAACCTCCTTCCTCCTTGGGAATTTTACAGAATCCATGATAGTCATGAAGCTCATCTTTGTGGTCAATAACTCCAGCAGTTAAAGGGTTTCATAAGCGATTCAAGGTTTGTTCGTCCAAGAGAGAAAATATGGTGGCCGTAACTAGTGCCAATCTGTAAGAATATACTTCCACACAACACCAAGGCGTGACATGCCTACCATCATATGAGTAGGCAAAATGAGAATATGAAAACAAAATAAGAAATTATTACATCTCATTACACCTAATAATAATTAGTTAAAGCTAACTATTGATTAATAATGTACATTTTATTAATGAATTAATAATATATTTTTATTTAATATTAAATTATTAATTCATTAACTAAATAATACACATTATTAATTAATAATTAACTCATTATTACCAAGAGCAGGCACATATATAATTTCATATGTATAAAAAACATTTTTTAGGAGTCAAAATATATACCTTATAGTAATATTAAATTTTTTTTGAGTTATATTTTGCAACTTATATAACCTGTTCTTAATTATACGAGGGAGCTCTTTAGAATAAATATTGTAACTAAAAAATATTAAGTATATTTTTGTTTTGATTAATTTTAGGAAAAAATTAATCTTTTAAAGTTTTATCAACAAAATTTTAGTTATAAGCTTCTTTTTTTCTTGAACAAAAATTGATAATAAGGATAGATACTTCAAATATTACCAGGCAAGGTGCCATTGACATATTTAGTTATAGATTATTTTGAATATAAAATAAACTAATTCGAATACACACTAATTGAAAAATTATTAACTAATATAGTTAGTGTCTTATTAATTTTAAAGATTTAATGATTAATGGTTCATTACTAAAAATTTCTGATTTAGAGATGAAAATTAGAGATGGAAAAAATCTCATCTCTAATAGAGACGAAAATAGAGACGAATTTGATGAATTAGAGAGGGAAAATAAAATTTAAAATTTAGAGACGGAATTTATCCATCTCAAAATTTTTCATCTCTAATTTCATCTCTATTTGGTCAATTTAAAGTCAAATATACTTAGAGACGAAGTTTAGAGACGGAACTTATTCGTCTCGAAATTATTCGTCTCTAATTTCATCTCTATTTGGTCAATGTAATGTTTAAAAAAAATCAAATATATTTAGAGATGAAATTTAGAGATAAAATTTATCTGTCTCTAAATTTTTTGTCTCTAATTCTGTCTCTATTTAGTTAAATAATTTTTTTTAAAAATCAAAATATATTAGAGACGGATGTGTATTTCGTCTCTATATTATATATTATTTAATTAATAATTTTTTATAATATAAAGACGGAATGTTGTTTCCGTCTTTAATATTTCTAATTTTTCACATGCTAAATTCCTAAGTTAGAATTAGAATCCCAATTCCCTCGATCTATCACTCGATCTCTCGGCTGGATTACGAGCTCTCCATCTCTCAAAACCATCACCACCTTCCCGTTCCTCTCCCGGGAGCCACAACTCGCGCGCACCCCACCCCATCCCCATCCCCATCCCCATCCCCACCCTCTTCCCCTCCCCCCCTCCTCCCAACCACCGCCTCCGGCAGCCCCTTCTACAACGAGAACTAGCGGAACCCTATCCCTTCCTCCTTCTCCCACTCCGTCATCCTCTTAGGCTTCTTCAACCAAATCCCCCAAGGGTTTCGAATCAATGAAATGTCGAAAACCTATGATTCCCAATCCCTCTTAGACCTCTTTGCTGATTGGACCGCATCATAGCAATGGCACGACGTTAAGCACCTCTTCGAGGTCTGGGTAAGGTCCCTCGATAAGAATGGGAAACTAAACAAGCCCGGTGTGAATCTTTATAATAATTATTTGAGGGCTAATTTGATGATCGGAGCTTCTTTCGGTGAGTTGCTTGATCTCGTCGTGCAGATGGAGGAGTTCCAGATTAGCCCCAACATGACGTCGTTTAATTTGGCGCTTAAGGCCATGTACCAGTCCAATGAGACAGTTGCTGCTGAGAAATTGCTCGAAAGGTTAGGTTATGTGCAATTTTGATTATTCTCTTGTTGTTGAATGAATTCTGAAAATGATGATTATATTGGATTGACATTGATGGATTGGTGGTTTAATAGAATTGAAATGAATGAATATATAAAATGAAAAGTTTAGTTTTATATAATGGTTAATTAATAATTAGCATGATGATCTTTTTGTGTTTTTGGAGTTTATGCCAAAAGGTTGTTAATTGTTTTTGTGATGTAGGTTGTGTTGTTACTTATTAGATGTGTTGGATTATGTAAATTAACTTCTATTTCTGTTAGATTTTATGGTTTCACAAGACTCACATGCTTGCTAGTTGCTAAAAAGTAAAAGCCTGAGAATGTGAAGCCCTCGTAAGGCTATTTTGTAGCTTTTGGCTGAGTATTATTCAAAGCTAATCATTGTACAGTGGCGTTTGAGCAATGCCCTTCACATCGAGATAATGGTTATTCTTGTTTAATGCTTGCAATAGCTTGGTGTGCATTAACCAGCAATAACATGGGTCTTGCCGATCACTTGAGTCCAATGTGATAGTGGGTACATATTACCAGAGTTAAACTTTTATAATTCTGGTTAGGAACTTGGAAGTTTTCCTTAGCGTAAAAGATTTTCTATGTTGGTCTGTATAATTGCTTCTAACTTAAATATTGATATAAGGGGTAAATATCTTAAGTTTATGTAAGATATCTAATTGTGGAATTTAGGCCTCTTATTGTGGAATGCCCATTAACTAGTAGGTTGTCAGCTAAAACTTAGAAGAGTACTCTGAACTCTCATTCCCATTGCATATGACATGTATTGTGTTCATTGAATTTGCGGCAGACAAGATTTCATCCTATTGTGGAGTTGTCTAAAGCTGTATCTGATTTATAGTGCATGACAATTTCTATATTTGTTATCCTATACCTTTAAGAGCCATAATTACATGGATATTTTTTTATAAGTTGTCTGCTTAAATGATAATTGCGCAGGGTAGTGGCTCTGCTTCCCAGGGAGAAATTTCATGCTTATCTTGGAATAGTAAAGTTCAACACATATTAGATTTTTTTTCCATTCTTTCGTATTTTCGCATGATGGGAAATTAACTCTAGTGCATGGTCTCATGTGCTAGTACAGTAATAAGTTCGCACATGTAGATCTGAGTATGATACTCTCGGCACCTCTATCAAAGCCGTTGTTGTTTATCTCGCAACAACATTAATGAAGGTTGGTGAATATACTGAATTTTCATCTGTTTGTGAACAAAGTAAGATGACAATCTGAGTCTTTTTCCTTTCTTCTACATACTCTGGCAGCTTATTTGTCTGGCTACTTTTCTCAAGGTTCTGAGAGTGATAGCTTTGATCCATATCAGGTATGTTTCTAAATTGCTTACGAGTATGTTTGTATTGATGTATGTAGACTTTACATGTAGGGATGCTAAATAACAATTAAAGAATTGCTTTTTAAGCCATAAATGTAGACCACTAATTTACAGCATAAATTTTTATACTTAAGCTGAAAGCTATTACAAATGACTAACTACAGGCAGTGAAATTGACCTCATTGATGTCATTTGCAATTGGCGATTACTTCTTAGAATAACAACCTATTTTTATAAATGAACTCTGTGTTTATCTAAAAATCATTATAAATAAGTAAATAAATCAACTCTCAATATATCTCTTTGCATTCTATCTTCTATTCATCTATTTTTTGATTTCTTACTCTCCTTCCCTCAATGCACTATCTTGTGTTCTCCATTAAGATAGACTAAATGCATAAGTTGTGTATTCCATATGTTGTGCTGCATCCATGCATTTGCATGGAGGGTACGGGGTATAGTTACCTATATAGATAGTGAAAGAAAGAAAGAGTATGCCAAAATGAGAAGTTGGCAGGTCTTTTCAGTATTCGGACTGATTTACCAGAAGAAAAAAGATTATGTTTGGTACACAGTGGATTTTTCCAAAATCAAAATGAGAATTGGAATGTGAATGGAATGGAATGGAATGAGCATTCCCTTTTCTAGTTTTTGGTTTGCTTAAGAATGCAATTTTGTTTTATGTCATTCCATTTTATATTTAATACATGGAATCAGCATAAATGGAACCCCAAATCACAATTATAGCTAATGACAAAACAAGCACTGATTCATTCTAACCTAGAGGAAATGGGATTCTCGTCTATGTAGGCCCAGAATAAAATCACCACTTCATGTTTTCTCTTTTTTTGCTCCCTGCCAAAGTAAGTAGTCCCCATTCCTGCAGAACAGAGACAATAGAATACCATTTTGCATATCAAATGGTCTTAATTTACTGGTTATGGAAGCTGCTAGTAGCTATGAAACTTTGTTCTGTATGTGGTTCTGTCTTGCTTGGTGGAATATGGGACCTGGGTTTCAATTACTGGTGTTGTGTTGATTAAGCTGAAATTTGGATTGCTTATGACTACGTTACCTGTGGCAGCGTTGATCATTAGCATGCATGGTTAGGAATATGTGTAGTAGTACTGGATTAGATTGACTAATACTTTGAAATAGATGAACTTGTGCTAGTACAAGGGTTTTGATTAAGTGAATAATGCTTTAGAACGTTTATTGTTGACCAGGTATATTTTAAGCCTTTTTGAGATTGAATTCCACACACATTGGTTAATATGCAAAAAAAAAGGAAATGACGCTCCTCCTGCCCCTTCGCCCTAAACTTCTTCATATGCTAGTATAACTTTTCTTTTCTAGCGAATAGAACAACTTGCTATCATGATAAAAAAAAAAGGTATCAATTTGCAGCTACTCATTAACGTTCCAAGTTGGGAGTTTCCTTTGTGTTATAAGTTTATATATAATCTGCCTTTTTAATTATGATTCTATTTTTACTTGCAGAGTAAGCATCTAGTGGTGTTTACAGGTGCAGGAATATCAACTATTTGGACTCCGTAAGCTTCTTACCTTGCAGGAATATCAAAATCATCAAATATTTATGACTCCGTAAGCTTCTTACCTTGTTTTTATTAAGTTTCAGCAGATACTTGACTCCGCGAGCTTTTTACCTTTTTGGGTCTCCATACCCTTTGTTTTATGTTTTCGGGTCCCTGTACCCATTACTTTTAAGTTTTTGTTAAGTTTTAGCGGATACGACTCATGATTTTTACCTTTTCGGTCCCTGCACCCTTGTTTTACCTTTTCGGGTCCCCGCACCCATTGTTTTATGTTTTTGGGTCCCCGTACCCATTGCTTTTAAGTTTTTTTAAGTTTCGGCGGATACGTTTTCCTTTTCGGGTCCCCGCCCATTGTTTTATGTTTTCGGGTCCCGTACCCATTGTTTTTAAGTTTCCGTTAAGTTTCAATGGATACCGGACTCAGTAAAGCTTCTTACCTTGTTTTTGTTAAGTTTCACGGATACGACTCATGAGTTTTTTACCTTTTTGGGTCTCCATACCCCTTATTTTATGTTTTCGGGTTCACGTACTCATTGCTTTTAAGTTTTTCGTTAAGTTTCAGCGGATACCTGACTCCGTAATATTTTTACCTTTTCGGGTCTCCGCACCCATTGTTTTATGTTTTCGGGTCCCCGTACCCATTCTTTTAAGTTTTTGTTAAGTTTCAACAGATACCCGACTCCGTAAGTTTCTTACCTTGTTTTTTGTTAAACTTCAGATGGACACCTGAATCCGCAAGTTTTTACCTTTTCATGGACAAAATTGAATCAATTCATTTGTTTTTCATTTATTCTAAATGTAAAACAAAGGGGGCAGCTGTTGATACCCAATTTTATCCATAATTTTTTTATTTTTGTTACTTGATCAAGGTATGAACACTCAATTTTGTCCATAAAGTTTATTTCTAAACCTTGAAAAGTGAATGAAAATCTAAAAAAATAAAAAGAAAAAAATGAAAAAAAAGGAAAATGTTGAAAAAACTAAAGTGTCTAAGTCCCACATTGGAGAAGTCAAACTCCTTCTCCTCCTCCTCCTATATAAAGAAGTGCTTCTCAATGGTTTGCACATCAAAAAATATACACTTGGGCTTAATACAAAGTATAAGAGCAGAGAATTTTAGTAATTTTTTTTTTTGGGCTTAATACTAAGTATAAGAGCCCTAAACTTTAGTAAAAAATTTTCTCCATGCAAGTGGGTTGCTTTTCAAGGTTCGATTTGAAGAGAATGTGTGAGGCTTTCTGTGTAGAATTCTTTGAGCATATCATTTTTATACGCCTTGGAGGTAAGTCTGCTCTTTTTCTTTCTTTTTTTTTTTTTTTTGGTTTGTTTGTATTTTTATTTTTATTTTTTATTTTCCCTTTTTTAATTTTATTTTTACCTTTCATTTAGGCTTTAACTTTCTATTGATGTCTTGAATTTTACATGTTTATTATATTTTCATTGTTGTCATTCATATTTGTATAAAATAATTTTATTCCATATCACTTCACTTGTAATAATATCATTATGCATTTGTACTTGTGCTTTACTTTAATTTATTTATTTTTGAATTAATATATTAACCAAATAATTTTCAATTGCCGATGACGAAAAAATTGGGAGAGGATCGGAGCGCCGATCAAATACACTCTTCCCGATAATCTTGAGGCTTTATATTGGATTTTGCCAGGAGCGCTGGCGAGGTCTAATCCCCTACATCAAAATTAAAATAATTATGTAAACTAAAATACAACTTTTTTTATAAACCAAAATAAAACTTTTTTTTTTGTAAAATAAAATATTCAAATAAAAGTGAACAATTTCATACAGATTTCAATTATGATTGTGGTGAATTAAATTTTAATTTTTTTATGAAGACTTTTTTTTTAAATTACTACAAAAATCTCATTGTGCCTAATTTTTTTATTATTATTATAAATGAGATTTTATTTGGCCATTTTATTTTGAAAATTACTTCTCTTCAAAAAATAAAATTTTGATTCACCACTTTTATACAATATGTTGTAAACTTAGAATTTGTTTCAAAATAATGGCTATTTAGCCACTCATTTCTTATCTTAATCATTTATCATTCTTGATATTATGCTTGACAAAATGGGACATGTTAAAGTAAAAACAAAAAAAAATATTTCTTTCTTTTTTTGAAGGACCAATTTAATTAATATTGCAAATAATATTAGATTAAATAGGTAACCGTTCTTAGAACGGATGGTGTAGGGTGCTAACACCTTCTCTACCCGTAATCAACCCCCGAACCTCAAACTCTGAAACGTAGACCATCTTTTAGGTGTCCAATTGCACCATTCCATTTAATGGATAAAGCGATTAGTGGCGACTCCCAACACCATGAGGTCCTATTTTCCTCTTTTCTTTTTATTTTCGCGATGCCCTTCGGGACGGTTGCAACACATGTATTTATGAGTGTATGCTTGACATTGTCATCAGTTTCTATTAGATTAAGAAAACAAATGCTAGAGAGAGCAGTATCATTAACTTATTAAACTTGCAATAAATTTATTGTGAAATGTGTATCTAGGATTATATATTCTTATAGCAGTAAAGTTGTATAATCCGTCTAAAGTAATTATTCATATTTTTTGAATTAATGTGGATGGAAGATTATAGCATGTTTCTTTCCAATTTTATCAATTTTAAGATTAATTTACTGTGGCCTTAATTTTTTATGTGCCTTTCTTCATTTTGTTCTCCATCTCATCCTTTATCACTTCAATTATGTTATAAATCATAAAAATAATTATTATTTATTGAAGTTATAGACATGACATTGATCACCAAAATTATAAATTGCATTTCATAAAATTATTGTTTTTCCTCTATCTTTTCCCTTTCATTGTCAATCATATTTTTCCTTTGATTTTGGATAATTATATGCATAGAAAAATAGAATTTTTTTTATATAAAATGATGGCATTTAGTTGTGACAAATCCTAACTAGATGCCTAATTTTTGTTAATATTTTTTTAAAATATTAGAGATGGATTTAGAGACGAAAAAATACATCTCTAATTTAGAGATAAAAATAGAGACAGAAAAATTTATCTCTAAATTAGAGATGAAATTAAATTTTTTATCGCTAAATTAGAGACAAAATAAATTTTCTGTCTCTAAATTAGAAATAGAATTAAATTTTTTGTCTCTAACAATCAAAAACACCACTTTTAGAAATGGATTAATTTTTGTCTCTAATTTCATCTCTAAATATTTAGACAAAATTTTACACATTTAGAGATAGAATTTTTTTATCTCTAAATTTGATTTTTTTAGTAGTGATGAATGAACAGTGACTTATTTCAAATGTAAAGTTCCTTGGAATCTTCTTTTTATAAATCTAGTGCCTAGATTTAAGGGTTTAGACGTGCAGTGCACTAGTGCTTACCTTGGAGTTCTCACTCTTTGGTACCTATAGAAAAATAAAAACGATAAAGATTTTCCGAATGAAATCTGGAAAGAATAAGAATTAGCCAGGATTACTACCAACCGTTCGCGTGAGTATACTTATAAAGTTAAAACTTTAGGTGCTTGTATCTTTTACCACCCTTTCTAATCTGAGTGCATATTTGGGAATTCCTCAATATTCCTGTATTTTCTTTTCATTGGCTTATGCGAGTATGGAATAAAATTTCATTCTTCTGTTTTAAAAATTTGCTTATATATGCTAATAATTGGTCATTGATATATATTAAAATGAAGCTCTATTTTTTATTGGTAACTAAACAGAATTTCTCTTAGAACTTTTAATTTATCATACATAGAAGTTAAAGTCGTTATGTCATTTTCTACATGCTTTTAGATCCTATATATACAGTGTTGAGATCCTCGTATTGTTTTTAACATATATAGATATGTTTTGTATTAAATACAAATAACATTGGCTTATATAACTTTCCCCAAATTTAATGCCTAAATTATGTATCATATAAAAATATGAAAAATGTTTTTTACACATCATTACACTATTTACATCTCCTATATCTGTGAAGGTGACAGAATTAAAATATAATTATACAAAAATAATATAATATTAACTATAATAAAATGATAAAATAAATATAAGATAGTGTATATATAAGTATGTGTGTATATATTGTGAAGTTATAATTTAAAATTAATTAGTATTAAGTGAAATTGACCTAACAAATATATAAACCGTACTTAAAAGGGACTCTTAATACTCTCCCTCCACATATGCCTGGACAAAACAGGTGAACTTAGCAAAGTAACAAAATAGGCAGAAGAAACCTAGTGAAGTAGGCAATAAAAATAAGATCTTAACTCTGATATTATATGAGGTTCTAACATAAAATTAATTGATATTAAATAAAATGACCCAACAGATATATAAATACATCTAAAAGATTGAGATAGATAATATAAAACTCTTACAATGTATAATCTAATCTTGAGCATATACATGCATGATTCAATGTTTAAAATTTATTTATCTCATTTTTACAATAAATTACTCTTCACACCTCTTCGTATATCTATATATATGTAGCATTACCATAAAGATATAGATCTTATTTTGTCTCTTCTTAGCCTCTATTTGAGATAGGCAGGTATTCAGCCAGCTATACACCTTATCGAATATCAGGCTTTTTGACTCAGGGAGGAAATTGTAGTACTTTTAAACCAAGCCGTATCTTTCAACATAAAAGAGTTACACTTTAATTTTTATTTGTTAAAAGGGAAAAGTAAATATTCCTTGCTACTTATTTCATTGAATATTAAAAGGAACCATACTTTCATCAAGATGGAGCTTGAAAGCATAGTGCTCTATACATTTCACCTAAACTAGTCTATTATAAGCCTTTGAATAATATACCTTTTAATGTTTTATGTAAGTGATTTGGTCTAAAGTCTAACATTGTATTGCAAGAGCTATGATATTTTCAATCCACACATCAAAACCGAATCAAAGTGAAAATAATGTTTGAAACAAAATTCATCATGCAATCTAAATACAGCCACTTGAATTCAATAAATGAGATTGTTCTAAGTGTTTCGGGTCGGTTTGTGTGTATAGAGAAATAGGATTTCTCATATTCTATTAGTGGTAAGTAGTATTATGTAAAGTCTCTGTCACTATAATAAACAAGGCGATACGTCTTTCCAAAGTTTAAGTATATGTATCAACAGCTAGCTATCTAATCTAAAGTCGATATAATTAACAAAGGCAAAAATATAAGGAAACTTATCAATTTTAGAAAACTCTCGTGATTAAAAAATCAATAATTTGACTTCATATACTTATCAAATCGTACATATTAACTTGTTATATGAGAGTTTTTTGCACAGAAGTTAAATTTACAATTACTCTACACAATATGTGAAATTAAGAAAGTTAAGTTGATGAGTAATTTTTAAATTACAAGGAATTTTCTAAAAATGAGTTATAATCAGAAAAGGTTACTTAAATTTTAGCCTATAACTAATATTACTATACTATCAACAAATACTTTGACTCAATAGATCACCTTTGTCATTATTTAGATTCCAGATTATACAAGACCTTAGGTTTCAATCCCACTAAAAGAAATTATTAATTTCTTATTCTCTTATCCTTTATCCCCTTCCACATCTAGACTTCTATTGTAATTAAAAATGAAATAAAAGTAAGTTTATTTATATTTTATTCTATACTATTATAAAGAAGATTTTCTCATTATATATCATAATTTTTTTTTCAAAAATACTATTATTATTTAATTAAATTCATATTTAAAAATAAAAATAGTAAATATTTCTTAACTTCTCACATTTTTTTTGTAAAGCTTTATAGAAGTTATAATTGGGATTTGACTCTTCATTATTATTTATGGGTTTTCATCTTAACCTGTGAAGCACATAAATGGACACATGACACAATATGGATATGGATACAGGGACATACTAAATTAAAAAAAATTATAGAATGCGGACACGATATATATATATATATATATATATATAATTACAAAATTTAAGAAAAAAGATTCATAATTCATTAATATCATTTTTAAAAATTTGAAGATTTATAATATTTTAATATATGTTATATGTGTCAATATTTGCTACCTAGTAAGTTACTCCTACAAAATATGAAGCATAATTTCTATTAATTTTTTTTAAAAATTTCATAAATCAACTTTTCTTAATAGAACTAACTATGCACAAGTACATGTGCATAAAAAAAATTAACTAGAGGGAATATTGGTGTGAGACAAGCTTTGGTGACAACGAAGTGGACAGCTTGATATAAGCAGAGGTAAAAGGAGCAAATAAAAATAGTAGTGTGTGAAAAGATAAAACTTAAAAGTCTAATAGTGGCGTATGAAAAGATAAAATTTAAAATAATAGTATGTAAAAATAGTGGCTTGGGACGTAGTCATGTGATTGGACTTGGATAGATTACGAGCTTATTAATTGAATGTTAGTCACGGAAACTAATTTTAAAAGAAAAATATTAGTACGTCGTGTCTAAGTCGTGTCCTAGACGTATCCAAATGTGTTTGAGATGTGTCTAAACTGAAAAAAATATTTTTTTTTAATTGGACCCATTTCTAACACGCAGAACATATTTTTTTTTAATTGGACCCATTTCTAACACGCAGAACACGTGTGTCGTACGGATATCCTCATATGTCCAACACAAATATATATTCAACACGTAAACACGCCTAAAAAACAACATGTCTTGAGCTTCATAGATCTTAACAAATAAAAAATAAAAAATATGGATTAAGAGGCACGTAATCTATCAAAACGCTAGTTCATATAAAGAAGTTTGTCACACATTTTTTTTCAGTTATTTTTTCTAAATTAATAGATACTATAACTGGTTCTAGTTGAAAAATTGCAAGTGACTTAAGTTTTGTTTTGTCTCCTCATATGATTATAAAGTATCATTTTTCTTCATAAAAATGATTGTATAGCTAACACTTTTATTGGTTTTGATGAAGATTAGGATGGCTTCTTTTGAAATGGGTGCGATGATTTTTTTAATTAAAAAAATATTAATACTTGTATTTGGTGAATTAAAAAAAATACTAATCTTTATCAAATGAGTTTATCAGCGGACCGGACAAATTTCTACCGCCATAACGGGAGTAAGTTGAACGGTCTTCTAGAAAATTTGAAATGAAATATACGATGAACATGTTAAGAAATATTGTGTTATTTTGTTTTATTATTTATTAATAGTAGAATAGTATTTTCCTTTCCCTGTTTAGCCTATATATAACTTCTTTGTATTTAGGTTAAATTAACTTTTGCATTTCAATAATCAATGAAACCTTGTCTTTTCTTCACAAATGTTCTTGTATTTTTCTTTGAATTCTTTATCATGGTATCAGAGAAAGCCATGGGACGAGGCTTAATCTCAAACACAGCTTTCGAGACAACATTCGTTCAGTTTGTGAGGTGACCGTACAATTTCGAGAGGGTATTCGCTCAATTTCTATATTTTGGTATTTCGGTATTCGCTCAGTTTCTGCAATCTGGTATTTCGTTTTTCTTTTGGCTGCAATCTGGTATTTCGTTTTCTTTTGGCTTTCTTGGTTTTTTTATTATGGCTACTGAAAGAGACGATTCGCTTCAGTCTGTGAGTGTGAGGTTGGATGGAAAGAATTATTCGTATTGGAGTTATGTGATGAGAAACTTTCTTAAGGGTAAAAAGCTGTGGGGATATGTTAGTAAAACTTTTGAGAAACCTAAGAATACTGTTGAGGGGTATGCTGCTTTGATAGATACCTGGGAAGCAAACAATGCAAAAATTATTACTTGGATTAACAATTCTGTTGAGCATTCCATAGGTACACAATTGGCGAAGTATGAGACTGTAAAAGAGGTTTGAGAACATTTGCAAAGGTTATTCACTCAATCAAATTTTGCAAAGCAGTATCAATTGGAGAATGATATACGAGCTCTTCAGCAGAAGAATATGAGTATTCAGGAGTTTTATTCTGCTATAACAGATCTTTGGAATTATTTGGCAGTTACAGAATCGGCAGAATTAAAGGCATGTGGTGCTTATATTGCTCGTAGAGAACAAAGAAAATTGTACGCTTTTTAATGGCACTTCACGGTGATTTTGAAGGACTTAGAGGTTCAATTTTGCATTCTCCTCTTCCTTCGTTGAATCAGTTGTCAGTGAGTTATTGGCTGAAGAAATACGTCTTAAGTCTTATTCTGAAAAGGGAATTCTTTCTACTTCTAATCCCTCTGTGTTAGCGGTATCCTCTAAGCCACCCTCCAATAATCAGAATAAGTCTTATACGAGGGTTGCCATTGACGAGTGCAGTTTCTGTAAGCAGAAAGGTCACTGGAAGGCTCAGTGTCCTAAGTTGAGACAACATAACCAATCGCAACAGCAATCTCAAGCTTCGAAGCCTGGTAACCAGTCACAATCTAATGCTTATAGACCACCTCAGGGTTACAGACCACCACAGCCTAATACTGCAGCAGTTGCTTCATCAGGTCCTTTCACCGATCCTAGTATTCTGGCTGAGCAATTTCAGAAGTTTCTCTTCTTACAGCCACATGCTATGTCTGCTTCTTCTTCCATGGGTCAGTTGTCTCATAGTTCTTCAGGTATGTCTCATTCTGTATGGGTCTTGAATCAAAAAAAGAACTCGGGTCAAATCTCGGTGCTTCACATCATATGTCTCCAGATTCTTCACATTTTGCTTCTGTGTCTCATTCGTCTTCTATTCCTGTTATGACTGCTGATGACACTCCTATGCCTTTAGCAAGTGTTGGTTCTGTTGTTACACCTAACTTGTCTCTCCCTAATGTTTATCATATTCCTAAACTCAAATTAAATCTTGCTTCTGTTGGTCAGTTATGTGATTCTGGTAATTTAGTCACATTTTCCTCTTCTTCTTGTTATGTGTAGGATCTGCAATCTCATAAGCTGATTGGGACAGGCCGTAGGGAGGGGGACTATGTAACACCCTAACTTTTGGGATAATTACAATATCATCCTGAAAGGCACTGTTATGTAATTTCTGTGAGTAGTAAAATAAATTTGACTATTTCGTGAGTGTATTTGATTGTTTTGTGTGATTTGCTCTGAGTCAGAGAAATAATAACTTTTTGGCCAAAAAAATCTTATTTTAATTAATTAGAGTTGGGGGATCTTACTAAACCCAATTCTGATTGATGTATAAATTAATCTTTTAATATTTAGGATTTAACTGTGTACAATAATTTTATATTATTATAATATTATTTTATATTACAAGCATCTCTCTTATCTCAAAAATAGTAGAAATCTGCTTCAAAATGACAACGGATCCTTAAAAGTCTGTGGGACTTGCGTTTAGGAAAAACAGTCAACGATTCTGACTGGACAAATTTCTAAGCCAATGGGAGTAAGTCAACAAAGGAGGCTTGAAAAATTCTAACCAATAGGAATAGGTCAAAGAAAGGAGCATGGACTTTAATATGGACCGTTGGATGAAAACTTAATTAGGAAGCTTTTAACCTTGACCGTTGATCAAATCAATGGTGAGAAGAGAATTCAAGCTTTATGACTAATCAATATCCACCTTAGATTACATCTAGGGCTAGGAGTTAAAGTTGAAATCAATGGTTAGAATCAAGTCATACATAGTGGCTTGAATTTGATTAGTAGTTAATTAAACCTAATTTGGTTAATCTAATTACCTAATTAACAAGTTAAGTAAACTAATTAATTAATCTTTGTGAACAATTGTAACAATTTGAACTTCTGCTCATATCTGTCGAATTTGATCTTCTGACCATTTAGTACAATGTCAATATCCGTCGAGTTAGGATGTCAATATCCGTCGAGTTAGGATGTCTATGTCCGTCGAGTTGGAATTTCTAACCATTCAGTAGAGAAACTTCTCTAATGTCAGTGTCTGTCGGATTAGAATTTCCGACCATATAGTACTTTCATCGGTTCAACACTTTGAAGATTTCTCCAACGTCAACACCCGTTCGTCGAATTAGGATTTCTGCTGAGCTTCTGGTATATTTGACAGTTTTTGATCTTCATTCGACAGAATCTTCATTCGACAAAATTTGACTTTTAGCCATTCTTGTGAAATAATGGTCTCCCATCTTACATCATTGTCATGTTATTTTTCGTCGAAAGGTAGCCTCACAGATTGTACCCTAGAGGCATATATATAGTTGGATAATTAATTAAAATTGGTTAGGAAATTAAAACCTAATTAATTAGCTATTTAAGTAGTAAGTAATTAGACTTGAATTAAAAACAAATTGAATCCCTAAATGCCCTTGAACCACACGGTTTTGCAACAGCTTAGGGAGGCAAATTTGACAAGTTCTACGTGGTTCTTGAACCATCTTGCATGCACACTAGGTGGCTAAAAGGTGACATAAGCCATGTGCACTCAAATAGGATATTTTACTTCAAGTAAATCCTAATTTCTCTATGCTTATCCCACGGTACAGCAGCCCACTTATTTTTCACTCACACAATATTTATTTTCTCTCACATCAAAAGTATTCATCTTTTTCTCTCAAAAATACCAAGAACACTAAGCATCATTTCTCTTTTATTTTCTCTCTATGTTTCGGCCCTACACCCAAACACTACCATCAAACCTGCCTTAATTTTTAGAAAAGAAAAGAATTTTTTTCGTATTACCTTTTTAATTTTGACTATAATTTTATCTCTTCATATTTCCTAAACCAAAATCATATTTTAAACAATTTTCCTTCACAAGGTTTTGTCAAAAACCTACTCTATCTAGTTCAAAATCCAACCTTTATCTTACTTCCCTAAGGGTAAGTTTTTGATTCTTTAGTTTAAAGTTTGATTTTTAAAACCATATTTGTTCCATGATTTTTCAATCTTGATCCTTGTATGTGTTTTTACTAATTGTTTAAGAATTTTAGGGATTTGTTTTGGAGGTTACACAAAATTTCAAGAAGAGGAGGAGACTAACCGATTATTGTCTTTAAGAGGTAAGATTGATTGAGAAATGGTATTTCCCAACGTGATAAGATTGAATGCAACTAGGGAGATTTAATCTCATCAACCTTGTATGGTGATGAGAAAATGGATTTGTATGTGCGTGAAGAATCCATAAGGCTTCATTTGTGTGATTGTTTATTGTTTTTCTTATTTATGTGATTGTTTATATGCTTTCCTATTTGTGAGTGATTTTAATTGTATGCATGTTTATAGTCTTTAAAATATATTGCATGTGTTTATAGTTTATAAAATATATTACATGTGTTTATAGTTTTTAAAAATATATTGTATGTGTTTATAATTGTATAATTATTAAAGTAGGATGTGAATAACATGTAACGATTTGCATAAGTGTTCCAAAGGACACATTGAGGCTCACGGCCTTACCATCAAATAGGGAACCAAAATGTTATCAACCATTTTCTAAATCAATGATTTAAAGAATCTAAGTAAAATAATAAATTTAAGAATGATTTTGATTAATTATGGCCAACATGCCATTTAGTGTATAATTGAATGCCATTTTATTTTCCAAGATAGGTTAGGTAATTGATTTGCAAAAGAAATTGATTCCCAATGAATCTTTGAGAGATGAAATGAATAAACTTAGTTTAGAATTCTAAGTTTAGCAGAATTTATTATAAGCAAGAAAATAAAGTGAATGCTTGAAAAATAATAATGTAGAGCTCACTCTCTAAGTTTTGAAGCGCGTTAGCAAGTTTCAAAGTGTAACTGATGGGTGATATTAAAATAAATAGAATTTAGAGAAAAACGTTGAAAAATACCTTATACTGATTTTATAGGCAAAATACTGTCGAAATTTACTAAAATCAAGCTAATAAAATGAAAAGATTTCATACTATATTTATAACACCAGGAAAATACTCTACGTATTTTAAATGTACTAAACATAGTTTACACATATTTAAAATGATGATTTTAAGCTATTTGGTTAAGAAAATGAATTAAAATCTTATGCGATTGAGAAAATAATTTAAAAACATTACGCGATGTTCAAAAACGTCAAAATATATTTATGCGATTTTAAAACATTTGTGAAAATGATGAGATTGTGAAAATGCTATAAAATTCCTACGCAATTAAACGATACAGTGAATTTTATTGTCGGGCCAAAGTGGTGGACCCAGACATGTTGTGAGATAATACTGTCAGGTGGGATAGGCTATATTGTGGAATATTGTGACTATGGAATATTGTGACTAAGGGTATTTTTGTAAATATGATAAAATATTGATATTAAGGGTATTTCTATAATTTTAGATCATGTTTAGAGTGTTGTGCCAATTTAGTTTATAATTGGTGATTGATTGATGAGATGAATTACACCGTGTTTTAGTGTGATAAGCGTAGTGTGGTTCATTATTTGAACTTGGAGGCATTAGTGTGCGGAGAATCCCATATGTGGATAGTGGTAGCACCTCTGGGCTGTGGTAACGGGCAACACACTAATGATCTTGACGAACACTATTCTTAATCAAGATCTTGAGGAGACTACTAAGTACTATGCCTGTAGTGCACGATGTTGAACTATGTACTACTACACGATGTTTTGGACTGTGGGCTATAGACACGACGTTAGACAGTGCAATTGTTTGGTTGGGCAGCCATAAAGTATTATTAGTTTCTATTCAAATCATTCTCTCAGATATCCATGTTTAGCTCCATGGAGTAGGAACGAGTTAGTGTGTGTTCATGCATTATCTGCATTTTACTATTTACCATAATCTGTGATAAAATGTATGATCTATTGCTTTGATATATTATGCATGATATAATGGTATGTGTTATTTTAATATGTATTGTATTGTCATGTGTTGTATTGTCATTTTCTTATTTGCCATGCTGGTAATGATGTAGATTGTCTCACCTCTTTATTGTATTGTTCTGCCTGTTTCTACTTGATGTTTATATCATCGAAGACTACAATGGCGGCAAGAGGAAGTCAATTAGGTTTCTTTAGACTTCAATTTCTCGAAGGCGCCGAGGCTTGGTATGTCCACTGGGACACAGGACACATACAATGGTAACGTGACTTTATCAGTAAGTAGGACTTGACAGGGGTTCGTTACTACACGTTATACGGTTACTTTCGTACAGGTTATTTTACCTATTAGGGAGTTGTAGGATGAGTTTCACTATACTCCCAGAGAGAACTTCGATTCACTTCTGGGTCGAATTTCTATCGGTCAAGACATTCCCAACTAGGGAATTTGTCTTCTGACAAGGGCTCATGTCTTAGGCATTATGTCTTAGTATTATACTGACTTATTACTGCTTATTAAATATTTGTAGTTGTAAATTAATTGTAAACTTCAGACAAAAATCATATGTATATTATGGTGTGATTATGTTTTGTTTTATTTTGGATTTTGTGTTATTTATTTAATATTTTAATGTTAATAAATATAAAAAGGAAAAAATTTACCACTAATATTATTTATGTACCAAACATTTTATAACTTGGGTAAGAATTTTATTTAATTTTATTTTATTGCATCATAAATGTGACATCCCCACAAGGGTGTTACAGACTATATATTTTGGATGAGTTAAAAGTGCCAGTTGCTGCTGCTGCTAATAGTATTGATTTATCTTCTTTTCGTTTGAGTCATTCTTCTTCTAGTTTTTACTTATGGCATTCTCGTCTAGGTCATGTTTCATCTTGTTGTTTGAGATTTTTGGCATCCACAGGGGCTTTAGGAAATTTACAAACTTGTGATATTTCTGATTGCAGTGGATGTAAACTGGCAAAATTTTCAGCTTTACCTTTTAATCGAAGTATTTATTTTTCTTCTTCTCCTTTTGATTTGATTCATTCTGATGTATGGGGACCTTCTCCTGTTGCCACAAAAGGAGGGTCTCGATATTATGTTTCTTTTATTGATGATCATACTCGTTATTGTTGGGTTTATTTAATGAAATACAGTTCTGAATTCTTTGATATATATACAGCATTTCGGGCTCTTGTCAAAACTCAACATTCTGCTATTATTAAATGTTTTAGGTGTGATTTGGGTGGGGAATACACCTCTAATAAATTTTGTGAGCTGCTTGCCTTAGATGGAACTATTCACCAAACTTCATGTACAGATACTCCTGAGCAAAATGGTGTTGCTGAAAGAAAACATAGGCATATTGTTGAAACTGCTCGTTCTCTCTTGCTGTCTGCTTCTGTTCCTAGTGTGTTTTTGGGTGAAGCTGTTCTTACTGCTGTAAGTTTGATTAATACAATTCCATCTTCTCATATTTCAGGTTTGTCTCCTTTTGAAAAGTTGTATGGGTATGCTCTTAATTATTCTTTCTTTAGAGTTTTTAGTTGTACTTGTTTCATTTTTCGTCCTCATATGGAACGCAGCAAGTTGTCCTCTCAATATGCTATTTGTGTCTTTCTTGGTTATGGTAAAGGTAAAAAGAGGTATCGTTGTTTTGATCCAATAACTCATAAACTTTATGTGTCTCGTCATGTTGTTTTTCTTGAGCATATACCTTTCTTTTCTATTCCATCCACTACTCATAGTTTGACTAGATCTAACCTTATTCGTATAGATCCTTTTTCTGAGGATTCTGATAGTTTGTCATCTCAGGTTCCTAGTACTTCAAATACCCCTTCTGCAGGTACTGACACTTTACTCTCCGGCACATCTGAAGTTTCCTCTTCTCCTATGGTCCCTCAAGCTCCGTCGAGATTGTGGATCCACCCTTACGTTAATCCATACGCATTCGTAAGTCTACAAAGTTACCAGATTTTGCTTATTCTTGTTATTTTTCATCTTTTTCTTCCTTTTTAGCTTCTATTCATTGTCTCTCTGAGCCATCTTCCTATAAAAAGGCTATTCTTGATCTTCTTTGGCAGCAAGCTATGGATGAGGAACTTTCTGCTTTGCAAAAGACAGGTACTTGGGACTTGGTTCCTCTACCTCCTGGTAAGACTGTTGTTGGTTGTCGTTGGGTGTATAAAATCAAGACTAATTTTGATGGATCTATTGAGCGATACAAAACTAGGTTGGTTGCAAAAGGGTATTCTCAATAGTATGGTATGGATTATGAGGAGACATTTGTTCCTGTTACAAAAATGACTACTATTCGTACTCTTATTGCAGTAGCTTCGGTTCGTCAGTAGCATATCTTTTAACTTGATGTTAAAAATGCCTTCTTGAATGGAGATCTTCAAGAAGAAGTTTATATGGCGCCCCCTCCTGGTGTTTTACATGATTCTGGGTATGTCTGCAAGCTCAAGAAAGCATTATATGGTCTCAAACAAGCACCCCGTGCTTGGTTTGAGAAATTTTCTGTTGTGATCTCTTCCCTTGGATTTGCTTTAAGTAGTCATCATTCTGCTCTTTTTGTTAAGTGCACTGATGCAGGTCGTATCATTTTGTCTTTATATGTTGATGACATTATTATCACTGGTGACGATATTTGTGGTATTTCAGTTTTGAAGACAGAATTAGTTAGACAGTTTGAAATGAAGGATTTGGGTTCTCTACGATATTTCTTGGGTATTGAGGTAGCCTACTCGCCCAGAGGTTATCTTCTTTCTCAATCGAAATATGTTTCAGATATTCTTGAGCGAGCTAGACTTACTAATAATAAGACTGTAGACACTCCCATCGAGGTTAATGCAAAGTTTTCTTCTTATGATGGTTTACCTTTGTCAGATCCTACTTTATATCGTACTATTGTTGGGAGCTTAGTATACCTTACTATTACTCGTCCAGATATTGCATATGCTGTTCATGTTGTTAGTCAGTTTGCTGCTTCTCCTACTACAGTTCATTGGGTAGCTGTTCTTCGTATTTTGCGATATCTTCGAGGTACAGTCTTTCATAGTCTTTTATTTCCATCAACCTCTTCTTTAGAGCTGCGTGCATACTCTGATGCTGATCATGGCAGTGATCCCACAGATCGCAAGTCTGTTACTGATTTCTGCATATTTTTAGGTGATTCTCTTATTTCTTGGAAGAGCAAGAAACAATCTATTGTTTCTCAATATTCAATTGAAGCAAAATATCGTGCTATGACATCTACTTCCAAAGAGATTGTTTGGTTACGTTGGTTACTTGTAGATATGGGAGTTTCTCTTTCTCATCCCACTCCTATGTATTGTGACAACCAGAGTTCTATTCAGATTGCTCACAACTCAGTTTTTCATGAACGAACTAAGCACATTGAGATCAATTGTCACCTTACTCGTCATCATCTCAAGCATGACACCATTACCTTACCCTTTGTTTCTTCTTCTTTGCAGATTGCAGATTTCTTTACCAAGTCGCATTCCATCTCTCGTTTTCCTTTTCTGGTTGGCAAACTCGATGCTTGTAGCTGCCGCATCGTGAGTTTGAGGGGAGATGTTAAGAAATATTGTGTTATTTTGTTTTATTATTTATTAAGGGTAGAATAGTATTTTCCTTTCCCTGTTTAGCCTATATATAATTTCTTTGTATTTAGGTTAAATTAACTTTTACATTTCAACAATCAATGAAATCATTGTCTTTTCTTCACAAATATTCTTGTATTTTTCTTTGAATTCTTTATCAGAACAAAGCTAAGAGAATATCTCTTATAGACTTATACGGTCATAAGTTTATATAAACTCGAAAGTATATATAAATAGAATATATATGAACAAACAATGAATTCATTGAATGCTTTTGCTGTCAAAATTTTCAGCTATAATATATTTATTGCGATCCGAAATATGATCATATATCATGTGAATAAACATATAAATTCACAAATTTGGTGGGATCCACTGATGTAATATTTTATATTATAATCTTATTTTGATATTATCCCGGAGGAAGCCGACCGCTAAGGTGTGGAACCATTTATAAATCTGAAGCTTGATCCTTTGCCCCACCCCTTCCAATTTCAAAGTTCTATTCTCTAATCTCTGTCCCACTAAGTTTGTGACTGTCAAATTAGAATAGTAGATTTTAAGGGTACAAAATCGAAGTCCCCATACCACATTAATTCGCCTATTCATCTTCGCGTCCCCTCTCCCCACTTCTCTTTGAAATTGGGCAAACAAGCTAAAGAAAACAAAAAAGATTATGATTATCATTATGGATAAAAGAGAGTAATAAGCTAATTTTTTTTAGTATTGTGGTCAAATCTGAATCAGTTTACGCACATTTTAACTGTTTGTTGAAAATGGCTTGAATAATTCTTATAAAACAAGAAAAACTACAAGTAATAGAGATAAATAATAGAATCTAGATATTATTTATGATATCATATTGAAGCACATGTCGCTCTCTTTGGACAATTTGTGCCATCTCCATCGGTAGAAACTTCAATGATATTCGCATGCAATAAGTGTTCGACGCGTTACTTCTCAGATACAACATAAAAAACTATTAACTCGTGTTTTTTTGAAAAAAAAAAAATTGTGGTACATGATTTTTCACAAATGGAGTTGGGTTGGGTATGGATCTATACTGCGAGTGAACACGGCTCATTTTAGAATCTTAATTTCCTTCGGACTAAGAGTAAAATAGTATAATCCTCTCTTAACAAAGTTTACACAAGAATTAAATATATATTCTCTTCCTAATTGGCGCATTTTGCTTCCACTATGCCACCACCACATCCCGGTTGATTTTTGAAAATTTAACTCAATCCTTTGTGGCCAACTTTCACTGAATACATAAAATTTTAGCTTAGCTATTGCGCGGTTAAGTGTGTGAAGATTTGAAAAAACTCAACACTCGAGTGATTTATATATATATATAAAGGGAATAAAAGATGCATATGGGATTGTATAATATTAATAATTTTTGTGGTGAGGAAAAATTCTTAAATAAACATGATATATTATAGATACACAAATCAACCATTAACATTTATAAAGATTAATTTTTTAAATAAGTGCATTTTTAATTTGGCTAAAACAACCTTTTATATTTCAATAATTAATTTGAGTACTTATAATAAACGCTTAAATAGTGCTTAATGTCTACTTAAGAATTTTTCTAAGCAGTATTGCGAGACAACAAAAGTCTTGATCCACCAATGCATACTAGTCAGTTATAATTTGTAAAAGATATTATCTAAATTTAGGTATCAACAATCAACCCTAATTATCAGCAATGCCCGTTAAAGAATAATTAATCCTCTCACAGCCTTAGTAAATTGGTTCATCAGGGTGTATTCGCCAAGCATCAACCCACAAGCTTGGGCTTCTGTTACGATCTCTGTACTTGTAAAGTTGCCATCAACAATGGTCCACGCTATATACAAATCAGGAAACACAGTAAATCAATGGGCAATATCCCAACCACACGCTTGACAATCACCACTTTCTCAGTTCGCCATAATCTATAAACACACTGTTGAGCAAATTGCGTGTACTCAAGTGATCATCCATGAAGACAGACCATGTTGGTTGCAGAAACTGAATTATATATGAAGGGCTAGATTTTGCAGTACAATGTGCTTTTGCAAAATTCTCAACGGGTTTTTTTGCCACTTGTGCATGAGACAAAAGCTATGGCTTTTACAATTAGTTTGGTGTTCGGTTGCTTTGCACAGTTGAAGGTGAATGACATAAAAAGCATATCTTATCCTTCTGTGTGTGTGAAGAAAAATCCCTTCACATAATCACATGTGGCCGGCCTACGGCCGAATTCTCCCACTGCAGACGGGTTGTGCAATGGACATTGATGTTTCAACTAATAATGGTTGTGTTCTCATTCACTATAGCTATGGATTTGTAGCGAATGTGCAAGTTTGTACTTGGATATATATATATATATAAGATCTTACTCAGGTGAGAGGAGTGTTTATTGTGAGAAGTGAGAGGAGTAAATTTTGACCATTGGATCTTTCATGAATGGTCAAGATTAGAAAATAAATATATGTGACTTTTTTAAGTAGTCACATGACATTTAAATAACTTTTAATCTTGACCATCCATGTATGATTGTATGGTCAAGATTTATTTCTCTCACCCTCTCATAATAAAAATTTCTCTCACTAGATATGCCTTATATATATATATATATATATATATATATATATATATATGATGAGGTAACTCCACAATTTATGATTTTGTTGGCATCTACTCAATATTCTTATAATCAATCAATCAATGTGTCTAAAAAGCTGTTATGTGTCTTCTAAATTAATAATTAAATGTTTTAGTTTGTTGACATGTAATAAGTATAATAGTTAAATTTTCTTCACATATCATCTAATGTGATATTTTTTTCCATGTGTAAAGTAATGTGACAACTGACACATGTACAAAAAAAATATATAATAAATTAATAATAAATAATAAATCAAACAAAAATAAAACTAAATGATTTTAATCATTTACAAATATTTTCTTTCATCCCCAACCTCATATTTCTGGGTTATAGTTTGCACTTTCTTTCATGTCCATTAAGTTGAGTGAGTCTAACAAGTTATTGTGAAAAGGATCAGAGATGTATTTAAGAAGGTTTTGCACAAGACCTTTACTCGTCACAGCTGTTTGCATGTAAAAAGCCTAGCCAAGCAACCATTGTTAAGCGTCCATTTTTTATTTGTTTCACCTTCAGCTCCTCAAAAGCTTTATTTTAACTCAAATTGAGTCAGTGTCTTTGTCGATGTAACCTAAATTGAGGACTCCATTGTAACTCGAATTAAGGATTCCAAGCCATTTTTTCATTTGATTTAAAACTCCATTGTAACTCAAATTGAGGCAGTAGTTTTGTTGATGTTTCAGCAGTCATGCTTAGTCCTTTTTCACCCAATGCTTTGTTTCATTGGCCATGCTTTGGAACTAATCAAGCTCCAGTGGCGTTTTGGGTGCAACAGTGTCATTTCATATTGTGTTTTCTGATCTGTATTGTCGATGGAGCTACGACAACTAGATATCCTCTATGTTTACATGACTTTGGTTTTTCCTCTATTTATAGATGAAAATATCATATCCAAATGTCTTAAAAAATGTAATTGATTTTCAATCTATTTTAAAAAAATGAATGCATTTTATTATTTGATAATTATTGTCAAATAATAAAACAATGAAGAATTATTGTCAAATAATAAAATGGTGAATTTATTTTATTATGTTAATAACAAAATGAATCTATTTCTGATAATAAAAAGGTGAAGAATAATTATCAAATAATAAAATTTAAAATAATAATTCAATCATATTGATTTCTTCTTTTTTTGTCTAAATTAAAATCATAGTCAAATATGAAAATGAAAATATATTAAGTTAAATGTTTTACGATTTACGTTATAATAATCGATTTGTGTTATAATTGATTGATTGATAATAAGATTAATAATTACTATCAATTAAAACAAATTTGAATTGATTTTCATTTCTTTCAAATATGATAAGTTTTTATGTGATTCTCATATTTAATTATATCGATTATGTTATTTTCAATCTTCAATATCATGTTTAAATTATAATTTATTTTAATTTTTTCACTATAATCAATATATTTTTTTATAATCGATACCTATGCTAAACATCTCCAATTTAAATAAACTTAAAGCATTTTTTATTTGTTCAGCGACTATGTTTTAGCGGTCATACTATGAAACTAATCAAATTTCAATGACGTTTTGGATGTAACAGCGACGTTTCAAATTATGTTTATGGATCAATGTTGATGGAGTTACAAAATTATGCAATACAAAATATAGTTATTATCTATTACTATATTTATATTATAATTATAATTATATTTATAAATTTATAATAATTATAATACATATATTTTATTTAATATTATTACTTTTATTATTTTTATTTATAATTATATTTATTCTTTTATTTAACTCATTATCCATCCATGCGTGCATACAAAATCTAGTCCTTGCAATCAGTGAATGTTAAGAATATCGCGCTTGTACGTGTAGTACATTGGTTCACAATTAATATATAAAAGAAAATGATTGTTGAGCATGTTATAAAAAGTATGTGCACAAGCTAGACTGGCTAGAAAAAGTTGTGGTTGCTTTGTTGTTTTAGTTTTAGCGGATATATACTGTGAGAATATAAAATTCTTATGAATTTTCCATTCAATCCCGGACACGTTGTTTTTGTGATGTGTTTATGTGTTAGATATATATTTGTGTCAGATATATAGAAACACATATATGATACATATGTCTTACGTGTTTAAATATATTTAATTAAAAATATTATTTTTTTAATTTAGACACATTTCAGACATACTTAAACACGTTTGGGACAGGATTTAGATACGCCATTATTCAACTTTTAAGTTTTATCTTTTCATATACTAATATTTTCATCTATTCATTTTACCTTTACTTGTACCAAACTGTCTACTTCGTCATTGTCGAAACTCGCCTCATATTAATATTTTCTTTAGTTAATTTTTTTTAGATATACATGTATTTGTACATGATTAGTTCTATTAAGAGATATTAGTTAAAGAAATTTTTTAAAAAACGTCAATAGAAATTATGCTTCATGTTTTTTAAGAGAAATTTATTATATAACAAATATTGATACATATAACATATATTAAAATATTATAAATCTTCAAATTTATATAAATAATATTAATAAATTATAATTTTTTTAATTTTATAATTATATATATATATATCATATCTATATCTTATAATTTTATAATTTTAATATATCTTTATATTTATGTATATGTCGTGCCTCATGTCCGAGTTCGTTTGTGTGTTTGGAAATTTTCTAAGCCGACATAAAGAAATGTACTTCGATTAGTCAGATTTTAATTTATTTTATTTGTTAGTATGCGCTTGGATATAGTCAGTTAGATCCGAAGAGGGGATACTGGGTGAAAGCCCACTAACCCATTAATTACTATAATGTCGGGGAAAAATGGTAAAATTTAGTTGTTGTTGTTGGCTTCAGTTTGTTAAGTATGTATAAAGAACATGTAAACGTAAGTAGGTATATATATTATATAACACTACTTATATGTAAAAAGGCTGCGAGCTAGGTGGTTTTTCTATGTGATTGTGAGGGAAGTGTACTTCGATTGAATCAATTTAATTAAATAGTTTACGATATGTTTGTGTAGCACTACTCTTTGAGTTTTTGGCTATTGATTAGTTTTTTCAAACTATATATATTTTCTCAATAGCAGCTTTCAAGTAGACAATTAATTTTTTACTATTATATATGTTATCTTACATTATATATTATTTATAGTGGAACTATAGTACTGTAAATTTAAGTATGAGTATTGAAGTTTTACATTGGTAAAGAATGAGCAAATTGAATATTATATAAGTGGAAAAGACTCATAAACCTAATGCCTTAAGATTTTAGATTAAGATGTTGTGTCAATTTCATTTATATGATTCTTCACTTAACTCATTGATGGAGATCTTCTCGATTTTTGAGTTCCACCTATGGCCCAACAAGTGGTATCAGAGTCGATGGTTTGGCTTGAACAAGTATTGGTGTGGACGACGGTGGTTGGTGGATCCATATAAAGGGTTTCTTATGTCGAAAGTCTTCTTAACGATGTGGAGGTTAGGCATCGTGTTCCGTTGTAGATGATGGACGATGGCGGTACAAGTATGAAGAAGAACGTAAATCCATGTGAAGGGTCTCTTGTATCGAAAGTATTTCTAGCGATGTGGAGGTTAGGCAACGTGTTCCGTTGTAGATGATGGACAACGGCGGTACAAGTATGAAGAAGAGCGTGTGTAGAGATGAGGCTCTTGGATACAGGCTGGGCTCTCTTGATGACACCGTCAAATACTTGACTTGAAAGGCTTCCGCTTAATGATGAGTGACCTTGTGTGAAGGACTCATATTTAAGGGGAAGAATGTTATAAATTTAAGTGTGAGTGTTAAAGTCTCACATTGGTAAAGAATGAGCAAATTAAATGTTATATAAGTGGAAAAGACCCATAAACCTAATGCTTTGAGGTTTTTAGTTAAGATGTGGTATCAAATCCATTTATATGATTCTTCACTTAGTTCATTGACGGAGATTTCCTCAACTTTTGGACTCTCCCAATAACCAACATATAGCATATATGATGCAAAACTTACGCATGAGTTAACAAAATCTCTTCAAGTATTCCAATCATGGACGGACCAATACAAAAATAAAATAAAATCCCAAGAAAGGAGGGTAGGCCCTAACTAAACAATAAAATTATTTTGTTAAATATTTCAAGTTAAAAAGGTTATTTGTCATTCAGGGAAAACATAATTCTCTTGTAAAAAATTAATTACATTTCCTTATTTCCATCACATATTTCTCTAATCTTTGTGTCGATCAACATTATTAAGAGCCTAAAAAAGTAATACATGCATAAAATTGTTAAATTATATAAATTTTTAAAATCATGCAAATATAACACGATCATAAATATCTAAATTTAAAACAATCTAATAAAGTAACCCAAACATAACCCACATGTTTTAGTCTGAGTAAAAATGATTTGAGTCGCTTAAGCATGTAGTATTGAGTTTGAAATTGAAATTCATGTATATAAAAAATAATACTGTTAGAGAGGTTCTCACTTAAGTCTCTAATCGTACCTTAAAAGATTAATTTATTACATATCAAGTAAATTTGAGGAAAAAAAAAGTAACCTAAATATAAAGAATATGTGTATATTATTAATATATACATCTTTTTCTGAAAACATAAATATCATCCAATAATGGGGAAAAAAAGAAGAAGTGGATGAGGAAATGACACAGAAAGAGGGAGAAGATGCATTTACATATCTGCATGGGTGGGTTGGGGGAATGGAATTAGGTTTTGTTATTTATATTATGGTATTACATTATTTTTAACATTTTCTTTTTGCTTGGAGAAAAAAATAAAAATAAAGTAGGCTAGAATATATGTTTTTTGTAAAACGAAAAGTATATTTATTTTATTTTATTATTTAAAAAAAAGTAATGTCTGAATTATATAATGAATAAAATGGCATACAAATAAAAATATTTGTATATTTAATAAATTCAAATGAGATATATTAGATGAATAAATTATATATATATCATTAATTATAATAATTAATAATATAATTAATTTAATATACTTAACTTAGTTCCATCACATTTATGCAAAAAAAAAAAAACATCTATCATTGTTGAATGGAATTACATTAGTGCCACAAGCTAGCAAATGGAACGGGTGGGATGGGATGGGAGCAATAAAACGCAGTGGGGTAATGGTAATGAGGCATTGCGTGTATGGTTTTACAACCCGTACGACTTGGACAGCGACCAATAGAAAAGTGCTGTACACAACCCTGTACTGTACACTGTCAGGTCCCATTACCAAATATTTTCTCTCTTGGGTCCCATCTGTTCCTCGACCAATGGATGGGATTCATCCTTTTACTCGTCCACACTCAACATTCATTGTCTGTCCACACGATCACCTAGATTCATGGTTTTTTTATTTATTTATCTGTTCATCTAGATTCATGTTACGTACGCTTACATGTTACAAGCTTAAATGGTTGCTAATTGCTAGCATTTTCGTTTTAAACTCATAGATGATTAAATTTTTTAATGCACTAATTCATTCACTCAAACAAATTTGATTCTATATACAATCCACCCAGCAAATTATCAGTTTCCAATCTACTTCTAAAAGAGTTATTGTAACTTTCTATTTTTAAAGTATATTCACATCTTTAAATGTAAATTAATTTATTCGGATACAGATCAATATGAATATGAATGCATTTGATTATAATTTTTTCCTTTTTTTTTTAAGAGAACATTTCGCTTACCAGTTAAACCTTTGTCTTTGTTATGACTTTATCTTTAAAAACCCCTCATTACTTATGAGGAGAAAGTAACATGAAGCTCTTTTCAGTTACGACTTTATCTGTCAAAACCCCTCATTAATTCAAACTGGTGATTGTCAAACAGCTTCTTCTTCACCGCTATGGTCAATTCAGCCGATAATGTGGATGCAACTTGCTGATTTCATTGTTGAAGTGAGGCATTAACGCTAGTTAAAGTATGTGGCAAGCTCTTATCTTATGTACTTGTAATCGACTTTGGCCCTGCCCATGAAGGGACTATATATCACAGTGGTGAGGAATGAGAATAGTCAAGACAGGGTGCTTTGCCCACAATGTCTAATTTGGCTGTTAACCCTACAGCAATTGGCTTGTAGGAGGATTTGTTCTATTTTGTCTCCTTGTTTTCATCTTATATTTGGATTTCGAATCAATAAAATCTTGTTATGTTTAAGAAAAAAATAATTTAACGGTAATTATTTATTTATACCCATGACATTATTTAAATTATTTATTTATATATATATATATATATATGTATATGTATAATTGAAATATTACTATTACTTGTGTGGTACTCGTAATTGATAAATTAATTTAAAACAATTTTTTTATTCATAGTAACTTTAATTTCTTACACATTTCTTTTATTATATGTGTTGTCTCCTAATTAAATGTTATTTTATGCAATATTAAATGTGCTATTATATTTTCTATTTTCTTTGTTTTTTTAATGGACCAAGCTGTATTTAACTCACAAAATTCCAAATTTAAAAATTTTTTAGCCAAAAATCGATTAAACTCAATTAATCTGGATATTAGATTGAATCACTTGAATTTTCATGTCAAAACTAATTCAATTTAATCTTCGAGCACCTATTCGTAATCCACCTTGGCCAAGGCTGCCCATGAAGGGACTATTACAGTAGGCATGGTTGAGGAAAACTCCATAGACCTGGCATGTGTCTAAGGTAAGAGATCATCTACCCAAAATGGCAACAATGAATTTGTCAACAAGCTTGGAAAATCTTAAGGCCTATTAATGGTGGATGTGAATCGGTCTACATCTTTTGATTCAATATTCAAAGCTTACAATAATCATGATGGGCATGTCGCTCCAACACCTTATTTGACTCTCCTTCTAGCTATACCAATATTTAGAACGCAAATGGGGAATTGATATCCCTCAAAGTGCGATGACCCCTACCAAATCAATATAGCAGTTAAGCAAGGAAACGGAAAATTTTAGGGCATGGAAGAAGCTTCATCAAGGATAAAGGGGATCGAGCAACTGAATATGAGGATGATGGTGAGGAATGATAATAGTCTAGCTAGGGCGCTTTGCCTATGATGTCTAATTTATCTGTTAACTCTACTGCAATTGGCTTGTTAGAGTTTAGACTTGTTTTATTTTGTCTCCTTGTTTTTATTGTATATGATTTGTGAGAATCAATAAAATCTTGTTATCTTTGAAAAGGAAAAAATTCTTAATGGAATTTTTTATAACCTTGACATTATTTAAATTGACAGCACACACACATTATAACCTTGACATATTGAAATATTAATCTTAATTACTTGTGAGTTACTCGTGTAATTGATAAATCAATTTAAATAAATTTATAAAACAACATATTTTTTTGGTCACGAGGAGGACTAAGCATCTAAAAAAACTACTACTACAGAAAAAAGAAACTCATACTAAGTCATGCTAAATCCTCAACTACACTAGGAAACTCCTACAAAGTCTTCAACTAAAAGACGACCACATCCATGGGAACCCAATATCTTTAGAATGGTCAAAATTGGCAAGCTAATCAGCAATTCTTTTATCCTCTCAAGATGGGACACATTAACCCTCCAAGGTTTAAGTAACATAATATTAACTAAATAATTATCAAAAACACATTTAACTGGAAAAAACAGTTACTTAGGCATAAGTTATGTGGCAAAAGCCGGGTGTAGAATACAACTTTGATTTCCATGTAAATAAAAACAAATTAAAATAAAAATTATAAATAATTTATAATTGTAGTTGCAACTTAGATTATATTTATATATAGATATAGATAGATACATTCTTTGAATTATTTATATACACATTAGATTAGGTTTAATATAGCTCAATTGACATTAGTTTATGCTGGACCTCAATCTTAAATACTAAATGTATTTTTATGATTGTCATTGGTCCATGATACCAACTATTAACATGAATTGAAAAGCTGTGAATAATGTAGGACATTAGTCCATCAAACAAGAACAGAAAAGCGGAAGCTTACCTCCACTTGAAGTCATTGTTATTACTCACAATCTCTCACAAGCAAAATATCAAGTAAGTAAAACTCAAGAGAACAGAGAGCCTTAGCATCTGAAGTGTGTCAATTAATGAAGCATCACAGGCCTTTTTATAGGTAAGGCAAGGGACCCCTCTCGTAAAATGCTGAAGCGTAACTGCTCCTATATTGACTCCTCCATTAACAACCAATTATTTTAGACTTTGTAACAGCTGCTGCCTCATCAATTTGTAACAGCTCCCTCATCAAAGTCCCACTATTGCCAATATATGAGCCACATACATTCAGAATTCTAACATTCTCCCACTTAACTCATATACTATCAATGATAATCCTTATTTTGACAATATGGCCATAACTTGTCAACTTTGATATAGCCACTTAGAAATTATTATACATGAATCATGACGGTTATATTTAAGATAAACATTTCCTTCCATGTATTACAATGCACAACCTTTCTAAGTGAATATAGAGTCCAAACTTTATTGATTTAAATCAAAACTTTACATGACAAACTTAAAGTGCACGAAGTCATATAAAAGAAAAGACAAAAATTAATGTAAATTAGTAAGACCCATATGAATTACATGATTTAGAAACACCTTAGCCGGCAATCCTTTAGTTAGTGGATCAGCAATCATGGATTCTGTGTCCGTGTACTCTATAGAGACCAACTCTCTCTTGATGTCTTCTCTTACAACCAAAAACTTAATATCTATATGCTTACTTCGACTTCCATTTTTATTATTCTTTGAGAAGAATACTGCAGCCGAATTATCACAAAATATCTTCAATGGTCTCTCAATTGAATTTACCACCTTAAGACCAGAAACAAAGTTCTTCAACCATTTAGCCTGCGATGTGGCTTCGTAGCAACCAATGAATTCTGCTTCCATAGTGGATGATGCAACAATTGTTTGCTTTTTGCTTCTCCAAGAGATAGCACCTTCGGCTAAAAAGAAAATATAGCCTAAAGTGGACTTTTTAGAGTCCATGTATCTAGCAAAATCCGAATCTGAATATCTTATTATCTCCAAAGTATCAGAATGCTTGTATGTCAACTTGTAATCCTTAGTTCCTTGAAGATATCTCATAACCCTTTTTGCTACCTTCTAATGTTCCATGCCTATGTTACTTTGATGTCTTCCCAACATTCCTACCGCGAATGTAATATCAGGCCTAGTGCTGACTTGAGCATACATGAGACTTCCTACTGCTGAAGCATAAGGAATGCCTTTCATCTCCTCTTGTTCCAATGTTGTTTGGGGACATTGATTGAGATTAAAATTTTCCCCTTTAACTATAGGTGCAGCAATTGATGAACAATTCTGCATATTAAATCTTTTCAAAAAATTTCTATGTAGGCTTTCTGAGATAGTCCTAATGTCCTTAGAGATATATCCCTCTATGCCAATGACATAGGAGGCTTCACCCATATCCTTCATATCAAAGTTTTGTGATAGGAAAAGTTTTGTATCATGCAAGAGACCTAAATCACTGCTTGCAAGTAAAATGTCATCTATATACAAGACTAAAAAAATAAATTTATTCCCACTAACCTTAAGGTATATGCATTGGTCTACCACATTTTCCTCAAATCCATATTTGGAAATGACGTTGTGGAACTTTATATACCATTGGCGGAATATATAGATCTTCTAAACTTGCAAACTTTACATTTTTTCATTTTCAAAGCCTATAGGTTGAGACATGTATAATTCTTCTTCAAGATCCCCATTTAGAAAAGTTGTTTTCACATCCATTTGATGTAACTCTATATCAAAATGAGCTACTAAGGTCATGATTATTCTAAATGAATCCTTCTTAGAAACCAGAGAGAATGTTTTATGATAATCAATACCTTCTTTTTGAGTAAAGTCTTTGGCTACAAGTCTTGCTTTATATCTTTTGACATTACCAGCTGAATCTCTTTTGGTTTTAAAAACCCATTTACAACCTACAGAAGAGACTCCCTCTGGTAATTCTACTAGATCCCAAACTTGATTTTTAGTCATAGACTCCATTTCATCTTTCATGGCATCACACCACAACTTAGAGTCTTCTCTACTCGTGGTTTGTGAAAAAGTAGTAGGATCATCCTTAGGTTCAACATTATAGTCAGATTCTTGAAGGTACACGATATAGTAACTAGAAGTTACTGATTTTCTAGCTCTTGTAGATGTTCTTACTTCTATGAGTTCTTGATCAATAGGCTCTATATTAATAGGTTCCTTATGTGGTATGTCCTCAACAGGTAATTTTGGATGATGTTCAACCGTATCATGTTGATTACGTTGAACAATAACCAGATCCAATGCATTTAAAGGTATCAAAGGTGATTTCCTTATTTCGTCAAATTCCACTTGTTGAGAATTTCCACTCCCACTAACTTCATGATCTTCAAGAAATTTTGCATTTCTAGCTTCAACTACTTTAGAAGTGTGATAAGGACAATAAAACCTATATCCTTTGGAGTTGGTTGGATAACCAATAAAATAGCCGCTAATGGTTCTTGAGTCTAATTTCCCAATGTTTGGATTGTAAATCCTAACTTCAACTGGACAACCTCATACATGTAAATGTCTTAAACTAGGTTTCCATCCATTCCAAATTTCAAAAGGTGTCTTTTTAACAACCTTAGATGGCACCCTATTTAATACATATACAGCAGTTTCTAAGGCTTCACTCCATAGAGACATAGGTAATACTTTTGAATTACTAATCATGCTTTTAACCATGTCCATAAGCTTGCGGTTCCTTCTTTCAGTAACACCATTTTGTTGTGGTGTACCAGCTATAGTATATTGGGCAACAATACCCTCTTCTATAAGGAACTTAGCAAACAGAATGGGCTGTTGTCCCTTTTCTGTGTATCTTTCATAATATTCCCCACCCCTATCTGATCTTATGATCTTTATCTTCTTTTCCTTTTGTTTCTCTACTTCTGCTTTGAAAATTTTAAAAGCATCAAGTGCTTCTGACTTTTACGAACAAAAGATAGAGATACATGAATCTTGAATGGTCATTGATGAAAGAGATAAAATATTTCTGACCATTTAAATAAGGCGTGGGAAATGGACCACAGATATTCGTATGAATAATTTCATGAAGCTCACTACTTCTTTTGGCACCTTTAGTGGTCTTATTGGTTTGCTTTCCCTTTATGCATTCCACACAAGTACCAAAGTCAGTAAAGTCAAGATTCTTAAGAATTTCTTCCTTTACTAATCTCTTAAGTCTTTCAAGAGAAATGTGCCCTAACCTCTTATGCCAAAGCATGGAGAAATCCTCATTCACAATACTTCGCTTAGTACCAACATTGGTAGTATGTAAAGCTATGAGACTTGTTTCGAAAATAGGATCTAATTCAAACTTAAATAAATTTTTAACCAAATAACCAGAACCAGCAACTTTATTATCATGCAATAGTTCAAAAGAAACATCACGAAAATGGAATTGAAAACTAGTACGAGTAAGTCTAGAAATAGAAACCAAATTTATGGTAAACGAAGGAACATAAAAAGTGTTCTCCAAACATAAATTAAAACCAGAATTCAAAACAAGTTTATAAGTCTCAACAACTTCCATATGTGAACTCATCCGATTTCCCGTATAGATGTTTTGTTCACTTCCCACTGGTTTCCACAGGTTTAGAAAGCCCTGCACATTATTAGCAATGTGAATTATAGAACTTGAATCAATCCACCAAGTATTGCTAGGAGCTTCAATGAAATTTGATTCAAAACAAGTTAAGGCAAAAGTACCTTTCTTTTCGAGTCATTTCTTATATTTAGGATAATTTTTCTTCATGTGTCCAGTCTTTTTGTAGAAAAAGTAATTTCTCTTTTTCCCATTCCGCTTCATTTGAATAGTTTTACAGATTCTAGGATCACCATTGCTTCTTCTCCTATTTCCTTTATCATAAGTCACCATGTGAGCACTTTCAGGTGTATCATGTTTCAATCTCTTCTCCTACTGAACAAACATGGTTAGAAGTTCATTGATTGACCATTTATCCTTATGTGTGTTGTAGGATATTTTGAAAGGACCATATTCAGCAAGAAGAGAATTGAGTATGAAATGCACAAGAAATGATTCAGAAATTTCTACTTCAAGGGACTTAAGTTTAGCAACAGTATCACTCATTTCCATGATGTGCTCACGCACACCCCTAATTTTGTCATGCTTCATGCTTGAAAGCTTCTTCATTAGGGTGCTGGCCAGCGACTTGTCAGAGCTAACAAATTGCTCCTTGCCTTTATATAAGCTTTTACCTTATCATATTCAGGAATGAATCCCCTAATGCTCTTACTTATATGAGACTTAATAAGCATCAAACTTAAGCAATTAGATCGCTTCCACCGCTCATAGTTAGCCTTTTCTTCTTGAGCACTTCCTTCCACAAAGATGGGTGGTTCATCCACACATAGTGCCAAGTCCAATTCCATACACCCCAAGGTCAAGAGAATTAGTTCTTTCCAATCAAGATAATTGTCACCAATCAACAAAGGAATTCGAGACTGAAGAAAATGAGTAGGAACAACTGCAATATAAGGATTACATATGTCAATGCTACGAAAATAAAAAACTTAACAAGTAAACTCAAACCTTCCTATGGGCAGAGGTGCAAATCATGCATAGAATTTACAAACTTTATGCATGGATACTAAACATCATAATAAAATAAATCACACCTGTGGATTTAGAAATATCTTATTATGATTTTTTAGTCCATTTTATAACCTTGATTAATTATTACTTCCCTATGGGGCCAAGTAATAATCCTTTTATTACAATGCCTAGGATGCTATGGCTACTTCCAAACATGTAATTCACATAGTATCATACAATAATCCAGAATAAATATATTCAATTATATGATACATAAAAAATTATTGATAAGAATAAATTTAATTTTGGTTCATTCATTCTTTGTCCTTAATCAACAATCATATAAGCATAAAAAAATTTAAAAAACAAAACAATAGTTTAATATCACATGTACAATAATTGCAATTTACGTTGATAGACTAATACTATGTACATATAATGTACTGCAACACAATGAACAACCAGTGAAAGAATTTACACTATTTTATGACAATAAAATATAAATATTCCAGCAATGTCATGGCAACCCTTGAAAGGCTTTGTTTGAAGTCTTCTTTATATGGATGCTCAAAGATCCAAAGCAGCAATTTTAAAATAAACAGATGGCGATGGTAAACAGATCATAGAAATAGTTTCAAAATAAAACCATAATTTTTCAAGCCAAAAATTGTACCAACGCAATAATTTTTTTTTTTTGAGTTACGAATTGTGATACAAAACAATATTGGATCAACAAAAATAAACACAGTACCGCAAAACAGAAGCTGAATAACAAGGCTACAAGGTAGCTCTGATACCAAATATTGGACCTCAATCTTGAATACTAAATGTATTCTTATGATTGTCATTGGTCCATGATACCAACCATTAACATGAATTGAAAAACTGTGAATAATGTAGGACCTTAGTCCATCAAACAAGAACAGAAAAGCGGAAGCCTACCTCCACTTGAAGCCATTGTTATTACTCACAATCCCTCACAAGCAAAATATCAAGCACCTAAAACTCAAAAGAAAACAGAGAGATTATAGAAAGAAAAGAGAGAGAGCTCTTCTAGTCTTAGCCTTTGAAGTGTGTGAATCAATGGAGCATCACAGATCTTTTTATAGGTAAGGCAAATGACCCCTCTCATAAAATGTAGAAGCGTAACTGTTCCTATATTGGCTCCTCTATTAAGAGCCAATTATTTTGAACTTTGTAACAGTTGCTGCATTATCAATTTGTAGCAGCTCCCTCATCAAAGTCCCACCATTGCCAATATATGAGCCACATACATTCAGAATTCTAACAGTTTAAGCCTTTTAAATTTTAAATATAATGATAATGATGATGTCAAATGTTCGATTTTTTACTATGTCACTTATTTGTCTCTCCTAGTGTTGAACTACTCATAGTGTTAGGTAGGCAATGACGTCCCGAACAAATATTATGTATAAATTTTTAAGTCCTCTTAAATGAACAAAATGTGCACTCTCTTTAAAATTTTTATAGTATACATGTCAATAAGTGTGTGTTAAATTCAACAGGAGTTAGGCACAGTAGTAAGTAAATTAAAATTTCAAAAAATGATAAAGGTTTGAATATTAAAAATGCCATTCATGGAGAGAGTATTAGTCTCACATATGGGTGTCAATTTTGTCGGCTCGGCACATTTGGGTCAGCTTGTTGCAGGCTAGGTTAGAATGGGTCAAATATAATTCAGGCTAACAAATTGTTAGTCTAGCTTAGTCCTATGCAGGCTGTGAGTTATTTTAGCCAGCTCACTAGCTCGCATTTTCTTTTTTCTTATTCATATAATTAGAGTTCAAAAATATTAATTTTAAATTTTTATATTAACTTGTATTAAAAGACTATTATAAATTGTTACTTAAAATAGATAAATATTTGTTTTAAAATGATATTTTGGTAAACTTAGAGAAGAGAAACATAATAATTTTAAGGGTTAATTTTAATATTTTCCAAGCTTATGGATCATCATGGCTTATTGCAGATCAGCCTAAGTCGAGTCAAAACATTTCTGGACTTTAATTTTGTTGGACCAACCCACACATTTTGTTGGATTATTCGATCTGTCCATTGAGTTTGACTCGTTTAAAAACCCATAGTCTCATATGCACCTAATTAAAGGATGGAGAGATATCTTGAGAAAACAAAAAGAGAATTAATGTTTATTGAACAACCCTATATATAATAATAATAATAATAATAATAATAATAATAATAATAATAATAATAATAATAATAATAATAATAATAATAATAATAACATATCTAGTGAGATTAATTTTATTATGAGAGGGTGAGAGGAATAAATATTGACTATATAATTATACATGGATGATCAATATTAAAAGTTATTTAAATGTGATATGACCACTTAAAAATGTCATATGCATTTATGTTCTAATATTGATCATTCATATAAAATTCAATGATCAAGATTCACTCCTCTAACCTCTTAAAATAAATATTTTTCTTACCAAAATAAGATCATATATATATATATATATATGTTAACCTCTATCTCTCTTGATAAGAATTTAGAAAAATACATCACATCATCACAGGTGACAAAATTAAAGTGGAGGTATGTAGAAAATGAAATGAGATTTGTTTAAATTAGATAGTTAAAAATGTACAAATATGAGATGATATATATATATATATATATATATATATATATATATATATATATGTGTTGGATATATATTACTATAAAAAGTTAAAAAATTAAGGTTTTGATATGATAATTAATTAATAAATAAAACTTTTAACAATTTATTACCTATTTGATATAAACTATTACACTTGTCAAAACATTATACTGCTTGGTAGGACTACTCTCTTTACAAGGGTATTGCTCTTGGGATAGGTTAAAATGTGCTTGACTTGATCGAACTTAACTTGATATTTTGTTCAAAACTTGATATTTTGTTCAAAATAGTATTTCAAATTTGGCCATCTCCCAACTTGGTAATGGTCCAACTAATGATTGAAACATAATTAGGTCAACTTGATATTTAGAAAAAATATATAAATTTGGACATTTTACAAAGTTGAGTCATAAAAATTTAAAAATAAGAAACTAAACTAAGGTATATTCTATAATATATATTTAAAAACAAAAAATATAAATATAAATATATTATCATGTTGAGTGTACCTATTGACACTACAATATGTCTATCTACACTTCTTATTTTTTTTTTACTTTAATTGTATTTTTCAAATACACCTTATTTAACGTTTTTTTAAACAAAAGACAAAGTTATTTTTATTATTTTTTTATATTGTAGTTGCTTATCCACACACTCCAAATTGATTATCTAAACTTAACTTAAAAATTGTAATATTACAACAATATTTGAGTTATAATCAGTTTTAGAAATAATGTTGTGAGATCAATTTTAAAAATTATTTACTTTTTTTTTTTACATTTTCCTCTGTTGTTTATTATCTTATTTTATTAAAAAAATTATTACTTGTCTGGTAACTCTTCACAAAAATATGAGTAAAAAGATTGTCCCTGTAGCAGTGTTATATTGCTGTAGTAAAGTAAAAACATTATTTGCACAAAATAAAAGAGTAAAAACATGTTTATTTGGTGAATAAGTTAAAAGCAATAAAAAAAAGAATTATTATTCACATATTTTAAATATGTCATTTTTACTTGAGTTATAATATAAGTTTAAAATCTTAGATCGTTAATGTCTTTTATATTGATGATTTTTAGAGGGAATTACAATTTTAAAAAGTAATAATAAAATTTAGACTAAAATGAAAATTTACTTTAAATTCTAATGATTATTCATTTTAGAGTTGATTGTTCATCATTTTGTTTATGTTATTTGTATGATTATTTATCTATATTTGTAAAACTAAATTTTCTATCATTTAATCTCATTTATTAGTAGCTTTTGAATAATAATGAATATGGAGAAGTTTTAAAACATGTTTGTAAGCAATTTTGATATTTAAAACATGTTTATACTTTTAATATTTCAAAGATGAAAAAATTCAAATACTTTGAAAGGAAAAGTTGATCTGCTACAATTGCATTTGACAGTTTATTTTTTATTTTTAAATTGAATAGAAGGTTTTATAGATATATATTTCAATAAATCAGTTTTTCATTTTTTTGTTATTTCAAAAAATAATTGTGTGTAAAAATAAGGTCTTATAATAAGTAAAATTATTTGAGTTATATAAAAAATAAAAATAAAAATAGTGTTTGTATTACATTATTAAAATATTACATATATAATAAAAATATAAAAAGAATAAAGAAACAAAAATATTTGTAATTTTCACAAAGGCATAACTAGATAAATTGAATAAAGATTATAAATTAGTTGTAATTAGTTTAGAGTATGTATAAGCAACTAAAAAAATGACTTTTGTCGGAAAAAAAAACTTACATAAGGGTAAATTTAGAAAGTACAAATAAAATAAAATAAAAAGTATAAATAGGTATATAAAAATGTCAATAAACCCACTATATTTATACGAAAATTATTAATTTAAGTCAAAAAAATTATCATTTATTATTTATTGTAAAAAAAGTATAATATTTAAAATTATATGTGACATCTAACCAAGTTGAACTAACCTAAAATATATCCCAAACTTGATTTAAAAATATACCAAATCTAAATTTTAGAATCTAAACTCATATTAATTAGTTCAAAGGCGGATTGAGTTCCTAAACACCCTTAACTACGTATAACTCAGCATTTACTCTTCAAAACATGATAGACTCTCAAACCATTTTGATAAAATATAAATTCCAACACTCCTAAAAAAAATCCAAAATCTTTATTAGTCATACCGGGACCAAAGAAAAAAATTGGGCTACCAAAGTCATCCCCTACTGCGATTCACATTTAAGAGGAGAACAGACTAACTACAAATGAAACTGAATGAGAACAGACTAACTACAAATGAAACTGAATCTTCCCTAGCCTATGGATAGAGAGTTCAACTCCAAGTTGGGTCATTGCATTGTCAAAATCAATGCTCCTGCAGTTAGATTTCGCAATTGGTCCAACTTTTTTATCTTAAATGAGGCTTCCTACCAAGTTGGCCTCACAATCTTCACTATACAATTCTACCTAGTCTGGTAAATTATACTCCCTTATCCTTCCAGGTTTCCATGTTAAACTCAACAAAAATAAAAATAAAAAAAGATATAATTTTAGTTATATGAAAAAGAAAAATTAAAAATACGAGGGTAGCTGAGTAAAAACACTGAAAATCTTGAGGCAGATGTAAATTTTCCTCCTTGGTTGTCTGAAACTGAAATCGTGGGCACGAAAAGTAATAATAATGATATTAATATTTATAATATTTAATATTTAATTAATAAAAATGCAAAAATTGTGAAACGCTCTCTCTCTCCCTAGAAAATATCTGACAGTCGTACACACTTCTTAAAAAGCCACCCAAAAATAATGGCAGTTGTGTTCTCATTGATTGGAGGTTCTGAGAGAGAGAGAGAGAGAGAGAGGGTAAAGCAATAGTAGCAGTAGCGTGGCCAAGCTGAGAGCGGTAGTGAAGTACTGAAGTGTAGTGTAGTATAGTACCACCAACACCATCACCATAACCATAACCATAATCGCAGCCCAACAACGCTTTCCCATTTTTCCATTACTGGAAATGAGCCACACGCTAACCTGACCCTGGATTCTCTGTACTCCTCAACGTCAAGGCTGCGCCAACACTCTTTTCGTGTGCGCTCCATCCAAATATAATACAACTACAACTACCCACCTCTGCAAAACTCATCCTTTCCTCACTTTCTAACTCCATTTGCTCTCTTTTTTTTTGAGATCCGTTCTCTTCTGGGTTTCATTTTTCTTTCCCTGAGATCTGCTTGCTTTTCAAGTTTATTCCTTTATTTAGCTTCTGGGTCTTGTTCGTCTTTCAAATTGTTGCCAAATTAGGTACTGATATACCCGAGCTCAGTTACTCGGTTCTAAAAGATTGTGGCATGAATTGTTCAGTTGAAGACTGGAACTTGGGGTGTTGGGGGTTGAGGATGACTAGAAGCGAATGAGGCATAAAGCTATTGTCTTTTGTAGTGATACTGGCTTTGGTTGAGGATTGAAGCGTGGGAATCTTGTGGGTATAAAGATTTTATTTAGATTTAGATTTGAATGGGTTTTGGTTGGTGAAGGGGGGAGTAGGGGACAAACATAACAAGGATGATGTTCTGCAGTGGAAAGGAAGAGACCAAAAGGTTTGTTTTGTGGTGTGGGTGTCATTTTCCCAGAATTCTGTTGCTTAATTGGTCTACTTGAAGAGTGTTTTGGAATCATTGGTTGTGGGCTCAATTTTGAGTTTACCAATTGCTGTATTTTTATTTATTTTTGGCTCTAATGAGACTTTCTTCAGCTGGTTTTAGTCCTCCACCCCAGGAAGGTATGTTAACTCTTGCTTCCATATTCTTCTTCCTTTTTTCATCATCTTCGTTTCTCTATTCTCAATTTTTCTGGAACTAGGTATTGCATCTTCAGTCCTCAGAGATTAGAATGCTTATTCTCACTTTTTGCCTTTTGTGGTAATAATAATAATAATAATTATTATTATTATTATTATAATAATAAAAAATCTAGCCATTGAATCTAACATGGGTGGTGCTTACATATTTTTGTATTTTTTGAGTTGGGGATGTGGAAATTTAACCTTTTTGGGACTACAATTTCTCTTCTTTATGCCATAGCTCAGAGATCAGAATAGTAATTTGGCTTCATTTGCTAAACGGCCACCTCTTTTGGGGTTTTGCTTTTATTGTTTTAAGATCTTGGCTTTGCCAAGAGGATACCAAAATCAATTTGTCCTTTGAGACAGGTTATGAACTTTCTATTCCATAATTAATTAATATTCATGACATTTGGATGGATTTTGCAGGGGAAAAGCGAGTTCTGGACTCAGAACTTTGGCATGCATGTGCTGGTCCTCTTGTTTCTTTACCAGCAGTTGGAAGTCGCGTGGTATACTTTCCACAAGGTCACAGTGAACAGGTGAGTAAAATATAGTATTAGATTATTGTATTGCTTCCATATCAAAACCCTTGTGTACACTGTCAACTTTCTCTTACCATGGTAAGAATAAAATAATAACACGAATCTTCAGTTTCTGGGCATGACCATGCTATCTTGTCTTTGTCTCTGTCTCGATACGCTGCTAATTTGGGGGATGGGGTTATTGTTACACTCGTTTAGCAAAACCGGTTTTATCTATCACTCTGGTGATCCATGTGTATACTTATACTTAACTGGCTCCCAAGCTCAATTCTTTAGCTCTGAACTGTTGCAGGCTAATGAATTAACTCAAAGAAATGAAATAATTCCACTTACCTCCCAGAAACCAGTACATGAACTTTTACGTTTGAAGGCATCTCACTGTTCTTTTCTGCCTAAGCTACATGCTTGCATATCCTAACTCAGCACTTTTCTACTCAGGTGGCTGTGTCAACCAACAAGGAAGTGGATGCCCATATCCCCAACTATCCAAGCTTACCACCCCAACTCGTTTGTCAGCTTCATAATCTGACTATGCATGTATGGCTTGTTTACTTATTTTTTATACTAATAAGGGCATAAGTCTGGTTTATCTTGGTTTGCTCGTTTCAAATTTCCCATTTTCTGGTTCCTGCACCCTCTTATTCTCTCATTATCTGTTCGTTTATTTTGGATTCAGGCTGATGTTGAGACTGATGAAGTGTATGCACAGATGACCTTGCAACCTCTGAATCCTGTATGATACTGTCTTAACTGATAACTGGTTTGTAGCTTTTATAATTATATTCATTCTTCAGCTTTTTGGACTATGACTGTGTTTGCAGCAAGAGCAAAAGGAGGCATACCTTCCAGCAGAGTTGGGCACTCCGAGTAAACAGCCAACAAACTACTTCTGCAAAACTTTGACTGCCAGTGACACAAGCACTCACGGTGGATTCTCTGTTCCTCGCCGGGCAGCTGAAAAAGTGTTTCCTCCATTGGTAAGCCTTTGTCATAAAGTCATGCTGCAAAACTTCAACTTATTCATCAAATCTGTTAATCTCTTAACCTTATAATTGTGACCTATAGGACTTCTCCCAACAGCCTCCTGCTCAAGAGTTAATTGCAAGGGATTTGCATGGTAATGAATGGAAATTCAGGCATATCTTCCGGGGTGAGTTATAAAGTTGAGATTGTTTCCTGCGTTTAATTGCAAATGTGGGAAATTTCTTGTCAGTTAGAGACTTCTATGTTTCTTGCTGGGGGTTGAAAATAAGTGCAGATTTTGTTTACCAATGTTTGAATTTGGTTTTTTTTCCCCCGCAGGCCAGCCCAAAAGGCATTTACTTACAACTGGATGGAGTGTCTTTGTGAGTGCTAAAAGACTTGTTGCTGGTGATTCTGTGCTATTTATCTGGCAAGTAATTTTATTGTTTCCTGCTCGTCAAAGGGGCATATTACTATTTGTCTGGACAGCATTAATATTATTCTACTCCACCTTGGATTTTCTTATCATTTCATATTTGAAATTTGCCCTTTGGCATTTATGTGGCTGATTGACTTGTCTCCCTGAGCCAGGCCATGTAACTTGTATGTCATTCGGCCATTCCAAATAATATAGAGAAACATTCTTATTAACTTGAGTTTCAGGCTTTGAGAAGTATGGTTGCTTCTTATTTATCATATTTGCTTGCTTTATGTTGAGCGTTGTTAATTTCGTTAGTATGTGATATCTTATCAATGGTGTAACTTCAGTGTATTTTATTTAATAGGAATGAAAAGAACCAATTGCTTCTTGGCATCCGGCGTGCCAATCGACCACAAACTGTGATGCCTTCATCAGTGTTGTCTAGTGATAGCATGCACTTGGGGCTTCTTGCTGCGGCAGCTCATGCAGCTGCAACAAATAGTCGTTTCACCATATTCTATAATCCACGGTACAAGTAGTGCACATTTGTAAAACTTTCAAGTCATGATATATTTCCTTTGGTTGACATTATTTTCTTCTTTTTAAATTCAGTGCTAGCCCATCAGAATTTGTCATACCCTTAGTGAAGTATGTTAAAGCTGTGTATCATACTCGAGTTTCAGTTGGTATGCGCTTCAGGATGCTGTTTGAAACAGAGGAGTCAAGTGTGCGGCGGTAGGTTTTCAAAACTTTTATTGTTGAAGATGATATTGTGTAAATGCTTTCCTTTTTTATGTTTGATATGTTAGTAAGTTAAAGATAATATACGATATGACTTACAAAACGAGCATGGTTGTCTTTTCCAATCTGCAACAAGTCTTGGCATAAATTTGTAGAAAGTTTTTGGCTTGTTTGTTTGGAAAGGTGATTGAGATTTTCTCATGTGAAGTGCTGTAAATCTCTGATGCAAGATGCTGTTGGGGACCAAAATATTCTAAGAATTATAATGACGTAAAGAACATTAATCAGATCATTATGCACTTAAATCACAAATATTAGACTAGTGAATTTCATTTGTGCTTGTTCTGTGCTTCGTTTTATTACACAAATGGGAGGGTTTTTTTTTCTACGCTGTGCATCAATGTGTCTAAGATGTGACCATGTCTAAAAATAAGGTGATATTGTACCTTGTTTCTCATGGCTTATCAAACATGGGTACATGCCACCCCAAGGTATGGTTGTTGCAATGGGATGAAATGGAGACATGGATTTGAATGAATGCTTCTGATTCTGATCCTTAAGCTCTTGTGTATCAGTTATAAAGTTTAGTTGATAAAACTTCTCATTGTCAGGATAAATATGGCAAGTCACTTCATTAGAGTTGGCAATACATGTTTGTAATGTAATTATGTAATACTAATATATCTTTCTTGTGCAGATACATGGGTACAATAACTGGCATTAGTGACTTGGATCCTGTCCGGTGGCCGAATTCACATTGGCGCTCAGTCAAGGTCTGTAAGGAAACACTATTAATATACCATTCAAGTTATATAATTAAATTGAATGCTACTTGTATCTCCAGATGCAAGATTTCTAATATGTTGCTTCATATACAGTTTATGTCTATTAAGGAAGGATTTTAAAATACGGCTTTGACTTGCATTGCAGGTTGGCTGGGATGAATCCACTGCAGGAGAGAGGCAACCTAGAGTGTCTCTATGGGAAATTGAGCCATTAACAACATTTCCTATGTATCCATCCCCATTCCCCCTTAGGCTTAAACGACCGTGGCCTACAGGACTGCCTTCATTCCATGGTAAGATTCTTGCTACCTTTAGGGCTGAAAATATCCACAATTTACTTATCTATTTATTTTTTGACTGCCTAGTTTAGTTTCAATTTTGCAAGCTGATTACATTTCAAATAATGTTTCGTTTATGCTTCAATGGAAACTCATTCTCATTGCCCTCCCAAATTTTCCTTGCATGAAATGCTAGCAGGCATGAAGGATGACGATTTTGGCATAAATTCTCCACTGTTGTGGCTTCGAGACACTGATAGAGGGCTCCAGTCTCTTAATTTTCAGGGGATTGGGGTTAGTCCTTGGATGCAGCCAAGGTTTGATCCCTCCATGCTGAATATGCAAACAGATATGTATCAAGCTGTGGCTGCTGCTGCACTTCAGGATATGAGGACTTCAGATCCTTCAAAACAGCATCCTGCTTCTTTACTTCAGTTTCAGCAACCACAGAACTTTCCAAACAGGACTGCTGCTTTAATGCAGGCCCAGATGTTGCAGCAATCACAACCTCAACAGGCTTTTCAAAATAATCAAGAGAATCAGCATCCATCTCAATCTCAGGCACAAACTCAGACGCATCTTCAGCAGCATCTACAGCATCAGCACTCATTCAATAGTCAGCATCATCATCACAACCAGCAACAACAAACGCAACAGCAACAACAACCACAGCAAGTGGTAGATAATCAGCAGATTTCCAGTGCAGTCTCTACAATGTCTCAGTTTGTTTCGGCACCTCAACCTCAATCACCACCTATGCAAGCTATCTCCTCACTGTGCCAACAGCAATGCTTTTCTGATTCTAATGGGAACCCTACTGCTATTGTTTCTCCCCTGCACAGTATCTTGGGTTCATTTCCCCAGGATGAAACATCCCACCTTCTGAACCTTCCTAGAACAAGCTCTTGGGTTCCTGTTCAAACTTCAACTGCATGGCCCTCCAAGCGTGTTGCAGTGGATCCTCTCCTTTCTTCTGGAGCATCTCAATGTGTTCTGCCTCAGATGGAGCAGTTAGGGCAGCCACAGAATACCATGTCTCAGAATGCAGTTACATTGCCACCCTTTCCTGGTAGGGAGTGCTCAATAGACCAAGAAGGGAGCAATGATCCACAAAATCATCTTTTATTTGGTGTTAATATAGAGCCCTCATCACTTCTAGTGCAAAATGGGATATCAAGCCTTAAGGGGGTCAGCAGCAACACTGACTCCTCTACCATGCCCTTTCAATCTTCTAATTTCCTGAATACCACAGGCACTGATTCTACATTGAATCCTGGAATGACACATAGCATTGGTGAATCGGGCTTCCTGCAGACCCCAGAAAATGCAGGGCAAGGAAACTCACCAAACAAGACCTTTGTTAAGGTGAGTTTTCCCAGTGGGATTATCATCTTTCAAGTCAACATTTTAATTTTCACTCTTTATTCATGTCTTGCATTTTTATTTGATAATTTTTTGTTACAGGTCTATAAGTCGGGGTCCTTCGGAAGATCATTGGATATCACTAAATTCAGCAGCTACCATGAGCTGCGCAGTGAGCTTGCTCGTATGTTTGGCCTTGAAGGTGAGCTGGAGGACCCTCTGAGATCAGGCTGGCAGCTTGTATTCGTTGACCGAGAGAATGATGTTCTTCTCCTCGGCGATGGCCCCTGGCCGTAAGTATCCCACTGCCCATGCCTTGTTCTTTGTTTTTTTTTTTCCTTTTCCTATTCCTTTTAAATGCAAAATTGAAAACTAGAGAAACTGATGCACCTGTTTTCAATGATATGGTAGTTTTATAAAACTAACCTCTTAAGAAATAACGGAGTTGCATAAACTTCATTGCTTTTTGGCCTTCCATATGGTGGTGATGATTTGTATGTTGTGGACCTGCGTACCTTATTTTTTATGAATTGAAATCAATGATTGTACCTCTATTCTGTACTTCTTTCTCACATACATGATCTTTCTTATGTCAGGGAATTTGTAAATAGTGTATGGTGCATCAAGATACTTTCACCTCAGGAAGTGCAGCAAATGGGCAACACCGGCCTCGAGCTTCTGAACGCAGTTCCATTTCAAAGGCTCTCTAATGGCATCTGTGATGACTACGTGAGCCGTCAGGACCCAAGAAATTTGAGCACTGGGATAACAACTGTGGGGTCTTTAGACTACTGAATGATGTGACTGTCAATACTCAGCATTTCTTGTATCTCTTTGTAATATTACCCTTGCTTCTCAACCCTATGCCAATGGTTGGAAGTGCTACCTAAATGTAGTTTATAGCCTACTCTTTAGCCTTTTGTTTTTGTTTTCCTGTTTTTCCTGCTAGGACCATTCATAAAACTAATACTGTAACTATATGGGCATCTTGTCATTGTGCTAGCTACAATATATACCATACGTAATCCGTTAGGAAATCAATGTGTGAAGATAGTTCTCTCTCAAATTAAACTTCGACAAAACTTTACTTTTAATCTTGTTCTGGCTAAAATATCTGGGGTGCATGAATTGACTAAGGAGTATGCTGGGACAAGGAGGTGATGTTGAACTTCTTGACCTCTATTGAGACAGTTCAGGTTGAACTGTTTGGTAAAATCTGTCATGCATGAAGATAAATGACTAATAGAACATAGATGACACTGCAGATGATGTTGGACTTCTAGTCCTTGTTGAGTGATGGATAAACCACTCGGGAAAAGAAGGATGTGACTCTTTGAACATGAAGAGGACACCAAAGCCATGTGATGTGTCTCTCTGATCATACAAGGATGGAAAACAAATCCCCATGTCCTTCCATTAATGTGACAGTGGCCTTCTTTGTCGTCTTCTTGGTTTTGGCCATACACCCTTTCACCTTGGCTGTAATGCTCTTGCGCCATAAGTGCCAAAGCGAAAGCTGTACATTTGTCCATTTCGATCTTGTTTAATCAATACCTGCTTCATGCTCTCGTGTCCCAAGTATTTGGAATCTGTAAAGCATCAAAATTCCTTGTCTGCTTTGTCTAAGGTGACGTTTCTTGTTGGAAAGCAAAATAATTTGGGGACAAAATTTGTTTCTTAATGAATGTACGTAGATGGCAAGCGTACGAATGGCTAGATTTAGAATATGATTAACCAAAAGTAAAAGGAAAGCAACAATGCTAATTGCAATAGCTGCGGTGAAGTAAAAGGAATCCTCGTCTTAAAAGTAATAGTTGAGACTTGAGATTCGGTGTCCCCAAATTCTACAAAGTAATAGCTTAATGGTTAGAGGGGGACAAAGAAGAAAGATGACAACCTTAAATGTAGTGGTAACTTTAAATTGTGAGGATAACCTTTGCATCTGTTATGAACTTGAAAGCATGAGTTACTAGTTAAAGATAGTGGAACAATCATTCTAACAATAAAAATTGCCACTAATAATAATTTGTGCCAATTGATTCCGCAATTGACACACCAATCAATGGCACATACGTGTAGAGAGGTGGTTTTTTTTTATTATTATGAAAAAAAATATATGATGGTGATATTCAAATTACTAACTAATAGAGTAATGCTTGATCTAGTTTTCAAAAAAAAAAAGAGTAATGCTAGATCTAAGAGTTAAAAAAAAAAAAAGCCCCCCTCTACAAGATACTGGATCATTCTACCCCCATGTTTAGCATAATGCAAAAAATCATTGCACTATGTATAACTAGTATTTTTCCAGCTAATATAAGAAGGTAAAGAGAAGAAAGGGTGTAAAAAAAAAAGGGTATGCACATATATTATTATCCGGTGAGCAATGTTATTAAAAAGCTTCAAAAGCAAGGCTGTAAGAGTCAAACATACAAACTAGTTCCTTGTCCTTCAATTTAGACGCTTTGATTTGTTTAGGTCTTCTCATAATGTAAAACTTTTTTATTGTAATTTTTTTCATATCCTCCAAAGAATTAAAAATGTAAGTTAAACACCATGAGAATGAGTTACCTAACCACACACACAAACACAATTCACTTATATCGATCAAATTTTTTTTTTTGTATGAAGCAATGATAGAAACAAAATCGAGATGTACAGTTACCAAATTTTAATGTTACATCTCTAAATTACTCTTTACTATAAAATTGGGAACATAATTGTTGGAAAGAAAAGCTTTGAATCTGTTGATGTCGGCAGATTTGACAGTGAGAACTTAATTCTCATAACGTGCAGTGTTATAAATCATTTAATCGTTTTAGTTTCTAGTCATTTTTCTTCCTCTGAAAGGTGTTTCACATTTCAATGAATGTAAGGAAGAGGATGAAAGAAAGGGCCTAATTGAGTCACCTTTTTAGTTGTGGCACAAGCTAACTTGCCTACTGGAAAGAGGCGTATAAAGTTGGAGTTGAGTGTAGGTTTGTGCAATTTGTTTCGATGCATGTTGTGGGGCGGCCTTTTTTGTTGGGAGCTTTTTTCTGGGTATGGAACGGTGACAAGGTAGGGCACTATCTACAATAATAATACCAATAAAAAAGGTAGGGCTGGCAATCCAACAACCCTAACCCAACCTCTTTATATTTTTTGGTGGGGAGTTATTCTTGATTCTTGAACTTGCATAGTCTCACTTCTTATTTCTTTTTCTTTCTTGTGGATGTGGACTCACTCTACTCTCTGGCATTGCTCTGTCACCCATAACATCACCAAAAAGGTTGTAATAGCCTTGTTCAACACGTGCAGGGACCTTTTCGTGTCTTGTTTCCCACAGTAGAAAGCTAGAAATTGATGCCCCATCTGAACTCATTTGCCATAAAAAGTTTAGGCATGCGCCTCATTAAGCATCCGACAAATATGTATAACTATTATATTAAGTATCGTAAAAAGTCTAAGGTTGTGTTTGGATAAAGTATTTTAAAATTTCAAAGTATTTGAAATTCAAAGAATTTTAATTAAAGTAATTAAATTCCTGAATTTTAAATTCTTTGTTTGGATAAAAGTAATTCAATTGCAGACTTTTGTAAAATTTCTTTTTAAGATATTTTTGTAAAATTTGGGTTTCAATACAAAATTTTACAAAACAAAATAAATATCATATAACATTTTTTTATTTGTAGTAAAAATAAAAATAAAAAAAATAAAATGAATTTAAAAAAATTAAAAAATCTGCATAAAATGAAAAGATTAATATACCATTTTTTCATAGATAATCTATAAGTATAACTTATTCCATTAGGAGTGCAAACATATACCACATCAATAAAAATAAAATAACATAATTTAAACTATATTGAAAATAAGTCAACTTTCAAGGCATATGAATCTAACATTATGTACAGGTCACTCAACTAATGATGTTTTTAAATTTGTAATTCCACATTTATAACTAGAACAGATTTAAATCTATAATTCTTTCTTGTTGCAGCAACATTCATATTTATCAAGTTTAAGCTTAATTTACATCTTTTTTTTGTAGATGTGACCCATTCTCTCACTCTCTGGCATTGCTCTGTCACCCATAACATGACCAAAATCCAAAGGTTGTAATAGCCTTGTTCAACACGTTTGCAGGGTTTACCTTTTAGAAATAGGCGTGTCTTGTTTCCCACAGTAGAAAGCTAGAAATTGATGCCCCATCTGAACTCATTTGCCATAAAAAGTTTAGGCATGCGCCTCATTAAGCATCCTACAAATATGTACAACTATTATATCAAGTATCGTAAAAAGTCTAAAGTTGTTTTGGGATGTAAATTTGCATATGGAGGTATGGAGGTGACAAAAGTAATTCTATATTGTCTTGGCACAAGTACACAAAATTTATCAATCCAGGTCCACCATCTTCATTGTAGTAATGAAAATTGACCAATCTTGAATGCAGGAGACAAATTTCCCTGCAGAAGATAAAGGATAAAACATTTTCTTCCGCCTATCTAACTTTTGGATGGGTCTTCTATCTGCTAAGCAATAAAACAGGAAATGAAACTTAAATACAGGTTACATGAAGCAATGTTAGGTTTGATAAAATCCCAAAGAAAAAAAAGCAACATCAACCAAATAACACCTTTACATTTTCTGACTTTGATGAGAAACTAATTATGTTTAGTTTTTATGGAGAGAATGACATAACGATGAGAAATTGGCAATGCAATATTTGAAAGCTAGCAAAACAAATTTGGCAAATTAAACCTTATGTATGAGAAGTACTGTTTCTTGTCACAAAATTCCTTAGAATCCATGGCAAACAGCTTTTAAGTGACAATAATTTGTCAAAATTTGAAAGTGATTCAGAGCATAGAGAGCTTACCAGACAAGAAGATTTCAAGCAATTGCAAGTTTGAGTTAGATTTGAGTTCAGCTGTATGGAGGAGAAGAAGAAGCAAAATCAGGAGAGTAACAGCCAAAGTGGGGCGAGTGAGGCATTTTAGAAATTCCACCTAATTAGGCGGAATTTTGAATACTTTGTTTTTGGGTAATGAAATACCGTATTAAAATTCTCTGGAATTTTTAAAATGATTGTGCCAAAACATGGTACTGTGGCAATTTCTAGTAATGTGCGTTGTTCATATTATTATGACATTGAGACATCAGACATATTTTCACTAATAAATTTGTTAATTTGATTCTGAGAAAGCGATGGAAGTTATAAATTATTAATTAAAAAAAAAATTGGAGTCCATAACTACAATAAGGCTTATATATATCAATGAAGGAATGGTTGTCACTTTTTGAGCCCAATGTGGTTTCTGGACGCGATGCCATCTTAAGTGTTTAGAACAGTAGAACCCAATTTTCTTGATACTCTGATAATGTGGTCTGAGTTGCATCTTATATATCTAGAATTCCTTTTGGACATGAGAGGGGCAAGCTTTTCATGTTAAAAGGATCTCTTACTCATTCATGTTTCTTAGCAAATGTGGCATTATTGGCTTTAAGCATTCAAGGGATGGCCCTATGTTTGATTAATCACAGGGAGAGGAATGCATGGCGTTAATCAAACACAGTAAGAGGAATGCATGGCGTTGAAAGACTAAAGGTGTTTAATTTAGGCATTATTGCTGAGCTGAGTAGTAACATATTGGTTTAGTCTAGTTCGCGGACAACAAATTTTCAAAGGTGCAGAGTTAGGATTCCACATTATCATTGTAGCTCTCAATCGGTGGCAAATGACATCGCAATTGATGAACCACATGACCTCGGTAGCAGTATTAGCCACAGACCTATATTCAGCCTCAGTGGAGGACCTTGCTACAGTACGTTGTAACTTGGACATCCAAGAAATTGGATTGCCACCAAGAAAAATGATATAGGCAGAAGTTGATGTTCGATCATCAAGATTACCACCCCAGTCAGCATCACTATAAGCATGTAGGTGCAGATGAGATGATGGCCTGAGTTGTAACCCGATCCTCTTGAGTTGTTGAAGATGGGTGCTGGAAGGCTGATGCATAAAATGAGATAACTTGTTGATGGGAAATGCAAGGTCTGGCCTAGTTAAAGTAATATATTGAAGTTCACCAATCATACTTCTATACTGTTTTGCATCTGTTGGTGGTGTTCCATCAAATAGTTTAAGCTGAGTGGAGGAGAACAAAGGTGTAGCAGTGGGTTTCGCCCCCGTCATATGAAATTTCTCCAAAAGATCACGAATATACCTAGTGTTGGGAGAGAAATAATCCAGCAGCTGTAGGAACAATTTCCACCCCAAGAAAATAATGAGGAAAGCCAAGATGCTTGAGTGAAAACCTTTGAGATAGAGCTTTAATAAACTGATCAAGAAATGAAGTGCTGCTGCCTGTAAGAAGGAGATCATCAACATAGACCAAAAAGAAAGCTTCAATAGCACCTTGCTTATAAATGAAGAGTGAAGGATCACTTTGACTAGTGATGAATCTATAAGAAAATACATAGGACTTGAGAGCATCATGCCATGCAAAATAAATTTGAATATCAGTGAATGCTATAGAGATATTTGACTTGGTGCTGGCTGGTAATCTATCACATAACGTATTTTTAAATGGATTGTTTAACATTTTTAATAATATATGTAAACACATCAATTATCGCTTATTGGCTCAAGTGATTTGATACTTATTTTTCTCAAATAAAATTTTGAGTTTAAATTTTATAAATAAAAAAAATTAATATTAATTTTTTTTTTATTTTTGTAATCTAATCTAATTGAACTATAGATTAGTCTAAACCAATGCAACTTTCGGATATTTACGTAAAAATAATGTCAACACATCATTAAAGTGCAAAATTTTCAATTTTTTTTTCTTTTTTTCTTTTTCCTATATAGATGTTAGAGAGAGAGAGAGAGAGAGAGAGAAATCAGTTTGGGTTTTGGGCTAGCTGGAGGAGGGCCATGGGCCCTAAGATGGTTTGGGCTTCCAGGTCAAATCGGGGAGCAAGAGAGAGAGAGACAGAGACTAGGGTTAGGGTTTATGAACTGCACTTGCCCTCTATTTACAATTTACATTACATTTCCTTCCCTTCCCCCTCACTTCACTGTCATCGCCGCCCCGCTTGGAACAATGGTACTCCATTCCCTTCCTTTGTGTCTTCGCCTATTATCGATTCTTTTTCTTCGATTATGTCTCTCTTCCTTGTCTTTGGATTCAGTTATCCTTCTGCAATACAAATAATCAAAAGGGATTAAAAAAATATTTTTTTTTCGATTTTCTTTGAAGGAGTGTTAGTCTTGTTGGAAAATCTATTTGTTGGTCGATTTTCTGTTGATTTATTCGATGCAAAGAAGGTGGGTTAAGTTAAGTTTTACAAATAAGCTAGTGGAAGTGTACACAGAGAATAATTGATTTGTTGAGAAAAATAGAAGGGGGAGTGCATAATTTTATTCTGAAAAGATGAAATCACTGAAGCTGGATTTAGGAATTGGATTTCAAAGAGATCCGTGTTTTCAACATTGATACTTAATTATGCTTTGTGATCTTCATGGATGTAGATTACCATTAATTTTGTCTAGTTAAGTTTCAGAAATAATTGTTTTGTAACTTTTTTTTTGGGGGGGGTTTTAATTGTTAAGGTAATATATGAGTATCTTTGATGATATAGTATGCCAGTTTTGCAATTGTTCTCTTAATATGTGTTTGGTGTTTTCTACATAGCCTAAGCAAATCCACGAGATTAAGGATTTCCTTCTCACTGCCCGAAGGAAGGATGCGAGGTCGGTGAAAATCAAGAGGAGCAGAGATGTGGTTAAGTTCAAGGTTCGATGCTCCAAGTACCTCTACACACTTTGTGTGTTTGACCCAGAGAAAGCTGATAAATTGAAGCAATCACTCCCTCCGGGTTAGTAATGGAAATTGCATCGTTGGAATGTTACATTTATTATAGGATACCAATGGTGATATATCCATAACAAATTGAAGAGTATTTGGATGAGGGGAGACACATTTCTTTAGCCAACTGAAGTTTGGACTATAAAAAGGTTTTTAAAAGTACTTGAATTTGATTAAACATTACTTGGATATGTACTTACCTTTGGGGAAATTCAAAAGGAATCATTGATGCTCTTCCTTAAGATATTTTAGTTTGTGCTATATAGTCTTGGTTTTGTGCCTTACAACTTATAATGCTCTTGATGTTTTCAGGTTTGAGTGTTCAAGACCTGTAAAGGTACTGGATTGGAGACCAAGGAGAAGCATTTCATTCTTTCTTCTGATGTTTGTTTTCCTGTAGTTGAAGCTTGAGATTTTTGTGAGTTGGCCTTTTATTTAGATAATTGCTAGGAGGACATGGTTGTTTTCATTTGTTATGAAAAATGAAACTTGATTTTCTGTCTAATGAAAGATTTGAGCGCCGTGGAACTATATACATGAATTCTCGTCTGTTTTATTTTTACCGCGTGTTTCTAATAAGGCTACAATTATTAGATACTATGCTTTTGAATGTGATGGCAGAGTCTTCAAGCATGCGGTGCTCTGCTCTGCCATTTTTTGTGATAAGTTTTGGAGGATGGTGAACTGGAAAAATTGAATAAATAGCAACTAATAACTTGACTGATATATAAAATGATTTAATAGCAGCAATTAACAAGTAGTTTCCTATCTAGAGATTGAATCGCTGGATGGCAAGGACAAGGTAGCCATTTATCTGCTGTATGTTCTGTTTCCAATTCCAAAGAGCAATAAGAAAATCTCTCCCATCTATGAAACTCTTTGCTTAGGCCGGGCACATCAGGGGTGGGAAAATATGCCTTTTAAGGTTTAACACCTGACTTAAGCATAAATCTTGTTCAATATGAAGTCTCCAAGTAGCTTTCCCAAAAGTGATAGGTTCATTCGATCAATAATCTCTAAATCTGTGATACACATTCTATACGCTGCCAGCTCCAGAGGCCTTGAGGATTTAGAATGTAGAAACACAAGTGGGGAATTCTTGACAGTTGCGCCACAACTGCGAGACAGGCATTCTTGACTGGAGTGAAGAATGTGTAGCCAAATTAGTAATTTGTAAAATAGTAATTAGTAACCAAATTTAATCGTAATGAATCTAGAAATTAATGTTTCTTAGGAGTGTCCTTCATTCCCCAGCACTCAATAAATAGTGCTACCAAACACGAAATCTTAATTTACCTTCCATTCATCCATTAAGGATGCTCTCTGTTGAGTATGATTGCATGTTCTACGTGAATTGCACTGAAAAAGTGGAAATATCTTAATATATTATATTCAAGTGCCAATGGGCCACCATGGCACCAACTAAAAGCTAGATGAAAGCTCAGGTGGGTGAAAACAAACATTTCATTTTTTTTTTAAGTAAGACACATTTTTGTGACTTGTAAACATCACCTCCCAATTTTCTGTATCAGCACTCACTCGCTTTAAGTAGCAACTAGCACGCAGGTGCTTGACAATTACAAGGTTTCAGTAACGTATAAGATCATATGCCATTTATGAATGACCGAAAGAGAAACAATCTTGGGGTAACTGCAGTGTCATTGATAAAGGCATATCACAGCCAACCACAACAAATGTAACCGGAAGAAGGCATTCGTCCTGTTTGGCGTATGTATTCTGCTTTTGCTGCAGTTCTTCTTGCTTCTTGATTTCTTCTAGCTTCCGCTGCTGCTTGTTTCTCTTCTGATCTCTGCCTCGTCATAGCAATTCTTTTTACAGTCTTTGCATGAGCCTGGGCTCTCATTTGCTCAACTTTGGCCTATAATGTATGAACTTTAAATCAATGGCAAAGTAAACATTGATATGTAGCAGAGACTTTTACTTCAAGTATTTCTGAGGTCATAAAAAACTTGACGATAGGTTCATTTTTTTTTTTTTAATCTTATCAAACATCCATTAACATAACCACTGCACCTGAAACCACAACTAGGCTTTAAAATATGTAAGAACTTTGTTTCCAATGAAAGCAAAAGAATAAGTACCTCAATTCTTCTTATTTCTGCTTCTAATTTTGCCTTTTGTTGACTTTCCCATGCTTGAATTTTGATTTCCTCACGCTTATATCTGCAAATTTTAACACGTTATAATTGCATTAGAAAGGATGTACACATTGACATGGTTCTGTTATTAGTTTTAAAAAAAAAAAAGCTTGGTTTACTATAGTACTCAGAGAATGAGCAATGAGGAAACCTTGCAGCATGTTTAGATTTTTCAGCTTCCTCCCATGAAGCTGCACGTTTTTCAAATTCAATTCTCTCGCGTTCTTCTGCATTTAAGTCCCGAGAAGAAGATTTTTTCTTTTCCTGCTCATCTTTGCTTGCCCATGCAGCAATATTCATCTTGCCAAGCTGCACACCAAGGGCTTGAATCTCTCTCCTTGTCTTGAGCTTCAGTTCTTCTTCAGACAACTGTTTTTTGGTGTTTTCAACTGGGAACTCTGAATCCTCAACGGTTATGTTGTCCAAAGGTGTTGTGGCAGGTGCACCCGTCCTAGGTGTTGAAGGCATTGATGAGGTTGGGCTACGTAGTGGAGTTGCTGAACCAACAGGAGTAGAAGTCCTCGAAGGTCCTTGACTTGTCACTGGGGTCATTTCCGTTCCCATATCTCTCATGGCAACAGATCTTATCCTAGGAATGGCTTCATCATAAGAACATGAAAGTTAATCTTCCTATCTACACTCTCAATATGTCACATATGGTAAAAATCTGCACATAGCAGGAAGTGCATCTGCACTATGATATCCAAATGGCACGTTTTATGTTTCACTAAGATCATTCATCTGCTAATTGCATAAATATCTATTACATATACATTCAAATGTTAGATAAACAAGATTGTTTCATAAAGTTAGCCCATGATAATCTGCCAAATTTGTGATTCTCAGCTATGCAATGAAGTAAGCCTTAAAGGTGCTCATCTGCCGATTAAATGTTTAATTTATGCATGACATACTCAAATTCAATCTAGTGGCGCATATAGTACAAAGAATAGTTACACTGAAAAAAAAATGCTTTGTATACTTTGCTTTACCTTTCTTTTTTCCCCAAAACAGGATATCATACAAAAGAAAAAGATCACAGCATATAACGTTATTGGGCTACAAATACAATGAAATCTTCTACATACCTGTCTGATCATCTGTACTTCTTGAGCACGATAAATCCAATTCATTTACTTCCTTTAAATCTTTGCTTTGGGGAAAAGATTCTACTACAGGAATTCTTCCCTGAGGTTGACCTGAGATTGAATGAGCCTCAGCTGGAATAAAAGAGAATTTCTCAAATCCCGTATGTGATTTTGGTTGACAGAAATCAATTCGCTCTGTTTCTGTCACTTTGCCTATTGGTAGCTTATGATCATAATAACCAGACTCTGGTGCAACCCTCATCATACTTGTTTTTGGGAAGCGATTTTCTTGGCTATGTAAAGCATTCTTTTCTGGGTTACTAGCTCGAATATTTTGCCTATTCATTATCCATTTCTCAGCATCATTCCACTTAGATGGAATAGGCCTCAAGAGGAATCTTGTTGCAGGATTGCTTAATGGTCTCTCTCCTTTATGAAACTCAAAACTTGATGAGCTAGCATTACTGTCATAATCAAGATTTTCATCTTCTGCTGTTCTCACCGGGTGAATTGCACTTGACTTACCACAGTCAACCTTTTGAAAATGCTGCGTCTTTACATGGCCCATGGTACCATTTTCCTTAGGCATTGTCTCATTTGGTTCACAAGAAGTCTGGTCACTTTGTCTCTGGCACAACACTAAATCACTGGATGGCTTTAATGACAGAACCTCTAAGCTTGGAGATGTAACTGGAAGGAATATGTTTTAATTAGTTCCAAAATACAAAAATCCTAAATTTTTAAAAGATATTTTGTTATTCCCAAAAACTAATAATTCAAAGGAAAAAAAAGAAGAAGGAAAGAGCTATCTTAAGCTGGGAATGGGATAAGTGTTCACCAATACAAAGTAGAATGTACTATGCATAAAAATTAAAATCAATTGCAATTGCAGACCTTCATCATCAAGGTTGTTATTCTCTGAGGCAAGTAAGCTGTTCTTCGCAAATTCAGCATCCTCAAGCCTTGAAGGGGAAGTTCTAGATGAGTTACTGTTGGATCCATCGTTCTTCCTATGGTGGTGAGGCCTTATAAGCTTCATCCTCAGTTTACTAGGAGAGATTATTCCAGTCTGCAGGTGTGCAATTAACCCTCATTAAACGCCTAGAACTCAATTAGAAAATCTCAAGTAGAATTCAAATTTAAACAAACTACATAAACAAAGAAACCAGTAGCTGACCAGTCTCTTTCCTCCAAAAGGACCACCTCCACCATTTCAACCCACAATATTTTTCCTCAGAAGAAAAATAAGGGTAATTGAACTCTGCACTTTTCTTTCTGTCGTTTTCCCAAGTTTTTATTTTCCCTTCCCCACACACCCAACTAATAACTTTGAGTCACTATAAAAGTAGAGAAAGAAAAAGCAGAATTTTGAAACCATGTTAAAAATTTACATGGAGGGAATCAATGTAATTAAGCCCATAAAAAAAATAAGTAATGAATATTCTGAATTTCTTTTTTTTTTTTAAAAAGCACTGACAAATATAAATAATTTTTCCATCAACCCAGTTTGGCAAACAGAAAAAAGATTCAAGTTTCATTAACAAAACCAATGAGCTTGAATGTTTAACACCCCACAAGATCAACAGCTCCACTAACCACCAAAAGCTCAACAGTCAGAGAGAATATAAGATATGGTGTACGAATAAATATTTGAGAGGCAGCAAGAAAATGCCATACCTGAACTTTGCCTATCCTCTCGTACTCCATTAGATCTCTTTCACTCACTCTTTCCAACTTGCAATCTAATTCAGCAGAGAAAACAAGAGTGTCATTGCACTGCAGCTTGTGAGTGATAATACATCAACACGAGAGAGAGAGAGAGCGTGTGTGTGTTACTTTTGAGTTTGCTAGCTGATGATGTTTGGTTCCTCTGCAGTGCAGTACGTGAATTGTGCTGTGCTTGTACCCCAAAGTGGGGCCCACTGACTGGGAAGGATCTGTCATTTGTGTGGGGACAGCGGTTTTGAATGCTCTTCGACTAAGCCAATCACTCCTCTGTTGTCGTTATTCCAATATTCTTGCCCAGGAATTGCTGATTTGAAAATAAATAAATAAATAAATAAAATGCCTTGAAATTTGAAGATAGTTTGTTTTGTTTATATTTTAATCATTGTAATTACTTTTCCATTTTTTTGCCAAAGACGACAGATAAGGAAAAATGAAAAATGATTTTGGTCAGTCTTCGTAATAGTGTCAGTGGCAATGGCAATGATGAAAAAGTTTGGATTTTCAATTTCCTCTACATAGTAACTGTTTGAGCAGGTTGGACGTAATCATCAATCAATCACCAAAAGTTGCCATAAAAAGTAATGGTAATAAATTCCAAAAGCAACCTAATTTTATGAGAAAAATGATGTTTTATATTATTATTTTTATATATCACTTTTTATATTATTTTTAATAATTATAATTAAATGAGAAAAAATAATAATAAAATTGATATAATTAATAATATGAGTAGTAGTATAAAAAGTGATATGAGAAAAAAGTGATATAAAAAAATCATAATTCATTTTATGAACCAAACTTTAAACTTTACTTAACCTTTATTTTCATTCTAAAATTGATTTAGGAATTATATATATATATATATATATATATATATATATATATATATATATATATATGAAGAGGATCAACTTATATCAAACAGTGTAAGTTTTTTTTTTACACTTATTTTTAACCGTTAGTTTTATTTTCATCTAATGGTTGAGATTATTTCATTAAAGGTAATCATTAGATGAAAGTAAACTAACGGTTGAAAATGAGTGTAAGATAAAAATAATTTACACTGTTATAAGTTGATTCTCTCTCTCTCTCTCTCTCTCTCTCTCTCTCTCTATCTATATATATATATATATATATATATATATATATATATACACCCTCTAATATACCTTTTTGAGCCGTATGTAAATTATGAGAAATATTAAGAATATATTTTATATCACATTTTTTATTGAGTCATATCATATATTAAAATATACATTAAATTTTGATTAATATGTAATTAATTCTATTAAAGTGTAATCAAATTTAAATTTTTATTTTAATATGTAATGTGATTTAATAAAAAAATATGTTAAAAAGAGTGTAATAAAAATATGTTTCTAACACTCTTCTTTATATTATATTTATATGGGTTTGTGTAAATAATGTTTAAAAAACATTTATTAAAAAATTTAAAAATATAAATTATGAAATAAAAAATAAAACATTTAGTATAGTGAAGATCTTTAATTTTAGTGTAAATATTTGAATATTATCTAACTACAATATATAAAAAAAACTTAAAAAACTTTGCATTTTATTTAAAAAGAACTATTTTTAAGCGTATTGCTACATAGCCCAACCCAAGTAAGGCTGGCTAGTGAAAATATCAATTGCGACAATGAAAGTTAAATAATGTGCCCTACATTTCAAGGTAGTTTGGTTATGTAGTTTAAGTTTTCCAGGTTCATTCGAGACGTATTTATCTCGAATATTTAGTTTTATTTTATTTTAATTCTTTAACAAGTACTTTTAATATATTCATCACCAATATCTTATTTATATTTATTTGAGAATTTTTATGGCATTTTATTTTTAAAATTTGATATTCAAAATGAGTTGTTAAGTATTTTATTGACTATTGATTTTTTTTAAACATTTATTATAAATTTAACATTCAATGAGTACTTGACAACTCAATTTTAGTATTTGTAAGATTTTAACTTAAAATTAATTGACTTTAAGTGGAATGATATAATAGATATATAAATCGCACCTAAAATATTAAAGCATACGATGTGAGACTCTTAACACCTTCCTCCATAGATGTCTGAACAGAACATGCGATCCTATCAAAGTAGGCAGAAACAAGCCTAGAGAAGTAGCAGGAGAAGCCTAACAAAGTAAGTGACGGAGATGAAATATTGACTCTGATACTATGTGAGAAACAAAAATAGGGATACAAATATTGATAAATTTGTGTATAGACATAGTATCCACATTGAGGAGAGTTTCTCATTTTCGCTATGTAGCATTCGTGAAACTCGTTAGAATTGTTATTGACCTTTAAACCCAGATTAATTTTACTGTTTTCTTCATCTTTGTCCACTCCAGCCCAATCCTTCTACTCTTCCGTTGCGCTCCTCAAACTCCGATTTTTGTCTTAGATTACAGACTTCGTTCTGACTACATAACTTTATTTTAGACTTCGTATTAAATTTCAGATTTCATTCTGATGGTAGAATTCCATTTCAGACTCCGTCCTAAATTTCAGACTTCATTTCAAATTCTGCTCCTATTGTAGATTCTAGATTTCAATTTAAACTCTAGACTCCAGACTCAATCATTATCCTGGTCAATTCCGCACTTTGGTTTCCAAACTCAAGTTGGTTTGTTCTATACCCACTTGAGTTTGAGAGATGTTAGCGTAGTCTGAACTCCATACTCAATCATCATCCTGACCGATTCCATACTCTGATTTCCAAACTCAAGTTAGTTTCTTCTATACCTACTTAAGTTTGAGAGATGTTAGCGTGATTAATTATAATTGAGATTACGATTGATTACTATTAATTTTAGGGATGATTATAATTAATTTAGTATAAAATTTAATTGATTTATTATATAATTATATTTTATTATTTTTTTATACAACAATATTCTTCTATAAATAGATGTTAATCTTCTTGTATACACTTATTTAGATATATACAAAATTTATCATTACTTGTTTCTATATTTCTAATAATACCAAATCTATTAGATTACCATAAAAATTCTTTATTTATAAATGTATAATTATAACATATGTAGTATTAATACTTTAAAATGATCGTCATATTGATATATGATATATATCATATTAAATACTTCGGTACTTTTAAATATATTTTATTTATATATCTTTTAATTATTTTTTAATTTTTTATCATAATAATATATTCATATCTCATATCTATATTTGTGTTTCCTGTATTTTGTGCGGATGCTTTTCTCGTGCTTTATTCTGTTAACACTTCTTTAACATAATATTTTAACCTCAACAACTGGAGCAAGTTATTAACCATAACAATGACATCACTTGAGGGATAGTGAGTTTAGTATACCTTAACAAAAAAAAAAAAGGAAAAATAAGAGTCACATAAAAACTATATTAAAAATTTACTTTTTTATAAATTTCACTTTTATTTTTAAAAAGTGTATCAAACATAATTATAATAGCGAAACTCAGGGTAAGATTCACAATGAGCCAACTTGCAGAAAAAATCAAAGTAAATATGATGTAATATTAGATCGAAAATAGGTAGCATAAGATGGACAATGTGCACTTAAACAATATTATATTGGTCTATATGAGGTGTCTCTATACCATTCGTATTAGCTAAATTTTTATTCAGGCGTTGGATGGCTTGACTCTGGTCACAACATGCTTTCAGTGGGATTTAAAATTTAAACTCATGGACTTAAGAATCCGCCCATATGATAATTCATTTTAATATTTTCTTCACGGGGTCATGACTTTTCTGCTGTATATTATTAAGAAAATAATATATTGATGCTATTTATTATATATTAAAAATTATGAAATTTTTAATTTTTTCAAACTAAGTAATTTGGTCTGCTAATTGCATGTATACAAATTTATCTTTTATATAAAAATTTTAAAACAGACGAATTTGTTCTGCTAATAATAGATTATTTGTTTTTTATGTAAATAAGAAAAATTACATAAATTTTATAGGAAATTATAAAAAATTATAAAACAAAAATGAATTTATCTTTTTTTTAACGAATATAACAATAATCTGTTAATCAGACAAAAAAGAATAATCTATTAATATGTCATTTCTTCAAGTGTATATCATATATTCATATAGTAAGCCCTAAAATTCAAATAAAGTTGACAATAAGAAACTCAATGCTTTCACGCCATCACAGTCGAAAAATCTCCGTTTTGCTTAAAATGTCGCATACTGTTTTCAGAAAAACTAGAAAAGTTCTAACTTTTTAAAGGAGATATGTGACCTTCGAGGGAAAAAATTTTACAGGGCACAATACTAACTTTGTGGGGACCTAATTTAGATTAAAACAATAGGTTTGACTGGAAAAACACGACTGGGTTGTTGCTTTCTGATTTTGGGACCCTTTGATTGCTTCTCCTTTTTCTAATCTTTGGAAGAAAAAAAAAGTAGTTTTGGTTTGGAAATTTGCTTCTTTATGCTTTTTCAACTCCACTGTTGTCAAGCAATAAGGATTTATTTGATTTGCCTTTGAAGTCAATGATGGTTTACAACCTTTGGCAAGTGTACAGGATGGAAATTTTAAAACCAGAATCACCACCAAGATGGCCCAACTATTTAATAGAAATAAAACCTACTTCTAAAGAGATTGAAGACCAAAGCAACCAAACCGGCGGAGCTTTTTGTCTGCCCCCAAAATTTTTGATAGATTTTTTTTAATAGTGTGTTCTTAATAAAGAAAATTTTAATGTCTTCTATATATGTGTTATTGTGAATTGTGATGGATTTTTTTTTCTCTTACTAAGTACTCATTTGAAGTAAATATGAACTTGTTTTTAAATTGGTTCAAAGATGATTTTAGCATATTTCAATTTTAAACTACATGTAATGTACATGCCTACATAACTAAATTAATATACTACTACTATTTGATTTTGATTCAGGCGACATTTTAGGTAATAATTATATAGGGGATATGGCCTTTCAATTATCAGGTACATAGATTAAAAGTAGCATCACGAATTTTTTTATTTATCATTATTGTATCTATTTTTTATTTCAAACAAAGAAAGTTCAATTTCTTGTCCCTCAAATTTTTGTATCAAGTTCCACCATTTAACCAACTAAAAGATGTCCTTAAATCTTATAAGAGTGGCATTTAATTATAATGCTTCAAGGAATCAATGTTGCCATGGGTTAAAATTAAAAAATGATTGAAAATTTTCATTGCTTGCTTTTAAGTTTTGGCGGTTCTAAGCTTCAATTGTAAATTGAGAATTAGCTCCCTCTCTCTCTCTCTCCTTTTTTTTGGGGCGCGGGGGGGGGGGGGGGGGGGCAATTAAGATTGCTTTACTTAGATTCGACATATGATCTTCTTATTATTTCAATTTTTCTTTTGGGGCCCTGTATGTAGTGGTTGAGTTGCAGTTTGTTTTTTGGGCCATGAAAGACAAACTAGGTAACTAGGCCTACAAAACCAGATAAAGCAGCAGAACGATACAAGTCATAAGTCATAACACTTAAACCAGGCCGGTTTATCTGGTACACAGAGAAGACACCCCCATTAAGAAGGCAACGCACTTCATTGGTGAGTTGCAGTGAATTACAAGAATATTTTTATTCAAACCATCAATATTTTTAAAAATGAACCATCAGATTGTTGTTCCTCTTTTAAAGTTTAATCAGCCCAGCCTAGCCCAATCTCTTGCTATCCTTGCAGGTACTCAGATATCGTGAAAACAATTATTTTGCTGTATGTTTTACTGAAGATTAAGACCATCCAGCCTAAAGCCATACGTATATTTCTTTATTAAAATTGTAGTTGAAGGTCTCAGCTTCTTCAGTAGAGTATGCCTACTTACGTAACATTTTCACTCACAAGTCACAATAGTCAACTATTAGCATATATGACTCAATCTGTGTTTTTAAAAAGAGTTAAGTGAAGTCACCTAAACTCTAGTAGAGACGTAATGCATCCAATTTGTGTATAATTGTGATTACAGAGTTGTTTAAATAACAATTTTTTTTTTCTAGTATCCAATCAATTTTTTTTTTTATAGTAAAGTTCTTTGCCTTATTTTCAGGACCTATACTATCGAATCTGACCTTCATCGCAGAATAAAATATTTTTAAAAAGAAAAACGTTACCTCTCATTCTTTAGTCCATATAAATAGATGGACAACAAAAAGAAAAAAAGAAGCAAAAAATTGCAGATTGATTTGTGCTCAGTTTCACCTCTCATTCATAAGGCTCAAGCATTTGTTCCCATAGTAGATTCAATCCTACATTTGTCCTGTTAACCATTTATGTAACATCTTGTTATGGTTTATTTATAACTTCAATTTGTGAAAATTGAAAATCATTCTAAATGCTAAGTAGTCTAATTTATCAGGCCCCAAAAAAAAAAAGATTTAATAGTTATTCTTTCATTGAGTTATAATCTGTGAATTGATTTTGCAAAAGTAATATACAACATTTACAAGATAAGAAAAAGAAAAAGAAAGAAAAAGGAAAAAGACTTGGCAGAAGAGGGTGGTTCAAATCTTTTACAGCAGTCTCAATTCTGCATAACCTGCTCTTGTCTGCTCTCTTTCCCATTTTCTAACATCTGATGAGGAGAAACATAGTTAAGATTGACTACGTTGTCACCACTAACATAGACAACTCGGAAAATATCATACTTCATGTCGATAGAGAAAAGTTCAAGATACGGCATCATCCATTTTCTATGGTCAGAGTTGAGAATCCATGAGTAAAAAAAATGTAGAGACTTCCACACATGAATGCATACCACTCCGGGTATGCTTTGTCCTTTCAAGCAAAGACCTGCAGCTACGCCTTCTATTTTGGCAAAGCGACACCTAAAAATTGCTAGGAGAGCGTAGCAGAGGTCATTAAGGTCACTACTAGTGGTGAGACTAGTGACTGCTGAGAACATTGAAATTGTGTCCCCAGTAGAGAATTTTGCAGTTGAAGAGCCATCTCTTGATTCTCCAGCGTATGCTTCAAGGAAGCTATGTTCAACTAAGACAGCCATGCTTGATATGTTGGTTAGCATTGATTTCTGTTAAAGTCAAAAAAAATAAAAAAAATAATAATAATAAAGGGGGGAAAAATTGATCAGGGTATGTTTATCAACGTGCAAGATATATAATAGAAGAATGAGGCATTCTTTTCAAACCAATAGATAAAATGCATGAGAAGCATCTCAAAAGTAAAGGAATTTGTCTCAATATAGTTAGGAAGCAATTTGAATACTACTCTTCTATATATAGTTCTTCTCTATCATGACTTTTAAAATAAGATGACTTTTCCATAAAGAGCACAGTTTTCCTTGGCATGCCTCTTATGCATGGCACAAGTCTAAGGACCCGTGAGCCAAATTCTAGACTTCTTGACCTCAAAATGATATGTATTTTGCTATCTTTGTGGGCTTATAGTGGATCAATTTGGCTGGAGCAAACGCCAGAATTTTCAGCCACTAGTCTTCACTTGTGAATTTTCATGGCACGGCATGACATGAGATATGATATGTATACAGACATAGAATATATATAGAAAATCTTATATTGGTGAGAGTAGTGGTTATTGTAAAAGGTGAGATGAGTGAATTTTGATCATTGGATCTTATATGAATGGTCAAGATTAAAATATAAATACATGCGATATTTTTAAGTGATCACATTACCTTCAAGTAACTTTTAATCTTGATCATCCATATATAGTTGTATGATCAAGATTTACTTTTCTCATCCTCTCATAATAAAAACTTTTCTCACTAGATATGTCCCTATATATATATATATATATATATAACTTCAAGATTTATAATATTTTAATATATATCATATGTGTCAATATTTATTATTTGGTAAGTCTCTTTCATAAAATATAAAGTATTATTAGTTCAAGTACAAAAAAAATAAAATTAAAGTGAGTATTTAAAAATTAAATCCATTTTGCTCTTCACCATCAGTGCAATGGTGCCACGATGATTTAGTCGCAGATGAAGGTAAATGGTTAGATAGAAGAGGATAATCTCACAATAAAAAATATCGTATTCTAGCTAAGATAAGTGGTAAGTAATTAGGTTTGAGTATTGGGTAATTGTCTATATAATTGTTTTTAACTTTTTTCTATTTTAAATGGTAACCGAGTTTTTTTTTATAAATCTTAAATTAACATTGTCCTGCAGTGTTCTTAATATGTCCAAGCCAATTTTTTTTTTAATTGAACACATAGGACACATGTTGTAAGGAAAAATATTTATCACACATTATTTTTTTTACATCACTTTATATTTTAATTTTGATAAAAAAAGAAGAGAGAGGATATATATCGCAAATGTGTTTTTTTTTAAATTTTATTATTAAAAAAATAGTGTAAGAATTGTGTAATAAAAGTGACGTATAAAAATTGGGACTCTATCGAACATGTGACACACACGGACAGGAGAATGAAGTGTCCGTGATTCATAAGGAACATGATACTTTTCCTTGCTATGCACATGATTTGTTTTGAAGGGGTTTCTTGGTTGGATATATAGAGGGAATGGAGAGCTCTATTGAACTGAAATTTGTTACTTTGTTTTTCCCCCTGTTCCTTTTTGTTGTTCTGTTAGGAAGTATACTGTATGTCTACCGGAAAGCTCTTCATCCTCCTTCGCTGTAATTCACTTATCTACCAGTAAATTCTTCTTTTATAACACAGACACACAGATTGAGGATATAATTAAGGTTCACATATGTGACTAATTTTATTTTAGTTCACATAAAGGTTTCAGCAAAATTTAATGTCTTGTTTGTTCTTATAGATGTCTAAGTAATATGTAGTAGCTATTCTGTTGAAGCACTCCATTAATGATCCATGAAAGAAAAGAAACCAACCCAGTAGTTAGGGTCAAACTTACAAGGGTTGAGGTCAGCTCCTCTTTTTCCTTACTGGACCGCTTCTGCCATGCTCCATACCATATGATCTGATTACAAGGCACAAATATTCAGCTCAATGTGAATAAATAGAAGGATACTTCTCCGTTCCTTTTTATCTATCTATTTAAAAAAATTATTTTATTTCAATTTATTTATCATTTAAAACTTTTAAAAATATATTAATTAGTTTTTTTTAATTTAATTTTATTATTTCTACTAAATTTAATAACTACATATATTAATTAACTTTTAAATTTTTTACACATATTATAATTTAATCATATCAACTTATATTTCACTTAATTTAAAATTATTTAATAATATCTTTAACTTTTATATAAAAACTTTAAAAGAAAACAACAACAATCAAGTCTTTTCTTATTAAGTGGAGTCATTACATAGATCAAACGATCTTATTGTCTATTTCTATCATAAACTAATTTTTCATAAATATCATTCAAATCTAAAAAAAAAAAAAAAACCTTAAAAGAGAGATTAAAAAAAAGGGACGGAGTAGAAAGCATAGGTGCATGATATGCTCAGTGAAAATGAGTCAAGGAGATCAACCCCAGAAATTAGCACTAACACAGAACTAAACATTTATTGTGGGACAGAAGAAATGAAACTGACACATTTACTGAAAACAAGGACAGCAGTGTTTTACCTGAACTTAAAAATAAAAAAATTAAGTTGGCTCCAAGGAAAACTCAAATCAATAATAAATCAGTTGAGTTATTGTAGAAATTTAGAATTTTGTGCTTCTAATTTAGGAAAATTATTACGACTGAGAAACCATATGATAAAAAAAACTGAGTTAATTGAACACAATCGCAGATGTCAAGCTTTGTATCTTTGAATTGATGGCATATTAACCATTACAGATGGTAGACTACCATGGAGCAATGGCACTTGAAGTTGTCATTCACTGAAATATAGAAGTTCCAAAGTAAGAATGATACTATATGATCAATTTGGGGATGCACATGCAATCTTTCAGTTATGGTCTTCCCAGCCAATATGCAGTACAAAGGAGAAGAAATGGGTTTTCATAAACTAAACAACAAAGTTTTAAACAACTTGAATCCAGCAGGCAAAGAAAGAACATACACTTCAGAATTGATATAAATTAAGTTAGGAGAAACTAGTAAAAATGAACTGAAAATTGCAAACCAGAGAAAGCAAAAACTTACTGTATTTCCATGGATGCTCCTAAATATAGAGCATTGAACACAACCAAGGCTCTCAGTGCTTAAGGAGAACTGTTTGAGTCCATGAACAAGATCATCCACGATTACTATGGTTGACTTGAAAATAAAGAAGCTTACATCCAAATTCTTGTTGTTAAAAGGCACAGAACATGCCATCCTCTATTCCTATTGTTTGTATATTCTTATAATTCTTCCTTTCAAGTTTCAATCCTTTCTCCTCTTCACTACTATATTACTAATGCTATTTTTTGTCTGGGAAAGTCATCAAATATGAGAAGCAAACCACAAGACACGCATACCCGAAGCTTCCAAGGATACTAAGGTTGCTTTCTAGAATGGCTCCAAATCTTGACTTTGGTTGTAGAGGAATTCAACAGGTTGTTTCCTTCTGTTGTTTCTTTGAAACGACAACAAAATAAAAGGAATAAGGCTTGGAAATGGAACTAAAAGACAGTCACGTGCATTGACTAGTTCAACATGTTCACATCTATTGTATCAAAAAGAAAAAAAGATGTTTTACGTCTAAGAAATTTCTCTTTGATCTTTGTTACATATATATTTTTATTAGAATTTCTGGAAGTGAAGATGTTAGAATTTGATTAACTTGACTTAACTTTTCAATATTTTTTCATTTTTTTATATAATTGAATAAATTAACTTTTGTAGTGTTATAAAACAAGTATAATATTGTGACCCATTCAGGGTCTATGTGATCAGCATCGTAGGTTTGTTTCATCTTTATGGTTTATAATATAATATTAATATAAGCTTATGTAAATAGGAGGAGAACCAATTAAATCCTAGCGGGTCAAATCAAAATTTGACCGACTAAATTGGAATGATGACTGAATTCCAGTCGTGCATCCCACGGGAGCGTTCAACTTATGTTTTATTCTACAAAGCACGGATATGTTATTTTATTGATGTGTTTGTATATTGGATATTTGTCTGATATGGATACATGATTATGTATACATAACACACGTGTTTTATGTATCTAAGTATATCTAATTAAAAAATTATTATTTTTAGCTCAAACACGGTTTAGACATAGTTAGGACACACCGTAGATACGACTAGAACACATTGCGGATACGGTCAAGACACATCACATACACATATTAGACACAGTCTATTAAAATTTAAAAAAGAATTACTGTGTGACAGTATACTAATATCACGGTCCATAAACCTAATATCACTCAACCTACTCTCAAGAAAAATCTTATATTCTTCCTCAATACATTGTGTTCACTGTGTGCTAATGGTTCAAGTTTTAAGTGAGTTTCACTCTGGTCTGATGGTTCAATTTTTAATTATTGTTAATTTCTTTTCTAAGTTATAAATGAAGATACTTGTGTTGTCATTAGAGAGTTATGTTTAAAATGTTTATAATCAAAATTATATATATATATATATATATATATATATATATATATATATATCGCCGTGTCGTGTCGTGTCTTAAAATTTTTAAATTTAATGTGTCCCTGTATCTATATTAGTGTCGTGTTCCGTATCTATGTCGGTTTTCGTGTTTCATAGGTTTTATTTAACTTGCAGTGTATATCATTTTTTTTATTTATTATCATTCTTATTTTATAAATATTTTATTGAATAATATTTAATTTGTTTTGATTTAATGATTTAAATTAAGTCATTTAATAAAATAAAGAATAGTAACAGACATTCCCTATTTCACATAATGCAGGAATCAAGATGATTCGGGTTCATGGAATGAAAGATTCCAATATTTGCTAGGAAGAAAGAAATCCATTCCAAATCTCATTTTGCATGACTATAAATGGAACATGAAATCTCATTCCATTTTAGAAAGTTGAGATTGAGATTCCAAAGTTTCTTGAGATGAGATTTGACATTTTTTCTTGCATACAATAATTATTATTAGTCTTATCAAATTTGTACACACTTCATTTTTTTTTTTCAGAAATAAAGCATCTTTTGCTGTTTCTTTAATAATTTTTTTTTTTTGGTTATCGAGTAGTGAAAAAATTAAATTTGAATATTACTCATAAAAATGTATATTTATATTACATATATAAAATATACATGAAATAAGTAAATATTCTTTTTATATAACGAACATTTATGTCATTTAAATTAAGTTTAATTTTATTGAACATTTAACTTTAATTTCTTTACAACTCCTTGACAGTGAAGTATAAGGGCCCTTCTGGATGACATGCGACACTATTGATACTCTTAATTATTTATTCACCATTCATAATTTTATAAAAAAAATTAAAATAATGATTGGGTAGTAGGCAGGGCCGGCTTTTGCATAAAACCATTGAAGCAAAGGCAGGCCTCTAAATTTTCAAGGCCTCATAATTTCATAATAAAATAATCAATCATATTAAAAAAATTAAGAAAATTTATAATATATTAACAAGACTTTCTTCTTCATTTATTTTTAGCTTTTTTAAAAAAAATAATTATCTTACATCTCTAAAAGAGATGTAAGTACTATTCATACTATTTTTAAGGAATGTGATCGAGTGAGAGAAAGTAATAAAAATATATATATATAATGAATGATATTAGATGTAGTATAAAAATGAGTATATGTCTTGTTTAATGTAAGAATATAAGAGTTATTTTTTTTATTCTTTAACTTCAATCTCTTTCAAAGAATAAAAAATTACGAATAACTTAATTTTAAAAAATTAATTATGAATTTTGTATCTCAAAAAGTTATTAAAATAAAATTGTATTAGAGAAAAAACTTTCATTTATTTCCTCAAGGCCTCATTTTGTATTTAGTTTTAGGCCTATGAGATTATTGAGCTGTCCCTAATAGTAGAGAGTTTAGATAGGTAATTAAAAGTATTAATAGACTCATCTTTGGATGAGCTTTTGAAATAAGATTTTTTTTATATGATCTTTTTTTTAAAAAAATTTTAAAAAAGTAAATATAATATTTAACAAGTACTTTTTTTCATATTTGAACAGTTTTTTATGTTATAAAAAATGTCTTTTTTATAAGTATCAAAATCTAGCTAAAAAATGACCTTTTTTAATGCTTTGTCTTTTTTTAAAAAACTCATCCAAACATGATAAAAAATGTAATAAGTACTTCTTCTAATAAAAAAAGAAAGATATTCTTTCATCAAATTAAACACATCCAAATGAGTTTTAAATTAAAAAAATTAATATTACCTATATACACTTACATATATATAACTTTATATCATATCGTCTTATTACAACTTATTTTATTTCATTTTCTACACATGTATACTTTAATTCTGCTACATATATACGCTTAAATGTGATTCATATGAACATAAATAATGTGCAACAAGCTTTATCTAAATCAAAAGTTACGTGTTGATTTAAATATTAGGTCTGTGCCCTTGTATCTCTGTCAGATAAGGATGATTTTGATATCAAATTTATGCTTAGGTGTATGTAAATATTGAGCATGATCGTCGCTTGTATCACCATCGCTTAATTGTAAGTTTTGCATCCTTTCCTTTGCACCAAATTTTTTTCAAGGTTTTGTATAGGCATGCTTGAAGATATCTAGCTGTTCTCATCTGATAGGTAAAGCATGAATATATTTCTAAGATATCATAACCTATCTAGTACAGCCACACATTGAACTTCCCAAATTTGCCTAAATTGGGTTCACCTTTTTGCTTTAGAAATTACACTAAGAATGTGTTTTTTTTTGTTGGGGGGGGGGGGGGGGGGGAGACAACAACTGAGAATGTGTTCTTGAGTCGATGTAATTCTTAAAACATGAGGAGGTTAAGCCATTGTCAGTCTGAGCCCATGCAATACCAAGCTTGATTACTGAAAGAAATAAGAATCCGTATATGTCAATAAGATTCGTCATTTACTCACTGTTATCAACAACCTTTATCGAATAATTGCTTGTATCCGATATACTAACATAATTTCAAGTCTTGCGGGCATTTATCCAAGTTGACTTCTTTTTTTTATGCCTTAATGGAGATTGTGAAGAGAAGCAACATTGCAAAACCGAAAAGAAAAACACTTTTTCACTGAAAAAAGAAAAAAAAAAGGAAAATCCTCTTTTTTGTCCCTAATTCTAATATCCTTTCATAAAAGACTAAGTGTGTGTTTGGATTGATTTGTGAAAATTTAATTATTTTAATAATCAATTATAATAAATTATTTTTATATTTAAATATGTTAACTGAAAAAATGATTTTAAAATAATCTATTTAGTTTAGATGATATAAAAAGAATTATTTTTATGCATTAAATTATAAAAAAAAATATAATAATTAAAAAATTATTTAATTGAGGACAAAATGATATTTAAATTTTAAAAATTTTGAAATAATCTATAATCAAAAGTTAAAAATTTCAAGTTTCAAGTTTATAAAAAAAGAAACTGTTATAATTGATTAAATTTTGTATACAAACTTTTGAAGAATTACCCAAACATGTAATAAATAGTAAAAAAAACTCTTCTTAAAAAAAATAAATAAAGGCTATTAGACGGTGAAAAACATATAAACCAAACATGCTCTAAGTGTAAACAAACTAAAAGTGTAATGCAAGAAGGTTTAGTATGTAAGGGCCAAAATATAGCAACAAAAAATAGAGTGAGGCTATATGTTGTACTGATACATCAAAATGATCATCGCATAAGATATTTCAATATTTTTAAATATTTTTTGTATATATATATTCTAATTATTTTTTAAATTTTTCTATATCAACGTATTCGTATCTCTAATTTGTATCTATGCTTCCTTGGTAAAGCTGAGAGAAGACCAGTGTGGGCAAAACTCAATGTCAAGTTGATCATCATTATTTATAACAAAGTTTAATATGTTTTTTGTTACTCTAAATATATTAGTTTTTAATTTTGATTCTTTAAAAAATTTTGTTACGATTTGTGCCATTATAATTTTAAAAATAAGTAAAATTAATATCTATCTTCATTTTGAAAGTGGGTGAAATTTATTCAATTCAACACTCTTATATTAAAATTTTCTTAACTCTTAAAATGAGAAAAAATTTAATATAAGAGAAATTAAATTGAGTCTATTTCATTGAAATAAAGGGAGAGACTAATTTCATTCACTTTTAATATGTATTTGAAATAACTATAAAAATTTAATTATTTCAATAATCGATTATTGTATAAAATCTTTTTATTATAATCGATTATAATAAATTAATTTTATATTTGAATATATTAATTAAAAATTAATTTAAGCTAATTTATTTTATTTAGATAATATAAAAAATATTTTTATGTATTAAATTATTAAAATAAATATAAAATAATTAAAAAAATTATTTAAATGATTAAAAAAATTATTTAATTAAAGACAAAATAATATTTACGTATCAAAATGTAAGATATAATTTATAATATAAAATCATAAGTTAAAATTTCAATAAAAAAAAACTTTTAAAATATATTAAATTTCATACAAAAACTAAAACTGAATTTACTAAACATACACGATTACTATTACAACAATTTTTTTTATCATTTAACATATTAGGATGGGAATAATCTTTTCCAAACACCTCCTTAAATAAATTTAGTTGCGTCATAGAGTGACTGCAAAATAAATTTAGGATTTGGTGGATTTTCTATTCTCTTAAAACTAATTGCTATCTAATTTATTTTCCAGCATCAAGAAGTCGATTACAAAATTGTTCTAATACAGCTTTCAGGGGTTTAATTACAAAAATCGGGACTTCCATCACAATAAGTTATCCTTGTCATATCCAGAAATGCCATCTCTAGCAAACATGTTGATTCCTCGGACTGTTGAAGAAACTGAGAACATTCTTTTAAAATATTAATGTGTTCTTCGATCTAATTAAGATCAACAGTATGCGGTAAATATTGTCACATGCTTTACCCTGCAAGAACATGGTAGCATATATTAAGATTTAAGAGAATTAATAGTCACCGAAAGTCGATATGGCTACTGATAAAGGAATACAAGTGGAGGAGAAAAGGCATTACATGCTTGTTTGTCAGTATGAAATACATAATCATTACCTAAATGTCTATAGCTAAAGTACAAATAAGGTTGTGCTGGTTTTCGGAGGCAAAAACTTTAGAACGAAAATTACTGCATAATTGTTAGGAAGAACTAAAATGTAGGACCAGTGAAAGTGGAGTGCCACTCATTTACACACTACCTCCCAAATTTATCTACTTCTATAGTATGTAAGTGATTTCAAAGTGATAATCCACTAACCAAGCAACAAAGAGTGAAAATTATCTTTCTTATCCCACTCAATTTTCACTTCCCACCAAAAATTTTACCTACTCACTTTCCATCATCTTAAACAAACACACCTTGAATGTCATTCACTCCTCAATTTGTTAATACAAATTTTACAAAATAGGGAAAAAAGAAAAGAAAACAAAAAAGGTAATAATATTCCAGCAATGTGGTCATTTAGCAGGCACATGCATGCCAAGAAGGGTGAGACATCAGACACAAAATGCATGCCATTGATCATAGTGAATAATTCATATCCTAGTTCCGTATGTACTGCTCTAGATGAGAAAAATGAAGATTCAGGTCCACAAGCATTACCTTACCTTACTATAAGTTTATGGGTACTCTTAAACCATCATGAGCAAGCTGCACTGGAATTCCTTCCCTAAGCACAATAATAGAATAATCAACTCTATCATTTGCTAAAATCCACAACATACCATATAGTACAAATTACAAAGATATATAGTTGAATTACATTCACATGGTCCTGTTACTATCAGATTGTCGGGTCAATTATTAATTAATGTATTTGCAACAGTTAAGATTTGAACTTCTTTAAAAAAGGATAACTCATGTACCTTCTGGACCACTCTGTCAAAAACTCATTGTCGTTATGGTGATCAAACTCATGAGTCATTCCAATCAATAGGGTTCGCTTTGGACATAACCTCTTCACAATTTCAAGAGTCTGTAAAATTACCCATTAATAACAACATTTCACCATTAGGGAGATATAAAGTGTAGACATTATTTTGTAAAATGCAAAACAAACCTGTGGAAAACAAAGGTGAACATTATGTGATCCAGTCTGCAATAACATGAAGAATAATATCAAAAAGGGAACATTTATCATCGAGAAAGTAAAGAAAAAAGAAAACTAAAACATGGAATTGACAAACATGTATCAGAAAATTCACCCAAAAAACAAAACATTAATAAGAAAAGGCAATACAACAACAACAACCAAACCTTTTCCCACTAGGTGGGGTCGGCTACATGGATCAAACGACGCCATTGTACCCTATCATAAACCAAGTCTTCAGAGATGCTATTCAGATCTAAATCTTTTTTAATCGTTTCACCTATAGTCTTTCTTGGTCTTCCTCTACTTCTAGCTATTGGGCTATTATCTACCTGATCTACTCTTCTTACAGGAGCTTCTAAGGGTCTTCTCCTTACATGTCCAAACCACCTAAGGCGAGATTCTCCCATCTTTTCCACAATAGGTGCTACCCCTACTTTCTCTCTAATGCATTCATTCCTAATCCTATCTTGTCTTGTATGGCCACACATCCAACGTAACATCCTCATCTCCGCAACACTGATCTTATACTCTTGTTGGCTTTTTATCGCCCAACATTCAGTACCATACAATATCGCGGGCCTTATAGCTGTGCAGTAAAATTTACCCTTAAGTTTGAGAAGCATTTTTCTATCACAAATAACTCTTGAAACACTCCTCCATTTCATCCATCCAGCTTGAATCCTATGGTTTACATCTCCCTCTATCTCTCCATCATTTTGTATGATAGATCCAAAGTACCTAAATTGTGTGACTTGTGGTATTGTATGATCTCCAACTTTCACCGCTAAGCTAGCATTAACACGTCTCTTACTGAACTTACATTCCATATACTCCGTCTTACTCCTGCTTAGACGAAGGCCATGTTTTTCCAAAGTTCGTCTTCATAGCTCTAGTTTCCCATTTGTTTCCTCTCTCGACTCTCCAACTAAGACTATATCATCTGCAAAAAGCATGCATTGTGGCACCGGCTCTTGGATATGGGCAGTAAGCACATCCAAGACCAAGGTAAAAAGATATGAACTCAAAACTGACCCTTGGTGCAATCCTATAGTTATAGAAAAATCTTCTGTGACCCCACCCTGTGTTCTCACACTAGTTTTAGCCCTATCATACATATCTTGGATTGCTCGAATAAGGCGATACGAACTCCTTTCTTCTCCAAAGCCTTCCACAGGACCTCTCTCGGTACCCTATTGTAGGCTTTTTCCAGATCAATAAAAATCATGTGTAGGTCTTTTTGTTTCCTCCGATACCTCTCCATTAATCTTCGTAGAAGATAGATTGCTTCCATGGTTGACCTCCCAGACATAAAACCAAATTGATTATCTGAAATATGAATCTCTTGTCTTAATCTCCGTTCAATTACTTTTTCTCATAACTTCATGGTATGACTCATGAGCTTAATTCCTCTGTAATTTGCACAATTTTGTATATGTCCCTTATTCTTATAAATAGGGATTAAAGTACTTCTCCATTCGTTTGACATTTTCTTAGGCCGCGTTATCTCGTTAAACAGCTTTGTGATCCAACTTATACCTTTCTCTCCTAGGCACTTCCATACCTAAATAGGTATATTATCCGGTCCGACCGCTTTTCCATTATCCATCCTCTTCAATGCTTCTTTTACCTCAAACTCTCGGATTCTACGATAAAATGTTTTATTTTGATCCTCCTCTTTAGTATTTAGAATGTCTGAGTCCCCTAATGTCCCATGTTCCTCATTAAATAACTTGTGAAAATAACCCTTCCATCGATCCTTAATGTCTTGTTCCGTAACCAAGATTTTACCCTCTTCATCCTTAATGCATTTCACTTGATCCAAGTCTCTTGTCTTCCTTTCCCTACTTTTAGCAAGCCTGTAAATATTCCTTTCTCCGTCTTTGGTGCCTAACGATTGATATAACCCGTTGAACGCTTTAGCTTTCGCCTCGCTCACCGCCTTCTTAGTATGTTTTTTAGCTGCCTTATATTTTTTCCAATTTTCATCATTTTTACATACGTGTCAAGCTTTATAACATTTCCTTTTAACCTTAACCTTATCTTGTACACTTGCGTCCCACCACCAAGATTCTTTATCCTTGAGTCCAAAGCCTCTTGATTCACCAAGTGTCTCTTTTGCTATCTTCCTAATCCCTTCAGTCATCTCGTCCCACATATCATTAGCACTCCCTTATACTTCCCAAATTTCTTCCTCCATAATCCTCCTCTAAAAGAGCATTTGTTTTCTTCCCTTTAATTGCCACCATTTGATCCTTGGCTCTCTGTCTCGACAATTTCTCTTGACTCTCATCTTGACCTGATAACCAAAACCCTGTGTTGGGTAGTCAAGCTCTCTCCAGGGATGACTTTGCAGTCCATGCAAAGCTTTCTATCAGATTTCCTTATTAAAAAGAAATCAATTTGAGAGCAAGAACCCCCGCTTCTATATGTGATCAGATGCTCTTCTTGCTTCCTAAAATAAGTGTTAGCTATTGTAAAATCAAACGCTACCGAAAAATCTAAAATTGCTTCGCCCTCTACATTAGCTACTCCTAGACCATAACCCTCATGCAACCCCTCGTACCCCTTAGATTCGCTCCCCACATGACCATTTAGGTTCCCTCCTAGAAAAATATTCTCTCCTGATAGTATTCCCTGAACTAAACTTCTAATCAGAAAAGGCAATAATCCAAATAATCAAACATGCAACTTGAAGCACAATATAATGATACTAAATTTTAATTTTGTTACATTCATAAATATTTATGTTAAAATAAAATAAAAAAGCAATAAAAGGAAATATTAGGGTTTTATCATTTAAAAGTTGAAGACATGCTCAAGGGCCTGAAAATTTTAAAGCATTTAGGTCCAGTATATATGCATTGAGTAATCATATTATTGGCCTACTTTGATAAAGTTATTATACTTGTAACATTCAAGTGATGACTACGTGTATAAGAAAATAAAATAAATAAAAAAATTACTCCTGGAAAGAAACACTAATATTCCACGAAACAACAGTTATGTAAGAAGCACTTTATAACAGTGCAAGTAGGAAAAACTCTCCCCCTAGGAGAGAGAGGCATGACATAAGAAATCAAGAACCTGACTGACAAGAAATGATGCAACATACCAGTCACATTCCTTAAAAATTTCTATAAGAGATACTTCTGCATGTTGAGTGCACATGCATTCATGCCCTTTGTGCATGAAGACATCCTTTAGTGGCATATCATGTACACTATACAAATTCTGTAGCAGAATGTAATTGACATATATATATCTGGAATATAACATTTACGTTATATTTATACCCACAACAATTGAAAATGGAACTACTGACCCTATACAATGAATCCAATATAAGAAGATCCAACTGTCCAGCTCCACTTTTCGAAATGACTGTAAAAAGAAATTATTGCTGGATGTTAGATGTCATAAAGCATAATTCAGTGGATGGTTTTCTTATGATGTATAAATGCTTCAAACATGAAACTTGTCTTCTAGAATTGAAGATGTTTTTGCAATCTAAAAAAGTACAAGTGCTGTCCAAATTACAGCAATGATTACAGTGTACACCACACCCCTTAAGTTACTGCAATTGATGACCAATGTTACCGTTCTTTTTCTAGTCAAGAGACAAGCAAGAGAGTCACAATAGATGATAAAACAGATAGATAAATTATCTCTTGGCACATTTGTAGTCCATCTTTGTGAGATAGCACTGATGAAGAAATACATATGCCTAAGCAAGAAGAAACTAATTCAAAACGCACCATACTCTGTACTGGCAGGAATCCGTGAAACATCAGATATATAAGCCACCCTACTTTTCTCACCAAAAAGAAAGCCCAAACAGATGTAATCCTCTCCATGCATGACCTACATCCACAAACAAAACTGTTAAGTCCTTATAATATAAAAGGAGTATTGCATTCTTACCATTAATGACAAAGATTGTGGCAATTAACTGGTAAAGGAGTGAATTTTAAGCCTGATGCAAAAAATGATTGATTGCAGTCATCAGCAATAATGTTCCAGGCAATCTGAGCTACCCTTCGTATTTCTTGTCCTTCCTTGAGTTTTTTCTTAACCAAATAAGGAAACTTCTCTGCTATGCTGTTGCAAAGGTGTAAAACATGGATTCAACTACTGGAGAGCAAAAGACAGCCATAAAATAAAATGAAAAGGACATAATGCTGTTATAGGAGTTGGATAATTGAGTTCTTGCATATAACATTATAACTATCCTGTGATAGCATAGCAACATGAATGGCATTCTATGTTGAAAATTGAAGAGCCATACCCATATTGATCCAATAGAGTATACATTTTAATTGACTGACTATCACAGAAAGTGGTTGAATTTGCTGCTTTTTAGTGTTAATGAGATGTATTTTGTGTTAATCAACCATAAAATACATGCATATATGAGAATAGTTTTAAAAGATATGTAACAAATAATTGTGTTTATCTATATGTTAGGATCCAATTGTAGGGTATGGGACTTGAGTCCCACATTGGAAGTATGGGATTCCGGTGTGGGGTTTATATGGCCTTGGGCTCTCCCATCACAATGGCACAATGGCTAGATTTTGTGGTGTGGTTCTCCCAAGATTCGTATCAATTGGTATCAAAGTATTCCACCATGTCTCTCAGTTGCAAACGAGCGGCGCGGGTGGTGACGCTGGCATTGTAATGTTAGCCATGAACTAGTCAAAGGACTACTACACAACCAGCCTGCGTGGGTGCCAAGGCTGCAGAGCATGATGGAATGTTAAGATCCAATTGCAAAGCATGGGACTTGAGTCCCACATCGAAAGTATGGGATTCCGGTGTGGGATTTATATGGCCTTTGACTCTCCCACCACAAAGGTTAGCTTTTGTGGTGTAGTTCTCCCAAGGTTCGTATCACTATATTTTCTTAGAGAACTATAAGCTTATCTAGTGTGTGAGAGATATGTTAGAACTTCTAGTTTTACCAAGTAATGCAAAGTATAACTAATATTAACGGTAGCTATACTCCCATTTGGGTGTTTTCTAAGCCAATTTACCCAGTAAAGACTAAACTCTTGAAATCTTGATATTTGACTAACTGATTTTACATTTGAGCAAGGTATGATGGTTCTGTTACTTTTTCTCTTACAGAAAAGAACCAATTGGGTTACTTTGTACTGCCTTATTAAATCTTAAGAGATGTTTATGTAGGTTTTGAAAATAGAGAGGAGGTGCATGTATTTCAGCTAAATCAGGGATGTAGTGCTAATTTTATCAATAATCAATAAATTAATTAAAATATTAAATAACAAGCAACGGTTAATAGAGGTACCTATCCATTGAATGCTGACTCAAATATATGGGGGTGGGATCAATATCATTTGTCTGACTATAAGGCTGCACAGCACGTATATCATCCAATCCAAGGACTGCATCCGCATGTTCATGAGTCAAAATAATCTGCAATTCAAGCAAGAATAAATTTTTTCACAGAGAATGTGAACTTCAGATCAATAAAATTGCAAGGAAATAATATAGATACAAGGAAGAAAAACTAATCTAAAAGCAGAATTGTAATGTATCCATGTTCTCGAATTTCAAAGGTCAATAAGAATTACCATACTCCATGGCTTATGATTCATTCATATTTTGTTTTCCCTAAAATGACTTTCTTCCCAATGAGTGTAAAAATAAAATTTTCTCTGAACCTCAGCATTGCTGCTGTGAATAATTTTTTATGTCTTTACAGATTGGCAACATAGGTTCAGGTTACACAATGAGCCACTGGCAACTACAAATTTTAAGAGGCTCTGCTCAGGTTACTGACATTATGACATTCTCACAGCAAAGTAGAAAACTTTGATTCTGATTTTGTTAATTAGTAGTGGTATTGTGGTACAATTCATTGCTTTGTCTGCTAACCTTAATAGTTATATTACCTACACAGAAATGGCAACATTAATATCAGGTTCTCTGAGATAGGCAAACTCATTTAAAGCATCCCTCTCTGATGAATATTAAATACTAATTTTCTGATATCATTACTAAGATAAACTTTCATAGACATACTAAACACAATTTGACCCTGATTTGTATCCTGAATGGTAGTAAACCTTCATCTTTTAACTTGCTGGGCTCATCTGACAGATGAGTCTCCTAATAATTTTATGAAACAGAAATATGCAGTAAAATTAATCTTTATTTCTAGGATATCACTTAAAATCTCCATTTCCACTGTTCCAAATATCTACAGAAGACAAATTATAAAAAAAGGAAGATAAAGGAAAAAGAGAGCTCTTGATACCAAAAGCCTTCATTCAGACTATTATGCTATGCAAACCCTAGGTTGGGCATCTTTTAAATCATTTCTTTTAGAGAAACACTAACAGGGAAAACTGTTCAAAACATCCATGACATTATTCAAGAAAGGACATCATATATAGCCTAAAAGAAAACTGTTCAAAACATCCATGACATTATTCAAGAAAGGACATCATATATAGCCTAAAAGCCAAACGTGTTCCCAAATGTTTCAGAATTTTAGGAATCTAATGAAGCTAAGCACCATGTAACAAATTTTTTCATTCAAATGATAAAATTCCATTAAAAATAAAATCACTGATAGCTCAGGAGATCAGAGCTGAGAAAGAAATCATTTCACATTTTCAATAACAAAAGCATTGGGGAGCCCATTTTTCCTGAGGAAGAATTAAGAGGAAGAAATTCATTCCTCATCTTTGCTGTAGTTAAGAGAAAAAAGCATCTTTTAATTAAAATAGGTAAACAACAGCAAATGACCTGCAATTGTTTGCATATATAGGCCAAGGTGCCCTGATATGATAAAGATATTCTGATTCATTACATACATTGCAATTATACAGCAAGAAAACACATTTATGTCATACATTGTGCCAAGTAGGGGAAGACTATAACTAAGACACATCGAAGAGCCATGCCTAGGTATGACATGCAATAGCAGCAAAGATGATGAATTTCTCTTTCATTCACAGTTTATGTAATCATCAAGAGATTAAGGAGAAAATGGTAGCAAACTTCAAAGCTATAAAAAAAATCTAAATTACGTTTCAATTTTGCAGTCTACAATGTTATAGACATTGTTTTCACTAACTTTTGTATATCAAGGGAGCTATCTCTAAATTAGGCTTCAATAAAATAAGGCAGCTGAACACATATAAGTTTAGATTCATATTGAATCTGCATTGAAACTTTAACATAAAAGCATCAATAATAGTAAATTCGTAAATTAAAAAAAAAAGTCAGAAAGGATTAACTCACAGAATCTACTCTTGGAATCCGATGGGAAACAAACCATCTAAGGACTGCCTCCCTGAATGACTTCCCAACATCAATCAATATATAATTGTGATTACCATTGCTTTCACAATAATCAATTAGAAGGGATGTATTACACCTGTAAACTCATAAAATGACAAATGTGGCACAAAATCAAACCATTATCATATGAACACAGTGCCGTAAAAAGTTCAAAGCCCGTTCAATTTCAAAAACTTGTTTACTTTCCAATCGCTCAAATACTCATCTGTAAGCCATTTCTTTTGGTAAGCTTTTTAATCCGTTGTTGCTTATGAGATAATCAAAAGCAAATCGAGGCGGAAATAAAAAAAATCAGGTACCTGTAATTAGGGTTGCGCTCGGGCGGGATTGACAATGACTGAACACAAACGGGACAGGGAGGATCCGAGGGCTGGATCAGGCACATTAAGTTGGGAACCATGCTGGAACACCCTGTCCCCATAAAGATCAATGCCGATTCGGCCGGCGTAGTGGTTGCGTGGTGGTTTCCATCGCCGGAGCAATTGGGAGTGGCCATGCCGTGACGGCGGATCCAAAAGAGAGAGAGAGAGAGAGAGAGGTTGAAAGAGAAAAGAAAAAGGGGAGTCTGCTCTGCGTGTTGCGTGTGTGGAAAGTAGGGAGGGAAGATTCGAAGGGGAATATATTCGGACCCGCGAAAATCAGCTACCTTCGGTGATTAGACACTTATCTTTTCTCAAATAAATTCTTGTATAAAACTGGGTTAAGTAAATAAATTATCGATGCATTATATGTTAATAATTTATTCGAGATTAGTAAGTGTATGTTTGGTAACAGATTTGCAACAGATTAAATATGTCGTCAAACAGGTTTTTTTTTTTTGAAAAAAAACTTTTTTAACTGTTTATTTATGTTTAGTTTTTAAATTTTTTTTGAAATTTAATGCATTAATTTTTTTTATAATACTGATTGTTTATAAATTTATATTATAAATTATTTCTTATATTTTAAGATATAAAATTATTTTATCTTAATTAAATTTTTTAATTATTTTTTATTTATTTTGATAATTTAATTCGTAAAAATAATTTTTTTTTATATCATCTAAATGAAACAGATTAATTTAAAATTACTTTTTAATTAACATATTCAAATATAAAATTAATTTTATTATAATCGATTATATAATAATCAAATATTAAAATAATTAAATTTTTACAATTGTCCTAAACACCCTCCTTAAGTTTCGTAAATTTATGTTTAGTGTATAACTTTTTTTAGTTTAATTTTGATATAATGTTAATATAAAATATTTTATGCCATTAATCAATTAGATATTGTTACTTATGTGATTTTTGAAATAAATATTATAAATATTAAATATTTTTAATAATATAATAATGTATAATTAAATAATAATATAAATTTTTTTTACATTAATAATATCTTTAAATTATTATTTTTTAATTTATAAAAATATTCTTTACAATTTAATCTCAATTTAATGTATTACATGTTCATCCAATCTCTTCGAATAATGTTTGGTATATAATACTAAAACTGATATCACTTCATATTAAGAGTAGCCGACCATATTAAAATCAGAATATATAAAAAAAGATATAACACCAGTTATAGTCATATAATAACGAAAATCATGCATATATGAGTTTATGTGTGTAAATATATATGGCATTTTTTTCTTTATTTTCCACTTCAAACCTTTATTTTTATTCACTTTGTTTTATTTTATTCACTGCTAGGTTGTTAATTTACTATTCATTTAACTATTTGGTTATATACAGTAGTTTATGCTTTTACAATCATTATTTTTTTTATGCTTTTACGTGTTATACACTTATACTCCTATCAGTATGGCCGTTATTAAAAAACAATAATTAATGTATGTTAGCCTGATTAAAATGAGTTTGAGTTTTTTAAATATATTATTTTGAGATTTATTTTAAAATTTATGTGTATAAAAATAATATTATTAAAAATATTTATTTAATAACTGATAATATTTTGAGATATTAATCACTCATAAGAAAATACTCTAAAATAAATTGACAAGATCTTCTGCAATTTTTTTTAACTGCAAAGCATCTGAGCCCTTAAACATAACTTTTTTTAATAATAAAACACTGAACCCAAATTTAGTTAAGCAATTTCAACCATTTGATGACGAACGGCATATCGTGCAGGATCCATGTCTCTTACAACATCTATTAAAAATTTAAAAGAATTTTTATTTGTGTTTTCAAAATAACAATAAGATGTAAAGCACACAGTTTACCTTACTTTGCATGTCGTGTGCAAAGATATTAGAGACGAAAAATATTTATGCAGATCTTATTTATAGAAATTATATGAACTAAATCAATCAATGAGTTACACATTATGAAATCATGAGCAAACTTGATATGGTCATGTTGACATATCACTCCACAAGTAAGTAAATGACTCCGTCGATGCTAGCTAGCAATTAAGTTCCAACTGCTAGTCTATATATTGCCCAAGTTAAGCTCTCTTGTCAAAGACCTTACAACTATCTCTCATTGAACTCTTAGCCATTTTTGTTCCATTTCCTCTTTTATTCAATTTTCATAAAAGGAATGACTCTTTACTTACCTTCTGTCCTTGGATTTTCAAAGGGAAGTATGTTTTTTAAATCCTTGAATTTTCAAAAAGATATTTGCAGTTCCTATACTTTTAAAGGATTTATTCTATCTTAAAATGAAGGAATTTGAATCAATGTAATTCAATTTCTTTGCATTTCGAATTTTCTTGAATTTTGAAATGTTTTATCCAAATAGACAGTAAAGTTTGAAGCATTTCTCTATCCCTAATTTTTTTAATAATATTTTCACTATTTTAAAATTTCTCTATAAAAATCTTTCTATTTTTATTTTAAAAACTTCATCTTCCTTAATTTTGGAAAATTGTTTTTCCTGTACTTGAAGTTTTAGAGGATTTTTACTATCCTTAAAATTCCAAAAAGGACTTTCGGAACTCTTTTTTGGCAAGGACTTTCTCAAGCCTTCAATTTTAAATATAATATTTTTTTTTCAAAAGAACATATTTCATTTTCTTTAATCTTTAACAAATAAACTAGAATATTTTTTAAAGGAATTTTCACTTAAAAAGATATTCTTGTCTTAATTTTTGAAAATTATTTTCGTTGGAATGCTTTTGTACTGACATATTGATGATGTATTCTAGATGCTCGAGTTTTCTAAGGAGATTCCACCCAATTTTTTGTCAGCCTTTCCATAGTAGAAATGGGTGTGACAAGCCTTTACACAACAAGCATGTACATAAACATAATTGACAAGTTCGATGGATTATTCATAAAATCTCCTGGTACAAATCTATCCTTATTCACAGATTTATTAAGTGAATGAAATCTGCCCGGTGACATTGTTACGGAATGGAATGGATGCCAGGTTTAGTCCTTGCCCACCTTAGCAGATGACTCTATTTGGTTATTCCTACAAGGCCTTGTTAGATATCCATCTACTATACATGGCAAAGCATTCTTCAGGCTTGTACTCGGGAGCTGTGTGGCCTCCACCCTGTAAGCAGATCTATCAGAATAGAATTATATAAAGAAACTAGTAATTATTGTCATATACCTCATTCTATGCATTACTATTATAGTTTTGAAAGGAAGTATTCCACTTTCAACCTAGGGTCCATGAACCCCCACAATCAATGAGTGCTAATTGTGGAACAATTTTACATAAACTGAATCCACCAAAGATAAGTGTACTCAAAAGTCTCAAACCGTTCAAATTTATTTTGTGTGATAAGATCCAATAATAAATCTAAGGTCTAAATAATGAGGTTCACCAATCTTTAATAGACTCATTAAGTGAAATCTATGTGTGACCCACAAGTGCAGCAAGGGGGACAGGAGGCTTGCCTTCACAGTTGCAAATGTCATCCGATTGGAGTAAGTCCTTGTGTATCTACTTGACAAAAAACAAATATTAAGTACATAAAGCTTTTCAGATAAATCCTGCCTAGTTATTATATAACTATAGTTAGGGGAATACCCTGCAACTTGGCCATTTGTATACCATTGCCTCCAATCATCCACGATGGAGTAGTTTAAAGATCTTATCCACGCTTGAGTCGACAAGAAAGGAACCGAAATGTCATGATCGCCACTGTAAGCAATATATAAAATTTATTTGCCAAATGAAATTCAAAATAGTTTATTTGTGTTATCTTATCCAATATTTGAGCATAGAGAAAGAATATTGACCTGTATATCAGTGAACGATAGCCTTTTCTACTGAGATTTACATGATAAGGAAAGCTGCTATGGATTTCATACTTGTTCGGTATATTGAAGGTACAGCGTTGCCATTTCCCTATACTTCCCTGCAGCACATGCAGCCAAGCTTTTTACGTTATAGTTGTTTTGCTAACTGTGCATGTGAGGAAATCACTTTCACATGTGTCAGCTATACCTTTCGTATGATCAGTGCATTGCGAACATTATCATCATTGGCCCAATAACCGCAGAGGAAGTATCCATAACTCTAATGATGGAAAGGAAGGAAACAAAAACCAAATTAACACACAAAATATTTGAGAGTTTTTAGCTTCAAACGCCATCGAGAGAAGACTGGATTAGTTTACAAAAGGGATAAGGAGCAACCATTGCATGGCATAGCTAGATTATCATTGCACAAATATATGGAACAGACGCATTCATTAAGGAAACATCTCTGATTCAATAAGGCATGAAGATTACCCGGCAGCTTAAGGGTGGCAATGTGAGATGAGTATTGGTGAACTTCCAAGGATACTTCTCAGTTAGAGATCTCCTCCAAGAAACTTCCAATGGCTTAGGCGAACCCAACTCGCATGATGGTTCCAAAATATGGGCTGTATTAAGTCCTGAAGTAGTCTGCAGAAATGGAAGACTGGTTTAACTTTGTGATTGTGTGTTCTAAGACTAGAAATTCTACTTATAAAAATTGGATAACAAGGATAGAAGGGACAGCAAAAAAGAATGGATGCATACCTCATGAAAGGACTTGAGGTCTCTAGAACACACTACATTTCTGGTGTCTACATTTATATACTCTCCTTTACAATTTTTTTGCAGTGACTGTACATTAAGTAAATAGTAGAGATCCGTTAGCATTTGAATTTTGTTTCTTTAATACAATTTTTAAGAATAGCTACTGAGGACTTATAATTAATTTACCTCGTAGAGTTCATCAGAAATAAGTCCCATTCCATGAGCAAAGGGGATTGCATAGTTTCTTTCAGTTGAAACTGTTGCGGCATTCCCCAGCAAGTATCCCTGAAGAAAGGAACATTTCATAATCAACCTAATTAGTAACAAAAATGAATGTTCAATAATACCATGGAGACTGTTCAAACTAGTGGACACCCAACCAAAATTAAAAATTGGCCATTCAATCTGGGCTGGAGTTGCTTCTCTGATCTTATGTTACAGGAAATTTCTCATTGTCTGTCCAAAAGATTCTCACATGCTAGAAACTCTGTGAGGATGGACAACTTTCTTGAGATCATTCCAACAGCACAATTTCCACCTTTCTGAAGTCCATTACACAAACCCAGAGTGTTGTACAATGTACAATCATATCTCCACTCGTATGGACTCTTCATTCTAAGTTTTCCATAAAAATATATAGAAACTCTTATGTTGTGTTCAAGTTAGGCAGGTGTGGAGAATGGAGAAATTCTTACATATTCACAAAGTGGTTTATATTTCACTTAACAAACGCATCTATTTGATTATAACAGAAAGTTGTTTAAGTTAAGGGTAATTCAATTTAAATGGAGTTACTTATGCATTTATGCACAGTTAGGTATTGGTCTATTAAAACAAAATAAAACCAATAGTGACAGTTTTCCAAAACAATTTTGCCACCTAAACTTTGTATCAATGTTTATCTTTGGCTATTGATATACGCTTATACTCAACTGTTCAAATCACATTTTAAATCAAACAATTTATGGTTAACTATTTTGTCCCATATCATTATGTTTGATGAAATTAATCGAACAATCTCTAGGATCTATCTTTCTTTTATCTTTCTCTCTCTATTTTCTCTTGTTAGTTTTACATTTTTCACATTCATTACAGCATACACCATACAATTCCTCCAGCACTCCACACGCATACATTATTGCGCTAGTTAAGACAATGTATTACTTAAAAAAGAGAGAAAATTGAATTACAAACGAGAACCTGGAGATTTATCCATGGTTGGACCCCTTCTTCATTTGCTGCAAACAAGGGAATTTGAGGAATAATTAAACTGTCAACAAAACATACTTATAGCAACCTATAGTAACACAATGGCACAGCCGAGAAGAGTGAATACTGTGGTGTACATGTCAATCTTCAGAAACACTCAAGTGGACATTAACTTCTACATTTGTTAATAGTTTCAATTTTTCCATACATATACATACATGATTTTTGTACCTTGTGAAATTTCTTGAACAATTACTGGAACAGGAATACCAGAGTATGAATCGCCACCAACATAAGCTTCATTTGAGAGGAATTCTGGATGATCAATTAGCCACTACAAAGATTTAAACATGATTATAACGATTAAAATTGACTGATTGATATATCTGCAAACAAAACTATAAACGAAGAAAATGGTAATGAATGTAAAGTAAAAACAATAAAAGGTCAGGGGGCTACCTTCCTAAGAAATTGATGGGATTGATGAACTAGTTTCCAGTCGCTTCGTTGAGCAGCAGATTCTGTTCTGGCATATGTGAAGCCCGTATTAACAGGCAAATCTACAAATATAATGCTACTTACCTACCAAGAAAAATTGTGATAATTAGCTGTAAATAACCATCAATCAACGAATTAACAAATTAATAACAAAAAAAAATCTAAAAGGATTTGATGAAATAAATAAAATCAATGCCAAAATATCTATTTCAGCCAACAAAAATGTAGATGTATTCCCCACCTTTGTCCATGAGTGTGGCCTCAAGACCAAATTAGGCAGGCTCCCATTATATTCCTCATTTTTAAATGCAAGTGGACCTGCAACACCCAAAGACAATAAACTTCTAAATTCAGCCGTCTAGCGTATCTTCTTAAAATTAACGGTTTGAAAGTCCCCTTGCCCTTTGTATTAGACCAAAGTCACAAATTATCTGACCCGTCCACCCTAAAACTAATCATCATAATAGTAATAAAAATGAAAAAAAAAAAATCTACAATTAAAGAGGCTTTTAGTATTAAGCTTTGATGAAGAATGGCATGCATACTTGTTATGCATATTCATCTTTTCATGGACTATCTGCTCATAAAATGTGATGACTGAAGTGGAAACAAATCCTTGTTGGTTAGAATTCTAAAATTATGCATAAAGAGGAGCAACATGCAGATAACAGTGGAAGTTGGAGAACACAAAACTGGCAAATATTAACAATTATAACTTAGTGTTACTTTATACTTTTAAATCACTGTGTTACTTTATACTTTTAAATCACTCTTTCCTCACTCATTTTTGTGTCAGTAATTAAATAATAACTATAACCCACTTAAAATTCTTTTGAAGAGTTAAGATTCCTCACATTTCTAACACATATTTGTGAGTGTGACTATCTAAAAGCAAAAAAAATAAAAAAAAAAAATGGATAGCAAAATTGCTGTTACCTATTTCAAAGACAAGGCCAGACAAAGCAGAGCAACCAGGACCTCCTGTGAGCCAAAGCAAGAGAGGGTCCTCCTTTGGATTGTTCTCTGACTGAATGAAATAGTAAAAGGCCTGCACATCCTCTGTTTCACCCACTCCCACATACCTGATCAACTTCAACACATATGATATAACATATGTACACAAAATTCAAGTCAATAAATTAAAAACCATAGGCTAGCTGCAAAGTGTAACTGACCCTGTTTCAAGCACAAAAGGAAGGGGTCCCTGGAACCCAGGAAGGAACTGTACTATGGAGCCACAATTTGCATGTTGAGAAGAAATCTGTAATATTAAGAGAAGGAGAAGGAGGACCCCATGATAACTTGAACTAAACGTTGACATTTTTAATGGCCTCTCTCTTTTCTCTCTAATCATTTCCATGGTTTCTAATCGGAGCTTCTCGTTATTATCAGAAGAAAAAATTTTCTTTTTCCTTTTTTTTTTTCCATTTCTTGAAATTGAACTTATGACTTTTTGCGTCTAATGGACCAACAAAACTAAGACAAGTCTGACACTCAACTGAGTGTAGCATAGAAACTCGGAAATTTTGTAGGTAAGTACAGCGAATTATTACAGCACTCAAATCAAGAATTAATATGTATACAGACAGATGTGTAAGTCATATCAGAAATATACTTTGTTGCTAAAAAGAGTCGTAGGATATATTTTGATGGATGATGATTGAGATATTGATAGATAGGGAATGGAATGATTAAAAGTGTGTATAGGAGTTATTTAATAGGAGAAAATAAAATGGTAAGGGTCTTATGACTCAAGTTTTGCAGTTTTGTTTCTCTAAATTGGAAGGTCGAAAAGGTAATGGTATGAATTTTCTTTTTCATTTTTATTTAATTTATTAAACATACAAATAATGAAAAGATATATTTTATTCTATTTTACATTTTTTGCCGCTATTTTATTCTATTATGATTTCTTCTATGAAATTCTTAAATACAGTTTTAGTAAGTTAAAATAAAAAATTTTAGATGAAAATAAAGTAAATAATAAGAGTTAAGGATACTTGTTAAAGAAGTTTAAAAAAATTGTAATGAAAATAAAACATTCAATATATTAAAAATTGAAAATGCTTTACCTTTTTATTTTAAATTTTTTAATTTGATTTCCTTAACAAAGGGCACTTATTAGTAAAATCTAAATAAAAAATCTTTTTCAATTTTTAATATATTTAATGTCTTGTTTTTTAAAAAAAAAATATTTTAACTTACTTAACAAATGTCTTGACAAAACTCATATAGTTATTATGAATCTATCCATGAAGATGGTTTATTTTTATTCTTTTGTATTTATTGTCACTCTTATTTTATTTATTTTTATTAAATAAATTAATTTAAATTATTATATTTAAATAAATTTAAAGTTATTTAATAAAAATTAATATAATAATAGTAGCAATAATCATTTCTCTTTTTATAACAATCATTAAATGATGCAACTAGCTGGATTGAAGAGATCTAACACCACATTGGCGGAGCAAGAGGAGTTAAGTTTAAGTTGAAGAAAAATATAATTATGATATTGTAGAAGGATGAAGGGAATAATTGAAGAGAAATAGGGTTATAGGTCTAAATATTGTCACTATAATATTATTTTTTATTGTTATGTTTGCATTAGCTAAGTGGAAAAGAATAAGAAATTATACAAATTTATAGTAGTGAGAAATGTAAGGAATATCATTATTAGTCAACAATACCACAATATTTTGACTTAAGCTATGTTTCTTTTCAATAAATTTAATATTGATTACATATAAAAGAGAGTTTCTATATTTTTGGGAAATAACACTGGGATCTGCCCTTGTAACATCATATCTTGAATCAAAATTCATAAGATAATATGGTTATGGTTCTTTTTACTTATATAATCCTTTTCAATGTATAAGAATTTTTTACCTATCTACTTAAAACTTATACTTGCATTCCAAACATTCATTATTCAACATTTCTAAATCCATCATTCGCAAGTGGCAGAGCCACCTTATAATGAGGGGGCGCACATGCTCCCCCTGAATTTTCTTTTTAAGCTACTAGAAGGGTAAACAAAAGTTTTAAAGACTTTATAGTGTCTTTAAAAAGATAATATTATCTTCTCTTTGTTATTTAAACTTAACAAATTAATATAATTTTCTCATTTTCTACTAATGCAAATTGGCATGACCGTAAAAGTGAAGACCCTCCTTTATATCCCCTTCTATCCTCATAATAATTCAGCTAAGAGTGTTCAAAATCTAATTCATCTTACTGATACATCCTGAACCAAAGTTAATTTAGACAAGTTTGAGTTTTATGAATTAAACTTGGTATATTCTCAGCTCAGGTTAGGGTCATGTTTCATGTTGTCTCAACCTGACTCAGTGTTATAGAATATTTTAAAATTTATAATTTTTTTTATAATTAGTGATAAATAATAATAAAAATTTAACTTAAATTAATAATTTTTACATAATATTATAATATATTTATGTTGATATGAACTATTTTGGAATATATATTGTAAAACATCATATACTTTTAGTTTTTTATTTTTAAAATCTTATGACTTATTTATACAAATGTCTATATTCGTACAATTCATTTTATTATTAGGTCAACCCGGTCTTGATCCAGTCATTTTGTCGGGTTATGATCGGACCAAGTCAGGGTCCAAAGTATTGGCCCAATTTAAATACTAGGTTGAGTTCGGATAAACTCATCTCATGAGTACCCCTAAATTCAGCCTTCTTTCTCCTTGACCATAGGTATTTATTATTTTTTCCACTCTCACTCTGATATTTTTTAAGCATAAAGTTTCTATTTTTACTTTAAAACAAAGGTGGAGCTTTTAATTTATTGTGTAGTTGTTGTTCATATTGTTTTTCTCTACTTTAGGTAATATATTTATCATTTTTTATTTTAATTCTTTGATTTTTCCTTTATGATGTCTTTCATGGGATTGATATTTAGAATCACAATTTTTTAATGTAATTTTATTGAAATTTTTAAGTAGTATAATTATAATTATTTAAATAAATTTATGAAGTTATATGATACTAATTTTTTAATAAAATATGTTGAAATAGATATATTTCTTAAAATAAAAATAATTTTTCAATATAATATTATTAATAAATTTATATTATAAATTTTTATATTTACTATTGCTCCCCTACAGCTTAAGTCCGCCACTGCTCGTCATGGATGATTGTAAACGCAGCCTTGCTTGACTACCCGCACGATGGAAATATTGATGATGGAATCTCAAAGTTTGGATAATCCACCACGTAAGTGATGATAACTGCTATGGTTTTTGTTTTAAGCATGATGTAAACTATAAACAAAATGTTGATATATTTTATTGAATTTTGTAAGTATTTATTGAAGAATAAAAAATAAAAATGTATTTTTTTAAATTTTTCTTTGCATCTCTCACCTATGTTAAAATAACAGAAATAGGTATGTGGAAAATAAGATAAGTAAATTAATTATAATAAAATAATAAAAAATATGTAAATATAAAATAATGTGTTCGTAAATATATATAATTAACATTATAAATTCTCATAACACTTGTTACAAAAAATGTTGATCATTTTAAAAGATAAAAGATGTGTTTAATTTTCAGTTTGAAAAGTCCTATTTCATTATTTTTAAGTTGCAAATGAGAAATTAAACACGTTAAAAATGGTTGTGGTCCATGCCATCTTAGCCTAGTCAGAGAGAAAATGAAGGCACGAACTGAACAAATAACCGAGAGTCATCTTTGCGGTTTAAACTATGAAATTTAGTACGAAATAAATAAGATGGCGACCAGGCTGTACAAGATTCCAAGGCAGATACAGTAAAAAAAAAAAATTCCAAGGCAGATAACGACTATTGAGCAAGTGATCTTGACAAATTTTAGACTATTTTGAAAATGAATAATGATATTCTTATCATTTTCTCTTATTTAATCACATTCATTTATTTTGAGTATAAAAATTGATGTTTGATAAAAAATAAGGTAATATAATCATTTTTGTTATTTTTTGGTTTCTTGTTTCCTTCCGATGCTTCACCTTGGGTCCATGCCACACAGCATCCAAATTCGAAGAGAACTCATTTCTTTTTTTTACTGTGTTAAGTGGTATTCAGACACTTTGTACGCGTCTCACCTATTCGCCTTCTCAATTTGATTAAATGTAAATTATTTATAGTAAAAATAAAGATTTATAAAGATATTTTTTTAATTTTATTTAAAAAAATAACATATAAGAGTAGAAATAAGTTAGGTCTTATTTTAAATAAATTTGATTTATTTTTTAAATGTAAGAATTAAGTTTAATTTATTTATTATACATAAATTATTTTTTAAAATTTAGTCTAACTTAAAAATTTATTTAAAAGTCTATTTTGTAATAAAATTTTTAAATAAAGTAACATAACTTATTTTTAAATAAGTCAATATAATATACTAATAGACTTCGGTTTTAAAAAATATTATATTATTTATAAAATTAATTATATTATATAAATATTAAGATATCAAATATATATAAAGTAATAATATTAATTAAATATTTTATGATGTTTAAAAGTAAAAAGTAATAAGTCTAATCTTGTTTACTAAATATATTTTAAATATATTATAATAAATCGAATTAGAATATTACAACATACATACTATGACACGACATAGCTAATATATAAGATATAACATTAATATAATATTAACATAAAGACACAAATACTAACTTAAAATAAAGACATCAATGTTTTATAAAATCAACATTAGTCGTTTATAGATTTCATGCTCGTGCGATCCACAGGTTTGTAATATATAATGTTTATAATATTAATCATTTAAAATTTATAAATAATAATATTAAATTGAATAGACTTATTTAGATTAGTATACATATAAATAAATATAAATACTGAAATTTACTTTATCACTTTAATTTATAAAAAGTTTTCCTGCATATTATATTTCTTTTATCATGTTAATAGTATCAATATATATTGAAATAATGAAAAAACCTTAAACATGTAAAAATAACAACATAAATTACATTTACTTACTTTCACAAAATAATTGAGTCATAATATGTGTTCCAAATTTATGTTAATGTTCAATCAATAAATATCAAACCCAATAAAATTTGTTATAATTTTATACTCGTATTAAAAGGATATAGTTTTCTTTACATTCCCTTCCCATTCTTATATTTTAAAATCTTGTTTTCACCTAAATTCTTAAACTCTTAAATAAAAAGAACATTCATTTTTTATCATTTTTCTTTCCATTTTTTCATCACCTCTTATCAAAATAGACATATGCTTAGGCATTTTAAGAACTTAACACAGTTTTTAACTCATAATAGATATGAGCTTCAAATTTGTGAAAATCCAACAAAATTTGTTAAATTTTATATTCGCATTAAAAAGATATAGTTTCCTTCACATTCTCATCCTATTCTTATGTCTTAAACTCTAATTTATACATAAAATTTTAAACTCTTAAATAAGAAGAATATTCATTTCTTATCATTTTTCTTTCTATTCTCTCATCACCTCTTAACAACATAGATATAGTAGTTGGACATTTTAGTAGTTTAACACAATTCTTAACTCATAACATAATTTTCAAATTTATCATTAATTCATACAAAGGTGTGATTTAAGAGGTAAGTGGTAAATTTACTTTTATTTATTTTTTTATGAGTTTTTTCTTGTTTAATCAAATAATATAAAAATACTATTTGAAAGATCATCAATACCATTTATTAATTTAAGTATATATGTATGTATATATTAACTACTTCAACAATTTTTAATTATATTTATTAAATTTAAGTCATTAATGCATTCTCAAACTCAAGTCAATTTTATTATATATAGATAAATACAATAAAATAAAATCATTTATTTAATCATTATTATAGTATCTCGTTTGTATTAGTATAAAAATTCAAGAAAATAATTGAAATATGTAGACTAGAAATATCCAAAGTTACTTGAGAAATATCTGACATTATATGTGTCAAACACCGATATGATAACCATTTTGAAGTGTTAGCCCTTTTTGGAACATAAAACACTTTTTTTCCTAATTAAAATAGTGTATAATCTATACTTTTATACTATTATATAAAGGGAATTCCCCCATTTTGGTATTCAATTTTTTTTCCAAAACTATCATTACTAATTAGTAACGTTTTTTAAAATCAAATTGGTTATTGAACTAATAAACGGAGAAGTTTATGTTTCAAATATATTATATAAAACCAATGAGTATTGGTCTAAGTGGAAGGGGTTAGAGTCCCTTAAATATATAATCATAAGTTCGATATTAGGATTCATGTGTATAAAAATAACACTATTAAGAAGTGTCTTTACTAAGCTATCTGACAATATTCTAGAAGATTAGTCTCTCACTAAATATGTCTTCTATATATATATATTCCCAAGGTACTCGAGCCAAATGATAAGCGATTTGTGACCCCTCAAAGGCGAATGTGTATCTTGTTAGAGTCAGCATTTTGGAGATGGTTTCTTTTAAGTGTGACATATTTATAAAATAATTAAATTGATTTATCGCACGCAATAAATATTTACTAGTACTAGTATGATTTTATAACTTAATATTAATGTCATGTCAAATAAGTAAAATGAGAAGACATGAAGTTTCTCATTATAAATTGAAGTCAAATTATTTGTGTTATATCAGACAAATTAAGAGGATAGAGGAAAAGTTTTGGTTTAAGTGTGTATTTGAGATAATTATGAAAATTTGATTATTTTAATAATCAATTATTGTATAAATTTTTTTTGTTATGATCGATTATAATAGAATTAATTTTATGTTTGGATATTTTAATTGAAAAGTAATTTTAAGCTAATTTGTTTCATTTGAATGGTATAAAAATAATCATTTTTATGTATTAAATTATTAAAATAAGTATAAAATACTTAAAAATTATTTGATTGAAGATAAAATGATATTTATATCTCAAAGTATAAAGAATAATTTATAATCTAAAAACCATAAGTTTAAATTTTAATGCATGTTTATTTCAGATTTACTTTCAGTGAAATAGCTTTTTTTATAGATAAAAGTTGTTTTGAGTTAAGGAGAGATGTTTGGGTAAATTTGATGAATGTGGTGAATAACTTTTATCATTATAGATAAGCACTTCTTTCGTAATCTTTAGAAATAGACATTTCGCTCAGCTTGTTTTGATTCCCAAATTTTCTTGTCCAAAACCACCTATATCAATTGTAATGAGACTACTGTTAACAAATAAATATTAAATTATCTAAACAAATAACTTCATATTATTTTTTGTAATTTAATGTATAAAAGTGATTCTTTTTTATACCATTCAAATAAAATATATTAGTTTAAAATTATTTTTTAGCTAATATATTCAAACATAAAACTGATTCAATTATAATCAATTATAACAAAAAACTTTTATATAATAATCGATTATTGAAATAATTAAATTTTCACAGTTATCCAAAACACACACTTAGTATTTATGAAAAAAAACTTTTAGAATATATTGAATTTCATACAAAAACTGAAGTTGAATTCACCAAACATATATAATTACTGTTACAACAACTTTTTTTTTACCAAAAAACATATGTTGAGGGTGGGAATAATCTTTCTCAAATACTCCCTAAATTATAAACAAGAAATTTGAACAAGCACATCAATTGATCAGCTTTTTAATTTTTATAACATTTTTTTAAATTCAAAATTTTAAAATTTGATTTTTGAGGGTTAACTTTTATTTACTTATTTAAAATTTTAAAAATAAATATAGAAAATATAAGATTTTAAATACTTCTTATTCTTTAATTACAACTGTCGTCAAATTTTTTTAATTTCTCACTATATTATATAGTTATAACTCAATTCAAATATTATTTATTATTATGATTTTTTAACCTTATCTAAATATTTTTACACCATTTGAGTACAAAACTAGTTTATATTAGGATTGTCTCTCCCAGTAATGCATTTGAGATATTATTATTTAATTTTTTCATCTTAATAAAATAAAAAATGTATTTCAGATAAAATAAAATTAGTAATTATATTTCACTTCAAACATTCTTCATTATTATTTAATTTTTATCTTAATAAAAAATACGAATCGATAAACATATAAAATAAATATACAAAAATAAAATTATAAACATATTTTACTCTATAACTACAATTATCTTCAAACACTTCTCAACTTATCACTATATAACCTTCAAACATTCATTAACTAGTCATTTTACTGTTACAATTAATTTCAGACATTCATCATACTACTTATATTAAATCTTAATTAAAACTAAAAGAAAGACGAATGAAGGGAATACCACCAATTTACTACGAAAAAATAAAATAAAAAATGAGTATAAAAAAGCAACATAATTTACAACTACCTCGCATTGAATTATAACCAATTTTGTTCCATTTCCTTTCTTATTTAATTTTCTGAAAGGATTCTATCCTTAAATTTTCAAAGAGATATTTGCTACTCTTACACTTTCAAAGGATTTCTGTTGTCCTTAAATTTTTATCAAGAATTTTCATTGTCCCAAAATCTCAAACGAAATTTTCTCTCCTTAATTTTGTTCATAATATTTTCACTATTTTAAAAACTTTCCAATAAAAATAATTGCCTATTTTCAAAATTTTCATTTTCCTTAATTTTTTAAATATTTTAATTATACTTTAAGTATTATTGGATTTCCACCGTCGTTACATTTTCAAAAAGAACTTTGATAAATCAAACATTCGTTACATTTTCAAAAAGAACTTTGATAAATCAAACATTTGGTAAGAAACTAGCAAGTATTCCATAAATTTCACAGGATTTTTAAAAATTCAGATAGAATCTAAATAATATATATTAAAAAATATTTAAAGCTATAAAGAAGATATGCATAATTAATTTATCAATATAGATTCTAAAAATTATAAATTAAAAGAGAAAAAAATTTAAAGGAGATATGGATAATTAATTAAAGGATTTTGTAAAGACACTTATTAAGGAAGTTAAAATAAAATTTTTTAAATGAAAATAAGATAAATAATAAAGTTTTTTAATTTTCAATGCATTGTTTTCATCTAAAAGTTTTTATTTTAACTTCCTTAACAAGTGTCTCAGGGCACTTGTTAACAAATATATTAATTCAAAAGATAATTTGAATTTGAACATTTTTTTATTAAATTTAAATTTAAATTTTAAAAGAAAAAAATTAAAAATGACATATGTCATTCTTAGAGAGAAAGTAATTTAAGAAATTAAGTTATTCTCAATAAAATGTATTCTAATTTGTTATATAGTGGTATATTCCTCAATTCTTAAAATTATAAATAGAATTTATCTAAAAGAATATGGATTTTATATTCTTGAAATTTTCATAATTTTTTTTTCAATGGGATTTTTTCATAAAAAGGTATTATTGTCTTAGTTTTTTGAAATGATTTTCGTCGGGGTGGTTGTGTACTGATAGATGACATATTCTAGAAGCTTGAATTTTCTGAGGAGATTCCATCGAACTTTTTCAACCTTTTCATAGTAGAAATGTGCGTGACAAGCCTTTATACAACAAGTATGTGCATTATTGATAAGTCGAGGTGATTATTTAAAAAATCTTGTTGATACAAACCTCATCTAGGATTTCTCATTATTTGCTATGTTTGAATATCTAATGGTACACAAAATAAAATAAAATGAGATGAAATGTAATGAAATATAATGAAATAGAATAAAGATCACATACCATTTTTTGGATACTTAACGATAGAATGAAAAAAATTTACACTCATTTATTTGGAAGTTCTAGTGGAAGGAAGTGAAAAAGTAAAAATTATGAGTATAAATTGATTTAGATAACTCGATCAACACGACTAATCCGAATTGAACCAATTAGATTAATTTGGTTTAATTCAGGCAAAATTCAAATTAAATAAGGTTTAATTAGTTTAGTTATCGAATTGAAAGTTTTAAACTTAAGAATTGAATCGAACCAAACTATATATATATATATATATATATATATATATATATTCTAAACTATGCCTACGTCTATGCTTACTGCTGATGATGTTTTGAATTTCTATAATATATTCTAAACTATGCCTACGCGTATGCTTACTGCTGATGACGTTTTGAATTTCTATAATTTGGTCATCTACGATTAGTTTGATTTTTGAAATTTGTAAATGTTTGATTACATAATCATATTAAACATTATTCAAAGTATATCTTTTCATGCTCTTCCAGATACTTTAAGTTTTTAATGTTCATATGCTTGACATTTAACATTTTAGCATGTCATTCATTTAATTACGTTGTGTACTTGTATTTGTACTAGTATCTATTGTTATGTTTCTTTTAATTATGTTTGTCTGTTTTGATTTTATCTGTTTGTTGTACTTTGTGGTGTGATTATTGAGATAAATAAGTTTGATTTTATTTCTAAAATTTTTTTTATAGGTTTATTATGTTTTTTTTTTTGCAATGAAAAGTTAATTATTTAGTTGATTTTTGTGTTAAAAAAATAGTCAACCCCATCATCCGAATCGAATTAATCCGTAAATGTTCGATTTGATTCGATTTGGATTTGACTATCAAAAAATAAAAAAATTGAACTAAATCAAATCAATTGATTTTGATTAGTTTAAATTTATTTTCTCCTAAGAACCGAATTAAACCGACCTGATTATACCACTAGTAAAAATTATAAATTTTATATTCCCATCCTACCTTTATCCCAAATACAATAAAATTAAATAATTTTTAGCTAAAAAAACATTTTAATTATTTTTTATTACTTAATGATTATGCAATAGATAACTTTTTATTAATTGTTACGTTGTAATTCTCTTGTTCTCCTTTTTTTTCTTTATTTTTTTTCTCTTCAACCCTCGTTAGACTTATTTGATAAAATAATTATATATGTTTTAAAATTTAAAATAAAAAATAACAAAAACTCAAGACATGTCATTTTATTTTTTAAAGACTCACCATCTTACGAGAGTGAAGAGTTTGAGGTGGGATGAAATTTGAATAAAATATTTGTCTAATATCTTCACTCACAAATATCATTTCAATTTTCAAGTTGTTAAAAGATAAGAGTTCGAGGTAAGGTGAGATTTGAAGAAAAATCAACGTCTATGTCTTGTAAAATTTTACCCTCTCTTAAACCAAAGTTAGCAAAGAAAAAATAGAAATCATTACTATAAGCTTTGAGTATAATAATTATGTAACAAGTTCACTCACACAAACTCATTATAAAGTTCACCCTATGATGCCAAGTGCAAACCCTTAAGAAAATCAAAAAACAAAAAAGATTTTGTTTTAAATTTTTCTTTAAAAAAGAACCAATTACTTGAAACTAATGTTCAAACTCAATTTCAAATTTAAAGATAGTAAATGAAGAACGAAACAACACGAGTGATTGAGCAAGAAAGCTTCTCTATTTTCTTGGTTTAACATGTTAAAGATAAAAGAGTAATTTAATAATTATATTAGTAAACAAAAAGTTGATTTCATCCTATACTCTTAAAATTAGGAGAAAAGAAAAATAGTAGGATTGGATGAAATAAATTCCATTAGATTCCATTCCATTTCATCTTAATTTAAAACATCGAAACAATGACAACTAATGTTATTCTATCCCATATCATTCTATTCCACTAATCCAAACATAGCAGTCATATACATTCCCAATATTTCTTTTCCCTTGCCACCTTGAAAAGAGACATATAGATTTATCAAGTGAATGAAATCTACCCAGCCACATTGATACGTATGTCATCATGTGAAGTTTTCGGTCCTTGTCGCCTTAGCAGATGACCTTATTTGGTTATTCCTACAAAGCCCTGTTAGATATCCACCTATTGTACATGGCAAAGCATTCTTCAGGCTTGTACTCGGGAGCTGTGTGGCCTCCACCCTGTAAGCAGATCCATCAAGAATAGAACAAAGAAACTTGTAATGATTGACATATACCTCATTCTCAGTGCATGATTGTTACAGTTTTAAAAGAAAGAATTCCCACATTCAACCTAGGGTCCATAAACCCCAATCAATGAGTGCTTATTGTGAAATTTTTAGGCAAACTGTGTCTATCAAAGATAGGGGGACTCAACCGTTCAAATTCATTTTGTGTAATATGATCCAAAAAATTTAAGGTCTAAACCATTCGGTTCATCTATCTTTAATAGACTCATCAAGTTAAATCTATGTGTGACCCACAAGTGCAGCAAGGGGGACAGGAGGCTTGCCTTCACAGTTGCAAATGTCATCCGATTGGAGTAAGTCCTTGTGTATCTACTCGGGAAAAAAACAAATATTAAGAACATAATTTAATTAGCATTTCAGATAAATCCAGCCTAGTTATTATATAACTATAACTATTGTTAGGGGAATACCCTGCAACTTGGCCATTTGTATACCATTGCCTCCAATCATCCACAATGGAGTAGTTTAAAGATCTTATCCACGCTTGAGTCGCCAAGAAGGGAACCCCCATGTCATGATCACCACTGTTAGCAATATATAAAATTTATTAGCCATATGAAATTCAAACTTCGTTCATCTGTGTTATCTTATTCAATATTTGAGCAGAGAGAGAATATTGACCTGTATATCAATGAACGATAGCCTTTTCTACTGAGATTTACATGATAAGGAAAGCTGCTATGGATATCATTCTTGTTCGGTATATTGAAGGTACAGCGTTGCCATTTCCCTATACTTCCCTGCAGCACATGCGTGATGCAGCCAAGCTTTATGTTATTATAGTTGTATTGCTAACATTCTGAGGAAATTACTTTTACATATATCTACTATACCTTTCTTATTTGCAGTGCATTGCGAACATTATCATCATCGGCCCAATAACCACAAAGGTAGTATGCATAACTCTAATGGTGGAAAGGAAATGAACATCAACTTAACACAATTATTTGGAGGTTTCGGCTTCAAATACTACTAAGAGAAGACTGGATAGTTAATTTACAGAAGGTATGTGAAGCAGCAAATGCATGGCATAGCCAGATCCTCATTGCACAAAAATATGGAAAAGAAGCATTAAGAAAACATCTCTGATTCAATAAGGCATGAAGATTACCCGACAGCCTAAGGGTGGCAATGTGAGATGAGTATTGAGGAACTTCCAAGGATATTTCTCAGTTATAAATCTCCTCCAAGAAACTTCCAATGGCTTTGGCGAAGTGAACTCGCATAATGGTTCCAAAATATGGGCCGTATTAAGTCCTGATGTAGTCTGCAGAAATGGAAGAATGGTTTAGCTTTGTGACTGTGCACTTAAGACTAGAAATTCTACTCATGAAATAATGGATGCATACCTCTTGAAAGGACTTGAGGTCTCTAGAACAGATCACATTTCTGGTGTCTACATTTATATACTCTCCTTTACAATTTTTTCCCAGTGACTGTTAATTAAGTAAATAATAGAGATCTGTTAGCATTTCACTTTTGTTACTTTAATCCAATTTTTAAGAATGGCTACTGAGGACTTGTAAGTAAATTACCTCGTATAGTTCATCAGAAATAAGTCCCATTCCATGAGCAAAGGGGATTGCATAGTTTCTTTCCGCTCGAGTTGTTACGGCATTCCCAAGCAGGTATCCCTGAGGAAAAGAACATTTCATAATCAGTCTAGAGGCAGTTCTATAATACCACGGTAGTTGTTCTAACTAGTGGATACCCAACCAATATTCAGAAAAATTGGCCATTCAATCTACGCAGAGGTTGATTTTCTGATTTTTTACAGGACATTTCTCCACATGTAAAGCCTCTTCTTCTTTCTCAGGTTTCCAAAGAAAAAACAATATAGAACCTCTTATTTTGTGTCAGTGGCCATCTTTGGCTATTTATATACGCTTCAAGTGTTATTATACTCAACTGTTCAAATCACATTTTAAATCAAACAATTTATGTTTTTAACATTAACTATTTTGTCCCATATCACAGTCTGTTTGATCAAATTAATCAAACAATTTATGTTTAATACTCTTCAAGTATATTAAGTTACTAGGAATCGACTAGTAGTGAGTGTTTTGAGTAGTTTGCATTAGATGATAAGTTCAAATCTTCATGGCATAATTGTAAGAAAGAAACATAAGTACATCAAATTTTTTTCAATCGTTGTCTGGCCCTCTAAACCAAACAATTCCTCCTTCAACAATCCCCACGCAAACATTATTGCACTAGTTAAAACATTCTATTCCTAACATGAGAGAGATAATTTAAAGCGCGAACCTGGAGATTTATCCGTGGTTGGACCCCTTCTTCATTTCCTGCAAACAAGGGAATTTATGGAATACTTAAACTGTCAACATACTCATAGCAACCTATACTAATACAACTGCACAGTTGAGAATACTACGGTGTACATGTCAGTCGTCGTCACAAACAGTCAAGTAGGCATTGGTTTCTAAATATGTTCATAGTTCCAATTTTGCCATACATATTGAGCCACATGAGATGAGTTTTGTACCTTGTGAAATTTCTTGAACAATTGCTGGAACAGGAATGCCAGAGTATGAATCGCCCCCAATGTAAACTTCATTTGAAAGAAATTCTGGATGATCAATCAGCCACTACAAAGACTTAAACATGATTACTACAATTTAATTGATTGATTGATATAACTGCAAACAAAACTAAAAGCAAAGAAAAAGGTGATGATTGTGAAATAAAAAAAAAAAAGTCAGGGGGCTACCTTCCTAAGAAATTGATGGGATTGATGAACTAGTTTCCAGTCGCTTCGCTGAGCAGCGGATTCTGTTCTGGCATATGTGAAGCCCGTATGAACAGGCAAATCTACAAATATAATGCTACTTACCTACCAAGAAAAATTGTGATAATTAGCACTAAATAACCATCAGTCAAAGAATTAACAAATTAATAACAAAAAAATATTAAATCTAAAAGGATTTGATGAAATAAATAAAATCAATGCCAAAATATCTATTTCAGGTACGCGTAATAAATAAATGTGTTTGTTTGATTTTAGATTGGAGCAAATCAGATTAATCCAAAATAAATTATTAATTTATTTAAGATTTTTTATAAAATATTTAATATTATTTAATTTATATTTAATTTAATATATAAATATTTAATTCATTTATTAATTTATTTTAATATATTAGATGTATATCTAATTCATTTGTTTAAAAAATAATAATTTATTTCTAAAAATTTTCATTCTCTTTTTAAAAAATGTTTCTCTCCAAAAAAATTTATTATTTTTCTAAAAATATTTATCTTTTTAAAAATTTTCTTTCTCTCTTTAAAAATTTTTATTCTCTTTCTAAAAAATGTTTCTTTCTCTAAAAATTTTTATTCTCTCTAAAAAATATTTATTTCTTTAAAAAAATTCATTATAAAAGAGAACTTAAAAACCGTTTAGTTGTTTGAACAAAAAAAATCGTAAAATATATTAAATATCTATTAGATTAGTTTTTAATTGATATCCATTAAATATCTAATACATATTTTAGTTGGATTATTAATTATTCATAATTAAATTAAATTTAATAAAATATATTATTTTAATTAGATGAACTAAACTGATTTCAATATGCATAAATTGAATAGATTAAAAATTAATAAATTTAATGTCAGCCCTAATTTCAACCAACAAAAATGTAGCTGTATTCCCCACCTTTGTCCATGAGTGTGGCCTCGAGACCAAATTAGGCAGGCTTCCATTATATTCCTCATTTTTAAATGCAAGTGGACCTGCAACACCCAAATACAATAAACTTCTAAATTCAGCCGTCTAGCGTATCTTGTTACATGTGATCTTACGTTTATAAAAGTATGCCCAAAATTTGCACTAATTTTTCACTGCCATGAACCATTGCACTTTTGAAATTAACGGTTTGAAAGTCCCCTTTCCCTTTGTATTAGACCAAAGTCACAAATTATCTGACCCTTCCACCCTAAAACTAATCATCATAACAGTAATAAAAATGAAAATAAAAGTAAAAAATCTACAATTAAAGAGGCTTTTAGTATTAAGCTTTGATGAAGAATGACATGCATACTTGTTATTGCACATTCATCGTTCATGGACTATCTGCTCATAAAGTGTGATGACTGAAGTGGAAACAAATCCTTGTTGGTTAAAATTCTAAAAATATGCATAAAGAGAGCAACATGCAGATAACAGTGGAAGTTGGAGAAAACAAAACTGGCAAATACTGACAATTATAACTTAGTGCTACTTATACTTCTAAATCACTCTTTCCTCACTCATTTTTGTGTCAGTAATTAAATAATAACTACAACCCACTTAAAATTCTTTTGAAGAGTTAAAATTCCTCTCACTTCTAACACATTTGTTGTGAGTGTGACTATCTAAAAGCAAAAAAAAGTAAAAAATGGATAGCAAAATTACTGTTACCTATTTCAAAGATAAGGCCAGACAAAGCAGAGCAACCAGGACCTCCTGTGAGCCAAAGCAAGAGAGGGTCCTCCTTTGGATTGTTCTCTGACTGAATGAAATAGTAAAAGGCCTGCACATCCTCTGTTTCACCCACTCCCACATACCTGATCAATTTCAACACATATGATATATAATATATGTATACAAAATTCAAGTCAATAAATTAAAAACCATAGGCTAGCTGCAAAGTGTAACTGACCCTGTTTCAAGCACAAAAGGAAGGGGTCCCTGGAACCCAGGAAGGAACTGTACTATGGAGCCACAATTTGCATGTTGAGAAGAAATCTGTAGTAATATAAGAAGGGGAAGTAGGACCCCATGATAAATGAAATTAGAATTACTATAACACGAACTAAACCTTGGCATTTTTAATGGCCTCTCTCTTTTCTCTCTTATCATTTCCATGGTTTTTAATCGGAGCTTCTTAGTTCTTGCAATAGTCAGAAAGATACTGTTGTGGAAAGCGCTTGAGCTGTCGAACCTTTATTGTATCATTTGTTTGACCCACAAAATTTGTTTGGACCCAGAATTAGAGGAAGTTTTAGACTTGTATTATTTGTTCTTGACTTTTTAACATTTTTTTTTCCAAATCTACTCCTGACACAGCCAACACTCCAATCAAACATGATTGTTATAAAGTACATAAAAAGATAACTTCTGCTTTTTCTTTCTCCTAAATATCCTTCTAACACTTCAACCAAACGTAATTGCTATGAAGTATATGAAAAGACACTTATTGAGTAATAACATTATTTATCTAATCAAAATATTTTAATTTTTATCTAATTTTTTTATAAATTTATTTTATATCTCATAAAAAAATTAAAGTAATATATAATTTAATTTAATATTTTTTTCACATAAATATATGATAAACATACATAAAAATATTTAAATTAAATAAAAATCATTTCTTAATAGTCGACATCGTTAGGCCATTCTCTTTCTCAAATCTTCCTTTTTTCCTCTTAATTATTTGGCATCTTCTTTTTGCGCTTTGGAAATTATAGTATGTTTTTGGACTGTCACATTTTATTTATATTTTAACATCTCATCCTAAAAAATAATGGATTTCACATTCACTTAAATTTTTGAGTTAATTACATTTATATTTTCAATTAAAATAAAACTAAAGAATTAAAATAAATGATGAGCATAATCATTGTTTAAGATTGGGATGTCAAAATATAAATATAGTGAGTATAATCTTACGTTATGCTTAAAGAGTTTTTTCATAACTTTGGAAGGAAAAGCATAAACAAACAGATATAATGATCCAATCTGAACCATATAGATCTTAGTCGAATTATTTTGATTCAAATTGGGTGAATTTTTTTTTTACAAAGCTGAACCAACTCAACCCAACATAGACTAATTGGTTTTGATTGTATTCTTATCAAACTTGATCCAAACTGACTCATGAGCACCATTACTTAAGTTGCCAGTTGCCACACACCTTCCAACCTTAAGACGTTGCACATATATTACCAATAAAAGTTGGGCATGATAGCAAACAAATTGTTTTTTACGTGGACCAAAATTTAAATTTTAAAATACATAATTATTAAAAAGGCCTCATGATTATAACAGTGTCTAAAGAGCTAATGTAATAGCAATACCTATATTTTGGTTAAAGACACAAAAATTATATCTAAGTGTAACTGACCCGATTTCAAGCGCCTGAAAGGAAAAGGTCCCTAAAACCCAAGAAGGAACTATACTATGGAGTCACATGTTGAAACTTGTAAGTCGAAAGAAATCTAAGAAAATAGAAGAAGGGGGAAGTAGAACCCCACAATAAATGAACTCAATTACCATAACTTGAACTAAACCTTATCATTTTTAATGGGCTCTCTCTTTTCTCTTTGCTCACTTTCATGGTTTTAAATTGGAGCTTCTTAGTTCTTGCTATAATCAAAATTGTCTATGTGAACAATTGATACTAAATAATAATTAAACAAAAAAAACCCTCATGTGATAGTTCTGTCATTGTGTATGATGACAGACCAATGTAATCCTCTACCAAATGAAAAATGCATAAAACACATCACCTTATATCTTAGTGTGTGGCAGAATAGTATATATATTTGCAGAAAAATGAACTGAGATCAATTATATAAAAATTATGTAAATATAAAATAATGTGTGTATAAATGTGTATAAGTAAATACACTTTTATTAAATTGTATTTTTTAATTAAAATAATATTAATTTTAAAATTAATTTTCAGTTTGGGATACTTTTGAAACAAATTTCTGATTTAGGGTTCTTTTTGTCACGTTAACAAGGGATCTTTTACAACAACAATAATCAAGTATTTTTTCATTCAGTGAAGTCAGTTATATAGATCAAACGATGTGATTGTACCTTATCATAAACCAAGTTTTCAAAAATGTCATTCAAATTTAATTTATTTTAATCGGTTCACCTATAGTCTTTCTTAATCTTCATTTACCTCTAGTTATTGAGTTATTCTTCACCTGATTTACTCTTCTTACAAGGGTTTCTAAGACTCTTCTCCTTACATGTCTAAACCACCTGAGACTATATTCTCTCATCTTTTTCACAATAGGTGCTACTCTTACTTTCTCTCTAATGCATTCATTCCTAATCATATATTGTCTTGTCTAGCCACACATCCAACGCGATATCCTCATTTCAGTGACACTGATCTTATGCTCCTGCTGGCTTTTTATCGCTTAACATTCGGTACCATACAATATCGCCGGCCTTATAGTTGTGCGATAAAATTTATCTTTAAACTTGAGAGATACTTTTCTATCACAAATAACTCTTGAAACCCTCTTCCATTTTATTCATCCAGCTTGAGTCCTACTTTCTCTCTAATGCATTCATTCCTAATTCTATGTTGTCTTATTTGACTACACATCCAGTGCAACATTCTCATCTTAGCAACACTGATCTTATGCTCCTGCTGGCTTTTTATTGCTTAACATTCGGTGTCATACAATATCGCGGACCTTATAGTTGTATGGTAAAATTTACTCTTAAACTTGAGAGATACTTTTCTATCACAAATAAATCTTGAAATACTTCTCCATTTCATCCATCCAACTTGAATTCCATAGTTTACATCTCTCTCTATCTGTTTGTTATTTTGTATGATAGATCCAATATACCTAAACCGTGTGACTTGTAATATGATATGATCTCCAACACCGCTAAGCTAGTATTAGCACGTTTCTTACTAAACTTACATTCCATATACTCCATCTTACTCCTGTTAAGACAGAAGTCATGTTTTTCCAAAACTTGTCTCTATAGTTCTAACTTCCCATTTATTTCCTTTCCCGACTTTCTAACTAAGACTATATCATCCAGAAAAAGCGTCGTTGTGTCATTAATTTTTTGGATATCTGTGTAAGAGCACATCAAAACTAAAGTAAAAAGATATTGATTCAAAGTTAACTATTGGTGCAGTCTTATAGTTATACAGAAATTTTATGCAACTTCACTCTGTGTTATCACATTAATTTTAACCTCATCATATATATATATTATATATATATATATATATATATATATATATAAAACGAATATAAGTGATACAAATCTATTTTTTTTCCTAAACCTTTCACAAAATTTTTTTATTCAATTACTCTTTTCTATAATTTTATAATATAACAAGTGATCTCATATTTTATTTTATTTTATTACCATATTTCATTCAGTCACGTGTCGTGAAAAAGTAAAAGAAACAACTGCACTATGTATTTTACGAAAAGGCTAATGCAATTAGTTATAAAAGTTAAAATAATTCCACATGTCACGTCATTAGGATAGAGCAACTGCATATTACTCTTCAGGCAGTCAGATCATCAACATTTTTAAATTAAAAATGTAACAGAATGTAACAGAAAAAACCCAAATCAAGAATTTATTTTAAAAGTATATTAAATTAAAAATTAATTTATAAATTAACATTATTTTTCATCGTAAAGCCTACCAAATTGAGTTGATAAAGTATCATCCAACTAATGGGTTTATGTCATGACTGACGTCGATGATTATAGAAGGTTGGAAACGCAACCTTGCTCGGTTACCCACACGATGGAAAAACTGACGATGGAATCTTACAGTTTGATTAGTCTATCAAATACGTAAATGATAACAACTAAGGCATTTTTATTAAATGCTTAAATTTGTAAGATAAAATGGTGGTGCTATGTGGTCATCAAAGGCTTAAAAGGAAACGAAACTATCTTACAAATAACTGAGTGACAAGTGTGTGATTCATGTTATTTGCCGTCTAAACTTTGTAGTAAGGTCAGAAATTATGAAGATGGTGATCATATATGGTTAACCAAGGCGGATAACGACTTTTGAGCACGTGATCATGACAATTTTTTTTTTCGGTAACATTTGATCATGACAAATTTTGAAAATGACAACCGCCCCCCCCCCCCCCTTTTTTTTTGTTTCGCTCGGATGCTTTAACTTCTGACGGGTTCATGCCAGGTAATATCCAAATTTTGAAGACAACTTGTTTCTTGGCAATTGCTAATAACTAATTATCGTAAGGTAATTACCACTAGTGTAATCATCCTTCCTATATCTTTTTATAAATTTTCTTTTCCATGTTCATTATTATTAACTTATAAACAACGAAGCATAGATTATATATATATATATATATGAGAATGCTAACCTTCATTAATAATTTTGACTTTTTTTGGATAAAAAAGTCTAACTAATCAAGTTAAATGAGTACTCTGTCCCTTTTTTTTATGTCTTTTATGATTTTTATACAATAATTAAAAATATCATTAAATAATCTCAAATTGAGTGAAATATAAAATTAAAATGATTAAATTACTTTTTTTTCACTCTATTAAATATGTGTAAGAAATCCTTACCAAAAAAATATGTGTAAGAAATTATAAAAATCAATTAATATGTGTAGTTATTAAGTTTAGTAGAGACAATAATGAGTGAAGTAAAATTAGAAAAAAATAATTAATGCATTATTAAAATTCTTAAATGACAGATAAATTGAGACAAAATAATTTTTTTTAAAAAGACAGATAAAAAAGAATGAAGATAGTATATTTATTTGGGTTTTACTAAATATACTTGTTAAGGAAGTCAAAAGATAGAATTTTTAATATAACAAAATATTCAATATATTAAAAATTGAAAATGCTTTAATTTTTCATTTAAAACTTCATATTTTAATTTAATAAACTAAGTGTCCAGAGTATAACCCTATTTTTTTTGGTAATTAAGAACAAATTCTTCTCTTTTCTAATAAATGCTAACTTCATAACTTTTATCTCTTATAATAATTACTAATTTTATAATTTTTTCTCACTCCTAATCATCACTAACTTCATAAATATTATTATTATTATTATTTTTTTAAAACCAATAATATCATTATTTAAAAAAATCATTTTTTAGAAAAGGAAAATAGTAGATAAACTTAAAATACTAATATATTTTAATATGTACTATTTTTTAAAAAATACGTAACAATTTTTCTTCAAAAGTTAGTATTATAAATTTGTAATTGATAATAGATTTGGTGCATGTATATACATGCATTTATAGATGAACAAAACTTGATTTTAACTTTTGATTCCAACTCTTATCTTTAATCTCATTTAATTTTTTTATGTTCATTAACTCAATTAAATAAGATTAAAAGTAACAAATAATATAAACTAAATGAGATTAAAAACAAAAATTAAAAGTTAGAATTAAAAATTAAAACCAAGTTTTATTCTTTATAAATCAGAGAGTGATTATTGCGTCAAATGCATGTATATACTTAATATATATACTAATTCACATAACCAATGACTTTTATTGTAACTTGATTTTTTCTATAAAAAAATTAGTATATATTAAATTATATTAGCATTTTAAATTTATCTACTATTTACTTTTTATAAAATAACAAAAGAAAAAGATTTATGGAGTTAGCGATTATTGGGAATGAGAAAAAATTATAAGGTTAATAGTTATTAAAAGAGAATAAACTCACGAGGATAGTATTTATTAGAAGAGGGAAATATTTGTTTTTAATGACTAAAATAGACATAATAATTTAACTTTATTAGTTAAAAGATAAAAGTAACCTTTTTCTCCACAAAAAGAGCAAAAGGTACTAACTAACCTTCAATTACAGTGTTGAAAATTAGTATTCCTACTTTTTATTGGCGTTAGAAACACATCACGTTATGACATAGCAATATTTCATAGTTTAATGAATATTCTATCTATTTGATGAGATGATTAAAATATTATCTATAGTTAAGAGATATTTATAATGCTCTTAAAAAAATTTTAAGCATTAATATTCTATTAACTTTACCAAGTAAAAACTTTTAACTTTTTTCCTCTATCTTTGTCTATAGTGGCAAACTGACAATTTGTAAGTATAACTTGTTAAATAAGTTATAGGTAATACATCTCAGTTAACGTGTAATACATCTCAATGGTAATCAATTCGATTAGTGTGTAATTAAGTTTAAATATATACTTTAGTGTATGACGTAACTCAATAGAAGATAGTGTATTAAAAAAAATATAATAGATAGTGTGTTCATAATACTTCTTTAGTTGATTTTGTCATTGTTTGAGCTTGAAAGTCAGCTTAGCCCACATTGGATAGAACCAAATCGGGTCAAACCAAGTTGAGGCGAAGTATATTTAGGCATCAGTTTTATTGGCCCAACATGTAACATCTTAATTAAGATATATAGATATATTCTAGATATATAGAGATATATAAAGATAAATAGTATTAGAGACGTCACTTCTACATGCTAACTAATGCATATATCAATAATCACAACTGAGTAATTATAGAAAGTCTTGAGAGAACGCGAAAAAATTAAAACTCATATATATATATATATATATATATATATATATATATATATATATATATATATATATATATATATATATACAACACTAGCCACAAAAGGGTATATTGTAATACATAGTACTTAAAACATACAAAGTAAATATAAACTTATACATAAGCTTTGTTTACTAAAACATATAAAAACTATACTAGTCTTCATACTTCATCTTCATTCTCTTAAAAGGGTCTTTACCTGAATTTATATAGAAGAACAACTTGGGTGAGAATTACAATTCTCAGTAAAAGCAATTCTAATACCAACTAGCTATAACATTGTATAACAAATATAACAATTGTTATAACTACAAACATATGAGTTTCCTCCTTTAATCTTATAACTGCACATTACTTATATAGTATGATTTAAATCGATAGCCTACATACCGTTAGATATGAACAACTGCTCATACAATTGTAAATATCAATAGCAATAGACAATGCTCATACAACTGTCTGTAAATGCAATGCAGATGATATGTAATATGATTATACTCAAGAAAGATCTTAGAGATATGTTCATGTAATGCTTTGTTTTGAAATGCATGTAGGGGATTATTTTGAAAACCAAGAAGTTTATTAGTAACTGGTTCAGTATATTATCCCGTGGTGAGTAGAGGTAGCTCCTCACTTCACACATATCCTAACACATGAGAAGTTCGGTCTAAATCTTGATTCCGAATAACCATTCTAGACCCCTACTTATCTCTTCTGGCCTTGGCACTAACGAAATATTAGGGTTATGTCATTCCTCAATTGAGTCTATCAGACACCCTTCATTCGCTCTTGGCCTCCATGAATGACATCAAATGATACTCACTAAGATCAATACTATAAGACCATTTCCATTTGCATACATTCATATTTATATCTAAATATCACATCATCACTTATAACTCTTAAGTGAATCCTATGCAACACTATGTTGCTGAGGTGCTAGATATTCACCTATGACAAATCATTATTCTTGGTTGCACTAAGGTTCTCATAACTTTCACATACAAATTAGATTAACTAACTAGTATGTAAAAAGTGTAGTGTCATGTTTACCTCTTACATAAACACCACATTAACTTTCCTATAAACTCAACTCATCCTAGTGAAAGAGTCTATCTCAGCTAATGCCTCATTCAACCTTACTTAAGAAAATAAATGAACATTTCTCTAAAACTCTGTATACTTAATGAATACAAGAAGCTTACTAGTCAATATTCATACTATTGTGTATTCTACAATGCACAAGGTTCCGTTTAACTAGAGACTCAATACATAACATTCCCATTTTGGAATTAGATACACAACCTTATCTCCATTCAAGTGAATCTAACTTAAGAATGGTTCTTACTTACAACTCTTTGTTGTTCAAGGTTCTAGGTATCTTTCAAAGGCAATCCACTACTCTTGGATATCCTAAGGCTCATACATTCCTTATTTATACTAAAGTGAATCCTACAATCCATCATAGTATACTTTTCTCTTATGCACCATCTCATCACATCTTGAGTGATATCTAATGCAACACTAGGTTACCTAAGGTGTTATGTTCTTACATAGGACAATCTTTCACTTTTGAATGCTCAAAGGCTTAAGATTTCTCATACATGCTAGGTGATAATTTTCCTCTTGGAAATATCCCCATTTGTGTTTTAACACACTTTAAGAGACATATGCTAATGATCTCATTTAGTCCATAGCTACAAAACATCTAAAAATGACATTTTTGAAAATTCTGACATCAGACACAGGCCATGTCTGATTACACGGCCCCCAATGTCTTGCTCTGTGAACACTGTTTCACGAATTCAACTGGCAGAGAGGCCGTGTTTCTCAACCAGAATATACTGCAGCTTGTTCTGCTGAATCATAGGACTATTCTATGGTTCAAATCTTACTTCTAATAATCTAAAATTGGTTTCTTAGTGATTTCTGATAACTCCATGAAATGTAATTATTTGTGTTCCATAATTGTATTTCATAGAATGCTATGTCCTTGTTATTATGCATATATAGGAGATTTTATGTTTATATTGGTTAAATTTTCTTTGGATGTCTCTCTATATGATTATGAGCAATTAGTATGTATTCGTTAAGTGATTAAGTTGATTTATAATTTATATTTAACTTAGTAATTTTTCTAATGTAGGATGTGTTTAAAACAGAGGAATTGGAGCGATTTAAGGCTCAAAAGCCCAAGAGAAAGCCAAGGAGGCACAAGGAGTGTGTGTAACACCCCAAATTTCCTATCCTATAAACAGTAATTTTGACAGCTAACAGAATTTTACTGTTTAGTAATTTCTGGATACTGTAAAATTATTTTGTTTATTCCATCAGCGTATTTGATCGTTTTGAGTGATTTACTCCGTGTCGGAAAATAATAATTTTCTATTTGGAGAAAATCTTTCGTATTTATTTCTCTTGACTGTTAATTATTTTTAACAATCTGACTTGATTTTCATACATTTTCTAATATTTGTGATTTTGTGGATGATTATGAATTTTTTAACTGTATGTGGGCCCAAGTGGTCCTAGGTGGGCCCAGGTGATCATACGTGGGCCCAGGTGGGTTCCGCAAAGTGAAAATTTTTCTACGCATAGAAAAATTTGTACTGTTTAGACGGAGACAGTGATCTTACTAAACCCGAATCGAAACAGCTTTAGAAATTTTCTTGTCTTGTGTTTTGTACTATATTTAATTATCGGGTGATAAAAATACAGTAAATATATTCTTTCGTGGGGTTTTTAGTAGATAAAAATAGAAATTATATTGCTTAAGTCAACATTGGTGGTTCGGATATCCACTATTGATTCAATTAACGGTTAAGAAATAAATTTAATAAAGAAGTATTGGATAATTACCATGGATTTAATCAATGGTGTGAGAATAAACTTAGTTAGGCAAGTTTCAATATCAACCGTAGATTTAATCAACGGTGTAAATTTGATTATATAAAGTGACCATTTACAACCATTAGATTTAGAATTGATCAATGGTGGAGATTTGGTCTTGTAAAGTAACAAGGACCATTTATGACCATTGGATGAAGAATTAATCAAGGGTGGAGATTTGGTCTTCTAAAAAGGTTATGACTAATTATAACCCTTGGATTTAAAGTTTGAAGGAGCAATCTTGTGACCTTTATTTTGGAGACACATCTAATGGCTAATTTAAATTTAAAGGAGAAGGATCCAGGTGGGCTAGATTAAGTCTTCAAATTAAAAGTCTACCTTAAATCCTAACCATTGAATTAATCAATGGCTAGGAATGCTTCAAATAATTGTATAAAAAAAAAAAAAGATGACAACTTCATGCATTATGGAAGGGGGGACGGTTTTGGAGTGCTTGGACAAGGAGGAGACAATTTTTTTTTAGTAGTCTTTTAGACTAAAGAAAAGATGAAGTCAACAATGATTTGACTAAGAATAATTAAGCTTCAATTTGATTAATCTAATGGCCTAATTAACAAGTTAAGTAAACTAAATTAAATGTTAAATTGTTATAATCTAATTCTTAATTAGATATCCTAATTTTAATTAGAGATTATAATATGTGAAATAATATGTTAATTAATTAGTTATATAGTTAGAATGTTAGTTAAGATTGGTTAGAAATTTAACCTAACTAATTACCTAATTAATTAGCATGCAATTAGGTGAAAATTGAGAACAATTAATTCCCTAAAATACTCAAGGAGCCACACGGTTTTCATGCAGCTTGGGGAGACTTTTACATGGTTCTTGAATCACCAATAGTCATGCAAACTAAATTAATGACCATTATTGTTTGTCATGGTCAATATGACCATTATTGTTTTGTTTGCTTCCTTTAGATTGCATGATGAAGGGGGGGCGGTTGGAGAAGCAAGAAGAAGAAGAGACATGTTGAGACATGTTAGAGTAGAAATTTTTTTGGCCAAAGAAAAGCTTGAAGACATTAATTAGATGTCTTGACTAATTATTGGTCATTTTCCTAAAGCAAAATTATTTTCTTCTTTCTCTCCATGCAATGCTACGGCTGCCCACTTCAATTTAGCTATTTGATTTCATTTGTATCACATTTTATAACACTTAACTTATTCTCTCTCTTCTCTCTCTTCTAATTTGTCAAGAACACCAAGAACAACACCATTTTCTTTCCTTCCTTGGGCATTCGGTCACCACCCATGGAACCACTTCCAATCTTCCATAATTTTATCTAGTTACATATCTTGAATCCTCTCATCAATTCAAAACACTTTCATGTTGGAGACTTTCTCTAAATCATTCATCTTCATCACTCAACCAAGCCAAGAACACAAAACAACCATTTTCCTTCATTTTCTCACCAAATGGTTCGGCCATGACCACCAAAAGCACCACCCATCACTTTTAATTTCATCCAACCATAGATCTTGAATCTACATGATATTCTAAGCAACTTTCATGTTGGAGACTTTCTCAAAATCATTCATCTTCATGGACTTTCTTCAAGAACAAAGTTATGGAATTTTTGAGGTGAAGTATAAGAAGACTTCATTTCTTCTCTTCTTTTTCATGATCTAAACCATGTTTGATCCATGGTTCCTCTTAATCAAGCTTAGTATACTAATTTCTATGTATTTTGTTTTGAATTTGAGAAGCCCTTGGTGTTGAAAGACTTGGAAAGAGAAGCAAAATCAAGAAGTTTTGAGGATCTTCAAGAGGTAAGAGGGAGATCCATCTCACCAACTAATTATGGTGGTGGGAGATGGTCTTATATTTGATGAATTGTGAATTCATGTGAGAATTCCAATCCATGGTCATATAATAATTAATTGTGTGTTTATGAGCTTTGCTTTATTTTCTTGTGTTTTGATTATTTTTGTCTATGCTTAATATGCTTTGCATGATTTTATGGCTTTGATAGTATACTTATAATATGCATGATGAGTATATGACATGTTTGTTATATTTATGATAAAATATATATATGTATGCCATGATGTGTGGATGGAAAGAAAATTGATCTTGGTTCCAATGGCCAAGGAAGAACTACGGTTTTGATGCCCTTGGTTTGGGTAAATGTTGAAATTTTTCAAGAACAAGGAAATTAAATTTTGATCCCTAGAACAATGAGAATTTCGGCCAAGACACCTCAAAATAGGTGTTTACAAATTAATATGTTTATGGAAGAATAAAATTGGATTGATTTGAGGAGTATGGAAAATGAACTAAAGGTTTGTTTTTTTTAAGAAAACATGAACACAAATTTTAGAATGAAATTTTATTGATTTATTTTGTGTAGAAACAAGAATGGAATTTATTTAAGTTAGAAGAAAAATATTTCATGGTTCCAATGGCCATCTATAAGGTTTTGATAATTTAGAAAAATGTTTTGATGCTATGAAATATAAGAATTTTCAAATAAGGATTTTTGAAAAGGGAATTAAGTGTTGTAAATTAAGTGAAGTGGAATTTTCATAAATAAAAGAAAAAGAAGATTGAAAGTATTGAACTTCAAATTAATCAATTTTTAGAAGTGATTTAGAAATATAAAGGAAAACGTTTGTAACTTAAAATTTCTAACAGAGAATTTATTTATTTGGGTTTTGAAAAATGTTAGGAAATTTAAAGTTAAGAAACAATAATTAAAACAACTCAATATGATTTTGTAGGACTAGATCAATAAAAAGTGATTTTGAGAAAATATATATTAAGGAAAAGATTTTTGACTAAGAATGAAAAAGGATTTGCAAAGAAAGTGAAAATGAATTTGAACAAATGGGTTTGTTATATGACCAATCGGTACTTTGGTTTTGAAAATAAAACTTTAATGGTTTTGTTTGTGTAAAACCATATCAATTTAAAAGAAAAGAAATATTTTGATAATTTTTCAAATAGTAATGCCTAGATTTTGATAAAACAAAGTAATTTTTCAAGTGAAAATATAATTGATTTAGTACAAGAAATTTGAAAAGGGAATCAGAGTTTTTTACTCATTTGAAAAATTAAGTTTTGTAAATGAAAATGTTTTCAAACTTCAATTTATTTTGAAGTAGGTTAATTTGGAAATGATTTGGAGAAAAATGGAGAATATAATGGTATTTTGAGAATTTACTCAAGTATAACTTATTTTCAAGTTTTGAAATACGTTTGGAAATTTTAAGATTTGAAACATTGATTTATATCAATGGAAAGGTAATTTTGTGGATTATATTTGAAAAAGAATTTCTTGAGTAAAAAAATATGGAAAAAGATTTTCTTGAGTAAGAAAATGTGAAAAATGAATTACAAAGTCATAATATTTTGAGAAAGGATGAAATGGAACTTTTGAAGGTTAAGAAATATTTTTCGTAATAGAATTGTGGTGAAAAATGATTTACATATCTTAAAAACGATTTAGAATATAGTAAAATATTCCTACGCGATTTGAAATATGTTAAAATATTTCTACGTGATTTGAATTATGTTTAAATATTTTATATGAGTTTAAATATTTTACAATATTTTACGTATCTTTAAAATGATTTGGAATACGTTAAAATATTTCTACACAATTTGAACTACTATTGAAAAATCACTATGTAATTTAAAAGTGATAGAATATTTTTATGTAATTGTGAAAATGAGAAAAATCTTATGTGATTTGGAAAGTATTTTAAATATTTTGATAATGATGAAAAAATGATTTACGCAACTTAAAAGAATGATTTTTAAGTTATACAATTTTGAAAATGGTGGAAAATTGTTACACAATTTGAGAAACGTATATTGAGAAAAAAATGTTGAAAAATTAAATACGTGATTTAAAAGTGCAACAAGTGTTATAAAAGATTTAGAAAACATAACTGAAATGTTACAAAATTTTAAAAACGTAAAAGAAGTGTTATGGTATTGTGAAATTATAACAAAAACGTTTTGGAATTGTGAAAACGTAACAAAAACATTTTGGAATTGTAAAAATGAAATGGAAATGTTGCACAATTTTGTGAAAAACACGACGAAAGTGTTTCATAACTATGAAAATGTTATAATATGATTTTCCTGTTGAAAATACAGTATAAATACCGAAGAACCAAGATATGGATCTTTGTGTGAGAAAATGACATGTTTTGCCTGTGATTGGCATTTGGTGCATTATACATGCATTGGAAAGATTTGGCTATTGGGGTTGGACTTGCATTTTGATATACTCGTGCATTGTACAAATGAAATTGAAAAGATTTGGCGTTGGGGTTGGACTTGCACCGATATATTCGTGCATTGTATAAGATATAGCTAATAGCTATTATGGCCCTTGTGGTTGAAGAGGGAATGAGAATTGATAGTGAGGCCTATGATGGATCTTGGGGAGCGTCGAGTAGCGCTGCGGTCGACCGTGGACGGTGGCGAGTACCCTGGCCACTTGGCGATGCAAATCCGTTAAACGCATTGACGATACCCGACAAGAACACGATTCTTTTCAACGACTGGGAGATTGTCTTTGGGCTAAGGCTGACAATTAACCAGAGCATTCTTCTCGAAATTGTGAAAACCTCCATGGAGTCATTTTTGATAAACTGAGTCTTTGTACATATGCATAAATCTGAGCATTTATATCTGTATGATATATTAATTAAGGAATGTTGGCTATGACAATTGTTTTGAGTACTTGGATGATGATTGAACTGATAAATGATTAGATGATGATAGTTGATTAATGCTGATAGCATGATTATGGTATGATCTATCTGTATAATATTGCTGTTTGTGTTATCTCTGTGCTGCCATGTTGGTATTGGTGTAGGTGATCTCACCTCTTTGTTATGTTGTTTTGCTGTGTTTGTATTATTAAAATCAAACAATATAAGGATTAAGTTGTCTTAGACATAACGGGTGATAAATACTTTGAGATTGGTGACAACAATAAGGAGTGGACATTCAGGACTCGAAGGTGTGCAGTGTTGACAAAGGAACAGATGTTTGATGCATCAAGATGAACAGAAAAAGAAATAAGTATGTTAAAGTTTCTTGTTAGTGTTGTACCGTGCTATTAAGTAGGACCCGTCATGGGGTTTGCTACTGTCAAAAAAAATAAGTCTGTTAATTTTATATTTCTCTTTAAATTGTGTTATTAACTAGTGTCAATATTGCATAATGAATAGTTGAAATATGATTTTCAATATTACCTAATATTTTTAGTAAATTTACGTTTCAGTAAAGAAGAAATTTTGAAACTCATCTTTTATAACTCAAACTTTGTGCGAACTTATTTTCAGATTATGAGTCGGAAGTCAGAAATGTGATGCCCTAGCTAGGGTGTTACATTAGTTGGTGTCAGAGCTAGGGTGTTACAGTGTGCGCCGCGGCGCAAGGGTACATCATCAAGATGCCATACTGAGACTCGAGGCTAGAGCGTCGTGGCACAAATAAGTGTGCGCCGCGGCGCTAGGTGACCGACTCAATGCACGCCGCGGCACAAATGAGTGTGCACCGGGGCGTGAGGTGCAGAACTGAGCTTATAAATAAAATTTTATCAGATTTTCTTAGGATGACTTTCTAGGTTTTGAGAAGCTGCGGCTGAAAATTGTATTTTGGAGGTTGAGGAGGTCAAGGGAGGCTAGGATGGAGGTCATCTTTCTTAGGGAAGATGATTTGAGCTTCAAAGGATCATATTTAATGAAATTCCTCCTTCTCCTTTCCTCTTTCTCTTGTTTTCCTTATCTTTTGAACACTATTTTTGTGTTGTAATTTGTGTTCATGGATTAGTTGAGCTGTATTTAGGGATACTTTGAATCCTTTCTATGATTATTGATGTTTTTAATTTTTTTTTGAGTATATATTGATGTTTAGTTATGTTCAATCATATGGTTCTTAATGCTTTTGAAGGTTTGATCAGCTTTTGAATGACTTGTTGAAATCTGATGAACCTAGACATAGGAATTTAGATTTTAGATCTAATGTATGGTTGATGCATGTTCGATGAGTTCAATTGGCTTGGATGAGTTGATTCGCTAACTGGATAGAAATATATCTTTTAGCCATGTATAGTGTGTGATTAAGAATATATCGTTTATGAGTGGAGTTTGCACTAGTTCTCATGGAAACATAGTGGATTGGGTAAATGAAACTATAGTTGATTGATCTAAACATAAACTTTTAACTAAATCATATTCTCAAGCTAACTTAACAATTCATTGATGTTGCTTATAAGGATTGCATGTCATTAGTATGAAATAGGAGGTGAAGAAGTATTCCCTAGATCTCTAAACCATTATCTTTATTGCTTTTGTAGATTAGATTTATTTTATATAAATGCTTTCTCTATTTTTATGTTATTGAATAGAGTTAATTAAACTATTGGTTAATATTTAGCATTGGAAGTAAACTTATCCTCGAGAAAATGATCTTTACTTTTCACTTTATTACTTGAATGACCCGTTCACTTGCGGCCTATTTTGGGACAAACAGTTTCTAACACTCATCCATGCCTCTAAACTCATTGTAACTCAATTACAACCTATGAATTCTCTTAGGTAAATATCTAGGTCCAAATCACATAACTTCAACCATTATCTAATTCTTAAATCTATAGATCCTAATGGTTGATCTTGAGTCATAAATGGTCATATTAGATTTACTAAACTTAAACTATTCTAACCTAGTCATTGGAATCAAGAACCAAGTCAAGAACATGGATTTGACTCTCCAAACCCTTATTTCTATTCAAAACCTTTAACATCATTCAATGAAAATCAGAGAGGAAAAAAATGAATAGAAACTCCTTACATCTTGGAGAACATGAAAATCTTGAAGCTTGAACCTTTATCCTTTATCTTCTTCTCTTGCTTCTCCTCCTTCTTCTTCCTTTCTACCCCTTGCTTTCTTCTTTTCTTTCATTTTCTTTTTCTCTGTTTTTTTTTCTTTCTTTTGTAGCTTCTGCTGCTTTTAACCGAGAGAGAAAAATGAGAGAATAATCATCATGTCCCTTAGGATATTTTGTTGGGACTTCCTTATCTGTTAAGAACACTCGAATTATACTAATTCAAGTTTTTCAGCTTCTATCAACTTTAGAATAAATCATGAGATTCATCTAAATTATTATTTCACCATATTCATAATTTTCATATCTACTGGTAGCCAATCCAACATTAAAAGTACAATCAGTATGCCTAAAAAAATCAAACTAACTCAAATTCTCTTAAAACTTTAACTACATCTTGTTTCACTTATTTGTGACTTAGAAACAAACTCTCTATATTTATTTTCCTTTCACTTAGCAACTTATGCTATTATCTGAGTCATTTTAAATTACTTTTTAACTTTTGTGTTATAATTAAGTATTTAAACAAACTCAATTTGTCACAAAATTTTACAAACATATTAAACAAGTCAAATGTTATATTTTATAATTATTTACCAGTCTAATATGTAATTTAAGATATTACACAACACACTAATTTTGTTAAGTTATTCAAACAAACTCTTAAGTCTGACCCATTTGACACTCATACTTAATTAATCTTCTACCTTGTCCTTCCACAATATTACTTATCATGTTGTCAACTTTTAACAAGAATTAAATTACTAATATATATATATATATATAGTCTACTTTTTTGTGTACAATTACTAATTAGTAAGGTATTTTAAGAATTGTCAAAATATTAAAAAATTAACATTTGAGTAATGTCATTTTATTTTATAAAAATAAAATATGTTACTAATTTCTTGAATAGCTTTTTACTGTTTAATTCTTTTGTATTTTATAAAATAAAAATAAAATTAAAGAAAAAAAACGAAAAAAAATGAAGATAGTTAAAAGGAAAGAAAAAATAGAGAGAAATAATTGAAAAAAAGAAAGAAAAAGAATTGAAGAAATAGTGTAGAATAAAAACAAAGTGAACGCGTGATTAACAAAAAAAAGAGGTGAACCCAACCCAGAAACCCAATTTTGATGGACACAGCCCAAGTTAAACTATGAACCAGCGTCAGCTGTAGAATTTGAATGGTCGCATAGGAAAGCCTGGAACTTGATGATGCTTCCTCGGTTACCCACCTCAAAGCTTGCTGGTGATGTCACGAATTTTGTTCATTTCTTTATACTTTGAATCAATTCCTAATTGTTCTTGATGTTTGTATTCTTGCTGTAACACATTATAGTTTTGTTTTTGTATAATCTAAAACATTGCCCTGCACTGAGTGATGGCACTGAGGTTGAATCTACTGGGAAGGGTTTTAGCCTATAGACTCTTCCCCCATTTCTATGCTAATCATTTATCCCCTATTGGTCTCACTGTGTATTCTTCATCATTGCCTACAACAAATTCTGTTTCTAGTTCTTATTCAACCACTGATTTTGGAGCTCAAGTTGAGGGTAAATGTAACATTAGAAATATCAATGACGAAAATGATGGTTTTGGGAAAGTGGGTTCTGGGTTTCCAGGGGAATTATGTTTTACTGCAAGTGTCAATGATGATGTAGAAGAAGAAGAAGAAGAGGATGGTGAAGGGGAGAGATCTAGTGATGATGATAGTCTTGAGTTTATCAGTTCCTTTCATGGCAATCACAAACACAGGGGAAATATTGCAAGAGTTGAACTTGATGAAAGTGAATTTAGGCACCCTTTGGTCAAGGAGGTTTGTAGGTTAATTACACTCAGGTCTGCTTGGAACCCAAAATTTGAAGGACATTTGAGGCATTTATTAAGAAGCCTCAAGCCCCCACATGTTTGTGCTGTTTTACGCTCTCAAGATGATGAACGGATTGCTTTGAATTTTTTCTATTGGGCTGACCGGCAGTGGCGCTACAGACATCACACTATTGTCTACTATACAATGCTAGATGTCCTTAGCAAGACGAAATTGTGCCAAGGTGCTAAGCGGATTCTTCGGCTAATGACCCGCCGGGGAATTGAATGTTCACCCGAAGCTTTTGGCTACGTGATGGTATCTTATAGTCGTGCAGGCAAGTTGAGGAATGCCTTGCGAGTTTTGACCTTGATGCAGAAAGCTGGAGTTGAACCTAATTTATCTATATGTAATACTGCTATCTATGTTTTGGTGAAGGGCAATAAATTGGAAAAGGCACTGAGATTCTTGGAACGAATGCAGCTGACAGAAATCAAACCCAATATTGTCACTTATAACTGCTTGATCAAGGGTTACTGTGATTTACATCGGATTGAAGATGCATTCAAGCTTATTGCAGAAATGCCATCTAAGGGATGCCCTCCTGATAAAGTTAGTTATTATACCATGATGGCTTTCTACTGTAAGGAGAAAAAAATTGAAGAAGTGAAGCAGTTAATGGAGAACATGGTTTGGAATAGTAAACTAATACCAGATCAGGTTACATATAATACACTTATCCACATGCTTTCAAAGCATGGACATGCAGATGATGCTCTGGCTTTCTTGAGGGAAGCAGAAGACAAGGGTTTCCACATTGATAAGGTTGGGTATAGTGCAATAGTTCACTCATTCTGTAAGAAGGGGAGGATAGGTGAGGCAAAGAGTTTAGTGAACAATATGTACTCAAGGGGCTGTATTCCTGATGTAGTGACATATACTGCTATTATTGATGGATTTTGTCGCATAGGGAAGATAGATGAAGCAAAAAAGATGCTGCAGCAGATGTATAAACATGGGTGCAAGCCAAATACTGTTTCATATACAGCTTTGTTGAATGGCCTCTGTCACCATGGAAAATCATTAGAGGCGAGGAAGATGATAAAAGTAAGTGAGGAGTATTGGTGGACCCCAAATGCCATCACTTATAGTGTTGTGATGCATGGGCTCCGTAGGGAGGGAAAATTGTCCGAGGCCTGTGATTTGATCAGGGAAATGGTCGAAAAGGGTTTTTTTCCTACACCAGTTGAAATTAACCTGCTAATACAGTCTCTCTGTCAAAATCAGAAAGTAGTAGAAGCTAAAAAATATTTAGAAGAATGTCTGAATAAGGGCTGTGCCATTAATGTTGTAAACTTTACTACTGTAATTCATGGTTTTTGTCAGACCGGTGACTTGGAAGCTGCTCTATCAGTGCTAGATGACATGTATTTAAGCAATAAACATCCTGACGCAGTCACATATACAACATTGTTTGATGCATTGGGGAAGAAAGGTAGATTGGACGAGGCTGCTGAGTTAATCATGAAGATGCTCAGCAAAGGTTTGATTCCTACTCCTGTAACATACAGGACAGTCATCCACCGTTATTGTCAATGGGGTAGAGTGGATGATATGTTGAAATTATTGGAAAAAATGCTTGCTAGGCAGCCGTTTAGAACAGTATACAATCAGGTTATTGAGAAGCTTTGTGATTTTGGGAACCTTGAGGAGGCTGAGAAACTTCTAGGGAAGGTTTTGAGAACAGCATCAAAACTTGATGCTAATACATGCCATGTTCTGATGGAAAGTTACCTGGCTAAAGGGATTGCTCTATCAGCATATAAAGTGGCTTGTCGGATGTTTAGCCGTAATTTGATTCCTGATTTGAAGTTGTGTGAGAAAGTGAGCAAGAGACTGATGTTAGAAGGGAAGTTGGTGGAGGCTGATAACCTTATGTTACGACTTGTTGAGCGTGGAATACAACAAAATGAGATGCAGTTGTGAAGTTAGCTGCTATTCTAAGCTTACAAGTTATAGGGATGGTTCTATTCTTAATTCCGTTTATCATTTTCCTTTGTTGGTAATCCATTTTCTAAGCTTAGAAGTTATAGGCTTTTTTCTTTTTCTTTTGAAAAAATGATTCTGTTTTGAGAATGCAAATTGCATTCATATAATCATAAATGATGTTTAGATAATTTTAGCAATTTTAAGTTCAGTCACAGATTTCTTTCTCTTTTATGGTGATATATGCATAGCGTTTTTTTGCCTCATTTATTGTGCTTATAAATCAATGTTATAAAAAATGAGAAAATAATCTGGGGAGTAGGCTTCTTCTCTTTAGATTGTTTAGATGAAATATTATCCTATACGTTGGGCATGAGAATGAGATCCAACATTGCGTGCCTCTTTCCCCAGCAGAGGTGTCATAACCATTTGGAAGAGAACTTAAGAACTTGTGTTCCTCAGATGCTCTAGCTGCTGCAATTATCTCCTCCTCTGTAGCACCTCCCTCTTTGCCATAAGCACCATCAGGATCCTTGATTAACTCAGCATGAGTTCCTAATTCCTACATATATAAAGGAAAAATGACAAAGTGAATACATTGTCTCAAGCATTGCAGTAATTAGATGTTATAATAATTGTAATCAGTATATGGTCCCTATCAGCACCAAAAAAATCCCACCACCTTTCCGGTTTCACCGAGACCTGACGTCTTCCCACAACCACAGAAATTAGTATATGCACAGCACTTTCGGTTCCATGACCACACAGTGTCAGGATATCACTGGGACTTAGGTGATGCTGCAGCCTAACTTCATTAGTCAAAAGGGCATCATGGGAGAGAAGCCAAAGGATAGTCCATTCACTCAGTGCCCCTGGCCAAAGCCAATTTTCTTTCTTTGGGTCTTATCAAGTTTTTTCACAAGTTTTTTCACCCTATTTTAATTTTTTTATAACTTTTTAACCTATCAATTAAACTAGGACTCCTCTAAAAAAAATGTGTGTCTAAATTGAGTAAATAAAAACGTACCTATTAATAAATTTTAGTTGTTTAATATCACAATATACTTTAAATTAAATTATACTTATTCACTTTAAAGACAAATTTATTTTAGAGAAGTCTAAGTGAAAGAGTTATTGACTTCCAGTTGAGCTAAAGGAAGCTCTTTGATTTGTATAGCTTCAAATGGCATGAAGATAGCATTTATAAGATTTTCGTTCCATTGCCTTGACTCTCCAAGTATTAATTGTGTCGCTGTAGCATCCGGACTAAGCAAGGTGCATGGACTCCAAATCTTATGTCCATTTTGCTTTGGTGGTCAATTGTGCTTCCAAATTTTGACTAACTTATCATCACTAATACACCAAAGACCTCGCTCCTTTAGAACCCAAGTAGTTGATAAGATACTATGCCATGTGTAACTTGGCATAAATCCCATTTTAGCATCAAGAAACTCAATATGAGGGTAGTATCTCTCCTTAATAACTCTGGCCATTAACCTGTTTGGATTTTTAAGCAGTCTTCAAGCTTGTTTTGTGAGCAGAGCTTGATTGAAAGCCTCAAAACTTCTAAATCCCAAACCACCATCTGATTTTTTTTACAAAGTTTTGACCATTTAATCCAATGAACTTTTTTCCTCCCATTTTTACTACCCAAAATGAAACTATTTATGATTGAAACTTGAGTTGAATTTAAACTTCTTTAAAAAAAAAAATTGAGTTGAATTTGGACTTTATTACAATAGAACATATTTATTTATATTTATATTTATATCTATATCTATATTATTATAAAGGAGATTAACTCAGTTTGGTCACATTTTGATTATTCCTAAAATGTCAATATAATTCATTCAAAAACAAATAAAAATAAAGAATAATATAGTAAAACAACCACATTATGACTTGTAATTATAATTACTTAAACATTCAAACACTTCTCACTTTAAGTGAAAGTTATCGATTGTGTTAAAACTGCCACCAACATCTAACTTTAAACACTTTTCAAATTGTTAACTCTTTGAATAATTGAATAACAGAATTCAAGAGATAAATACTAAAATAAATGTGGGGAACTTTGGAAAACCAAAAAAATAATTGTGTTTTTTTTTCAAAGACACAAAAAAAAATGTGTATTAACAGGCACATGTTTATCAACCTACTAACATGTGAAAATTAAGATTGATTAATTGATAACACAACTGTATTGGAGAGAAAAAAAAATTTAAGTACGAGTAACATGTGGCGTTGACCAACTTGTATATATTGTGTGTTTTTTTTTAGTTGCATAAACTGTGTTTTTTATATAATAATATAAATAAATATAAATATGTGACAATAATCATAACTTGTGGAGTTGTTGTTGTTGTTACAGGGGAGGAAGTGGTAGTGACAAGGTTTGCCTTTGTGGTCTGAGAATGGTGGTAAGAAGATCCAAAACCACGGCCAATCCTAAAAGACCATTCTATGGCTGCCCTAAGTACAAGGCAAAGGTAATAGTTTGAGTGAACTAAAACTATTGGGATGAGCACTGTTGTTTTTGTTTTACAATGTGAACTATGCTGTGTATGTGATGGTTTGCAGAATGGTGATCATTGTGACTATTTTTGTTGGGTTGATAATGGGGCAGAAGATAGTGGAATTAGGTCTGCCACTGAACTTGCTACTAAAGCTACCACTGAACCTGCAAGTAGGGCTACTAAATGAGAATCAAGAATGGAGACTGAATGTTGCTTAGAAGATTGAAAGCTTAAAAGCTGAAGTTAGGGTCTTAAGATGTTGTGTAATTGGCCAGTGTATTATGATGCTGATTTTTATCATAATGTAGGACTTAATTTGTTAAGGGAAGTAGCTAATTGGATTTGGAATGTGTAATGGTGATGTTGTGTTATTAGTTTGGGAAATTAGGTAATTGTGATGTTGTGTAATTGGTCATTTGGCCATTGAGATCTAATGAAATAAATGAAAATTGAGTTGTTAAAGCTCATTGTGGATGTACATTGGTCTTTTGATATTTACTGTAATTCAATTATAAGGAAATGCATAAATAAAAAATACTTAAACTGAATTGAGATTGCAAATTGATACTCAATATAAGAGGAACACACTTAGAATTTCAAAACATAGCATATTGCATTAATATTTTAGTAGGTTGTACAACTTTTAGCACAAACCAATACAAGCTTCTTTCACAAGTGTGTAAAACTTTTATATTGATCATTTACAGAAAAATGACAATTTCCTTTGTTACCAAGTGGCTTCCAGCACTCAAGAGGGGGAAGGTGAATTGAGTAAAAAAATTTTTCGCAAACACTTTTAAAATAAATACAAATATAGAAGCTATTAAATAAAAAGAGAAATTGCGAGATGAAGAAGAAGAAAATTAAGAAATACAAATAAATGAATATGCAATAAAATTAAATTTGCGTTAAATAAAGAGATAAAGAGAGGAAGAGCAGACACGATATTTATCCTGGTTCGACCACCGACCACTTGTGGTCTACGTCCAGTCCCCGAAACACAATTCGAGATTTTTTACTATGTATACAAGCTTCAATAGGTGTTTGCTACCGTTACAAAATAGAGCACTTTTCACACACAGAAAAACTCTACCCTTGTGCTAAAGCCTCAGCCTGCAGGGATACCTCACCCTTATACAAACCTTGAGGGATATCTCACCCTCGATACAGAAGAGCAGAAATAGATGAAGAGAAACTCTTACTTAGAGCAAATAATACAAATTGAAGTGCTAAAAGAGCTCACACAGAATATCTCACAGTTTTTTATCGAAAAGGAGCGTAGAAAATATAGTTCACGAGTTAGAGCAAGTAGAAAATTATTCAGAAGGTTAGGCAATTTTAGAAATGACCCAAAGTTTGTATTTATAGAGAAATTCAATCAAATAGCCGTTGGGTGTAATAAATGCTCATTATGAAGACGTATACGAGCTTCTGATTCTATTTCAGAAACAGGGGTTATTCGAATAACCTTCGTATTATTCGAATAACACGTTCTCGTGAAAAACATTTTTAAAAGAAGTTATTTGAATAACATATGTGTTATTCGAATAACACAGATAAAAACTGTGTTCTGTGGAAACAGGTCTATTCGAATAACCTTGTGTTATTCGAATAGCTTTCATATAAAAGCTTTTCTGAAAGACTTTGTTATTCGAATAGCTAATGTGCTATTCGAATAGCACTTTTGAAAAACAGAGGCGCGTAAGAGAGTTTTTAAAACTCTATTTGAATAACTCAATGTTATTCGAATAACTCTGTTGCAAACAAATAGATCTTGGCTTGCTTTATTCGAATAACGTTACCTTTATTCGAATAACTATGTTTGAAAAACAGTTTTAAACTTTCTAAAAACTTTCAGATTTATTTGTTAAATTATTAAAACCATTTTTCTTTTTTCTTACAAAAAACAGTGAGATACTAAGAGAGCTCCGTATACAAAGACTCTAAGTCCTAAAGCTATTCTTAAAAGATCTTGGACTTGATCTTCCCATCATCTTCATTTTGTCTTCATGTTTGTTATCATCAAAATCATTCTTCAAAGACATATGTTCAATCACATCTTTGTCCAAGGTAATTCGCAAAAGGATCATCAGCCATTACAAAGGACCATAGACATTTACAAATGTACCATAAACACATCCAAAATAACCACCAACATTTCCAAGAACAATACTTTATAAGCATGTGTAAAAAAATGGATTAGATCCTATCGCCATTTAAATTATAAGCCCCATACATCATCCGTCAGGAATAAATCTCCAGTTCATCTTCTTTGGTGGAGCACCTCTAAAACCAAATGTTGGTATGAACCGCATAAACCTTGTTGTTGTACGCTTACTTGTTGATGCCAATGTTTATGCACTAACTGGTGTGGACTAGGTCTTGCTGGAGCACTTGCAGTGGTAATGTGTGTTGGAACAGGTGGTGGAACAATTGCTACTGATGCAGTGGCATGTGGAGGTGGTGGCCGTAAACTCGATGGTCTGATAGGGAGTTTATACCTTATTTTGGCATACTTATACCTGGTAGTCTTAGGGCTCATAGAGGGACCAGGCCTCTTGGTAAGATTTTTGGTATAACAATGCGTCTGTTGATTCCCTGTAAGAAAATACAAGTTCACAAGTAAAATAAAATACAAGTGAATCAACAGCACAAGCAAATGAATCAAAGGAAGAGCAACACATAGGCTAGGGAGGTTGAGAAGGACTTTGACAAACTAGAGCTTGAGTTGCTGGAGTTAGAGTCACACTTAGAGCTATAGATGCTGATACTTACATTCACAAAATCAGAGAAATTAGGGGTAATAATTACACCAAAATATCCAAAAGCATGAATAATTCTATGACAATTGTTGGACCTCCATATTAGTTGCGTCTTGAGAGTATTGTGGCTGAGAACATTGTTGGGGATAAGACTATGTTAGATCTATCTCCTCAGCCTCAAAGGTTGGCCCATGCTCAATGGCTACCACAGGCTCATTACTTGGCCCAGCCCCAGCCTCGGTAGTTGCCAAAACTCCATGCTCATTACTTTCTGCAGCCTTAGCCTCAATACTTGGACCAGCCCCAGATGCATTTCTTTTCTTCTGCTTTTTGGGTTTAGGGACTCCTTGGCCTCTGCACCCTTTGCTATTAATGCCCTAAACCACCACACTCATAGCAAGTGAATTTAGGGTACAATCACTTCAATTTATGTAGGATATGGTTCATAGCTTCCTCTTTTCCATATTTTATTCTATATTTTTTTGGGCTTCCAATAGGCCTCTTTATTGGTGGTGGAACAAGCTTAGAGTGAGATTTGTGCTCCCAATATCTTTGGGCTTTCAATGGTTTGACAAAATAGTCATATGTTGCATGATAAGCACCCATTGTTAGCCAAACTTGACAACAGTCCTCAAGTTTGTGATTGATATATATTATTGCAGCAATAATATGCATGCATGACAAACCTACCACAACACATTTAACTAGTTGAAGTAAGTGATCACTCTTTTGCTTACCGCAAGTGCACGAGTTGCATTTGTATTATAGCTAAGAGTCGGATATCGTTCCCACGAGGAATACATAGTTCTTATAAAAGCCAAGTATTAACCTATAGTCTAATTAATGCTATCCAAAGGCATCGAATTTATAAAAGAATGTTTTAAAGAAATATAAAGACTGAAAAGTAATAAATTTAAGTTAAATAGATAAATAGATAAATAGAGAAATAAGAAATCCTTTTCATTTCCTATTTCAACTAATGACATGCAATCCTTACAAGCAACATCAATGAATTATTAAGTTAGCTTGAGAATCTAATTTAGTTTAAAGCCTTTGTCTAGGTCAATTAACCTTGGTTTCATTCACCCAGTTCACTAAGTTTCTTTGAGAATTAGTGCAAACTTCACTTTTGAATGATCTATTCTCAATCACACACTATGCATGGCCAATAGGTATATTTCTATCCTATTAACGAATCATCTCATCCAAGCCAATTGAATGAAATAGAACATGCATCAACTATACGTATGATCTAAAATCCAAATTCCTATGTCTAGGTTCATTAGATTTCATCAAATCAATCAAAAGTTGATCAAACTCTCAAAAGCATTAAGCTTCATATGATTGAAAATAACTAAACTTCAATATACACTCAAAAGATTACAAAATCATCAATATCCATAGGAGACTACAAAGAAAAACTTATATACAGTCTAGCTAGCCATGAAACATGAAAATACAAACAAATAAATCATATTCATGAAACATTAAAGAGAGAAAAGAAGAAATGAAAGGAAGGAAGCTCATTAGATTTCATCCTCTAAGCTTGATTCACCCTCCTTATAAAGGATGTCATCCAACCTTAGCCTTTTCTGCTTCCTCTAGGTTTAAAAACCAAAAAACCAGCAGTTGCTCTCCAAAAAGATAAAAAACTCTCGTAGAAAATGGATACAAATGTATTTATAGGCTGAATAAAACAGGACAACGCCGCGGCGTCCAACACATCACACCGCGGTGCGCGTGCAATTAGGTCACAGAGGCCTAGGCCTTCCACTCTCAATGCTGCGACCCTCTAGCCTCAGGTTTTAGTACTGAAGCAGAGGTAACGCTGCGGCGCTATCATGCCCACGTCGCGGCGTTGAGTGCTGATCTTTAATTTTGGATTCCTCTTAGGCTTCCTGGTCTAAAGCTACTTCAAATTCTTTATTTTCCTACTTTATTTGAGACCTGCCTATATAAGAGAAATTATCAATTCAATAACTTATGCAAATGTACTCAATTTATCAAAGTTTTGAAAGTATTTGCTCAGGATCACAATGGAAGTCGTCAGAATGAAATCAGATATAAATGATACTAAAATCTTCCATTCATGCTTACAAACAAGGACTAAACATGCCATGAAGCACAAATATAAGGTACAAATAACTACACTCTGTGAAGTTATCACACCCCCAAACCTAGATTTTTGCTAGTCTTCGAGCAAAACAAAGTACATTCACAAAGATCAACATTATCAACTTACATTCAGCCATTTTTAACATTCCACTTTCACTTAACTCAGGCTAGTGTATGATGATTACATAAACCTCAAAGAATACATATACCTCACAATCATTTTCACACATACACAATCCTCATCATGCTAGCATTCATAACTTCCTTTCATACAAGATATTCTTCCCAAAATCATGCAAGAAAAACCTCTTCCATTCAATTCATATTCACTCAGATGAGGTTATGAACATACACATGAACATAATTCACAAAATTCACAAGATTGTAATACAACTCTCTCTCCACTAATGTAAATCACGTAAGATTGAGGATCAAAAGGTCTTTATTAGCTTAAAATGTCAGGCCAAGGGCAATGAGTAACAGAATAAAAAGATAGGATTAAACACAAACATTGAGAAACATAAATATGATATTCCAATTCATGAGCCAATAATGACATTAGCATGGTATCTAACAATGAGATCAGAAAACTTGCCAGAACCACTTTAATGTTTTTCGACTTTACTTTTCTTTTGCTTTGCTTTTCTTTTGATTTTCTTTCATTTTTCAATCATTTCTTTTCTTTTTCTATTCTTTTCTTTTGCAAAGCAATAATTTTTTCTTTAGCTGCATCTGGGTCCTTCAGGCTTATTTTGTATTGAATATTCATATCCCTAATCAATCGACTCATTTCAAGAAATAACATATAACATGCACTCAACAAATAAAGAAGGTAGGAAGAAAATGCAATGTTTTCACATGCATTAGAATGGTTAACAGGTTAACGATCACAATGGTGGTGAAAAACAAATAAGGCCAAACAGTATAAGGCTTCAAAATGGGACCTAAGGATATCATCATATCAGGGTAAGCTTTTTAAGGCTCAATCGGTCCAAACAATGCCCTAATCATTTCTTCAATCATACACAACCTAGGATTTCGCCTCAAGAGAGTTGCCAAACAATTTCTAGGATAATTGAATTTTTCACATGTATCATCCATAAACTTTCTCTAGGCAAACATTCTTATTCTTTCCAAAGTTCAAAAAGCATGCAATTAGGAAACTCATCATGCATAAAAAAAAAACTAGAATGCTTTAGCATGCACCAAAGATTGCATATGGATTCACAGAAAAATGAAGGTCATTTGCATCCATATCTGTCATTGGACAATCATACACACTAGTTTTTAAACATTACAACACACAATGTGAAAGGGAACGACAATTGTATCTTGAATGGATTTTTCATCAAAATTTTCAAGATAACTGCTCCTATGATTAATATTTAAGCTAAAATACTAAAACACATACATACACTTCAAAAAGAAATATAAAATTAACATACTCATATACACATAAACATAATAGTCTGAAAATATAATACTACTGCATAAATCGTCAAAACATAAAGTTAAAGACACCTCTCAAACCTGAGGGAAACAATGTCCTCACTGTACAAAAGATACATACATATATATATATAAAAAAGAAATACGATGAAAGAAAATAAAAAGCCTGATAGCAATAGCTAGATAAGCGGATCATCACTGTCAGGGCCCTCAAAATCAGCATCATAATCATCTCCATCATTGCTATCATCTCCGCTATCAACATCCTCAGCTGCAGCATGAACACCGGAAAGGCCAGCCTGTGAGGGTACAGCAACAGCAGTGGGTAGGAAATGTGGGACTCGAAAGTCCTCTATCGATAATTCGAGACGCTCCGCCATCCAACGCTGTGTCTGCATCGTGTAACTGAACATGGCCTCCATATGGACTGGCCTAGCCTCCATCCTGGCACGCTAATCAATGTCATCAGGAGGTGCGACCTGGGAGGGAGGTACTGCCTCAGGTGCTGCTGCTGCTCGAGGCTCTGGTGCTGCTCGTCTCTGATGAGCAGGTGCTACTGGTCCTCTCAACCTCATAATGAAATACTCATTGAGAGGTTGTTTTACATCAGTCTTCTCTTCATAAGGTCCAGTCTGAACCCCTTGCCTCTAGCACAATGCATGAACAAGTGAAGGAAAGAATAAACTCCGGGCCTCCCTCGCTGCTCTGAGAAGCTGGTTATGTATAATATGAGCAACGTCAATGGATCGGTGCTCTAAAATAGCATATATAAGAATCGTCCGATCCCTGGTCACTTTCGATAAGTTGTTCGACGGGAGGATCCTGGTGGATATAAAATGGTACCAGGCATTCGCCTCAAGCGTTAAACAACTTCTCGGAAAGTAACGAGGCCTGTTCAACTGGATGCTCATAGTCCACTAAACCGGCTGAGACTCGGCCGTGCAAATGCGAGCAGTCACCAAGCTAAGATCAATCCCTTCCTCAGGCTCCTAGCGACAAAAATCTGTATACTCACAAATAAGAGGCGGAGGCTACAGTTTCAGCACTGCTCGGAGATCTTCCACAGAATAAGGAACATGGCGTCCCCGTACCATGAAGGTAAGAGCTCCCGGTGTGACAAAAACTAAGTTCGCATAAAATTTGCGAACTAATGGTAGCACTGCCACGTCAGGATGTTTAGCAAAATGACCCCATCCCAGCAGACGGATGGTCCTCTCTATATCCTCATAGATGCTGTCCGCAAAGAAAAATTTGCGCTCCACGATCACTATTTTTCTAACCAGTACAACATATTTCTGTTCAGCAACAGCTGAAACGAACCTCCTCTGATCAAATTGAGGCAGAGGAGAAGGCTCCCTGTTACGCTGACTGCTAGATCCCCTGTGGCGTTTATGAGCCATCAGACCTGAAAAAGAATTGCAAACTGTTAATATTGAACGAACAAAATGAAAAGCATTTGCAAAACAGATCAATTTTGGAAATTTTAGGTCCCAACGCTGCGACATGCAAGGAAATGTCGCAGCATTCAAGCTATTCATACCAACGCCGCGACATTCAAGTTAACGCCATAACATTCAACCTTTTCATAATAACGCCGCGGCATACAATCAACGCCGCGGCGCGCAGCCCTAATTTTTCTAGGTACGCAACACTCAGAGCGTATAATCCAATACAACATGCAATTCAAGTTAACGCCGCAACATTCAACCTTTTCATAATAACGTCGTGGCATACAATCAACGCCGCGGCGCGCAGCCCTAATTTTTCTAGGTACGCAACACTCAGAGCGTATAATCCAATATAACATGCAATTCAAGCATTATATAACGCTAAAACTAACAAAAACTTAACAATAACTAAGTCTAAAACAATTATTTAACACAAAACCTACAAGAATACAAACAAAAACAAAGCAATAATAAAAACCTATGAAAAATAAAGAAATAAAAATGCAAAAAAATAAAGAAAAAGTGAAGAAACATACCGTAGTACTGGTAGGACTTGGAGGACGAGGGTGGGAAAGAAGAAAATAGCAGAAAATTTCAAAGAGAACAGGAAAGAAATGAAACAGAAAGCAAGGAAGGAAATGGGAGAATGAGAAGGTGCACGAAACGTCGCAGCACTTAACCCATGTCCGCCCATTGATGCCGCAGCATGAAAATAATAACGCCGCGGCTGCACTAATTCCCACCAGTTTCAAAATTTAAATTAATTACTAATTACTATTTAACAATTTTTTTTAACTTCAAGGCCACGATTTTAAGGTATTTACAGCCGCGACCCTGAACTCACTGGATTTTGGCCCAAAACAAGGGAACGCTGTGGCGTTTTGTGTCCTGACGCCGCGGCTTGAGGAGCCTGACTGCAGAATTCTGCAGCAAACTCACTTCAGCTATGAGTTTTGCTCAAATGTGACCTCCAGCACCTGCAAAACTTGCCTACAAGGTTAATTTACATAATGGAATGCAAAAAATATACAAAAACTTAAAAATCAAGATATTTACATATTTAAGACATAAAATGAAAATTTTAGGTTCCCTCCCAAAAAGGGCCTAATTTATAGTCCCGGTAGGACTTGTCTGCTATTCCAAATGCATATCTATAAGTGAGGAGGATCTTCCTCCTGATTTACAAAATTGGGTTGATGCATTTAGAATGGCAAGACTTTCAACTCCAAGTTTGGAGCTTGTGCAATAGGTGCATCAATTAAATTTACCACCAAAGCAGCTTTGAATTGGTCCATTTCACCATAAAAAATGATTTGACCTTCACTATGAGCACAAGCTTTACTTACACTCCCTTCCTTGGATGTTATCCCATCAATTATGCTCACCATTGCACAATGTTCTTGATCTTGAGGGCCTTGTAGTGCATTAAAAATGTTGAAAATAACCTCTTGAACATGAACCTTCATGGTGAGTTCACCTTTCTCCACATTAATCAGAGCTCTTCTTGTTACAAGGAATGGTCTGCCAAAAATCAACGGGACATTGCTATCCTCCTTCATATCAAGTATGACAAAATTTGCGGGGAAGATAAACTTATCCACTTTAACCAACACATCCTTAATAATCCCCTTTGGATGAGTAAGGGTTCGGTTCGCCAACTGTAGTTTAACTGAAGTAGGCGAAATTTCCCCCAAACTTAATCTTTGGTAAATAGAGTAGGGCATGCGATTGATGCTGGCCCCTAAATCACACAATGCATGGCCATTGAACTTGTCACCAATTGTGCAGGGTATGGTGAAACTTCTAGGATCTTTGAGCTTAGGAGGAAGTCTGTTAAGCAAAATTGCACTACATTCCTCCGTCAGGGCAACTGTTTCAAAATCACCAAGCTTTTTCTTCTTTGATAGAATTTCCTTCATGAATTTAACATAGCTCGGTATTTCTTCTAAAGCTTTTACAAATGAGATGTTGATATGCAGTTTTTTGAACACTTCCGAGAATTTCTAGAATTGGTGTTCAAGCTTTTTGCTTACTTGCCTATTGGGGAAAGGTAAAGGGTGGACATAAGGCTTGGACTCCTTCTTCTTCTCCTCACCATTCCCATTGGCAATATCTTGAGTTTGCCTGACATCTTTGCTCACTGACTCATTTTCTTGGACAACTTCAATCTCCTCTTCAAGCAGTTTTGTTCTCAGACTCCCTTCAATGTTCTTCCCACTTCTCAGTGAGATGGCATGACAATGCTCATTTGAAGCAACCTTCGGATTATTAATAGTGTCACTAGGGAGGGTGCCTGGAGGCCTATTACTGATGGCATTAGCCAACTGCCCTACTTGGTTTTCTAATGCTCGCATAGAAGTAGATTGACTCTAAAATATCATTTCATGTTTTGCCAACTGAGCATCAGTCTTCGTCATGTGAGAATCCGCCTTGACCATAAACTGTGAAAACATGTCTTCCAAAGAGGGTTTCCGATCTTGGCCCTGTTATCTTGATTGGGAAGGAAATCCAGAAGGATTATACGGTCTGCCATTCACTGGAGCAGATGAGGCAGCTCCTTGATTGTCCCTCCAGGAGAAGTTGGGATGGTTCCTCCATCTTGGGTTGTACTGGTTTGAGTATGGATTATTCTGTTACGGGTGATAGTTACCAGCATATTGTGCAGTTTCTACACTGAAAGGGCAGCTATCGCTTGAATGTGTTTCTCCACACTTGTTACACAGTACAAATGGGCTTTGTTGATGACTGTTCCCCAAACGATCTAGCTTACTTGATAATGTTGCCACCTGAGCTGATAATGCCGCCATTGGATCAAGATCATGCACTCCAGCCACCTTCTTTAAAGTATTTCTTTCCAAAGGCCATTGATAGCTGTTGGCTGCCAATTCCTCAAGTAGTTAGAATGCATCATCAAATGATTTGCTCAATAAAGAGCCTCCAGCAGCTGTATCTACTATAGGGCGATGGTGGGGTAGCAATCCTTTATGAAATGAGTAAACTTGGTGCCACGGTGGAATGTCGTGATAGGGGCACCTACGAAGCAAATCCTTGTATCTCTCCCATGCTTCATACAAGGACTCTGATTCAAATTAGGTGAATGATGTGACATCATTCACCATTTCAGCAGTCTTGGCCGGTGGAAAATACTTATTTAGGAATTTACCGCATAGAGCATTCCAAGTGCTGATGGATCCTGCAGGTAGAGACTACAACTAATTCTTGGCTCTATCTCTGAGAGAGAAGGGAAAGAGCCTTAAGCGAATAGCATCATCAGAGACACCATTGTGCTTGAACGTGTCACAAATCTCCAGAAAATTTGAGAGATGCGCATTGGGATCCTCCTTGGGCAAACTGCCAAATTGCACAGAAGTCTGTATCATTTGAATGATGGCCGATTTGATTTCAAAATTATTAGCACGGATGGCAGGCCGTCTAATACTGGACTGCAAGTTCTCCATTTGAGGGGTTACAAACTCCCTCAATGGTCTAGTGTGACTATCATCCTCCAACTGGAGGGTAGCGTTATCGTCTGCCATCTTAGTACCTATATCACAAAATAATTTGAAAACTTAAATTAATATGTACAAGACAAAATTTGAACTAGGATTAACTAGACTCATTGCTAATATCAGCTAAACAGAAATAACCGTATTCCCCGGCAATGGCGCCAAAAACTTGATCGCTCTTTTGCTTACCGCAAGTGCATGGGTCGCACTTGTATTATAGCTAAGAGTCAGATATCGTTCCCATGAGAAATACGTATTTCTTATAAAAGTCAAGTATTAACCAATAGTCTAATTAATGCTATCCAAAGGCATCGAATTTATAAAAGAATATTTTAAAGAAATATAAAGACTGAAAAGCAATAAATCTAAGATAAATAAATAAATAGATAAATAGAGAAATAAGAAATCCTTTTTCATTTCCTATTTCAACTAATAACATGTAATCCTTACAAGCAGCATCAATGAATTGTTAAGTTACCTTGAGAATCTGATTTAGTTAAAAGTCTATGTCTAGGTCAATTAACTCTGGTTTCATTCACCCAGTTCACTAAGTTTCCCTGAGAACCAGTGCAAACTTCACTCTTGAATGATCTATTCTCAATCACACACTATGCATGACCAATAGGTATATTTCTATCCTACTAACGAATCATCTCATCCAAGCTAATTGAATGAAATAGAACATGCATCAACCATACGTATGATCTAAAATTCAAATTCCTATGTCTAGGTTCATTAGATTTCATCAAATCAATCAAAAGTTGATCAAACTCTCAAAAGCATTAAGCTTCATATGATTGAAAATAACTAAACTTCAATATATACTCAAAAGATTACAAAATCATCAATATCCATAGGAGACTACAAAGAAAAACTTATATACAGTCTAGCTAGTCATGAAACATGAAAGTACAAACAAATAAATCATGTTCATGAAGCATTAAAGAGAGAAAAGAAGAAAGGAAAGGAAGGAAGCTCATTAGATTTCATCTTCTAAGCTTGATTCACCCTCCATATGAAGGATGACCTCTAACCTTAGCCTTTTCTGCTTCCTTTAGGTTTAAAAACCAAAAAACCAGTAGCTGCTCTCCAAAAAGATAAAAACTCTCGTAGAAAATGAACACAAATGTATTTATAAGCTGAATAAAATAGGGCAACACCGCGACATCCAACACATCACGCCGCAGCGTGCGTGCAATTAGGTCACAGAGGCTAGGCCTTCCACTCTCAATGTCGCGGCCCTCTAGCCTCGGGTTTTAGTGCTGAAGCAGAGGTAACGCCGCGACGCTATCATGCCCACGTCGCGGCGTTGAGTGCTGATCTTTAATTTTGGCTTCCTCTTAGGTTTCCTGGTCCAAAGCTACTTCAAATTCTTTATTTTTTTGCTTTATTTGATACCTGCCTATATAAGAGAAATTATCAATTCAATAACTCATGCGAATGTACTCAATTTATCAAAGTTTTGAAAGTATTTGCTCAGGATCACAATGGAAGTCATCAGAATGAAATCAGATATAAATGATGCTAAAATCTTTCATTCATGCTTACAAACAAGGACTAAATATGCCATAAAGCACAGATATAAGGTACAAATAATTACACTCTGTGAAGTTATCAATAAGTAAATAAACAAATATGAACTAAAATTTAATAAAGTAAACTGAACTAAATAAGTGTGATTAATATCTGTGAGTTGCTAGAACCTGCAATTACATGTGTGTTTGTTTAAATCCATATCCACATTGCCTGGGTGGTCTTGCACCTCAAATCAATTGTCACTAGTCCAAACATGAGTCCATCTATTATCTTCTTTTTTTTCCTTGTCCAGCCTACTTTGTTGCAAAGGAGCTAAGGTCCCTTTAAAACCTTGTCAAATTTAACTTATTTGTAGCCATGGTCTTCATTATGTAGCACCTTATCTCCTTTGCCATGGTTAAGATTGGCTTGCCCCTCACCTTCACAATCTTTGCATTGAAAACATCACATGCATTGTTGTAGATTTTGTCAAATTTAGGATATTCAGAGAGGTATGCCTTTGTTAATGCTTTATTAGGCTACTTGGCCAGATACTCCTATGCTTTCTCGTTTATCCTCTTCACACTCTCTATGTTTGCATTAAATTCACTGGCAGTGGTTGATCATGCTCACTCTCATACCATATCCCTTAACTCCTTGTCTTTCTATATTTTTGTGAAATTCCTCCATAAAATGCCAAACTGTTGCTCAATTGAGAAGTATACCAAATCGCAAAAGTAATATAATGATGAGTGACTATCGTTCCACAGAGATTACGTTGTCAAGTACCAAATTCACCAAATCAATACTATTTAGGTTATAGGAAAATGAGATTTAAAAAAGTTCAAAAGAAAATAAATAATTGAAGGAAAAATAAAACAAGGTGAAAACATATAAATTAAAAATAGTAAGAGAGCACGATAACAAATTAAGGTATAGACAAGTAAGGGTAAAGATGCTAGGGATCCGACTTTACTTAATTCAACAATCTATTATAGACAATAGAATAGCTTTGAGACTTTCATTTTAATTAATTTCTAATCGTTCAATTAATGGAGAAAATCCCTTAATTAATTAAAACCTAATTCCTTAGTGGATTAATTCTCTTTAATTATCAAAGGCTAATCAATTTCTTGATCTAAACCCTAACTCTTAAAGGCATAACATTCATTCTATGGATTCTCTTGGAAAATATCATAATTCTCCCACACAACCTAAAGCCTCAATTCCTAGATGATTATAAACCATGACACTTATTATGTATGGTCTAAGTCATATGCAAACCTTTCAATTATACACACATCTCACTAGATGAATTTATGAAGGATACCTAATTCATAAAAATATTAAAAACCATAACAAGCACTCAATTTGATTAGAAAATATATTAATTAAAAATCTAATCTTAATACATGTTAATTGAATCAAGTTATATATTAATCATAGTAAAAGAATAGTTTAGCAACTCATGGTAAAAGAAGCACAAAATAAATAAATAGGTAGAAGAAACATCATGAAGAAAATTGTAGAAGAGAAAGATCTTGAAAGTCTTCAATGGTTAACTCCTCTAAGCTTCCAAAGTAAATTCTTTGCCTCAATTGTCACTACCACCATCCAAATTCTTAGTATTACCCTTTATTTTATAATAAATTCAAGGAATTTAGGGTAAAATAGGTCAAGCATTGCTTTGATGCTACTTGGGGAGCAAATCTCACATTAATGACAGCTTAATTAAGAAAAATTGTTAACATGAGATTTGTAGATCTCTTTCTTAACTTTCAAATGCCACCTAAATAAGGTAAATCACATACTTATAAATAAAGTTATCCTTAATTTATTGAGATAGGTTTGATAGTGATACTTTTCTTAATTAATCTTTGACCAAATTTTTTTGTTTCTTATTTTCTTCTTGTTAAATCCATAAAAATTAAGAAACAAATATCCTACTTAAATTAGGAAACTCCTTGAGACCTTTATATTAAACACAGAGATGCTTGATCACCAAGTAGAGATTACTTGCATTCTAATTAAGAATCTAACTTGATCCTTAAAATTTATGAATGTTAGTTGACTTGGTCAAACTTTATCAGCCACTTTACACATAGTTTTTTATCTTCTTAATGCATGAATTGGGATTTGATGTTTTCATGAAAGTTGTAGAAAATTTTCTCATCTTTTCATAAACACCAAGATTATTGATCTGACCTCTGTAACAAAAGTTATGCTCAAAATACCACAAAAGCCCTTAAATTCCTAAAAAACACAATAAAAATATATTTAATTCAATGAGTCAAGAATTCACTCAATATCATAAAAAATGGCATAATTCTTATCTCAAAGCATTCAAATCTACGTCTGAACAAGTATAAAATATATGAGTTTTATACACACATCACAAACACAGAACCTGTGTGGCACTCCAGGCATTACCTCTTGCACAGCTAGTATCAGGCCCTGAAAATAAAGTACTTTATATTAGTCCCTAACACATAGACAACTAATTCATATTAGTCCCTGACTTATAAATAAATATGTTAAAAATAATCCCTGCGAAGTAGGTTACCTTCTACTTATCTGAAATGAAGTTTTAACCATGTTCTCTGTAGTCCCCCAAGCCATCATGTAGCAGTGTTAGGAACCACTTCCAATTAGTTTTATTCTCCACATCCACAATGGCATAGTAATAAAAAAATGTCATTGATGGCATCTTTATCCAATTGTTGACAAAATTTGGCTTCCAAAATAGTCCTTCAGGAAAGCTCCATCCAAGTCAATTAAGAGTCTATAACTAGCCTTAAAACCTCGTTTGCAAGCTTCCAAGCAGACATAGAACTTTTAAAATTGTGGTGGGGAATTGAGAATTTGGATCACACCCAGCTTCACAGTAGAACTAGAGTTGCTCCTCAATAGCTCTGCAGAATAATCTTATAGTCTTTCATATTGTTCTCTCTCCTTCATTTCCACAACTTCCTTTGCCTCCTTCAAAGCTCCATATATCTTGGTGTCATTCAAATGTACCTCACACTTAACTTTCATATAATCATAAGCTTCCCTATGAGTTAGAGTTAACTGCTTTCTAAGTTTTCTAACAAGCTTCCAAATAACCCACTTCCTACTGGCCTGAGAATTCTTGAATCCCCTGCTACAACTGTGCTCATCCTTGAAAGTCTTGATCTGGAAACCATTGGTGACATTACTCCATGCACAATAGATAACCAATGTGGAGTTCTCATTCTTACACTTGGCTCTAGCCTTCTACTTATCATTCTTCACCCATTTGATCTCTCTACCTAACTTAATTGTGTAGTCCTTAACCCCCTGCTCGAATGCTTCTAGAGTCACAAAATCCATTCCAAGCTCTAACTTGACATGTCCAAAACCAACAACTTCATTGAACTAAGGGTACTTCTCTCATCTTCAGAAGTAACTAGAGTTTTCATTTCTTCAGACTTCCAACTATAATCACTCTCTTCACCAGCTTCTTTAATGTCATTGTGAACACTCCATGCATTCTCAGTCACCTCAATATTAGGTCCATAGCATTGCTTGTATCCTAAACCCCTCCCCACAAATGTATTAGAGTCTGTTGCTTCATCATCTTCTGCAAATGTATCATACCTAAAGTTTGTTGTCTTACTATCAAAGTCACTTTCTTCATCATCATGGACAGGTGCAGTTTTCTTCGTGGACCTCTTTGGTGCAATGTTTTTACCAGTGGCAATCTTCTTCTTCTTCTGTATATTACTTGTACCAATATTACCCTTCTTCTTCTATACAACCCTTTTCCCTTTCTTCACAGTAGGGCTTTGAGCCCTTTTTATTCTTCCTCTTCAAAAGAGTAGCAAGAAACTCATACTCATCCTCATTATTAGCAACAAAAGGAGGCCTATAGGGACTGTCCTCTGCACTATCATAGTCATCACTGGAGCAACTCGAACTAAGATTGTCAACATTTATAAGTTCAACTGCATGTTGGTCTTGTTGAGAGTCACTTGCTAGTTGGGGTTGGACTTCCTCTAGAATAGGTGTCTCAGGTTGGCTCTTATTGCCATCATTTGGTACCTCCTTATCATGGTATGATACAATTTCAGGCTCAACAATTATGAGGTGTTCATAATATAGATGAACCACCCCATTGTTTAACCTTGAAGCCTCAACCATTTCCAAAAGATGGGTATTTGCCTTCATGTTCATTAAACCATTTTGTAGTTGTTTACCAGACATAAGCCAATAGCAGTTTTTCACCTTATGATAACCAATCTATTTAGCAAAATCAATTAAACTAAATACATCCAACTTATTCTCATCAGCTTTAGGTCACCACTCTTCTCCACCATTCGATAAGAAACTTTACCTCCAGTTTCTTGAACAAAAGTACCACCATAATAGAACACAAGTCTAACCATCTACATAAATACACACAACACAACTTATTAAATACTTATACATATAAAAAATAAAAAAAAAATGAGACATGGATTCACACAACACTTATACATATAAAAAATAAACAATGAGTCTGATACACAGATACCCACCACACAGCCTTATTAAATTATATTTATACATATAAAAACTATAAAAAAAAATTGAGTACACATGTGCTGTGATAATGCAAAGCAATGAGGACCAACTTAATATATATCACATGAGAAAAGGGAACAACAAGAGGACCACACACACTAAAAAGGGAAGACAAGCACCACAACACCCAAAATGGAAGACATGGACCATAATGACCACTCAACACAGTGAATGTTTGGAGTTTAGGTCACAAACCTTTCTGAAGCTCGAATCCCACAAGGAAGATGACAAATTCAATATTGGTGGGGAGTCTTGACAGCAAAACAAGGTTGATTGTAGAGAGAATCTGTAAGTAGAATTTGGGATTAAAAAATGAATTGGGAATTTAGGATTTTTGACATTTTATGCCATTGAAATTTGGGAGGAATGAAAATTTTCCCTCCACCTCTAATACGATACCGTTGTGGGGTTGAGGGAAAGTTAGTCTTGAGGAATTTTGGTCCAAAATGACGTCATTTTAGGCTTGGAAATTTTGTTTTTTCATGCACAATCGAAATATCGTTTTAAACCAAATAAGAATCCACATCAGCGTCTAGGTTAGTACTTAAGGTGTTATGTGTATGTGTCCATCAAATTTAATTACCAACAAAAGACGCAAAGATTAACACGAAAAATATTTTAAGGTTTCAGAGATATTTAACTTGTCAATTTTTTAAAATAAAAAAATAATATAACTAGTGCATGCAATTTCAAGAACTACAATAAATGCTTATTCAATTTATATCTATTTATATAATAATAATATATAAAAAGAGAATCTAGCACTGAAATGTTACGCGGACAAGTTGACTATCACAAGCGAATATTTTTTCTTATATTTCATACTAATAAACAATTATTTAAATATGCATACGAGAAATTTTCCTTTGTTTTTGTTTAATATATTAAATATTAAAGATGAAAACTCGCACAAAAAAAGACCCCAAAACCTACCAATATATCAATCATAATTAATGTCATTTTTTTCCTTAATAAACTTAACTTGTGAAGATGAGAGTTTAAATTCATGACAATTTCCACGACGAGTGATAATCCTTTTTTCCTACTATAGTAATCAATTAATGTTATTATAATTATATACTAATAAGAGCTTAATAATACTCCTCTAGTTATATAGAAAGTTGGCCAAAAAACTGGGTAAAAGCATTCTAGAAGCTGTACCAAAAACAAACTCTTTTATTAGATAGTATCTTTTCTATATATAAGGTAAATATAGTAATTAACATAAATATTAAAGATTTTCTGGTTTTAAAATTTCTTTTACTTGTTACTCAATTACATGAATCTCAAAACTTGTGCTCTACACCACTGCACAAAACAAATCAGGATTTTGTGCCTTGCATGTCTCCCTTTTGACTACAGCTACTTAACATCATGATAAACATTGCATTTAAATTTAAACAGGTTCTTTACTATCCTCCCAACTGAATCTCCTAATCTCTATCTTACTGTTGTTAGGCTTTTCTACGTGACCTCTTAGGCTCTTACTCCAGGCAGCCATGGACACAGCGGTACCACCACAAGATAAAGGAGACAAAGCCAACCAGAAAATTCCCTTCTACAAGCTGTTCGCTTTTGCAGATGACCTTGACGTGACGTTGATGATCATTGGTACTATCTGTGCCGTGGCTAATGGGTTGTCGCAGCCTCTCATGACGGTATTTTTTGGGAAGCTCATCAACGCCTTTGGCTCCACTGATCCATCCCATATTGTGAAGGAAGTTTCTAAGGTATAAAACCTTTGTTTGTAGGATTGTTGTTTTTTTTTTTTTCTTTGAAAATCTTTCATTATTGCACTTCAAGTTTTGGTGCAATGAAGGATCTGTGTCGTTTCCTTTTTAATAACCCCATCCCATCTTCATCAATATGGTCTTAAGTTTTTTACAATTCCCGGCCAAGAAAGCTATTCTTGATTTCTACTGTATCCTTCTTGTTAATTTAGCATATGATAATTAGTAATTACTATTCCATTAACACAAATTGTGTTTGCAAATGCAAACTAACTATATGTCTGGCACTGGCACTTCAAATTTCAGGTTGCATTGTTATTTGTTTACCTGGCTGTTGGGTCTGGAATTGCGTCATTTCTACGTAAGATGCCACATTTTTTTTTCTCTTTCCTGCTTATTTATTTGTTAAGAGACTACGTAACCTTGTGTTTCACTCTGAATTTCAAGATAATTGCATCATTATTTCTGATGATATGAGAGGGTCATTTTATTGGTTAAATGGTGCATGCAGAGGTATCATGTTGGATGGTGACAGGAGAGAGACAAGCCGCACGGATCCGTGGCTTGTACTTGAAAACTATATTAAAACAGGACATTGCCTTCTTTGACACTGAAACAACAACTGGAGAGGTTATTGGGAGAATGTCTGGTGACACCATTCTCATTCAAGATGCCATGGGAGAAAAGGTAATCATATTAAGCTCCTTTCTAAGCTTGTATTGTATGAAAAGCACCACACCATGACCTTCATTGTTATAAAGTGTCATGATCCTGCTAGTATTATATTAATGCTCCCTCTAATATCGATCAATGCCTCTCTGATTTGATCTGAACTGAAAAGATTTTATCAAAACAACAAAATAGAACTGACAAGAACTTAATGACAGGTTGGGAAGTTTGTACAACTTGCTTCAACTTTTTTTGGTGGATTTGTGATTGCCTTTGCAAGAGGATGGCGACTCTCTATAGTTTTGCTTGCATGTCTGCCTTGTGTCATCATTGCTGGTGGAGTCATGTCCATGATGATGGCGAAAATGTCAAGTCGTGGACAAATTGCTTATGCAGAAGCAGGAAATGTTGTTGAACAAACAGTGGGAGCCATTAGAACAGTAGGACACAAAAATCAGTAATAGACAACATTGAATGCGTTGCTTTTATATTTAACCTTATAGTCCTTGACTTCTTTCTGAAATTTAATCAGGTTGCATCTTTTACTGGAGAGAAAAAAGCAATAGAGATGTATAATAGCAAGTTAAAAGTTGCCTATACTGCAATGGTTCAACAAGGGATGGCCTTGGGGTTAGGAATGGGAGTACTTATATTCATTATCTTCAGCACCTACGGACTTGCCATGTGGTACGGTTCCAAACTGATCATTGAGAAAGGATACAATGGTGGAACCGTCATCAATATAATCATAGCTCTTATGACTGGTGGAATGTAAGTGAGACAATGGCACTTGATTGAATAACTGGCATTGGCATGACAATTTTTAAGCATAAGATTTTTCTGTTTTCTTTTTTCTACTTTATAGAGCTTTGTTGGGTATCACAACCTGACTAACTTAACTTTTCTTACATTCTCAGGTCACTAGGTCAGACATCCCCAAGCCTAAATGCATTTGCTGCAGGCCAAGCAGCAGCATATAACATGTTTAAGATAATTAAAAGAAAGCCCAAAATTGATGCTTATGACACCAGTGGTGTTGTGTTGGAAGACATAAAGGGAGATATTGAACTCAAAGATGTTCACTTCAGATATCCTGCAAGGCCAGATGTCCAGATCTTTGCCGGATTCTCATTATATGTTCCCAGTGGCACAACTGCTGCTTTAGTGGGTCAAAGTGGAAGTGGGAAGTCAACTGTAATCAGTTTATTGGAAAGATTCTATGATCCTGATGCTGGAGAAGTACTTATAGATGGCGTGAATTTGAAGAGCTTTCAAGTAAGATGGATAAGAGAACAGATTGGGCTTGTTGGTCAAGAACCTGTCCTCTTTACAGCAAGTATCAAAGAGAACATAGCATATGGGAAAGAAGGTGCAACTGATGAGGAGATAACAACAGCAATAACCCTTGCCAATGCCAAAAAGTTCATTGACAAGCTGCCTCAGGTATATAAATATTCAAAAATTCTCAAGTGATTCTGTTTTAGGTTTCTTTCTTTTATTAAGTTTGATTGAAGTTAATAAAAGTGTATCATTTCTGTTTGCAGGGCCTTGAAACAATGGCAGGGGAGCATGGGACTCAACTTTCTGGTGGGCAAAAGCAAAGAATTGCTATTGCAAGGGCAATTTTGAAGAACCCAAAAATCCTTCTTCTTGATGAAGCAACAAGTGCATTGGATGCTGAGTCTGAACGTATTGTTCAAGAAGCATTAGAAAAAGTTATGTCAAATAGGACTACAGTAATTGTTGCGCATCGTTTGACTACTATTAGAAATGCTGACACCATAGCAGTGGTTCATCAGGGAAAAATTGTGGAAAAAGGTTAGACATACTTGAGCCAACTGTTTCTGTTATTTTTATTTTTATTTTTTTAAGTAGTTTTTTTTATACATTTATTTTATCATGTTAAGTCAGTACACTACAGCAATCTATGAAAATCGATTTTTATAACATCTTGGAACAATGTATTCACTTTGGCACTTTTTCTTTATATGTAGGAACTCATGATGAGTTAATCAAGGATCCTAATGGTGCTTATTCTCAGCTTATTCGTCTACAAGAAGGAGAAAAGGAAGCTGAAGGTAGCCGGAATTCTGAAGCAGATAAGTCAAATAACAGTTTTAATTTAGAAAGTCACATGGCTAGGTCAACAAGCCGAGGTTCATCAGGGAGTAGACACTCCCAGTCACTTAGCTTTGTTCTTCCTTACCATAGTGGGGTACATCAGTCTGGAGAAAGAACAGATGTGGATAATGAAAAAAGTAAACTTGGTAATGAGAAGCGCAAAAAGTTTTCTATAAGACGTTTGGCCTACTTGAACAAGCCTGAGGTTCCTGTCTTACTGCTTGGATCCATTGGTGCGGCAGTACAAGGTCTTGTGTTCCCTGCATTTAGCCTCTTGCTTTCATCAGCCATTACTATGTTCTTTAAACCTCCAGAACAGCTGCGAAAAGATTCTACATTTTGGTCACTTCTATTTGTGGGTTTGGGTTTAGTTACCCTGGTGGCCTTACCAGTGGAGAATTACTTCTTTGGGATTGCTGGTGGAAAACTTATAGAAAGAATTCGTTCATTGACATTTGAAAAGGTTGTGCACCAAGAAATCAGTTGGTTTGATGATCCTGCAAATTCAAGGTATGTTAACAAGATATTTTACTTCCAGCAAGGAAAGACAAAATAAACAAACACTAAATATCAAAAAATGCTAGAGCCATAATTTTTATGCAAATTTTCAACATAATGACGTGGCATGCTTGTTGACAATCTCTATCACTTTATTCTATCCAACAACCACTTCTTAATTCTGTCAAAATTTTGGCTATTTTATTCTAACTATATAGCATTACTCTTAATTATCGTGTTTTAATTCCTTCTACTCATCAAACTAAAAGAAATGTATTACCTTCCAGTGGTGCAGTTGGTGCAAGGTTATCTACTGACGCTTCGACACTGAGAAGTCTTGTTGGTAACACCTTGGCCCTCATTGTGCAAAACATATCAACAATCACAGCAGGTCTAGTTATTGCATTCACGGCTAATTGGATTCTATCTTTTATTATATTGGCCGTGTCACCCTTGGTCCTTATGCAAGGATTACTTCAGATGAAGTTTCTAAAAGGATTCAGTGCAGATGCCAAGGTTAGCCTCTCTCTCAATTTTGTCTAATCCATCAATTGAATTATGTATTGTGGAGTGTGGACATTATGAGAATCTTTTGTTTTGTATAGGTGATGTATGAAGAGGCAAGTCAGGTGGCAAATGATGCTGTCAGTAGCATCAGAACCGTTGCAGCATTTTGTGCTGAACCAAAGGTGATGGATATGTACAGGAAGAAATGTGTAGGGCCAGAAAAAGAAGGTGTTCGGTTGGGGCTTGTGAGTGGTGCAGGATTTGGTTTCTCTTTTCTCGCTCTATACTGCACAAACGCTTTCTGTTTCTACATGGGATCTATTCTTGTGCAACACGGGAAAGCAACATTTTCCGAGGTTTTCAAGGTACAATATACCAATCATCTTTGTATGCTCCACCTTATATGATGTTTCTTTTATTCTGGTTCTTACTAGAGATTTTGTGCAGGTTTTCTTTGCTTTAACAATGACAGCAATGGGTGTTTCCCAGACTAGTGGCTTGGCACCAGACACTAACAAGGCCAAAGATTCCGCAGCTTCAATATTTGAAATTCTTGACAGCAGACCTATGATTGACAGCAGCAGCAATGAAGGTACAACACTAGAAACCGTAGTTGGTGATATTGAACTTCAACATGTCAGCTTTAGTTACCCAACAAGGCCTCATATTCAAATTTTCAAAGATTTGTGTCTAAGCATCCCAGCTGGAAAGGTAATCATTACTTTAGTATTCTAATAATTAAGCTTTTGGGTTGTACAAATCAATCAATTTCTTGAGAATATGTAATGTTACAACATTGCTGATATATGTGTATGTAGAATGTTGCATTGGTTGGAGAAAGTGGCAGTGGAAAATCAACAGTTATCAGCCTCTTAGAGAGGTTTTATAACACTGATTCCGGACGTATACTACTAGATGGAGTCGATATCAGAGAGTTCAGACTAAGCTGGTTGAGGCAGCAAATGGGTTTGGTTGGTCAAGAGCCCATTCTATTCAATGAGAGCATTCGTGACAACATAGCTTATGGCAAAGAGGGAGGAGCTACAGAGGAAGAGATAATTACAGCAGCTGAAGCAGCCAATGCACACAAGTTCATAAGTTCTCTTCCAAATGGTTATGACACCTCTGTTGGGGAAAGAGGCACACAATTGTCAGGAGGGCAAAAGCAGCGTATAGCCATTGCCAGAGCCATGCTCAAAGACCCCAAAATCCTTTTGCTTGATGAGGCAACTAGTGCACTTGATGCAGAGTCAGAGCGTGTAGTTCAAGAGGCTCTAGACAGAGTCAGTGTGAACAGAACTACTGTTGTGGTAGCTCACCGTCTTACAACAATTAGAATGTCTGACATTATAGCAGTAATAAAAAATGGGGTGGTTGCTGAAAAGGGAAGACACGATGTGTTGATGAAGATTACTGATGGAGTTTATGCTTCATTGGTAGCTCTACATAGCAGTGCATCATAAGATGAGATTTCATCTAAACAATAAGAGAAGGAACCAACTTCCTGGAAGTTTTTCAATTTTCAGACAGCGATTTATGAGCACAATAGATTAGAATTTTTTTTTTAGTGAGTACAATAGATTAGAACTGATTTATAAGTTTCTCTCGCTTGTAAGTTGTTACATGATTCGAGTACTAGAGACCACATACATAGATGCATGGAGTGTTTGTGTTATTAGACATAGGATATATGAGCCTCTAAGTGGGTGTTTAGATTCTTAATTTTTTTTTTCATAAAAATATAACACTTCTTGGTTTAAGTCTCTATTAATTTTTTTTTACAACAACAACAACCAAGTTTTTTTTCACTAAGTCAGATTAATTACATGGATTAAACGACATCATTGTGCCTTGTCATAAATAAAGTCTTCAAAAATATTATACAAATCTAATTTTTTTTAATTATTTAACCTATAATTTGTTTTAATCTCTATTTACCTCTAACTATTGGGTTATTATTCACCTAATCTATTCTTCTTACAAAATCGTTTCTAAGAGTATTCTCCTTATTTTTTAAAATATTTTAAATATTTTTTTATTTTAATTTCTGTCATTGAGTTTCTGTTAAGTGCTTACGTGACACCTGACATTAGTGAGTGAAGATTTTTATTTGCTACATAAGCACTTAATATAAACTCATTACTAGAAGGAACTAAAATAAAAAATATTTAAAAAATTTGAAAAAAAAATAAGAACCTAATATAAAAAGTGTTATATTTTCATAAATCAAAAACATATTTAAGATTAAATTTTGTCTAAAAATAGCTTTTTAACTCTAATATTTTGATAACAAATTTGTCTAAATACAAAATAAGTTAAAATATTTTTTAATAATATTCGATATGCAATTTCATCAAATATTATTAAAATTGTTATACGCACAAAAATATTGTTTTTAATATTGATTTTCTTCATAAAATCAGAAATAAAATAAAAATAAATATTTATTTTTTATAATCATTAATAAAAATATATCAACTAAAAATAAAAAGTTGTAATTTGTAGGCATAGAAACACTGCCTACATTACTGTGAGTATAATATTTAAAGATAATATCATATCAGCTCAGTATGTAGCATATAAAATACTTTCAATTGAAAAAGTATCTCTCTCTCTTACCAAATACCGGTATCCTTTTTCCCGACTTGCCCTTTATTAACAGTAGTTTGTCGGAGAAACAAGATGGAAGAAGAAGAAATAGAGGATTTGACTATGTAAATATTTCTTTTTTTGAAAATTCATTTTGGAAAAAGTAATGTTAGTATAAATTGGGGTTTATTGAGAATTCTATACGTGATAACATATATACTATTAAAAATATAATTTAAAATCATAAATGATGTGCATGTTATGAAATGACAAAATATAAGACTTTTTCCGTGTTGGGTCATATAAGTAAGCCTTTAATTTATTGGGTGAGTTTGAAATATTTTTAAATTTAATTTACTCATTAAAATAGTGGGTTAAATTGAGTTAACCCGATCAATCTGACATATATAAAAAAAATCATTTGCTAAAATAAATTATAAAATACAAAATTTAAATTTATTATAAGTCTCAAATGAATTTAAAACTAACATAAGATTTTTTTAATTTTTGTACATATAATAGCTCTTAAACAAACATATATAAGTTTCAAACAAATTAAAAATTAAAGAAGCATAACAAGTCTTTAATAAAATATAAGTCTCAAATAAATTAAGGTAATATAATAAGTTTCAATAGTTATAAACAATAAGTTACATAAACTAATTAAAATTAGTGTCATCTAAGATAGTATATGGATTGTTAAAAAATTGAAAATGAAATGGGGTAAGAAAAACGACCCAATTTGCATTTTCTTCTTAAAGTTAATATGCGGGTTAGATTGTGTTGTATGAGTTGAAAAAGTCTCAACCTGCAACTTGATCAATTTTCTACGTGTTAAAAATTTTTAAACTTGACTCAATATGTGAACCCAAATCAACTTATTATTTATGGGTTGAGTTGAATTAAAACCCATAAATTTGTGGATTGATCCAACTCAATATACATCCTATCATCTATACACGATACAAATAGGGAAGGTTTATTTTTACTGTACTTTTACTGTTTAAATACATGTGTTGCATGCTCTGTAATGAAGTCCTTTATTTGGTGTGAAATTACCATGTGATTCAAAACTCTTTATTTTGATGAAATGTGATCAACTAAATGGATGTTAAATTTGCCTTTTCATAATTATTTATTTTGGATTTATTTTTTTCTTATTTACACTTTTATCCTTACTTTTTGTTTACTGATCATATGTCATCGTTAAGATTGAGGGTGATTTGGTCATTTCATGTGTAATTCATTTCTCTTTCTTCTTTCATCTTTCTCTCTCCTTTCTCCTTCTTCACTCTGCCAAGACAACATCTAACTTCTTCATTTTCAAAATTTGAATCGTTCTTCTCAAACTTTCTTTCTCTCTTCTATCTCTCTTAGATTTCATTTCAAATTCATGTCGATGGCAGCTTGCGAACATTGACGTTGGGCCATGCGCGGTGGGTCGCAATGGAGCGTGCTTGCAGCAATGGGTTCTCGACGGCAACGGCTGTCAACTCGGCTGCTTCCTATGTTCGCGGTGGTTGTAGGTTTTGGTGCGTCTTTGATGGTGGTTGGTGCGTGCAAAAGATACACTAAGAGCAAGTGCACTCTATCGCCAAGTAATATAGGACTTTGGAGTCCAAGTTATCGATCCCACGAAGAATAAGTGATAATTACTAAAATTATAAAACTCTTATGTTATTTAGACAATCGAAATTGTATGCAAGATCCAAATTTAAAAACAGAAAACTAATGAAAACAATAAAGAGCAATTAAATAAAGGAAAGATAAACAAAGATAGAGAGGCACTAGGCGCAAGGCTCACTTGAGTCTCATTATTCGGATCTTCTTTCAATTATGATATAGGTAATTCTTTTGTCAATATTATCTTATTTGCTATTGAATCCCAATGGTCATGAATGAAACAATATTCTATTCTTAATTTAATCCACCTATTTGGTCATTTAGTTGAATTAATCAATAATGCATTAATTCCCAATTTCAAGATATAAACTAACAACCCGTCAATTCTATTGGTAGGAGAAATTAATGTTTGGTCATTCGCCAATATAATCCCAAGCTTACCATATAGATGCACTCATTGAGTGCCGATGGTCATCGGTCAAACAATGAATTAACAAATGTCACAAGTGATCAAGTTATGATAAAAATATAAACAATATGACAAACCCACAAAGAAATTATCATAATCAATTTAGAAATCATATCCAAATAATTAAGAACACAAGATCCCCCATAACCTTAGCTATGAGTTTAGCCGCTCATATTCAATACAAACAAACTCATAATAAGATACAGATCCATGAAAAGATAACAAAAGGAAGAAGAGAAACTAGAAAGACAGAGAGATCCAAACCCCTCTGCAGAGATTTAGATCTTCAAGCTCCCAAGAAATCCTCCTTCTGAAGCCTTCCTCTCTTCAGATCTGCTAAGAACTCTCCCAAATACACAAGAAAATTGAAAAACAAAGAAAAAGAAGAAGAAAACTGAAGGGGGTGAGGAATAGAGAGAGTTTCTCAGCTGTCCCCAAGTCTCAACTCCCTTCCAAACGTGCTAAAAGTGTGTATATATAAGCCTTTTAGCCTAAACTTCTCGTAGAAGTTTCAATAATTAAGTTTCTGGTGAGATTACACGGCCGTGTATGGTTCTGTGACAACGCGTCCAATTTGTCAGAAAAACATTTACAAACAGTAAAAAAAATGAGACACAGTCGTGTGTCCCTGAGACACGGCCGTGTCTCCCTTTTTAGTCACTCAAAACGTCATTTTTTGGAAAAGTGATCTTCATAAAAGTTGTAGCTCTTTTTCTTAGCTTTCTAATGCCACTGAAATCACCTAGTTTTAACTTCTGCAGCTCAAGTTATGCTCATTTTATCATGCAAAGGTAAAAAAACTCTATTAATCTTTGACCATATAAATTTCGAGCTCAATTCCATTGCAATGAATCCATCCAAAATTTCATAGAGCTATGTTAAAACACCTTTTTGGACCTCAAATCAAGCATAAGAGGTGTTTATTTTATTTAGAGGAGGACATGGCCCAGGCCCTATATGGTGACACAGGCCCTGTAATTTGACAGGAATTCTTTTTTTGCCTTGAAAACTCGATATTTCGTTTGTTTTTGTCCAAATGCATTAAATCTCTCAATCTTGTAAATATGAAGAAGATGATAAGAATCCAACTAAAATAATATCATATTTGCAAGCAATTAATCACTAAAAAATGTATCAAAATTAACACTGATCAACTCCCCCACACTTGAGCTTTTGCTTGTCCTCAAGCAAAGAATAGGGAACAATAGCAAGTTCAATCTTAACTTCCAGAAACATGAATCAAACGGAATTTCAAAGTTCAAGTTTAGCAATCAAATCCAATCAATCAAGATCATTCAGTAATTCAAAACAGTAAAATGTTTTAGCCTAGCTTGCAACTATTTTCTTCACCAAACATATGAGATCACTCAGCTTTCCATCTCTCAAGTGTTTAAGGACAAAGAGATCACTCAAATTTCTCACGAAAAATGTTAAACCATAGGCTTGCCTATCAATCTCATATCCACTTCTAAGTTCACAAACATAACAAAAATCAAGAGGACTTCATATAGTTATAACGGGGCCAAGGGTAATAATGTAGGGTAGGAAAAAGGTATACATGAGTAAAGAATGTTCATGGATAAATCAATACGAAGCAAAATCAGGTTGAAAAGATAAATAGAGCATGATGCACAAAATTTAATCAATCCTCAATTTCAACCCAATATTTTCATTATTCTTTACCAACAAATTTTTTTTCCAGCTTTTGTTTAGATACCCTTGAAGATAAAACACGACTTTCAAGACTTTTTTATCAACACATCAGATGCTCCAAAGAATTCAACCTGATTATTCAAGTGGGTATTCAAAGAAATCAATTTCAGGCTCAAATGGGACAACTAAGGATTATTTTATCAATACAACTCTAAAAGTCAAAAAAGAATAAAACCTAATTGCCTCAATCATATTCAAGCATGTATGTGAATCATTAAAATTTCAACAAGATGTTAAAGCAAGTTCTAGCGCACATCAATCAAGAGAAAATTCACTCTAGAAGGAAAATAGGATTTTATTTTTGAAAATTTCAATCATTAAAGCACAAAACTCACTTTCTGGTTTAGTTGATAAAGAAAACAGAAACAAACAAGCATGACTCAAAGATGCTAAATTTCACTTTTCTCAATTGAACAAGATTGCTTCACACAAAATAATATTATAATTAACAGATTCCCCTTTCAAACATATCTCTATCAGCTCAGAAAAAATCAAGCAATTAACACACAATTCTAGCTTAATTATAAGCAATACTCAAGTGTTTATCAGTTGTGCAAATTTTTTTTTAACAAAGTACATTACCATTCCCCCACATTTAATATGAACATTGTCCTCAACGTGAAAGAGAGATAAATAAAGGGTAAAGAAAAGAACAACACAACCTGATAAGGAATGAGACATGGTAGACAGAAAGATAGCGCAACAAGCAGAACCACAACAGTATCTGAAAAATCACAAAACACATCAGTAGAAACACGACCTAGGGTCTTTTAAAGTCAGATTCCCAAGACTGTAATCCTTATGTCCATTTCTGAAAAGATTCCATAAATAAGAAGTTCATGATGTACACGTTCATAACAATGCGTCTCAAGAGTATGACTCTTTACTCTACCATTCATAATGAAGTATATTTTTATCTTCTCAGTTTATGGAAACCATAGTCAAATTGCAACTTTAAAACAAAAATAACTAAAAGAAGAAATAATAAGGAAGAAACACAGGTTGCCTCTTGTGAAGCGCTTGTTTAATGTCATTAGCTCAACGTTGCCTTTTTCAGATAAATCAAGGTGGCTTAAAGTAAGAGAAATAGGAGGACGTCTTCTTCTTTTCAAAGCAATTCCTCCTTCCTTCGACGATGGCCTTGGGATTGCTTCCATCAGCATTCTGAACTTGACAAGAGCTTGGTTGTCCCAATTACACTTTAACTCTGCTAGGCCATAGTAGTCATACTCGATCAATAGATAAAGGACTAATTTGTGAAGGAGCAGGGAATATAGGAGGACCTTTATCTGTTTCATCAGCTTGACTCTCTAGAAGATCAACATCAACATTGTATGATGGCGGGGGGTCCTTGATAGCTAAGGTTTCCTACTTCTTAGCTTGAACAAAATTAATAGGAGTATGGAGATTTGACATTGGGGAAGATTTAGCCTCCCTAAAGACATTAATGGTCACATAATCTCCATCCACTCTCAAAATGAGCTCACCCCGAGGTACATCAATCACAGCTCCTGAAGTGGCCAAAAATGATCTCCCAAGAATAAGAGGAATATCAGCATCCTCTTCCATATCTAGCACCACAAAATCAACTGGGAATATGAATTTGTCCACCTTCACCAAGACATCCTCCAATACACCACGAGGATAAGTAATGGATCTATCAGCCAATTGTAGTGAAATGTTGGTGAGCTTCGGTTCCTGCATTTCCAATTTCTTAAACACAGAGAAAGGCATCAAATTAATACTAGTACCCAAATCACATAATGCCTTATCAAAATAAGAGTTACCAATAGTGCAAGGAATAGTAAAACTCCCTGGATCTTTCAATTTCGGGGGTAACTTCTTCAAAAGAATGGCAGGACACTCCTCATTAAGGCATACCATCTTAAACTCCTCAAGCTTGCGTTTCTTTATAAGTATTTCCTTCAGAAACTTTGCATACTTGGGCATTTGAGAGATGACTTCAACAAATGGAATGTTAATTTGTAATTTCTTGAATATCTCCAAGAATTTGACAAATTGCTGATCTGAATGATTGTTCTTGAGCCTCTGAGGAAATGGGATCCTAGCATATGGTGATGGTTCATAAGCTGTGCTCTGCTCACGATTCTTCTTCGCTCTTTGCCACTTTGGTTCTTTTTTTTCAATCTCTCCTTGATTGATATCTTGAATTGAGACATCTTCAGTAAGGACATCATTTTTCTGTGTCTTAATTCTTAACGGGCTAGGTGCTTCAACTGTCTTCTCATCTTCATGCACTGACTGAACAAGAGTATCTCTAAGCTCCGGCCTTTCCTTCTTTTAGAAGGACGCTTCAAGTTCCTTACCACTTCTCAGGGTAATTGCAAGGGCTTGTTCCTTTGGATTAGTCTCAGTAGTGCTAGGCAATGTCCCTGGTGCCCTTGCTATCATCAATGTAGTCAACTGACTAATCTGAGTCTCCATGTTCTTCATTCTAGCATCTGAATTCTATATGTATTTCATTACAAGGTTTTCAAAATTTTGTTTCTCCACAAGTGCTTAAAAACCAATAGGTGGTTGTTGGGCTTTCTGCTGATTCTGCTGATAGTCTTGTTGATTTCCCCATTTGAGATTAGGGTGGTCCCTCCAACCGAGATTGTATGTGTTGGCATAAGGATTGTACTGCTGCCGGTTGAAATTTCAAACAAAATTTACTGCTTCAGGTTCTGAGGCAAAGGGACTACCAATTTGACAGTTTGAACTTGTATGACCATGTCCTCCACATGCATCGCAAATAATTGGTAGGGCTACATTATTTTTCACCATCAAAGTCTCCACCTTCTTCGTCAAAGCTTCCAATTGACTTAGAATGGTAGTGGAAGCGTCCACAACATGCACTCCTACTGGTTTCTTAAGAATTTGGTGCTCATTTTGCCATTGATAACTGTTCAGCGCCATTTCTTCAATCAATGCTTGGCTTTTAGTAGGTGTTTTCCTCCATATTGTATCTTCCGCAGCAGCATCAATGAGGGAATGGTTGCCAAATGACAAACTGCTATAAAAAGTCTAGACCTACTGCCACATGGGAAATCCATGGTATGGACATCTCCTCAACAACTCTTGAAAGTGCTCCCAAGCTTCGTAGAGGGTGTCCATTTCATACTGCACAAAAGAAGATATATCATTCCTTAACTTAGCAGATTTAGAGGGAGGAAAATACTTAGCCAGAAACTATTGTGTCAATTGATCCCATGTAATGATGGAACCCCTTGGTAGTGACGTTAGTCATTGACTCGCCCTGTCCCTAAGAGAGAACGGAAAGAGTCGCAATATGATTGCATCATTTGTCACTCCATTGTACTTGATAGTGTCACACAACTGCAAGAATCTAACCAAATGCTGGTTTGGATCATCTGAAGGTAATCCACTAAATTGTACAGAATTCCGGATCATGGAGATCAATGCTGGTTTGATCTCAAAATTGTTAGCCGTCACAGCTGGTCTTATAATACTTCCTCCATACCCTTCAGTAGTGGACATAGAGTACTCAAGCATGGTCCGCTCTACTGCGTTAACTATTTCGTCACGATCCCCTTCAATTACTGGTCCTTCTATCCTGTTTATGTCTTCTGTCACAGCTGCAATATGAGTCTGCTTTCTTAACCTACAAGCTGTTTTCTCAATTTTTGAATCAAATGTTAAATCAGGAAACTGAGAGCGAGTGAACATAAACAAGAAAAATAAACAAGTGATAAATGTAGTGAAAATTTAATTAAAAATACATAAACAAAAAAATTAACAAAAACAAAAGAAAAGAAAGAAAAAAAGTAAAATAAAATAATTAAACAAAAAAGAAAATAAAAAAAAAAAAGAAAAAATGACAAAATAAAAATAAACAAATATACAAAATAAAAAATAAAGACAAATAAGATTAAATAAAAATAAAAGCAAATAAAAATAAATAAAGATAAACAAAAACAAAACACAATAATAAAAATAGATAAAATAAATTAAAATAAAAGTTTGTCTAAATTAACTAAAATTTTACGCCTCTAATATTACCAAAAATTATTTCTCGGTAACGGCGCCAAAAACTTGGTGCGTGCAAAAGATACACTAAGAGCAAATGCACTCTATCACCAAGTAATATAGGACTTTGGAGTCCAAGTTATCGATCCCACGAGGAATAAGTGATAATTACTAAAATTGTAAAACTCTTATGTTATTTAGACAGTCGAAATTGTATGCAAGATCCAAATTTAAAAACAGAAAACTAATGAAAACAGTAAAGAGCAATTAAATAAAAGAAAGATAAACAAAGATAGAGAGGCACTAGGGCGCAAGGTTCACTTGAGTCTCATTATTCAGATATTCTTTCAATTATGATATAGGTAATTCTTTTGCCAATATTATCTTATTTGTTATTGAATCCCAATGATCATGAATGAAACAATATTCTATTCTTAATTTAATCCACCTATTTGGTCATTTAGTTGAATTAATCAATAATGCATTAATTCCCAATTTCAAGATATGAACTAACAACCCGTCAATTCTATTGGTAGGAGAAATTGATGTTTGGTCATTCACCAATATAATCCCAGGCTTACCATATAGATCCACTCATTGAGTGCGGATGGTCACCGGTCAAACAATGAATTAACAAATGTCACAAGTGATCAAGTTATGACAAGAATATAAACAATATGATAAACCCACAAAGAAATTACCATAATCAATTTAGAAATCAGATCCAAATAATTAAGAACACAAGATCCCCCATAGCCTTAGCTATGAGTTTAATCACTCATATTCAATACAAACAAACTCATAATAAAATACAGATCCATGAAAAGATAACAAAAGGAAGAAGAGAAACTAGAAAGACAGAGAGATCCAAACCCCTTTGCAGAGATTTAGATCTTCAAGCTCCCAAGAAATCCTTCTTCTGAAGTCTTCCTCTCTTCAGATCTGTTAAGAACTCTCCCAAATACACAAGAAAACTGAAAAACAAAGAAAAAGAAGAAGAAAACTGAAGGGGGGAGGAATAGAGAGAGTTTCCCAGCTGCCCCCAGGTCTCAACTCCCTTCCAAACGTGATAAAAATGTGTATATATAAGCCTTTCAGCCCAAACTTCTCGTAGAAGTTTTAATAATTAAGTTTCTGGTGAGATTACACAGCCGTGTATTAATACACAGCCTAGGCCGTGTATGGTTATGTGACAACGCGTCCAATTTGTCAGAAAAATGCGTACAAATTGTAAAAAAAATGAGACACGATCGTGTGTCCCTGAGATATGGTCGTGTCTCCCTTTTTAGTCACTCAAAACGTCATTTTTTGGAGAAATGATCTTAATGAAAGTTGTAGCTCTTTTTCTTAGCTTTCCAATGCTACCAAAATCACCTCGTTTCGACTTCTGCAGCTCAAGTTATACTCATTTTATCATGCAAAGGTCAAAAACTCTATTAATATTTGACCATATAAATTCCGAGCTCAATTCCATTGCAATGAATCCATCCAAAATTTCATAGAGCTATGTTAAAACACCTTTTTGGACCTCAAATCAAGTATAAGAGGTGTTTATTTTATTTAGAGGAGGACACGGCCCAGGCCCTGTATGCTGACACAAGCCGTGTAATTTGACAGGAATTCTTCTTTTGCCTTGAAAACTCGGTATTTCGCTTGTTTTTGTCCAAATGCATTAAATCTCTCAATCTTGCAAATATGAAGAAGATGATAAGAATCCAACTAAAATAATATCATATTTGTAATCAATTAATCACTAAAAAATGTATCAAAAGTAACACTGATCAACTCCCCCACACTTGAGCTTTTGCTTGTCCTCAAGCAAAGAATAGGAAACAACAACAAGATCAATCTTAACTTCCAGAAACATGAATCAAGGGGAATTTCAAAGTTCAAGTTTAGTAATCAAATCCAATCAATCAAGATCATTCAGCAATTTAAAACAGTAAAATGTTTTAGCCTAGCTTGCAACTATTTTCTTCACCAAACATATAAGATCACTCAGCTTTCCATCTCTCAAGTGTTTAAGGACAAAGAGATCACTCAAATTTCTCACCAAAAATGTTAAACCATAAGCTTGCCTATCAATTTCATCTCCACTTCTAGGTTCACAAACATAACAAAAATCAAGAGGACTTCATATGGTTATAACGGGGCCAAGGGTAATAATGTAGGGTAGGAAAAAGGTAAATACGAGTAAAGAATGTTCATGGATAAATCAATACGAAACAGAATCAGGTTGAAAAGATAAATAGAGCATGATGCAGAAAATTTAATCAATCCTCAATTTCAACCTAATATTTTCATTATTCTTTACCAACAAATTTTTTTTTTCAACTTTTGTTTAGATACCCTTGAAGATAAAACACGACTTTCAAGACTTTTTGATCAACACATCAGATGCTCCAAAGAATTCAACCTGATTATTCAAGTGGGTATTTAAAGAAATCAATTTCAGGTTCAAATGGGACAACTAAAGATTATTTTATCAATACAACTCTAAAAGTCAAAAAAGAATAAAACCTAATTGCCTCAATTATATTCAAACATGTATGTGAATCATTAAAATTTCAACAAGATGTCAAAACAAGTTCTAGTGCACATCTATGAAGAGAAAATTCACTCCAGAAGGAAAATAAGATTTTATTTTTGAAAATTTCAATCATTAAAGTACAAAACTCACTTTCTGGTTAAGTTGATAAAGAAAACAGAAACAAACAGGCATGACTCAAAGATGCTAAATTTCACTTTTCTCAATTGAACAAGATTGCTTCACACAAAATAATATTATAATTAACAGATTCCCCTTTCAAACATATCTCTATCAGCTCAGAAAAAATCAAGCAATTAACACACAATTCTAGCTTAATTATCAGCAATACTCAAGTGTTTATCAGTTGTGCAAAAATTTTTTTTAACAAAGTACGTTACCACTCCCCCACATTTAATATGAACATTGTCCTCAACATGAAAGAAAGATAAATAAAGGGTAAAGAAAAGAACAACACAACCTGATAAGGAATGAGACATGGTAGGCAGAAAGATAGTGCAACAAGCAGAGCCACAACAGTATCTGAAAAATCACAAAACACATCAGTAGAAACACGACCTAGGGTCTTTTAAAGTCAGATTCCCAAGACTGTAATCCTTATGTCCATTTCTGAAAAGATTCCACAAATAAGAAGTTCATGATGTACACGTTCATAACAATGTGTCTCAAGAGTATGACTCTTTACTCTACCATTCATAATGAAGTATATTTTTATCTTATCAGTTTGTGGAAACCATATTCAAATTGCAACTTTAAAACAAAAATAACTAAAAGAAGAAATAATAAGGAAGAAACACAGGTTGCCTCCTGTGAAGCGCTTGTTTAACGTCATTAGCTCAACGTTGCCTTTTTCAGATAAATCAAGGTGGCTTAAAGCAAGAGAAATAGGAGGACGTCTTCTTCTTTTCAAAGCGATTCCTCCTTCCTTTGACGATGGCCTTGGGATTGCTTCCATCAGCATTCTGAACTTGACAAGAGCTTGGTTGTTCCAATTGCGCTTTAACACTGCTAGGCCATAGTAGTCGCACTCGATCAACAGATAAAGGACTAATTTGTGAAGGAGCAGGGAATATAGGAGGACCTTTATCTGTTTCATCAGCTTGACTCTCCAGAAGATCAACATCAACATTGTATGATGGCGGGGGGTCCTTGATAGCTAAGGTTTCCTACTTCTTAGCTTGAACAAAATTAATAGGAGTATGGAGATTTGACATTGGGGAAGATTTAGCCTCCCTAAAGACATTGATGGTCACATAATCTCCATCCACTCTCAAAATGAGCTCACCCCGAGATACATCAATCACAGCTCCTGAAGTGGCCAAAAATGGTCTCTCAAGAATAAGAGGAATATCAGCATCCTCTTCCATATCTAGCACCACAAAATCAACTGGGAATATGAATTTGTCCACCTTCACCAAGACATCCTCCAATACACCACGAGGATAAGTAATGGATCTATCAGCCAATTGTAGTGAAATGTTAGTGAGCTTCGGTTCCTACATTCTCAATTTCTTAAACACAGAGAAAGGCATCAAATTAATACTAGCACCCAAATCACATAATACCTTATCAAAATAAGAGTTACCAATAGTGCAAGGAATAGTAAAACTCCCTACATCTTTCAATTTCGGGGGGTAACTTCTTTAAAAGAATGGCAGAACACTCCTCATTAAGGCATACCGTCTCAAACTCCTCAAGCTTGCGTTTCTTTATAAGTATTTCCTTCAGAAACTTTGCATACTTGGGCATTTGAGAGATGACTTCAACAAATGGAATGTTAATTTGTAATTTCTTGAATATCTCCAAGAATTTGGCAAATTGCTGATCTGAATGATTGTTCTTGAGCCTCTGAGGAAATGGGATCCTAGCATATAGTGATGGTTCGTAAACTGTGCTCTGCTCACGATTCTTCTTCACTCTCTGCCACTTTAGTTCTTTCTTTTCAATCTCTCCTTGATTGACATCTTGAATTGTGACATCTTCAGTAAGGACATCATTTTTCTTTGTCTCAATTCTTAACGGGCTAGGTGCTTCAACTGTCTTCTCATCTTCATGCACTGACTCAACAAGAGTATCTCTAAGCTCCGGCCTTTCCTTCTTTTGGAAGGACGCTTCAAGTTCCTTGCCATTTCTCAGGGTAATTGCAAGGGCTTATTCCTTTGGATTAGTCTCAGTAGTGCTAGGCAATGTCCTTGGTGCCCTTGCTATCATCAATGTAGTCAACTGACTAATCTGAGTCTCCATGTTCTTCATTCTAGCATCTGAATTCTACATGTATTTCATTACAAGGTTTCCAAAATTTTGTTTCTCCACAAGTGCTTGAAAACCAGGAGGTGGTTGTGGGGCTTTCTGCTGATTCTGCTGATAGCCTTGTTGATTTCCCCATTTGAGATTAGGGTGGTCCCTCCAACCGGGATTGTATGTGTTGGCATAAGGATTGTACTGCTGTTGGTTGAATTTCCAACAAAATTTGCTGCTTCAAGTTCTGGGGCAAAGGGACTACCAATTTGACAGTTTGTACTTGTATGACCATGTCCTCCACATGCATCGCAAATAATTGGTGGGGCTACATTACTTGTCACCATCAAAGTCTCCACCTTCTTCGTTAAAGCTTCCAATTGACTTAGAATGGTAGTGGAAGCGTCCACAGCATGCACTCCTACTGGTTTCTTAAGAATTTGGCGCTCATTTTGCTATTGATAACTGTTCAGTGCTATTTCTTCAATCAATGCTTAGCTTTTAGTGGGTGTTTTCCTCCATATTGCACCTCCCGCAGCAGTATCAATGAGGGAATGGTTGCCAGATGATAAACCGTTATAAAAAGTCTGGACCTACAGCCACACGGGAAATCCAATGTGTGGACATCTCCTCAATAACTCTTGAAAGTGCTCCCAAGCTTTGTAAAGAGTGTCCATTTCATACTGCACAAAAGAAGATATATCATTCCTTAACTTAGCAAATTTAGAATGAGGAAAATACTTAGCCAGAAACTGTTGTGTCAATTAATCCCATGTAGTGATGGAACCCCTTGGTAGTGACGTTAGCCATTGACTCGCCCTGTCCCTAAGAGAGAACGAAAAGAGTCGCAATCTGATTGCATCATTTGTCACTCCATTGTACTTGATAGTGTCACACAACTGCAAGAATCTAACCAAATGCTGATTTGGATCATCTGAAGGTAATCCACTAAATTGTACAGAATTGAATCATGGAGATCAATACCGGTTTGATCTCAAAATTGTTAGCCGCCACAGCTGGTCTTATAATACTTCCTCCATACCCTTCAGTAGTGGGCATAGAGTACTCAAGCATGGTCCGCTCTGCTGCGTTAACTATTTCGTCACGATCCCCTTCAATTACTGGTCCTTCCATCTTGTTTATGTCTTCATCACACACCGCACATGAATATGATCGCTTTCTTAACTCATGAAATTTGTTTTCTCAATTTCTGGATCAAATGTTAAATCAGAAACCGAGAGCGAGTGAACATAAACAAGAAAAATGAACAAGTGATAAATGTAGTGAAAAATTAATTAAAAATACATAAACAAAAAAATTAACAAAAACAAAAGAAAAGAAAGAAAAAAATAAAAGTAAAATAAAATAATTAAACAAAAACGAAAATAAAAATAAAAAATGACAAAATAAAAATAAACAGAAATATACAAAATAAGAAAATAAAGACAAATAAGATTAAATAAAAATAAAAGCAAATAAAAATAAATAAAGATAAACAAAAACAAAACACAATAATAAAAATAGATAAAATAAATTAAAATAAAAGTTTGTCTAAATTAACTAAAATTTTACGCCTCTAATATTACCAAAAATTATTTCCTAAGAATGGCGCCAAAAAATTGGTGCGTGCAAAAGATACATTAAGAGCAAGTGCACTCTATCGCCAAGTAATATAGGACTTTGGAGTCCAAGTTATCGATCCCACGAGGAATAAGTGATAATTACTAAAATTGTAAAACTCTTATGTTATTTAGACAGTCGAAATTGTATGCAAGATCCAAATTTAAAAACAGAAAACTAATGAAAACAATAAAGAGCAATTAAATAAAGGAAAGATAAACAAAGATAGAGAGGCACTAGGGCGCAATGTTCACTTAAGTCTCATTATTCAGATCTTCTTTCAATTATGATATAGGTAATTCTTTTGCCAATATTATCTTATTTGCTATTGAATCCCAATGGTCATGGATGAAACAATATTCTATTCTTAATTTAATCCACCTATTTGGTCATTTAGTTGAATTAATCAATAATGCATTAATTCCCAATTTCAAGATATGAACTAACAACCCATCAATTCTATTGATAGGAGAAATTGATGTTTGGTCATTCACCAATATAATCCCAAGCTTACCATATAGATCCACTTATTGAGTGCAGATGGTCACTGGTCAAATAATGAATTAACAAATGTCATAAGTGATCAAGTTATGACAAGAATATAAACAATATGATAAACCCACAAAGAAATTACCATAATCAATTTAGAAATCAGATCCAAATAATTAAGAACACAAGATCCCCCATAGCCTTAGCTATGAGTTTAACCACTCATATTCAATACAAACAAACTCATAATAAAATACAGATCCATGAAAAGATAACAAAAGGAAGAAGAGAAACTAGAAAGACAAAGAGATCCAAACCCCTTTGCAGAGATTTAGATCTTCAAGCTCCCAAGAAATCCTCCTTCCGAAGCCTTCCTCTCTTCAGATCTGCTAAGAACTCTCCCAAATACACAAGAAAACTGAAAAACAAAGAAAAAGAAGAAGAAAACTGAAGGGGAGAGGAATAGAGAGAATTTCCCAGCTGCCCCCAGGTCTCAACTCCCTTCCAAACGTGCTAAAAGTGTGTATATATAAGTCTTTCAGCCCAAACTTCTCGTAAAAGTTTCAATAATTAAGTTTCTGGTGAGATTACACGGCCGTGTATGGTTCTGTGACAACGTGTCCAATTTGTTAGAAAAACGCGTACAAATAGTAAAAAAAATGAGACACGGTCGTGTGTCCCTGAGACATGGCCGTGTCTCCCTTTTTAGTCACTCAAAACGTCATTTTTTGGAGAAGTGATCTTCATGAAAGTTGTAGCTCTTTTTCTTAGCTTTCTAATGCCACCAAAACACTTCATTTCGACTTCTGCAACTTAAGTTATACTCATTTTATCATGCAAAGGTCAAAAACTCTATTAATCTTTGACCATATAAATTCCGAGCTCAATTCCATTGCAATGAATCCATCCAAAATTTCATAGAGCTATGTTAAAACACCTTTTTGGACCTCAAATCAAGCATAAGAGGTGTTTATTTTATTCAGAGGAGGACACGGCTCAGGCCCTGTATGGTGACACAAGCCTTGTAATTTGACAGGAATTCTTCTTTTGCCTTGAAAACTTGGTATTTCGCTTGTTTTTATCCAAATGCATTAAATCTCTCAATCTTGCAAATATGAAGAAGATGATAAGAATCCAACTAAAATAATACCATATTTGCAAGCAATTAATCACTAAAAAATGTATCAAAATTAACACTGATCAGTGGTCGCTGGTGATGGTGGTCACCACCCTAGCTGAATCTGTATGCCATGCCATTTTCTCATTCTTACTTTTCCCCCAAATTTTCAATTAAATTTTTAGGATTTTAGCATAAATCTGGCACTGATTGATGGTAGGAAATCAAACTTATACCGGTTCGATAAGGAAAGGAGCTAGTGGATGGAGAGGAGTGGGGGCACCATCAAGTTTATGAAGCACTAGGTGACTAGCAAGGTTAGGCTTCTGATGTGGCAATCTAAGACCCTCAAGATCTTCACTTATCATCTCACTAAGTGCTCTCTTCTTGTGCATGTTCTTTTGAAAGTTTTGATTCTTTTTCTTTTTTTGATAATCAATGTGTTTTTAATTATGACAGTTTTGTTTTGCCTACAATGAGTGTGCAAGAGCATGTTGGGAGCGAGGGTTATTGCATTTGGCTTGCTAGGGTCTTTGCTGATGGTGAACTCAAGGTTGAACTTTTCTGCATTTCTTTTCTTTTTATTGAAAGTAAGTGTGCGTTTTACTCAATCTTGCCTAGATCTAAAAATGTATTAATGTTAGTATAAATTGGGGTTTATTGAGAATTATATACGTGATAACATATATACTATTAAAATATAATTTAAAATCATAAATGATGTGCATGTTATGAAGTGGCAAGATATAAGACTTTCTCCTTGTTGGGCTATATAAGTAGGCCTTTAATTTATTGGGTGAGTTTGAAATATTTTTAAATTTAATTTGCTCATTAAAATAGTGAATTAAATTGAGTTGACTCAATAAATCTGACATATATAAAAAAATCATTTATTAAAATAAATTGTAAAATACAAAATTCAAGTTCATTATAAGTCTCAAATGAATTTAAAACTAACATAAGATTTTTTTTTTTGTAAATATAATAGCTCTTAAACAAACATATATAAGTTTCAAACAAATTAAAAATTAAAGAAGCATAACAAGTCTTTAATAAAACATAAGTCTCAAATAAATTAAGGTAACATAATAAGTTTCAAAAGTCATAATCAATAAGTTACATAAACTAATTAAAATTAGTGTCATCTAAGATAATATATGGATTGTTGAAAAATTGAAAATGAAATGGGGTAAGAAAAACGACCCAATTTGCATTTTCTTCTTAAAGTTAATATGTGGGTTAGATTGTGTTGTATGAGTTGGAAAAGTCTCAACCTGCAACTTGATCTATTTTCTACATGTTAAAAGGCTTGGCAATAAAATTCATTAATTTTTTATCCATCCAATCCATTTATATTAAAATCAATTCAATCCATCTAATTAAAATAATATATCTTATTAGATTGAATTTAATGAATTAATTTAATTATGAATGGTTAGTAATCCAACCAAAATATATATTGGATATCCAATTAAAAATCAATTCAATGGATATCCAATATATTTTATATTTTTTAGAGAGAAAACATATTTTAAAAAGAGAATAATATTTTTTAGAGAGAAAACATTTTTTTAAATGAGTGAGTTGGATATCCATCCATCTAATCCATTAAAATGGATTAATAGATGAATTGAATATCCATCCATTAAATTGAATCATGGATGGATTGGATAATATTAAATATTTTGTAATGAATCTTAAATAGATTAATGATTTATTTTGAATCCATGTATTACAATCTAATCCAAAATCAATCAAATCTATCTATTTAAATATATATTTTTAAACTCCACTCTATGTGAATCCAAATCAACTTATTATTTATGGGTTGAGTTGAATTAAAACCCATAAATTTGTGATTGATCCAACCCAATACACATCCTATCATATACTACAAATGCCAAACTATAGCTGAAGACATCTGACTAAATTCAATGGGCCATATCACCGATCGGGATTTCTTGTTTGTTTTAATAACTATCCAACCACCACCCCCAAAAAACAAAGATTTTATAACTTGCCGCCCAAGTTGGCCTATGCTTCTTGATATTGTTTGGTATTTTTATCTTTGAATGATGTTTGTTTCTTTATTTCATGCTATAAAGTCCGTCAATGCATTTCATTTATTTCGTAAATATAGTAAGATCTATGGTTCCTGAGATATAGATCGATCAATCAAAACTTACCACTTAAACTATTCTTTGATTTGTTATTGAAAGGAACAGATGCAGCCATTGTACCCCATTTCAGTTTGTATTATAATAAAAATTACTCTCTCGTTTTTAAATAATATTCTATTAAAGTTTAAATATATTAATTAAGAAACTTAATAAATGACATAAATTTTAGGAAAAAATATATTAATTTTTAACAATATTACTCTTAAGAAGATAACAAGCAATTAATATGAAAGAAAGAAAAATTATTATTAGAGATAACAATAAATAAAAGTAAAATTGAATACAAGTCATAAATATTTTCCTAATTCTCTAAAAACAAATAACTTAGAACAAAATAAATTTTGAAAATTGACTATTATTTAAAAATGGAAGGAATATCTAACATAACCAATTGATGAGAAGTTCTTTTCTCCTCTGAGTATTACACTTAATTAAATAAAAACATGATATATAGATTATATAATCAAATACGCCGTTTAATTAAATTTAAAATACATTTAATAATTTTAATTTAAACACCAACCATTAAGAATGTTACTCACGCATCTTAAAATTTCTGCCAATTTCACCCACACTAAGCGAAATGATTAATAAAGTACTTAGAAGCTGAAGATTGTTCTTGAATTTAATTAATGAGGTTTTTAAACCTCTTTGTCAAACTTCTGTTTCAATTAAATTATGAGTTTAATTTTAATACATTATTAATATATTTTTTATATTATTATTAATGATATATTATCATATATAAATTTTAAAATAATTATTGTTAAAATCAAATATTTTTGATGATGTGATAATATATAATTAAATGATAATATAAAATTTTTATACTAATAATATATTTAAATTAAATTCTTAATTTTTTTCCTTACTGTTGATATCAACTATATTAATTAACATTTAATAATTAAAATAGTCAAAAGCACGTTTTGTTTTGAAGTGGATTAGAAAAACACACTTCATCCTTAGCAAGTAAGGAGGGGAATTAAATATGCATGTGATATTTATTTTGTCAAACCATTGATATCAAACATATACGATAACGTCACATCAATATATATATATATATATATAGAGAGAGAGAGAGAGAGAGAGACACACACGATAACGTAGGTTGGACAAGTTGAACACAATAACTTTATGGAAATCTAAATATACATGTGATCTTTTTCTGGAACCATATATTTATATCATGAATTGAATGGTAAATAAACTGCTGCACCCGAGGAAAGGAACGATTCAAATTGAATGTATATCAAGTTCGTATGTGTTGCTATCTCTAGCTGCGACAATCTTGATTAAAAATTGTGTAAAATATTCAATATACATTAATTAGGGATCCGGATTATCTGCAGCGGGTTGTCGTACACCACCCTCCTTTAACAAAATTTCAATCATTTATTTTTCATAGTCAAGATTAAAAAATATTAATTTAATATTAAAAAATATTTTTAATATTAAAAAATAAAAAAATCTTAACCATTGAATAAAAAATAAATAGTTCAGATTTTGCTACAGTAAGGTGCTGGACGGCACTTGATGGAGAGAATCCGGATTCATTAATTAGTCGATATAATTATGGAGTCATTCTATCTATACGTGAATAGTTTTATAACTGCAACGTATGATTTAGGATACTGTTTGTTTTAGATTTTAGTAAAGTTAATTTTAAAAGGAGAATTTCATTTTGTTACACCTAGGTGTAAAATTTTTAAAATTTTTTAGTATTAAAAGTAATTATTTTAATAGTTAAATATTTTTAATAATATGACAATATATGATTGAATAACAGTATAATAAATTTTTAAATTGATTATGCATTCAAATTAAAATCTTAATTTTTTTGTCAGACCATTGATACCAACTATATTAATTACTCAATTCATTCCTAAATAATCACTACAAAAAAAATGGACATTACCCACGGTTATTTAGCTACCATTAAGTGATTGTAGCTAATATTAAAGCACCGAGTCTTTGCTTCATAATTTGACACAGAGAAGTTAATATTTTTTCATTGGCGCCTTTCTTTCCTTTTCTACGCGCCTTCTATTTTCGGTGGAGTCTTTTCTTTCCTTCTATTTTCTCACTCACCAAAATCGAATCCCATTTTCCCATTTTCCCCTTTTCTTCTTTTCGACCGCACCGTCTAACTCCCCTGAGATGCGTCTTCGATTTCTGCGGCAAAGCACGAGCCTCACAGCAGTCTAAATCTCCCTTGAAGTAATCGTTGGCTTCATGTTCATGATCCCCATGGCCTTGCTAGAGATCTCAATGTCAGGGTGCACCTGCTTCAAAACATTGAAGGTGTAGATCTTGTAAGTTTCCACGCTCTTCTTGTTTCTCTTCTTCTTCTTGTCGCCGGCGGCAGCGCCACCCTCCTTTGGCAGCTTCTTCGCGGCCTTCGGCTTCTTCTCTGCCGGTGGAGCCTTCTCCGCCACCGTCGATTTCTTCTCCTCTGCTGGCTTCTCCTCTGCCTTGGGTGCCATTAGAACTCAGAATTTGGGACCGAAAATAAATCGTTTAAGGTACTAAATTTTAGGTGGCATGTTAATTCTTACTGGAGATTTTCTAAGTAGTTATTTGCGAACAGTTTTTTGGATGGGAAATAGCAATTTTGAACACTAATTGAAGCTAGAAGCGCTTCTAAATGTGCAATCTAGTAGCATTTCCTTATTGTTATTATCTTCTTGTTATTGTGGTTGTGACTGAGAACTTATTGGGTTTTCTCATCAAGTGATCTAGGTTGATAATCTGGCGCTGGTAATAGATTGTTTGGTTTTGAGTTCCATTTGCTGATGTCACCCATTATTTGGTTGCATATAGACAGTTTGATTAAATGCCAAGCCGATCGTATGGGATGATTGCTTAGTTTCTGTCTTGTTCTTTACCTTGGAGTTTGATGATCTCCAACCGTGTTTAATCTTGTGCAACTCTGAGAGATTTGCTTCCTAGTTAATATACCATTTTTGTAATTTGAGTAAATAATAGGAGGCTTTGGGGTTGGTTAATTGACTGAAATTCTGAGCTATAAAAAAGTGATATGGTGCTAATCTTCTCTTGTTTGAGTTTTTGGTATGTTTCCTAGATGAATTTGGGCTATCTTTGAGTTGTTTAACCAAGTCACATGTCAAACTTCATTTTTGTATGCTATTTGCATCCTGGCAGCATACACGCTTTTAATCATAACTTTGGCTATACATACTAGATTTGAGAGCCGTTTATTTCCTTGGAAACACATAAAGCTTTTAATCATAAAAAATCCTAGACTCGAACTCTTTTCTGATCAGTGTCAGTTTTTGTTCAAAGTTGCATGTTCTCAAAGTGTAAAGATGATTTATATATGCTTTATGTTTCTTTCTCAGTGGTGAAACTTATCTTTGAATTCATAATGCTTAACAAATTAGGAAATCTCTTGTGCCTTTTCAATTGTTTCTAGTTTGACGTTTGAGGAGTTCAAAGACTTTGGATTTTAGCTGCCAATTGAGCTTACAACAAGTTCGACTTCTTTTAGAGCAAGTTCAAATAATCTCTCTCAGGTATTTTGGCCTTTTTAATTGTGATTTTTCATATCTTGGTCTTATTATTCTTGCCATGAACTTAATGTTAAAGCCTATGTAAAATGTAGGATAATAGTAGTCCAATAGATTATGAAATTTTTTATAAAGAAACATTGCTTTTTTATTTATGTAAATGCATATATGAGTTTGTACACTAAATATTATATTAAATATGATTTTAAATACTCTTATCCTAATATATATGATTTAATAGTTTGCTTTAAATATGAAATCAGATATAACAAATCATGATTGACAAGAGTTGGATTGAGAAGTCAAATACATCAAGAGAATTTTCAGATGGAGTAGTACAGTTTTTGGACTTTGCTTTTTCACGTGCATCTGTGAATGAAAAAATCATATGTCTTTGTACTTCTTGCAAATTTCGTGTTAGGGGAAATAGAGCTGATGTGTTCTCTCATTTACTTGAGAGAGAATTTCCTAGAAGGTATACTACTTGGTATATGCATGGCGAGAAATTTGATGAACCCAATGAGGAACCAGTAGCCCAAACACAAGCAGAACCAGTTAGACAATATCCAATGCAGGAATTATTAAATGATGCATTTGGTGGCTTTGAGGATCATGGCTTTCAAGATCCCATTCCAACATCTCAACTTGGCGATGATGATACTAGAGGTGTAGGAGCTGTAAACAATGAAGAATATGAAAAAATTAAAGAGTTACTTAAAGATGGAAATCAAGAACTATATGATGGCTGCTCAAAATATAGCAAGTTATCTTTCATTAAGGGTTGTGTTATTCAAATGTGATTGGGTTGATACAACACCAAATAGGGGAATCAAGATAGATGAATTTGGAATCACAAATGTAAATTTTTCCCGTCTAATACATACAGGTGCACAAGAAACAGATGAACCATTTGTCTTTGCAACTGATGCTCGAATGGTATTTTATGTGGATGATCCAGTGGAAGAATGATGGAGTTCTGTTTGTCACATGACACCAAGAGACTTATATGATATGGGAGATTTGAACATGGTGAATTCAGAAGAGTCTATTCAGGACATACCATTTCCTGAACAACACTTAGAAAACATTGATCAAATACTATTAGCGAGGGATGATGTCAATGAACAATAACCAAATCAGTCTTTATTTGATTATCATCATAATCTTGGCAGAGATGATGATGAAATCATGTCTGATTAGTTTAAAATTTTGGATGCTTGTTGTTAAGTTTGAACATATGTATATTACTCTTAAATTTCGTTGGTTTTCTTTAGCATGCATGATATAAATGTTCATTTACTCTTTAATTTTTTTGTTGGTCAATATTTCTATACCTGTTCAATGCTTATATTCAGGTTTCCTATTTAAAATGGGTCGAACAAAAAATAGTTCGAATCAAGCATTATTGGCAGAACTTCGAGAAGATGAAGATCATGCAATCGACTTAGATTCCCCGCAGCAAAACCATAATAGCCAGGATGATTTACAACCTGTTGAAGTTGGTCTTGATGATTCAATCTCTGAATCTAATGATGGTAGTTCAATGCAATCAACTTCTTTCTCTACCACCACTCAAACTCAACCACAACAGAAGGAAGGCCCTTGACTTGTGAAGATAATAGGTGAGAGTAATATGTTTGATTAGTTAATAATATAATATTATCATTATCATATTTATTTTTCTCAAACTAGAGTTAAGATTTGTTAATTGTTCTTTATATATACATGGATAGATACTACTACTAATGAGATCACAATCCGAAAAATGGTTGCAAATCAAGTTTGGCACATGGAAAAAAATTCAAAGGTGATTGTGGAGCTCAACGGTCATGGCCAAGGAAATGACAATGGTTCGAATTTGTTTGTTAGATTTTTAGGTTTGCTTGCTCAAAACCCATCTCTTTGTCCTATACATATTGTTGATTGGCGTTGGATGCCCAAAGACAAAAGACGCCAACTATGGAAAATGATAGAGGTAACAATCACATGACTTCTAGTTGCTTATTTTCGTATTGCATCCATTACTTGTTTGGAATAAATCACATTTCATTTTTTTTCAAGGGCAATTTCTTATTTGATTATCTTGCCGCATGCAAGTGGGTTATGGAAAAGTTGGGTGATAAATGGAAGGCTAACAAACAAAAGTTAAGGTGTAAGTACTTCTACTTGTATAAAACTAAGGAAGAGTTACTTGCTAATCCCCCTCCTGGAGTGGATAGTGGTGAGTGGTCAACTTTTGTGCATCATTATAATGAAGATAAGATTAAGGTAAATTTTTTTTGTAATTAATCACAAATTTTATCTATGCAATTAAGTTTTATATACATTGACAACTATTAACAAATGCAGAAGATATGCTCACAAAATGCAAAGAATCGGAAGAAGCTTAAAGTCTCTCATGCTGGAGGGAGTAAAAGTAATGCTAGGAAAGCTTGTGAAATGGTATGTTACTACAAGTTGGGACAAAGTTTTAGATAAATGGATTATTTTTCAAAGATTGTGACCATGCACTTACCTTAGTTGAACGTATGATATTTAGTACGTGTTACTATTATTTCATTGACTTAATTATGCTAATGTAGGAGAAAAAATTGGGAAGGCCTGTGTGTCGAGGTGAGGTTGTCATTTCAAATTTGTTGAAAAAAGATGGAAGCTATGCGAATGAAGAAACAAAGATAATAGTTGTAAGTTTCTGTTTATAAGTAGCACTATTGCACATTGTTATCTTGTATGGTTAACTTCAATCCTATATTAAATTATTAAGTTTGAGCATAAATTTAACTTAGAATTAAGCTTGCATCTCTAGGTTTTGAGAAATTACTATGATATGTGATCGTCCTTTTTAGTTTTGGAAGACTTACTAGGAAAAAGCTGCTTGTTATAAGTTGTAACTCATCAAGAGAAAGTTGGCATTTGATGCCACTGGTTATAAGCTGGAGTATCCAAATGGTGTGGTCAGGTCATTGTTTGATGAGAAATAGAATCCTGTCTTAATTTCTTTGAATTAGACTAGAAGCTAGTTGTAGTTCTTATTCTCGATTTGGATGTTCTTTTAGAAATTTTCTGCTGATTGAGGTATGATTGGTGCTTTTCGCATTGAAGTGGAATCAGTTCATCTTAGATACCATTGATATGCTATTAGTAGCTCCATAGATCCCCTTTCTCAGTCATGTTCTTTTGCTCATCTCTTTTAGTGTTGTTTTTTGAACTTAATATTTCATCTGTCTGATATATGATATTTAATAAAGACTTAATATTTCTGTGTTCACTAAGCTTATAACAAGGTGAGATAACTGACTATGCCGACCTCAAATTTAGCAAAGCTAAATATTGAAGCTTTAAATATTATCCAAAAAATAAGAAGTGCTTTTCTGTCATGGTCTTGTCCAGCACAAGATGGAGGGGAAGTAAAGTGGATGGAATTTGAACAGCGGCTTGCTCAATTACAACTCTAATTCTATTGAATACCTTCAATAATTTTCATCTTGTACCAAGAAAAGGAGGAGTACTAAATAGAAATATAAAAGAACTCCGGTGGCATAACAAAATCTAATATGCACTACGAAATTGTGATGATAAAAACAGACAACTGACATATGTTTATTTAGAATAGCTTTCACCTCCTTTTCATTGCCATAAATTTGAGCACAATCTATATGCCGATATCCAACCTGCATAGACATTTTCACATTGATCCAATGTAAGGCATCTTTGTTCCAAAACCATATTTATTAGCTCTTAAATAAATTCTTAAAGTAATAATCATAATACAAAGAAAAGACCAAGCAGGTTTCAAAACAGGTTTGGGTTTTGTAAATAATAATAATAAAAAAGACAAGTAATAATGGAATGAATAATTAGTAGCAAGCATGTACCCAAAAAAAAAAAATATTAGTAGCAAGTAAATGTGGGTAAAAGGTGCAACCTTGACAGCATATAGGAATCAGGATGTCTAGGAAGGTATTTGTTAAAACTGAATTTCCATTTACATGCATCTTCCCTTTGTGAGAAAGTTATGACTTGTTTCTTTAATCCTGTATTAATAATATCATAATACTTGAAATTGTCCCTAAGATACAGTTATTTCCTATCCAACTTTATCCAAAATTTGTAAAATCTTGGTTCTTATGTGCATGTTATTATTACCTTGCTTTCATCCATGGGCCATGGCCTAGTCAATGCACACCTTTTTCTAAATTAATTTGTGTTAACAAATGATGAGTTTCTCTTTACTTTTAGGATAAGATTTCAGAGAGTCTACCTCAAGATCAAGAATGTGCTGCTTCTTCAGGTGTTCCTTCAATGATTTTAGCTCACCCAAATGATGCAATTGGAAAAGTCTTTGGAGTTGAGCACTCTGGTCGTGTGCGTGGCTTAGGACATGGTGTTTGTCCTACTAATATTTTTGATATGCCCACACAAATATAATATAGGAGCATCAAGCAACAATGCATCTCAACAACGTATTGAAGACTTAGAGAAACAAGTGGAGACCTTGCAAAATAAGTTAAGTGGATATGATGAGACCAAAGTACAATTGAGTAACATTTTAAATTTCTTACAAGATAGATTTGGTTCTGACTTACCTTTCAATAATGTTTCAAGTTCATAAGTTTTTGTAATTAAATGTAGTGATGATAATAGTCTACTTTTTGAGTAGGATTTGTAGTTAAGTGAAGTTGTAAACATGAAGTGTATGGTTTAAAAATAGTGATAAGGTTACCTAAGGTCTGCATTTTGAGTTGGATTGGTTAGTAAAGTTGTGAAGATGAAGGATATGATTTAGTTTTGACAAATATTCAAAACTTTTGTCTAATCCTCTTTATTAACTAGTGATTTGAATACTCTACTTGATTGAGATTTGATATTATGTGAATAGGTTTCCATTTGTGATATGGTTGGGAAGTAACTAATATTTTTTTAAAAAAAAATTAAAAAATATTTAGCCACGGTTTAATCGTGGCAAACCACAGTTATGAATATAGAACTCCCGTTATATTGGCCACGGTTGAAGTGTGGCTAATCCATAACTTAGCCACGGTTGAAGTGTGGCTAATCCATAACTTAGCCACGGTTTAAGTGTAGCTAAGTATTTGTAGGATATATTCTTGATTAAAATTAGTTACGGTTATAACTTAATTAACTACGATTATAAACCGTAGGTAAAAAAATGTTGCCACGGTCATTACAACTGTGGCTAATTTATTTGCCACGCCTTATTTAGCCACGGTTTATAAAACCGTGGGTAAATTGTATTTGCTACGGTTTTTATCATTTTTGCCACGGTTAAAACCGTGGCTAAACACCATTTTTTTTGTAGTGAATAGTCATTTATAATTTAAGCACACTAATTAAAAAACTCATTAAATGATCTAAATTTTAAAAAAAATTGATATTCAATAATATTGTCCTTGAGAAGATAAGAATCAACTAATATGAGTGGAAAAAATAAGTTAGTGAAAATAACAATAAATAAGTGTAAAACTAAAAATAAACAATAAATATTTTTTTATTATTTAAAAGTGACAAATAATTTGGAACAAAATAAATTTCAAAAAATGATTATTATTTAAGAACGAAAGGAGTAATATTTAATAAATAGAAATAGTCAATAAGCACGTTTTGTTTTAAAGTGGATTAGAAAAACACACTTCATCCATAGCAAGTAAGGAGGGGAATTAGATATGGATGTGATATTTATTTTGTCAAACCCTTGATATCAACCATGCATATACGATAACATAGGTTGGACAAGTTGAAGACAATAATTTTATGGAAATCAAAATATACATGTGATCTTTTTCTCGAACCATATATTTATATCATGAATTGACTGGGAACTAACTACTGCACCCTAGGAAAGGAACGATTCCAATTGAATGTATATGAAGTACGTATGTGTTGCTATCTCTAGCTGTGACAATCTTGATGAAAAAATTATGTAAAATATTCAATATACATTAATTAGTCGATATAATTATGGAATCATTCTATCTATACGTGAATAGTTTTATAACTGCAACGTATGATTTAGGATACTGTTTGTTTTAGATTTTAGTAAAGTTAATTTTAAAAGGAGAATTTCATTTTGTTACACCTTGGTGTAAAATTTTAAAAAAATTTGGTATTAAAAGTAATTATTTTAAGAGTTAAATGCTTTTAATGATGTGACAATGCATAATTGAATAATAGTATAAGAAATTTTATATTAACGATGTATTCAAATTAAAATTTTAATTTTTTCCAGACCATTGATATTAACTATATTAATTACTCAATTCATTCCTAAATAATAGTCATGTATAATTTAAGCACACTAATTGAAAAACTCATCAAATGATCTAAATTTCAGAAAAAAATTTGATATTTGATAATATTGTAGTTGAAATCAACTAATATGAGAGGGAAAAAAAGTTGTTAGTGAAAATAATAATAAATAAGTGCAAAACTAAAAATAAACTAAATGTTTTATTATTATTTAAAAATGACAAATAATTTGGAGCAAAATAAATTTAAAAAAAATTATTATTTAAGAACGAAGGGAGTAATGTTTAATAAATAGAAATAGTCAATAAGCACGTTTTGTTTTAAAGTGGATTAGAAAAACACATTTTCTTAGCAAGTAAGGAGGGGAATTAGATATGCATGTGATATTTATTTTGTCAAACCATTGATATCAACCATATACGATAACATAGGTTGGACAAGTTGAAGACAATAATTTCATGGAAATCAACATATACATGTACTGACCACTTTTAATTTTCTGGAACTATATATTTATATCATGAATTGATTGGTAACAAAACTGCTATACCCCAGGAAAGGAACGGTTCAAATTGAATATATATGAAGTACGTATGTGTTGCTGTCTCTAGCTGTGACAATCTTGATGAAAAGATTGTATAAAATATTCAATATACATTAATTAGTCGATATAATTATGGAATCATTCTATCTACACGAGAATAGTTTTATAATTGCAACCTATGATTTAGAATATTGTTTGTTTTAGATTTTAGTAAAGTTAATTTTCAAAGGAGAATTTAATTTTGTTACACGTGGTGTAATTCTTTTTACAATATCATCTAATATTATGATGACGACACCTTATTTAATGAGCTTAACATTAATAATGACTACATAAAATGTCAAATTCATTAAAATGATGAAATACCAAAAAGAAAATTTACTAAATAATGTGGCAATACATCATTAAATATAAGTGTAAAACTTTTTTAACTGATAATATTTCAAAATTAAAGTTTATTTTAAAGTTAAGTTGCAATAATTGTCATATAAAAAAAGTTGTAAGAATTTAAAAAATACTTTTAGATATAAATATAATTTAAATTTTAAATTGATGGTAAAAATGAAATTTACTGTATTACATTTGATAAACTTCATGCTGCGAAAGCTACAAGCTTTTTTTTTCTACAATAAAATATAGATCCATTCAATTAAAAGTACAGTGATGTTTACAATTTTATTAAAATTAATAAATCTATTAATAAGAAGAAAATAAATACAATTTTCATTCAAAATTAATTCATAATTTGTAATTTTGTTTGTGGTTCATAAACTATTGATGACAACGCATCTTTTACTGAGGAGACCGACACATAACGTGTTGCTATATGAATAAAGCATCACATCCATTGTCTTAATATATTTGAAAGTCTTACTGTTATGTAAGGTCAAAGTATGAGATTGACTTGAGAAAACTTAAATTATAAAATTTAGATTTATCATAACATGAAATAGATATGAGAAATTTAAAATCAAACTCTTTAGGTCTTTTCTAAATGTTATAGATCTAAAAGAGTTGGATGATTTTATTAAAAAAAATACTAGAAAAATAAAAAAAATATAAAAGAAAAAACGAAGAGGCTAGGGCTGCCACCAAAAGATTGGAGCAATAGCTCCCATTAAACAACACTCAAAAGAAGGGAACAAAATACCACAAAGGAGAGAGAAAACAACACACGGGAATAGAGAATTATGGCAAAAGACAAAAGCTTGAACATGTGTTGTTTATGCAAAAATTAGTTTTATAAGTTACCCTGGTGTACTTTTATCTAATGGAAAAACAAACCGAACTATAAGAGGTTGGGCGTAATGATAAGCTAACTACTCTTTCTAAAGGCTCAAGCTTTGGAGACGCGACACTACTTGTGAAGGGTTAACCATATCACTTTGTGTCTCAAGGGATTATTCTTATGCACAAAAGATACAGGGATATCATAGGAAACATACGAATAAATTACAAAATAATTTTTACACAGTAAAAAAATGAATAAATTGTACAATTAAACTTCTAATAAAGTAAAAAGTGAAATATATTATATGCATATTCAGTTCATAAACTAACATATTATTACAAAAATATTAAAAAATTAATTTAAAAAAACTAACTGCAAATGCTAATAGGTTGTGCATGGTAATTTTATAAATATCAGCCTCATCATACTTGGTAACTTATATTTAACTTTATTTTTAAATTGTGCTCTATATTGTTTGTAATAGGATAATATACAAAGCAAAATCATACACAGTTCAAAACATTTAATTAACAGCACACAATCATAAAATAAATATGCAAATAAATTTAAAATGATTTCTTGCCAGAGTTCAAAATGAACTATATAGCTTGTATATTTAATTCATAAAACTAATATATCATTACAAAAATACTTATAAATTCTATTTAGAAAAAACAAACTACAAATATTAACATCCAGGAAGGCACACAATCACGAAAAAAAAATGCAAATAAAATTAAAAATAATTTCTTACAAAAATCAGAAATAAAATATATTACATGCATATTCACTTCATAAACGAACTTATCATATATTACAAAAACATTTATAAATTGTTTAAAAAATTAATTAAAAATATTAATATGCAATACTCACACAATGCGCGGATTAAAAGACTAGTTAGGTTAATAATTTAACCAAATTAATAATAGCCATTTATAATTTAAGCATACTAATTAAAAACTCATTAAATGATCTAAATTTCAAAAAAAAAAAATTGATATTCGATAATATTGTCCTTGACAATATAAGAATCAATAAATATGAGAGGGGAAAAAAAGATGTTAGTGAAAATAATAATAAATAAGTGCAAAACTAAAAATAAACTAAATATTTTATTATTATTTAAAAATGACAAATAATTTGGAGCAAAATAAATTTTTAAAAAAAGATTATTATTTAAGAACGAAGGGAGTAATATTTAATAAATAGAAATAGTCAATAAGCACGTTTTGTTTTAAAGTGGATTAGAAAAACACACTTCCCCCTAGCAAGTAAGGAGGGGAATTAGATATTCATGTGATATTTATTTTGTCAAACCATTGATATCAACCATACACGATAACATAGCTTGGACAAGTTGAAGACATGATAATTTTATGGAAATCAAAATATACATGTAAGGAGGGGAATTAGATGTGCATGTGATATTTATTTTGTCAAACCATTGATATCAACCATATACGATAACATAGGTTGGACAAGTTGAAGACAGTAATTTCATGGAAATCAACATATACATGTACTGACCACTTTTAATTTTCTGGAACTATATATTTATATCATGAATTGATTGGTAACAAAACTGCTATACCCCAGGAAAGGAACGGTTCAAATTGAATATATATGAAGTACGTATGTGTTGCTGTCTCTAGCTGTGACAATCTTGATGAAAAGATTATATAAAATATTCAATATACATTAATTAGTCGATATAATTATGGAATCATTCTATCTATAAGAAAATAGTTGATTTAGGACATTGTTTGTTTTAGATTTTAGTAAAGTTAATTTTAGAAGGAGAATTTAATTTTGTTACACCGTGGTGTAATTTTTTTACAATGTCATCTAATATTATGATGATGACACCTTATTTAATGAGCTCAACTTTAATAATAACTATATAAAATGTCAAATTTATTAAAATGATGAAATACTAAAAAAAAATACTAAATGATGTGGCAACACATCATTAAACATAAGTGTAAAACTTTTTTAAATTGATAATAAATCAAAATTAAACTTTATTTTAAAGTTAAGTTGCAAGAATTGTCATATAAAAAAAGTTGCAAGAATTGATTTTTTTAATGAGTTTAATTTTGATATATTATCAATTTAAAGTTTTTTATATCATCAACCAATTATATATTATCATATGTATGACTTTTGATGTAATTATGGTAAGAGTTAAACATTTTTAATGACATGATAATATATAATTAGTTGATAATATAAAATTTTTACACCGATAATGCATATAAATTAAATCCTTGTTTAAATGGCATAAATAAAAATTACTTTTAGATATAAATATAATTTAACTTTTAAATTGATGGTAAAAATGAAATTTACTCTATTGCATTTGATAAACTTCATGCTGCAAAAGCTAGAAGCTTTTTTAATGATAAAATATAGATTTATTCAATTAAAAATACAGTGATGTTTATAATTTTAGTAAAATCAATAAATCTATTAAAAAGAAGAAAATATATACAATTTTTATTCAAAACTAACTCATAATTTATAATTTTATTCGTGGTCTATAGACTTTTGATGACGACGTATCTTTCATTGTAGAGAACGACACATAACATGTTGCTATATGAATAAAGCATCACATCCCTTGTCTCAATAGATTTAAAAGTCTTACTGTTATGTAAGGTCAAATCATGAGATTGACCTGAGAAAACTTAAATTATAAAATTTAGATCTATCATAACATGAAATAGATATGAGAAACTCAAAATCAAACTCTTCAAGTCTTTTCCAAAGGTTATAAATCTAAAAGATTTGGATAGTTTTATTAGAAAAAAACACTAGAAAAATAAGAAAAATATGAAAGAAAACGAAGAGGGCTCCTGCCAAAGGATTGGAGCTACAACCTCCATCAAACAACACTCAAAAGAAGGGAACAAAATACCACAAAGGAGAGAGAAAACACTACAGGGAAGAGAGAATTAGGGCAAAAGATAAAAGCTTGAACATGTGTTGTTTATGCAAAAAATAGTTTTATAAGTTAGCATTGGTATGCTTTAATCTAATGGAAAAACAAACTGAACTATAAGAGGTTGGGCGTAATGATAAGCTAACTGCTCTTTCATAGGAGGATAAAGGCTCAAGCCTTGGAGACGCGACACTTGTGAAGGCCTAACCATATCACTCTATGTTTGAATGGATTATTATTACGCGCAAAAGATATAGGGATACCTTAAGAGACATATACAAATAAATTACAAAATAACTTTTACACAATAAAAAAATGAATAAATTGTGCAATTAAACTTCTAATAAAGTAAAAAGTGAAATATATAAAAAGAAAACTAACTGCAAGTGCTAATAGGTTGTGCATGGTGCTTTTATAAATATCGGCCTCATCATACTTGGTAACTTATATTTAACTTTTTTTTTTTGAAAAAAAAATTTGTGCTCTATATAGTTTGTAATAGGATAATATACAGAACAAAATTATGAACAGTTCAAAACATTTAATTAACAGCACACAATCATAAAAAAAATATGCAAATAAATTTAAAATGATTTCTTGCCAGAGTTCAAAATGAACTATATAGCTTGTATATTTAATTCATAAAACTAATATATCATTACAAAAATATTTATAAATTCTATTTAGAAAAAACTAACTACAAATATTAACATGCAGGAAGGCACACAATCATGAAAAAAATATGCAAATAAAATTAAAAATAATTTCTTACAAAAATCAGAAATAAAATTTATTACATGCATATTCACTTCATAAACGAACTTATCATATATTACAAAAACATTTATAAATTGTTTAAAAAATTAATCATAAATATTAATATGCAATACTCACACAATGCCCGGATTAAAAGACTAGTTAGGTTAATAATTTAACCAAATTAAATTTGACTTTACACGTAATTCATGGTTTAATTTGGGGTCCATGGCTTGGCAATTTCATTACTGTATTTTGGCGTTATCTTAAACTGTAACACATTGTCTTCGAGGGACTGGGCAATCGGTTAATGTTTCTCAACCTATGGTCATCTATGAGAACTTTGAAGTTTTTCAGTAATATCAAATGAAATATAAACAAAACATGCATATGCATGAGAAACACTACATCTACAACAAAAACTAATTGCACTAATTAAGGTGAATGAATCCGTGTTAATTTCGTAATAATGGCATGCTGTCACAAAAATTAATAATTATAATTTCTATACATGTGTGAAATTTAGCACTCAATTCATAATGTGTTTTTAGTCACGTAAAAACAATAAGGATTTTGTTAATTAAATAGTACCTTAAATGTATTTGTTAAGAATTTAACATAAAAAGTTTTTCATAAAAAATCGAATATTCAATATATTGGAAATTGAAAAAAATTACTTTTCATGCTAAACTTTTTATTTTAGATTCCTTAGACACTTGTTAGAAAAACTCAAAAAATAATGGGTTTTTGTTAATGTGTATTTAAGGTCACTTGTTAAGGATTAAAATTAATATTATTATTTATTATTAATTATTTAAAGAAAGTATTAAATATTTTTAAAATTTTTAAGATAATAAATACTTATAATTTTTATTTAATAAATTTTATTTTTTATTCCTTAACATATACCTTAAGAACACACATTAACAAAACTAAAAAAAAAATAAACAATTAGTTTTGACATTTTACGTTGGAAGATATTTTATTTTTTGATCGATCAGTCGGTACATATATTACATAATCATATATTTCTTCCCTTTGGTGAAGATGGCATTTGGTTCTGAGTCTACAATGCAAAACTTCATATTGGCATTCCTTTTAATTTGGATTTTCTAACATTTTTCAAAATTGTTTAAATTTTTGAAATTTGGGTATGAGTTGGGATATTGGACAATGAATAGTTAAAGAGAAATGAAAAATATTTTTTTTTTATCGCGATAAGGTGATGTTTGAATTAGTTTACATGTACTTCGACTAATTCACATTTTCAATTTGATCGAAAACAAATCATCTATGCTGAGATTAATAAATTCATAAAATTATTTTTTGAATTTTGACTTTAAGAAACAAATATAACTGTAATTGAAAACTAAGAAAAATGAAAAAGATAAATTACGTTAGAATTTAACATGCATGGTCAAGACTGTTAATTATCGAGAGATTTTTAGTTATTCTTAAAAGAAGATTTTTTTTTATTTTTCATTAAATGCATGATAAATTAGTTATAACATTAAAAAAATAATTAAATTAAAAAATAATAATAACTCACAAAATTAATATAACATATATTCAATAATACATAATAAAAGAAATCAAGAACATCTAAAAATTTCTAGTTGATTTACACTTATAGGCAAAAATACGGCGAATCACTACGAAAATTCTATGCACCCTTGCTGATGCTTACATATCCTAATTCCAATATATAATTAATCTCATCTAGATCAATATTGTTTTCGTACTAGGAACTGTCTAGCATTTTTTAACAAGTGGTGCATTTTATTAGAAATTTGCTAGTAATTAAGTTCCCCTGTTATTATTTTCATCAGCAGCAATTGTGATAAAACAGTCATATTTTTCTATGAATTTACAAGCAGTAAATAAGTACGACTCAAATACGTACATGGTGCCACAGCCCACAGTTCCTTTTTCCCCCCCGAAAATATACCATAGTTGAATGAACTGGTAAGAGATCGAATTGTTTGAAAGAGTAAGGGTAAAAAAGAAAAATAGGATTTCCACAGCTGGAAATTGTAATTTGAAATAGTAAGGGTAAAAAAGAAAAATAAGATTTCCACAGCTGGAAACTGTAAATGCGGGTTGTATAAATTCCAATCAATAGTATGATTGTAAGGTGTGCTTAGAAGAAGAACCATGGCATCCTCTCAAGCAGAAAGAACTGAGAGCTTTCAATCAGTGTTAAGTGTTCAGGAGCTCATAAAGAAACCGCTAACTTCAATTCCTCAACGCTATATTCATGTAGACAATCATGAACCTTCAGCTATCCAAGATGAAACCTTTTGTCCATCAATTCCAACCATCAACCTCAAAAAATTGATTCATGGAGAAGCTACAGAACTTGAACTTGAGAAATTGAACTCAGCTTGTAGGGATTGGGGTTTCTTTCAGGTTCACAAATAGCTTTTACACTTACTTGTTATTCATTCTATATTATCTATTTAACTATTTTCGTGTAGATAATTACTTCCTTCTTTTTTTGAGCAATGATCAACCATAATTATCTAGAATAGTATCCTCCAAATCCTCTTTTTTTTTCTAAATATATACTTTATGCAGTTGGTGGATCATGGAATAAGCCCACTAGTGCTGGAAAAACTTAAAGATGAGGTTGAAGAATTCTTTAGGCTTCCCTTGCAAGAAAAGATGAAGTACAAGATAAGGCCAGGTGATGTTGAAGGCTATGGAGCTGTGATCAGATCAGAGGATCAAAGACTTGATTGGGATGATAGGTTATATATGATAACCAACCCTCTTAATAGAAGAAAACAATATCTTTTACCGAAGCTCCCTTCATCCCTCAGGTATTGTCTCTCTAATTAAAGTCTAATCTCTATCATACAAAGTTCACATGGCAAAGGTCACATGTATATATATATATATTGAGTACGTACTTGACTTATGTGTATATATATATATGTAGGACTATCTTAGAATCCTACATTGTGGAGTCGCAAAATCTTGCCATGACACTTATTGGGTTGCTGGGAAAAGTCCTGAAGATGGACAAGAGAGAGTGGGATGTGTTTGAGGATGGGATGCAATCTGTGAGGATGACATACTACCCTCCATGCCCACAACCAGAGCTAGTTATGGGCCTCACTGCTCATTCAGATGCAACAGGAATCACCATCCTCAACCAAGTGAATGGAGTGCATGGCCTCCAGATTAAGAAAGATGGGGTTTGGATTCCAGTGAACGTCATTTCAGATGCCCTTGTTGTGAATATTGGAGACATTCTAGAGGTTTGATATAACCCTCTCTTTCATATTCTGCTCTATGTGCACTGCACCCACACCGGTTCAACTTTTTATATTTAAACATTCAGCAATATTGACTTGAATTTGTATTTGTATGCTTTCCTTTTACACATATCTTTATTATAAAAAAAGATGGAGAGAGAAAAGACGGGAAGGTAAGTGTCTCTCTCTCTTCAGTTTTTCTTAAAAGGTAAATATATAAGGAAATTTTAAAGCAAGAAATTTCTAAGTTCTGTGTTCAATTTTTCTACCAAAAAAAAGAGAAATTTTAAAAAATCAAGTATAAGAATAATATTTTTTTATAAGCATAAATAGGAAGATTACGAATTAGATTGGATGAAAAAAAATTTCCTCACTCAAAATTCACATCCTTTTTATGTTTTTTCTTTTTTCTTTGGAGATCAAACTTAATTCACATGAAGAAAATATTTATTTGAGGATAACTTTATCTAATTTCTACTCCTTTTCAAATTGCGTGAGTAATGGAATATATCAAAAAACTATCCATTAACTAAAAAGCATAATAAAAACCCATCCTTCTATGATAGCTCATGGAAGATATTTCATCTTAACTTTTTACACTAAAAAAAACTTGTACAAGTTAAAACTTTCATTATGATGAAGGTAACTCGAAAAGAAGTTTCATTTGACAATATATATATAGTGCATATTAGTTAAAGGAGTATTTATATTGAGAGGGTAATGAGAGTAAATCTTGATCATTAAATTATATATAAATGATCAAGATTAAAAGTTATTTAAAAGTCTCATGACCACTTAAAAAATTCACATGACGACATTATGATCTAATCTTGACTGTTTATATATATATACTAAAATATATAGGTCAAATAGCTGAGAAGATTGTAACTCAAATGTCATGAATAAGATTATTTTAAAGTGAATTTGTCTTTAAAATAAATAATTAAATATGTATTCACTTTTGATTTGATAAAGTGAATAAAGACATCAACTCACTAAATGATCTAATAATAGATATCATCTTATTTACTCATTTTAAAGATAAAATCACTTTAAAATAATCTTATCACAAATGACACTAGCTCAAAGTCTTTAAATTTGAGTGTAATATGTCAAAGTTTCAATATCTATAAGTGTATCCATCCTCTATTCAAGTGCTTTCACCTCTAAATAATGTTCTAAAAAAGCTATAAGTCAAATAACTTGCATTAAAAACCTTGGGTTTGATATATGGAAAATGTTTATCTTACTACTCTTTTTTTTTACCACACAAAATACCACTTTTTTTTTTATAATTGTGATTAAGTTAGAAAAAGTAATGAAAAAAAAGTAATATAATCAATGGTATGAAAAGTAATATAAAAAAATTATATGAAAAAAAATATCGTGATAATATCATTGTTATTTATATATATTGGCAGAGGTAAGCATCTAAAATTTAATTAGGTCCACTCTTACCTACTCGAATATTAGTTTTGTGATCACGAATCAAAATGATAAAGTTGAAATTACAAGATAGGACAATGATATGACTTAAATCACATGGGAGTAATTTAAATTTAACCCTTCAAAACTTGAATGAAATACAATAAAATTAACACCAATATTTTGACTTGATCTTTTTTTTGTGATAAAATAAAATAGTGATATTGAATGTTCTGTATGACACTTGATTTGGATTACTATAAAGAATGCTTGAATTTACAGATTATGAGCAATGGGATATATAAAAGTGTTGAGCACAGGGCAACAGTGAATTCAGACAAGGAAAGGATCTCCATTGCCATGTTCTTTAGCCCCAAGTTTCAATCTGAGATTGGACCTGCAATTTGTCTCACAAACCCAGAAAACCCCCCTCTGTTCAAAAGGATTGAAATGGAGAAATATGTCAAAGACTTTTTCTCTCGTAAGCTGGATGGAAAGTCGTACTTAGAGCATATGAAGATCACAAATGAAAATTCTACCAACGCGACTGTTTAGCTCCTGCAATCATCATATTTACAGAGGGTGTTTTGTGTCCTTATATATGATTTTAGATCAATGTATAAAAGACTAAATAAGCATGTCAGTGTGCTTTTGGATTTCTGAAGTGTAGTAGATATTGTACCAGTTTGTACCACTATATGCTCTTATATGTTAAATATTTGCCAATAAATAAGAGAAAATACATATATATTTGTCTTAGTTAATTTATTTGAATGCATGGACATTTTATTTAATTTATTTCATCATGCATTAAAAAATGCACAACATTATAATATCTATAGGAAAGAAGTGATCAGCTATATGATCCCTGGTCAAGGAATATAGATGGAGGCAATAAAATTTGTATACTAGCATGGAGTGACATATAGCTGCTATTAAATTTTGAACCTCTCAACTTATATACTCTAGGAAAACTTGTTAATGAATAAAAATTTTAATAGGTAAATGAAAACCATGAGTAGTAGTGTTTATGGCCTTTGAGTCCTGGAGGTTCAACTCATGATGCACATGTGCAGAATCTTGAGCTATTGTGCCAAAACTGCACCAAACAATTCCCTCATCAACAAAGACCTTGTAGAATTTGGGTTCTAATTCCTCACATTTGAAGTCTTCTGGGTGGTTCCAAATTGCAGCGAGCACCATTGAGGTGGTAGCGTGGAACTGGTTCCTATAGGATAATAGTCTCCCATGGGGACTTTTTTGTAGCCATGAGTTTGACTTGCCATTCCTCTTTTTTAAAGAACACATCCTCATCATCGTCATCATTATCTGTTGGTTGAGATGCCTCAAATAAGTTCACCATGACCATCGCTGTTGGAGAAGTACACACCGTCATGAGATTGACAGGGGACTAAGCCACAACGAACAAGACGTGATGAGACAGCCTAGCAAGCTTAATGGACGATCGATGTTGGCAAAATGATGTAGCTTGAATCTAACCAAAGGCCAATAGCAAAGGTGATGACTGTCGCGACTATCACCACCACAAAGGAGAGCACTTGGGGGTTGCAAATTGACTGAAGACAAGGCGATGACGCCAATAGTGTAGAATGTGCCCCCATTGGGTGAACGACGCTGATCGGGAAGAAACGACTTGGGCTATGACTTAGTTGTCATGATGGATCATTCCATCTATGGAGAGGATCGCCAAAGCCACGCAATGGAGGTGGCTTGCTATTGACGATGAACAAGGACAAAGGCTAGCATCAAGCACAACCTAGAGAGGCTTTTGGTGGAGATTTGGACACCACCTAGGGTGGAATGGAAGGAAGGCAACTAGGAATCCCATGCAGCTAACCCTAGGAGAAAATGGAAGTGAAATTGGACTCCATAATAGTAATAATTCTAATCCAGCAAACTTTTTTCAAGGAACATGTGTTGAAGAAACAAAGTTTGATCCATGAAGAAGATGGTGATAAAAGACCTTGTATGGATAGTATTTAGAACTTGTGGGGGTGCGCCCAAGGTGCACTTCAACCAGTCTTCCAAGCTTGTTGGAAGGGTTTGGGCACAAGCCCATTATTATCTTGTCTTGGAACTTGTTTTTCTTTTCTTTTTAAGTAATAAATCTACCTATTTTTGAAAAAAAAAAGAAAAAAAGAAAAAGGAATTTATTTATGTTATTTTTATATGAACATGAATAGGAATTTAGTTAATTAAGTATGTTAGTGACAAATTTGTATAAGAATTCATAATATTATAGTTTGGAAAAACTTGTTATTTGGTGTCAATTAAACATCATATTTTACTTAATTAGGAGGCTAAATTATGTGATGCATGCGTCAATTTTCATTTTGAAATTGGCATTTGAATAATTATTATTTACAATAGAAGAGCAACAGAATAACTACAATTGGAGAGGTAATTAATTGGGAGAATGTCTGGTGACACCATTCTGAATTTCTCAATCAAGATGCCATGGGATGGGAACAGGTTTGTTTCTTTCTTGTATGAAAAACACCAAGTATCATGGTCTTCCAACGATTGTACTATTGATCTTTTGTCCTACGCACCAATCTTTCTATTACACACATATATATGATCAGTAGCTCGCTAATTCAAACAGAAATGATAAGATTTTAACAAACAAACACAAAATTGAACTGACAAGAAGTTGATGGCAGGTTGGGAAGTTTAAATAACTTGTTTCAACCAGTTTGGAGGCTTTGCGATTGCCTTTGCAAAAGGATGGCTTGGAGCCATTAGAACAGTAAAACACACAAATCAATTATAGATAACATTGAATGCGTTGCTTTATTTAACCGTAGTGCTTGACTTCTCACGGATATATATATTACAATGTATGTTTTCTACAAGTACAACATTGTAGAACCAATTGATAGAATCGGTAGATGATAGAGTAGACTAGAGATATGTTACCCCGAAAAAAGAAAAAATAGTAGACTAGAGATATACATGTGTGTTGACCATGAAGCATATCCAGTGATACACAAAATATAAAAGAGACACTAAATTTTAAATTTGAGATTTCAATCTAAAATTAATAGACTTAAGTGAAGTAGTCATATATAAATTGTATTTAAAATATTAAAATAAATAATATAAAATTTTTAATATTTTTTTTTATAAATGTTTAGAGAAAACAGACGAACATATTGAAATAAGTAAAAATAAATTTTGCTAAATAGATAAAAATAAACTTAACGAAATAAGCGACAAAAATAAAATTTTAACTCGATATCATATAAAATTTTAATTTAAAATTAATTAATATTAAATAAAATGACATAATAAATATATAAATTACATTCAAAATATTAAAATAAATAATATAAGACTTTTAACATTAAAAATTATAAAATATAGACTCAACATATATATATAAATAAAATCACTTAATAAATATATAAATTACACGAAACTTTTAACATTAAAAATTATAAGATATAGATCCTCTATATATATATATAATTAAAAATTTAAGAAAAATTAATAATTCATAATATCATAGTAATTTTAGAGTTAATTTTTTTTTAAATTGGACATATGTCAGATGTATATTATCTATGTCGTACAAGAATTGATATGCGATACTGCACAAAAATAGTGTGTGTACTTTATAGGTGTTGCCTGTTGAAGGGTGTTTTTATGGATTGGGATCATTTTTAAACTGCAAATAATGTAAGCCATAAAAATTATTTTATTTCATAGGAAAAAAAAAGTGTGTTTTTATGGGCCTTCAAGTCACATCGATCACGGACTCACATCTGGTTATCTTGGAGCACCAGATAGACCACCCGCATTAAGCAAATCCCTTCCTTCCACGATATAGCATTGGAAATGGATTCTCTCCAGCTGCTGGAGTCTCCGGCAGCTGGAGTCTGGACCGTTGGATGAAAATCCAACGGTCTAATTTTTTTTTAAATATTTAAAAAATTAATATTAAATTAATATCTTTTAATTTGAATCATTGAATTTTCATCTAACGGTCCGAAATATTATTAGAGGCTGTTAGAGAGAAGCCGAATCCTATAGCATTTGTACGAAAGATTCTTGAATAATTTTGCATCATTCAAGTTATGTGTAGAATTTAGAAATGATAAGATTTTAACAAACAAACACAAAATAGAACTGACAAGAAGTTGATGGCTTATAATAAATTATTATAATTAATTTTGATTATAATTTATTAATTAATAATGTAATTGATTAAATATATTTAATTTTAAATGTTTTTATTTTATTTAATAAATAAAATAATATTTATGTAATTTATGAGATTAAAAAATAAAATATTTAAAAATAATGCATAATAATTATTTTATTATTATAAAAATAAATTTTAAATTTTATATTAAAATTTACTAGGCATAAGTCTATAACAATTTTTCACCTTATGATAACCAATCTATTTAGCAAAATCGATTAAACTAAACACATCTAACTTATTCTCATCAACTTCAGGTCACCACTCTTCTCCACCTCTCAATAAGAAACTTTACCTTTAGTTTCTTGAACAAAAGTATTACCATAATGAAATACAAGTCTAACCATCTACATAAATACACACAACACAACTTATTAAATACTTATACATATAAAAAACAAAAAAATGAGACATAGATTCACACAACACTTATACATATAAAAAACAAACAATGCGTCTGATAGACAGATACCCACCACACAGCCTTATTAAATTATATTTATACATATAAAAACTATATTAAAAAAACAAAAAACTGAGTGCACATGTGCTGTGACAATGCAAAGCAATGATGACTAACTTAATATACATCACATGAGTAAATGGAACTATAAGAGGACCACACACATTAAAAAGGAAAGACAAGCAAAATCACAACACCCAAAATGGAAGACATGGACCACAATGACCACTCAACACAGGGAATGTTTGAAGTTTAGGTCACAATTCTAAAGCTCGAATCCCACAAGGAAGATGATAAATTCAATATTGGTTGGGAGTCTTGACAGCAAAACAAGGTTGATTGTAGAGAGAATCTATAAGTAGAATTTGGAATTAAAAAATAAATTGGGAATTTAGGATTTTTGACATTTTATGCCATTGAAATTTGGGGGAAATGAAAATTTTCTCTCCACCTCTAATATAACACCGTTGTGGGGTTGAGGGAAAGTTAGTCTTGAGGAATTTTAGTCCAAAATTATATCATTTTAGGCTTGGGAATTTTGTTTTTTCATGCACAATCAAAATGTCGTGTTAAACCAAGTAAGAATCCATATCAGCGTCTAGGTTAGCACTTAATGTGTTATGCGTATGTGTCCATCAAATTTAATTAACAACAAAAGATGCAAAGATTAACACGAAAAATGTTTTAAGGTTTCAGAGATATTTAACTTGTCAATTTTTTAAAATAAAAAAATAATATAACTAGTGCATGCAATTTCAAGAAATACAATGAATGCTTATTCAATTTATATATCTATTTATATAATAATAATATATAAAAAGAGAATCTAACACTGAAATGTTACGCGGACAATTGACTATCACAAGCGAATATTTTTTCTTATATTTCATACTAATAAACAATTATTTAAATATGCATACGAGAAAATTTCCTTTGTTTTTGTTTAATATATTAAATATTAAAGATGAAAACTCGCACAAAAAAAGACCCCAAAACCTACCAATATATCAATCATAATTAATGTCATTTTTTTCCTTAATAAACTTAACTTGTGAAGATGAGAGTTTAAATTCATGACAATTTCCACCACGAGTGATAATCCTTTTGTCGTACTATAGTAATCAATTAATGTTATTATAATCATTGAGAAAGGATACAATTGTGGAACCGTCATCAATATAATCATAGCTCTTATGACTGGTGGAATGTAAGTGAGACAATGGCACTTGATTGAATAACTGGCATTGGCATGACATTGTTTAAGCATAAGATTTTTCTCTTTTCTTTTTTCTACTTTATAGAGCTTTGATGGGTATCACAACCTGACTAACTTAACTTTTCTTACATTCTCAGGTCACTAGGTCAGACATCCCCAAGCCTAAATGCATTTGCTGCAGGCCAAGCAGCAGCATATAACATGTTTAAGACAATTAAAAGAAAGCCCAAAATTGATGCTTATGACACCAGTGGCGTTGTCTTGGAAGACATAAAGGGAGATATTGAACTCAAAGATGTTCACTTCAGATATCCTGCAAGGCCAGATGTCCAGATCTTTGCCGGATTCTCATTATATGTTCCCAGTGGCACAACTGCTGCTTTAGTGGGTCAAAGTGGAAGTGGGAAGTCTACTGTAATCAGTTTATTGGAAAGATTCTATGATCCTGATGCTGGAGAAGTACTTATAGATGGCGTGAATTTGAAGAGCTTTCAAGTTAGATGGATAAGAGAACAGATTGGGCTTGTTGGTCAAGAACCTGTCCTCTTTACAGCAAGTATCAAAGAGAACATAGCATATGGGAAAGAAGGCGCAACTGATGAGGAGATAACAACAGCAATAACCCTTGCCAATGCCAAAAAGTTCATTGACAAGCTGCCTCAGGTATATAAATATTCAAAAGTTCAAGTGATTCTGTTTTAGGTTTCTTTCTTTTATTAAGTTTGATTGAAGTTAATAAAAGTGTATCATTTCTGTTTGCAGGGCCTTGAAACAATGGCAGGGGAGCATGGGACTCAACTTTCTGGTGGGCAAAAGCAAAGAATTGCTATTGCAAGGGCAATTTTGAAGAACCCAAAAATCCTTCTTCTTGATGAAGCAACAAGTGCATTGGATGCTGAGTCTGAACGTATTGTTCAAGAAGCATTAGAAAAAGTTATGTCAAATAGGACTACAGTAATTGTTGCCCATCGTTTGACTACTATTAGAAATGCTGACACCATAGCAGTGGTTCATCAGGGGAAAATTGTGGAAAAAGGTTACACATACTTGAGCCAACTGTTTCTGTTATTTTTATTTTTATTTTTTTAAGTAGTTTTTTTTATACATTTATTTTATCATGTTAAGCCAGTACATTACAGCAATCTATGAAAATCGATTTTTATAACATCTTGGAACAATGTATTCACTTTGGCACTTTTTCTTTATATGTAGGAACTCATGATGAGTTAATCAAGGATCCTAATGGTGCTTATTCTCAGCTTATTCGTCTACAAGAAGGAGAAAAGGAAGCTGAAGGTAGCAGGAATTCTGAAGCAGATAAGTCAAATAACAGTTTTAATTTAGATAGTCACATGGCTAGATCAACAAGCCGAGGTTCATCAGGGAGTAGACACTCCCGGTCACTTAGCTTTGTTCTTCCTTACCATAGTGGGGTACATCAGTCTGGAGAAAGAACAGATGTGGATAATGAAAAAAGTAAACTTGGTAATGAGAAGCGCAAAAAGTTTTCTATAAGACGTTTGGCCTACTTGAACAAGCCAGAGGTTCCTGTCTTACTGCTTGGATCCATTGGTGCGGCAGTACAAGGTCTTGTGTTCCCTGCATTTAGCCTCTTGCTTTCATCAGCCATTACTATGTTCTTTAAACCTCCAGAACAGCTGCGAAAAGATTCTACATTTTGGTCACTTCTATTTGTGGGTTTGGGTTTAGTTACCCTGGTGGCCTTACCAGTGGAGAATTACTTCTTTGGGATTGCTGGTGGAAAACTTATAGAAAGAATTCGTTCATTGACATTTGAAAAGGTTGTGCACCAAGAAGTCAGTTGGTTTGATGATCCTGCAAATTCAAGGTATGTTAACAAGATATTTTACTTCCAGCAAGGAAAGACAAAATAAACAAACACTAATTATAAAAAAATGCTAGACAACCATAATTTTTATGCAAATTTTCAACATAATGACGTGGCATGTTTGTTGACAATCTCTATCACTTTATTCTATCCAACAACCACTTTTTAATTCTGTCAAAATTTTGGCTATTTTATTCTAACTATGTAGCATTACTCTTAATTATCGTGTTTTAATTCCTTCTACTCATCAAACTAAAAGAAATGTATCACCTTCCAGTGGTGCAGTTGGTGCAAGGTTATCTACTGACGCTTCGACTCTGAGAAGTCTTGTTGGTAACACCTTGGCCCTCATTGTGCAAAACATATCAACAATCACAGCCGGTCTAGTTATTGCATTCACGGCTAATTGGATTCTCGCTTTTATTATATTGGCCGTGTCACCCTTGGTCCTTATGCAAGGATTACTTCAGATGAAGTTTCTAAAAGGATTCAGTGCAGATGCCAAGGTTAGCCTCACTTTCAATTTTGTCGATTCCATAAATTGAATTATGTATTGTGGAGTGTGGACATTATGAGAATCTTTTGTTTTGTATAGGTGATGTATGAAGAGGCAAGTCAGGTGGCAAATGATGCTGTCAGTAGCATCAGAACCGTTGCAGCATTTTGTGCTGAACCACAGGTGATGGATATGTACAGGAAGAAATGTGCAGGGCCAGAAAAAGAAGGTGTTCGGTTGGGGCTTGTGAGTGGTGCAGGATTTGGTTTCTCTTTTCTCGCTCTATACTGCACAAACACTTTCTGTTTCTACATAGGATCTATTCTTGTGCAACACGGGAAAGCAACATTTTCAGAGGTTTTCAAGGTACAATATACCAATCATCTTTGTATGCTCCACCTTATATGATGTTTCTTTTATTCTGGTTCTTACTAGAGATATTGTGCAGGTTTTCTTTGCCTTAACAATGACAGCAATCGGTGTTTCCCAGACTAGTGGCTTGGCACCAGACACTAACAAGGCCAAAGATTCCGCAGCTTCAATATTTGAAATTCTTGACAGCAGACCTATGATTGACAGCAGCAGCAATGAGGGTACAACACTAGAAACCGTAGTTGGTGATATTGAACTTCAACATGTCAGCTTTAGTTACCCAACAAGGCCTCATATTCAAATTTTCAAAGATTTGTGTCTAAGCATCCCAGCTGGAAAGGTAATCATTACTTTAGTATTCTAATAATTAAGCTTTTGGGTTGTACAAATCAATCAATTTCTTGAGAATATGTAATGTAACAATATTGCTGTTTGCTGATATATGTGCATGTAGAATGTTGCATTGGTTGGAGAAAGTGGCAGTGGAAAGTCAACAGTTATCAGCCTCTTAGAGAGGTTTTATAACACTGATTCCGGACGTATACTACTAGATGGAGTCGATATCAGAGAGTTCAGACTAAGCTGGTTGAGGCAGCAAATGGGTTTGGTTGGTCAAGAGCCCATTCTATTCAATGAGAGCATTCGTGACAACATAGCTTATGGCAAAGAGGGAGGAGCTACAGAGGAAGAGATAATTACAGCAGCTGAAGCAGCCCATGCACACAAGTTCATAAGTTCTCTTCCAAATGGTTATGACACCTCTGTTGGGGAAAGAGGCGCACAATTGTCAGGAGGGCAAAAGCAGCGTATAGCCATTGCCAGAGCCATGCTCAAAGACCCCAAAATCCTTTTGCTTGATGAGGCAACTAGTGCACTTGATGCAGAGTCAGAGCGTGTAGTTCAAGAGGCTCTAGACAGAGTCAGTGTGAACAGAACTACTGTTGTGGTAGCTCACCGTCTTACAACAATTAGAATGTCTGACATTATAGCAGTAATAAAAAATGGGGTGGTTGCTGAAAAGGGAAGACACGATGTGTTGATGAAGATTACTGATGGAGTTTATGCTTCATTGGTAGCTCTGTTAGACAGAGAATCTCTAATATTTACTATTTCCTAATATATGGGCTGAGTATTAGGAAAAGAATCAACCGTTTTATTGTATATTATTAGAATCGCTGATTTAGGTTGTACAAAATAGGAATTTGAATGTTTGTGCCATTAATAGGTGTAAATGAGCTTGTAATATTTAAACATGAGAATAGAATCAATGAGGGGAAGAAAGTCAGAATTTCCTGACATGGTATCAGAGCTAAGATCCCATCTTCCTGTGTCGCCTATTCTGTTAGGCTCGCCTGTTCCGTCAGGCATCTGTGGAGGGGGGTGTTGAGAGTCCCACATCGCCTGCCTCAATCTTCCGGGTGCAGTTTATATATCTGTTGGGCCACTCCTCCTAGCTAGAGACATCCTTCTCTTGCATTCTTGGCTTCGTGGTTCTTGTTTCTTGTCGCCGCCGCCGTTTCCGCCGTGCTACTTGGTTTGTTTCCATTTCTGGTTCGTGGTTCCTCGTCTCCGCCGTCTCCGACGTGCTTCTTGGTTAGTTTTCATCTCTGGTTCGTGGTTCCTGGTTCCTGTCGTCTCCGAGGTTCTTCTTGGTTCGTTTTCATATCCTGGTTCGTGGTCCCTATTTTTCCTCTCAGTCTCCATCTTGTTCGTGGCTTTCTGGGTCTTCTAGTCTTCTCCATCAGTCCCTGTTTCTTGGTGGGTTCGCTGCTGGTTTCTCATGGCAACAGAGAATTTTTGTATGCGCTTTACTGGCAAAAACTATGCAGCCTGGGAATTTCAGTTCAAGATGTTCGTGAAAGGAAAAGGTTTGTGGGGGCATGTGGACGGGACCTCGACTGCTCCGACAGACAATGCAGAACTTACGACATGGCAGACAAAGGATGCACAAATTGTCACTTGGATCTTAGTTTCGGTGGAGCCTCAAATGGTTAATAATCTGCGTTCCTTTACTACGGCTAAAGATATGTGGGATTACCTGAAACGTGTTTACAATCAGGATAATGCTGCTAAAAGGTTTCAGTTGGAGCTTGACATCTCTACTTATTGTCAAGGAAGCCTTTCGATTCAAGACTATTATTCTGGGTTTCTTAATCTGTGGGCTGAACATTCTTCTATTTTGCACGCTGATGTTTCCAAGGAATCGCTAGCTGTTGTTCAAAAGGTCTATGAAGTCAGTAAGCGTGATCAATTCCTCATGAAGCTGCGCCCTGAATTTGAAGTTGTGCGTGCAGCATTGTTAAATCGCACTCCGGTTCCTTCATTGGATGTGTGTCTTGGGGAGCTACTTCGGGAGGAGCAACGTCTACTGACTCAAGGGGCCATGACCCATGACAACTTTGTTTCAGATGCAGTCTCTGTTGCCTACTCTGCCCAGAGTAGAGGAAAAGGTCGTGATATGCGACAAGTTCAATGTTTCTCTTGCAAGCAGTTTGGCTATATTGCTCGCAATTGCAATAAGAAATTTTGTAACTATTGTAAGCAACGTGGTCACATCATTACAGATTGTCCGACCAGACCAATGCACAAGCCAGTGCAAGCCTTTCACACCAGTACTGCTTCCCAAGGCCAGACATCTGTTCTTGCAGCCCCCAGTGCTAGTGTCCTGACACCTGAGAGTGTGCAACAAATGGTACTATCCACTCTTTCTGCCTTGGGCATTCAAGGTAAGCTTAATGACGTCTCTCAACCTTGGTTTATTGATTCTGGTGCCTCCAATCACATGACTGGTTCCTCTGAGCATTTACACAATGTTCACACTTACAATGGCACTCAAAACATTCAAATTACTAATGGTAATACTCTTTCTATTACTGTTGTTGGAGATATTAATTCCTCGTTTCGGGATGTGTTTGTATCCCCTGGTCTTGTTTCTAATTTAATTTCGGTTGGACAATTGGTGGATAACAATTGTAATGTTAATTTCTCTCGTGCTGGTTGTTCTGTGCAGGATCAGGTGTCCGGGAAAGTGATCGTGAGGGGGCCTAAAGTGGGCAGACTATTTCCTTTACAGTTTTCTCTATCGAATATTTTGTCTTTTGCTTGTAATGGTGTTCTGAATAAGTTTGAGGATTGGCATAGAAAGTTGGGCCATCCCAATTCCACTGTTTTGTCTCATTTATTGAAAAGTCGCCAGCTGCATAATAAAATGGATATTTCTAATTCCTCATTTGATTGTTCTGTGTGCAAACTTGCTAAAAGCAAAACTCTTCCATTTCCATCTACGGCTCACCATGCTGATAAATGTTTCGATCTCATTCATAGTGATGTTTGGGGTATAGCACCGGTTTTATCTCATGCCAAGTATAAATACTTTGTAACATTTATCGATGATTATAGCCGATTTACATGGATTTATTTTCTCCGTTCAAAATCAGAGGTTTTTACCATGTTAAAGAAATTTTTGGCATATATTGAAAATCAGTTTCACACGAGTATCAAGTTCTTACGCACTGATTCTGGTGGGGAATATATTTCTCATGAATTTCAGGAGTACTTGCAGCAAAAAGGTATTATTTCCCAGCGCTCTTGTCCTTATACGCCCCAACAAAATGGTGTTGCCGAAAGAAAGAATCGGCACTTACTTGATATCACTCGAACGTTGCTTCTTCAAGCTTCTGTTCCTTCTTCATTTTGGGTAGAAGCTTTGTCCACAGCTGTATACTTGATCAACCGCCTTCCATCTCAGGTTCTGGATTTTGAGTCTCCTTTCTTTCGTCTCTATAACATGCCACCTCATTATGATTTTCTTCACACTTTTGGTTGTGTATGTTTTGTCCACTTGCCACCACTAGAGCGTCACAAACTTGGCGCCCAATCTGTGCAGTATGCTTTTATGGGTTATGCTCCCAATCAGAAAGGGTTCTTATGTTATGACGCTACTGCCAGACGGTTGCGTGTCTCTAGAAATGTGGTTTTCTTTGATCATCAATATTTTTTTCAAGGGGTTTCCTCTGGCTCTCCTGATTTTGTCTCCCTTCCTCAATTTTCTGAGGTTCATCATCCTACACAACGATGGAAACCAGGACATTTCTTTGTCAGACGCCCACGTGATCCGCCCCCTATCAATGCTGTCCCGCCGCCTGATCCTCCACCAGTAGCACCACGCCGGTCCACCCAGATTATCCGTCCACCGAAAAGGTATGAATTTGAACCCACTTCTCTTACTGCTACTTTATCTGGGATATCTATTCCTACACATTATTCTCAAGCAGTTAAAGATTCGAGATGGGTAAAAGCAATGCAGGATGAGTTGCAGGCACTCCAGGAGAATTGTACTTGGGATATTGTTCCTTGCCCGGCGGAGGCCAAACCCATTGGCTGCAAATGTGTGTACTCTGTGAAGCTGAATTCGGATGGTTCTCTAAATCGTTTCAAGGCACGATTAGTTGCTTTGGGTAATAAACAGGAATATGGAGTGGATTATGATGAGACATTCGCCCCGGTGGCCAAAATGACTACTGTCCGAACTATTTTCTCTCTTGCTGCTTCCAAAATTTGGTCCTTACATCAAATGAATGTGAAAAATGCCTTTCTTCATGGAAACCTGGCAGAAGATATCTATATGCATCCTCCCCTGGGTTTGTTCTCCTCTTCTCAAGGTGTATGTAAACTAAAACGATCCTTATATGGATTGCGGCAAGCTCCCCGGGCATGGTTTGAGAAATTTCGATCTACTCTTCTTGGATTTTCTTTCACTCAAAGTCAATATGACTCATCCTTATTCATTCACCACACGGCCACAGGCATCGTTCTTCTCCTTATTTATGTTGATGACATGGTCATTACAGGGTCCGATCAGGTGGCCATAGAACAACTTAAAAAGCAGCTCCAAGCTTGCTTTCATATGAAGGATCTTGGTTGTCTTCATTATTTTTTGGGTCTTGAGGTCCACTCTAACTCCAAGGGTATCTTTCTCAATCAACACAAGTATACTGAGGATTTAATTTCTCTTGCTGGACTTCAATCTGCTGCACCTGTTGATACTCCTCTCGAGGTTAATGTCAAATACCGCCGTGAAGAGGGTGATCTTTTGTCCGATCCTTTGTTGTATCGTCAATTGGTGGGAAGTCTTAACTATTTGACGATTACACGCCCTGATATTTCCTTTGCAGTTCAGCAAGTTAGCCAGTTTATGCATTCTCCTCGTCATCTTCACATGGCAGCTGTACGTCGCATCGTGCGTTACTTGAAAGGTATTTCTCATCACAGTCTATTTTTTCCAGCAAATACATCTCTTACCTTGCTTGCCTATAGTGACGCGGATTGGGCAGGATGTCCCGATACACGAAAGTCTGTTTCTGGTTGGTGCATGTTCCTCGGCCCTGCTCTGATTTCTTGGAAGAGTAAAAAGCAGGCTCGAGTTTCCAAGTCATCCACTGAGTCTGAATATAGAGCTATGTCTACAGCTTGTTCTGAGATTATTTGGCTTCGTGGGCTGTTGGCTGAACTTGGTGTTCCTCAAAACAGTCCCACACCTCTACACGCTGATAACACTAGTGCCATTCAGATTGCTGCCAATCCGGTCTTTCATGAGCGTACTAAACATATTGAGGTGGATTGTCACTCGATTCGGGAAGCTCTTGATGATCATGTTATTTCTCTTCCTCATGTTGCCTCCCAGAATCAGCTTGCAGATATCTTTACTAAAGCTGTCCCTCGACCACGTCACCAATTTCTACTTAGCAAATTGATGCTTCTTGATCACGCATCAATTTGAGGGGGATGTTAGACAGAGAATCTCTAATATTTACTATTTCCTAATATATGGGCTGAGTATTAGGAAAAGAATCAACTGTTTTATTGTATATTATTAGGATCCCTGATTTAGGTTGTACAAAATAGGAATTTGAATGATTGTGCCATTAATAGGTGTAAATGAGCTTGTAATATTTAAACATGAGAATAGAATCAAAGAAGGGAAGAAAGTCAGAATTTCCTGACAAGCTCTACATAGCAGTGCATCATAAGATGAGATTTCATCTAAACAATAAGAGAAGGAACCAACTTCCTAGAAGTTTTTCAATTTTCAGACAGTGATTTATGAGTAATGAGTACAATAGATTAGAACTGATTTATAAGTTTCTCTCGCTTGTAAGTTGTTACATGATTCGAGTACTAGAGACAACATACATAGATGCATGGAGTGTTTGTGTTATTAGACATAGGATATATGAGCCTCTAAATCGGTGTTTAGATTCTTAAATGTTTTTTTTTTTCATAAAAATATAACACTTCTTGATTTAAGTCTCTATTATTTTTTTCAAAACAATAACAACAACAACAAAGTCTTTTTTCATTAGGTAGGGTCGACTATATGGATCAAACAACATTATTGTATCTTGTCATAAACTAAACTTTTAGAAATGTCATACAAATCTAAATCTTTTTTAATCGTTTCACTTATATTCTTTCTTGGTCTTCCTCTACCTCTAGCTATCGGATTATCCTTCACATGATCTACTTTTTCTTAAACTTCTAAGAATCTTATTATTATTATTTTTTAAATATTTTAAATATTTATTTATTTTAGTCTCTGTCATTGCATTTCCGTTAAGTACTTACGTGACGCATGACATTAGTGAGTGAAGATCTCCATTTGCTACATAAGCACTTAACATAAATTCACTAGTAGAAGGAATTAAAACAAAAAATATTTGAAAAACTTAGAAAAAAATAAGGATCTAATATAAAAAGGTTTATATTTTCAAAGATAAAAACATATTTAAGATTAAAATTTTTCTAAAAATAGCTTTTTAACTCTAATATTTTGATAACAAATTTGCCTAAATACAAAATAAGTTAAAATATTTTTTTAATAATATTCGATATGCAATTTCATCAAATATTATTAAAATTGTTATACGCACAAAAATATTGTTTTCAACATTGATTTTCTTCATAAAATCAGAAATAAAATAAAAATAAATATTTATTTTTATAACCATTAATAAAAATATATCAACTAAAAATAAAAAAAGTTGTAATTTGTAGGCTTAGAACACTGCCAACATAACTGTGAGTATAATATTTAAAGATAATATCACATCAGCTGAGTATGTAGCGTACAAAATACTTTCAATTAAAAAAGTATCTCTCTCTCTTACCAAATACCAATATTCTTTTTCCCGGCTTACCCTTTGTTAACAGTAGTTTGTCGGAGAAACAAGATGGGAATAGAAGAAATAGAGGATTTGACTATGTAAATATTTCTTTTTGAAAATTCATTTTGGAAAAAGTAATGTTAGTATAAATTGGGGTTTATTGAGAATTCCATACGTGATAACATATATACTATTAAAAATATAATTTAAAATCATAAATGATGTGCATGTTATGAAGTGGCAAGATATAAGACTTTCTCCGTGTTGTAGATAATATATTTTTTAAATAAATAATAATTACAATTACTCAACTTTTATCTGTATTTGTTCCTTCGTGTCTATTTTTACGAAATTTAGTTTCATAGTATATAGCATTGCTGATTTTTAAGGAAAATGCTAAATCCTAGGAAGTGAAATTCGTGAAACGTTTACGAAGAGAGAGAGTATGATTTGCGTTTTGTAGATAATATATTTTTTAAATAAATAATAATTACAATTACTCAACTTTTATCTATATTTGTTCCTTCGTGTTCAGTTTACGAAATTCAGTTTTGTAGTATATAGCATTATTGATTTTTAAGGAAAATGCTAAATCCCACGAAGTGGGATTCGTGAAACGTTTACGAAGAGAGAGAGTATGATTTGCGTTTTGTAGATAATATATTTTTTAAATAAATAATAATTACAATTACTCAACTTTTATTTGTATTTGTTCCTTCATGTCCATTTTACGAAATTCAATTTCATAGTATATAGCATTGCTGATTTTTAAGGAAAATGCTAAATCCCACGAAGTGGGATTCGTGAAACGTTTACGAAGAGAAAGAGTATGATTTGCGTTTTGTAGATAATATATTTTTTAAATAAATAATAATTACAATTACTCAACTTTTATCTGTATTTGTTCCTTTGTGTCCATTTTACGAAATTAAGTTTCGTAGTATATAGCATTGCTGTATTTTTAAATTTAATTTACTCATTAAAATAGTGGATTAAATTGAGTTGACCCAATAAATCTGACATATATAAAAAAATTATTTGCTAAAATAAATTATAAAATACAAAATTTAAATTCATTATAAGTCTCAAATGAATTTAAAACTAACATAAGATTTTTTTATTTTTTGTACATATAATAGCTCTTAAACAAACATATATAAGTTTCAAACAAATTAAAAATTAAAGAAGCATAACAAGTCTTTAATAAAACATAAGTCTCAAATAAATTAAGGTAACATAATAAGTTTCAATAGTCATAAACAATAAGTTACATAATCTAATTAAAATTAGTGTCATCTAAGATAGTGTATGGATTGTTGAAAAATTAAAAATGAAATGGGGTAAGAAAAACGACCCAATTTGCATTTTCTTCTTGAAGTTAATATGTGGGTTAGATTGTGTTGTATGAGTTGGAAAAGTCTCAACCTGCAACTTGATCAATTTTTTACGTGTTAAAAATTTTTGAACTTGACTCAATATGTGAACCCAAATTAATCAACTTATTATTTATGGGTTGAGTTGAATTAAAACCCATAAATTTGTGGATTGATCCAACTCAATACACATCCTATCATATACTACAAATGCCAAACTATAGCTGAAGACATCTGACTAAATTCAATGGGCCATATCACCGATCAGGATTTCTTGTTTTTTCATAATCATCACGAGTTTTAATAACTATCCAACCACCCCCCCCCCCCCCAAAAAAAAAAGATTTTATAACTTGCTGCCCAAGTTGGCCTATGCTTCTTGATATTGTTTGGTGTTTTTATCTTTGAATGATGTTTGTTTCTTTATTTCATGCTATAAAGTCCGTTAATGCATTTCATTTATTTCGTAAATATAGTAAGATCTATGGTTCCTGAGATATAGATCGATCAATCAAAACTTACCACTTAATCTATTCTTTGATTTGTTATTGAAAGGAACAGATGCAGTCATTGTACCCCCATTTAAAAAAAAAATGGCTTTATAACTTGCCGGCCAACTTCGCCTATGTTTCTTGATATTATTTGGTATTTTTATCTTTGACTGATGTTTGTTTCTTTATTTCATGCTATAAAGTCCATTAATGCATTTTATTTATTTCGTAAATATAGTAAGATCTATGGTTCCTGAGATATAGATCGAAAACTTACCACTTAAACTATTCTTTGATTTGTTACTGAAAGGAACAGATGCAGCCATTGTACCCCATTTCAGTTTGTATTAGAATAAAAATTACTCTCTCGTTTTTAAATAATATTCGATTAAAGTTAAAATATATTAATTAAAAAACTTAATAAATGACATAAATTTTAGGGAAAAAATATTAATTTTTAACAATATTACTCTTAAGAAGATAAGAAGTAATTAATATGAAAGAAAAAAAGCTATTATTAGAGATAACAATAAATAAAAGTAAAATTGAATACAAGTCATAAATATTTTCTTAATTCTCTAAAAACAAATAACTTAGAACAAAATAAATTTTGAAAAGTGACTATTATTTAAGAATGGAAGGAATATCTAACATAACCAATTGATGAGAAGTTCTTTTCTCCTCTGAGTATTACACTTAATTAAATAAAAACATAATATATAGATTATATAATCAAATAAGCCGTTGAATTAAATTTAAAATACATTTAATAATTTTAATTTAAACACCAACCATTAAGAATGTTACTCGCGAATCTTAAAATTTCTGCCAATTTACCCACACTAAGCGCAATGATTAATAAAGTACTTAGAAGCTGAAGATTGTTCTTGAATCTCAATGCTGAAGATTAATTAATGAGGTTTTTAAACCTCTTTGTCAAACTTCTGTTTCAATTAAATTATGAGTGAGTTTAATTTTGATATATTATTAATATTTTTTATATTATTATTAATCATATATTATTACATGTAATTTTTAAAATAATTATTGTTAGAATCAAATATTTTTGATGATGTGATAATATATAATTAAATGATAATATAAAAATTTTTATACTGATAATATATTTAAATTAAATTCTTAATTTTTTCCTGACCGTTGATATCAACTATATTAATTAATATCTAATAATTAAAATAGTCAAAGCACGTTTTGTTTTGAAGTGGATTAGAAAAACACACTTCATCCTTAGCAAGTAAGGAGGGGAATTAAATATGCATGTGATATTTATTTTGTCAAATCATTGATATCAGACATATACGATAACTCACGTCCAAAAAAAAAAAAATATATACGATAACTTAGGTTGGACAAGTTGAAGACAATAACTTTATGGAAATCTAAATATACATGTGATGTTTTCTGAAACTATATATTTATATCATGAATTGATTGGTAACAAAACTGCTATACCCCAGGAAAGGAACGATTCAAATTGAATATATATGAAGTACGTATGTGTTGCTGTCTCTAGCTGTGACAATCTTGATGAAAAGATTATATAAAATATTCAATATACATTAATTAGTCGATATAATTATGTAATCATTCTATCTATACGTGAATAGTTTTATAACTGCAACGTATGATTTAGGATACTGTTTGTTTTAGATTTTAGTAAAGTTGATTTTAAAAGGAGAATTTCATTTTGTTGTACCTTGGTGTAAAATTTTTAAATTTTTTTTATATTAAAAGTAATTATTTTAAGAGTTAAATATTTTTAATAATGTGATAATACATAATTAAATAATAGTATAAATTTTTTTATATTAATTATGTATTCAAATTAAAATCTTAATTTTTTGCCAGACCATTGATATCAACTATATTAATTACTCAATTCATTCCTAAATAATAGTCATTTATAATTTAAGCATACTAATTAAAAAACTCATTAAATGATCTAAATTTTAGAGAGAAAAATTGATATTCAATAATATTGTCCTTGAGAAGATAAGAATCAACTAATATGAGTGGAAAAAAAGTTGTTAGTGAAAATAACAATAAATAAGTGTAAAACCAAAAATAAACAATAAATATTTTATTATTATTTAAAAGTGACAAATAATTTGAAACAAAATAAATTTTGAAAAATGATTATTATTTAAGAACGAAGAGAGTAATATTTAATAAATAGAAATAGTCAATAACGACGTTTTGTTTTAAAGTGGAATAGAAAAACACAGTTCATCCATAGCAAGTAAGGAGGGAAATTAGATATGGATGTATTTATTTTGTCAAACCATTGATATCAACCATGCATATATGGTAACATAGGTTGGACAAGTTGAAGACAATAATTTTATGGAAATCAAAATATGCATGTGATCTTTTTCTCAGGGGTGCAGATGCGTCCGACCCGACCTGATGATTCGGACAACCTGACTCGATTCAACTTAATTGGTTCAGGTAGGTTCGGGTAATCAGGTTTGTTCGGGTAAAACTCAATCAACTCGTCCATTAATTAGTTTGGGTGACGAGTTCAAGGAGTCGACCTGATGATCCGACCCGATGATCCGATTAAAACAATTTCATTTTGTCTAACTCGGTCACTTAAGATGCACAACCCGACCAACCCCGATTACTCACCCGCGAACTTGATTACTCAACCCGCGATCCCGACTGATCCGATTATTCAACTCGAACTAACCAATTCTAATCGGGTTGATTCAATTCCGATTGTTTGAAAAAAAATTTCAAAACCCGACCCCACCTAGTTAGTTTAAATTTTTTTTAACCCCTAAACTCGATCCGAATCGTGATCACACCTACTTTTTCTGAAACCAGATATTTATATTATGAATTGACTGGTAACTAAACTACTGCACTCTAGGAAAGGAACGATTCAAATTGAATGTAAATAAAGTACGTAATGTGTTGCTATCTCTAGCTGTGACAATCTTGATGAAAAGATTATGTAAAATATTCAATATACATTAATTAGTCGATATAATTATGGAATCATTCTATCTATACGTGAATAGTTTTATAACTGCAGCGTATGATTTAGGATACTGTTTGTTTTAGATTTTAGTAAAGTTAATTTTAAAAGGAGAATTTCATTTTGTTAAACCTTGGTGTAAAAATTTTAAATTTATTTGTTATTAAAATTTATTATTTTAAGAATTAAATATTTTTAATAATGTGATAATATATCAGTAAATAACAATATAAGAAATTTTTACAGTGAGAATACATTCAAATTAAAATCTTAATTTTTTTGCCAGACCATCGATATCAAATATATTAATTACTTAATTCATTCCTAAATAATAGTCATTTATAATTTATGCACACTAATTAAAAAATCATTAAATGATCTAAATTTCAAAAAAAAATTGATATTCGATAATATTGTCCTTGAAAAGATAAAAATCAACAAATATGAGAGAGAAAAAAAGGTGTTAGTGAAAATAATAATAAATAAGTGCAAAACTAAAAATAAACAATAAATATGTTATTATTATTTAAAAATGACAAATAATTTGGATCAAAATAAATTTTAAAAAAAATTATTATTTAAGAACGAATGGAGTAATATTTAATAAATAGAAATAGTCAATAAGCACGTTTTGTTTTAAAGTGGATTAGAAAAACACACTTCCTTAGCAAGTAAGGAGGGGAATTAGATATGCATGTGATATTTATTTTGTCAAACCATGGATATCAGCCATACACGATAACAAAGGTTGGACAAGTTGAAGACATGATAATTTTATGGAAATCAAAATATACATGTAAGGAGGGGAATTAGATGTGCATGTGATATTTATTTTGTCAAACCATTGATATCAACCATATACGATAACATAGGTTGGACAAGTTGAAGACAATAATTTCATGGAAATCAACATATACATGATCACTTTTAATTTTCTGAAACTATATATTTATATCATGAATTGATTGGTAACAAAACTGCTATACCCCAGGAAAGGAACGGTTCAAATTGAATATATATGAAGTACGTATGTGTTGCTGTCTCTAGCTGTGACAATCTTGATGAAAAGATTATATAAAATATTCAATATACATTAATTAGTCTATATAATTATGGAATCATTCTATATATACGAAAATAGTTTTATAACTGCAACCTATGATTTAGGACATTGCTTGTTTTAAATTTTAGCAAAGTTAATTTTAGAAGGAGAATTTAATTTTGTTACACCGTGATGTAATTTTTTTACAATGTCATCTAATATTATGATGATGACACCTTATTTAATGAGCTCAACTTTAATAATAACTACATAAAATGTCAAATTTATTAAAATGATGAAATACTAAAAAAAAAATTTACTAAATGATGTGGCAACACATCATTAAATATAAGTGTAAATTTTTTTTAACTGATAATAAATCAAAATTAAACTTTATTTTAAAGTTAAGTTACAAGAATTGTCATATAAAAAAGGTTGCAAGAACTGATTTTTTTTATTGAGTTTAATTTTAATATATTATCAATTTAAAGTTTTTTATATCATCAATCAATTATATATTGCCATATGTATGATTTTTGATGTAGTTATGATAAAAGTTAAATATTTTTAATTATATAATAATATATGATTGATTGATTATGTAATAACTTTTACACTCGATAATGCATATAAATTTAATCCTTGTTTAAATGGTATAAATAAAAAATACTTTTAGATATAAATATAATTTAAATTTTAAATTGATGGTAAAAATGAAATTTACTCTATTGCATTTGATAATCTTCATGCTGCGAAAGCTAGAAGCTTTTTTTTTTAATGATAAAATATAGATTTATTCAATTAAACATATAGTGATGTTTACAATTTTAGTAAAATCAATAAATCTATTAAAAAGAAAAAATATATACAATTTTCATTCAAAACTAACTCATAATTTGTAATTTTATTTGTGGTCCATAGACTATTGATGGTGACGCATATTTTACTATGAAGAATGACACATAACATGTTGCTATATGAATAGAGCATCACATCCCTTGTCTCAATAGATTTAAAGGTCTTACTGTTATGTAATGTCAAATCATGAGATTGACCTGAGAAAACTTAAACTATAAGTTTTAGATTTATCGTGACATGAAATAGATATAAGAAACTCAAAATCAAACTCTTCAAGTCTTTCCCAAAGGTTATAAATATGAAAGATCTGAATAATTTTATTAGAGAAAACACTAGAAAAATAAGAAAAATATGAAAGAAAATGAAGAGGGTTGCTGCCAAAGGATTGAAGCTATAGCCCCCATCAAACAACACTCAAAAGAAGGGAACAAAATACCACAAAGGAAAGAGAAAACACCACACGGGAAGAGAGAATTAGGGCAAAAGATAAAAGCTTGAACATATGTTGTTTATGCAAAAATTAGTTTTATAAGTTAGCACTGGTGTGCTTTTATCTAAAGAAAAAACAAACCGAACTATAAGAGGTTGGGTGTAATTGTTGATACCCATTTTTGTCCATATTTATTTTATTTACTATGTTTGATTTCATTAAAGAAATTAAGAAAATGAATTTATTTTGAGAAATAAATAAAACAAAAAGGAAAAGGGGGTTACGGGTCAACCTATGATCCAATTCCTTTCCTTTCTTGCTGCTGCAACCAAGAACCCTAGCCACCAAACCCTAGCCTCCACAAGCAGCTGATTGAAATGGCAACCTTTCTTTTTCAGTTTTGATTGAAATCACTGACAGAATTTCATCCTTAATTTGTCTTTTAATCATCAGGAATTAGGGAGAAATTTCCTGCAGGTTAAACCCTATAAATCCTAAGCAACACAGAGACAAAAGGGGATGGAGCAAACATACTGACGGCCTAAAAATTCTCTGCCTTTGCCTAAAATCCCTTCACCAGTAGATACATTCATGGCCTACCAACATTACCACCACCTTCATTCAAGCCACCATAATCTTACTCTCACCACCACCCACCATTCATCTTCAACCTTCAACCTTCACTTCCATCAACTTCATCTTCAACCAAACCACCATTAAAACCACCCACAACCACCATCTCCATTTTCAATCTCCATCCTCTTCAACCTCAAACCACCATTACAAACCCCAACCTCAACCTTGAACTTGCAAGACCACCTCCCCTGTTCACACAACCCACGCGCAGCCAGTCCAACCGAAGCCACCATCGTTGTCTCACCGTCGCCATCGCGCAACCGTGCTCTCCCGAACCAGATGGCCGTGACTGAGCCGTCCACCATGATCGTCACCCCTCTGCACCACGTGCAAGGCAGCCGCACCATCCACCGTCCTTGAGTCTCCACGTCGTGCCGTGAATCACACCATCATGTTCCCACAACGTTCCGAACCCGATCTCGTCAGATGCGGCATCGTCACACCTTGCTAGAGCTCCACTGCAGCCCGTAGCCCAGATCGAACCACCGTCTCCCCTGTTCGCGCCGCCTTTCCCCCCGTCGCTGGAATTCCACCACACTGCTCTGCCACACGACCTCACGTCGTCCCTCGCGTCGTCCACCTAGATCCACCATGAGCCATTCTCAAACTTCTCCCTTCTATTTGTTTTTTCTGTTTCGTTTTCGTTTTTACAGAGACTAAAAGTCTCTTTCACTTTTTTGTTTCCTTTCCTTTTCTTTTACTATTTATTTCCTTTTTTTACTTCTATTTAGATTAATTTTTTAAACCTTTTTTTTTTGAGTTATTGATTGGGTGTTTCACTTGGGTGAAGTCATGGGGTATTTTATTTTTACTTGTACAAAATAAATTCTAAAAAATCTTATTCCATATTACTCTTTGTAAATATGTCATTACACATTTGTACCTGTATTTTAATTTAACTCATTTATTTTTGTATTAATGTATTAATCAAACAATTTAAAATGGCTAATGACGAAAAAATTGGGAGAGGATTAGAGCACTAATCAATTATGCTCTTCTCAATACTCTTGAGGCTTTATATTGGATCTTACCAGGAGCGCTGATGAGGTCTAATCCCCACATAAAAATTAAAATAATTTTGTAAACTAAAATACAACCATTTTTTTATAAACCAAAATAAAATATTTCTTTTTTGTAAAACAAAATCTTCAAATAAAAGTGAATAATTTCACATAGTCTCAACCTTATGATTGTGGTGAATTCAAAAATTCTTTTTTGTCACTCTTCAAAAATAAATTTTTTTCTTTGTAAAATTCATTTTAAATCATTTTATCCCATAAAAAATAAATATTTTAAAAATTATTTTTCTTGCAAAATTAACACATTTTTTTTTAATTCGCCACTCTCATGTAATATATTACAAGCTTGGAATTTGTTCCAAAATAATGACTATTTAGCCACCCATTCTATGTCTTAGTCATTTATTATCTTTGATAATATGCTTGACAAAATGGGACATATCAAAATAAAAATAAATTTTTTTTAATAAGAAAGGACTAATTTAATTAATCTTGCAAATAAAATTAGATTAAATAAGTAACCATTCTTAGAACAAATGGTGTAGAGTGCTAATACCTTCCCTATCCATAATCAACTCCCGAAACTTGAACTTTGAAACGTAGACCATCTTTTAGGTGTCCAATTGCACCATTTCATTTAATAGATAAAGCAATTGGTGGTGACTCCCAACACCCCGAAGTCTTTTCCTCTTCCTTCTTTTTAATTTCGCGACGCCTTTCAGGACGGTTGCGACAGTTGGCGACTCCACTGGGGACGTTAGAGGGTTAAGCCTTGTTTTAATCTCATATTATTTGGTCTTTGATTATGTTGGTCCATTTTTGTTTTATTTGTTTCATTTGTTTATTTGTTTCATATTGTTGTACATTTTGTTTGCATTAGACATTGTACTTCTGCATTGTGAATAAATTTGCTTGCATGTTCTCTCATGTACACTTGCACACATAAGCTCTATACCTGAGCTCAGTACCTTGTAGGCTTAGATAGAGGGTGAAGTAGTATTGCTTTGAGAGACCTTTGGTCTCCGGACAGGCACATGAAAACCCCTCACTCAAATTGAACTCCTTCCGCTTGTAACCTATTATGGGTGAGGATTGATGACTCTTGCTAGTCAAAGTGTTAGCGATAGCAAGGGGCAATTTGAGGACCTTTTGTCTGATAAGGGTCTAGAACCAAAGTTATCACGTGCTGAAATAATCTTAGAGCTACTATGGTACATAGAACCCATCTTTTAGGACAGGTACCAAGCTTAGGACCATGTCTCTGCATGCATAATTTTACTCTTGTTTTAGTGTACTTATGTTTGTATTTTTTTATCATATTCATAATAATACAAAAAAATTGTCTCTACGACACCTGTATAGGAGCTCGCTCCCAATCAAAAGTCATGGATGAACTGGGGCAGTCACAAGAAGAACTGAGAAATGAAGTGAGCCAATTAAAGGAACAAATGGCCAAGGTCTTAGAAGTTCCGCAAACTTTGGAAAGAACAAAAAACACAGAGGGGACTCCTTCAGGAGCAAATGATGATCCTCCGGCCACACCTACTCACCCACATGACTTTGCACCAATTCCTTGGCAATATCCTAGCGTCACCTCTCAAGGGACCATGATGCCACTCACCTTCTACCCAAATAACCCTGCACAAAACCTTGTTACCAATCATCGAGAAACACATGCATCTCTACTCCTACCATATGGCCTTCCACTTGGTTATGTGCCACCATTAGCCACTAATACCCTTTAGGGCAGTGCACCGGTAGTCACAACAACTTCAAACCCTCCAAACACAAGGATCTCAGCCAAATGCCAATGAGATTTCTTAGTTCCCTATTTTTATTCCCTCATATGGTCTTCCCTCAGGTTTCGTGTCGTCACAAATTACTAACCCTCCCGAGAGCGACACACCATTAGTAATGCCTACTTCAGGGCCACAAAACTCGACTCCAGCCCAACCTCCTCACCTTGATGCTAATGGGACCTCATCGATGCAACATTCAAACTTTTTTACATGCCACAGTTTTTCCCCCATAAAATTGCTGGTACTTCTTTGCTGAACCCTTCAACTGGAGGCCTTCAATCCAAGGAAAAACTAGAAGTTCTTAAAGAGAGACTACGAGCTATAGAAGGAGCAAGTAGCTATGGTCTTCTAAATGCTTCAGAACTCTGCCTTGTCTCAGATGTGGTGATTCCCCCGAAGTTTAAAGTCTCGAATTTTGACAAATATAAGGGAACCACTTGCCCAAAGAACCATCTGACCATGTACATCCGCAAGATGGCTTCGCATGCTCATAATGACAAGTTGTTGATCTATTTCTTCCTAGACAGCTTAGTTAGGGCAGCGTCTAACTGGTATACACACCTTGAACGTGCCCATATTCGATGTTTCAAGGACTTGGCTGATGCTTTCTTAAAGCAATATAAATACAACATCGATATGACACCAGATAGACTGCAGTTGCAGAATATGGTTAAAAAGGAAGGTGAAACCTTTAAGGAATATGCTCAACGGTGGAGAGAAATAGCTGCTCAGGTTGAACCCCCATTAATAGAAAGAGAAATGGTGGCTACATTCATCGATACTCTCCAATCTCCCTTTTATGACAAGATGATAGGGAGTGTGTTATCAAATTTCTCGAATATGGTCATTATTGGAGAAAGAGTCGAGGGAGGAATGAGAAGTGGGAAGATCGTTGAAAGTTCAATAGGAATAATTAGTTCCAAAAGGCCCCTAACCGGGAAGGAAATAGAAGGAGAAGCTCATGTTATTACTTCCGATCAGAGAAGTTGCACCCAAGGAAAACCTAGCCAAGCAGCTACTAACCCTCAACCATGCTTATAACCACCCTATATACCTTACAACCCATACAGTGCTAATGTTTCTCAAGCTCCATACCCTCAACCTTATCACCCAATGATCCATTATCATACACAACCTCTCATCCCAAACTAAACACTCCCTACCATGCCATCTCAACTAACACAATCATGGGCCCAAAACCCAAATACAAACCCACCAAGGCCGATAAAAGAGGATAATGGAAGAGAAAAAAGAGAAGTGGCTGGCCCGATTGGAAAATTGAGAACCTAAAGCTGAGGGGATCCCCATCTGTGACATCTAATAAAGCTTTTGAAGTGCAGTGACCAATATCGAGGATGATCAACCCATTAATTTTGGTGTCAATCTGGTATGCCCTTGTTCCCCAAATGCAAAGCTCAACAATTGGGAGATCATTAATTTCCCCATGACCTTTGAGATTGATGCAAAGTAATTCTGTAATCCTATAGCTCTGCCTAAGGTTTTAGGAAGATATGTTGAGAAAATGGGCTCACATGTTTCCTTTTCAATATTTACCATCAATAAATGCATTTTCTTGCCATTCTTTTAGTTTCTGTCCAACCATTACATCAACATTCATTCATTACCTTTTTACTTGTGTGGATCTGAAAGTGATTCTCTTGAAAATGACAGTGCTATGACCCTATTATATGATTTTGACCATCCCATTAAAAAAGATAATTGTGACAATTAGGAACCCTCTCATAAGCTAATGAGATTAATGGAACAAAAGACTAAAGAAATTCAACCCCATGAAGAGTCAACGGAAGTGATTCAAGGGCAGAGGATGAAAAAGGGAAAAGTTAAAATTGGCACTTCCATGAAAGAAGATGAGTGAAGCAAGTTAGTTGAGTTTTGATCTAATCATTGCGACATTTTCGCATGGTCGTACCAAAATATGCCAGGGCTGGATCCGAGCATGGCTTCCCACAAAATTCTACTATACCCCAATGCTGAGGCGAAAAGCAAAAACCAAGGAGAATACACCCTGAAATAAAAGGAGGAAGTCACCCAAGCAATTGGAAGCATGATTTTTGAAAAGGAACAAATAAGTAATCACTTATGCATTATCTTTTGGTCTCGAAATTAAAGTTTTGAAAATAAATAGTCATGATTTAAAAATGAAGATTGGTCATCTTTCTCTATCCTTCACAATGTGTAATATCCCTTGTTACCCCCTTTTGAGCTTGAATTTTTTTTTAAAGAATCTCAGACAAGGATAACCCCTGCACTAGTGTTCAGCAAAAAGAAAAAAAAAAGAAAAAGAAAAAGAAGAAGATAGGCAAATGATGAAATGAAAAAGGAAAAGAATACAAAAGTAAATGAAAAGTTTTAGTGCTCTTGACAATGCCAAAAACAATTGACAAAGTTTGCTAAAGACCATTGGTCTCATTCAATCCTTAAACACTTATTTGAGCCTTATATCATTTCTTTCATAACCCTTAACATTGGCCACGTTACAAGCCTCAAAAAGTCCATTCTGATCAATGAAGGGTTGTTTTCATTTTCATTAACTTTAATTTTGAGACAAAAGGTTCATGCTCTTCTGAGTTTTCAATTCCTTGCTCCTACATAAAAAAAAAGAAAGAAAAAGAAAAGAAAAGTGGCTCGCTAGGCTGAAAACCTAAAAAGGTGACCTAGGCAAAAGTTAGAGCGACCCGCTAGGTTAAAAACTCAAAAAGAGTGACCTAGGCAAAAGTTAGGGTCAAAAATGGTATCTGACTCATTCGAAGAAGTGGAGTTGCCTCAAGTCATAAACTGGGGCAGTTTGAGTTTATTAAGGCTAAACTGGGGCAGTCTGAATTTATTATGAAGAATCATGAAATGCTTCGGTACATGGAGGCTTGGGCCGAACTGGGGCAGTTTGAATATATGAAGTATTGTCATGAAAAGCGCCTAATGCGTGAAGACGAGATAAAATCATATTCTTGGAAACAAACAAAGGGATGTTCAAGGTTGCATACATAGGAAATTAGCACTGATTATTCTAGAGAGCATCACTAGCAGAGATGGAAAACTCCATTGCAACATTTCTTTTGTAAACCTTTCAATTTCTAATCCCTTTTGAACTATTTTCCTATACCCTTCCTTTCTATAATGATAACCCTTTTTCGTTGCAACCTATTGTTGATGCATTTCTCATGATAGATTTATATTGAGATGTGAAACATGTGACAATATTACAAAAGCATTTAGATTTGCTTGAAAGGTCATGGGAAACACAATAAAATCCTCATAAGAGTATTGATGAGAAAAGAAAGGATAGTCAGGTTACTATCATATCTAATGCACACCTCAAGGGTTATCCCGATTGGACATTTCAATCGTCAACTGAATATGATAAATGAAGGGTTGCCAATAAATCTCATTCAAGTTCATCTTTGAAAATGATTGCAATCATATCCTCAGTGGTTGTGGAGACAAAAAAAATAACAAAAAAGTAAAAAAAAAAAAGATTTTTTTCGTACTCTCATACATCTGAAGCATGTATAGTGTACTATTTCAATTTACTAACCTTGACCTATAAAGGTCTAACTTGCTGTTTCCAAGGTAAGCCAGGACCTTATACCCATTACCTTTTCTTTTTGGGTCCCCGCACCTATTGCTTTTAACTTCTGTGACAAGTCAGGACCTTATGCCCATTGCCTTTAATTTCTGGGTCCCCGCACCCATTGCTTTTAGTTTTCACGGCAAACCAGGGCCTTATGGCCATTGCCTTTTTTCCTTTTGGGTCCCTGCACTCGTTGCTTTTAGCTTCTACAGCAAGCCAGGGCCTTATGCCCATTACCTTTCCTTTTTGGGTCCCCGCACCCATTACTTTTAGCTTCTGTGACAAGCCAGGGCCTTATGTCTATTGCCTTTAATTTTCGAGTCCTCGCACCCGTTGCTTTTAGCTTCTATGTTTTCGGGTCCCTGTACCCATTGCCTTTAAGTTTTTTATTAAACTTCGGTGGATATCTGATTCCACAAGCTTTTTTTTACCTTTTCTATTAAGTTTCAACGGATACCCAACTCCACAAACTTTTTACCTTTTTCTGCTTAAGTTTTAGCGGATTGATAATCACATATTTTATTCATTAAAAAACCCTTATGTTTAGTCATTTACACTCTCCATATTCTTAATTGATTGAGTTTGGTATGATTTTGTGAGTTTGAGCTCAAATTGGTCCTAATTGAATATTTTCAGCATTATTGAGATTTGACATTGTTTCTGTATTTTGGCCATAACTTGAGTTCCTGATATCTGATAATCATGAATTTTACCTTGTAGGAAATCTAAGAGGAAGCTCTGCAACTTTGATGAAGAGCTCGAAGTCCTAAACAGATGTCTAAGGGACCTAAGTTTACATGGAAGTCAGAATACGGGTTCTGTCACTAAAATCCGAATGGTGTGCACTCATAAAATCATATCTCCAGCTGTAATAATGGAGATGGGCTGAAATTTGGATAATTGATAGTTAAGATCCAAATAAACAACTTTCATGAAGAACACTTTTTGAAAAAATGAAGTCTAATGGGTCAGTTTGAGCTTGCAAGTCGGAGCAGAGGTGCTGAAGTTAGGTTTGATCAACCTGCGGTATTTGGGTCATATCTTGGGCTGTAGGAAGCCAAATTGGACGATCCAGATATGCATGTTATAGCCAAGATAAAGATCTACAACTTGCACGAAGAGTACTTTTCATGGATCTGAAGTATAGTTAGTCGTTTTTGGCTTCCAAGTCAGACAAGAAATTTTCGTCCTCAACCACCCACTCACCAACCCACTCAACCACTCCACTCCACCAACCCACTCAACCACTCCACTCCACCAACCCACTCCCCTTTGTCCTTTTGTTACCCTAGACTTCTATAAAAGGCACCATTGGTTATCATGAATGACAAGTTGTATTCTCCTTCATTTCTCTCATAGTTTCTTCTTGTTTCTTCATAGTTTCTCATAGCTTTTGTATATTTTGATGCTCCCCTTCATGGTAATGGAGGGCTAAGCTACTTTCGGTCAATTTAGAACTCTTGAAGAGATTGTGGTTTAGATTCTTGAGACCTTGGTTATGTATTGTATTTGATTTGTAATTGAATTTCTCTTTTCTTCTTTTTTTTTTTTCTATTTATGTTGATCTGATTTGATCTTGGTTTAAGATTGAGATTTTTGATGAAACTTAGAACTGATTGATCTAAACTAATTACATAAATGAAGATTGAGATTTGTGATGAAACTTAGAACTGATTGATCTAAATTAATCACAGAATTGAAAAGGTTAGGTTACTGATTTGTGCCTAAGTTAATTGAATTTGGTACTTGAAATTAACATAGATCTTCATGAATGGTGTGATTATGGATTTGTGTTTATCACTTGTTAATTGAATTCTAGACGATCGTCTAGTATGAATTCTGGATTTGATGCAGAGATCTCGGTTAGATCCAAATTAACAATTCAATTGCGCTTCAAGTGTTCTATGAAGGGTCTATGATTGAATCCACCCAATCTTGGATAGGTTTCTAAATTGACTGCTTTTTAATTGTTATTTCTTCCTTTAATTTTGTTAAGTGCGATCTTAAACTGTCAAACCCCCATTTGCTAAACTTTCACTTGATTTGATTAAATTGCATCTACAATCCTCGTGGAGATGATCCGGTGTTGTCACTGTGCTACAAGCTTAAGTAATAACTTCGGTTATAATTTTGACTGAGTTCGGCGCTTGTCAAAATTTTGGCGCCATTGCCAGGGATTAGTAAGTGTAATCTTTTCATTTTAAGTGTTTTTACTAACTTTTGCTTTTTATTAACTTTTCTAACATTTTTATCCATTGTCTAGTGTATTTTGCTTATTTATTTATTTTTGTGTGATGCATGACTAGGTCCGAGCCTGATAACTTAGTTGACTTTGATCCTGAGATTGATAGAACCTTGCATAGGTTGATTAGAGCTCGTAGGCTAAGTGCAAGAATTGCTTCTGAATTTGATCTTAATATTGGGAGTAAACTTGAGATCTTGAATAATTCTGAAACCATGACTAATAACATACAGAATAGAACTCTTAAGGAACTTGCTGCTCCTGATATAACTAACCAGTCTTTGTGTATTCAATACCCAGATCTTGATGCTGATTTTGAGTTAAAATCTGGATTGATACATTTGTTGCCCAAGTTTCACGGTTTTGTAGGTGAGGATCCCCATAAGCATCTAAAGGAGTTCCATGTGGTTTGTTCAACCATGAAGCCACATGGGATCTCAGAAGAGCACATCAAGCTGAGGGCATTTCCTTTCTCACTTGCTGATACAGCCAAGGATTGGTTATTTTATCTTTCACCAGGTTCAGTAACAAGTTGGACTGACATGAAGCGGTTGTTCTTAGAGAAATTTTTCCCTGCCTCTAGAGCTGCTGCCATTAGAAAAGATATATGTGGCATAAGACAAATGACAGGAGAGACCTTGCATGAATATTGGGAAAGATTCAAGAAGCTGTGCTCGAGCTGTCCCCACCACCAAATCACCGATCAACTCTTAATTCAATATTTCTATGAAGGCTTGCTGCCAAATGACAGAAGCATGGTGGATGCTGCCTCTAGAGGAGCCTTAGTAGACAAGACCCTTGCAGCAGCGAGAGATTTGATAGCAAACATGGCAGCCAACACCCAACAATTTGGCACACGAATTATTACTTCAACCAGAGGAGTCAATGAGATTCAATCATCTCATGTAGACCAACAAAGAATGGAACACAGACTTGATGAATTAACTTCTTTGGTGAGGCAGTTAGCAGTGGGACAACAAGCACCAATGCAAATGGTCAGCAATCAGTGTGTGGCATTTGCTCTTGTTCATCTCATCCTACGATGCATATCCCACACTTCAGGATGGTGGTTCTATTTTTCCAGAGCAATGTCATAAAGAAATGGCTGGTATTTTTCCCGGTAGACCCCAATATCGGAATCACAAGAAGACGGCCCGTATATGATCCATTTTCTAATACCTATAACCTGGCCGGAGGGATCATCCCAACCGAGATATAGAAATTCTCGGTCAACAACAACAACAAATCTACCAACAAGAAGAACCGCAGCTTTAGATACCAAGCTACGTGCCCTAGCAACAAGTACCAACCACCGCATTTAGGCAAGCACAACCTACGCCGCCACCCATGCAAAGCAGCCCCTCCAAATTTCCACACTGCTCCAAAGACCACTCCAATTGAGCCACCATTCGAAGACTTGATGAAACAGTTTCAGCAGAGTGTCAATGCCACCATCCAGAATTTACAAACTCAAATTGAGCAGATGGCAACCACTCTGAGTGAGCTGAAAAGTCAAGGGTCGAAACAATTGCCTTCACAAACAGTCAACAACCCAAGAGGCAATGTAAGTGTCATTAGCTTGCGAAGTGGCAGAGAAATTGATGGTCCTACTCCACCACAACCTGAACTACAAGTGCAGTAACTAGAAGGTGACCAGAAACAGAAGAAAGTGGATAGCTCAGTCCAAAAATCTGTGACACAGAAGAAATGTGCAGAGAATTCAAATCTGGCCATTCTACTACCTTTTACAAACAGAGTCACATAGTCCAAACATACTGCGCAAACAGAAATAGAAAGAGAAGTCATGGACACATTCAGGAAGGTGGAAATCAATATTCCCCTCCTTGATGCAATCAAGCAGATTCCCAAGTATGCCAAATTCCTCAAAGAGTTGTGTACTCACAAGAGAAGACTTAAGGGTACTGAGAAAATAAGCATGGGCAGAAATGTTTCTGCAATGATTCTACCAAGCATGCCACAAAAATGCAAAGATCCTGGAACTTTCACAACACGATAGGTAACTCCAAATTTGAACATGCAATGCTAGACTTGGGTGCTTCGATTAATGTCATACTTATGTCAATATATCAGTCCTTGAATATTGGCACTTTGTAACCTACTGGTATAGTGATTCAGTTGGCAAATAGGACCACTGCTCATCCTGCAGGAGTGCTAGAAGATGTGTTAGTTCGGGTGAATGAGCTAATTTTTTCAGCAGACTTCTATATTCTGAACATGGAAGATGAGTCTTCAACAAACCATGCTCCATTGATCCTAGGCAGACCTTTCCTCAAGACAGCCAGGACCAAGATAGATGTGCATTCTGGCACCCTTTCCATGGAATTTGGCGACGATGTGGTACAATTTAACATTTTTGAGGCCATGAGACATCCCCTAGAGGAGCATTCTGTTTTCCATGTTGATGTGATTGATATGCTAGTTGACGATGCTTATGCTGATATTTATGCTGAATTTCCTGATATTGCTGATTTTCTGGATTCTGTTACCTGTGAAACATGTCTGGCTGTGATATTGTACCATGTGCCATGTGCTGAGATTTATGCAGTTATGAGTGGTGATGTAGTAGCTGGCGACTTGAATGATGCAAACATGTGAAAATGAGAGTCAAGAGTATGTTGAATTTAATATTGCTTGAGTTAGTTGTTTCAAACACTTGTCGCCTCCATTGTACAAATTTCCATCCTTAGAATTAAAGATTTTATCGGACCATCTTAAATATGCATATTTGGAAGATGGTGAGAAGCTGCCTGTGATTGTTGCTAAAAATTTGTAACCTGATCAAGAAGAAAAATTACTGCAGGTTTTGAGGCAGAATAAACAAGCCATCGGATGGACACTTGCAGATCTTCCTGGTATCAGTCCCTCCACATGCATGCATAGGATTTTGTTGTAGGAAGATACTAAACCAGTACGGCAGCCCCAAAGGAGACTGAACCCCCTGACTCTGGATGTGGTAAAAAAGGAAGTTACCAAGCTACTGTAAGCTGGCATCATTTATCCCATATCTTATAGTAAATGGGTGAGCCCCGTGCAGGTTGTTCCAAAGAAATCTGGAGTCACAGTAGTTGAAAATCAGAATAATGAGCTACTACCCACAAGAATTCAAAACAGCTGGCGGGTTTGCATTGATTACAGATGACTTAACCAAGCCACCAGGAAAGATCATTTCTCATTAACTTTCATTGATCAGATGTTAGAGAGACTAGCTGGCAAGTCGTATTACTATTTCTTGGATGGATATTCGGGTTATTTTTAGATCCATATAGCCCCAGAAGACCAAGATAAAACTACTTTCAACTTGCCCATTTGGCACATTTGCATACAGAAGGATGCATTTTGGTCTGTGCAACGCTCTAGGCACCTTTCAAAGGTGTATGGTAAGTATATTTTCGACCTTTTAGAAAATTACATGGATGTATTCATGGATGACTTTACTGTCCTATGGCTCTTCCTTTGATGCATGTTTGGATAGTTTGACTCAGGTTTTGCATAAATGCATTAAGGCTAACCTTGTTCTGAATTTTGAGAAATGTCATTTCATGGTAGAGCAAGGCATAGTTTTAGGGCATATAATATCTAGCAAGGGTATTGAGGTAGATCCTTCAAAAATAGATGTTATTTCATGCCTATCTTACCCCACATGCATGCGGGAGGTTCGTTCTTTCCTTGGTCATGCAGGTTTCTATAGGCGATTCATAAAAGATTTTAGCAAAATTGCTCTTCCACTATCCAACTTGCTACAAAAAGAAGTGGAGTTCCATTTTGACTAAAAATGCAATGATGCCTTCAATCACTTGAAGCAAGCATTGACCAGTACACCTATCATCCAGCCACCAGATTGGATACTCCCATTTGAGCTCATGTGTGATGCCTCTAATTATGCTTTGGGAGTTGTTCTTGCACAAAGGGTCGGTAAAATATCTCATGTCATCTCCTATGCTTCAAGAACTTTAGATCCTGCACAAGTCAACTACACCACCACTGAAAATGAACTTTTAGCTATTATTTTTGCTTTAGACAAATTTCGATCATATTTGCTTGGTTCTAGAGTGGTTGTGTTTTCAGATCATACAGCTCTGAAGTTTCTCCTGAAGAAGCTTGATGCAAAGCCTAGGTTGATTAGGTGGATTTTACTCCTCCAAGAGTTCGATATTGAAATTCGTGATAAAAGTGGAGCGGAGAATTTAGTGGCTGATCACCTAAGCCGAATTGAAAGGGAGGCAGGTACTTTTCCTATCCATGATGTCTTCCCTGATGAGCAGCTTTTCAAGCTGCAAGGTAACACTCTTTGGTTTGCTGATTTGATAAATTTCTTAGTTACTGGTGTTTTCCCTGCACATTTTATTAGGGCTCAGATTGATAAATTGAAGAGTGAGTCAAAATATTATATGTGGGACGACCCTTATCTGTGGAAATTTTGTAGTGACCAAGTCATTAGGAGATGCGTGCCTGATAATGAATTCCATTCTATTCTTAGCTTTTGTCATACACTTGCATGTGGCGGTCATTTTGGTCCCCAAAGGACTGCTAAGAAAGTTTTGGAATCTGGATTATATTGGCCCACTCTATTTCATGATGCATATGTGTTTTGTAAATCTTATGATCAATGTCAAAGAACAGGAAAAACTTCTCGAAGGAATGAGATGCCCCAGAAATCTTTATTGTTCTGTGAGATTTTTGATGTATGGGGTATTAATTTTATGGGACCCTTTCCTGTTTCTTTTGGTTTTGTTTACATTTTGCTAGCTGTTGATTATGTATCCAAGTGGGTGGAGGCGAAAGCTACTCGGACTGATGATTCCAAAGTTGTTGTGGGTTTTGTTAGATCACAGATATTCTGTAGGTTTGGAGTTCCGAAGGCCATCCTCAGTGATCAGGGTTCACATTTTTGTAATCGAAGCATGGAAGCTTTGATGAAAAAGTATGGGGTTTTGCACAGAGTTTCTACACCTTACCATCCCCAAACTAATGGGCAAGCCGAGATTTCCAACAGGGAGATCAAGCAAATACTCCAGAAGACAGTTCAACCTAATAGAAAGGACTGGAGCAAGAGGCTTGAGGATGCTTTATGGGCTTACTCGGACTGCTTATAAGACACCAATCGGGATGTCTCCGTATCGGATTATTTTTGGAAAAGCCACGCCACCCGGTGGAAATTGAGCATCATGCATTCAGGGCGGTGAAAAGGTGCAACTTGGACCCGATCAAGCGGTGTATGGAGAGGAAGCTGCACTGCAAAGAATTGGAGGAGATCCGCTTGGAGGCTTATGAAAGTTCCAAACTTTATAAGGAGAAGATCAAAGCCTTCCATGATAAGTTGATTCTGAGGAAAACATTTGAGATTGGTCAAAACGTTCTCCTCTATAACTCCCGCCTCCGACTCATGCCTGACAAATTAAGGTCTAGATGGGATGGACCATTTATTGTTACTAAGGTTTTTCCTTCTGGTGCTGTTCAGATTAAAAGTGAGGTCACTGCCAAAGCTTTCATCGTAAATGGACACCGCCTCAAACAGTATCATGAACTTCCAGAGAATGCAGAAGTGGAGGTGATGAACCTTCTCCATCCGTACTATGAATAAAAAACAAAAAAAAACAAAAAAAACAAAAAGAAAGAAAGAAAAGATTATGTGTTTCTTAATTTCAACCTTTTCTGACAATAGTCAACCTACCCTTATAGGTGCAATTATTCCCCTTTTCATTCTTTTTCTTATTTAAACACTCCATTTTCTCCATTTTCCTTCAACTCAGAAACACTCAAAGAGAGGAAGAGTATAGAATGAGGCCTTCTATTCGTAACCTCAAAAATGTTTGTGTTTTTTGTGGGTCGAGTTATGGGAAGGGATTAGAGTTTGTAAACGCAGCTAGCACTCTTGGTCGATCACTTGCTGCGAGGATTATTCATCTTGTATATGGGGGAGGTTGTCGTGGGTTAATGGGGGCTGTATCACTTGCTGCTTTTATAGAAGGCAGTCAGGTTTTAGGTGTTATTCCTAAACCTTTAGCTGAAAATAACATCACTGGAAAGATAATTGGAGAAGAAATTCAGGTGGTTTTGGTATTTTGGAAGAAATTTTTCAAATTGTCTCTTGGGCCGAACTGAACATCCACCATAAACCCATTGGTTTGTTGAATGTTAATAATTTCTTTGATCTTTTGTTATCTTTTCTTGACAAAGTCATGGAACAAATTTATCACTCCTTCTAAGAAGACAACTTCTTATCTCTCGCCTCTACTATTGATGAGCTCATTGATAAATTAGAAGCTTTTGAGTATGTACTGATAAGGTATTAGCTCGAATAGATTGGTCAACAGGAAGCAATGAAGGAAGTAACAAGAAAAGAAAGCCAGATCTGAAACTTTCTCTTTAATGGGTTTGATTTTATTGTACTTTATTTCTGTTTAAATTTGTGTCAGCTTTCTCCAACAGGTAATATCTTCTATCCTTTACTCATCTATCTTTTAACATTGAGGACAATGTTGTGATATAGTTGGGGGGGAATGATAGTTGACCAAAAAAAAAAAAAATTGTTGTTGTTTTGTTTGGAAAGCATGATATAATTATCATGGACTTATTAAACTAATTAGTGATGGCAGAGTAAGGAGTAATTTTACTCTTGAGACACATCTTAATTGGTGGCAGAGTAAGGAGTTTTTTTTAGGTAGTAATTAATTAGTATTAAATTGTGGAAGTACTAAAGTTTTATTATTTGATTTCTTTTCGTGGTCGATGCGACCGACAAGTGTGCTTCTTTTACTCACTTGGCGTTGATTCACTTCTTATCGGTTGTGTTGCTCTTTTCTATATCTCTCTTCACATTGAGGGCAATGTTATATTAAGTGTGGGGAGAGATTTTAGCATTTTTTTGTTTAAAAAAATCAAAAAAAAAAAGAAAAGGTTCATTGCATGATTGAATAACTTTTCTCCCTTCTTGAACTGATATGCTTGGTGATGGATGATTGAATTGATGAATTGAGTTTGATGGATGCATACCTTGTGAGATTTTGAGCCTAATGGATGGATTCAACATTTATGTCATTCTCTTCTTTCTTGTGTGATTTTCACTCATATTAATGACCACTCTAGAACTTGCTTTGATTCTTTTTGAGGCTACATTTCACTTGCATGCATGAACATGATTGAGGCCCTCTTTCTTAATTAGCTAGTTTAACCGAATAGCCAACCTTATTTTCAATATGATATCAAGCACTCTTTTGACTTCTTGAAAATTCTCTGATTCCTGCCAACCTTGTATATTTTCCTTTACTTAACCCCTTTGAGCTTATTTGACCATTCCTTGTTTCTAGCTCATTATGTGCCTTAAATGAAAAATCGTGTTCTTACTTTACCTTAGGGAATAAAAGAACATTAGCTTGGTTAATGGATGAGTTTTTGAATAAGTGTGGGGGTGTGTATACAAAATGGTTGTTGAAAAAGGAAAGAGTGCCTAAAAAAAAAGGAAAAATGTATGTATAAAGTTATGTTCATATATATATATATATATATATATATATATAAAAGGATTAGGAAATGAATATGTAAAGGGATATACATTAGAGTTGGGATGAACTTTTATGCTTGTTATTTGAACTCAGCTCTCATTTGCTTTTATTCCCTTTGATATTTATCTTCTCATATCCATTTTATCCTCTTCTGTTACCTTGACCTCACTACAACCTTGAATAAAGTCCTCATGATTTGTATGTGCATGTGTTTTGAGTAGTGGAGAAGTAGAAGATAAGCAAGCTTATGGTAGTGCAATTTTCATAGGTTGAATTGAGTGAAATACCTACCTTTTAAACACTTGAGAGATTGAGAGGGAATCTTGTGAAGATCTATTATTCTCGATTCATGTTGAAGATACCTTGCTTGTTGGTTTGAGATGTGAAGAATTGTTAACTCATGAATGTTTTGATCCCTTGAACCTTTGGTTGTTCTTCTTGATTGTAAAATTTTGGGCTCTTGAATGTCGTTGGAATTTAAATTTTTGTTAATCTCTTATGTCCTTGTTTTGGTCTTGAGTTTTGCCCAAGAGTGCAAAAAGCTAAGTGTGGGGGAATTTGATACTCACATATTTTATTCATTAAGAAACCCTTATGTTTAGTCATTTACACTCTCCATATTCTTAATTGATTGAGTTTGGTATGATTTTGTGAGTTTGAGCTCAAATTGGTCCTAATTGAATATTTTCAAAGATTATTGAGATTTGACACTGTTTCTGTATTTTGGCCATAACTTGAGTTCTTGATATCTGATAATCATGAATTTTACCTTTTAGGAAAGCTAAGAGGAAGCTCTACAACTTTGATGAAGAGCTTGAAGTCCTAAACAGATGTCTAAGGGACCTAAGTTTATATGGAAGTCAGAATACGGGTTCTGTCACTAGAATCCGAATGGTGTGCACTCATAAAATCATATCTCAAGCTGTAATAATGGAGATGGGCTGAAATTTGGATAGTTGATAGTTAAGATCCAAATAAACAACTTTCATGAAGAACACTTTTTGAAAAAATGAAGTTTAATGGGTCAGTTTGAGCTTGCAAGTCGGAACAGAGGTGCTGAAGTTGGGTTTGAGTAACCTGCGGTATTTGGGTCATATCTTGGGCTGTAGGAAGCCAAATTGGATGATCCAGATATGCATGTTATAGCCAAGACAAAGATCTACAACTTTCACGAAGAGTACTTTTCATGGATCTGAAGTATAGTTGGTAATTTTTGGCTTCCAAGTCAGACAAGAAATTTTTGTCCTCAACCACCCACTCACCAACCCACTCAACCACTCCACTCCACCAACCCACTCAACCACTCCACTCCACCAACCCACTCATCCACCCACTCCCCTTTGTCCTTTTTTTACCCTAGACTTCTATAAAAGGCACCATTGGTTATCATGAAAAACAAGTTGTATTCTCCTTCATTTCTCTCATAGTTTCTCCTTGTTTCTTCATAGTTTCTCATAGCTTTTGTATATTTTGATGCTCCCCTTCATGGTAATGGAGGGCTAAGCTACTTTCGGTCAATTTAGAACTCTTGAAGAGATTGTGGTTTGGATTCTTGAGACCTTGGTTATGTATTGTATTTGGTTTGTAATTGAATTTCTCTTTTCTTTTTCTTTTTTTTTTTTCTTCTTGATCTTGAATGCATGAATGGTGATTCTATTTATGTTGATCTGATTTGATCTTGGTTTAAGATTGAGATTTGTGATGAAACTTAGAACTGATTGATCTAAACTAATCACATAAATAAATATTGAGATTTGTGATAAAACTTAGAACTGATTGATCTAAATTAATCACAGAATTGAAAAGGTTAGGTTGCTGATTTGTGCCTAAGTTAATTGAATTTGGTACTTGAAATTAACATAGATCTTCATAAATAGTGTGATTACGGATTTGTGTTTATCACTTTTTAATTGAATTCTAGACGATTGTCTAGTATGAATTCTGGATTTGATGCAGAGATCTCGGTTAGATCCAAATTAACAATTCAATTGCGCTTCAAGTGTTCTATGAAGGGTCTATGATTGAATCCACCCAATCTTGGATAGGTTTCTAAATTGACTGCTCTTTAATTGTTATTTCTTCCTTTAATTTTGTTAAGTGCGATCTTAAACTGTCAAACCCCCATTTGCTAAACTTTCACTTGATTTGATTAAATTGCATCTACAATCCTCGTGGAGATGATCCAGTGTTGTCACTGTGCTACAAGCTTAGGTAATAACTTCGGTTATAATTTTGACTGAGTTCGGCGCTCGTCACAGATACCTGACTATGCAAGCTTTTTACTTTTTCTGCTTTGAGTTTCAGTGGACACCTAACTCTGCAAGCTTTTTACCTTTTCTGCTTCAAGTTTCAGTGGACACCTGACTTCGCAAACTTTTTACCTTTTTTGCTTCCAGTTTTCTGTTAAGCTTCAGTGGATACCCGACTCCGCAAGCTTTTTACCTTTTCTGCTTCAAGCTTCAGTGGACACCTAATTCTGCAAGATTTTTACCTTTTCTACTTCAAGTTTTCTGCTCAGCTTCAGTGGACACCTGACTCCATAAGCTTTTTACCTTTTCTACTTCAAGGTTTCTGTTAAGCTTCAACGGATACCCGACTCCGCAAGCTTTTTACTTTTTCTGCTAAGCTTTAGCGGACACCTGACTCCGCAAGCTTTTTACCTTTTCTACTAAGTTTCAGCGGATACTTGACTCCGCAAGCTTTTTACCTTTTCTGTTTTAAGTTTTCTGTTAAGCTTCAGTGGATACTCGACTCCGTAAGTTTTTTACCTTTTATGCTAAGCTCAGTGGATACTTGACTCTGTAAGTTTTTTTTACCTTTTTTTTATTTAAGTTTTCTGCTAAGCTCAGTGGATACTTGACTCTGCAAGTTTTTTTTTACCTTTTCTGCTTTAAGTTTTCTATTAAGCTTTAGTGGATACCCGACTCCACAAGTTTTTAACCTTTTTTGTTTTAAGTTTTCTGTTAAGCTTCAGCGGATACCCGACTCCGCAAGCTTTTTTACCTTTTATGCTTTAAGTTTTCTGCTAAGCTTCAGCAGATATTAGAGTCCGCAAGCTTTTTACCTTTTCTGTTCAGCTTCAGTGGAACCCGACTCCGCAAGCTTTTTTGCTTTAAGCTTCAGTGGACACCCAACTCCACAAGCTTTTTACCTTTTCTGCTTCAAGTTTTCAGTAAGTTTCAGCGAATACCCGACTCTGCAAGCTTTTTACCTTTTCTGCTTTAAGTTTTCTGTTAAGTTTCATTGGATACCTGAATCCGCAAACTTTTTTACCTTTTCATGGACAAAATTGAATCAATTCATTTGCCTTTCATTTATTTTAAATGTAAAGCAAATGGGAGCAACTGTTGATACCCAATTTTGTCCATATTTATTTTATTTACTAAGTCTGATTTCATTAAAAAAATTAAAAAATGAATTTATTTTGAGAAATAAATAAATAAAAAAAGGAAAAAAGGGTTATAGGTCAACCTATGACGTAATTCCTTTCCTTTCTTGCTGCTGCAACCAAGAACCCTAGCCACCAAACCCTAGCCTCCACAAGCAACTAATTAAAATGGCAACCTTTCTTTTTCAGTTTTGATTGAAATCACTGATAGGATTTCTTCTTTAATTTGTCTTTCAATCATCAGGAATTAGGGAGAAATTTCCTGCAGGTTAAACCCTATAAATCCTAAGCAACACAGAGACAAAAGAGGATGAAGCAAACATACTAACGGCCTAAAAATTCTCTGCCGTTGCCTAAAATCCCTTTACCAGTAGATACATTCATGGCCTAAAAACCACTATCATCCCTACCAACGTTACCACCACCTTCATTCAAGCCACCATAACCTCACTCTCACCACCACCCACCATTCATCTTTAACCTTCAACCTTCACTTCCATCACCTTCATCTTCAACCAAACCACCATTAAAACCACTCACAACCACCATCTCCATTTTCAATCTCCATCCTCTTCAACCTACAAACCACCATTACAAACCCCAACCTCAACCTTGAACTTGCAAGACCACCTCCCCTGTTCGCGTAACCCACGACCAGCTAGCCCAACCGAAGCCACCGTCGCTATCTCACCATCACCGTCGCGCAACTGTGCTCTCCCGAACTAGACGGCCGTGACTGAGTCATCCACCATGATCGTCACCCCTCTGCACCATTCGCAAGGCAGCCGTGCCATCCACCATCCTTGAGTCTCCACGTCATGCCGCAAATCACACCATCATGTTCCCATAGCATTCCGAACCTGATCCCTTCAGATGCGGCACCGTCGCACCTTGCCAGAGCTCTACCGCTGCCCGTAGCCCAGATCGAACCACTGTCTCCCTTGTCCGCACCGCCTCTCCCCCAGTCGCCGGAATTCCACCACGCTACTTTGCCACATGACCTCGCGTCGTCCCTCGCGTCGTCCCTCGCGCCGTCCACCTAGATCCACCGTGAGCCATTCTCAAACTTCTCCTTCTATTTGTTTTTTCTGCTTTGTTTTCGTTTTACGAGACTAAAAGTCTCTTTCACTTTTTTTTTGTTTCCTTTCCTTTTCTTTTACTATTTATTTCCTTTTTACTTCTATTTAGATTAATTTTTTAAACATTTTTTTAGTTATTGATTGGGTGTTTCACTTGGGTGAAGTCATGGGGTGTTTTATTTTTACTTATACAAAATAAATTCCAAATAATCTTATTCCATATTACTCTTTGTAAATATGTCATTACACATTTGTACCTGTATTTTAATTTAACTCATTTATTTTTGTATTAATGTATTAATCAAACAATTTAAAATGGCTGATGATGGAAAAATTGGGAGAGGATTGGAGCACTAATCAATTATGCTCTTTTCAATACTCTTGAGGCTTTATATTGGATCTTACTAGGAATGCTGATGAGGTCTAATCCCCACATAAAAATTAAAATAATTTTGTAAACTAAAATACAACCATTTTTTTTATAAGCCAAAATAAAATCTTTCTTTTTTGTAAAACAAAATCTTCAAATAAAAGTGAATAATTTCACATAGTCTCAACCTGATGATTGTGGTGAATTCAAAAATTCTTATTTGTCACTCTTCAAAAATAATTTTTTTTTCTTTGTAAAATTCATTTTAAATCATTATATCACATAAAAAATAAATATTTTGAAAAAAAATTTCTTGCAAAATTAACACATTTTTTTAATTCACCACTCTCATGTAATATGTTGCAGGCTTGGAATTTGTTCCAAAATAATGACTATTTAACCACCCATTTCATATCTTAGTCATTTATCATCTTTGATAATATACTTGACAAAATGGGACATATTAAAATAAAAATAAAACAATTCTTTTTTTTAATAAGAAAGGACCAATTTAATTAATTTTACATATAATATTAGATTAAATAAGTAACCATTCTTAGAACGGATGGCGTAGGATGCTAATACCTTCCTTACCCATAATCAACTCTCAAAACTTGAATTCTGAAACGTAAACTATCTTTTAGGTGTCTAATTATACCATTTCATTTAATGGATAAAGCGATTGGTGATGACTCCCAATACCCCGAGGTCTTTTCCTCCTCCTTTTTTTTAATTTCGATGCGCCCTTCGGAATGGTTGCGACAGTAATGATAAGCAAACTGCTCTTTCATAGAAGGATAAAGGCTCAAGCCTTGGAGATGCGACACTTGTGAAGGCCTAACCATATCACCCCGTGTTTGAATGGATTATTCTTACGCGCAAAAGATATAGGGATATCTTAGGAGACTTATACAAATAAATTACAAAATAATTTATACACAATAAAAAATGAATAAATTGTACAATTAAACTTCTAATAAAGTAAAAAAGTGAAATATATTTAAAAAAACTAACAGCGAATGCTAATAGGTTGTGCATGGTACTTTTATAAATATCGGCCTCATCATACTTGATAACTTATATTTAACTTTTTTTGAAAAAAAAAATTGTGCTCTATATAGTTTGTAATAGGATAATATACAGAACAAGACCATTGTTATGGTACACGTTATTAAGTTTGAGTGTACCATACACCCTTAATTTTTACCTGTAATAACAAATTTTTTTTGGGCAAATTGCTTCTTCTTTTTTCAGACCATGGTACTGCTCACCCCAGAGGTAGGCCGGAGACACTGTTCATATCGAAAAAAAATACTATTACACCTAAAAAATGCTATTCACATCGAAAAAATATTGTTCACGCAAAAAAAAAAATACTGTTTATACCAAAAAAAATGCTGTTCATGTCAAAAAAATATTGTTCATTCTAGAAAAATATTGTTCATGCCAGAAAAAAGATACTGTTTACATATTTTAAAATTACACTCTATAAATAATATCGCTAAAATTATATGAGTTAGTCTTTATATTTTTTCATAAATAATTGTGCATACTGAAATTTTTTTCAAAAATTATTATTGTTGAAAAATCTTATAAATTTTAATCGATAATATTTATGCTTGCTTATACAATTTAAAAAAGCGGAGGTGATCGAGTTTCTTAAAATTATAATCGTATTTTTTGAAAAATCTTATAAATTTTAACTAATAATATTTATACGCTTATATAATTTAAAAAATTAGAGGTGACCAAAGTGATAATCGACAAGTAGCGTGAGTATCATGATGGTGGTAATAATATATAAAAAATATATAACAATAAAAAATCTTAAAAAGGAAAACCTGCTAACGGGTTTCTATAATTGATCTAAGCCATTAATTTATTTTATAAATAAATCAATGACTTAGATTATGAGGTGTATGAGAGGGTATATATTAGAAATAGTCACAGAACAAAATTATAAACAGTTCAAAACATTTAATTAACAGCACACAATCATAACAAAATATGCAAATAAATTTAAAATGATTTCTTGCTAGAGTTCAAAATGAACTATATAGCTTGTATATTTAATTCATAAAACTAATATATCATTACAAAAATATTTATAAATTCTATTTAGAAAAAACTAACTACAAATATTAACATGCAGGAAGGCACACAATCATGAAAAAAAAATGCAAATAAATTTAAAATAATTTCTTATAAAAATCAGAAATAAAACATATTACATGCATATTCACTTCATAAACGAACTTATCATTACAAAAACTTTATAAATTATGTTTAAGAAATTAATTATAAGTATTAATATGCAAAACTCACATAATGCCCGGATTAAAAGACTAGTAGGGTTAATAAATTAATCAAATTAAATTTGACTTTACACGTAATTCATGGTTTAATTTGGGGTCCATGGCTTGGCAATTTCATTACTGTATTTTGGCGTTATCTTAAACTGTAACACACTGTCTTGGAGGGACTGGGCAATCGGTTAATGTTTCTCAACCTATGGTCATCTATGAGAACTTTGAAGTTTTTCAGTAATATCAAATGAAATAGAAACAAAACATGCATATGCATGAGAAACACTACATCTACAACATAAACTAATTGCACTAAGGTGAATGAATCCGTGTTAATTTCGTAATAATGGCATGCTGTCACAAAAATTAATAATTTTAATTTCTATACATGTGTGAAATTTAGCACTCAATTCATAATGTGTTTTTAGTCACGTAAAAACAATAAGGATTTTGTTAATTAAATAGTACCTTAAATGTATTTGTTAAGAATTTAAAATGGGAAATTTTTCATAAAAAATCAAGTATTCAATATATTGAAAATTGAAAAATTTTTACTTTTCATGCTAGACTTTCTATTTTAGATTTCTTAACGACACTTGTTAGAAAAATTCAAAAAATAATGAGTTTTTGTTAATGTGTATTTAAGGTCACTTGTTAAGGATTAAAATTAGCATTTATTATTTATTATAAATTATTTAAAGAAAATATTAAAAAATTTAAAAATTTTAAGATAATAAATACTTATACTTTTTATTTAATAATTTTATTTTTTATTTCTTAACATATACTTTAAGATCACATTAACAAAACCCAAAAAGAATAAAGAATTAGTTTTAACATTTTACGTTAGAAGATATTTTATTTTTTATCAGTCGGTACATATATTACATAATCATATATTTCTTCTCTTTGGTGATGATGCCATTTGGTTCTGAGTCTACAATGCCAAACTTCATATTGGCATTCCTTTTAATTTGGATTTTCTAACATTTTTCAAAATTGTTTAGATTATTGAAATTTGGGTATGAGTTGGGATATTGGACAATGAATAGTTAAAGAGAAATGAAAAATACTTTTTTTTATTGTGGTAATGTAATGTCTGAATTAGCTTGCATGTACTTCGGCTAATTCACATCTCTAATTTGGTCGAAAACAGATCATCTATGTCGAGACTAAGAAATTCATAAAAATATTTTTTAAAATTTGACTTCAAGAAGTTGATATAATTGTCATTGAAAACTAAGAAAAATGAAAAAGATAAATTACGTTAGAATTTAACATGCATGGTCAAGACAACTAATTATCGAGAGATTTTTAGTTATTCTTGTCACAACTGAGATTGTGACGGGATGACCGAAAAAGATAATGATTTTGAAAATCGATGGAGTCGTCATCAATGTTTATTTAGGTTGGGAAAATATTCGAAAAATCCTTTAATTTAGGAAAATTGGTCTTTTAGAAAATGAGTTTAGATTCGAGAGTCGATTACAGGTAGGAAAAATGTTAACACCCTACACTACCCGTTCCAAGAAAAGCGGTCTTGTTAAGTTAGTTGTACAAATTTTAATATTCTTGAATATATTTATTTCACTCATTTTAAAAAACATTACAAATATTTATAAAAAAAAGAAACCACAAAATTATGAAAATTTAATTTTGACTTGTGACAGAAATAAATTTTTGCTCTTATGTATCTATTGGTGCAATAGGAAACTCAAAATCATGTATTTTTTTTAGAAAATGATTGTGGGTTAATTGATTTAAATTTTGAAAAGATTTTATTTTGAAAATTCATTTGATTTTTTTTATGTTTAAAAAATAAAATTCAAATCATTAAAATTTTAAAATTTATAAGATTAACAAGCTGTCACAGTTCAACTAATCTCGCTTTATTATTCTCAACAAGGCTCAAATTTTTTTTTTTGTTTTCAAAAGATTGTAAAATAAATAATTAAGAAAAGACAATTAATTATGTAAATGAAATAAACATGTCAATAAGCAAGATAAGCATAAACACATAATAAGAGTAAACAAAACTTCAATAAAGTCAACAAAGAGATAGAAAACAAATTCTTTTTTATTATTTTTTCATCTTTCAGTTTTACGTATTTTTTATTATTTTTATCTTTTATTTTCGTTTTTTTAATTACTTTTCTTATGCTTAACAAGCATTCTAAAAAAAATACTAAAAAAATTTGATCCACTATAACGTAAGAACAATCGCAACTTAAATTAAACCTCTTTAGCCCAAGCACAAGATAGTGAATCTTTCCTTTTCTCTTTTTTTTGCCCAAACTTTATTTTCCACTTAAGTCCAATTGAAAAGGAATAGTAAAAAAAAAAAAGGTAACGGCTACATTAAAAATAAAAATAACAAAAAAAGGTAGAATAAAAAGGAAAACAAAAGGTTAAAAAAAGAAGAGACAAATGCAAATTAAAAAGGACGAGACTTTTGGTCTCCGTAAGTGAAAAACAACGCAGGGAGAGAAAGGAAACAAGGGGGGTTAGAGGGCGGCTCACGGTGATGCACAAGTCGCGTGCTTGGCTGTTTCGCGGCGAGGCAGCGTGGTGGGGGGCGCGCGGGTCGCGGACGCGCAGATCTGGACGTTTTGGTCTGGGTGGCGCGGCAGCACGGTCTGGGTCACCGGATCTGGTCACGGCTGACGGCTGGGCGGTTGGGACGTTGGGTCAGGCGGCACGGTTCGGGTTCGAGAGATAGTGGTGACACGGCAACGGCGGCACGGATCTGCGATGCAGTTGGCGCACACGCGGCTGGTAAAAAGTGTTGGTGAGGATGGTGAAGATGAAAGGTGGTGATGGGGGATTGAAGATGAAGGTGGGTGTTGGGTTCTGTCAAGGAAGATGGCAAATGGGAAGGGTCTGGGTTTTTGCTGTGTGGTTGAGGCACGTTGGAGGGCTTGTTCTTATTTTTTTTTTAGGCTCTCTGTGTTTGCTCTCTTGGTTTTGTAGAGAAGTACACTCAGTCAACTCTGCTACCATTTCCTCTTCCATGATTCTGTCCTCATTTCTCACTTTCTTCTTCGTTGTTTCATTTTTTATGCCCAATCTTATGATAGAACTTGATCTGATGGCTGGAAGGAGAGAAGCCACAGGTGGCTTTCTTCTAATCTGGTGTTTGCTTATTTGAAAGCTTTTTGTTCATTGTGTTGTTTAATCTGAAAAACCCAATTTAGTGTAAACTCATTGTCTGCTGTGCTCGCTATTGACTGCATTTCTGCCTTCTAAAATGACAAAACGTGGGGCTTTTTGTTTCAAGACAGAACTGCTGAATCCGGCCCCCTGTTCTTCTTTTTTTTGTTGTTTTAAAAAAAGAAAAGAAAAGAAATTATTATTTTTTTATTTTTTTATCATTTATCATTTTTTTTCAAATAATAATAATAATAAAAGAAAAAAGAATGATAATGGAAGTAAATGTCTTCAAAACATTTTAATTAAACATCACTTAATATAATTATTAGTTCCTAATTAAGTAATAAAAATAAAAATCTTATGAATAAAATTGGATATAACAATTCTTAGAGTAAGAGATTTTTCTTATTTTTCATTAAATACATGATAAATTAGTTATCATATTAAAAATATAATTAAAGTAAAAGTTAATAATAATTCAAAATCAATGTAACATATATTCAATAATACATCATAAGAGACATCAAGAACATCTAAAAATTTCTCCATGATTAACACTTAATAGGCAAAGATACGGCGAATCACTACGAAAATTCTATGCACACTTGCTGATGCTTACATATCCTAATCCCAATATATAGTTAATCTCATCTAGATCAATATTGTTTTCGTACTAGGAACTGTCTAGCATTTTTCAACAAGTGGTGCACTTTATTAGAAATTTACTAGTAATTAAGTTCCCCTGTTATTATTTTCATCAGCAGCAATTGTGAAAAAACAGTCATATTTTTCTATGAATTTACAAGCAGTAAATAAGCACGACTCAAATACGTACACGGTGCCACAGCCCACAGTTACTTCCACCCCCGCCCCCCCCCCCCCAAAAGTATACCATAGTTGAATGAACTGGTAAGAGATCGAATTGTTTGAAAGAGTAAGGGTAAAAAAGAAAAATAGGATTTCCACAGCTGGAAATTGTAAATACGGGTTGTATAAATTCCAATCAATAGTATGATTGTAAGGTGTGCTTAGAGAAGAGCCATGGCATCCTCTCAAGCAGAAAGAACTGAGAGCTTTCAATCAGTGTTAAGTGTTCAGGAGCTCATAAAGAAACCGCTAACTTCAATTCCTCAACGCTATATTCATGTAGACAATCATGAACCTTCAGCTATCCAAGATGAAACCTTTTGTCCATCAATTCCAACCATCAACCTGAAAAAATTGATTCATGGAGAAGCTACAGAACTTGAACTTGAGAAATTGAACTCAGCTTGTAGGGATTGGGGTTTCTTTCAGGTTCACAAGTAGCTTTTACACTTCTTGTTATTCATTCTATATTATCGATTTAACTATTTTCGTGTAGATAATTACTTCCTTCTTTTTTTGAGCAATGATCAACCATAATTATCTAGAATATTATCCTCCAAATCCTCTTTTTTTTCTAAATATATACTTTATGCAGTTGGTGGATCATGGAATCAGCCCACTAGTGCTGGAAAAACTTAAAGATGAGGTTGAAGAATTCTTTAGGCTTCCCTTGCAAGAAAAGATGAAGTACAAGATAAGGCCAGGTGATGTTGAAGGCTATGGAGCTGTGATCAGATCAGAGGATCAAAGACTTGATTGGGATGATAGGTTATATATGATAACCAACCCTCTTAAGAGAAGAAAACCATATCTTTTACCGGAGCTCCCTTCATCCCTCAGGTATTGTCTCTCTAATTAAAGTCTAATCTCTATCATACAAAGTTCACATGGCAAAGGTCACATGTGTATATATATATTGAGTACGTACTTGACTTATATGTATATATATCTATGTAGGACTATCTTAGAATCATACATTGTGGAGTCGCAAAATCTTGCCATGACACTTATTGGGTTGCTGGGAAAAGTCCTGAAGATGGACAAGAGAGAGTGGGATGTGTTTGAGGATGGGATGCAATCTGTGAGGATGACATACTACCCTCCATGCCCACAACCAGAGCTAGTTATGGGCCTCACTGCTCATTCAGATGCAACAGGAATCACCATCCTCAACCAAGTGAATGGAGTGCATGGCCTCCAGATTAAGAAAGATGGGGTTTGGATTCCAGTGAACGTCATCTCAGATGCCCTTGTTGTGAATATTGGAGACATTCTAGAGGTTTGATATGATCCTCTCTTTCATATTCTGTTCTATGTGCACTGCACCCACACCGGTTTAACTTTTTTTAATTTTTTATATTTAAATATTCAGCAATATTGACTTGAATTTGTATTTGTATGCTTTCCTTTTACACATATCTTTATTATAAAAAAAAATGGAAAGAGAGAAGACGGGAAGGTAATTGTCTTTCTCTCATCCGTTTTTCTTTAAAGGTAAATGTAAAAGGAAATTTTAAAGCAAGAAATTTCTAGGTTCTGTGTTCAATTTTTCTACAAAAAAAAAGAGAAATTTTAAAAAATCAAGTATAAGAATAATATCTTTTTATAAGCATAAATAGGAGGATTACGAATAAGATTGGATGAAAAAAAATTTCCTCACTCAAAATTCACATCCTTTTTAGGTTTTTTCATTTTTATTTGGAGATCAAACTTAATTCAGATGAAGAAAATATTTATTTAAGGAGGACTTTATCTAATTATCACCCCTTCTGAAAATTGTGTGAGTAATTGAATATATCAAAAAACTATCCATAAACTAAAAAGCATAATAAAAACCCATCCTTCTATGATAGCTCATGGAAGAGATTTCATCTTAACTTTTTATACTAAAAAAAACTTGTACAAGTTAAAACTTTCATTATGATGAAGGTAATTTGAAAAGAAGTTTCATTTGACGATATATATATATATATATATAGTGCATATTAGTGAAAGGAGTATTTATTTTGAGAGGGTAAGGAGAATAAATTTTGGTCATTAAATCATATATAGATAGTCAAAATTAAAAATTATTTAAAGATCTCTTGATTACTTAAAAATTCACATGACGATATTATAATCTAATCTTGACTGTTTATATACTAAAATATATAGGTCAAATAGCTAAGAAGCTTGTAACTCAAATGTCATGAATAAGATTATTTTAAAGTGAATTTATCTCTAAAATGAATAATTAAAGATGTATTCATTTTTTATTTGATAAAGTGAATAGAGACATCAACCCACTAAATGATCTAAGAATAGATATCATCTTATTTACTCATTTTAAATATAAACTCACTTTAAAATAATCTTACCACAAATGACACTAGCTCAAAGTCTTTAAATTTGAGTGTAATATGTCAAAGTTTCAATACTCCATCAGTGTATCCATCCTCTATTCAAGTGCTTCCACCTCTAAATAACTTGCATTAAAAACCTTGGGTTTGATATAGGGAAAATGTTTATCTTACTACACATTTTTTTACCACACAAAATACCACTTTTTTTTTATGATTGTGATTAAATTAGAAAAAGTAATGAGAAAAAAGTAATATAATTAATGATATGAGTAGTATAAAAAAATAATATAAAAAATATATAAATGAAAATATCATTGTTGTTAATATATATTGGTGGAGGTAAGCATCTAAAATTTAATTAGACACACTCTTACCTGCTCAAATATTAGTTTTGTGATCACGAGTCAAAATGATAAAGTTGAAATTACAAGATATTATAGTGATATGACTTAAATCACATGAGAGTAATTTAAATTTAACCCTTCAAAACTTGAATGAAATACAATAAAATTAACATCAATATTTTGACTTGATCTTTTTTTTTTGTGATAAAATAAAATAGTGATATTGAATGTTCTATATGTCACTTGATCTGGATTACTATAAAGAATGCTTGAATTTACAGATTATGAGCAATGGGGTATATAAAAGTGTTGAGCACAGGGCAACAGTGAATTCAGACAAGGAAAGGATCTCCATTGCCATGTTCTTTAGCCCCAAGTTTCAATATGAGATTGGACCTGCAATTTGTCTCACAAACCCAGAAAACCCCCCTCTGTTCAAAAGGATCGAAATGGAGAAATATGTCAAAGACTTTTTCTCTCGTAAGCTGGATGGAAAGTCGTACTTAGAGCATATGAAGATCACAAATGGAAATTCTACCAACGCTACTGTTTAGCGCCTACAATCATCATATTTATAGAGGGTGTTTTGTGTCCTTATATATGATTTTAGATCAATGTATAAAAGACTAAATAAGTGTGCCAGTGTGCTTTTGGATTTCTAAAGTGTAGTAGATATTGTACCAGTTGATACCACTATATGCTCTTATATGTTAAATATTTGCCAATAAATAAGAGAAAATACATATATATTTGTCTTAGTTAATTTATTTGAATGCATGGACATTTTATTTAATTTATTTCATCATGCATTAAAAAATGCACAACATTATAATATCTATAGGAAAGAAGTGATCAGCTATATGATCCCAGTCAAGGAATATAAATGGAGGCAATAAAATTTGTATACTAGCGTGGAATGGCATATAGCTGCTATTAAATTTTGAACCTCTCAACTTATATACTCTAGGAAAACTTGTTAATAAATAAGAATTTAAATCAGTAAATGAAAAACATAAGTAGTGTTTATGGCCTGAGTCCTAGAGGTTCAACTCATGATGTACTTGTGCAGAATCTTGAGCTATTGTGCCAAAATTGTACCAAACAATTCCCTCATCAACAAAGACCTTGTAGAATTTGGGTTCTAATTCCTCACATTTGAAGTCTTCTGGGTGGTTTCAAATTGCAATGAACACCATTGAGGTGGTAGCATGGAACTGGTTCCTATAGGATAATATTATCCCATGGGGACTTTTTTGTAGCCACGAGTTTGACTCGCCATTCCTCTTTTTTAAAGAACACATCATCATCATCGTCGTCATTAGCTGTTGGTTGAGCCGCCTCAAATAAGGTCACCATGACCGTCGTTGTCGGAGAAGTACACACTGTCATGAGATCGACAAAGGATTAAGCCACAACGAACAAGACGTGAGGAGACTGCCTAGCAAGCTTAATGGACGATCGATGTTGGCAAAATGATGTATCTTGAATCTAACCAAAGGCCAATAGCAAAGGCGATGACTGTCGCGACTATCACCACCACGAAGGAGAGCACCTGGGGGTTGCAAATTGACTGAAGACAAGGCGATGACGCCAATAGTGTAGAATGTGCCCCCATTGGGTGAACGATGCTGATCGGGAAAAAACAACCTAGGCTATGACTTAGTTGTCGTGATGGATCATTCCACCTATGGAGAGGATCGCTAAAGCCACGCAATGGAGGTGGCTTGCTATTGACGATGAACAAGGACAGAGGCTAGCATCAAGCACAACCTAGAGAGGCCCTTGGTGGAGATTTGGATACCACCTAGAGTGGAATGGAAGGAAGGCAACTGGGAACCCCAGCGGCTAACCCTAGGAGAAAATGGAAGTGAAATTGGACTCCACAATAATAATAATAATTCTAATATAGTAAACTCTTTTCAAGGAACATGTGTTGAAGAACCAAAGTTTGATCCATGAAGAAGATGGTGATAAAAGACCTTGTATGGATAGTATTTAGAACTTGTGGGGGTGCGCCGAAGGTGCACTTCAACTAGTCTTCCAAGCTTATTGGAAGGGTTTGGGCACAAGCCCATTATTATCTTGTCTTGAAACTTTGTTTTCCTCTTCTTTTTAAGTAATAAATCTACCTTTTTTTTAAAAAAAAAGAAAAAAAAGAATAGAAATTTATTTATTATTATTTTTATATGAACATGAGTAGGAATTTAGTTAAGTATGTTAGTGACAAATTTGTATAAGAATTCATAATATTATAGTTTGGAAAAACTTGTTATTTGGTGTCAATTAAACATCGTATTTTACTTCATTAGGAGGCTAAATCATGTGATGCATGCGTCAATTTTCATTTTGAAATTGGCATTTGAATAATTATTATTTACAATAGAAGAGCAACAGAATAACTACAATTGGAGAGGTAATTAATTGGGAGAATGTCTGGTGACACCATTCTAAATTTCTCAATCAAGATGCCATGGGATGGGAACAGGCTTGTTTCTTTCTTGTATGAAAACCACCAAGTATCATGGTCTTCCAAGGATTATACTATTGATCTTTTGTCCTACTCACCAATCTTTCTATTACACACATATATATGATTGGTAGCTCGCTGATTCAAACAGAAATGATAAGATTTTAACAAACAAACACAAAATAGAACTGACAAGAATTTAATGGCAGGTTGGGAAGTTTAAACAACTTGTTTCAACTAGTTTGGAGGCTTCGCGATTGCCTTTGCAAAAGGATGGCTTGAAGCCATTAGAACACTAAAACACACAAATCAATTATAGATAACATTGAATGCGGCTTTTTTACTAAACTGCCACTGTTAGTAAAACTATTTATCAAATTACCATTTTTTAACTATTTACTAAATTGCTCCTTTTTAACTATTTACCAAAATACCACTCTTTTGAAACTATATACCAAACTGTCACCCTTTTGACTGATGTGGCATTTTTTATTATTTTCTGGCCAACCAGGATGCGCCACGTAGGCTGGCGCATCCACGTAGGTTGCGCCAACACGCCTGGCGTAACCTACGTGGATGCGCCAGCCTACGTGGCGCATCCTGGTTGGCCTGGACACTGAAAGCGCCACCCTTGTTAGGGCAAGCAAGCAGAATAAGCCAACAAGGGTGGCGTAATCCTAGTATATATTCCCACACCCCCTCCCCGTTCGTGCCATCCTAAGCATTTCCTAAATTCTCACTATCTCTCTAAAAATTTCTTCTCTCTAAACACTCTGAACTCTGTCAATTCTTACGAGAAGTGGTGTCAGGATCATTATTTGTGATCAAATTTAGATTATATTTCTTCACACTGTAAGTATCTCTTTCAATAGTTAAATAGTTTATTTATTATTTGTTGATTACTTTTTTAGTAGGTTAGTGTTAATTGTAATTTAATATTATTATACTTTAATATTTTTATTGACTAATGAATAATGAAGTTGTATGATATGTAATCTAAATTATATGGATAATTATTTTATAGGTAATCGAGTAGGATATATATCTTTGACATGACTTACATTAGTAAATGTAGCTTAATTCAAAATATTTGACTTTAGAATTTTTTTTACATAAATAATCGTATTGAATATTATAGTTGATTGTTAATATATTGAATAAATATATGTAATACATTATTATACATCGTTATAAATATTTTTACCCTAGTATATATGTCTGATTAGTATTGTAATTAATGTTTAATATATTAAATAAATGTGTTGAATTGTTATTGTTCAGAATTGGAGTTAACATGACAAAATCGCTAAATGTACACATTTACTTCAATGGGACAATGTATGATGGTGAAGAGGGTGTCATGTATCGAGGTCCTCCTCCTAGGCCTATTGTGATCACAGCTGACATGACTTTGGATGGGTTGAAAACTAAGATCCATTCAAAGTTGAGGCTTCAAGCAAACCAACATGTGTCCAAAGTTGTCTATCGGTGTCCGCAATGCTTCAATCCGTGGAGATGGGTAGGGCTTCCAATAGAAGACGATGATGATGTAAAGTACATGATAGATTCTTTCACAAACTTCGAACATGGCGTCTATGGAGTTGTATGTGGAGGTAGAAACAAGTGGGCAAGAAGAGCATCTTGAAGCTCCCGGTGAAATTGAAGGTTAAGTTGGTCGGTCTAATCAAGTTGAGTCATGCAATATGATCGTTATTGGTGGTGCAATGGTTGAACACGATAACCCACTTGTCGAGAGATGCGGTATGGGAGTCAAGTGAAGACGAAGAACAAGTAGGCGAGGGCGACGATTCGGACAACGACATAGAGGCGTAAAACTTTGATGCCGAAGAAAATTTACGAGGTTCCATTGGCGATTGCTCCTCAATCCATATTTATGCCTCGGGGACCTGAATCCGTGTTTGTGCCACCATGCCCTCAGCTTTCTCAAATTAACTGGGATGCATTGAATAATCCTGATAACTTGCCTGAGTTAGACACTCGTGGGACTTGGAGCATGGGTGATGAATTCTATGTTGGCTTGTAATTTCCATCAAAAGATTCAGTGAAGTTAGCTCTCAAACAATATTCCATTCACAGGCATCAAGAGTACAAGATTGAAGACTCTGATTCACGAAGACTGACTGCCAAATGCCCTAATTTTGACGAAGGTTATAGTTGGAGACTTAGAGCTATACAAAGCAGAAGGTCGAATACGTGACAGATTATAAAATATAATGGACCTCATAGTTGCGTAAACCCATCTATGTCATTAGATCACCAGAAGTTGGACTCTCGTTTGATCTACTCTTGCATTTTGGAGTTAGTCAGAACAAAACCTGATGCACCCGTATCTTTAATTATTGAACGGATTCGAAGCCAATTTGGTTACCAAGTTTCATATCGAAAGGCTTGGAAGGCAAAACAAATGGCTATTGTGAATGTGTTTGGGGATTGGGACAAATCTTATGAGGTGTTGCCCAGATGGCTAGCAGCCTTGAAGAGAGACATGGAAGACACAGTGGTGGAGTTGCAAGATGAGGAATATTTTGTGAATAACCGACTCGATCGTTCAAAAAGAGTCTTTTGTCGTTTATTCTGGACATTTAGACCATGTGTGGCTGGCTTCCGATATTGTAAGCCCATCATTCAGATTGATGCCACTCATTTGTATGGCAAGTATCGTCATAAGTTGTTGATTGCAATAACTCAAGATGGAGACAAAAAACCTCTGCCTATTGCATTTGCCATTGTGGAGGGGGAGACCAAGGATGCTTGGAGTTGGTTCTTAGCCCACCTGAGATTGCATGTAACCCAATAAGAGGGCTTGTGTTTGATCTCTGATCGACATCAAGGCATCTTACAATCAGTGGCAAATGAAAATCTTAGATGGCAGCCTCCGAATGCATATCATGTCTTCTACATACAGCATATTGGTTCCAATTTTAACTCCAAATTTCAGAACAAGGAGTTGAAAAGATTTTTGATTAACACAGGTACTTTACATTTTCTATTTGTATTCTAATTTTGTCGCTAATAATAGTTAGGTTGTAATACTAACCCAAGTTATTCGATGTATCAGGGTATAAACCAATCGCAATAAAGTTTGATGCTAGGCTAGAGAAGCTTAAAGTTACAACGGAGATGACAAATTGGATTAATGGAATTCCAAAAGAAAAATGGAGTTTGGCGTATGATGGTGGTCGCAGATTCGGTTATATGACTACCAATTTGTCAGAGTGCATTAACGGAGTGTTGAAGGGTAGCAAAAATCTACCTATAACTGCATTGGTTCAATTGACATATACGAAGTTAGTAGAATACTTCGTCAACCGAAAGGATGAGGCAAATTCAAAATTGATGACATTTAATCAGGTTTGATATTTTTTTACAATATTAAGTACTATATGTTAATTAAATGCACACGTGCATCTATTTATGGTTTGATATTGTTGTTCCTATTAATTTAACCAGATCTGGAGTGATGACTTATTGAAGCACTGGAGAGTAAACCTGGAAAAGGCCAGTTCACACCAAGTTCGTCGGTACAATAGAGAGAACACAAGGTTCATGGTTGAAGAGGCTTTTAATCCTGTAACACAACAGGGTGGACTTTCTTATACTTTGAACCTGGAAGAAAGGCAGTGTGACTGTGGGGTGTTTCAAGCATTGCATTATCCTTGCTCGCATGCGCTTGTTGAGTGGCACCAGCCAGACCGCGTCATGCGCCAGTTTGGTCTTGACCAGCCCATTCCACGGAGACCGCTCCAGCCAGACAGATTGCACTCGGTTACATTGGCAGGTAGGCATGATGAGGATTGGCCAGCTACACATGCTGTTTATATAGCCACCTGGGATAGTCGTAGGGAGAAGGTTGTTAGGGGAGTCTCATTGGTCGCACCCCTCAGTTCGCGTTCTGAGTACATGCATTGGTATAAAAGAATTACCAGACGCTGGATTGCTCCCACAAGCGCATCTATTGAGAATGCGGTAAGCTCTTTACTAATTTGTTAGTGACTATATGTATTTTGTATTCAGTATAATGACATAAATTATATATGTTTATTAGGCGGACATTGCGAGTATTTGCTCAGTTCAACTACACGACACTTTGTCGCTCGAGAGGCCGCTACACAAATCCTACACTCATTGCGGGAGCATGACCGCATTACGATGGAACAATTTGCGTCCGGCTCCACCAAAGAACGACATTTCAGGGCCGTCCGAGGAGTCGAGCCAACAAGGAACGCGGCGTAGACGGAGGAGAGAATTGGCGAGCACTCGGACACGACTTCGACATCCCGAGGAGTCCAGGTCTACTACCCAGCATACGACTCAGCCGCCTACCGCTGCTACATACCCCCCACTCAGTCTCCTACTACTGCTACGTACCCCTGCACTCAGCCCACTACCTGCATATTACCCACCATACCCTTACTCACCGTATCCATACCCGCCACCGAGTTACCCCTCATATCCTTACCCACCACAGGGTTACCCACCATATCCTTACCCACCACCAGGTTACCCACCATACCCATCACAACCAGGTCCCTCTTCCGAACCATCTCACAGGCCACCGCATTCTGATGCGGGCCCATCTCATTGACATTCAGTGATTATATTTAGTGATTTTGTGTAAAATACTATTGAGGATATCTTATTGTGAGTTTGGTACTCTAATTAGATTACACTATATATGCTTTTCGCACTGTTTTAGATTTTATTAAAGATTGTGGTAACTGGTTGCATTAAACAAGATCATTGGCTTTTGGGGAGATCCAACATTTAGGAAAAACTCTGTCAAATTTTTTACTAATTCAAATTACTAAAAATTTGAGAGGAGGATTATTGGGCACGGAATCCTACTCACTATCATCTGAATCTTACTGAAAAAATTCATTTAAAAATCTTTTTAGGACTAATAAGCTTTTTTATGAAGTATTTAATGCCCATATCATCAATACAAACTTTTCTTATGATTTGACTAATAATAAAAGGAAAGTCATCGAAGATTGTTTTAAGGATTATATTAACTAAGTATAAGTATAACCTATAAGTGATACGTCTCTTCTACAGGATATACCATTTAATTTTTATGATATTTTATTTAAAATATTTGTGTAAAAATAAATAAATATATTCAATAACTTTAATAATAAGATATATACGTACATTTGATTAGATTATTTTTACATTTATTAAAAATCATACATAAAGACAAAATTAAAAGCAAATAATTAATACCTCAATCGTTTTTAAATTGAACAATAAATTGAAACAATAAATTTTTAAAAATTAACAAAAAAAAAACATATGTGTTATGTAATTAATAATTCTTCATAATAACTAAAACAATATTAAATATTATCAATATATTAAATTTGTCACTTTTTTAATTTTATATTATATATTTTATTTCCGTAATTAGTATGGATTTATTAATAAACGTTTATAAAATTTTATTAAGTAATTTAAATAATTTATATAAATTTAAAGATTTACGCTAACAAGAATGACGCTTTTCGATGTCAGAAATTAATAGGATGCATGCCACGTAGGTAGGCGCATCCACGTAGGTTACGCCAGGCGTGTTGGTGCAACCTACGTGGATGCGTCAGCCTACGTGGCGCATCCTGGTTGGTCAAAAAATAATAAAAAATACCACGTCAGCCAAAAAGGTGGCAGTTTGGTATATAGTTTCAAAAGAGTGGTATTTTAGTAAATAGTTAAAAAAAGAACAATTTGATAAATAGTTAAAAAAATAACATTTGATAAATAATTTTATTAACATGTGAGTTTAATAAAAAAACTCATTGAATCGTTGCTTTATTTAACCGTAGGGCTTGACTTCTCATGGATATATATATATATATATATATATATATATATATATATATATATATATATATATATATATATACAATGTATGTTTTCTACAAGTACAACATTGTAGAACCAATTGATAGAATCAGTAGATGATAGAGTAGACTAGAGATATGTTACCCCGAAAAAGAAAAAAACAGTAGACTAGAGATATACATGTGTTGACCATGAAGCATATACAGTGATACACAAAATATAAAAGACATACTAAATTTTAAATTTGAAATTTTAATCTAAAATTAATAGATATTAAGTAAAGTAGTCATATATAAATTGTATTTAAAATATTAAAATAAATAATATAAGATTCTTAATATATCTTTCTATAAATGTTTAAAGGGAACAAACAAATGTATTAAAGTAAGTAGAAATAAATTTAGCGAAGTAGGTAAAAATAAGTTTAATAAAATAAGTGATAAAAATAAAATTTTAATTTTGATATTATGTAAAATTTTAACTTAAAATTAATTAATATTAAATAAAATAACATAATAAATATATAAATTACACTTAAAATATTAAGACAAATAATATAAAATTCTTAACATTAAAAATTATAAGATATAGACCTAACATATATATATATATATAAGTAGGATGACCTGATAAATATATATATTACATTTAAAATATTAAAATAAATAGTACGAGACTCTTAATATTAAAAATTATAAAATATAGACTCAATATATATATATATAATAAAAAATTTAAGAAAAATTAATAATTCATAATATCTTAGTAATTTCAGAGTTAATTTTATTTTAAATTGGACATATCTCATATGTATATTATCTATGTCGTACAAGAATTGATATGCGATGCTGCACAAAAATAGTGTGTTTGTCCTTTATAGGTGGGATATTTTTAATATACACCCTCATTTTATTTCATAGCAAAAAAAAAAAAGTGTGTTTTTATGGGCCTTCAAGTCACATCGATCACGGACTCACATCTGGCAGCCTGTTATCTTGGAGCACCAGATAGACCACCCGCATTAAGCAAATCCCTTCCTTCCACGTATATAGCATTTGTACGAAAGATTCTTGAATAATTTTGCATCATTCAAGTTATGTGTAGAATTTAAAAATGATAAGATTTTAACAAACAAACACAAAATAGAACTGACAAAAGTTGATGGCTTATAATAAATTATGGTTATAATTTATTAATTAATAATGTAATTGATTAAATATATTTAATTTTAAATCTTTTTATTTTATATAAGAAATAAAATAATATTTATGTAATTTATGAGATTAAAAAAATAAAATATTTCAAACTAATATATAATAATTATTTTATTATTATAAAAAAATAAATTTTAAATTTTAAATTTTATATTAAAGTTTACGGGGCATAAGCCTATAGCAATTTTTCATCTTATGATAATTAATTTGTTTAGCAAAATTGATTAAATTAAACATATCTAACTTATTCTCATCAACTTTAGGTTACTACTCTTCTCCACCCTTTGAAAAGAAATTTTGTCTCTAGTTTCTTGAACAAAAGTATCACCATAATGAAACACAAGTCTAACTATCTACATAGATACACACAACACAATTTATTAAATACTTATACATATAAAAAATAAACAATACATCTGATACACAAATACCCACCACACATTCTTATTAAATTATATTTATACATATAAAATTTATATAAAAATAAAAAACTGAATGCACATGTGTTGTGACAATGCAAAGCAATGAGGACCAACTTAATATACATCACATGAGTAAATGGAACAACAAGAGGACCACACACACTACAAAGGGAAGACAAGCAGGATCACAACACCCAAAATGGAAGACATGGACCACAATGACGACTCAATATAGGCAAAGTTTGGAGTTTAAGTCACATACTTTTCTGAAGCTCGAATCCCATAAGGAAGATGACAAATTCAATGTTGGTGAGGAGTCTTAACAGAAAAACAGGGTTAATTGTAGAGAGAATCTGCAAGTAGAATTCGAGATTAAAAAATGAATTGGAAATTTTGGATTTTGGACTTCTTATGTCGTTGAAATTGTGGGGGAATGAAAATTTTCCCTCCACCTCCAATACGACTCCGTTATGGGGTTAAGGGAAAGTTAGTCTTGCAAAATTTTAGTCCAAAATGACGTCATTTTAAGGTTAGGGATTTTGTTTCTTTAGGCAAAATCGAAATTATGCCATTTTAAACTAAGTAAGAAGTTACATCAGCGTCTAAGTTAACACTTAACGTGTTATGCGTATGTGTCCATCAAGTTTAATTAATAGTAAGAGACGTAGAAATTAATGCGAAAAATGTTTTAAGGTTTGAGAGATATTTAAGTTGTCAATTTTTTAAAATTAAAAAATAATATAACTAGTACATGTAATTTCAAGAACTACAGTAAATGCTTATTGAATTAGTATCTATTTATATAATAATAACATATAAAAGGAGAATCTAGCACTGAAATGTTACACGGACAAGTTGACCATCACAAGCGAATATTTTTTTCTTATATTTCATACTAATAAACAATTATTTAAATATGCATACGAGAAATTTTCCTTTGTTTTTGTTTAATATATTAAATATTAAAGATGAAAACTCGCACACAAAAAAGACCCCAAAACCTACCAATATATCAATCATAATTAATGTCATTTTTTTCTTTAATAAACTTAACTTGTGAAGATGAGAGTTTAAATTCATGACAATTTCCCCCTAGCGTGATAATCCTTTTTTCCTATTATAGTAATCAATTAATGTTATTATAATTATATAATAATAAAATGAGATATTCTTATATGCATATAAATTTATCACATATTATATTTACATATAAAAGATAAAAAGTTAAAAATAAATAATTTTTTTACTAAATTCACTTATTATAAAAAATTATCATCTTTCTTTAATTTTTTATCTATTATATATAAATATGATATAATAAATTTGTATACGCTCAAAAATATCTCCAATAATACTCCTCTAGTTATATAGAAAGTTGGCCAAAAAACTGGGTAAAAGCATTCTAGAAGCTGTACCAAAAACAAACTCTTTTATTAGATCGTATCTACAAGCTGTTCACTTTTGCAGATGGCCTTGACGTGACGTTGATGATCATTGGTACTATCTGTGCCGTGGCTAATGGGTTGTCGCAGCCTCTCATGACGGTATTTTTTGGGAAGCTCATCAACGCCTTTGGCTCCACTGATTCATCCCATATTGTGAAGGAAGTTTCTAAGGTATAAAACCTTTGTTTGTAGGATTGTTGTTGTTTTTTTTTTCTTTGAAAATCTTTCATTATTGCACTTCAAGTTTTGGTGCAATGAAGGATCTGTGTCGTTTCCTTTTTAATAACCCCGTCCCATATTCATCAATATGGTCTTAAGATTTTTACAATTCCCGGCCAAGAAAGCTATTCTTGATTTCTACTGTATCCTTCTTCTTAATTGAGCATATGATAATTAGTAATTACTATTCCATTAACCCAAAATTGTGTTTGCAAATGCAAACTAACTATATGTCTGGCACTGGCACTTCAAATTTCAGGTTGCATTGTTATTTGTTTACCTGGCTGTTGGGTCTGGAATTGCGTCATTTCTACGTAAGATGCCACATTTTTTTTTTCTCTTTCCTGCTTATTTATTTGTTAAGAGACTACGTAACCTTGTGTTTCACTCTGAATTTCAAGATAATTGCATCATTATTTCTGATGATATGAGAGGGTCATTTTATTGGTTAAATGGTGCATGCAGAGGTATCATGTTGGATGGTGACAGGAGAGAGACAAGCCGCACGGATCCGTGGCTTGTACTTGAAAACTATATTAAAACAGGAAATTGCCTTCTTTGACACTGAAACAACAACTGGAGAGGTTATTGGGAGAATGTCTGGTGACACCATTCTCATTCAAGATGCCATGGGAGAAAAGGTAATCATATTAAGCTCCTTTCTAAGCTTGTATTGTATGAAAAGCACCACACCATGACCTTCATTGTTATAAAGTGTCATGATCCTGCTAGTATTATATTAATGCTCCCTCTAATATCGATCATTGCCTCTCTGATTTGATCTGAACTGAAAAGATTTTATAAAAACAACAAAATAGAACTGACAAGAACTTAATGACAGGTTGGGAAGTTTGTACAACTTGCTTCAACTTTTTTTGGTGGATTTGTGATTGCCTTTGCAAGAGGATGGCGACTCTCTATAGTTTTGCTTGCATGTCTGCCTTGTGTCATCATTGCTGGTGGAGTCATGTCCATGATGATGGCCAAAATGTCAAGTCGTGGACAAATTGCTTATGCAGAAGCAGGAAATGTTGTTGAACAAACAGTGGGAGCCATTAGGACAGTAAGACACAAAAATCAATAATAGACAACATTGAATGCGTTGCTTTTATATTTAACCTTAGTCCTTGACTTCTTTCTGAAATTTAATCAGGTTGCATCTTTTACTGGAGAGAAAAAAGCAATAGAGATGTATAATAGCAAGTTAAAAGTTGCCTATACTGCAATGGTTCAACAAGGGATGGCCTTGGGGTTAGGAATGGGAGTACTTATATTCATTACCTTCAGCACCTACGGACTTGCCATGTGGTACGGTTCCAAACTGATCATTGAGAAAGGATACAATGGTGGAACCGTCATCAATATAATCATAGCTCTTATGACTGGTGGAATGTAAGTGAGACAATGGCACTTGATTGAATAACTGGCATTGGCATGACATTGTTTAAGCATAAGATTTTTCTCTTTTTTTTTTTTTTTCTACTTTGTAGAGCTTTGATGGGTATCACAACCTGACTAACTTAACTTTTCTTACATTCTCAGGTCACAAGGTCAGACATCCCCAAGCCTAAATTCATTTGCTGCAGGCCAAGCAGCAGCATATAACATGTTTAAGACAATTAAAAGAAAGCCCAAAATTGATGCTTATGACACCAGTGGTGTTGTCTTGGAAGACATAAAGGGAGATATTCAACTCAAAGATGTTCACTTCAGATATCCTGCAAGGCCAGATGTCCAGATCTTTGCCGGATTCTCATTATATGTTCCCAGTGGCACAACTGCTGCTTTAGTGGGTCAAAGTGGAAGTGGGAAGTCTACTGTAATCAGTTTATTGGAAAGATTCTATGATCCTGATGCTGGAGAAGTACTTATAGATGGCATGAATTTGAAGAGCTTTCAAGTTTGATGGATAAGAGAACAGATTGGGCTTGTTGGTCAAGAACCTGTCCTCTTTACAGCAAGTATCAAAGAGAACATAGCATATGGGAAAGAAGGCGCAACTGATGAGGAGATAACAACAGCAATAACCCTTGCCAATGCCAAAAAGTTCATTGACAAGCTGCCTCAGGTATATAAATATTCAAAAGTTCAAGTGATTCTGTTTTAGGTTTCTTTCTTTTATTAAGTTTGATTGAAGTTAATAAAAGTGTATCATTTCTGTTTGCAGGGCCTTGAAACAATGGCAGGGGAGCATGGGACTCAACTTTCTGGTGGGCAAAAGCAAAGAATTGCTATTGCAAGGGCAATTTTGAAGAACCCAAAAATCCTTCTTCTTGATGAAGCAACAAGTGCATTGGATGCTGAGTCTGAACGTATTGTTCAAGAAGCATTAGAAAAAGTTATGTCAAAAGGACTACAGTAATTGTTGCGCATCGTTTGACTACTATTAGAAATGCTGACACCATAGCAGTGGTTCATCAGGGGAAAATTGTGGAAAAAGGTTACACATACTTGAGCCAACTGTTTCTGTTATTTTTATTTTTATTTTTTTTAAGTAGTTTTTTTTATACATTTATTTTATCATGTTAAGCCAGTACACTACAGCAATCTATGAAAATCGATTTTTATAACATCTTGGAACAATGTATTCACTTTGGCACTTTTTCTTTATATGTAGAAACTCATGATGAGTTAATCAAGGATCCTAATGGTGCTTATTCTCAGCTTATTCGTCTACAAGAAGGAGAAAAGGAAGCTGAAGGTAGCAGGAATTCTGAAGCAGATAAGTCAAATAACAGTTTTAATTTAGATAGTCACATGGCTAGATCAACAAGCCGAGGTTCATCAGGGAGTAGACACTCCCGGTCACTTAGCTTTGTTCTTCCTTACCATAGTGGGGTACATCAGTCTGGAGAAAGAACAGATGTGGATAATGAAAAAAGTAAACTTGGTAATGAGAAGCGCAAAAAGTTTTCTATAAGACGTTTGGCCTACTTGAACAAGCCTGAGGTTCCTGTCTTACTGCTTGGATCCATTGGTGCGGCAGTACAAGGTCTTGTGTTCCCTGCATTTAGCCTCTTGCTTTCATCAGCCATTACTATGTTCTTTAAACCTCCAGAACAGCTGCGAAAAGATTCTACATTTTGGTCACTTCTATTTGTGGGTTTGGGTTTAGTTACCCTGGTGGCCTTACCAGTGGAGAATTACTTCTTTGGGATTGCTGGTGGAAAACTTATAGAAAGAATTCGTTCATTGACATTTGAAAAGGTTGTGCACCAAGAAATCAGTTGGTTTGATGATCCTGCAAATTCAAGGTATGTTAACTAGATATTTTACTTCCAGCAAGGAAAGACAAAATAAACAAACACTAATTATAAAAAAATGCTAGACAACCATAATTTTTATGCAAATTTTCAACATAATGACGTGGCATGTTTGTTGACAATCTCTAGCACTTTATTCTATCCAACAACCACTTTTTAATTCTGTCAAAATTTTGGCTATTTTATTCTAACTAGGTAGCATTACTCTTAATTATCGTGTTTTAATTCCTTCTACTCATCAAACTAAAAGAAATGTATCACCTTCCAGTGGTGCAGTTGGTGCAAGGTTATCTACTGACGCTTCGACTCTGAGAAGTCTTGTTGGTAACACCTTGGCCCTCATTGTGCAAAACATATCAACAATCACAGCAGGTCTAGTTATTGCATTCACGGCTAATTGGATTCTCGCTTTTATTATATTGGCCGTGTCACCCTTGGTCCTTATGCAAGGATTACTTCAGATGAAGTTTCTACAAGGATTCAGTGCAGATGCCAAGGTTAGCCTCACTCTCAATTTTGTCTAATCCATCAATTGAATTATGTATTGTGGAGTGTGGACATTATGAGAATCTTTTGTCTTGTATAGGTGATGTATGAAGAGGCAAGTCAGGTGGCAAATGATGCTGTCAGTAGCATCAGAACCGTTGCAGCATTTTGTGCTGAACCAAAGGTGATGGATATGTACAGGAAGAAATGTGTAGGGCCAGAAAAAGAAGGTGTTCGGTTGTTGTCACGACCCATCTTAGGCCATGACTGGCGCACAAACTAGTGATACTCAGTATTTAACTAGCTTGGCAAGCTTAACCATACAACCTCAATTAAAGAAAAATAATTTGTAATGTAAATTAGGGCCATTAAATATCTGACAGAGTCTCCTCTAAAAATTGAACAAATCACATAGTTCATTTAGACCTGGTTAGCAATATATATCCATATCTATCACTAACATAAGCATCTAGTATCAATCCTAAGAACAAGATGAGCCAGTTATATAGAAGGAATATATCAAGATTTTTCGTTTACATATATATACATCAAAAGAAGGAAATAAACATTATCTCCCATAGCTGCAAAATACTGGAGTCGACAGGTAACACTAGCCAGTAACGACAACGAAGGCCTACCAAAATACAAATACTCCTGGACAGAATAGTAAATCCCAAGAATCCCCTACTCAACAGCCTGCAAATCTGAAGGGGGAAAAAGAAAGAAAGGGGTGAGTCACATAGATTCAGTGAGGGCAAAAAAAAAAATAAACAAGAAAGGAAAGCAAGTAAGAGTCAAAAACATTTAAACTTTGCAAGATAACTCATTACACAAAAAATCAAATAAATGAGACCGATAAATAAAATCTCATCACATGTTTTCCTTTCCAGTAATAAATTTACAATCGTAAAGGAATTCAACTATACTTATGAAATCTCCTCTCAGATCTTAAAACAAAATCTCTACATTCATTTTATACACAATAGCCGTTACATCTCTTCGTCACGGCAGGAGGAACATTCGCCGTTATATCTCTTCGCCACGGCAGGCGGAACACACGCCGTTATATCTCTTCGCCACGGCAGGCGGAACACACGCCGTTATATCTCTTCGCCACGGCAGGCGAAACACTCGCCGTTATATCTCTTCGCTACGGCAGGCAGAATTTTAACACTCAACATTTATAGCCCAATCCTTATAACCAAGATTCACAATTATCCAAGATTAACTGAAAGGTTTTGTTTTCCCATAATATAAAGTTTGAGGCTATAACCAAAACTATTAGAATAAATATAAATACATGCCGAGAAGTCTAAATTTCAACATATATCACAATGTAAATTATCCCCTCACAGTATGAAGAACCAACTCAATCGGTTCCTACGACACTTGGAGGAGCAAACTGTGTAGTGCCCACTGAATCTGACCATAAACAAGCATTTTGACAAGTCAAGATAAATGTAAAGTTACCCATTAGCTATTAGGAATTTAGAACACAAATACCATGAATAAATAAAATAACTACATTATAATTACAAATTTACAATTGATAAAGCTCTAGAAATTTCATTTAGAGTCGAACTAACAAAGGGGTAAAGAGATTAGTTAAAATCCCTAATTTTTGGGCTTAGGGTTTTTCAAGAATCTCATGAGAGAAGAAAAAAAATCAATATATGACTTTCCCATTACCACTTACTAGAACCAACCTTCCACATTCTTAGATTTCTACTTCAAAGCCCCAAAATACGCTCATCTACTATTTTATTTGAGATAACAAAGCTTGAGGAAAATGAGATTTGGTACGAAACAAACAAGAATAAAATAATAAAAACTTACCTCAAGCTCTTGGTGCAAGTGGATGCAAGGATTTAGTGCTAAAATGAAAAAAAGATGAAAATTTGGTGGAGAAAGGGGAAGAGACGAGAAACAAAGGACGAGAAACGTCTCTGTTTCTCGTTCTTCCTCCGTTTTAAATCTTTGATCTCTTTTTTTTACACATATAGGCCAAATGACCAAAATACCCCCTATAAGAAAATTTATTTTCAACCTTATCCCTCCTCTAACACCAGCGTCGTCACAATCTTCCCCCTTAAATGAAATTCATCCTCGAATTTTTTTTTTAACTAACCTTGTATATCAAAGAGGTGCGGATATGTGTCACGCATAACCATCTCAGGCTCTCACGTCATCTCTTCACCAGATGGTTCCCGCCAAACAACCTTGACAGAAGCAACTTCCTTGGAGCGTAAGCGTTTTACTCGTCTATCTACTATAGCCACAGGTTGCTCAACATAACAAAGATTTTCATCAAGTTGAACCGCCTGGTGTTGAATGATATGAGATGGATCATAAATATATTTTCGAAGCATAGAAACATGGAAAACTGGGTGAACTCCTGAAAGACTAGGGGGAATGGCTAAGCGATAAGCCACCTGCCCGACCCTCTCCAGAATCTCAAATGGTCCTATGAACCTCGGGCTTAACTTACTCTTTCTACCAAACCTCATAATACCCTTCATAGGAGAAACACGTAGAAACACATGTTCTCCCACACCAAACTCCAAAGCTTGAGAAAAATGAGATTTGGTACGAAACAAACAAGAATAAAATAGTAGAAACTTACCTCAAACTCTTGGTACAAGTGGATGCAAGGATTTAGTGCTAAAATGAGAAAAAGATAAAAATTTGGTGGAGAAAAGGGAAGAGACAAGAAACAGAGGACAAGAAACATCTCTGTTTCTCGTTCTTCCTCCATTTTAAATCTTTCATCTCTTTTTTTTTTACACATATAGGTTAAATGACCAAAATATCCCCTATAAGAAAATTTATTTTCAATCTTATTCCTCCTCTAACACCAGCGTCGTCACAGTTGGACTTGTGAATGGTGCAGGATTTGGTTTCTCTTTTCTCGCTCTATACTGCACAAACCCTTTCTGTTTCTACATAGGATCTATTCTTGTGCAACACGGGAAAGCAACATTTTCAGAGGTTTTCAAGGTACAATAAACCAATCATCTTTGTATGCTCCACCTTATGTGATGTTTCTTTTATTCTGGTTCTTACTGGAGATTTTGTGCAGGTTTTCTTTGCTTTAACAATGACAGCAATCGGTGTTTCCCAGACTAGTGGCTTGGCACCAGACACTAACAAGGCCAAAGATTCCGCAGCTTCAATATTTGAAATTCTTGACAGCAGACCTATGATTGACAGCAGCAGCAATGAAGGTACAACACTAGAAACCGTAGCTGGTGATATTGAACTTCAACATGTCAGCTTTAGTTACCCAACAAGGCCTCATATTCAAATTTTCAAAGATTTGTGTCTAAGCATCCCAGCTGGAAAGGTAATCATTACTTTAGTATTCTAATAATTAAGCTTTTGGGTTGTACAAATCAATCAATTTCTTGAGAATATGTAATGTTACAACATTGCTGATATATGTGTATGTAGAATGTTGCATTGGTTGGAGAAAGTGGCAGTGGAAAATCAACAGTTATCAGCCTCTTAGAGAGGTTTTATAACACTGATTCCGGACGTATACTACTAGATGGAGTCGATATCAGAGAGTTCAGACTAAGCTGGTTGAGGCAGCAAATGGGTTTGGTTGGTCAAGAGCCCATTCTATTCAATGAGAGCATTCGTGACAACATAGCTTATGGCAAAGAGGGAGGAGCTACAGAGGAAGAGATAATTACAGCAGCTGAAGCAGCCAATGCACACAAGTTCATAAGTTCTCTTCCAAATGGTTATGACACCTCTGTTGGGGAAAGAGGCACACAATTGTCAGGAGGGCAAAAGCAGCGTATAGCCATTGCCAGAGCCATGCTCAAAGACCCCAAAATCCTTTTGCTTGATGAGGCAACTAGTGCACTTGATGCAGAGTCAGAGCGTGTAGTTCAAGAGGCTCTAGACAGAGTCAGTGTGAACAGAACTACTGTTGTGATAGCTCACCGTCTTACAACAATTAGAATGTCTGACATTATAGCAGTAATAAAAAATGGGGTGGTTGCTGAAAAGGGAAGACACGATGTGTTGATGAAGATTACAGATGGAGTTTATGCTTCATTGGTAGCTCTACATAGCAGTGCATCATAAGATGAGATTTCATCTAAACAATAAGAGAAGGAACCAACTTCCTGGAAGTTTTTCAATTTTCAGACAGCGATTTATGAGCACAATAGATTAGAATTTTTTTTTTTATTGAGTACAATAGATTAGAACTGATTTATAAGTTTCTCTCGCTTGTAAGTTGTTACATGATTCGAGTACTAGAGACCACATACATAGATGCATGGAGTGTTTGTGTTATTAGACATAGGATATATGAGCCTCTAAGTGGGTGTTTAGATTCTTAATTTTTTTTTCATAAAAATATAACACTTCTTGGTTTAAGTCTCTATTAATTTTTTTTTACAACAACAATAACCAAGTTTTTTTTCATTAAGTCAGATTGATTACATAGATCAAACGACATCATTGTGCATTGTCATAAATAAAGTCTTCAGAAATACTATACAAATCTATTTTTTTTTAATTATTTAACCTATAATTTGTTTTAATCTCTATTTACCTCTAACTATTGGGTTATCATTCACCTAATCTATTCTTCTTACAAAATCGTTTCTAAGAGTCTTCTTCTTATTTTTTAAAATATTTTAAATATTTTTTTATTTTAGTTTCTGTCATTGAGTTTCTGTTAAGTGTTTACGTGACACCTGACATTAGTGGGTAAATATTTTTATTTGCTACATAAGCACTTAATATAAACTCACTACTAGAAGGAACTAAAATAAAAAATATTTAAAAAATTTGAAAAAAAAAGAACCTAATATAAAAAGTGTTATATTTTCATAAATCAAAAACATATTTAAGATTAAATTTTGTCTAAAAATAGATTTTTAACTCTAATATTTTGATAACAAATTTGTCTAAATACAAAATAAGTTAAAATATTTTTTAATAATATTCGAGATGCAATTTCATCAAATATTATTAAAATTGTTATACGCACAAAAATATTGTTTTTAATATTGATTTTCTTCATAAAATCAGAAATAAAATAAAAATAAATATTTATTTTTTATAATCATTAATAAAAATATATCAACTAAAAATAAAAAGTTGTAATTTGTAGGCATAGAAACACTGCCTACATTACTGTGAGTATAATATTTAAAGATAATATCATATCAGCTGAGTACGTAGCATATAAAATACTTTCAATTGAAAAAGTATCTCTCTCTCTTACCAAATACCAGTATCCTTTTTCCCGACTTGCCCTTTATTAACAGTAGTTTGTCGGAGAAACAAGATGGGAGAAGAAGAAATAGAGGATTTGACTATGTAAATATTTCTTTTTTTGAAAATTCATTTTGGAAAAAGTAATGTTAGTATAAATTGGGGTTTATTGAGAATTCTATACGTGATAACATATATACTATTAAAAATATAATTTAAAATCATAAATGATGTGCATGTTATGAAATGACAAAATATAAGACTTTCTCCGTGTTGGGTCATATAAGTAAGCCTTTAATTTATTGGGTGAGTTTGAAATATTTTTAAATTTAATTTACTCATTAAAATAGTGGGTTAAATTGAGTTAACCCAATCAATCTGACATATATAAAAAAATCATTTGCTAAAATAAATTATAAAATACAAAATTTAAATTTATTTTAAGTCTCAAATAATTTAAAACTAACATAAGATTTTTTAATTTTTGTACATATAATAGCTCTTAAACAAACATATATAAGTTTCAAACAAATTAAAAATTAAAGAAGCATAACAAGTCTTTAATAAAATATAAGTCTCAAATAAATTAAGGTAATATAATAAGTTTCAATAGTTATAAACAATAAGTTACATAAACTAATTAAAATTAGTGTCATCTAAGATAGTATATGGATTGTTAAAAAATTAAAAATGAAATGGGGTAAGAAAAACGACCCAATTTGCATTTTCTTCTTAAAGTTAATATGCGGGTTAGATTGTGTTGTATGAGTTAAAAAAGTCTCAACCTGCAACTTGATCAATTTTCTACGTGTTAAAAATTTTTAAACTTGACTTAATATGTGAACCCAAATCAACTTATTATTTATGAGTTGAGTTAAATTAAAATCCATAAATTTGTGGATTGATCCAACTCAATATACATCCTATCATCTATACACGATACAAATAGGGAAGGTTTATTTCTACTGTACTTTTATTGTTTAAATACACGTGTTGCATGCTCTGTAATGAAGTCCTTTATTTGGTGTGAAATTACCATGTGATTCAAAACTCTTTATTTTGATGAAATGTGATCAACTAAATGGATGTTAAATTTGTCTTTTCATAATTATTTATTTTAGATTTATTTTTTTTTATTTACACTTTTATCCTTACTTTTTGTTTCTTGATCATATGTCATCGTTAAGATTGAGGGTGATTTGGTCATTTCATGTGTAATTCATTTCTCTTTCTTCTTTCATCTTTCTCTCTCCTTTCTCCTTCTTCACTCTGCCAAGACAACATCTAACTCCTTCATTTTCAAAATTTGAATCGTTCTTCTCAAACTTTCTTTCTCTCTTCTATCTCTCTTAGATTTCATTTCAAATTCATGTCGATGGCAACTTGCGAACGTTGACGTTGTGCCATGCGCGGTGGGTCACAATGGAGCGTGCTTGCAGCAATGGGTTCTCGACGACAACGGCTGTCAACTCGGCTGCTTCCTGTGTTCGCGGTGGTTGTAGGTTTTGGTGCGTCTTTGATGGTGGTTGGTGCGTGCAAAAGATACACTAAGAGCAAGTGCACTCTATCGCTAAGTAATATAGGACTTTGGAGTCCAAGTTATCGATCCTACGAGGAATAAGTGATAATTACTAAAATTATAAAACTCTTATGTTATTTAGACAATCAAAATTGTATGCAAGATCCAAATTTAAAAACAGAAAACTAATGAAAACAATAAAGAGCAATTAAATAAAGGAAAGATAAACAAAGATAGAGAGGCACTAGGGTGCAAGGTTCACTTGAGTCTCATTATTCGGATCTTCTTTCAATTATGATATAGGTAATTCTTTTGCCAATATTATCTTATTTGCTATTGAATCCCAATGGTCATGAATGAAATAATATTCTATTCTTAATTTAATTCACCTATTTGGTCATTTAGTTGAATTAATCAATAATGCATTAATTCCCAATTTCAAGATATGAACTAACTACCCGTCAATTCTATTGGTAGGAGAAATTAATGTTTGGTCATTCGCCAATATAATCCCAAGCTTACCATATAGATCCACTCATTGAGTGCGGATGGTCACCGGTCAAACAATGAATTAACAAATGTCACAAGTGATTAAGTTATTATAAGAATATAAACAATATGACAAACCCACAAAGAAATTACCATAATCAATTTAGAAATCAGATCCAAATAAATAAGAACACAAGATCCCCCATAGCCTTAGCTATGAGTTTAGCCGCTCATATTCAATACAAACAAACTCATAATAAGATACAGATCCATGAAAAGATAACAAAAGGAAGAAGAGAAACTAGAAAGACAGAGAGATCCAAACCCCTTTGCAGAGATTTAGATCTTCAAGCTCCCAAGAAATCCTCCTTCTGAAGCCTTCCTCTCTTTAGATGTGCTAAGAACTCTCCCAAATACACAAGAAAATTGAAAAACAAAGAAAAAGAAGAAGAAAACTGAAAGGGGGGGAGGAATAGAGAGAGTTTCTCAGCTGCCCCCAAGTCTCAACTCCCTTCCAAACGTGCTAAAAGTGTGTATATATAAGCCTTTTAGCCCAAACTTCTCGTAGAAGTTTCAATAATTAAGTTTCTAGTGAGATTACACGGCCGTGTATGGTTCTGTGACAACGCGTCCAATTTGTCAGAAAAACATTTACAAACAGTAAAAAAAATGATACATAGTCGTGTGTCCCTGAGATACGACCGTGTCTCCCTTTTTAGTCACTCAAAACGTCATTTTTTGGAGAAGTGATCTTCATGAAAGTTGTAGCTCTTTTTCTTAGCTTTCTAATGCCACTGAAATCACCTCGTTTCAACTTCTGCAACTCAAGTTATGCTCATTTTATCATACAAAGGTAAAAAACTCTATTAATCTTTGACCATATAAATTTCGAGCTCAATTCCATTGCAATGAATCCATCCAAAATTTCATAGAGCTATGTTAAAACACCTTTTTGGACCTCAAATCAAGCACAAGAGGTGTTTATTTTATTTAGAGGAGGACATGGCCCAGGCCCTATATGGTGACACAGGCCCTGTAATTTGACAGGAATTCTTTTTTTGCCTTGAAAACTCGATATTTCATTTGTTTTTGTCCAAATGCATTAAATCTCTCAATCTTGCAAATATGAAGAAGATGATAAGAATCCAACTAAAATAATATCATATTTGCAAGCAATTAATCACTAAAAAATGTATCAAAATTAACACTGATCAACTCCCCCACACTTGAGCTTTTGCTTGTCTTCAAGCAAAGAATAGGGAACAATAGCAAGTTCAATCTTAACTTCCAGAAACATGAATCAAACGGAATTTCAAAGTTCAAGTTTAGCAATCAAATCCAATCAATCAAGATCATTCAGTAATTCAAAACAGTAAAATGTTTTAGCCTAGCTTGCAACTATTTTCTTCACCAAACATATGAGATCACTCAGCTTTCCATCTCTCAAGTGTTTAAGGACAAAGAGATCACTCAAATTTCTCACGAAAAAGGTTAAACCATAGGCTTGCCTATCAATCTCATCTTCACTTCTAAGTTCACAAACATAACAAAAATCAAGAGGACTTCATATAGTTATAACGGGGCCAAGGGTAATAATGTAGGGTAGGAAAAAGGTAAACACGAGTAAAGAATGTTCATGGATAAATCAATACGAAGCAAAATTAGGTTGAAAAGATAAATAGAGCATGATACACAAAATTTAATCAATCCTCAATTTCAACCCAATATTTTCATTATTCTTTACCAACAAATTTTTTTTCCAGCTTTTGTTTAGATACCCTTGAAGATAAAACACGACTTTCAAGACTTTTTTATCAACACATCAGATGCTCCAAAGAATTCAACCTGATTATTCAAGTGGGTATTCAAAGAAATCAATTTCAGACTCAAATGGGACAACTAAGGATTATTTTATCAATACAACTCTAAAAGTCAAAAAAGAATAAAACCTAATTGCCTCAATCATATTCAAGCATGTATGTGAATCATTAAAATTTCAACAAGATGTCAAAGCAAGTTCTAGCGCACATCAATCAAGAGAAAATTCACTCTAGAAGGAAAATAGAATTTTATTTTTGAAAATTTCAATCATTAAAGCACAAAACTTACTTTCTGGTTTAGTTGATAAAGAAAACAGAAACAAACAGGCATGACTCAAAGATGCTAAATTTCACTTTTCTCAATTGAACAAGATTGCTTCACACAAAATAATATTATAATTAACAGATTCCTCTTTCAAACATATCTTTATCAGCTCAGAAAAAATCAAGCAATTAACACACAATTCTAGCTTAATTATAAGCAATACTCAAGTATTTATCAGTTGTGCAAAATTTTTTTTTAACAAAGTACATTACCATTCCCCCATATTTAATATGAACATTGTCCTCAACGTGAAAGAGAGATAAATAAAGGGTAAAGAAAAGAACAACACAACCTGATAAGGAATGAGACATGGTAGACAGAAAGATAGCGCAACAAGCAAAACCACAACAGTATCTAAAAAATCACAAAACACATCGATAGAAACACGACCTAGGGTCTTTTAAAGTCAGATTCCCAAGACTGTAATCCTTATGTCCATTTCTGAAAAGATTCCACAAATAAGAAGTTCATGATGTACACGTTCATAACAATGCATCTCAAGAGTATGACTCTTTACTCTACCATTCATAATGAAGCATATTTTTATCTTCTCAGTTTGTGGAAACCATATTCAAATTGTAACTTTAAAACAAAAATAACAAAAATAACTAAAAGAAGAAATAATAAGGAAGAAACACAGGTTGCCTCCTGTGAAGCGCTTGTTTAACGTCATTAGCTCAACGTTGCCTTTTTCTGATAAATCAAGGTGGCTTAAAGCAAGAGAAATAGGAGGACGTCTTCTTCTTTTCAAAGCAATTCCTCCTTCCTTCGACGATGGCCTTGGGATTGCTTCCATCAGCATTCTGAACTTGACAAGAGCTTGGTTGTCCCAATTGCGCTTTAACTCTGCTAGGCCATAGTAGTCGCACTCAATCAACAGATAAAGGACTAATTTGTGAAGGAGCAGGGAATATAGGAGGACCTTTATCTGTTTCATCAGCTTGACTCTCCAGAAGATCAACATCAACATTGTATGATGGCGGGGGGTCCTTGATAGCTAAGGTTTCCTACTTCTTAGCTTGAACAAAATTAATAGGAGTATGGAGATTTGACATTGGGGAAGATTTAGCCTCCCTAAAGACATTAATGGTCACATAATCTCCATCCACTCTCAAAATAAGCTTACCCCGAGGTACATCAATCACAGCTCTTGAAGTGGCAAAAAATGGTCTCCCAAGAATAAGAGGAATATCAGCATCCTCTTCTATATCTAGCACCACAAAATCAACTGGGAATATGAATTTGTCCACCTTCACCAAGACATCCTTCAATACACCACGAGGATAAGTAATGGATCTATCAGCCAATTATAGTGAAATGTTGGTGAGCTTCGGTTTCTGCATTCCCAATTTCTTAAACACAGAGAAAGGCATCAAATTAATACTAACACCCAAATCACATGATGCTTTATCAAAATAAGAGTTACCAATAGTGCAAGGAATAGTAAAACTCCCCGAATCTTTCAATTTCGGGGGTAACTTCTTCAAAAGAATGGCAGAACACTCCTCATTAAGGCATACAATCTCAAACTCCTCAAGCTTGCGTTTCTTTATAAGTATTTCCTTCAGAAACTTTGCATACTTGGGCATTTGAGAGAAGACTTCAACAAATGGAATGTTAATTTTTAATTTCTTGAATATCTCCAAGAATTTGACAAATTGCTGATCTGAATGATTGTTCTTGAGCCTCTGAGGAAATGGGATCCTAGCATATGGTGATGGTTCATAAGCTGTGCTCTGCTCACGATTCTTCTTCGCTCTCTGCCACTTTAGTTCTTTCTTTTCAATCTCTCCTTGATTGATATCTTGAATTGAGACATCTTCAGTAAGGACATCATTTTTCTGTGTCTCAATTCTTAATGGGCTAGGTGCTTCAACTGTCTTCTCATCTTCATGCACTGACTCAACAAGAGTATCTCTAAGCTCCGGCCTTTCTTTCTTTTAGAAGGACGCTTCAAGTTCCTTGCCACTTCTTAGGGTAATTGCAAGGGTTTGTTCCTTTAGATTAGTCTCAGTAGTGCTAGGCAATGTCCCTGGTGCCCTTGCTATCATCAATGTAGTCAATTGACTAATTTGAGTCTCCATGTTCTTCATTCTAGCATCTGAATTCTACATGTATTTCATTACAAGGTTTTCAAAATTTTGTTTCTCCACAAGTGCTTAAAAACCAGGAGGTGGTTGTTGGGCTTTCTGCTGATTCTACTAATAGCCTTGTTGATTTCCCCATTTGAGATTAGGGTGGTCCCTCCAACCGAGATTGTATGTGTTGGCATAAGGATTGTACTGCTGCCGGTTGAAATTTCAAACAAAATTTACTGCTTCAGGTTCTGAGGCAAAGGGACTACCAATTTGACAGTTTGAACTTGTATGACCATGTCCTCCACATGCATCGCAAATAATTGGTGGGGCTACATTATTTGTCACCATCAAAGTCTCCACCTTCTTCGTCAAAGCTTCCAATTGACTTAGACTGGTAGTGGAAGCGTCCACAGCATGCACTCCTACTGGTTTCTTAAGAATTTGGTGCTCATTTTGCCATTGATAACTGTTCAGTGCCATTTCTTCAATCAATGCTTGGCTTTTAGTAGGTGTTTTCCTCCATATTGTACCTCCGGCAGCAGCATCAATGAGGGAATGGTTGCCAGATGATAAACTGCTATAAAAAGTCTGGACCTACTGCCACACGGGAAATCCACGGTATGGACATCTCCTCAACAACTCTTGAAAGTGCTCCCAAGCTTCGTAAAGAGTGTCCTGATGTTCACATATTTGATGCATTAATAAGCCTTCATTTTTAGTCATTTACACTCTCCTTGCACTTAATAAATTAAGTTTGGTTATGTTTTGTATGTTTTGAACTCAGAATAGATTTAATTGAATTTTTCAGCATGATTTACGTCTTACACTAATCTTATATTTGGGTCATATCTTGGGCTGTAGGTGGATGTTTAAGGTGAATCTTATGTCATTTTAAAGATGAGAGAGAGCTCTACAATCTTCATGAAGACATCAAAGACTTAATCACACGTTTGGATGGCTCAAATTGGCATTGAATCAAGAACTAAAGTGTTGCTCCTGGCAGAATGACCTTTATGTACTGTGCATTACACTGCTCGTGGTGAAAGTTGTAGAATGGGCTGAAATTTTGATGATTGATAGTTAAGACTCAAATATACAACTTTCATGTTGTACATTTTTCCCGATTCAGACTCCTTGGAGGTGATATTGGGCTTGGAAGTCAGAATAGAGAAGCTGCGTCTGGACCTGAGCAGTGTGCAGTAATTTGAACATATATGGAGCTATAGAAACGATATTGGACTCAAACCAAAGCCATTTGAAAGCTAAGATCCAGACCTACAATCTTCGTGAAGACCACTTGGCTCAAAAATGACGAATGCAATGACTTCAGAGCAGCATGATTTCGGAGACAAAGAATAGGCTGAAATTTTCTACTCACCAAAAGTCATTCAACATTTTCAACTACTCCACCTACTCCACCAACCACCATGACTCCGCCCCTTTGACATTTTGTACCTCTAAACCCTCTATAAAAGGGAGGCTATGCAGATCATTGTAAAGGAGAGCTTTTATGTAGTAGTGTTGTTATAATTAAAGTTTTAGTGTTTCATTTTGGAGAATTCTCTTCTTCTCTTCCTCTCCTCCTCTCTCTTTGTTATTTTCATTTTTTGTATGGTTCTTGAAGGTTCTCCAATGGTGATGGCTATGGAGAGCTAAACTTCTTTAATCAATCCAAGAGATTGACAAGCTTGATGATTAATCCTGAGATCTCGTTTTAATCGTTATACGTTCATCTATTAATCAAGTTTCTCTTTCTTTTCTTCTCTTGTTTAAATTCTGATTTAATGCTTAATTTGATTGGGATTTTGCATATGTTAATTGCGTAATTATCATATGCCAAGAGATGAATTCAGAGGTTATATAATTTATCAAAGATGTTTGATGAAATATTTAGCTTGGTTGGATCTTGGTTTTTAAGTTAATTTGGGTTTTGGATGGATGCTTAATTTGTCTAACCTTAATTAATTGAATTTTAGAAGCGTTTCTAATAGAAGATCCATGGATCATTGAGAGGCGTCTTGATGTGATCTAAAACCAAAGATTTGGTTGATAGTTGAACGGATTTATAAAGATCAAGGATGGATTAAAATCAAGATTTGTTAATTCTCTTGGATTGGTTATTTTCTCAATCTTGTTTACTCATTTTAATTATTCTTTGTTGTTTAATCTTGCAAAACTTTTCCCCCCTGTTTATTAACCTCTTAATCTGACTTCATAATTAGAGTGATCTACGGGCTCGACCCGGTGTTACCTTATGCTACAAGCAGTTTTGGTAAATCGGTTATAAATTGATTTAAATTTGGTAATCTCGACAGTTGTCAAATTTTTGGCGCCGTTGCCGGGGATCATTCTAATTTTGTTCAATCTTTTTAAGAGTATATTTAACTACTAATCCCTCACTAACCTTTGTGTTGCTGTGTTTTGGTGATTTTTAGGAGAAAACGGGTGATTACGGGTCATTTTGCAGAATTTGGTATTTACAGAAAATGTGCCCAGAATGAGCTGAAACTTGGTCAGTTGAAGGAAAACGGCCTAATAAACAAGACTCACAGTAAACTGTGAGGTCACCCCTGGTTTTTCCAAAATCCATCGTTTAGACCAGTTTTTCAATTTTTTTAATATTTTTTATTACATTTTTTAGTTTCATTTTTTTGTAGTTTTCATGCTGTACAAGTCTTATAATTTTTAAAAATCATTTCATTAGTCAATTAGATTTATTTTGGTATATTTTTAGAGTTGTCTAGTGTATTTTACTTGTTTACTTATTTTATTTTATTTTATTTTTATGTTTTGATTAATGCATGACTAGGTCTAATCCTGATATCTTGCTTGAATTTGATCCTGAGATTGATAGAACATTGCATAGGTTGATTAGAACTCGTAGGCTAAGTGAAAGAATTGAGTCTGAATTTAGTTGTGACATTGAATCTGAAAGTGCACTTGAAAACTTAGGTGATTCTAAAATCATGGCTGATAACAGGCAAAATAGGACCCTTAAAGAACTTGCTGCTCCTGATGTAACTTACCAGTCTTTGTGCATTCAATATCCTAATCTTGATGCTGACTTCGAGTTAAAATCTGGATTGATACACTTGTTGCCCAAGTTTCATGGTCTTACAGGTGAAGATCCCCATAAGCACTTAAAGGAGTTCCATGTGGTCTGTTCAACCATGAAGCCACATGGAATCTCTGAGGAGCATATCAAGTTGAGGGCATTCCCTTTCTCTCTTGCTGATGTAGCCAAGGATTGGCTGTTCTACCTTTCACCAGGTTCTGTCACGAGTTGGGATAATATGAAGAAATTATTCTTGAAGAGGTTCTTCCCTGCATCCAAAGCAGCTGCCATTAGAAAAGACATTTGTGGTATAAGGCAAATGACTGGTGAGACCTTGCATGAGTATTGGGAAAGATTCAAAAAGCTGTGTTCGAGTTGTCCCCACCATCAAATTAGTGATCAGCTCTTGATTCAATATTTCTATGAGGGCTTACTGCCGATGGATAGAAGTATGGTGGATGCCGCATCTGGAGGTGCATTGGTGGATAAAACCCCTACTGCAGCAAGAGATTTGATAGCAAATATGGCAGCCAATGCTCAACAATTTGGCACAAGAGTCCTTACCTCAACCAGAGGAGTTAATGAAGTTCAATCGTCTCATGTAGATCAACAGAGAATGGAACATAGACTTGATGAATTGACTTCTTTGGTGAGGCAATTAGCAGTGGGACAACATGTACCAGGTTCTGTACAAGAGCCTGGAAGGGTGTGTGGCATTTGCTCTTGCTCATCTCATCCTACTGATGCATGCCCCACACTTCAGGATGGTGGTTCCGCGTTTCCAGAACAGTCAGTTGCAGCAGCTGGCATTTTTCCTAGTAGACCTCAATATCAGCAGTCCCAGCAGCCAAGATATGATCCATTTTCTAATACTTATAACCCTGGCTGGAGGGACCATCCTAACTTGAGATATGGGAATTCTAGTCAACAACAACAACCCCAACAGCAGCAGCAATTTAGATACCAAGCTGTAGGTCCTAGCAACAAATACCAACCACCAAAGATTCGACAAAGAACAAACGTACAGCCACACATGCGGCAGCCCCTCATGTTGCCAAGTCCAGGAACCACTCCATCCGAGCCATCATTAGAAGATTTGATGAAACAGATGGCTACAAATAATGTTCAGTTCCAACAAAATGTCAATGCCACCATTCGAACCCGCAAACTCGGATTGGGCAACCGGCCACCACCGTGTGAGTGAATTGAAAAGCCAAGGATCAAGCCAATTGCCTTCACAAACAAATCGGTAACCCAAGAGGCAATGTAAGTGCCATTACCTTGAGAAGTGGCAAAGAAATTGATGGTCCTAGTCCGCCACAACCGTAGAGCTCCCATTGCGGCGAAATGCCAGAGATTGATCGAGACACAACAAAATTCGCATGATGCACCAAATCCGTAAGAAATGTGCGGTAATTCGACTTGAACATTCCACTACCCTTCCCAAACAGAGTGACACGGTCAAGCGAGATAGCGCAAAGCGTAAAACAGAGAAGGAAGTCATGGAGACATTCGGAAAGGTGGAAATCAATATTCCCTCCTAGATGCAATCAAACAAATTCCCAAGTATGCCAAATTTCTCAAGGAGTTGTGTACTCACAAGAGAAGACTTAAGTGGTACCGAGAAAGTCGGTATGGGCGAAATGTTTCTGCGATGATTCACCAAGCATGCCAAAGAAATGTAAAGATCCTGGAACTTTCACAATCCTCTTGCACTATAGGTAATTCCAGGTTTGACCATGCAATGCTAGATTTGGGTGCTTCTATTAATGTCATGCCTACGTCGGTGTATAAGTCTTTGAACATTGGCACCTTACACCCCACCGGTATAGTGATTCACTAGCAAACAGACTACTTGCTCACCTGCGAGTCTTTGGAAGATGTGTTGGTGCGAGTAAATGAGCTAATTTTTCCAAATGGACTTCTACATTCTCGACATGGAAGATGAGTCTTCAACAAATCATGCTCCATTGATTCTAGGAAGACCATTCCTCAAAAAACCAAAACCAAGATAGACGTGCATGCCGGCACCCTTTCTATGGAATTTGGTGGAGATGTGGTACGCTTTAACATTTTTGATGCCATGAGACATCCCCTTGAGGAGCATTCGCTTTTTCATGTTGATGTGATTGAAATGTTTGGTTGATGATACTTATCTTTGATATGAGTGTTGAATTCCCGATATTGCTAACTTTCTCGGATTCTCATCACTTGTGATATATGTGTTAACCGTGATATTGAACCATGTCTTTGCATGTCTTGAGATTTATGCAGTTGTGAGTGATGATGTAGTCAGCGACTTGAATGATGCAAAGATGTGAAAATGAGAGTCAGGAGTATGTCGAATTTAATGCTGCTGAGTTGCTTGTTTCAAATAGCTTGCTGCCTTCTATTGTGCATCCCCCATCCTTAGAGCTAAAGACTTTGCCAGACCATCTTAAATATGCATATTTGGAAGATGGTGAGAAGCTGCCAGTGATTGTCGCTAAGAATCTGCAACCTGAACAAGAAGAAAAATTGCTGCAGGTTTTGAAGCAGCATAAGCGGGCCATCGGATGGACACTTGCAGACATTCCTGGTATTAGTCCCTCCACATGTATGCATAGGATTTTATTGGAGGAAGGTACCAAGCCAGTGAGGCAGCCCCAAAGGAGACTAAATCCCCTGATTCTGGATGTGGTGAAGAAGGAAGTGACCAAGCTGCTACAAGCTGGCATTATTTATCCCATATCTGACAGTAAATGGGTGAGCCCAGTGCAAGTGGTTCCAAAGAAATCTGGAGTCACAGTAATTGCAAATCAGAACAATGAGCTCCTACCCACAAGAATCCAGAACAGTTGGCGGGTGTGCATTGATTATAGGCGGCTTAACCAGGCCACTAGGAAAGATCATTTTCCATTGCCTTTCATTGATCAGATGTTGGAGAGACTGGCTGGCAAGTCGCATTACTGTTTCTTGGATGGATATTCGGGCTATTTTCAGATTCATATAGCCCCGAAGACCAAGAGAAGACCACTTTCACCTGTCCATTTGGAACATTTGCATACGGGAGAATGCCCTTTGGTCTCAGCAACGCTCCGGAACCTTTCAAAGGTGTATGGTCGGTATCTTCTCTGAATTTTTAGAGAGTTGCATGGATGTGTTTATGGATGATTTTACTTGTCTATGGCTCTTCCTTTGATGCATGTTTAGATAGTCCGGATAGAGTCTTGCATCGATGCATTGAGACTAATCTTGTTCTTAATTATGAGAAGTGTCATTTTATGGTAGAACAGGGGCATAGTCTTAGGCCATATCATCTCTCGAAGGGTATAGAAGTAGATCCTGCTAAAATTGATGTTATTTCCCAATTGCCTTACCCCTCTTGCGTGCGAGAGGTTCGTTCTTTTTCTTGGCCATGCAGGTTTCTACAAAGCGGTTCATTCAGGGATTTCAAAGCAAAAGGCCCTTCCCCCGTCTAACTTGTTGCGAAAGATGTTGCTTTTGATTTTGATGGCAAGTGCGAGAGAGCTTTTAATCTCCTTAAAGGAGCTTTGACCACCACTCCTATCATCCAACCACCGATTGGACACTCCCATTTGAACTCATGTGTGATGCCTCTAATTATACATTGGGGAGCTGTCCTTGCACGCAGAGTCGGCAAAGTACCTCATGTCATTTCCTATGCTTCGAGGACTTTAGATGCTGCACAAGCCAACTACACTACAACCGAAAAGGAACTTTTAGCAATTGTTTTTGCTTTAGATAAATTTCGATCATATTTGCTTGGTTCTAGAGTGGTTGTATTTTCGATCATGCGCAGCTTTGAAGTTTCTCCTGAAAAAGCCCGATGCAAAGCCAAGGTTGATTCGGTGGATGTTGCTCTTACAGGAGTTTGATATTGATATCAGAGATAAGAGTGGAGCAGAGAACCAGTGGCGCATCACTTGAGTCGGATTGAAAGAGAGGCAGATTCTTCTCCTATCCATGATGCCTTCCCTGATGAACAACTTTTCAAGATGCAAGGTAACATCCCTTGGTTTGCAGATTTGGTTAATTTCTTGGTTGCTAGAGCACTACCTGCACATTTTACTAAGGCACAGATTGATAAACTGAAAAGTGAATCAAAATATTATGTGTGGGATGACCCTTATTTGTGGAGATTTTGTAGTGACCAAGTCATTAGGAGATGTATTCCTGATCATGAGTTTGATTCTGTTCTTAGTTTTTGTCATGCACTTGCCTGTGGGGGACATTTTGGACCTACTCGTACAGCTAGGAAAGTTTTGGACTCTGGATTATATTGGCCCACTCTATTTCGTGATGCATATTTGTTTTGTAAATCTTGTGAACAATGCCAGAGAACAGGGAATATTTCTCGTAGGAATGAGATGCCCCAACAACCTTTGTTGTTCTGTGAAATATTTGATGTTTGGGGTATTGATTTTATGGGTCCTTTTCCTGTGTCATTTGGTTTTGTTTACATTTTGCTTGCTGTGGATTATGTATCTAAATGGGTGGAGGCAAAAGCCACTTGGACTGATGATTCCAAGGTTGTTGTGGATTTTGTTAGATCACATATTTTCTCGCAGTTTGGAGTCCCAAAAGCCATCATTAGTGATCAGGGTTCACATTTCGTAATCGAAGCATGGAAGCCTTGATGAAAAAGTATGGAGTCTTGCATAGAGTTTCTACACCTTATCATCCCTGCACCAATGGGCAAGCCGAGGTTTCCAACAGAGAGATCAAGCGGATACTTCAGAAAACAGTTCAACCTAACGAAAAGGACTGGAGCAAAAGGCTTGAGGATGCTTTATGGGCTTATAGGATCGCTATAAGACTCCGATTGGGATGTCTCCTTATCGGATTGTTTTTGGCAAAGCATGCCACTTGCCGGTGGAAATTGAGCATCGTGCATTTTGGGCGGTAAAAGGTGTAACTTGGACCTCAATCAAGCAGGCATGGAGCGGAAGCTACACTTGCAAGAATTGGAGGAGATCCGCCTGGAGGCTTATGAGAATTCCAAACTTTATAAAGAGAAGACTAAAGCCTTCCATGATAAGAAGATCATGAGAAAAACATTTAAGATTGGTCAAAAAGTTCTCCTTTATAACTCCCGCCTCAAACTCATGCCCGAAAGCTCGGATCTAGGTGGCTTGGTCCATTTGTTGTTACTAAGATTTTTCCTTATGGTACTTGTGCAGGTTACAAGTGAGACTACTACAAAAGCTTTCACAAATCAATGGACATCGCCTCAAACCATTTTATGAGGGAGCTCAAGAGGATATTTTGGAGGAGGTCCACTTGCAAGAAGTCGTCTACCCCACTTGATGAGTAAGATGCCGCCTCAATGAAAAAAAAAAAAAAAAATTGATTGAGTTAAAAAGAAAAAAATTTCATGTTGTGCTGACCCATATTTGTTCAATTATTGTCCTGATCAAATCTTTTGGAGATTTGTACCCGACAATGAGGTAAGTAGTGTCATTGAATTTTTTTCATTCAGAAGCATGTGGAGGTCATTTTTCTTCAAAGAAAACAGCTGCAAAATCTTGCAGTATGGATTTCATTGGCCATATTATTCAAGGGTAGTTATACTTTTTACAAAAGTTGCGAACATTGTCAAAAATTGGGGTCCATTTCTGAAAGAAAAATGATGCTTCCAAGTTACGCAAATTGCACTCGCATGACTTGCGGAATCAATAAATGATGCATAAAAAAATAAAAAATAAATAAATAAATAAATAAACAAATTTTATAAAGCAAAAAGAATCAAACCATTTCTGGAACATCAAGCTGTTGAGGTAGAATCCATCTCCCTTTCTAATCCTTGTTATGAGTAGAATTTATTTTAATTTGTTTCTTCTTTTTGCAGTTCTTTCAGTTCCCGGTTAAACGGCGGATAACGGTACTCCGTGACTCTCGAGTCGGTTTGTCTTTCAGTTTCCCATAATAATTGATTTCTTCTCTTTCAAAATGGATGTCATTCTTTCAAATCTAAAAAAGTATTTCCCTTCTTTCATAAAAATGTTCTAACCAAAATTTACAAAGCTAGGTGTGAGAGATTGAGACTGTTAATGTACAAGGGCATCCCAGAAGATATACGCTGGATAATCGAAGCAAAGGTTCGTTTAGCTGGTGAATCTTCCGATTCATTTGTCCGATACATGCCTGGTCTCGGTAAAAGTTCATTTTCGAAAAAGAGAAGAGCAAAAAGAATGCACGTTTGTTACAAGTGTGCACGATGGAATTGCAATACGCGATGTCGTACTTTGGGGATGGTTTCCGCAAATAGAGAAGATAAAATTTTCTTCATTAAGAATGGACTGAGTAAGGAGTCATTAGATGATATCTTATTGACTCTTGAGACGCATTCTTGTGGATTGGTGCATCGTGAACTTCTTCGTTTGTGGAATCTCTTCAAGGATGAAAAAGAACGCTACAGTCTTGGGAATCTGACTCTAAAAGACCCTGTTTGCCGTTTATAAGAAAATTGGATGGGAAGCCTATCCCGACTCATAGAAGGCGTTCAAGCCGTTTCTGGACGTAAAACCAGAGGAAGATGTGAGCCACAATCACAACAATCTGTATATATTATCTTATGCATTTATTATTTAAAAAAATAAAAAAAACAAAACATTAAAAAAATAATAGAAAAACAAAAAAACAAAAACAAAAAAAAAAATTCAAAAGTTTTCTGACAACAGCCAACCTACTCATATAGGAGCTATTATTTTTTTCTATTCTCTTCCCTATTTAAACACTCCATTTTCTTCACTTTCCTGCAACTCTTAATCATTGACAGAGAGTGTGAGTGTAGAGATGGAGGGTGCTTCTTCTTCTTCGTTCGTAGACTTGTTAGTATCTGTGTATTTTGTGGGACACATTATGGGAAGAGTTTAGAGTTTGTCAACGCAAAGAACCACTCTTGGTAGAACACTTACTGCGAGGAACATTCGTGTAGTATATGGGGAGGTTGCCTTGGGTTAATGGGGGCAGTATCACCGTCTGCATTTCTAAGAGGTGGTCGATTTTAGGTGTCATTCCCGAACCTTTAACTCGAAGGAACTTTATTGGAAAGACAATTGGACAGAAATTCAAGTATCATCTATGCATGCACGAATGACGCAATGCTTGAAAACTCGATGCCTTCATAGCCTTACCTGGTGGTTTTGGTACTTTGGAAGAAGTCTTTCAAATTGTTTCTTGGGCCTAACCGAACATCCACCATAAACCCATAGGTTTGTTGAATGTTAATAATTTCTTTGATAATTTGTTATCTTTTGTTGACCATCTTTGTGGAACGTAAATTTGTCACACCTTCGCAAGACAACTCCTTATCTCGGCTTCCACTTGTTGATGAGTTAATTGATAAATTGGAAGCCTTTGTTTATGAACTGATCCAAAGGATGTGACCCGTATAGATTGGTCGGAGACAAGAAGAAGCGAGACAACAACAAGGGAGGCAGCAAGAAACAACAGTGTGACCTGACACTTCATCTATGACTTTCCTTTATCTTTAGTTTTATTCATCGTACTTTGTTTTTGTTTGTGTGAGGTTTCTCTTTTCCCTAATTGCAGTAACAGGTACTATCCTCTATCTTTTTCCTTTCTATTTTTTTAACATTGAGGACAATGTTATGATCTGGTTGGGAGGAAGGATAGTTGTGTGACCAAAAAAAAAAAAAAAAATTTTTTTTAGTAAGTGTGTTTATGTTTGTCGTGTGTAGAGTTGTGTAAAAAAATGTATGTATGTATTAATATGTTTATTGTGTTTATATGTTTTTCAGTAATTTTCTAACCGGTTAAGGATGGCAGAGTAAGGAGTAATTCTACTCTTGAGACGCATCTTAATTGGTGGCAGAGGTCTGATGTGACACTGACAGTGTATTTCTTTTCCTGCTTGGCATTGATTCACTTCTTATCAGGTTGTGTTGCTCTTTTCTATCTCTCTCTTTCACATTAAGGACAATGTTATATTAAGTGTGGGGAAGAGATTTTAGCATTTTTTTTTTGTTTTGTTGTTAAAAAAAAAAACAAAAAAAACAAAAAAAAAGGGGTTCATTGCATGATTGAATAACTTTTCTTCCTTCTTGAACTGATATGCTTGGTGATGGATGATTGAATTGATGAATTGAGTTTGATGGATGCATACCTTGTGAGATTTTGAGCCTAATGGATGGATTCAACATTTATGCCATTCTCTTCTTTCTTGTGTGATTTTCACTCATATTAATGATCACTCTAGAACTTGTTTTGATTCTTTTTGAAGCTACATTTCACTTGCATGCATGAACATGATTGAGGCCCTCTTTCTTAATTAGCTAGTTTAACCAAACAGCCAACCTTGCATATTTCCCCTTGCTTAACCCCTTTGAGCTTATTTGATTATTCTTTGTCTCGAACTCATTATGTTTCTTAAATGAAAAAAAAAAAAAACCCTGTTCTTACTTAGTCTTAGGGAATAAGAGAACATTAGCTTTGTCATTGGATGAGTTCATAAACAAGTGTGGGGGTGTGTATGCAGAATGGTTGAAAAATGTATATATGATGAAAAAAAAAAAAAAAAAAAAAAAAAAAAAAAAAAATATATATATATATATAATTTCAAAAAATATAAAAAAAAGAGGTCAACAAGGCAATAAAGGAATGGAAAATAATATGTAAAGGGAATTTGTATTAGATGAAGTTGGGATGAACTTTCATGATCGATAATTGAACTCAAATTTCATGTTCTTTTATTCTCTTTGGTGTTTAACTTGTCATATCCATATTACCTTCTCCTTTACCTTGACCCCATTACAACCTTAAATAAAGTCCTCATGATTTGTGTGTGCATGTGTTCGAGTAGTGGAGAAGTAGAAGATAAGCAAGCTTATGGTAGTGCAATTTTCATGAGTTGAATTGAGTGTAATACCTACCTTTTAAACACTTGAGAGATTGAGAGTGAATTACTGTGAGGATCTATCATTCTTTACTCATGCTTTTCAATTGAAGTCTCCTTGCTTGTTGATTTGAGATGTGAAGATGTGTTACCTCATGAATGTTTTGATTACTTGAATTATTAATTGCTCTTCGTTCTTAAATATTGAGTCTTTTAGAATGTTTAACTTTTGAGTCTGTTTTCATTTTGTTTTTGTGTGTTTTGCCCAGAGTGCAAAAAGCTAAGTGTGGGGGAATTTGATGTTCACATATTTGATGCATTAATAAGCCTTCATTTTTAGTCATTTACACTCTCCTTGCACTTAATAAATTAAGTTTGGTTATGTTTTGTATGTTTTGAACTCGAATAGATTTAATTGAATTTTTCAGCATGATTTACGTCTTACACTAATCTTGTATTTGGGTCATATCTTGGGCTGTAGGTGGATGTTTAAGGTGAATCTTATGTCATTTTAAAGATGAGAGAGAGCTCTACAATCTTCATGAAGACATCAAAGACTTAATCACACGTTTGGATGGCTCAAATTGGCATTGAATCAAGAACTAAAGTGTTGCTCCTGGCAGAATGACCTTTATGTACTGTGCATTACACTGCTCGTGGTGAAAGTTGTAGAATGGGCTGAAATTTTGATGATTGATAGTTAAGACTCAAATATACAACTTTCATGTTGTACATTTTTCCCGATTCAGACTCCTTGGAGGTGATATTGGGCTTGGAAGTCAGAATAGAGAAGCTGCATCTGGACCTGAGCAGTGTGCAGTAATTTGAACATATCTGGAGCTATAGAAACGATATTGGACTCAAACCAAAGCCATTTGAAAGCTAAGATCCAGACCTACAATCTTCGTGAAGACCACTTGGCTCAAAAATGACGAATGCAATGACTTCAGAGCAGCATGATTTCGGAGACAAAGAATAGGCTGAAATTTTCTACTCACCAAAAGTCATTCAACATTTTCAACTACTCCACCTACTCCACCAACCACCATGACTCCGCCCCCTTTGACATTTTGTACCTCTAAACCCTCTATAAAAGGGAGGCTATGCAGATCATTGTAAAGGAGAGCTTTTATGTAGTAGTGTTGTTATAATTAAAGTTTTAGTGTTTCATTTTGGAGAATTCTCTTCTTCTCTTCCTCTCCTCCTCTCTCTTTGTTATTTTCATTTTTTGTATGGTTCTTGAAGGTTCTCCAATGGTGATGGCTATGGAGAGCTAAACTTCTTTAATCAATCCAAGAGATTGACAAGCTTGATGATTAATCCTGAGATCTCGTTTTAATCGTTATACGTTCATCTATTAATCAAGTTTCTCTTTCTTTTCTTCTCTTGTTTAAATTCTGATTTAATGCTTAATTTGATTGGGATTTTGCATATGATAATTACGCAATTAACATATGCCAAGAGATGAATTCAGAGGTTATATAATTTATCAAAGATGTTTGATGAAATATTTAGCTTGGTTGGATCTTGGTTTTTAAGTTAATTTGGGTTTTGGATGGATGCTTAATTTGTCTAACCTTAATTAATTGAATTTTAGAAGCGTTTCTAATAGAAGATCCATGGATCATTGAGAGGCGTCTTGATGTGATCTAAAACCAAAGATTTGGTTGATAGTTGAACGGATTTATAAAGATCAAGGATGGATTAAAATCAAGATTTGTTAATTCTCTTGGATTGGTTATTTTCTCAATCTTGTTTACTCATTTTAATTATTCTTTGTTGTTTAATCTTGCAAAACTTTCCCCCCCTGTTTATTAACCTCTTAATCTGACTTCATAATTAGAGTGATCTACGGGCTCGACCCGGTGTTACCTTATGCTACAAGCAGTTTTGGTAAATCGGTTATAAATTGATTTAAATTTGGTAATCTCGACAGTTGTCATGTCCATTTCATATTGCACAAAAGAAGATATACCATTCCTTAACTTAGCAGATTTAGAGGGAGGAAAATACTTAGCCAGAAACTATTGTGTCAATTAATCCCATGTAGTGATGGAACCCCTTGGTAGTGACGTTAGCCATTGACTCGCCTTGTCCCTAAGAGAGAACGGAAAGAGTCGCAATATGATTGCATCATTTGTCACTCCATTGTACTTGATAGTGTCACACAACTGCAAGAATCTAACCAAATGCTGATTTGGATCATCTGAAGGTAATCCACTAAATTGTACAGAATTCTGGATCATGGAGATCAATGCTGGTTTGATCTCAAAATTGTTAGCCGCCACAGCTGGTCTTATAATACTTCCTCCATACCCTTCAGCAGTGGGCATAGAGTACTCAAGCATGGTCCGCTCTGCTGCATTAACTATTTCGTCACGATCTCCTTCAATTACTGGTCCTTCCATCGTGTTTATGTCTTCTGTCACAGTTGCAATATGAGTCTGCTTTCTTAACCTACAAGCTGTTTTCTCAATTTCTGGATCAAATGTTAAATCAGGAAACTGAGAGCGATTGAACATAAACAAGAAAAATGAACAAGTGATAAATGTAGTGAAAAATTAATTTAAAATACATAAACAAAAAAATTAACAAAAACAAAAGAAAAGAAATAAAAAAAAGTAAAATAAAATAATTAAACAAAAACGAAAATAAAAATAAAAATAAAAAATGACAAAATAAAAATAAACAGAAATATACAAAATAAGAAAATAAAGACAAATAAGATTAAATAAAAATAAAAGCAAATAAAAATAAATAAAGATAAACAAAAACAAAACACAATAATAAAAATAGATAAAATAAATTAAAATAAAAGTTTGTCTAAATTAACTAAAATTTTACGCCTCTAATATTACCAAAAATTATTTCTCGGTAACGGCGCCAAAAACTTGGTGCTTGCAAAAGATACACTAAGAGCAAATGCACTCTATCGCCAAGTAATATAGGACTTTCGAGTCCAAGTTATCGATCCCACGAGGAATAAGTGATAATTACTAAAATTGTAAAACTCTTATGTTATTTAGACAGTAGAAATTGTATGCAAGATCCAAATTTAAAAATAGAAAACTAATGAAAACAATAAAGAGCAATTAAATAAAAGAAAGATAAACAAAGATAGAGAGGCACTAGGGCGCAAGGTTTACTTGAGTCTCATTATTCTGATCTTCTTTCAATTATGATATAGGTAATTCTTTTACCAATATTATCTTATTTGTTATTGAATCCCAATGATCATGAATGAAATAATATTCTATTCTTAATTTAATCCACATATTTGGTCATTTAGTTGAATTAATCAATAATGCATTAATTCCCAATTTCAAGATATGAACTAACAACCCGTCAATTCTATTGGTAGGAGAAATTGATGTTTGGTCATTCACCAATATAATCCCAGGCTTACCATATAGATCCACTCATTGAGTGCGGATGGTCACCGGTCAAACAATGAATTAACAAATGTCACAAGTGATCAAGTTATAATAAGAATATAAATAATATGATAAACCCATAAAGAAATTACCATAATTAATTTAGAAATCATATCCAAATAATTAAGAACACAAGATCCCCCATAGAAATCAATTTCAGGCTCAAATGGGACAACTAAAGATTATTTTATCAATACAACTCTAAAAGTCAAAAAAGAATAAAACCTAATTGCCTTAATCATATTCAAGCATGTATGTGAATCATTAAAATTTCAACAAGATGTCAAAACAAGTTCTAGCGCACATCTATCAAGAGAAAATTCACTCCAGAAGGAAAATAGGATTTTATTTTTGAAAATTTCAATCATTAAAGTACAAAACTCACTTTCTGGTTAAGTTGATAAAGAAAACAGAAACAAACAGGCATGACTCAAAGATGCTAAATTTCACTTTTCTCAATTGAACAAGATTGCTTCACACAAAATAATATTATAATTAACAGATTCCCCTTTCAAACATATCTCTATCAGCTCAGAAAAAATCAAGCAATTAACACACAATTCTAGCTTAATTATAAGCAATACTCAAGTGTTTATCAGTTGTGCAAAATTTTTTTTAACAAAGTACGTTACCACTCCCCCACATTTAATATGAATATTGTCCTCAACATGAAAGAGAGATAAATAAAGGGTAAAGAAAAGAATAACACAACCTGATAAGGAATGAGACATGGTAGGCAGAAAGATAGCGCAACAAGCAGAGCCACAACAGTATCTGAAAAATCACAAAACACATCAGTAGAAACACGACCTAGGGTCTTTTAAAGTCAGATTCCCAAGACTGTAATCCTTATGTCCATTTCTGAAAAGATTCCACAAATAAGAAGTTCATGATGTACACGTTCATAGCAATATGTCTCAAGAGTATGACTCTTTACTCTACCATTCATAATGAAGTATATTTTTATCTTCTCAGTTTGTGGAAACCATATTCAAATTGCAACTTTAAAACTAAAATAACTAAAATAACTAAAAGAAGAAATAATAAGGAAGAAACACAGGTTGCCTCCTGTGAAGCGCTTGTTTAACGTCATTTGCTCAACGTTGCCTTTTTCAGATAAATTAAGGTGGCTTAAAGCAAGAGAAATAGGAGGACGTCTTCTTCTTTTCAAAGCAATTCCTCATTCCTTCGATGATGGCCTTGGGATTGCTTCCATCAGCATTCTGAACTTGACAAGAGCTTGGTTGTCCCAATTGCGCTTTAACTCTGCTAGGCCATAGTAGTCGCACTCGATCAACAGATAAAGGACTAATTTGTGAAAGAGCAGGGAATATAGGAGGACCTTTATTTGTTTCATCAACTTGACTCTCCAGAAGATCAACATCAACATTGTATGATGGCGGGGGGTCCTTGATAGCTAAGATTTCCTACTTCTTAGCTTGAACAAAATTAATAGGAGTATGGAGATTTGACATTGGGGAAGATTTAGACTCCCTAAAGACATTGATGGTCACATAATCTCTATTCACTCTCAAAATGAGCTCACCCCAAGGTACATCAATCACAGCTCCTAAAGTGGCCAAAAATGGTCTCCCAAGAATAAAAAGAATATCAGCATCCTCTTCCATATCTAGCACCACAAAATCAACTGGGAATATGAATTTGTCCACCTTCACCAAGACATCCTCCAATACACCACGAGGATAAGTAATGGATCTATCAGCCAATTGTAGTGAAATGTTAGTGAGCTTTGGTTCCTACATTCTCAATTTCTTAAACACAGAGAAAGACATCAAATTAATACTAGCACCCAAATCACATAATACCTTATCAAAATAAGAGTTACCAATAGTGCAAGCAATAGTAAAACTCCTTAGATCTTTCAATTTCGGGGGGTAACTTCTTCAAAAGAATGGCAGGACACTCCTTATTAAGGCATACCGTCTCAAACTCCTCAAGCTTGCGTTTCTTTATAAGTATTTCCTTCAGAAACTTTGCATACTCGGGCATTTGAGAGATGACTTCAACAAATGGAATGTTAATTTTTAATTTCTTGAATATCTCCAAGAATTTGACAAATTGCTGATCTGAATGATTGTTCTTGAGCCTCTGAGGAAATGAGATCCTAGCATATGGTGATGGTTCATAAACTATGCTCTGCTCACGATTCTTCTTCGCTCTCTGCCACTTTAGTTCTTTCTTTTCAATCTCTCCTTGATTGACATCTTGAATTGTGACATCTTCAGTAAGGACATCATTTTTCTTTGTCTCAATTCTTAACGGGTTAGGTGCTTCAACTGTCTTCTCATCTTCATGCACTGACTCAACAAGAGTATCTCTAAGCTCCGGCCTTTCCTTCTTTTGGAAGGACGCTTCAAGTTCCTTGCCATTTCTCAGGGTAATTGCAAGGGCTTATTCCTTTGGATTAGTCTCAGTAGTGCTAGGCAATGTCCCTGGTGCCCTTGCTATCATCAATGTAGTCAACTGACTAATCTGAGTCTCCATGTTCTTCATTCTAGCATCTGAATTCTACATGTATTTCATTACAAGGTTTCCAAAATTTTGTTTCTCCACAAGTGCTTGAAAACCAGGAGGTGGTTGTGGGGCTTTCTGCTGATTCTGCTGATAGCCTTGTTGATTTTCCCATTTGAGATTAGGGTGGTCCCTCCAACCGGGATTGTATGTGTTGGCATAAGGTTGTACTGCTGTTGGTTGAATTTCCAACAAAATTTGCTGCTTCAAGTTTTGGGGCAAAGGGACTACCAATTTGACAGTTTGAACTTGTATGACCATGTCCTCCACATGCATCGCAAATAATTGGTGGGGCTACATTACTTGTCACCATCAAAGTCTCCACCTTCTTCGTTAAAGCTTCCAATTGACTTAGAATGGTAGTGGAAGCGTCCACAGCATGCACTTCTACTGGTTTCTTAAGAATTTGGCGCTCATTTTGCCATTGATAACTGTTCAGCGCCATTTCTTCAATCAATGCTTGGCTTTTAGTAGGTGTTTTCCTCCATATTGTACCTCCCGCAACAGCATCAATGAGGGAATGGTTGCCAGACGATAAACCGTTATAAAAAGTCTGGACCTACAGCCACACGGGAAATCCAATGTGTGGACATCTCCTCAACAACTCTTGAAAGCACTCCTAAATTTCGTAAAGAGTGTCCATTTCACACTGCACAAAAGAAGATATATCATTCCTTAACTTAGCAGATTTAGAAGGAGGAAAATACTTAGCCAGAAACTGTTGTGTCAATTGATCCCATGTAGTGATGGAACCCCTTGGTAGTGACGTTAGCCATTGACTCGCCCTGTCCCTAAGAGAGAACGGAAAGAGTCGCAATCTAATTGCATCATTTGTCACTCCATTGTACTTGATAGTGTCACACAACTGCAAAAATCTAACCAAATGCTGATTTGGATCATCTGAAGGAAATCCACTAAATTGTACAGAATTCTGAATCATGGAGATCAATACTAGTTTGATCTCAAAATTGTTAGCCGCCACAGCCGGTCTTATAATACTTCCTCCATACCCTTCAGTAGTGGGCATAGAGTACTCAAGCATGGTCCGCTCTGCTGCGTTAACTATTTCATCACGATCCCCTTCAATTACTGGTCCTTCCATCCTGTTTATGTCTTCTGTCACAGCTGCAATATGAGTCTGCTTTCTTAACCTGCGAGCTGTTTTCTCAATTTCTGGATCAAATGTTAAATCAGGAAACTGAGAGCTAGTGAACATAAACAAGAAAAATAAACAAGTGATAAATGTGGTGAAAAATTAATTAAAAATACATAAACAAAAAAATTAACAAAAACAAAAGAAAAGAAAGAAAAAAATAAAAGTAAAATAAAATAATTAAACAAAAACGAAAATAAAAATAAAAATAAAAAATGACAAAATAAAAATAAACAGAAATATACAAAATAAGAAAATAAAGACAAATAAGATTAAATAAAAATAAAAGCAAATAAAAATAAATAAAGATAAACAAAAACAAAACACAATAATAAAAATAGATAAAATAAATTAAAATAAAAGTTTGTCTAAATTAACTAAAATTTTATGCTTCTAATATTACCAAAAATTATTTCATGGCAATGGCGCCAAAAACTTGGTGCGTGCAAAAGATACATTAAGAGCAAGTGTACTCTATTGCCAAGTAATATAGGACTTTGGAGTCCAAGTTATCGATCCCACGAGGAATAAGTGATAATTACTAAAATTGTAAAACTCTTATGTTATTTAGACAGTCGAAATTGTATGCAAGATCCAAATTTAAAAACAGAAAACTAATGAAAACAATAAAGAGCAATTAAATAAAGGAAAGATAAACAAAGATAGAGAGGCACTAGGGCGCAAGGTTCACTTAAGTCTCATTATTCAGATCTTCTTTCAATTATGATACAGGTAATTCTTTTGCCAATATTATCTTATTTGCTATTGAATCCCAATGGTCATGGATGAAACAATATTCTATTCTTAATTTAATCCACCTATTTGGTCATTTAGTTGAATTAATCAAGAATGCATTAATTCCCAATTTCAAGATATGAACTAACAACCCATCAATTCTATTGATAGGAGAAATTGATATTTGGTCATTCACCAATATAATCCCAAGCTTACCATATAGATCCACTTATTGAGTGTGGATGGTCACCGGTCAAACAATGAATTAACAAATGTCACAAGTGATCAAGTTATGACAAGAATATAAACAATATGATAAACCCACAAAGAAATTACCATAATCAATTTAGAAATCAGATCCAAATAATTAAGAACACAAGATCCCCCATAGCCTTAGCTATGAGTTTAACCACTCATATTCAATACAAACAAACTCATAATAAAATACAGATCCATGAAAAGATAACAAAAGGAAGAAGAGAAACTAGAAAGACAGAGAGATCCAAACCCCTTTGCAGAGATTTAGATCTTCAAGCTCCCAAGAAATCCTCCTTCTGAAGCCTTCCTCTCTTCAGATCTACTAAGAACTCTCCCAAATACACAAGAAAATTGAAAAACAAAGAAGAAGAAGAAGAAGAAAACTGAAGGGGGGAGGAATAGAGAGAATTTTCCAGCTGCCCTCAGGTCTCAACTCCCTTCCAAACGTGCTAAAAGTGTGTATATATAAGCCTTTCAGCCCAAACTTCTCGTAAAAGTTTCAATAATTAAGTTTCTGGTGAGATTACACGGCCGTGTATTAATACACAACCTAGGCCGTGTATGGTTCTGTGACAACGTGTCCAATTTGTTAGAAAAACGCGTACAAATAGTAAAAAAAATGAGACACGGTCGTGTGTCCCTGAGACATGGCCGTGTCTCCCTTTTTAGTCACTCAAAACGTCATTTTTTGGAGAAGTGATCTTCATGAAAGTTGTAGCTCTTTTTCTTAGCTTTCTAATGCCACCAAAATCACTTCATTTCGACTTCTGCAACTTAAGTTATGCTCATTTTATCATACAAAGGTGAAAAACTCTATTAATCTTTGACCATATAAATTCCGAGCTCAATTCCATTGCAATGAATCCATCCAAAATTTCATAGAGCTATGTTAAAACACCTTTTTGGACCTCAAATCAAGCATAAGAGGTGTTTATTTTATTCAGAGGAGGACACGGCCCAGGCCCTGTATGGTGACACAAGCCTTGTAATTTGACAGGAATTCTTCTTTTGCCTTGAAAACTTGGTATTTCGCTTGTTTTTGTCCAAATGCATTAAATCTCTCAATCTTGCAAATATGAAGAAGATGATAAGAATCCAACTAAAATAATACCATATTTGCAAGCAATTAATCACTAAAAAATGTATCAAAATTAACACTGATCAGTGGTCGCTGGTGATGGTGGTCACCACCCTAGCTGAATCTGTATGCCATGCCATTTTCTCATTCTTACTTTCCCCCCAAATTTTCAATTAAATTTTTAGGATTTTAGCATAAATCTGGCACTGATTGATGGTAGGAAATCAAACTTATACCGGTTCGATAAGGAAAGGAGCCAGTGGATGGAGAGGAGTGGGGGCACCATCAAGTTTATGAAGCACTAGGTGACTGGCAAGGTTAGGCTTCTGATGTGGCAATCCAAGACCCTCAAGATCTTCACTTATCATCTCACTAAGTGCTCTCTTCTTGTGCATGTTCTTTTGAAAGTTTTGATTCTTTTTCTTTTTTTGATAATCAATATTGTGTTTTTAATTATGACAGTTTTGTTTTGCCTACAATGAGTGTGCAAGAGCATGTTGGGAGCGAGAGCTATTGCATTTGGCTTGCCAGGGTCTTTGCTGATGGTGAACTCAAGGTTGAACTTTTCTGCATTTCTTTTCTTTTTATTGAAAGTAAGTGTGCGTTTTACTCAATCTTGCCTAGATCTAAAAATGTATTAATGTTAGTATAAATTAGGGTTTATTGAGAATTATATACGTGATAACATATATACTATTAAAATATAATTTAAAATCATAAATGATGTGCATGTTATGAAGTGGCAAGATATAAGACTTTCTCCTTGTTGGGCTATATAAGTAGGCCTTTAATTTATTGGGCGAGTTTGAAATATTTTTAAATTTAATTTGCTCATTAAAATAGTGAATTAAATTGAGTTGACTCAACAAATCTAATATATATAAAAAAATCATTTGTTAAAATAAATTGTAAAATACAAAATTCAAGTTCATTATAAGTCTCAAATGAATTTAAAACTAACATAAGATTTTTTTTTATTTTTTGTAAATATAATAGCTCTTAAACAAACATATATAAGTTTCAAACAAATTAAAAATTAAAGAAGCATAACAAGTCTTTAATAAAACATAAGTCTCAAATAAATTAAGGTAACATAATAAATTTCAAAAGTCATAATCAATAAGTTACATAAACTAATTAAAATTAGTGTCATCTAAGATAATATATGGATTGTTGAAAAATTGAAAATGAAATGGGGTAAGAAAAACGACCCAATTTGCATTTTCTTCTTAAAGTTAATATGTGGGTTAGATTGTGTTGTATGAGTTGGAAAAGTCTGAACCTGCAACTTGATCTATTTTCTACATGTTAACTTAAAAGGCTTGGTAATAAAATTCATTAATTTTTTATCCATCCAATCTATTTATATTAAAATCAATCCAATCTATCTAATTAAAATAATATATCTTATTAAATTAGATCTAATGAATTAATTTAATTATGGATGGTTAGTAATCCAACCAAAATATATATTGGATATCCAATTAAAAATCAATTCAATGAATATCCAATATATTTTATATTTTTTAGAGAAAGAAACATATTTTAAAAAGAGAATAACATTTTTTAGAGAGAGAAACATTTTTTTAAATGAGTGAGTTGGATATCCATCCATCTAATCTATTAAAATAGATTAATGGATGAATTGAATATCCATCCATTAAATTGAATCATGGATGGATTTGATAATATTAAATATTTTATAATGAATCTTAAATAGATTAATGGTTTATTTTGAATCCATCCATTACAATCTAATCCAAAATCAATCAAATCTATCTATTTAAATATATATTTTTAAACTCCACTCAATATGTGAACCCAAATCAACTTATTATTTATGGGTTGAGTTGAATTAAAACCCATAAATTTGTGGATTGATCCAACCCAATACACATCCTATCATATACTACAAATGCCAAACTATAGCTGAAGACATCTGACTAAATTCAATGGGCCATATCACCGATCAGGATTTCTTGTTTGTTTTAATAACTATCCAACCACCACCCCCAAAAAAAAAAGATTTTATAACTTGCCGCCCAAGTTGGCCTATGCTTCTTGATATTGTTTGGTATTTTTATCTTTGAATGATGTTTGTTTCTTTATTTCATGCTACAAAGTCCGTCAATGCATTTCATTTATTTCGTAAATATAGTAAGATCGATGGTTCCTGAGATATAGATCGATCAATCAAAACTTACCACTTAAACTATTCTTTGATTTGTTATTGAAAGGAACAGATGCAGCCATTGTACCCCATTTCAGTTTGTATTATAATAAAAATTACTCTCTCGTTTTTAAATAATATTCTATTAAAGTTTAAATATATTAATTAAGAAACTTAATAAATGACATAAATTTTAGGAAAAAATATATTAATTTTTAACAATATTACTCTTAAGAAGATAACAAGCAATTAATATGAAAGAAAGAAAAATTATTATTAGAGATAACAATAAATAAAAGTAAAATTGAATACAAGTCATAAATATTTTCCTAATTCTCTAAAAACAAATAACTTAGAACAAAATTAATTTTGAAAAGTGACTATTATTTAAAAATGGATGGAATATCTAACATAACCAATTGATGAGAAGTTCTTTTCTCCTCTGAGTATTACACTTAATTAAATAAAAACATAATATATAGATTATATAATCAAATACGCCGTTTAATTAAATTTAAAATACATTTAATAATTTTAATTTAAACACCAACCATTAAGAATGTTACTCACGCATCTTAAAATTTCTGCCAATTTACCCACACTAAGCGAAATGATTAATAAAGTACTTAGAAGCTGAAGATTGTTCTTGAATTTAATTAATGAGGTTTTTAAACCACTTTGTCAAACTTCTGTTTCAATTAAATTATGAGTTTAATTTTAATACATTATTAATATATTTTTATATTATTATTAGTGATATATTATCATATATAAATTTTAAAATAATTATTGTTAAAATCAAATATTTTTGATGATGTGATAATATATAATTAAATGATAATATAAAATTTTTATACTAATAATATATTTAAATTAAATTCTTAATTTTTTTTCCTTACCGTTGATATCAACTATATTAATTAACATTTAATAATTAAAATAGTCAAAAGCACGTTTTGTTTTGAAGTGGATTAGAAAAACACACTTCATCCTTAGCAAGTAAGGAGGGGAATTAAATATGCATGTGATATTCATTTTGTCAAACCATTGATATCAAACATATACGATAACGTCACATCAATATATATATATAGAGAAAGAGAGAGAGAGAGAGACACACACACGATAACGTAGGTTGGACAAGTTGAACACAATAACTTTATGGAAATCTAAATATACATGTGATCTTTTTCTGGAACCATATATTTATATCATGAATTGACTGGTAAATAAACTGCTGCACCCGAGGAAAGGAACGATTCAAATTGAATGTATATCAAGTTCGTATGTGTTGCTATCTCTAGCTGCGACAATCTTGATTAAAAATTGTGTAAAATATTCAATATACATTAATTAGGGATCCGGATTCTGTCCAGCGGGTTGTCGTCCACCACCCTCCTTTAACAAAATTTCAATCATTTATTTTTTATTTAATAGTCAAGATTAAAAGTATTAATTTAATATTAAAAATTATTTTTAATATTTAAAAAAAATCTTGATCATTGAATGAAAAATAAATAATTGAGATTTTACTGGAGTAGGGTGCTGGACGGCACTTGATGGAGAGAATCCGGATTCATTAATTAGTCGATATAATTATGGAATCATTCTACCTATACGTGAGTAGTTTTATAACTGCAACGTCTGATTTAGGATACTGTTTGTTTTAGATTTTAGTAAAGTTAATTTTAAAAGGAGAATTTCATTTTGTTACACCTAGGTGTAAAATTTTTAAATTATTTTGGTATTAAAAGAAATTATTTTAATAGTTAAATATTTTTAATAATATAACAATATATGATTGAATAACAGTATAATAAATTTTTAAATTGATTATGCATTCAAATTAAAATCTTAATTTTTTTGCCAGACCATTGATACCAACTATATTAATTACTCAATTCATTCCTAAATAATAGTCATTTATAATTTAAGCACACTAATTAAAAAACTCATTAAATGATCTAAATTTAAAAAAAAAATTGATATTCAATAATATTGTCCTTGAGAAGATAAGAATCAACTAATATGAGTGGAAAAAATAAGTTAGTGAAAATAACAATAAATAAGTGTAAAACTAAAAATAAACAATAAATATTTTTTATTATTTAAAAGTGACAAATAATTTGGAACAAAATAAATTTCAAAAAATGATTATTATTTAAGAACGAAAGGAGTAATATTTAATAAATAGAAATAGTCAATAAGCACGTTTTGTTTTAAAGTGGATTAGAAAAACACACTTCATCCATAGCAAGTAAGGAGGGGAATTAGATATGGATGTGATATTTATTTTGTCAAACCCTTGATATCAACCATGCATATACGATAACATAGGTTGGACAAGTTGAAGACAATAATTTTATGGAAATCAAAATATACATGTGATCTTTTTCTCGAACCATATATTTATATCATGAATTGACTGGGAACTAACTACTGCACCCTAGGAAAGGAACGATTCCAATTGAATGTATATGAAGTACGTATGTGTTGCTATCTCTAGCTGTGACAATCTTGATGAAAAAATTATGTAAAATATTCAATATACATTAATTAGTCGATATAATTATGGAATCATTCTATCTATACGTGAATAGTTTTATAACTGCAACGTATGATTTAGGATACTGTTTGTTTTAGATTTTAGTAAAGTTAATTTTAAAAGGAGAATTTCATTTTGTTACACCTTGGTGTAAAATTTTAAAAAAATTGGTATTAAAAGTAATTATTTTAAGAGTTAAATACTTTTAATGACGCGATAACGTAATCAATAATAGTATAAGAAGTTTTATATTAACGATGTATTCAAATTAAAATTTTAATTTTTTTCCAGACCATTGATATTAACTATATTAATTACTCAATTCATTCCTAAATAATAGTCATGTATAATTTAAGCACACTAATTGAAAAACTCATCAAATGATCTAAATTTCAGAAAAAAAAATTGATATTTGATAATATTGTAGTTGAAATCAACTAATATGAGAGGGAAAAAAAGTTGTTAGTGAAAATAATAATAAATAAGTGCAAAACTAAAAATAAACTAAATGTTTTATTATTATTTAAAAATGACAAATAATTTGGAGCAAAATAAATTTAAAAAAAATTATTATTTAAGAACGAAGGGAGTAATGTTTAATAAATAGAAATAGTCAATAAGCACGTTTTGTTTTAAAGTGGATTAGAAAAACACGTTTTCTTAGCAAGTAAGGAGGGGAATTAGATATGCATGTGATATTTATTTTGTCAAACCATTGATATCAACCATATACGATAACATAGGTTGGACAAGTTGAAGACAATAATTTCATGGAAATCAACATATACATGTACTGACCACTTTTAAATTTCTGGAACTATATATTTATATCATGAATTGATTGGTAACAAAACTGCTATACCCCAGGAAAGGAACGGTTCAAATTGAATATATATGAAGTACGTATGTGTTGCTGTCTCTAGCTGTGACAATCTTGATGAAAAGATTATATAAAATATTTGTCGCAACCGTCCCGAAGGGCGTCGCAAAAATAAAAAAGAAAGAGGAGGAATGGACCTCGAGGTGTTGGGAGTTAATTAATCGCTTTATCCATTAAATGGAATTCGGCCTTGAATCGACACCTAAAAGATGGTGCTACGTTTGTAGTTTGAGGTTCGGGGTTGATTACGGGTAGGGAAGGTGTTAAGACACTTACAATCGTCCGTCTAAACGATTACTATTTAATCTAATGTTATTTGCAAAGATTAATTTAATTGGTCCTTTATTAATTAAAAGAAAAGAATTTTTTTATTTTTTTATTTTGACATGTCCCATTTTGTCAAGATAATATCAAGAATGATAAATGACCAAGACAAAGAATGGGTGGCTAAATAAATATTATTTTAGAACAAATTCAAAGTCTAAAACATATTATATAAAAGTGGTGAATTAAAATTTTATCTTTTTGAAGAGAAGTAATTTTCAAAATAAAATGACCAAATAAAAAAAAAATATTTCAATGAATAATTTTAACTCAAAGAAATTTGTTTAAGGTAAGAAAATGATTTTTAAAGTAAATGGCCAAATAAATCTCATTCGTAATCAAGAAAAAATATTTTTAGGCACAATGAGATTTTTGTATTAATTTCTAAAAAAATGTCTTTATGAAAAATAAAACTTTGATTCACCACAATCATAATGTTGAACTATATGAAATTGTTCACTTTTATTTGAATATTTTATTTTACAAAAAGAAAAGTTTATTTTGGTTTATTAAAATTATATTTAAATTTACATAATTATTTTAATTTTTATGTGGGGATTAGATTGTACAATACGTGGCCCAGAAAATCTAATATAAAGCCTCAAGATTATCTAAGAGTGTAACTGATCGGCGCTCCGATCCTCTCCCAATTTTTCCGTCATAGGCCGCTTTTAATCAATAAGATAAATTCACAAGTTATAAATAGATTGACAAACTATAACCAAATTAAATTAAATCACAAGTTCACTTTCATTATATTTTTTATTTATGATTTTTTATTTTTTATGCATTTTTATTTGTTTATTTATTTTTTATTAATCATAAAACACAATATAAAACATATCATTAAGAAAATAAATATGGTCAAATAAGTGCTAAATCCTAAAGTTAAAAAAAAAAACATATTTGGATCTTTTTTATTTCACACCTTTTATCTATTTTAGTAAAATAGAATAAAAAGAAAGAAAGAAAAAAAAAAGAAAAAAAAAAAAAAAAAAAAAGAAAGAAATGGGCGGAAGCCCATCAGAAAAAAGAAGAAAAAAAAAAAGGAAATGCATAGGAAGATAAAAGAAACTTTAGTTTCAGAAACTATCAAACGAAAATGAAAAGAGAGAAAATGAGGGGGAAAGAGAGAACTCACGGTGGGGAGCTCACGGTGGTGCTTGGGAATGCGCGGCGCGGTGGTCGGGCTATGCGATGGGCGGCACGAACAAGGGAGACGGTGGAGTCCGGCGATGAGGCGTAGGCGTGGGTCGCGACGGAGACTGCGAGCGGCGCGGGGTGCAGTGGCTCGGACGGTGGATTCGCGTGACAGGATCGCGATGGTGGGGAGCGACTCCGGCGGGCGCAGTACAAATCGGGTTTCGGTCGTTGCTCGCGGGTCGTGGACGCGTACAACGGTGATGAGTGGCGGTTTTAACAAATGCCGAATCCGGATAGATCCTGGTCTGGGTCTACGGCTCGGAGGACGGTGCACAAGGGTGACTTCACGAGGGTGGTTGATTGTGGGTGGTTTGGATTCTGGTTGTTGGATTTGGCAGAGGTGGTTTTTTGGGGTTTGTGGGTGATGGTTATGGAGGTTGAAAATGAGGGTGCTGGAAAATGAAGGTTGAAGATTGAAGATGAAGATGAATAGTGGGAGGTGGCTTTTGTGTAAAGGCTGAAAATCTCTTTGTATCCTTGTGGTAGTTACTCTCTATTTTTCTCAATGATTGAATCCCCTGTTTCTGAATGATTCCTTTCCTTATATTGTGCCTCATCATTCAAATGCCTTAATTTCATTTTTTACGTTTTGGAAGGCAGATGCTCAAAATTGAATGCGCTTGATGATTTGGAAAGATAAACTGTAGAAATTTTCAATCCAATTCAATACTGCTTTGATGGTTCGGTGGTAGCAACAGGAAGGGGAAAGGGAAGAGTTGAGAAAATGGGTTATGGGTTGAGAAGAGAAATGGGTCATGGGTTGACCCATACAACAAATTTTTTTTTAAAAAAAGAAATTAAATTAAATAAAATAAAAACAAAAATAAAGAAAATGGATAAAATTGGATATCAACAATATTCAATATACATTAATTTGTCGATATAATTATGGAATCATTCTATCTACACGAGAATAGTTTTATAATTGCAACCTATGATTTAGAATATTGTTTGCTTTAGATTTTAGTAAAGTTAATTTTCAAAGGAGAATTTAATTTTGTTACACGTGGTGTAATTCTTTTTACAATATCATCTAATATTATGATGACGACACCTTATTTAATGAGCTTAACATTAATAATGACTACATAAAATGTCAAATTCATTAAAATGATGAAATACCAAAAAGAAAATTTACTAAATAATGTGGAAATACATCATTAAATATAAGTGTAAAACTTTTTTAACTGATAATATTTCAAAATTAAAGTTTATTTTAAAGTTAAGTTGCAATAATTGTCATATAAAAAAAAGTTGTACGAATTTAAAAAATACTTTTAGATATAAATATAATTTAAATTTTAAATTGATGGTAAAAATGAAATTTACTGTATTACATTTGATAAACTTCATGCTGCGAAAGCTACAAGCTTTTTTTTTTTACAATAAAATATAGATCCATTCAATTAAAAGTACAGTGATGTTTACAATTTTATTAAAATTAATAAATCTATTAATAAGAAGAAAATAAATACAATTTTCATTCAAAATTAATTCATAATTTGTAATTTTGTTTGTGGTTCATAAACTATTAATGACAACGCATCTTTTACTGAGGAGACTGACACATAACGTGTTGCTATATGAATAAAGCATCACATCCATTGTCTTAATATATTTGAAAGTCTTACTGTTATGTAAGGTCAAAGTATGAGATTGGCTTGAGAAAACTTAAATTATAAAATTTAAATTTATCATAACATGAAATAGATATGAGAAATTTAAAATCAAACTCTTTAGGTCTTTTCCAAATGTTATAGATCTAAAAGAGTTGGATAATTTTATTAGAGAAAATACTAGAAAAATAAAAAAAATATAAAAGAAAAAACGTAGAGGCTAGGGCTGCCACCAAAAGATTGGAGCAATAGCTCCCATTAAACAACACTCAAAAGAAGGGAACAAAATACCACAAAGGAGAGAGAAAACAACACACGGGAATAGAGAATTATGGCAAAAGATAAAAGCTTGAACATGTGTTGTTTATGCAAAAATTAGTTTTATAAGTTACCCTGGTGTACTTTTATCTAATGGAAAAACAAACCGAACTATAAGAGGTTGGGCGTAATGATAAGCTAACTACTCTTTCTAAAGGCTCAAGCTTTGGAGACGCGACACTACTTGTGAAGGGTTAACCATATCACTTTGTGTCTCAAGGGATTATTCTTATGCACAAAAGATACAGGGATATCATAGGAAACATACGAATAAATTACAAAATAATTTTTACACAGTAAAAAAATGAATAAATTGTACAATTAAACTTCTAATAAAGTAAAAAGTGAAATATATTATATGCATATTCAGTTCATAAACTAACATATTATTACAAAAATATTAAAAAATTAATTTAAAAAAACTAACTGCAAATGCTAATAGGTTGTGCATGGTAATTTTATAAATATCAGCCTCATCATACTTGGTAACTTATATTTAACTTTATTTTTAAATTGTGCTCTATATAGTTTGTAATAGGATAATATACAGAACAAAATCATACACAGTTCAAAACATTTAATTAACAGCACACAATCATAAAATAAATATGCAAATAAATTTAAAATGATTTCTTGCCAGAGTTCAAAATGAACTATATAGCTTGTATATTTAATTCATAAAACTAATATATCATTACAAAAATACTTATAAATTCTATTTAGAAAAAACAAACTACAAATATTAACATGCAGGAAGGCACACAATCACGAAAAGAAAATGCAAATAAAATTAAAAATAATTTCTTAAAAAAATCAGAAATAAAATATATTACATGCATATTCACTTCATAAACGAACTTATCATATATTACAAAAACATTTATAAATTGTTTAAAAAATTAATTAAAAATATTAATATGCAATACTCACACAATGCGCGGATTAAAAGACTAGTTAGGTTAATAATTTAACCAAATAAATAATAGCCATTTATAATTTAAGCACACTAATTAAAAAACTCATTAAATGATCTAAATTTCAAAAAAAATTGATATTCGATAATATTGTCCTTGACAATATAAGAATCAATAAATATGAGAGGGGAAAAAAAGATGTTAGTGAAAATAATAATAAATAAGTGCAAAACTAAAAATAAACTAAATATTTTATTATTATTTAAAAATGACAAATAATTTGGAGCAAAATAATTTTTTTAAAAAAGATTATTATTTAAGAACGAAGGGAGTAATATTTAATAAATAGAAATAGTCAATAAGCACGTTTTGTTTTAAAGTGGATTAGAAAAACACACTTCCCTAGCAAGTAAGGAGGGGAATTAGATATTCATGTGATATTTATTTTGTCAAACCATTGATATCAACCATACACGATAACATAGCTTGGACAAGTTGAAGACATGATAATTTTATGGAAATCAAAATATACATGTAAGGAGGGGAATTAGATGTGCATGTGATATTTATTTTGTCAAACCATTGATATCAACCATATATACGATAACATAGGTTGGACAAGTTGAAGACAGTAATTTCATGGAAATCAACATATACATGTACTGACCACTTTTAATTTTCTGGAACTATATATTTGTATCATGAATTGATTGGTAACAAAACTGCTATACCCCAGGAAAGGAACGGTTCAAATTGAATATATATGAAGTACGTATGTGTTGCTGTCTCTAGCTGTGACAATCTTGATGAAAAGATTATATAAAATATTCAATATACATTAATTAGTCGATATAATTATGGAATCATTCTATCTATACGAAAATAGTTTTATAACTGCAACCTATGATTTAGGACATTGTTTGTTTTAGATTTTAGTAAAGTTAATTTTAGAAGGAGAATTTAATTTTGTTACACCGTGGTGTAATTTTTTTACAATGTCATCTAATATTATGATGATGACACCTTATTTAATGAGCTCAACTTTAATAATAACTATATAAAATGTCAAATTTATTAAAATGATGAAATACTAAAAAAAATTACTAAATGATGTGGCAACACATCATTAAATATAAGTGTAAAACTTTTTAAATTGATAATAAATCAAAATTAAACTTTATTTTAAAGTTAAGTTGCAAGAATTGTCATATAAAAAAGTTGCAAGAATTGATTTTTTTAATGAGTTTAATTTTGATATATTATCAATTTAAAGTTTTTTATATCATCAACCAATTATATATTATCATATGTATGACTTTTGATGTAATTATGGTAAGAGTTAAACATTTTTAATGACATGATAATATATAATTGGTTGATGATATAAAATTTTTTACACCGATAATGCATATAAATTAAATCCTTGTTTAAATGGCATAAATAAAAATTAATTTTAGATATAAATATAATTTAACTTTTAAATTGATGGTAAAAATGAAATTTACTCTATTGCATTTGATAAACTTCATGCTGCAAAAGCTAGAAGCTTTTTTTTAATGATAAAATATAGATTTATTCAATTAAAAATACAGTGATGTTTACAATTTTAGTAAAATCAATAAATATATTAAAAAGAAGAAAATATATACAATTTTCATTCAAAACTAACTTATAATTTATAACTTTATTCGTGGTCCATAAACTTTTGATGACGACGTATCTTTCATTGTAGAAAACGACACATAACATGTTGCTATATGAATAAAGCATCACATCCCTTGTCTTAATAGATTTAAAAGTCTTACTGTTATGTAAGGTCAAATCATGAGATTGACCTGAGAAAACTTAAATTATAAAATTTAGATCTATCATAATATGAAATGGATATGAGAAACTCAAAATCAAACTCTTCAAGTCTTTTCCAAAGGTTATAAATCTAAAAGATTTGAATAGTTTTATTAGAAAAAAACACTAGAAAAATAAGAAAAATATGAAAGAAAACGGAGAGGGCTGCTGCCAAAGGATTGGAGCTACAACCTCCATCAAACAACACTCAAAAGAAGGGAACAAAATACCGCAAAGGAGAGAGAAAACACTACAGGGAAGAGAGAATTAGGGCAAAAGATAAAAGCTTGAACATGTGTTGTTTATGCAAAAAATAGTTTTATAAGTTAGCATTGGTATGCTTTAATCTAATGGAAAAACAAACTGAACTATAAGAGGTTGGGCGTAATGATAAGCTAACTGCTCTTTCATAGGAGGATAAAGGCTCAAGCCTTGGAGACGCGACACTTGTGAAGGCCTAACCATATCACTCTATGTTTGAATGGATTATTATTACGCGCAAAAGATATAGGGATAACTTAAGAGACATATACAAATAAATTACAAAATAACTTTTACACAATAAAAAAATGAATAAATTGTGCAATTAAACTTCTAATAAAGTAAAAAGTGAAATATATAAAAAGAAAACTAACTGCAAGTGCTAATAGGTTGTGCATGGTGCTTTTATAAATATCGGCCTCATCATACTTGGTAACTTATATTTAACTTTTTTTTTTTGAAAAAAAAAATTGTGCTCTATATAGTTTGTAATAGGATAATATACAGAACAAAATTATGAACAGTTCAAAACATTTAATTAACAGCACACAATCATAAAAAAAATATGCAAATAAATTTAAAATGATTTCTTGCCAGAGTTCAAAATGAACTATATAGCTTGTATATTTAATTCATAAAACTAATATATCATTACAAAAATATTTATAAATTCTATTTAGAAAAAACTAACTACAAATATTAACATGCAGGAAGGCACACAATCATGAAAAAAATATGCAAATAAAATTAAAAATAATTTCTTACAAAAATCAGAAATAAAATTTATTACATGCATATTCACTTCATAAACGAACTTATCATATATTACAAAAACATTTATAACTTGTTTAAAAAATTAATTATAAATATTAATATGCAATACTCACACAATACCCGGATTAAAAGACTAGTTAGGTTAATAATTTAACCAAATTAAATTTGACTTTTCACGTAATTCATGGTTTAATTTGGGGTCCATGGCTTGGCAATTTCATTACTGTATTTTGGCGTTATCTTAAACTGTAACACACTGTCTTCGAGGGACTGGGCAATCGGTTAATGTTTCTCAACCTATGGTCATCTATGAGAACTTTGAAGTTTTTCAGTAATATGAAATGAAATATAAACAAAACATGCATATGCATGAGAAACACTACATCTACAACAAAAACTAATTGCACTAATTAAGGTGAATGAATCCGTGTTAATTTCGTAATAATGGCATGCTGTCACAAAAATTAATAATTATAATTTCTATACATGTGTGAAATTTAGCACTCAATTCATAATGTGTTTTTAGTCACGTAAAAACAATAAGGATTTTGTTAATTAAATAGTACCTTAAATGTATTTGTTAAGAATTTAAAATAAGAAGTTTTTCATAAAAAATCGAATATTCAATATATTGGAAATTGAAAAAAATTACTTTTCATGCTAAACTTTTTATTTTAGATTCCTTAATGACACTTGTTAGAAAAACTCAAAAAATAATGGGTTTTTGTTAATGTGTATTTAAGGTCACTTGTTAAGGATTAAAATTAACATTTATTATTTATTATTAATTATTTAAAGAAAGTATTAAATATTTTTAAAATTTTTAAGATAATAAATACTTGTACTTTTTATTTAATAAATTTTATTTTTTATTCCTTAACATATACCTTAAGAACACACATTAACAAAACTAAAAAAAAATAAACAATTAGTTTTGACATTTTACGTTGGAAGATATTTTATTTTTTGATCGATCAGTCGGTACATATATTACATAATCATATATTTCTTCCCTTTGGTGAAGATGGCATTTGGTTCTGAGTCTACAATGCAAAACTTCATATTGGCATTCCTTTTAATTTGGATTTTCTAAAATTTTTCAAAATTGTTTAAATTATTGAAATTTGGGTATGAGTTGGGATATTGGACAATGAATAGTTAAAGAGAAATGAAAAATATTTTTTTTATCGCGATAAGGTGATGTTTGAATTAGTTTATATGTACTTCGACTAATTCACATTTCTAATTTGATCGAAAACAAATCATCTATGTTGAGATTAATAAATTCATAAAAATATTTTTTGAATTTTGACTTTAAGAAACTAATATAACTGTAATTGAAAACTAAGAATAATGAAAAAGATAAATTACGTTAAAATTTAACATGCATGGTCAAGACTGTTAATTATCGAGAGATTTTTAGTTATTCTTAAAATAAGAATTTTTTTTATTTTTCATTAAATGCATGATAAATTAGTTATAACATTAAAAAAATAATTAAATTAAAAAATAATAATAACTCACAAAATTAATATAACATATATTCAATAATACATAATAAAAGAAATCAAGAACATCTAAAAATTTCTAGTTGATTTACACTTATAGGCAAAAATACGGCGAATCACTACGAAAATTCTATGCACCCTTGCTGATGCTTACATATCCTAATCCCAATATATAATTAATCTCATCTAGATCAATATTGTTTTCGTACTAGGAACTGTCTAGCATTTTTTAACAAGTGGTGCATTTTATTAGAAATTTACTAGTAATTAAGTTCCCCTGTTATTATTTTCATCAGCAGCAATTGTGATAAAACAGTCATATTTTTCTATGAATTTACAAGCAGTAAATAAGTACGACTCAAATACGTACATGGTGCCACAGCCCACAGTTCCTTTTTCCCCCCCGAAAATATACCATAGTTGAACGAACTGGTAAGAGATCGAATTGTTTGAAAGAGTAAGGGTAAAAAAGAAAAATAGGATTTCCACAGCTGGAAATTGTAATTTGAAATAGTAAGGGTGAAAAAGAAAAATAGGATTTCTACAGCTGGAAAGTGTAAATGCGGGTTGTATAAATTCCAATCAATAGTATGATTGTAAGGTGTGCTTAGAAGAAGAACCATGGCATCCTCTCAAGCAGAAAGAACTGAGAGCTTTCAATCAGTGTTAAGTGTTCAGGAGCTCATAAAGAAACCGCTAACTTCAATTCCTCAACGCTATATTCATGTAGACAATCATGAACCTTCAGCTATCCAAGATGAAACCTTTTGTCCATCAATTCCAACCATCAACCTGAAAAACTTGATTCATGGAGAAGCTACAGAACTTGAACTGGACAAATTGAACTCAGCTTGTAGGGATTGGGGTTTCTTTCAGGTTCACAAGTAGCTTTTACACTTCTTGTTATTCATTCTATATTATCGATTTAACTATTTTCGTGTAAATAATTACTTCCTTCTTTTTTTGAGCAATGATCAACCATAATTATCTAGAATAGTATCCTCCAAATCCTCTTTTTTTTTCTGAATATATACTTTATGCAGTTGGTGGATCATGGAATAAGCCCACTAGTGCTGGAAAAACTTAAAGATGAGGTTGAAGAATTCTTTAGGCTTCCCTTGCAAGAAAAGATGAAGTACAAGATAAGGCCAGGTGATGTTGAAGGCTATGGAGCTGTGATCAGATCAGAGGATCAAAGACTTGATTGGGATGATAGGTTATATATGATAACCAACCCTCTTAATAGAAGAAAACAATATCTTTTACCGGAGCTCCCTTCATCCCTCAGGTATTGTCTCTCTAATTAAAGTCTAATCTCTATCATACAAAGTTCACATGGCAAAGGTCACATGTATATATATATATATTGAGTACGTACTTGACTTATGTGTATATATATATATATATATATATATATATATATATATGTAGGACTATCTTAGAATCATACATTGTGGAGTCGCAAAATCTTGCCATGACACTTATTGGGTTGCTGGGAAAAGTCCTGAAGATGGACAAGAGAGAGTGGGATGTGTTTGAGGATGGGATGCAATCTGTGAGGATGACATACTACCCTCCATGCCCACAACCAGAGCTAGTTATGGGCCTCACTGCTCATTCAGATGCAACAGGAATCACCATCCTCAACCAAGTGAATGGAGTGCATGGCCTCCAGATTAAGAAAGATGGGGTTTGGATTCCAGTGAACGTCATCTCAGATGCCCTTGTTGTGAATATTGGAGACATTCTAGAGGTTTGATATGATCCTCTCTTTCATATTCTGTTCTATGTGCACTGCACCCACACCGGTTTAACTTTTTTTAATTTTTTATATTTAAATATTCAGCAATATTGACTTGAATTTGTGTTTGTATGCTTTCCTTTTACACATATCTTTATTATAAAAAAAATGGAGAGAGAGAAGACGGGAAGGTAATTGTCTTTCTCTCATCCGTTTTTCTTTAAAGGTAAATGTAAAACGAAATTTTAAAGCAAGAAATTTCTAGGTTCTGTGTTCAATTTTTCTACCAAAAAAAAGAGAAATTTTAAAAAATCAAGTATAAGAATAATATTTTTTTATAAGCATAAATAGGAGGATTATGAATAAGATTGGATGAAAAAAAAATTTCCTCACTCAAAATTCACATCCTTTTAGGTTTTTTCATTTTTATTTGGAGATCAAACTTAATTCAGATGAAGAAAATATTTATTTAAGGAGGACTTCATCTAATTATCACCCCTTCTGAAAATTGTGTGAGTAATTGAATATATCAAAAAACTATCCATAAACTAAAAAGCATAATAAAAACCCATCCTTCTATGATAGCTCATGAAAGAGATTTCATCTTAACTTTTTATACTAAAAAAAACTTGTACAAGTTAAAACTTTCATTATGATGAAGGTAATTTGAAAAGAAGTTTCATTTGACTATATATATATATATATAGTGCATATTAGTGAAAGGAGTATTTATTTTGAGAGGGTAAGGAGAGTAAATTTTAGTCATTAAATCATATATAGATGATCAAGATTAAAAATTATTTAAAGATCTCTTGATTACTTAAAAAATTCACATGACGATATTATAATCTAATCTTGACTGTTTATATACTAAAATATATAGGTCAAATAGCTAAGAAGCTTGTAACTCAAATGTCATGAATAAGATTATTTTAAAGTGAATTTATCTCTAAAATGAATAATTAAAGATGTATTCATTTTTGATTTGATAAAGTGAATAGAGACATCAACCCACTAAATGATCCAAGAATAGATATCATCTTATTTATTCATTTTAAATATAAACTCACTTTAAAATAATCTTACCACAAATGACACTAGCTCAAAGTCTTTAAATTTGAGTGTAATATGTCAAAGTTTCAATACTCCATCAGTGTATCCATCCTCTATTCAAGTGCTTCCACCTCTAAATAATGTTCTAAAAAAGCTATAAGTCAAATAACTTGCATTAAAAACCTTGGGTTTGATATATAGAAAATGTTTATCTTACTACTCTTTTTTTTTACCACACAAAATACCACTTTTTTTTTTTATAATTGTGATTAAGTTAGAAAAAGTAATGAAAAAAAATATAATCAATGGTATGAAAAGTAATATAAAAAATTATGTGAAAAAAAATATCGTGAGAATATCATTGTTATTAATATATATTGGTAGAGGTAAGCATCTGAAATTTAATTAGGTACACTCTTACCTGCTCAAATATTAGTTTTGTGATCACGAATCAAATGATAAAGTTGAAATTACAAGGTAGGACAATGATATGACTTAAATCACATGGGAGTAATTTAAATTTAACCCTTCAAAACTTGAATGAAATACAATAAAACACACCAATATTTTGACTTGATCTTTTTTTTGTGATAAAATAAAATAGTGATATTGAATGTTCTGCATGTCACTTGATTTGGATTACTATAAAGAATGCTTGAATTTACAGATTATGAGCAATGGGGTATATAAAAGTGTTGAGCATAGGGCAACAGTGAATTCAGACAAGGAAAGGATCTCCATTGCCATGTTCTTTAGCCCCAAGTTTCAATCTGAGATTGGACCTGCAATTTGTCTCACAAACCCAGAAAACCCCCCTCTGTTCAAAAGGATCGAAATGGAGAAATATGTCAAAGACTTTTTCTCTCGTAAGCTGGATGGAAAGTCGTACTTAGAGCATATGAAGATCACAAATGAAAATTCTACCAACGCGACTGTTTAGCTCCTGCGATCATCATATTTATAGAGGGCGTTTTGTGTCCTTATATATGATTTTAGATCAATGTATAAAAGACTAAATAAGCATGTCAGTGTGCTTTTGGATTTCTGAAGTGTAGTAGATATTGTACCAGTTTGTACCACTATATGCTCTTATATGTTAAATATTTGCCAATAAATAAGAGAAAATACATATATATTTGTCTTAGTTAATTTATTTGAATGCATGGACATTTTATTTAATTTATTTCATCATGCATTAAAAAATGCACAACATTATAATATCTATAGGAAAGAAGTGATCAGCTATATGATCCCTGGTCAAGGAATATAGATGGAGGCAATAAAATTTGTATACTAACGCGGAATGGCATATAGCTGCTATTAAATTTCAAACCTCTCAACTTATATATTCTAGGAAAACTTGTTAATGAATAAAAATTTAAATAGGTAAATGAAAACCATGAGTAGTAGTGTTTATGGCCTTTAAGCCCTGGAGGTTCAACTCATGATGCACATGTGCAAAATCTTGAGCTATTGTGCCAAAACTGCACCAAACAATTCCCTCATCAACAAAGACCTTGTAGAATTTGGGTTCTAATTCCTCACATTTGAAGTCTTCTGGGTGGTTCCAAATTGTAGCAAGCACCATTGAGGTGGTAGCGTGGAACTGGTTCCTATAGGATAATAGTCTCCCATGGGGACTTTTTTGTAGCCATGAGTTTGACCTGCCATTCCTCTTTTTTAAAGAACACATCCTCATCGTCGTCATCATTATCTGTTGGTTGAGATGCCTCAAATAAGTTCACCATGACCATCGTTGTTGGAGAAGTACACACCGTCATGAGATTGACAGGGGACTAAGCCATAACGAACAAGACGTGATGAGACAGCCTAGCAAGCTTAATGGACAATCGATGTTGGCAAAATGATGTAGCTTGAATCTAACCAAAGGCCAATAGCAAAGGTGATGACTGTCGCGACTATCACCACCACAAAGGAGAGCACCTGGGGGTTGCAAATTGACTGAAGACAAGGCGATGACGCCAACAGTGTAGAATGTGCCCCCATTGGGTGAACGACGCTGATCGGGAAGAAACAACTTGGGCTATGACTTAGTTGTCGTGATGGATCATTCCATCTATGGAGAGGATCGCCAAAGCCACGCAATGGAGGTGGCTTGCTATTGACGATGAACAAGGACAGAGGCTAGCATCAAGCACAACCTAGAGAGGCTTTTGGTGGAGATTTGGACACCACCTAGGGTGGAATGGAAGGAAGGCAACTAGGAATCCCATGCAGCTAACCCTAGGAAAAAATAGAAGTGAAATTGGACTCCATAATAGTAATAATTCTAATCTAGCAAACTTTTTTCAAGGAACATGTGTTAAAGAAACAAAGTTTGATCCATGAAGAAGATGGTGATAAAAGACCTTGTATGGATAGTATTTAGAACTTGTGGGGGTGCGCCCAAGGTGCACTTCAACCAGTCTTCCAAGCTTGTTGGAAGGGTTTGGGCACAAGCCCATTATTATCTTGTCTTGGAACTTTGTTTTCCTCTTCTTTTTAAGTAATATATTTACCTATTTTTGAAAAAAAATAGAAAAAATTAAATAGGAATTTATTTATGTTATTTTTATATGAACATGAATAGGAATTTAGTTAATTAAGTATGTTAGTGACAAATTTGTATAAGAATTCATAATATTATAGTTTGGAAAAACTTGTTATTTGGTGTCAATTAAACATCGTATTTTACTTAATTAGGAGGCTAAATCATGTGATGCATGCGTCAATTTTCATTTTGAAATTGGCATTTGAATAATTATTATTTACAATAGAAGAGCAACAGAATAACTACAATTGGAGAGGTAATTAATTGGGAGAATGTCTGGTGACACCATTCTGAATTTCTCAATCAAGATGCCATGGGATGGAAACAGGTTTGTTTCTTTCTTGTATGAAAAACACCAAGTATCATGGTCTTCCAAGGATTATACTATTGATCTTTTGTCCTACGCACCAATCTTTCTATTACACACATATATATGATCAGTAGCTCGCTAATTCAAACAGAAATGATAAGATTTTAACAAACAAACACAAAATTGAACTGACAAGAAGTTGATGGCAGGTTGGGAAGTTTAAACAACTTGTTTCAACTAGTTTGGAGGCTTTGCGATTGCCTTTGCAAAAGGATGGCTTGGAGCCATTAGAACACTAAAACACACAAATCAATTATAGATAACATTGAATGCGTTGCTTTATTTAACCGTAGTGCTTGACTTCTCACGGATATATATATATATATATTACAATGTATGTTTTCTACAAGTATAACATTGTAGAACCAATTGATAGAATCGGTAGATGATAGAGAAGACTAGAGATATGTTACCCCGAAAAAAGAAAAAATAGTAGACTAGAGATATACATGTGTGTTGACCATGAAGCATATCCAGTGATACACAAAATATAAAAGAGACACTAAATTTGAAATTTGAAATTTCAATCTAAAATTAATAGACATTAAGTGAAGTAGTAATATATAAATTATATTTAAAATATTAAAATAGATAATATAAGATTCTTAATATCATTTTTTATAAATGTTTAGAGAAAACAGACGAGCGTATTGAAGTAGGCAAAAATAAATTTTGTGAAATAGATAAAAATAAACTTAACGAAATAAACGATAAAAATAAAATTTTGACTCGATACCATATAAAATTTTAACTTAAAATTAATTAATATTAAATAAAATAACATAATAAATATATAAATTATATTCAAAATATTAAAATAAATAATATAAAATTTTTAACATTTAAAACTATAAAATATGGACTCAACATATATATATATATAAGTAGAATCACCTAATAAATATATAAATTACACAAAACTTTTAACATTAAAAATTATAAGATATAGACTCAATATATATATATATAAAATTAAAAATTTAAGAAAAATTAATAATTCATAATATTATAGTAATTTTAGAGTTAATTTTTTTTTAAATTGGACATATGTCAGATGTATATTATCTATGTCGTACAAGAATTGATATGCGATACTGCACAAAAATAGTGTGTTTGTCCTTTATAGGTGTTGCCTGTTGAAGGGTGTTTTTATGGATTGGGATCATTTTTAAACTGCAAATAATGTAAGCCATAAAAATTATTTTATTTCATAGGAAAAAAAAAAAGTGTGTTTTTATGGGCCTTCAAGTCACATCGATCACGGACTCACATCTGGCAACCTGTTACCAGATAGACCACCCGCATTAAGCAAATCCCTTCCTTCCACGTAATAGCATTTGTACGAAAGATTCTTGAATAATTTTGCATCATTCAAGTTAAGTGTAGAATTTAGAAATGATGAGATTTTAACAAACAAACACAAAATAGAACTGACAAGAAGTTGATGGCTTATAATAAATTATTATAATTAATTTTGATTATAATTTATTAATTAATAATGTAATTGATTAAATATATTTAATTTTAAATGTTTTTATTTTAAATAATAAATAAAATAATATTTATGTAATTTAAGAGATTAAAAAATAAAATATTTAAAAATAATGCATAATAATTATTTTATTATTATAAAAAATAAATTTTAAATTTTATATTGAAATTTACTAGGCATAAGCCTAGAGCAGTTTTTCACCTTATGATAACTAATCTATTTAGCAAAATCAATTAAACTAAATACATCTAACTTATTTTCATCAACTTCAGGTCACCGCTCTTCTCCACTTCTCGATAAGAAACTTTGCCTCTAGTTTCTTGAACAAAAGTATCACCATAATGAAATACAAGTTTAACCATCTACATAAATACACACAACACAACTTATTAAATACTTATACATATAAAAAACAAAAAAATGAGACATAGATTCACACAACACTTATACATATAAAAAACAAACAATGCATCTGATACATAGATACCCACCACACAGCCTTATTAAATTATATTTATACATATAAAAACTATATTAAAAAATAAACAAAAAATTGAGTGCACATGTGGTGACAATGCAAAGTAATGATGACTAACTTAATATACATCACATGAGTAAATGGAACAATAAGAGGACCACACACATTAAAAAGGAAAGACAAGCAGAATCACAACACCCAAAATGGAAGACATGGACCACAATGACCACTCAACACAGGAAATGTTTGAAGTTTAGGTCACAAACCTTTCTGAAGCTCGAATCCCACAAGGAAGATGACAAATTCAATATTGGTGGGGAGTCTTGACAGCAAAACAAAGTTGATTGTAGAGAGATTTGTAAGTAGAATTTGGGATTAAAAAATAAATTAGGAATTTAGGATTTTTGACATTTTATGCCATTGAAATTTGGGGAGAATGAAAATTTTCTCTCCACCTCTAATACGACACCGTTGTGGGGCTGTAGGAAAGTTAGTCTTGAGAAATTTTGGTCCAAAATGATGTCATTTTAGGCTTGGAAATTTTGTTTTTTCATGCACAATCAAAATGTTGTTTTAAACCAAATAAGAATCCACATCAACGTCTAGGTTAACACTTAAGGTGTTATGCGTATGTGTCCATCAAATTTAATTAACAACAAAAGACGCAAAGATTAACACGAAAAATGTTTTAAGGTTTTAGAGATATTTAACTTGTCAATTTTTTAAAATCAAAAAATAATATAACTAGTGCATGCAATTTCAAGAACTACAATGAATGCTTATTCAATTTATATCTATTTATATAATAATAATATATAAAAAGAGAATCTAGCAACTGAAATGTTACGCGGACAAGTTGACTATCACAAGCGAATATTTTTTCTTATATTTCATACTAATAAACAATTATTTAAATATGCATACGAGAAATTTTCCTTTGTTTTTGTTTAATATATTAAATATTAAAGATGAAAACTCGCACAAAAAAAGACCCCACAACCTACCAATATATCAATCATAATTAATGTCATTTTTTTCCTTAATAAACTTAACTTGTGAAGAGGAGAGTTTAAATTCATGACAATTTCCACCACGAGTGATAATCCTTTTTTCGTACTATAGTAATCAATTAATGTTATTATAATTATATACTAATAAGAGCTTAATAATACTCCTCTAGTTATATAGAAAGTTGGCCAAAAAACTGGGTAAAAGCATTCTAGAAGCTGTACCAAAAACAAACTCTTTTATCAGATAGTATCTTTTCTATATATAAGGTAAATATAGTAATTAACATAAATATTAAAGATTTTCTGGTTTTAAAATTTCTTTTACTTGTTACTCAATTACATGAAATCTCAAAACTTGTGCTCTACACCACAGTACAAAACAAATCAGGATTCTGTGCCTTGCATGTCCCCCTTTTGACTACAGCTACTTAACATCATGATAAACATTGCATTTAAATTTAAATAGGTTCTTTACTATCCTCCCAACTGAGTCTCCTAATCTCCATCTTTCTGTTGTTAGGCTTTTCTACGTGACCTCTTACTCCAGGCAGCCATGGACACAGCGGTACCACCACAAGATAAAGGAGACAAAGCCAACCAGAAAGTTCCCTTCTACAAGCTGTTCACTTTTGCAGATGGCCTTGACGTGACGTTGATGATCATTGGTACTATCTGTGCCGTGGCTAATGGGTTGTCGCAGCCTCTAATGACGGTATTTTTTGGGAAGCTCATCAACGCCTTTGGCTCCACTGATCCATCCCATATTGTGAAGGAAGTTTCTAAGGTATAAAACCTTTGTTTGTAGGATTGTTGTTTTATTTTTTCTTTGAAAATCTTTCATTATTGCACTTCAAGTTTTGGTGCAATGAAGGATCTGTGTCGTTTCCTTTTTAATAACCCCATCCCATCTTCATCAATATGGTCTTAAGTTTTTTACAATTCCCGGCCAAGAAAGCTATTCTTGATTTCTACTGTATCCTTCTTCTTAATTGAGCATATGATAATTAGTAATTACTATTCCATTAACCCAAATTGTGTTTGCAAATGCAAACTAACTATATGTCTGGCACTGGCACTTCAAATTTCAGGTTGCATTGTTATTTGTTTACCTGGCTGTTGGGTCTGGAATTGCGTCATTTCTACGTAAGATGCCACATTTTTTTTTTCTCTTTCGTGCTTATTTATTTGTTAAGAGACTACGTAACCTTGTGTTTCACTCTGAATTTCAAGATAATTGCATCATTATTTCTGATGATATGAGAGGGTCATTTTATTGGTTAAATGGTGCATGCAGAGGTATCATGTTGGATGGTGACAGGAGAGAGACAAGCCGCACGGATCCGTGGCTTGTAATTGAAAACTATATTAAAACAGGAAATTGCCTTCTTTGACACTGAAACAACAACTGGAGAGGTTATTGGGAGAATGTCTGGTGACACCATTCTCATTCAAGATGCCATGGGAGAAAAGGTAATCATATTAAGCTCCTTTCTAAGCTTGTATTGTACGAAAAGTGCCACACCATATGACCTTCATTGTTATAAAGTGTCATGATCCTGCTAGTAATTTAGAGTTGACATAATGAGTTAACCCGCACCAACCGATCCGATTCGCTTCAACTCGTTAAAATGTGGGGCAGAATAGGTTGGTCCGTTTTAAAAAATGAGTTAGAAGAGCTAACCTATCTCGTTTTAAGGCGGGTTGACGGGTTGGCGAGTTGGCCCGCATAAAAAATAAAATAAAAAAAAATAGATGAGTTGACGCGCCAATCAACTTAATCCGCCTAAAAAATAAAAAAAAAATATAAAAAATCAATAAATACTATAAAAAATAAAAAATAATAATAATAATAAATTACAAATCACATATTTAAAATATAATTTTTAAAATAATCTAATTAAATATTCAAATATAAATTATAAAATATCAAAGAGTTTTTCATTTATAATATTACTTATTATTTTTTAAAAAAAAAAAGTCAACTCGCTAGAAATCAACTCATTCCCCGCCCGCTTAATCCACGGGTTATGCGGGGGGGTTATGCAGGTTAGAAAAAAATATGGGTTCAATCTTTAAATCCAACCCACAAAAAAATAACGAGTTGACAGATTAACCCGACAGGTTAAACCCATTTTACCCGTTCTATTATATTAATGCTCCCTCTAATATCGATCATTGCCTCTCTGATTTGATCTGAACTGAAAAGATTTTATCAAAACAACAAAATAGAACTGACAAGAACTTAATGACAGGTTGGGAAGTTTGTACAACTTGCTTAAACTTTTTTTGGTGGATTTGTGATTGCCTTTGCAAGAGGATGGCGACTCTCTATAGTTTTGCTTGCATGTCTGCCTTGTGTCATCATTGCTGGTGGAGTCATGTCCATGATGATGGCCAAAATGTCAAGTCGTGGACAAATTGCTTATGCAGAAGCAGGAAATGTTGTTGAACAAACAGTGGGAGCCATTAGGACTGTAAGACACAAAAATCAATAATAGACAACATTGAATGCGTTGCTTTTATATTTAACCTTAGTCCTTGACTTCTTTCTGAAATTAATCAGGTTGCATCTTTTACTGGAGAGAAAAAAGCAATAGAGATGTATAATAGCAAGTTAAAAGTTGCCTATACTGCAATGGTTCAACAAGGGATGGCCTTGGGGTTAGGAATGGGAGTACTTATATTCATTATCTTCAGCACCTACGGACTTGCCATGTGGTACGGTTCCAAACTGATCATTGAGAAAGGATACAATGGTGGAACCGTCATCAATATAATCATAGCTCTTATGACTGGTGGAATGTAAGTGAGACAATGGCACTTGATTGAATAACTGGCATTGGCATGACATTGTTTAAGCATAAGATTTTTCTCTTTTTTTTTTCTACTTTGTAGAGCTTTGATGGGTATCACAACCTGACTAACTTAACTTTTCTTACATTCTCAGGTCACTAGGTCAGACATCCCCAAGCCTAAATTCATTTGCTGCAGGCCAAGCAGCAGCATATAACATGTTTAAGACAATTAAAAGAAAGCCCAAAATTGATGCTTATGACACCAGTGGTGTTGTCTTGGAAGACATAAAGGGAGATATTGAACTCAAAGATGTTCACTTCAGATATCCTGCAAGGCCAGATGTCCAGATCTTTGCCGGATTCTCATTATATGTTCCTAGTGGCACAACTGCTGCTTTAGTGGGTCAAAGTGGAAGTGGGAAGTCTACTGTAATCAGTTTATTGGAAAGATTCTATGATCCTGATGCTGGAGAAGTACTTATAGATGGCGTGAATTTGAAGAGCTTTCAAGTTAGATGGATAAGAGAACAGATTGGGCTTGTTGGTCAAGAACCTGTCCTCTTTACAGCAAGTATCAAAGAGAACATAGCATATGGGAAAGAAGGTGCAACTGATGAGGAGATAACAACAGCAATAACCCTTGCCAATGCCAAAAAGTTCATTGACAAGCTGCCTCCGGTATATAAATATTCAAAAATTCTCAAGTGATTCTGTTTTAGGTTTCTTTCTTTTATTAAGTTTGATTGAAGTTAATAAAAGTGTATCATTTCTGTTTGCAGGGCCTTGAAACAATGGCAGGGGAGCATGGGACTCAACTTTCTGGTGGGCAAAAGCAAAGAATTGCTATTGCAAGGGCAATTTTGAAGAACCCAAAAATCCTTCTTCTTGATGAAGCAACAAGTGCATTGGATGCTGAGTCTGAACGTATTGTTCAAGAAGCATTAGAAAAAGTTATGTCAAATAGGACTACAGTAATTGTTGCGCATCGTTTGACTACTATTAGAAATGCTGACACCATAGCAGTGGTTCATCAGGGGAAAATTGTGGAAAAAGGTTACACATACTTGAGCCAACTGTTTCTGTTATTTTTATTTTTATTTTTTTTAAGTAGTTTTTTTTATACATTTATTTTATCATGTTAAGCCAGTACACTACAGCAATCTATGAAAATCGATTTTTATAACATCTTGGAACAATGTATTCACTTTGGCACTTTTTCTTTATATGTAGGAACTCATGATGAGTTAATCAAGGATCCTAATGGTGCTTATTCTCAGCTTATTCGTCTACAAGAAGGAGAAAAGGAAGCTGAAGGTAGCCGGAATTCTGAAGCAGATAAGTCAAATAACAGTTTTAATTTAGATAGTCACATGGCTAGATCAACAAGCCGAGGTTCATCAGGGAGTAGACACTCCCGGTCACTTAGCTTTGTTCTTCCTTACCATAGTGGGGTACATCAGTCTGGAGAAAGAACAGATGTGGATAATGAAAAAAGTAAACTTGGTAATGAGAAGCGCAAAAAGTTTTCTATAAGACGTTTGGCCTACTTGAACAAGCCTGAGGTTCCTGTCTTACTGCTTGGATCCATTGGTGCGGCAGTACAAGGTCTTGTGTTCCCTGCATTTAGCCTCTTGCTTTCATCAGCCATTACTATGTTCTTTAAACCTCCAGAACAGCTGCGAAAAGATTCTACATTTTGGTCACTTCTATTTGTGGGTTTGGGTTTAGTTACCCTGGTGGCCTTACCAGTGGAGAATTACTTCTTTGGGATTGCTGGTGGAAAACTTATAGAAAGAATTCGTTCATTGACATTTGAAAAGGTTGTGCACCAAGAAATCAGTTGGTTTGATGATCCTGCAAATTCAATGTATGTTAACTAGATATTTTACTTCCAGCAAGGAAAGACAAAATAAACAAACACTAATTATAAAAAAATGCTAGACAATCATAATTTTTATGCAAATTTTCAACATAATGACGTGGCATGTTTGTTGACAATCTCTATCACTTTATTCTATCCAACAACCACTTTTTAATTCTGTCAAAATTTTGGCTATTTTATTCTAACTATGTAGCATTACTCTTAATTATCGTGTTTTAATTCCTTCTACTCATCAAACTAAAAGAAATGTATCACCTTCCAGTGGTGCAGTTGGTGCAAGGTTATCTACCGACGCTTCGACTCTGAGAAGTCTTGTTGGTAACACCTTGGCCCTCATTGTGCAAAACATATCAACAATCACAGCAGGTCTAGTTATTGCATTCACGGCTAATTGGATTCTCGCTTTTATTATATTGGCCGTGTCACCCTTGGTCCTTATGCAAGGATTACTTCAGATGAAGTTTCTAAAAGGATTCAGTGCAGATGCCAAGGTTAGCCTCACTCTCAATTTTGTCTAATCCATCAATTGAATTATGTATTGTGGAGTGTGGACATTATGAGAATCTTTTGTCTTGTATAGGTGATGTATGAAGAGGCAAGTCAGGTGGCAAATGATGCTGTCAGTAGCATTAGAACCGTTGCAGCATTTTGTGCTGAACCAAAGGTGATGGATATGTACAGGAAGAAATGTGTAGGGTCAGAAAAAGAAGGTGTTCGGTTGGTGTCACGACCCATCTTAGGCCATGACTGGCGCACAAACTAGTGATACTCAGTATTTAACTAGCTTGACAAGCCTAACCATACAACCTCAATTAAAGAAAAATAATTTGTAATGTAAATTAGGGCCATTAAATATCTGACAGAGTCTCCTCTAAAAATTGAACAAATCACATAGTTCATTTAGACCTGGTCAGCAATATATATCCATATCCATCACTAACATAAGCATCTAGTATCAATCCTAAGAACAAGATGAGCCAGTTATATAGAAGGAATATATCAAGACTTTTCGTTTACATATATGTACATCAAAATAAGGAAATAAACATTATCTCCCATAGCTACAAAATACTGGAGTCGACAGGTAACACTAGCCAGCAACGACAACGAAGGCCTACCAAAATACAAATACTTCTGGACAGAATAGTAAATCCCAAGAATCCCCTACTCAACAGCCTGCAAATCTGAAGGGGGAAAAAGAAAGAAAGGGGTGAGTCATATAGACTCAGTGAGGGCAAAAAAAAATGAACAAGAAAGGAAAGCAAGTAAGAGTCAAAAACATTTAAACTTTGCAAGATAACTCAATACACAAAAAATCAAATAAATGAGACCGATAAATAAAATCTCATCACATGTTTTCCTTTCCAGTAATAAATTTACAATCTTAAAGGAATTCAACTATACTTTTGAAATCTCCTCTCAGATCTTAAAACAAAATCTCTACATTCATTTTATACACAATAGCCGTTACATCTCTTCGCCACGGCAGGCGGAACATTCGCCGTTATATCTCTTCGCCACGGCAGGAGGAACACATGCCGTTATATCTCTTCGCCACGGCAGGCGGAACACTCGCCGTTATATCTCTTCGCCACGGCAGGCAGAATTTTAACACTCAACATTTATAGCTCAATCCTTATAACCAAGATTCACAATTATCCAAGATTAACTGAAAGGTTTTGTTTCCCCATAATATAAAGTTTGAGGCTATAACCAAAACTATTAGAATAAATATAAATACATGTCGAGAAGTCTAAAATTTAACATATATCACAGTGTAAATTATCCACTCACAGTATGAAGAACCAACTCAATCGGTTCCTACGACACTTGGAGGAGCAAACTGTGTAGTGCCCACTGAATCTGACCATAAACAAGCATTTTGACAAGTCAAGATAAATGTAAAGTTACCCATTAGCTATTAGGAATTTAGAACACAAATACCATGAATAAATAAAATAACTACATTATAATTACAAATTTACAATTGATAAAGCTCTAGAAATTTCATTTAGAGTCGAACTAACAAAGGGGTAAAGAGATTAGTTAAAATCCCTAATTTTTGGGCTTAGGGTTTTTCAAGAATTTCATGAGAGAAGAAAAAAAAATCAATATATGACTTTCCCATTACCACTTACTAGAACCAACCTTCCACATTCTTAGATTTCTACTTCAAAGCCCCAAAATACGCTCATCTACTATTTTATTTGAGATAACAAAGCTTGAGGAAAATGAGATTTGGTACGAAACAAACAAGAATAAAATAGTAGAAACTTACCTCAAGCTCTTGGTGCAAGTGGATGCAAGGATTTAGTGCTAAAATGGAAAAAAGATGAAAATTTGGTGGAGAAAGGGGAAGAGACGAGAAACAGAGGACGAGAAACGTCTCTGTTTCTCGTTCTTCCTCCGTTTTAAATCTTTGATCTCTTTTTTTTTACACATATAGGCCAAATGACCAAAATACCCCCTATAAGAAAATTTATTTCCAACTTTATCTCTCCTCTAACACCAGCGTCGTCACAATCTTCCCCCCTTAAATGAAATTCATCCTCGAATTTTTTTTTAACTAACCTTGTATATCAAAGAGGTGCGGATACGTGTCACACATAACCATCTCAGGCTCTCACGTCATCTCTTCACCATATGGTCCCCGCCAAACAACCTTGACAGAAGCAACTTCCTTGGAGCGTAAGCGTTTTACTCGTCTATCTACTATAGCCACAGGTTGCTCAACATAACAAAGATTTTCATCAAGTTGAACCGCCTGGTATTGAATGACATGAGATGGATCATAAACATATTTTCGAAGCATAGAAACATGGAAAACTGGGTGAACTCCTGAAAGACTAGGGGGAATGGCTAAGCGATAAGCCACTTGCCCGACCCTCTCCAGAATCTCAAATGGTCCTATGAACCTCGGGCTTAACTTACTCTTTCTACCAAACCTCATAATACCCTTCATAGGAGAAACACGTAGAAACACATGTTCTCCCACACCAAACTCTAAAGGTCGACGCCTTCGATCCGAGTAAGACTTTTGCCTACTCTGAGCAGTTACTAGGCGATCTCGAATTAATTGAACCTTCTCAATAGCTTCTAGAATTGAGTCTGGACCCACAAGTCTAGATTCTCCAACCTCAAACCAACCAACAGGGGACCTACAACGCCTCCCATATAAGGCCTCAAAAGGTGCCATCTGAATACTAGATTGATAACTATTATTATAAGCAAACTCCATCAAAGGTAGGTAGTGATCCCAACTCCCTCCAAAGTCTAACACACAAGCGCGAAGCATATCTTTCAAAATCTGTATAGTCCTCTCAGACTGACCATCAGTTTGTGGGTGAAAGGTAGTGCTCAAGTCCAACCGTGTTCCCAAAGTAGTTTGAAAAGATCTCCAAAGCTGAGCTGTGAACTGAGGGCCTCGATCAGAAATGATAGACAATGGTACTCCATGCAGAGATACTATCTTCTCTAAATAGAGCTTAGCATACTGAGCTGCTGTATAAGTGGTTTTTACAGGCAAGAAGTGTGCAGACTTTGTCAACCGATCCACAATTACCCAAGCTGAGTCATAACCCTTTGAGGTTTTAGGCAACCCCGTCACAAAATCCATAGTGATCCTCTCCCATTTCCACTTTGGAATATCAATCTGTTGAAGCAAACCTGTAGGCTTTTGATGCTCAGCTTTCACCTGCTGACATACTAAGCATCTAGATACAAATTCTGCTATATCCTTCTTCATCCCTTGCCACCAGTATAATTCTTTCAAATCTTGATACATTTTTGTGGAACTTGGATGAATAGTATAGGAGGAATGATGAGCTTCTTCTAAAATTTTCTTTCTCAAATCCCCTATATTAGGGACACATAAGCGAGTGCCAACACGTAAAACACCCTCAGAGTCAACCACCATTTCAGAAGTCTTGCCTTCTCGAACCTCTCCCATCATTTTCTTTAAATGAGGATCTTGACTTTGTGTCGCCTTAATACTATCCACCAAAGTAGAACGAACCTGAAAATGAGCTAGTAATGACTCCAAGCCTGTGACCTCAAATTGCACTCCACTATCTATAAAATCTTGAAACTCTTTCACTATTGGTCTTTTAACGTCAACTATATGTGCAAGACTACCCATAGATTTTCTGCTCAAAGCATCAGCAACTACATTTGCCTTCCCTGGGTGATACAAAATCGTACAATCATAATCTTTTAGGAGCTCTATCCACCTTCTTTGCCTTAGGTTCAAATCCCTCTGCTGAAAGATATACTTAAGACTTTTATGATCAGTGTAGATCTCACATGTCGCACCATATAAGTAGTGCCTCCAAATCTTAAGGGCAAATATCACTGCCGCCATTTCCAAGTCATATGTAAGATAATTCTGCTCATGCTTCTTGAGTTGCCTAGAAGCATAAGCAATAACTCTCCCATGTTGCATTAACACGCATCCAAGACCAACTCTAAAAGCATCACAATAAACTACATACCCACTACCACTAGAAGGTAATGCTAAGATCAAATTTGAGGTCAAACAATCCTTTAAGTGTCGGAAACTCTGCTCACATACATCGGTCCACTGAAACTTAGCTTGCTTTTATGTCAACCTAGTCAAAGGAGCTGCAAGTTTGGAGAAATTCTTGACAAATCGACGGTAATACCCAGCTAGTCCAAGAAAACTATGGATCTCAGTTACCAATGTGGGTCTTGGCCAACTCTGAACTGCTTCGACCTTCCTTGGATCTACGCTTATTCTACCCTTAGACACCACATGTCCCAAGAAAGCCACATTATCCAGCCAAAACTCACATTTAGAGAATTTGGCATATAGCTTATGCTCTCTCAATGTTTGTAACGTTAGCCGCAAGTGTTGCTCATGCTCCTCCTTACTCTTGGAATACACTAGGATATCATCAATGAATACTATCACAAAGTGGTCCAAAAATGGCTTGAAGACACGATTCATCAAGTCCATAAAAGCTGCAGGAGCATTAGTAAGACCAAAGGACATAACCAAAAATTCATAGTGACCATAACGGGTGCGAAAAGCTGTCTTAGGAACATCCCCACTTATTATCTTCAGTTGATGGTATCCTGATCGCAAATCGATCTTTGAGAAACATTAGGCTCCTTGAAGCTGATCAAATAGGTCATCAATGCGAGGAAGAGGGTACTTATTCTTCACCGTCACCTTATTCAACTGCCTATAGTCAGTACACAAACGAAGGGAACCATCCTTCTTCTTTACAAACAACACTGGTGCACCCCATGGAGAACAACTAGGACGGATGAAACCCTTATCAAGTAGATCCTCCAATTGCTCCCTTAACTCCTTAAGCTCGGTTGGAGCCATCCGATATGGGGGTATAGATATTGGTTGAGTGTTTGGAAGCAAATCTATACAAAACTCTATCTCCCTGTCAGGCGGTAACCCTGGTAACTCTTCAGGAAAGACATCAGGGTACTCACACACCACTGGAACCTGCTCCAAGCTTGCTTTTGACATATTAGTGTCTTTCACCATTGCTAAGTAACCACAACAACCTTTTCTCAATAATCTTTAAGCCACAATAGACGAAATCAAGTTACTTGGTGACCAATTTCGATCGCCTTGAAATATGAAAACTGATTCCTCTGGCATACTGAACTTCACCACCTTACTATGGCAATCTAAGGTAGCATGACAAGAAGCCAACCAGTCCATGCCTAGTATTACGTCAAAATCTATCATATCCAGCATTATCAAATATACTAACAAAAGCCTATCTCCCACCAAAATCTCGCAATATCTATACACTAAATTAGTTGACAAAGAATCACCCATAGGTGTAGTTACTATCAAAGGCTCACTTAGAGGTGAAGGATCTCTCTTAAAATGAGAAGCAAAGAAACGTGATACAAAGGAATGTGAAGCTCCAGAGTCAAACAGAACACGTGTATCCTGTGAGCACACTGAGAGTATACCTGTCACAACAGCATTAGATGCCTGAGCATCTTGACGAGTCAAAGCAAACACACGAGCCTGTCCTCTACCAGCCTATCCCTGTTCTCTACTAACTTGTCCCTGACCTCTGCCTCCTGGTCCTCTACCAGCCTCTTGAGCACTACCAGATCCTCAAAGCCCTGGACTACCAAACTGTCTCGTTGGAGCCACTAGTGCTGAAGCTCTACTAGAAGAAGGCTAAGAATATAATATAGGGCAGTTTCTCACAAAGTGCCCCATATGACCACAATGATAACACCCCCCTGAACCTTGCCTCTGATGTTGTGAAGCACCTCGGCTATGAGCTGTGCTAGCTGTCTGGCTACCATGAGTACTCAATGACTGTCGACCCCTTTATTGTCCTTGACGGCCCTGAACAACATCATCTCTAGAACCTCCGCCACCATGGCCCTGATGGCCACCACGCGATGTATCAAAGCGTGACCTCTTACACAAGTCACGAGAAGTCCCACTCCTATCTCTGTTCCCACGCTCAATCGTCAGAGTCCTATTCAAGGCCTGGTCATAAGTTATACCATCATACCCTGTAACTGCCCTGAATAAATAACCTTTCAGGCCCTCAATAAATCGTTGTACGCGTAACTCCTCCGTGGCTACCAAGTGAGGTGCATACCTGGAGAGTCGCATGAACTGAATGTTATAATCCATTACTGACATCTGCTCTGTCTGTACAAGGGTCTCATACTCTCGGGCTCTTCCATCTCGGACACTCTGTGGTAAGAAATGAGCTAAGAACAACCGAACAAACTTATCCCGGACCAAAGGGGGTAAAGCTGCTGGCCTAGCATTGAGCATGGTCTCATACCATCCCCTAACTACGTCACGTAGTCGAAATGCCGCTAACTCAACCATCCTGGCTGGAGAACAACCCAAGCCTCTATATATCCAAGTCACTTCCTCAATAAAAGTCTGAGGGTCCTCGTTGCCATCTGAACCACTAAATACAGGAGGATTAAGCTTTATAAATGCAGTAAGAGGAACCTCAGCTCTCCTATGGGGTACTGACTGCTGCTCGCTCGACCCAGCCTCCGGATTAGTCTCTGAAACCACATGAGTCTGGCTCTCATGTGTTTGTTGTCGTCCCACCAACAACATCTACCAATCCGTATAGCTGCGCTGCATATCCTGTATCTCAGCAGCTAATTGAGCTACAGTGGGATTACCACGTATAGCCCTAGGAATCTCAACATCAGGCACCCTATCAACCCCTCCATGTCTGCCTCGACCACGACCGTGACCGCGACCACGCCCACGTCGTCTCGGGGGTGATTCATGAGGTTGAGTAGAAGCCTCATCAGCAACTTCTCGTCTGGGTGGCATCCTTACCTAGGACAAGAAATCACAATTAGATAAAAGGCAAACATATTATGGAAACCTGTAGAGACAAAGCTAAAACTGAACACAACAACTTGAATAAGAGACTCCAGTTTAACAAGTGGGTGATCATAGCTCCTTGCATGTAATTTGTGCCCGGGTACACAAATTACAAACAAGATTCTACAATTACCCGTATTTTGCAGCTATTAGGACCTACAAACCCAACGCTCTAATACCAACTTTGTCACGACCCATCTTAGGCCATGACCGACGCATAAACTAGTGATACTCAGTACTCAACTAGCTTGGCAAGCCTAATCATACAACCTCAATTAAAGAAAAATAATTTGTAATGTAAATTAGGGCCATTAAATATCTGACAGATTCTCCTCTAAAAATTGAATAAACCACATAGTTCATTTAGACTTGGTCAGCAATATATATCCATATCCATCATTAACATAAGCATCTAGTATCAATCCTAAGAACAAGATGAGCCAGTTATATAGAAGGAATATATCAAGACTTTTCGTTTACATATATATACATCAAAAGAAGGAAATAAACATTATCTCCTATAGCTGCAAAATACTGGAGTCGACAGGTAACACTAGCCAGCAACGACAACGAAGGCCTACCAAAATACAAATACTCCTGGACAGAATAGTAAATCCCAAGAATCCCTTACTCAACACTGCAAAATCAAGGTGAAGGAAAAAGAAAGAAAGGGGTGAGTCACATAGACTCAGTGAGGGCAAAAAAAAAATGAACAAGAAAGGGAAGCAAGTAAGAGTCAAAAATATTTAAACTTTGCAAGATAACTCAATACACAAAAAATCAAATAAATGAGACCGATAAATAAAATCTCATCACATGTTTTCCTTTCCAGTAATAAATTTACAATCGTAAAGGAATTCAACTATACTTATGAAATCTTCTCAGATCTTAAAACAAAATCTCTACATTCATTTTATACACAATAGCCGTTACATCTCTTCGCCACGGGAGGTGGAACATTCACCGTTATATCTCTTCGTCACGGCAGGCGGAACACACGCCGTTATATCTCTTCGCCACGGCAGGCGGAACACTCGCCGTTATATCTCTTCGCCATGGCAGACAGAATTTTAACACTCAACATTTATAGCCCAATCCTTATAACCAAGATTCACAATTATCCAAGATTAACTGAAAGGTTTTGTTTCCCCATAATATAAAGTTTGAGGCTATAACCAAAACTATTAGAATAAATATAAATACATGTCGAGAAGTCTAAATTTCAACATATATCACAGTGTAAATTATCCACTCACAGTATGAAGAACCAACTCAATCGGTTCCTACGACACTTGGAGGAGCAAGCTGTGTAATGCTCACTGAATCTGACCATAAACAAGCATTTTGACAAGTCAAGATAAATGTAAAGTTACCTATTAGCTATTAGGAATTTAGAACACAAATACCATGAATAAATAAAATAACTACATTATAATTACAAATTTACAATTGATAAAGCTCTAGGAATTTCATTTAGAGTCGAACTAACAAAGGGGCAAAGAGATTAGTTAAAATCCCTAATTTTTGGGCTTAAGGTTTTTCAAGAATCTCATGAGAGAAGAAAAAAAAATTAATATATGACTTTCCCATTACCACTTACTAGAACCAACCTTCCACATTCTTAGATTTCTACTTCAAAGCCCCAAAATATGCTCATCTACTATTTTATTTGAGATAACAAAGTTTGAAGGAAATGAGATTTGGTACGAAACAAATAAGAATAAAATAGTAGAAACTTACCTCAAGCTCTTGGTGCAAGTGGATACAAGAATTTAGTGCTAAAATGAAAAAAAAATAAAAATTTGGTGGAGAAAGGAGAAGAGACGAGAAATAGAGGACGAGAAACGTCTCTGTTTCTCGTTCTTCCTCCGTTTTAAATCTTTGATCTCTTTTTTTTTACACATATAAATTAAATGACCAAAATACCCCCTATAAGAAAATTTATTTTCAATCTTATCCCTCCTCTAACACCAGCATCGTCACAGTTGGACTTGTGAATGGTGCAGGATTTGGTTTCTCTTTTCTCGCTCTATACTGCACAAACCCTTTCTGTTTCTACATGGGATCTATTCTTGTGCAACACGGGAAAGCAACATTTTCAGAGGTTTTCAAGGTACAATAAACCAATCATCTTTGTATGCTCCACCTTATGTGATGTTTCTTTTATTCTGGTTCTTACTGGAGATTTTGTGCAGGTTTTCTTTGCTTTAACAATGACAGCAATCGGTGTTTCCCAGACTAGTGGCTTGGCACCAGACACTAACAAGGCCAAAGATTCCGCAGCTTCAATATTTGAAATTCTTGACAGCAGACCTATGATTGACAGCAGCAGCAATGAAGGTACAACACTAGAAACCGTAGCTGGTGATATTGAACTTCAACATGTCAGCTTTAGTTACCCAACAAGGCCTCATATTCAAATTTTCAAAGATTTGTGTCTAAGCATCCCAGCTGGAAAGGTAATCATTACTTTAGTATTCTAATAATTAAGCTTTTGGGTTGTACAAATCAATCAATTTCTTGAGAATATGTAATGTTACAACATTGCTGATATATGTGTATGTAGAATGTTGCATTGGTTGGAGAAAGTGGCAGTGGAAAATCAACAGTTATCAGCCTCTTAGAGAGGTTTTATAACACTGATTCCGGACGTATACTACTAGATGGAGTCGATATCAGAGAGTTCAGACTAAGCTGGTTGAGGCAGCAAATGGGTTTGGTTGGTCAAGAGCCCATTCTATTCAATGAGAGCATTCGTGACAACATAGCATATGGCAAAGAGGGAGGAGCTACAGAGGAAGAGATAATTACAGCAGCTGAAGCAGCCAATGCACACAAGTTCATAAGTTCTCTTCCAAATGGTTATGACACCTCTGTTGGGGAAAGAGGCACACAATTGTCAGGAGGGCAAAAGCAGCGTATAGCCATTGCCAGAGCCATGCTCAAAGACCCCAAAATCCTTTTGCTTGATGAGGCAACTAGTGCACTTGATGCAGAGTCAGAGCGTGTAGTTCAAGAGGCTCTAGACAGAGTCAGTGTGAACAGAACTACTGTTGTCGTAGCTCACCGTCTTACAACAATTAGAATGTCTGACATTATAGCAGTAATAAAAAATGGGGTGGTTGCTGAAAAGGGAAGACACGATGTGTTGATGAAGATTACAGATGGAGTTTATGCTTCATTGGTAGCTCTACATAGCAGTGCATCATAAGATGAGATTTCATCTAAACAATAAGAGAAGGAACCAACTTCCTGGAAGTTTTTCAATTTTCAGACAGTGATTTATGAGCACAATAGATTAGAATTTTATTTTTTTCAATGAGTACAATAGATTAGAACTGATTTATAAGTTTCTCTCGCTTGTAAGTTGTTACATGATTCGAGTACTAGAGACAACATACATAGATGCATGGAGTGTTTGTGTTATTAGACATAGGATATATGAGCCTCTAAATGGGTGTTTAGATTCTTAAATGTTTTTTTTTTCATAAAAATATAACACTTCTTAGTTTAAGTCTCTATTATTAATTTTTTCTAAACAATAACAACAATAATCAAACTTTTTTTTATTAGATGAGATTGGCTAAATGAATCAAACTATATCATTGTGTCTTGTCATAAACTAAGTATTGAGAAATGTCATATAAATCTAAATCGTTTTCAATTATTTTACCTATAATCTCTCTTAGTCTCCATTTACCTTTAACTATTGAGTTATCTTTCATCTAATCTATTTTTCTTACAAAAATTTTTAAAAGTCTTCTCCTTATATTTTTAAATTTTTTAAATATTTTTTATTTTAGTCTCTGTCATTAAATTTCTGTTAAATGCTTACGTGACACATGACATTAGTAAGTGAATATCTCCATTTACTATATAAGCACTTATCATAAACTCACTACTAGAAGGAATTAAAATAAAAAATATTTGAAAAATTTGAAAAAAAAATAAGGACCTAATATAAAAAGTGTTATATTTTCATAAATCAAAAACATATTTAAGATTAAATTTTGTCTAAAAATAGCTTTTTAACTCTAATATTTTGATAACAAATTTGTCTAAATACAAAATAAGTTAAAATATTTTTTAATAATATTCGATATGCAATTTCATCTAATAATATTAAAATTGTTATACGCACAAAAATATTGTTTGTAACATTGATTTTTTTCATAAAATCAGAAATAAAATAAAAATATATCAACTAAAAATAAAAAGTTGAAATTTGTAGGCTTGGAAACACTGCCTACATAACTGTGAGTATAATATTTAAAGATAATATCATATCAGCTGGGTATGTAGCATATAAAATACTTTCAATTGATAAAATATCTCTCTCTTACCAAATATCAGTATTCTTTTTACCGGCTTCCCCTTTGTTAACAGTAGTTTGTCGGAGAAACAAGATGAGGGAAGAAGAAATAGAGGATTTGGCTATGTAAATATTTCTTTTTGAAAATTCATTTTGGAAAAAATAATGTTAATATAAATTGGGGTTTGCTGAGAACTCTATACATAGTAGTATATCTACTATTAAAAATATAATTTAAAATCATAAATGATGTTCATGTTATGAAGTGGCAAGATATAAGACTTTCTCCCTGTTTGGCCATGTAAGTAGGCCTTTAATTTATTGGGTGGGTTTGAAATATTTTAAAACTTAATTTACTCATTAAAATAGTGGATTGAATTAAGTTGATAAATAAATCTGACATATATAAAAAAATCATTTGCTAAAATAAATCGTGAAATACAAAATTCATATTCATTATAAGTCCCAAATGAATTTAAAACTAACATAAGATTTTTTTTTTGTATATATAATAGCTCTTAAACAAATATATATAAGTTTCAAACAAATTAAAAATTAAAGAAGCATAACAAATCTTTAATAAAATATAAGTCTCAAATAAATTAAGGTAACATAATAAGTTTCAAAAATCATAAACAATAAGTTACATAAATTAATTGAAATTAGTATCATCTAAGATAGTACATGGATTGTTGAAAATTTGAAAATGAAATGAGGTAAGAAAAACGATGCGATTTGCATTTTCTTCTGAAAGTTAATATGTGGGTTAAATTGTGTTGTATGAGTTGAAAAAGTCTCAACCTGCAACTTGATCAATTTTCTTCGTGTTAAATATTTTAAACTCGATTCAATTTGTGAATTCAAATCAACTTACTATTTATGAGTTGAGTTGAATTAAAATTCATAAATTCGTGAATTAATCCAACTCAATACACATCAGATCATGTACTACAAAACCCAAACTAAAGCTGAAGACATCTGACTAAATTCAATGGACCATGTCACCGATCAGGATTTCTTGTTCTTTCATAATCATCACGGGTTTTAATAACTATCCAAGCACCCCAAAAAAATGGTTTTATAACTTGCCGCCCAAGTTGGCATATGCTTCTTGATATTGTTTGGTATTTTTATCTTTGACTGATGTTTGTTTCTTTATTTCATGCTATAAAGTCCATTAATTCATTTCATTTATTTCGTAAATGTAGTAAGATCGATGGTTCCTGAGATATATATAGATCGATCAATCAAAACTTACCGCAAACTATTCTTTGATTTGTTATTGAAAGGAACAGATGCAGTCATTGTACCCCATTTAAAAAAAATTGGTTTATAACTTGCCGGCCAAGTTAACCTATGTTTCTTGATATTGTTTGGTATTTTTTTATCTTCGACTGATGTTTGTTTCTTTATTTCATGCTATAAAGTCCATTAATGCATTTTATTTATTTCGTAAATATAGTAAGATCTATGGTTCCTGAGATAGATCGATCAGTCAAAACTTACCACTTAAACTATTCTTTGATTTGTTACTGAAAGGAACAGATGCAGCCATTGTACCCTATTTCAGTTTGTATTAGAATAAAAATTACTTTCTCCGTTTTAAAATAATATTCGTTTAAAGTTTAAGTATATTAATTAAGAAACTTAATAAATGACATAAATTTTAGGAAAAAATATATTAATTTTTAACAATATTACTCTTAAAAAGATAAGAAGCAATTAATATGAAAGAGAAAAAAGTTATTAGTAGAAATAACAATAAATAAAAGTAAAATTGAATACAAGTCAAATATTTTCTTAACTCTCTAAAAGCAAATAACTTAGAACAAAATAAATTTTAAAAAGTGACTATTATTTAAAAATGAAAGGAATATCTAACATATCCAATTGATGAGAAGTTCTTTTCTCCTATGAGTATTACGCTTAATTAAATCAAAACATGAGGACTTGTTTGACATGTTATTTTAAATAATAAATTAATACAATATATTATTATCTTATCAGTTATTAAATTTAAAATATCATTTAATAATTTTAATTTAAACACCAACCATTAAGAATGTTACTCACGCATCTTAAAATTTCTGCCAATTTACCCACTCTAAGCGAAATGATTAATAAAGCACTTAGAAGCTGAAGGTTGTTATTGAACCTCAATGCTGAAGATTAATGAGGTTTTTAAACCTCTTTGTCAAACTTCTATTTCAAGTGAGTTTAATTTTAATATATTATTAATATATATCTTTTATATTATTAATTAATCATATATTATTACATATAATTTTTAAAATAATTATTGTTAGAAATAAATATTTTTTATAATATGATAATATATAATTAAATGATAATATAAAAACTTTAACATTAACTATATATTCAAATTAAATTCTTAATTTTTTTCCTGACCGTTGATATCAACTATATTAATTAATATTTAATAAATAAAATAGTCAAAAAGCACGTTTTGTTTTGAAGTGGATTAGAAAAACACACTTCATCCTTTGCAAGTAAGGAGTGAAATTAAATATGCATGTGATATTTATTTTGTCAAACCGTTGATATCAAACACAAACGATAACGTCACGTCAAAAAAATAATAATAATATACGATAACGTAGGTTGGACAAGTTGAAGACAATAACTTTATGGAAATCTAAATATACATGTGATCTTTTTCTGGAACCATATATTTATATCATGAATTGACTGGTAATTAAACTGCTGCACCCGAGGAAAGGAACGATTCAAATTCAATGTATATGAAGTACGTATGTGTTGCCATCTCTAGCTGTGGCAATCTTGATTAAAAATTATGTAAAATATTCAATATACATTAATTAGTCGATATAATAATGGAATCATTCTACCTACGTGAACAGTTTATAACTGCAACGTATGATTTAGGATACTGTTTGTTTTAGATTTTAGTAAAGTTAATTTTAAAAGGAGAATTTCATTTTGTTACACCTTAGTGTAAAATTTTTAATTTTTTTGGGTATTAAAAGTAATTATTTTAAAAATTAAATATTTTTAATGATGTGATAAATACATAATTGAATAACAGTGTAAAAAATTTTACATTGACTATACATTCAAATTAAAATCTTAATTTTATTGTCAAACTATTGATATCAACTATATTAATTACTCAATTCATTCCTAAGTAATAGTCATTTATAATTTAAGCACACTAATTAAAAAACTCATTAAATGAACTAAATTTTTTTAAAAAAATTGATACTCGATAATATTGTCCTTAAGAATATAAGAATCAACTAATATGAGCGAAAAAAAGAAATTGTAAGTGAAAATAACAATAAATAAGTGTAAAACTAAAAATAAACAATAAATATTTTTTATTATTTAAAAGTGACAAATAATTTGGAACAAAATAAATTTTAAAAAAAATGATTATTATTTAAGAATGAAGGGAGTAATATTTAATAAATAGAAATAGTCAATAAGCACGTTTTGTTTAAAAGTGGATTAGCAAAACACAGTTCATCCATAGCAAGTAAGGAGGGGAATTAGATATGGATGTGATATTTATTTTGTCAAACCCTTGATATCAACCATGCATATACAATAACATAGGTTGGACAAGTTGAAGACAATAAATTTATGGAAATCAAAATATACATGTGATCTTTTTCTGGAACCACATATTTATATCATGAACTGACTGGTAACTAAACTGCTGCACCCTAGGAAAGGAACGATTCAAATTGAATGTATATGAAGTACGTATGTGTTGCTATCTCTAGCTGTGACAATCTTGTGATGAAAAGATTATGTAAAATATTCAATATACATTACTTAGTCGATATAATTATGGAATCATTCTATCTATACGTGAATAGATTTATAATTGCAACGTATGATTTAGGATACTGTTTGTTTTAGATTTTAGTAAAGTTAATTTTAAAAGAAGAATTTCATTTGGTTACACCTTGGTGTAAAATGTTTAATTTTTTTAGCATTAAAAGTAATTATTTTAAGAGTTAAATATTTTTAATGATGTGGTAATGCATGATTGAATAACAGCATAAAAAAATTTTACATTGATGATGCATTCAAATTAAAATCTTATTTTTTTTACCAGGCCATTGATATCAACTATATTAATTACACAATTCGTTCGTAAATAATAGTCATTTATAATTTAAGCACACTAATTAAAAAACTCATTAAATGATCTAATTTTTTTTAAAGAAACTGATATTCGATAATATTGTCCTTGAGAAGATAAGAATAAGCTAATATGAGAGGGAAAAAAAGTTATTAGTGAAAATAATAATAAATAAGTGCAAAACTAAAACTAAACAATAAATATTTTATTATTATTTAAAAATGACAAATAATTTGGAGCAAAATATTTTTTTTTAAAAACTATTATTGATTAAGAACCAAGGGAGTAATATTTAATAAATAGAAATAGTCAATAAGCACGTTTTGTTTTAAAAGTGGATTAGAAAAACACATTTCATTAGCATGTAAGGAGCGGAATTAGATATGCATGTGATATTTATTTTGGCAAACCATTGATATCAACCATATACGACAACATAGGTTGGACAAGTTGAAGACAATAATTTTATGGAAATCAAAATATACATGTAAGGAGGGGAACTAGATATGCATGTGATATTTATTTTGTCAAACCATTGATATTTTCCACATACGATAACATAGGTTGCACAAGTTGAAGACAATAATTTCATGGAAATTAACATATACATGTACTGACCACTTTTAATTTTCTGGAACTATATATTTATATCATGAATTGATTGGTAACAAAACTGCTATATACCCCACGAAAGGAACGGTTCAAATTGAATATATATATGATGTACGTATGTGTTGCTGTCTCTAGCTGTGACAATCTTGATGAAAAGATTATATAAAATATTCAATATACATTAATTTGTCGATATAATTATGGAATCATTCTATCTATACGAAAATAGTTTTATAACTGCAACCTATGATTTAGGACATTGTTTGTTTTAGATTTTAGTAAAGTTAATTTTAGAAGGAGAATTTAATTTTGTTACACCGTGGTGTAATTTTTTTTTACAATGACGTCTAATATTATGATCACGACACCTTATTTAATGAGCTCAACTTTAATAAAAACTACATAAAATGTCAAATTCATTAAAAGGATGAAATACAAGAAAGAAAATTGACTAAATGATGTGGTAACACATTATTAAATATAAATGTAAATTTTTTTTTAACTGATAGTATATCAAAATTAAACTTGATTTTAAAGTTAAGTGCACTCTATCGTCAAGTAATATAGGACTTGAGTCTCAGTTATCGATCCCACGAGGAATAATTGATAATTACTAGATTCGTAAAACTCTTTGTTATCTAGAAAATCAAAAGTGTATGAAGAAATTCAAATTAAAAGCAAAAAACAAATAAAGAAAAATAATTAACAATCAAACAAAAAAATAGATAATCAATGAGAGAGACTAGGCGCAAGGTTCACTTGAATCTAATTATTCAGATTTTTTTTCAATTATGATGTAAAGTAATTCTTTTGTCAATATTCTCTTACTTGCTATTGAATCCCAATGGTCATGGATGAAACAATATTCTATTACTAAATTAAATTACCTATTTGATCATTTAGTTGAATTAATTAGGAATACATTAAGCTTCAATTTGAGAGATGAATCAATATACCTGTCAATTCCATTAGTATAAAAAATTGATGTTTGCTCATTCACCAATCTAATTCTAGGCTTACCATGTAGATCCACTCATTGAATGTGGATGATCACCGATCAAACAATGAATTAATACATGTCAAAAGTGATCAAGTTATGATAAGAATGCAAACAATATGATAAACCCTAAAGAAATTACCTCAATCAAATTTGAAATCAAACCTAAATAATTAGGAAACAAGATCCTCATAGCCCTAGCTATGGGTTTAGTTACTCATGTTCAATACAAACAAACTCATATCAAGATACAAACTCATGGAAAGAAAACCCAAAAAAGGGGGGAAAAACTAGAAAGAAAATTCTTCACTGGACGCTCAAGCACTGCTGCATACGCTTTGGGCGCTCAAGCACTCCACTCTCAGCACTCAAACGCTGGACGCTGATGCAAAATTCTTCTTTCCTTTGCTTCTTTGAACATCCAGACTTCTCCATGTGTAATTACCTGAAAAAAATACATAAATCACTTAATAAAGACACAATCAAACAAAACTAAAATATAACAAAACTTATGAACAAAATTTCATAAAAATAAATAAAAAGAATATGAAAAATCAAGGAATTGAACTGTAAAAATATGACATGTTAACGGTTCATCAACCCACACTTGAGTTTTGCTTGTCCTCAAGCAAAGAATAGGAATTAACAACAAGATCAAACTCAACATTAAGAAACATGAATCAAAGAAAAATTCCACAATTAAAAGAAATTCAAGTTCAGCAATCTAATCCAATTAAGCAAGATCATTTAACACTTAAACAATTAGAGGCTTGAGTCTAGCTTGCAACTATTCTCTTCACCAAACAATTGAGGTCACTCATCTTTCCATCGCTCAAGTGTTTACAGGACAAAGAGATCACTCAAATTTCTCTTGAAAAATGCAAGACCATAGGCTTGCTTATCAATCTCATCTCCACTTTCAAGTTCACATACAACACAAGAATCAAAAGAACTTTCCTTTGATTGTAACAAGGCCAAGGGTATAATGAAAAGTAAGAAAAATATAAATAAAGATAAAGAATGCTCATGGATAAATCAATACAAAGCAAAATCAGGCTAAAAAGATGACAGATAGAACATAATGCACAAAGATATAACAAATTCTCATTTCCAACTCAATATTCTCATTATTCTTAACCAACAATTCTTTTCTTTCTTCTTTTTCCATTTTTTTCTTTTTTTAAACTTTTTTTTTCATTTTTTTAACCATTGAAGACAAAAATAACCTTTAATGACTTCTCAATTAACACATCAATTGCTCTAAAGAATTCAACCTAATTATTCAATTGGGTATTCAAAGAAATCAATTTCAGGTTCAAATGGAGTAACTAAGGGGTTATTTTATCAATACAACTCTGAAAGTCAAGAAAGAATAAAATCTAATTGCCTTAATCATATTCAAGTCTGTATTTGAATTATTAAAGCCTTAACAAGATATCAAAGCAAGTTCTAGTGCACATCAATCAAGAGAAAACTCACTCCAGAAGAAAAATAGGATTTTTTTTACGAGAAATTCAATCATTAAGGTTCAAAACTCACTTTCTGATTAGAGTTAATAAAGAGAACAAAAGCAAGCAAACATGACTAATTTCCAACTAAGATGCTAAATTCACTTTGCTTAATTGAAAAAAATTACTTTACACATCATTAGCCTATGATCAATGGAATCCTCTTTAAAACATATCTCTATCAGCTCAAAATAAATTAAGAAATCAACACACAATTCCAGCTTAATTACCAGCAATACTCAAGTGCTCATCAAATTTTTATTATTATTATTTTTACACAAAAATTATAAAAGTATCCCCCACACTTAAGATAAACATTGTCCTCAATGTGGAAGAAAAAGAAACAAAGGGATAAAGAAAAGAACAACACAACCTAATGAACAATAAGTTAATGTCAGGCATAGAAGAAACACAAGAGTCAGCGTTGCAGCAAAATCTGAAAAATAAAATCTCAGAACAAATGAGTAGCATCTAAAAGAAAAAACAAAAATAACAAAAATAACAAAAAAAATTAAAATAAGATAATTAAAGAAGAAACACAGGTTGCCTCCTGTGAAGCGCTTGTTTAACATCATTAGCTCGATGTTGCCTTTTTCAGATAAATCAAGGTGGCTTAAAGTAAGAGAAACAGGAAGATGCCTTCTTCTTTTCAAAGCAGTGCCTCATTCCTTCGTCCATGACCTTGGGATTGCTTCCATCAGCATTCTGAACTTGACAAGAGCTTGGTTGTCCCAATTGCGCCTTAACTTCGCTAGGCCAAGGTGGGTTTGATCGATCAACAGATGAAGGACTAATTTGTACATGAGTATGGATCATAGGAGGACCTTTATCTGTTTCAACAACTTGAGTTTCTGAAAGATCAATATCAACATTATATGATGGTAGGGGGTCTTCGATAGCTAAGGTTTCCTACTTCTTAGCTTGAACAAAATTGATAGGGGCATGGAGATTTGACATTGGGGAAGATTTAGCCTCTTTAAAGGCATTGATGGTCACATAATCTCCATCTACTCTCAAAACAAGCTCACCCCGAGGTACATCAATCATAGCTCCTAAAGTGGCCAAAAATAGTTTTCCAAGAATGAGAGAAATATTAGCATCCTATTTCATATCCAGCACCACAAAATCAACTGGGAAAATGAATCTGTCCACCTTTACTAAAACATCCTCCACCACACCACTCGGGTAAGTAATGGATCTATTAGCCAACTGTAGTGAAATGTTGGTGGGTTTCGGTTCCTGCATTCCTAATTTCTTAAACACAGAGAAAGATATCAAATTAATACTAGAACCCAAATCATATAATGCCTTCTCAAAATAAGAATTACCAATAGAGTAAGGAATAGTAAAACTCCCTGAATCTTTCAATTTTGGAGGTAACTTCTTCAAAGAATGGCAGAACACTCCTCATTAAAACATGTCATCTCAAATTCCTCAAACTTGCGTTTCTTTGTAAGTATTTCCTTCAAAAACTTTGCATACTTGAGCATTTGAGAGATGACTTCAACAAACGGAATTTTAATTTATAATTTCTTGAATATCTCCAAGAATTTGGCAAATTGCTAGTCTGATTGGTTGTTCTTGAGCCTCTGAGGGAATGAGATCTTGGCATATAGTGATGATTCATAAATTGTGCTCTGCTCACAATCTTTCTTTGTTCTCTGCCACTTTGATTCTTTCTTCTCAACCTCTCTTTCTTTATTGACATCTTGAATTGAGAGTTCTTCAGTAAGGACATCATTTTTCTTTGTCTCAATTCCTGACGAACTAGGTGCTTCAGTTACCTTCTCATCTTCATGCACTAACTGAACAAGAGTATCTCTAGGCTTTGACATTTCCTTCTTCTGGGAGAACTCCCCAAGTTCCTAACCACTTCTCAGGGTAATTGCATGGACCTATTCCTTTGGATTAGTCTTAGTAGTGCTAGGTAATGTCCCTGGTGCCCTAACTGTCATCAATGTAGTCAACTGACTAATCTGAGTCTCCATGTTCTTCATTCTAGCATTAGAATTCTTTATGTATTTCATTACCAAATCTTCAAAGCTTGACTTCTCTACAAGTGCTTGGAAACCTGGAGGTGGTTGTGGTGCTATCTGTTGATTTTGCTGATAGCCTTATTGATTTCTCCATTTGAAATTTAGGTAGTCCCTCCAACCAGGATTGTACGTATTTGAATAAGAATTATATTGTTACCGGTTGGAATTACCAACAAAATTTACTCCTTCAGGCTCAGGGGCAAATGAACTACCAACTTGACAATTTAAACTTGTATGATCCTGTCCTGCACATGCCTCACAAATGATTAGTGAAACTGCATTATTTGTCACCATCAGAGTCTCAACCTTCTTCGTCAGTGCTTCTAATTGACTAAGAATGACTGTAGAAAAATCAACAACATGTACATCTGCTTGTTTCTTAGGAGTTTGGCTCTCATTCTGCCATTGATAACTGTTCAGCGTCATTTCTTCAATCAATGTTTGGCTCTCAGTAGGTGTTTTGCTCCATATTGTATCTCTTGTAGCAACATCAATGAGTAAACGATTTGCAGGCGACAAACCATTATAAAAAATCTGAACCTGCTACCATACGGGGAATCCATGATGTGGACATCTCATTAATAACTCTTGAAAGTGCTCCCAAGCTTTATAAAGAATGTCCATTTCAAACTGCACAAAAGAAGATATATCATTCCTTAATTTAGCAGATTTAGAAGGAGGAAAATACTTAGACAGAAACTGATGTGTCAATTGATCCCATGTAGTGATGGAACCCCTCGGAAGTGACGTTAACCATTGACTTGCTCTATCCCTAAGAGAGAAAGGAAAAAGTCGCAATCAGATTGCATCATCTGTTACCCCATTGTACTTGATAGTATCACACAACTGCAAGAATCTAGTCAAATACTGATTTGGATCATCCGAAGGCAATCCACCAAACTGAACTGAATTCTGAATTATAGAGATCAATGCTGGTTTGATCTCGAAGTTATTAGCCGCCACAGCTGGTCTTATAATACTCCCTCCATACCCCTCAACAGTGGGCATAGAGTACTCAAGCATGGTTCGCTCTGCTGGGATATCTCTTTCTTCACGATTTGCCTCAACTACTGGTTGTCTTTTCATCTTGTTTATGTCTTCTGTCACAGCTACAATAAAAGACTATTTTTTTTAACTTGCGAGCTGTTTTCTCAATTTCTAGATCAAATGCCAAATCAGGAAACTACAATTGAGTAAGCATAAACAAAAAAATAGGAAGTGAAAAATTAATTAAAAATAAAATAAAGTTAAATAAAATAAAATAAGAAATAGAAATAAAAATAAAATAAAGAATAAAAGGGTGTCTAAATTAACTAGAGTTTTTCGCTTCTAATATTACTAAACTTATTCTCCGGCAACAGCGCCAAAAACTTGGTGCGCGTAAAATACACTAAGAACAAGTGCACTCTATCGCCAAGTAATATAGGACTTGAGTCCCAGTTATCGATCCCACGAGGAATAAGTGGTAATTACTAGATTCGCAAAACCTTTTGTTATCCAGATAATCAAAAGTGTATGAAGAAATTCAAATTAAAAGCAGAAAATAAATAAAGAAAAATAATGAACAATAAAAAAAATCAATGAAAGAGAGACTAGGGCACAAGGTTCACTTGAATCCAATTATTTAGATTTTCTTTCAATTATGATGTAAGGTAATTCTTTTACCAATATTCTCTTAATTGCTATTGAATCCCAATGGTCATGAATGAAACAATATTCTATTCCTAAATTAAATCACCTATTTGGTCATTTAGTTAAATTAATTAGGAATGGATTAAGTTTCAATTCGAGAGATGAATTAACATTCCTGTCAATTCCATTAGTAGGAAAAATTGATATTTGGTCATTCATCAATCTAATCTTAGGCTTACCATGTAGATTCACTCATTGAATGCGGATGGTCACTGGTCAAACAATGAATTAATACATACCAAAAGTGATCAAGTTATAACAAGAATGCAAACAATATGATAAACCCTAAAGAAATTACCTTAATAAAATTAGAAATCAAACCCAAATAATTAGGAAAATATGATCCCCATAGCCCTAACTATGGGTTTAGCTACTCATGTTCAATACAAACAAACTTATATCAATATACAAACTTATAGAAAGAAAATCCAAAGAAAGAGGAAAACTAGAAAGAAAGAGAAATCAAAACTCCTTTAATGGAGATTATGCTCTTCTAACCTTCAAGAATTGAATCCTCACTTTGAAGTCATCATCTAAGGTCTGGTATCACGAAACTACTCTCTCAAGATTAGAGATTTTTTGTGTAATGTGCTCTGTATCTGTCTGTGTTGAATTTGGTGTAACTTTTCCTATTTATTGAAATTCACGTGCTCTGTTACGCAACCAATGCCTAGGCACTCACTTCTGAACGCTTGAGCGCTCAGTCACTTAAGCCAAGATGCGTTGCTACACGTTGGGTGCTCAAGCGCTCCTCACCCAGCGCTCAAGCGTTGGGACACTAAATCACCGCTGCTGCATACGCTTTGGGTGCTCAAGCGCTCCACTCTCAACACTCAGGCGCTGGATGCTAATACAAAATTCTTCTTTCCTTTACTTCTTTGAACATCCAGACTTCTTCATGTGTAATTACCTGACAAAAACACACAAATCACTTAATAAAGACACAATCAAATAAAACTAAAATATAACAAAACTTACGAACAAATTTTCATAAAAATAAATAAAAAAATATAAAAAACCAAGAAATTGAACCGTAAAAATATGACATGTTAACGGTTCATCAAAGGTCTGTTACCAAGTGGCTTCCAGTACTCAAGAGGGGGGGTGAATTGAGTATAAAAACTTTTTCGCAAAACCCTTTTTAAAATAAAATACAAATATAAACTTGATAAATAAAAACACGAAGGAACAAGAAAAAGAGAATAAACAAGAAAGAAGCGGCGTAAAATAAATGTGCGATAAGAAATTAAATTGCTTAAATTAAAGAGATTAGGAAAAGAGAAGCGAGGCACGGTATTTATCCCGGTTCGACCACTAACCCACTTGTGGTCTACGTCCAGTCCTCGAAAGTCGAGATTTTTCACTAAGTATACAAGTTTCAATAGGTGCTTGCTACTGGTTACAAAATAGAGCACTTTTCACACACAGGGACACTATACCCTTGTGCTAAAGTCTCGGCCTGCGGGATACCTCACCCTTATACAAACCTTTGAGGATACCTCACCCTCGATACAAATAATCGAGAAAATAGAGAAGAAGAGAAACTCTCAAAACAGAGTGTGTAATACAAGTTGAAGTGCTAATGGAGCTCTCACGAAATATCTCAAAGTTTTTAAGCAAGAAGAGCGTAGGGAAAAGTTTTCACAAAGACAGAGTAATCAGAAAAACATTCAGAATAATGGGTAATGGAAAACGTGACCCAGGCTTGCTATTTATAGAAAGAATTAGGTTAAACAAATTAGTTGGGTGTAATAAAAGACATTAAACGCCGATTGAAAATAAATTTAAATTAATGTCTGTTTCCATTTTCGTAAATCGAAGGTTCGTGTTTATTCGAATAGGCAAGCAGCTTATTCGAATAAAGCTCAACGTGAAAAAGCTCATCGAAAGGGTTATTCGAATAGCAACTTGGTTATTCGAATAACGTATTTAAAACGAAGTTCAGATAGAAACCTTTATTCGAATAACGGATGAGTTATCCGAATAATTCATTTAAAACGAAATTTCTGAAAAGTTTAGTTATTCGAATAAACGAATGTTTATTCGAATAGCCACTTTGAAAACAGGTTTCTCATGAAGACATTTATTCGAATAGGCAATGTTTTATTCGAATAATTCAAGTTAAAAAACTGTTTTGAAATGGATTTTCAAAGATGCTGAGTTCAAAAACAAGTTTTAACTTTTCTTTCAAAAAACAAAGAGATATTAAATGTGAGCTCCGTACAATAGATCCTAAGTCCTAAAACTAATCAAATATAAACTTGGACTTGGTCTATTACTCATCTTCATTTAATCTTCTCGTTTGTTATCATCAAAACAAGTCTTCAATGGTAAGCATCCAAACACATTCTCCCCCTTTTTGATGATGACAAACTATTAAAGAGACTATCAAAGAGAAAAGCGTTAGTGCATATAATTGGAATTCACAAAAGGTATAAAAGCTTACTCCCCCTCTTTAATTATAAGAGGTAATGTATATCAGATATGTGCGCAGCTCCCCCTTTCAATTTGAATCCAATCTTATTTCAATTTTACCTGTCTTTTCTCAATTAAAGTCAAATGATCAAATAAATATTTCTCCCCCTTTTGTCATGAGCAAAAAGGAGGGGTAAGTCTCATAAACAGATAAGAATGCATAATAAGTCTCATAAACATACTCATGTCATTTAGAACAACAGGAAACTTTATTTATGCATTAATAACAGGAGAAAGATTACAAGCCAGAAAACAAATTACACAAAGTCAAAAAAAACATAGAAAGCCTAAGAATTATGGTTCCTAAAAGTAAGCATCCGGAGGTGGTGGTGAAGACGCTGGTGCGAGAGCAGGTGAAGCGGATCGGAGGGCAGCAACCTCACGTTCAACACCTTTCTATTCTATCAAACAGAATAGAGAAGGTATGTTCCATGTAAGCTCGGTTATCCTGTAAGGTGGCCATGATCTGTTCTAGAGTGACCGGAGCTGGAGCAGCAGCAGGTACATCAGCAGGAGCAGCAGGGGCAGCAGCAGGGTCAAGCTCGTCCTCAGCAACCTCATCTGGGTACACCCAGCCTTCATCGGTTTGGATCATCTTCATCTTTCTTAAGGTGTGAGCTCCAAACACGTTGTGGTGCGTCAGGGCGATAGCTCGCTCAGTCTCTAGGACCTGAGGGTACTTACCCAACAGGGTAGTGACGAGGAAGCCATAAGGTAGGTCTGATTTGTCCTTGCCCTTGGCCCTCATCATGTGCCTCATGATGAACACAGGCCAGTTGACCTGATGGCCATTCTTGAGAAACCACAGCATGAAGACATCTTCCTCGCTGAGATAGGCGTAGTTTCCATCGCGAGGAGCCAGAATGTGAGCATAGGCGTAATGCAAAAGCCTATCTTGGCTCTTCAGCATTCCACCCTTGAGACATTTATCAAGAAGGGCCAGGCCAGGCTTCAGCAGGTCTTCAACTGCTTGAAGTTTGTTGAAGTCTTCAAGAAAGGGCGTGTCATCATGTTCAACAAGGGCGCCGGAGAACTACAGCCCGAACAGCGTCGGCCCGGTCCCCGTGGTGTGATCACAACCCGCGATCACGGACCTCGGTGAGAAGATTCGGCGCCGTCAAAGCCGGTTGCGAGAAGAACATCTTCACCGAGCTGGATAGATGTTGGCCGGTGAGAGCAAAGCCGAAGAACTCCTTGGTTTTGCGGTAGAGTCGGGAAGTCGGCCGCGGTCTTTGCCGGAAGAAGGAAAGATCCAGATACTTGGGTTGAACCAAGTTGCGTTCCCAGAAATGAGAGATGAAACGTGCACGGTACTCATCATTTGAGGAGAGCCTTCGAAGATCAAGCGGGTTGGTGCCTGGAGCATTTTTTGTGCGAGGACGTTTGCTGGAGGAGGAAGCCATGGAGGAAGGTGGAGAAGAGGTGAAAAGACGCAGATGGTGAGACGGTTTGAGAGGAAGAAGTGAGAAGTCAGAAAAGAATAAAGAAGATGGAGGGTGAAAGACTTGGGCGCGTAGGGGTTATTTAAAGAACCCGTGTTTATTCGAATAAACCGAGGTTTATTCGAATAAACCTTGCTTGAACTTGAACAGACAGTGCGCGCGAGAAATGGAGGGTTGAAAATGACTAAGGTTTATTCGAATAGAAGAGGATCCATTCGAATAAAATAGCTTGGAAAGCCAAACGTGTTGGTGGTGGAAAGGTTTTATTCGAATAACTATGGAGTTATTCGAATAGGCGAGACCCATCACCAAAAACGATAAAATGAGGTTCGGAGTTATTCGAATAACACTGGGGTCTATTCGAATAAGCGAGAGATCAAGACCAGAGCCTGATAAAGAGGGACGCTGGTTATTCGAATAAGAAGGGCTTATTCGAATAAGCGAGAGGCGAAGGAAGCACCGATAAACACAGGTTTCGATTATTCGAATAAAGAGAAGAGCTATTCGAATAAACAGAGACGAGAAGCACACAGTGTAAAAAAGGAGTCAGTTTATTCGAATAAACTAAGTTTTATTCGAATAAAGTTGATGTTAAACACATATATTAACGAGCGAAAAGAATTTTATTCGAGTGAAGGCATGCTTATTCGAATAAAACTAACACGGATATATACGTTTATAACATTTAAAGCATATATTCATGTGAAAACAACCAAGAATCAAACATGCAATTTAAACATTAGATTGATCAATTATGCCCAATTCTCCTCGAATATAAAAGAATGCTTCTTTTGCTAAGGGTTTAGTGAAGATATCTCATGCAAGTTGCTTAGATGTTTCAACAAACTCAAGAATGCAATCCCCTTTTTGTACGTGATCTCGATAAAGTGATGTCTTATCTCTATATGCTTTGTTCTTGAATGCGGTATGGATTCTTAGAGATATTTATTACACTAGTGTTATCACATTTTATCGGGATGCGATCAAGTCAAGACCGTAGTCTAAAAGTTGTTGCTTCATCCATAGGATTTGAGCATAACAACTCCCTATTTGCAACATATTCACCTCAAAGCAGATGAGACAAAGCCACACTATTTTGTTTCTTACTATGCCAAGAAACTAAAGAGTTACCAAGCAAGTGGTATGTCCCACTAGTACTTTTTCTCGTCCAATTTGCACCCAAAAAATCGAGTCGAATAACCTATTAGGCTACAAGAGGCACCCTTAGGGTACCACAAGCCCATTTGTGAAGTGCCTACTAGGTATTTCATTATACGTTTAACAAAGACACTTAAGTGAGATTCCTTAGGGTTTGCGATATCTCGCACACATGCATACACTAAACATAATATCGGCCTACTAGCGGTAAGATAAAGGAGAGATCCAATCATACCTCTATATTTCGTTATTTCTACTGATTTACCTCCTTCATCTTTGTCCAAGTAATAAGACGTGCCCATCGGAGTGGCCATGTGTTTAGCGTTTTCCATATCGAATCTTTTGATCAACTCCTTGCAGTATTTGGTTTGACTTATGAAAGTCCCTTCGTCTGTTTGTTTGATTTGAAGTCCGAGGAAGAAGTTCAATTCTCCCATCATTGACATTTCAAATTCATTCTGCATTGACTTAGCAAAATCCTTGCAAAGGGATTCATTAGTAGCACCGAATATAATATCATCCACATAAACTTGCACAAGAAGAATGTCATGCTTTTTATTTTTAATAAAGAGGGTAGTATCGACTTTTCCTCTTGAAAAACCATTTTCCAAAAGAAACTTACTTAACCTTTCATACCAAGCTCTAGGAGCTTGCTTTAAACCATATAAAGCCTTTTTAAGTTTGAAAACATGGTTGGGTAGTTTATGATTTTCAAAACCTGGAGGTTGTTCAACGTATACCTCCTCTTGAATAAAACCATTTAAAAAAGCACTCTTGACATCCATTTGATATAATTTGAAATCCATGATGCAAGCATAAGCAAGCAACATCCTAATAGCTTCTAATCTAGCTACAGGTGCATAGGTTTCTTCATAATCTATCCCTTCTTCTTGATTATATCCTTTAGCAACCAATCTAGCTTTGTTCCTAGTTATTATTCCATTTTCATCAAGTTTGTTTCTAAAAACCCATTTAGTTCCAATTATGGGGTGATTATTAGGTCTTAGCAACTAATTCCCAGACTTGATTTCTTTCAAACTGATTTAATTCCTCATGCATAGCCAAGATCCAATGTTCATCATCAAAAGCTTCATTTAAATCCTTAGGTTCAGTTTGAGAGACAAAAGCTAAGTGATTACAAGTATTTCTAAGGGAGTTACGAGTACTAACACCTTTAGATACATCACCGATGATCTGATCAAGAGAGTGATATTTTGAAGTCCGCCATTCTTTGGGAAGTTCCAAAGCTTACGAATCTTCGTGTCTTTGTTTATCCTCTTGCTCCTTGATTTCTTTTTCTTTGCTATCCAAGTGAGTTTCCGCTAAGACTTCTGCAACATCATCAATAGCAAGATCATTTCTCGATCCACTTGGGTCAGTTTCATCAAAAGCAACATGAATAGATTCTTCAATGGTCATAGTTCTTTTATTATATATACGAAAAGCTTTACTATGATTTGAATAGCCAAGAAAAATACCTTCATCAGACTTAGCATCAAACTTGCCTAAATTATCTTTTCCATTGTTTAAAACAAAACATTTGCAACCAAAAACATGAAAGTGTGAGACATTAGGCTTTCTTCCCTTATACAATTCATATGGGGTTTTCTTTAAAATAGGCCTTATAAGGGCCCGGTTCATTATATAACAAGCTGTATTTACAGCATCTGCCCAAAAGTATTTAGGAAGAGCAGCCTCATTAAGCATAGTTCTCGCCATTTCTTCTAAAGAACGGTTTTTCCTTTCTACAACTCCGTTTTGTTGCGGAGTTCTAGGGGCAGAGAAATTATGATTAATGCCATGTTCATCACAGTAATTTTCAAAAACATTATTTTCAAATTCGCCACCATGATCGCTTCTTATAGAAGAAATTTGAAAACCTTTTTCATTTTGAATAATTTTGGCAAGTCTTTTAAAAGCTAGAAATGCATCATTTTTATTTGCAAGAAATAAAGTCCATGTAAACCTAGAAAAATCATCCACAATCACTAAAGCATAGTAATTCCCACCAAAGCTCATAGTTCTAGAAGGTCCAAACAGATCCATGTGCAAAAGTTGTAAAGGTCTAGTAGTAGAAACTATATTTTTCGCTTTAAAAGAGACCTTTATTTGTTTACCCTTTTGACATGCATCACATAATTTATCTTTTATAAAATTAAGCTTGGGTAGTCCAATTACTAGCTCTTTAGAGACCAAATTTTTTAAGTGATCCATGTGAATGTGTGCAATTCTCCGTGCCATAACCATGAATCATCATTTTTGCTTAAAAGGCATTTCGCATCATTTGAAGATATATCATCCAGGCTAATCATATAGATGTTATTAACTCTCTGACCAATGAATTTAACATGCTTATCATTTTTATCTTCAATTATGCAACAGTTTGAATCAAATATTACCTTATTTCCTTTATCACATAATTGGCTGATACTAAGCAAGTTATGTTTCAAACCTTCAACAAGTAGCACATTTTCAATAGAGGAGTTAGGGTTCTTACCGACTTTGCCGATTCCAAGAATTTTACCCTTGTTGTTATCGCCATAAGTGACGTGTCCATGATTCTTGGGAATAAGCATTGTGAACTTTGAGTCGTCCCAGGTCATGTGCTTGGAGCAGCGTTTCTTGTCGAGATACCAATTTGAACTCTTGGCTTTCAAGCACACCTACAACACAAGTTTAGGTTTTAACTTTTGGTACCCAAATTTTCTTGAGTCCTTGTGTGTCAGTTTTGGGTATGGTACCATTGGGAACCCAAACCATTTTTGTTCCAACTTTAGTATTTATGTTTTTCCTTGCATTACATGTTGAAGCACTATGTCCTCTTCTTCCACAATAAAAACATTTAATAAAAGGACTACTTGAAACACTAGAATGCACAAAGAAATTTTTATAGAGTTTTTGTTGATTTTTCGGGTTATAACCTATCCCGGCTTTTTGAAAAACCACTCTTTGTCTTCCTAATAAAATATTTAGGTTATCCCTTCCAAAAGTGAATTTAGAAAGAGTGTTTTTTAAATCCTCTATTTCTTTTTCAAGTATATGACATGAAGAACAAGATGAAGAAGTAGAAGCATGTGAGGAATGATTTGTGCAAGCATCAATGATCCCTAAAGTTTCGTTTTCAATTTTTAATTCTTCTATTTCTTTATTTAAAACAAGAATTTTATTTTCTAAAGAAGAAATTATTTTCTTAGAAGAAGAAATAATTTTTGTGAGTTTTAGAGATTCTACATGTAGTTCTTCAAAAGCATCTTGTAACTCATCATACGAGGGTAATAAAGAAGTAGTATTAGAACTTACCTCGTTTTCACTTTCTTCCTCATCTCCTTTTGCCATTAGACACAACTGAGCTTCTTCGCTATCTGAGCTGTCGAGTTGAGTCCATGTCGTTTTCATCCCACGCTATGTAGGCTTTTCTTCCTTTTCTATCCTTGAAGGGCTTCTTTTCGAATTTCTCCTTCTTCTTTTGATAAACTGGCACTCCATTTTCATGTGTCCAGGTTTCCCACATTCATAGCAAGTTGGAGTAGATGAAGCTCCTTCGCCTTTAAAGTGTGTCTTTTCGGAGGAAGGGAGGTCTCCTTTGCGTTCCCTTTTTCCCCGAGAAATTTACCAAATTTTTTAACTAATAAACTAAAATTTTCTTCACTTACCTCAATGTTCTCTCGAGCCTTCTTCATTTTCTTCATCATCGTTGTCGAATGTTGATGAAGTGGCTTTAAGAGCTATCCCCTTTTTCTTTTTATCATTCTCTTCACTTTGATTCATCGCTCGCCTTCAAGTTCGTGCTCATGAAGTTTTCCAAAGAGAGTAGCCAAAGTCATTGTAGACAAATCCCTTGATTCGATATGGTCATTACCTTGGGTTGCCAAATCCTGCTAAGACATCTCAACACTTTATTAATCAAATCTTCATTAGAAAAACTTTTACCTAAAGATGCAAGATGATTAACTATGTGGGTGAACCTCTTTTGCATTTCTGAATGCTTTCTCCTTGGTTCATTCTAAAAGTTCATATTCGCGAGTTAGAGAATTTATTCTCGACCTCTTAACTTCACTAGTACCCTTATGGGTAACTTGTAAAGTATCCCACATTTCTTTAGCAATGTTACAATTTGAAATTCTAAAAACTCATCATAACCCAAAGCAAGTAGTAATAATATTTTTGGCTTTTAAATTAAATTGAACTTTTCGTTTGTCTTCATCGACCATTTATTTCGAGGTGTTTCGATCCTTACACCATCGATCTCATGTGTGGGTATAAAAGCGCCATTTTCAACAAGATCCCAAACATCTAGATCAATAGCTTCGATGAAGATTTTCATTCTTTCCTTCCAATATGCGTAACCATCCCCATTGAAAAAGGGTGGTCGGTTTATGGAGGATCCTTCTGAAAAACTATTTGAAGAAGCCATATACTCTTGAAGCTGCTAAACTCTTTATACAAGAGTCTAGCTCGATACCACTTGTTACCAAGTGGCTTCCAAGAGACTCAAGAGGGGGGTGAATTGAGTATAAAAACTTTTTCGCAAAACCCTTTTTAAAATAAAATACAAATATAAACTTGATAAATAAAAGCACAGAAGGAACAAGAAAAAGAGAATAAACAGTAAAGAGCAGCGTAAAATAAATGTGCAGTAAATTAAATTGCTTAAATTAAAGAGATTAGGGAAAAGAGAAGCGAGGCACGATTTATCCTAGTTCGACCACTAACCCACTTGTGGTCTACGTCCAGATCCTCGAAAGTCGAGATTTTTCACTAAGTATACAAGCTTCAATAGGTGCTTGCTACCGTTACAAAATAGAGCACTTTTCACACACAGAGACACTATACCCTTGTGCTAAAGTCTCACCTATGAGAGATACCTCACCCTTATACAAACCTTTGAGGATACCTCACCCTCGATACAAATAATCGAAAAATAGAGAAGAAGAGAAACTCTCAAACAGAGTGTGTAATACAAGTTGAAGTGCTAATGGAGCTCTCACGAAATATTTCAAAGTTTTTAAGCAAGAAGAGCGTAGGGAAAAGTTTTCACAAAGACAGAGTAATCGAAAAAACATTCAATAATGGGTAATGGAAAACGTGACCCAGGCTTGCTATTTATAGAGAGAATTAGGTTAAACAGGTTGTTGGGTGTAATAAAAGACATTAAACGCCGATTGAAAACAAATTTAAATTACAATGCATTTCCATTTTCAAATGAACGAAGGTTCGTGTTTATTCGAATAGGCGAAGCCTTATTCGAATAAAGCTCAACGTGAAAAAGCTCATCGAAAGGGTTATTCGAATAGCAACTTGGTTATTCGAATAACGTATTTAAAACGAAGTTCAGATAGAAACCTTTATTCGAATAACAGATGAGTTATCCGAATAATTCATTTAAAACGAAGTTTCTGAAAAGCTTAGTTATTCGAATAAACGAATGTTTATTCGAATAGCCACTTTGAAAACAGGTTTCTCATGAAGACATTTATTCGAATAGGCAATGTTTTATTCGAATAATTCAAGTTAAAAAACTGTTTTGAAATGGATTTTCAAAGATGCTGAGTTCAAAAACAAGTTTTAACTTTTCTTTCAAAAAACAAAGAGATATTAAATGTGAGCTCCGTACAATAGATCCTAAGTCCTAAAACTAATTAAATATAAACTTGGACTTGGTCTATTACTCATCTTCATTTAATCTTCTCGTTTGTTATCATCAAAACAAGTCTTCAATGGTAAGCATCCAAACACAAGGTCTTATTGTTATATAAGGTCAAAACATGAGACTGACTTGAGAAAACTTAAACTATAAATTTTAGATCTATCATAACATGAAATAGATATGAAAAATTCAAAATCAAACTCTTCAAGTCTTTTCTAAAGGTTATAGATCTGAAAGATCTGGATAGTTTTATTAGAGAGAACACTAGAAAAATAAGAAAAATATGAAAGAAAACAAAGAGGGTTGCCGCCAAAAGATTGGAGCTGCAACCCTAGCCCCATTAAACAAACACTCAAAAGAAGAGAACAAAATACCACAAAGGAGAGAGAAAACACCACGGGAAGAGAGAATTAGGGCAAAAGATAAAAGCTTGAACATGTGTTGTTTATGCAAAAATTAGTTTTATAAGTTACCATTGATGTACTTTTATCTAACAGAAAAATAAAACCAAACTATAAAAGGTTGGACATAATAATAAGCTAACTGCTCTTTCATAGGAGGATAAAGGCTCAAGCCTTGGAGACACGCCACTTGTGAAGGCCTAACCATATCACTCTGTATCTGAAGGGATTATTCTTATACACAAAAGACATAGGAATACCTTAGGAGACATACAAATAAATTACAAAATAATTTTTACACAATAAAAAATGAATAAATTGTACAATTAAACTTCTAATAAAGTAAAAAGTGAAATATATTATGTGTATATTCAGTTCATAAACTAACATATTATTATAAAAATATGAAAAAATTCATTTAGAAAAAACTAACAGCAAATATGCTAACAGGTTGTGCATGGTACTTTTATAAATATCAGCCTCATCATACTTGGTAACTTATATTTAACTTTTTTTGAAAAAAAATTGTGCTCTATATAGTTTGTAATAGGATAATATACAGAACAAAATTATAAACAGTTCAAAACATTTAATTAACAGCACACAATCATAAAAAAAAATGCAAATAAATTTAAAATGATTTCCTTCCAGAGTTCAAAATGAACTATATAGCTTGTATATTTAATTCATAAAACTAATATATCATTACAAAAATATTTATAAATTCTATTTAGAAAAAACTAACTACAAATATTAACATGCAGGAAGGCACACAATCATGAAAAAAAAATATGCAAATAAAATCAAAAATAATTTCTTACAAAATCAGAAATAAAATATATTACATGCATATTCACTTCATAAACGAACTTATCATTACAAAAGCATTTATAAATTAAGTTTAGAAAATTAATTATAAATATTAATATGCAACACTCACACAATGCGCGGATTAAAAGACTAGTTAGGTTAATAATTTAACCAAATTAAATTTGACTTTACACGTAATTCATGGTTTAATTTGGGGTCCATGGCTTGGCAATTTCATTTCTGTATTTTGGCGTTATCTTAAACTGTAATACAATGTCTTCGAGGGACTGGGCAATCGGCCGTCAATGTTTCTCAACCTATTGTCGTCTATGAGAACTTTGAAGTTTTAGTAATATCAAATGAAATATAAACAAAACATGCATATGCATGAGAAATACTACATCTACAACATAAACTAATTGCACCAAGGTGAATGAATCCGTGTTAATTTCGTAATAATGGCATGCTGTCACAAAAATTAATAATTTTAATTTCTATACATGTGTGAAATTTAGCACTCAATTCATAATGTGTTTTTACTCACATAAAAACAATAAAGATTTTGTTAAATAGTACCATAAAGATATTTGTTAAGAATTTAAAATAATTTTTTTTTATGAAAAGTTGAGTATTAAATATATTAAGAGTAGAAAAAATTTTAGTTTTCATGCTAAACTTTTTATTTTAGATTCCTTAACGACACTTGTTAAAAAAACTCAAAAACTAATGGGTTTTTGTTAATGTGTATTTAAGATCATTTGTTAATGATTAAAATTAACATTTATTATTCATTAATAATTATTTTAAAAAAATATTAAATATTTTTTTAGATTTTTAAGATAATAAATATTTTTATTTTTTATTTAATAATTTTTATTTTTTATTCCTTAACATATACCTTAAAAACACACATTAACAAAACCCAAAAAGAATAAACAATTAGTTTCGACATTTTATGTTAGAAGATACTTTATTTTTTTTATCAGTCGGTACATATATTACATAATCATATATTTCTTCTCTTTGGTGAAGATGCTATTTGGTTCTGAGTCTACAATGCAAAACTTCATATTGGCATTCCTTTTATTTTGGATTTTCTAACATTTTTCAAAATTGTTTAGATTATTGAAATTTGGGTATAAGTTGGGATATTAGACAATGAATAGTTCAAGAGAAATGAAAAATATATTTTTTTAATCGTGGTAAGGTAGTGTCTGAATTAGCTTGCATGCATTTCGACTAATCCACATCTCCAGTCCCGTCGAAAACATATTATTTATGTCGAGACTAAGAAATTTATAAAAATATTCATTAAAATTAATTTGACTTCAAGAAACTGACATAACTGTGATTGAAAACTAGGAGAAATGAAAATGATAAATTACGTAAGAATTTAACATCCATGGTCAAGGCTTTTGATTATTGAGAAATTTTTAGTTGTTCTTAAAGTAAGATATTTTTCTTATTCTCTATTGAATGCATGACAAATTATTTATGACATTAAAAATATAATTAAAAGAAAATAATAGCTCACAAAATTAATGTAACATACATTTAATAATACATAATAAGATAAATCAAGAACATCTAAAAATTTCTCGTTGAGTAACACTTACAGGCAAAGATACGGCAAAAATTCTATGCACACTTGCTGATGCTTACATATCCTAATCCCAATATCTAATTAATCTCACCTAGATCAATATTGTTTTCGTACTAGGAACTGTCTAGCATTTTTCAACAAGTGGTGCATTTTATTAGATATTTACTAGTAATTAAGTTCCCTTGTTATTATTTTCACCAGCATCAATTGTGATAAAACAGTCATATTTTTCTATGAATTTACAAGCAGTAAATAAGTACGATTTAAGTATATTATATCTATTTTATCAATTTAATTATGATATATATTTATTAATGTTCTTTTTTTTTAATTATTTTTAAAAAAATATATACATATCATAACTTTGATTAGTAAAATAAATATAACGAATATAAAGAAACTATACCATAGTTGAATGAACTGGTAAGAGATCGAATTTTTTGAAAGAGTAAGGGTAAAAAAGAAAAGTAGGATTTCTACAGCTGGAAAGTGTAAATGTGGGTTGTATAAATTCCAATCAATAGTATGATTGTAAGGTGTGCTTAGAAGAAGAACCATGGCATCCTCTCAAGCAGAAAGAACTGAGAGCTTTCAATCAGTGTTAAGTGTTCAGGAGCTCATAAAGAAACCGCTAACTTCAATTCCTCAACGCTATATTCATGTAGACAATCATGAACCTTCAGCTATCCAAGATGAAACCTTTTGTCCATCAATTCCAACCATCAACCTGAAAAAATTGATTCATGGAGAAGCTACAGAACTTGAACTTGAGAAATTGAACTCAGCTTGTAGGGATTGGGGTTTCTTTCAGGTTCACAAGTAGCTTTTACACTTCTTGTTATTCATTCTATATTATCTATTTAACTATTTTCGTGTAGATAATTGCTTCCTTCTTTTTTTGAGCAATGATCAACCATAATTATCTAGAATAGTATCCTCCAAATCCTCTTTTTTTTCTAAATATATACTTTATGCAGTTGGTGGATCATGGAATCAGCCCATTAGTGCTGGAAAAACTTAAAGATGAGGTTGAAGAACTCTTTAGGCTTCCCTTGCAAGAAAAGATGAAGTACAAGATAAGGCCAGGTGATGTTGAAGGCTATGGAGCTGTGATCAGATCAGAGGATCAAAGACTAGATTGGGGTGATAGGTTATATATCATAACCAACCCTCTTAATAGAAGAAAACAATATCTTTTACCGGAGCTCCCTTCATCCCTCAGGTATTGTCTATCTAATTAAAGTCTAATCTCTACCATACAAAGATCACATGGCAAAGGTCACATGTATATATATATATATATTGAGTACGTACTTGACTTATGTGTGTGTATATATATATATGTAGGACTATCCTAGAATCATACATTGTGGAATCTCAAAATCTTGCCATGACACTTATTGGGTTGCTGGGGAAAGCCCTGAAGATGGACAAGAGAGAGTGGGAGATGTTTGAGGATGGGATGCAATCTGTGAGGATGACATACTACCCTCCATGCCCACAACCAGAGCTAGTTATGGGCCTCACTGCTCATTCAGATGCAACAGGAATCACCATCCTCAACCAAGTGAATGGAGTGCACGGCCTCCAGATTAAGAAAGATGGGGTTTGGATTCCAGTGAACGTCATTTCAGATGCCCTTGTTGTGAATATCGGAGACATTCTAGAGGTTTGATACTTTGATATAATCCTCTCTTTCATATTCTGCTCTATGTGCACTGCACCCACACCGGTTTAACTTTTTATATTTAAACATTCAGCAATATTGACTTGAATTTGTATTTGTATGCTTTCCTTTTACACATATCTTTATCAAAAAAAAAAAAAAAAATGGAGAGAGAGAAGACGGGAAGGTAAGTGTCTCTCTCTCTCTTCCGTTTTTCTTAAAAGGTAAATGTAAAAGGAAATTTTAAAGCAAGAAATTTCTAGGTTCTGTGTTCAATTTTTCTACCAAAAAAAGAGAAAATTTAAAAAATCAATTAACTATAAGAATAATATTTTTTATAAGTATAAACAGGAGGATGACGAATAAGATTGGATGAAAATTTTTTTCCTCACTCAAAATCCACATCATTTTTTTTCTTTTTATTTAGAGATCAAACTTAATTCAGATGAAGAAAATATTCATTTGAAAAAGACTTTATCTAACTACCACATCGTTTCAAAATTACATGAGTAATTAAATATACCAAAAAACCACCCATCAACTAAAAAGCATAATAAAAACTCATCCTTCTATGATAGCATATACTAAAAAACTATCCATCAACCAAAAAGTATAATAAAAACTCATCCATCTATGATAGCTCATGGAAGAGATTTCATCTTAACTTTTTATAGTAAAAAAGACTTGTACAAGTTAAAACTTTCATTATGAAGATAAAAAAGAAGTTTCATTTGAATATATATATATATATATATAGTGCATACTAGTGAAATGCGTATTTATTTTGAGAGGATAAGAAGAATAAATCTTAGCCATTAAATTATATATAGATAGTCAAGATTACAAGTTATTTAAATATTTCATGGTCACTTAAAAAATTCACATGATATTATGATCTAATCTTGACTATTCATATACATACTAAAAAATATAGGTCAAATAACTAAGAAGCTTGCAACTCAAATGTCATGATTAACATTATTTTAAAGTGAATTTGTCTCTAAAATAAATAATTAAGTGTGTATCAACTCATGATTTGATAAAGTGAATAGAGACCTCAACCCACAAAATGATTTAAGAATAAATACTCCCTTACTTACTCATTTTAAAAATAAACTTATTTTAAATTAACCTTATCGCAAATGACACTAGCTCAAAGTCTTTGAATTTGAGTCTAATATGTCAAAGTTTTAATACTCTATCAGTGTATCCATCCTCTATTCAAGTGCTTCCATCTCTAAATAATGTTCTAAAAAGGTTATAAGTCAATAACTTGCAGTAAAAACCTTGGGTCTGATATATATAGCGGTGGAGGGAAGCATCTAAAATTTAATTAGGCACACTCTTACCTGCTTGAATATTAGTTTTGTGATCATGAGTCAAAATGATAAAGTTGAAATTACAAGGTAGGACAGTGATATGACTTAAATCACATGGGAGTAATTTAAATTTAACCTTTCAAAATATGAATGAAATATAATAAAATTAACATCAATATTTTGCCTTGATTTTTTTTTATAAAATAAAATCAAATCCCGTTATTCATCCAACTAAAATACGTCTAATTTTATATAACACGCTCATAAAATCATTCTGTATGTTATAGAAATATTACAGTTATATACATGATAATTTAACATTTCTCTCACATTAACATACGATATAAATAAAGTGTGCATATTCTAATGTACATAAAACATATTTCTCAAATAAAATAGTGATATTGAATGTTCTGTATGTCACTTGATTTGGATTACTATAAAGAATGCTTGAATTTACAGATTATGAGCAATGGGGTATATAAAAGTGCTGAGCACAGGGCAACAGTGAATTCAGACAATGAAAGGATCTCCATTGCCATGTTCTTTAGCCCTAAGTTTCAATCTGAGATTGGACCTGCAATTTGTCTCACAAACCCAGAAAACCCCCCTATGTTCAAAAGGATCGAAATGGAGAAATATGTCAAAGACTTTTTCTCTCGTAAGCTGGATGGAAAGTCGTACTTAGAGCATATGAAGATCACAAATGAAAACTCTACCAACGCTACTGTTTAGCTCCCGCAATCATCATATTTACAGAGGGTGTTTTGTGTCCTTATATATGATTTTAGTTCAATGTATAAAAGACTAAATAAGCGTGTCAGTGTGCTTTTGGATTTCTGAAGTGTAGTAGATATTGTACCAGTTGGTACCACTATATGCTCTTATATGTTAAATATTTGCCAATAAATAAGAGAAAATACTTAGTTAATTTATTTGAATGCATGGACATTTTATTTGATTTATTTCATCATGCATTAAAAAATGCTCAACATTATAATATATGGAAAGAAGTGATCAGCTATATGATCCCTAGTCAAGGAATATAAATGGAGGCAATAAATTTGTATACTAGCGTGGAATGGCATATGGCTGCTATTAAATTTTGAACCTCTCAACTTATATACTCTAGGAAAACTTGTTAATGAATAAGAATTTAAATAGGTAAATGAAAAACATGAGTAGTGTTTATGGCCTTTGAGTCCTGGAGGTTCAACTCATGATGCACATGTATAGAATCTTGAGCTATTGTGTCAAAACTGTACCAAACAATTCCCTCATCAACAAAAGACCATGTAGAATTTGGGTTCTTATTCCTCATATTTAAAGCCTTCTAGGTGGTTTCAAATTACACTGAGCACCATTGAGGTGGTAGCGTGGAACTAGTTCCTATTGGATAGTAGTATTCCACGGGAACTTTTTTGTGGCCACGAGTTTGACCCGCCATTCCTCTTTTTTAAAGAACACATCCTTATCATCGTCATCATTGTCTATTGGCTAAGATGCCTGAAATAAGGTTGTCATGGTCATCGTTGTCGGAGAAGTACACACCATCATGAGATCGACAAGGGATTAAGCCACGATGAACAAGACGTGAGGGGATAGCGGAGCAAGCTTAACGGATGACCAATTTTGGCAAAATGATGCAGCTTGAATCTAACCAAGGGCTAATAGCAAAGGTGATGATTGTCACGACTATCACCACCACGAAGGAGAGCACCTGGGGGTGGCAAATTGACTGAAGACAGGGCGATGACGCTAGTAATGAAGAATGCACCCCCACAGGGTGAACAACGCTGATCGGGAAGAAACAACCTGGGCTATGACTCAATTGCCGTGATGGATCATTCCACCTATGGAGAGGGTTGCCAAAGCCACGCAGTGGAGGTGGCTTGCTATATTGACGATGAACAAGGACAGAGGCTAGCATCAAGCACGACCTAGAGAGGCTCTTGGTGGAGATTTGGACACCACCTAGCGTGGAATGGTAGGAAGGCAGCGAAGAATCCTAGTGGCTAACCCTAGGAGAAAATGGAGGTGAAATTGGACTCCCTAATAGTAATAATTCTGATCTAGTAAACTCTTTTCGAAGAACATGTGTTGAAGAATTGGAGTTTGATCCATGAAGAAGATGGTGATAAAAGACCTTGTATGGATAATATTTAAAACTTATGGGGGTGCGCCCAAGGTGCACTTCAACTTGTCTTCCAAGCTTGTTGGAAGGGTTTGGGCACAAGCCCATTATTATCTTGTCTTGGAACTTTGTTTTCCTCTTCTTTTTAAGTAATAAATTTACCTATTTTTGAAAAAAAAAAAAAAAAAATTAAATAGGAATTTATTTATGTTATTTTTATATGAACATGAATAGGAATTTAGTTAATTAAGTATGTTAGTGACAAATTTGTATAAGAATTCATAATATTATAGTTTGGAAAAACTTGTTATTTGGTGTCAATTAAACATCGTATTTTACTTAATTAGGAGGCTAGATCATGTGATGCATGCGTCAATTTTCATTTTGAAATTGGCATTTGAATAATTATTATTTACAATAGAAGAGCAACAGAATAACTACAACTGGAGAGGTAATTAATTGGGAGAATGTCTGGTGACACCATTCTGAATTTCTCAATCAAGATGCCATGGGATGGGAACAGGTTTGTTTCTTTCTTGTATGAAAAACACCGAGTATCATGGTCTTCCAAGGATTATACTCTTGATCTTTTGTTCTACTCACCAATCTTTCTATTTTAAACACATACATATGATCAGTAGCTCGCTGATTCAAACAGAAATGATAAAATTTTAACAAACAAACACAAAATAGAACTGACAAGAAGTTGATGGCAGGTTGGGAAGTTTAAACAACTTGTTTCAACCTGTCTGGAGGCTTTGCGATTGCCTTTGCAAAAGGATGGCTTGGAGCCATTAGAACAGTAAAACACAAATCAATTATAGATAACATCGAATGCGTTGCTTTATTTAATCGTAGTGCTTGACTTCTCACGGATATATATATTACAATGTTTTCTACAAATACAACATTGTAGAAACAATCGATAGAATGGGTAGATGATAGAATATACTAGAGATATGTTACCCCAAAAAAAGAAAAAAATAGTAGACTAGAGATATACGTGTGTTGACCATAAAGCATATACAGTGATACACAAAATATAAAAACACACTAAATTTTAAATGTCATATTTCAATTTAAAATTAATAGGTATTAATTAAAGTAATTATATATAAATTGTATTTAAAATATTAAAATAAACAATGTGAGATTCTTAATATTTTTTTTTTTACAAATGTCTAAATAGAATAAATGAGTTTATTAAAATAAAAAAATATAAACTTAACGAAATAAGTAAAAATAAATTTAGTAAAATAAGTAATATAGATAGAATTTTGATTCTAATATCATATGAGATTTTAATTTAAAATTAATTAATATTAAATAAAATAAACCAATAAATATATAATTTACATTCAAAATATTAAAAATAATAGTACAAAACTTTTAACATTAAAAATTATAAGATATAGACGTAATATATATATGTACATATAATTAAAAATTTAAGAAAAATTAGTAATTCATAATATCGTAGTAATTTCGGAGTTAATTTTTTTTAAATTAAACATATGTCAGATGTATGTTATCCATGTCGTACAAGCATTGATGTGGGATACTGCACAAAAATAGTGTATTTGTACTTTATAGGTGTTACCTGTTGAAGGGTGTTTTTATGGATTGGGATCATTTTTAAACTGCAAATAATGTCAGCCATAAAAATTATTATATTTCATAGCAAATTTTTTTTTATAAAAATAACTAAATAAACACAGTGCACTAGATTAAGAACTGCACCTCATGCACTTCTGTTTAGACTGGAGATGATCCAGTTCCGTGTTTTTGTGGGCCTTCAAGTCACATCGATCACGGACTCGGAGCACCAGATAGGACCACCCGCATTAAGCGAATCCCTTCCTACCACGTATATAGCATTTGTACGAAAGATTCTTGAATAAATTTGCATCATTTAAGTTATGTGTACTAAATTAATTAATTTAATTTAAAAAGACACAAATTAATACATTTTTTATATATTATTATTATTATTATTATTATTATAATGATGATATCTGACATTAGTAATGAGATGTACGGTTAAGATTTGAAATTTTTAAAATAATTTATAAATAAATAAATATTTATTAATTATTAATTAATAAATAAATCAATTAATTAATAAATAATAAATATTTCTTTATTCATAAATTACTTTAAAGAATCCACTTTCGTATAGTTGTATCAGACTATTAACAGCGAAAGCCAGAAAGAAAGGTCCACGAAGCAGCAAGAGTCAATGAGCAAATAGGTGAAGGTGAAGAAGCACTACTGCAGTAGCAGCACTTTGATTTTGTTGAGAGCTTTCTGTTGAAGTCACACAGATCTGTGTTATCATGGCTGCCGGGGTTGTGGGTGGTGCTTTTCTCTCTGCTTCTCTTCAGGTGATTTTCGACAGGTTGGCTTCACCTCAGGTTTTGGACTTCCTCCGTGGAAGAAAACTTGATGACAAACTCCTCCCAAGGCTCCACACAACCTTGTACGCTGCTAATGCCGTGCTTGACGATGCTGAGCGCAAACAAGTCAAATATCCAACGGTGAAGAAGTGGCTTGATGATCTCAAGGATGCTGTCTACCTCACTGAAGACTTGCTGGACGAAATTGCCACCAAAGCTGCATCTACATGCCACAAAAATGAGGTAGGCAACAATAATAATGTCTTCTCTAACTACTTCAACTTGCAAGATAGAGACATGATTAAAAGGATAAACAATATTGTTGACATCCTAGAATCCATCATGAAGTATCGACTTGTTCTTGGCCTCAAAGAGGGTGTGGGAGGGAACTTGTCATGGAAGACACCATCAACATCTTTAGTAGAAAGCTCTGCTGTATTTGGGAGAGATGAAGACAAAGAGGCCATAATTAGCTTGCTCTTGTCTGACACTGCCAGAGAAAATAGACTATCTGTGATTCCCATTGTGGGAATGGGTGGAATTGGGAAGACCACTTTAGCCCAATTAGTATACAATGATGATAGAGTGAAACAGAAGTTTGTCCTCACAGCATGGGTTTGTGTCTCTGAAGAATTTAATGTCTCTAAGATAATAAAGGCCATATTAGAGGCCATTACATCCCAAAGGAGCAACACTGAGGAATTAGATCTCCTTCTACTTGACTTAAAAAAGACGCTATCAGGAAAGAAATTTTTATTCATTCTAGATGACATTTGGAATGAAAATTATGTGGATTGGGATCATTTAAGAAGTTCTTTCTTGTATGGTGCTCAAGGAAGTACAATTATAATAACTACTCGAAGTGAAAAGGTTGCATCATTCATGCAAACCATTTCATCTCATCGCGTGGGTCACTTGTCTGACAAGGATTGTTGGAATTTGCTTGCAAAACATGCATTTGGTGATAAATATTCCAACCTGGATCCAGTTTTAGAAAAAATTGGTAAAGATATTGTTAAAAAATGCCATGGATTGCCTCTTGCAGTAAAAACACTTGGAGGTCTTTTGAGATCAAAACCTAATGTTAAAGACTGGAACATCATACTGAAGAGTGACATATGGAATTTACCAGAGAATGAGAGTCAAATTATTCCAGCTTTGCGAATAAGTTATTACTATTTGCCCCCATGCTTGAAACAATGTTTTTCTTATTGTTCAATGTTCCCTAAAGACTACGAATTTGAGAAAGATGAACTTGTCTTACTATGGATGGCAGAAAATTTTTTACAACCACAAAATGGAAACATCAAAGTAGAGGACATTGGTGATGAATACTTCTTCTGTCTGGTTTCAAGATCGTTTTTTCAATCCTCAAGCAATAAGAAAGACTGTTTTGTTATGCATCACCTCATACATGACCTTGCAAAATTTGTTGCTGGTGAGTTTTGCCTTGCTTCTGAAGCTGATAATGTGCAAAGAATACCCAACAGAACCCGTCATTTGTCATATGATGCTCTAAATTACCCCGTCTTCAAGGACTTCATGATATTCTGTGAGGCAAAGCATTTGCGCACTTTTCTACCCATTTATTCAGACAGTTATGGAGTGTTACCTTTGCATGAAAAAGTCCCTCATCTTATATTGTCAAAGCTTAGATGCTTAAGAGTGTTGTCACTATCTGGCTATGGTACAATTGAATTATTGCCTGATTCAATTGGGGAATCAATTCATCTGCGCTATTTGGACCTCTCTGGGACTAAAATCAAAGTATTGCCTGATTCTATATGTGGCCTGTACAATTTACAAACGCTTAAGCTTGCAGATTGCTTCTACTTGACCAAGTTACCTGAAGATTTTTATCGTCTAGTCAACTTGAGGTATCTTGATATTAGGAGAACATGGTTAGAAGAGATGCCAAGAAGGATTGGTAAATTGAAAAATCTCCAATTCTTAAGTGATTTTATTATTGGCAAAGAGACCAGGATTGCAGAGTTGGGAGAACTTCATGATCTTGGTAAATCACTAGTCATTACTAGGTTAGAGAATACTGAAAATGTTTTGGGTGCCAAGATGAAGGACAAGAAGTACCTTGAACATCTAGAGTTCAGTTGGAGCTCTCAATATTGTGGTTCTATACCTCTAGGCTTTGAAACAAAAATCCTTGACAATCTGCAGCCTCAAATGAACTTGAAAAGTCTCTCCATCAGAGGCTATACGGGTTCAAAATTTCCAGTTTGGATAGGTCATAACATGTACCACAATATGGTTTCCCTCAGTCTGCATAGCTGTGATTGTTCTTTGCTGCCACCACTTGGGCAACTACCTTCTCTTAAGCACCTGCTTATTCACAATTTCGATAAAGTATGCAGTATTGGTCCTGAGTTCTTTGGGTCCAATGAGTTCTCTTCCATGGTACCTTTTTCATCCCTTGAAACTTTGGTGTTTTCTGAATTGGGAAATTTGCTTACATTTCAAGTTGAACCTTGTGCTTTTCCTCAACTTCGTGAACTTGAGCTAAGAAAGTGCACATCATTGCTTGGGCATTTGCCTAATAACCTTCATTCTTTAGAAAAGCTTGTGATTATTGGGTGTAACAATCTAGCCTCTTCTCTGCCAACTTCTCCTATAGTTCAGGAAATAGAAATACATCAAAGTGAAAATATAGTGTTGAAGGAGCTACCAGTTTCGCTGCACTCACTCAGAGTTTCAGGATCAGACCTTGTAGATGTCGTTTTTGAGTCCATGATACAGAGCAGAAGTTGTCTAGAGCATTTAGTCATCTCTGATTGTTTCTCTAATATATCATTTTCTGGGGGCTGTCTACCCAATTCATTGAAGACATTGGAATTCAAGAACTGCAAGAATTTTGAAGTTCACATGTATCAATGTCACATGGCACTTGAGTCCTTTAAAATACAAAATAGTTGTGACATAGTTGAATCCTTCCGAGTAGACATGTTCCCAGTTCTCAAGAGTCTCCATATAGAAGGTTGTGAAAATCTTGCATCTCCTTTTGTTGCAGAAGGACCTCTTGAGCATCTGGATAGCATCTCCATCACTCAGTGTCCCAAATTAGTATCTTTCCATGAATTTGGATTGTATGCACCTAGATTGAGAAGCTTGACTATATCCAGGTGTGAGAACTTAAAATTTTTGCCTAATCAAATGCAGACTCTTCTCCCAACTCTGACAGAACTCTCCATTTGTGATTGTCCTGGAATTGAGTCCTTTCCTGAGATGGGTTTGCTATCAAGTTTGAGCTCACTTGTCATTAGCAATTGCTTGAAACTTACTACACTCAGAATGGAATGGAATTTACCAAGTCTTACCTCCCTTACCATTTGTGGCATATATGAAACTGTTGAGTCCTTTCCGGAGGAGGGTTTGCTTCCTGACACTCTTACCTATCTGTCCATTGAGAAAGTTTTAATGCTCAAATTGGACTGCAAGCAGCTTCAATGCCTAACCTCTCTCAAATACTTATGGATTGTAAACTGTCCTATGCTGGAGTCCATGACAGAAGCAAGTCTCCCATCCTCTCTAATTAAACTTACAATTCGGAATTGTCCCTTTCTAGAAGAAAAATGCCGTATCAAGAGTAGGGACATTTGGCCTAAGATTGCTCATATTCGCAACATTCGCATTGGAGATAAATGGATATCATGAAGCATTTCATTATGCAGGTAGTTGTTCTTAACCATTATATCTCTCTTCTTTTTGAAAATAAAATTTCATATTCTGAAATTCTTTTTATTATTCCTTTCAAATTAAGTCCTGTGTGTTTTAATTTGAATCTTAACTCATTATCTTCATTTGGATTTTGGTGGCAATGCATGTCTTCATATTACCAGTACCTAAACTCAACGACTTCTCTTTAGTATGATTCCTTTTCACAGTGGCTATGAAAATTTTGATATCAACAGGACGGGAGGGAATAGTATTGTTTTACTTCCTCCATTTTTCTTCAATAAGGGGAATTTTTTTATTGATGATGACGACATTGATAATTTAGTAACTAGCTGGATTGTCTCTAAAAACTGAATACTGAACCACTCTTAAAATTTTGAAGAATTGTGAGTTATAGAAAAGCCTTTGTTTAAAAGCTTGAGCTATTTCTGTATTTGATTAACAGTTTCAAATCTACTACTACTAGCCTTTCTAGTGCTAATGAATGGCCTTCATCGGCCCTTCTAAGTTTTATGTTCTGGTTGCAATGATCTGAAAAATCAACTTTGTATTCATCATTTTGCCATCTAGCATTAGGCCATCCAAAAATAGGAAGAATAGATTTACGTCTTTTTTTTTTTTGGTGTACATACGTTTACGTTTGTTTAATCCTTGTCATCTGGATTTATAAATGTTGCTGAGTTGATGAAATTTTAATGAAATAAAATAAATGCATGTGGCACTGTTCCTTCTTTAGTTCAGCTTGTTTCTCATCTTATTATGCGCCACTAGTCCAATCTGCCTGCCTTACCTCAGTCTTTAGGGTTGGAAAGTGGTTGTAGTTGAACTTGGAGCCAGAGATTTTTAAGCTCAGAGGAGGAAATGCACATCAATCATCTTTATATTCTTTCCATTCCTGTAATATATATATATTTTTCAATTTATTGTATCAACAACTTGCATTGCAGAATCAACACTAATGTCTAGCTTTTGAGCCAGAGGATAATAGGATATGGCCCAGGCTAGGCTTGAATTTTTCGAATGACAATTAAAAGATGGATTTGTCTGATTTGTTGAAGGAATTAAAAAAAATAAGAAATTTTGTATGAATTTTTTTTTATAAGAAGTTTCTAATTTTAGAATTTTAATAAGTGCCATAAAGGAACTTTTTAACAAAATCTTTTAGAAATTGACACGTCACATAAGGTGTCAAAATAGAATTCGATGCTAAATCAATTGACACCAAATTATAAGTTTTAAATTATGAATTCTTATTCAAACTTGTCGTTAACACATTTACCTAAATTCTTATTCATATCAACTATTTCCTAGTGTAAGTTGAGTGGGTCTCAAAATTTAATCGTAACTTCATTGAGTAATCATTTTTAGTCAGCTCACCTTATAAGCTCAATAAAAAATTGATGAAGCCATAAGATTTGTAGAAGCATAGAGTCAGTAAAATTGATTGAAAAACATGTTCATTAGTTTCTTTTAATTATTACTTAAATTCATAGTTATTAAACTTGGATTAAACTGAACAATTCGGCTGTCATTGTCAGCTAATCGGTCCTAAGACTTTTAGTAGCCATTTTAATCATGAATAGGTGTAACTTAATTCGACTCAACTCATTTTCGAGAAACCCATGATAATAAACCAGTCGGGTCATGCACGTAAGAAAAAAAAAATTAGAGGAATACTATTTGGTATGAATTATTTCGAACAAAAATTGACGAATTCAAAGCTGAATAATGAGGTTGCCACAACCATACATGCGTAAGTGGGACTGGGAATGAAAAGCAGTTTCCAATTGTAACTGTGAGCCTGTGAGCCTGTGACTCATCTATTCGTATGTCTTTCGTTTATTCGTTTGCCTTTCGTTTCGTAGAGCATTTTTCAAAGAAAAATGATTATCTTATACTTTTAAAAAAAAGTGTAAATATTATTCACACTAATTTTACAAGATATGATTGAATGAGAGAAAGTGATAAAAAAAATATTTATAATGAATGGTATTAGATGAGGTGTGAAAATTAGTGTATGTATTATTTGATATAAAAATATAAGAGTTGTTTTCCAAATCAACAATTATATTCTTACATCAAATATATACACTTATTTTTACAACCCATCTAATATCATTCATTATACATATATTTTTCTATCTTTTTTTTTCACTTAATCACATTTCTTAAAAAAATGTTAATAATAGTTACACATCTTTTTAGAGGTATAAGATGATCATTTTTCTTTCCAAAACTTGAAGAAAGTGTCACTAATGACTCGTCTCATTATAAATTTCTTTTTTAAAAATAAAATTTTAGTACTTATATTTTACACTTACTTTTAATTAAGTTTTTATAATTTTTTTAATCAAATTAATCTTCACTCTTATAAAAATTTAAAATAATCTCTACTATTAACTTTTCTTATAACGACGTTATAACACTCATTAGTTGATTAATAAAATAAATGTTTCTTTATACAATAAAGACTCTTTTATATATTTGTTTTCTTTATAAAACATCGTCACATAGACACTCGTTTAGGGATGGCAAAGTGATGGCGGGGCTCGTCTCCCGCCCCCCGCGAATATATCCGCCCGCCCCGCCTCCATAACCGTGTGGGTATCCGTTTATCTTTCTCTCATGTAACGGGTATCCCATGATTCCGCAGTGATCCAATAAATTATAAAAAAAATTTAAAAAAAATCAAAATAAAAAAAAAAAAAATAAAAAATGAAAAAAAAAAGTATAATACTATAATTTTTTAAAATTTGTCTAACACAACTTAATTTAAAAATAATATCAAACACCTAAAATACTTTTAATTTATATAACTTTACAATATTTTAATTTATATAATTAAGTTTTTAATAATTTTATATAAAATATTTATATAAAATTTTTATGTACACTACCATTTGGAGAACCACACTTCGCTTCGCCCGTTTATTAAACGGGAATAATACTAAACGGGTATTTATATCCGCGGAAGAAATTTGACGAGTATTACCTTCACGTCAGTATTACTCCGCAGTACCATGGTATTTTTGCCATCCCTACACTCGTTCATTTTAATATGTGTTTATTTCTTTTGAATAGATACTCATTTGTTCAACAAATGTTACTTCATTTAATAAGTGTTTATTTCTTTTAAATAAATATTTTTTGTCTAATAAAAACTCTTTTAAATATTATTTTTTTACTCTACAAAAGTGTAATAGGAATAAGTTATCAGTGTTAGAATAAAAATTAACTGTATGAATTATTTTAATTTTTTTATAAATATGAGGAGTGATTTGATAAAAATAATAATTATAAATATTAAATTAAAAATAAATATAAATTAATGGGATTAAAACTTTAATTTAAGTTTAAAAAAATCATAAAAATATAATTTAAAAAACAAAGAGTGGAAAATAAAATAAAAAATAAAAAATAAAAAACAAAGAGGAAAGAGACCCTCGAAGCCGAAGCCGTCGTCCAGCGCCCAGCCGCTGCTGCTACTCCACCGCGACGCGCGTCCAAGGTAAGCGTCTCCCTCACTTTTATTATACTTTGATTTGATTTGGCTTTAGGAATATTGTTTCTTATCTTTTCATCACAGAAATTGTTTTATTTGCCGCTGCGTTTTGGTTCTAAAGGAAGCTTCTGGACTAATTTAAATAAATAGAACGGAGAGAATGAGATTGTACTGGTTTAATGGAGGAGCTGGATTAATGTTGTAGGTGAGGGCAATGCTTTGGGCTATGGTTCTGTCATTTATAATTTTAGTAATGTTATTACCATTGTTCTTTTTAAGTTGTGACAGATTGCTTAATCAATAATAATCAGCTTAATAGACAAACTTTTTATCAGTAAATTGATGGCAATGTTGGTCAAGCTTTAGATTTATTTGATGAAGAAAGAGGGTTTGAATTTAACAGAAACTTAACTCTTTGGACATAATTTGTATTATGTATTGTAGGTTGGTATGCTTTGTGAGCTTGTGTTGTGAATCTTTATTGTTTAATTGTGTTTTGAACTTGTATTATTTATTTATGTTATGAACTTGTAAAATTATAATAGTTACTTGTGTTATGGACTTATGAATTTATTAATTTTAATGTGTTTTTATTTTTATTAATTTTTTATATAGTTATTTAATTATATGATGTTCAAACCAGTGATCAGTGCAATAACTACGCTTATATTCACGTAGTTACTTTCATAGGTTACTTATTGATCAACCGGTAGAAATCGTAATATAGTCTTGGTGCTCTTGGACAAGTGGCTAAAGGTTAGATCAGTTAGTAGTGATTGTCGCTTATAAGACCTAAATTCAATTCTAGAAGAAAATATTGTGATTATTTTATAAGATCACATATCCCATGTGGCTGGCTAATCACACAAACACCCCTTCCGTGCTTCTCTCCACTTGTTCTCTTTGCTCGAATCACGTAACATTCCACGAGTGAGTGAAACTTATCAGTTCTCAACTTCTCATCTATTGTGCTCATAAATCACACTGAACTAGTAAGCAGCAGCTGCTATGCGGACCAGGGTCCTTTCTAATTTAAAATAAATTAGATAAGATCTTAACTTTTAAAAATATTTTTTTTATCATAAAATTTTGAAAAAAAAGTAAATAATTACTAATCATTATATTAACAACTGCACCCCTCTCCAGTTTCTCTTAAACTGTAGAGAGTCTTGATCCACTGCTATGCACGGTATTTTTTATATAAATTTTAATGTCCTTTAATTTTATTTCATTTAAAATTTTGATGTGCAAACTTAATTTTTAGTGTAATATATATAATTGGTAATATTTTTCAAAAAATAACAAATATCAAAAGATCAGATTTGATTAAGTAGATAAATAAAAAATTGATTAAGCAAATCTGAAAATTAATTAAGTAAATTTGATTTGTAACATATGAAAAATAAATAAGGAAGGTGAGAATAAATAAAGAGAATTAATATAATATAAAAAAGAAGATATATGGTCTAAAAAGTTGTCATGTGTTTTTCAAGTTAATAAATTAATGATTTGATTTATTGACATGTGACAAGTAAAATAGTTAAAATTTTGTCACATGTCACTTGATTTGATTTTTTTTTCACGTGTAAATTAATGTTCACTGATACATGTACAAAAAATATATATAATAAATTAATAAAAAAAAAAAATAAATAAAAAAACAAAAAATGAACAAAAAATATTTAAAAATACAAAAAATGTTTAATTAAATATGAAAAAAATGAAATAACATGTTTAAAAATTTATCATGTGACAAATAAATGATTCCACTAACTATTATGTGGCATCTCATTTTGCAATTTAAAAAAATGTATACATATATTGTCAAGTCTAAATTAAATTTATTGTCCACACATACAAATATAAAATTTTATAATTACATATTAATTATATTGATATAAATACATTTGCATATTAATTCATATTAAAAAAAATTAAAAAAAATTCACCTATACTTAGTTGACCACGTTATTAATTCTTTTAATTGAGGATTGATTTAAAATTCTAAAATTTTCATAAATGTCGATACTATATCTCATATATTTATATTGTCATCTAAATTAATTAATTATATTTTTAAATTACTATATTTATTCATATATATTTATTCTATATTATTTAAAATACTTCAATATATACATTATACGAGAGTTAAAATTTTGTATGAAAATATAATATAATTAATTAAATATAATTTGTTAGGAGAAAACTAAGAAATTATTAAGTGTTTTTTAAAAATTTCATTCATATATATAATATATAATATTTAAATATTTATATTTATATTTCCTAACATTGAAAACTTTAAATGAAAATATATTAATATTTCATAAAAAAATTCAAAAATATATGATAATATCAATTAAAAAGTTTATATTTATAATAACATTTGTTTAATAATATCATTTAAATGCAATTGAAAATCAGTATCATATAATATTGATGTTTCATTGATGTTTTAAGTAAAATTATTTGTAGAAGTTGATATAGTTTTGTGAACAAATAATGAAAGAAATTAACATCAACGAAAGCATTGATGAAACATATGTAATAGAATAGTTTTGTGTCATATTAAAATAGATTGAATTTGTAAAAGAGAATAAAATTAAAAAATTTAAGAAGTTATATGTCAATTGATTGATCAAACTAGTGTGTTATTTTATTTATTCTACTTAAATTGTATAAATTAAATGTATATGTTATAAAATGATAGAGTATTTGAATGCATTAAGTAACATTTAATTTTATTTTTATTGACTATTTCAATTTTTATTAGGTTTTCTTTCTATTTGTCATTGTAATATCTATTCATTTAAAATTATTTTGTTAGTATAATTTGACATTAGGGGCCAACTTGATATACTATTAAGTTGATAAAACATTTAAATGAATAAACGCATAAAAATTTTAATAAAAAATAAACACATAAAAATTAATATTAAAAGAAAAAAATTATAGAATCAAAAATTGAAATTATCTAAAACTATATAAGCTAATTATTTTTTTGGAGGTCATATAAAAAAACTATTTATTGAGAGAAAGTACATAACTCAGTTATCATTGCACTAGAAGAGCCTGTTACAAAAAATAAAAAATGGTTGGATCTCACTTAGATTTTACTTATTAAAATTTAATCAAATTTATTTAAACCATATAAAATGTCATATTTTTAAGTTAAGTATATTTTTTATTATTTATTTTAATATTTTTTAATTTCTCTCATACGTTGTCGGTATACAAAATACTAGTTAATATAAAATGAGAATTAATGTAGAGGAAAAAAACATATGACATAAGAAGAAAGAGAATAACATAACAAAAAATATTTAACTCTCAAGGAGAAAGAGAGTACAATAAGCAAATATCTTATTTTTAAGATAAAGTACTCTCATTTATAAGATAGTGGTGGATGTTTGACAAATTGAAAAAAATTAAATTAAAATTTTAATTCATATAATTTATTTTATTTTTAATTTAATTCTTATAATTTTTTTTAAATTAGTCCTTATTCTTTATCTAATAAATTTTTTTAAAATAATCCTTATCATTAACTTATCTTATAACGTTATTATAATATCATCAGTTAATTAATAAAATAAATAATTTTTATCTAATAAAAACTTTTTTAAATATTTATTTTCTCTATAAAATATTAAATATAATATTTTTCATTCTAGTATATACTTATTTTTATAAAGATTAAATTAAAAGTAAATATAAAATATAGAGAATACAACTTTAATTTAATCGATAAAAAATTAATTCTGATATTCTTACCACAAACAAGATATATATATTCTTTTTTACACTTTATCTCATATCATTCATCATTTTTTTTATCATTTTTTTCTTTTAATTACACACCCATAAAAAGAATGTGTATAATATTATATCTCTAAAAAAGGTATAAGATCATTATTTTTCATAAAAAAATTTTAAAAAGTTAGCTTCTCCCTCATTTTCTAGATGAAATATCATCCGATACGATGAGCATGTGAATAAGATCCAACATACGTTACTATGATCCTAGTTGAAGTCTTTACAACTACAGGCATGGGCATTCAATGAAAGAATCAAGTAATAAAACTATTTAATAAAGTAATGACATACCATTAAGTTTTTTGAACATCATGTGTCCAATACTTTATTAGTTTAGTACACGATACATTATATTTTTAGAAGGAATTTTTTTAAATAATTACAATTTATTATGTTATTATTTAAATATTTAAATTATTATTTAATATATATATATAAATATTATTAAAAATTAAAATAATTTTATAATAATCTCTACTATCTTATATATATCAAATAATATAATTTGAATACCTATAATAATAAAGCGTGGCTGCTTAAAAATTACTCTTCTCCTTGAAGAATCTTTTGCAAAAATATGATGACAAAGTTAGCCGAGCTAAAGAAGGATGCCAAATCATTGACCTTATTCGTGTCACTTCCTTGGCGCCGGCCACCCATTTCTCCTATGGCGGCACCAACATTTGTTTCTTTATCTTCCTATGATGCACTCATATGGAGAGCTACCAATGAAGCATAAACTCCGCCATCAATCTTCATCAACACATCATGTCTTCCCTTCTCAGCAATCACACCATTTTTCACTACTGCTATAATGTCAGCCCCTTTAATTGTTGCAAGACGGTGAGCTACCACAACTGTAGTTCTGTTCACACTGACTCTGTCTAGAGCCTCTTGAACTATACGCTCTGACTCTGCATCAAGTGCACTAGTTGCCTCATCAAGCAAAAGAATTTTTGGGTCTTTGAGCATGGCTCTTGCAATGGCTATACGCTGCTTTTGCCCTCCTGACAACTGTGTGCCTCTTTCCCCAACAGAGGTGTCATAACCATTTGGAAGAGAAGTTATGAACTTGTGTGCATTGGCTGCTTCAGCTGCTGTAACGATCTCTTCGTCTGTAGCACCTCCCATTTTGCCATAAGCTATATTGGCACGAATGCTTTCGTTGAAGAGAATGGGCTCTTGACCAACCAAACCCATTTGCTGCCTCAGCCAGCTTAGTCTGAACTTTTTGATATCCACTCCATCTATTAGTACACGTCCGGAATCAGGGTTATAAAATCTCTCTAAGAGGCTGATAACTGTTGATTTTCCACTGCCACTTTCTCCAACCAATGCAACAGTCTACATACACATATATCAACATTGTCATTACTTTACATTACATATTCTCAATAAATTGATTGATTTGTACAACTTAAATTGGTACTTATTAGATTATATACTAAAGTAATGAATACCTTTCCAGCTGGGATGCTTAGACACAAATCTTTAAAAATTTGAATGTCAGGCCTTGTTGGGTATTTAAAGCTGACATGTTGAAGTTCAATATCGCCTTTTACGGTTTCTAGTGTTATGCCCTCATTGCTGCTAGAGTCAATCGTTGGTTTGCTGTCAAGAATTTCAAATATTGAAGCTGTGGAATCTTTGGCCTTGTTTGTATCCGGTGCCAAGGCACTAGACTGGGAAACACCGACTGCTGTAATTGTTAAAGCAAAGAAAACCTGCACAAAACCTATAGTACTAAGAACCAGTTCAAAAGAAACATCAAATAAAGGTGGACCATCCAAAAGTGAAGTACCTTGAAAACCTCTCCAAAAGTTGCCTTGCCGTGTTCCACAAGAATAGATCCTATGTAAAAAACGAAAGCATTTGTGCAGTATAGAGCAAAAAAAGAGAAACCTAATCCTGCACCACTAACAAGCCCCAGCCTAACACCTTGTTTTTCCGGCCCTAAACATTTCTTCTGGTACATATCCATCACTTTCGGTTCAGCACAAAATGATGCAACGGTTCTAATGCTACCAACAGCATCATTTGCCACCTGACTTGCCTCTTCGTACATCACCTATTGAAGACAAATTAAGGATTCTTATTATTATTATATCCACACCCAACATGTACGTGCGTACTTTCTATTTGATAAAATCGACAAAATTGAATTTGGACTAACCTTTGCATCTGCACTGAATCCTTTTAGAAACTTGGTCTGAAGGTATCCTTGTATAAGCAACAAGGGTGACACAGCCAGAACCACAAAAGCGAGAATCCAATTAGCTGTGAATGCTATAACTAGACCTGCTGTGACTGTTGCTATGTTTTGCACAATGAGGGCCAAGGTGTCACCAACAAGTGTTCTCACTGTTGAAGCGTCAGTAGCTAACCTTGCACTAACTGCACCACTGCAGCAAGGCGATTAATTTGTTTGAGTTGAATTAGAATTAACATGTGATAATGAATGAATGTCTTTTTATTTTCTCATTATTGGAAGTTAAGTAAATATATATCTTATTAACATAACATACCTTGAATTTTCAGGATGATCGAACCAACTGATTTCTTGGTGCACAACCTTTTTAAATGTCAATGAACGAATTCGTTCTATAAGTTTTCCGCCAGCAATCCCAAATAAGTAATTCTGCGCTGGTAAGGCCACCAAAGTAACCAAACCCAAACCAACAAATACAACTGACCAAAACTTAGAATCTTTCCGAAGTTGTTCTGGAGGTTTATAGAAGGTATTAATAGCTGATGAAATCAAGAGGCCAAATATAGGGAGAACAACACCATGTACTGCTGCAGCAATGGATCCAAGTAGTAACACAGGAACCTCAGGCTTGTTCAACTGAGCCAAACGTTTGATAGAAACCTTTTGGCGCTTCACATTATCAACTTCATAATTACTTTCAACATCCCCATTAGCTTCTTCTCCAGACTCAAGTGCACCAATTTGATAAGGAAGACCAAAGCTAAGTGAGAGAGAGTGTCCACTGCCTGATGAACCTCGGCTTATTGATCTAACAAAGGATGTTGATCTCTGGGTGGAAGATCTAGCTAACTTATCTGCTTCAGAATTCCGCCTTCCTTCACCTTCCTTAGCTCCTTCTTGTAGACGAATAAGCTGAGAATAAGCACCATCGGGATCCTTGATTAACTCATCATGAGTTCCTGAATGAATATAAAGGAAAATTGCCTCATTTGGTTCAAGTATTATAATATCATATGTTATGAAATACAATAACTGTTTTTCATAGATAGCTGCTGTACGATACTGACTAAAAATGATATAATATATTATTATGTATCAAAACTATTGTAAACAGTTGGTTCTAGTATGTATAACAAACCTTTTTCCACAATTTTACCCTGATGAACAACTGCTATGGTGTCAGCATTTCTAATAGTTGTCAAACGATGCGCAACAACCACAGTTGTCCTGTTTAACATGACTTTTTCTAATGCTTCTTGAACAATACGTTCAGACTCAGCATCCAATGCACTTGTTGCTTCATCAAGAAGAAGGATTCTTGGGTTCTTCAAAATTGCCCTTGCTATCGCAATTCTTTGCTTTTGCCCACCAGAAAGTTGAGTCCCATGGCCTCCTACCATCGTGTCAAGACCCTGCAAACAGTATAATAAATACAATACAATTTTATTAGCTTCAAACATATATAACAATCTTAAGAAGAATTAAAAGAAAGAAACCTAAAACTGGGATCACTACACTACACTTTGTGTAAGATAAGAGTGTCTGTCTATATTTAAAAATTAAAAATTGAAATTAAAAAAATTGGTCCTTGAAATATATGCATATTATGTGCTAGTAATTTGCAAAATAGTCCACAGCTTCTCCGCCTATTCTTTGCAACCTCTCTTTCTCCGCTTCCCTCAAGAACCACCTTTATATCCATCCTCCTGACTCCTGAGTAAAAGGGGGAATTTGTTATATATAAATATAATATACCTGAGGCAGCTTGTCAAGGAACTTTTTGGCATTGGCAAGGGTTATTGCTGTTGTTATCTCCTCATCAGTTGCAGCTTCTTTCCCATATGCTATGTTCTCTTTGATACTAGCTGTAAACAGGACAGGTTCTTGACCAACAAGCCCAATCTGTTCTCTTATCCATCTAACTTGAAAGTTCTTCAAATTCACACCATCTATAAGTACTTCTCCAGTATCAGGATCATAGAATCTTTCTACTAAACTGATTATAGTTGACTTCCCGCTGCCACTTTGACCCACTATAGCAGCAGTTGTGCCACTTGGAATGTAGAATGAGAATCCGGCAAAGATCTGCACATCTGGCCTTGCAGGGTATCTGAAGTAAACATCTTTGAGTTCAATATCTCCCTTTATGTCTTCCAAGACAACACCACTGGTGTCATAAGCATCAATTTTTGGTTTTCGTTTAATTGTCTCAAACATCTTATATGCTGCTGCTTGGCCTGCTGCAAATGCATTTATGCTTGGGGTTGTCTGACCGAGTGCCCTAGTTTAATAGTTGTGATACACAATCAATCAAAGCATGATGATTATCAAGCATGAACAATTACAAACAAAAACTAAAATCATGTCTCTCTCTCACTTACATTCCACCAGTATTAATAGCTATGATTATATTGAAGACGGCTCCACCATCGTATCCTTTCTCTATGATCAGTTTGGAACCATACCACATGGCAAGAGCATAGGTGCTGAAAACAATTAACAAAAGTAGTCCCATTCCTAACCCCGAGGCCAACCCTTGTTGAACCGTTGTAGCATAGGCAATTCTTAGCTTGTTATGATACTTATCTATTGCTTTTTTCTCACCAGTAAAAGATGCAACCTGATCATTAAATATCATATCAGGACCAAGATAGGGACTATGGTTGGTTACATATATATATATATATATAAAAGCAATGGATCTGTACTGCGCCAATCGCTTAATATTTTTATAAATTTTTATGTCACATAATTAATTTTACAAAATTCTGTAAATATATTAAGTTATCAATATATATATATATAAAAGCAACGCATTAATTCAAAGTTATCAATAATTGATTTGTGTATCTGTCTTACTGTTCTAATGGCTCCAAGTGTTTGTTCAACAACATTTCCGGCTTCTGCATAAGCAGTTTGCCCACGACTTGACATTTTCGCCATCATCATGGACATAACTCCACCAACAACTACAATACAAGGAAAACATGCAAGCAAAACTAGACAGAGCTGCCATCCTTTCGTAAAAGCAATGATGAAGCCACCAAAAAAGGATGAAACAAGTTGTATAAATTTTCCAACCTGCCATTAACTTATTGTCAATATTTTTTAGGTTAAATTCCTTATCAGTGCAGTGCTGTTCAAATAAGAGAGCTGCTGTTGATCATATATGTGTGTAACAGAAGGATTGGTGAAAGAGAACAAATTAAAGGCCAGAAGTATAATCCTTGGAAGACCATGATATATACTTGGTGCTTTTCATACAAGCTTAGAAAGGAGCTTAATATAATAACCTTTTCTCCCATGGCATCTTGAATGAGAATGGTGTCACCAGACATTCTCCCAATAACCTCTCCAGTTGTTGTTTCAGTGTCAAAGAAGGCAACGTCCTGTTTTAATATAGTTTTCAAGTACAAGCCACGGATCCGTGCGGCTTGTCTTTCTCCTGTCACCATCCAACATGATACCTCTGCATGCACCATTTAACCAACAAAATGACCCTCTCATATATATCATGATCAGAAATAATGATGCAATTATCTTTAAATTCAGAGTGAAACACAAGGGGTACGTAGTCTCTTAACAAATAAATAAGTAGGAAAGAGAAAAAAAAATGTGGCATCTTACGTAGAAATGACGCAATTCCAGATCCAATAGCCAGGTAAACAAATAACAATGCAACCTGAAATTTGAAGTGCCAGTCCGAGACATATAATTTGTGTTAATAGAATAGTAATTAACCAAATGGACATGGCATGTGCAAAGGCTATACAAGAAGAAACAGCAAGAAACCTCGAGGCCAAATCCAAAAGGGTAGATTTGATAGATATACCTTAGAAACTTCCTTCACAATATGGGATAGATCGGTGGTGCCAAAGGCATTGATGAGCTTCCCAAAAATGAGGGTCATGAGAGGCTGCGAAAACCCATTTGCTACGGCACAGATGACACCAATGGTCATCAAAGTCACGTCAAGGCGGTCCGCAAAAGTGAACAGCTTGTAAAAGGGCACTTTTTCCTTGACTTTGGGCTTCTGTCCTTCATCTTGTGCCATGCCTGCCTAAAGGGTTAGGCGGGCACCTTCACGTACAAAACAAAACAAAGAGACAAGAGTCTTTTTAAATAGAAATGCATGCTTACATGTATTAATCAAAACTCAAAAGGGAGGGATGCATCAAACAGAATGAATCCTGTGATTCCGTTTATGTTAGGAAATCTAATTTCGGCAAAGTATATATGAACTATGAAATGCTACTTCTTCTATAAAAAGAATTTCTGTTTTTTTTTTTTTACCTTCGAGAAGGATATTATTAATATTTTTCTGTCAAAGTTTTTTTGGTTGAAATTTTATAGCCAACTTTTATTTTTTGTTATATATATATCATTATTATTTTGTTCAATTAAGGAAGCCTATGCCTGTGAATGTATGGTGGAATGGCATGGGTTCTCGTTTCTCATACACAACACTAGTGACGAGCCTTAATCAGTTATATATATATATATATATATATATATATATATATATATATATATATATATATATATATATATATATATATATATATATATATATATATATATATATATATAGAGTGAAGTATTAGGTGAGAGGAGTGCTTATTGTGAGAGGTGAGAGGAATGAATCTTGACAATTGGATCTTTCATGAATGGTCAAGATTAAAAGATAAATGCATGTGACATTTTTAAGTGATCACATGACATTTAAGTAACTTTTAATCTTGATCATCCATGTATGGTTGTATGATCAAGATTTACTTCTCTCACCCTCTCACAATAAAAACTCCTCTCACTAGATATGTTCCTTATATATATATATGCATGAGAGGGTTAGGACATTCACAAGAGTAGAGAGGGTTCAATCCCTCTCCAATTTGAATGTCACTTGGTATCAAAATAAAGTTCTCCATTTTTTCAGATGTGTTTTATATACATGTTGAGTCACTCCATATGATACCAATTGATTTGGAATCTCAGATGATATCAGAGTCTAAATTCTATATTCGTCACCTACTTTTCTAAGTTTATTTTCGCCTATTTCGATAGGCTTGCCTGTTCACTCCAAGCATTTGTGAAGGGAATGATAAAGAATTCAAAGAAAAATATAAGAACATTTGTAAAGAGGAGACAAAGGTTTCATTGATTGTTGAAATGCAAAGTTAATTTAACCTAAATACAAAGAAACTATATATAGGCTAAACAGGGAAAGTAAAATACTATATATTCTACCCTTAATAAATAATAAAATAAAATAACTCAATATTTCTTAACATCTCCCCTCAAACTCACGATGCGGCAGCTACAAACATCGAGAGTTTGCTAACCAGAAAACGAAAACGAGAGATAGAATGCGACTTGGTAAAGAAATCTGTAATCTGCAAAGAAGAAGAAACAAATGGTAAGGTAATGGTGCCATGCTTGAGATGATGACGAGTAAGGTGATAATCGATCTCAATGTGCTTAGTTCATTCATGAAAAATCGAGTTGTGAGTAATCTGAATAGAACTCTGGTTGTCACAATACATAGGAGTGGGATGAGAAAGAGAAACTCTTATATCTGCAAGTAATCAACGTAACTAAATAATCTCTTTAGTAGTAGATGCCATAACACGATATTCTGCTTCAGTTAAAGATTGAGAAACAATAGATTATTTTTTGCTCTTCCAAAAAATAAGAGAATCACCCAAAAATATACAGAAATCAGTAACAGACTTGCGATCTGTGGGATCACTGTCATGATCAGTATCAGAGTATGCACGCAGCTCTAAGGAAGAGGTTGAGGAAAATAAAAAAACTATGAAAGACTGTACCTCGAAGATATTGCAAAATACGAAGAACAGCTGCCTAATGAACTGTAGTAGGAAAAGTAACAAACTGACTAACAACATGAACAACATATGTAATATCTGGACGAGTAATGGTAAGGTATACTAAGCTCCCAACAATAGTATGATATAAAGTAGGATCTGATAAAGGTAAACCATCAGAAGAAGAAAACTTTGCATTAACCTCAATGGGAGTGTCTACAGTCTTATTATCAGTAAGTCTAGCTCGCTCAAGAATATCTGCAACATATTTTGATTGAGAAAGAAGATAACCTCTGGGTGAGTAAGCTACCTCAATACCCAAGAAATATCGTAAATAACCCAAATCATTCATTTCAAACTGTCTAGCTAACTCTGTCTTCACAACTAAAATATCATCAATATCGTCACCAGTGATAATCATGTCATCAACATATAAAGACAAAATGATACGACCTACATCAGTGCACTTAACAAACAGAGCAGAATCGTGACTACTTGAAGCAAATCCAAGGGAAGAGATCACAATAGAAAATTTCTCAAACCAAGCACGCGATGCTTGTTTGAGATCATATAACACTTTCTTGAGCTTGTAGACATACCCAAAATCATGTAAAACACCAGGAAGGGCACCATATAAACTTCTTCTTGAAGATCTCTATTCAAGAATGCATTTTTAACATCAAGTTGAAAGATATGTCACTGACGAACCGAAGCTACTGCAATAAGAGTACGAATAGTAATCATTTTTGCAACAGGAGCAAATGTCTCCTCATAATCTATACCATACCATTGAGAGTACCATTTTGTAACCAACCTAGCTTTGTATCGCTCAATAGATCCATCAGAATTAATCTTGATTTTATACACCCAATGATAACCAACAACAGTTTTACCAGGAGGTAGAGGAACCAAGTCCCAAGTCCCTGTCTTTTGCAAAGCAGAAAGTTCCCCATCTATAACTTGCTACAAAAGAGGATCAAGAATAACATCTTTATAAGAAGAGGGCTCAAAGAGACAATGAATAAAAGCTAAAATGGAAGAAAAAGATGAAGAATAACAAGAATAAGCAAAATCTGGTAACTTTGTGGACTTACGAATGCGTATGGATTGACGTAGAGGTGGATCCACAATCTCAGACGGAGCTTGAGGGACCATAGGAGAAGAGGAAGCTTCAAATGTGCCAGAAAGTAAAGTGTCAGTACCTGCAGAAGGGGTATTTAAAGTACTAGGAACCTGAGATGACAAACTATCAGAATCCTCAAAAAAATGATCTATACGAATAAGGTCAGATCTAGTCAAGCTATGAGTAGTGGATGGAATAGAAAAGAAAGGTATATGCTTAAGAAAAATAATATGACGAGACACATAAAGTTTCTGAGTTATTGGATCAAAACAATGATACCTTTTTTTACCTTTACCATAACCAAGAAAGACAAAAATAACAGATTGAGAGGACAACTTGCTGCGTTCCACATGAGGACGAAGAACGCAACAAGTACAACTAAAAACTCTAAAGAAAGAATAATTAGGAGCATACCCATACAACTTTTCAAAAGGAGACCAACCTAAAATACGAGAAGATGGAATTGTATTAATCAAATTTACAGCAGTAAGAACAGCTTCACCCCAAAATATACTAGGAACAGAAGCAGACAACAAGAAAGAGTGAGCAGTTTCAACAATGTGCCTATGTTTTCTTTCAGCAACACCATTTTGCTCAGGAGTATCTGTACACGAAGTTTGGTGAATAGTTCTATCTAAGGCAAGCAACTCACAAAATTTATTAGAGGTGTATTCCCCACCCAAATCACACCTAAAACACTTGATAATAGCAGAATGTTGAGTTTTGACAAGAGCCCAAAAGGCTGTATATATCTCAAAGAATTCAGAACAGTGTTTCATTAAATAAACCCAACAATAACGAGTATGATCATCAATAAAAGAAATATAATATCGAGACCCTTCTTTTATGGCAACAGGAAAAGGTCTCCATACATCATAATGAATCAAATCAAAAGGAGAAGAAGAAACAAAAATACTTCGATTAAAAGGTAAAGCTGAAAATTTTATCAGTTTACATCTACTATAATCAGAAATATCACAAGCTTGTAAATTTTCTAAAGCCCCTATGGATGCCAAAAATCTCAAACGAGAAGATGAAACATGACCTAGACGAGAATGTCATAAGTAAAAACTAGAAGAAGAATGACTCAAATAAAAAGAAGATAAATCAACACTGTTAGCAGCAGCAGCAACTGGCACTTTTAACTCATCCAAAATATATAGTTCCCCCTCCCTACAGCTTGTCCCAATCAGCTTTTGAGACTGCAGATCCTGTACATAACAAGAAGAAGAGGAAAAAGTGACTAAATTACCAGAATCACATAACTGACTAATAAAAGCATGATTTAATTTGAGTTTCAAAATATGATAAACATTAGGGAAAGACAAGTTAGGTGTAACAACAGAACCAATACCTGCTAAAGGCATAGGAGTGTCATCAACAGTCATAACAGGAATAGAAGACGAAGGAGACACAGAAGCAAAATGTGAAGAATCTGTAGACATATGATGTAAAGCACCAGAATCCAAGACCCATACAGAATGAGACATACCTGAAGAACTATGAGGCAACTGACCCATGAAAGAAGAAGCAGACATAGCATGTGGCTGTAAGGAGAGAAACTTCTAAAATTACTCAGTCAGAGTACTAGGATCGGTGAAAGGACTTGATGAAGCAACTGTTACAGTATTAAGCTGTGGTGGTCTGTAGCCTTGATATGGTCTATAAGCATTAGATTGTGACTGGTTGCCAGGCTTCCAAGCTTGAGATTGCTGTTGGGTTTGGTTCTGCTGTCTCAACTTAGGACACTAAGCCTTCTAGTGACATTTTTGCTTACAGAAACTGCACTCGTTAATGGCAACCCTCGTGTAAGGCTTATTCTGATTATTGGAGGGTGGCTTAGAGGATACGGCTAACACAGAGGGATTAGAAGTAGAAAGAATTCTCTTTTCAAAATAAGACTTAAGACGTATTTCTTCAACCAATAACTCACTGACAAATGAGTCAACAGAAGGAAGAGGAAAATGATGCAAAATTAAACCTCTAAGTCCTTCAAAATCACTACGAAGTGCCATTAAAAATTGTACCAACCGCTGCTGTTCTCTACGAGCAATATAAGCATCACATGCCTTTAATTCTGTCGATTCTGTAAGAGCTAATTGATCCCAAAGATCTATTATAGCAGAATAAAACTCCTAAATACTCATATTCTTTTGTTGAAGAGCTCGTATATCATTCTCCAATTGATACTGCTTTGCAAAATTTGATTGAGTGAATAACCTTTGCAAATGATCTCAAACCTCCTTTGCAGTCTCATACTTCGCCAGCTGTGTACCTATGAAATGCTCAACAGAACTGTTAATCCAAGTAATAATTTTTGCAGTATTTGCTTCCCAGGTATCTATCAAAGCAGCATACCCCTTATTAGTATTCTTAGGTTTCACAAAAGTTCCACTAACATATCCCCACAACTTTTTACCCTTAAGAAAGTTTCTCATCACATAATTTCAATACGAATAATTCTTTCTATCTAACTTTATACTCACAGACTGAAGCGAATCGTCTCTTTCAGTAGCCATAATCAAAAAACTAAGAAAGCCAAAAGAAAACAAAATACCAGATTACAGTTAAAAGAAAAATAAAATACCAGATTGCAGAAACTGAGCGAATACCGAAATACCAAATTGCAGAAACTGAGCGAATACCCTCTCGAAATTGTACGGTCACGTCACAATCTAAACGAATGTTGTGTTTAGATCCGCAAAAGCTGTGTTTGAGATTAAGCCTCGTCCCATGGCTTTATCTGATACCATGAAAAAGAATTCAAAGAAAAATACAAGAACATTTGTGAAGAGGAGACAATGATTTCATTGATTGTTGAAATGCAAAAGTTAATTTAACCTAAATATAAAGAAACTATATATAGGCTAAACAGAGAAAAAAATACTATTCTACTCTTAATAAACAATAAAATAAAATAACTCAATATTTCTTAACAGAGAAATATTTTGAGTGAGATTTATATATTTGTTGGGTCACTCCACTTAATGTCAATTGATTTTAGGTTAGAATCTCACTTGGTATCGGAGTCAATATCTCATTTTGTTTCTGCATATTTCGATAGGCTCACTTGTTCTGTCTAAGCATCTGTGGAGGCAGGGGTGTTAAAAATTTGTCTCAATATTTCGAATGTGATTAATATATTTGTTAAGTCACTTTACTTAATATCAATTGATTTTAAGTTAAAATATTATAATAACAAATATATGCATGATTTTATTATTAAAAAAGAAAAGAGAAAAAAGATATGCATGCATGATTAAAAGGGAGAGATTGGACACTGAGCTTATAACAAGCCACAACCACAAGCGAGGAGCTACATTCATCGGAATCTGCCAAACTTATACTTATTACACATATGGATTATACATACATATATATCTTATACTTATTACACATATGGCTTATACATAAATACATACATATATATATATATAGAACGACACAAGCCATCGCCATATGAATTGATGATTGCAGGTGCTAAACAGTGGTGTTGGTAACTTTTTCATCTGTGAACTTCATATGCTCTAAATAAGACTTTCCATCCATCTTATGAGTGAAGTAATCTTTGACATACTTCTCCATTCCAATCCTTTTGAATAGAGGGGGATTTTCAGGGTTTGTGAGACTAATTGCAGGTCCAATCTCAGATTGAAACATGGGAAGAAAGAACATAGCAATGGAGATCCTTTCCTTTTCCGAATTCACTGTTGCCCTGTGCTCAACACTTTTGTATGCCCCATTGCTCATAATCTGCAAATTCCAGCATTCTTTATTTTATTCCAAATTAAATCAAATCACATGCAGAAGCAGAACATTCAAAATCACTTTATTATTTTCCACAAAATAATCATTTTGTTTTTGAAATATTTTTGGTTCAGTCTTTTTTCTTTTAATTTTTGTCAGTTGCACTAATTAATTAATCTTCCTTAAGATTTACTAAACTTATGCAAGTTGTTTTTTCTAGTTTCAAAAGTTACAAAAAAATAAACCTGCTGAAAAGTAAAGTAGAAGGCCTTTTGTGTTTAATATGAAGTTAGATGGGGTGTCTGCATTAATGGTTTTACGAATCTCGTTAAAAGTCAATGTAAGTTTTTTTATTTTAGAAGAGGTATTTCTTATAATTTAAATTTTCACATGTGTTTTAAATTGAATATTTTTATTTTAAACCGTAAAGATCTTAACTCTGAAGTGGATAGGAAGCATTACTGTTTATCACGGTCACGAGATAAAGTTTATAATAAAAATAGTTTTCTTTCCTAGGGCTCTCTTTTGGTTGTAGAAGCTTCTTTAATTATCCTTTTCTATATTAATGGATGAAAGCCAAAATCATATATATAATCATATTTTAGCTAACGGGTGTATAATTCTCATTATTTAGCAAAAATAAAAAGATGGTACATAATGTTTGCAACATTAACCTTTTAAGTTTTAATTTGATTCTATCTCAACGTAAAAAATTTTATTTTACATTTTAATATAATAATGTGTGGCATTGTTATGAAACTATCCAAAAAATCTTTTCAACAATTATCTTATTTAGGATATAAACTTTAATCTTTTTTTCTGAAAATGTAACTCGCTTATTATGTCTAATTTTTATTGGTGAAAATATTGACTTTTTAGATATATTAGTTATGATCTAGACCATATAAATCTTTTAAAACATTCATATAGGGTGTAAACCAATCCCTCCTTAGCTCAAGGGATTAATTTATTGCATGTTTTGATTTACTTGTTTTTTAGGGAAAGATTAATTGCTATTTAAAAAAAACTCTCATTAAGATTTTAATTATAAACTATTTTATATACAAAATAAACTAATTTAAACACATATTTAATAATTTAAAAAGTATGCTTTTTACCTTAATTATTATTAAGATCGTGTAAAATTAATTCCGATGTGAAGAGTGTACTCATAATTAAGGTTGTTCTTGTTAAGAAAAAAGGGGGGGGGAATAGCAACCCTCTTTCCCCTTCTTTAAAATCTTTGAAACGATGGTTTGTGTCAATTTTTTTATTCTATTTTTTCCTTATCTTTCATCCAAACATTTGGTGTTTTACTGTAAATTATTTAACTTATATCTCTTGATATGAGTACAAATTCGAAATGAAAGTGTCAAGTAGCTGAGCTTGCATGATTTTTTATTATAAATATAAGAGATTTAAGATGAAACCTTTCCTGCCAAATAAGGAGCAGGTTAGAGGCCAGAAAAGGCTATAATCGTCCATTTTGTAAGCAATATTAATGAACTAAATTCGTCAGGGTCATATACCAGATTAAATGAAAAAGAAAATTCGATTGAAGAGGGACCTTTAAGGTCTGTATGACTCTTAAATTTTGGAAAAAAATTTATTAATTTTACGAGAAATTTTTAGTCATGTTATATTTTAAGTACTTAAATTATTATTATATATGTGTAAAAATATTTTTAAATATTAATATAATTATATCATGATTAACAATGATAGATCTTCTCTAACTAAGAATTAAAAAAGTAAAACGGGTACGGGTGCTCATAAAAACGGAATATGAAAGAGAGGATGATGACAAACCTCTAGAATGTCCCCAATATTCACAACTAGGGCATCTGAGCTGACGTTCACTGGAATCCAAATTCCATCTTTCTTAATCTGGAGGCCATGCACTCCATTTACTTGGTTGAGGATGGTGATACCTGTTGCATCTGAATGAGCAGTGAGGCCCATAACTAGCTCTGGTTGGGGGCATGGAGCGTAGTATGTCATCCTCACAGATTGCATCCCATCCTCAAACACCTCCCACTCTCTCTTGTCCATCTTCAGGGCTTTCCCCAGCAACCCAATAAGCGTCATGGCAAGATTTTGAGATTCCACAATGTATGATTCTAAGATAGTCCTACATATATATATACACATACGTCAAGTACGTACTCAGGTTAATATATATATATATTCATGTGGCCTTTGCCATGTGATCTTTGTATGATAGAGATTAGACTTTAATTAGATAGACAATATATACCTGAGGGATGAAGGAAGCTCCGGTAAAAGATATGGTTTTCTTTTATTAAGAGGATTGGTTATCATGTATAACCTATCACCCCAATCAAGTTTTTGATCCTCTGATCTGATCACAGCTCCATAGCCTTCAACATCACCTGGCCTTATCTTGAACTTCATCTTTTCTTGCAAGGGAAGCCTAAAGAATTCTTCAATCTCATCTTTAAGTTTTTCCAGCACTAATGGGCTGATTCCATGGTCCACCAACTGCATAAAGTTTATATATATTCAGAAAAAGAAGAGGATCTGGAGGATATTATTCATAAAAAATTGGTTGATCATTGTCCAAAAAAGAAGGAAGAGATTATCTACACCAAATTAGATACGCAGATAATATAAAATGAATAACAAGAAGTGTAAAAGCCACTTGTGCACCTGAAAGAAACCCCAATCCCTACAAGCTGAGTTCAACTTCTCAAGTTCAAGTTCTGTAGCTTCTCCATGAATCAAATTTTTCAGGTTGACGGTTGGAATTGATGGACAAAAGGTTTCATCTTGGATAGCTGAAGGTTCATTATTGTCTAGTTGAATATAGCGTTGAGGAACTGAAGTCAGCGGTTTCTTTATGAGTTCCTGAATACTAAACACTGATTGAGAGCACTCAAATCTTGTTGCATGTGAGGAAGCCATGGTTCATCTTCTAAGCACACCTAATAGTCATAGTATCGACGGGAATTTATACAATCAGCATTTACTATTTCGAGCTATGGAAATCCTATATTTTATTTCGTACACCTACTCTTCTAGACAATGTTCTAACAACTGCGTTTAACTATGGCGCCATATATACGTACGTGCTTTTGTCATACTTGTTTGCTGCTTCTAAATTAATTCATAAAAAAATATGACAACTTATCGCAACTGCTGCTAATGAAAATAATACAAGGCACATATATTTATTGGTAAAATTCTTATAATATGCAGCTCTTGTTGAAAATGCTAGGTACAACTCTATTGAAAAGGCATGTTAATTAATAATATTATACGCCGCATTCTATATTAGGTATGCTTTGAATTAGAATGATAAAAAACTAAGCCCGTGAGGTTTTTTTAATTTTTGGGGTACAAATTAAAGACGTGGGGTTTCAAACTTGTAGAACCTCTCAGCTATTCTAAAATGAATAATAATATTTGCACATTATTTTTATTACATCATTTTTATATCACTTTTTTTAAGATAATAAAACAAGAAAAATATACTTTTTAACACACTTTCTTTTCTCTTTTTCCAAACAAATATAGATATAAGAAAGTTGTAAAAAAGTAGTGTAAAAATTATTTCTCTTCTAAAATATATACCTAAAGCCATATCCACCGTACCACTTCTTGTGGCTAAAACATATATGTGCATTTGCTAGCTAGTAATAACTAATAAATATTGGAGCTCTAAATGAAATTAGCTATATATTAACATTAGGATGCAACCCTAAGCATTTAGTGTTAAAAAACATGGTAGAGATGAGAAAAATAAGAAAATTACAAACTGAAATTTTAGTGCATGGTAAAAAATATATACACCAATTCAAATTATATGTCTTATATAGTGCGTATTTGAAATAGTTGTAAAAATTTGATTATTTCAATAATCGATTATTGTATAAAAATTTTTTGTTATAATCGATTATAATAAATTAATTTTATATTTAGATATATTAATTGAAAAGAGATTTTAAGTTGATAAACTTTTTAACTAACTTTTAAAAAATACTAAGTGTATATTTGAATTAGAGTTAATAAATTTAAATTTGAGTAAACTTAATTTTACAAACTTAAGTTTAATTGAAATTGAATTAAAAGTAATATGATTTATATTTGAAAATTTTTATTTTAAAAATAAATTTGATAAATTGAATATTAAAAAAAATTCTCTAACTGAATTTATTGTAACTCAAAAGCAAAAAATTCTTTCTTTGGCACAAACACACATTAAAAGGAATAAAACTATTCACATATAGCTAAAATGATTAGGCTTGGTAATCTCACTTTGACTCGTGGATTCCCGTTCTACCACTCTGTACATGAGATGAGTTTAAAACCCGTTGCGAGCGGGGCGGGATTGGGGAATATATGTCTCGTCCCCTCTTGCACCTCATATCTACATAAATGTTATGCTTATTTTAGTTACTAATAAAGTTAATTATATTCATTATTTTCACTATAGTGTAATGTTTATCATGAATACATTTTTTAGTTTATATGATATCAAGAATTATTTTTTAGATAATAATTAATTATTATGTAAATTTAATATAAAATATTTATAAGTATGAGATAAGACAGATGCTAGTAAATTTTGATAACTTTCTTAAGAGTCCTAATCTCTATGAGTTTTGGACAGGGGTCAGGTTGGGCAAAAAGGACAGAAATCACATGTCCCTACTTCATCCCACCAATCAAAATTTCATAACTCACTTAAAAAAAAATCTCATTTTTTGACGTTGTTTAAGTTAACGTGGCTCCTTCCCCAATCGTTATCTCTGTGCTTCCAATATCTTCGTTTCACCATAGCACCCAACATGTCAACACCCTTGCAGCAACCATCAACCTCACAAGCTATCAACTCCCTATTTTCCTCGCAAGCCAGCAACTCCCTGTTCTATTCTTTCTGCTCATTAATTACTCTTTCGTTCCGTATGAGATCTTTGTGTGTTTCCTAATCAGAAGGCCAATTCAACAAGCTTCCCTCTATTGTGCCTCCGACTCCGCCTTTCTCTGTTGGAATTGCGACGCCACCGTTCATCACACTAACTTCGTCGTAGCTCCGCACCTCCAACTCCTCCTCTGCTCCAAATCCAACCGTTTCGCCTCGTAATCAAATCTCCAAAGCTATATCCCGCTACGTCGCATCTATCTGCCGCTCTTGCTCACCGTTAATTTTTTAAACAATGAAAAATTAAGATGAGTTTCCTTTTTTTTTCTATGTGTGTTGTCAAATTTTGATTGGTGGGATTGAGAATGAGAATAGGTGATTTCTATCCGAGCAAAAACGCGCCTTTACCCGCCTATTTGCACCTAAGAATGATTCCATAATCAAATAGACTAATTAATGTAAATTGAATATTACACATAGACTTTTCATTAAGATTGCCATAGCTATGGATGGCTCAGTTGACAGGATCAAAAGGAAATTTGAAATCAATTTCTGTTGATGTGTGCTTCGTTGATAGACATTCACTAATAATAGTAAACAACTTAATCTACCTCCTAAATTTGTTGTTACCAAAGAAAAAAAAAATTGTCATAGCTAGGGATAGCAGCGCATACTTAATATTTAAATTGAACAGTTCCAGACTTCCAGGTATGCAGAAGCTTAATTACCAATTAATACTAGCTTACATTAAAAAGGAATGCTAGTATATATAATGCGAATCATCATGATATAAATATGTAGTTACAGAAAAAACATCACATGCATATATATTTAATTCCAATAAAATTATTGTTGTGAACTTGTTCAACCTACGTCATTATAAATAATATTGTTATTTTAAACTCCCCTTGCTTGCTAAGGATGGCTTGCCTTTTAAATATATTTTTAAACAAAACGTGCTTAGAAACTTTTTATTTATTAATATAGTTGATATCAATGATTTGACCAAAATTTTAATTTAAGTATAGCAAATCTTCATTTGGGCATCGACTTGACACTAACCGTAAATAAATCTGCTTAAATGAAAATTAATTTGTCAATTAAGCCACACCTCAGCAGTAGTTGAAATGGATGAAATTTGATAAAGTGATTATTAGTATAGGTCAAAATTTCTAGATGTATTGCATGTTTCAGATTAACGTGTGGAATTACTTGGCTACGAACTCAGCCTTGAGACTCGATCACTCGAACAATCTTCAGCTTCTAAATACTTTACTAATCGTTTTAATTAGTACGGATCATTTAGTTATGTTGGATAGTTTTTATACGGAGAATTCAAATTAAAATGGGTAACAATGGTAACAAATTAAAGATTGGTTTATTAAGTTAGTGGCAAGTTTTGATTGATCCATGTTTATCATATATAGAAATCATGGATCTTCAAATTTTTATGAAATAAATGAAATGCGTTAATGCACTTTGCGGCAAAATAAAGCTTAAACTAAGCTTAGTCAAAGATATATTGCCAAACATGATCAAGAAGCGCAGGTATAGGCCAACTAACGAGTATATCGTGGCTGTTGGCCGACAAGTTATAATAATAATAACCCTTGAGTTGATAATTATGAAAGTCGAAAGAACAAGAAATCCTAATCATCAATCAATGATAATTAATATTAGAGCATGTTTGGAAAGGAAGAAATTTAGGTCAATTTTTTTTATATTCATTATATTCATTCTACTAATCAAATTATGATATATATATATTTTTATAAAAAAAAAATAAGAGAGAGAACATTAATACATAAAAATAGAATATTAATATACACATATTATAATTTAATTAATAAAATAAATATAATATATAAAGAAATGATCTAAATTTTTTCCATTTGGAAAAGCTTTTCCCCATTCCGTTAGCTTTTTTATTTTTTAAAAAACAAAATAATAGTTGGTCACTATTCACAATATGTTTGGTAATTTTAAAAAAGATTTTGCACAAATTTAATTTATTATAATAATTTTTTTATAAACTTGAAGTTTTTATTCTTAATGATAGATTATTTCAAAATTTTGAGATATAAATATTATTTTATCTTCAATCAAATAATTTTTTAATCATTTTATATCTCTTTTGATAATTTAATGTATAAAAATAAATTTTTATACCATCTAAATGAAAGAGATTATTTTAAAATTATTTTTTAGTTAACATATATAATATAAAATTATTATATTATAATCAATTATAACAATAATGTTTATAATATAATCGATTATTAAAATAATTAAATTTTCACAACTAATCTAAACACACATGTAACATCCAAACATAAAATTGATTTTATTATAATTGATTATAACAATAATCAATTAGCTATTAAAACTTGATTATAATAAAATCTGTTTTATATTTTGATATGTTAATTAAAAATGATTTTAAAATAATTTGTTTCATTTATATGGTATAAAAAATTATTTTTATTCTTTAAATTATCAAAAGATATATAAAATGATTAAAAAAAATTATTTGATTGATAACAAAATAGTATTTACATCTCAAAATTTTTAAAATAATCTATAATTTAAAAAACTTCAAACTTCAAACTTAGTTTGTGTTTGGGATAGTTGTGAAAACTTGATTATTTCAATAATCGATTGTTGTATAAAAGCTTTTTGTTATAATCAATTATAATTCAATTTTGTGTTTGGATATGTTAGTTGAAAAGTGATTTTAAAAAATTTATTTTATTTGATAAATAAAAAAAAATTATTTTTATGTATTAAATTACTAAAATAAGTATAGAATGATTAAAAAAGTTATTTAATTAAGGATAAAATGGTATTTACATCTCAAAGTATAAAGAATAATCTATAAGTTAAAATCATAAGTTTCAATTTTTAACATTATAAAAAAAATTATAATATATTGAATTTCAGTAAAAAATGAAATGATTTTTGTCAAACATGTGAAAATATTGTTGAAACAATTTTTTTAGGAAAAAAAACTGTTTGGTTGAAAAATAATCCCAACCAAACATGTTCTTATAAAATAATTATTATGATGCATTGAATTTTGTACAAAAATTAAATATAATTTGTCAAGCTTGATTAGAATAGTAAAAAAAAAATTCTCAAAATTTAAGCTATTAGAATAGTAAAAAAGCTGAACCAAACACTGTTAATGTTTAAATTATATAAAGCATGCCACCGGCGGTATTTTATAGAAAATCTTGAAAGTAAATATGGCTTTCAAACGGGCCATTTAGGCCTGCCCGTGATGATAATGGGTCGTAGGTTAAATGGAGTGGGTAAAATGACCTGCATTTTGTTGAACGTGTAAAAATGCTTATTTTAATATTTTCTTCTTATGCACTGCACAGATCCACTCCGATGCGAAATTATGAATACGCTTGTCGTTTTTTACATCACGGAAAAGAAACATACGGAACAGGGTGTCGTTTTAATAATAATATGTGTGAGGCACAGATGGAGTCACCGGAACGCGAAGTGGCTAACCCAAATCTGTCGAAGAGAAAAGAAAGAATCGAGGCTGGTCGGTGTGAGTGAAGATGGCGTGCTTGCATGACCACAGTTGCGAAGACCACGATTGTTCCTCTGATTGGTCTCTCTACAAGCACATCGACCTCTCCAAGGTTTCTTTCTTTCTTCATCAAATTCCAACGGATTTTCATTTTCTTGTGTGAATACTGAATAGGGCTGGGCATTTCAATATTCACCAACAATGCAAGTTTCTGTATTCTCTAGATTTTTTATTTTTATTTTTTAAAAAAAGAATAATATTTATCAGGTATCTGCTTTGAATGAGGCAAGTCCAGGCAGTGTTAAGTCAGTTTTTAAAGCTTGGGAAGAGCGTCTCAATTCTTCTGGGGTAAGTAATAGTAATAGTGTAATACATTCATTCACCAATCCATTTTGCAAAAGTTACTTTTTTAAGTTGCTACCTATGAAATTTTAAGATTCATACTCATTATATTATCCTCCTGGCTTGGCTTCAACAGGACCACTTGGAAAGCATTGAGGGTGATCCTGAGTTACTTGTTTTCATTCCGTAACTTGCTATCTCTCAAGCCTTTTCTACTCACTGACTACTTCCTCAACTCACTCTTCTCTACTTTTAATCAGCTGCTCTTCTTTGTTGCTCTGTCTGTTATTATATATTTGCTGATTCATCACTTTTTGAATATAATGGGTGCAATTCTCTATTTAGTATTTATTACATATATAATTTTCATTTTTCTTGCATTTTTCTGATAGTTTCCATTTCAGTGACCCCTAGAAATCTTTTCACCTCCATAACATCTCAGTGATTTTCAACCTGCATGTTTTTTGGTACTTTTATCTGTTCAATTTCTCCTTTACAAAAGTCTAACTACATTTTAAAGATTCGAGTTTATAATCTTGTCAACATAAGCTATCTGGACATGTAACAGCTGATTCTGATTTTAATTTCATCATACTAATTAAGATTATTTTCATTTTCTAATTACCATTTATCAGATAACAATTTTGCAACCTATTTTATTATCAAATTATCATCATTTTTAATGTGAATCATTTTCTAAATATTGATTCTGGAGAGAAAAGTATTGCATCTGTTATTCGAAAACATAGCTGGATTAAAAAAATTCTTGTTGTATAGTGAAATCATCTACTTTGAAAATGTTTGTATAATGTAGCTGCTTCCTGCTTACTGTTGATGCACGAAGTGTAAGATTGAGTGTGTCTTTAATATGTGTGTAAATTAATTTTCATCAGCAACGGTTCAGTCTGTATTCTACCCAGGCCTCTAAGATATTGAAATATTTGGCACATAGCAAGGCAAGGTTTGTAAAATAGATTGTTGTTTTGGATAAAAATTGTCAAACGGAATATTGATGTACGCCCACCCTTTATCGTGAATAAAGCAAGTTTTCTTTGAATTGAACAGAACTACATAATATGATTCTAGTGACCTATGCTTCTGAGGTTTAAAAGGAAAAGAAGAAGAAGCATATATTTTCTTAATAATAGTACACTCTGTTTTTATGCTGTTTTGTTTTTTCTTTTTTTATTTTAACTCTAGCCTCTTTATGTTCCATGAACCAGAGATCATTTGGCATTAACTGTAGTCTTTAACTGTATAATTTTTCTATCAATCTTATGCAATATGTTAATAAGAAGAAATATATGTGTGTTTGTGTGTGTGTGTGTGTGTGTATGTGTGTGTGTTTAAATATGTCTTGAATTATGCTTCCTTTCATCATAAAGCTTTTCCTTTATGTTGCCAACCTTGAAATTTTGTATGATGAGCTTTCTGCTGAAAACAGTAATGACAAAAACTTAGCTGTAACATTATCTGTTTTCTATTTTGATCATTGGTCCTATAATTTCTTACAGAACTGCTTATGTTTCTGTGACATAGGTTTACTTCTGATGTCAAGATTAAGAGCATATCCATAGTTGGTGGAGCTGATGGAACAAGTCCTTCCAAGATGAGAGCGTAAGTTGTTATGGTTTTGAAGCAGCTTTATTCCATTTGAATGACTTTCTTTTAAGAGTGACTTTTGGCACTAATCCCTGAAAATAATTCCATTTTAAGTTCAGAGAAAAGTAACAGCCCCTGCAACTCTAGTTTTTGGTTATTGTATAGCTTTGATGACAAGTTGACAACGGAGTTTTAAATGGATGTTGTTACTTTACCATTTTACTATTTGGAATATTTCTTCTATGACATATATCATCTTTGACTGTCCTGCGGTCGTAAGACATTTTTTATTCCTACACTCCAACCTGTGAAATATATTTGGATTATTCATGTGGCCAGACTTAATTTAGATTACCATATTCTCTGTCATCCTTTTCCCCCATCTTCTATGTTGTTTGATGCTCGTGTTTTTTGCCTGCTTAATGGTATCCTCTGTTGCTTCATTATGATCGAGTTGCTTATATTCTCAGTTGGATATCAAGACAACTAATACAAATATCTTACTGAATGCTTGTACCAAATAAACTTTCTTGTGCATTTTTTTTTATGAGTAAACGTTTATTTTTCTTTTATTCTTTTATAAATATACCGGGGCTGGGATTTAGTGTCAGGAGGAAAGGTTGTAAGATGAAAGATGAAACTAATGATAGATGTTTATTAACCTCTTTCCTATTACTTTCACATTAAGGTAATGCAGTCTAGTATTTGGACCAACAAAGGCTTATTTCATCTATTTTCCTGGAATCCCCTTTATAGTCAATATACTCAATACCACCTCTATTTAATATTTTGGAATTTGAAAAATAATATTCGAATTAACTTGACTTAATAATTAATAACAATATCTTCATTTTATTGCAAATATTCTCTCACACAAAAAGCTGAACACTTCAACTTGAATTAGGTTCATCAATCGAGATGGCATTGACTTTTCAGATGCACAAAGCATGCAAGCCCTTCAGGTATGTTTTCTTTTAAGGTTTTCAAGGAATTAATTGACAAGTCCAACACCACAAATTGTATGAAACTTAACATTTTTATTTCTTAAAGGAATGGGATTTGGTTGAGAATATGCAAGGAGTATTGGAATACCAGACAAGGTAATCATTACCTACTTCTCATTTTAGTTATTCCATCACATTGGTCTTGTCTACAAACACTAATGCGAGAAAATATTTTGAAAGATTCAATAAGGCAAAAATATATGTATGCAATGCATTTCATATGTGGTATTGATATTTATATACACATACTATCAATCACTAATTACGGGCACTAGTGCTTTGTGTCATTGGAGTTTTCATGTGTCTCTGCCATCATTATTTTTTAATGTACTGATCCTTTTGATTAGATATTCTAAATTTCAAAGTGTGGCAAATATCACGTTGCACTTTCCTGAGAATTTTGGAGGTGACTCAACTAAAATACACTATATTGGCTTTAAAGGCGAAGCCACTCAGGTACTTTAACTGTTAAATTCAGGGCTACTGGCTGTTTATAGTCTAATCCGGACTATTAACTTTCTTGTTAATTGTATAGTTAAAAAGGGATGTTGTCGCCACCATTGTTTATGAGCTTATGCCAAATCCTTCTGACCACAAGTAAGTATTGAACTCTTGTCATTATTTTATTATCAATTTCTATTTTATATCCTTCCAAGACATATTCTTCTATATTGTTTGGATCAAGGAGGCTAGCAAGTTTGAGGTCTAATTTCCTCTCAAGGAATAGGGGCGGGGACAGAAAAACGATGTTGAGTTCTCCCACCTTAGGCATTTTTTATCCCTCTTTGCTTGATTGCCACATATAAGAATAAGACCTTGTCCTATTAGCAAATCGTTGTCCTCTAGAAATTGTCTTCTGCAGGCTCATTGATCTTAGTTTATATATAGCTTCTGCAATTAGTTGGTTTTAATCCTCTGAAAGAATCCAATTGCTAGAACCTGTAAAAGATGGTTCACTGTTCACTAGGTGAGTTTAGAGAGGCACCAATTCAAGATGGGTTATCTTTGTCTTCCATTTAAATGCATTTCATGGTCATAGTGCTCATTGCTTAATGTTGCTTACATGATCCTTTTGATGTCCATATGAAGCATATTTGCCTCATGCATGTGCATCCCAGGAAGACTCATACATTTCTTTCATTTTCCCTTTTTTTTGAAGTCTCCATAAGATTGCATGTTTTTGTACATTGTGATGCTTAAAAGCCTACGCTTCATGAGCTTCACTTTGTTATAGTTGTTCGTCTTTACTAATTCTTAATACTAATTCTTTTGTAGGACAAGTGCTGAAAGTGGCGGGGGTCTTTCGCATGTCGAATGAAATACATTTGATGATGTTATTTTCTTACAGGATAACCATCACAACCCAACCCCCTTCCTCTTGTTTTCTCCCTCCTTCTAGGATAAAAGGAACACACTTGGGTAACTACAATCCGTGCAATGAAATAATTTTGTTCTTGGAGTCTGTAAATTGCATATGAAATTCTGTGGCATCAAAATTGTTCATCTGGATGATGAATATCAATGCTATTATGACAATCTAAGTATCTTATAGAACAATCGAAATCCTAAGCATTATCAGTTGTTTCTCTCTGCCATTGGAAGAATATGTCCGTTTGGCAAAAAGCAATGAGAAAGGGTCAGCTATGATTTTCATTGGCTAAAAGCAATCGATGCAGATTGTCAATGGTTGAGATGCAATGACTTTTCTTAAAGGAGCGAATCTTATTCGGTTCTAGCTGAGGAAAGTTATACGAGGCTAACCAGTTTAAATGGAATAATAGTTATGCGATATCTTGACTATACGATAAAGAAAAGAATCGTTTGTGTGGATGAAAAACTTATCTCCCTTAAGGTGGTGAGATCGTCCATATGGTAGTAGCTGTGAAGCACATTCACGGATAAGAGACACGACACGTATATGGGAGACATATCAAATTAAAAAATTATAAGATAAATTATAAGATACAGATTAGGTATATATATATAATTATAAAATTTAAATTAAAAGATTTATAATTTATTAATATTATTTTTATAAATTTAAAGATTTATAATATTTTAATATATATTATATGTATTAATATTTATTATTTAATAAGTTTTTTTTAAATATACATTATAATTTTTATTGATATATTTTAAAAAAAATTTAAATTAATTTCTCCTAATAAATTAATCATATACGAGTATATGTGCATAAAAAAATTAATTAGAAGGAATATTGATGTGAAGTAAGTTTCGGTGATGACGAAATTGACGATTTGGTACAAGCAAATGTAGGAGTAGATAAAAATAGTGGTGTGTGAAAAGATATAACTTAAAAGTCTAATAGTGATGTGTGAAAAGATAAAACTTAAAACATTAGTATGTGAAAATAGTAACTCGAGACGTTAGTTATGTAATTGAGCTTGGGTGTGATACGGGTTTATTAATTGAACGTTAATCATAGAAATTAATTTTTTAAAAAAAATATTAATGAATCGTGTTCAAGTCGTGTCTTAAACGTGTCTGAGACGTATCTAAGCGTATCCGAAACGTGTCCAAGACATGTCTAAATTAAAAAAAAATAATCTTTTTAATAGAACACATTCTAACATACAGGACACATGTGTCATACGAGTGTCATCATATATCTGATATGAACACGTGTCTAACACACAAACATGCCTAAAAAACAATGTTTCCATGCTTCGTAGGGTAGTAGGCAAAATTCCTATAATTGCAATAAACCAAACCAATTAGTCCATGACAAATCCCTTCGTCTGCTTCATTGGATAGACAAGCAAGCACACGATATAAGTGTTTCTTTCAGGACTGAGTAGGATGATTTTAGTCATAATCGAAAAAGATAAATTATTATTTTAACAGTTGGATGAGTTAAGTAAATTGAATATGATTTTCAAAAAATGGATCAATCATAATTAACGGCTTTTCGAGTTATATATTTGCATTTTGTAATAGTTTATAATTAGTTATCTTATATTGTTGTTTGAGATGTTATTTTTGCTACAAAGAGTCCAAAGACTTGGTGAACAAAAAGAAAAGCGAAACGGTGACTCTAAGTGTGATTAAAAAGTCGTTGACTAAAATGTTATATTTAATTAAAGTAATAACAGCATTCATTAATATAATTTTAAAAAATTTTCGTTTCAGTTTTTGACAAAGTTCTCTTTAATATTGAAGATGCACTTAGGTTATGTATGAATCATTTTATATTAATATGTTAAGACTTTAATTAATCTATATATTGCTAATACAGTTTTATGTGTTTTTAAATTTGATAGTTAATATTTAATAATTAATAATAAATATAATTTCATTAATTTCTTTTCAGGATAATTTTACATTTGATAATAATAATTAAAAATTACTAGTTAATAATTAATAATATAATTAAAATTACTTAAAAATTCAAAAAGCAATTTTACTAATCATTGGTTGATTATTTCTCAAATTAATTCTTTTCTCAATATAACTTTACATTCAATAATAATAAATAGTTAATAGTTAATAATATCATTAATTAATTGACAAATCTAATGCAATGTTATTAATATATATATATGGGAGGAGATCTACTTACACCTAGTGTAAATAAAAAAACTTATACCCAATCTTTTATCATTAAATTTATTTTAATCTAATGGTTCTAAATCATCTAATTAAATGATGAGATAGAATAATAAACACTCACATAAAAAAAGAGAGAGAATAAAGAAATGTGATTTTAATAAATAAATAAATTTTAGTTATTAAGTCTATATATTAACTTAAAAAATAATATAATATTGAATATAATTTATAATATTTTTGTTTTTATTTAGTATAAGCTATTTTTATTTAGTATAAAAAGTTGATAATTAATTTTTATTAACTGATTTTAAAATATAATAAATTAATACATTATATAAAAACAAAATTATAATCAATAGCTAATTATTTAATATAATTTATAATATTTTTGTTTTTATTTAGTTATAAGTTAATAAAATATAACTCATTTTTAAAAATTATATTTTAAGAATCTTTGGAGTCATTATCTTCTTATATTAATATGTCAAATAATTTTACAAGTACATGTCTCATCCATCATTTGCAAACTCCGATGTCACTAATAACAAATTATTTGGATCTCTCTCTTTTTTAATTTGGCTATTTTTATATTTTGCTAATAAAAAAATATAAGAGACGTAATTTGCTTTACTTTTAAGTGTCATTGAAAGATCTGAATCTAACATAACATTTAGTAAAAAGGTTAATTTTTTGCCATTTGTTCATAATCGAGAAAAAAAAAGAGCATAATGCTCTCTGAGTAAATTAGTTTGAATCCTTTTATTTATTAAAATTCTTCATTTTTTAATTTGTCAAAATAAATACACTTTCAAATAATATGTTCTGCTTTTAATTCTAACTGAAAGACCTGGGTTGAGCATATCGTTATTGAAAATATCAGGTAATTCGTCATGCATTTTTTCATGATCAATCAAGAAAAAGATCATCAGACTCTTCTCAAACTTTTAAATGGTCTCCAAGTAATCATAAACCGCACATTATCTGTCATATTTAATCCAATCCTTTCAAATCATTTTGATAATTTTCATTTAAACATGTCGTATGCAGTGTTTACTAAATATTTTTATTTAGTATAAAAGTTGATAGTTAATTTTTATTAACTAATTTTAAAATATAATAAATTAATACATTATATAAAAACAAAAATATTATAAATTATATTTAATATTATATCATTTTTAAGTTAATAAATATACTTAATAACTAAAATTTATTTTTTCATTAAATCACATTTCATTATTCTCTCTCATTTTTAATGTGAATGTTTATTATTTTCTCTTATCATTTAATTAGATGATTTAGAACTATTATATTAAAATAAATTTAATAGTAAAAATATTAGGTGTAAGTCTTTCTACTTATATTAGATGTAAGTAGATCTCCTCCCTATATATATATAATATATAAATAGGTACTTTTTTGTGTTGTTATAATTATAATAATAATTATATTCATGAGTAAAATCCATTTTTAAAATTAAAACAGTCCTTATAGATTGTTACCAAACAAATAATAATAATAAAAGTCTCTTTTTTTATTATTTATTTATGCTGCTAATGCTAGACTGGTAGTTGAATATGAAGCACAAATATGTTATTTTTGAGGCGTGTCTATATCCGATACATTAGGATGTATGTATGACATACGTGTCTTACGTGTCTAAATATGTATGATTAAAAAAATTATTTTTTTCAGCTTTGACACGTCTTGGATACGCTTGAACACGTCCCGAACATGTTTGGACACATCTCAGATACATTTGGACATATTTAAGATACAACTTGAATACGACCCATTAATATTTTAAAAAAAATTAGTTTCCATGACTAACGTTTAATTAGTAAGCCCGTAACCCACCTAAACCTAATCACATGACTGACGTTCCAATCTACTATTTTCTTATACCAGTATTTTAAGTTTTATCTTTTCATATGTCACTATTAGACTTTTAAGTTTTATTTTTTTACACATCACTATTTTTATCTGTTCTTTTTACCTCTGCTCGTACCAAGTCATTTACTTCGTCGTCACCGAAGATTGTCTCACACCACTATTCTCTCTAGTTAATTGTTTTGGATGCACATGTACTTGTACATGGTTAGTTCAATTAGGAGAAATTGGTTAATGAGATTTTTTAAAAAATGTCAATAGAAATTATGTTCCATATTATTTAGGAGAGGCTTATTAGGTAACAAGTATTAGCACATATGACATATATTAAGATATTGTAAATCTTCAAGCTTATAAAAATAATATTAATAAATTATGATTTTTTTTAAATTTTATAATTATATATATACATAAACCAACCAATTTACTTTGATTATTATATAATTTATTTATATATATATATATATATATATATATATATATATATCATATGTCTTACGTTTCTATAATTTTTTGAATTTGGTATATCTACTGTCCGTGTCATTAATATGCATGTCCTCCTGTGTTCGTGTTTAATTTATATATTGCTAATGAACATTTTTATGTGTTTTTAAATTTGATAGTTAATATTTAATATTTAACAATTACTAGTTAATAGTTAATAATATACTTAAAATTACTTGAAAAATCAAAAGGCAATTTTACTAATCATTGATTGATTATTTCTCAAAGTAAATTTTTTCTCAAGATAACTTTACATTCAATAATAATAAATAATTAATAGTTAATAATATCATTAATTACTTGACAAATCTAATGCAATGTTATTAATATATATGTATATATAGATGGATACTTTTTTTGTGCTGTTATAATTATAATTATAATTATATTCATGATTAAAATCCATTTTTAAAATTAAAACAGTCATTATAGATTGTTACAAAAAAAAAAGTCCCTTTTTTTATTATTTATTTATGCTACTAATGGTAGAGACCACACCACACGGGTTGGTTTGCCAGTTGCCGCGCCGCTCCCTCCTGCCTCCAACGCTAACGCTATTCTCTCTCTTTCTCACAATAAAATCTCATTTTTTTCACTTTCCCTTCTTGTTGTTGTTGTTGTTATCGCTGTCTCTCTCTGTTCTGCTTTCTCTGCTTAGTGCTCACTACCTCTTTCTCCCTCTCTCTGCCTTATTCGCTTTAGGTGAGCTCAATCCACCCGAGAAACCAAACAATGATCACATATTTGGGATTTTATTTTTATTTTTAATTTTGTGTTATATTGTGAGTAAGTGTAGATGGGATATTCCTTGGTGGCTATATCATGGTTTTCATTTTTTTTAGATAGTTGTTTTTTTACGAGCATATGATGAAACAGATGATTGTTGTTGAAAGTCAGGGTAAAGATTGAATTTTTAGGATGGTTCATGTTTTGAAAAGTAGACTTGCTGACACTCGATTTTAAGGGTTTTCAAACTGTTTGAGCTGCAAGACCAAAAGATAAACAAGTTTGAGCTCTACTATAGGGTCCCCCACACTCACATACAACAACATACAAGACTAGTGTATACCGTATGAGTTCTTGAAGTATCCTCTGACCAGTGAGAGTATGGGGGCTAGGCACAAAAAAGAAAGGATTTTGAGGGCAATTGAACTGTTTTTCAGTTTTTTTTTATCCCTCGAGAATAGAAGCCAGTGAATAAGTTCTTCATGGTTCTTGTGAGAATAAGAAGCTTGGAACTATCTAGGAGGTGGAAATCAGGAATTTCTCAAGTTATTAATATTTTTTTTTCTCTCTAGATGTTGGCTTTAGAAATCGAACTATGTAAGTGTCAGAGTGGTATGCGGAAATGCTTGTTCTGCTGCTAACAATGTTTCATAGAGAACTAAATTTCGTAATCTAATAAATTCTTAATTGGGTGGGGAAATTATATCAGTTTGAGCGGTATCCCAGCATTTTGTTTTCAGGTTCATGCCATGGGTCTATGCCTTGCATGCTATCATTTAGTTATGAGGTGCAGTTCCTTAGAGTATGAAGTAGTGAGATAATTATTATAAATACAGTGCTATCAGATGTAAATGCAACATTAACAGAGGCGGCATTTCTCTCTGCTTGCACTTTTGGTTCATTAACATTAAATTTGTATTATGCTTGGAGAAATTTACTCCCCTCACAGGTTAAAAGCTATTTATCCTTAAATGTTAATTTGAAAGAAGAGTAGTCTAAGAGTGGTACATTTGTTTGTTCAAAACTATTTTCCACTTGCAAGAAAACAAACTGCAGCTATGTTTTGATGTATTATCCCAATTTTCCCCCTTTTTTTACAGTAACTTCTGTAGCATGCTATGTAGTAATCTGTCATCTTAATTTTATTGTACAATGAATTATGAACCATGTAGGGAGGGGTATAACTCTGACTCATAAAATCATAAGACGAGGATGCAAGCAGGTACTGGAGTAGCAATGATGGGTTCTTTGCAACAACCCTGTTGGACCAAGGGGCTGAATTTCCCTGCAAAAGGTTGTGGCAGTAATGGATTTATACCTCAAGTAAAGTTCTATAATGTGAAGCCGTGCAAAGCATCTCATGTTGAAGGAAGTTTAGTCACTGGGAGGCCATCATCTTTGTCTGTTGCTGTGCCAGAAATTGGAGGTAACTTTACTTTACCATCTGTTTGAAAATTTGTCATGTGTGAATGACTATTTTTTTTTTCCGAATAATTGAGGGTGCTAGAGAGTAGAGACCATTAAAATATCTAAGATAGTTGTCTATAGAACAAGCGTGAAGCTTCCCTAGCAATTGGATTGAGTTTCTCTGTTTTGTTTTGTATGAAACAATGGATTACAACTGCAGTGGCTAAACTGAAACATGCAATCTGGTGGGCTGGATAGATTCCTTTTCTTTTTATTTGTGAGTGTATGATCTTCTAAATTCTTTGTTCTTCCTTCTATATTCATTGTATATATCTTGTTTTGTGGCACAGTGTTTTAAAAATGATGTCCAGTATGGTGTTAACGTCAAGTAATATAAGTATGACAACGTCAGCAACCGTATATTTGACTTATGGTTGAGCAAATATCTTTTATGATAATGAAGCAGATTTGGAATATTGTTTCTGTACTCTTTTCTCTGGGTTGGTGTTCAATATCTTCATTAAGTTCGAAATTTTGATATCATTATATCAATACACCAATATTTAAATTTATGCTCTAAGGATGATATTTTTTGTCCTTGGAATCACTTGCAAATATCAGGTGATGGAAGCAGTTTCCTGGACTATGGCTTGAGTGAAGCTGATCCTGAGGTTCGTGCAATTATTAACAAGGAAAAGGACCGGCAGTTTAGAAGTCTTGAGCTTATTGCCTCTGAGAATTTTACATCTAGAGCAGTGATGGAAGCAGTTGGTTCATGCCTCACAAACAAGTACTCAGAAGGACTACCGGGTAAAAGGTAAATTCTTCTTTTACTTTTCCTGTTCTTAGAAAATGAGAATTTTATTAAATGCTTCCTTCCTTTTCCACTTCTATAATTTCATTGATTGGAGTCTCATTATATTATACATGTAAGGTACTATGGTGGCAATGAGTACATTGATGAACTCGAAACCCTATGTCAAGAAAGGGCACTGGCTGCATTTCATGTTGATGGAAAGGACTGGGGTGTAAATGTTCAACCATTATCTGGTTCCCCAGCTAATTTTGCTGTATACACTGCAATTCTTAAACCGCATGATCGAATAATGGTAAACTATTTTCCACTCATTTGATTTTAACTATTCCAAAATGGCGGTCCATTATGTGATTGTCCTAATATATTATGATAAGTTACCAGGGTTTGGACTTGCCTCATGGGGGGCATTTGTCTCATGGATTCATGACACCTAAAAGACGTGTATCAGGCACATCAATTTATTTTGAATCTATGCCTTATCGACTTGATGAATCAACAGGTGATTTCATTTTGTCATTAAATTTGTGGCAGATATATTGGCTAATTTGTGGAAGAACTTAATTTTTTATACTTACTTTGGAACCTCGACAGGTCTTATTGATTATGACATGCTGGAGAAAACTGCTAATCTCTTCCGACCGAAACTCATTATTGCTGGTGCTAGTGCTTATCCTCGAGACATTGACTATCCTCGCATGAGAAAAGTAAGTTCTGTACTTATGCATTTTCTGGAATTGTATCTTGCCCCTGATCTAATATCTCTTTACATATTATGTTATTTTTTTATTGACAAAAGGCTAATTACATCTGATATGCATGGGAAGATTGCAGATGAAGTTGGTGCTTTTCTTATGATGGATATGGCTCACATAAGTGGGCTTGTTGCTGCGTCTGTGCTTGCTAATCCCTTTGAGTTTTGTGATATTGTGACCACCACAACCCACAAGGTTTGCCTTGAGATATTTCTTTGTTGTGCTTTGTATTTTTGGGTTCAAAATGAAAGAGAGAAGAGGAATTTGCTTTTATTTTTTGCAAAAACATAGTGTTCTGTTTACTTGAAACTGTCAAGTATATACTTTTCTTTGATATACTTAGCACACCCATGACTTAATCCATTAAATATTTTTCTCCAGTCTTTGAGAGGTCCAAGAGGTGGTATGATATTCTTCAAGAAAGATACCGTGCATGGTGTTGATCTGGAGTCTGCCATTAACAATGCTGTTTTTCCAGGTCTACAGGTAAATTAGAAATGTCGTCTAATTAGTTCTCTTTTAACTATTCTGATTGAGATGATGCAAGGATCTTATGCACCTATGGAGTGAAATGCATTTATCTTCTTTACCTTCCTAGTTTGTGATTTTGATATAGTGTAGAATTATCCAGGGTGGTCCTCATAACCACACAATTGGAGGACTAGCAGTTTGCTTGAAGTATGCCCAATCTCCAGAATTTAAAATTTACCAAAACCAGGTATATCCCTTTTCATCATTGTTTAGAATTGCACATAAGGCACTTTCTAACAGCCACACATATAACTACCATCCTGCAGGTGGTCTCTAACTGTAGAGCTCTTGCTAACCGGTTAATCGAGCACGGGTATAAACTGGTTTCTGGTGGTAGTGATAATCACTTGGTTCTTGTTGATATGAGGCCATCTGTAAGCCTCTTGCTCTTCTTTTTTATTTTTTAGTGTCAGAAGAAAATGCTTAATTTCCTCTTTTCTTCCCCTACCCCACCCATTAAAAACAATATAGGAGTGCCAAGTTTTCTCATAAACTTGCAGTGCAGTGTAAATTTTTTACATGATTTTGCATATTGATGTATTATCCGTCATGAACATAATATGATATGGAGAGTGGGACCTTCTTCCTTTTTATTCTGGCTATATTTCATATTAATCAGCATCACATCCTTTAGGGTATTGATGGTGCTCGGGTTGAGAAAATTCTTGACATGGCTTTCATAACCCTCAACAAGAATTCAGTGCCTGGTGAGACTCTTACTGCTTGTTGTGTATCATTTACTTTGCTATTTTTGCTTGTTCTTTGTGATGTTTATGCCCCATTTTTACTGACAAGTGCTAATTACAAAAGGTGATAAGAGCGCCCTAGTTCCAGGAGGCATTCGCATCGGATCACCTGCAATGACAACAAGAGGACTTGGTGAGAAAGAATTTGTACTGATTGCAGACCTCATTCATGAGGGTGTTCAGATAAGTCTTGAAGCCAAAAGTTTGGTCTCAGGAACAAAGCTTCAAGATTTTATGAAGTTTGTATCATCTCCTGAATTTCCTTTGGGAGACAAGGTTTCAGAGTTGCGTAGGAAAGTTGAAGCTCTGACTACTCAGTATCCAATTCCTGGAGTCTAAGTGGTGTGTAGTTGCTTAATGAGCGCTAATAACTAAGACGCTGTTGAAAAATTTTGATATAATAATTACATGCTTCAATTGTGCGTTACTGATAATTTTTGTTATTTTACCTTTCCTTGCAAGCTGCTGCTTTATGATGTGATTCCATTTGGAACTGGATGCGAACCAATCCTTGATCCTTCAAATATTCTTTGGGGTCCTGGTTTGTTAAAAAAACAAATTTACAAAAAAAAAAACACACGCTTCTAGGCGTTGCTGCATTTTGCTGCAGTAGTAATGAATATTGGATGGTAACTGGTAGGCCAGCTTGCTGAGGTTTAAAAAGCCTTATATAATGTACTACATTAAAACTTCCATCTTCTCATCTGATGTAAAAAATGGTTGGCGCAATTGGTAAAGGTGAATTATGTCAACTACGATGGTTGATGTTTGATTGATATCAAGGTTCATTGTTAGTAGATTATTTATAAGTATTTTTGTAAGTGTTCATAGAGTCTAGAGACCTATTTTAATATTGAGATGAAATAGTTATCCTTGACACTAAATTTTTAATTACCAAAATTAAAAAAAAAAAACTTTCATCTTGATCTATTGTGAAAAAACAATCTATCGAAAGGAAAAGATGAATTCTAACCAAATCTAAGATAAAATGAGTCGAATTTTGTGAAAACAAAAAAAGAGTAATAAAGAAATTGGAATTATAATTTTTACCTAAGAGATGACATTCATGTCGACAAAAAATCACAAGGGATCACAATGAGAATATTATATAAAATTTGAAATTTAGAATTAAATTTTAAGGCATTGTGTAAAAAGGTTTTACACTTATATTTAACGATGTATTATTATATCATTTGTTAAATTTGACATTTTAATAATGTGTGGGTAACAATGAATTTCAGTAATTTTATAACTATTTAGATCTAATTCAATAATATTTTATATTTAATTTAACAGTATGTTTGGTTATGTGATGTCACGTATTACAATTTTAGTGAATTAGTACAATACTCCTAGAGTAATAAAAATCTATCTAATGAATGACACATGATAAAGAAAATGTATTATTTTAAGAATATTTAAGAATTTCTTTATATTTAGACTTATTAATTAAAGTATCTACACAAGATTGAATGATAATATAAAAAAATATTATTAAAAATTTTAAACTAAAATTTAAATCCTTTTAAAGAATTAAATCATAATTATTATTATTATTATCATCTAATAAATCAAAGAAGATTATATAATGATTGATTATTTTTTTGGTCAAATAATTGATCAACTTTATAGATTTCAGGGATGGGGCTTGAAACCCAAGCCTGTTAAATGTTAATAGTGAGTGATGCAGCCCATGAGTGCAAGTTTCTGAATAAAATGTAAAAACTGTGTCACGCACTCACACTCACACCAAACGAAACGAAGCAATCCCATCCAGAGAGAGCACAATTCGGGAGCTGAGTTGAGAAAGAGAAACAAGGAAAGTTAGAGAGAGAAAAAGATGGTGGTGGAAGATACACCAAAATCAACCATCACCGACGACCAAATCAGCAGCAACCCTAGGATTATCGATACCAACGACAACGACGACCTTGAGGAAGGAGAGATCCTTGACGACGACGACTCCTCCGCCACTTCCAAGCCCGCCGCCGCGCTCGTCCGCCACCCTCACCCCCTCGAGAATTCTTGGACCTTCTGGTTCGACAGCCCCGCCGCCAAGTCTAAGCAAGCCGCTTGGGGCAGCTCCATCCGACCCATCTACACCTTCGCCACTGTTGAGGAGTTCTGGAGGTAAAGCTTCAATCTTTTCCTTTCCGTTTCTTCATTTTTCCATTCTCTTTCTTTTGGGTACAAACAAAATTGATTCTTTATTAGCTTTGGTTTCTGTCACTTGCGGTTACAACATTTTTTGGTTCTTGGAATCTTGTTTATTTCGTTTGTGTTTCATTTGGGATCTGTTTTCTTGATTGATTCAGCATTTACAATAACATACATCATCCAAGCAAGTTGGCTGTGGGAGCAGACTTCTATTGTTTCAAGGATAAAATTGAGCCAAAATGGGAGGACCCCGTTTGTGCTAATGGGGGAAAGTGGACCGTGACCTTTCCTAGGGGAAAATCTGATACCAGTTGGTTATATACGGTATGCTTTGCAATCTTTGATGTAAAAAACGTTGAAGGCACTGATTTCACGGATGCTTTGTGATGAAACTAATACTGTTGTTCTTGTTTCTTCAAGTTGTTGGCAATGATTGGAGAGCAATTTGATCATGGAGATGAAATTTGCGGAGCAGTCGTGAATGTCAGAAGTAAGCAGGACAAAATTGGTCTTTGGACTAAGAACGCATCAAATGAAGCTGCTCAGGTAACATTCTTTTGTTTGGGGGGAGAGGGACGGTAGGAGTTCAAGTTCTTAACATTTTCTATTAAAAAGTTCATGTGGGGAGAGGGAGGGTAGGAGTATTATTTGCCAATTGAAGGATGCTCTTTGTTCAATTTGTTATCTGTGAATTACATACCAAAGATGGAACTAGAAAGCTCTTATGAAAGCACCTTCGAGGTCCACTTACTGTTGCTGTTAAATATGAGTGCAAATAACAGATATTCACAGTTTATGAGTAATTTAAATGAAAAGTTCACATTTTTTTTGTCTCTGTTTCTTTTTCAATTTTTTTTAACCATATTGTCTATTGTTCGGCTAGTAGGAGGGAGTTTTAGCTTTCATGTTATGTCAGAAATATGGAGAGTGGAATGTGTAATTTTACTATATCTTGTGACAGTTCTATATGTTACTCTTGAACTTGTCAAGCTGGCTATGTGTCATTAGACTGAATAATAATATTAGCAATAGACAAAGAACTCCATGATATTATTTATATTTTGGGGTCTACGGGTGAGGGTCTTTGTGTACTTTGCTTGTGCTTGCATCTTCTGTCAAATTCTTCAGGACATCTAAATTAAATTTTCTTTTTTCAGATGAGCATTGGAAAACAGTGGAAGGAGTTTCTTGATTATAATGATACCATTGGCTTTATATTTCATGTAAGTAGAACTATCTGTGTGCATTTGCATATGTATTACACTTAAATCTCAAGTGAGGGGCTAACTGGTTGTATCAAATTTTTTATTTTTCTGTCTTGCTATTTCTCCAGGAGGATTCAAAGAAGCTTGACAAAGCTGCTAAAAATAGATACGTCATATGAACTGTAGCGTTCTATCCAGGTAGCAAGTGTATGATGCGCTTCATTACTTGTTTCTCGTATGATGAAGACATGAAGTGTGACATGGTAGATGCCATGTCCTGCCTCCAGCATCCAATATGTAGCTGAGTTTGCATTTTAAGCCTTTTTCATTTCTTATCTTCGGTAGTATTTTCAGATTTGTGTACGGAGAATATTTCTGACTGAAAGATGTTAAATAATTACACAGATTTAGCTAATTGCTTCTAGATTCAATCTACGATAGATGCTTGACTGGAAAATAGCGGTTTTGTTTTTTATGTCAAACTCTAGAGTCTTTATCTGAAATAAATGTGCTGTTATATGCACACCAGTCATGCTAAATGATTACCAATCCACAAACTAAACAATGCACGTTGGTAACTAAAAATTGTACGTCGTAATACTGGCGTACAAATTTGGGTGTGCAAGCATTGTTTTTATTTGTAAAGTAAACCAGTTGCTAAGGAAATCAAAGGCTGTACGATATGGTATATACATTCCGACAAATACCATAATTCTGCTCGAAGCAACTCGCTTGTGCGCAAGTGGCACGCTAATCAAGCAACACCAGCTTTTTTATATTTTGGTAATTACTAATCATTTTTATCCCGACTACTTTTACTTCTACCTTTTTCGATATTACTACAAAATGCAAATGCTATTTTTACTTCATCGCTACTCAACCAGGGCTTTTATGTTTGTTCAGAGGAATGCTCCAAGGGAGAAATTGGAACCGTGAAATTACCCTAGTCAATGCAGGTCCCGGAAGGATTTCGGACCTACGTCCACTAATAGGGCAGACATGAAAGGTCGGAGGTAATAGGGCAGACATGATACAACAAAGACCTATTTCCACAGCAATATGCATTTACAATCATTGTCTGTTTCCCTGTCAAAAAGATATAAACAATTAGAGTTGGCAAAACTACAAGGTCCTATCACTAAAAAATTTCCCCTTCTTCCCCGCCTCCGTTCAGAACCTCCTCATCTTCGTATGCAGCATACTCATCCTTGATAAATAAACCAAGCCGCTCCAACGGGTTCTCAAACTGAGGTTTATCCGATGTCTCCATTGCAACTCGATAGCCATTTCTACCGCTCAGGGCCTTATAAGATAGCGTACATCCACTCAAAATTTCAAGTTCTTTCACAATCTCCAGATTATGTTCTATCTCAACAGTTCTTTTCATCTGCAAAAGAAGACATCGTAGTGAAACTTCATTTTGTTAATCATACATAATTCAAGTTATACATACATATATATGTTGCAATTCGTGTAACACAAGAATAAAACCTTTTGAATTGCAATTCGTGCAGCTTCTCTTTCCTTTTCTCTCCGTTGCCTCAACTCTTCCTCAGCCCTCATTCTTGCAGCAGCTTCAGCAGTTTTAATTTGGGCTTCAATCCTAGCTCTCTCTGTAATGCAGCATATCATGAACAAGGGTTGTAATCATAAAAGAAATTAATTACAGTTCTCATCAACCCAAGAAAAGTCACTTCAAAGAATCTTTATCACAATTCAATTATAATGAAGCATGAAAGTCCATGCAATATGCACCAAAATGAAATTAGCAAGTACTTGAAAATGAGAAGACAAGGCGGGCCAATAGTTCCTCTTTACACAACAAATAACACAAAATTCAAAGGGAATTGCTGGCTGCTGGTACCACTTCAAAAATTTATATGGCATCACAGCATGACAATTAATTTACCCTAGTAGGGAAAACCTGAAATATGATCGATAAAATTAAAAGCCAGAGTGCCTCTATCAATTGCTGTGATATTGGAAGGTCCTCCAGTCGATATTACCATCAGTTCATATTATCTTATTGCCTCAACCAACCCAGAATCATAAAATACTTGAAATATATCCCAATTTAAATCATCAGTTCAATCAGGTATTCCAAGAGAGTCTACTAGGTTTACACAATGCATGGTACCTTTTAACACACAGATGGCAGAAATAAATTACCTGAAGCAGCTTCCTACTTAGAAAGATTGAGTACATTGGAAAAACGGAATAGAGACAAATAATGCTACTGATGAGTATTCAAAGTTCAAAACATGCAGATATGTTCTATCGAATAATATTGTCCCCCAAGTACACAAGAGATGCTATATTCACCTTCACGCTGCATCCTTTCCAATCTCTCCTTTTCCAGCTGCATTTTCAGAGGATCACCTTTATCACCCTAAACAGAGCAATGAAAAATAAATTAGGAAACCACACTGCATTTTACCAAGGCAAGCGAAGAAAGTACTGCAATCAAGACACCCTTCACATAAGCCTTACATTTTCAAGAAGTGTCTTTTGTTGTGCTTTCAAGATGGTATCCGCAAAGCGGCTTTTAAGCATAGCAGCACGGAGAGCCTTTTTAGGTGACAGCTGTACAGAAAAAACAGGGGTGCTCCATACTAAAACAAAAAAAACATAAACATCATAGCAATTAGTATCATAATAATTCAAAGTACAAAAAGCAGCAGCAGTTAATTGAAGCATCAAAGGCAGAGAAGCTGACCTTCCCCAGAAGAGGCATCGGTAGCAGGAGTTGCAAGCTGAGAACTAGAACATACATGTTCACTATCCAAAGAACTTACCGCCCCTTTGCATAACATCAACATCAAGTATACCAAATCAGCAAGAAAGTAACAGGTAGAAAATAACATATCACAAATCATAAATTCTTCTCACCATCAGAATCAGGCTCAGATTTTCTCTGCAAAGGCGATGGACATTTAGTCTTGCAGTCCTGGAATTGGATATAAAGTTTCATCTTAGACTTGCAAGTAAAAGAAATTTCTAAAAGCTACACTAATTTCACTAATGATATTTGATAATATTATTGTTAATACCAATCTCAAAGCATCAGCACCACATGCAATTAGGTCCCTTCCTTCAGATCCTTCAGAAGATATATCTAAATCAACGCACAAATATAAGTCAATTAGACAACAAATGACACAATAAAGAGAGCAGTCAGAAGATTGTCTAACTACCTGATGACACATGAGTTGAATTGCTAGGAATTACACAACGGCATGTGTTGTCACCAAACATACTACACTTGCATGTGACAAGACACAATGAAGGATGGGCCTTTACAGAGCCAGAAGGACGTTCCCCATCATGGTTACCTTTGCTGCCTATAGAATACACAGCTATTAGCTTTACAGAGCCATAAATCCATACTGTATTCACAGTGCTTCATACCTTTGTGCAAGTCTTTCTTAATCAATTTGCAAGGAATCTGTGATAATTTAGGAACCTCCACCTATGAGCAAAACATTGCGAATAGAATAACATCTTTCAAAAATACATAAAAGAAACAAAAGATGTATGCGACCATAATAAAGTGACCACAAAGAACAAAAAAAGGTGGCAGAAGTATCAATTTTATTTCATCAATTCCAGTAAATATATTGTATCCTTGCATATTACAATAAGGCTTTCCTCCCTCACAGAAAACAACACTTACATTGACATCCCTTGCAGCCAATGAACTAATCTTCTGAATTCCTTTGTGTTCAGATACTTCTGACTTTTTGGGCAAGGTATCTTCTTGCCGGGGATGTGTCCCGTTACAATTTTCTCTCACAGTTTCCTTAATTGTTCCAGTCATGCTTTTCCCATGCTCATCTTCACATTTCCATTTTTTATCCAAGTCTTTCCATTTTCTGTCAAACATTTTGTTGAGTTCCTTCGCCATTAAATGAACATCATTACTAGGAGGATTATATGTCATGGCATTTGAAAAGGTCAGTCTGACATCAGCTGCAAATTCCTCAATGCCACAATAAATATTTTTCTCCAGCTTGGATTTAATCGTGCCTAAATCCATGGGTTGAGATATGATTGTAAAATAATCTGGAATGTTCAATGCTACAGGATCCACTGGCTTACTAAAAACCCAGCTATATGGACGAGATATTAAACTCTTCAGGATTGTAGCACACTGCAGAGACCTTTTCCGATCGATCTTCTGCCTTTTCGCCTTTTGGTCCTCAATACTCGCTGGTGGTCCCCTCTTGTTGGAATCTGACATAGAGGAATTTTCCTTTGAATTACAGCGCCCATTTTCATCAATTTGGGACACTTTCTGTCCAAACTCACATTTTGCCCCAGGATCAACTTCTACCCTTTTGGTGGAGAACTTGATCTTCAATTTTCTACTTTGTAGTATAATTTCGGTGGCAATCATAGTGATGAAATGAAATTGATAGTGTGAGGACACTGTCTAAATTTCCAACTCAAAACCCAGAAGACTCCCAACTCCTTTGAGGCAAAGGCATCAAGCATGCAATGCTTCCGTGTGAAGACGGATCACCTGGATAGCCCAAATAAATGTATCAGAAAAACAGAAGATAGCAGCAATCTCAGCACAAATAACTAATGTGGGTCAGTATCACCAGAAACAGCAATGCACTACTTGTTCTTTTAAACAAAATGTTTGTTTTCCTAAAAATGATAAATTACCATTCTGAATAGATCATTTAATGTATGATTGAAATTACAAGCACGGAGTGTAAATCTTTCACAGTAATTAAATACTTTTCCCATGCCAGAATTTAAAAGGATTGCATCCAGACTACTATGATTACAAAAACCAATGAAACAATTTCCGGGAAGGAATTCCAATGGGAATAACCTAGGCCAATCAAATATAGCCAATAGCTATACAAGAATGTATAGGGTTAAAATATAGAAACTACATGAAAACTTAAAACAAATCATAAACAGTTAGCAACAATCATATGATAGGGAGGTGAGTAAAAATCCAGAATTGTAGAGCTAGCAGCATAGGTGGTAAAGCTGTGTCTCACAAAGTAAGTCACTTCAATAGTTCAATTCAATGATCCAGGTAATATGGTGCTATAGCAACATATTACCCGGTTCATTAAAGTAACAAAGTAAAACTACTTCATTTACTTTGTTGGATACCCATAAAGGAGTCTAAGAAACTGAAAAAACTCAACATAGAAGAAGTGGCCAATTTCGCCCAGTTCAGTACTCAAATCGTTGGAGAGAAAAAGAAAAAGAAAAAGAGAAAGACCCAAAATTGAAATCTTGTTGGTTTAGCAACCCAAACAACAAAACAATCAACAAGATAAAGTAAAAAAACAAAATTACTTAGGCGCCTGCAAAAAAAGATTTAGGGGTTGAAAACGAAAATACCTTAATTGCGCCGCAGAGAGAGGGCTTGGAAGCCCCCCCTCGTAAACGTAGATCGACGCAGGGAAAAAGAAGCACTATAGCAATGGCGGTGTGTGTGAGTGTGTTATTTAGGGTTTTTCCTTATCTACGCGTCCCTTTTTATTACTTGGGATTTACTCTATTTATTTATTTATTTTTATTTTTTGAGTTGATACTCTATTCAATTTTTTTATTATATTTATTTCTGTGCCAAAAAATTAATAAAATATTGTTGTAAATATGTAATCTAAATTCTTTTTTAGAGTGAATCTATCGACGAAGGATATCAAAATCATAATAGTAGATGGATCTATCTAACAAGTTTATACTTCATAGTTTTTTTTTTGGTCAATATACTTTATAATTCGATTGACATTATTTTTAAGTGTTAAAGGGCCAACTTAAATAACCCAATAAAATGTGTGAATTGGGCTGACGTGAACATAAGTTGGGCTGGCCTGGCCCGTTCCAAATTCTCACCTGCCTGCGTGGCATATGGCAACTGAATGGGATCTGGGCTGTTTTTCTTAGCTTGCATATATGGCTATATGTGGAAAGGTTATTGCCTAATAAGACAATCCAATAAAACTCAATTACGAGGTATTTAGCAATTGGCCATTTACCCAATTCCCACTTTCCTAAAGCTCACATCTGGGAATATATAGCAAAATTAAAGTACAGGTGTATAGAAAATAGATGTGAGTATAAGTGCATGCAAATATATGTGAGTGTAAATATATGTGAGTATAAGTATATGTATGGGTGGCATTATTCAAATTCTAAAACAATATGAAAATGATACTTTTAAGTATAGTTGTTTGACGTGAACTGGCGACTAATTATGAGTTTTTGTAATAAATTGGCCAAACCTGAATGCTTGGATCAGGTTTGAAAATATATAAAATTTTAAAATATTCATTTGTAGGATTTGAGCTTGGTTCATAAAAGGCCTTTGTGTGTAACTGCATTATGTTATTAGACCATTTGTTTTTATTTTGTTGTGTTATTAGTTTTTTAATTTATATTATTGATCAATCAATTTAATTTTTGAACATGATGCTAGAATATTATCATTATTAATTTAGTTACATTACATAATATTTTATCATATGAAATATTTTTTTCATAATATGTTTTATTATATTATTCTTTTAATATAGTATTTTTTATATGAGGTGTTTTTTCATATTTTATTTTTTTATATTCAAATTTTTTGGTTTGACTGCTTGATTCACAGATGGACCATTGATCCAGTGACTTATCACGGGCCTTTTGATTGGGTTAACTCTCAGTCCGAATTATATAACTATATTTTTAATGGTTAAAATTTGATTTAAAATATTAAATAATATTTTAAATTTAATCAAATAATTTGCATAATTATATTTTGTATATTATGTTTTAATTAAAATGAGTGCAGTACTTTTTGAGAGAGAGAGAAAGATTAACTACATAGTTGTTATTCTCTTTTTTAATTTCAGTTCTCAATATTGAAATCTTGATTCTTATTGCATGAATTCGTTGTAACTACATGATAAACATATAAAAACACAATCCGTGTAATCTCTAAGGAAGAGATAAGCAATTCGATTACCAAATTCCAATAATCATTGACATTAATCTAATAGCTACAACTACGGTTGTACCTTTAGACTATGTTTGGTAATAACAGTGTTATAATATGTTTGACAAAATCAGTTTCAATTTTTATATGAAATTCAATGTATTATAAAAGTTTTTTTTTCATAATGCTGAAATTTGAAACTTATGATTCTAGCTTATAAATTATTTCATGCACTTTAATATGTAATTATCATTTTTTCCTCAATCAAATAACTTTTTTAATCATTTTATACTTATTTTAGTAATTTAATGCATAAAATGATTCTTTTTTATATCATCTAAATAAAATAAATTAACTTAAAATCACTTTGTAACTTAACATATTCAAATATAAAACTAATTCAATTATAAAATATTATAACAAAAAAATTTTATACAATAATCGATTATTAAAATTATTAAGTTTTTATAGTTATATCAAACACACATTTATTCCGTAAGACTTCTATTTGTTTCCATTATCTTAGGAGACTATCTAACTATTATGTATACTAATATTTTGTATCCATGCAATGTACGAGACAATTAGAGAAAAATTTAAATAAATAATTTGTTTATATAGTTTCAATTAATTTTAATTTTAGACTCTTTAGTTTTTTTTTTATATTTTTTATATCATTTATTATATTTTTACTCATATAAATTTTTTTTTTCTTTTAGATCACTCATTTAGATTTTAGTCCACATTATTAAGATATCAATCTTTATATTATTTACTCATTTGAGTTTTTATCACTGTAGATTCTCTTCATTAAGGTATTGGTCCATATTTTTCATGAAAATTTGATTGTTATAGTTTTCAAGATTTGATGGTATTAAATCTAATTTAGGAATATAAATTTTGTCGGTAACATGTTTTCATGTTACTATTCTTGTTCCTATCACATTAATTCCTTATTTTTTTACAATTAATTTATCTCATTATATAGTCCTATTGCTTAATCAATATTTTTAAATAGTACAATTAGAACTCCTTTCTTAAAATTATACTAAAATAATCCATAATATAAAAATTATATTATCATGTATAGTCATTTTAGTATATCATTAGATAAAAAAAATAATAGATGAAATACAAATGAAATTACATTGAAATTTTTCTCTTAACTTTTCACCCCTAATATTTTTAAAAAGTATATCGACTAAATCTTAATGCAAAAAAAAATTATCTTCTTTTATAATTATTATTAAAATTAAATATTAAATATCTAGAAAAAAATTTATTAATGACATTTTCATATAAAATTATATTACAAATTAAATCCATAATTTTTCACTTCCATTATTAAAGTTACATCAAACAAACCACTAATGCCAAATTCTATATAAAAAAAAATTAGGACAATAGATATTCTATTGATAATTGAAAATATATATATTAGCTAAAAATAATAATAGTCTATAACAAATATTACTAGATAATACTAAATACATTATAATTCTTTAACACTTTCTAACTTATATATTTAGTTCATATAATTTAAGTAGGCTAAATAAAAAAATATATTAATTAAATTAATCATTTGACATTTAACTTTAGGTTCTTTGACTTTTTTAATTTATTTTCTTTGTAATTTCTGTTCTTTCTTTCTCTTTGTAATTTTTTATTTTAATTTTATTTTTACGTATATGTGGTAATTTTTTTTACACGTACCAATATTTCTTTTAAGTTATTACATCAAATGACATATGGTAAGAAATTTGGTAATACATTTATCACATATCAAAAGTTTAATCCATTTACTAATCAACTTAGATGAAGTATGACATAATTTTAAGCTATGTATTTTTTTCATATATTAATTATAATTATTATTAATTATATTGATTAATTGATTATATTTATTGATTGATTATATTGATTAATTAATTGATTATATTGATGTATATGTGATAATTTTTTTACACGTGTCAATATTTTTTTAAATTACTATATCATATGACACATTACGTAGAAAATTAAATAATATATTTGTCACATTCAAAAATTTAATGTATTTATTAATTAATTTGGATGATACATGATAAAATTTTAGGCTATGTATATTCATTTTCTATATTATATTGATTGATTGATTGATTTAAGTAGAAAACCATAATTTTCAGTAGCACATAAGGATCTTTTAATTTATAAATAGATTTCATTTTGAATTTTGAAACCCAACAAAATTCCTTTATGATCATTTATTAACATCATTCATGACCGTAAAAAATAAATCATTCATAGGAGAAAAAATTAAAAAGAAAATTCAAATATTTAAATGATAATATATATGTTACAGCAGGTATTGTTTTTCGAAAGGTAGAACAGTATACTAGCATTGGAGAATGACTGTCATGAATAACAAAGAATCTGGATGATAATAGACTGAGCAAGCAAAATGTATGATCCTTCATTTTTGTTTTGATTAAATGGAGCCAAAGGCCCAAAAAAGAAAGGACAACTAAATAACATTACCACAAGAGGTGTAACCCTTACATCATGAATCAGCAATCCTATTACATCTCCATATGTAGAGTCCCACACTTTGAAACCAAAGTTTTGAGATAAGCTGAAGTTAGCCAAATAATTGGCAAATTGATTGCCTTCTCTAAACGTGTGCAGATCGCCACAGACCAATTCCAATTTAGCATATATCCTTTTCTGTAACCATTAGAGTTCCGCTGCAACAAGACCACCACACTCCCCGCTGCAATAAATCTCATTTTTTATGAATAATTTCTATTTAAATAAAAATAATTCAATTATATGATATCAGCTCTACTTGCACTTAATAAGAGCAGTAGGACTATAAGGAAAGAAAAATATAGAGCCTGATAAAAAAAGAAAGACTTGGTTGCGAGCTAAGGTAAAACTAATTATCAATAAGTTTGTGGTTAGTTTCTAATGGTCTAGTTTTGAGATAGTGACGTTTTTAGTATCACAATTTCAAAATGAGGTATATACTTCCTTTCAGTCCTCAAATGATTTGAATTCAATATCACTGAAGGATGACTCGGTTCATAACTCATACGCGTCCGTGTCAAATATGCAAGGCAACTAATTAATAGATAGAATAGAAAGCGTCCCCTACACCATACGAATGTACAAGCCTGCACACGTATGATAAAATGAAAGAATGTGGTGGACTATCACAGGCCATGAAAACCATATCCCAAAGTGAAAGACTGAAAGTGAAATCCCTTTTGTTTGTTCTCCGATGACTTTGTGCGTGTCATAATCACTTCCCCAAACTTTTACAATGACTTTTACACTACTTTCCAATCTACCCTCTAATAGTACTACCAAGTAGCCCAAGCCATTAGTACACTTTTGCCTGCACGAAACTTCCTCTGTGTCTATATATCCATATATATCTGTGGATGTATTGCTATCATTGGTTTATATTTTGCTGTGAAATTGTTGAGATGGATAATGCCAGGGAATTGTTCCTGTGAATTTTGGGCGCGGCGTTATTGATGGTTGCTTTTATGCACTTTCTTTATCAGGGATTGAAAAAAGAAATGAAAGCTATGGAAAATGTTGAACTTGTTCATCGGAAGGATAATGATAGCATATTTTTAATAAAAGCTAGAGGAATGTGCTATTTCAATTTTCCACATATATTCAAACAGAGTTTGGAATCTAATTTCATTGTTCTAATACCATTGGGCCACTTTGAATGGCTTAAAAAAATTGTCGCTCTGATAAGGAATGAAGATTTTTGTATGACGCGTACACAAAGATCACGTTTCCTGTAAGAAAAAACAAAAGAAAATTCCATTTATTTTATAAATTTCATAAATCAAGTAAGTTCCATTTATTAAGTTGTTGTTTTTAGATTACTTTTAATTGAGGCACTTGAAACGTCAAATTAAACTAGAAGAACGCTGATCAATAAGAGTTGGGAGCAGTGCTAAACGAGTTACATTTTTAAAAAGATGATCAAGGTTCAAACTTTAGATAAAATAATTGTTAAGGGTGTCTCTTGGTCACGTCAATGTCCAAAGATTAGTCTCTTATCAATATATGTGAGAATACATGATAAAAAACAAAAACAAAAAAAGAATAACGCTAATATAAAGTTTTACAAATTTATTATCCATCTATCTGCTACATATCATAGTTAATGCTATTTCATCTGGCTTTTTTTTTTTTCAAAATATTCCGCCAATACATATAATGTCACTCTTTTGTTATATTAACCTGATAAATGAGAACATTTAAATAAAATATCTGAAAAAAACGATGGTTCAAAATGAAGAACGTAGACTTGTAAAACATCATCATCAACGCCTCAATATTGGTTACCTAATTATAAATATGGTTAAAATATTGCTTGAAGTATGAATCACATTATTCATGATCAAACTTTGGAAGTATAAAGCACATTATTAGCAAAAAAAAATTGTTTAAATTTGATATATTATCAATGTAGAATTTTTTATACTATCATATAATGATGTCTTGATATATCATTCAAAAAGTTAGGTTTCCTAGGTACTGATTACATTAGTTAAACATTTTTAATAATTTAATTAGATGTTAGTATAAAGAAATTTTACAATAATAATATATTAAAATTAAATTAAAAAAGTGTTTAATTATGTTATTTGCAATAAAACGACAAAATTATTATAAAAGAATCTCAACTTTAGTATAATAATTAATTAAGAATTTCAACTTTAAAACATACTAATTAAAGATCTCAACTTTATTTTAATTACAAATTTAGGTATTCGTATACATAGGCCAAGTGTTTTTGTTTATACTTAATATTGTAAATTATAAATTATCTTTATTTTATTAAGTTGGATTCTATCACATTTTTTAAAACATTTTCTTCTATTAAATTATGTCATATATTATAGCATATACTTAATTTTATTTAACGTGTAATCAACTAGATTAGTGTATAATCAAATTTAATTTTGTATTTTAATATATAATTAACGTGATCTAATAAAAAAATATATTAAAAAATATGATAGAGAGAGTATTTTTAATACTCATCTATTTTTATTAATAAAAATATATTTTAATAAAATTGATATCCTTAATTAGTAATTATAAAAATTTAATTCCTTAATTAAATTTTCACAAAAAAAAAATTAAATACTTAAACAATACTTCAGTCGCAATAGAACAAATAAATAAAGGAAGAGCTTTGGGTCCTACGGTATATACCAGTTAAATATCTATATACCTGTATTTGTGAATGAGGACCACATATGTATTATTAGTAGCTAGTACCAACGAAGACACTAAAACGGCATTAGTTGCAGTAAATGTTAATCTACATACTACATACTTTTTCTTTTCATTTTTTTACTGAAAAATTATTATGTATTAATACGTATCATGTGATAGTACTAGGATAGAAAAAAACACAACGATGAACTACATTATATTTTTGCAATAATTTACGTTCTGGATTGGATTCTAAGTTAGCAGTTTAAGAATAATTTAGTCTATTAAAATTAAATCTTAAATATTTATGAGTGTTATTAAATAAATAAATATATTTATTTATGATTAATAAATTTCTAACAATTATTTATAGATAGATAAATCAATTATATCCCTTATAAATAGATGATACAATTATAAGAGATAATAATTTTATTTATTTTTTATCTTAATTAACAAAGATTTAATGCATATTTAAATATGATTATTATCTATTAAGATATTTCTATAAATATCACACAAGATAGTAAATGTATGCATCTAATTCTAAACACTACTCACTTTATGCGTGGTTTAACTTAAAAGTCAGAGTGTCTTTTGTAGATATTTACCTGTCGCAACCACCAAGGAAACCGCTTTCATCAACCTTATTCAGGTGATTCTCTAAAATTCATTCAGAACATTGACGTCATCAATGGGAAAACAATAAACTTTAATTCCCATCACCACCATCATGGTCACTATAAGGTGAAACCACATTTCTACCACTCAGAATCAACCTTCTTCTGGTTGTCATCTGACATCCACTCCAATACAAGAGTCAGTTGTTGCACAACCGAAACCTAAGAGAAGAGACTTCGCATATTGGTGAAAATATCTCCCTTCAGTCGTGGCGTGTTCCGACAACGCAATGACTTGGCCAACATGGAGCTCCTTTAGGAGATACCAGACAATTAGAGCCGACAAAACGGGTTCAACCCGCGGGTTCAACCCGCCAACCCGCTGTTTTTTTGCGGGTGTTGATTGAACCCATATTTTTTTCCAACTCGCAATACCCAGTTGTTGCATAACCCGAAACCTAGGAAGAGACTTAGCATAATGGGTTTTTTTTTTTTTTTAAATAATAATAAGTAATACTATCTCTTTCATATTATATAATTTATGTTTGAATATTTAATTAGACTATTTTAAAAATTATATTTTAGATATGTGGTTTGAAATTTTTTACCATTATTATTTATTATTTTTTATAGTATTTATTGATTTTTTATATTTATTTTTTTTATTTTTTAAAGGGTTAAATCATTTACCCATCAACTCATCTATTTTTTCTCATTTTATTTTTATGCGTAATGACTTGCCCCGCCAACCCACCTGGAGCTCTTCCAACCCATTTTTTAAAACCAAACCCGCTACCAAGCCGCATTTTAAGCGGGTTGACGCGGTTGCGGGGCTTACCATTTTCACAAATTATACCAAACAATGGATATTAGCATTACAACGCTTAAGAGCTGCATTTTACAAGTATCCACCCATCGTAACCATTGTACATAAGAGGAAATCACTTTCATTAATTTTATTTAATTAGATGATTATATGAAATTCATTCAGAATAATTTATATATTAAATATTTTTTTGTGAAAAAAAAAGGTTAAGAAGAGCGGAAACAACCTCTTTTAAGAAAAAAAAATTTCACAAGTCTCTATATTACTTACATGTTACTTAAAGAGATTGCCAGTAGAGGAAATCAAACATATTCTTTGTTAATTAAGAATTAATTCTTAATTATTATATTAAAATTTATAAATAGCTTTATATTTAACATCTTACAATGAAGTGTTTTCACTTTTACCACAAACCTTTCAATATTAAGTGGGGGCTTTTTTCAAGTTATAGCTTACCTACAATTGGATTAAAATATAATGATTGTTTTAGTTTTTCAAGGAACAACCTCCTCAAACTCATAATAAATGAAACCAACCACCAAACATAAATTCATCCTAATGAAATTCAAACCACAAAAAAAGAAAAAGATAATAATAAGCAACATTCTCCATGTCATCGTCAAGTTTATGGAAAGTTAAATTAATTCTAAACAGTTTACAATATACTTACTTTAACATTTTGTGGGAAAAAAAATATTTACACGTCACTTTATGCATATTAAGTAGTTTGTAGAAATTTTTGTTATGCAACAAATCATTGAAATTTAAATAAATCTATCGTAACAATATAAAAATAAGATGTATAAATTATACTTAAATTATTTTTAAAAAAAGAAAAGAAAAGGGAACTTGAACGTAAAAGTACACTTGCAACCCAACAACCAAACACATGGCCATATGATTAATAATAAAGGCTTAAATGATAAATTAGAACCTGCTTAAATTATAATATCCACTTGACCTTTACGTTCTCTACTTGATTCTTCATCTTAATTTATTCTTTTCAATCTAAATAATTTTCTAATATTAAGATACTTAAATAGATGTTAAGGTTAGGCCATTGAAATTCCTTGCTTGGAATGGCAACGAGAGTATGAGACACTTCACGATCACAAGTCACAACCCTCCAAATTATCCAGCAGATATTGTAATTTAATACAGCCGAGCGCATCTTATGGACGTACTCAACTGCAAAATTTTCTATTTACCAGCCTGTGATGTACTCCACGTCATATTGGTTGATCTGGTCTTTGGGGACAGGTTAATCATGCCATACACGTGTCACTGACATCATGGTCGTTTCCTCGTTCACTACACATGGCCTCGTTGTCATCGAACTAGCTTGGATTTGGGGATCCCACCACGCTTTCCCTTCTAAGAAATCCTCCTGCTCTTCTTTACCAAAATTGATTGCCGCCACCCATTAAAATATGAAAATATTTTTTAAACACTCGTTATATGATATACATCATATATTACTGCGAATATGAGTAAGTATTAAGGTATATCGTATTTTAAAATAAAATAAATATATCATATATTATTATGGAAGGAGTATTAAATGAATGTTTATTATAAGTGTTCATAATAACAAAATTCTAATAATAAGGCCACGTTATATTAAAAAATGATAATGATTATATTAAGTTGTCAAATTAAGGGTTACTTCAGAGATAATATGGGTTCATGGGTCTTGGGGTTTCTTAGGGCATGGTGTAGTTACATTAATTTACAAATTACTTGCACGCTGAATTTCTTGCCATAAGAAAAAAGGTTTCTTCTTGGCTTGGGAGAGAAAATGCCCATGGGTTAAATATGCTTTAGCTTCTATGGTCAAATTAAGGGTTACTTCAGAGATAAATATGGGTTCATGAGTCTTGGGGTTTCTTAGGGCATGGTGTAGTTACATTAATTTACAAATTACCAGCACGCTGAATTTCTTGCCATAAGAAAAAAGGTTTCTTCTTGGCTTGGGAGAGAAAATGCCTATCTGTTTTGCGAAAAAATGGTTTTGCCTAAAATGTAGAGTCACATGGTTATGAGAGATGTCAAGCCCCACTCAATTATAATATGCATGTGAGGTCCTAAATATTTAAATATCTTAATTTAAAAATTATATAATTTTGCAGTAAAAAATTTAATTGTTAAATTTTTAATTGATGACAATTTAAGGGAAAACGTGTTTAAAGTGAATATATAATAAATATTTTATTTTATATGCATATAAACATAAACGTTACAACAAAGACTTTCTGTTGGTTTAAGCATGTGCCCGAACTTATAATTAAAAGTGAATTTGAAAATATTCACACTGCAAATTATGTCCCGTGATGGTACGAGTGGATGGAGTTTCATCGTAAAGGTACATCTCTTTCTGGAGTAAATTAATCCTCAAGTTCTCTCTCGTTTAATGCGTTGAAGGTTATTCTTCTTGAGGTTTTGTCCATCTTGAAGACACAGCCTGAAGTTTATCTTCTTTATTTTCGACCAAAATTATTGTATAAATTTTTATTTTTATTTGATTTTGTATAGTTGTTATTTTTTAAAATCAAATCCGATATACCTATCATTTTCTCTTTTGGATTTGACCTCTTTATTGACATTCAATTCAAGATAAAACAATATTTTGTGGGAGCAGTCAAATTACGAAAATATATTGCCAAGGAAGAAATTCGTTTCTTATAGAAGCCAAAATGAATATTGGACAATATGCTTGTTGATTCAATTTTCGTAAATTCAAGAATCCATGCATCTTTTGAAAGAATTTCTTTTCCTTTCATAATGCTTGGCTTTCGTAATTTGAGTACTTACGTTATAAGGATGTAGTTTGTAGTTGTTCAGTTTATCTATTCGGCTATTCCCTCTTTTATTTGCTTTATTGGGTTGCTGTCCTCTATATTCTCCTCTTCACTACTTGCAAATGCAAACCAATAGTTAAAAAGAAATAATTCTGTATATTAAAAAAATAAAAGTGGGCAGAATTTGGGCAGACCTCTCCATATAAATTATATCGATATAGACAGTACGCATTTTCTGTAATCTTGTATTAATAACAACAACCAATGGAACATGGAAAATGAGTCCATCAATAATGTTCAGACATAACCATGCATACATTTAATGATAAAGTACTAACAAAGTCCGCCATCATGTGGCATGAATGAATCTATTACAAGTATGTAATTTGCAGTGGTTCAGCGACAGGTTGAGTACTCGTAATAATTAATACTACACATTAAGTTTTCTTACGTTAAACTTAATGCACAAACAGTTGTTTGGTGCATTCAACCAAACTTGATATTTTAGGAGTTAAGAATGCTTAAATAAATAAATAAATTGTTAAATAATTTCAAATCCCAATTTTTTTATTTATAATTTTTTTTTACGTTCTTTGAGAATGGAATTAATCTTTGTTCAGAATATTGAATATGTTCCTTCATATAAGGAATTTCTCATTGGCTAGAATATCTGGCTTTTAAAAAAAATTTCAAGTATTAATTTTAAACTTACTTATCACTTGAGTTAATTAATGTATATATTAAAGGTGATTAATTATGACTACAATCATGAAAACGGAGGGACATTTTATTTATTCACAAGTACATACGGGAGAAGCCAAATCCATATTATAATCGATACCTCACGGTTTTAAAAAATGGAATCTAAGACACTCACTCAAGCTCCCCTATCCCTTAATTTGTGGAGCCATATTTAAGTAATGTGAAATTCTAAAATATTGAAAGATTCATTTCATACACGCTCGAGACTCATATTGTCCGCATTAACAAAATAAATGAGTATTAAATTTTTATGTAATATATTCACATAATTAAAAGTATAATTGGTAAAACTCTAAAATAAGAAAAGAGTATTATTGGTAAAATTAAAATAAAATTAGAAGTAAAAGGGAAAGGAACCACAAAGTTGATATTGTATCTAGACGTAATGCATGCCTTGATACGTTCTTATTTTCGCTTACTTTTCCTCCCCTCAATTCATTAAATGTTTTTTTTTTACTGGCTCAATCGTTAATGCTTACTCCTACGTAAGCACACCCTAATTATTTTATTTTTTTAGAAAATATTGTTTTTCTAAAAGATGAACAATAATCATTGATTAAATTGAACAATAAAATGCTGGAAAACCTCTCTATTTTGGTTTCAATTATTGCGGGAACATCTCCCTATTCCCGTGTTAGTTTCAAATAAGATTTAGAGCCCATTCATTGTAAGGTTTATGTTTCCGAAGTCAACAATAATACTGCTAGCTACATTTCTTGTACAACTGTGTACAATTAAATATGTAGTTTTATATAAATTTAATAGAAAATTTGTGAAATCAATTAAACACCAATGAGAATACTCCTATATGAGATTGAGTATAACAATGGCGGAATAAAAGTAATAATACTCGAAATCGTTCTATAAAACTAGATGCCTTTTTGTCCAATTGAGAATGTCGAACTAAGGTTTTTTTTTTTTTGACCATGAGGATGTCAACTAAGTTTATTAGTGTGAAAGTTTAAATTTTAAAGGGAAGAGTCGCTATTTTCCTCAAGTAATTGTAAAATAAATTAATCAAATTGTGTTGGTAAAAAGTAAATATTTTTTATTTTATTTTATTATTATTATACTTTCTAAATTAATTTGCATAGCTGAACACGTGACATATTGAGATACAAAAACAAAGAATGGTGAACTTCGACAGCATGATATCCTATTTTGATTTTTTTTTAATTGTTGCTCTTGGGGATGGAAAAAATGACTGACAAATGGATAGATTGATTTGATTTTGTATTGGATTGTAATGGATGGATTCAAAATAAATTATTAATTTATTTAAAATTTATTACAAAATGTTTAATATTATCAAATTCATCCATGACTCAATTTAATGGATGAATATTCAATCCATCCATTAATTCATTTTAATGGATTGGATGGATGAATATTCAACTCACTCATTTAAAAAAATATTTTTCTCTCTAAAAATTTTATTTTCTCTCTAAAATATATTTCTCTCTCTAAAATTTTTTATTCTCTCTAAAAAAAATAAAATATATCGGATATCCATTGAATTGATTTTTAATTAGATATCCAATATATGTTTTGGTTGGATTATTAACTATTCATAATTAAATTTAATTCATTAGATTTAATTCAATAAGATATATTATTTTAATTAAATGAATTGAATTGATTTTAATATAAATAGATTGGATGAATTAAATTTTAATGAATTTTATTGTCTATCCAAAAATCTCTGCATTTGGGATATTTGCAGAGATTATTTTATTTGAGAATTCGAATCTGAAATTTTTTTTATAGGGACAGAGAGATAAAAATTTGTCCGAAGTAGATGTGAGGATGGAGATGGAGACAAGAATCATATCTCTTGCCTCGTGAGATTTTTGTTCCATGAGAAATTATTAAATTATTATTATTGATTATATCATATATATATTATTATGGTGTTATTTTTAGTAATTTTTATTTATATTAATTTTATATTAATTTTACATTTATAAAAATATATATTATTTCACAATAACTTATTATTTTAATTTGTTGATTTGTTGAATTAAATTGAAATTATTAACAACTTTATATATATATTTTTAATATTTTAAAAAAATTTAAAATAATTTAACATCTTCGCGAGTCTTTACCTCTCCGTGAAAAGCAAGAATAGAGAATTTTTTTTCCCAAAACTATGATTAGGAATGAAGACCAAGAAAAATTAGAGAGACGAGAATGAAAAGCGAAGAAGTACTGTCTGTCTCCGCCTAACACGAGTGTCACCCGTAACTGATCCCATCAAATACCAATACCATATCATAGTGAAATTGCAAACATTTTTTTTTAATTAAAATTGAAGTAACCTGCATCTACATATGGCTAGTTTGATCCTGAAATTAAGATGCTATATGCAGTTACGAGACATCCCAAAAGATGCCAACCAAAATTGTTGACGCTATACTTGGAGTGCCAAATTCAGTTCTTAAACTTTCTGTTTTGCCTTTACATTATTATTCTATTAAGACTCTAATATTGTCAGAATAAGGGGGAAAAGCGACAACTAATTATTTATGCCCGTTCCTTTTCCTAACTGCCAAATCATAATTAAAACCCGTGTTCCCGTATTGAGTGTTGGTTTGTTTCCCTTTCAAGTTTCAATAGCCTATTGTAATTTTTATTTTAGTAAAACCCTATTTTTATTTTTCATCCTTTTAATTTAGTCTCTTATAAATTTATTTACAATTTAGTCTCTTATAAATTTATTTACAATTTAGTCTCATGCTAATTAAAACCTGCATTAATTCATTTTCTTCGTAAAGTGAAATTTGCATAAAATTTAATTACGGAATTAAATAAAATAAGAAATTAGTAAATGATAAAATTTATTATGATAAAACTCATTAAACTATACCTCATTTTTTTAAGAATAAATCCCGAAATTAGTCTTTAAAAAATTTAACAAACACATTAATTTTTGAAAAATGAAAACTCTCAAAACTTAATTCTTAAAAATCTCAAATGTCAATCAAATTAATTCTTAATAAGAATTAATGTATTTAACAAAAAAATTAATTTTAACTAGTATTTGAGATTTTTAGAAATCAAATTAAAAGTTTTTATTAATTTCTTAAAGATTAATGTATTAACTGCTATATTTTTTTAAGACCAATTTGGTGTTTACTCTTCTTTTTCATTAGCACTCTCTCCCTAGATTTAGTTCCAAGATTTGGTTTTAATGACGAAACACAAAACAAAAGGGTGAAGCAGAAGCAATGTAAACCAAAACAAACAATCTTCAACACACAAGCAGACCTTTAACCTTCTAAGTTATAACTTTGAAACCTTCTCTTCTCTCTTTCCTCCTTCTCTCCATCTATCTATCAGCTGTTTAAGTTGAGCTATGTGCAGGAGCACACAAAACTCCAGAATAGTGTCTCACAGCAGCGGGTGCTCGCAGAAGCAATCAATCAATCAAGCCTTCCGGATTCCCCCAAGTTGAAAGCTGCTTGGTTCAACAATGTACAATCTCCACAAGAAAAGAAAATATATAATACACCATTAAAAATTAAAAATAATAAAGCATGAAAATTAATAAATTAATTAACTTTATTTCTAACATAAATATTCTGGTTCTTTGTTCCCTGTTACAATTAATGAGATGAGACTCCAAAAAAGATCTCAACTAAAAAAAAAAAAAAACTTCAGAAATGAAGACAATTTTCTGTCCCTTTCATTTCCATTTTTCCCATTTGCCAAACAAGATCAAACCTCCAGAAAGCCAGTCATCCTGAGAACGGAATTCCGGACCTGGCTCAAATCCCGCCCCTTCAACGTCCTCCCGTTCCCCGTGCACACCGAGAACGCCATTTTCCCGGCGATCCTCCTCCCCACGATTACGTGCGGCGGCACCATCCCCTCGCCGTCGTCCTCCCCCTCCTCCTCGTCAGAATCCGAGCAACGCAGCATCCTCTCCGGTATATTCACCGGCGCCGAATTCGCCACCGTCCTCTTATCATCACTCCTCATCGACTTCTTGCCGCAACGCACCGCCCGCGAATTCTGCTGCTGCTGCTGCTGCTGCTGTGGCACCACCGCCACCACCTCCCGGTAGTCGTTGAAGAATCCATCTCCATCGGCGGCACGCGGAGGATTATGGTGGTCCGAGAAGGCAATTTCGGATTCTAGGAATTCGTCGGCCATTTGGTTAGGTTATAGTTAGAGAGAAGTAGTTTTTTTGTCTTTTTAAGGTTTGGGAATGAAACAGTGAAGGTTTTGGGGTTTTATTTATAACAAGAAGGAAATGAAGAGAGAGAAGCGTAGTGAGTACACTTGGATTGGTTTCGTGTTGTCAGATGGCGTCACCACAAAAGGCGTTGAGTGCGGTCCCCGCTTTCTCTCTCTTAACTCTATGTCTTTCGTTTCTATTAGTCTGCTCATTGAACCAAACAAATAACACCTAACCCAGCTCTCATTTTTTTTTACTAGGTCCCACTCCTTTTTGCTTTCTTAACTTAATACGACCATATTTCCTTTTCTTGTAATTAACTGGTAGCTTGTGTGTCTTGTTAATCGCCATATTAATTTGACACGAGTCGGCTTATCTTACATAGCTTGATTGGTAGAATTTTAGTTTTCTGTTTCTATCTTTAATGCACTTCATCCTTTTTTTGTTTTTATTTTTACCATGTCTCCATTCGTGGTATTCCAAATCTAATGAATTCTTCTTTTACATTATGGTATTGTGAGGATTGCTACGTTATCTATTTCTTTGACTGTCATATTTTTAGCAAGTTGTAAAATATTTATTTGTGAATTCTTTTTTTATTTATTTTAAGAAATAGGTGAAGTCCATATAGTATATATTTAAAAAAATTAATGTCTTTAACTATTAACTTCAGGTTAAAGTAAGTATTTAAGACAATGAGCACATCTTATTAGTCATCAAATTAACCTTTTTGAAAAAAAAACATTATTTTAATTTGTATAATTGTGAATCAAATTTAATTTTTTTACGCGTCTCTGCATTCATAATTTTGGAAAGAATGAATTCTTTTACGTTGTGGTTATTATGGATAGATACTAATAGATTCATGAATGTTATCAACATCTCTTTCTCGTGGGGCCATTATTAATTAATGAAGATCGTGGCAGAAGTGTAAATACTGACGAATCGAAGATCAACACAATTTACTTACGGAATTGTACATCGTTATCTAGAGGGCGGAGTTAATAATTTTAAATTCAACCAGGCGGAACAGAAAATTTAAAGTGAGGTGTTACATATATACTTGTTCTCATAAATACTTTAAAATCTTTTAAACGAGTGTAAACTTTATCTATTTTAAGGGGTTTGTTTTAAACAATTTTTTACATAGTAATTAAAGAAACAAAATTTCGTTTGGGAGGCTACTGCCCCCTTTAACATTAACGTAGCTCTGTGTTTGAATTCAATAATGTTATTTTCATATACTTATATATATTATATCATATTTATAATTTTTATTATTTAATTATAATTGAATTCATCTTATTTTTTACACATCAACATTTTAATTCTATTACATAAATAGATGTGAGAGATATATATAAAAATGATGTGTTATTAGATTTTTTTTAACTTTAGGTAAACAAAAGTATCAAACAATAATTTGACAATTTTTAGAAAGCCAAAATTTAAATTACATAAAAAAACTATTTACAAAAAAAAAATGTTTCTTATAAGAAAAATTGTTGAGACTTGTGAGACCGTGACTCCGTGAGTGACCCTGTCCTCTTTGGTTCCTGATTAATTATAGGAAAACGTTTTTTGTCTGACTAAATACTCTAATTTTTGTCTACCATATATTTTCATACGTGTGTTTATTAACTTTTTTGTATGCTTATATTTTCATTTTAAATTTCTCATTTTTCGCTTCTTAGATTTATCAGAAATTGATATAGATTAATCACTTATTTTTAATATATTAATCAGTTAATTTCTCGCTTCCTATTTCTCGCTTATTGGATTCACCTAAACTAATATAGATTAATTACTTATTTCTAATGTATTAACCAGTTAATTTCCTACTTCTCATTTCCTGATTCTTGGATTCACCAGAAACTGATATAGATTAATCACTTATTTCTAATGTATTAATCATTTAATTTAGATTTACTAATTAATGAGATTCACCACAAATTTATAGTAATTAATTACTTTTACGTAATGTATTAACCAGTTATTCATTATTGAAAACTCTTTCTTGGATTCACCAGAAACTGATATAGATTAACCACTTATTTCTAATGTATTAACCAGTTAATTTGGATTCACCAATTAATGAAATTACTTTAGAAACCTATAAATTAACCACTTTTACGTAATGTATTAACCAATTATTCATTATTGAGAACTCTTTCTTGGATTCACCAGAAATTGATATAGATTAACTACTTATTTCTAATGTATTGACCAGTTAATTTGGATTCACCAATTAATGAGAGTCACCAGAAACCTATAGTGATTAATCACTTTTACGTAATGTATTAACCAGTTATTCATTATTGAGAACTCTTTCTTAAATTCACCAGAAATTGATATAGATTAACCACTTATTTCTAATGTATTAACCAATTAATTTGGATTCACCAATTAATGAGATTTACCATAAATCTATAGTGATTAATCACTTTTACGTAATGTGTGATGAATCTCATTAATTGATAAAAGTCAAATTAACTGGTTAATTTATTAGAAATAAGTGATTAATCTATATCAATTTCTGGTGAATCCAAGAAGCGGAAAATGAAAAATTTGAAATGAAAATATTGACATACGATGGACAATAATTGGACGTATTTTAAATGGACAAATAACGAGACCATTAATTATATATGATCTTTTATTCAAATGTAAATACTTTTGGTGTGCAAAGGTAGGAAAACCTAATTTCTCTGCTTGAGTCGCGCTTAATAAAAATCCTTTCCAAGACGTTGGTTCTAGCATGATTGAAAAACACATTCGCCTTTAAAGATCGCAAACTACTTACCACTTAACCCGATCCTCTTGGGATATTCAAATGTAAATAAACCCATTTAAATTTATGTCTTTTTAAACTTATTATAAAGTCATCATCGAAGTAACTGTACCTTAAAAATGTAACAGTTTATGTGAGCAGTTATTGCTTATGACTCCAAAAGGTTTAGTAGTGCTATACATGCTCAAACAAATTTATTTTTAGGGCTTGTCCAACATAAAATTACTTGAAGGTTTTGTTTAACTTATCAGAGAAAACTTTCTGCAACCAAAATTGTAAATGTAAATCATAATAATTAAGTTTTAGCTTGCTTGTGAGGAGGATTTTCTATTGTGAGAATATTTGTTTGGAACCGGATTCTCATGAAACAATTTATTTGGTGACTTAAATTTCTAAACTTTTACGTTCTAATCATCTAGGGAATATTTTTTAGAATTATTCGTTCCCTTTGAGTTTGAAATTAGAATATACATTTAATTAATGATATGTGGGAGTAATAGCTTCACAAAATAGAGATATTTTAGTCTTAAATTGAATGGAAGTGCATTTGTTAAGTCTAAAATGCTCCCCCAAGTTCATGAAAAATAGTGCTTATTTTCATACATCTTTATCATATTCAACTATAAGTCAATGTCACCTTTTCTAATTGTATTTCATGAAGTTAATGAATTCTTTTTGATATTGTAATAAAAAAACTCATGCATTGATGTGAATTTGTAGGTTTCAATGTGACAATAAGGACTTCAAAGAAGGACTATGAAGGAAGAACAAGGAACTAAGTATGAAAGGATTTAAAAGAAAGCACTTAAAAAGTAAGAATCATGCATTGGCATGGTTACATTAATGCAAAATCTCCCATTTTAGTTCAATAATTCTCAAGCTAGTGCTTGGGAATCCCACGTAATAGCGTGAAGCCATGATGCTTCATGGCCAATTATTTGACCAAAAGACCACGCCAGTGCTTGAGAAGTCTACATTTAGGCGTGATGGAAGCACTTGGAAAATACTTCATGGCAAAGAAGCCTACGTATATATGTAGGATTCCACAGAGGTGCGTGGAACTGCAAATGTAACTTGCACCAAAGAGCAAATACCTCCACGCATGTGCGTGGAATTTATACGTGCATGCATGGGGGGTAAATCAATTGAATTTGCATGGAACACATAATTTCATGCAAGTGCATTGGTTTCTCACATATGTGCGTGACTTGGAGTGTGAATCTCACGTGAACACACTATAAAAAGCTCCAAGCAACAATTTTTTTGTATTTTTTCACTTTTTAGATATAGTTTCTCTCTCTTTTTCCTATTCTCTCTTATTTTCAACTGTTTTGGGAGAGTTTAGAGTTTCAACCCAAGGATTCAAGTGAAGATCACCATCATCATCATGAATCTATGAGTTTACTCTTTCTCTTTTTTGTTTTTCTCTTTAATTTCTTCCATGAGTAGCTAATTTTTTCCATACCAGGGAGATATGTGACTTGACCCAAACTTGATGTAATTGAATTTTGATATTAATCTATGTTTGTTTCTTATTAATTGAGCACCAATCTCTATTCTTAATACGTCTATGACTTATCACCTATAAATTAAATTGTTGGGCATTTGGTGGAGTGGAAAATCCCTTTTTCTGATGCCACAATATAGCAATATCTAAGGATGGGTATTGTGATTATGTGGTTTTCTTTAAAACTCTATGCGTAATCCTTCTAATTACATGAATTAACAAAGAAATTGATAATTTGGGTAATTGAGAGAGAATTATCTCACTAGGGAATTGTGTTGTAATCAATTAAGTGATTATTGCCATCAATTAATAGATTCAAGCTAGATTAACATGGATTCAATGGAATCAAGTAAAGGTTAAGTAAAATCAATCCCTAGCGCTTTTACCCACTTGCTTTTCACTACGCTTATTGCCTTTTTAAAATTCTAAAAATATTGTTCTATGTTTGTTTTGTGATTTTCATTGAAATTATATGTTTCTCCTTCAATTCAGTAATTTAGATAGTGATTCCATTTGCGAAATTGGTAGTTGACAACATAATTACTATGGAGGATACTCTCTCACTCCTCTTATTACTTTTGTGACTTGATACTTGTCAACATTTCAACAAGGAGGCTAACCATTGTGTGTGATAAATAGCTTGTTAGGTTAGTTTTGCTCAGGCTAGTGCAAAATGATTGATACCGCCAATGAAAGTTGGCCTGTAGGATATTGACCAACGTCGATAAAAAGGCTTTAGGCTCAAATTTTGTTGGTGATCCTTTATTAATAAGTTATCAATAAGTATTATAGTATATACTTGTTGAAGTTTGTGGCATATCCTGAATTTGAAATAGTGCAACTTCCCTTTTTTTAAAATTTTCTCACATTTAAGGAAAGATATTGAATTTATCTCCTAGGTTTTCTTCTAATTTATTGTAGTTAATCTTCGCAATGGTTGTGTTTGGAATGAATAAAAATAATAAATAATTTGATTTGATTTGATTTAGAAATCAAATTTTATGTTTGGAATTTTTTTAAAAAAACTAAGATTTGAATTGATTTAGAAATTAAATTTTGTGTTTGGAATTCATTAAAATGATAATTGATTTGATTTGATTTTATTATTTTACATTTTGATCCTTATGAGAGTTGGTTAGAAGTAGTTAATAAAGGTAAAACCGTTTATTCATTTCAAATCAAATCAAATTCTAACAAATTCTATCAAATTTGATGGAATTTCTAAAACAAAAAGAATGAAATTATGAGATTTTAGAAATCAAATTATTTCTTATTTTTTAACATTCTAAATACAAGATTTAATTAAATTTGATTTACAAATCAAATCATTTTCTATTTTTTAATATTTCAAACACACTCAATATGAAACATTTTGGCACATTGTAGTAATATTTTTCTTTTCTCCTTAGTTGTTGAATAGAAAATAGTTGCAGTACCGATTACTCAAATAAAAAAAATATATTACTATAAAATAATGCCATAACACAAGGAAATTAATTGTAAATGGTCCATCCATCTCAAAAGAAAAAAAGTACATGGTCCCTAATAATTCATTAATTACATTATCTCAATCCCCCTTTTTTTTATTTATTTTAGGAAAATCATCTGTCACTCTTTACTGAGAAAGAAGAAAAATAAGGGTAGCACTGCTGCACTATGTTTTGCAGGTGCATTCATTTACGTTTTAAGAGTAAAAATGAGTACATAGTCCCAAGATCTGTCCAAGCTTTTTTTCCTTCTATTTTTTTATGGCTTTAAAGTTTAAACATTGACTGTTCTTGTAGTCCTTTTCCCCTCTCCCTGAATGTAACTATAATTATGAGGAACAGTAAATAATATCTTGTGCTTTGAATGTTCAATGTAAATAAAATGTTGCCATTTTGTTTCTACAGAGTGGACTTTGTGTTCTTGAGAATCTTGACCATGTCACAAGTTTGTATCAGAAAAGTAATAGTGTCTTCATAATATAGAATAGTCTAAAACTCTAAATAGTATATTTATAATTGAGGAATATAATATTTTCCACGAAGCACACCCTAATGAGTCACCTTTGAGATATCTCCTATATGACATTGAGTTTAGAGTATAATTAACTCGCAATAAAAGAGAAATATAGTTAACGGATAATGATAATTTTAAAAATTATAATACGTGGGTTGGGCTGCATATGGGTCCGAGTCAACCCATACGTGTAGAAAAATAAGGGTAGCACTGCTGCACTATGTTTTGCACTGCAGGTGCATTCGTTTACGTTTTAGGAGTAAAAATGAGTGCATAGTCCCAAGATCTGTCCAAGCTTTCTTTTTTTTCTTCTATTTTTTTATGGCTTTAAAGTTTAAACATTAACTGTTCTTGTAGTCCTTTTCCCCTCTCCCTGAATGTAACTATAATTATGAGGAACAGTAAATAATATGTTGTGCTTCGAATGTTCAATGTAAATAAAATGTTGCCATTTTGTTTCTACAGAGTGGACTTTGTGTTCTTGAGAATCTTGACCATGTCACAAGTTTGTATCAGAAAAGTAATAGTGTCTTCATAATATAGAATAGTCTAAAACTCTAAATAGTATATTTATAATTAAGGAATATAATATTTTCCACGAAGCACACCCTAATGAGTCACCTTTGAGATATCTCCTATATGGCATTGAGTTTAGAGTATAATTAACTCGTAATAAAAGAGAAATATAGTTAACGGATAATGATAATTTTAAAAATTATAATACGTGGGTAGGGCTGCATATAGGTCTGAGTCAACCCCGATGACCCGACTAATCCAACTCAATCTAATATAAAATATCCAAGTTTGTTCGGGTCACTGGGTCTATTCGGGTAGAACTTGATTAACTCGTCTACTTATTAGTTCGGGTGACGAGTTCAAGAAATCAACCCGAAGACCTGACCCGATCACCTAATGACCCAAAAGTCAAGGGTAAAAAAAACCCAGAACCACCTTTACCCATTCAAACATCCTCAAACTTCAGCCAACAAATTTCCCAAATCAACTCAGAAACAAACCCCATCCAACCATCACTGAACCATCACAGTCATACGACCACCATCCAGCAACCCAGAAACCAGAACCATCTTGGCAGGTGCCAGGTCTACCCATCAACATGTCGGCAAAGAAACCTGAAGCTGTAGCACCAGCCATCGCGAATCTCAGCACCATGATCCAGATCCCACTCATCGTCGTCCTCCACCGCCCTATTCCACGCACAACCGCAACTTAGAACCCACAAGGCACAAGCTCAGAAACGCTGTGAACCCACAAGCCCAGAAGCGTCGTCCTCCACCCACAAGCTCAGAACCCACTGTCCTTCACCGCGAGCCCAAGACCACCCCGTCGCACCTTCGCCCAGATCTACGTCACACCTCTGCCCAGATTTGCGCTACGCCTCTGCCCAGAACTGTCGCAGCCAATCATAGATCGACACTCGTAGCCAATTATCACTCGTCTAGGAGCTGGCGACGCAAGGAAAGGGAATTCAGGAAGGCTAGAAAGGAGGCATAAGGTTTGGGTTGGTACAGTGAAATATAAAGTCAAAAGAAAGAAGGATCTGAATTAAGGGCTAAAAGAATAATTCGATGACCTAACCCGATCCAACCAATCTATAGGTCTGGTTGATTCGATTCGGGTTATCCGAAAAAATTTCAAGAAAACTGACCCAACCAAACCCGAACTTGATTAATTAGTTTAAATTTTATTTTTCTTGAAACTCGACTCAACTCGACCCGTGTGCAGCCCTATACGTGGGGATAAGGTGAAAAGGAAAAAATGTAGAGAAATAATTTAAAATTTAATTTTGATATATTGTTGTAGTAATTTTTTTTACATTATTATTTAATTATTTATTACTAAATAATTAAAAGAAGTCAGCTTTTACAGTAACTATATAGGAATTTTAACTCTTTTAATGATGTATCAATCAATAATTGAATGATAATGTAAAATAATTTACATCCAAAATTTAAACTCTAAAACTTAAAAGAAGTTTTATGACACTTATTTTTTTTTAAAAAGTTTAATATTCTAGATAAATTATTAAATATTTTATTAATTATTATTATTTAAAAATTTATTATAAATTCAAGAATAAATGTTGAACAATTTAGTTACATACTAAACTCATCAATATACTATAAAAAATTCCCAAAACTTAATCATGACCGAGTGCTCTATCAAGTACGACCAAATAACGGTTTGCCTTCGAGGATAAGGTCAATTACATGTTCAAAATCCGTACCTACATATTGTGAAAAGAGTTTTGACTATTTGATTGATTGATTTTAATTAAAAGTAAGATCGTCTTATTTTCAAAGTTTATATTTGATTCAAGGGATATCAAAAAATTTTTTCCATAGACTTGTTGGGTAGGACTTGGAATGTTAAAAAAAAAAAGCATAAGCAAACTTTAGGGAAGGAACAACTTGCACATTGCACCTAACCTAAAAATCCATCACGCAAACGGCAAAAACAATCTAGTCACAATTTTCTAATTAATAATTAATAAGTCAATTCTATCGAAAAAGCAGCTCAACTTAAGAGCTTACATTTTTCACAAACTCACCCAAAATTAGTTAAATCACTTTCATAATGGCATATCCATTTTAACTTACACTAAAACCAAACAAATATTTCTTTAAATTTAATTTATGCAAGTGGATTGAAAATGAAATAACATCATACACACTCATATATATATATATATATATATATATATATATATATATATATATATATTGAGCCTTTGTTTGATATCTTAAAAAAGGAGAGAAAGAAAATTGGAGTAATTGGAGTAATTGCTAGCTGTTTGTATGAAATACATGCCTCATACATAAATTTATTATCAACTTTCTTTCTTTGTATATATTTTTTTAAATTTTTTGATAGTAAAGCAATTGTAACTTCAAACTTGAACTTCTTTATATTGCCGAATTTCTACCACCAGCCGTTGTTCGTGACCAAGTCTAGAAAGGATGAAGTGACAACTGGCACCTCTAGCCTGAGAGGGCATGTAAAAGATGATGGTTTACATGGACAAAGATCTTCTAAAGTGAGAATTCTTATAAAGTGAGTAAGTAAACTCACATCAACTATTGATAGATGGATCCACATCAATCATCAATGGTTGATATGAACTTACTTGCTTACTTTACAAGATCATTGTTTGGTTTACACAACTCAACTGTCATGTCGTCAACCTTCATACCAACTAAATCTGCATAACCAGTTGCTGGAGTTTGAATTCAAACCAGTTTCAAAAAGAGCTTAACTCCCACAAGGATATGTGCATCATCTCCTTATCTCACCCAGTCTACTGTTTAATTTATAATTCATCTTGAGAAATCTTTAGATGACTTTAGAGTACGAGATTTTTTTTTTACTTTATATTATTTAATATATGTCATATTAACTTTGTGAGTAATTATTATTTTTTATTTTAATGATATTTTTAATATTATATTTGATGTAACATACATTAAATTATATAGAGTAAGATATTTTTCTTACTATGAGAGTAACAAAGATTCTCTCATTAATCTTACCGTATTATCTAGTTAATATCCACTTGAGCTTGTTCAAATTTTGTTGCAATGCTGATGATGTAATTATCGTGGGGTACTTATACTCATTCAAGTTCTCTCATTCGCTGACTGGGTTGGGTCAACACTCAACAGGTTAAAAGGATTCAGTATAAGACTTGCACTCTCTCTATGTGCATGAGTTGGAATACCCTTTTGATTAATAATCGCACGAGGTCATCCCTTTCAGCAAAAGTATTAGACTAACCTATACTTTTACTACCATTAAAAAAACAGAAGAGTTCTGCCTCCTCCCATGGCTTAATGAGGAAATCAGTTCCCCATCAAACGACGATAATGGATCACATTATAAAGATATATACCCCTTTTTTAGAAGCGAATAAAATCTAAAAGGTGAGTAAAGGAGCAGATTTGCTACGTTAAATTCATTACCTTCAACCAAAAATCAGCACAATTTTCAATGTTTTTTTTTTTTAATTAGATTCATAAGGACTTGAATGTTCTATAAATCTTCCTTTGCTGCGTGCGATGTTCTTCAAGATGCGCAGTTAATCATTTCTTTTTGCCCGTATCACAATTTATTTTACTCTATGCAGGCCATACATGTGAGTTATTCTTATATATACAACAACCATCTAATAATTACCTCATTATGTGCGAGTTACAAATGTTTTCTTATCTTTATCAACAGAAAAATAAGACTGCTTGTATCCTTTTACTATAATTTGTCTATGTGTTTCCATGCCATTTTTTCTAATATTTGATATGTAACTTTAATAAAAACTTCATCTCCCTCACATTTTATTCTCTATGTTTCTTGTTGTTTTTGCAACATTTTTTTTAAAGATTCAAGCCAATGCAAAATGTTGAATGTAGAGGAATTGGTTAATGATAAGTGGTTGATCAAAGTATACGGTTGGTAATTGGTAAACCAGTCTCCAATTAATTACTTAAAACCTAATTCCTTTTTATCCTAAAGATAATGAGATTTTATAACAAAGAATAGAAAATTCCATGGCCAAAGAAATACAAAGAAGGGAGGTTAAGAGTTTAATATTCCAAACTAGAGAATTCAATGGCATATAATCTATACCAGAATTAGGGAATTCAAAAGAATATTTCTTGTAATATAACACCAAGTACTTGAGATAGTTAGGATTCGAACATATAACAATATGATTACCCACACATCACATGCTCGTTAATTGCTAAACTAACTCGTTAAAGGTTATTCACTTCTTATTTTTAAGGAATCCTCTTTTCAACTGGTCTTTACAAGTTATATTTATTTAAATTTAAAATATAAGCAATAGGCACAGGATCCTTTGGAAACTAAAAATGATAGGTGTGGGACCCTTGGAAAACTAAAATAGCGGGCGAAGACCCTTGAAAAATTAAAGAAGCAGCAGGTGTAGGACCTTGAGAAATTAAAGGCAATGGGTGCAGAACTCTTGGAGAACTAAAAGCAGCTAAGGGTTTGAGGATCCAGGGAACCAAAAAGAGATAATAGGTATGGGGACCCAAGGAAATTAAAATGAAATGGGTACGGGGACCCTGTAAAATAAAAAGAGAATAGGTACAGGGACCCGAGGAATATTAAAGACAATAGGTATGGGGGCCCGGGGAATATAAAAGACGATGGACATGAGGACCCAGGGAATAAAAAGAACAATGAGTAGAGGGACCCAAGGAAATTAAGCAATAGGTACAGAGACCCGAGTAATAAAAAAAGATGATGGATACGAGGATCCAAGGATATTAAACAGGACAATAGGTATGGGGACCCAAGGAAATTAAACAGCAATGGGTACGAGGACTGATAGCTGTCGAGACTATTAAATTAAATCAATTTATAAATCGATTCACTAAAATACTTGTAGTGTAAGGTATAACTGGGTCGAGCCATTTGATCACTCTAATCAAGCAATCAAATTAAGAGGTTAATAGGGGAAAAAGTTGTAATATTAACTAACAGAAAGTAATTAAAAATTATAAATAGAATTAAGTAAACAATCAATTCAAGGAAATAAACTAATCTTGAATTTAATCCATCATTTATCACTAGGAATCCATTCAATTGCCAATTAGATTCTTGGTCTTAGATCACATCAAGAAGCCTTAAGATGATCCATGAATTCTCTACTAGATAAATATCCAGAATTTAATGAATCAAGGTTAAATAAATTATACATTCATCTAATCCTAAATTAATCTAAAACCCAAAATTCATTCAAGCTTAACAAACAACATCCAAGAAACCTTTGATGTATTGTTTAATTTCTGTAATCCTCATTAAACATATGATATTTATGTAATTATTCAATTCAGATTTAACAAAATCAAAAAAGAACTTAATTAACAAGTAAAAGATAAACTTGATTAATAAGTAAAAAATAAACTTGATCAACAAGTAAAAGAGAAACTTGATTAGCAATTTAAGGTAAAACAATCAAAACATGATCTCAGAATTAAATATCAAGATTGTCAATCCCTATGATTGATTGAAAAGCGTCTATCCCTCCATGGATGGAAGGAAAAAATAGAAAAGAAAGAAAACTAGAGAGAAATGAGAAGAATAAATATGAAGAGAGGAACTGCAAGCAAGAGCGGTTAGGAGAAAATTATGATTTAGTTTCGTGGTTGTTGTTACTGTTGCTTAAATAACTATCTCTAAAATTAAAAATCTAAGTTTTCCCTCAGCTTAGGGTTATTCCTCTTTTTCTTAGGTTTAATTAGGCACCTAATTCGCATAATTTGGGCACAGGATGAGAAAGTTACATTCTTAACAGCTCTCTAAATTCGTCAGCCAATTTCAAAGCATTAAAACTCCATCAAACATCACCAATTTGATAAGTGGTTCATAATAATTAAAGATCTATGTCTCAGCTTTCATATGGCATTATTTTCAGCTCCAAATGACACCTACAACCTAAATTATGGCCCAATCTTTGCACGTCGTCTAGGTTCCAGCAACAACATCTTTATTTTGACTTTGTGGCCTAATCTGACCCACTAGACATCCGACTCAGCCTTCGATCTCTTATCAAAGTTGTAGAGCTCTTTCTCATATTTCCTACAAGATAAAATTGATAACTTTTAGATATCTGAAACTCAAGTTGTGCCTAAAATACAGAAACAATGTAAAACTCTTAATAATGCTGAAAAATACAATTAAGCTCAATTTGAACCCAAATTTATAAAATGTGACCAAAATAAATTAATTACGTATATAAGAGGTCTAAGAGACTAAATATAATGGTTAACTAATATATGAAAATTATGTTTATCAGGGACCCGAGTAATAAAAAAAATTATGGATAAAGGGACCTTGAAACAAAAATGACAGTGGATATGAGGTCCTATAAATAACTGTGTAAACATTGTGTACTCAACCTTGATAGTTTGAAAATGACAAGTTAGCCCTCAAAAGGTCAATACCAACAAACCAAATGTTGTACCATGCAGTGCATGCCCCAGTTGTATGAAACTTCACAAAAAAATGTGTAATTCTTTGGAAACTTTAGGGTTTTGAATTAATTTCTTTTAGTTCCACAACCCTTATGGACTTTCTCCCAAATGGATTCAAGGATGAGCAGGAGTGAAAGTTGTTAGATCAGCTTGTGATTATTTTGCTTAATTCCCCACTTATATATGCCTTTCTTGAAATAGCTTTCTGAAATACATAGTTCTTGTGATGATGGTGACCCAGGTACCTCCTTCACCTTATGTAGGACCTCATTAAGAAATCAATCATGCTTTGCTTGATCTTTCATGATCGTCAAAGCAATCCTTACGTATATGTGCCTTGCTTGAAATGGCTTTTTGAAGCACATAGTTCTTGTGACATTCATCTCTTAAACATAGTGACCTGGTTACCCCCATTTCCTCTTGAGTATAAGCTCATTGAGAAATCAATCATGCCTCCTTTGACCTTGAGATTGCCAAAGTAATTCTTGATACACATTGTAGTATTTGATACATGTTTCTAATTTCAGTATATGTTACCTTGAAGAAATGCATATCAATAGATTGTAAGGAAATCAAGATTATGGAAACGATGTGTGGGAAATAGAAAGGTTAGGAGGAGAATGTGATAGGAATTTATCCTTGAGAGGTTTACAACAAAAGACGAAGATGTGCCCTTGAGTCCTCCAGTGATACTCTCTAGAATGATCAATGCTAGTCACCCTTGTGTACCATTTTGAACACCCCATAATCTACTTTAATGAACTGGAACAACTATACCTTGATGTATATGAGTATATCGCTTCTTGTACTCGACTTCCTTGGAAATGATTTGCCTTGACTTTGATGTCTACAAGGTTGAGGATTTGATCTGCCTCAATCCTGATATATGTGAGTGGGTTAGTCCTCATAATTGGATTACTTGAATCCAATTTGCCCCAGTTTTGATGTCTAGAAATGCCATTATCTTCTATGAATTTGATTGTCCCAGTTTTGAGATATGAGAGAATGTTAGCTTCCAAGAACTTGAATACCCTGGTTTTAAGCTCACCATTTGTTTTCAAGAGTTTGATTACCCCATTTTGAAGTTATCATTGGCATTCAAGAATATTGATATGCCTTATTTAGATTTGTGCTCAATTTGGCTTCCAAGAACATGATTGCCCCATTTGAAGTTACCATTGGCATCCAAGAATGTTGATTTGCCTTATTTTAGGTCTATGATCATTTTGGTCTCCAAGAACTTGATTGCTCGATTTTGAAGCTACCATTGGCATCCTTATTTTTTTTTTTGGTCTTCCTTGAGATTGATTTAGTAGGTTTCATTGCTTTATTTTGATTAACCCTAACTTTTGCCTAGGTTGCTCTTTTGAGTTTTCAACCTACCGAGTCATTTTATTTATTATTTATTTTTTTATTTGCACTCTAATTTTTTCCTAGGTCACCTTTTTCAAGTTTTCAACCTATCAAGTAATTTCTTTTTTTTTCTTTTTACATTTTTTTTTACTTTTTTCTAATTTTCTTTCTTTTTTTGGAAGCATGACATCTTTTGGTTACATCTGAATGGCAAGCCTTCACTATTCATCCTTGTCAGAAAAGAGACATGTGATCAGAAAGATGCCCCATGATTATCTTTTCACACTTGTCTTCCTTTATTAACGCATGAATCTTGATTCTTACATTTTATTTTTGTCATCTTCAATCCTCAAATTAATTGCTTCTGTTAACTCAACATAGGTTGAATATCTTTGGCTCTTCCAAAGAAAATTCTATTTTCCATGTCTTGGTCAACATGATCATTGAGGTGATCAAAATAATAGGATCATAGCATTATCATTTTCGAGAAAATCACTTTCATAAATGTGTTTACTCAAGTTAGCAAATAATAATGGGCAAGTGAATGAAGGAAAACATCAAAAGAAATGAGTCAAGGTGAGGACTTATTCAAGAAAAGGGTGAGATATTTGGAAAAAGTCAATTTGAGAAATGAAAATACATTTAGTCATGATAACCATACTGAAACTAAAACAAGCAAGCCCATTTTACAAACGCCACCCTATAGCCTTAGGTATAGCCATAGGATTAGTATCAAGAATTATTATGAAAACTCTAGAGTCAAAGGAAAATTCAATTATTCCTCAGTTGTTCAATTCAATAGATGGATGGTAAGGGCAACTTGAGCTAAGATTGTCATCTTCAATGGCAAACCACTTGACTTGGAATGCCATCATTCATCATCAAGAGTTCTTGTGCAAGTCATGGATTAACCCTTAGGTTTCCATGGTTATGATAAGGATTGTTGCCCACATTAGGAGTATCTTCCTTGAATTCAACCATCTAGCCTCTATTAGATCTTGTATTTTATGTTTCAAGGCATTGTAGCTCTATGTGGAATGGCCTATGAAACTTGCATAGTAGTCACACTTAGCATTTGTGTCAAATCCTTTTGGATATAAGGGGTTCTATTGGCTAGACTAAACATAGAGCTACAAGAGAGTTGTGGATGAGATACGGTAGCAGCTCAGTGTAGGTCATGGGAATTGGATCGAATAGTCTTTTTCCTTGGTTCTTTTGGGTTCTTGAATTTGTATTTTGGTTCTAAATCTATGGTTTAGCTGGCTGAGGTAGCAATATGGATAATGTTTGTTATTGGACGGGAGATGGTGTACAGTAGTGTTGGTGATATGGAGCTTGTGAAGCGACGACAACACATGGGTAAGGCATGTAGGATGCTTGGAATGATAGTTGAAAGCCAGTAGGTATTTGGTTTAGGTTTCACTAAACAGATCCTCTTTGATCAATTTTTGCATGCATCTTTCCTTCGTTCTTTTGCCCCATTTGGATTTCCATGCTAACTGCCCTAATTGAATCAACAATCTTCCTGCACTTCATTTCGCTTTCCACTATTTCTCCAATAATGACAATATCCGAGAAACTTGATGACACACTTCCAATCATCATACCATAGAATGATGCTTGGAGTGTATCAGTGAATATAGCAACTATCTCTTTCTCTGACAGTGGAGGCTCCACTTGTGAGACTGTCTCTCTCCATCGTTGTGCATATTTCTTAAAAGTCTTGACATCTTTCTTGGACATATTTTGTAGTTGCATTATATTTGGAGTCATATTAATGTTGTACTTATACTGCTTTATAAAGGCATCAACTAAATTCGTCCAACGAAGTACGTGAGCATGCTCGAGGTGCGTGTACTTATACGTGAGCATGCAAAGCCATCTTCTGGCAATACATAGTCAAATGGCCTTTTGGATGTCCCTTAGTACTTGTCAAACTTTGGCATCTTGAATTTTGGGGGTATCACAACATCAGGAATGAGACAAAGCTTTGTAGTATCCACAACACCATAACAGTTTTGTGGTGTGAAAAAGGGAAAAGATTGAGGTGTGGCTCCATATTGAGGATTTAGATTACTTGAGTTTGGAGTGTCATTTGTGGGATTAGTAGATTGTGGAAAGATGAAACTTGAAGAATTAGTGATTTGTGGTGGGATGAAACCTAAAAAGTTGGTGGTTTGCAGTGGGATGAAACCTGAAAAGTTGATGGTTTGTGGTGGGATGAATCTAGAGGAGTTGGTGTTTTGCAGTGGGATGAAGTGGTTTGCTATTGGATGAAACCCAAAGGATAGCCACTCAATTAAACCTGAATGGTTTTTCCTTGAGAATTTGTGACTTAAGGTAGTGATGAATTATTTGAGCAAAAGGTGAGTGGAAATAAGCAGCCTTGAGGATTAACACCGTGGAGTGGTGTAAAACCAGGTAAGTGAAGAGGAGTAACAAGTTGTTCTTCATTTCTTCATAAAGGGTCCCCATATGTGTTCTTCTACTTTTGAAGAGATACCATCATCTCTATCATTCTGGGTATTTGTTCCTTCAACTGATTCACATCATTTTTCAATTCTTCCTTACTTCTTTCTTGCTCTTGCTCATCCATGATTCTCTTTCAGGAATGAATCTGATAAGGGTATCATGGAGGCAGTTTTCCCATTTTAATGCTTTCTTTAAGAACCATGAAATTAAGCACCATGAATATGAAAGCATGAATATGAAAATGAATCATATATATACATGGATACAAGAATGGTTTAAAGATGTAAGAAACATTGCTAAACCCCATTTATTCCAACACCAAAATTTAAAAGAGAACATAAATGTTTTGCCAAAAGTTCCAAAATAACTATTCCTCTCTCAAAGTACATAAGGAGATCATAATTACAAAAGACTCTTAAATCATCTACTCCTAAATCTCAAGTTCACCATGAGATTTTTAATGAGATTTACAGATGTAGTTGAGGTCTTTCTTGATGTTAAGTAAGAACTCTTGGGTGTCTTAAGGCGGCTACTTGGCTTTAAGTTCTTAGGCTTCTCTTACTCTATTCTTGGCCCTTTTGGTTACCTTCCTAATGTTAGAAACCAAGGTCACTAGCATTCTACAACAATTTTTGGTATTTCCTTCCATAAATCATGCATGAGTCACAAATCTTCTCCTTTAGCTCGACTTTCTCTTTTCTCAACTGAGTGGCTAGCTCACAACTAGCTTCTAATTGTGAACTCAGGGTAGCAGCCCTCATTCATAGGGTTTCATTCTTCCTTTGAAGTTCCCTGAATTGGATGTCTTAGCTTTTAACATTTGCCTCTTCCATCTTCGCGTTCTTGAGATGATCTAGTTGGTGATCTGAGTTTTAGCGATGTCATTACAAGGTTGGACCATGGATGCAGATCCAAAGCACGAAAAAGATTTCAAGAAGAAAAGTTAGTAATGGTACAAGATAGAAAATGAGTGACAATTAAAAGAAAGGTGAAAAAAGAAAGATCAAGTTCCCTTAAGTACCCTAAGAAATAAGGTTACTTATATTTGATACCTGTCCTAAGGGACGAGTTCCATAGACCATGGTAGTTTTAGGGTCATTTTAATAAGTGAAGGTTTGAGTTCTATGACCCCTATTGTAAAAAAAGGTCCCTAAATTGTCCATGTTGTCGCCAACACTTTGACCAACAAAGATCTCCAATCCTCACCCATCATAGGCTACAAAAGAAAATGGTTGAATTTGAGTGAGGGGGGTTTCATGTGCCTATATGAAGACCGAAAGTCTCTTGGGGCAACACTACCTCTAATCTAAGCCTACAAAGTGTCGAGCTTGGGTATAGGGCTTGTGTGTGTAGTACGTATATGTGCGAGGGAACATAAAAACCATTCCATACACAAATAGAAGCATGTAGCAATCCAAAATAAGAACATAATAAGTAAAGCACATAAAATAATGAAGGACCAAAATAAAATAGACAATTAAGCATATATCATATGATCAAAAATTACGGCTTAACTCTCTAATGTCCCCAGTAGAGTCGCCAGCTATCGCAATCGTCCTGAAGGGCACCGAATAAATTAAGAAGTTTGGGAGTCGCCACCAATTGCTTTTTACATTTTAGAGATGGAATTGTGCAATTGAAAACCTTAAAAGATGTCTGCATTTCAAAATTTGAGTTCCAGGGTTGATTACGGGTAGTGAAAGTATTAGCACCTTACATCATCCGTTCCAAGAATAGTTACTTATTTAATCTAAATTATCTGTTAAATTAATCGAATTAGTCCTATATTATTTTTATTTGAAAAATGTTTTTTTATTTTTATTTCATTTTTACATGTCCTATTTTATCTGCATATTATATCAAAAATGATAAATGACTAAGACTGTGAATGAGTGGCTAAATAGTCATTATTCTATGGAACAAATTTAGACTCCACAACACATGATATGAAAGTGGTGAATCAAAATTTTAATTTTCGAGGAAAATATTTCAAAAATAAATGGTTAGATAGGAAAATTTTATTTCAGGAAAATATTTTTTTTCTAAAAGTGAATGGCCAAATAAAATCTTATTAAGAAAAATAAAATCTTAATTCAAGAAAATATCTTTAAGAAGAATGAAGTTTTTGAAGTGATTTTTTTTAAAAAAAAAGTTTTCGTAAAAATAAAACTTTAATTCACTACAATAAAAAAAATTGGGAATATATGAATTTGTTCACATTTATTTTTTTTAAAATTTGTGAGAAGAATTTTATTTATTTTAAGTGTGAAAATTAGACCCCATTAATATTTCTAGCAAAATCTAATGAAATGACCTCAAGAGAATTGAGTAGAGTTTTGTTGACCGCACTTTGGTCCTCACTCAATTTTTCCATTGTCGGCCATCTTTTAAGGTTTTGGTTAGTCTTGTAATAAGATTTTTATTGAAAAATATTAATACTTGGAATAAGATTTTTATTAGAGATCGTCTAAGGCATCGTCAGCATTTCTGACAAAACTTAAAGGATGCTCCTCACCTCCGAAAAACCAAAACTTATCCATCACTTCAATTAATTTTAGGTATTCCTTCATCAAATCTTAAATCATTATCAAAAGTTAATGGCACAACATGTAATTAAGCAATGCAAAAAAAAAAAGGAATGAAGTAAACAAATAGCCTATGGCGTGGCAATCAAATTTCAGCATCATGATTCAGTTAATTCAAATGAAATATATACATTAATAGAAAGCATAATGCAACATTATTGCTTTGTGCAACTTGATATAATTCTTTTAACCAAAGGTCAAGTGACATTAACATGGCTAGGCAGCAATCATTGTATTATTACATTTGAAAACCAATTCCACATCAAAGCCAACACCTACAATTTTTATATTAGATATTTTTGACAAAGACTACCCAGTATAGAGCATCACGAGAAATTCTTAGGTAGAAAAAAAAATGTATACAACCAAAACAACCATTATATTATTACATCAAATAGTACATATACTCATTTTTACACCTCATCTAATACCATTCATTATACATACTTTTTTCTATCACTTTCTCTTACTCAATCACATCCCTTGAAAATGGTGTAAACAGTAATACACCTCTAAAAAGAGGTGTAAGAGTATCTTTATCCCAACCAAAATGATTTAAACGCATTGATGGCCAACCAAGGACGACGCCATCGTCTATTACCTTTGTAGTTGGAAAAAACAGAGCAGGGACAACAAAAAAAAAAACATTTTTCTCAATATTAACCACTATCAATTCGTACTTTAGATTGGGAAGAATAAAGATCCACAACTCTTTTACAAAGAAACAAGTAAGAGTGAATCAAGCAGGTGATAGGAAACAAGCATGAAAAGATCAAGTAGAAAATAGAGAGTAAGCAACAATGGTAAAGAAGGAAGACTACCAGAGTGGTTGTACACCTGAAGAAACAAAGAATTTATGGGCTTTCCAAGATGAATTTCTTCAAGGCAACAACACCCTAAGACTTTACCTTGCTCTCTTTAGCTCTCAAACTCTCTATTTCTCTTTGTTTTATAAAAAGTCGATACAAAAGCTTTGTTGTTTTTCAAAAGAATTGTGTGTTTTTTTTAAATGTGTTCAAGTAGTTTGATGCTTTCTTATTTTTAGGACAAATGATACCTTAATTACTTGATGAAAAAGAATTAATTTAGGCACCGAATTTTTCTTAATTCTCCATCATTTATTGCTTGTGAATTAAAGAGCAATCTCAGATGATTTAGACTTTGATTTAGTGATGCTAAAAAACTCAATATGTATCTCATTATTTCCTATTTGGATTTTGGATTAAAATTTTTTCCTTATTCACTGATTGTAGACTTTATCCTAATTAAATCAAGAACAAACTAATGATTTAAAGACGAGATACTACTAAAATTTTAGCATGTAACTGATCTAAAAATTGATAACCATTTTTGTTAACTTTTTAAATTGTTAAAATCCCAAATTGAATATTTTTAATTAATATCAAGATTTAATTGAGATTTTTCTCTTCAAATTTCTTTCAATATTCCATCAAAACCACATTCAAATATTTCATTTATTATTTAATTTTTGACAAATTAATTTATTTTTCTTTTTTCAACATTGGTCTTAGACTTCTCTCTCTCTCTCTCTCTCTCTCTCTTTTAAAGAAAAAATCTGACCCATTGGACTTAGACTTGACTAACCCAAAATAACAATAGTACAAAGCCTAAAAATCACTTAGACAAATTTAGATATCAACAATAATTACTTTTTAAAAAAAAAATTCCATTTGGACCAGCTATTAGGTTATCGTATTGTCGTTGGTTTTGGAGGGGCAAGTGTTAGGCCTAGACTAATAGGTTGATCTTGAGATTAATGGTAACTTGGAACTTGATATTTTCTGATTTGTAACAATGATTGAAAAATGAAAAAAATAATACAAAAATTCTAGATATTTGTTTTTTCTTGTTGACAAAAAATAATTTACTACTTGTTTGGTCATGTTTAATTTATTTACTGCTAGATTTCAAAAGATAACCTCTAGAATATTAATGCAATGATAAGTCATTCAAGTACGAAGCGGCGGATTATCTAATCATGCATTCAAGATTAACAATACACAAATAATTTATACTAAGCATATCATCACAAACTAATTTCAATAATTCATTCATCTTAGATGAGTTTATACACATTAAGCAATCCTTAATATCTATTTGAATTCATTGAACTCTCAAATCTTATAGGCAAAACCAATATTTCTATCTCCACTAATTTAGTGCACACATTTAAGAGATCAAAAGGTCTTTCGTATGGTTTTAACGTGGCTAAAAGTTATAACTACAACTTTTGATTTTGAGGTGGGTATTGATAAGACATTTGAGTCATTTGAGCATGAGCACCCAACTGTTGGAAGCTCAGTGGTAGTTTGTAATTGGTAATTTGTTGATTCCCCCAACAGAAATTGTAGGATTCTTCAAACCATGATTATTTGCTTTGGAATATGAGTTCAACTGAGGTTGAAATTGACTAACATCTCAATAAAAACATCAAGTTTAGCATTAAGTGTATTCAATGGATCAAATATACCAACTTGCATAGACATGACAAAGTACCTAAAAAGAAAAAATAAAAACAAAAGAAGATAAAAAGAAATAAAAGAAAAATAAAATGCTTAAACTAATCAAATCACCGATAGTTTGATATAAACACAAATCGTTGACAACGGTGCCAAAAATTTGTTGTACTACATCTACAAGTGCACTAGCCGTGAACAAGTAATAAAGTGATGAGTAGAGTATTGTTTTCACGAAGATCGTATGATTATCAAACTACGACAACTTTAATTATTTAGGCAAACAAAAATAACAATAAAAATAAATTGAAAGAAATTAAAAAAGTAAGAAATCAACTAATAAAACTAACAAGACTAAAGATATAGAAGTCAACCAAGTATTGAAGCCCTAAGATTAGGAATCCACTACAATTACTGATGAATATTGACTCTCATTTATTAACTATGTTTTTGAAGGTGGTATATCCTAAATTATTTAAAGTTCAATCTCTTGTCACTAAAAATATGTTAAAACTAAATTAACCTCATTCTCATGGAAATTAAATTAGTTAAAACTCAATTAACTTCTATGACATTCCGTTAAACCTCGAAGGATTAAACTTATTTGTAGGCCTTAATTCTCATGTTCAATTCCTAGATTATCAAACATTAGACTTCATCTTTCGATCTGTCACCTAATACCTAAGATCATGTAAGTATGGTCGGAAACATGCCCTAAGTATTAAGAACACTAGGAATGAATAAAAAATAATAATTAATTCATTATCAATGAGAAAAATCAAATATTTTGACATAATAGAGTAAAAAGTTTCATCATAATCATATAAAAAAAGGAAATTTAGCCACATGTGACAATTAAAGCATAAATAAGAACAATAGATAGAGATACAATTGTGATTTTATCTAAACAAAATAAGAAACAAGAAGTGAAGAATAAGAAGATGTAGAAAGTTTATGTCTTCAATGATTGCCTCATTTTCTCTTTGAATTTACTTTAAACCCCTCGGTCTTCAATTTCTTGGCTTCCAATCCTTGTTCCCTCACTAATCTCATCTCTAAAAGCTATTATCACTTGTCTATTTATAGGAGATTAACCCTAAAGGAATTATATTAGAACCTAACCTCCTTAATTGGTCTCTAAGTAATTGTTTAATTAATGGATCCCTAAATAATTACTTAATTGGCCTCTAAGTAATGAAAATATCTTGATTGGATATAGGAAACTTGATTTTCACAACATCACACACCCCTGGGTGATGTCACACTAGGGGGCGGTGGAGGGGCATGTGGCTTACAGGTTGGCTTCTTAACATCTCACACGGGGGCTATGTGAGATACTGATTGAACATTTTTAGTAAGATAGAGTGGGAATTTGACTTTTGGTCTTCATGAAAGTTGTGGTTCTCCTTCTTATCTTTTCAATGCTACTAAAATCACCTCATTTTGACCTTTATACCTCAAGTTATGTCCATTTAACTATACAAAGGTCAAGAATTCTGCTATCTTGATTCTAAGCTCAACTCCTTTGCAATGAACTAAATTAAATCTTCAAAAAATCATACAAAAGCATCCACTTTGAACCGAAAATCACAAAGAAAGGGAAAAATTATATTACCAATGAAAATCTAATCATTAATGGCATAAATCCTTATAAAACCCATCTAAATTCGTATCAAACCAAACATAAGGTCTGTATATTTTACTCACACATCCCTGTATCACTTCTAAGGGTGCTTAAAAGATAAATGTTATTTGCACATCTTTTTTCTACATCAAACTGTTACACCTTCCATTTTAGGAAAAGAGAGAGAGAGAGAGAGAGAGAGAAAGATAGAGAGAAATAGAAAGTAAGTGTTGTGAAATTTGTTTCCTTCCCATTTTTTTACATAAAGAAAAAGGTGTAATTTTTTATGCAAAAAATTGTGCAAACAACAACTTAACTAAAAACATGGTGCCACATCATTCATTCATTATTCATACAAACAATTATTGTAACATTCGATATTACTATTTTGGTTAAAATATATTTTTGGTCTCTATACATGGCGCTCATTTTTAATTTGATCCCTATATGAGAAAAGTTTATGATTTGCTCCCTATACATACAATTGTTTTCAATTTAGTCCCTGCAGTCTACTATCATGAGTGTAAGGACCAAATTATTGTGAAGTATAGGGATCAAATTAAAAATGAATGTCACGTATAGGGATAAAAAAATATTTTAACCTTTATTTTTTGTTTCTATACTTGACATTTATTTTCAATTTAGTCCCTACACTTAACTGTGCAACATATGGTGGGACAGAATTGAAAATGATTATATGTATAGGGACTAAATTTAAATTTTTTTTGTATAGGGATCAAATTAAAAATAAGTGTCATGTATAGGGATCAACAATATATTTTAAACTACTCTTTTTGAAATATTCTAATCAATACAAATTGTAAAATTGTTAAGAATGAGATTGTGGAATAAATCAAGCAAGTTCTACATTTGATGTGAATTAACTTGGATCCTACATTCTTTTTAATTTATGCTTAAAACATGTTGCCATATCATTTGTGCATCATTCCTACAAACTACTTTACTAGCATTTAGCACTACTCTTTCACTTTTGGGCTTTTGCCCCTTTCTATAACCAGAATAAAAAAGAAAAAAGAAAGAAAGAAAGGTAGGTAAAAAAAAAAAAGGAAAGATCTCTGATGATCAGAAAGATTTTAAAGTGAGATCCTTACTGAGGTCAAGTGATCATTTGAGCGGGTTAAAGGGACAAACACAACCTGCTCAAGTATTAATGAAGCATATAATAATGATTTTAATATTAGGAAAATGTATCTTGCAACTCAAGAAGTGTTATGAAACTCTTTAGTTGGGGTAAACAAAATGTGACTTTTCTTTACATCATAAAGCAATCAAACTATTTCTGATTGTTATTGTGAGATTAACAACAATTGTATTACTCTTTTGGTTAAAATATAATTTTGGTCCCTATACATGACACTCATTTTTAATTTCGTCTCTATATGAGAAAAGTTTCTAATTTATTCCCTATATATACAATTATTTTCAATTTGGTCCCTGTAGTCTACTGTCATGAGTATAAGGACCAAATTATTGTGAAGTTTAGGGATCAAATTGAAAATGAATGTCACATATAGGGACCAAAAATACATTTTAACATGTATTTTTTGTTCCTATACGTGACATTCATTTTCAATTTAGTCCATATGCTTAACTGTGTAACAGATGGTGTGGACCGAATTGAAAATAATTGTATGTATAGGGACTAAATTAAAAATATTTTTCTGTATAAGGACCAAATAAAAAATGAATGTCACGTATAGAGACCAATAATATATTTTAACGTACTTTTTTTGAAAAATTCTAATCAATACAAATTGTAAAATTGTTAGGAATGAGATTGTGGAATAAATCATACAAGTCCTACATTTGATGTGAATTAATATGGGTCCTACATTATTTTTAATTTATACTTAAAATATGTTGCTACATCATTCGTGTACAATTCCTACAAATATATTTGCTAACATTTAGCACTACTATTTCTTTTTTGGGTTTTTACCCCTTTCTATCACAGGGAAAAAAAGAAAAAGAAAATAAGGAAAGGTAGGTAAAAAAAAGTAAATATCTCTTATGATTGAAAGATTTTCAAGTGGGATATTTACTGAGGTCATGTGATCATTTAAGTGGGTTAAAGGGACAAACATGACCTGTTGAACTATTAAGGAGGCATATAATAATGTTTTTAGTATTAAGAAAGGGTTTGAACTATTAAGGAGGCATATAATAATGATTTTAGTATTAGGAAAGGGTATCTTGCAACTCAAGATGTGTTATGAAACGATTTAGTTAACGTAAACAAAATACGAATTTTCTTTACATTATAAAGCAATCGAATATTTCTGGTTTGTTACATGTAGATGTGAAAAACAATGGCTATAACACTCAAGTTTGTTTATGCCTTGATCCTCTTCTTTTCCATCTTTCTTCTTGTGACAAATGGTGAGTAAGCCATTTTTTCCTCCTTTTCATTTTTCTTTCTTTACCATTCAAATATGCTTTAATTCCCTTTCGGTAACATTCCTTCATTTTTGTATTATATCACAGCAAGCGATTGTTATTGTGAGGTTAATAGTGATTGTGAAGCATATTGTTATTTTGCTGTGGGAAAAGGGTATTGCACAAGAAATTTGTGTTTCTGCCTTTAACAGTTAAGTTGAATAATAATTTTACATTACTTTTGCACTTATAAATTTATTAGCATGTCATAAAGTTATTACTTTTATGATTTCTCTCACAGTGCATGTTATATTTCTTTGACCTTTTAATTTCTATAACAGCTTCGAAAGAATATTAGATTATAATATGCAAGTGCTCCAAACCTTTGTTCGCCTCAGGGAGATATGGAGTACAACAACCTAGCTGAATATTTGTAATTAGCTACTTCAATTTATTAATAAAGGCAATATGATTACACAATAATTTGTAAAGTAATCATTTATTTTACTTCTACACTTAGCTTAAGAATGGTGGGTGAAAAGTAGTAAAAAAAATATTAATATGTATTCAGAGAGCCATTGGAAGGAGTTGAAGCTTAATAAATGGAAATAAATTTAAGGTAACATGATTATATACTTAAATATGATAGATGAAGATGAGAGGATGATTGTTTTTATGTAAGCTTATATGTTGAGTTTGGTTATTTTATTATGCAAATGAACTATAAAAGATAGGTTGAGAGACAAAATACTTAGAATTGGATAGCAAATGTAATAGAAAATGAGTTCTCCAATTATGGCCACTCAAATGTTACACCATGGTTACAGATTGGAAAGCTGCTATCTTATGACCATATAATTGGAAAAGTACATTGATGGATAGATTAAATTTAAATGCTAGATTATGATAATTTGAAATCTAGAGTGAAATTGACTTGTTGATTATCAGGCGTGATATAACTAAATAAAATCCATTAGTCTATATTTATATAGTTAAAGTTGCATTTGAGAGGCAATTAATGACAAAACTAATGTACATATAACCTAGAAATTGAACTTGAGAATTATGACTTAGAGATAGGATTAATCCTTCGAGGGATAACGAGACATCATAAAATTTAATGGGTTTTAATTAATTTAATTGTTATGAAAATAGAGTTGATTTAGTTTTAACACGTTTTTAGTGCCAAGAGATTGAGTTTTAAATAATTTAGGATAGACCACCTTCAGAAACATAATTAATCATTAATGCAGGGGAATCAATATTCATCATAATAGGTAGTTGTAATTGATTCCTAAACTTAGATCTTTGATGTTTGGTTGAACTCTATTCTCCTTAGACTTGTTAGATTTGTTAGTTATTTTACTGTTTTGTTTAATTACACCTTATTCTTGTATTTGATCACATAATAAAATTGTTGTATTTTAATAATCACACGATTCTTGAGAGAGTAATACTCTACTCATTATTTTATTACTTGTTGACGACCCATGCACTTGCAAGTTTAGCACAACAGTTTGCATTTGTGCCACACTCCATAACTCATTCCTGAAAGGATACTAAGGTACCCTTATATGTGATATAAAATATGATTTAGTTCAATAAATGATCAGTTGTATCATAAGTCTGACAACGAGTATTTGGTTATAATTAACGATATTTAAGTAAGTAATTAATTCAGTAAAATAATTGGTTAATTACTTCAATTTGAAATAAATACAAGGTTCGTTTAGTTGAAAGTTGCAATTTTATCTATTCACATAAGATTTTTCTTGTATCTATAAGTACCAAGTGTATTTTATGTATACTCACATAATGTGGATCTCAATATGGGGTGGGTCCCACTCCATGTGAGTCTACTTAAGATACACTTATACCTATGCAAGAATCTCTCTTACATATGTCAAGTCTAGATGGATGTGATATTTTATCATCATTTTTGGTTCAATAGTAAACAAGAAGGGTTTTTTAACAAGTGTCCAAAATAGGAAGTTTTGCATGAAAAGTAGAGGTTTTTCAAATCCAAATGCATTAAATACTCCACTTTTCATGAAAAGCTTTCTATTTTGAATCCTTAACAAATGCCCTAAAGTAGTTCAAACTTTAACAGACCATGAAATGTCATTTGATTGCTAAAACCACAATACTTTAAAGTAAATAGAAATTATTGAAAGAAAAATGCATTCAGGACGCATGCTAGTAAATTATCCATTGAAAATTAAAGAAAAAATTACTAAAGAAGACAATTGCACATGACACAATAGAAGCATGAACACATACTATTATGCGTTCGCTGATGATTAACATAAAAGAGAAAACAAAAAATAGTGAGCCCCTTAAAACAAAAATTAGGAGATTAAGACTCAAGCTTCTCAAGCTTTATTGTAAGGAGAGAATCATAAAAAAGAAATTTTTTGAGTATGCATCAGGTTGGACAAGACCTCTTCACTATTATATGTTAGTAAGATCTTGCAATCAGTGTGATCTATACCAAATAGAGTTCCAACTTTTCCCAAATCAAGGCCCTTGAAAAGGTCATGGAGTATTATAAGGATCTTCCCTCCTCCTTTATTCTATCACATATGCTTATAGCTCTATTAGCCACAGAATTCTTGTAGCGGATATTGCCAAGTGCACCAAATCGACAAAAGTAATAAAGAATGAGTAAAGTATCATTCCCACGAGGATTATGTTATCAATTACTAAGTTTGCCAAATTGATACTATTCAAGCTATCGAAAAGAGGGTTGTTGCAAATTCAATTAAAAATAAATATAAGTAAGCAAAACAATAAATCAAAAGGGTGAAAAATAATGGTGTTAAAGCGTTAAGGTTCAGACTTTACTTGAACTCTTTAAATGCACATTCAAATATTAGTTTAACTATGTTCTATTTCAATAATTTATGGTCAATTCCCAAAATTTATTAATACTCAATCCCTTGGTATATTAATCCTCTTACACTGTTTGGAATTAACTAATCCCTTAGTCTAACCCCAAATAAAAAGACATTATTAAGAATGAGGGAATTAAAAGAAAAACCACATAACTCACAACGTCTATTCTTAGCGATTGCAGAAATTATGATATTTATCACATGTTCTAGGTTCATATAAATTTTTTCAAATTATACATCAATCCAAAATATCATTCCCAAATTGATCAGGTTTAGAAAAGTATTAAGAATAGAGATAAACACGTAAATCATGAAAAAGAAATATAAATTAAACCCATAAAAGAAGTTACATAATCAAAATTCAAGATCCATCATCCCCCAAACAAAGGGAAGTTTGTTACACATGGAAAAAAATAATACAAAGAAAAGAATATGACAAACTTCATTGTAGAAAAGTGGAAAAGTTGAAGAAAATTGATAATCGTCAAGCCTAATTGCGTCCACACCATATTAGGGTTTGTGTTTCTTGATGGCTGTTGTGTTCTGTCCAAGTGTCTGTTGAATTTGGCGTAACTTATGTATTTATAATGAAAATAACGTGACAGGTTACTGATAATTATGATTTTTAACATATTAATTATCCACACAATTACCTTATTAATGATGTCCAGATTGTAATTAAGTGATCTTAGCACTCATTTAGATCATTGGGTTGAATTGGGCTTTAAAGCAAAATTTTCGGATTTTAATGCATATTGACAGTGGTTCAGTATTTTAACCATAACTTGAGTTGTAGATCTCTGATTTTGATGTTCTTTATATGCTAGGAAAGATGAGAAAAAGATCTACAAGTTTTGTGAAATGTCAAATTGGAAGATTCGGATGTTTACATGGTCAAATACAGCCTTGAAGTTGGACCAGCGGTACTGTTACAAATTCTGGACACACCTTCACTATTTTGGGCATATCTCACTCATTTCAAGCCCAAATTAAGCATATGAGTACTCCTTGGAAAGCTTACTTCAAAGGCTATCTAATGGACTTGATTTGAATTTGAGATTATGACAGAAATTGAAAAGATAGCAACGTGGAAAAAGTGGAGGAATCATTGGAAGGTGGGAGACACACTTTCATAATGAGAAAATAATTCAATAGAAGGTGGGAGACATACTTTGATAATGGATGAATAATTAACAAGAGTGGGTGAACTACTTTTGATTCTTTGTGAATGATTAAGAGGAGAGCAATCAGATTTGTAAAGAAAGAGGGGAGAGCTTCTACGCAGGGTGTGATTTTGTAGTTGGTTATTGTAGTTTTAGTGTTTAATTTTGTGGAGACTTCTCCTCTTCTCTTCCTCTCCTCCTCTCTCTTTGTTATTTTCATTTTTGTATGGTTCTTGAAGGTTCTCCAATGGTGATGGCTATGGAGAGCTAAACTTCTTTAATCAATCCAAGAGATTGACAAGCTTGATGATTAATCTTGAGATCTTGTTTTAATTGTTATACGTTCATCTATTAATCAAGTTTCTCTTTCTCTTCTTCTCTTGTTTAAATTCTGATTTAATGCTTAATTTGATTGGGATTTGCATATGTTAATTGCGTAATTATCATGTGCTAAGAGATGAATTCAGAGGTTAAATAATGCATCAAAGGTGTTTGATTAATGTTTAGCTTGGTTGGATCTTGGTTTTTAAGTTAATTTGGGTTTTGGATGGATGCTTAATTTGTCTAACCTTAATTAATTAAATTCTAGAAGCATTTCTAGTAGAAGATCCATGGATCATTGAGAGGCGTCTTGATGTGATCTAAGATCAAGGATTTGGTTGATAGTTGAACGGATTTATAAAGATCAAGAATGGATTAAAATCAAGATTGATTAATTCTCTTGGATTGGTTATTTTCCTAATCTTGTTTACTCTTTTTAATTGCTCTTTGTTGTTTAATTTTCCAAAACTTCCCCCCCTGTTTATTAACCTCTTAATCTGACTTCATAATTAGAATGATCTACGGGCTCGACCCGGTGTTACCTTATGCTACAAGTAGTTTTGGTAAATCGGTTATAAATTGATTTAAATTTGGTAATCTCGACAGTTGTCAAATTTTTGGCGCCGTTGCCGGGGAACATTCTGATTTTGTTCAATCTTATTAAGAGTTTATTTAACTACTAATCTCTCACTAACCTTTATGTTCTTGTGTTTTGGTGGATTTCGGCGAAAATGGGTGATTACGGGTCATTTTGCGAAATTTCGTCTTGACGAAAAATGTGCCCCGAGAATGTGTTGAAACTTGTCATTGAAGGAAAACGGCCTAATAAACAAGACTCACAAGAAAACTATGAGGTCACCCTGGTTTTTCCAAAATCCATCGTTTAGACCAGTTTTCAATTTTTTAATATTTTTTATTGTATTTTTTTAGTTTTATTTTTGTGTAGTTTTTATGTTTGTACAAGTCCCATAATTTTTAAAAATGTTTAGATAGGTGAATTATATTTATTTTGGTAGATTTTTAGTGTTGTCTAGTGTATTCTCTTGTTTGTTATTTTTGTGTTTTATGTGCTTTGGATAATGCATGACTAGGTCTTTTGCTAGGCAATTACTTGATATTGATTCGAGATTGATATGACTTTGCATAATGGAGTACAAACTTGAGGAATTGACTTCTTTGGTGAGACAGTTAGTAGTGAGACAACAATTACTGTGCAAATAGCTGCAATTGTGTGTGCCATTTGTTCTTGTTCATCTCATCCCACATATGCATGTCATACACTTCAAGATGGTAGTTCTGTTTTTCCATATCAATCTGTTGCTACAACAGTGTGTCTTTCTTAGTAAACCACCATACCAAGCGAATTTATGCAACAACCAAGTCCAAGTAGCCATGAAACCTGAGCCATCATTGGAAGATTTGGTAAAGCAGATGGCCACTAACAATATTCAATTCCAACAGAGGACAGAGGCAATCACACACAATTTAGAAACCCAGTTGGACAACTGGCCTCCTCATTGAGTCGAAACATGTGCCCAAGGTTCTAGCCAACTCCTTTCCCAAACAATTCCCAATCTAAATGGGAATGTGAGTGCCATTATCTTTGAGGTCTAAAAATCAGTAGAAGCATCATCCGAGCCTCAACTAGCCGTGCAAGCATCAACCAAGTAGAAGAAACATTTTCGATGAACCACCCCAGAATCGAGGGTCGAAGAAATCGGTTGTTGCCCGTGACGCAAGCGAAGAATACTGCGGTGACTCTTTCCTTTCCACAGAGAGCCATTGAGACCAAAAAGATACATGAGTCTGAGAAGGATAAAGAGCTCCATGAAGAACATTCTATTTTTCATGTTGATTTAATTGATAATTTGGTTGATAATTCATATACTGACTTGTGTGAGGAGTTTCCTGAGATTGCTGATTTTGATGACTTTGTGTGTGGTGATTTGTGTGCTTCTTGTGATGGTGATAAGTTGTGTGCTATATGTTCAAAATTTTTACTTGTTGTGGGAGATCTTGCTACATGTTCAAAATTTCCTTATTCTAAGAGTTATGATCATGTTGTTTTGGAAGATGGTACACATATTACAGTGATCTTTTAATTAAATCAAAAATTAATTTCTTCAACTAGCTTGATACCTTCGGTCAAAAACCACCTACCCTTGAGTTGAAAGCCATTGAAGAATTTTCGAAAAAGGGAGAAGAAGAGCACTTGGATGGCGGTCACTAATTGTGGTGGATTTTATTTTTGAGCCATGGTCCAACATAAACAAGGAAAATCAAGTTGATCAAGTATACATATTGCATTCTAGTGCTGAAACCAAAGGAATTAAGGAAGGCCAATGGGACCCCGATGAAAGCTCTCCTGTTTCAAGTCATGTTTCCAGTCATGTTTCAAGCTTAACTTGGTCTTGGACATTATACTTCAAGCAATGGGACCCCGGTGGGAGTTTCTCTATAACTCCCGCCTCAAACTCATGCCCGGAAAGCTCAGATCTAGGTGGCTTGGTCCATTTGTTGTTACTAAGATTTTTCCTTATGGTCTTTGTGCAGATTACAAGTGAGACTACTACAAAAGCTTTCACGAAATAATGGACATCGCCTCAAACCTTTTTATGAGGGAGCTCAAGAGGATATTTTGGAGGATGTCCAATTGCAAGAAGTCGTCTACCCCACTTGATAAGTAAGATGCCGCCTCAATAATAAAAAAAAACAAAAAAAGTTTTTGATTGAGGTAAAAAAAAATTTGTGATGACCCATATTTGTTCAATTATTGTCCTAATCAAATCTTTTGGAGATTTGTACCCGACAATGAGGTAAGTAGTGTCATTGACTTTTGTCACTCGGACGCATGTGGAGGTCATTTTTTTCTTCTTCAACGACAACAATCGAAAATCTTGCATAGATGGATTTTATTGGCCTACTTTATGCAAGGTCTGTTACACCTTTTGCAAAAGCTGTGAAAATTGGTCAACAAAAGTTCTGCTTTGAGATTATCATCTGCACCTACTCCTTGGAAAATTGAGATCTAGTTGGCGCGGTTCTTTGGTTGTCAAACACGTGGGGCCGTAGATATTGAGGATCCTAGGAATGGTAATGCGCTTAAAGTTAATGGCCAAAGACTCAACCATTCCTGGAAAACCAAGTTCTTAAGTTCTTTGTGTTACCTAGTTAAGTGGCGGATACGGTACTCGTGACTCTCAAGTCGGTTTATTTTTCAGTTTCCCAAAATAATCGAATCCTTCTTCTCCTTCAAAATGGATGTTATTCTTTCAAACCCGAGCAAATATTTTCCTTCTTTTTCCTCAAAATGCTCGAGAACAATCTACAAAGTTCGATGTGAAAGATTGAGACCGTTAATGCACAAAGGTATGCCGAAGATTTACTGCTGGATAATTGAAGCAAAGGTCCGATTAGCACGGTGAGTCCTCAATTTCATTTAACTCATATATGCCTGGTTTTGGAAGAAGTTCATATTCTAAAAGGAGAAGAGCAAAAAGGTTACAAGTTTGTCACAAATGTGGACGATGGAACTGTAACAAGCGATGTCGTACTTTGGGGATGGTTTCCGCAAATAGAGAAGATAAAATTTTCTTCATTAAGAATGGACTGAGTAAGGAGTCATTAGATGATATCTTATTGACTCTTGAGACGCATTCTTGTGGATTGGTGCATCGTGAAATTCTTAAATTGTGGAATCTCTTCAAGGATGAAAAAAAATGTCTTCTATGAGTCGAGGATAAGCTTCCCATCCAATTTTCTTATAAATTGACAAACAGGGTCTTTTTGAGTCAGATTCCCAAGACTATAATGTTTTTCTTCATCCTTGGTGGGGACAATGCTTATATTAAGGACAATGCTTACTGGACATTTAAGCTTCACACCCTGCGTAGAAGCTCTCCCCTCTTTCTTTACAAATCTGATTGCTCTCCTCTTAATCATTCACAAAGAGTCAAAAGTAGTTCACCCAATCTTGTTAATTATTCATCCATTATCAAAATATGTCTCCCACCTTCCATTGAATTATTTTCTCATTATGAAGTGTGTCTCCCACCTTCCAATGATTCCTCCACTTTTTCCACGTTGCTATCTTTTCAATTTCTGTCATAATCTCAAATTCAAATCAAGTCCATCAGATAGCCTTTGAAGTAAGCTTTCCAAGGAGTACTCATATGCTTAATTTGGGCTTGAAATGAGTGAGATATGCCCAAAATAGTGAAGGTGTGTCCAGAATTTGTAACAGTACCGCTGGTCCAACTTCAAGGCTGTATTTGACCATGTAAACATCCGAATCTTCCAATTTGACATTTCACAAAACTTGTAGATCTTTTTCTCATCTTTCCTAGCATATAAAGAACATCAAAATCAAAGATCTACAACTCAAGTTATGGTTAAAATACTGAACCACTGTCAATATGCATTAAAATCCAAAAATTTTGCTTTAAAGCCCAATTCAACCCAATGATCTAAATGAGTGCTAAGATCACTTAATTACAATCTGGACATCATTAATAAGGTAATTGTGTGGATAATTAATATGTTAAAAATCATAATTATCAAATACCCCCACACTTACTCTTTTGCACGTCCTCGGGCAAACTAGAAAAAAATAAAATAAAATAAAATAAAATAAAACTGACTCAAAAGTTAAACATTCTAAAAGACTCAATTTCTAATAATATTTAAGAATGAAAAGTAATTAATAATTCAAGTAATCAAAACATTCATGAGGTAACACATCTTCACATCTCAAATCAACAAGCAAGGATACTTCAATTGAAAAGCATGAGTAAAGAATGATAGATCATCACAGAATTCACTCTCAATCTCTCAAGTATTTAAAAGGTAGGTATTTAACTCAATTCAACCATGAAAATTGCACTACCATAAGCTTGCTTATCTTCTACTTCTCCACTACTCAAAACACATGCATACACAAATCATGAGGACTTTATTCAAGGTTGTAGTGAGGTCAAGGTAAAAGAAGAGGGTAAAATGGATATGAGAGGATAAATACCAAAGAGAATAAAAGCAAATGAGAGCTGAGTTCAAATAACAAGCATAAAAGTTCATCCCAACTCTAATGTATAACCCTTTACATATTCATTTCTCAATCCTTTTCTTTTTTTTTCTTTTTTTTTTATATATATATGAACATAACTATATACATACATTTTTTTCTCTTTTTGTTTTTTTTTATTTTTTTTTAGGAACTCTTTCCTTTTTCAACAATCATTTTGTACACACACCCCCACACTTGTTCAAAAACTCATCCATTAACCAAGCTAATGTTCTTTTATTCCCTAAGGTAAAGTAAGAACACGATTTTTCATTTAAGGCACATAATGAGCTAGAAACAAGGAATGGTCAAATAAGCTCAAAGAGGTTAAGTAAAGGAAAATATACAAGGTTGGCAAGAATCAGAAAATTTTCAAGAAGTCAAAAGAGTGCTTGATATCATATTGAAAACAAGGTTGGCTATTTGGTTAAACTAGCTAAGAAAGAGGGCCTCAATCATGTTCATGCATGCAAGTGAAATGTAGCCTAAAAAAGAATCAAAGCAAGTTCTAGAGTGATCATTAACATGAGTGAAAATCACACAAGAAAGAAGAGAATGGCATAAATGTTGAATCCATCCATTAGGCTCAAAATCTCACAAGGTATGCATTCATCAAACTCAATTCATCAATTCAATCATCCATAACCAAGCATATCAGTTCAAGAAGGGAGAAACGTTATTCAATCATGCAATGAACCCTTTTTTTGTTTTTTTTTGTTTTTTTTTTTGTTTTTTTTAACAACAAAACAAAACAAAAACAAAAAAAAAATGCTAAAATCTCTCCCTCACACTTAATATAACATTGTCCTTAATGTAAAAGAGAGATAGAAAAGAGCAACACAACCTCGATAAGAAGTGAATCAACGCCAAGCGGAAAAGAAGCAAACTATCGGTGCCACATCGGACCTAAAAAGAAATCAAATCATAAAACTTTAGTACTTCTATAATTTAATACTAATTAATTACTACCTAAAAACACTCCTTACTCTGCCACCAATTAAGATACGTCTCAAGAGTAAATAATTTACTCTTTACTTTGCCATCCCTAACTACTAAATTGATGACAAATACAACAAACATATTAACAAACAAATTTTCTTTTCTTTTTTTTTTCTTTTTTTTTACTTCTTTTTTTTTTTACAACAACCATCCTTCCCCCCAACCAGATCACAACATTGTCCTCAATGTCAAAACATAGATAGGTAAAGGATATAATATATTACCTGTTGCTGCAATTACTAAAAAGAAAAATCTCACACAAATTTAAACAGAAAGAAAAAAAAATACGATAAATAAAACTAAAGATAAAGGAAAGTTATAGATGAAGTGATAAATCACACTCTTGCTCCTTGCTTTGCTCTCTTCTCATTGCCTCTCTTCTTTGCCGTCATTTGACCAATCTATCTCGAGTCATTCGGATCAGGTTTATAAACAAAAACTTCTAATTTATCAATCAACTCATCAACAGTGGAAGCAAAAATAAGGAGTTGTCTTGCCGAAAGTGTGATGAATTTACTTTCCACAAAGATAGTCAAGAAAATATAACAAAAGATTAAAGAAATTATTAACATTCAAAAACCTATGGGTTTATGGTGGATGTTCACTGTTGAGACAATTTGAAAAATTTCTTCCAAAGTACCAAAACCACCTGGTAAGGCTATGAATGCATTAGAATTTGCAAGCATTGTCTTCATTCGTTCATCCATAGATGATACTTGAAGCTCTTCTCCAACTGTCTTGCCAGTGATGTTATTTTCAGCTAAAGGTTTAGGAATAACACCTAAAACTGTCGCCTCCTATAAAAGCGAGAAAGTGAAACAAATTTCATTAACCCACGATAACCTCCCCATATACAAGATGAATATTCCTCGCAGCAAGTGATCGACCAAGAGAGCTAGTGCGTTTACAAATTCTAATCCCTTCCCATAACTCGACCCACAAAAAACACAGACATTTTTTAGGTTACGAATAGAAGGCCCCATTCTATACTCTTCCTCTCTTTGAGTGTTTCTGAGTTGAAGGTTAGTAGAAAAAATGGAGTGTTTAAATAAGAAAAAGAATGGGAAGGGAAATAATTGCACCTATAAGGGTAGGTTGGCTGTTGTCAGAAAATGTTGAATTTTAGAAACATAAAATCTTTTTTTTTGTGTTTTTTTTTTTTCGAAAGATGACATGAAGAAGAAGAAGAGGATGATACGTACAGATTGTTTGTGGATATGGCTCACATCTGCCTCTGGTTTAACGTCCAAACGGCTTAAACGTCTTCTATGAGTCGAGGATAAGCTTCCCATCCTTAAGAGGAGAGCAATGCTTATACTAAGTGTGGGGGAGAGATTTTAGCATTTTCTAAAAAAAAAAAAAAAGGGTTCATTGCATGATTGAATAACGTTTCTCCCTTCTTGAACTGATATGCTTGGTTATGGATGATTGAATTAATGAATTGAGTTTGATGGATGCATACCTTGTGAGATTTTGAGCCTAATGGATGGATTCAACATTTATGCCATTCTCTTCTTTCTTGTGTGATTTTCACTCATGTTAATGACCACTCTAGAACTTGCTTTGATTCTTTTTGAGGCTACATTTCACTTGCATGCATGAACATGATTGAGGCCCTCTTTCTTAGCTAGTTTAACCAAATAGCCAACCTTGTTTTCAATATGATATCAAGCACTCTTTTGACTTCTTGAAAATTTTTTGATTCTTGCCAACCTTGTATATTTTCCTTTACTTAACCCCTTTGAGCTTATTTGACCATTCCTTGTTTCTAGCTCATTATGTGCCTTAAATGAAAAATCGTGTTCTTACTTTACCTTAGGGAATAAAAGAACATTAGCTTGGTTAATGGATGAGTTTTTGAACAAGTGTGGGGTGTGTGTACAAAATAGTTGTTGAAAAAGGAAAGAGTTCCTAAAAAAAAAAAAAAAAGAGGAAAAATGTATGTATATAGTTATGTTCATATATATATATATATATAAAGAAAGAAAAGGATTGAGAAATGAATATGTAAAGGGTTATACATTAGAGTTGGGATGAACTTTTATGCTTGTTATTTGAACTCACTCTCATTTGCTTTTATTCTCTTTGGTATTTATCCTCTCATATCCATTTTACCTTCTGTTACCTTGACCTCACTACAACCTTGAATAAAGTCCTCATGATTTGTGTATGCATGTGTTTTAAGTAGTGGAGAAGTAGAAGATAAGCAAGCTTATGGTAGTGCAATTTTCATGGTTGAATTGAGTGAAATACCTACCTTTTAAATACTTGAGAGATTGAGAGTGAATTCTGTGAGGATCTATCATTCTTTACTCATGCTTTTCAATTGAAGTATCCTTGCTTGTTGATTTGAGATGTGAAGATGTGTTACCTCATGAATGTTTTGATTACTTGAATTATTAATTGCTCTTCATTCTAAATGTTACTGTTTTGCCCGAGGACGTGCAAAAGAGTAAGTGTGGGGTATTTGATAATTATGATTTTTAACATATTAATTATCCACACAATTACCTTATTAATGATGTCCTGATTGTAATTAAGTGATCTTAGCACTCATTTAGATCATTGGGTTGAATTGGGCTTTAAAGCAAAATTTTCGGATTTTAATGCATATTGACAGTGGTTCAGTATTTTAACCATAACTTGAGTTGTAGATCTCTGATTTTGATGTTCTTTATATGCTAGGAAAGATGAGAAAAAGATCTACAAGTTTTGTGAAATGTCAAATTGGAAGATTCGGATGTTTACATGGTCAAATACAGCCTTGAAGTTGGACCAGCGGTACTGTTACAAATTCTGGACACACCTTCACTATTTTGGGCATATCTCACTCATTTCAAGCCCAAATTAAGCATATGAGTACTCCTTGGAAAGCTTACTTCAAAGGCTATCTGATGGACTTGATTTGAATTTGAGATTATGACAGAAATTGAAAAGATAGCAACGTGGAAAAAGTGGAGGAATCATTGGACGGTGGGAGACACACTTTCATAATGAGAAAATAATTCAATGGAAGGTGGGAGACATACTTTGATAATGGATGAATAATTAACAAGAGTGGGTGAACTACTTTTGATTCTTTGTGAATGATTAAGAGGAGAGCAATCAGATTTGTAAAGAAAGAGGGGAGAGCTTCTACGCAGGGTGTGATTTTGTAGTTGGTTATTGTAGTTTTAGTGTTTAATTTTGTGGAGACTTCTCCTCTTCTCTTCCTCTCCTCCTCTCTCTTTGTTATTTTCATTTTTGTATGGTTCTTGAAGGTTCTCCAATGGTGATGGCTATGGAGAGCTAAACTTCTTTAATCAATCCAAGAGATTGACAAGCTTGATGATTAATCTTGAGATCTTGTTTTAATTGTTATACGTTCATCTATTAATCAAGTTTCTCTTTCTCTTCTTCTCTTGTTTAAATTCTGATTTAATGCTTAATTTGATTGGGATTTGCATATGTTAATTGCGTAATTATCATGTGCTAAGAGATGAATTCAGAGGTTAAATAATGCATCAAAGGTGTTTGATTAATGTTTAGCTTGGTTGGATCTTGGTTTTTAAGTTAATTTGGGTTTTGGATGGATGCTTAATTTGTCTAATCTTAATTAATTAAATTCTAGAAGCATTTCTAGTAGAAGATCCATGGATCATTGAGAGGCGTCTTGATGTGATCTAAGATCAAGGATTTGGTTGATAGTTGAACGGATTTATAAAGATCAAGGATGGATTAAAATCAAGATTGGTTAATTCTCTTGGATTGGTTGTTTTCCTAATCTTGTTTACTCTTTTTAATTGCTCTTTGTTGTTTAATTTTCCAAAACTTTCCCCCTTTTATTAACCTCTTAATCTGACTTCATAATTAGAATGATCTACGGGCTCAACCCGGTGTTACCTTATGCTACAAGTAGTTTTGGTAAATCGGTTATAAATTGATTTAAAGTTGGTAATCTCGACAGTTGTCAGTTACGCGGCCAGTACTCAGGCGCTGGGTATTCAGTGCCTAAGCGCTAACATCTTTTCCTGAAATTCTTGATACGCAACGCGTGCTCAGGCGCTAAATGACCAGAAAGAAAATTCCTCCTTTGTCTGGCGCTGGCTTTCCAGCGCCTGGGCGCTAGACCACCAGAATACAAATTTTAACTTTTTTGTCTCGTGCAATTGTCCAGTCTTCTTCCATGCATAATTACCTATTAAAAATAAATAAAACGTGCAATTAAAACATAATTTAGAAAAACTAAAAACAAAATAAACTTAAGAACAAACTCAATCAAAGAGATTAAAAGATAATGAAAACTCAAGACTTTTGAACCATAAAAATATGAATTTTTAAAGGTTCATCATTTCCTCAAACTTAAGATTTTTGCTTGTCCTCAAGCAAAAGAAAAAGAAAAACAAAACAAAAAGACAAAATAAATAAAAACTCAAAACACACAGACTCAAACATAGCAATACCGGTTATCAAAAATCATTCATATCCTCAGGAATTGCTTCACAATCTAATTTCAAAGTGTCACACATGAATAATCCATTTATCACATCGTCTCTCACATGTAACTCTCATGCAAAAATGACTTCCTAAAAACATGAATGAAAAACTCAATCTCCTCATAAAGTACAAGCTCAGATAGGTTCATAAAACTACAAGTGCACATCAAACCCGCATCCATAAGGTTGTTCTTTGTCTCTCTCTCCACTAATGTAAACAACACATAAACAAGGATAGAAAAGGTCTTTATAAGCTTACAATGTAAGACCAATGGTATGAGTTAAGAAAGAAGTGGTAAGATAAATAAAACAAAAATTGAAATACATAATCAAGCACAATTTAAAATCCAAGTCTCAAAATGTTGAACAATTGCAAAACGGAGCATAAAAATCCATCACTTTATTTGTATACTTTTCCTTTAACAACCTCTACCCCCAAACTTATTTCTTTGCAATACTTTGGGTGAACTTTCTCTTTTTGAATTTTTTTCTTTTTTTTCTTTTCTTTCATTCAATTTTTTTTACCTCCTGAAATTTATCATGCACAAAAATAACTAAGACTTGAATAATAAAATAATACAAGATATGCACTCAACAAAAGACGTGTAAACGAAGAATTTTTTTTCCATTTGGGCATGGGAAAGGTAAATATGGGTAAAGAAAAGAAATAGAGGTCAAACAATAACAAGGCTGCAAAAGGGACCTAAGGATATACTGTGTTTACAAGTTAGCTTGAAAGGCTCAAACGGTCCAAAGAAGGCTCTTATCATTTCTTTGATCATGAATTACCTAAAATTTCACCTCAAGAGAGAATCAAACAACTTCTATATATAAATCATCCACACACATATATTCCCATAAACTTTATCTAAGCCTGACATGCATGCATAATCCAAGGTCTATCAAACATAAAGATGAAAAGAACATCAATACACAATTAAAATAATAGAGATAAACATAACTCATGAATTCGCATGCGATATCCCAAGAAATCTGATCAATCCACAATTTAAGCAATCATTGGATATTCAATTCAACAAACCAGTATGCACAAAATGACTCAAAACATAATAAGGTGATGATAACAAAATAAAACTCATAAAAACAAATGTGAAAATAAAATATTAAAGAAAGGAAAAGAAAAACTATTTTTGACGATCGATAGTTATATACATCCCCTACAAAGGCTCCAAACTCAAGGAGACACTTAAGCCGACTCAACATCAAAGAAAACTACAAAATAAAAAAAAAAAATAGAAAAATGATAATCAATAAAATAAGAAATAACTAGATAATAACAAAAACAAAAATAAAAGAGTAAAGAAAAAGAGAGAAAATTTGGGTTGCCTCCTAAAAAGTGCTTGTTTAACGTCATCAGCTCGACGTTGCCTCTTTAACTCATCAAGGTGGCTTGAAGTAAGAGAAATGGGATGACGCCTTTCTTTTGTTAGAGCTTTGCCTCCATGCTTGCTCACTGGCCTTGGAATCAATCTGTAATAAGTTAGTGGAAGTTGAAGGATCTTTTTCAATTCCAGTAATTTTTGAGAGATGAGGACCTTTTTCCTTTTCATCAATAATCTTAGAAATGGGAAGATCAACATTGATTAATGATGAAGGGCTATTACTAGCCAAATCCTGAAGAGGCTTATCTTGAATGCATTTGACAGGGGCATAGAGATCTTATGTCAATGCAGATTTATCAAAAATGTTGATGGTCACCTGATCTCCATCCACCCTCAAAATAAGCTCACCTCTTGGTACATCAATTAATGCTCCTAAAGTAGCTAAGAACGGTCTTCCAAGAATCAGAGAAATATCAGCATCCTTATCTATATCTAGAATCACCAAATCAGCTGGGAAAATAAATTTGTCCACTTTTACTAACAAATCTTCAACTATACCATATGGATGTTTGATTGATCGATCAGCTAATTGAAGAGACATTGTAGTTGGCTTCACTTTATCAATCTTAAGCTTACGAAGAATTAACAATGGCATTAAATTGATGCTAGCCCCTAAGTCATATAGAACTTTCTCAATAGTCAACTTACCAAGAGTACAAGGAATGGTGAAATTACTTGGATCTTTCAATTTAGGTGGCAGTTTCCTCTGAATTATAGCGCTGCACTCTTCAGTAAGTGTCACAGTCTCATCTTCCATGAGTTACTCTTCTTTAAGAGCAAATCTTTCTTGAACTTTGCATAAGAGGGTATCTGTTCAAGTGCTTTAGCAAAATGAATGTTAATTTGTAGCTTTTTGAAGACATCTAAGAACTTTGAGATTTGCTCTCTTAGTTATCTTTCTTTAACCTTTGAGGAAACAGGAGTCAAGCATACAATGAAGGGTCAATTCACATATTCTGCTCCTGTTCCTTCTTCTTCCTCCTCCACTTTAGTTGCTTCTCCTTAGCTTCTTCATTACAACACTCCTGAGTTGAGACATCCTCAACAGGAACATCAATTTTTTCAATTCCTGATGAATCAAGTGCTTCTTTAACTTATCCTTCAAAATTCTTGTCACTTCTCAATGTAATTGCATGATAGTGCTCCTTTGGATTGATCACAATATTGCTTGGTAAGGTGCTTAGAGGTCTCTCTTGGAGCTATGTCACTATCTGCCCCACTTGATTCTCTAAATTTCTAATAATAGCTCCTTGATTTTGAAAATTTGCCTTTGTTTCCTCCATAAAAGTGGAAGTTTGTTACACAAAAGTAGAGGTTTGTATAGAAAGTTTCTCAAGTGCAATCTTAATAGGAGACTTCTTCTCTGGTTAAGGATTCAATTGTACCATTTGATTGCTCCAAGAAAATTTGGGATGATTCATCCACCCTAGATTATATGTATTTGAAAATGGAATACCTTGGGGTCTGGAAGGATTACCTATATAATTTACCTGCTCTTGAGAAATGAAACCAGAGTTGCTTGCTTCGCATCCACCATTAGCATGGTTACCTCTATAAAAATCACAAATTAGAGCTTGATGATTAACTACACTTACCTGCATACTCCCAACTTGCTTGGTGAGGTTAGCTAACTGCTGCGAAATACTTTTGTTCTGAGCAAGTAAGACATCGAGAATGCCAAGCTCCATAACTCCCTATTTAACTACTGCTCTCCCACTAGGCATCTGGTACTCATTGGTAGCTATAGTCTCAAATAATTCTTAGGCCTCTTCAGGAGTTTTAGTATTTAAAGATCCATCTGCAGATGCATCCACCATAGCCCTGGTAGGATGATTCAAACCATTATAGAAAATTTGAATCTGCTGCCAAACCTCAAATGCATGGTGAGGACATTTCCTTAATAGCTCCTTGAATCTTTCCCAAAATTCATATAACGACTCCCCTTGATTTTGAGTGAAACAAGTTATTTCACTCCTTATTTTCACAAACATTGATGGAGGAAAGTATTGAGTCAAGAATTTGTTAACCAGGTGTTCCCAACTAGATATGCTCCCTTGTGGCTGGGCTTGTAGCCAGCTCTTCGCTTTGTCTCTTAGAGAAAATGGAAACAGCCGTAATCTAATGGCATAATCAGTTACGCCATTATACTTAATAGTGTCACAGAGCTGCAAGAAATTAGCAATGTACAAGTTTGGATCTTCTGCCTGACCTCCCCCAAACTGATTTTGTTGCACCAACTGTAGAAGTGCTGGTTTAATCTCAAAGTTATTAGCTTGAATAGCAAGGCACATAATACTGCTTGAAACATTCTCAGAAGATGAAGTAGAATAATCAGCTAAAGTGCGTCTTCTCTGTGCATTAGCGTTCTCATTCATCTTTTCTTTTTCAATTCTTTTTCCTTCTTTGATTACTTTTTTTATTACTATTTCTATTCTTGTTATCTCTGGATCAAAGAGTAATTCTTCAGACTTCATAGAACCTTGCATAAACAAACAAACAAACAAGTCAGAGTGAAGTAAATAAAAGAAATTAAAAACAAAAAACAAAAATAAACAACTACTAAAAAAATAAACAAAGAAAATCAAAAATAAAAAAATAAATTTAAAAGAAAATTAAATAAATAAAAATTAAATTAAATAAAAAATAAGTGCCTAAATTAGTGTCTTTTCAACTACTATTTAATATTAATAACAATAATCCCCAATAACGGTGCTAAAAACTTGTTACAGATATTGACAAGTGCACCAAATCGAAAAAAGTAATAAAGAGTAAGAAAAGTATCGTTCCCATGAAGATTATGTTATTAATTACTAAGTTCATCAAATCGAAACTATTCAAGCTATCAAAAAGAGGGTTGTTACAAATTCAATTAAAAAGAAATATAAGTAAGTAAAATAATAAATCAAAAGGGTGAAAAATAATGGTGTTAAAGCGCTAAGGTTCAGACTTCACTTGAACTCTTTAAATACACATTCAAATATTAGTTTAACTATGTTCTATTTCAATGATTTATGGTCAATTCCAAAAATTTATTAATAACCAATCCCTTGGTATATTAATCATCTTACACTGTTTGGAATTAACTAATCTCTTAGTCTAACCCTAAATCGAAAGACATTATCAAGAACAAAGGAATCAAAAGAAAGACCACATAACTCATAACGTCTATTCCTAGCGATTGTAGAAATTATGATGTTTATCACATGTTTTAGGTTCATGCAATTTTTTTCAAATCATAAATTAACCCAAAAGATCATTCCCAAATTGATCAGGTTTAGAAAAACATTAAGAATAGAGATAAACATATAAATCATGAAATAGAAACATAAATTAAACCCATAAAAGAAGTTACATCATCAAAGTTCAAGATCCATCATGCACTAACAAAGAGAAGTTAGTTACACACGAAAAAAAGAAGAACACAAATGGATGAATATGACAAATTTCATTGTAGAAAGGTGAAAAAGTTGAAGAAAAATATTAATCTTCAAGCCTAATTGCGCTAGACCACATTAGGGTTTGTGCCTCTTGACGGCTACTGTATTCTGTCTAAGTATATGTTGAATTTGGCGTAACTTATGTATTTATAATGAAAATAACATGATAGGTTACGCGGCTAGTGCTCAGGTGCTGATGTCTTTTCCTGAAATTCCTGATACACAATGCGCGCTCTGGCGCTGGGTATTCAGCACCTAGGCACTGAGCGACCGAAAAGAAAATTCCTCCTCTGCCTTGGGCGCTGGCTTTGGCTTTCCATCGCCTGGGCGTTGGATCACCAGAATGCAAATTTTAGCTTTTCTGTCTCATGCAATCGTCCAGTCTTCTTCCATGCATAATTACCTATTAAAAATAAATAAAATACACAATTAAAACATAATTTAGAAAAACTAAAAGTAAAATAAACTTAAGAACAAATTCAATCAAAAATATTAAAAGAGAATGAAAATTCAAAACTTTTGAACATTAAAAATATGAATTTGTAAAGGTTGATCAATTCTTATCTTGTTTCAAACCCAATACATCTACAATTTCCTTTAAATCCTTTTAATATATGATTTCTTTGTTACATTTGTCATGAGGAGTGGACCACATCAAATATTTTGTCTCTCTTAACTTTTCTTGAAACTCGCTCAAGTATTTGCTTGAATTTCATCACTCAAACTATATACATTGATTATGCAGGTATTTGGATCACCTAGTGCTTCTATGACACAATCTATAGTTTCCTTTCTCCTTTCCAAGGCATAAATTGCTTGTACTTCATATCTACCAGTATCATGATACAGAGTTGCCTCAAAAACATTAGTAAGCCTCAATCATTCTAGCAATTACAACAACACGCTTATCAATTTCCTTCTCTGATGGTATTAGAATTGGCCTAAATAGTCCCAAGGGATTAAAAGTAAGCACCTTTACTGTACGATATGGTTTACTGGAATGCCTTCCATTTTTCGAAGAGTCCTCAACTTTCCCAATGATTTCTTTGCCATGCTTCTAAACTTAGGCTTCAACAAGATTAGCCATGGAAAAGATATAGCGAAGGAATAGTCCAAGTACCACAAATACGCACACTATGATCATTCTGAAAGTAGTTGGAATTAATAGCTCCATTTTATATTGAAAATGAAAGGCAAAATGAATTTTTTTTATTGAACTCAAATCAACAGGCTTACAAATCGAAACACAAAATAGTAATAGTTGGAGTACTTTTATTTAGGAGAAGAATGAAACAACTTTGAAACTGTTATGAAAAATGGAAATAACAACTAATACTAGTACTAAGGATGGAAATAGGCCAGTACTTTTGTCAGGCTTGTGCACAACTTTAGAAAATGAGCTGAGCTCGTGCCTTTTAAAAGCCTGTTTCATTTAGTAGGCTAGGTCTGGCCTCTCAGCAAAGCCTGTTAGGCCTATTAGGCCGACCTGTTTATGTTTATTTATAAAATTATATTTTTTTTTCAATGGCCTTTTAAGGCTTGTTTAAAGGCTTAAGCCTATTTGAGGCCTATATGAAGGTTTTGGCCTGTTGGCCTATTTAGAGGCCTTAATATAAACTAGGCTTCTAAACAAGCTTTCGATAAGCTTCTTAAACAGTTAAAAGGCCTTTGAAGTAACGGAAAATCAGGCTCGGCCAAATATTTATAACACAAATTCCTGCCTATTTAGGGTGAAGCACTAATCCCTAACTAGCACCTCCTTAAAGTTTTTGGACTTTAGAGCTGAAGAAAGTGTTACCAAATATCATTATTCAATAATTTTGTTAGAAGAACTTGAAGAAATCAATGAGAAGTGCCAAGCGAAATCATAATTAGCTAGCATAGTAGCTCAGGGAAGGAAAAATCACAAACTACTTTACCCAATAAGAAAGTTAGAAGTAGAAACATAATTTATAGACTTGGATATGATAAAGTTTCCAAGAAGTTCTCATGCAACTTCCTAGCATTTTCTCCTTGACAAAATAACAACGACTTCTGTTGTATTCCATACTTCGCATTGTTTCTATGTCGTTCTTCCATATATGCTGCCTATTAGTATTACTAATATGCTATTTTTATAACCTCCTTATGACACATGCTCATATATTTATATTAATTCCACATGACTTTTATACATTGTCAACCAGTTTGATTAAATTATACCACTAATAAGGTTCAAAATTCATCTCTAATACCAAACATTCTTATGTCACATAAATATAGATAGGTAAGGATCAAAGGAAATTTTTGCACTTAATTAGGAAAGATTCACATGACTTTTAGAGTGCGTTTCTTTTTATACAAACAAAAAAAAAAGAGTTTGTTTGTTTGCCTTAGTTTGCAAGAAAAGTGCTCTTTTTTAAAAAAAATCACTTCTCAAACATTTACAACCATTTAGATAAGATTTTAAAAAAAAATTAAAATCAAAGAAAAGACAAGTTTTTTACTTTTAATTAGAAGATGAGATTAGTATTTTCTTAAAAAAAATTCACTTTTCACATTTTAAAGTAAAATGTATTTTTTGTAATTGTATTAAAACACAAAATAGTTTCTATTTTTCATAAAAATCTCTATTAAAAATTTGGATAAGCTTTTAAGATACTACAAAATATTGATTTTTAAGTAGAGATTTTTATGAAAAGTAAAAATTATTTTGTGTTGTGATACAATTATAAAAAATAATTTTCTCTTTAAAAAATAAAAAACATAAAATTGATTTTTTTTAAGAATCTACTTATGTTAGTTTTCGATAAAATGTATAAAACTGATTTTTTTTAGATTTTAATTTTTTTAGAAATTTTATCCAAACAATTGTACATGTCTTAGAAGTGAATTTATCTTTTTAATAAAAAAACATACTTTTCTCGGTGTGAATGACCTAACTTTGACCGGATCAGGGAAGTGGATTAGTCAAGGTGCACACACGTTGATCCGGACACTGATAACTCCATTAAATGTAGTTATTTATGCCCTGTATCTGTACTATATTGATAGTTTAGTCCTTATTATTGTGCATATATGGAATGTTTTAGGCTTATATTTGTCAAATTCTATTTTAATATCTTCCTATATGAAATTGAGTAAATATTGAATATTCTTCAGGTGATTAAGTGGATTTGTAACTTTTATTAACTTGGTGATTTCTCTATTGTATGAAGGGCTGTAAACAAGCAGATTGGTGGAAGCTTTGGACCAACATTGGATGAGAAATCACAAGAGAAAGTCAAGTCTGAAGTTCAACAACTCACGCAGCAGTTCAGGCATGTTCATGCCGCAGGCTGGTGCACTCTGCCCTGCTGTATACTGAGACCCGAGGCTAGTACGCCGCAGCACAAAGGAGCGTATGTCACGACATTGTGACCTAAATTGAATACCCACCACGGCGTTGGATGTGTCATGCCGCTGTGTGAACCTATTTTTTGAGCCTATAAATACTGTTTTATTAGTTTTAGTGAGGAGAGTTTTTCTAGTTTAGAGACATAGCTGCTAGGGGTTCGTGTTTGAGACTGAGAGGAAGCCAAAGGAGCCAAGGTTGGAGACCATCTTCTTCATGGAGGATGATTCAAGCATCAAAGATCACATCTATTGAGTTTCCTTCCCTTTCCTTTTTCTTTTCTCTTTTCCTTGTATCTTGAACATGAGTTTTGTGGTTATATTTTCATGTTCATTGAGTAGCTAAGCTGTATTTAGGGATTTCTTTGAATCCTCCTATGGATATTGATGATTTTGTACTTCTTTAAGTTTATATTGATGTATGGTTTTGTTCAATCATATAGATCTTAATGCTCTTAATTATTTGACCAATTTTAAGTGATTTGTTAAAATCTAATGAACCTAGACATAGGAATTTGGATTTGAGATCATATGTATGGTTGATACATATTTAATTTTATTCTAATTGTAAGATAAATTAATTCGCTAATGAGATATAAATATACCCCTTAGCCATACACACTAAGTGTTTGAGAAAAGTCCTTAATGAGTAGAGTTTACACTAGTTCTCATGGAAACATAGTGAATTAGGCAAAAAAAGCATGATTGATTGACTTAAACATAGGCTTTTACCTAAAGTAGATTCTCAAGCTAACTAATCATTTCATTCATGTTGCTTATGAGGGTTGCATATTATCAGTTGAAGTAGAGGGTGAAGAAGGATTCCCTAATCTCTAAACATTATCTTTTGTTTCCATTTATTGCATTTCAGTCTTTAGATTTAGTTTAAAATGCATTTTTCCCAATTTTTATGTTCTTGAATAGAATTATTTGAGCTATTGATTGATATTTAGCATTAGAAATAACGTAGTCCTTGTGAGAACGATATCCTACTCTTATATTGTATTACTTGTGCAACCCGTGCACTTGCAGCTTAAAAAGGGAAAAATAGACACTACTTGACCGCAATACTAAAAAAAGGTGAAAGATACTTTTCTTATAAATTAAACACAAACAAACACAAATCTTATAATAAAATAACTTAATAAGAAATATTTTTTTAATAATTTATGGGTCGTCCTTCCCTCCACCCCTTCACTTTACAGATAAAATTCAACCCAATCAACAATAATTTGCATCAAGTCAACATAGTGTTTACAATTTATACATCACTAATCAACATAAATAAAAATAAAAATCATAAAATAACATTAGGTGTCCTTCTGCCAAAGTCATAAGGTGGACCTAGGCTTTAAAAAATAAAATAAAACAACAATACAAATATTTAAAACATGATAAATACATTCACGTAAGCAAGACAATGTTAAGTAATTACTATAATCAAAATATACAAAGATTATTGTGAACACCCCATTTTGGCCGAGCCTTTTTATTTATTTCCTTTATTTTTTTATAATAAAAAAATTGAAAAAGTCTAAAAATCCAAAAATATTAAAAATTTGATAAATTTATTTTTTTTTAAAAAGAGACAAGAAATTAAAAAATAAAGTGGCTTAACTCCCTTAAAATCAATGTTGAAAAAATCGGATTGAATCGGACTGGCCAATTTGATTGGAAAATTGGTGAACTGGTCACAAGTCCAATCCATTTGACTCACAGAGCCAGCCTGTGAGAGAACTGGTCAAGAACCGGCCAAACTAATCAAAAACTGATAAAATCGATAATAAATCAGTAATAAACTGATTTTATTAAAAAAAAATAAAACTCATTTTTTAAACAAAATTTTAACTCTGTCAAAATATTTTTTGAGCCAAATAGAGGCCCAATGCCAAGCTACCTCTATGTTGTGGTGGACCTCTTCCATCTCCACTTGATAACCTAGCCTCCGCCACCACACTTTTCCCTTTGGCCAAACCCTAGCCACACATATACCCTCACCAATTGATTAGTCTGCAAGTGCACGGGTCAAGCAAGTAATATGAGAGTGAGAAACAGTGTCGTGTTCCAAGGAATTTAGTTTTAAGTTTGTATTACCGTATAGTCAATTATTTTGTTTAGACTTAAGTTAAGAGAAAGTTGCAAATCAAATGGTGATCAAACAATTGAATACAATAAACATAGATTTAGATAAATAACTCATACCCATTAATCAAATATTCAAGATCAAGTCATATATAACCAAGATTCATAGTGGGATCCAAAAGATCCCCTAAAACGAACTTAGAAATCCATAAGATTCAAAGAAACAAAAGGTAGAAAGAAATCCATATAAGAACAAGAAAATCAAGATAGGGAAAAGAAAGCAAAACTAGGTATGATCCTTAAACTTGATCTTTCTCTTAAAGCTTTATATTCCAATCTTCAAAGATCTTCTCTCAAGAACCCTTAAACTCAAGGCTAAACTCTCACTTTCGGGCTTGAAGGTCTAAAATGAAGAATAATGAAAATGACTCTCTAATTACATTAAAAACAAAAAAATCATGAAACAGGGCAATATTCATGCTTAGGCATGCTTAAGCCACACCTTCTCAAGTAAAAATACCTAAAAGATAGAGATAGTCACACCTAGGCATCCCTATGCCATGCCTAGGCGTGGCCTCTGATGCTATTTTCCTTACTTTCCTCTATTCTGTTGAACTTCTATACCATTTTTCACCTTCCAAACCTTATAATTAGAAATTTGGGCACTTTATAGAAGTTGTAGGATTTTATCTTAACTTTCAAATGTCACTAGAATCATCCCAAAACAAGGTCATTTGCTCTAGTTATGATTTATGATTAAAACACCAAAGTAGGGTCAAGATGTCTGTTCACCAATTTGGCCCAAATTTCCCTCAAAGTTTATGTACTAAATTTGGTGGAATCAAGGAAAGTGGTCAACATAAAAATTGTAAATATAGCTCTTAGCTTTTTCAATGACTCTAGTCTTGTTCTAGTTAGAGATCTACATCTTCAAATCTACTTAATTTAATCCAGCATAGTCAAAGCTTAAAACTTGATGTCCTTATCTTCTTGGCTTGACTTAATTCCTTTACTTTTGGTACTCCTTTGGGTCATCAACCTACCTTCCAAGATTAAAATACACCTCAATAAGACACCAATCATGAATGATACATAATTAAACCAATTTAACTCTAAATCAAGTATAATCAACACTAAATCACATGAAATTCAAGATATTCAAATAAGCTCACAAACTTTGCCAATTTCTAAACAAATCAAGGACTTATCATACATTTAAGTACAAAATTAGGCTATAATAACTCTATTTCATAGAGTTATCACCAACTCCTAAAATCATGCATCCACCACATGCTGGATGAGACACCTTGGCTTTAGGAGAGCATTTCTTCCCCTTTCCATGAGATTACAACTTCTAATTTCGTGTCAAATACCCATGAGAAAATCAGACTCATAAATTGAAAGATTGACAAGGGTAAGTTGATGAAGAGTTGGTGGTAAATAAGGCGTTCTTGGCCCTATAAATACCCAAATAGACCAGCAACATATAGACACAGATTCATACTAGCAAGAGCATTGAGTGAGCATTGAGTAAGACAAAGAGCAACACACTGAGAGCTTGAGAAGCCAGAGGTGTTGGAGTCAGGGATTGGGCTAGAACATCAAGGTAGAGGAGTGAGTTAAGGTTGAGCAAAGGTCTGAAGTGCTAAAGCCACACGTAAAGGATCTTCCCTATTCTGTTTGTTTAGGGAATTTGTTGGTAACCCTTCCATTTTTTTTCCTTGTTTTCAATGTGTGTAAATTGAGATGTAAGTGAGTACCATTGATAATTTGATTTTTTTTTTGTTTAAGTTGATTGGTATTTATGAACCAATGACACAAACCTGTAATGATCTCTATGAATGCATGTACAAAGCATACTTGCCTACCCAGGGAAAAATACAAACGGGGGCATGCATAGGCCATGACCCCCTTATATAATTTTTTTTAAAAAGTACTAATACTCATGAAAATGATGAAGGTGAAAAAGGTATACTTGATATATATTTGATAATTATTAACTTGATATACATATTGATGCCATAATTTTAACTCTTTTTTTACTATTTTTTAATCTCTATATAATACATCTATTAATTTCTCCTATTTTCAGTTTCACTCTCTTTTTCTTTTTAAAATCCATATGTAAAAGATCTTATTTTACAAATAAGCTAGTCATGAAGTAGAGGCTGCCACTAGTGTAATGTATTTAACATCTAATATTTGTTTCTTTATTATTTCTTTACTCTTTCCATAAAAGGTTTCTATAATGAAATTAAAAAGCTTATTTTCACGTCGTAATTATTTTAATAAATGTAATATGTAAATATAATGTTGATTGAATAAATTAAATTTATATAATTAGGCTAATTTTAAAATAAAATTTTACTTATTAAATATAATACACTTATTAAGATTAAGAATTTTTCACTAAAAGAAGGAAAATAATTTGCTACGTCTACAAAAAAGAACAAGGTAGTTAGATTAGAATGTGAAATATAAATGTCATTACTCCAAAGTCATTTACTGGTATATACTATAATAAATATTTGATAATGCAATTCATGACTTTTTGCCCCTCCGTAAGACTTTTTCTAAATCCACCCCTTTGCCTACCATATGTTTGAGAAAAAAGCTGAGGAATAAATCATTCTACAAGCAAGCAAAGTATTACTGAATTGGATTTTAGGAAACTTATTTGGGTGCAATTATACTCGATTTGATGAGAACTTGAATTTATTTGTTATCTATTGGGTGAATGAAGCTAATTTAAGTTACTCTTAATGTCATGTTAATGTCGTGTTGGTTTCTAATGCAGCCATGAATTGGAATATGAATATGCTGCAATTCTGTTTTTGAGCTTGAGATGTCTTATGATCTCTATTTCTTATCTTGGTCAAAATCTGATTATATGAGAATATGCTGAATTTCATGTGGGCTTTGATAAGTGTAGTTGTGCAGTGTTTTATTGTGGTAATGACTTTTCATGTTCTTGTCAGATTGGTTTGAATGATGCTAACAAGTTTTGCTATGTGTTTGGGTTGTGTTTTTGATGAATATAATTCCTGAACTAAAATTTGTTTACCATTTGTTCTTATCATGACTTGCTATTTATTTCATTGAGCATTTTGGATATTCTTGAAAGCTTGATTTTTGAAAGTGCTTGTCTAATAAGGGAGTTATAAATCATTAACTTGAGCTTTCTCTCAGTACATCTTGTGGCAATTTGCTGATTGTTTATAACTTAGGAGTTAATAAAATATATTTCTCTTTCTTTCATTCTTTTTTTTTTCCCCTTGAATTTTAGCATGGATGGGGATTAAGCTTTCTGTAACATGCCACTGAATGGTCCAACTATTTTGTCGGTTTGTATTTCTTTTTCTACTGAGACTATTGGTGTTGCACCTTAGATTTCATATGAGTGTTAACAGACCATTTTTACTCAAGCGTGCTATAGAAAAGGATTGTTATTTGAATAGCATATGAGATGAATGGCTTAAAGAAGGGATTGAGTTATTAGATTGATCTTAAATGTTGAAATGTCCATGATATGCTTTGAGTCACAGAATCATGCTGCCAAAATAAGTGATAACAGTTTTGAAGAGTTGAACAGCTTTGTTTGCATGTGCTTAATAAGTCCACAGAATTGTCGAAGTGATGTTGTTGCATTTTTTATGACACTTATGTGCCTCCTTTTGGTAAACTTTGGAGATAAGGTTGTTTCTTTGCATGTAAATGATTTTCTATTCTTATACAAGTTGGCTGTTTTTGTACGCTTGAAGTAGAATGTTTCATAAGGACCTTAACTTATCATCATAAGTTGTTGTGTTAATAAGGTTGGTTGAGCATGGTTGTGTAAATTGGAAATAATAAAAAGGGAAATAAAGCATGATTTTTTCGGTGTTTAATGAAAAAGCGTGATGTCTCTCTGGTTGGGGGTTATGGGTTTCGTATAAAGGTGACATGAACCTACCCGAGCTAGATGGCACTCAAAGCTTTCTTATGCTGGTTTTGTGAATTGCTTGCTTTGTTGGCTTTCTCTCGCCATGCCCTTCTCTCTGCATTCGTTCCCAAATTGTTGCCCATTTGCACATTTTTTATATTTTTTTATTATATCAATATGACATCTTTTTGCTTTTCTCTTACCATAATAAGCAATCTGATGTTATTGCAGCTTATTTATTAGATGCTGGTTAGGTGTTTGATTTCTTTTGATGTCTCGTTGACTTTTTAAAAAATATATAAAAAAAAGGAATTAGACTTTATGGATTTTGGGCAATAAAAATGTGTTTTTTTGAAATAGCAAGAGGGGTTATCTGTGATCAATTCAAATCCTCCAAAAAAAAATAATAATAACTGCACTCGTTTTTTATTTTTATTTTTTCATTTTGTGTAAATAACTTTTAAAGAGGTAAAGCAAATTCACTATTTTTTTAATATTTTTTTTTTAGGGGAGAAACTAATACATTTAGGTTTATTAATAATTTGCACAATTAATATAGGGTAACCATATTAAAACATGTGTATTAAGAGTGTTATGATATTTAGTTTTTATAATTCTTTATGCATAATCTTTTTGAACTCAATTTAGTTTTAAAGATAACTTTTTAATTTTTTTTAATTTTATCTAATTTAAATAAAATTAGTGATAATTTCTAATGTTTATATTTAATTGCCTCTTCTTCGCGATTTTGGTCACGACAATCACAATACAACATCATAGCAAAGAAAAGATTAAATGGTCTGAAAATGCAAAACCAACATTTTATAGGAATGATATGATATCACTGAAAGCTAGCTCGAGAATCACTTAGTGAAAAATTAGAAAAATGACAAAAGAAGAAAATCACACATGTAATGCACACACGAGGACAAAATTAAATTCCCCTATGGGGCAAAAAAAAAAAGGATACACAAGATAAGTAAACTAAAGCCCCTTATAACAGCTATTACTACATAAATTAAGACAAGCATGAAGCTTCTATCTTAGGAGAGAATCAGACCATGAAATTATTTTGAGTGTGCTTTTGGTTGGACAATACCTCCTCACTATGAGATGTCATCAATATATTGTAGCCAGTGTGATCAGCACCAAATAATCGAATTATGATTCTGTTTAAGAAAAGCTTCTTATATAATTTAAAAATTTGAAGAAACAAACTCATTGTTTAATATGTTAAAACAAGGAAAAATCAAGGTTTGGAGTTTATAAAAAGGAAGACTTTGATTTCTGATTGTTTCATCAAAATTACGTTAGTTTTCATGATAAAATTAACGTACTTAAAAAGCAACAAAAATAAAATAAAATAAAATATTTAACAAGCGAGAATTGCGTCAATAAAAAATGAAATCACGTAAATTACAATAAAAAATGATCGCCTTTAGTCTTTGACTTCATGCAAGGCTCAAAAATTTTTTTGTTTTCCTTCTCTAGCTCACTCCACACTGCATTTAAAATTTAAAAACAAAACAATAGAAAAGGGGGAAATGAGGTGAATATGAAAAGTTCTTTAAGTGAGTTTATATATAAAATAAATAAGTAAAAATATATAAAAAAATTAATTCATTAATAATTTAAGAGTGAATCTTTATTTATTTATTTATTTAAAATACATTAAAATTTTAATTCACTGATAAATTAAAGTGATTCTTTAGTTACTTATTTTAGAATTTATTATACAAAGTGAATTCTATGAGTGACACCAGTGGGTTTGAGCCAAGCCGCGCTGAATCATTTGTACTAGCTGCTAAATCAAGCTTTGGTGAATGGTGAATCACAATAGTCAATAATGATTAATGAATAATGATTGATTGGGTAAAAAGCGTGGTTATAAAGGTATCTGGCTGTGTTGCCTTTCCTAGAGCTCGGCGCATCTCAAGGCTCCATTCCCCGAGGAAAGAATCACGGGGGTCCCACGAAGTCATCCATATATCTGTCATCTGGCGTAACATGATTTCTAACATCACCAACCACTAATCACTTCACACGTATCCACTGTGAAGACGTATCGCTACATTGACACGTGCTGCGGGGGGTCTAATGATTAGGCCTTGATTCGGTGCCACGTTCCCGACGTTGTTTTCGTGCAAGTCTCTCCTGAGTATTTTCTTAACCTCATTTTCTCTTTCTTTATTTTGAATTTTCTTTTTATTTTATGGAATATACCAGTAAGTTGCAACCTGTCCAAGCAATGTTAGTTAATTAGTTTCCTCCGCAAGGGTCTTACTTCTACAATTTGTTTTAGTTTATTCTATAACTTAATCATCCAATCTCTCATCTTCTACAAGTTTCATAAACTAAAAGATTAGCGAAGATCATTATATATAGCCTGATGAATGTCAAGTGCTTATTTCGTATTTATAATTTACATTTGCATGAGTTAGAGAGGGTGAGTTCTAGATATTGAATTCATTTAGGCTTTGTTCGGTTTACTATAATACTAAACTTTTGGAGCATTGACAAACGTCGTTCTATATTGTATATATGTATGCATTTTCAACATTTTATGTTGTGTTTGACTATTAGACGATGAATTGATTTTTTTAATCTACTTAAACGTGGTCAAAGTACGTCCACAAACCATTTTAGGGAAAAATAAATCATTACTATGACATTTTATTTTTATTTATGGTACAGCCGGAATGAATAAAATAATATAAAACGCAAAATAAAAAAGATGAAAGGGAATATATACACACACAAAAAAATTTAAAACGATGGACCTAAAACTACGTGTGGGGAGAGTGAATGAAAGAAAAGGCGTATCCTAATCCAACTGGGAATTGAAGGCATACGGTATATTTAGAAGATTTAAAGAGAAATGAAATGAATGATTAATAATGAAATGGAATGGAATAGTATAAGAAATAAAATGGAATGATATATGTTACTTTTTTGTTTAGTTATTTAACGAAGGAATGGAAGGGACTCATACTAAAAGTTATATCATTCTCTCTTTGACCTTACAATTTGAAGAGACAAAAATGTGAGATTTTGATTGGTGACTCTCCTTTGTAATTCTACTTTTTCTTTTAAAATAACCTCAAAACACACTTTTATTAGTTTTTGTCATTCAATTCCTTAGTCTTTATCATTATCTCCCTTGCTATTATCCCAAACATACATTTAATCATTGAGAAACCAGCCTTAAATAAGAGGGTGCTTGACGTACATACATTCTATCTTCGTGAGAACAACACCACCAATACTTTGGGCTAGCGATCATGTTACAAGTTTTACATTTCATCCTTCATTTTAATTATTATTCATAGTTAGATATTGTTCTAGAGCGGGGTTCAGGTTCGTAGTTCAGGAGCAATCTAACCTACTAGAATTAGATCTCAGATATTTATGAGCTCTATTAGATAAGTAAATATGTCTATTTATAATGAGTAAATCTCTCATAGAATTCCTTATAAATAGAGGAATAATTTATAAGCGAATGATCTTATTATATTCTTATCTATTAGATAAGTAAATCAATATGTTTTATAATGAGTAAATCTCTCATAGAATGCATAATTTATAAGCGAATGATCATTTATAAAGATGTTCATATAAATATCATATAAGGTAGTAAATGTATGCATCTAATTTCAAATACTACCCATCTTGTGCATAATTTATAAGCGTCGAATGATCTTTCTTATCATTCTTATCCTTGTCACCATACTACGGAGGAAACTACCTATATTAGTCTCATTCAAATAATCATATGAACCCTATTCAGAACATTGACACCATTTATGGGAAGAGATAAACTTTAAATCCTACCATCACCATCATGGTAAATAATAGACGAAATCAAAATCGCACATCTGCTACGCATAATCCACTATCTGCTAGCTGCCTCCGTGGCTCTGTCTCAGTGCACAACCCTTACGGGTCACACTTCCAAAAGGTAAATCTTTATAATTGGTAAAAACATTATCTCAAATAAACCAAACGAATTTAATCAAAAGGAATACTCAAGAAGGTAAACACAAATAAGTGTGCTTTTGAAAATGAGTTTGGATTCATATGCTAAAATGGTCGACCTTGTCGCACGGGATCGCGACGGGAAGGATAAAATCAATAGCACCAATGTTTATTTAAATTGGAAAAACATTAGAAAAACCATTTAATCAAGCAAACGTGAGTTTGGATTCGGGAGTCGATTCATGAGGGAAGGTATTAGTACCTTATGAACGGTACCTTAAGTTAGTTGTTCAAGTTTTAATAATCTTAAATATATTTATTTTAACCCCTTTAAACAAAAGACTTTGTAATTATTTATTATTTTTCATTTTTTTATTTTTTAAAAAGAAATAAAAGAAACAACCAAATTATGAAAATTTATTTTTTGGCTTGACGAAAATGGATTTACGCTCCTACGTATCTCCTGGTGCAATGGAGAACTCAAAGTCACGTAGTTCTTTAAAAAATAAGTGTGTGTTGGTTGATTTTTAAATTTTTTTAAAAAATGATTTTGAAAATTTGAATTAACAAGTCGTCGCGACTCAATTATAATCAAATTAAGGATTGAATAGGTGAAACTCGCGTCACGCTAGAGACGTCACCCATTGATTATCAAATTTATCACGAAAATTTAAAAAAAGGTTTTGAATCTTTAGCGATTTGTTTTATATAAAAAATGAAGACAAAATAACAATTTAGATCATCAATTTGTCATGAACTAAAATGATCACAAGGGTTAGCAATTTGTCATGAACTTCATTAACCCCAATTTATTATTGAATTAGTTTTAAAATAAAAATTATAAAAAATAAATAAATAAAAAAATCAAACTAATAAATGAATAAACTAAAATGAACAACACTTATATATAAAAAAATACAATAAATAAATAAATAAATAAGCAAGCTTACCTCCAAGGCGTAAAAATGCTACTTAAAGAAGTTGGTGCATAGGGGTCCCACGTCCTCTTCAAATCAAACCACTGAAAAGCAATTTACTAACAAGAAAAAAAAGTTTTACTAAAGTCTCGGGCTCTTATACTTAGTATTAAGCCCAAGTAAAAAAAAAAAAAAATTACTAAAGTTCTTGGGCTCTTATACTTAGTATTAAGCCCAAGTGTGAAAATTTTTTGGATGTCCAAACCATTGAGAAGCACCCTTTATATAGGAGGAGGGGAGGGAGAAGGAGCTTGGTTTCTCCATGTGGGACTTAAACACTTTAGTTTTTTCAACTTTTTCCTTTTTTCATTTTTCATTTTTGTTTTTTTTTTTAGAGAATTTCATTCATTTTTCAAGGTTTAGAAATAAACTTCATGGACAAGATTAAGTGTTCATACCTTGATTAAGTAACAAAAATAAAAAATTTATGGACAAAATTGGGTATCAATTACTTTACATTTAAACTAAATGAAAAGCAAAGGAATTGATTCAATTTTGTCCATGAAAATTTTATTTTTTTGTAACAAAAATAAAAACGAGAAAAGGTAAAAAGCTTGTGGAGTCGGGTATCATTAAACTTTAGAAAACTCAAAACAAAAAACAAAGCTTGATTGAATCGGTGTCCATGAAGCTTGAATAAAAACTTAAAACAGAAAAGGCACAAAGCTTGCGGTCGGGTATCCACTGAAGTTTACAAAAAAAGTAAAAAGCTTACTGGTCGGGTATCCACCGAAACTTGACGAAAACTTAAAGCAGAAAAAGGACACAAAACTGGTCGGGTGTCCACGGCTTGAGAAAACTTAAAACAAAAAGGCACAAAGCTTGGGTCGGGTATCCCTTACAGGCAAAAAGTAAAAACTTACAGGAGTCGGGTTATCCATTGAAGCTTAACAGAAAAAAAAAAAAAGCTTAAAAGCAAAAAAGACAAAGAGCTTACGGGTCGGGTATCGCCGAAACTTAACTTAAAAAAAAAAAAAAAGATAAAAAGTTTGCGAGTCGGTATCCGCTAAAGCTTAATGAAAACTTAAAAGCAAAAAGACAAAAACTTGGTCGGGTATCCGAAAAAAAGAAAAAGCTTACTGGTGGGTATCCGGAAGCAACGAGAAAGAAAAGGTGGCCCTGAGGCCCTTGCTTTGGAAGAGATGGGTACGAGGACCCAAAAACTAAAAAGCAATGGGTGCGGGGACCCAAAAAGAAAAGACAACGGGTGCGGGGACCCGAAACTAAAAGCAAATGGGTGCGGGGACCGAAACTAAAAGACAATGGGTGCGGGGACCGAGAAACTAAAAAAAACAAATGAGGTGCGGGGACCGAGAACTAAAAGACAATGGGTGCGGGGACCGGAAACTAAAAAGACAATGGGTGCGGGGACCCAAAAATTAAAACAATGGGTGCGGGGACCCAAAACTAAAGACAATGGGTGCGGGGACAGAAATTAAAAGACAATGGGTGCGGGGACAGAAGCTAAAAAGCAATGGGTGCGGGGACCAGAAAAGATTAAAAAGCAATGGGTGCGGGGACCCGAAGGCAATGGGTGCGGGGACCCGAGGACCTAAAAACAATGGGTGCGGGGACCCGAAAAAAGACAATGGGTGCGGGGACCAGAAACTAAAAAGACAATGGGTGCGGGGACAGAAAAAAAACCGATGGGTGCGGGGACCCGAAATAAAAGACAATGGGTGCGGGGACCCAGAAACTAAAACAATGGGTGCGGGGACATAAATTAAAAGACAATGGGTGCGGGGACCCGAAATAAAAGACAATGGGTGCGGGGACCAGAAACTAAAAGAAATGGGTGCGGGGACCGGAAACTAAAAACAATGGGTGCGGGGACCGGAAACTAAAAAGACAATGGGTGCGGGGACCGGAAACTAAAAAGACAATGGGTGCGGGGACCAGAAACTAAAAACTGACAATGGGTGCGGGGACCGAAACTAAAAGACAATGGGTGCGGGGACAGAAACTTAAAACAATGGGTGCGGGGACCAGAAACTAAAAGACAATGGGTGCGGGGACCGGAAAACTTAAAGACAATGGGTGCGGGGACCGAGAATTAAAAGACAATGGGTGCGGGGACCGGGAAAACTTAAAGACAATGGGTGCGGGGACCCGGAAAACTAAAAGACAATGATTTTGTAAATGCATGCGATCTTTAGAGATGGTGCATGATGCAATGGATGATGATGCAATGGATGTGATGCTTGAGTACAATGCATGTGATGCACGAGGACAATGCATGTGATGCTAGAAATGATGCATGATGCAATGAATGCCCTCTTGTAGGGATTCTCATGAGCAAGCGAGTTAGCAAATCTTGTTTTTTGCTTTTTTTGGTTTTTTTTTTTTTTTTTTTTTTTTTTATCGAGCTTTGGTTTCGCAACCCTTAAGGACTTTTCCCACAATGACGAGGATCGCAATTGAACGACAAAATTCATTGATTGGCCTTATGATTTGTCGATGATTCTTACTTTTCTCATCAACTCTTGTCAAGATTTCATTGCGTTTCCCATGACTTTTCGAGATTGTTAAAGCAAATCCAAATGCTTTTACCATATTGTCACATGTTTCACATCTCAATATAAAACTATCATAAAAAATGCATATTAAATCAACAATGGGTTGCAACAAAAAGGGATTATCATTATAGACGAGAAAAAGTACAAGAAAGGCAGTACAAATGGAACTCGAATTGAAAAGGTTTACAAAAGAAATGTTGAAGGGAATTTTCCATTCTTGAGTGATGCTCTCTTGAATGAACAGTGCTAATTTCCCATGTGCGCAACCTTGAACATCCCTTGTCTGTTTGAGAATATGATTCGACCCGAGCTTTTACATATTGGGAGTGTCTCGATAAGACTTCGTATATTCAAAGCTGCCCTAGGTTTGGCCCCGGATACTCTCAAACGCGATTTATGACTTGAGGTATGTTCACTTCTCTCCGATGTGTCAAGTACCTTTTTAACCCTAACTTTTGCCTAGGTCGCTCTTCCGAGTTTTCAACCTAGCGGGCCGCTCTAACTTTTGCCTAGGTCGCCTTTTCGGGTTTTCGGCCTAGCGAGCCATTTTCTTTTCCTTTTTTTTTTTTTTAAGCATAGTACATTTTGTTGCATCTGAATTTATAGGAAGTCGTAGATCTTCGCCATCCATGTTTGTGAGAATCAAAGCTCCTCTGACGAGAAGGCCTTTTTACGACATAAGGTCCATCATAGTTTGGAGTCCATTTTCCTCGAAAATCCTTTTGAATGGGAAGGATCTTTTTGAGTACTAAGTCCCTTCTTGAAATTGTCGAGGACGCACCTTTTTCGCATAGGCCTTCATCATTCTCTTACGGTAAAGCGACCATGACATAATGCGGTTAATCTCTTTCCCTCAATGAGGTTCAAGCCCGATCAAGTCGAGTCTGGACCCGTTCGGCTTCTTCTAGTCACTGCCTCCATCGGCACCCTTAATGAGGGGATTTCCACTTCAATAGGAGTGCCGCTTCCATTCCATAAACCAAAGAGAAGGGGTTGCCCCGGTTGAAATACGAACGGACGTGCGATAACCATGCGGTGCAAATGGTAGCATTTCGTGCCGATCTTTGTATGTTACAACCATCTTACGGATGATCTTCTTGATATTCTTGTTTCTTTGCCTCAATTTGCCCCCATTCATCTTAGGGGCGATAAGGTGAGGAATTGTGGTGCTCAATTTTAAAATTCTCACACATCTCTTTCATCATCTTATTATTGATTAGTGGCATTATCGTAATAATCTTGCTTGGCAAGCCATAACGACAAATCAACTCCCTTTTGACAAACGACCACTACATTCCTAGTGACATTGGTATAAGAAGCGACTTCGACCCATTTAGTGAAGTAATCAATTGCAACGAGAATGAAGCGATGTCCATTTGAGGCCTTTGGTTCAATGGGTCCTATGACATCCATTCCCCACATCGAGAACGGCCAGGTGCCGTTAAAACATTCAAAGGTCTTTGGTGGCATGTGAATCCTATCGGCATATGTCGGCATTTATGACACTTTTTCACATAGTTGAAACAATCGGTCTCCATTGTCAACCAATAGTATCCATACCTTAGTATTTTCCTTGCCATCGTATGCCCGTTTGCATGAGTTCCAAAAGAACCTTCATGAACATCCTTGATGATCTTCTCTGCCTCCGTCGCATCAACGCATCTTAGCGACACCATATCATGGTTCCTTTTGTAAAGCACTTCCTCGTTTAGAAAGAAACCCATTGCGAGTCTTCGAGGTCCTTTTGTCATTTTACGAAGCATGTGGAGGGTACTCTACGCTCTTGATGAAGCATCGATGTCATGATACCACGGTTTCCCATCCGGTTCCACTTCTATCATTTGACAATATCTTGGTTGGTCACGACTTTCCATTTTTATAAGCGGCAAGTCCACATCGACTTACTTTGAACATTGACGACAATGTGGCTAGGGCATCAACCAACTGATTATCTTCTCGAGGGATATGCGAGAATGTAACTTCGTCAAGTTGTTCAATCAACTCCTTGATGTGGGCATGATAGGGGATTAATTTGGCATCTCGAGTTTCCCATTCTCCCTTTAGGCGATGGATGACCAAGGCGAGTCCCCATATACCTCAAGAACTTTTGCCTTTGAGTCTCTTCTGCTTGGATTCCCATGGCACACGCTTCATACTCGGCTATATTGTTTATACGGTCGAAGCACAACCTAGCGGTGATTGGGATGAAATTATTTTCGGGGGAAATCGGTATGGCCCCAACTCCATGCCCCCCGGTGAATTGGAAGCTCCATCGAACAACAAAGTCCATTTTCTTTTTAGAGGGTTTTCTTCTCGAACAAAGCCATTACATCTTCATCGGGGAACTCACACTTTGCATAGACCCATAATCTTCCACTTGGTTGACTAGCCAAGAAATGCGCGGCCCGCCTTTGGCTTGCTTTTTGTGACATAGACAATGTCATATTCGATAGCAAAACTTGCCGGCGTGCAATCCTCCCGGTGAGGCGGGTTTTCAAAGATGTACTTGATCGGGTCCATTTTGGACACTAACCAAGTGGTGCAACACAACATGTCTTGCCTTAACGCTTAGGTGGGCTTGCCCATGCCAAGGCGCGGCATGTGCGTTCCAACAATGAGTATTTTGCCTCATAGTTGGTAAACTTCTTACTCAAGTAATAGATGGCACTCTTTTTTTGCCGGTTTCATCGTGTTGTCCCGATACACAACCCATGGATTCATCCAACACGGTCAAGTACATGATGAGAGGCCTTCCTGGCACTTTGGAGGTACCAAAGCGGGGGTTCTTGCAAATCTTTGCTTGATCTTTTCAAATGCCACGACAATCCTCATTCCACTCTCTTGTCGGTTTTTGCAACATGACTTGAAGATCGGCTCACATGTTGCGATCAACTAGGATATAAACCTAGCAATATAGTTCGGCCTTTCCCAAAACCCACGAACTTCTTTTTCGGTCGAGGGCGGCATCTCTATGATTGCTCGAACTTTGTCTGGATCAACTTCTATCCCTTTCTCGCTAACCCAAACCCCAAGAGCTTGCACGATTTTACCCCGAAAGTGCACTTAGTAGGATTCGATCCCGAGCACGAACTTTCTCAACCGTTCAAAGAGCTTTTGCGGATCGGTTATGTGATCTTCTTGTTTTTGACTTTGCAATCATGTCATCCACATAAACTTCTATTTCTTTGTGCATCATGTCGTGGAACAATGCCACCATCGCCCTTTGATAAGTTGCTCGGCGTTCTTCAATCCAAATGGCATCACCTTATAGCAAAAAGTTCCCCACAGTGATGAATGTGGTTTTCTCCATATCTTCGGCGCCATCTTGATTTGGTTGTATCCCGAGAAACCATCCATGAAGGAGAAAAATGCATGTTGAGCGATGTTGTCCACCAAAACATCAATGTGAGGTAGAGGAAGTTGTCTTTAGGGCGACCCTATTCAAATCTCTATAGTCAACGCACATTCGCACCTTCCCGTCTTTCTTTGGGACAGGGACGATGTTAGCAACCCATTGAGGGTACTTTGCAACAGCGAGGAAACCTGCATCAAACTACTTTTTAACCTCTTCTCTAATTTTTAGTGACATCTCGGCTTCATTCGTCTCAACTTTTGCTTGACCAGGAGGACATTCTGGTTTTAAAGGCAATTTGTGCTCAACTATGCTAGTATCTAGGCCAGGCATATCTTGGTATGACCAGGCGAAAACATCACAATAATCAGATAAGAGCTTAACCAACTTGCTTCGCTCATTTTCTTTCATGGTAGTGCCAATTTTAACTTCTTTTTTATCATCCTCTGTCCCCAAATTAATCAATTCGGTTGGTTCTTCATGAAATTTGAATTTCCTTGGCCTCTTGTTCCATTAATCTCATTAGCTCGGAGAGGGTTCCCAATTGTCATCATTATCCTCATCAACATGATTAACGGGATGGTCAAAATCATATAATGGGGTCATAGCACTATCATTTTCAAGAGAGTCACTTTCGATCTGCATTTATTGGTGTCAACACAAGTAAAAAAAAGGGTAATGAATAAAGGTTAATGAAATGGTTGAGCAAAAAGTGAAAAAGGAAATAGAAAGATAATCTGAAAATGCATTTATTGATAGTAAATATTGAAATGAAAACATGTGAGCAGCTTTCACAACACATTATCCTAAAGCCTTGGGCAGAGCTAAAGGATTAGCATTACAAAATTACTTTGAATCAATTTCACAAGTCATGGGAAAATCAACGCTCTCCCAATTGTTGAGTTCTGCATCTGGGGAGCAAGGGTACACCAAGTTGACATCATGATTGATGAGTTGATCGTCTTCGATGGTGGTCACTTGGTTCAGAAACACTAAGCCCGCACTTCGAAAGTTTCGTCGGATGTCACAGATGGGGATCCTCTCAGCTTTAGGCTCCCGATTTTCCAACCTAGCCCCTCCTCTCCCTTTCTCTTCTAGGACCCTTCTTTTGTGCTGCTTTGGTGGGTTTATATCCTAACCCAAATCTGTCTTTGTTTTCGCAGGGTGCCCAAAAATTCACAATGCCTTGTCCATTCATTCCTAGTCCTCTTCCATATCGATATCCTTTTCCAAGCATTACCTTAGCCATCATCATGGATGCATTAGATGGCTGAGGCTTCAGACCTCGAACTCCTTCTTCCACATAGGTGGCATTGACAATCTCTAGCGCTTGGAACGCGGTTTCAAGAGCTTCTTCTGACTTCAATATAAGGAGTGTCCAATGGCTTGCTCACCGATGGTCCTCTTCGCCAAAGACGGTAATCATCTTATTATCAACTATGAATTTTACTTTTGGTGCAAGGTAGAAGGAACGACTCGGCGTGAGAATGAATCCATGGTCGTCCTAAAAGACAAGCGTAGGATGGCGTAATGTCCATCACTTGGAAGAGTATATTGAAAGTGCGGGGACCAATCTGAGCTGGTATTTCAATCTCCCCCATGACTTCTCTTACGGTGCCATCGAATGCCCTTACTATCATCGTGCTTGGTTTCATGCAAGTCCCATCAAAAGCGACTTGGAAAGGGTTGATTTTGGTAACACGTTCAAAGAGGAACCATTGTCAATGAGCACTCTAGCCATTATATGCTTTTGACATTTGTGAGAAATGTGCGGTGCCTTGTTGTGCCCCATTCCTTCGGTGGTATCTCATCATCGGTGAAAGTGACATAATTATCGGCGATAATGTTGCCAATAATACCACCTAACTTGTCAATTTGTAATGTCATGGGAAACATGAGCACGATTCGATATTTTCATCAATACTTTTACGTGCGATTCGAATTCATCAATAAGGACAAAAGTGATATCCTTGCGGGGTGCGATTCGGTGATCTACCACTCTGTATTCACTTTGCTTGATAAACTTCAAGAACTCACAAGCTTCTTCATCGATACTTCTTTTTGTACTCATTCGCCTTTTCCGACCTTTCTTTTTCTTTTGCTTTGTTCCCAATGGAAGTCTCCCTTCCTCGACCTTGCCTTTACGGTTCCCTTTTCTTCTTCTTCTTGGGTCTTTCGCGGCTCCTTAGGAATGTAGATGCGACCACTCAGGTCACTCCCCCAATCCCAGATATATTAGTAACAATAGAAGTCGAACCGGGCAACTTCCGACCGATCATTCGTGGGATTGCTTCTAAGGACACTGCACATTATAATTCCATGGCACGGCTCGAGTGTCCTTGAAGGAAAAGGGCCCAGAACTTGAATGGTGATAGGTTTCGGGCCACAGGGGATGGCGCATATGCGACTTCGGTATAATAGATAACCAACGGTTTGATAGCCGGATTTGCAATGGAAGGGACAAGAGAGTTTACGGCTTCGACCTTCTTGCAATTGTGGAATAGCACACTTATCCACCATGTTTACGCCACCATTGTCACCTAAGTGACCTATTTGCACTAATTGCATATCCATTAGATCTTGGAGGATTTGTCTGAACTCACCACATCCTCGATAGAATGCCTACATTCCGTGGAGATTGCACATTATTTCACCTTTGTCGCCTCTTTCTCCTCAATATGAGCTTCCATCATCCCAAATTTACACAGTTCTTTGAAGATAATCCTCATGGGGGTCTTGACATCATCGCTTGTCTTATGAGCTGCTGGGCGAGAACAACTCCCTATAGCATTAAGCTGTGGGATTCCCGTGGTTTGGTAACGGATTGTGACCCACACTAGGAGTATTTGTCTTGAAATTCAACCACTTAGCATCTATTAGGTCTTGCACCTTAAACTTCGGCGTTACGCAATTCTACGTGGAATGGCTGCGGCCCCGCATGGTAGTCGCACTTGGCATTTGGGTCAAATCCTTTAGGGTATGGGGGCTCCACGGCTTCATCGGGCAAGGAGCCAAGAGAGAGTTACGGATGAGTGGGGTAACTGACTCGGTATAAGTCATAGGGATTGGGTCAAGATGTTTCCTTTCTTGGCTATATGGTGGTCTTCTTTGGTTTGTGTTTGGGCTTTGGGTCCATGGTTGAGCTTGTTGAGGTGGTAAGGTAGGGGTGTCTGGTATTGATTAGGATATGGCGTTTGGTGAGGCCTCGTTGGGTGATGAGGTGAGGATGAGAACATGTGAAGCGTTAGCGACATGGGGGTGATACTGGTGGGGATATGGAATTGGTGGAGTAGTGGGAAAGTACGGGTGGTAAGGTGCGAAAGGAGTTTGGAAGGATGGTTGATGGTTCACGGGTGTTTGGCTATATCCGCCTCGGGTGGAGTTTCTTTGGTCGAAGGTAACAAAGACAGGGTTTCTCCCTCTCTTTTCTTCCCATCGGGCACTTTTGGCGTTAAATGTTCTGTTGAACTTTCAACGATTTTCCCACTCCTCATTCCTCCTTCAACTCTTTCTCCAATGATGACCATGTCGAGAAATTTGATGACACACTCCCTATCATTTTATCAAAAGGGTGATTGCGAGTGTCAATGAACGTAGCCACCATTTCTCTTTCCGTCAATGGGGCTCTACTTGAGCGACCATTTCTCTCCATCTCTCGAGCATATTCCTTGAAGGTCTCGGCATCCTTCTTAGCCATGTTACTGCAATTGTAGTCTATCCAGGTGCCATATCGATGTTATACTTATATTGCTTCAAGAAAGCGTCGGTCAAGTCTTTGAAACATCGTATATGGGCACGCTCAAGATCGTGTACCAATTCGAAGCTTGCCCCGATTAAGTTTTCTTGAAAGAAGTGGATTAACGACTTGTCATCGTGAGCTTGTGAAGCCATCTTGCGGATGTACATGGTTAGGTGGTTCTTTGGACAAGTAGTTCCCTTGTACTTGTCAAAATCTGGACCTTAAACTTGGGAGGAATCACCACATTCGGGACAAGACAGAGCTCGAAGAAGCATCCAAAGACCATAGCCACTTGCTCCTTCGATGGCTCGTAGTCTTTCTTCAAGAATTTCCCACTTCTCCACTGGGTGGGGGTTTTCCACGAGAGAGAATTCAACGGGTATTGTGGCATGATGGTGGGAACAGAATGTTGCCCAGGTGGGGTTCAACGGCATGTGGTTGAGCTGCACTTAAGGAGTTCGAAGCGGGCATCTTCTTGTCCGGAGGATTGGCGGTTTGCGGTGGTACGAAACCCAGGGATGGAGACCATATGGCGGGATGAAGAAAGGGTATGGGTGTTGTGTTGGCGGGGACTCGTTGTCATTTGGTAGTGGCTTGATTTTGGGTAGAGTTTGAGGGATTTGGAGTTGGGGACACTTGTTGGCATGTCATTATTGGGGGAATTAGTGGCTAATGGTGGTATATACCACTGGAGGAGGCCATATGGTGGAAAAGGCGCCCTTGGTTTCCACAATGAGCTGCGGCGAGGGTTGAGTGGTGCCATTTGGGCAAATGGTGAGCGGCATCGTAATCCCTTGAGGATTAAAGCCTTGGTATTGCGGGGGGAACGCAGCAAAACCAGGCGGGCAAGGAGGTGTGGCCGGATGTCCTTCATTTGTCGTGAGGATTCCCATCTGTACTCCTTCTACTCTCCATGGACTGTAACATTTCCAACATCTTGGACATTTGCTCCCTGGTGGTTCACTTCATCCCTCAAATCTTGCGTCTGCTCTTCTCATCCATGATCTTTGCTTGGGAGCGAGTCTGTAAGGGTGTCGTGGAAGCATTTTCTGCTATAGTGTCTACTTTTCGCTCGAGGAAACATGATGTGATTATTAGTATTGACTAAACCAAAATGACACAATGTATGCAAAGTATCATGCAAATGAAATTTTTTATTTTTTATTTTTAAGAAGAATGCTATGAATGTCATGGTAATGCACAACAATGATGTATCTTTTTCTTTCCTTTCCTCTTTTAGAGTTAGAAACGCGATGAAAATGGAAGATGATATCTTTTATGGGGATGTAATGCAAATGCAAGATAATGTATCTCTCTCCTTTTTTTTTTTATGCTAAGAATGCTATGAAAATGCAAGATAATGCTTTTTTTTTTTTTAGGAATGTTATGAAGATGATATTTTTTGCTTTTTTGATGCTAGGACTGTCATGAAAATATACAATGATGTTTTTTCTCTTTTTTTTTATGAATGCTAAGAATGTAATGAAAATGCAAAATGATATATCCCCCTTTTTTAAAAAAAGGAATGAATGACATGAGAGATAGGTGAATAAAAAGAGTTAAGAATGAAAATGCTATATGAAGTATTTGTCTTTTTTGAAATTTTTTTTTTTATACAGAATGGTGCATGGATGAATGACATAAGTGATAGAGATGAGGAAGTTTTTTTTTTTTTTATCTTAAAAAAAAAAAAAGAAAGAAGAAGAAGAAGAAAAAAAAAATGCTAGAAATGATAATGCAAGATAATGTATTATATCTTTGAAATGTCATGAAATGTATGATTTTTTTTTTATAATGCTAAGAATGTTATGAAGATGCAAGCAATGAATGACCTTTTTTCTTCATCTGATTTTTAATACAAGAATGAATGATATGAGAAACAGATAAATAAAGAAGAAGTATGCTCCTTTGTGTCCTAATGGGGTTGCCTTAAACTTGGGAATTCTATCCTAAGGATCTAAGAGTCTTTTGATTCGTGAGAACTTCCATAAGGTGACTTTTCTATTTTAGAGGTCTCTAGAGCCAAGTCCTATTTCAGAATGTTGACCACGAAATAGTGGGTAAACCACTAGGTGTGGGGACATTCATAAAAAAGGCGCACTCTAGATGAGGTTTTCGCGATAACCAAACAGGATGTACATCCAAAATGGCTACCACTACGCAACCTCTACTTAAGCTTCACTCAGACCCGGGTATAGGGCCCCACTTGAATGTGTGTGCTTTATGTGTAAGTGCAATGAGTGCTAGGAGCATACTTGTACAAAAAATTTAAAAGATAAAACTACCCCTAACCTGCAAAACATATATACAATAGCCAGCCAACAATTGTCTACCCTAGGGTTTTAACAATTAAGTTCAAAATATATATACAAGTCACCATATACATGAAATAATGCTATCAGACATTTACATAAAGGTACTAAATAAAAACATTTACAAACAAATAAGAAAATGAAAACAAAGACAAAGAGGGTAAAATAAATAAATAAAAGATTATTAAAAATTTGCCTGACTAACAATGACAGGCGACTCTCTAAGTATCCCAGATTAGTCGCCATTATGTCATGCCGGGATCGCGACGGGACGACCAAAAAATATAAAATCAATGGAGTCGCCACCAATGTTTATTTAAATTGGAAAAACATTAGAAAAACCCTTTAATCAAGCAAACTGGTCTTTTGAAAATGAGTTTGGATTAGGAGTCGATTACGGTAGGGAAGGTATTAGCACCCTACTTTGCCATTCCATGAGCGGTACCTTAAGTTAGTTGTTCAAGTTTTAATAATCTTAAATATATTTATTTTAACCACTTTAAACAAAAGACTTTGTAATTATTTATTATTTTTCATTTTTTATTTTTTAAAAAGAAATAAAAGAAACAACCAAATTATGAAAATTTATTTTTTGGCTTGGCAGAAATGGATTTACGCTCCTACGTATCTCCTGGTGCAATGGAGAACTCAAAGTCACGTAGTTCTTTAAAAAATAAGTGTGTGTTGGTTGATTTTTAAATTTTTTTAAAAAATGATTTTGAAAATTTGAATTAACAAATCGTCGCGACTCAATTAATTAAATTAAGGATTGAATAGGTGAAACTCGCGTCACGCTAGAGACGTCACCCACTGATTATCAAATTTATCACGAAAATTTAAAAAAATGTTTTGAATCTTTAGCGATTTGTTTTATATAAAAAAATGAAGACAAAATAACAATTTAGATCATCATTTATATCGCAACTAAAATGATCACAAGGGTTAGCAATTTATCGCATACTCATAACCCCAATTTATTATTGAATTAGTTTTAAAATAAAAATTATAAAAAATAAATAAATAAAAAAAAAATCAAACTAATAAATGAATAAACTAAAATGAACAACACTTATATATAAAAAAAATACAATAAATAAATAAATAAATAAGCAAGCTTACCTCCAAGGCGTAAAAATGCTACTTAAAGAAGTTGGTGCATAGGGGTCCCACACGTCCTCTTCAAATCAAACCCTGAAAAGCAATTTACTAACAAGAAAAAAAAGTTTTACTAAAGTCTCGGGCTCTTATACTTAGTATTAAGCCCAAGTAAAAAAAAATTACTAAAGTTCTTGGGCTCTTATACTTAGTATTAAGCCCAAGTGTGAAAATTTTTGGATCTCCAAACCATTGAGAAGCACCCCTTTATATAGGAGGAGGGGAGGGAGAAGGAGCTTGGCTTCTCCAATGTGGGACTTAAACACTTTAGTTTTTCAACTTTTTCCTTTTTTTCATTTTTCATTTTTTTTTTAGAATTTTTTTTTTTTTAGAATTTCATTCATTTTTCAAGGTTTAGAAATAAACTTCATGGACAAGATTAAGTGTTCATACCTTGATTAAGTAACAAAAATAAAAAATTTATGGACAAAATTGGGTATCAACACCTAAGAGAGTAAACCCAAAGAAGGATTACCATACGCCAAATAGATAAATCCAAAAAAGGAATATTCAAGAGAATAAACCCAAATGTGAATTATCGTACTCCAAAAGGTAAAACCAAATGAGGACTACTCTTAAAGAGGAATACCCAAGAGGGTAAACTCAAAAAGGAACCACCATACTTCAAAAGGTAAACTCAAATGGAGACTATCCTTAAAAGAGGCTACCTAAGAGGGTAAACTTAAATAAGGATTCCAGGTAAACCCAAAAAAGGATTAGTGTACTCTAAGTGGCCGAATCTTAAATAAAAAAAAACTAGCTACCTTACTTTACGAGGTTAACAAACACTCCAACGACGAAAGTTCTCGTCCAAATTTAGACCCTACCTTGGTCAGTACCTTGGCGTGACTTTGCATCTACGAGTACCTCGACCCGCTCCTCATTTTGGGTGGTATCTCAATAGGACCTCCTGCCTACGAGTACCTTAGCATAACATCATCTCAGAGCAACCCACAATGCCAAAGTACCTTGGCGAGGTCTGAAGAATACAAGTTTCAAAGAGTAATAACTATTCCGATTGTAAATAAGATTAAAAGAGCAACCTACAAGGCCAAAGTGCCTTGATGAGGTCCAAAGAATACAAGTTCCGAAAAGGAATATTATTCAAATTACAATCATTGCAACACACAAGATTATTGCACTTTGAAAAGGTTCGAGGAATACAAGTTCTCCATTAGATTAGATATTCCAATGCAAAAATGAAGGTCAAAAAGGGCAACTCACTTGACCGTACTTTACAGTCATGAAGCGAGATTAAGCGTTTTAACTCTTGCCCTAACGAGCTTGACCTTAACTTATAAACTTAAAGTAAGTTTTAAGTGGTTAAGAGTATTTGATTGATACTTGGGTTACGGCAATAACACTTGCAGGTATCCGAGAAAATGATACTACCCTAAAAGGCTTTCGTGCCAACTTTACACTTAGAAATTTAGTTAAGTGTTACAAGATTTTGGTAACGATTAAGTGTCAAAATTCTTTTTTCTATTTCTCGAGATCCATTATCACTTTAAAGTGGTTCAGTCTGGGATCCGACATCACTGCTTGTAAAATTATCAAGTGGACAAAAAGTCATGAAAGACTGAACCAAGAATACAGATCACATGTTTCAATTTAAGAAATTTGTAATTAAAACCCATAATCAAAATTGGTATGGGCAGCTCAGTATGAATCCCGGACAACAATGTAGCAACTTTAAGGCAGAGTAACCTATATCAGATCTCGACCTAATTCATCAATATTTGGGGCATCTTGATTTTTATTTTTATTACGAACTTCGACCATTCATTAGAGATATCTTGAGATCCAGTTTCTATATCATGACTTAAATCCCTTTGTCCTATGCGTGTCTTTTGCTCCTGATAATCTCAAATAGCTTGACACTCAGCTGTCACATCTGAGTGCTAAGTTGGAGACAACTGTTCTGGAGCGGAGTCTAAATTAGCGGTTCAGTAGCAACTCGCTCCACTAGAATTGGATCTCATATATTTATGAGTGCTATTAGATAAATAAATATGTCTATTTATGAGGGTAGATCTCTTATAGAATCCTCATAAATAGATGAATTAATTATAAGCGATAAAGATCTTATTAAATTCTTATCTTAATTCATTTACTATCTATTAATACATATTTAAACATGATTTTATTTACCAATACACTCCTATAAATATCACACAAGATAATAAATGTATGCATCTAATTCTAAACACTACTCATCTTGTGCATAATATAACTTAAATATCAAAGTGTTTTTACAAGTACTCATCCCTTACACTATAGTTGTTATCACCGTGTTATGGAAGAATCCACCTTCTACAACCACTTTGAACCAAGTCATTTATAACACCTTTAAAATCCATTCAGAACCGATATAATGAAAACGATATAAATGTTTATCCTTAATTTGCATGTCAATTATCACTCTCCTGCTTGTTTTACAATGTTACGGACCCATCGTTGTTTTGATTCGGTAGACATCTTCCTAAAATTGTAGGAATCAGGATCTGCATGTGATGTTAAATTTAAGCCCAACAAATGACAAAACTGAGCAGTTGAAGTTCTTTCATTTTAAGCTCAAAAACATCATTCTTGGTGTTGTGGGAATTGACTCGATTGGAACAAAGAAAGTTTCGGCTTTTTATGTTGTGCAGAATTAAGGAGTGTTAATCTTTGGGAGTATCTCATTGGTGGATATCGATTCTCTCATATACACAATTTGTTTAGAATATAATTAATGGATCCTATAAACTATTGCGTGGGTCTTTGCACAATAAAATTTGAAAAGAATCTAAATCCTTAAGTGTTTTTTTTATGAAAAATATGATAAGATTTTATAGTATTAGATCTAATAGTATAAGACTTAATAATATAAGTTTTAATATGTAAAATTGAAGATAACATGATATTTATATTTATAATAAAAAATTTTTATAAGAATTTATACATCAAAATTTAATTAAGTTTAATTTCATCTAATAAGTTGATTAAATTATTCATTATTTTAATATATAAAAAAATTTAATAAATAAATTTATATAATATAATATTTATATTAAATAACTAATAAAATTATAATATATTATATTAATTTATTCTATCATATTTAATGCCATATGTCAAATAGGCCTAATATATGTAACTGTCTTAGAAGACTATCTGATAATGCATGTGATGGATATAAATAATGAAACAGTAATGACAAATTGCAGTTCAACAACCTTGGAAAGGATGAGTTCGTGACAGCCGTGAAGAAAATGGTTCTTCTCTCACTATGGATTAGAAAAACTAAATATCAAGAGCTCCTATTTGTGTTTTCATGTTTAATTTGGTTCGGTGGGACTAACATGTTAAATAAACAAAATCCTTTTACATTACAGTGAAATGGCGTTTAGAGCCAACCAAAAGATTTAAGAAAAAATAAATCGAATATATGATTGCTCCTTTGTTAAAATAAATTAAACTCGACTCTAAAAATTAATTTAGTAATAGACAAATATATAATATATAAATAAATTTAAATTCTTGCTATGTTAATTTCATAGAGTCAGATCACAAAAAATATTCTTGTAAATTTGTTAGTTTCAGTGTGACCTGTCTTTGACTAGATTGAAGTAAATTATTAAGGTACATGCAAGCTAACTCATATATTACTTGATCATAATAATAATAATAAAAATAATAAAAACTCTTAATTGATGAAAACAACTTTCTCTTTTATACCTAATAATAATATGTATATAAAATCAGAAAACTATATGTATTATTTTCAAGTGAATGTCACTATTTATCCAATTTGTTTATGCTTTTGACATGACCCAATGCAGTAATGCATATAAATATTTTGTATTTTTTTTACTAATATTTTGTATATTCTTCTTTACTTTGTTATAATTATGATATGACAAGTGAGGTGTTCTCATGTGTATGTAAAAAATGAATCAAGTGCAATTTATCACTGTTATTTATTTATTTAATTGCGTTTTGTTAACTGTATATAAAACTAAATATATTTTCTCTCAATTTAACATAATATTTTTGCAAGTTCTCCTGATCCTGTAAATTAGTGTGGACAAAAAGGATTGCTATTCAGTGTTGGACAAGTTGAAAGATGATGAAGGGCCCACCCGCCCAAGCCTCTTAAAATAGATAAGGGAGCCATTAAAATGAGACAAACCTAATTCAAATGAGTTGGCTCCTAACAAGTTAAATCATACTAGACCGTTTACATTATAAAAAAATAAATTGAACTAATAAAATATTAGTATAAAATTTATATAATCAAATTTAACTCAATTCAAAAATGAGCCGCCCTAAATAGACTAGTATTACCTGTTTTGAAAACTATAGATAAGGTCGAAGCTAGGGTTAAAGTGTGTAAAAAATTCATAAACACCAAACCAAATTTTAAATTTAACCAAATTACTTCATAAATAATTATATTTTTTTGAACCAAATTTATAATTTGAATGACTTTATTTTTTATTTTATTTTATTTTAATAAAGTGGTTTGGGTAATTGTTTTTTCATCAAATTTATTACATGTTTGGTTTTGATGAATTATGTCGTTCATCAGTTTTTTTCTTGCATAAAAACATTTTTTTTGCTGTGTATAACATGTTTGGCTCTCTTTATAAATTTTTTTTATCAATAACAGCGCTTTTTTTTTTACAAAAGCTATATACCTAGCATTTTATTCGTATAGCAGTTGATTATTATTTTAATTTAAAATATAAATATAATTTCGTATTTAATTAAAATAATTTTTTAATTAATTTTTTAATAATTTAATTCATAAAAATAATTTTTTTAAATATCTTCTAAATAAAATAAATTATTTTAATTAATATTTATTAATTAACATATCTAAATATAAAATTAATTCTATTATCATTAATTATAACAATAATAACTATACAATAATTAGTTATTAAAATTTTCACAATTAATTCAATTACACAATTAATTCACCTCTAATAACCAAACCACCGAACCCTATACTACAAGTTAAGGGTGTAAGTGAGTGATTTAGTTCGAGTTTTGAGAAAAAATAAATTCAAATTAATCAAAATCAATTGGTTCGGTTTGATTTGATTTTCTTATTTTTTTTATAGTCAAATCCGAACCAAACCGAACTAAACATCTATGGTTTGGTTTGGTTTGGTTCAAGTGATCGGATTGACCATTATTTTTTTAACACAAAAATTGGCCTTTTAAGTAGTATAATCGTGAGGTTATTAAAAAAAAAGGAGAAATAGTGCAGTACACGGCCTAGGCCGTGTGTCATTACATGACCATGTAATCGTATACATGGCAGACACTTCAAATTCAGCAGAGTACACGACCTATGCCGTGTAACATATCATGGCCGTGTACTCATGATACACGACTTATGCCGTGTAACATGTCACGACCGTGTACTTGTGACAGTAACCATTTTCCTCCTTTCTTTTAGGACTTCATCTTCCCTTCTTCCCCCATTTCTCTCTCTTCTCCAACATAGCTTCCATTCTCCTCCACGACTTCTCCTTCCAAATCTTTCATTTCCATCATTCAAATCCACAATTATAATTATGTTTGTATAAAATATCTCTGTAAACTGTAGTAGTTAATTTGAATAGTTTTTTGAATTTAAAATTTTAAATTCAAGAATCAAACCAATTAAGTTTTTAGTAGTTCATATTTTATCCAAATCAATTAAAATATTCAAATTAAATCAAATCAACTTAAAAAATTAAAAAAAATGATCAAAATTCAAATTAAATCAAATCAACTTAATTAGTTCAATTCAAATTAATCAAATTGCTCAAATTATCCGAATTAATTTACCCCCAACAACACGTCAGTGAACCGTGACCCCAAATCGAGCACCACAAAGATGCGTCGATCTGCTCAATTGGAGGCACACTACTCACTGTAGCGGTCGATCTGCGTTCATCTCTCTGCGTCGATCGCGATCAGCGTCTTCAACAGTTCGACTCTCCATTGATTTCCTCGTGCTGCTCAGTGTCATATGCTCTTGCGATTGCCTTCTCCTAGTGCTGGGTCTTCATCTTTCTGGTGAGTGGTGATTTCTTCTCCAACCTGAACCCTTGATTTCTTTTTTATTTTATTTTATTTTGGATCTTATACATTTTCATTTTTTATTTTGATTTCTGGTGCAATTGGTTTTTTGTTTGTTGTTTTTTGAGCTTCATGTAACATCCTGTATTGTAGATTTCAACTTTCAAACTAAATTTCATTTTTTATTTTGATTTCTGGTGCGATTTGTTTGTTTGTTGTTTTATTTTTGTAGGTTCGTGCTACACTATCCATTGATATGATAGTTCTGTCATATTTCAAACTTAATTTCATTATTTCGCATTGTAGATTTCAATCTGATCAACACTTTTGTTTCTGCCCTGGTATTTGCATATTTATAAGCTTTTGTATTGCATATTTTGAATTTGGTTGTGTCTTGAAGTCTAATTTTGAAGTCGCTAGATGAAAGAAACACATCATTCAAAAGTCTGCTGGTGATGGTTTGCATATAGAGAAAATTACAGAATTTGAAGGAAATGTATAAATGACATTCACTGATTCACCACCAAAATTTACTGATCAGAACTGAAATTAGGAAAGGAATCCATAGCAAACACATAGTTGCTCAAGCAGAGTTTTAGCCAATGACCATGTTAAAAAATCAATAAAAGCTTTGCAGACAGTTGGCTATAAACCATCCGTAAGTATTCTAATGTCAGTAGATAGACATAGGAGATGTAGGGGGAAAAAATCCTTGTCCTGACTCCCAATATCCCAGACAGTGAAGCTGATGTTCCTATATTCCACACTCTCCACGTTAAACCCTACACCAATGATATATTAGTACAAATCGCACAAGGTACTTACTATTAGAAGGAAGAGATGAGATAAAGGCATTATCATGATGAGAATGATACTGTTGACACAATATATTTGGCTAAAAGCATTGACCATATGCCAATCTCAGTGGACATCACAAAGAGCTAGAGATAAAATATGCTTTTTCCTTCGCCATTATGTATATTATAATTATAATTATAATTTAAAAAAATGTAGAGCTAAAAATGAAAAGGCTCATCTAGCACTAGAAGATTTAACAGCTTGTTTGAATAAGGAATGAACGGTGTGGGAAAGGCCAAAACCCAAAATTGATCCCACATTCATCTGAATTAATTGATAATGAAAAAGAAGGGAAATGAATTGACCTCGTTTTATTGTCAATGGGTAAATTGATACCTCCTTCATTTGAATTAGTTAGAAATGCCCCTTCTATTTTCTATTCCATTTCAACAATCCATACAAAACAGATGTGACTTGGCAAACTACAATAATTAATAAATAGATAATCAGGCAAGGGATGAAACTTACCAATAGTGGGAATGGTGGTGACAATCTCCCCAAGCTTGAGCTTGTAGAGAATGGTGGTCTTACCCACAACATCAAGGCCTACCATAAGTATACACATCTCTTTCTTGGCAAACAGCCGGCTGAATAACTTTGTGAAAGACAAGTATACATCTTAATCATCTCAATCATAGAAGATGCAAGTAAAACTGCATTCTGAACCTAACATAAGCATTAGTTTAGTTCAAGCTAAAACTTTGCCATAATTCTTTGAAATCAAGTAAAAGAATACAAAAAGAGAAGATTCATTTGCCTTTGTCCTCCCTCCCTGACCCAAAACATCAAAGGGCTGTATATATACCATGATTTTTTCATCATCTGGGAACCAAATTAAGAATCCCAGTTTACATAAAGTTGGAATCATATCTGTAAGAGAACACTCTACACTTTTCATTATCTTACCTCATATTTTCAGAATATCTTGTTTTAGATATACTGTGTGTTCAAAATTTCACTTTATGTGTTTTAGTGTCTCTGCTCTCTATATAATACTTCCCTATGTGATGCTTGCTAATCTGCAAACATACATGTACTACTGAGGGTAAAAGAGCCACCATTATTTGGTAACTCTTTTGGCATATACCCTATGAACTTGAATTTCAAGTACTAAGGGTAACATTTTGATGGTGAATGGGAATTATTTGAGTCAATCTGCTGCTACCATACAAATGATCTCTGCAAACAAATAATTTGATGGTATCATTTCTTAGCATACAAACTGTAATCAATTCCTTCCTATTTATGGTTACAATTTAGTTTATCACTCTATTGCTATGGATCAATAGGTTCTTTGTAGCTGATATTATTTTGTAAATGTGCAGATACTTTTTAAATATCCTCCTGGAAAGAGGCTAGCAGTGCGTATGAAGGATTTAGCTTCCTTTTGCGTTCCTGGAGGTGTTAAGGTCTGCTTGATGCTATTCGTACTTAATCAGATCTGTCAAATTATTTTTCTTTGTTAAATGCTACCTTATAAATTGTTTGCTATATTCTTTCCATTGTTTGCATTTGCAGCTTATGAACACATTTTATGAGTATATATCACTTCGGGATCAGGAACAGAAATCTATGAAATCTAGAGAAATCTTATGTTGGTTATAGTCACTTGCATTCATAGGTTAAGCTTATTAGGATTGACTGATAGTCTGGCTTTTAATTTGTATGATGTCTTAATTGTAAATAATAAGTTTGGCATTTTTTTTTTTGGGGGTAGAATTTGGCTTCTTGTTTTCTAAGCTGAAAATAACACTTTTGATAAACTATAGGTCTATTTAAGTTATGAAACCTGCTACTATTTTTCCCATAAACTGTTTCATGTATTAAGTGCTGATTTACAGGCATCGTTGTTGGAGAGGACTCCATCTCTAAGTGAACTAAATGGACTTGTCTATGGACAGGTATGCCACATTAATCTCACAGTTTATCTTTCAGAAAGTAGATATTTTTGCTCTTTGACAGGCTTGTTAAAGCAATTCTAGTTTCTAGATGGTGAAATCATATATATATATTTTATATATATATATATATATATATATATATATATATATATCTTTTTTAAAGAATATATTCATCAACTTGTTAAAGTTGATGAAGAATATCTTTTTTATGCAATGTTTCAGATAGCACTTCAAGTATACCGAACAGTATTAGCTCTCCTGTAACACCTCAGGTTGATTTTTAAAACTGGTTTAAAGCCAGTGAACTGGTTACATGGTAAACCGGTTCTAAACTGGATTTTTAATTGGTTTTCTGAACTGGTTCCATGGAAAAACCAGTTCTGAACTGGTTTTTCGAACTGGTTCCATGGAAAACCGGTTAATTACTTCAGAACCGGTTCTGAACTTAAAACGGTTCTGATTTACAGGGTTGTCAATGGCGGCAAATAGCGGCACTATCGCGGTGGAGCGGTGCGAAGCAGGCCTCTGCTGCTACCTAAACCCAGGCGCGGAGCGTTTTAGTGTAGCTGCCATAGCGGCTGCATATAGCACAGCGTTGCGGCCTAAATAGCTTTCATGGCGGCCGCGATGCTTGTGGCTAATTGAAATCTCTATATTTTCTTACTTTTTGGGTGGAAGTTCTGTTTTACCCTCACTTATGCAATCAAAAGTTCTATTTTACCCTCACTTATGCAACCGAAAGTTCTATTCTACCCTCATTTTAACTAAGAAAATTTCCATTTTGTCCTCACCTGCTTCCACCTTCCACCGATTGAGGGGAGTTTTTCGTCTCCTATGACCCGTTGGTCATTGCACAGTAGTGTGCAGCGGCACTGCTTCACCTTCACACCAGATCGCACCATTGTTGCAGCCTTTGTTTCGCACTAGCCCTTCCCTGTTCTTTCACCCATCGTGTGAGTCTGAAGCATTTTAGGGCTAGTTCTTGTTTTGTCGCTGAATCACATGGAGAAGGGCTGTTCACAAGTCTCTGTTCTGCTGCCCATCCATTTCCCGGCCAAATTCCAGCAGCCCATTCAATTTCCGACCAAGCCCACCCCTTTACGCAGCTTCTGTTGGCACCTGGGTTGGAGCCCTCTGTTTCCCAGCTTCTGTTGGCAAGTTGGAGGTCCTCTGTTTTTGGAAGCTTCTCCAGCCTCTGTTTAGCAAGATTCCTCCCTCTCCAACCTTTGTTATTTTCTTATGGTTACTTTCAACATTCCCCATTCCCCACTCTGTTCTTTTTTGTTTGGTTGCTGTGTTGTGAGTCCTGACTTGTGACTTCAAAGCATTCCCCTAATCCCCATGTTGTGAGTTCTTTAAATTTGATTGTTTAGTTACTTTAAGCCTTAGACGCTTAAACTTATTTAGGAGTTGGTGCTGTACTTTGTTTTCTTTATGCTCCTTGACTTTTTTTTTTTGTTATTAACTTGTTAATTATTCCTTAGATTGATGGTGATTGTGTGTCTAGAGTATGACTTTTGATTATTAATGATGAATGTCTTTAATTTTGGGTATCTTCTGATTTTTGAGCATTTATATGTGTAGTCTAAATTATTTATATTGTATCCCTAATCTTCAGTATAGCAGCCACCCCGCTATCTGCTATACCACTATAGTGTCCTTGGGGCTGGCTGCTCCGCGCTGCTATTTCGGATTGACTACCTTGTTCTAAACCTGAACCGGTTTTGAACGGGTTATAAACCTGAACCGGTTCTGAACTGGTTAACCGAACCAAAACTAGTTTGGCCCAAAAATAGAACTGGTTTGGTTTTCAAACCAAACCGCTTTACTGGTTTGTTTCAGTTTTTCATGCTGAACCGAACCAAGCTAGACAGTCATTGTCCACTAGCTAGGCCCAATGATCATCGAATTCCAGTTTACCATTGTCCACCCTTCCCTTTACCCACTTGGTCTTCACTTCACACTTGACAGCCACCTTCTCCAATTTCAAAGATCCTTTTTCATGTATTTTGAATTGAAGATAAAGAAAAGCAGGATGCCCGTAATATGTGAAAATTCAATTTCTTTTCCAATTCTCTCATCATGTATATGTCAGGTAATTGCTGAGCTATTGTCTGTTCTTGTTCATCAGACCAAAACCCATCTTGTCATCATAACTTTTTCTGTTTTTTATGTGTGACTCTTCAGGCTAAGACGGACACAAGATTGTTGGCGAGTAAATTCTTAAGAGCCACAATACCTGTCGTCTCGCACAAGGTAACAACACCTTCACAAAAATAATATAATTGCTTTTCATATATTTAGGCCTCATTCATTCTGCTTTCAAAATTGAATTATTCTGGTTTTTTTAACTGCAGAGAATTTGTATCTATTGTACGTTTGCTGTTCCTTTTGTTCAATCCAAACTTAGCCAAAATGGTAGTTCCGTAGAGAAGGAGAAGTAGGTTATTCCATTTGATTCATAAGTTGCTACTTGCTATGTTATGTGCTTCTGTTTTATTTCCCATTTACTTCATGCTTCATCTTCCAATGCAGAAAAGGGAAGAAGAGAGTGGGGAAGAAAGAGTACCACTTGTGGAAAAGAAGAGATTCAGCTCAATCTGGGCAAAAGGCACTCAATCTTGTCAGAATTGTATGTTTGTCTACCCACTTCTTTTGGTTCAGAATCTTAGATTTGCCCACGCCACGGGATGAAATGAACCATTTTGTGAATGATATTAAGTACTAAGGAAAGAATTTAATAAACAAGGGGAGAAAAAAGTTTTGATCTTTCTGTATATATTGATTGATTTTTGTATTGTGCATTGTAAATCTTGAAATAGCAGGTGTCTGAACTCCCTAATGAGAAAGAGGCTGTTTATGGAGCATTAGACAAATGGACGGCTTGGGAAACGGAGTTCCCATTGATTGCAGCGGCCAAGGCTTTAAAAATCTTAAGGAAAAGGGGTCAGTGGGTTCGTGTAATTCAAGTATGACCACCACTATTTTATCATGCTATATTTTTAAAGAATTATTGTTGTGTTTCTTACCAAGCTCTTGGTTTGCCTTTATAAATTTTGAGAGAATATTTGACAACTAATAATATTCAGTTTGTTTGATAACTGTTAAATATTGTTTTTATAAATGCCCTAGAGTTGAAATGCCTGTATTTAAAGTTCTCTGTGCTTTAAAATTGTCCCCTCATGAAATAAATAATGGTTTATTGTTAAAACTTTTAATTGAATTTGGGTGTTAGCTAAAGTAGTTTAGCATATGGCTTGAGGTAATACATAAATGAAGAATGGTCTGTAGCTCATCTAAATGTTCCCCCAGCTTTTGAAGCGCCAGTTTGTATTCAAATTACTTATAGATATGAATCTTCAGTATATTTCATATATCAATATGCTTTGATTTGTTTCTATTTTCTTGATAATAATGTTTCATCCATCAATATTGACATTTTAATCCTTCTTGAGAATGTCATCCAGTTTGTGTTTAAGTCATAAATATGCATGAGTTTTGTCTGCATTTATCTGACATCCCAGGATTGGCATTACGCACACGTGTTCTGTGAATGATACGTCCTCTGCTTGATGACCCTGATGATCTCTTGTTTGGTTCCTTGTGAGGAATGGAAAAGAATCTTACTGGTTATCAATCCTCAACACTACTCAGGTTGCAAAGTGGATGTTAAGCAAAGGTCAAGGAGCAACAATGGGAACATATGACACCCTTCTGCTGGCATTTGATATGCACCAGAGGGTAGATGAGGCAGAATCATTGTGGAATATGATTATACATGCCCACATGCGCAGTGTCTCAAAGAGATTGTTTTCTAGGATGATTGCGTTGTATGATCATCATAATATGCCAGATAAGATTATAGAGGTATCTTTGGCAGTACCATTAATCTCACTACAGCTTGACATGAATTTATTCAGCAATTCTGAATTTAACTGTTCTTTGCTTTAACGTATTGCTTTCTTATTTGTAAGTTCAGATATTTGCAGACATGGAGGAGTTGCGGGTAAAACCTGATGAAGGTACAGTCAGGAGAGTGGCAAGTGCCTTTAGAAAACTAGGCCAAGAAGAGAAGCGGAAATTGGTTATAAAACGATATGGGCCTAAATGGAAGTACATTTACTTTAATGGTGAGAGGGTTAGAGTTAGAACAGAAGCATGGGAAGATGATGATGAATCAACCAATTGAAAAGGGTACATAATGAGGACACCACCAGATCCTAATATCTGGGATCTGTTGTTTTGGGATTATCTTCTTGCATTCAACTGCTACTGCATCAGAGGTTCATCAATTTGATTCGTTGTCATGTATCGAGCTTAGCAGCTGACCAATTAGGGGCGGAACTACATTGAGGAAGGTATGGGGCAACGCACCCAAAGCTGAAAATGTTGTATAGACATGTTAGGTATGTACTCGAGGCAAAACTTGTTTATCTATATCCGTATTCTATATAAAAAGTCATGTTACCCTCCAGAATATTTCCCCCCAGAAAATGTCTTATTAGCTCTCTCTCTCATCAATTAATCTTCTATATATATATATATCACTCTGAATTATTTTGGATTTTCTCCCTAATACTGTCTCAACTGCATTTATTTCCTCGAGCTTTTAATTTTTTTCAATTTTTTTTTGTGCAATTGGATTTCCTGCCCATTTTCTCTCCACTTGCAGTTAGTGTTTCCCTTGTGTACATTGTGGATACTCATTTTTTATTCTTGCGAATACATGAGTATTTTTTAATAATTCAATAAAATTTTAAAATTCACTAGAAGAAAATATAATAATAAAATAAATTTTAACATCTACCAAATTTGTTGAAGTTAAATTTTATCTATTGAAGATATTTAAAAAATAAAACTCAATCAATAAAAAAAAAATTATTGGTTACATTAATAATCTTATTTTTTTATTTTTCTATTTACATAACTTACTTGTTTTAAGATTGGAATGTAAACGGGGTAGAGATAGGTAATGCTTCTTTTGTTCGCATCATGGCTACTCATGGTATTCACAAATTTTAAAAAATTTAATATAAAGTTTTCTTTAAAAAAAATTGAAATATTGAATTATTTAAACATAAATAAAATAAATCTTAACATACATTGAATTTGTTGAAGTCAAATTATATCTATTAGAAGATAATTTCTTTTGCTGAAAACTAAATATTAAATATCACCGACAGAAAACATAAAATAAATTATAACATTAATTGAATTTGTTGAAACTAAATTCTATCTACTAAAGATAGTTTATTTTGTTGAAAACTCAATAAAAATCTTATTAGCTACATTCTAATTTTATTCTTATTTTTATTTTTCTATCTACATTATTTATATATCCTCATATAAGAAAGTCAAAAGGGCAGGGGTGAGCCCGGTAGTGCTTCTCCTGTCCCTATTATGGTAGGAATGGAAACAGTCGGTCGAGTCAGACTTCACCTTAAACAATTGGCAGCATGTTATAAATATTTAATTTGAACTCGACCTATTTACTTGTCAGCCTTTTTTGGAGTCTTTTTTTTTAAAAACCATGTTTAAAAGTCTGGTTTATATTAAAGCGCTTTAAATAGTAAATGAGATCAAGGCTTTTTTTTATATAGGCGCCTCAAATAGTCTAAGCCTTTAAACAGGCCTTGAAAGTAATTGAAAAAAAATATAATTTTATAAATAAATATAAACAGTGAAACTAATAGAACTTAATAAAGCTATTTAGAGAGAGTGCACGCCTCTTAAATGAAACAGCTTTTAAAAGATCTGAGTTTAACTCATTTTCTAAACAGGTCAGCTAAAATAGGTCGTAGCAGTGAGCTCGACAGTCGGTGGCTATTTCATCCCTATGACGGTACCCATTTATGATCCTTGTAAGAGTAGGTACCTATGTCTATTCGTAGGTATTTAATAATTTAATAATTTTTTTAAAATTCATAAAAAAAATAATAAAATAAATTTATCCACTAAATTTGTTGAAACTAGATTATATCACTGAAGACAATTTTTTTTTCTAAAAACTTAATCAATAAAAGATCTTATTAGCTACATTGCTAATATTATCTTCTTTTTATTTTTCTATTTTCATAATTTAGATGTTCTAAGATCGAATGTCAACCGGGCGGGGACAAGTAGTGCTTCCTCTATCTGCATCGAAGGTACTTATTTATGACCCCTGTTGAGGAGTAAGTACCTATAGGTATATGCAAATTGTCAAAAAATTAATATAAAATTTAAAAAATCACCAAAAGAAAATTAAAATATTAAAATATTTAGTGTACATTTTATATGTTTTATTATTTGAATTTAATTTTGATATATTGTCAATGTAAAAAAATAACTATTGCGAGAGTCAAACATGTGTACAACCTTTTAATTACTTTATTCTTCTAATTACTAGTTTATTTAATAAACCAACATGTTATATTAGTATTTATTTTTAGATGAACAAATTGTTATTAAAGTAATTTAAACAAAGAGTAGCCTGTGCAATCGCACGGATATAATGCTAATATATATACGATGTCTACACCCCCAAACTAATTTAGTAATTTTCCTAGCTCTACTCATGTAACCAATGATGCGTTCATAAATATTATTACAAGATAGTAAGATGCAGTAATTGCAAGCAACAGAAAGTTGCATGTATGTGAGAGTTTTATTCGTTCATCTAGCCATGTAATTCAGAAACATATGAATTAAATAGAATTGGAGAAATGAGAAATCTGCTGAATTGAGATGGGAATGAATTTAGCGATAATATTAACTTGTCTTGATTTACAAGTGTTTCAACCTGCCTTATATAATAAGCAGATGAAGAGCCTTGCTGTTGGACCTGTAGTATACAATCACTCTTCATGCTTCTCAAGCATATTACTTGTGTATAAATTATTCTAATTTTGCTAAATGGGGCAGGTGTTATTCTCTTGTGATTCCCGGATGAATATGACACAAAGGCCGACCATTTAGGGCCTAGACACATGGGTTACTCAAGGGTTGTTGTGCAAAATATCCCTATGTCCCCTAAATAATTTTCTATTTTTTAAGGGTATAAGGCAACTTCAAACTTAGGGTATAAATTGATGTAATTGTCTATTGGCATAATGCCAATGAATACCTTATGTTAGGCTTTCCTTTAGCCTACCAACGCCAAACTATCTCCCTCCTTTCCAACCTAGGAAAAATATAGATAAAATAAGAGTAAATGTATTTTAGTAGCCCAAAGATACAAATGACATTAATTTCATCATTCAAAGAAATGTGACGTGAATTTAGTCCATAAATAATAGAAATTTACTTTAATTTAGTCTTTCGAAAAAAGTTAATCCTTCAATTATAAAAAAGTAATAGTAATTTAGTCCTTTAATAAAAGGTTCCATTAATAGTAATTTAGTCCTTTTAATGTCAACCTTTTTTATAAAAGACCAAATTAATATCACTTGTATCTTAAGATATTAAAATGAGTATTCACTCTAAAATAAATAAAAGCACGTAATGATGTGACAATTTAAATAATTCTAGAAATATTTTGTTATTGTTATAACTATATCTATTTAAACTTGATTATTGTTATTACCGTTAATATTGTTATTACTATTTACCCTAATATTAAAAACAAAGAGTAGTTTATTTTGTTATTGTTATAACTATATCTATTTAAACTTGATTATTGTTATTACAGTTAATATTGTTATTACTATTTACCCTAATATTAAAAATAAAGAGTAGTTTGGTGCTATAAAATTTTCGTTATGTGTAAAGTTTAAGAAAAAGTAAAACACAATATATGAGTCTATAATAATCAATCTTATTTTACATTTGTAAGAAGTTGATTCCACGACTTGAATATGTCACTTCTGGGTCACACAACAACTTCAATCTCACCTATCACTAAAAAAAAAGAAGGAAAGAAAAAACATCATTTTCCAGATTTGTCTTTATTTATATCATATTTACTTATGCAGTACTGCTTCTTAGTGCCATTGACTCCCTATAGTTGTTGCCATGTACTTCCATTGGCGGCATGAAGAAGTCCAAGCATGCTTAACTTCATCAGAATCTAAAGGCAGAAATAATCACCTTTATGCTGCCGGACCTACCACCACCCGTGGCTAGTGCTGCCTTGCCCGTTAGCCTTTCAGGACTGAGGACCCGCACTCCCCTACCCGCCTCTAACCGAGGATATATGCAAATCCTCTGGTCCCATTCTGCCTTAAATGTGCATGTTATATGTAATGATTATTTGTGAAGACTGTGCATGTTTGTTTTACCTTTGGAGCCTGGCCTGGCCAAGACCTGCTTTTTAGGCCCCATGTCATCAACTTTTTCTATGGAAAGTCATGCATATTAATTCAGTCCCTTCAGTATGAAAGGTTTTGGAGCACCTTTTGAGAGAGAAAAAAAAAAAGATAATGGTGATCTCATTTTTATCTTATGAGAAATGATTTATGTTCATACTCAATCCTCTTATTAATTTTTTTAATTATTAAATAAAAAAATATTAAATATTATTTATGTTTTTAAAATATTAAATGTATTTATTTTTTATTTAATATTTTTTTATTTAATATTAAAAAAATTATTAAAGAATTAGATAGAAGATATAAAATTACTCTTATCTTATTAATTTTTTTTGTATTAAAGATCTATATGTGCCAATGAGTGTTGACTCCATTGGTAGGATCAAATTGACAAAAAAGTCTTGAATTCGATTTATGTTTATAGGTATCATTTGTAAGCGTTTATGGCCTGGTATGTCTTGACATTAGAATGAAGCAATAACTTCCCTTCCCCTAAACTCGTTTTGTAAAAAAGAAAAAATCACGTGCAATTAGGTTTATCTTTTTGCTTTTTTGACTGTGGTTCTGTTTGATAAACATCCATGGTCAATTTCCAACCTCCAATACTAAGCCCATTCCCTAAATTGCATTTTAGAAGGCCAAACCTGATCAAAATTTTATAGCGGTTGAGGGATCCAGGATCCTCATTAAACATTTGCGGGCAACTGCTGCCTGAAGGAGAGTGCTTAATTTATTATCCAAAATGCCAAAATGTAAAAATGCTTTTGCACTTCTCAAGGTCCAATACAAGAGGGCATATGATATCGGTCTTCATCATATGGTGAGCAAAGAAAGGCTCAACTATGATGTTAACTCGCTAGGAATACTTGCCAGGGAAAACGTTAATATAATCAAAGAACATATGCACAATAATTTTGATTGAAAGCACAGACCAATCCTCAAATATAACCCAAAACATTGCTTACCCATTCTTAATCACATGGTTCGTCCATCGCATATAATAAAACATGTACCCTATCTGTTTCCTGTCTATACAATATGCTGCAATTATTTGGCCTTTGGATAGTTCAAGAAAAATGTCAGAAGGAAAAGCATAATAAAAATAAGAAGAGGCAATCTTATGGAAAAGAGTCAAAAGACACTGCTACTGGGCTTCTTACAATGTGATTCTCGTGAGTCCAAGCATACCATCCAAAATAGTACTTATCTGGGTCATACTCATGCTTGCTTGGTATCTGACCTCTGCTTGCTGTCACTGTGATGGTGAAGTTCATTTTCTGCCCAACATGATTAAATTTCAGAATCTTTGGAGTGGCTGTAATGGAGTATTCCTTTGGTGGCTTAGCACTAAACTTGTAAACACTCCTGCTCCTACCAACGTTGGTGACTGTCCTCTTAATTGTCTTAGTGTCATTGAGTCTATGGATTTGTATGGATGGATAGTTGAGATCTATTGGTTCAGCCAATGACTTTGGACAGTTACGTGTAATACTCAAGTTTTGAGTTAATCCAAGACTACAAGTGTAAAGAAGGTAGTCCATGTAGGAGGCATCATAAACTAGTCCAGGATCTGCTGCTCTTTTGGGGCGGAAGTGGCCAGAACCCCTTGCAAAAGGCGTTGCGGGATTTCCAGTTTCATCAGTCAATGGATTGCCCGTGTTGTCTGTTGTCCCGGCTGCAAGAAAAATAAAAAAAGAAGTCAGATCAGGAAAATACATCTATGGCAGGGAATTTCAGTATTCTGTAAATAATGTTCTAATAGACTTATCATCATGGTTAAGCTTGACATCAGGATTCTTTTGTTATATAATATAATAGCAAAGTATTAATGCTATATTAACAGATCAATTAATTATTCCCCTTAGATGACCAATTGCAGTCTATTGATGATATGTGATTGGTATATTTTTATTTGTTGGGTTTTCAAATTAGTTTGGCCTATACATGATCAGGTCTAGCAGCATTAAACCATGCCACTGTCAGTCAGGTGTGAAGACTTAAGAGCTATGTGAATCATCTAAGGAAGTGGTACTGGTACCCAAGAAGGGTCTTGATCTTGAAGTTTACCTGTGGTCATGAGGGCAGATCTTATAGCAGCACTGCTCCAAGTAGGGTGTATGGCTTTGAGAAGAATTGCTGCAGCAGCAACATGAGGGCAAGACATTGAAGTTCCAGAAAAGATATTGTACTTAACAACTCGTTTATCGTGAAATGTCATTCGTGTAGGGCCATCTTCATCAGTCCATGCTGCCAATATGTCTACCCCTGGAGCTGTGATGTCAGGCTGCAAGTCCAAAAAGATTAAAGAAATTTCAAACTAGAATACAATACATGTTTTTTTTTTTGGTGGTACAAAAATACAACACATCTTACTTTTGTTATATGCACAAAAGACATAAATAAATTGTGTGATGACATAAGGTGTCAACTGATATAATTAGTAAAATCTTATGAGACAGCAGCAGAAGAGATCTAGAACCAAATCTGTCTTCTCCAAAAAGCAATGGTCATCATGACAGATTAATTTATCAACTATAAGTCTATAATACATGAATATTCTTAAAAAGAGAAACAAAGAAGCACATAAATATGGTGATAAATTCATGGAATTACCTTCAGAATATTAGGGTCAATTATATTTGGACCCCTGCTAGAGAAGGAGGCCATGAAGGGTGCTGGTTTGGTTTTTAACACTGTTCTTCCTGGTAGAATATGTGCCATTGGATTAGGAGAAGAATGGATATACTGAATAAGTTTTAAGGCATTTTCATAGGACACCCCAGTGGCCGGAATGAAATGAGGGTCACATGGTACATCATTTCCAAATTTTTTATTGTTTCCAAGGATAAAACCAACACCACCAGCCCTTTGAACTTCTAAGCCTTTTTTTAATCTTTCCCCTTGCCCCCTCATGCAGAGAACTATCTTCCCCTGGACCTTGTTATGTTGAAGGGTATTGTCCAGGCAATACCTGCATGATTAAATAAACATTCTCAATTTATTATTTGCCAAAAATAATCAAAATATAAGAAGAGGTAAAAACCAATTAGTATTGAAAATCACCCAGAATTTGTTCTAAGCACGCCTGGTTGTTCAACATCTCTAGCGAGCACTAATGGGTAGAAGCCGTTTTCTATGTGGACTGGAGTAATTGATCGACCCTGATATTAACATAAATAGAAGTTACAATTCAAACGAGTATAATTATAGGTTAAATTTCTCGTAGCCATAATCACCTTACTTTTTGTAGTGAATCTTGTATTTTTACATGAATTGAGTCAAATGAATCATGTGATTTTGACAAATTATTATACTTATTTTTATTAAAATGCAAACAATAGGCGTTTAATAAAATCTTCTAAACTAATCTTGAGAAATTTTTTGGAAATACAATCTTATTAATTTTTTAATTACCAATTCTTCAATTGTTTGTTTATTGAAAAATTTTCAAACTTATAAATTATTTTTTAAAATGTTATTTTTCAAGTCAGAAAAGCATTATTCCAATACGTATTTTTTTAAGTATAGTACGTCGAGTAAATTATCAAATATTTTATTAATTGTTAATTATATTTAATAAAATTAAATATTTATTATTTATTATAAGATTTACATTCAACTATAAATACTTGACAATTTATTTGAACTTAAATTTACCTCAATACTTGTACCATTTCTTAGCTTAATTGGAGCAAGAAAGGAACGGTCCACAGTGCTAGCACCGACAGTGATGATCCATGGCGCAGGGTTTGACAAAGTTTTCGGTAAAGGACCATTGTTCCCAGCACTACAAACCACCACAATGTTCTTGCTTACAGCATGTAATGCACCCTTAGCAATCACGTCATCCTGATAAGGGATTGGCGTATTGAACCCAATGGAGATGCTTAAAACATCAACACCATCACCAATGGCATCATCTATAGCTTTGAGAATATCAATGTCTATGCATATGTTCCCTTCATGTTTTGATTTTCCTTTAATTGGCCAACATGCTTTGTATATGGCAAGGCGGGCCAAGGGGGCTCCGCCTGAGGCCGTGCCTTTGGCGAAGCCTCCAAGTGCTGAGGCACTTGGAACTCCACGCCCTGCAACTATGGAAGCTGTGTGAGTTCCATGGCCATCTTTGTCACGGGCTGATTTGTAATCCTCCTCTTCGTTTAGAGGGCCAAATGCAGCTTCATAACCATGCAGGTAGTACCTAGCTCCAATGATCTTTCTGCACTCAAAAAAAAAAAAAAATTATATAGAAAAACTTTAGTTATGAAAAAGTGGTAAGAGATGGGTAAGTTGGCAAAAGTTAAATCTTCTTGATGCATGTCCGACTCTGTTTTGGATTAGTTATTTAATATGTTATTCGTGGATTAATTGGAGCATATAAGGTAATGTTTTGGTTTGGAAATGAAGGTAGGATAGGATGATATATGAGGCTATCTCCTTTTGTAACATGCGATGACCATTGATTGTGTTTGATTCCATGTAACACTATTTTTACCACTGCGCCTATGCCTGAGTGGGTGCATTATAGTTACATTTTTGGGGTTATAGCTATATAAGGCATCACCATTTATATACATTAATGCGGGGAGCAAGCTAATATTTTTGGTAGGTTTCCCACCTCCTTTAAATGTGAAATTAATATTCTGTTGAGGCTGTTCATTACTGTAAGTATTTTTTTCGCAGGCTCAAATTTATATTATATTATATTTTTATATATATATATATATATATATATATATATATATATCAGATGGCATAGATTCAAAAACATCACGAGTAAGCAAACTGATGACTTGTCAGAGCTACATATTTTTCATCAGAGTCTATCACCCCAATAGAGATAAAAACGTTGTCCTCTAGTTTACATGGCAGTTTCTTCTCTCTCTCTCGTGCATGTGTTTCGGAGTTTTGGCATGCATTGACCGTTTTCAGTATAAAGCTCTTCAATAATTGGACATTTTTTTCCCTTTAATCATCTATGTCTAGACTATGGTATAGAATTACACAAGCCAGAAGAAAAGACACTGACATAATTAAAAAAAAAAGGGGGGGTAAAGACAAATTCTAGACTCACAAAAGGAGAAGACTCTAGAATAAGCAGGCTCACAAGATGAACAAACAAAAGAAGTCAAAAACTATTAAATCAAAGGGACAAAAGCTAAAAATCATATATATTTAGGCGAACAAACTCTATGAATACACTATTTAGAATTTAACCCCACATATCGTGAAAGTTTGATCAAATGCATTTTTGACCTTATCGTTATGTCTAATTCATCTTTGAGGATATGGGGATATATATTAATAAAAAGGGACTTCCTAGATTCCGACATGTTACATGTCAGCTAGGGGTGTGAATCTAGCAGTTACAAACAGTAAGGAATCTCCTATAATTCTTTACATGTCATTTTTATTGAATTCTTTAAGAAAATTTTTATTGTATTCTAATAGGTATGATACTCAAGATATATTGTTAAGTATTTATTAAATATTAATTTCATAATAAATATTTTAAAATAATTAATAACTAATAAAATAATTAATAACTCACCCTAAGTATGATATCCTAAAAAAAAAGATACACATCATTCCCCAATTCTCTAATATGCTCCTTGTTCAATTAAAAGTTTTCTCTTCTGTTTTCTCAATTAGAAAAATCACTTGTGAATAACTTTTATTGATGTCTCGCAACATTCCCCCATAAAAAATATAATCTTCCTTTGCAAGTAAGATAACGGGTATTGCTCAGGTGAAAAAAAAAGAAAAGATAATGGGTATTGTTCTTTACACATTTTCTTTGGTATCTTTAAGTAAATATATGAATATATATGCCATGAAAATGACACGCGCATAAGTTTTGCAACAGATAGTGAAATGAACATTTTGCTTTCGTAATACTGAAGCCACTCATTAATGTCCCGTACAAGATTTAAATAAATGTAAAAAGAAACTACTAATATTGGCTAACTCAGAAGGAACCCTATTCAAAGGTTTACAAAGTTAATTTAAAAATCTTTCATTTCAAAGGGCACTTATCTTGTCATCATTATAAATATATCTAACAAGGAAGAAGAGAAAAACTCAGATTGAAGCTTGATTCAGAAATCATATATATAATGCTCTGTTTAAATGCTGCTAGAGGTACCCTTTAAAGAAAAGATATAAAATGAAACTACATAAATTAATTTTTTGTGTGCAAAGAAACTTCAACCTTAAATTATGTCCTACCCAGGCTCACTATGGACATTTTTGCTCTAAGAAGACCCAGAAAGCAAATTCCTTATTTGCTGTTTGCTGTAAAAACACCAAATCTATTCATCTACGTAAAAATTGACTATCATTTATGACTAATTTGGCTATATGTCAAAATTTTAATGAAAAAAATGGAACAAGATAAACGTGTAAGACAAGTTCAAGCGGATAAAGAGAAGCAATTAGTCACCTCACCTATTACACTGAGATGAATTGAAATCAGTTCCATTTTCGCAGACTCCATTCCATTTTTGTGGAACAGGCCCAACCCCTTCATCGCTGAAGCTCTTTGAGTCTGGCCACACACCTGCAAGTAATAGCAATAGCATACTCATCACTTGCCGTCATATATATATATACTAACATGATTTTAAATTGTGGTCTACAACTATAATTATAATTGTAATATTATGATTTTGTTAATCTCTATAATTGTATCCGGACCGTAATTATAACCGCATCAATTATATTTTTTATCAATTTTTTACAATTGCGGTAAATGTAACATAATCTCAATCGAAATTTAAAAACATGTATAGTACAGTGGACGGATAGCGTCACATGTGAAATAGTCACGTTTATGCAGGGTAAAAATATAGACATATACAGGAAGATATTTATGTTCATGAATTACCACTATCAATCATTCCAACTATGACATCTTCCCCATATTTTGCTTTGGTCAACAAGTCTCCATTTGTCTGATTAGATTCTTCTGTCCAAGGATTTAAAGGCTCATGTAATCCCACGAACTTCCATGACCTTGTGGTGTGCAAAGAGTAGATCCTTGGCTGGCTCTTATGCACAGAGACCACTCCCTCCATTTCTGTTTCAGGTTTTCTCAGGAACATACAGAGAGAGAGAGAGAGAGTAATAACAAGAACTACAAAAAGTCAAGCGAAAACTTTGGAGAATTATCTAGTTTACCTGAGAGCTTGTTGGCTTCTTTTGGGGTAAGCAATGCTGCAAAGCCATTGATACTGTGTTTGTAACTGTAAAGAAGGGAAGCTTGGGCTTCCTCCTCAGTTTGTTTCACCGAAAGCAAACAAGAGTGATGGGTATTCTCTATTTCATGCAGTGTTTTATCTCCATCTCCACTAGTGTGTTGTCCAAACTCAACAATATAAATCTGCAAGAACCCAAGAAAGATGTTTCATATGAGAATCCACATAGAAATCCAGAGGGCAAAAACAAAAATAAAATGAAAGATCACCTGCTTCTTGTTGGTGCATGAGGCTAAGGGAAGAAGGAGGAGCAGAAGTAAGAGACAAGTTGCGAAAATGATGCTCTTCATCATCACCATTTGTAGACAAACGCAATTTGATAATGGGATATTTATAGAGGTTACACGAATCTCTAACCAATGCTGGCCCTCATCTCTAGAGTAGGGACCTAAATGTATGTTATCTGATAAAACGACATGATTTTATAGGTATTTATATATTGGTCTTTCTATTATTATAGAACATGATTTTAACTCCAGTGTTATCATTTGACGGATATTGTAACTATTGTTGAACTAAATAATTTTCTATTGAAGATTCTCGCAGTAATAATAAGACATTTTTTCATTTGAAATATAATCCTTTCATCTTAACCAGATTAACTGTATAGAACTTAGGTAGTTTTTTTTTTTTTTTTGACGTGTATAGAACTTAGGTAGTTGAAAATAAATTTTTGGTCTTTTTTTTTTTTTCTCTTCCTTTGAACCACTAACGATTTTACTGAAACAAAAAGCTAGCATTCCTCTGGGGTAATAAAAAGATTACGTTTCAAATAGTTATGGTTTTATATACTTCGCAGAAAAAGGGTTAAAACTATGTCCATAATCCATAAATTCATTGTATATCAAAGAGGTGAAAGAACTAACTATCACGGCATGCTGACTGTCAAAGAAGACTTATTATGCATGCAGGATTATAACCAAGTCCTTCACAAAGAAATAAATATATATTTAATTAACTGATTATCACAAAGAAAAAAATAATTTATTTTATATGTTTTGTTAACATATGCCTTTAGAGTATAGGTTAATAAGCAATTAGTATAATTTATTACATTGTCCTAATTACTTAAATGAAAAAGTAGTAAATATTTTTTAAATTTTCAAAAAATTAAATATTTACTTTTTATTAACAATTTTTATTTTAAATCTGTTAATAAATTCTTTTTATTAGTATTATTACAAGGGAGGTATGAATTGAGATGCAAAGCAATCTAGCTGGGATTCATTACTGGAATCTAGCCTTTATGTCACTTGAGTAAAAACTCTTAACCAATACAGTTTTTTCTTTTTTCTTTTTACGTCAACCATATAATTATATATATATAGAGAGAAAGTATATGTCTTTATATTTTGATATATATCATTTTAAAATAAAATAATATATTTAAAAATATGTCATGTGACAAATATATTATCTCAATAACTCGATACGCGACATATCATGTTATAGTTTAAAAGGAAAGCGCATATATATATTATTATGTCTAAATTAAATTTATTACTCACGCATATAAATATAAAAATTTATAATCACCTATTCATGACCTCAACATATATACCTTTACATATTAATTTATATTCAAAAAATTTCACTTATTTTTAGTTAATCACGTTATTAATTATCTTAATATATATACCTTTGCATATTAACTCATATTTAAAAAAATTTAAAAAATTCTCACCTACCTTTAGTTGACCACGTTGTTAATTATTTGGTCTAAATTTAATTTATTGTTGAAGCATACAAATATAGAAATTTATAATCACTTATTAATTACCTTGACATATATATACATTTGCATATTAACTCATATTAAAAAAAATAAAAAAATTCTCACCTACCTTTAGTTGACCACGTTATTAATTGTTTAGTCTAAATTAAATTTATTGTTGAATCATACAAATATAGAAATTTATAATCACTTATTAATTTTCTTGACATATATACCTTTGCATATTAACTCATATTAAAAAAAAATCAAAAAATTGTCACTTACCTTTAGTTGACCACGTTATTAATTGTTTGATCTAAATTAAATTTATTACTCAAGCATACAAATATAGAATTTTATAATCACTTATTAATTATATTGACATATATACCTTTGCATATTAACTTATTTAAAAAAATCAAAAAATTCTCACCTACCTTTAGTTGACCACATTATTAATTGTTTGGTATAAATTAAATTTATTGTTGAAGCATACAAATATAAAAATTTATATTCACTTATTAATTATATTGATATATATACCTTTGCATATTAACTCATATTCAAAAAAATTCAAAAAATTGTTACCTACCTTTAGTTGACCACGTTATTAATTATTTGGTCTAAATTAAATTTATTACTCAAGCATATAAATATAGAATTTTATAATCACTTATTAATTACATTGACATATATATATTTGGATATTAATTCATATTCAAAAAATCATATAATATATAAATAGAAAGTATATGTTTTTATATTTTGACATGTGTTATTTTGACATAGAATAACATGTTTAAAAATATGTCATGTGACAAATACATAATTTCAATAACTAACATGTGGTATCACATGTTGTAGTTTAAAAGGAAGGTGCACATATGTTACTAAGTCTAAATTAAATTTATTACTCACGCATACAAATATAAAAATTTATAATCACCTATTAATTACCTTAACATATATACATTTGCATATTAATTTATATTCAAAAAAATTCAAAAAAAATCACTTATTTTTAGTTAATTACGTTATTAATTGTTATAAGCACATATTAATTACCTTGATATATATAAATTTACATATTAACTCATATTCAAAAAAATTCAAAAAATTCTCACATACCTTTAGTCGACCACGTTATTAATTATTTGGTCTAAATTAAATTTATTGTTGAAGCATACAAATATTGAAATTTATAATCACTTATTAATTACCTTAACATATATACCTTTGCATATTAACTCATATTTTAAAAAATTCAAAAAATTCTCACATACCTTTAGTTGATCATGTTATTAATTGTTTGGTCTAAATTAAATTTATTGTTGAAACATACAAATATAAAAATTTATAGTCATTTATTAATTACCTTGACATATATACCTTTGCATATTAACTTATATTCAAAAAAATTTAAAAAATTCTCACCCACCTTTAATTGACCACATTATTAATTGTTTGGTTTAAATTAAATTTATTGTTCAAGTCTACAAATATAAAAATTTATAATCACTTATTAATTACCTTCACATATATACCTTTTGATATTAATTCATATTCAAAAAATTCTCACATATTTTTAGTTGACCACGTTATTAATTGTTTTTATTGGTGATTACTCTTAAAATTTAAAAAAATTTGTAAGTATCGATACCATTTGTGGTATATATGTATTGTCTCCTAAATTAATTATATTTTTAAATTACTATATTTATTCATATATAATTATTTGATATTATTTACAAAACTTCAATATATACATCACATAATAGTAGAAATTTGAAAAATATAATTAATTAATTTAAGGTGACAATACATATATAGCGAGAGATGATATTATTAAACACCTACAAAAATTTTGAGATTTTAAAATCAATCACCAATAAAAATAATTAATGATGCGGTTAACTAAAGATAGGTGAAAAATTTATAATCACATATTAATTACTTTGACATATATACATTTGCATATTAATTCATATTTAAAAAATTAAAAAATTCTCACTTATCTTTAGTTGATCATGTCATTAATTAATTATTTTTATTGATGATTGATTTTAAAATCTTAAATTTTTTTTTAGGCGTCTAATACAATCTCTATTATATATATATTGTCACCCTAAATTAATTAATCGTATTGTCAAATTACTATATTTATTCATATATAATTATTTGATATTATTTACAAAACCTCAATATATACATCACATAAGAGTGAAAGTTTTGCATGAAAATATGATAAAATTAATTAAATGTAATTTACTATGAAAAAACTAAGAATTTATTTAAAAAATTTAAGCTAAGAAAATGTAGTAAATTTTTTTGTATAATCTTAATAATAAATTAATAAAACATTCAAATAGAAAAGCACATAAAAATTAATATTAAAATAAAAAATTATAGAATAAAAAATTGAAATTATCTAAAACTATATAAATTATTTTTTATTAAAAATTCATATAAAATAAATATTTATTAAGATGAATTACATAATCCAGTTATTATAACATGAGAAGAGTAAATTAACGAAAATAAAAAAAATATTTTGAGTGGATTATACTGTACATTCTACTAATTATAACTTAATCAAATTCATCTAAATTATTCAAGATGTTATATCTCTAAGTTAAATATTTTTTTAATTTATTATAAAAATTTAATTTTAATATACTATTAATGTAAAAAAATATATACACCATCATCCATCATACATTATTATGTTATTAATAATATTTAACTCTCATAATAACTATCTTAAAAATTATACGTATAATAACATATAATTATTATCAATTAATTACCTTCTTTAACAAAACCCAAAACGTAAAAACAATGGTTCCATACTTCCATTATTTTTTAAAAAATAAATAAATAAATGAATACCCTCCTCTCTCTTCCCTTTCCAAATGATGACCCAATCCGACCCGACGAAGATGATAATTTTCCAAACTTGGAATGCACCCCAAATCTGGCCCAAGCAAAAGATCCAGCAACAAAAACATTTTTTTCAAATTTCTTCCATTATTGACCAAAAAAAATTATTTTCTTCCATTGAACCACCAAAATCAATGGCAACCGTACGATCATCAAACCCAATCCTTGTGATCTTCACCGCCTTCATTACCCTCCCAATCCTTATCCTTCTCTTTCTACTTCCGCTACCGAGGCCTCTTCTCCCTCGCCCACTCCCTCCTCACCGGCGTCGCCAACCTCCGCGCCTCCCGCGGCTACGTCACCGGCTCCCAGCGAGCCCGTGCCATCGGGCTCGGCTTTGGCTTCTGGAGGCTCCTGTGCCCGTAATTACCAAAATGTACTCACCCTCTCTAAATCCCTCTCTCGCAAACTTCTCAAAGCCTTTGCCCAATCGGTATGTACGACGTTGCTTCTCATCTTTGTATATTTATGCATTTATCTTTCATGCACTTTCCAAAATATGAGTAATTTGTTTTATTCAAAAATGAAGAAAATATAAGAGTATCCTTATTATACGAACTTCTGATTAACCATAATTGTATATGTATTTGCATTTGTATTTGAATGCAAATAAATCGTTTTTGACCGAAAGAATGAGTTTACATATGTATGCAATTGTAAATTGTAACCTTTTGTATAATATTACTTAAAATATATAAGTATTGATACTTTTGGCATATGGAATGGAATGGCATGGAGTCGTGAGGGAAGTGGTGGAGACCGTGCAAATAGAGGTGGTGGAAGGTGGGTTAATCAGAGATTGCCTTGAATTGGGTAGCAATAATTTGAAGGCTTTGATTCAGGTTGTCAAGGATTTGGTATTGCAATTCTTTCCTGTTTCTGATAAAGACCCTGATCTATAACTAGTAAATCGTAATGTGTAAGTATTTGGACCATTGATGATTTTTTAGGGTAGTTAAGACAATATTGATAATGACCGTAGGTGCTTTTGGGCTGGTTTTGAGCTATGCTGGTAGCCCTAGGCACTTCCTTACAAGTGACTAAATTCGATTTCCTTTGTTTGCTTTCTGTTTTTTTTTCTTGAAATACAAGATTCCAACATCGATCAATCTACTAATTTAAAAAAAAAATGAAATTTGCTGTTGTTTAATAATGATTGAATGAGAAAAATGTAAACAACATGTTAGTTATAAAGTTTGTTTAAGAGAAGCACGATTATTCTTTCATTCAATCTGCATATGGGGACACAATTCATATTCCCTCTGCAACTTATTCTAGACAATTTTTTTTTATTTTTTATATATACAATTTCTTTTTATTGTAAAAAAGCTTATTCTCTTCAACATTTTAATCAATCTTCCATTGTCTTGGTATGGAAAATCTCTACACAGTGGTCTCAAGTCCAAATATTATATTTATCTACAGTTTCATTTTCCTGATATGAATATACAAGTAATTTTTGACCGGGTATAGCTTACGACACTTGCTTTTGAGAGGATATAATATTTCCTGCTTTTGAAGTACCATGTGTAATGTGATGTACTACACTGATTTGTTCTTAGGGGTGGTCATCGAGAGGGTCTGTAATATAATGGCTCCTCTGGCTTTGAGCAAGCTGACAGTTCTATAAGCCATTTGTAAACTCTCCACATAGTTCATTGCCTCTGTTGATTTATTTGATAATTGACACTCTAGAACTAAGCATGAAGATGCATTATTGCCTTTAATTTCCATGATGTTATTTTCTTCAGGTCAGCAAAAGTAATCTTAACCAATGCAAAAATTAAGACTAGTGATAAGGGTTTTTGAGTCGTAGGAGGTTTTTCAACTGTTCTAAAAAAATTATGGGAACTAAAATAACGTGGTAAGATAAAATAAATTAAAATTAGAAATCAAATACTCTCTTAAATGTAGAAATAAAATAACGAAAGTAAAAGGTAAAGGAACTTATTACTTGAAGAAGATAACTGTATAAACTAAATATGCCGCATTTATAGTATGACATTTTATAGCAGAAACTCTACACGTCGTTTTCATTTCTTCTATGATGCCATTAAATTTTCAAACAAATTAATGACATTTAAATCTAATTATTATTTCTCCTTTAACAATTTTCATTCATTACAGAATTTACTACTCAAAAAAGGTTTCGATATAACAAACTAAATAATTATCAAAATAACAAAAGATTCTTTCTAAATGAAAATAGAAAAAGAACCATTATTATTTTGTTAGTTTCAAACGCTGACAGTGCGTTGCTGCATAAATGAAAAAATGTAAATAGAATAACAACAACATATATATATATAGTAGGAAGACGGAAATAGAACTCAAGGTACAAACAATAGCCTATTTCTTTTGGAGGGGTAAAATTTCTTCTACCAAAAACGCAACACAAGCCAATAATATGAATTACACAATCACCTTTCATTATCCTCAAAAATTGATGGTTGAAGTAAATAAAGATATTCCTATCTCATACTTCCACCAAGGCTAACAAAAAAATCTTATGCTGTGAGCCCAAAAATTGAAACGCCATAATTTCACTGTAACGTATTCGAAGGTGAATAAAGTTGGACCCAAGCATATTCGTCTTTGTAAGCCAAACCTGCCTCGCATGAGGCTTCACATGTATACACGACAATTGAAGCCCAATCCAAAGAGTCCGCTTCATTGTCTACGCCGAAGTAATACAGCAACTGTGGCAAAATCTAGCACCACCAAAGTTAACCAATCAGTAACTAAAGGAAACAAGAGCAAACATATGGTTGACCAAGCGAAAGAAATAGTAGTACATGCAGAATGAAATGGAGCTTCAACCACTCATTTCTCAAATAACTACCTGAAATTCACAACACAGAGGTCCACCACAGCAACTGCATTTAGGGATATCAGCTTTGGATGGCCGACCACTTGAAACAGGCCATATTGGCTTAGCATTAGTATTCCTATAATACCTGTTTTTACCATAAGTACCAAAACTGCAATTAAACAGAAATATATATATTGAAAAACTCAATACCATCAGCCAGGTTATACACGATAAATTTTTTTATCACACTACAAAATATGGTTATCAAAGCAATGCACCTTTTATTATGTGATTTTGGGGAAAATTAAGAGCATGCTTGGCAACACTTAAATTAGTGTTGAAACAACTTTTTTTTAAAAAAAATTATTTCAACAGTGTTATAACATGTTTGACAAAATCAATTTCATTTTTTATACGAAATTCAATGCATTATAAATTTTTTTTTTCATAATACTGAAGTATGAAGCTTATGATTTTAACTTATAAATTATTCTTTACACTTTGATATGTAAATATCATTTTGTCTTCAATCAAATAATTTTTTTAATCATTTTATACCTATTTTAATAATTTAATACATAAAAATAATTTTTTTTATACTATACAAACAAAACAGATTAGTTTAAAATCGTTTTTCAACTAACATATCCAAACATAAAACTGATTCTATTATAATCGATTATAACAAAAAAAATTTATACAATAATCGATTATTGAAATAATCAAACTTTCACAGTTATCCTAAACATACACTAAGATGCATAATCTGAATTCCAACTTTTGCCCCTTACTTCAACATTAACCATCGTAATTGTCAGATTATGCAAATATAGTACGTTCAAAGTCATCCTTCTGCTAGTAAGGTAAATATCTCTCAAATGTTAGGTTAGACAATGACAGTCATAGGCAATGAATATTTTCCTGCTATCCTAGGGTAAGATAATCCATTTGTCAAACATTTTTCTCCCATTCAGTTCATTAAATAAACTGCCCCCATAAAGGGCACATAAGTCAGTTCTCCAAATTAGTTAAGCACTCTAAATTTGATAAATATTAATCACCTTAATACTTGTTCAGGGGCTTTGGCAATGCGCTCCTGGAAGTAGGCCCAACTCTTTTTGTCATCATCACCCTGTTCACAAACTATACAATTAGCAAATAGTATACTTGAATAAGTAATATAATCTCAATCTCAATTTAAAAAAGAAAAAGAAAAAGAAAAAAGAGAGAGGTAATACCTGAAAATTATCCAAAAGCGAATGCATTGTGTCATCAATCTTGCTTCTAGAGATCAACGAATTAGCTACGGTATTATCCTCAGATATGTCTCTGTTATATTCATTTTCATCTTCAACGATGATCTCAAATTCAGGCCACACATTGTTGCTTCCAACTGCAAGGTAACGATCTCAGATATGAACAAACAAGAAGCTAGAAATAAGAAAATTTTAGACAGTAACCTCTAACGACCAGTGCATGTTTTCTTTTGGAGCGGTGTCAAGCATGTTTCAAGATTTTAGCCAGATACTAATTTAAATATCTTGTCACATTCATAATTTTTCCTTCCTGAAAATTCAGGACTAGATTGTTATGTCTGAGCACTATTATAATTAGTTTTATCATATTTTGATTTCATCTAAAAGTGACTAATATTTTCTTTATCAACAACAAGCAAATAAGTAAATAGACCCTGTAAAAATATACAAAGCTTAAGCCACTGTGACCTTTACGAGACTCCAATGAAGTGATTCCACTTTTATTGGGTCCACAAACAGGTGAAGAAACTTTCATCTTCTGGCAAGCAATTTTATGACCTGAGCGCCAACTCACAATCTGTAAGTTGAAAGAGAAAAGGAATGATATAGGAATCAAATTTTCACAAAGAAATCAAATGACATATTTAGGCAATTCAGTTACCTGGTGTTTCTCAGAGCAATACCGCACTTGTCTGCAACTACTACAGAGTTTATCTCCTTTCCAGGTACCACACCAATCACAAAGAGCAGCTGAAAGTAAGAAGAGATTCTGTCATAAGAGAGGTTGAGTGGTATAAATCTATTTGATAGAATGTGCAAACATGTACTCCAACACCTAGGTCACTAAAAAAGCTAATCTACACTTATATTAATGGGCAAACAGGCCATACATTAGTTATAACATTAAAGGCATGTTTGAATTAGATTATTTCTAGGGAAATAATCGCTTATTTTTCAAAAGCTCTCTCAGGGAGATTTTGATTATAAGCTGTTTTGAACACAAAATAAGCTAATGCAAACATACACCAAGTAAAAATAACAGTAGAAATAATGTGGACAATCACAACAATAAGAATACAATGTAGGAGCAGCTTTTTCAGGGTAACTGTTTAAGTTTGAGATTGAAATGTGACTTGGTATCAATTTTTTTCCTGATAAAAGCATGGTGCCACTATATAGCAGTTGCAGAAAAATGGATAGCATGTAATCATGAACTCTATCTAACTCATGTTGGACTCTAATGCTACTCCTCACAATGAGACAATCACAAGTATAAAGATTCATAAATCAACAGACACAACTAAGAAGACCAGCAAATGAAGACCCAAATGGAAGTAGCACTCTATCTTTATCACACCAAAGCAGAGGACCTCTTGACAATTATGAACACCTGTTTTCCACCGGTCACAAATTACTCTGAACATTCATAAAACTCAGGGAGAAAATGAATTTAGATAAATGGTTCCAACAAATATTTGTAAGATGGGATTATTTTCTGCAAAATAAGACAAAAATATAATGATGTTGAGTAAACCAACCTCCACTGCCAGCAGGTTTGTGACTCCCATCATACGTAGGGCGTTCACTTGAGTAAAAAGGATTATCACGAGGTAATTGACAACGGAAAACCTTCACACTTGAGTAAATCATTACATAATCAGAAATCAGCAGTCAAAGGAACCAAAAAAATGGAAAACTTTGTTTCGCAAAGGATGATCACTGACCTTTTAGATGGCTTATCCGGATGGCGTTTCCATTGCTCATGCTGATCCCTGAGAAGACATGTCATGGAAGGGCACATGAAAACAAATAGCATCCGGTGAAATGTACTTTCCTTCTCCGTTGGTGCATAAATCTAGCAATTCAAGGATTTCAAACAATTTATCATGATCCACAGGAACACCCAAAATCATATGCACATCAAATAACAGTATGACTATGAGGCATTAGCTTCATACCTGAAGCAGGAATTGTAAAGGGTCGCCACAAATGTCACACAGAGATGACCTCCCTGTCCCTGATGATATATTCAGAGGATCAAGCCAAGCCTATTATTCACATCACGACAGATCATATAACCATAAAAAAAAAAAATGAGACTTTCATTGTTTTTATTTGATGGGAATACTTGGTTTCATTGAATAAAGCAAAACAGAAGCAAAGTACAAAATAATTTGATGAGATGGTAAAGTACCGGGACTCCTCCAGCTTTGCTTGGGAAATATTGACGGAGAAGAGACCATTGATTCTTGGGCTTGTCAATGAAACCAAGAGTGACAGGTTCAGGTTCTTCCTCATCATCGTCGTCATAATCATCTTCATGTTCATCATCGTCATCGTCAATTCGGACAGCCTTGAGCTTGTTGACATGATCTCCAATGGTTATTATGGCATTAGCATCCATGTGCTTGGTAATGGAATGAAAGCTGCTAGTCTGCTATGCTGACTCCGAAGTGCGTCAACATCATTTCATATATCAACAACACAGTATACTCGAAGAATCAGAAGCAAAGCCTCAAGAAAGCTCACTTAAACTCCAAGTAGGTGGGGCTTCTCCCTTCAATAGAGTTAGGGTTTCTCACTTCTCAGTCTTACTTTCTCTTCTCTTCTTTGTATATGAGACGACTAGTCAGATGAATTTGAGTCTTTGAGATGAACCTTCAAATGTTATGCTGGTGCACCTGTGGGTGGGCTTGGGCTCGGGCTCGGACACGGGTTTCAACTTTTGCAGCCAAGATTTGTTTTGTTTTTATTTAAAAAAAAACCAGTAGATGTGGGTCAACCCACATACATTTTGCCATATAGAATTACTAAATACTAATGTTATATTCTTTTACAAATTATTTTTAATAATTTTTAATATTAAATAAAAAATAAATATATTTAATATTTTAAAAATATAAAACATATTTAATATTATTTTTATTTAATAATTAAAAAAATTAATAGAAGAATTTCATAGAAGGAAAAAATATTTCTCTTACCTCAAATGACTAGCAAATAGCATTATTCAAGATTGCAGCAAAGAAGACGACGGCTCACCCGAAAAAAAAAAAAGCAAAGACGACGATGCGCAAATGGGATTAGACACTCCGAAGTCCAAATTTTTTAAGATGTGGTTTAGTGTATATAAGGTTTAATTAATTTTTTAGTCTATGTGAATATATTTATTTTTTATTTTGGTCTTTATAGAATTCTTAATTTTATTTTGATCTTTTTAAATTTTGAGATAAGTGAAACTAATCTTTAAAAAAGATGTATAATAAAATTAATTTTATTTGTTTTAAAATTTAAAAAGATTAAAATAGAGTTAAAAATTTTATAAGAACTAAAATCAGAAATAAGTATATTTATAAGAACTAAAAAGTTAATTAAGTCTGCATATAATTATGTTTAGAATTGAAATTTAATCTCTCTATTCTAAATATCTTATTTGATATATATATTAAAATTAAAATTCTAATTCTGAGTCTAATTTTATAGAATTTAAAAATAATTATTTACATTATTTTGAAATCTTAGTTTATAATGTAAGAATTACAACTACAAATGAAAAAGTTAAAAACTTGTTATAATTATTATTTGTTATTTTTATCACATACTCTACCAATCATGGTTGCTAATGGTAGCCAGGTAGTCAGTAGCATCCATAGACCACCGTCATTGGGGACAGCTTTTAACCACCATTGTCAACAACCTTCACCGATCACCGTCATTGGTTTGACTATTATCACCAACAACGTCCATCAACCATTGTTACCAATAGCATCTTCTAAATACCGTTGTTGACAATTTTATAAAATTTAAAATTATAATTATATACCTCAATTTTTTATGTACTTCAAGTATAAAAATTATAATTAAAATTAAAATTCTAAATTGTATATCCAAACTCTATTATCCAAGCACCCTAAGAAAAAATAAATAAATAAAAGTTAAAGTCATATTTTAAGACAAGAAAACTATTCAACTTTAGTCATTTTACCCCCACTGCTCAAAATACGGCATAGGTAACACAGCCTATGCATGGTTGATGACGAGGACACAACACATTTGACGTAGACAATTGGTATATCACTATGAAGTATGGAGACGTTATTTTTAAAGAATGTTTGCATGTTGGATATATAAATATGGGCATATGATATATATATTTTATGTGTTTGAATATAATCAATTAAAAAGATTTTTTTCTTAAATATATTTTGGATACAGTTTAGACACACTTGGATATAACTTATTAATATTTAAAAAAATAATTTTTATGACTAATATTCAATTAGTAAGTTCATTACTCATCAAAACCTAATTACATAACTGACATCTCAAGCGATTATTTTTATATATCAATATTTTAAATTTTATCTTTACACACAGCACAAATAGACTTTTAAGTTTTATTTTTTCACAAGTCACTATTTTTATCTACTCATTCTACCTCTCTGCTGGTAACAAGTTGTCCACTTCGTCGTCACTGAAACTTGCCTCACATCAATATTCATTCTAGTTAATTTTTTTCGATCCACATGTACTTGTACATAATTAATTCTATTATGAGAAGTTAGTTTAGCAGATTTTTTAGAAAATGTCAATAGAAATTATATTTCATATTTTTTAAGAGATGTTTATTAGGTAACAAATATTGACATATATGATATATATTAAGATATTATAACTCTTCAAATTTATAAAAATGATATTAATGAATTATGAATTTTTTTCTTAAATTTTACCATTATATATATATATAAACCAAATTCTTTTATTTACTTTGATATTAATTTATATATATATATATATATATATATATATATATATATATATATATATATATATATATTGTGTCTATGTCCTACAATTTTTTTTAATTTAATGTGTCATCGTATCCATATATATGTTGTATCCTGTGTATGTATTTATGTCTACGTTTCATAATATACCACATTTCATACAGCACATTTCAAGTAGATAATGTCATATATAAATGGTAGACATCCAATTTCTTAACAAAATTAAATACATTTAATTTGAATATATTTTTACTATAAATCTCTTTTTATAATGTCATATAATTATATATTGTTATATTATAAAAAATATTTAATTCTCATAATAATTATTTTAAAAATTATACATATAATAATATAAAATTAATTGATAGTGTAAAAAAAATTATATTAACAATGTATTAAAATTAAATTCACATTAAAATGCCTAAGTTTATCTTATTTGAGCATATCTATTCATGCCAGTAGAATTAAGCTGATTGTAAATGATTTCGTAGTATAAGTTCAAAGTTCAAACTTTGGTATTATTGTTGGAAAAAAATTGCCTATTCTATTTGTCTCAACCCTTTTCAATTGAATCGAAAAGGAAATAGTGCTCTTATAAGGACAGATGGAATTAATTATGCGTAATCAAATGCTAAATTGATGCGTCTCATCGTCATTCTCCTTCATCATTGATGGTGTATTTTCCTTTTAATTTGGGACGTTATCGTGGAATGACATACCAGTAGACTGTTCAGTTAATAAGCCCAACAACGTAACGCAACATGCATGTGGCTTTAATGGAAGGACAGAAGATGAAATTTCAAATATCTTTATTCAAGTTAATCTTATGCGAAGTTTGTTTTATTAACATGTTAATTTATAATTTTGAACGTTTGTAATAATAAACTAAAGAGAAAGAAAATTTGTGAATAAACAGTTGAAGACTTGTATATTGAAAAATAACTTTGTGTATAACAAACGCAGAAGAGCCTTGGAATATATAGGCTAAGCAAGATAAAAGATAAGATATATTAACAAAGAAACTAACTTAAGAACTATCCTGATCTGCATATAACAGAATTTGTTATATCAGTTAGAAACAATTATCTACACCTATCATGGATTAGATACAATCTGTTATAACAACAAACAAATATATATTAACAACTAATAGATATATCTCAATACTCCCCCTCAAGTTGGAGAGTGGGGATTGCAAACTCCTAACTTGCCCAATAAGTCATGAAACTGTTTGGAACCCAATGCTTTGGTGAAAATGTCCGCTTGTTGTTGGGTAGGTACATGTGAAGTGGCAATCTTGCCGGACTGTAAGTGATATCGAACAAAATGACAATCGATTTCGATGTGTTTTGTTCTTTCGTGGAAGACAGGATTAGCAGCTATGTATAATGCTGCTTGATTATCACAATAAAGTGGAGTAGGAGAGCCACATGAAACTAGTAATGGGGACAGTAGAGTGCGCAACCATATGATTTCGCTAGTAGCATGTGTCATAGCTCGATACTCCGCTTCATTAGATGATCGAGACACAGTGGATTGTTTCTTTGTCTTCCAAGAAATTGGTGTAGAACCAAGCTTCATTATGCAACCAAAACCTGAACGGCAAGTAATTGGGCAAGCTGCCCAGTCCGAATCACAATAGCCAACTAGCTGCAGATTATTGTTTTTAGATAGAAAAATACCTTGACCTGGAGATGACTTTAAGTAACGTAACACCCTTAAAGCTGCCTCCCAATGTGCTTAGCGTGGAGTCCGCATATGTTGACTTAAGACATGAACTGAATAAGTAATCTCTGGTCTTGTAAGTCGTTAAGTAAATTAACGACCAATGAGACGTCTATACTGTGATGGATCTTTATAATGCTCACCATCATCAGAAGATAAGTTGTGATTTTGTTCCATAGGAAACCCACATGGCTTGCAATTAAGCATGCCACATTCTTCAAGTATATCAAGTGTGTATTTTCTTTGGCCAAGAAAGAAACCTTCTGAACCACGTGCCAGTTCACTACAAAAAATGCGTTAAATTGCGAGGTTTTTTTTTTCAATTTGCGGCAGTTTTCAACCCCCGCTAATTAAATTGCAGCGATTTTAAAAATCGATGCATTTACGTTGGCCGCAATATATTGCGGTGGTTTTTGAGCAACCCCCACAACAGTGAATAAGTTATTGCGGTTTAAAACCCCCACAATTTGCAGTGGTTTTTATTCAATTTGCGGAGGTTTTTAACCTCCACTTTTTAGTTGTCTGATTCTATTTACCAAAAAATTGCAGAGGTTTAAAACCGCCGCTATTTAACATATGTCTTTTTTTAAAAAAAATTACTAAATATAAAACTGTTGATATGAATGTGAATCAAATTACATTAAAAATATTCATAGTACCATACAACATCACAAATTCGAATCCATAATAAGTTAAATAAATTCATCCCTTGTAACTTAAACTTACAACTTAAAGTCTTTAACAACCTAATGTAGTGCCACAATAAATGCACATAAAAAATCAACACTAAATATGCTATTGATGATTTGTGTTGCTACTGCCAGATGATCTTTGTAACACCCTCCTTAGGGCATCACATTTCCGACTCCCGACTCATAATCTGAAAATAAGTTCACACAAAGTTTGAGTGATAAAAGATGGGTTTCAAAATTTCTTCTTTACTGAAACGTAAATTTACTGAAAATATTAGGTAATATTGAAAAATCATGTTTCAACTATTCATTATGTAATATTGACACCAATTAATATCACAATTTAAAGAGAAATATAAAATTAACAGACTTATTTTTTTTAACAGTAGCAAACCCCATGACGGGTCCTACTTAATAGCACGGTACAACACTAATATTAAATCTTAACATACTCGTTCCTTCTCTTGTATCAACTTGATGCATCAGAACTTTACTCCTTGTCTACCCGGCACATCTTCGAACTTGAGACAGCCACTTTTCAATATTTCCATTAATCTCTGAGTATCTACCACTCGTTATGTCTAAGACAACTCATTCCTTCTACTGTATAATTTTAACAATACAGACAAAGCAAAACAATATAACAAAGAGGTGAAATCACCTACACAAATACCAACATGGCAGCATAGAGATAACACAAATAGCAATATCATATAGATAGATCATACCATAATCATGCTATCATCATCTAATCATTTATCAGGTCAATCATCATCCAAGTACTCAAAACAATTGTCATAGCCAACATTCCTTAATTAATATATCATACAGATATAAATACTCAGATTTATGCATATGCACAAAGACTCAGTTTATCAAAAACAACTCCATGGAGGTTTTCACAATTTCGAGAAGAATGCTTTGGTTAATTGTCAGCCTTAACCCAAAGACAATCTCCCAGTCGTTGAAAAGAATCGTGTTCTTGTCGGGTATCGTCAATGCGTTACAGTTGCAATCATCGACGCCAAGTGGCACAGGGGTACTCACCAATTGTCCACTGGTCGACCATGGCCGCGCTTGACGCCCCCCAAGATCCATCATGACCTCACTATATCAATTCTCATTCCCTCTTCAACCACAAGGACCATAATAGCTATTAGCTATATTTTATACAATGCATGAATATATCAGTGCAAGTCCAACCCCAAAGGGCCAAATCTTTTCAATTTCATTTGTTCAATGTAATCATATGCTTCAACGCATATTTTTTCAATGCACGTATAATGCACCAAATCCAATCACAAACATATCTTTTCAATGCATGCATAATGCACCTTTAAATCACGTATTAAATTTTTTAACATTTTTTCTCAATCGCATAAAAATATACGTTTTCTCAAATCGCGTAATGATTTTCCATCATTTTCAAAATTGTGTAACTTAAAAATCATTCTTTTAAGTCGCATAAAACATTTTCCATCATTTTCAAAATATTTAAAATAATTTCCAAATCACATAATGATTTTTCATCATTTTCATAATCACGTAAAAATATTCTATCACTTTTAAATCACATAGTAATTTTTCAACGGTAGTTCAAATTACGTAAAATATTTAAACGTAATTCAAATCACTAAAAATGTTTCAACGCATCTCCAATCGCGTAGTAATATTTTATCATATTTCAAATCGCGTAAAAATATTTTACTGTATTTTCAAACACTTAGAAATATTTTACTATATTTTAAATCACGTACTTTAAAAATTATGTTTTTAAGATACGTAAATAATTTTTTTCACCACAATTCCATTACAGAAAATATTTCTCATTCTTCAAAAATTCCATTTCCACTTTTCTCAAAATAATCTGACTTTATACTTTATTTAACACCTTTTTCTTTACTCAAGAAAATATTTTTTCACATTTCTTTACTCAAGAAATCCTTTTCCAAAATATAATTCACAAAATCACTTTTCCATTGATATAAATCAACGTTTCAAAACTTAACATTTTCTAATGCACTTCAAAACTCAAAAATAAGTTATACGTTAGTAAATTTTTAAAATACTATTATATTCTCCATTTTTCCCAAATCATTTCCAAACACAACCTTCTTCAAAATAAATTGAAGTTTGAAAATATTTTCGTTTACAAAAACTTAATTTCTCAAGAGATTAAAATACTCTGATTCCCTTTCAAATTTCTTGTATTAAATGAATTATATTTCCACTTGAAAAATTACTTTGTTTCATCAAAATCTAGGCATTATAAGCCTTCAAAAACGTGGACATGACTATTGAAAATTATCAAAATATTTTTCCTTCTAAATTGATATGGTTTTACACAAACAAAACCATTAAAATTTTATTTTCAAAACCGAAGTACCGATGGTTATAAAAATCAAAGCCATTTGTTCAAATTCATTTTTACTTTCTTTGTAAATCCTTTTTCACAGTATATTCCACAAATTCACAATTCTATTGAATTAAATCAATGTTTCTAACTTTAAAAATATTATTTTGGACTTTTCTTATAATAATATAATTTCTTACTTTATTCCCTTCTTATTTTTAGTCAAAAATCTTTTCCTTAATATATTTTCTCAAAATCACTTTTTATTGATCTAGTCTTACAAAATCACATTTAGTTGATTTAATTATCATTTCTAACTTTAAATTTCCTAACGTTTTCCAAAACCCAACAAATAAATTCTACGTTAGTAAATTTAAGTTACAAACGTTTTCTTTTATATTTCTAAATCACTTCTAAAAATTGATTCTCTTTAAAATAATTTGAAGTTCAACACTTTCAATCTTCTTTTCTTTTATTTATGAAAATTCTACTTCACTTAATTGATAACACTTTAATTCCCTTTCCAAAATCCTTATTTGAAAATTCTTGTATTTTATAACATTAAAACATTTTTTTAAATTATCAAAACCTTATAGATGGCCATTGAAACCATGAAATATTTTTTTCTTTCTAACTTAAATAAATTCCATTCTTGTTTCTAAAAAAAATAAATTCATGAAAACATAACTCAAAACCGTGTGCATTCTTTTTGCAAAACAAACCCTTTTGTTTATTTTCTTTACTTCTCAAATCATTCAATTTTATCATTCATGAAAATATAATTTTGTGAACACCAAATTAGTTGGTGTCTTGGCCGAAATTCACTAAGTTCTAGGGACCAAAAATTAATTCCCTTATTCTTGAAAAATTTCAACATGAACTCTAATTTTTGGGAGCTCAAAATCGTAGCCTCCCCCTTGACCTTTGGAGCCAAAAATCAATTTCCTTTCCACCATCAAATCATAGCATACATATACATATTTAAATATATATCACAAACATGCCATAATCAAAGCAATAAATCATGCAAATCATACCAAACATAGGCAAATAATCAAAGCACATAAACACCCACAAATAATTACATGACCATGGATATGAATCCTCACATGGATTCACCATCCATCAAATATAAAACCATCTCTCACCACCATACTTGGTTGGTGAGATAGATCTCCCTCTTACCTCTTGAAGATCCTCAAAAACTCCTTGTTTTGCTTCTTTTTCCAAGTCCTTCACCACCAAGGGCTTCTCAAATACAAAACAAAATATATAGAAATTAGTATACTAATCTTGATTAAGAGGAACCATGGATCAAACATAGTTTAGATCATGAAAAAGAAGAGAAGAAATGAAGTCTTCTTATACTTCACCTCATAAACCCAATAACTTTGATCTTGAAGAAAGTCCATGAAGATGAATGATTTAGAGAAAATCTCCAACATGAAAGTTGCTTAGAATATCATGTAGATTCAAGATCTATGGTTGGATGAAATTAAAAGAGATTGGAGAGTGGTTTTAGGTGTCTTGACCGAATGGTTTCTCTTGAAGCACAAAGATGGAATTTTTTTATTTTTGATAGAAACTTGAAGCTTGGATTTGAAGCTCAAGATGAATGATTTTGGAAAAACTCATAACTAGAGATGTTCTTAGAATGGTGTTTAGGTTTAGGAAATGTGTTTAGATAAAATTTTAGAAGCTTGGAGACATGGTTTCTAGGTGTTGACCGAATGGTATTTCTTGGAGAAGAAAATAGAAAATAGATTTTTTTTTTTTGTATTTTGCTTTGGAGAAGATGATGAATAGAAAGCAATTATGATACAAATGATAGAAACCAAAAATTTTGGTCTTCTTTGGAGTGCATGGCCGTAGCTCATATGGAGAGAGAGAAGAGAATATATTTTGCTAAGTCTTGCTTTTGAAATCAATGAATGATGAAGATTGATCAAGATAGGAAATTAATGGTCTTCAAACTTTTTCTTTGGCTAAAAAGGCTACTCAAAATTGTCTCCTCCTTCCTATGCATTCTCCAAAATCGTCCCCCCCTCTTCCTAATGCATTCATGAAGTTGTCATCATTATTAGTCACCATCTAGAGCATTTCTAGCCATTGATTAATTCAATGGTTAGGATTTAGGTAGACTTTTGATTTAGAAGACTTAATCTAGTAATTAGATCTTTTTCCTTTAAATTCTAACCATTAGATGTGTCTCCAAAATGAAAAGTCAATATTACTCGTTCTTACTTTTAATCCAGGGTCATAATTAGTCTTTCTACTTTTTAAGATCAAATTTCCACCTTGATTAATTCTTCATCCAATGGTCATAAATGATCTTTTTCACTTTTTAAGACTAAATCTCCACCCTTGATTTAATCTAAATCCAATGGTTATAAATGGTCCTTGTTACTTTACAAGACCAATTCTACACCGTTGATTAAATTTACGGTTGATATTGAAGCCTTTCTTATTAAGCTTGTCTAGATTAAATCTCTATCATTGATTAGATCAATGGTTAACATCCAATGTTTCTTTATTAAATTTATTTCTCAACCGTTGATTAAATCAAGATCAAGTCTCCACCGTTAATTAAATCAATAGTGGATATCCAAACCATCAATGTTGACTTAAGCAATATAATTTCTATTTTTATCTACTAAAAACCTCACGAAAGAATATATTTACTGTATTTTTATCGTAGATAATTAAATACGATCACAAACACAATACAAGAAAATTTTAAAAACTGTTTCCGGATTCAGGTTTAGTAAGATCCCCTGTCTCCGTCTAAATAGTACAAATTTTTCTATGCGTAGAAAAATTTTTACTTTGCGGGACCCACCTGGACCCACGTATGGCCACCTGGGCCCACATACACCCCCTGGGCCCACAAACAGTAAAAATTTTCATAATCACACATAAAATCGTAAAAATTAAAAAATTCACAAATATCAAATTAGATCACGTAAAATAATTAAAACCTAACAGTAAAAATTAAATTACGTAAAGTTTTTCCTGGCCCGAAAATTTTTATTTTCCTGACTCGGAGTAAATCACTTAAAACGATCAAATACGCTGATGAAATAATCAAAATAATTTTACAGCATCCAGAAATTATTAAACAGTAAAATTCTGTTAACTGTCAAAATTACTGTTTAAGAGATAGAAAATTTTGGGGTGTTACAATCTTCTTGCATCCAATGGCGTAATAGGTTCACTTGAAGCATCACCTGACTGAAATAGAAAAAGACATTTGGTAAGAAACTGCAAAGATATAAAGATATATAGTGCTAATTGGCTCTATAATTTCAACAATATGGCTCATGAAAATTTACATGCATGTTTGTTACATCTTTGTAAAGTTCACACCGAAAGCCAGTCCTCTTGCTAGAAACAGATTGGTTTCCCACTTGGTGTGGTTAAAGGCATAGTTGGGTAGACTAGATTGAAGGTAAACAATAAGAATTCAACCTCAATTTTGTCTCCACTATGTTTACTAGAAGAGCATTATAATACTTGTGCTTCTGAATTTAATTCTACATGCTGATAAGATTATTATTTGAATGTAATAACAGCAAAAAGGAAACAGGTATAGAAAATTGAGTGAGTAATAATGTATGCTGACTAAATAATAAATTTTTTATAACTCATTAGGCAATAATTGTAATTTTTTTGATATCTTATCAAGTATCAATTTCCTATTTTTTATCCTTTTAAAAGTCTAGTTCAGTTTACTGAAGATCCAGTCCACTATAAGCATAGTTGAGATTGGTCGAGCCCAATATTGTTCAAGGCCACTATGCTAATTCACATTTGGGCTTGGTGTTCTCTATCTCCTATGTATTATGATCGCCATATTGGGCCAATTATGCTTCAATCTCATCCTTAATTTCATGTTTTCTTAAAATTCATCTTACTATCTTATTACTTTTTCATGTTCTTAGGCCGTTACTTCACTCTACTTCACAGGTTCAATATAAGATGGTATCAATTTTCTTTTCTTTCTTTTTTTTTTGGCAGTGGGGGGTATATTGGAGGGGAAAATATAACATGATAAATGATTGTATTAACATCACATCTAAGACCTAAAAATCTAAACTTGTGTAAATTTAGTTGCAAGCTTATTAACAAATGATATCATGATATATTAATTTGTGGGATTCATCTAAAATGCACCTAATTTCCTGGGATGAATTGTAGGTACAATTCAATCCTACAATTTGCATCTTCTATAATTGATTAGATGGTATTATTTTGACAATTGGAATCTCAGTTGACAGAAGGGGAAGCTTTGTACCTTCCTATAGTGTTATGTTCCAGTTATCAAGAAAGGATATGGAGGGGTTGTTGACTACCTGCTGAAACACAAACTAACTCCCACTTTGCCCAATAGCTCCAACTCTCCAATTGTGCTCATGCCCTACGCGACCAAGGACAATCCAATAACATGGCGCAAACTTTACTGATGAAAAAGTAATGTTAATGCCTTGAAATTTATTCTACATAATGAAGTTAATTAATTAGTAAGTTAACAATGCACTTGCCTCAACTTTTTTGCTTCCTAAAATCACATTCGACTTGATAAAATCATCACTAGCAATCAATGGTTGATCCCCCTTGGCTAGCAGAGACTGCATATCCATAATGATCTACAAGACTACAACCATAGCTACAGGATCCTAGATAAAAATAAAAATTCAAAAATAAAGGGTAAAAGATATGAGTGCCCAAAATAACATACAAATAATAGCAGCTAAACACATTATAACTGGGAAATGTCAACCTCAGTAGAAGGAAACTTAGCCATAGGAGAAAGAAACAAAAAGTAACGAATGTACGACAATCAATTCAGCTAGTCAATTTCATTGTAAGCACCTCATCAAAGTCAACTCAACATTAGTGGCGATCTATCGGATTAAGTCAGATGCATTGTTATCAGCTGCACCTATTAAATCATGACCTGAATCAACAAAATCCAAAATAGCTATTGCGACAATGGATCCTCCAAAACCTGCAAGTCAAGTAAGACTCATAAGCTTCATTCATTCAATTAAAATCAACTAACCAACTAAGATAAGCTAAAATTAGATTAAAAATCAAAACTTCAAAACCCAGATAAGTTTAAAACTACAGTTGCTCGAGACCCATTTGTACAACAGTAACATCAATTCAGATCTCTATAATAGGCTTCGCCATAGATGGCTGAGCCTTGCTAGAGAGACCAACGCAGAATCAGATGAGGCTTCAGCAAAAAGTTACTGATTCCAATCCCACAAGGTCTTTCTAATGGCCTTGTTGGATTTGACAAGAGATTCCTTCTCAGCCTCTAGAGCTTTAATGGTCTTTTGCTTATTCATAGCCCTTATGCCCAGTGTTACAAATGAAGCATCCCTATCATCCTTATGCCCTTATCCCTTTTGCTGATTCATAGCTATGTAACTTATTTACAAGTGCATCCCTATCATCCTGAGCTATGTGCTATATATACAACATTGTGGTCCTGTTCCAAGTAATATTGTAACTAGTCCAACAAGATTCAACAGTAAATGACAGAGAACTTATTTTCTAAATCATTACAGTCTTTACCCAAAAAAAAAAATATTACAGTCAATCGCAAATGGAATTTCAACATTAGCCAGCACGCACACACACTCATTTTACTTAATAATGAAAGTAACACTACCAAAAGGTGAGTCCAAGTCTAATTAAAAAATTTCTCACAAATTGACAACTATAAGCAGAAAGCAGCTTTATAAAACATTAATTGGATTCACGTCTATGGTTTTGCTCATTACCATGATTCTTGTATGGTTTTGCAATCAGATTTTAGGCAATTTCCAAACAACCATTAAGCATCAGTTATAGCATACGACCAAAATGACTATTAATCTATATTAATCTAACTCAATAGGTGAAACTGTGGAGCAATTTCCAAACAACCATCAAGCATCAGGTATAGCATATGACCAGAACGACTATTTTGGTGATTGATAACACTGTATTTTATACATTTTATAATCCTCTCACTAGGCTTCTTAAGGTTCAATTAGGCTTAATTAAGTTGGTTTTAACACATTTTATGATTTTGAGCCGAATTGGACAATTAAATAAATTATTGCATAAATTAACCGTAATTATCTCTTTGGTAATGTTTAGTAAACTAGCTATAACTTGATGTGTAAATATCTGATTGATGTGATTTTGGTCTTGTAGGAAAGTTAAGACAATTCCCTACAACTTTCATGTTGAACACTTTTCCAGAATCGGACTCCTTGGAGGTGATATTGGGCTTTGAAGTTAGAATAGATGAGCTGAAATTGGGCCTAAACACTCTGCAGTAATTGGACCATATCTTGAGTTCTAGGCATGATTTTAGACTCAAACCAAAGCCATTTTAAAGCAAATATTCAGGCCTACAACTTTCATGAAGACCACTTCTCTCAAAAATGAAAAAATGACTGGATACACGGCTGTGTATTTACTCAATTATTATTTAAAAAAAAAGTAAAATTAAAGAAACGTCATCCGTGACGTTTTGCTCTTAATCATTTAGGTTACTGTGCATTGCACAGTAACCATTTCTTTGCCTATAAAAGGCAATGAATTCGGAGGCATAACGTACATTTCCAGCGAGAGCACAATGCACAGTAACCATTTCTTTGCCTATAAAAGGCAATGAATTCGGAGGCACAACGTACATTTCCAGCGAGAGCACAATTTGGAGATTCGGAATTGAGGGAGACGCTGCTGGGGAGAGGTTTTTGGGCAGAGCCCTGCCTCTCTCCTCAGTCTCCCTCCAATTTCTTTTCTCTCTCTTTTTCTCTTTTTCTTTCTTTTAGTCTATGTGTAAATAAGTTCCAGTCTACTTGGGTCAAAGTGTGAAGCTCTTGGTAATAAAATAAGGTTAAATTTACTCCTCTCTTGTGCTTCAATGATTTATATTTTTAAGTAATTATTATGCGTGTTATATTTTGTTTCTGATAATTTAACTACCCTTGTAAATAGGAGTTCTTGATTTATTGTAGACAAAATATTGGCACAGTAAATGCTTTAACCCATTTACAAGTGGTGGTAATAATTAAAGGGAATATAATATAATTATGTATATTATTTTATTTCGTATTGTATTTTGTTTCCAATCAATTTAGAAATCCTCCTTGTAAAGTGGAGTTCTTGATTTGTTGTAGACAAGAGATTGGCACAATGAATGCTTTAACCCATTTACAAGTGTTGGTGTTAGAAACTCTCCTTGTAAAGTGGAGATCTTGATTTATTGTAGACAAAATATTAGCACAAATGAATGCTTGATCCCATTTATGAGTGATGATATTAATAGATGATTAAAGGAAACATAATATAATTATGTATATTATTTTAATGGACTTTTAACGTTGTATTTTCCGATTGGAACCTCCATGTTGCGAGGATTCTAATTGAGTTATAAAAAGAATTAATCTTACTTTTATTTTATTTACTAAGAGTGGATCATTTTACCTAAGTAAATAATTTTTACCGTAGTCACAAAATATTTACTTGATCTTAATCTTCAACAATTCCCTGTGGATCGACCTCGGACTCACCGAGAAATTTATTACTTGAGACAACCTGTACTTGGGTTTGCAAATGCGACAATTAAAAAGTGTGCATCAAGTTTTTAGCGCCGTTGCCGGAGACTTGTTTTGAAGAATAAATTTTTGGTGTAAATATTTTTGTACATAGTAAAAAGTAAATAGTGTGTGAATAGTAATAATAGTGTGTGAATAGTAATAAATAGTAAAAATAAAAAATAAAAAAAAAAAAAAATTTGTGTGAATAGTGTAAATAGTATAAATAGGGTAAATAATATGTGAATATTATAAATAGTAAAAAAGTAAAAAAAAAATTTAACAATATAAAATTAATAATAATAAAATTAAAAAAAAAAATATATGAATAGTGTGAATAGTAAAAAAGTAAAAAGTAAAAAAAATTATATATTTAAAAAAATTGAAAATTAAAAAAAATAATAAAAAAAAATTTAGCCTTTTATTTTTTTGTACATATTAACTTTGTGGGAGATACTCTCCCTTTTCTTTTCTTGCACATATTAATAGTGGGGTTAATTCTCCCTTTTAATTCTTGTATATACTAACTTTGTGGGGGAAATCTCTTCCTTTTAATTCTTGTACATATTAATTTAGTAGGGGTAATTCTTCCTTTTATTTTTTCTATACTTTACTAACTTAGTGGGGGGAAACTCTCTCTAATTTCTCTATAATATTTAATCATTAATGAAATAATCTTTCTTCTTCTCTTCTCTCTAACTAGAGCAAAAAATCGGCTTGCCGATTCTCGATTTTCATATTTTAAATTTACTTTTTGCATTTTATTTTTTGTATTTTATTTTTTACACTTTATTTATTTATTTATTTATTTTTGTTATTTATTTTCTGTCATTTATTTTTGTTATTTATTTATGTTATTTATTTATTTATTTATTTATTTTTGTCATTTATTTTTGTTTACTAACTTACTAACTTTCTTACTAACTATCTAACTTTTTACTTTACCCGCTTCTAACATGTTAATTTATCTGCATACTAATTTTTTATTTTTATTTTTTATTTTTGTTTATTAACTTATTTGGTGGTTGGTTTATTACCCCACCTTTGTTATTTTTTATTTATTTGGTGGTTGGTTTCTACCACACCATTTTTATTTTTTTTATTTGGTAGTTGGTTTATTCCACACCTTTGTAAAATTTATTTGGTGGTGGTTTATACCACATCTTTTGTATATATTTTTATTTTTCTCATTTTTCTTTTCTTTTCTTTTGTCTTTGTGTTTTTAGGGTGAAGGCGTAACTTGATTCAATTGACATGTATTAATATTGGAATTCTAATTAACTCTTTTCTATTCAATTTGAGTGCTTATTATGGTTCATAATGCTTTTATGAATTGGCCACTCATAAATTGATTTAGTGGGTATATGTAGAACCCAAAAGGTTTGCATATGACCTAGACCATAAATAATAAAGTGTCATGATTTATAATCATCTAGGAATGGAGGTTATAGGTTGTGTGGGAGAACTGTGGTATTTTTCCATGAGAATCCATAGAGTAAAAGTCATGCCTTTAAATGTTTTTAATTACTGATTCTCCCAATCAATTCAATGATTAGAAATTAATTAGAAGGAAGGTCCCAAAGCTACTCTATTGTCTATGATAGATTATCGAATCAAGTGAAGTCTGATCCTTAGTATTCTAATTTCATGTGTTTTCATTTCAAAATAAAAATACAAAAAAAAACAACAACAAAAAATACAAAAAAAAACTTTGTTTTCTCTTTTTTCTAATTTCGTGTGTCTTAGTGTTTGTTTTTCTTTTCTTTTTAAATAGTCAACTTTATTTTGACCTTTTGGTCATTCGTCGATTTTCTCAACAAGTTTTTGTAAATCAAGGTTGATACGGTGGATTTTGTTGTTTCAGGAATTCAAAATGAGCCTAAAATTTTGTTGTTGATTTGTCCATACTTATAATAGGCTCACCTTTTGAAATCGCACCTATCAATGATCATTTTCCTAATGAATTTTTAATTTTCAATTTTATGATTTGATTTGTCAAAATTGTCAATTTTTCTTGTAACAAGCGAAGTTGTTCTTTGTGGATGGTTTCCGTAAATAAAAAAAAGATAAAATATTTTTCATTAAAGAATGGCCTGAGTAAGGAGTCATTAGATGAAATCTTTTTGACTCTTGAGACGCATTCTTGTGAATTTGTGCAGTGTGAATTTATTAATTTGTGGAATCTCTTCAAAGGCAAGTAAGAATGTTATAGTCTTGGGAATCTGACTTAAAAAGACCCTGTTTGCTAATTTATAAGAAAATTGGATGGGAAGCTTATCCTCGACTCATAGAAGGCGTTTAAGCCGTTACTGGACGTAAAACTAGAGGAAGATGTGAGCCACAATCACAACTACATGTATATATTTTCTTGTATATCTTCTTCTTATGACAACCACGATCCAAAGATGGCACTCGGCTAGAAGTGGTCAAGAAAAAAATGTTACGCAAAGCAAGTAAGAAAAGGAAGCCAGTCAAGACACTCCATCTGTATAAATAATTTCAATCTTTGGTCGTACTTTGTTTCTGTTTATATTTGTGTGAGATTTTTCTTTTCAGTAATTACGGTAACAGGTACTATCTTCTATCTTTTTCCTTTCTATTTTTTAACATTGAGGACAATGTTATGATCTAGTTGGAGGGAAGGATAGTTGTGTAAAAAAAAATAGTAAGTATGTTTATGTTTGTCGTGTGCAGAGTTGTGTAAAAAAAAACCCAAAAAAAATTGAAAGGGTGTTTATGTTTGTTGTGTTTATATATTTATCAGTAATTTTCTAACAGTTAAACTAATTAGGGATGACAGAGTAAGGAGTAAATTTTGCTTTGGAGGTAATTTTACTCTTGAGACGCATCTCAGTTGGGGTAGACAAGTAGTTTGTGTAGAAGTAGCAAATGGATTCAAGGAAAATTTGCATGATTGAGTAAATTGTCTTCTTTCTTAAAATTCACATGCTTGGTTATGGATATTGAATTGGTGAACTGAGAATGATAGAATTATGCCTTGTGAGATTTTGAGCCTATAGATGAATGGATTGAACATTTGTACCATTCTCTTCTTTCTTGTGTGAATTTCACTCATGGAATTGTTACTCTAGAACTTGCTTTAATTCTTTTTGAGACTATATTTTCATATGCATACATAAAAATGATTGAGGCATTTTTCTTGAAATAACTACTTTAGCCAAATAGCCAACCTTGCATATTTTCCTTTGCTTAACCCCTTTGAGCTTATTTGACCATTTTTTGTTTCGAACTCATTATGTGCCTTAAATGAAAAATCATGTTCTTACTTGACCTTAGGGAATAAGAGAACATTAGTTTTGTCATTCGATGAGTTATTGAACAAGTGTGGGGGTGTGTGTGTAAAATGTTTTAAAAAAATGTATATATGATGTTCTTCTTCTAAAAAAATAAAATAAAATAAAAAATAAAAAAATGTAAAAAGAAGAGGGTCAACAAGGTAATAAAGGAAAGAAAAAGAATATGTAAAGGGAATTTGTATTAGGTGGAGTTAGGATGAACTTTCATGCTTGTTAATTGAACTCAGCTCTCATGTTCTTTTATTCTCTGGTGTTTAACTTGTCATATCCATATTGTCTCCTCCTTTACCTTGACCCCATTACAACCTTGAATAAAGTCCTCATGATTTGTGTGTGCATGTGTTTTGAGTAGTGGAGAAATAGAAGACAAGCAAGCTTATGGTAGTGCAATTTTCATGGATTGAATTGAGTGAAATACCTACCTTTTAAATACTTGAGGGATTGAGAGTGAATCTTATAAAGATCTATCATTCTTGATTCATTCTTTTCAACTGAAGTTTCCTTGCTTGTTGGTTTGAGATGCGAAGAAATGTTACCTCATAACTGTTTTGATCCCTTGATTGTCTAGTTGCTCTTCTTGAGTCATTGAATCCTTTAGAGTTTTTAGTTTTTGAGTCTGTGTCATTTTTCTTTGGTTTTTGTCTTTTGTGTTTTGCCCAGGAGTGCAAAAGTTAAGTGTGAGGGAATTTGATAATACTGTATTTTATACATTTTATAATCCTCTCACTAGGCTTCTTAAGGTTTAATTAGGCTTAATTAAGTTGGTTTTAACATATTTTATGATTTTGAGCCGAATTGGACAATTAAATAAATTATTGCATAAATTAACCGTAATTATCTCTTTGGCAATGTTTAGTAAACTGGCTATAACTTGATGTGTAAATATCTGATTGATGTGATTTTGGTCTTGTAGGAAAGCTAAGATAATTCCCTACAACTTTCATATTGAATACTTTTCCAGAATCGGACTCCTTGGAGGTGATATTGGGCTTTGAAATTAGAATAGAGGAGCTAAAATCGGGCCTAAACACTCTGCAGTAATTGGACCATATCTTGAGTTCTAGGCATGATTTTAGACTCAAACCAAAGCCATTTTAAAGCAAATATTCAGGCCTACAACTTTCATGAAGACCACTTCTCTCAAAAATGAAAAAATGACTGGATACACAGCTGTGTATTTACTCAATTATTATTTTTAAAAAAAGAAAAAAAGAGAAATTAAAGAAACGTCATCCGTGACGTTTTGCTCTTAATCATTCAGGTTACTGTGCATTGCACAGTAACCATTTCTTTGCCTATAAAAGGCAATGAATTCGGAGGCACAATGTACATTTCCAGCGAGAGCACAATTCGGAGATTCATAATTGAGGGAGACGCTGCTGGGGAGAGGTTTTTGGGCAGTGCCCTGCCTCTCTCCTCAGTCTCCCTCCAATTTCTTTTCTCTTTTTCTTTCTTTTAGTCTATGTGTAAATAAGTTCCAGTCTACTTGGGTCAAAGTGTGAAGCTCTTGGTAATAAAATAATGTTAGATTTATTCCTCTCTTGTGCTTTAATGATTTATATTTTTAAGTAATTATTATGCGTGTTATATTTTGTTTCTGATAATTTAACTACCATTGTAAAGAGGAGTTCTTGATTTATTGTAGACAAAATATTGGCACAGTAAATGCTTTAACCCATTTACAAGTGGTGGTAATAATTAAAGGAAATATAATATAATTACGTATATTATTTTATTTCGTATTGTATTTTGTTTCCAATCAATTTAGAAATCCTCCTTGTAAAGTGAAGTTCTTGATTTGTTGTAGACAAGAGATTGGCACAATGAATGCTTTAACCCATTTACAAGTGTTGGTGTTAGAAACTCTCCTTGTAAAGTGGAGATCTTGATTTATTGTAGACAAAATATTGGCACAGTGAATGCTTGATCCCATTTATGAGTGATGATATTAATAGATGATTAAAGGAAATATAATATAATTACGTATATTATTTTAATGGACTTTTAACGTTGTATTTTCCGATTGAAACCTCCATGTTGCGAGGATTCTAATTGAGTTATAAAAGGAATTAATCTTACTTTTATTTTATTTACTAAGAGTGGATCATTTTACCTAAATAAATAATTTTTACCGTAGTCACAAAATATTTACTTCATCTTAATCTTCAACAATTCCCTGTGGATCGACCTCAGACTCATCGAGAAATTTATTACTTGAGATAACCTGCACTTGAGTTTGCAAATGCGACAATTAAAAATTGTGCATCAGTGATAAATCTACAGAGGTTGACAACTATGTACCAAGCCATAATGCACAAATCGGGTGCAGCGAATGGCCAGTGAATGCAACATTTGCCACAGTGAATCTCTAGGTATGCCACAACCCCATGTCGAGCCCAGCTTTAATCTGAACTATCTATAAGTCCATTCTTCTCAGGGAACCTCCAAGAATGGATCTCGGTGAATCTCCAATCAAATCGTGGTCACTATTCCGATCACATTCAGTGGACCGTTCTCGCACTCACTGTGTGGTTTCACATCGCTCGGAACAGAGAGAAAGAGAGAGAGCGAGAGATAGCAAAGGAGAGGAACAGAGAGTGAAACGGTGAGAGTGAGAGGAACATAGAGTGAATCATACCTGACAATGGCGGCTGTGCAAGGCGGATCTGGGTTCGTGTTGGTGCCTTCGCACCAGATTTTGCTGATGAGAGGGAGAGGGAGAGTGAGAGTGAGGAAGAAAAATTAGAGGGTGAGTGAGAGGGAGGGCAAAAAAATTAGAGGGAATATAAAATTGAGGCTTTTTAATTTGTGGGGGTTAATAACCTCTACTAAAAGGTAAAAAAACTCCCGCAATATATGTTAATTTGTGGAGTTTAATAACCCCCACAAAAAAATCGTCGCAATTCACCGTATTTTTTGTAGTGGTTCTAGACCAACAAAATATTTGAGACCTCCTAGGTCTTTCATTCGAAAACAATTAGAGAGACAGACTTTAAAACTATTGCATGCCTCCGTGTCATTGCCAGCAATAATTAAGTCGTCTACATATACAAGGACAATAAGAAAAACTTGACCGGAGGAATATGTGAATAGACTATGATCTGCACTTGATTGAAGAAAACTATATGTAACTAAACTTTCTGAGAGCTTAGCATACCAGTTTTGTGAAGCTTGTCATAGTCCATACAAAGACTTTTTCAGCAGGCAAACGAGATTAGGTTGAGGAACAACATATCCTGGTAGAACATTCATGTAGACTTCTTCTTCTAGATCACCATGGAGAAAGGCATTGCTTACATCCATTTGATGTAATTGCCATCCTTTAGCGGCTGCAACAGTCAATAAACATCGTACTGTTGTCATCTTGGCTACTGGAGCAAAAGTCTCACGAAAATCTTCTCCTTCCACCTGTGTAAAGCCTTTCGCGACCAGTCTTGCTTTGTATTTGTCTATCTCTCCATTTGCCTTATGTTTAATCTTGTAAACCCATCGGTAACCTACTAATTTCTTCCCTGCGGGTAAGGGTTCAAGGGACCATGTGCTGTTTTCTTCAAAGGCCTGAATTTCTTGTTGCATGGCTTCGCGCCATTTTGGACATTGAGCAGCTTGCATGTAATTTCTGGGTTCAGAGTGGGACATAATGGCTGCAAGGAATGCCCGATGTTTGGAGGAAAATTTATCATAATTAATGTACTTTGAGATGTGATAGACTTACTTGAAGAGTTCGATGGTTCCTGAGACTTGCAGAGGGGTTCATTTGTGGCTATAACGTCCCGGGACTGCTTGCATGATTGACGAGTGTCTTCATAAACCAATATGGGTCTTTTCAGCGTGCTTTGTCCTCACTCACACGCATCCTAGGAAACTTCCCAGGAGGTCACCTATCCCATAATTGCTCCAGGTTAAGTACGCTTAACCATGAAGTTCTTATGTTCTAGGCTCCCGAAAAGAAGTTGTAACTTGTTGATATAGTTACGCCAAATTAATTCCTTTAATCCATCCTCAACTATGCAGTCCCATACCTGCACAGTCTCTGAATCCTTCTCATTTTTGTGCGTATTCAGTTCATTCATGCGACCCTTTGCCTAGAAGCCTGCCAGAAGCCGCTCCTTGTCTATGCATCATTGCACCGGCGATCACTCCCCGCCCTCGTCGGCCCCGGGACACACATGCCCACCAACTTCCGCTTGGTTCGTCCCCGAACCACACCGTACTGGGAGAGGTCCCGTCTTTGTAACCATCTGTAATGTCCCGGGACTGCTTGCAGGATTGACGAGTGTCTCCACAAACCAACACGGGTCTTTTCAGCGTGGTTTATCCTCACTCACACGCATCATAGGAAACTTTCCAAAAGGTCACCCATCCCACAATTGCTCCAGGTTAAGCACGCTTAACCATGAAGTTCTTATGTTCTAGGCTCCTGAAAAGAAGTTGCAACTTGTTGATATGGCTACGTCAAATCAATTTTTTTAAGCCATCCTCAACTATGCAGTCTCATACCTACACAGTCTCTGAGTTCCTCTCATTCTGGTGCGTATTCAGTTCATTCATGCGACCCTTTGCCTAGAAGCCTGCCAGAAGCCGCTCCTTGTCCGTGTCCCGGGGCCTAGAGGGCGGGGAGTGATCGTCGGTGCAATGAAGCACGGACAAGGAGCGGCTTCTGGCATGCTTCTAGGCGAAGGGTCGCATGAATGAACTGAATACGCACCGGAATGAGAGAGATTCAAAGACTGTGCAGGTATGGGACTGCATAGTTAAGGATGACTTAAAGGAATTGATTTGGCGTAGCCATATCAACAAGTTACAACTTCTTTTCGGGAGCCACGCTTAACCTGGAGCAATTGTGGGATGGGTGACATCTTGGGAAGTTTTCTAGGATGCATGTGAGTGAGGACAAAGCACGCTGAAAATACCCATGTTGGTTTGTAGAGACATTCGTCAATCCTGCAGGCAGTCCCGAGATGTTACAGTGGCAGTATGGCAAACATAGTCCTTAAGGTATTCAGGTGATCTTCTTACTCTTTGTGCATGCATTAAAGTTTGATCTGGAGTAACAACTAAATTGTGCTCCCCTGAATTTGCTCAATCCGAGTATCCCCATCATCAACCAAATTATGCTCCCCCTGGGTTTGTTCAACATGAATATCCTCGGCATCATCTATAATGATATTAGACTCCTGTTGTGTTTCTTCAACATAAGGTGCAGAAAACTGTGTTGGGGAGTTAAAGCACTCATCATCTTCTTGATGAAAGAGTTTTTCATGATCTGTTCTCAAGGATTTTTCAGTAAAAGTCTGATTTTGTGAAGTAAATGGAAAAGTGTTCTCATAAAAAATAACATCCCTTGATATTGAGAACTTCCGAGTTTCCAGATTATACACGCGCCAACCCTTCTGACCTTGAGGGTATCCAACAAAATTACTTCTTCTCACTCTTGGTGCAAACTTGTCTCCTGGTTTGATTATTTTAACATAGCAAAGACAACCAAAAACTATTAAGTGCTTGTATGATGGCTTTTTCCCGTAGATCATCTCATAAGGAGTTACTCCAACGTTGGCCACTGTAGGAGTTCTATTAATTAAATAAGTGGCAGTTAGGACACACCCTCCCCAAAAGGCTAGAGGCAAATTAGATTGAAATCTAAGTGCTCTTGCTATATCAAGAATGTGCCTATGCTTCCTTTCCACCTGACCATTTTGTTGAGGAGTTCTTACGCATGATGTCTCTTGAATAATTCTTTCTTCTTGAAAGAAATGTTGTATTCTGGAGTTTATAAACTCAGTTCCATTATCACTCCGCACAATCTTTATTGTGGATATAGGTTTGCCCCAATGATTTAATATGTTAAGTTTTGATGATGACAAATACAAGACAAAAAGAATGATGCTTATGCTTTATAGTTGTACTAATAAATGACAAATGTATCACAAAAGAATGTTGACCATGTTACATAAATGTGTTTAATGAGATATATGTAACATTCATCATATAATATATCCAATAATATTTTATATGAGTTATAAATGAATTAATATTAGATATGTCTATGAAAGTCTTGTATGCATGTTAGACTAACTAGAGTTATACATTTATGAATCATGCATATGAAGATATTGAGTTATGAATTTGGACTAACTATGTTTGGTTAAGTGAGTAATACTTTGTAGGATAGTCCAAGTACCAAGAGTAAGCATTGCAACAAGAAAGCAAAAGATCACAACTATGCTCAACTCAAGGAGAATGAAAATGAAAAGATGTTCCAAGCATTTGCAAGTTTTGAAGAGAAGATTTTCTTTGGAAGCTTGGATTACATCAAGAAGTGATGGTGGCAAAAGATCTAGTCCAACATCTTCAAGAATAGCTTATAGGACTTAGATCTTGTGTAAAGGTAAAAAGGAATCACATTAAGCTCAAAAAAGTTTTTAAACATATTTATAAGTGTTTCTAAAATGTTTATATGCCCAACAAACTATTTTGGAAAGCTAGTTATGGTAATATTTCAAATCTATAAAAAAATAGCCAAGTTTGTGTTTTGCAAAACTGACATATAGTTACTCTTTTGATCATAACTTTTAAAATACTTTGAGTTTTACTTTGAAACGTATCTCATTTGAAAATAGACTCAAAGATCTTTCCAATGACTGGTCATTTGCTTTAAACGGATAAGAAACGAAAAAGTTATGACCAATTAAAGTTTGAGTTTTGAAAATCTGACCTTTGGTTACTATTTTGATCATATTTTTCAAAATAATTTGAGTTTTGTTCTGAAACTTCTTTCATATGAAAGTAGACTCAAAGAGCTTTCCAATGAATGGTCATTTGCTTTAATTGGATAAGAAATGAAGAAGTTATGACCTTTTAAAGTCGGTTTTGAAAACCAGAAATGGTGTAATCGATTACACAAGTCATGTAATCGATTACAACGTTGACAAGCCGTGTAATCGATTACCTGAGTATGTAATCGATTACAAAGTGCCTGAAAGCATGTAATCGATTACACAAAGTATGTAATCGATTACAAAGTGCCAAAAGCTTGTAATCGATTACATGAAGCTTGTAATCGATTACAAAGTGCCCAGAACGTTTCTAACGGCTATAAGCGGCTAGTTTTCATAGAAAATCATTTCTAAACACCTCCAACGGCTCTAAAACTCATTGGGCTATAAATAAAAGTGTTTGGGCATCAAAAACAAGTTGGAGAACATTCTGAAAATTACCCTTGAGCATTGAAAACGAAATTCATCATCTTTTTCTCTAAATTCTTTGTTTTGAGCTAAGTGTGTAAATCCTTTATACCCATTGAGCTTCAACTTGTATTATCCACTCTTGAGAGAGTTTTCTATCATCTATACTTTGTTCTTCAAGTTGTATATCTACTCTTCAAGAGAGTTTATATTCTTTCTATTCACCTTGAAATCATTGTAAGAGGGTGAGGTATCCCTCAAAAGAGAAAAGGGTGAGGTATCCCTTTGTAGTGAGACTCAAACACAAAGGGTGAGGTATCCCAAAGGTGTTGTGAGTGCTCTTCATTGTAAAGGTCATCAAGCACCTGTGAAGCTTGAAGAATTGGAGGCTCTAGCACAAGGGTGAGGTATCCCAAGGTGTGAGGAGTGCTCTTGTATGTACAAAGGTTTTTCTAGCACCAGTAAAGTCTAGGAGATAGTGAAGAAAATCTCAAGTTAAGCTTGAGGATTTGGATGTAGGCCACAAGTGGTTGGTGGCTGAACCAGGGATAAATTCTTGAGTTTGATTCTCTCTTCCCTACACTCTTTAAATTCAGTATTTGGTAGAATATATTTATTTATTGCATATGTTGATGTTTTGATTGTTACAACTTGATATCTAGCTTATTCACTTAGTTCATCATATATCCCAAGTTGTATTTGAGTAATCCTCAATAGTTGTACATTTATTAGACTTATTCCGCTGCGTTTATTAATTGAGTTATTCAAAATGCATAATTTGTCAAAGTTGCATTAAAACTAGTCATCACCCAATTCACCCCCCTCTTGGGTAATGGTTGCCATGGCTAACATTTATCTTGGTGTCAAATTGAGTTTGCACTATTTTACAAAAATTGATTAAGTAAGTAATTGTTTCTGATTTTTCTCTTAGCAGATATACCCATATTGCTCGAGAATAATCATCTACAATTGTAAGAAAATAATGAGCACCATTGTGTGTTGCAGTGGCATACTTTCCCCATAAGTCATAGTGGATTAAGTCAAATTCTTTCTCTGCTTTATTATTACTTAAATAAAAAGAGAATCTACATTGTTTGGCACGATGACATGCATCACAACACCCTAATTTGTCTCTATCAAAACAGAAATTAAGCGCACTAGAAAGCTTTAACAAATTTTGACTAGAAGTGTGACCCATCCTTGCATGCCAAGTAAAATTTAAATCTTCTGAGATTGCTGTTGATGAAAGACCCTTTGACTCGACCTTAAGGACATAGACCCCCTCGTGCAAATCACCGAATCCAATCGTCCTCTTCATTGTTTGGTCCTGTATAACACAACCATCAATAAAATAAGTTACTATGCAACCCATGTCACAAGTGAGTTTGTGAATAGATATGAGATTACAATTAAATTTTGGAATAAACAAAACATCATGCAATTTTATACTATTGCTGAAAGATATAGTTCCAGCTTTAGTAACATTAACAGAATTTCCAGTGGGTAGAGAAATGTGCATGGGTTCATTGAGATCATGAATGTTTTCTAGGATCGAGTATAGTGGAGTCATATGATGCGAAGCTCCACTATCCAAGATCCATTGATTACCAGTTTGGCTATTGCCATTGAGCTGCTCATTTCTCCTGCCTTGAGAGCCATGAAGTGCATGATTATTTTGGTTTTGTTCATGTCTCGCGTTTTGCCTTTAGTTTCCTTCTGCCCATGTAAACTTTGCCCCTCCTCCTGAGTTTGAACCTGACTTGTTGCTCCTTTTATTTGTCCTGTGAGTGTCCCAATTGGAAGGATATCCAATTATTTCAAAGCATTTTGATTTCTCATGACCTATCTTCCCACAGTGCTCACATTTGGGTCTTGGCTCATCTTTGTTCCTCTGCTTGTAAGAATAGATAGCAGCACCTATCTCTTTGTTTAACCTCTCTACTCTTATCTGCATTGAGTCGCGCCTCCTCCCTTAAGATGTGGTTGAAAACCTTTCTGAGAGAAGGCAAAGGATCGGTGTTAAGGATGGTTCCTTTGATGTGCATAAACCGATCTGCATCAAGACCCCCAAGGAAAAGGTGAATGTGATTGTCTTCTTCCCTCTGCAGAATCTCTTTCGATGCTCCACAAGTGCACTTCGGTAATGGTTGTTGTTCGCTGAGCTCATCTATGAGTTCTTTAAACTTGTTGTAATACTCAGTTACAGTCATGTTAGGTTCTTGCTGGAACAAGCTAAGAGTACGCCACAGTTGATGAATACGTGGTGCATTTGTTTGAGCAAATTGTTCCTCCAAGTCGACCCACACATCCTTTTCCGTTGCAACATGTGAGATGCTTGCATGCAGTGTGGGATCAATCGAATTGATGATCCATGCAGTGACTATGGAGTCTGCCTTGTCTTATGCATCGAACTCCGATGCTGTCTCTGATGGTTTCTTGACCGAGCCATCCACGAACCCGAGTTTGGTTTTTGCGCGAAGTGCAGTCTTAATGGATCTTGACCAATTTCGGTAGTTATCTCCAACAAGAGGCACAACTACTAGTGGAGTCCCTGGGTTATCAGACGAACCAAGATGATAAGGTGAGGAGGGGTGATGATAAACGACTTTATTTCATCACTGGAGGCATCTTTCTTCTCCACTTCCCCATCAACCTTCTCTGATACCATAATAAACTAAAGAGAAAGAAAGTTTATGAATAAACTGTTGAATAATTGTATATTGAAAAATAACTTGTGCATAACAAACGCAGAAGTGCCTTGGAATATATAGGCTAAACAAGATAAAAGATAAGATATATCAACAAAGAAACTAACTTAAGAACTTTCCTGATCTGCATATAATAGAATTTCTTATATCAGTTAGAAACAACTATCTACACCTATCATGGATTAGATACAATCTGTTATAACAACTAACAGATATATATTAACAACTAATAGATATATCTCAATATGTAATGTCAACGACGCCATAAATATTGCCCAAAAAGTAAAATGATATTAGTCGTTATTCTGAATTGGATTTATATGATTATCTAAATGAGTTGATAGATGTGGTTTATTCTATAGCACGGTAGTGTGGGGGATGGTTATCTTCAAAAAGTACTCCAATGTTCAAGTTAGACCATACACAAGGTAGGTAGAGTGTTTGAAATTAGATGCATATCATTATTACCTTGTGTAGTATTTATAGGAACGTCTTCATAGATAAAAATCATGTTTAAATCTACATTAAATGTTGTTAATTAGGATAAATATATAATAAGATCATTATTATTATAACTGATTTCTCTATTTATGAGAGATTCTATGAGAGATTCACTTGTCATAAATAGGTATATTTATTTATCTAATAGTGTTAATAAATATTCGGGATCCAACTCTAGCAGGTCGTATTGCTTTTGAATCGATAACCCAGAAATCGATCTAGAACAGTTGCCCCCAACTTGGCGCTCAGATGTGACAATTAAGTGTCAAGATATTCGAGATTATTAGGAGTAAATGGTGTGCGTGGGACAAAGGGATCCTCTATTTATGAGAAATTTTATGAGAGATTTACTTATCATAAATATGTATATTTACTTATCTAATAGCGCTTAGAAATATTTGGGATCCAATTATAACGGGTTGGGTTGCTCTTAAACTAATAACCCAGAACCCAGTCCAGAATAGTTTTCCCAGCTTGGCGTTCATATGTGACAATTGAGTGTCAAGATATTCAAGATTATCAAGAGTAAACCGCATACGTGAGACAAAGGGATCCAAGTCATGATATAAATATTGGATCTCGAAATGTCTCTAACGAAATGGTGAATTCCATGATGAAAAATAAAACCGAGATGCCCCCAGTATTGATGAATTAGGCCAGGATCTGGTATAGATCACTCTGCTTTATAGCCGCTACACTGTTGTCTGGTATTCGTACCGAGTTGCCCCCATACCAATTTAGGTAGTAGGGCCCATCCATTAATTGTAAATCCTTTGAAAGTGAAGTCATAATCCGTATTAGGAATTTATAGCAATATCATAGCATTAGTTCAATGTCCGACATGAATACCATCTTGTTCTATCATACATCGCTTCAATTCTAACGCAATCCTTTTAGCTGTTGTGTTAGGTACATTTTGAAACATGGTGAAAAGTTAGTGGAAGCCGCCATTTGATCTTCGTGCTTCTATGATTATTGTGTTCAAATTAAATTTGAAAGGATTGATTTGCCCTTGTGCATGCTAGTTGTTGAAGGCTACCCCCGCGCCGATAAGAGTAAGGGTTTCCCCCCTATTTTCATCTTCTGCTTCATGTTTTCTCTGATTCTCTGGTGAACCAGGCGATTTCCAGCAAGTTCAAGCAGTGATTTTTTACTTCTTTCAAGCCTATTCTTCTCACATCGTCAAGGTATTCCTTTTTTCCATTCTATTTTTCTTCTATAAACATCATGGTGAGAGTGAAAGTGCTAAACAATAGTGATGAGGAGAGCAGTTCTTTGGAAATTCTGAGTGCTCTACCGTCTCTGTCACCTCAAGCACAACAGAGATGGTCTCCTAGCTATGGAGGTACTATTTAGAGACAGAGGTTGTGATACATGTAAAATTTACTAAGAGCAAGTGCGCTATATCACAAAGTAATATAGGACTTGAGTCTTAGTTATCAATCTCACGAAAAATAAGAAGTAATTATTAGATTCACTAAACTCTTGATTATTTAGATAATTAAAAGTGTAAAGAGAGAAATCACTTAAACAAATGAAGAAGAACAATGGTCAATCAAACAATGTAGAGATAATTAATTAGAGAGAAATTAGGGCGCAATATTCACTTGAATCTAATTAATCAGATTTTCATTCATTTATGATGTAAGGTAATTCTTTTGCCAATATTCTCTTAATTGTTATTGAATCCCAATGGTCATGGATAAACAATATTCTATTCCTAAGTTATTCACTTATTTGGTCATTTAGTTGAATTAATTAGAAATACATTAAGCATCAATTCAATATATGAACTAACATATTGTCAATTTGATTGATAAAATAAATTGATATTTGGTCATTCACCAATCTAATCTTAAGTTTATATAGGTCCACTCATTGGATGCGGATGGTCACTGGTCAAATAATGAATTAAAACATGCCAAAAGAGATCAAGTTCTGATAAGAATACCCAAAAGAAATTACTTTAATCAAAGTTGAATTCAAAACCAATTAATTAGGAAAATAAGATCTCCCATAACCCTAGTTATGAGATTAGTTGCTCATGTTCAATATCTATGAAAAGAAAAGCCTAAAGAAAGGGGAAAACTGGAGAGAAGAGAAATCAAAACTTCTTTTACTGTGATTGTGATCTTCAAGCCTTCAAGAATGTCGTCCTCTCTTTGCAGTTGTCTTCCAGAGATTTCTAACAATTTTCTATTATGAATTATCTCTCTAAAGTCTGCTATCTCTCTCTCTAAATTTTTGTTGGATGATTTGAACCAAAGAGAGCTACTCTGCTAAACTTGTTTCCCCTTTTATAGAAAAACTGACAACTTTTCGTATCTGACTTGTATGAATTTTCTCAGGATCTCAACAAAGAAGTTTTAGGATTTTCTATTATCTTTTCAATGCCACAAACTGAGCTTCAATATGATCTCTGTAGTCCAAGATATGGTCTAATTATTGAAACATGGTTAGGAGAGTGCGAGAATCTGAATCAAATCTATTTGAGAATCACTATCTAATCTTCTATATTAATGGCAGCTTAATTACAAAAAGTTGTCAACATGAGATTTGTAAATCTCTTTCTTAACTTTTAAATGCCATAAGAATCAGGTAAATCACATATTTATAAAGAAAGTTATCCTAAATTTACTGAGACAGGTTTGATAGCGATACTTTCCTTAATTAATCTTTAACCAAATCTCTTGTTTCCTATTTCTTTTGTTGAATCCATATAAATTACAAAACAAATATCCTACTCAAATTAAGAAATTCCTTGAGATCCTTGCATTAAACGCATAGATACTTGGTCATTAAGTAGAGATTGTTTGCACTACAATTAAGAATCTAACTTGATCATTTTTTAAATTCCTACAAAACACAATAAAAATATATTTAATTCAGTAGGCCTAGAATTCACTCAATATCATAAATAAATAGTATAATTCTTATTTCAAAATATTCAAATCCTTCAAATATTTATCTTTAGGAATTTTTTATTTTTGCACAAAATTTGATGATTTATTCTAAAAATTCAAATAATCCTAAATGAAAAAAAAATTATTTAAAAATAAATTAAAAATTAAAAATAAATAAAAATAAACAAAAACTAAATAAATAGAAATTAAAAATCTTAATAAATAAACTCAAAATATGAGTGTATTTAACACTCATCAGGCTGCTATCCGGGGTGAATATCCTGGAAATGTTATGAAAAACAGATAGTGTAAGGGAACTTGCAATGCAAAGGCCATCATGCCTACTCTCCGTACTCACGAGGGAGTTAGAGAGTTATGATGAAACATTTTCTGATTCTAACATGAGTATGACCTCTGTACATAATGCTAATAACTCAGAGATAGGACGGCGAAGAGCGGCTACGTCAAAACTAAAGGAATATATATTTCCAAGGGATGTCAGTATATATCAATGGGTTGATCGTGAAGTTTTGGGCACTCCGTCCAATGTTGAGACCTCGGAGGACGCTAGGGTTAAACAAGAATACCTACATATCATTGAAGATTAGCTACGAGATGTCGAATACATAACATAGGCCCTGTCAGATCAAGAAAGGGTTTGCTCAACCCGGACGAAGGGTGACCACTTTGTCTATATGTATGATGCACTATTCATTCACATCAGAGTCCACTTTCCAATCTTCGACTTCAAAGTTGAAGCCCTAAACCACTTATGGGTGGCTCCGACTTAACTTCATCCAAATGTGTGGGCCTTCATTAGGACCTTCAACCTCATTTGTAGAACCTTAGGATGGTCGTACTCTGTGGAGTCTTTCTTTTTCCTTTTCACCCAGTTTTCACCATCTGGGAATAACTTTCAAAAGGAGTGGGTCACTATACACACTCAAGCAGGGTGCAAAGTGTTTAAACTATATCAAAAGTCTTTCAAGAACTTCAAGAAAGACTTTTTCTGTGTAGAATGAGCTTCAGGATTGATGCTATTTTATGTTACCCTGGAGGGCGAATCAAGAATCTATTTATACTGGACATAGACAGTTTGGGACCAGAGTCGGGAAGAAATATAGACTCCACTGTCCTTGTTGATGGAGAGCGAGGCCAACGTCCTCAATTTCTTAGTTAAATGGGCTTGCAAGAATAGGGTCATCTACTATAAAGATGTTCTAGATAAGCCCCCGATTCTTTAAGAGCATTTTTAGGTACCCCAACTTGAATATATTGATAAACTTATGTTTCATAATTTCTTCTAAGTGTAATAACATATTTGTTTCCAGTTTGTAAATAGCATAGCACCACCTGGTAGACTTGAAGCTCTTGTACTGCGCTTGGCCCAAAGGAAGGCCGGGGCATCAAGCTCCATATCCCAGCCTACAGTCCTAGTTCCTTTACCTCAAACTTAACCTCAGGAGGCAGATCCCGGGTTTCCTACCTAAATAGGGCGATGACCGAGGTGATATTGATTGACCTTACATTTGGTCGGGAGTTTAAAATCCTTAATGGTGCCCCTCTGTAGTTTACTGCCTAGTCTATTTGGGGAAGGAGGGTTGATCTATGGCAGATCATAGATAACACTTTTATTTCCCAAGCTGATTAAGATGTCTTGATCGAACAGGACTTAATTGAGATTATTCGGGAATGCCCAAGTCTGAGCTCTTCGCAACGTATTTGTGCTCCGGTTCCTGGAGTCCTCCTTCGAGTCTGTTCGTTAGACTCTTGAACTGGAGAAAGAGAGTTGGACGCCCTTCGGAGTGAGAAGAATGATCTAGAGATGGTAGTGGCTCAGAAGGATGGGTAGTTGGTCCAGATGAGTGAAGAGCTTAGTCTAAGAAAGGCCAAAATTACCGAGCTCTAAAAAAAGGTTAAGGAAGGCGAAGCTCGGGAGAAGACCTTAAAAGATCAAATCTCTTCAACTGAGTCCACCCTGACCGCGCTCTATGTTGAGAATGAAATCCTTTGGCAGTTTGAGGTAAAGTCGAAAAATGATGTTCTCTATCTTGAAGATGAATGGGCTGCCTCTATGGATGACTCATTTGCCATTGTGCTCGCCCAATTTCGCCTCTTGAATCTGAACCTCGTTACCAATAAGACCAAATCACAGAAGGTAGTCAGAGATAGTTACATTGTGGATGCTATCTCTGAAGCCACCCCCGTGAATCAAGTTCCAACAACGGATGGTGGCGAGGATGAGGGCAACAAGAGTGAGAAAGGTGGCCAAGAAAAAGAACCTGAGGTAGAGGAGGTTGACCACGGAGAGCCAAACCCAGATGCCTGGTTTATTCTCTTTTCATTTTGCTCCTTGCGTGGGGTTAATTTTGTTTATAGTTGGACAAGTCTCGATTTTCAGACATTTTTTAATTTTGAATACTTAGAATATTTTCTGCTATTACTTGTATACCTTCTGCCTTTTTATTTTTTCTAACTGGGATGGGTCCAACGCTCTATCTCGGTGGTTCTTTCAATTGACATTTAACAAATTTACATTTATGCTTGTTTGTATAGTAACCCATCTTCCGGGTTTGACTTTCGTTCCGTATTTTGGCTCTTACTCTTCGTTAGAGTCTTTTGACACTTAACTAAATTTTTAAGTGTGGTTTTGATACAGAAGCCTCTTGGAATGATATCCTTATTTCGAATACTGGCAAATATTATTTCCTTATCCCAAACATTGGTCAGATACTCTTAATCTTTTTAAACTTGCTTTAAGTTTATGGGTTAAGGTGATGCTCATTAAGGCATAGGTTAAATCCCTTGAACTCGTTTCTTGACCGCGGAGAATGGTCAAATGGGTGGCCTTTTTTTACCTTCATTAGTGCATCAGAATATCTTATCTAAGGTGGACCTTGTATTCCTCGAACCTCTCAAAAGCGAGATAACCTTGTGGGTTACAATAGTTGTAAATATGTAAAATAATCAAGTACTGGGAATATAATCATTAATTTATTCTTATTGGATCTCATCACTTACATGATAAAAATATAGAATAAAAACAATTAATTGTAATACTTTCTGATTTTATCAGCATTCCAAAAATTCTTGATACTCTTGCTAGTGAGGGTTTTCAGGGTATAGGCTTCAGTGTTTATTTTGGAAGTAATCCGGTATGGTCCTTCCTAATTAGGAGTAAGTTTACCTTCTTTTTTTTTGCATTTTGCCTCTGATATTTGCTTTGCTCAAACCAATTTCACCTAGAATAAATCTCTGTGGTATCACTTTGGAATTGTACAAGGCTGCAATCCTTTATTTGATAGCGACTTCTGAAATGTGGGCAATGCGGCGCTTTTCTTCTAACATATCCAAGTTATGGCAGATGAGGTCTGGGTTGGCATCTTTAGAGAAATTCTGCCTCCTCTAACTCGATTCTCCTATCTCCACCACGATTATGGCCTCGTAACCATAAGTTAGCTTAAAGGGAGTTTTTCTTGTTGAGGAGTGGGGCGTTGTTCGGTATGCCCACAGGATGTGGTCGAGTTATTCCACCCAATTTCCTTTAGCTTCATTAAGCCTCCTTTTGATCCCGTGACATATAACCTGGTTGGCGGCCTCAGCTTATCTGTTAGTCTTTGGATGCTCTACCAAGGTAAAATAATGTTTAATCTTGAGCTCGACTAGGACATCCATGAACTTTTGGTCAGTAAATTGTGTTCCGTTATCCATAAAAATGGATTCCAGAACACCGAATCTACTGATAATGTTCTTGTAGGTGAACTTTTGTATCCACGTCAATGTGATAGTGTATAATGATTCTTCCTCAACCCACTTAGTGAAGTAGTCCATAATTACTACTAAGTACTTAACTTGTCTTGGGGCTTGAGGGAAAGGACCTAGGATATCCATCCCCTACTGGTAGAAAGGTCAAGGTACAGACATTGTAGATAACATGTTTGGTGGGGTTGCATAGATGTCTGAAAATCGTTGACATTTGTCGTACTTCTGGACATGTTCCATGCTGTCAACTTCTATACTAGGCCAATAATATCCATCCCTCAGCATTTTCTATACTAAGGATTTTCCTTCGAGGTGATGGCCATAACTTCCTTCATAAATTTCAGCCAAAACATACTCAACTTCTTTCGAGCTGAGGCACTTAAGGATAAGAGAGGAAAACCTATGACGGTATAGCTGATTATCCACGATGGTGTACTATGCTATTGTTAGTATTAGTTTCTAGGCTTCCTTCTGATATTCAGGCAAAGTACCATCATAAAGGTAGGCAACTAGAGGTGTGATTCAAGTTTCGTTATCTTCTAGTAAGAGGATCTTAGAGTTCGTAATATTGGGTGCTAGTAATGTCTCCTGGATCACAGACCTATTGTTACCAGGGCTTTTGGTGCTAGCGATCTTTAACAAGATGTCGGCTCTTAAGTTTTGTTTTCTGGGGATGTATTCCACTTTAAAGCTATAAATTTCTCCATTAGCTTTTTTACCTTGGCTAAGTATTTTTCTTCAAAAACTTTATTCATCATTTGCTGGTAAGTTGTGCTGGCATTTTTTAACCCCGAATGACATAACACGATAGCAATAGCTTCCCATCTTTGTTATAAACATAATTTTGTCTTCATTATTTGGGTTCATGGGAATGTGGTTATATCTAGAATAGGCGTTCATAAATGAGAGAAGCTAGAATCCGAATGAGTTATCCGCAAGCTTATCTATATTAGGAGAAGGGTAAGGGTCCTTTAGACATGCCTTATTCAGGTTCATATAGTCGACACACATACGCTACTTCTTATTTGCCTTCTTTACTAGGACCACGTTAGATAACCAAGTGGTATAAGAAGCTTCTCTGATGAACCTAGCATCCAGAAGTTCTTTCACCTACTTATGTATTACCTCTTGTCTCTTTAGTCTGACTTTTCTTTTTCTTTGTGCCATTGGCTTCGCTTCTTTTTGGATGGAAAATTGGTGACAAATAAACTTGGGCTTCAACCCTGGCATGTCGGCAGACATCTAACCAAAAATATCCTTGTTCTTCTCAAGAAACTTGATTAGACAGGATATTTCTTCCCGATTCAATTATTCTCCAATCTTGATTACCTAATCCAACTTGGTGCCAAGTTGAAGAGGTTGAAGTTCTCCTTCAGGTTGGGGACACATATCATGGATCTCCTCATGAACATCCAATTTAGTCAAGATGATGTTAATGGGATCTGTAGTGACTGAGGTTGAATTGTTACGCTGGTTCGTGGTCTGCGATTTCTTGGCAATCTTTAAGCTCTCATTATAGCATGTTCAAGTTGTTGCCTGGTCTCCTTTAACCATGACGACCTTGTCATATTAGTTAAGGAATTTCATAGCTAAATATGGTGTAAATATCACAGCACCAAAAGCATTGAGTGAGGGGCAACCTAGGATGACGTTATAGGCAGAAGGACAATCCACAACAAGAATCCGATCAACTCTTTGGTGTACGAAATTAAGACTTTCCTTGAAAGCCCTAGTTTCTCGAAGAGATTTAGGAATATAATATCAGTCGAGCTCCCTTGGTCAACAAATATACGCCGAACTTCGACATTGATTATTATCCCAGAGATCATCATGGGATCATCGTGGTTCTAGATAGTGTTGCTATAATCTTCGTTTGAAAAAGAAATTGATGGGGTCTTATTGGGTCATTCTTTTGACTTTGATCCCGAGTGGGTAGTAATGCTCAAGATAACCCGAAAAGCTTTCTTTCTTGTATTCCTTGATTTATCGCCACTTGCAAAGTCCCCCAAAATAGTATTGATTGTCTACGTTACTTCTGTGTGATGGTGTTTGTTGTCCTGAGTAGGATTATCCCAAGGTTGTGCCATTTCTTGGTTCTAGGCGTTATCCCTGAAAGGACTTGTTATAGGATTTTTGTTCCTTAGAGGTGAGTGTATTCTCTAATATGCCATTTCTTGGTTCTGGGCGTTATCCCTGATTTACCGCCACCAGCAAAGTCCCCAGAAATAGTATTGATTGTTCAAGTTAGTTCTGTGTGATGGCGTTTATTATCCTGAGTAGGATTATCCCAGGGTTGTGCCTTTTCCTAGTTCTGGGAATTATCCCTGGAAGGACCTGTTCTATAATTTTTGTTCCTTGGAGGTGAACGTCTTCTCTAATATGGAGATGAGCTTCTTCGAGGACTGTAACTCCTCTTCCTATAATTCCTTCTTCCTCTCTGGGATTGACGAACATATCGGCCCAGATGGCCATCCCAGATTAGGGATTCGATGACATCTTGGAGGTTGATGTACTCCTCAGTATTATATCCGTAACCTTCGTGAAATACACAATACTTGAACTTATCTTTTTGGGCATGTTTTCTCAATAGAGGAGATTTTTGCACATCTTTGAATATTGTGTTCATCACTTCTTAGTAAAATATGTGTTCAAGGTGTATTAAGGGAGTGTAAATTTCGTACTTTCCCTTTAGTGGTGGCCTCGAATTCCGGGTTTGTGGGGGAGCCTGTCCGGGTTTTGATTTTGCATCTTCTTTTTTCTCTAGATGCTTTTTGGTGCGAATAATATCATCCACGTTGATATATTTATCAGCTTTAGCCTGGAACTCATCCATCTTTTTTGGCTCTTTTTTAGCCAGTGAAAAAGAAAATGCTTCAGGGCGGAGGCCTTCCATTATGTAATGTAAGATGAGTTTTTTTATCCCATTCGCGAATCTTTACTACTTATTTATTAAACCGGGATATATAATCCTCGAGGGACTATTCTTTTCCCTACTTGATATAAGAAAGACATGAAATGAATTCCAGTTACAGCTTACTAGTGGTGAAGTGCAGCAAAAATCTCAATGACAAGTCTTCCCAATAAAAAATGGACTTCGGAGCCAAAGTGGTGAACCATCTCAAGGCTGCTTTTTTCAGGAACAGAGGAAAAGCATAGCACATGAGTGGGTCAGCTCCTCCAACAAAAACAAATGTAGAAACGTAAGCATCTAAGTGTTCTTAGGGGTGTGTGGTCCCATCATAGGCTTCAATATTAGTCAGATATTTGAAGCGCCTAGGGATCTCGTAGGCCATCAACTTATCATTAAAAGGTTGGTTCTGTTAAACTGATTTCCTTCATCCGAGTTCCTGCTTTCTATTTTCACGCACAAAGTTTTCAGCTCTGTGTCTAGGTACTGTTATCTTGAAATTTTTTCGATTACGTACCCTGTCATGGGCTGGTTCCCTCCTATTACTGCGATTCCTGTGGGGAACCTGATTTTTGTCATTCTTTTCCTAGTTAGCAGCTCTTTTCATTTTATGAATACATTCATCCTGAAATTTGACTAGAAAGATAAGTTCCTCTCGAGATAGCTCTGGGAGGCGTGATTCAACTTGATGGGACCGAACTCCATCATTGGCCTCCTGCGCTCCTAAACTCTGCAATGTTGATACCCATTGTCTAGCCTTTCTTGAGGGGACTCCACTCGAACCAAGTAGTTATGTCGCTAGAACGTGCCGCGGTTGAGGGAAGAAGTTTTCGCTAGTATATGCGAGGTCTCTTTTCCATCTTACCTAGGTTTCAGTTAGGTAACAACTGGATCTTAGATTAGAACAGAAGGGTGATTCAACTTGATGGGACTGAACTCCGTCATTGTCCTCCTACGCTCCTAAACTCTGCAATGTCGATACCCATTGTCTAGCCTTTCTTTAGGGGACTCCACTTGAACCAAGTAGTTATGTCGCTAGAATATGCCGCGGTTGAGGGGAGAAGTTTTCACTAGTATGTGAGGTCTTTTTTCTATCTCGCCTATGTTTCGGTTATGTAACAACTGGATCTTGGATTGGAACAGAGGCCCAACGGCAGCTAGAGGATGTTGATTTTATGTGGTAGAAGCGTGATTTCGCTTGATAGTGACCATGATGGTAATGATGAGAATCAAAGTTTATCATTCCCACAAACAATGTTAATATTCTGAACCAGATTCAGATGATTACCTGAATGAGGTTGATGAAAGTGGTTTTCTCCATAGCACGGTGATTGCGATAGTGGTGCGAGAGGTGAGTATTTACAAAAGACACTCCAACACTCAAGTTAGATCAAGTATAAGGTGGATAAATTGTTTAAAATTAGATGTATATATTTATTATATTATGTTATATTTATAAAAGTATCTTAATATATATGAATCATGTTTAAATATGCATTAAATATTATTAATTAAGATAAAGATATAATAAATTTATTATTTGTTATAACTTATTTTTTAAAAATTCTATAAGATATTTATTATTTATAAATATATTTATTTATCTAATAATATTCATAAACATCTAAAATTTAACTCTAATAGATTAAATTATTCTTAAATCAATAACACAAAATCCGTTTCAGAAATCTTGTAAATTGCAGTCGATTCTTGATCATACTTTTATCTTTGATGTCGACCTAGATCATGGACTCCAGACCAAGTTCTGGTGCAATCCACAAAGCCTAACACCGACGCAAATGTCAACGACAACCTGCACAAAGCAGCAAGAAAGGTTAGCCAACTTGGATAAAGAGTCAGCACTGTGTGGACTTCTTGCTTTAAATGCACAATAATATATTATACTATAGGATTTGTTTAGGAAACTTATTAACAGAGGGAAAATAGAAAATTTTAAATAAAAATAAAATATTTAATATGTTAATTTTTTTTATTTTAATTTTTTTTATTTTAAAATTCTTAATGAATATTGTTAGTATATTTACTAACAAAACCTTTATATTGTTACTCAAAACCAAACTTGGTAACCGTAATGACAGTCAAAAACATTAAATTTCACTACCCACTAACATTTATGATTGGTTGACAAAGTCCAAGTCTTCTGGAGACCATATTATTAGCTATAAAAGCATGAATATGACGTTTTGAAATGTATTTGCGTGTTAAATATATATTTGTATTAGACATGTATATGTATCATATATGTATTTATATTAAATATATAAAAATATATGTATAATATATGTATTTTATATGTTTAAATATGTTTAATTAAAAAAATTATTTTTTATAATTTAGATACGTTTTAGATATACTTAAATATGTTTAAGATATGACTTAAACATGATTCATTAATATTTTTTTTTTAAAAGTAATTTTCATAATTAATATCTAATTAGTAAGTCCATAATTCAATCAAGTTCAATCACATGACTGATATTTTAAGTCATTATTTTCTTATACTAATATTTTAAGTTTTATCTTTTCACACGTCACTATTAAGTTTTTAAGTTTTATCTTTTCATATACTATTATTTTTATCTGTTCCTTCTACCTGTACTTGTACCAAGTCATTTATTTTGTTATCATCGAAACTTGCATCACACCACTATTCCCTCTAATTAATTTTTTAAGATGCACATATATTTGACATTATTAGTTCTATTAAAAAAAGTTAATTTAAAAGATTTTTTAAAAAATATCAATAGAACTTTGCTTCATATTTTTGGGAGAAATTTATTAGGTAGTAAATATTATCACATATGATAAATACTAAAATATTATAAATCTTTAAATTTATAAAAATAATATTAATAAATTATAAATTTTTTTCTTAAATTTTGTAATTATATATATACATAAATCAAATTATTTAATTTACTTTAATATTATATATATTTATATATATATGTTATATTTATATCTTATAATTTTTAAATTTAATGTATCTTATATATACATCTATATCATATATTATATCTATATATGTGTCTACAATTCATATATTATTAGTCAGGAATTACTACCCTATCCTTTTTTTCCCTCTTTTTTGGTACCGAAACTGATGTCTAAACTCAACCAAACTTGGTAGCCTTAATGACCAAGGCAGAACCACGTGAACATTTATGAGTCATGGTCCTCCTGTAACTTTTAATAATTGAACATATTTTTTATATACATATAATATATTTTTTTGTTGATCTCTTTAATAAATAAATAAATATTTATTTTTTAATTGATAAATTATTTTAACTTATTTTTACTCTTCTTATATTAATAATATCTATTAAGCATATCTTTTTAGTTATAAAATTTATTAAAATAATATTATAAAATAAGATAAAAGATGATTTTTTCATAAATTATATGATTATTTTATTAAAAAAATTGTTGAAAAATTTATCATAGATGTAATAATAAATAATTTTTATTTCATAAATAGTATCGAATATAACTTAAAATTAAAGATATATATTTAAAATTATTTTATATTTAATTGTATTTATTATAAATATTTTTAATTTAAAATATATTAATTATGAATTAAATTAAATTTATTTTTATGTTTATATTATATGATAATTATATTTTTTAACTTAAATATTTAGAGATATATATTTAATGTTTAATGTCAATTCCTAAAATTAAAATCCTGACTCCGTCCGGTAATGACAGTCAAAAACATTAAATTTCACTACGTACTAACATTTATGATTAGTTGACAAACTCCAAGTCTTCTGGAGACCAATTATTGGGGCACGGATTACTACCCTGTCCTTTTTTTTCCCTCTCTTTTTTGGGTACCGATGTCTAATTTTACTCTGAAAAAGTCCTAGTCTTTTGTTACAGTTGTTTTATTTTATTTTATTTTTTGGTTTTTGACAATTTAGCACCTCTTCATCTGTGTTCAAATACTGCAAATATGCCTTAATGATGATACTTGATAGTAATGTGAAGAAATAATATGGTAGAATAAATATGGAAATCTATAATGGAGGAGATGAAGACATACTCTTTCTACCCTTTCTTTTTATATAAAGATGCATATACTATATCAAATAATTCTTTTAAAAATAATCACATTTAATTTCGTAATTTGGTAATAGCTCATGAAAAGGTAAAGATTCATATCATAATACTTTAAGATTTTAAATCTCAATTTATCATTATATCAAAGTGTATTTAGCAAGGGGTTCATAATATAGGCGGTGATAAATTTACAAAAATTCATATTTTTACGATTTAAAATTTTTATTTTTTATTTTTTTTTAATCTTTTTAATTTAGTTTTATTCTTAAATTTTATTATATTTTTATTATTTTAATTATGTTTTTATTATATTTTTTGTGTATTTTTGATAGGTAAATACACATGGAAAGAGATTAGATGCTTAAAGAAAAAAAAGAAATCAAAGAAATAAGTTTTCAGGATAAATCATCAAATTTTATTCAAAAATAATAAATTTCTGAAGATAAATATTTGAAGAATTTTTATCCTATTCTTAGATGCTAATTAGAGCTTTAATTGGATGAAAAATCTCAAACAAGGATTAGATTGAAGATTAGATAAAGATTTTCAAAGAGATTTAATTTAGAGCAAAATTCGGATTCTCGCACTATCCTGACATTCCCTCATTAATTGAGTCATATCTTGGGCTACAGAGGTCAGATCGACGCACCGTTTGCGGCATTGGAAAGCGAACAGAAAATCCTACAACTTCTCTGTTGAGATCAAGGGCAAATTAGGCCATCTAGAGGGTGAGAAAAATTATGCAAGTCAGATATGTTAAAATAGTTAGAATTAGTTATAGTTAATTAGAATTAGTTTTAATGATTAGTTAGTTTACTTGGATTAGTTGGCTATATAAGCCAAGATTACCTATTGTATTTTTTAACTTCTTCATTCTATCCATATATAAATTTCTCCATTTCTCTCTTCTCCCTCTTCTCTGTAACCATGAAATTCAACATGGTATCAGAGCGTTTCCACCCACCTTGAATACTCTTCTGTTGCATTTTCTTTTCTTTTTCCCTTTCTTAGTTTATTTTCTTCTCTTTTACTCTTTCCCATAGCCCTTTTGACACATTTTTTCCCCTCTTATTAATCTCTTCGCCCATCTAAACATTTTTCATCTTTAGCTTTCTTTCTTTATTCTTCAATCTTTCCTCGTTGAGTCTTCTCCGTTTCGAAAAATCGCGTCTCGGAGAATCAGATCTGCTGCAGATCTAGGGTTTCCCGGTCCTCATCACGTTCCGATTTGGGTTTGATTTGATTTGGGTTTGATTTGTGGGATGTGAGCATAGGGCTCTTGCAAAACACCTCAATGTTTTCTGAATTTTTTATGACATTCACCATCCCCATGCGTCGAATTCGTCTGCTGCACTCCTTCTCGGTTGTGTTCCTCTACTGGTTCTACGTTTTCTCATGAACTTCCATCCATCCATGGTGGCGTCGCGGTGGCTCTAGGAGATGCAATCCCAGCCTGGGAACAAGATCTGCGTGAACTACTCCCAGAAGAACCCGCAGTGGGCCTCCGTCTCCTACGGCGTCTTCCTGTGCCTCGTGTGCTCCAGCAAGCACCGCGACCTCGGCGTCCACATCTCCTTCTCCTCAAATACGGTTCATTTTCTTCAGATTCGCACTCGATTTGTTTCTTATTTTTCGATCTGGTCTCGGCGATGTTCTTTGTGGCCGGAAATGGCGTTTTTCGGCATCGATTTGCTGCTCTTATTGCTGGTTCCTCACAATCTGTGGAGGACGCGAAGCTTTTCTCGGCGCTCTTTTTGCGTCACTGTCTAAACTGCAATCATGGCGGATGGATCGCAGCATCCATCGATAGCTCAGAAGTTAGATGGACAATCTTATCTGGTGTCCAGGCTCACCCCCAACTTTCACTCCAGAAACTATTCTGCCACTGGTACTTACTTCAATGGAGGCGTGTATTCTTCCGGTTTGGCGATTGTCTCGTCTGTATCTCCGATATCGTGCATGCTCCGGCTGAGAAAGGAGCATCTACGTTTTAGTGGATTTTCTCATGGGAGGAGTGTCTGTGCTTTGTATCTAAGGCATTTCTTTGCTCCAATTGAACGAGTTAAATTGCTCATTCCAAATCAGGATGAAATGATCAAAGCTGGTCGATTATCTGGTTTCACGTGGTTCTTTGGTTAGTTTGATGAGTTGGAAGCACAGGCTGGGTTCTTTGATTTGATCAAGATGTATTTCCAATGTTTTTTTTTTTTAAGTTCTGTGTACACTAACTGTTTGGTGATTTGCTTCTTTGATATATTTTTTTTGTTGTTGTAAGCTTCTGTCCATGATGGTTAAGTGTTGATGTGAGCTTCTGTCATGGATGGTTACGCATTGATATTTTTTTTTGTTATAAGCTTCTGCCCATGGTGGTGGTTAAGTTTTGATAAATGTTCTTGCTTCTGTTAAGTGGTTAAGCCTTGAGTTGTGGCTTCTGCTTAATGGTTAAGCTTTTGCCCTTTGTTGGCTTTGTTGTTTTTAGCTTCTACCTTGTATGGTGGTTAAGCATTTGGAGCTTCTGCCTTGTATGGTGGTTAAGCATTTGGAGCTTCTGCCTTGTAAGGTGGTTAAGCATTTAGAGCTTCTGCCTTTTATGGTGGTTAAGCATTTGTTGGTCTGCGTGTCTTATCGGTCCTTGGCATTATCATTGTATTTTTTTTTTTTGGATATGCATTTGTATTGGTCATCTCAAGTTGGAAGTGTAATGTACACCTTCCAGCTTGCGGGGGGCTGTTAAAATAGTTAGAATTAGTTAGAGTTAATTAGAATTAGTTTTAATGATTAATTAGTTTACTTGGATTAGTTGGCTATATAAGCCAAGATTACCTATTGTATTTTTTAACTTCTTCATTCTATCAATATACAAATTTCTCCATTTCTCTCATTTCTCTCTTCTCCCTCTTCTCCCTCTTCTCTGTAACCATGAAATTCAACAAGATACGAAAATCTGTCAGCTTTTCTATAAAAGGAGAAAAACGAGTTTAGCAAATGCACTCTCTTTTTACACACTCTTACACACTTGGATAGAACGCATTAGTCGTCAAGAGGCACAAATTCTAATGTGGTGTGAGAGCAATTAGGATTAAAGATTAGAGATTTTCTTCAACATTTCCACCTTTCTACAATGGAGTTTGTCATATTCTTCCCTTTGTATTCTTCTTTTTCTATGTGTAACTAATTTTCCTTTATTAGGAGGATGATGGATCTTGTTCTTGGATGATGTAACTTTCTTTCATGAGTTTAATCTATGTTTCTTTTTCATGATTTACGTGTTTATCTCTATTCTTAATGTTTTTCTAAACCTGATCAATTTGGGAATGATCTTTTGGGTTGATGTATGATTTGAAAAAATTTGCATAAACCTAGAACATGTGATAAACACCATAATTTTTGCAATCGTTAGGAATAGACGTTGTGGGTTATGTGATTTTCTTTTAATTCCCTCGTTCTTGATAATGCCTTTCTAATTGGGGTTAGACTAAGAGATTAGTTAATTTCAATCAGCTTAAGAGGATTAATATACCAAGGGATTGAGTATTAATTAATTTTGAAAATTGACCATAAATCATTGAAATAGAACATAGTTAAACTAATATTTGAATGTGTATTTAAAGAGTTCAAGTGAAATCTAAACCCTAACACTTTAACATCATTATTTTTCATCCCTTTGATTTATTATTTACTGATTTTTTTAATTTAATTTTCAACAACTCTCTTTTTGTTAGTTTGAATAATGTTGATTTAACGAATTTAGTAATTAATAACTTAATCCTTGTGGGACGATATTCTACTCACTTTTTATTACTTTTATCAATTTAGTGCACTTGTCAATATCCACATCAGCTGGTCATTCCAATGTTTATAATTAATAACTAATGTTATTGGTACATAATTAATAACTGATTGTATATTTATATCAGACAAGAATGATTCCTCAAACTTTTTTTCAGGTTTCCAGTGATCTTTAAACTTTTAATTTAATTAATTTGATTTTTTGTTTTGTTTTTCACAAGGAGCAGTAAGTCCTTCTATTAACTTATACGTGCTCTCCTCAACCACTAGATTAGTTAGCTAATTGACATGGCATATTTACAAGCAATGGTGTGTTATACGATGGTACTTATTAGGGACACGAAAACTGTCTCTAATGGTTTAAGTGAAAATATACTTTCATTATGTCATATTTTGGTTTACAATTATATGATGCCTAATTTAATCCGTGTTTTTTCAATCCTGGTTTAAGCGGAAAAAAAATTAATCATTGTCTTTTTAAAATGATTTAATGTCTCTCAATTTTGTTTTTTAAATTCACCTTTTTCCTTTATTTTTTTTATTTTTTATTTTGTAAATTCATCAAACCGTCTATGGTTCTAATGAGAAAAGATAAATTATTAAAATATTTTTTCTATAAAATTATTGGATTAAATTGTACATTTAAAAGACAAAAATTTTTGTTTATATTATAAATATTTTTTATAAGTTGTTTTATAATATTTTATATTTAAATTCTTTAGTATTTATATTGAAATAAAATTCTTTTATGAAAAAAAATATTTTATGTATTTTTAAACTAAACTTATAAATATTTTTTTCTTGATGAATTATTATAGATATTTTATTTAATAATTTTTTTATAATTATATTTATTTTTATAATTTAATTCTTAATTTATCACGTACATTGCACGTGTGTAAAATCTAGTTTATCATTATATCAAAGTGTTTTAGCAAGACTAACACGTGTTAGTCTGAGTGAAAGAGACTCAAATCTTTTAAGTATGTAATCCTAATTTCGATCTCGAGATTTATGTGTATGTAAATAAAAATTACACTCTTAAAAATAATTATCACTTAAGTGTCTAATCATAATTTAGGCTAGTCATTTCCCTTTATATAATTAATAACTAATTTTGCTGGTACGTAATTAATAATTGACTGTATATATATTTATAATAGGCTAGAACTATTCCTCATAAACTTTTTTCCAAATGATCTCTAAATTTTCAATTTAATTTATTTGGTTCTTTACTTTGTTTTTCCTAATTAAGGGCAATAAGTCCTTTTATTAGCTTATATGTGCTCTCCTCAACCACTAAATGAGCTAGCTAGTTAACCTTTAATAGCAATGATATGTTATACGTTATATTTTGGAGAAAAACACTTATTTTGTTTTTCTATTGGTTCTTAATTTAATTCCTGTTTTTTTTTTCAAATGATTTAATGTCCTTTAAAAGATTATAAACAAAAGTATGTTTATCAACAAAGAATGGCTCAAATAATAAATAAGTTTGAATTTATCAGTTAAGAAGTTTATGCAATGTTAGATATTGGAGTGCAATTAATGCAAGTGAGAAATAATTGATAAAAAATGGACATCAAACTGATCAAAGTAGAAAATTCCCTTTATAATAGCATTGAGAAAGGGATTCTCCACTTTGGTTATTTTAGAGATTCTCCACTTTGATGTTTATTTTTATTTTTAAAAAAATTATCATTATTAATTACTCATTTGAATATTTAAAAATAAATATAAAAATAATAATATTATAATCACAAATACAAATTACAAGCAGTCATTACGCTAGTGTGTGTGTGTATATATATATATATATTACCTTAGATAAGAAAAAGAATAAGTATAGGTGGAACACCGTTGGTGCTTGGTCCTTCACCAAGCGAATGCTCAAGAACGACGGAGGATAATCCCAAAATAGCATGTATAGTTAGCTTTCAAAGGGCCTTCTTCTCGTCACTAAGAGCTCCCCTCTTGGCTATGGAATCTGCATAGAAGTTACCTTTACGGGAAAACAAGATGGACAGCAACTTCCCATTCTTGATGAAGCCAATATATGATCGGTGAGCAGTGCTCCATACAAGTGATTAGATATCAAGCATTTTCTATCAAGTGACTTTTATTTTAAGAGTAAATTATACTCACTTGGTTTGGGAGATATTTAAATTACATTACTATTTCTTTTATTTTCAAAATATACACTTTAGTTAGATAACTTAACACTATTAAGAATATTTTTAAAAAATTCTTAAGTATATTTTTAATTAAAAAATATATAATATTATTTTAAATTTATTAAATTATCCTTACCTATAATCTTCATTCAATCTTCTTGAAGCCCCAAAGTCAAGCAATTTTATTATAAATCAATAACACTTAAATTGAGTGTACTAAATAAACATATTATTAATTAATAATTAATTACTATAATTTATCAAAATTAACTTAGGTTGTGTTTGGAATTAATAAAAATGAGAAATAATTTGATTTGAATTGATTTGATTTGATTTAAAAATCAAATTTTATGTTTGAAACTTAAAAAAAAAGAATTGAATTGATTTAGAAATCAAATTTTGTATTTAGAATTCATTAAAATGAGAATTGATTTGATTTAATTTTATTATTTTATATTTTAACCTTATTAGATGTAGTTAGAGATAGTTACAAAGGGTAAAATGGTTTATTCATTTCAAATCAAATCAAATCATACCAAATCCTATCAAATTTGATGGAATTTCTAAAATAAAAGGAGTGAAATCTATAGAATTTTAAAAATTAAATCATTTTTATTTTTTAACATTCCAAACATAAAATTTAATTAAATTTAATTTACAAATTAAATCAATTTTTTTTTACATTCCAAACACACTCTTAATATATCTAACTTTGTTTTACTAGTCAATAGCTCTCACGTAAAATGCAGAAGAGAAAAAAATAAAACAAGCTATAGTCTTTGAAGACGCAGCCCCCATGATGTTGGTATGGTCTGGTACTCTGGTACCCCATGGGTTGAACAACGGCCTTTGTTCATGGGCGGAGGAGTGGTTCAACCAGTGCTTGATGGCAAGCAGTGTATGCGGTGAGGCAGCTTGTGGTGAGACGAGTTCGTGGGTTACAGGGGGTGAGGTGGGGTTTTTGGTGTTGGGTGCTTAGGGTTGCCAGTAATGGTTTGAGGGGACTTTATCAAAATGCTGGGTCTATTGCAGTGGGGTATTTTAGTTGGAAAAAAAAAGTGACATTAGATTAATAACTATGAGAAAATGGGTTATAACAGTTTTTATCGGCAAGCAGAAAAATGAATTAAAGTGTAAGGTATTTTTATTTTTTAAGGAAGGATAGTGTAATTTTTTTAAATAGAGAAAATGACATTGTAATTTGAACATTTTTTAGAAGGAAGTGTAATTTACTCTTACTTAAGTTAATAACATCATTTTATTTTAATTTAATTTTTGAGGTAATAAGCAAGCCATGCTCTCTCTCTCTCTCTTTTGGTACAAAGTTATACTCTTTTATACTTTTATTAAAAAAAATTGATTGACATTGACTCCGACAATCTTATTATCTTATATCTTTATGGTCATTATCTTATATTTAATAGCGTTGGCTTATTAGCATACATTAGTGTGAAAATAGTTTATCTTTTTGGACGAATACTGTACATCATTTTCTCAATGAAATATCAAGAAAAAGCCATTTAACAAAATTTGATGGCTAAGTTGTAGGGAGGGCGTATTAGTTTTAGAAGGCAGGTGCAAAATTTCCAAAGGACGATGTCCCAAGTGGTAAATATATTAGGAGATGAGAACAAAGCAACAAATTACCTGAGCAAGTGCATTTATTCAATTGATATAGGTAGCAATGCTTACCTTAACAACTATTTCATGCCTCTAGTCTATTCCAGCAGCAGGCTGTACACACCACAGCAGTATGCGAATGTTCTTAATTCAAGCATATGCTCAACAACTTAGGGTTGCTCTCTAGCTCTCTGTCACATGTTCAATTAGCTTTCATAATACCCAAAGAAAAAATCACATTATGGTTAGACTTTGTGCTTGTTAGAATCCCAAACATGCTTCACAATTAAAAGCTTAATTGTTTTGTGTTTGTGATTCAAACTCTTTACAACTATGGGGCAAGGAAAATGGTGTTATTTGGGCTTGGACAAATAGGTTGTGGCCCTTATGAATTGGCCCAAAACAGCTAGCCCAGGTGGTAGAACATGTGTGGCAAGAATCAATTCTGCAAACCAATTATTCAATAGCGGATTGAAATCTCTTGTTGATTAATATGAGATTCTAACTTAAAATCAATTAGTATCAAGTGAAGTGATCCAATAGATATATAAACCGTACCTGAAAGATTGAGGCAGGTGATGTGACACTCTAACACCCCCTTCATAGATGTCTAGATGGAATAAGTGAGTCTAGTGGAGTAAGTAACAGAGAAGCCGAGTAGAATAGACAACAGAGATAGGATCTTAGTTCTTATACCATGTGAGATTCCAACTTAAAACTAATTGACAAGTAGAGTTTCCGAGTCATGGTATCCACATTGAAAAAAGTTTCTCCTTTTTCATTATGTAGAGTTCGTGGAACTCGTTAGAATAATTATTAATCATCATCAAATCTAAATTTAGTTTTGTTGTTCTTCTCATTTTTGTCCACTCCGATCCAATTCTTCTGCTCACCGTCATTGTTTTTTCGTCACTTTGTTTCAGATTCCGTTATGATGTCAGACTCTGTTTTAGACTCTGTCCTAAATTTCAGATTCCATTTTAAACTTCGTCTTACATTCCAGACTTCGTTCTGATGGTAGACTCCATTTCATACTCCGTCCTAGATTCCAGACTCCGTTCTGATACCAGACTCCGTCCTAGATTTCAGACTTTAAACTTGGTCCTAAATTCTAGATTCCAGACTCTAGACTTCGTCCTAAATTCCAGACTTCAGATTCTAAACTCTAGACTCAATTATCATCCTGACTGATTTCGCACTTTGGTTTCCAAACTCAAGTTAGTTTATTATATACCTACTTGAGTTCGAGGAGAGATGTTAGCGTAATTAATTATAATTAAGATTATGATTAATTACGATTGATTTTAGGGATGATTGTAATTAATTTAATACAAAATTAAATTGATTTAGTACATAATTATATTATATTTTATTTTTCTGTACAATAGTTTCCTTTTATAAATAGAAGTTAATTATCTTGTATACATTTATTCATAAATATACACAAATTTATCAATATTAATTTGTCTCCTTATTTCTGTTTCTAACATAGTATCAGAGTTAAAATCTCGTCTTCATCGCCTACTTCGCTAGGCTTCTCCTGCATACTTTGCTAGGCTTGCCTATTCTATCTAGACATCTGTGGAGGGGGTATTAAGAATCCGATATCGTTTGCCTTAATCTTTTGGGTACAATTTATATATCTATTAGGTCACTCCACTTAATGTCAATTGGTTTTAGGTTAGAATCTCACAATTAACTCAACAACCAGATGCAAGGTTCATCTACAACGTTTATGGTATCTTTCAAGATATTATAAATAATCCTTCATCCTACGGTAATTACTTTCTGCCTGAAACATTTTCTATATAGTCATAATTTGTCACTTTCTTGAGGGTCAAACATAGTTCTTGCTCAATGATTTTGTTCCCATGTGGTCTTTAATTTTCAGGTTTCAGAGTTACAAATGCTGCGTGCTGTGGGTTAGGAAGGAACAATGCTCTAATTACATGTCTGCCTCCGGAAGCCCCATGCAGGAACAGAAGGGAGTACCTGTTTTGGGATGTTTTTCATCCACTGAGGCTGGCAACATTGTGTTTGGTAGGAGAGCTTACAAAAATCTACATCAGATGCTTACCCTATTGATATCAACTACTTTGATCAGATGTGAAGAATGTGTACTAGTGGAGAAATTCTAGTATATGCCTACTAGAACAACAATAAAATATTTTAAGAAGATCTCCATAATTAATTTAAGTTAATTTATTTAAAATTTATTTGAATATGCTTAAAATTAATGGTGAAGATCTTTTTAGAACAACAATAAGATCATGCAATAATTTCTCTTATTAATGGCAATAGCCTATAGATTGTGCCACAATTACTATAGTCGTAATGTATAGTTTCTTTAAACTTTGAAGACAGAAGAGAAGTCTTATCTTTTTCTCTTTCGTATTCATATTTTAAATGTTTAAGTGCTCACAAGTGCAAGTGTAATTTGTCTTTATTTTTGGTAAGATTTACGTATTGATAGTGAATACTACTTTTTGGCTGATGAAGTTTTCATCCAAAATGAATAAATTGACAATAAATTATTTGCTTTCAGAGTTCTTATATTAAAAGAAGATATATAAAATAGATTATATTTGATGAAAAACACGCATATTCTAATATTAAAAATTATTTTAGCTTATACATCATATAAAGATAAAACAATTCCTAAAATATGCTTAACAATAACTTAGACTCACAACAGCTTAGATTTGTTTGGGAGACATGGGAGACAAATATAAAATTTTTCCGAAACTTATGAGGCAAAAGAAGAAGGTTTCGATCGAAGATATTAGCAGTGATATCAAGCACAAGATGAAAAGGTATATACCATTACTTCCTTTTTATAAAGTAAATATTTATAACCCATAATGAGTGTCTGGTCTTACATGAAACTTCTTTAAAAAAAATTAATATACTGTTATTATTATTATTTATCTGATAATATACTGTTATGTTATTTGAACATATAAATGGCATGTTTATATATTAAGATAAATTTAGAATATATATTATATGATCCTACAAAAAAAGAATATATTATATTTTTTGTTTTATCGAAGATCCTCTATCGATAAGTGAGAGATTAATTTTTTGAAGTATAGTCAGACATTAAGCAGAAATCCCTTTTAATGTTATTATTTTCATTCCTATTTACATGAATTTTAATATCGAACCCAGAATTACATATTTAAAGATTCGAGCCCCTTCCACACTAACACATGTTAGTAAATAATATATTATATTTGCAAATAAAATTTAGATAAAATACTAATATAAAAGTTTATAAATTTAATTTGTACGATGAAAGTTTTTCATTTGAATAGTGAGAAAATTTTATTTAATCATAAGAACAATGATCTTTTAAAGTTAGAATCCTTATAAAATAAGCAAGTAAGTTTATATCAATCATTGATAGTTGATGTGAACTCATCTATCAATAATTGATATGAATTTATTTGTTCACTTTACACAAATTCTTACTTTAAAAAATTCTTGTCCTAATCGAACAAAGATTCCCTAAAATTAAGATTTTTATAAAGTAAATAAGTAAACTTATATCAATAATTGATAGTTGATATGAATTCATCTATTAATAATTGATATAGATTTATTTACTCATTTATTAATTATTGATGAGAACTCATCTTACTTTTAGTAAAATTTGAGATAATTGATTGACGTCTTTTTTTTTTGTCATAATTGACTTCTTTGTTTTTTTTTTTGTAAAAAAAAAAGTGAATTACGACAAAAAAATTAAAAAAAAGAGTTATTTTTCGTAGGGTGTGTCAATTTGTCAGTTCACGGGCTTGCAGATGAATTTGGCCCAATGTCTTCCTAATTTGTCAGGTTCGGGAGGACCTGGACATAATATAAAGAGTTTATTATTATAAAAAACAAAAAGGGAGGACTTTTTTTGTGAAAATTGAGAGAGTAGTAAAATCTGTCAAAATTTTATAGCCAGACCAAATTAATTTAAACCCAAAAAAGAAAAAATGAAAAGACGCATGACGAGCAAAAGCCCTAGATACATTGAATTATTCTTTTGATTTATGATTTCATCTCCATTAAATTTACACTCTTATCGAAATATATAATTCTACAACTTATGTTTGCCTAAATAATTTCTTGATTGAAAGCATAAAAACATATGAACCAGGGATTAGTTCCATAATTTGTGCTCCACTTAAAAATATCTATACGGTAATGGATAATTTTGTACTTTTTTCTTTTTAATTTGGATGCAACAACGGAGCCCAGGATTTTGTATGTACATTTTGTAACAGCATTATTGATCACGTTAACATAAAGAACTCATGCAGACCAAAAAACCTGAAAGAGAAAATTATCATGATGGATATTGAAATGCCAAGTGCACATCTCCAATATCAACAGTTCCTGGTTGGTTTCTGAAGTCTGATTGTTCTTTTTTGACCAGTCCTCGATCTTAATCAAATATCTCGAATTGTTTAATTGCGATTGTCACTGTGCTCCCTCACATGCATTACATTTTCAAAATTTGGAGAGATTTTGCAAATCTCGCAGTTTTGCGTGCACGTTTCTCATTCGACCATATAATTATACAAAAATAATAATCACAAAATCATTAATTATTTAATTCGTTATCAAATTTCTAATGTGTCACCGAAAAAAAGATTTCAAATGTGTGAAGGGCTGGTCGATAAGAGAAATTTTTTTTTAGTTTTTATTAAGTTTTCCCTCTTTTTTGAGTATAAGACTAATCTTTTAAGTAGTGTATAGAATTAATTAAAATTAGAAATAATTTGATTTGAATTGATTTAATTTAATTTGATTTGATTTAAAAATTAAATTTTATATTTGAAACTTATTAAAAATAATGAGATTTAAATTAATTTAAAAATAAAATCATGTGTTTGAAATTTATTAAAATAAAAATTAATTTGATTTGATTTTATTATTTTATATTTTTATTCTTATACGAGATAGATTAGATGTAATTACTAAATGTTAAATGGTCTATTTATTTTAAATCAAATCAAATCTTAATAAATTTTATAAAAATTTAATAGAATTTTTTAAAATAAAAAAAATGAAATTTATAAAATTTTAAAATTAAATTATTATTATTTTTTAATATTTTAAACACAAAATTTAATTAAATTTAATTTATAAATTAAACTATTTTTTATTTTTTTTACATTTAAACACATTCTCATTGTACTAATATTGTTCTTTTACAAAATTGCTTTCCTGCTACGTTTGAAAGAGAATTCTTTAATTGTTCGTTATCAATATCATGAGGATGAATGTAAAGAAACTGAAAAAGCTGCTGTCCATGCTATGCTAGGTTTTCACTTCTTGACAAGGAGATGATCGAGTGGAGGAAAATGCACAATAGAAAATAGAGAGATAAAATAAACAGCAACGTTATTTGTTCAATTAAAATATTTCAACTTTTATTTAATTCTTTCACAAATTTATTCTGTATCTCATCGAAAAGTTATAATAACATATAATATATCTCTCTTACATAAATATACAGTAAACATGCAGTAGATATATTTGGGTTGAACAAATATTATTTTCCTAAAATAAAACACTAATATTGGCACGCTCTTCTAAGATTTCGTAATCGGTGGTACTTAATGGAAATAAATGCTCTCATCCCGTAGACCTTGTGTTTATTGATGGAAATGGGTTAACTTGCGAAACCCGTCATCCTCCATTGCATCATTCTGATTTCTGACTATATTTTATTTTAATAATTTAATTCCTCCAATTTGGCCACAAAACTTTGCTACCCCCAGCCTATATATGTACACTTTCCATCTTGCCACCCCCACCCTATATATATATATACACCTTATATATAATCCAGATTCAAATCTATTGACCTCAATAGAAAAAAATAATTTCCAATTAAAAGGGAAGTTATTGCCAATTTAAAAATATTTTAAACTCAAACTTTTTGTCCAGCTCAGACTAACGTTTTAGTTTTACCATTGCAACCCAACTTCTGGGATTTGAGAATTTCATCCCACCCTTTGCAAACACTAGTGGTTCAGACATACTTAAAGGTGTGAACTATGCATCCGGTGCAGCTGGAATTCGCGTTGAGACCGGCACGCATATGGTATAAATCAATCAAATTAAATAACCTTTTTCTTTCTTTACTTATTCATCTTTATCTTCAATTGGTTTTTATTAGATGGATAGAGGATTTGTGTTTCAATGCTCATGCATGCCACTAAATTAGTGTTACGCAATGCAGGGTGCTGATATCAGCTTGGCCTTACAGTTATCAAATCACAGAGTCATAGTTTCCCAAATTGCTTCCAGACTTGGAGGTCTTGAAAAAGCTCGGCAATACCTTAGTAAGTGCTTGTATTACGTGAATATAGGCAGCAATGATTACATAAACAATTACTTCCTACCCCAGTTCTACCCAACAAGCAGCATCTATAGCCCTAGGCAGTATGCAGAAGCTCTTATTGACGAGTTATGTCTGAAATTACAGGTATCTTACTTACTTAGATTTCTATCAATTTTTTTTTAGAGTTTGGTACTTAAGATGAGTTATGAAATATTTTATTGGTTATTAATGTTTTATAAATATTTATTATGAATTTAATATTCAATAAATGCTTAATAACTCACCCTTAATATTAAACTCATCAAGTTACAATAGAAATTCTCATAATCTTACAATTTTCTGGTTGTTTCTCACTTAATTATCTCACAAAATGACTGGGATACTATACTAGCATATAGATATCAATTGAAGTTACAACGTTTATATTTGTGAGATGTGGCTGATTTTGATTTGTTTATATGTCTATGCATAAATCAACTAGAATAATGAAGACAAACTTATATATGTATCACTTTATATTTATATAATTTTTACCATCAGTATTTATTATCTAATTACAATTAATTTCATATTATTTTATGTATATCGACACTCTTATTCTATCACATCCCACAAATATAAAGTGATATGACTATAAATAATGTACATCAAGCATTTTCCAATCAACCAATGTCTAATGTGAATAACTTGTATATGGGGTGGGTTGCAGAAAACGACCCAAACCCGTAATTAGCCAAAGCCTTGCTTAAAAAATTAAGGTGATGTTTGGTTTATTTTCAATTTTTATTTTTAGTTGATAGTTTTTATTCATAATTACAAATTATTATATTATTTTTACTTTATTTTTTGTTTTATATTTTTGTAAAGAAAATGATAAAAATGAGTGAAAAAATATCAACTAAAAATAAAAAAAAAAAACAAACCAATCAACACCTAAGATTTTGAATTCAAAAAGTCCAAGGTTGGGCTAATTAGACAAAATTTCAGGCTGGGTTTAAAATCCTCATATATGCCTGGGACTTCAGAATTAAAAGTTCATTTTGAACGTGTTTATTTTGGTAAAAAAAATTATTAAATAAAGTACTTTTACTTTTTTAAAATCATATTTAGGTGAGCTGTTTTTTTTTAAAAAGCATTGAAAAAACATTTTTAAAAATAAATTTTTGTGCTTTCTAAAAATATTTTTTATAATATAAAGAACTGTTCAAAAATAAAACATGACTTATGAAATATTTCATATAAACATAAAATAAATTTTATATTTTTAAAAGATCTTATAATAAAAGATCATATAAAAAACATCTTAAAGTAAAATATTTCAATTTCTCTTCTATTTGTCTAATTTTTCACATATCTCCTCTATTTTCAAAAGTTACATAAAATCCCTTAATACTTACACAAACACTCTTGTATTTGTAAAAAAAAAAAACACATAAATTCAAATAAACATAATAGACCTAAAATTAAGTAACATAGTATTAGTCAATTATTAATGACTTTAAAATGACATTTTTACTATTATAAGTAACACTAACAAAATTAAGAGGTAGAAATGTCATTTTAAAGTCATTAATGACTGACTAATGACTTTATTAATCAATTTTAAGTTTCTTGTGCTTAATTGAATTTATGCATAGTATTTTTTTAAAATACAAGAAGTATTTATGTAAGTGTTAAAAAAATTGTGTAATTTTTAAAAATAAAATAAAATATGTGAAAAATCAGGCAAATTAAGAGAGTGAAAGTTTGAGTATAGTATTTTACTCCATATCTTATTCCAAAAGCTAAACGAGCCTAAAAGTATGTTAGTTTTGATTCGATTTTCACGTGTAAAAATAAATAAAAACTAAATAAATAGAAATTAAAAATCTTAATAAATAAATTCAAAATATGAGTGTATTTAACACTCATCAGGCTACTATCCGAGGTGAATATCCTGGAAATGTTATAGAGAGCAGATAGTGTAAGGGAACTTGCAATGCAAAGGTCATCACGCTTGCTCTCCGTACTCACGAGGGAGTTAGAGAGTTATGATGAAACATTTTCTGATTCTGATATAAGTATGACCTCTATAGATAATGCTAGTAACTCGGAGATAGGACGGCGAAGAGCGACTACGTCAAAACTAAAGGAATATATATTTCTAAGGGATGTCAGTATATATCAATGGGTTGATCGTGAAGTTTTGGGCACTCCATCCAGTGTTGAGACCTCGGAGAATGCCAGGGTTAAACAAGAATACCTATATATCATTGAAGATTAGCTACAGGATGTCGAATATGTAACCCGAGCCCTATCAAATTAAGAAATGGTTTGCTCGACCCGGACGAAAGGCGACCACTTTGTCTATATGTATGATGCACTATTCACTCGCATCAGAGTCCACTTTCCATTCTCCGACTTCAAAGTTGAAGTCCTAAACCACTTATGGGTGGCTCCGACTTAACTTCATTCAAATATGTGGGCCTTCATTAGGACTTTCAACCTCATTTGTAGAACCTTAGGATGGTCGTACTTCGTGGAATCTTTCTTTTTCCTCTTCACCCAGTTTTCACCCTCTGGGAATAGCTTTCAAAAGGGGTAGGTCACTCTACATGCTCAAGTAGGGTGCAAAGTGTTTAAATTATATCAAGAGTCTTTCAAGAACTTCAAGAAAGACTTTTTTTGTATAGAAGGAGCTTCAAGATTGATGCTTTTTTATGTTACCCCAGAAGGCGAATCAAGAATCTATTTATACTAGACATAGACATTTTGGGACCAGAGTCGGGAAGAAATATAGACTCCACTGTCCTTGTTGACGGAGAGCGAGGCCAACGTCCTCAATTTCTTAGTTAAATGGGCTGGCAAGAATAGGGTCATCTACTGTAAAGATGTTCTAGATGAGCCCCCGATTCTTTAAGAGCATTTTTAGGTACCCCAACTTAAATATATTGATAAACTTATGTTTCATAATTTCTTCTAAGTGTAATAACATATTTGTTTCCAGTTTGTAAAGAGCATGGCGCCACCTGGTAGACTTGAAGCTCTTGTACTGCGCTTGGCCCAAAGGAAGGCTGGGGAGTCAAGCTCCGTATCCCAGCCTACAGTCCTAGTTCCTTTACCTTAAACTCAACCTTAGGAGGCAGATCCCAGGTTTCCTACCTAAATAGGGCGATGACCGAGGTGATATCGATTGACCTTACATTTGACCTGGAATTTAAAATCCTAAATGGCGTCCCTCTGCAGTTTACTGCCTAGTCTATTTGGGGAAGGAGGGTTGATCTATGGCAGATCATAGACAACACTATTATTTCCTAAGCTGATTAAGATGTCTTAATCGAATAGGACTTAATTGAGATTATTCGAGAATGCCCAAGTTTGAGCTCTTCGCAACGTATTTGTGCTTCAGTTCTTGGATTCCTCCTTCGAGTTTGTTCGTTAGACTCGTGAACTGGAGAAAGAGAGCTGGACGCCCTTCGGGGTGAGAAGAATGAGCTAGAGATGGCAATGGCTCAGAAGGATGGGTAGTTGGTCTAGATGAGTGAAGAGCTCGGTCTAAGAATGGCCAAAATTACCTAGCTCTAGAAAAAGGTTGAGGAAGGCGAAGCTCGGGAGAAGACCTTAAAAGATCAAATCTCTTCAACTGAGTCCACCCTGACCACGCTCCGTGCTGAGAATGAAATCCTCCGGCAATTTGAGGCAAAATCGAAAAATGATGTTCTCTATCTCGAAGATAAATGAGCTACTTCTATGGATGACTCATTTACCATTGTGCTCGCCCAACTTCGCCTCTTGAATCCGAACCTCGTTACCAATAGGATCAGATCACAGAAGGTAGTCAGAGATAGTTACATCATGGATGCTATCTCTGAAGCCACCCCCGTGAATCAAGTTCTAACAACGGATGGTGGCGAAGATAAGGGCAACAAGAGTGAGAATGGTGGCCAAGAAAAAGAACCTGAGGTGGAGGAGGTTGACCACGGAGAGCCCAACCTAGATGCCTGGTTTATTCTCTTTTCATTTTGCTCTTTGCGTGGGGTTAATTTTGGTTATGGTTGGACAAGTCTCGGTTTTCAGACATTTTCTAATTTTGAATACTTAGAATATTTTCTGCTATTACTTGTATACCTTCTGCCTTTTTATTTTTCTAACGGGGATGGATCCAACGCTCTATCTCGGTGGTTCTTTCAATTGACACTTAACGAATTTACGTCTATGTTTGTTTGTATAGTAACCCGTCTTCTGGGTTTGACTTTCGTTATATACCGTATTTTGGCTCTTACTCTTCGTTAGACTCTTTTGACACTTAACTAAATTTTTAAGTGTGGTTTTGATACAAAAGCCTCTTGGAATGATATCCTTTTTTCGAATACTGGCAAATATTATTACCTTATCTCAGACATTGGTTAAATACTCTTAATCTTTTTAAACTTGCTTTAAGTTTATGGGTTAAGGTGATGCTCATTAAGGCATAGGTTAAATCCCTTGAACTCGCTTCTTGACCGCGGAGAATGGTCAAATGGGTTGCTTTTTTTTACCTTCATTAGTGCATCGGAATATCTTATCCAATGTGGACCTTGTATTCCTCGAATCTCTCCAAAGCGCGATAATCTTGTAGGTTACAATAGTTGTAAATATGTAAAATAACCAAGTACTGGGAATATAATCATCAATTTATTCTTATTGGATCTCATCACTTACATGATAAAAACATAGAATAAAAATAATTAATTGTAATACTTTCTGATTTTATCAGCATTCCAAAAATTCTTAATACTCTTGGTAGTGAGGGTTTTCAGGGTATAGGCTCTAGTGTTTGTTTTGGAAGTAATTTGGTATGGTCCTTCCTAATTAGGAGTAAGTTTTCCTTTTTTTTTTGCATTTTGCCTCTGATATTCGCTCTGCGCAAACCATGATCACCGAGAACAAATCTTCGTGGTATCACTTTGGAATTGTACAAGGCTACAATCCTTTGTTTGATAGCGACATCTAAAATGTGGGCAATGCGGCGTTGTTCTTCTAACATATCCAAGTTATGACAGATGAGGTCTGGGTTCACATCTTTAGAGAAATTCTGTCTCCTTTAGCTCGATTCTCCTATCTCCATCGCGATTATGACCTCGCTACCATAGGTTAGCTTAAAGAGAGTTTCTCTTGTTGAGGAGTGGGGCATTGTTCGATATACCCATAGGATGTGGTCGAGTTGTTCCACCCAATTCCCTTTAACTTCATCAAGTCTTCGTTTGATCCCGTGACGTATAACCTGGTTGGTGGCCTCAGCTTGTCTGTTAGTCTTTAGATGCTCTACCAAGGTAAAATAATGTTTAATCTTGAGCCCGACTAGGATATCCATGAACTTTTGGTTAGTAAATTGTGTTCCGTTATCCGTAACAATGGATTCCAGAACACCGAATCTACTGATAATGTTCTTGTAGGTGAACTTTTGTATCCACGTCAATGTGATAGTGTACAATGGTTCTTCCTCAATCCACTTAGTGAAGTAGTCCATAATTACTACTAAGTACTTAACTTATCTTGGGGCTTGAGGGAAAAGACCTAGAATATCCATCCCCCACTGGTAGAAAGGTCAGGGTACAGACATTATAGATAACTTGTCTGGTGGGGCTGCATAGATGTCTGAAAATCGTTGACATTTATCGCACTTCTGGACATGTTCCATGTTGTCAACTTCCATACTAAGCCAATAATACCCATCCCTCAGCGCTCTCTATACTAAGGATTTTCCTTCGAGGTGATGGCCACAACTTCCTTCATGAATTTCAGCCAAAATATACTCCACTTCTTTCGAGGTGATGGCCACAACTTCCTTCATGAATTTCAGCCAAAATATACTCCACTTCTTTCGAGCAGAGGCACTTACGGAGAAGAGAGGAAAACCTGTGATGGTATAGCTAATTATCCACGATGGTGTACTATGATATTGTTCGTATTAGTTTCTAGGCTTCCTTCTGGTCTTCAGGCAAAATACCATCATAAAGGTAGGCAACTATAGGTGTGATTCAAGTTTCGTTATCTTCTAGTAGGAGGATCTCAGAGTTTTTAATATTAGGTGCTAGCAGTGTCTCCTGGATCACAGACCTATTGTTACCAGGGCTTTTGGTGCTAGTGATCTTTAACAAGATGTTGGCTCTTGAGTTTTGTTTTCTGGGGATGTATTCCACTTTAACGCTATAAATTTCTCCATTGGCTTTTTTACCTTGGCTAAGTATGTCAACAATAAGGGTTCTTTAACTTGATAATCACTCTAGATCTAATATGTTGCCAACTATGAATCACAACACAAGATTATATCTACAACCCCTATTTCCTTTACCATGGTGATGTCTATAATACATGCTTCGTACTCCATCTAATTATTTGAAGTCAAGAACTTGAACCTTAAAGAATGTTCTAGCATGAGCCCGATTCTATTTTCTAGTATGACCTTGACACCATTCCCTTTAGGATTCGAGGATCCATCAACATAGATAGTCTAGGAATTCGCTCTAGGATGGCTATAATCCAGTGTAAACTCCACCAAGTGATATTGAATTCAGATAGTTCCATCGACCAAGCGATCATTCTACCAGCGAGGTTCGACTTATGCAACACCTGACGGATTGGTTGATCCATCTTCATGATCATGGGGTAGCATTGAAAGTATTGTCGTAATCTTCTGGTGGTGGTTAGCAACGTTAGAGCCAATTTCTCGATCTTCTAATACTGGAGTTTGATGCCTTGTAGGACCTTACTCATAAAACAAACCAGCTTATGACCTTCATTGGTTTCTCTTATCAAAACTTAATTGATTGCTTCATTGCTGACTAAGAGGTAAGCATATAAGGTTTCTCTGAGATCCGACCTTATCAATATTGGGGGGTGCTGCCAACATCTTCTTCAACTCTTGGAACGCGGCCTCGTACTCTAGGATACACATGAAATCTTTTCCCTTTTAAGAGTTTTGAAAAAGGAAGAGATTTTTTAGTGACTTTAGCTAGGAAGCGAGCGAGGCCATTATCTATCCTGTTAATTATTGCATTTTCTTCATAGATTGCTGACTATGCATATCAAGAACAACCTAACATTTCTTTGAGTTGGCTTCAATGCCCCGATTCATCAATAAAAACCCCATAAATTTACCAGTTGTACCTTGAAAGTGCATTTCTCAGGATTCAATCTAATATTATGCTTCTGTATTTGGATGTACATTTCTTCCAAGTCTTCCACATGGTTCCTAAATTGTGTTGTCTTGACGATCATGTCATCGATATAAACTTCCAATATCTTTCCAATTTGTTCTTCAAAAACTTTATTCATAATTTGCTGGTAAGTTGCGCTTGCGTTTTTTAACCTGAATGACATAACACGATAGCAATAGCTTCTTATCTTTGTTATAAACACGATTTTGTCTTCGTTATTTGGGTTCATGGGAATTTGGTTATATCTAGAATAGGCGTTCATAAATGAGAGAAGCTAGAATCCGAATGAGTTATCCGCAAGCTTATCTATATTAGGAGGAGAAGCAAGGATCCTTATTTAGGTTCATATAGTCGACGCACATACGTCACTTCCCATTTGCCTTCTTCACTAAGACCACGTTAGACAACCAAGTGGTATAAGAAGCTTCTCTGATGAACCCAACGTCCAGAAGTTCTTTCACCTACTTACGTATTACCTCTTATCTCTCTAGTCTAACTTTTCTTTTTCTTTGTGCCACTAGCTTCGCTTCTTTTTGGATGGAAAATTGGTGACAAATAAACTTGGGTTTCAACCCTAGCATGTCGGCAGACATCTAACCAAAAATATCCTTATTCTTCTCAAAAACTTGATTAGACAGGATATTTCTTCCTGATTCAATTGTTCTCCAATCTTGATTACCTGATCCAACTTGGTGCCAAGTTGAAGAGGTTGAAGTTCTCCTTCGGTTGGGGACGCATATCATGGATCTCCTCATGAACATCCAATTTAGTCAAGATGATGTTGATGGAATCTGTAGTGACTGAGGCTGAATTGTTATGCTGGTTCATGATCCGTGGTTTCTTGGCAATCATTAAGCTCTCATTATAACATGTTCAAGTTGTTGCCTGGTCTCTTTTAACCATGACGACCTTCTCATATTAGTTAAGGAATTTCATATCCAAATATGCTGTAAATATCACAGCACCAAGAGCATTGAGTGAGGGGCGACCCAAGATGACGTTATAGGCAGAAAGGCAATCCACAACAAGAATCCGATCAACTCTCTGGTGTATGAAATTAAGACTTTCCTTGAAAGCCCTAGCTTCTCGAAGAGATTTAGGAATATAATATCAGCCGAACTTCGACATTGATTATTATCCCAGAGATCATCATGGGATCATCGTGGTTCTAGATAGTGCTACTATAATCTTCGTTTGAAAAAGAAATTGATGGGGGTCTTATTGGGTCATTCTTTTGACTTCGATCCCGAGTGGGTAGTAATGCTCAAGACAAACCAGAAAGCTTTCTTTCTTATATTCCCTGATTTATTGCCACTTGCAATGTCCCCCAAAATAGTATTGATTGTCTACGTTACTTCTGTGTGATGGTGTTTGTTGTCCTGAGTAGGATTATCCCAAGGTTGTGTCTTTTCTTGGTTCTAGGCGTTATCCCTGAAAGGACTTGTTTATAGGATTTTTGTTCTTTAAGGGTGAGCGTATTCTCTGATATGCCCTTTCCTGGTTCTGGGCATTATCCCTGATTTACCGCCACCAGCAAAGTCCCCCGAAATAGTATTGATTGTTTAGGTTACTTCTGTGTGATGGCGTTTGTTGTCCTGAGTAGGATTATCCCAAGGTTGTGCCCTTTCCTAGTTCTGGGCGTTATCCCTGGAAGGACCTGTTCTGGAATTTTTGTTCCTTGGAGGTGAACGTCTTCTCTAATATGGAGATGAGCTTCTTCGAGGACTGTAACTCCTCTTCCTATAATTCCTTCTTCCTCTCTGGGATTGACGAACATATTGGCCCAGATGGCCATCCCAGATTAGGGATTCGACGATATCTTAGAGGTTGATGTACTCCTCAATATTATATCTGTAGCCTTCGTGAAATACGCAATACTTGAACTTATCTTTTTGGGCATGTTTTCTCAATGGAGGAGGTTTTTGCACATCTTTGAATACTGTGTTCATCACTTCTTGGTAAAATATGTGTTCGAGGTGTATTAAGGGAGTGTAAATTTCATACTTTCCCTTTAGTGGTGGCCTCGAATTCCGGGTTTGTGGGGGAGCCTGTCTGGGTGTCGATTTTACATCTTCTCTTTTCTCTAGATGCTTTTTTGTGCGAATAATATCATCCACGTTGATATATTTATCAGCTTTAGCCTAGAACTCATCTATCTTTTTTGGTTCTTTTTTAGCCAATGAAAAAGAAAATGCTCCAGGGCAGAGGCCTTCCATTATGTAATGTAAGCTGAGGTTTTTATCCCAGTCGCGAATGTTTACTACTTATTTATTAAACCGGGATATATAATCCCTAAGGGACTATTCTTTTCCCTACTTGATATGAGAAAGACATGAAATAAATTCTAGTTACAACTTACTAGTGGTGAAATGTAGCAAAAATCTCGATGACAAGTCTTCCCAATAAAAAATGGACTTTAGAGCCAAAGTGGTGAACCATCTCAAGGCTACTTTTTTCAGGGAGAGAGGAAAAGCATAGCACATGAGTGGGTCATCTCCTCCAGCAAAAATAAATGTAGAAATGTAAGCATCTAAGTGCTCTTAGGGGTGTGTGATCCCATCATAGGCTTCAATATTAGTCGGATATTTGAAGTACCTAGGGATCTCGTAGGCCATCAACTCATCATAAAAAAGTTGGTTCTGTTAAACTGATTTCCTTCATCCGAGTTCCTACTTTCTATTTTCACGCACAAAGTTTTCAGCTCTTTGTCTAGGTACCGTTATCTCTTTAAAATTTTCCGATTACGTACCCCATCATGGGCTGGTTCCCTCCTATTACTGCGATTCCTGTGGGGAACCCGATTTTTGTCATTCTTTTCTTAGTTAGCAGCTCTTTTCATTTTATGAATACGTTCATCCTGAAATTTCACCAGAGATATAAGTTCCTCTCGAGATAGCTCTGGGAGGCGTGATTCAACTTGATGGGACCGAACTCCATCATTGTCCTCCTGCGCTCCTAAACTCTGCAATGTCGATACCCATTGTCTAGCCTTTCTTGAGGGGACTCCACTCGAACCAAGTAGTTATGTCGCTAGAACGCGCCGTGGTTGAGGGGAGAAGTTTTCGCTAGTATGCGAGGTCTCTTTTCCATCTCGCCTAGGTTTCGGTTAGGTAACAACTGGATCTTGGATTAGAACAAATGCGTGATTCAACTTGATGGGACCGAACTCCATCATTGTCCTCCTGCGCTCCTAAACTCTGCAATGTCGATACCCATTGTCTAGCCTTTCTTGAGGGGACTCCATTCGAACCAAGTAGTTATGTCGCTAGAATACGCCGCGGTTGAGGGGAGAAGTTTTCGCTAGTATGCGAGGTCTCTTTTCCATCTCGCCTAGGTTTCGGTTATGTAACAACTGGGTCTTGGATTGGAATAGAGGCCCAACGGTGACTAGAGGATGTTGATTTTGTGTGGTAGAAGCGTGATTTCGCCTGATAGTGACCATGATGGTAATGATGAGAATCAAAGTTTATTATTCTCACAAACAACATTAATATTCTGAACCAGATTCAGATGATTACCTGAATGAGGTTGATGAAAGTGGTTTTCTCCATAACACGGTGGTTGCTATAGTGGTGCGAGATGTGAGTATTTACAAAAGGCACTCCAACACTGAAGTTAGATCAAGCATAAGGTGGGTAGATTATTTAAAATTAGATGCATATATTTATTACATTATGTTATATTTATAAAAGTGTCTTAATATATATGAATCATGTTTAAATATACATTAAATATTATTAATTAAGATAAAAATATAATAAATTCATTATTGTTATAACTTATTTTTTTTAAAATTCTATAAGAGATTTATTGTTTATAAATATATTTATTTATCTAATAATATTCATAAACATCTAAAATTTAACTCTAATAGATTAAGTGCATGTTTGGTACAAGTGTGCTTAATTTTTTGGAAAAAAGTATATAATGTTTAATCATGTTTAAAAATTATACATTTTTAAAAATATAAAAAATAAAAGTTTTTTAATTTTTTAAATAAAAAACTTATATTTTAATAAATTATTTCTTACATTTGTTAAATAATTTTATCTTCAAATAATTTTTTTAAAATTTATATAATTTAATGAGATTTATTTATATTTCAAATATATTTATTTATCTAATAATATTCCTTAAACATCTAAAATTTAACTCTAATAGATTAAATTATTCTTAAATCAATAACACAAAATCCGATTCAGAAATCTTGTAAAGTGCCGTCGATTCTTTCATACTTTTATCTTTGATGTCGACCTAGATCATGGACTCCAGACCAAGTTCTGGTGCAATCCACAAAGCCTAACACCAACGCAAATGTCAACGACAGCCAGCACAAAGCAGCAAGAAAGGTTAGCCAACTTGGATAAAGAGTCAGCACTGTGTGGACTTTTTGCTTTAAATGCACAATAATATATTATACTATAGGATTTGTTTAGGAAACTTATTAACAGAGGGAAAATAAAAAATTTTAAATAAAAATAAAATATTTAATATATTAATTTTTATTAATTTTAAAATTTTTTATTTTAAAATTCTTAATAAATATTCTTAGTATATTTACTAACAAAACCTTTATATTGTTACTCAAAACCAAACTTGGTAACCGTAATGACAGTCAAAAACATTAAATTTCACTACCAACCAGCACTTATGATTAGCTGACAAAGTCCAAGTCTTCTGGAGACCATATTATTAGCTATAAAAGCATGAATATGACGTTTTTGAAATGTATTGGAGTGTTAAATATATGTCTGAATTTAGACATGTATATGTATTAGATATGTATTTATATTATACATATAAGAATATGTGTATAATGTATGTATCTTATATGTTTGAATATATTTAATTAAAAATATTATTTTTTATAGCTTAAATATATTTTAGATATGTTTAGATACGTTTAAAATATGACTTAACATGATTTATCAATATTTTTTAAAAAAATTAATTTTTATAATTAACATCTAATTAGTAAGTCCGTAACTCACTCAAGTTTAATCATATGATTGATATCCTAAGTCACTATTTTTTATACTAATATTTTAAGTTTTATCTTTTTACACGTTACTGTTTAGTTTTTAAGTTTTATCTTTTCATATATTACTATTTTTATCTGTTCTTTTTACCTGTGTTTGTACCAAGTCATCTATTTCATTGTCATCAAAGCTTGTATCACATCACTATTCTCTCTAATTAATTTTGTAGGATGCACATATATTTGACATGATTAGTTATATTAAGAAAAGTTAGTTTAGAATTTTTTTTAAAAAATATTAATAGAACTTATGCTTCATATTTTTTAGGAGAAATTTATTAAGTAACAAATATTAACATATATGATATATACTAAAATATTATAAATATTTAAATTTATAGAAATAATATTAATAAATTATGAATTTTTTCTTAAATTTTGTAATTATATATATATATATACATAAATCAAGTTATTTAATTTAATTTAATATTATATATATTTATATATATATATATGTTATATTTATATCTTATAATTTTTGAATTTAATGTATATTTATATCTACGTCTATATCATATATTATATCTATATATGTGTCTATACTTCATATATTATGAGTCAGGAATTACTACCTTATCCTTTTTTTTCCTCTCTTTTTTGGTACCGAAATCATGTCTAAACTCAACCAAACTTGGTAGCCATAATGACCATGGGTAGAACTAGGGGGATGTCTATCAGTCATGGTCCCCCGTAGTTTTTAATGATTAAACATTTTTCTTATATATATATGGTATATTTTTTTGTTGATCCCTCTAATAAAAAAATAAATATTTATCTTTTGATTGATAAATTATTTTAGCTTATTTTAACTCTTATTGATCAATAACATTACTAAACACATTTTTTTAATTATGAAAATTATTAAAATAAGGTTGTAGAAATAAGATAAAAGATGATTTTTTTTCTCAGATTACATAATTATTTCATTAAAAAAAATTGTTAAAAAATTTACTATAGATGCAATAATAAATGACTTTTATTTCATGAAATAGTATTGAAAGCACAACTTAAAAATTAAAAGTATATATTTAAGATTGTCTTATATTTAATTATATTTATTATAAATATTTCTAATTTAAAGTATATTGATTATAAATTAAATTGAATTTATTTTTATATTTATATTATATGATAATTATATTTTTTAACTTAAATATTTAAAAATATATATTTAATCTTTAGATAAAGATGATCCTACACCTCTTTTAGATATGTAAGTATTATACACACTTTTTTTAAAATGTGTAATTAAAAAAAAAAAATAAAATATAATAAATAATATTAAATAAAATATAAAAAATATATATATATATTATTTATAATAAGAATATAAGAGATATTAATCTTTAGTGTCAATCCCTAAAATTAAAATCTTTACTCCGTACCTGATAATGGCAGTCAAAAACATTAAATTTCACTACCTACTAACATTTATGATTAGTTGACAAACTCCAAGTCTTCTAGAGACCACATTATTGGGGCAGGGATTACTACCCTGTCCATTTTTTTCCCTCTCTTTTTTGGGTACCGATGTCTAATTTTACTCTGAAAAAATCCTAGTCTTTTGTTACAGTTGTTTTATTTTATTTTATTTTTTGGTTTTTGACAATTTAGCACCTCTTCATGTGTGTTCAAATACTGCAAATATGCCTTAATGATGATGCTTGATAGTGATGTGAAGAAATAATATGGTAGAATAAATATGGAAATCTATAATGGAGGAGACGAAGACATACTCTTTTTACCCTTTTTTTTTTTATAAAGATGCATATACTATATCAAATAATTCTTTTAAAAATAATCACATTTAATTTCGTAATTTGGTAATAGCTCATGGAAAGGTAAAGATTCATATCATAATACTTTAAGATTTTAAATCTCAATTTATCATTATATCAAAGTGTATTTAGCAATGGGTTCATAATATAGGCTGGTCATTCCAATTTTTATAATTAATAACTAATGTTATTGGTACATAATTAATAACTGATTGTATATTTATATCAGACAAGAATGATTCCTCAAACTTTTTTTCAGCTTTCCAGTGATCTTTAAACTTTTAATTTAATTAATTTGCTTTTTTGTTTTGTTTTTTACAAGGAGCAGTAAGTCCTTCTATTAACTTATACGTGCTCTCCTCAACCACTAAATTAGCTAGCTAATTGACATGGCATATTTACAAGCAATGGTGTGTTATACGATGGTACTTATTAGGGACACGAAAACTGTCTCTAATGGTTTAAGTGAAAGAGAAATTCTTATCCCAACTATAGATACTATAATTGAATGTAATAGGTCAATTAAGATTTAATATTTTTATTAATTTTTATAAAATTAATTGTATAACACAATTATTCATAAAAATATTAAATTATAATTGACTTGATACACTTAATTAGGTGCTCATGGTTTAAGTAAAAATTTCTCTAAGTGAAAATATACTCTCATTATGTCATATTTTGGTTTACAATTATATGATGCCTAATTTAATCCGTGTTTTTTTAATCCTGGTTTAAGCGGAAAAAAAATTAATCATTGTCTTTTTAAAATGATTTAATGTCTCTCAAATTTGTTTTTTAAATTCACCTTTCACCTTTCTCCTTTATTTTTTTTTATTTTTTCTTTTGTAAATTCATCAAACCGTCTATGGTTCTAATGAGAAAAGATAATTTGGTCTTTGTTGGTGAAAACGGTAATAAATTACATCCAATTAAAAAACTAGCAATTTCACTTGAAAAGAACAACAAAAATTAGGGGAATGAAATTAATTTTTTTTAAAACTTATATTATTTAAAACAAAAGTATGTTTACCTTCAAGTGGTAAGTAAATTTAAATTTAATATTATATAAATTTTTGCAATTTTTGAGATTTGAGTCTCGCACTATTGGAAAAAGGAGGTCTCAATACTCCAAATCTAAGTTTGGCATTCGAACAGGGGAAATTTCCTTGACACTTCTACTCAAATATACGTAGCTAAACTCATCAATTATCATCTCTTAAACTTCATATTGGCCACTATTAATTGGGATACTAATCACTTATTTTTCCCAGTTTAGAACATTTACCTCTGTGGTTACTTGAGAGCAATTTTTTGTTAACAACTCCACCGCCACTGCATGCCCAATTAATATGGTGATAATGTGCTGTGCACTAGCCATTATGAACAGTGCTGGCTTATTAGGATACAGTATTCTGGAAATAGTTTATCTTTTTTAAACAAATGCTTGTTCAACATTTTCTCAATGAAATATCATCAAAACGCATTTAACAAAATTTGTTGGCTATGTTGTAATACCAAAATTTTCATCACTGCAAAATGCAATTCCACATTAAAGACGAGAAGACAAAGGTGGAGGTAGTGGTACACTGCTAACACCGGCCTTGACATTCAATTTCACATTATGTCCGCGTGAATTTAATGCTCCTAACAAATACTCACAACCATAAAAGCTATAAAACGCGGCCTATTCTCTTTCTTCCACTGCTATATATAGTTTTGCAAATCTCAAAAGTTACTCATTCACTCACTCACACATACACACCACCTAAGCTGACTTCCACTTTTCACTCCCCTACTAGCCACCATTTGTTGCTCCATTTCTTGCTTCAATGGCATCTGGGGAGCTCATTGTGAAGTGGATTATTAATATAGTGGCAGTGGTGGTGGTTCTGGATTTGTGGAGTGGGGCTGGAGCTGCACCACAAGTACCTTGCTACTTTATTTTTGGTGACTCTTTGGTGGATAATGGGAACAACAACCAACTCTCGTCTTTGGCCAAAGCTAATTACCAGCCTTATGGGATTGACTTCCCTAATGGGCCAACTGGAAGGTTTTCCAATGGGAAAACTATTGTTGATGTAATTGGTGAGCTTGCTTCTAAGTCACTTTCTTAATTAGCTTATCAAAATTGCATGACACTTGAGCAGAATATAAGTCAATTATTTTATACTGTTAACAAAATCACACGCACTAGCTACGTACTCCAATATATTTACTGCTAAGATGCTACTTTAATCATCATCATTGTCATAATCATAGGGTGATAATGATATAAATATAGTTATAAAATCCACTCCTCAGATCTAATTGTTTAAGACTTTACGTCTACCAATTACTTGGCATACATTCAATTAATATTGTTCTCCCCTGTTTTTGAACAGATCAGATAGGTATGTGTAAATTAAGTGCAACTTATATATGCATGCATTCATGTTCTACTGTGTAATCCATCAGAGATTACCTTTAATGGCCTATTGGATGATAGCTATGATGCTAAAATTCAGACAAAAAATTCCTACCACGACATATTTTACATATTAAGGCAAGGCTTTGAGAAGCATGAGTTTTGTGTAAGTTATCAATGAATTTTTTTTTTAAATGCTGAAATCTATGAAAAAAAAAAAAACTATAACTGTGCATTTGGTACTACTCTGTTTAGGTTGTGCCTAGTGCCCACCCCTTAAATTCCAAACACATGGGTTTGTTTGGCGGCATTGAATCTTCAATTTAAGACAGTCACAAGAGGTAGAAAAGCAAGTAAAGAAAGAACGAGCACCAACAAGAAATCTTTTAAGCAATTAAACACATGAAATGTTTTACTCTTGTCTAAATTTCTCTTGAAATTTTATAGCTGAGCTTTTGGGGTTCGACGGTTACATAGCACCCTATGCAACAGCCAGAGGCAGAGACATACTCAAAGGAGTCAATTATGCATCTGCAGCTGCTGGAATTAGAGAAGAAACTGGACAGCAATTGGTATCCTTATTTTCCATTTTGCTTCTATGGTACATGACTTTCTTGTCTTCATTTGGTAACCACATGGTTGTTTTCTAAAATTGTTCATTTGTTTTTACTTTGTAGGGAGGGCGCATTAGTTTTAGTAGGCAGGTGCAGAATTACCAAAGGACGGTGTCCCAGGTGGTAAATATACTAGGAGATAAGAACCAAACAACAAGTTACCTGAGCAAGTGCATTTATTCAATTGGATTGGGTAGCAATGATTACCTTAACAACTATTTCATGCCTCTAATCTATTCCAGCAGCAGGCAGTACACACCACAGCAGTATGCGGATGTTCTTATTCAAGCATATGCTCAACAACTTAGGGTTGGTCTCTAGATCTCTCTGTCTTTGCATTTTTCACTTTCACCATGTTCAATTAGCTTTCATAATATCCAGAGCTTCAACTAGCCATTTTCAATTACAAAGTCCAATAAAAAAAATCAAATGATTATGGTTAGAAGCCCAATAAAGCTTCACAATTAAAAGCTTAACTTAATTGTTGTGTTTGTGATTCAGACTCTGTACAACAATGGAGCAAGGAAAATGGTGTTATTTGGGGTTGGTCAAATAGGTTGCAGCCCTTATGAATTGGCACAAAACAGTCCAGATGGTAGAACATGTGTGGCAAGAATCAATTCTGCAAACCAATTATTCAACAATGGATTGAAATCTCTTGTTGATCAACTCAACAACCAGCTACGGAATGCAAGATTCATCTACATAAATGCTTATGGTATCTTTCAAGATATTTTAAGTAACCCTTCATCCTACGGTAATTATTTTCTGCCTAAAACATTTTCTAGTCATAATTTTTCACTTTCTTGAGAGTCAAACATAGTTCATGCTCATTGATTTTTTCCCATGTGATCTTTAATATTCAGGTTTCAGAGTTACAAATGCTGGTTGCTGTGGGGTAGGAAGGAACAATGGTCAAGTTACATGTCTGCCTCGGCAAACCCCATGCAGGAACAGGAGGGAGTACCTGTTTTGGGATGCTTTTCATCCAACTGAGGCTGGCAACACTATTGTTGGTAGGAGAGCTTACAATGCTCAGTCTGCATCGGATGCTTACCCTATTGACATCAACCGCTTAGCTCGGATCTGAAGAGGGTCTACTAGTGGCTATAAGCTGTGCCATAATTACTGTCGTTGTAATGTGTTGTTTCTTTTAAGCCATAGAAGAGTGGTCTTAAGTCTTAACTAATCCTTTGTCTTTGTATTCGTATTTTAAATGTGTAAGTGTTCACAAGTCTAAGTGTGATTTGTCATGAATTTTGGTAAAATTTGCATATTAAGAGTGAGTACTACTTATTGGCTGATAAAATTGAGCTGAGTTAATAACACATAATTTTCACTGGAACTTCACAGAGATCCATATCAGCACCTTTCTTTTTTTTCTTTCTCTCTCTCTCTCTCTTCCTTTTCTTTCTTTCCCAATGCCCTCACAACACGTGATTTGTGTGGTATCTGTTTTTGTAATACATGTGTAATGCAAGTAACTTTGTCTGATAATTTTTTTTATCCAAAATGAATAAATTGACAAGAAGTCATTTGTTTTCAGAATTCTTAACAGAATATAAAGAAAATGGATCAAATTTGATGAAAAACACGCATACAGTCTAATATTAATTTTTTTTAAACTTATACATCGTATGTATGAAGTACAGGTATTTTATAATATCTATCATATCCATATCGGATATATACCTATACCATATCAGATAGTTAAATATTTGATAAGTATTAATTTAATTTTTTTAATAAAAATTATATTCTTATACTATTCATGTTGTATATGATATTCATATTTGTATTCATGCATCATAGTCTTAGATAAAAATAAAATAAAATATAATTAACAATTACTTGACTCACAATAGTTTAGATTTGTTCGGGAGACAAATATAAAATTTGTTACACTTTAGAAATCTTTACATTCCGTACCTAAATGGATTAGTCTTACAAAGGTTATAAAAATATATTGAGAAACCAAAAATAAAAATTTATGTACCTAAATGAATTAGTCGTACCAAAGTTATAAGAATATCTTAGAAACCAAAAATAAAAAATAAAACTCTTTCCTAAACTCATGAAGCAAAAGAAGGAGGTTAAAATTGAGGATTTTAGCAGTGAAGTCAAACACAAGATAAAAGGTAGAGAGATTCTTATGTTTTTTTAGTAAGACAAATCTTTTGCTCTATATCATAAAATATGTATTATATCAATTATAATAATAAAAATATAATTAAAAGGAAAGATAATAATAATTCATAAAATTGATGTAACATACGTTTAATTGTACATAGCAAGAAAAATCTCTTATTTTAAACATAAACATACGTAAAAATTTCTCAAAAAATATAGATAGTATAAATATGCAATTTAATAACTTTTTTATAAAAATGAGTGTCTAGTCTTACATGAAACATTTTTTAAAAGTAAGATACCATTATGTTATTTAATATATAATTGACATGTTTATATATTAAGATAAATTTTGAATATTATATGATACTTTTCAGTTATACGCATGGATTAGAAATAAAATTTTAAACTAATATTAATATAAAAAATTTAAATTTAAATTTGCAAGATGGAATTTTTTCATTTGAATTGTGGGAAAAAATTATTTAATAGTGAGAGATAAATTTAATATAATTTCAGATAATTGGTTGGTGCTTTTTATGTGTTTTTGGTCATAATAATTGACTCTTTCGTTGGGTATGTCAATTTGGCAAATGTTATGTCAGTTCATGGGCTTGCAGATTAGTTCGGCCCAATTTCTTCCTAATTTGTTAGGCTTCGGAGGACCTGGAGTTGGACCAAAAAAAAGGTAGGACTTGGACTTATCATGAATATTATCAAACTCATGTTGGACTCTTTAATGCTACGCATCAGAATAAGACAATCACCAGTATATAAATTCATAAATCAACAGAAACAAGTAAGAAGGCCAGAAAATGAAGACCCAAACCAAATAAACAGTCAATCACTATCAATACCATTACCATACGTCAACGAAATATTGACGGAGAAGACAAGAGACCATTGGTTGGACTTTACACTGAAAGTGTCACCTTTGTTGGTGTAAGCTTTTAAAATTGAAATATTTATTTATAAATTATTTAAATTACTTAATAAAATTTGTAAACATTTATTAATGAGTCCATACTAATTACTTTATGAAAAATATAAAATATAAAATTAAAAAAGTGACAAATTTAATATGTTGGTAATATTTAATATTGTTTTAGTTATTATGAGGATTTATTAATTACATAACACATATGCTTCTTTTTTTGTTATTTTTTAAAATTTGTTTCAATTTATTTTTCATTTTAAAAAACGAATGAGGTATTAATTATTTTCTTTTAATTTTGTTTTTATTTATGATTTTTAAAAAATTAAAAAATAATGTAATCAAACGTACGTACATATCTTATTATCAAGTTATTGAATATATTTATTTATTTTTACACAAATATTTTAAACAACATATCATAAAAAATTAAATGGTATATCCTCTAGAAGAGACGTATCACTTATAGGTTATACTTATACTTATACTTGGTTAATATAATTTTTAAAACAAACTTCGATGACTTTCCTTTTATTATTAGTCAAATCATAAGAAAAGTTAGTATTGATGATATGGGCATTAAATGATTCCTAAAAAAGCCTATTATTAGTTATATCAATTAAATTACTCTTGCATTAATTCAAATAAATAAATGAAATTTTTTTAGTAGGATTCGGATGATAGTGAGTAGGATTCAGATCCCAATAATTCCCTTCCCAAATTTTTAGTAATTTGAATTAGTAAAAATTTCGACAGAGTTTTTCCTAAATATTGGACCTTCCCAAAAGCCAATGATACTGTTTAATGCAACCAGTTACCAGAATCTTTAATAACATTTAAAACAAGTCAAAAACATATATAGTCTAATCTAATAAGTGGTACAAATCGACAAGAAGATATTCTCAATAGTCTTTTACACAAAATCACCAAATATAATTGCATGTCAATGTCATCGATGAGATGGGCCGCATCGAATGCGGTGGCACTGTGAGATGGTTCGGAAGAGGACCATTTGTGATGGGTATGGTGGGTAACCTGGTGGTGGATAAGGATATGGTGGGTAACTCTGTGGTGGGTAAGGATATGAGGGGTAACTCGGTGGTGGGTATGGATACGGTGAGTAAGGGTACGGTGGGTATGGTGGGTAATATGCGGTGGTGTGGGCGAGTAGGGGTACGTAGCGCTGGTAGGAGGTGAGTGGGGGTATGTAGCAGCGGTAGGCTGCGGAGGAGGCGAGTCGTATGTCTTGACTAGTAGAGCTGGAGTCCTCGGGATGTCGAAGTCGTGTCCGACTGCTCGCTAATCCTCTCCTCCGTCTACACCGCGTTCCCTGTTGGCTCGACTCCTCGGGCGGCCCTGAAATGTCGTTTGCTGCTGGAGCTAGACACAACTGTTCCATCGTAATGCGGTCATGCTCCCGCAATGAGTGTAGGATTTGTGTAGCAGCCTCTCGAGTGACAGTGTCGGTAGTTGAACTGAGCAAATACTCTGCAATGTCCGCCTAATAAACAGATATAATTTATGTCATTATACTGAATACAAAATACATAAAGTCACTAACGAATTGGTAAAGAGCTTGCCGCATTCCCAATAGATGCGCCTGTGGGAGCAATCCAGCGTCTGGTAATTCTTTTATACCAACGCATGTACTCAGAACGCGAACTGAGGGGTGCGACCAATGGGACTCCCCTAACAAGCTTCTCCCTACGACTATCCCAGGTGGCTATATAAACAGCATGTGTAGCTGGCCAATTCTCATCATGCCTACCTGCCAATGTAACCGAGTGCAATCTGTCTGGCTGGAGCGGTCTCCGTGGAATGGCCTGGTCAAGACCAAACTGGCGCATGACGCGGTCTAGCTGGTGCCACTCAATAATATGGAAACATATGAGAGGGACCACTGCCAGTGCAATGTCCCTACCAGCCACACAAAAAGGTGGCAATGTTGCCACCTGCTCATCCGTGTATGGTTGCCATATAAACTGAAAAAAAAGAGATGCACAAAACATTAAGACAGCATATGCATAAGTAAATATCTTAAAGGAATGTAAACGAAGACATACCTCATCGTTTTTCAACTGATCGAAGAACTGGTGATAATATGTAAGGACGCCAATCACAGTATCACACAATACTTTATTTTTACGCCACCTATTTGGTAAATGAAAGTATTACAAATGTAAGTAAAAATATTAATAAAGTATGTCATGAACGCAATGTAAAAATACGAAATGAAATAGAAACTTATGACCGAATCTGCGGCCACCATCATACGCCAAACTCCATTTTTCTTTTGGAATTCCGTTAATCCAATTTGTCATCTCCATTGTAACTTTAAGCTTCTCTAGCCTAGCATCAAACTTTATTGCGATTGGTTCATACCCTGATACATCAAATAACTTGGATTAGTATTAGAACCTAACTATTATTATCGACAAAATTAGAATACAAATAGAAAATGTAAAGTACCTGTGTTAATAAAAAATCTTTTCAACTCCTTGTTCTGAAATTTGGAGTTAAAATTGGAACTAATATGCCGTATGCAAAAGACATGATATGCATTCGGAGGCTGCCATCCAAGATTTTCATTTGCCACTGATTATAAGATACCTCGATGTTGATCAGAGATCAAACACAAGCCCTCTTGTTGGGTGACATGCAATCTCAGGTGGGCTAAGAACCAACTCCAAGCATCCTTGGTCTCCCCCTCCACAATGGCAAATGCAATAGGCAGAGGTTTTCTGTCTCCATCTTGAGTTATTGCAATCAACAACTTATGACGATACTTGCCATACAAATGAGTGGCATCAATCTGAATGATGGACTTACAATATCGGAAGCCAGCCACACATGGTCTAAATGTCCAGAATAATCGACAAAAAACTCTTTTCGAACGATCGAGTCGGTTATTTACAAAACATTCCTCGTCTTGCAACTCTACCACTGTGCCTTCCATGTCTCTCTTCATGGCTGCTAGCCATCTGGGCAACACCTCATAAGATTTATCCCAATCCCCAAACACATTCACAATAGCCATTTGTTTTGCCTTCTAAGCCTTTCGATATGAAACTTGGTAACCAAATTGGCTTCGAATCCGTTCAATAATTAAGGATATAGGTGCATCGGGTTTAGTTCTGACTAACTCCAAAATGTAAGAGCATATCAAACGAGAGTCCAACTTTCGGTGATCTAATGACATAGATGAGTTTACGCAACTATGAGGTCCATTATATTTTGTAATCTGCCACGTATTCGACCTCTTGCTTTGTATGACTCTAAGTCTCCAACTACAACCTTCTTCAAAACTAGGGCACTTGGCAGTCAGTCTTCGTGAATCAGAGTCTTCAATCTTGTACTTTTGATGCTTGTGAATGAAATATTGTGTGAGAGCTAATTTCACGGAATCTTTTGATGGAAATTGCAAGCCAACATAGAATTCATCACCCATGCTCCAAGTCCCACGACTGTCTAATTCAGGCAAGTTATCAGGATTATCCAACGCATCCCAGTTAATTTGAGAAAACTGAGGGCATGGTGGCATAAACACGGATTCAGGTCCTCGAGGCATAAATATGGATTGAGGAGCAACCGCCAATGGAACCTGTAAATTTTCTTCGGCATCAAAGTTTTCTGCCTCTATGTCGGTGTCCGAATCGTCGCCCTCAGCTACTTGTGCTTCGTCTTCACTTGACTCCCATACTGCATCTCTGACAAGTGGGTTATCAAGTTCAACCATTGCACCACCAATAACGATCATATTGCACGACTCAACTTGATTAGAAGGACCAACTTGAGCTTCGATTTCACCAGGAGCTTCAACATGCTCTTCCTGCCCACTTGTTTCTACCTCCACATACAACTCCATCGACGCCATGTTCGGAGTTTGACAGAAGGAATCTATCATGTACTTTACATCATCATCGTCTTCTATTGGAAGCCCTACCCATCTCCACGGATTGAAGCATTGCGGACACCGATAGATAACTTTTGACACATGTTAGTTTGCTTGAAGCCTCAACTTTGAATGGATCTTAGTTTTCAACCCATCCAAAGTCATATCGGCTGTGATCACAATAGGCCTAGGAGGAGGACCTCGATACATGACACCCTCTTCACCATCATACATTGTCCCATTGAAGTAAATGTGCACATTAAGCGATTTTGTCATGTTAACTCTAATTCTGAACAATAACAATTCAACACATTTATTTAATATATTAAACATCAATTACAATATTAATTAGACATATAACAATGTTCAAGCTATTTATAACAATGTATAATAATGTATTACATATATTTATTCAATATATTAACAATCAATTATAATATTCAATATCGTTATTTATGTAAAAAAAAAATTTCTAAAGTCGAATATTTTGAATTAAGCTACATTTACTAATGTAAATCATGTCAAGTACTTAACAAAAGACATATATTCTACTCGATTACCTACAAATTAATTATCTATACAATTTAGACTACATATCATACAACTTCATTATTCATTAGTCACTAAAAATATTAAAGTATAATAATATTAAATTACAATTAACACTAATTTAGTAAAAAATCAATCAACAAATAATAAATAAACTATTTAACTATTGAAAGATGTACTTACAGTGTGAAGGAATACAATCTAAATTTGATCACAAACAAATAATGATCCAAGCACCACTTCTAGTAAGAATTGAGTTCGTTGAGAGAGTTCAGAGTGTTTAGAGAGAAGAAATTTGTAGAGAGATAGTGAGAATTTAGGAAATGGTTTGAATGTCACGAACAGGGGAGGGGGTGAGTGATATATACTAGGGTTACGCCACACTTGTTAGCTTATTCTGCTTGCTTGCGCCAATAAGGGTGACGCTTTCAGTGTAAAGCCCAACCAGGATGCGCCACGTAGGATGGCGCATCCACGTAGATTGCGCCAAGCGTGTTGGCGCAACCTACGTGGATGCGCCATCCTACGTGGCACATCCTAATTGGGCTGAAATTATTTAAAAATGCCACGTAGGATAAAAGGGTGACATTTTAGTATATAGTTTCAAAAGAGTGACATTTTGATAAATAGTTAAAAAAATGATAATTTGATAAATAGTTAAAGAAATGATAATTTGATAAATAGTTTTACTAATAATGACAGTTTAGTAAAAAAGTCAAATTAAATTAGAGCTGTGGTTGTGAATTTGAGATGAACCGCATCAGCTCAAGTTGGAGTCTGAGGCAAATGTTATGCTTGTGCACTGGTGGGTGGGCTTGGCATGGCACGGGCTTCAACACCCTAGATTTGTTTTGTTTTTATATATTTAGGAGCGGTTCAACCCACGTACTTCCTTTTTTTTTAAAAAAAAACTCCATTTAAATTTAACCAAAAGTTTAAATAAAATATAATAAAATTTAAAAGCATAATTAGTTGAATGATAATTTAAATTTAAATTTAAATTAAAAAAAGTTAAGAATGAGATCTATCAATCTTTGAGATAGAATAAAATTAAAAATGACACATGTTATCCTATGAATTGAGAGTAAAATAAGATATTAACATACTCTCAAATAAATACACTCTAATTTAATACAATCAAGTGGGTTATAATTAGTGGCGAATCTTTAACTAAAATTTTGCAATGGCCACAAAATATGATTTAATTGTTATTGTTATATTATATACATTTCAATGAAAAAATATTTTTATTTTAATGCAATCATATTAAAAATATATACATATAAAGTTTAAAATAAGTTATCAAATAAAATTAGAAATGAATGGTTGGCCAATTTTATTTAATTTTTTAGTGAGAATAATGAATGAATAACTAATTTTTAATGAGTGAAGGTTTAAATGTCTTTATATATATATATATATATATATATATATATATATAAGATTATTTAGTGAGAGAAGTTTTATTGTGAGATAATAAAAAAAAAAAACTTTGACCATACAATCATACATAAATAGTTAAAATTAAAAGTTACTTAAAGTTCATATATATATATATATATATATATATATGAAGTTGAATAAAATATTTAGGGTGGCCGTTGCCATCTGTGTCCCCCATAATAATCCGCCACAAGTTATAATTTAATACATATAGGTGTGGGTTATCATATAGATATATAGGTGTATTAATGATGATGGTGATGTGAATAAAAAATATGGTAGACTAAACACGGAAATATATAATGGAGGAGACGAGGACATACTCTTTCTTTCCTTTTTTTATAAATACGCATATACTATATTAAATATTAAAAAAAACAATATCACATTTTAATTCGCAATTTAGTAATAATTCATGGAAATGTAGAATTTCATATCATAATACTTTTAAGTTTTCAAAATTCCAATCATATAATCATTATATAATCATATATAATATATAAAGAGAATGTAACATGTGTCATTCGACATGAAATATATTTAAAAATTTATCATGTAACAAAGATATGATCATAATAATTATCATGTGACATCTCATATTATAATTTAAAATGAAGGTATATATATGTCATCGATTTAAATAAAATTTATTATTCATATATACAAATATAAAAAATTACAATTACATATTAAATACATTGACATATATACATTTACATATTAATTCATATTCAAAAAATTTAAAAACACTCTCACTTATCTTTAATTGATCATGTTATTAATTGTTTTCATTTAGTGATTGATCTTAAAATCTCAAAATTTTCATAAATATATGATATCATCTCTTCTATATATGTACTGTCACCTAAAACCTGAGACCTAATATGCTCATTGACTACACGAAGGTTAACTTAATTTTCTTCCTTTATTCATGTTCCTGTCCCTGCAAGGAAAATTCCCTGAACTCAAATCCATGCGAGGATCCCTAAATGCAGATAGATTTTGTCATCCATTATTATTTATTACTTGACTTATTCTTTTTAAGTTACATGAACATAAATTGAAATAATTTATATGTAATTTTCAATAAAGCTAATTTATCAAAATATTTTTTCTATAAAATTATTTGATTAAATTGTACATTTAAAAGACAAAGATTTTTTTTATATTATAAATATTTTTTATAAGTTATTTTATAATATTTTATATTTAAATTCTTTAGTATTTATATTGGAATAAAATCATTTTATGAAAAAAAATATTTTATGTATTTTTAAACTAAACTTATAAATATTTTTTTTTCTTGATGAATTATTACATATATTTTATTTAATAATTTTTTTATAATTTTATTTATTTTTATAATTTAATTCTTAATTTATCACGTGCATTGCACATGTGTAAAATCTAATTTATCATTATATCAAAGTGTTTTAACAAGCCTAACACATGTTAGCTTGAATGGAAGGGACTCAAATCTTTTAAGTATATAGTCCTAATTTCGATATCAAGATTTATGTATATGTAAATGAAAATTACACTCTTAAAAAGAATTTTCACTTAAGTGTCTGATCATAATTTAGGCTATTCATTCCCCTTTATATAATTAATAACTAATTTTGTTGGTACGTAATTTATAATTGACTGTATATATATTTATAATAGGCTAGAAACTATTCCTCATAAATGTTTTTCAAATGATCTCTAAATTTTCAATTTAATTTATTTGGTTCTTTACTTTGTTTTTCCTAAGGGCAATAAGTCCTTTTATTAGATTATATGTGCTCTCCTCAACCACTAAATGAGCTAGCTAGTTGACCTGGCATACTTAATAGCAATAATATATGATACGTTATATTTTAGAGAAAAACACTTATTTTGTTTTCCCATTGGTTCTTAATTTAATTCCTGTTTTTTTTTTCAAATGATTTAATGTCCTTTAAAAGATTATAAACAAAAGTATGTTTATCAACAAAGAATGGCTCAAATAATAAATAAGTTTGAATTTATCAGTTAAGAAGTTTATGCAATGTTAGATATTGGAGTGTTATTAATGCAAGTGATAAATAATTAATAAAAAATGGACATCAAACTGATCAAAGTAGAAAATTCCCTTTATAATAGCATAGAGAAAGGGATTCTCCACTTTGGTTTTTTTTTAGAGATTCTCCACTTTGATGTTTATTTTTTATTTTTAAAAAAATTATCATTATTAATTACTCATTTGAATATTTAAAAATAAATATAAAAATAATAATATTATAATCACAAATACAAATTACAAGCAGTCATTACGCTAGTGTGTGTATATATATATATTAATTTTTTTTTTTTACCTTAGATAAGAAAAAGAAAAAGTATAGCTACTATGGAACACCGTTGGTGCTTGGTCCTTCACCAAGTGAATGCTCAAGAACGACGGAGGATAATCCCAAAATTGCATGTATAGTTAGCTTTCATAGGGCCTTCTTCTCGTCACTAAGAGCTCCCCTCTTGGCTATGGAATCTGCATAGAAGTTAGCTTTACGGGAAACAAGATGGACAGCAACTTCCCATTCTTGATGAAGCCAATATGATGTCGGTGAGCAGTGCTCCATACAAGTGATTAGATATCAAGCATGCTCTATCAAGTGACTTTTATTTTAAGAGTAAATTATACTCACTTGGTTTGAGAGATATTTAAATTACATTACTATTTCTTTTATTTTCAAAATATACACTTTAGTTAGATAACTTAACACTATTAAGAATATTTTTAAAAAATTCTTAAGTATATTTTTTAATTAAAAAATATATAATATTATTTTAAATTTATTAAATTATCCTTACCTATAATCTTCATTTAATCTTCTTGAAGCCCCAAAGTCAAGCAATTTTATTATAAATCAATAACACTTAAATTGAGTGTACTAGATAAATCATATTATTAATTAATAATTAATTACTGTAATTTATCAAAATTAACTTAATGTATCTAACTTCGTTTTACCAGTCAATAGCTCTCACGTAAAATGCAGAAGAGAAAAAAATAAAACAGGCTATAGTCTTTGAAGACGCAGCCCCCATGATGTTGGTATGGTCTGGTACTCTGGTACGCCATGGGTTGAACAACGGCCTTTGTTCATGAGCGGAGGAGTGGTTTAACCAATGCTTGATGGCAAGCAGTGTGTGCGGTGAGGCAGCTTGTGGTGCGACGAGTTCGTGGGTTACAGGGGGTGAGGTGGGGTTTTTGGTGTTGGGTGCTTAGGGTTGCTGGTAGTGGTTTGACGGGACTTCGTCAAAATGGTGGGTCTATTGCAGTGGGGTATTTTAGTTGGAAAAAAAAAGTGACATTAGATTAATAACTATGAGAAAATGGGTTATAACAGAGTTTTTATCGGAAAGCATAAAAATGAATTAAAGTGTAAGGTATTTTTATTCTTTAAGGAAGGATAGTGTAATTTTTTTAAATAGAGAAAATGACATTGTAATTTGAACATTTTTAGAAGGGAGTGTAATTTACTCTATCTTACTTAATTTAATAACATCATTTTATTTTAATTTAATTTTTGAGGTAATAAGCAAGCCATGCTCTCTCTCTCTTTTGGTACAAAGCTATACTGTTTTATACTTTTATTAAAAAAAATTGATTGACATTGACTCCGACAATCTTATTATCTTATATCTCTATGGTCATTATCTTATATTTAATAGCGTTGGCTTATTAGCATACATTACTGTGAAAATAGTTTATCTTTTTTAACGAATACTAGTACATCATTTTCTCAATGAAATATCAAGAAAAAGCCATTTAACAAAATTTGATGGCTAAGTTGTAGGGAGGGCGTATTAGTTTTAGAAGGCAGGTGCAAAATTTCCAAAGGACGATGTCCCAGGTGGTAAATATATTAGGAGATGAGAACAAAGCAACAAATTACCTGAGCAAGTGCATTTATTCAATTGATATAGGTAGCAATGCTTACCTTAACAACTATTTCATGCCTCTAGTCTATTCCAGCAGCATCCTGTACACACCACAACAGTATGCGGATGTTCTTATTCAAGCATATGCTCAACAACTTAGGGTTGCTCTCTAGCTCTCTGTCACATGTTCAATTAGCTTTCATAATACCCAAAGAAAAAATCAAATCATTATGGTTAGAATTTGTGCTTGTTAGAATCCCAAACATGCTTCACAATTAAAAGCTTAATTGTTTTGTGTTTGTGATTCAGACTCTTTACAACTATGGGGGCAAGGAAAATGGTGTTATTTGGGCTTGGTCAAAAAGGTTGCGGCCCTTATGAATTGGCCCAAAACAGCCCAGGTGGTAGAACATGTGTGGCAAGAATCAATTCTGCAAACCAATTATTCAACAGCAGATTGAAATCTCTTGTTGATTAATATGAGATTCTAACATAAAGTCAATTAGTATTAAGTGAAGTGACTCAACAGGTATATAAATCGTACTTGAAAGATTGAGACAGGTAATATGAGACTCTAACACACCATTTCATAGATGTCTGGATGGAATAAGTGAGTCTAGTGGAATAAGCAACAGAGAAGCCGAACAGAATAGGCAACAGAGATAGGATCTTAGTTCTTATACCATGTGAGAATTCAATTTAAAACCAATTGGCATGTAAAGTTTCTGAGTCATGGTATTCACATTGAGGAAAGTTTCTCCTTTTTCATTATGTAGAGTTCGTGGAACTCGTTAGAATAATTACTAATCATCATCAAATCCAAATTTAGTTTTGTTGTTCTTTTCATCTTTGTCTACTCTGGTCCAATTCTTCTGCTCACTGTAACTATTTTTCCGTCACTTTGTTTCAGACTCCGTTATGATGTCAGACTCTGTTTTAGACTCTGTCCTAAATTTTAGACTCCGTTTTAAACTTCATCTTACATTCCAGACTTCGTTATGATGCTAAACTTCATTTTATACTTCATCCTAGATTCCAGACTTGGTCCTAGATGTCAGACTCCAGACTCCAAACTCTAGACTCAATTATCATCTTGACTGATTTTGCACTTTGATTTCCAAACTCAAGTTGGTTTCTTCTATACCTACTTGAGTTTGAGGAGGGATGTTAGTGTGATTAATTATAATTGAAATTATGATTGATCACGATTGATTTTAGGGATGATTGTAATTAATTTAGTACAGAATTAAATTAATTTAGTACATAATTATATTTTATTATTTTTCTTTTCTATACAAGAGTCTCCTTTTATAAATAGAAGTTAATTCTCCTGTATACATTCATTCAGAAATATACACAAATTTATCAATATTTGTCTCATTGTTTCTGTTTCTAACATAGTATCAGAGTCAAAATCTCATCTTCATCGCCTACTTCGCTAGGTTTCTCCCGCCTACTTTACTAGGCTTGCCTACTCCGTCTAGACATCTGTGGAGGGGATGTTAAGAATCTCATATCGTCTGCCTCAATCTTTCGGATGCCGTTTATATATCTATTAGGTCACTTAACTTAATGTCAATTGATTTTAAGTTAAAATCTTACAATTAACTCAACGACCAGTTGTCGGATGCAAGATTCATCTACAATGTTTATGGTATCTTTCAAGATATTATAAGTAATCCTTCATCCTAAAGTAATTACTTTCTGCCTAAAACATTTTCTATATAGTCATAATTTGTCACTTTCTTGAGGGTCAAACATAGTTCTTGCTCAATGATTTTGTTCCCATGTGGTCTTTAATTTTCAGGTTTCAGAGTTACAAATGCTGCGTGCTGTGGCTTAGGAAGGAACGATGCTCTAATTACATGTCTGCCTATGGAAGCCCCATGCAGGAACAGGAGGGAGTACCTGTTTTGGGATGTTTTTCATCCACTGAGGCTGGTAACATTGTTTTTGGTAGGAGAGCTTACAAAATCTACATCGGATGCTTACCCTATTGATATCAACTACTTTGATCAGATGTGAAGAGTGTGCACTAGTGGAGAAATTCTAGTATATGCTACTAGAACAGCAATAAAATATTTTAAGAAGATCTCCATAATTAATTCAAGTTAATTTATTTAAAATTTATTTGAATATGCTTAAAATTAATGGTGAAGATATTCTTAGAACAACAATAAGATCATGCAATAATTTCTCTTATTAATGGCTATAGCCTATAGATTGTGCCACAATTACTATAGTCGTAATGTATAGTTTCTTTAAACATTGAAGCCATAGAAGAGACGTCTTATCTTTTTCTCTTTCGTATTCATATTTTAAATGTTTAAGTGCTCACAAGTGCAAGTGTAATTTGTCTTTATTTTTGGTAAGATTTACGTATTAATAGTGAATACTACTTATTGGCTGATGAAATTTTCATCCAAAATGAATAAATTGACAATAAATTATTTGCTTTCAGAGTTCTTATAATAAAGAAGATATAGAAAATAGATTATATTTGATGAAAAACACGCATATTCTAATATTAAAAATTATTTTAACTTATACATCATATAAAGATAAAACAATTCCTAAAATATGCTTAACAATAACTTAGACTCACAACAGCTTAGATTTGTTTGGGAGACAAATATAAAATCTTTCCGAAACTTATGAGGCAAAAGAAGAAGGTTTCGATCGAAGATATTAGCAGTGATATCAAGCACAAGATGAAAAGGTACATACCATTATTTCCTTTTTATAAAGTAAATATTTATAACCCATAATGAGTGTCTGGTCTAACATGAAACTTCTTTAAAAAAAATTAATATACTGTTATTATTATTATTTATCTGATAATATACTGTTATGTTATTTGAACATATAAATGGTATGTTTATATATTAAGATAAATTTAGAATATATATTATATGATCCTACCAAAAAAGAATATATTATATTTTTTTGTTTTACTGTAAGATTCTTTACTTGATAAGTGAGAAATTAATTTTTTAAAGTACAGTCAGACAATTAAGTAGAGATCCCTCCTAATAATATTATTTTCATTCCTATTTACATGAATCTTAAAATCGAACTCAAAATTACATATTTAAGGGATTCGAGCCCTTCTACACTAACACATGTGAGTAAAGAATATATTATATTTACAAATAAATTTTAGATAAAATACTAATATAAAAGTTTATAAATTTAATTTGCACGATGAAAGTTTTTCATTTGAATTGTGAGAAAATTTTATTTAACCGTAAGAACAATGATCCTCTAAAGTTAGGATTTTTGTAAAGTAAGTAAGTAAGTATACATCAATCATTAATGGTTGATGTAAGCTCATCTATTAACAGTTGATATGAGTTTACTTGTTCACTTTACACGAATTCTTACTTTAAAAGATTCTTGTCCTAACCGAACAAAGATCTTCTAAAGTTAAAATTTTTATAAAATAAACAAATAAGCCTACATCAAAAATTAATGGTTGATATGAATTTATTTATTAATGATTGATGTTAACTTATTTAATCATGTATTAATGATTGATGAGAGGTCTTCTTACTTTTAGTATAATTTGAGATGATTGATTGGCGTCTTTTTTTTTTGTCATAATTGACTTCTTTTTTTTTTGTCAAAAAAAAAGTGAATTACGACAAAAAAATTTAAAAAAAAGAGTTTATTTTTCGTAGGGTGTGTCAATTTATCAGTTCACGGGCTTGCAGATGAATTTGGCCCAATGTCTTCCTAATTTGTCAGGTTCCGGAGGACATGGACATAATATAAAGAGTTTATTATTATAAAAAACACAAAGGGGATGACTTTTTTTGTGAAAATTGAGAGAGAAGTAAAATCTGTCAAAATTTTATAGCCAGACCAAATTAATTTAAACCAAAAAAAAAATGAAAAGAAGCATGACGAGCAAAAGCCCTAGATACATTGAATTATTCTTTTGATTTATGGTTTCATCTCCATTAAATTTACACTCTTACCGAAATATATAATTCTACAACTTATGTTTGCCTAAATAATTTCTTGATTGAAAGCAAAAAGCATATGAACCAGGGATTAGTTCCATAATTTGTGCTCCACTTAAAAATATCTATACGGTAATGGATAATTTTGTACTTTTTTCTTTTTAATTTGGATGCAACAACGGAGCCCAGGATTTTGTATGTACATTTTGTAACAGCATTATTGATCACGTTAACATAAAGAACTCATGCAGATCAAAAAACCAGAAAGAGAAAATTATCATGATGGATATTGAAATGCCAAGTGCACATCTCCAATATCAACAATTCCTGGTTGGTTTCTGAAGTCTGATTGTTCTTTTTTGACCAGTCCTCGATCTTAATCAAATATCTCGAATTGTTTAATTGCGATTGTCACCGTGCTCCCTCACATGCATTTCATTTTCAAAATTTGGAGAGATTTTGCAAATCTCGCAGTTTTGCGTGCACGTTTCTCATTCGACCATATAATTATACAAAAATAATAATCACAAAATCATTAATTATTTAATTCGTTATCAAATTTCTAATGGGTCACCGAAAAAAAGATTTCAAATGTGTGAAGGGCTGGTCGATAAGAGAAATTTTTTTTTAAGTTTTTATTAAGTTTTCCCTCTTTTTTGAGTATAAAACTAATCTTTTAGGTAGTGTATAGAATTAATTAAAATTAGAAATGATTTGATTTGAATTGATTGAATTTAATTTGATTTGATTTAAAAATTAAATTTTGTGTTTGAAACTTATTAAAAATAACGAGATTTGAATTGATTTAAAAATAAAATCATGTATTTGAAATTTATTAAAATAAAAATTGATTTGATTTGATTTTATTATTTTATATTTTTACTCTTATACGAGATGATTAGAGGTAATTACTAAAGGTTAAATGGTCTATTTATTCTAGATCAAATCAAATCTTAATAAATCATATCAAAATTTAATAGTATTTTTTAAAATAAAAAGAATAAAATTCATAAAATTTTAAAATTAAATTATTTTTTATTTTTTAACATTTTAAACACAAAATTTAATTAAATTTGATTTATAAATTAAACTATTTTTTATTTTTTTTACATTCTAAACACATTCTCATTGTACTAAAATTGTTCTTTTACAAAATTGCTTTCCTGCTACGTTTGAAAGAGAATTCTTTAATTGTTCGTTATCAATATCATGAGGATGAATGTAAAGAAACTGAAAAAGCTGCTGTCCATGCTATGCTAGGTTTTCACTTCTTGACAAGGAGATGATCGAGTGGAGGAAAATGCACAATAGAAAATAGAGAGATAAAATAAAACACTAATATTGGCACGCTCCTCTAAGATTTCGTAATCGTTGGTACTTAATTGAAATAGATGCTCTAATCCCGTAGACCTTGTGTTTATTAATGGAAATGGGTTAACTTGCCAAACCCGTCATCCTCCATTGCATCATTCTGATTTCTGACTTTATTTTATTTTAATAATTTAATTCCTCCAATTTGGCCACAAAACTTTGTCACCCCCAGCCTATATATGTACACTTTCCATCTTGTCACCCCCACCCTATATATATATATATACACCTTATATATAATCCAGATTCAAATCTATTGACCTCAATAGAAAAAAATAATTTCCAATTAAAAGGGAAGTTATTGCCAATTAAAAAAGAGAGATTTTTTTTTTTACTGAATTGAGAAAAGAAATAAGGACAGGAGATTCCTATATAACTCCAACCTCTTTTATCAGCCTCATCATTAGCTTCTCTGCCAAGAGATGGCTTGTGAAATCACTAAGCAATGGTTGGCTCTGCCTCTTCTTCTCTTGGCTGCAAACTATATGCAAATTTGTGTCCATGGGGAACCTCAAGTGCCTTGCCTTTTTATCTTTGGGGACTCTTTGTCTGATAGTGGGAACAACAACAATCTTTCAACCACAGCAAAATGTAATTACAAACCATATGGCATCGACTTCCCAACTGGCCCAACTGGAAGATTTACCAATGGCCGAACAGCGATTGACATAATTAGTAATATTTCTCTACACTTTTTAAGACCACTAATCTCTCTCTTTTTCTCTTCAAGATATATTGGGCACTCAGTACATATTTTAAACTCAAACTTTTTGTCCAGCTCAGACTAACGTTTTAGTTTTACCATTGCAGCCCAACTTCTGGGATTTGAGAATTTCATCCCACCCTTTGCAAACACTAGTGGTTCAGACATACTTAAAGGTGTGAACTATGCATCCGGTGCAGCTGGAATTCGCGTTGAGACCGGCACGCATATGGTATAAATCAATCAAATTAAATAACCTTTTTCTTTCTTTACTTATTCATCTTTATCTTCAATTGGTTTTTATTAGATGGATAGAGGATTTGTGTTTCAATGCTCATGCATGCCACTAAATTAGTGTTACGCAATGCAGGGTGCTGATATCAGCTTGGCCTTACAGTTATCAAATCACAGAGTCATAGTTTCCCAAATTGCTTCCAGACTTGGAGGTCTTGAAAAAGCTCGGCAATACCTTAGTAAGTGCTTGTATTACGTGAATATAGGCAGCAATGATTACATAAACAATTACTTCCTACCCCAGTTCTACCCAACAAGCGGCATCTATAGCCCTAAGCAGTATGCAGAAGCTCTTATTGACGAGTTATGTCTGAATTTACAGGTATCTTACTTACTTAGATTTGTAGCATATTTTTTTTTTAGAGTTTGGTAGTTAAGATAAGTTATGAAATATTTTATTGGTTATTAATGTTTTATAAATTTATTATGAATTTAATATTCAATAAATACTTAACAACTCACCCTTAATATTAAACTCATCAAGTTACAATAGAAATTCCCATCTTACAATCTTCTGGTTGTTTCTCACTTAATTATCTCACAAAATGACTGGGATACTATAGTAGCATATACATATCAATTGAAGTTACAACCTTTATTTTTGTTGGATGTGGCTGATTTTGATTTGTTTATATGTCTATGCATAAATCAACTAGAATAATGAAGACAAACTTATATATGTATCACTTTATATTTATATAATTTTTACTATTAGTATTTATTATCTAATTACAATTAATCTCATATTATTTTATGTATATTCACATTCTTATTCTATTATAAAGTGATATGACTATAAATAATGCACATCAAGCATTTTCCAATCAACCAATGTCTAATGTGAATAACATGTATATGGGGTGGGTTGCAGAAAACGACCCAAACTCATAATTAGCCAAAGCCTGGCTTAAAAAATTAAGGTGATGTTTGGTTTATTTTTAATTTTTAATTTTAGTTGAAATTTTTTATTCATAATTACAAATTATTATATTATTTTTAATTTATTTTCTATTTTTATATTTTTGTAAAAAAATGATAAAAAATGAGTGAAAAAATATCAACTAAAAATAAAAATAAAAAACAAACCAATCAACACCCAAGATTTTGAATTCAAAAAGTCCAAGGTTGGGCTAATTAGACAAAATTTCAGGCTGGGTTTAAAATCCTCTTATGCCTGGGACTTCAGAATTAAAAGTTCATTTGAACGTGTTTATTTTGGTAAAAAAAATTATTAAATAAAGTACTTTTACTTTTTTTTAAAATCATATTTAGGTGAGCTGTTTTTCTTTTTCTTTTTTTAAATCATTAAAAAGACATTTTTAAAAATAAATTTTTATGCTTTCTAAAAATATTTTTTATAATATAAAGAACTGTTCAAAAATAAAACATGACTTATGAAATATTTCATATAAACATAAAATAAATTTTATATTTTTAAAGGATCTTATAATAAAAGATCATATAAAAAATATCTTAAAGTAAAATATTTCAATCTCTCTTCTATTTGTCTAATTTTTCACATATCTCCTCAATTTTCAAAAGTTACATAAAATCCCTTTAATACTTACACAAACACTCTTGTATTTTAGAAAAAAAAAACACATAAATTCAAATAAAAATATATAATAGACCTAAAATTAAGTAACAGAGTGTTAGTCAATTATTAATGACTTTAAAATGACATTTTTACTATTATAAGTAACACTAAAAAAATTAAGGATAGAAATGTTATTTTCAAAATCATTAATGACTGACTAACGACTTTATTAATCAATTTTAAGTTTCTTGTGCTTAATTGAATTTATGCATAGTATTTTTTTAAAATACAAGAAGTATTTATGTAAGTGTTAAAAAAAATTTGTGTAACTTTTAAAAATAAAATAAAATATGTGAAAAATCAGACAAATTAAGAGAGTGGAAGTTTGAGTGTAGTATTTTACTCCAGATCTTATTCCAAAAGCTAAACGAGCCTAAAAGTATGTTAGTTTTGATTCGATTTTCACGTGTTAATTTAATTGTATAAATATATAATTATTTACTAACATTTTTGGGTAAAATAATTATTTACTAACTTTGAGATAATGAAAGCATGAATCCGGCTGAGTTTACTTTGATCATAGAGTACACATATTATTATTAGTGTTGAATCCGGCACAAATTAGGCCCCCTTTTGACCACCCTTATATGCAATCTACAACTATATATATATATATATATATATATATATATATCATGACTGAATGATTTATAATAATAAAATTGGTTTGTGTGGGCAGGCTCTGCATGATGATGGGGCAAAAAAGTACGTGTTGGTTGGGGTGGGTCTTATAGGCTGCACTCCAAATGCCATCTATACTCATGGGACAAATGGAACTTGTGTTGAAGAGGAGAATGATGCTGCATCCGTTTTTAATGACAAGCTTAAATCTCTAGTGGTTCAATTCAATAACGAGTCCTCTACTGATTCCAAATTCATCTTTATAAACAGTACAGCTGGGACCCTTGACAATTCACTTGGTAAAACATTTTGGTTTTCTTATACTTCATTTCACATATCTAATTGAAACAATGTATTGAATGTCTAACTTTGATTTTGGTGCATATATATAATTCTAAATATAATACAACCATGTTCAATGTATATTTCAGGTTTCACGGTTTCGAATGCTGGTTGCTGCCCATCGAGGGCGAATGGGCTGTGTGTTCCTAATCAAATGCCATGCCAGAATAGGAATGAGTACGTGTTTTGGGATGAATTCCATCCCACTGAGGCTGCGAACCAACTCACTGCAATAGCTTCATACAATGCTTCTAATCCAGCCTTCACTTACCCAGTGGATATCAAGCACCTTGTTGATCAGTCGTCATAAATGAGTTCACATAGCAGCTGTGTGTCTCTAAATAAGTTCTGGTTATCATGTAATCATTCATATATATTAAGTTGAATAAGTTTCAAGTTAAATACAATAATACATATTAAATAATAATCTGCTACTGAATTGAACGACAAACCATATATATTACCAAAATCGAATTATATGGCCGTTTTGTTTGCATTTTAGCCAACGCTCTCCTTCCCCACACATGAAGTCCTACGATATTGAAATTAAAATGTGATTTAATTTCATTTGTTTTCTGTTTTATTTATTGTCATGTTTGAGTCATTGTGCAAATTATTAGAGCCTAGAGCTGTTGGGTTGAGGCAGTACCCCTTGCAGGTGGTGATTGGAACATCCAGTATATTGAGCATTAGCAGGTCCTGGGCCATGCTTAAAATTAACTAGATGCTAATCGTTTTCTACTATATTACTATCTACACCTTCTTCCAAAAATTTATCATCAAGATTGAAACAAATCATTACTGCAGCCTATTGATCACACTAATATATGCTTTGTTGACATTGTCACATATGGCCCAACATGTATTAATATCTAACTACTAACTACACAACTCCAGATCTCAGGAAACAAAAAATTACGTGCACAACTCCAGAGATAGAGCTGAAAGAAGACGCAACTTAACAAAGCTTAACTTGTTGACTTATATAGGCTGAAGCATCCCTAAACCAACTAATACCACGTTTAGTTGGGATTATTTCTTAAACCGATATATTTTTTTTTACAAAATTTAATGTATTATAATAATTATTTTTTATAAATTTGAAATTTATGATTCTATATTATAAATTATTTAAAAAATTTAAAATATAAATATTATTTTTTCTTTAATTAAATTTTTTTTAATTTTTTTATATTTTTTAATAATTTAATGTATAAAAATAATTATTTTTATATTATTCAAAAAAATAAATTATTTTAAAATTATTTTTTAATTAATATATTCAAATATAAAATTAATTTTATTATAATCGATTATATAATAATCAATTATTAAAATAGTTAAAAAAATTTCCGACTCAACCAAACACCCTAAGCTACTAGCTCAAGGGATGAGGGATCCATCAAAATTGGCTAGTCGTGGCTTCATCCGTTGTCCTTCTATGTTTTATATTTTGTTCTGACGATGCACTGCTACACTGGTTTGGCTTCATCCATTGACGAACAAGCCATGATGCGGATCTTACACCAGAACCGTTGACTTACAAAGGAATTTGCATTCTACTCACTTGTTGTTCACTAACATGACAAGAAGATTTTGTATGGACGTGGTTTGCATCAATAATATGCTTAGTTCTTGAGCCGTCCAGTTCATCACGAACAGAAAAGGTTGCTCTCAAACTGGGAGGACAATAACTATGGTTGACTAGAAGGTGTGCTCAAATCTAAACCTAAATAGCTATGGCCGACTTGAGATTTAGATATAAAAAAAAAAGTATCAAAGTTTTGGTTTTCTTATTAGAATATCTTTACTTAAGAAATAAAAAAATTAGGAGGCATTTTTTTAGTTACATTTAATTAAGTTGTATATCATTCGTTTAATGCTAACTTTGGCCACCTAATGATCACAATCAGAGATAAGAAAATAATTATATTGAGAATATAATTTTACTAGCTTAAATTATATTGTTCAGTCATATGATCATATATTTTGTTAGTATGGTTATTCTAATTATATTTTGGTATCGAATGCAAGTTGATCTAGTAATTTTAAGTTACTTAGATCCGTTTGGTACGAATGATTGGATAAGACCTGATAGTATTAAACTTGATAGTGTAAGGCCTGATAGTATAATACTTGATAATATAACGCCTAACTAATACATAAGGATTAAGGATATTGGGATGTTTAAAATTGTAATAAAAAAGTCTTTATATGAGTTTATACATCAAAATCCTATCAAAAGCCTAATCCCTTACTCGAAGACTTGATTAAGTTATCTATTATTTTAATGTATAAAAGAAGTTTGATAAATGAACTTATACAATACAATATTTATATTAAACAACTGATAAGGTCATAATGTATTATATTAATTTATCTTATCGATCTAACACGATATATCAAATAAGCCCTTAGTGATAATTAAGTGATTTATTAAGTCACTGAATGTAATTCAAATTTTTAAAATAAGTGAAAATAAATAAATAAATAAAGTCATATTGAAGTTGGCCCAACTTACGAGTTTTTGGGTTGAATCAGGCTTGGGTTGAGTCCAAATTAGTAACATTTTTTTAAATGTTGCTAAAGATAAAAAGAAAGTTGCAAAAAAAAGATAAATTGTAACATTTTAAAATGTTATTAAAAATATGATAAAGTATTGCTAAAACTCTTTAGCAAAATTGTCTAAAAACAACATTGTTAAAATGTTGTTAAAGCATAGGATAAGACTTTTTTATAATTTAACAACATATGTCAAAGAGTTTAATTTTGATGCATTTATTGTATAAATTATTTTACACTATTAACTAATCATACATTATCATTATCAATGTAGCTTTTGAGATACTTGTTATAAAAGTCAAATAATTTTAATGACATAATAATGTATGATTGATTGATAATATAAAAAAAAACTTTAGACTAACAATAGATCACAATTAAATATTTTTCAAATGTTGCTGAAATTCAATTTTGTTATAGTGTGAAAACTAAGAGATATATATATAGAGAGAGAGAGAATTGCTAACCTTCACACATGGTGGTTAGCAACCTCCATAATTTATTTTGGAAGATAAAATTAATATTTTTTATGAAATAACTTAATCTCAAGAGTATACGAATAATTTTGCATTAACAAATTTAATGAAGAAAGATAATATTAACATATACTTTAATGATGAGAGAGAATTTGACTTATATAATTATATAAAAATAAAAAAGATGAAAAAATAACAAATTTAATTATTTTATAAAAATAAAAATATATAATTACGTAATAATATAAAAATAACACTTTTAATTATTTATAAAAAATAGAATTTAATTAATTACATTATTTTATTTTTTATAAAATAATTAAATTTGTATATGTATTTCATTAATTTACGTAATTAAAAGGTTATGTAAGTTTTCTTTTCCTATACCAAAAAAAGGTTAATCAAGTAAAAAAAAATTGAATGAATAAATTTGTCTATTAATTATTTAAAATTCTTAACAAATTACGTGATTTTTTAATAAATAAATAAACATATATTAATTATTTAACACAAATTTTTAAGAAATTATTTTAACTCATGCATTAATTATTTTAAAACTTTTTATATGATTTTCAATAATTAAAATTTAATTAGTAAAGTTAATAATAAAATCTGATTCTCTCTCTTTATTAAATTTAGAATTAAGTATTATTTTTTATTAAATTAACTTCTATTTTTCCTTTTTTTAAAATTAAATTTGATTTTATTGTTCAAAACGAAATATGAAAGTTCATGAAGATGTAGAAGTTAATAATCTCCATATATATATATATTATCATATTATAAATAAAAATTTAAAATATTTTATAATTTCTTTAATATTTTAAAATATTATAAATCTTAAAATATTATGTATCCTGAATCAGGGGAGACCAACACAAAGTGTAAATCATTTCCTACCTAAGAATATAGTCATGAAAGTTCGATTATGTGAAAATATACTTGATCGATGGGCTTCTCTAACGTTAGAAGTTTGAGTCCGTGAAAATTGGTCATCCTTGCATCATTATGATTCCTGCAATTTGGCCACAGAACTTGGTCACCCCCACCATCTACTCCTTCGGTCTTGGGCTTGACTCGCTCCTAATTTCCTGGATATATATATATCATAACCCACTCATCATTTGCTTCTCTGCTTAGCTTAGAGATGGCTTGTGAGACTAAGACATCGTTGGTTCTGCCTCTTCTTCTCTTGGTTGCAAACTACATGCAACGTCATTGTGTCCATGGGGAACCCCGAGTCCCTTGCCTTTTTATCTTTGGGGACTCATTGTCTGATAGTGGAAACAACAATAATCTTCCAACCACAGCAAAATGTAATTACAAACCATATGGCATCGACTTCCCAACTGGCCCAACTGGAAGATTTACCAATGGCCGAACTGCAATTGACATAATTAGTAACATTTCTTTAGACCTCTAATCTCTCTTTTTTTTTTTTTTTTAATCTTATAGATTGGACACTCAGTACTGCAATTAAAGATTTTAAATTTAAATCTCATTAAGAATTTTGGGGGGTCAAATTTAGTTCAGACTAATGTTTGCCCATTGCAGCTCAACTTTTGGGATTTGAGAATTTCATCCCACCCTTTGCAAATACTAGTGGTTCAGACATACTTAAAGGTGTGAACTATGCATCCGGTGCAGCTGGAATTCGCGTTGAGACCGGCACACATATGGTACAAATCAAATCAAATAACCTTTTTCTTTCTTTACTTGTTCATCTTTATCTTCAATTGGTTTTTATTAGATGGATAGAGGATTTGTGTTTCAATGCTCATGCATGCCACTAAATTAGCGCCACGCAATGCAGGGTACTGATATCAGCTTGGGATCACAGTTAACAAATCACAGAGCCATAGTTTCCCAAATTGCAACCAAACTTGGAAGTCTTGACAAAGCTCAACAATACCTTAGCAAGTGCTTGTATTATGTGAATATAGGCAGCAATGATTATATAAACAATTACTTCCTGCCCCAGTTCTACTCTTCAAGCCGCTCCTATACCCCTGAGCAGTATGCTGAAGCTCTAATTAAAGAGTTATCTCTGAATTTATTGGTATATATCCATTACAATTTTCTGTGTGTTTCTGACTTTGTCTCACAAAATGATTAGGATAATAACTGAAGTTGCACTATTTATATTTGTGATTTGTGGCTTATTTTGATTTGTTAATATGCCCACCGCTACTATAATGACTTGATGATTTTATAATGGGACGGCTTAAGAGGGAAATTCGGGTTTTTGTGGGCAGGCTCTACGTGATGCTGGAGCACGAAAGTTTGTGTTGGTTGGGTTGGGCCTTATTGGCTGCATTCCAAAAGCCATGTCTAGGACAAGAGGATCTTGTGTTGAACAGGAGAATACAGCCACATTGATTTTCAGTGACAAGCTTAGATCCATAGTGGATCAATTCAATAACGAGTTCTCTACGGATTCCAAATTCATCTTCATAAACAGTACAGCCGGGACCCATGCCGATTCATTTGGTGAACATTTTAGTTTTCTTATATACTTCATTTCACATTCTCTACATTAAAACTATGGGTAAATCAGCAATTTAATCCTTTAAATTATTCTCTACTTATATTTTAATCCTTAAATTTAATTATTGTATAAATTAATTTTAAATTTATACAATTCATATCAACTTAATCCTTCTTAAAAACTAAAGTGAAATATAAAAAGAACTAGATTGATATGAGATTTGTAAATTTAAAAACTAATTTATAGACCAATTAAATTTAATAACTAAACTGTAAGCAAAAAATAATTTCAAAAACTCAGATCCTAATTTACTCTTAAAAGGATTGGATGTGTAACTTACTTTGGGTTGCATATAAAATAACATGGTCCGTGGATTTCAGGTTTCACGGTTTTCAATGCTGGTTGCTGCTTATCTGGGGCGGATGGGCAGTGTGTTCCTGATCAAACGCCATGCCAGAATAGGAATGAGTATGTGTTTTGGGATGAATTCCATCCCACGGAGGCTGCAAACCTACTCACTGCAATAGCTTCATATAATGCTTCTGATACAGCCTTCACTTACCCAATGGACATCAAGCACCTGGTTGACCAAGAATTAGAAATACAGTATGAGGATGTACCAAAACAAAGAAATACAGAATAAGGAATGTGAGTTCATAATGAGTCCACATCTTAGCTTCGTGTCTCTAACTAAGTTAGGGTTATCGTGTAGTCGTTCACATGGAGCAGATGGAGCAGAATATGTTATGAGTTACATATTAAATAATAATATGCTGCTAAACTGCATTTCTTATTTTTCATTCCTTTCCTTCACTCGTTTTTCTTCTGGTTTTCTTTCCTAGTTTTTTCGTAAAAAAATTTCGTTCTTTGTTTTTTTTTTCCCCAGTTGTTCTCATTTTTTGGTTGATTGAAAAGGAGATAAAATAAGTAAGAAAATATTAACAACACATTTTTTCAAAATATATTTTTTAATATTTATTTTATTATTAATCTAAAAGAAAGTGTTACAATCATTCTTTTTATATAATCATTTCAAGTATATAAAGTAAATCAATAATAAAATAAATATTTAAAAAATATCTCAAATAAGTAAAGCAAACAAAATCAGCAAAAATAAACTCAAGTATCAAATATATTAATAAAAAAATATATACATTAGTTCAAACTGACTTGATAAAACAAAAAACTACATACAATCTTGTGTACAGGTGTGTTGAAGGGCAAGGGAATAACCCAATGCTAAAAATCACCTGCCTCTACACAAAAACAAATTAATTATATCTTTTTCCTCCACTTGAGTGGGTCAAACTTGATCACCAATTATATTACTCAAATCAATAACGAAGAGAAAATCCACAGTATCTGGATGAGAATAAAATCATCAAGGTAATAAGTGGTCAATTTCGGTTCCATAAGACAAAAAAGCAGCAAGACAATGATCACAAGAGACGTACACCACGTATCCAATGGCTACAAAGTACTTAGTTAAGATATCATGACAAAGCATGGTATAGCCTCTAATCAAATAGACACAAGAAAATCAAATTAATCAAGCATGGGATTATGCGAAAATAACCAAGAACATATCCAAGGAGGCAAGAATTAAGGACTTTGGGTTACGGTGGCCAGTGATGGAGAGATAATAGAGAGGTTTACGGTGGCTATGTAGATTTCATTTGGGTGATGAAAAATGCTCTTTACATATCTTTAAGAAATGCATCACCTCATATCTTAAAGTATGTGATAGAATTCAAAAAATAAGATAAAATCAATTGTAATAGGATGCTTAAAAAATGTGCAAATTCGAGATAACATGTATTTTACTAAGCTGTACTCTGTTGATTATGGGTGTCGTTTCTATTTTTTTTTTTGGGTCATTATTATTGGTGGTGTTTCGAAAGATAGAGGAAAATCAAAGGGTCATATGGGCCCAGAGCTTCCCAGTGTCTTCTCCCCTGATTAAGATTGGCCTGAGCTTCCTGTTTCCAAACAGTCCTTTTTCTTACTATTCACTTGAAAATGAAATGGCATTTATTGCCTTTGTGTTTTTTTTTTCAAGTTGTAATTTGCAATTTTTTAAAAAATAATACATATTGAATAACAATCTTTGTTATTATAATTTATGAAATCAAATTTTTTAATGTAAAAAAATAATGCATGAAATATTATCCTGCTTTTATGTTAGAAGTGTTTGCAAAAGAACAAAAATTATTTACCTTTTATTTTTATTTTTATTCTGTTTGATTTATTAAAATTTAATATCAGATATATAAAATTATTTTAAAATTTGGTTTGATTTTTGAAAATAAGTATGATTTGAAAGTTATTCATAAGGTTTTTTTTGGTTGATAGTTTAATAGGGCACGTGTTACTTTACTTCTAATGGGATCATATGGTTTGTTTGGTGGAAGAAAAGGAAGATAAGGGTGGGCTTAATGATTTCCAGTACTGTGGAGGAGAGGAAATTAATCCGCATGGTACCTGTCCAGTCTGGTGTGTTCATTCACAAGAGTTACAGTTAAGTGGGGCAACGGTAATTCTTAGAGTGTATAAGGAGCTGCCACATCAACATATGGATAAGGTCTCTTAAGAGGAACGTCTTTGCGCACTCCATCTTCTTCACTCTGCCACGGTTCATATCAATTTTCATGGAGATGCAGGTTTGAAGTTGCATCGGCAGATCAGTGACGCTAACCGCCAAAGAGGGTAGTTTAAGAGCCAGCAAAGATTTTCTATAGGTTGAGAATGTAATGGCTTGAGATTATGGTGATCATTCAATAGATACTGTAAATGGGAACAATCTGTGGCACAATTTAGCTAAGGTGAGTATCCTTGTTTAAGTTTTGAGTGATTCATTCAAATTTTGAAATTAGCTTCTTGTGTTACATGATATGATAGTGGTTCAGAGGTAGAATTAGATTGAGTTTAGTTATAAAATGTGGTGACTGATGTCCGTGATATGAAATAGAGGCTTTTAAATTCTGTTTTAAGATGGTGGTGTCGATGTTTTGATAGAATGAATATCTGACTTATTTAACATGACAATTTGGAATTAGGTTTAAGTATAAATCTAATTATGACTTATCTTTGGTACATTAGAACTATGAATAGTTGCTGAATTAGCCGTATTGGTTTGGTTGGCCATAGATTGAAGTTTGAAGTTAAATGACACTGTTTTGTGGTTGATAAAGTGATTGTTGCTTTGATATTTATTGAGAATTTTTCCGGAACAAAACTTTAGAATTTCACCATAAAAGTTGATTATTCATATTTAAGTTACAATAAAGCTTCATTGCATCATTCTCTCTTTATTTCAAAGCCTGCAATTAGGCCACAAAACTTGGTTATGCCCACCCTATACATAAACCTTTTTCTTGTGCTTGGCTCACTCCTATTTCCTGGATCACAACCAACCACTTTTACCTCGTTGGTTTCTCAGCTTAGAGATGGCGTGTGAGACTAAGACATGGTTGGTTCTGCCTCTTCTTCTCTTGGCTGCAAACTACAAGCAAAATTGTGTCCATGGGGAACCCCAAGTGCCTTGCCTTTTTATCTTTGGGGACTCTTTGTCTGATAGTGGAAACAACAACAATCTTCCAACCACAGCAAAATCTAATTACAAACCATATGGCATCGACTTCCTCACAGGCCCAACTGGAAGATTTACCAATGGCCGAACTGCAATTGACATAATTAGTAACATTTCTTTAATCTTTTTAGACCTCTAATCTCTCTCTTTTTCTCTTATAGATTGGACACTCAGTACTGCAATTAAGTATTTTAAATTTAAATCTCCTATAGAATTTTGGGGCTCAAGTTTGTGAGACTCAGAGGGGATAAACTACCTTCTCTTAACTCATCCAATTTTTAGAAGTTATGAATTTTGAAAGAGCAAAAGCTATATTTACTTTGAGGTGTCCTTTCTCAATTTAAAAAAAAAATAAATTATTCTCTCTTTTTTCTTACCCCAAACTTTTTGTTTAATTCAGAATTTCAGACTAACGCTTGTCCATTGCAGCTCAACTTCTGGGATTTGAGAATTTCATCCCACCTTTTGCAAATACTAGTGGTTCAGACATACTTAAAGGTGTGAACTACGCATCTGGTGGAGCTGGAATTCGCGCTGAGACCAGCATGCATGAAGTAAAAATCAAATAGCCTTTTTATTTCTTTATTTGTTCATCTTAATCTTCAATTGGTTTTTGGTAGATGGTTAGAGGATTTGTGTTTCTATGCTCATGCATGCCACTAAATTAGTGTCACGCAATGCAGGGTGCTCATATCAGCTTGGGATTACAGTTATCAAATCACAGAGTCATAGTTTCCCAAATTGCTTCCAGACTTGGAGGTCTTGAAAAAGCTCGGCAGCACCTTAGTAAGTGCTTGTATTACGTGAATATAGGCAGCAATGATTACATAAACAATTACTTCCTTCCCAAGTTCTACCCTACAAGCAGCATCTATAGCCCTGAGCAGTATGCAGAAGCTCTTATTGAAGAGTTATCTCTGAATTTACTGGTATCCACTAAAATTTTGTGTGTGTTTCACTTTGTTTCACAAAATGATTAGGATAATAAAAGTAGTATATCAATTGAAGCTACACCATTTATATAGTAGGATTTAACAGAGCAATTTGATTTTTGTGGGCAGGCTCTACATGACGTTGGAGCAAAAAAGTATGTGTTGGTTGGGTTGGGCCTTTTAGGCTGCACTCCAAATGCCATCTATAGTCATGGGACAAATGGATCTTGTTTTGAAGAGGAGAATTCTGCTGCATTCATTTTTAGTGACAAGCTTAAATCTCTAGTGGATCAATTTAATAACAAGCCATCTACTTATTCCAAATTCATCTTTATAAACAGTACATCCAGGTCCCTTGACAATTCAGATGGTAATAATTTTGGTTTTCTTAATTATACTGTAATTCACATCTCTAGATTAAAAAATTTGATTGTCTTTTATTTAGTTGCATCCTATTATGTTACTTACTAACACCAGAGGATCATGTTATGAGAGAAAAAGACAAAAATAAAATTTGTTATGTCTTTCTCTCTTATAATATAATAATCTTATGTTAATGAGTAACATGAGACCATCTTCATCTGCACGTAATATTACATGTAATATATATAATCGTGGTCCATGGATATCAGGTTTTGCGGTTTCGAAAGCTGCTTGCTGCCCATCGGGGTTGCGTGGGGAGTGTATTCCTGATGAAAGGCCATGCTATAACAGGAGTGGGTACGTGTTTTGGGATGAATTCCATCCCACTGAATCTTGGAACCTACTCACTGCAATAACTTCTTATAATTCTTCTTCTAATCCAGCCTCCACTTATCCAATGGATATCAAGCACCTTGTTGACCAAGAAATTAAGATGGAATGGGAGTTCATAAACGAGTTCACATCACAGCTCAGTGTCTCTAAATAAATTCCCAATCCTGCCTCAAATTTGACCCAATTTGTACTGGATAAGTTAGTTGATGATTTTAGCGTGTTTACGCTGTGTTTAGACAAATACCAATATTATTAAGTATCTACTATCTAACATGTTTCGTGGAGGTCTAATTGGCTAATGGGGATTAATGTTATAATTGTGTGTTGAATTTAAACAATTGTTGGCAGTCGATTATTCAAATTGCAATTGAAGAAAAAAAAAAACACATGATGCAGACGCAATTGCAGTTATGGACTATAATACAAAATCATTCCACCTTAATGATTTGGTTTCTAAATTAATTTTATCTTTGAACTCCTCAGTAAGTTTTTAGTTCCCCGTTTATCCTATTTACTTTGTTGAAGATAGCATTTGCCATTTAGAACCAATGTTGACATAAGTTCAGATGTCACTCTTGGTCCCTTATTATGATCATTAACTTTGCAATACATAATGACCACATTTATAAGTATTTTTTCACAATTGTAGCAACCACAATGCACAGACTTGTAGACTATCTACAACGGTAATTTTTAAAACCTTGAAATATTTTGTGGTAGGTCGACGTTCTAGTTAATCCATCAATTTTTTAAGTAGGTTTCTACCCTTCATCGATTAGTAAATGGATAAGATTCAATCGTAGCGAAGAGACCATGAAAAACGCACTAGACAAAAACGATACTTCATATTCGGCCTCAAAGCTTGTAGTCCCCAGCCTATATATACCCATCTTGCATTTGGATCATAAGCTCCTTTTGCTTATCTGATTCTTAATTTGCTTAGAGATGGCTAGTGAGAAAAACTTATGGTTGGTTGTGCTTCTTTTCTTAGCAGCAACAAGCACGCAACTTTGTGTTGGGAATCCTCAAGTGCCTTGCTTTTTCATTTTTGGGGACTCTCTATCTGATTGTGGAAATAACAACAACCTACCTACCCTTTCCAGAGCTAATTTCTTACCTTATGGGATCGACTTTCCAGCTGGACCAACCGGAAGATTTACCAACGGCAAAACCACAGTTGACTTCTTAAGTAATATTTGCTTACACTTCAAAACCTCTCTCTCTCTCTCTCTCTCTCTCTCTCTCGGTGCTATAACTGAAGGTTCTAGTTTCAAATGTCACTAGAAGCAGTTGGGCTGGTGTTTTTGAGAGGCAGAGATATGCTATCTTCAATTGATTTACCCAAATTTTAACATAATAAAAAAAAACTTAAAAGGAATGAAATGTATAAATAAATTATGCATATAACATTATTTGACTAACGAAAAAAGATATTTATATTTCATTTTTTCACACTATTTTTACACTAGTGATCTGCTTTGGCGATTGGAAATGTTAATTAATTAAGTTGATAATCGATAAATATTCTCAATCATTGTATAATACATGTTGATCATTGATGTAAAATTAGTGTGTAAATATCATAACTGTTTACCATACACCTACCATTTTTAAGAAAAAGTGAGAGAGAAGATGATGGGAAATGAGAGAGATTTAATTTTTTTTCTTTCAAAACTAGTATGTGTAGAACGCGTGCATTGATTTGGGTGTTGAAATAATATTGTTGTTAGAAATTTCACTTTGATTCGTCACTCTTCAGTTGTTCTTTTCTAACTTTTGTAATGTTTTTGTCAAGGCAGCTGAACAGTTGGGCTTCAAGAATTTTATCCCGCCCTATGCAAATACTAGTGGTTCAAACATACTTGAAGGCGTGAATTATGCATCCGGCGCAGCAGGAATTCGCAAAGAGACCGGCACGCTTGCGGTAGAAGAAATTAACTATCTAGTTTCTAGCTTTAACAACTCACTTGATCCTATATTTGGTATATAGTTAATGGACTTTGCGAGCTTTTAAATTGTCGTTGTGGTCAAATAATGGTTCTGTTGCAAAACATACCCAAAAAGAAAAAGAAAAAAAGAAAGAAAGAGACTTGGTTGTGTGTTATGACTTCTGTGAATGTGTCATTTGTTTCATGCATACCTGCTTGCATAAGTAAAATCACATCACGAAATTGTTTTATTGTGCCAATGCAGGGTCCTGATATCAGCTTGGAGTTACAAGTAACTAATCACAAAGTCATAATTTCGAAAATCACTGGCATACTTGGAGGACTTGACAAAGCGCAACAACACCTAAACAAGTGCTTGTATTATGTGAATATAGGCAGCAATGATTACATTAACAACTACTTCAAGCCCGAGCATTATTCAACAAGCCGCACTTATAGCCCAGAGCAGTATGCCGAGGCTCTTATTCAACAATATGCTCAGCAAATAAGGGTATCCACTGCAATTACTATTTCTTTAGAGCACTGATGCATGCTCACAAGGATTCCTAACATACTTCTCACAATCTTCTTGTTTAATTTTAACCATTAAATAACCATTGAATTTTTTTTCCCAATGGTTCAATCCTTTTACGTGTTTGTGCAACCGATGCTTTAAGAGGGTAATTAATTTAATTGTGTTTGTTTGTTCGTTTTTTTTTTGGGTCTTCAATTGTGCTTTTGTCGGCAGGCTTTGCATCAAACTGGAGCAAGAAAATTTGCAATGACTGGGTTGGGCCCTGTAGGCTGCATTCCACAAGAAATTTCTAGACGTGGGAAAATGGGGTCTTCTACATGTGTTGAAGCCGATACTAGAGCGGTGTTCATTTTCAATGACAAGCTTAAATCACTAGTTGATCAACTCAACAAGGAGTTATCTGACGCTAAATTTGTCTACGTGGATAATGCTATCATCACATCCAATAGCCCTGAGTTAAAGGGTAAACATTTTTTTTTTTTAATTCTTCCTATAGGTCATTTCATAGAATATATGTCATGTTAACAATTAAATTAATTAATTAGTTAATATGTTTGATGCACTTATCAATTTTCAAAATAATTATTTCCACCATTTGATTTATTCACATTCTTAGTTTTTTTTTTAAAAAGACTGCCAAAATTTAATCTTTTATAAATTAAAATCTTGACCAAAAGATGTCTTCAATTTGTGTATTTCAATATTTAAAAAAAAAACACTTGAAACGCGAAATATTAATTAAATAAAGATGATAACATATCGCTCATGTTTGGTATTTTTTAGAAATAAATTAAATATGAACTTTTTTTATAACTAAATTAAATATGAACTTTGATTGGTGTAACTATGGATTTCAGGTATGAAGGGTGTAACTATTCGATGCTGCCAAGTTACCGGGGCCATTGGGCAGTGTATTCCTAATACGAAACCATGCAACAACAGGAACTTGCACTTGTTTTGGGATTCATTTCATCCCACTGAAATTGTCAACCAAGTAATGGCAAAATATGCATTTTATTCTTCCATTCGAAAGTTCACTCACCCAATGGGTATCAGTAATCTCGTGAAGTTGTAAACTGAAGAAGATGTCTCCCGTCAACATGTGTAGCTGATGTGTTAATACAAAAGTTTCTGCAGTTATGTAGTCTAGTCAAGTCCTAAAATAAGTACTATAGTCTATAGGCAAGGGACTTTGATAATGGTCACTTCTCGCGTGCCTTTTGGCTTGGGTTTTGTAGGATCTCTTGTGCCTCTTTCCCAACCTAAGTTGTAGCTAGCTAGGCCTCTTATTGTAACAAAAAATGTCAGGTCTAGAGTAGTTTTAAAAGCAAATATATCTTAGTATGTTCGTGTATTGCAGTAGCACATTTATGCCATAAATTTCCACAGAATTTAATGATCATGACCACGAGTTTACAGTAAGATACCCATGGATATGCAAATTTTACGGTCAACAATCCTGGAAAGTGGAAAGTAGCCCGGGGGAGTGGGGACTTTAGTCTATTTGACTTAATCCGAATTGAGAATAGTAGCAACTAGAAAGTATTAGACCATGTGTAATTTCTTGGTATGTATTGTTAAGTTCATTTGCTCAAGGGTTTGGTTTTCTGTTCTAATTGTGAATTTAGAGGTTTTTTCCAAATGGAAAACACTACACGTCCTGGCTTTTTGGATAGCTCTCTAACTATTTAGGTTTTTAATTTTAGTTTTTATTTTGCTTAAAATAAAAAAACTTATAATTCAGTTAAGAAAAGTTGGGCTGTTCCGGGCTTTTTGCAATTCCGGGATGCCTAGCATTACTCTTCGCAAAGTATTGTTGTTAAAATAAAATTCGGGAATAGACGTGCAAACCTATAATATGGAAAGTAAACTAAGGTTGACAAATATGTGAAGGTGTCTTCTCCATACTCTTAGTACATATACTAAACATATCAGAGAGCGTTTCACAATAGATACAGGGTAGTCTTATGAAAGTCTGCAAAGCCACTACATAGTACTGAGGGAATACTTAAACCCCCTCCAAATAGTTCTGCTTCTATTACCCTTAGCATTCATCTGCTATCATACTAGATGGCAAAATACAAGTAGGAGAAAATCTTAAGTCTTTAATACTTCTCAAGCACAAACACATCAACTGCACAAGATCAGTACAAGAAAAAAGCACTAGTTAGATTAGCTGTTTGTTTATTCCGTATATACTTAGTGAGTCAAGTGTCCATAAATTCAAGTCAGTAGGTAGAAGTGGAATATAGACTTATGCTCATAAATAATCCTGCCAAATTATGAGCTTCAAGAAACATAAATGGCATGAATATACTAAGTAAGTTATTCTTCAATTGAAAATAACAATTTCTGTTTTGAAAAACATTCATTTAAGCTAACAAAGAGAAATTTATTAATCATGTTATTTTCTTTATTGTACAAACCCTGACTTATTTCTCAGATCATCTTAATAGTAATGGCTCAAATCCCCTAATGTTACTTTCTTCAATTTACATTTCTATGAATATTTGGTGAAATCATAATTGTATTTGACTTATTTGCATTTCGAACAATTATCTGAAGAAATTATGTTCGTTATATATAGAATGACTATTTTGTCAGTAAGAATGATGAGGACAATTTATTTTTATTGAAACTGGTACTAGGGGCAAGTTAGTATCTATGCATAAAACCATTTGTTGGAGGCTCACACATTGGCTTGGTTCTACGTCTGCCTTTGTTATGGAAATATGAATAATATATAATTATAAGCTATATGCGATTTGTTAATAGGTAATGGTTAGTGATTTAAACGTTAGGGAAAAACACTAGTTACCAATGTGAAGCCTGGTAAGGGAGATTCTTACACTAATTGAAGGGACATCTGGTCTTGCCGTGCATACTGATTATTGGGTTGTAATCCAGTCACTTGGAAGTAGCCACGAGAGTCAAATTGCTGTTGAGATTGCATAGAGTCATAGTTTGTACCTCCAGGCAACACATTCATGTTATGGTGGCTCCTCTCACTTTCAGCTATCTACACGCCATCAACAACATAGCCATAAGTATTCATAATACTACCAACATTGCACATAGAAAGCATGTGAAGAAAGGAAAAAGTCAGATGGAGACAGACCTTTGCTCGAAGAAGCTGGTTGTTATTGTGCAAGTCTATCTCCTGCAGTGTACGTTTTAGTTATCATACCTTGAAAGCCATAGTGGGCAGTAAAACAACAAAAACAAAAAACGAAAAAAAAGATATTTTCTTTTTTGGCACTGCTGGAAATGAAGGCAATACAAATCATCCTATTATTTGAGTTTGTTATGAAGTGATTTGAGAGTCTTGACTACTGGTGTGCAGACCTATGAGCATTATGTGATCATGTGGGCATAATGTGTTTTATTGGAGGGGAATGGGAGAAATGGAGAGCCAAGGAAAGGCTTGATTTTATCTTCTTCCTTGTTAGAGAGTTTTGCTTAAGAGAAAGGGAAATCAAGGGGTTAAACTTAAACCTATGCCCCAAAACCCTCTAGTTCCAGTTTGATTCTCCAAATTATGAGGCATTTGGAGGAAACCCATTATAATTAATCTTTTTCGTTTTATTAAAATTCTCCTTTTCCTTTCCTTCTCTTTTGTCCTTTTCCCTTCCAACTACCTAGGATCCTAACAAAGAAAACACATGACTTTGCAAAAAAGAAAACAAAAATCAATTGCTTCCTCTATATATACGTGCCAAAATTGCAATTGGTATACCATGTATGTGTTTTCACAGTAATGCTTCTCAAATATTACTTTTGAACGTACTATTGAGATTTGTGGAAGATAGAAGAGATGACAAAAGCGAGATAAATGCAAATAAGAGAGACATTATTTTTATTCAGAACAACACACCTTATCAGATTCAAAGGAGATGATAAATGAAGAGGTACATGGTTTTTGTTCACAACATTACACCAAATTAGATGCTTGATGAAAAATTTAAGTATAGTGAACTACATGCCTATTGAATTTGATTTATTAAAGCTGAGGGATTCATTAATAATAAACACACATCACACATATAAATAAATAAATAAATAAATAAATATATATATATATATGAATACAGTTCTGTTAAAATCCAATTACTTCCTCTACATTTCCATGACAACAAGAACATCATTGCAATTCTAAGTACCCTTAAAAGTTAAGAAATGCGTGAAATTCACAAATTCTATGTTTCTGGTGTGCATATTAATTATATATGCCAGCAATCATAATCATATCATAATTTCCTATAACTTCAATCACAATATTCTGGTTTTGTAATCTTTGCAACTACATTGTACTATGATGTTATGCATCAATAATTTTCATTTATATTTTTTCATAATTGTTGTAACCATGACTATGGGTTCAACCATAACCAAATTTTTTTAAGATGTTAATAAAAATATTTTCTTTAATTTAACATAAGGTAAAAAAATTGCTGACTGAAGTTTTACAAATGGCTAAAGTAGGGGGATTTATCTTCGAAGTTATAGTTAGATCATCTTAAACTAATTAATTTTCTGGATAAAATCATTTCCCAAACCTTAAAAGTTAGTTTCCTGTATAAACGAAAGATACATCAAATTAACAGCTGAGAAAGATCACCTTTTGTTCCTTTCTTTTTTGTTTCTCTTAAATTGAAACAATCAAATTAATATTATTCAATATTTTTTATAATGGATCAATTTAATTTGTACAAAGTATTCTTTAATGAATATATGTAAAATACATTTTGTGTAAGCTGTTGATCGAATTTCTCATTCAGTGTATGAGACTGAAAATTCTGAAATAAAACGCACAATAATAGCAGTTCCATGAGCGGTTAATTTTGGATACCTCAAAACTAGACCACAAGCAAACAGACAAACAAATAGAACGAAGCACTACAATTGAAGAAATCCAATGTAGATAATCAGATACTCACTTAAATTGCAATATGTAGAACTACTTAGAACACAATCACCTGCTAAATGATATATTAATCACCTTTCAAAACCAATGACTCAGAACCAATCAAGTTCCAGTGTGCTGACAAAGACAAATACATGCAAAAACAAAACTAGAAAAATTAAAAGATGAATGCAAGGAAAATATTTACCCTTTTCTGCATGTACTCAATTTCAGCAAATAGCAGCTCATTCTGATGTAGATGTTTGGGATGCAGCACAAACAAGGGAAGAAAGACAAAGTCAGAAAAATGCAAGACTTATCAGCTAATAGATCAAATCATCTATCCTTTCAAAAATTATAGAAAGAAATTGTTCATTACAAGACATACCTTTTTGGAACGAATCCTGCTAATTCCTTTCTCTAATTTATTCTCCAGGTTTTTGAGGTCCTTGGCATTCATAGTGCCCAAAGATTCACCCATCATTTGCCTGCAATTTATTTATTTTTTCAGCAAGGATGCTCAATTTAATTTTTTGAAAATTGAAATCCCTTCTTCTTTTTTTAGTTGTAAATTCTTCTATTATGACTGAAGATTTTCTTGTCGTAATGCATCAAATGTTAATTCAACTTGCCTGTTGTTATTCTGCAGGTTACTAATTTGTACACGCAGTTTGTCTGCTTCTTGCTGGTAAAACTGGAGAATATATATATGAAATCATGGCTATACGTGTTAGTTTATTTAATAAAATTACAATGGCTATCATTGATTAATTAGGCGCTAAAACATATTAACAGATAAGCTGTCAAATTGATGGACTCAATCTATCTCACCCCAAGAAATATAAAATGATCAAGCAATACCTGAGCATTAGCCTCAGAAGCAGATCCAGCACCAGACGAATCTGAACATGCTTTCTTGTACCTCTCAATAGTTGCTTTGACACTGCGATAATTAATAGTATCATTTACAATTCATGTTCATTGTATATTAGCAAGCTAAATGGATAAAAGTGATAGAGTGGAAGAAGAATAGGAAGAGATACTTTGTAATTTTATTTCTTCATAAAACTCACACTAACCAAAGGTCATATAATCACATCAGAATTCCATAACTTCAAATTATTATTTTTATTCAACAAAAAGGGCTTGTAAATTATCTGAATTCTAATAATCATACAGAGAACAATTAATTGTTAAATTCATTAGTATATATTACCTCTTCTGGTCACGTATCAGAAAAACTACAACTCATCAATTAAAGACTTTTGGTATTAATTTTCTTGGTGAGGGAGTTATTATGTAACAATTCCAAGTGGAAAGTTAAAATACTAACAGAAGGAGGAAAAAAAAACTGATTTTATTATCTTATTAAAATCTGAAAGAGCTTGACTCTTGAGCTGATATCATTCTTAGAAGTATATACTATTACAACTTCACAAGTTGTTTTGTCACAAGCTTATATACAGCCCAAAAGTCACCATAATGGACATGACATGAGTGACAGCCTAATTTCAGTTAGCATGCTTTCTTCTTCTCCGGTGGCATGGTTTTTTGTGAAACATTTCAACAGGTGGTTAAATATAGGATGGAAGAATGGAACGATTGAGATAGATAGACCTCAAATTATATTTTTTAATAGCATTTTCAAATTAATACTTATACCAGTAATTTTGAGAGCTTAATTATAAGCTAAGTCCTAGAAATCATAATCATCTCAAATGAGAAGCTAATGAGGGTTTCTTTGCTTTCAATTTCTCCTTTTTTTATATTAGACCATAAGGTATTCTCACAAGTTCGACTCATTTAAATTATTCATGAGACTATTTATCTTTCGATCACGAAAACACGAGGATTATGCGATTTTTATACTCGTTTAATTTCTTTATAACTGCACTGCCTACATAATTTTAGAGAGAGAGAATTTAAGAGGTAACCTACTTATATATATGATACTATAATTCAACCCATTAAACTAAGGGTAGTAATACAAGTATTAGTAGGAATCAGATCAAGAATGCAATGGTATGTCCAATATATGTAAGTTCTATGTGATTATTAACTAATGCAGTTGAATGTTTGTTATAAAAGAATTAATGTGAAACCTAAATCAAATAGTAAAATAGAGCTAAAGCATTGCATTTTCTTGAATTTATATATAACTAATTCAACATAACTTAGTGATCTGGAACACTTGGTAATATGGGTCCTAGGTTGCTATATTGTTATCATTAACCCTACGTTTGGACCGAAGGAAAAAACACTAGAAACTTAAAAAAAATTATTTTTTTTATTTTTTTATAAAATATTCACTTGATAAATAAGAGATTAATCTTACAGAATACGATCAAACACTTAAGTGAAGACTTTTTTCAACGGTATTATTTCCGTACATATGAATTCTAAGATTAAACTCAAAATATGAATTTTATATTTTAAGCTTATCATCACCTTAATTTATCTCTTCATTTTAAATTTTTAAAATCTTTCCTCTCTTATTTTCAGAGCCATTGGGTTAATCCAATAAATTCAGTAGTGATTTGAAACTCCAGGAGAATTATATAATAAACTAAATTGAAGGTGTATTTGTAGCAAAATAAAATTTAACGTCCTGAGGTCTTTGCAATGTTTCATACGCAACAGCATATTGCTCAGAAATGAACAAAAACGAGGAAAGAAAGTCAGCTTAAAATTCCCAATTTTTCTAAAATATCAAGTTAAGTAACTAATTATTGAACATAAGTCTAAAACTGAAGCATAGACAAACATTCAGTGTCAGTTGCATGGACAACATAAAATATTACATTTGACAGAACTATGTATCCGATTTCCGTATAATTGTAATCAAAATGATTTGGTGAATTCATAATAAAGACTATTCAATCTAGTATCAAAGTCACTTTAACCCTACACTAAATAAAAAGTCACTTTAACCCTCTTTATTTGAGAATATCAAGTCAAATTAATTACTAGGGGTCTAGGACAATATTGGCAAAGAAATTATCTATTAATTAGACGCAAAAGTTTACCATTAAATTTTAACTACCTTACTAATTTCACTTATTGTGGTTTATCTGTCACCATTTTTTTTACGGTTAGTCTTAATTTCTTACCAAGGCATGAAACTACCATCTTTCCATTCCTCCTACCAATGTTTATTGTTTTGAATATGTGTAAATGAAAAATGAGGATCATATATCATTTTTTCACATATTATTAATTATATAATTTTTAAATAATTGTGATTAAATAAAAATAATAATATAAAATAATATAAAAAATAATATAAAAATAATATAAAAAATAAAAATTGTATATAAATAGAAAAGAAACAGTACAATGGAGGGGAGGTGTCATCCTGTCAATCATAGTGTTCAATTCAATAAAAAATTAAACAATAGCCAATTTAATTGGAGATTAACCAGAAAGCTGGCCTCTGGTTGATGGTCAAATCATCCAACTCTCTCAGTTAACTGAACCTTAAACGCAACTCTTTAAAAACAACATCAAATGACCTCATTAGTCAGTCATCACCGTCAAAATCTGACTGGATGTGATAAAAAATAAAATGTTAAAATAATAAAATCAATTTGGAGTAGCTATAAAATTAAAAAAAAAAACTTAGTAAAACCTTTTTCACTATCTGCGATTTGCTGATACCTTAATTTCCTCGAGCCACTGATTGGCTGCCTCTGCCACGCTGGCACAGGTTCCCACAATATGATTGGTTCAACCATTTCTAGGGCTATTTTTCTCTGCCACTTGGCTGAAACCCATTTCACAATGGATAATACCCTCAGCCCCATTGAAATGTCCACCTCGTTGAACCTACACAAGACTCGAATAGCCCCATATAGCACAAGCTTTTTAAAATCCTAAGTGAATCCATTGAATAAAATATGATTATTTTTTTTCAGTCTTTTCTGTCTGAAAGTCTGTGAACATCACAGCCGTCCATTTCAGCTTCTGCTATAGCAGGCAGAAGCAGCAATAGTTTTACGCTTTCCATTGCATGGAAGAAGCCAAAACCTCAGAACTCTCCCATTGGCTGTCTCAATTGTCGTACGTTGTCTCTGCCAACATTTACCTCACTCACTTCAACCCTTTTTTTTTCTCTCTCTCTCTCTTCCCTCTCTCATTGAGCCTAGGAAACCCTTTTCTTTGTTTGTTTCTTTTTTCTTTCTCAGACCATTACTTTCATAAATATATCTATGCAAGATCTTGAGCAAATGCAAATCCCAGTCTGGGATACCAACAGTGGTGAAATTATGATAAGCCAGTTTGGTCACTCTTTGGCTCATCACTTCTTTCACTGTCTTTTGCTGTTCTCAAGCTATGTAAAAGAATTCTTTTTTACTCTTTGAATAAATAGGAGAGAAAGGAAACAAGGGAAAGAAAGAAAAATTTCCCAGAGGGGGGTGTTTGCACTATAGGAGATAAAATATAGGGTTCAGATGGAAGAGGGGGAAGAGAACCAAGTATGGGAATCATGACATAAACTCTTTTGTCAGAAGTCAAGAACTGAAAAATCATGTGTGACGTGACCAAAGATTCTTTCAACCAAGACAAAAATCCTAGACTAGTCCTTAAAACCCTAACCAGAATCACCGAACCCCCATTTCCTAAAAGAGGGGGAAAATCAACCAAAAAATTTGAATTTTGACAACATTTTGACTATTTTCAAGTTTTGATTGGCTGAAAAGAAAAGAAAGGTTTATTCTTTTTATTCACTTGAATAAGTGTAATTACCCAACTCATGTAGTTCCTAACTAATAATACCCTAATCTTTAGGGTTATGTTTGCCCTAAGCTGAGATCTTGCACGTGGGTGCAAGTGAGATTTGGGGAAACCTCGGTTCAAGTATTTGAAGTGGAAAATCTTTATCTGGGTGTGAGTGTTACTGAGCTGATTTGGTTGTAATGGGTTAGAAAAGGGAAATTTTCTGCATAATCTGAGATAGACTAGTGTTGGGCTTTTACAAACCCTAAAGATCCTTTCCTTTTTTTTTTTTCCCTCCCTTCCTTGTTTATTTATTTCAATTTGACATATTGACAAATTTCTTGAAACTGTACTGTGCTTTCTTGATGTCCAACTGACGTGTTATTAAGGAAGTGTCAAGGAGATGGAGCTAATTGGAGCATGACAGCTTTTGCTTTAGGCCTTCTTAGCTTAGCCTTATAGATGTGTAAGAGAGAGAAGAGGAGAATAATGGAAGGGGAAAGAGAAAAACGGAAACAGAAAATTAACAAGAATCGAAGAGGGAGTTAGGGGAAGTGGCTGATCTCACAGGCCTGCATAACTTCCTAAATCCTTACCTGTTGCTACTTACAACCATAGTGCTTCTATTTCTATCTATTGCACCAGATCTATGTATCCAACAAACCAAGAACTAGGAAAATTATCATAAGCAGAAAAGAAAGAAAAGGGAGAGAAAGAACATAAAAGCTCATAGAAGGAAAAAGCCAAAATAGAAGTAAAGAAAGACAAGTGAACCTTGGTTGCAGAAAACAGAGATAGAAAGAGGAAAAACTCTATCTTAACTGCATCACAAAAATGATTATGTTCTTTGTGCTCAAATCCTTCAAAAGATCTATTTGCAGGAGCAAATATCTAAGATTCTAAGTCGATCCCAAGTTCCCAAAAAGAAGCAGAATCATATTTCTAACTTAACAGAAAACTGGGAACAAAAAATATCTCAAAAGGGCTTCTGAGAAAAGAAAAAAAAAAGAGAGAAGAACACAGAAAGCTGAAATCCTTAAGTATTGAGAAAGCAGATACCTGTTATTAGCATATTCATAGAGGCGGCCACGGCTAGAGAAAACTATTAGAGCAACCTCTGCGTCACAAAGCACAGATAACTCATAAGCCTTCTTGAGCAGGCCATTTCTGCGCTTGCAGAAGGTGACTTGGCGATTGGTGGTGTTCTCAATCCGCTTGATCTCAATCTTCCCCCTTCCCATCTTTCTCTGTGAAGAAACTGACATGGATTGGTTTGGAAAAGCCATGGCTGCAAGCTGAATCAAGTGAAAGATAATCAATATTTTAACTCACACAAAAAGAGTATATAACTATATATATCTGTGTAAAATAAACCATAAGCAAATTCTGGTCTTTCAGCTAGTTTTTTCCCTCACTGCCCAACATTTACATCATTAGCTCCAAATTTTCATTTGCTAGTAATATAGTACGCAATCTAGCAGATTGTGTTTGCCAAATCTGGGGTTTGAAGTGAAAAGCTTTGATTGACCCAAAATAGTTGAAGCACTGAGAATGGATTTCAAATGATGTTTCAGTATTTTGCTCACTAACCTGGTCAGGAAACAAAAGGAGAATATAATTAAGGACACTACAGAGGTTTCAGCCCTTGATTTTTCCTTTCCCTCTTCTCTTTTTCCAGTTATCAGAACAGGAAGGAGATATCAGAAAATGAAAGCAAAGTGGCCAAAGAGATGGATATTTATAAAGTGAAAAAACGACCTTTCATCCATCATGGTTTATGCATCAGAAACTACTACACACTCATCTGCCATCTCTATATTTTATTTGCTTTTCTTTGTCTATTCTTTTTTTTTCCCTCTACCCCCACTGGTTTAGTGGCATATATATGTTTGAGATGAATTAAATGGGAAGGATAAAGCTGGAATAACCTTTAGAATTAAGCTTCATTAACAACTTTTTTTTTCAAAAAATAAAAATAAAAATTCATAAGTGATTGAAGAAGGGCATGAGAGAGAGAGAGAGGAAATTCTGAAAACGATATTAATGGGGTGAAAAGGACATTGGACTAAGTTGCAAACTTTGGACCTAGCAAGTGATATTCCACAACATAATTTAGAGGGACCTCTTTTTTCTTCTCAGTAAAAGAGCATATTTCTTGTTAGAATTAACTAGCTTTTATGGACAGAAGTATAGTTTTAATTTCACTGCCATTGACAATGAAAAAGTAGCCAAATAATAATTTTCCTTTAATTTCTTTACATATTTAATTCAACATGTTCTCAATTTTCCTTTTTTGGATATGCTACAAACGCTTCAAGCAATTCCCATTCTTCCATTGTTGTATTAACTTTTCTAACAGACTGACAATAATATAAGCAATGCGGTTTTGTTCTTTTTAGTCCTTTCAGAAGGTTTTAATTTTAACATTTACAATGAAATTGAAGACCATTAAACCGTTAATGGTATTCTTTTTGTTATCAATCCTCCCAAGGGCTTCATATTACTTTTTGACTCTTAACATTTTGTTCTTTTTTGGGATTCTATTACTGTGGGGACTTCTTGCATCATTGACAGCATTAATGCATGTATCTCTTAAGTGGTAACCCCAAAATTGAAGGCGACTGGCGACTGCCATGTGACAGCCAGCCCTTCATCTCCTTAGTGCAATTCATTTATGGTAATGACAAAAGAAGGCCTCAGCATTATAGAAATCAAGTTGCATACTTGCATCCCTACGCTTGTGGTGTGCCACCTTTCTTAGTTAACTAACAGTCTACCATGCAATTCTGCTTCATTTTCCCCCAATAATATATCTTATAGTGGTTGAGTTATTACCAGTTGTTGATTTAATCTTAGCTACTTGAATCACTTTACTTTCTATTGACTGTGTGGATATAGTTTAGGGTAAAATATTATTAACTTCAATCTCAATTTACCATGCATGTCCAACTATGTAACTCCCATTTATTTCAGTTGATTGGACCTAGCAAGGGAAATTGTCGAGTGGGTACAATTTGTTCTATTCATGGATTGTGCCTTATCACTCATTGTGGTATAGGACATGTCAACTATCCATGCCTACCTTAGCAATACATGTTAAGCATAGCGTTGACAGGTCGTTCTAAAGCAAGCAATTGTTAGATATTACCCATGGACATGGGGAAAACACCATCCACGTTCTTCACTTAGTACATGAGGTCAATTTTGATTATTTATCCTTGGTGTTTTGTTGCTAGTTTGCTGTTTTAGGTCTACCTAAGTTCTAGTGCAGGCTTGAGTGATTGGTCTTGGTTTGGTAGTGTTGAAGAGTTAAAATTACAGGCATACGATTGTTATTATTGATCATGTAGCCAATTTTGTGATTGAAAATGTTGGGATTATAAGTAAATGGATAGTATTAAACATCACAAATGTGGAAATTCAACTAACGTGATACCCCATGTGATGAATCAATTGAAATTTGAAGGTTTTCTTAATATTTAATTAATTGGTTATTATACGGTTTGAATTCTAAAACCATTTAGAACATTTTAAATTATTTTGCTGAAAAAACCAGTTTATGAAATATTGATTTTATTTTATTTTATGGCTCGGAAGTAGCAATTAGCAAGGTCAAGAGAAGAGTACAAAGGGGCATAATGGTGGCAAACGGCGGCCGAATTACATGATTAATATTAGTGTAATTTACCTCCCATAATCTACCAAAATGTGCAAATCAAGACTTTCGTTACAATGGCCTTGAAGAGATAACAAAAATTAATAATTTATCCCCATTAACTTTTTTATAAGTGTAATTTACCTACCAACTATCAATATTTTTTTTCTTTTACCAGTTTTAGCCACACTATGATGGAGGGAGTAAAATGCAAGTTTAGATGGAGATTACCAAAGTAAATTATACCAATTGAAACTTTGACGGTAAACTGCACAGAGAATAAATTTAATTAGTTGAAGGATTTTCCAGAAAAAAATTATCCTAACATTTTCTTCTTATGTAAAACATTATTTTTTACAAAAAAAAAAATATAGCGTTTACATTATGCACGAACTATGTGTTAAACCTGTTCAAAAACTAGTTTGAGACTAATTTCTTAAATACGGTCATGATTAGTTATTAATCAGAAAGTCCTCTCAACAAGGTTGGAATTTCGATCCTCCCTTTTAAAAAGACGACTTATTTATTATTATATGTCCAACCCTTATATGTTTAACTATTATATAATGATATGATACGTATTCCCAAGTGATACTTAATTATTTAGTAATAATATAAAAAGGTTTGCATTGAGAATGGGACAGATTTCAATTTTAACCAAAAATAATATTTTTATTGGTAATCATTAAAAGAGAATAAATGAAAAAACAAAAGAAAAAACGCTTGTTGAAAGGAGCTTCATAAACTAAAATAAAAAATCATATATTATATAAAGAGAATTTATCTGTCTTTATATTTTGATATGTCATTTTAATATAGAATAATATGTTTAAAAATATATCATATGATAAATATATGATCCCAATAACTCGACATGTGGTATCATATATTACAATTTAAAAGGAAGCTATATATGTATCGTCAGTCTAAATTAAATTTATTACTCACACATACAAATATAAAAATTTATAATTATATATTAATTACCTTGACATATATACATTTGCATACTAATGCATATTAAAAAATTTAAAAAAATTATCACCTATTTTTAGTTGACCACATTATTAATTATTTATTAGTGATTGATATTAAAAACCAAAAATTTTCGTAAGTGTTTAATATCATTTCTATTATATATATACTATTACCCTAAATTAATTAATTATATTTTTAAATTACTATATTTATTCATATATAATTATTCTATATTATTTACAAAACTTCAATATATACATCACACAAGATTAAAAATTTTGCATAAAAATATAGTAAAATTAATTAAATGTAATTTATTAAGAGAAAACTAAGAATTTATTATGCGTTTTTAAACACTCTTAATAATAAGTTAATAAAATATCCAAATAAATAAACACATAATAATAATAATAATAATAATAATAATAATAATAATAATAATAATAATAATAATAATAATAATAATAATAATAATAATAATATAAATGTTAGAATTTAAAAGGAAGATGTACATGCATCGTCAGACCTAAATTAAATGTATTACTCACACAAATAAATATATTATAATTACATATTAATTACATTGACATATATACATTTGCTAACTTAGAAAAAATTTAAAAAATTCACCTATCTTTAGTTAACTACATTATTAATTGTTTTTATTGGTGATTGATCTTAAAATTTCAAAATGTTCATAAGTGTGTGATATCATCTTTGCTATATATGTACTATCATCTTAAATTAATCAATTATATTTTTAAATTATTATATTTATTCATATAAATTATTCTATATGTTCAATATCATCACATAAGTTAAAATTTAAAAAATTAATTGATTGTAAGAGGTAATAATTTATTAAGTATTTTTTAAACTAAAAAATTAAATTTTTTTGATATACTCTTAATAATAAGTTGACTCACACAAATAAATATATTATAATTACAATATTAATTACATTGACATATATACATTTGCATATTAATTTATGTTCAAAAAATTTAAAAAATTCTCACCTATCTTTAGTTAACTACATTATTAATTGTTTTTATTAGTGATTGATCTTAAAATTTCAAAATGTTCATAAGTGTGTGATATCATCTTTAATATATATAATAATACTATCATCTTAAATTAATCAATTATATTTTTAAATTATTATATTTATTCATATATAATTATTCTATATTTTTACAAAACTTCAATATATACATCACATAAGAGTGAAAATTTTGCATGAAAATATAGTAAAATTAATTAATAATAATTGTAATTTATTATGAGGAAACTAATAATTTATTAAGTATTTTTTAAACTAAAAAAAATATAGTAAATTTTTTAATATATACTAATTAATAATAAGTTGATAAAACATTCAAATAAATAAACACATAATAATAATAATAATAATAATAATAATAATAATAATAATAATAATAATAATAATAATAATAATAAAGAGAAGGTGTGTATGCTTTCAAATCATGACATGTCTCACTCTGAGTCTCTAACATGACATGTACATGTATAAAACGTCATGTGACAAATACGTATTCTAAAAAATTGTCATGTCGCATATCATGCTATAATTTAAATGGAAAGTATAAATGTTTCATTACATTGGAAAAATCATGCCACCTGAAAAAAAATATTGTCACATATAAAAATAAAAACATTTTCGAACCAGTTAGCAATTGAAACAAAAAATTATAAAATTTTAAAAAAAAAATCATAATCAAATAGATGAACCCAAGGCTACATCATTTTCTGGGTTTTATATTACAGCCTGAAATTCCTCTTTTGTCCTATACAATATTTCACAACAAACCACTGCTCCTCATTTCCCCTGCACTCAACGGTGCACAACAAGTTATAGTAAATGTTACAAGTTATGTCATTCTTGCATTCCCTACCAGCCATTTTTCTTTCACACATATACATTGTTAATCTACAAATCAAAATATTGTATTTCACACAACTTGATTTAGTCATGTTTAGATACACAAGTACTCAAAGAAGTCTTGCAAAGTATGAGAGATTAGAAAAAGAATCTACTGTCAATTATACAACTTAATCAAGTCATTATTAGATCCATGAACATTTGGTAACACCTTGAAAAGTATGAGAGATTAAATATAGTGTGTGTTGCCAGTGAGATTTCAAATGAGGAGTTGAAGCGGAGTGCAAATTTACTTTATCGAGCACAAGGTTCAACCTTTGAGGACATCAATCTACAGGGAACCCCACTAAGAAGGCAATAACAATAATAAAAAAGAGATGACTTACTCTTCATCTTCTTTGATCTTCGTCAGAAAAGGTTTGATATAAGGATTTAGAAGATGATGATGATTCACGTGAGAACCTCTAAGTAATTATCGCTTTTTTTGTTTTATTTTCTGTGTAGTTTAGTTCTTAATTTAGTTGATTTGCTAATTTTAATTCATTGTTATATAAAGTAATTTTTATTTGCTTCATTTGCTTTTATAGTTTAATCATCAATTAGAATCTTCACTAATATAGTAATATTAGACAATTATTATACAAATATTTAAGATAATTAACCCAAATATTTCCTTCTTATTTTAATTGTGTAAATTAACTTGATCATTCTATATAAATATATAATGTATATATTTCATTATAAATTTTTCAGGTTAGTTCTTTCGATAGTATTGATGATTATTAAAATAAAAGATAAATTTTGCATAAATAAGTTTATAATGTCCTAAATATATTAAAAAATACTTTGATTTAAGTCTAAAATATGATAACAAATCTTAATAAAAATAATAATATAATAACAAATCTTAAGAAAATATGAAAATTATTGAATTGTTCAACAATTTGTATCAATTATTTTTAATTAAATCAATATAATAATTTAATTACTTCTTATTTCATTTTCATATGTCTCTTATTTAAATAACACATTAATACATTTAAATCTCTCATTCTTTACTGCTCTCACTCTCTTTTTAACCATCGATTTTAGAAACTTTGTAAGTAAGGTACTTACTCAGTACTTGATTAAAGATTACACCAAGTGTTGAAAGTGTTTAGAATAACTTAAAGTTCTCAATTACACTAAAAATATAAATTTTTTTTTACAAGTATCTAACTGCTAAGATGTAAATGAAGTTAATAAAATTCTATTTAACAAAGTATAACTTAATTTTTATTCAATCATACATGTATCAAATAATAAAAGTTGTTATATCAATAATAAACATGTAATATACAAAAATAATTATTAGAACAATTGAATATTAATAAATTTTTAATATTAGATAATTTTGTCTATATATATATATATATATATATATATTGTACATATGTCTATATATTTCATTTAATAAAACTATTTTATTATATTTATCTTTATAACTCAATTCTTAATTAACCTCATGCATAGCACATGGACATAAATAATGTTATTATTCATTATACTTATATAAAAGTAATGTTACAAATTGTCAATGTTAAAGAACATATTTTCATATTTTCATTATAATTTTTTTCTAAGATAATTTGAATATATCATTGATATGTGGTTAAAAATAACATAACTTATATTCCAAATTCTATAATTTTTTTTTCAAATTTTGTTTATTATGTTATATTTGAAATTTATTTTCTAAAATTATTAAATATTTTTATTAGTTGTTCAATTGATTAAATCATATCCAATGCATCGTACATACATGTACAAAAAAAAAAAATTATTGTAAATTACTTCATAGAGATATATATTTTTAATTTAAAATTAATATAAAAATACAAATGAAAAATAGTAAAATGAATAAAATATTAATGCACGCACATACAGGGAATATATCTGGTGAGATGAGTGTTTTATTATAAGATGTGAGAGGAGTGAATATTGACTATTGAATCTTATATGAATGGTCAAGATTAAAACATAAAAACTTTTAATCTTGATCATTCATGTATGGTTGTATGATCAAAATTTACGTTTATCATTCTCTCACAATAAAAATTCATCTTATTAGATATGCCTTATATATAATACAATAAATATAGATAATTTAGTAATTTCTCAGGGATGAAAACCTCACGGGACAGGGAATATGATCCCCGTCCCTGTCCCTACACCTATATCGGGAGCATTTTTATCCCGTTCCCATTTCAGCAGAAAAAAATTTCTCGAATCCGAGTCTCAAAATGGAAGAAGATTTTGTTATCTCAAAATTACTTATCACTTGACTTACATAAATTGAATTAATTTATATGTAATTTTCAGTCAAGTTAATTTATTAATTTTTTTATAAAATTATTGGATTAAATTGTTCATTTAGAAGATAAAGACTTTTTATATTATAAATATTTTTTCAAGTTAATTTATAGGTTGTTGTTTTATAATAATTTATATTTAAATTCTTTAGTATTTATATTGAAGTGAAATTTTTTTATAAAAATATAATAAAAATTATATTTTATGTATATTTTTAAATTAAACTTATAAATTTTATTTTTTTATGAATTATTATATATATTTTATTTAATAAAATTATTTTTTGTATAATTATATTTATTTTTATCATTTAATTTTTAACTTATCCCATTGATCATACGAGTACAAACCCAAATAAAATTAAAAATCTACATCCACGAGAAAGGGGGAAAAAAAGCACCCCTTTATGTATGTACCTCTTAAAAGCAGAAGGAAGCGGCAAAAATAACTTTGAGAATATTGAGATCAGCCATGAAATAAGCAAATTCTTTTGGGAACATTAACAAAATGTTCCTGAACCTAGAATCTATACCCAATTCTCTTTTTTATTTGGAAAAATTATTATCTTATATTTTTAAAAAGAAGTATAAGTATTATTTATACCCTTTCTAAGAAATGTGATTAAATAAGAAAAAATGATAAAAAAATATATAATAAATAATATCAAATAAGATATAAAATATATATATATATATTATTTGATATAAAAATATAAAAATTGTATTTATTTCAACTACGACCAAAGCTAAATTCCGTCGAAGATGTACAGAAGGTTTTGATTTTTTTACCTCTCCTCCTCCAAAAGAAAACGACATTTGGTACCTGAAGATATAATTAAACAAAATGATATTTTTAATTTGATATTATTTTAATGACCACGAGGCCATATGTCACACTTCAAATGATTGTAACATACTTGATTAAAGTGTACAGAATTTGAGCTTTCTAAAAAATATTAAAATATAATTAAACTCTGATGCAATTCGAGTACGATGTAAAAAGGTGGTACATTTTGAAGAATAATGCTGTTAGTTGCACATATAACGGTTAAACGGATATCTCACAGGTTTTATATTAATGGCTGAAATTTTCTCTTCTATTATTTTGCACAAAATATAAAATATCTTGAGCCGAAATTTTTTCATTTTGTGAAAAAAGTATTTATGGGATAGGGTAGGATAAGTTTAGTTGACCTGAATTCAATCTAATATTTTGATTGAATTAATTTTTTAAATTTGGATTTGGCAAGTAATTAATTATTAAAGAAATTTTATATTTCCTACAGTTCACACAACAAAGTTCAAGCATACCAGTGTATCTCTAACACAAACATGCTACATAATTGAGTTAAGTAACATTTATCCAATATTTTTTTTTGACGTGACATTTATCCAATATTAGAAAATGCTACTTGCATATAATGTGAGCCTCATGTAACCATATAATTTAAGGCAGGTCATTAATAGTGAAGAAAAAAAAGAGAGAAAAAGAGAAAGGAAAATAAATAATGATGAGAATTATGTGATAAAATTCCATGTGTAAGTAACATTGCTTACATTTTATGGCTAACAGACTAAGGTGTTTTATATCAAATAAAATAATAATATTTAATAAATATGTCGTACTAAAAGTGGGCACATGTTTACGTGAGTGAAGCTATTTTTTCTTTTTGGATAAATACATGAATAAATTTTTAAAATAAATAAATAAAATTTAAAGGAAATAGTGAAAGCAAAATTAATAAATAAAAAAAGTGCAGAGAAAATAAGGTAGGAATAAGACAATAATTATGTCAAAATTTAATTTTTTATTTAATTACATTTATAATTTTATTCTTTCCTTGATGTGTTAATAAACATGATAACAAAATGAGATAAAATGAGTTCTTAAATTATTTTATGAGTATGATACATATTATATAAATTATCAATTAAATTATGAATATCATATAATATTTATTTTATAATTTTTATTAGAAAAAAATAGTTTAAATTTCTACTAGTATCAATATAGATCTTAAATCCTTACTAATAATTTCTTTTTGTATATTGCAATTACCTACACAATTTTGAGTCAAAGTGATGGTTAAGTAAGTTATCTTTAAATTGTCAACTCTACCTTCCTTAATCCTTTAATTATATAATTTCATGTCACTCCACAAGATTTCATTTCACAACCATTATATTGCAGACTAACATGTTAAACACAAGTGCTTGATTGAGAAGTGCTGGTATGGTAAACTAGCAGTATTTTCATGTGGGCTGATAAGTTGCAATATCCCAACGGCTTCTTTTCTTTTGCCTTTCCTCTCCGGAAGTCCTACCGTGATACATTATTTAAAGAGAAGCTTGGATATCAAGAAGAGTTTATACAGTGGTAAGCGAGTTACATTTTCATGAAGAGGACTAAAATTCAAACATTAGAAAATGTAATTATTGTGAAGGTCTTTTTGTTATGAGTTATGACAGTGTTTGAGAATTAATTTTATAATAATATATGTGGAGATACTTGACAATAAAAAATAAAAAATAAAAGAGTAACTTGGAAAAACTTTTCTATGTTGCTATCCTGCTTTTTACATTTTTATGACAAAGTAGCTTTTGAAAGCAATTTTCAGCACCTGGCTAGGCCTATTTTATGCTCCTAATGATGCATACTTATATATTCTCCCCCCCCCAATCAAAATAATTTACTTATCAAATTAAAAAAAAAAAGATTAGACACTATTCTTGAAAGCAAGGTACCCACCATGTCTTACCTCTTCCATGCCTCCCTCTGCCCATTATGAAAAGGCCGTATGAATAATTAAGTAATTAGACTCTACCTTTCACCTAAAAATCAATCCTTTGGGCCAATCTTACTCATTTGGAAGTTGGAAAATAACTGAACAAGTAGAAAGAACAAAACTAAGGTTAGAGTATTGGAAAATTAGCATTATCATTAGATGGCAAATTAATCTGAGTATAATTGAGGTACAAAGTGGTCTCATCTGAATCTTAGATTAATATATCTCAATTCCCTTACATCACTCACTCTTCCCTTAATGGGATATTTGCATAGTTTCCCTGCCCCGGCCTTACCTCATCTTCTTAAGTTTACACCTTAATTAGTACATAAGACTAACAAATGTGAACCAATACCTCATGATATTGGCAGAATATTCTATGGATGGTCTCTATTTCCAGGTGCTTAGGGATTGAAGGTGCCACCATATAGGACCAATCCTTGTCAAGATTTCCGTCTTGGCTACGTTATAGTATTGCGCAGGATAAGTGATTCCCATGTTTTTTTTTTAATCCTTGCTCTGTGGCATACTGCTTAGCCTTATTCTAAACCTTCCAACTCACCTTCTACTAATAGCTTCAATTCTAATTATATTTAGCTTTGAAATGGAAAGGCCAGAGAGATTAACCCATTTTCTCAAGGGTCAAACTCGTTATGTTTCACAACAAGAAAATCTTGCCCATATCTGCCATGAGGACCACAAGTTGAGGGTAAGTGGTACCACATGCCTCTTGCTTCAGCCATCCAAGTGCTAAAGTTAAGCGATGCATGTGTCATCAGTCGGCATATATAGAGCTCTCAATTATTGGTTATGCATGGCTTTCAATGTGAACCAATTATGCAAAATAAGTAGTGGAATACATTTAAAAGAATTTTTAAAATTAGAGCCTTTATGCCTTATGAGAAGTCTCTGATTAAGGGCCTGTTTGGGAGGAAGGGGAAAGAGCACAGAAAGGGAAGACAAGGGAGGAGAAGGTCCCCCTTTTATTATTGTTTGGGAATGTGGGAGAACCCATTCTATTGCCCCCCCTTTCTTCTCCTATTTTTAATAAAACATCATCTAACCAGGAGGAGGTAAATAGTTACTTTATCTTTCTTTTAAATCCCTCTCTTTTGGCTCTATCAAGCACAGTTAGTACTTGTCCTAATTGTTCAATTCTCTAATGTCATTGACCTTTATAATGTTGTATTTCAAAGAAATGTCTCAACAAATGGAGGAAGTCATCATTATCTTTTCTGTCATTATTTTCTCTTAATAATATACATAATTACAACTTCAAAATCAAATGCCATTGTGAAATGATAAATTTATGGGAGAATGACTCTTAGAAGAGAATGTCATTCTTTACTGTAAAGTTGGAAGAGAAGCAAAGTACAAGAAGCAGTTCCTTTGAGGAGTAATATATTCTTTGCAGAAGGGACCACAAAGCAATTACATGATTCTCTATTGGGCTTTCAAATGATGCTACGCGTTGCAGTTCTTGAATGCAAGACCTAATCTCATAAATGCATGGTATGTAGGTTGTCACAATCTCACCTTCTTTGTCGTCAAGCTATTGTATGATTTCAACCGATTCAAGTACTAGCTTTCACTCCCACATGCTTAAATAGAAAGTTTAACTCAAATGGGAACTAAATTGAATTCAAAGAATAGGGGGACTGTGAGAAGTTTGCTCTTGTTTAAGCAGCTCCATCAGAACTAAGACATGAACTATCCGGTATTAACGGCCTTAATAACTCATTGGGCACATTTAAAGCTACCATTAAAATCCTCCACAACATCATGTCAATTGTTTGTGTTAATGCCACCTAAAATGCTTGAAGTATACGATTTTGAGCCTGTTTCATATGTACGTTAATGAACTAGACATATTGTGGACTCCTGTCTACTGCAATAGTTTCAGAAAGCTTGCATATTTTTTATTTTCTTTTTTATCCTGGCACCAATTGAGTTTCAGACATCAAGAATGAGTTTATTATTTTAGCATCAACAAGACCCTTGTGTTTCTAATGTTTGCAAATTCAGCAGCTTGTAATATGTCAAGTATATTGGTCAGATTATCAGAATTCTTGTGTTGAATCCAGTTATACTTTCAAACAGTTATGTTAAATTTCTTCTTTTATGATCTGAATGTTGTAAATTTTTTAGAAATGCAGGATTTTTTCCCCTCCCATAAAATAAAATCAGTCGTTCTGAGCTGGGTTTCAATCCCCTACTTAATGGTGGATGATACCCTCAATTCTGCATGCCCAAAAGTGTGAAAAATAAAAAAAAAAGGGTTGTTATAACTTTCAAGAATCTGAGTGCTATGATGGCCGTGGATATTTGGAGGAACAGTTAGCCTTCAATTAAAATGAGTTGAACTAGATTTTGTAGCAAATGGCAATTAGTTTGTGCAACAACCTGATAGAAATGTCATGAAATACTACTCCTAAACAAAAATAAGCATTAGTGTCCTTGGTCCTCCTTAAAAAGTCAATAGCCCTTTTTTTCTACCAAAGCTTAAGAATATTAAAGATCAACAGAAATACTCAAGCTATATTAGGCAATATCTTTCTCTTCTCATCTCACTCTACTTTAGGGTGACAGATGTTTGGTTCCAACCCTTCCTTTTGCTAAAGAGAACCCACAATGGTAATTGGTAGATGCTTGTAATTCCCATTTACAGTATAAACCTGTTGTCCATTTTCCTCCTCTTGTTTTTTTGTTACCTTTGGCCTTTTGCTCTAAGCCTATAAATTTTAGTTGATGGGTCCAAATTCAATGACCCAAAAAGATGTACAAGATAAAATGAGGGTCCTCTGCCACCACTGTCTAGTTAGATCAACAGAACTAGAAAAAATTTAGTACTTCTTTCTCTTACGAATGAAAAGTTTATGCCAATATTTGTAATGTGATATTTACCTATGATGCTTCTCTGTAAAGTTTCCTAAGTGGTGCCAATCTTTAACAGAAAAAGTTTACTACAAGTTATATAAAATGGAGTATGAGGATCAATGAATTTACCTTAATTAAAAATTTAAAAGGCAGCTGAAGGGGAAAAAAAAAAAGTGACTGATGCTTATGTATAATGTTGATTGCTCTTTTGGATTTGGAATGTCTAAAGTCTACCTTTTTACTAAAGGTTCCACTCATTCATAAAACCACTCTCATGCTTCAGCCTCCCTTTTTTCCTGTTGGATTGAGGGCGTAGGCATGATATGAACCAACTTTTATCTTGGTAGTCACATGGAGCTGAATATAATTTTTGTTATTTATATGGCCTCCCATCACTCTTTTTTCACATTCTACAGGGCAATGATGTCCTTGGAAAAAGCACAAAGCAGTTGGAAGTTGGTACCTGTTATAACCATTTTTTTCCTTATAGAATCACCGTTAGTAGGAACCCCCACCCAACCTCCAAATAAAATCCCATCCTATGCAGAATCTTCAACCTGGGAAAGGAAGAAAATTGGGAAAAATTAACCAGATCTATGTTTGGCTGACACAAATCATTATATATGTTTATCCTGGCCTGGCACTTTTGTATCTCAACCAAGGAAGCATAACAACTAATCTTTTCTACACTCCCCCGTTTTCCATTTCCCAGTGATGCCAAGCATGATGATTTATTTTTAGAGACAAAGTCCCCCTCACCCCCCCCCCCCAAAAAAAATAAGTATAACTACAAAACATGCCATTTTGATCTTTACACAATTCACTCAGTGGGGCAATACTATTATGAGCATTTTAATAGGCGGTTGGCTCCAACTCCTAAACTATATAAAGTGCATTAATTAGCGTTGCCTATCACATCCCCCGCGTAAAGAATCACAGGAAGAGGGAACAATAACTTCTTTTATATATAAGATCATATGTGGCATAAAAATAAATTTATGATCAGACTAACTTTGAAATAATATCTGGATTATAGAGAGGTATTATTCTCAAAAATAAAATATTCAAGTATACGAATAATTTTATGACAGACTATGCTCATCTCCTAGAAGATAATATTTTTAATTTATTTTTTACATAAATTATATATGAGAGGTACATGTATATATAATTTTACATTGCACACATTAATTAATTACGTACATTTTATGTTAACAAATAAAAAAAAAGAAAAAAAAACCTACACAGCAGTCACGTAATAATAGAATAAATTAGAAAAGAGTGAAAGAACAAAATTCTAATTACTGAGTGATACATTAAAATTGCCTAGAAATGTCATTGTTTTATCTCGAGCCTTTCAACTGGAGTTTGATCGAAACATTTTGTGATTAGGTCGACACACACCAACAATGGCCTTTTGACTCTGGATTGATTGACAGAAGTAAAAAAAGTTAAGTGAAGTGGCATAAAATTTAGTGGTCTGAGCAACGAAGGCATTTTTGATTCAAGCATTGAATTTAATGTGAGTGCTAATATATGTACGACTTTAATGTGATTCAAGCATTGAATTTCTATCATAATTTCATTTTTGATTTTTTTTAAGTTTATAAAGCCTCTCCAATAGTATTAGAATTTTAAGTACTTATGTGTTTATATGTTATGACCAATCTTTGAAGAATTAAAATCATGTCATCACCGATCTTTACATATGTTACCACTAACTCACTCTTAATGATTTAATAAGATATAATATAAACTATTATCATTAGAATTAAAATTCTTAAAATTTTAAACATTATTAAAGAGATAATTAAGTACTTTATGTGAGGTCTTAATGCCTGTATATATAAAAACAAAAAACTTGACTTTATGCCGGGTCTTAATTTCAACATCAACATCAATTTATAGTTATCTTTAGCTTGATCATGTGAGAGGAAAACCGAATTTATGTTTGACAAGGAACTGAAATTTACAGACGACAGAAATTGGAAATGTGATTCATGAGCACAACTTCAACCACAATTTGCAGGAGTACGTAATAGTGATATGTTATGACCAATCTTTAAAGAATTAAAATCATGTTATCACCGATCTTTATATATGTTACCACTAACTCACTCTTAATGACTTAATAAGATATAATATAAACTATTATCATTAGAATTAAAGTTCTTAAAATTTTAAACATTATTAAAGAGATAATTAAGTACTTTATGTGAGGTCTTAATGCCTGTATAAAAACAAAAAACTTGACTTTATGCCAGGTCTTAATTTCAACATCAACATCAATTTATTGTTATCTTTAGCTTGATCATGTGAGAGGAAAACCGAATTTATGTTTGACAAGGAAGTAGGAACTGAAATTTACAGACGACAGAAATTGGAATTGTAATTCATGAGCACAACTTGAACCACAATTTGCAGGAGTACGTAATAGTGATACATAAAATTTCCACGGTCAACAACCTTGGATTTGCCCTATCTTCAATTGCAGCAAGCAGACCTTAAATGTTCCGTACGAAGACTAGAAAGCCATTACTATTGTCAAATTAGAAGCTGAAACACTGTGGTGGAAGTGAAGCTTACATGTCCATTACGTGCAAAGCTTTCTCAAAATAAGATGGTAGATTTGGATTCTATGGTTCATTTGGTTCCCTACTAATTGGCAAATTCATCTTATAGCAGATTCTTCATTATGCTAAAGGTGGGCAACTAGTGTGTGCTCTATAGTTTTGTATTCACACACACACACAGACTCTATATATATTTTTGTGTTCTGTGCCCTTTGCCTTACGGCACACGGTCTGTGCTCAAACAGGAAAAAGGTAAAGACAGCAGATTAGCTTGCACATTTGAAACTCTCCCAATGGGGAAACGCTGCTTCCACACACAGTGGCAACAGATGGGAAAATTTGTTATCTCTTCACAAATAGGTAAGCATACCTGCAATAAGGATTGACTTCTTCAGTTTAGACTTTAAACCATTTTCAGCTACGAATTAATCTTTTGATTTCATAATGTGCTCTAAAGTCAAAACAAACTTCTTATTAAATTTGCTTAATGGAGTAATTCTATGGTCTTGTTCCTTAAGAGGAAAACATACTTCCAGCTACAAGTACTGCAAATATTTCCTATTAAGTGATGCCACCGGTAATGAAATCTATCATTTAATTTAATTAAAAAGTGGAGCAAGCGTATGTATCATCAGATAATAGGCATAATAATCTAATATGTTTAATAAATGATCTTTTCTCCTTTTGTAAAATACCCTAACACTGGTAAATTACTCGGTGATATTGAAGCAGGTTCAAGGTACGGTCAATTGTTGTTTCTCTCCTAACCTAGTTTTGCAATTTTATCTACAACAATTCAATTTGAGCACGTTATTTCCTAATATATTGATATGTTATCAACTCCACCATTTTGTACACGTCAAAAAAAGGAAATTAAAAAACCCACCATTTGGTAACTGTTTTTTATGAAATTAAATATTTATAAAAATTTATTTAATGAAGTAAATATCATAATAATTTTTCAGATAAAAAAATATCATAATAATTTTACACCTAAAATAAGTATATTTGCACCTTATATATACAGTTAGTGTGCGACAAATATATTTTTTTTAAAGAAAAGCAATACTTATATATGGGTTAACTTTAATGTTGGGTGCTACGACTAAACTAATAACTCATATGACATTAATCGTATTTTTATTGTGTTGTGTCATAAGTTTAACCACCGTTTTCACCCTTCCCGTTTCACTTTTGGAGGTACTACGAAGTCTCCTTTGTAAAAGACTGAAACAAAGGGGGAAAAGAAACTTGTAATCATGGGTGCTCAAAATAAAACAATCACAAGCCTAATATAATCTAAATAACCATATATTATCTATATCACATTGCCATGTATGTATATCTGATTTAAGAATTGTGGATATATTAAGGCATCTTTCATCATGTCGTAACATCCGAAAAAATTAGAACGATGCTTAGACTGAAATTTGCTTTTAACAATTTTGAAAATATTCGTATCTGTTTAATTGTATCCGACTTTGAAATTTTTATTATTTTTTAATGGTAGGATATTAATACTACTCATACCAATCGATTATTACGATTAATATCCTCAAAATCAGAAGATCATGGGAGGTAGCACAATAAACTAACAGATTAGGGAGGGAAGTGCAATCAAAACATATATTCTCAAGCAAAAGAACGCACAAGTGCCAATATACCACCAAACACATCTAGTATAATGAAAAAATCGTACGTGTATAAGAGTAGTCCTACTGATTAACTGGGTTGGTCCGGCTTGTGTCATCCAAATTTTTTCAAATCCTAAACTAAACTACTTTCTAGAAATATCATGGTTAAACTCAAACCAAACTAGACTAATAACATATGAGATTGAGTTTGTAAGTAGCGATGAAAAATTAAGTATTGAGTTGTAATGTGTACAAATATTCTTTTTCTTACAACAAAATGCATAATTTATTAAATATAATCAAATTGAAGAATATCATAGAGGAAGTGTAGACTATTACATTAAAAATGATGATGTGTGAATTTGTAATTGGTTTAGTCTAGACTCTAGAGGAAGACTGGTGCTTCTGCAAACCTCTTATGATAACCAATGAGCTAGCCTATAAGGAACTTGATTTGCGTTCTTATGTACCAAATTAACTTGTTAGTATTGAAAATGGGAGTAAATTGATGATACATCTCGCAGTATCAGGCCAACACCAGATAGATACATAGAGTGTGGTAGGGTAAAACTAGTTTCTTATTCTAAGATAAGTTACGTGAAGATGGCTTCCAAAGCAAAGTGTGAACTCCGGAGCCCAAACACATCCACACCTCACCCATGCAACATCACAAGAATGTCTTTCTCTTGCCTCTGATCTTAATGAGTTCAATAGTACTCCGATTTCCACAGGAAATAGCAAGATGAACTCCAACTGTATTGCTCTTATGATTGCTAAGAGGAGAGCCCGCTGTAACAACTCAGAAGAGAGGCAGTGGGGCTACTCAACCAGATTAGTGCTGTATGAACCCATGGAATTGGGGATTTGAGCAGACAAATTTGGTGGCAGACTTGGTTCTGCCTGTGTTAGGTGTTGATGGCCAAAATATTGTTGGTGAAGAAGGAATTCTGGTTGAGTTTTGAGATGTGGACACCAACTCCATTCACAATCTTTTTACTAAATCGATGCACTTCTTTAAGAGTATGTTTGAAAGTTAAAAAAATAGGAAATTGTTTGATTTGTGAATTAAATTTAATTAAATATTATGTTTAAAATCTTAAAAAATAAGAAATAATTTGATTTATAAAATTTTATAAATTTCATTCATTTTGTTTTAAAATTTTATCAAATTTAATAAGATTTAATTTGTTTTGAAATAAATAAATTATTTTATTATTAATAACTATATTTAACTATCTCTCAATGATAAAAATATAAAATAATAAAATCAAATTAAATCAATTATCATTTTAATAAATTTTAAATATAAAATTTAATTTTTTAAATCAATTCAAATTTTATTTTTTTAATAAATTTTAAACATAAAATTTAATTTATAAATCAAATCAAATTATTTCTAATTTTAATTGATTTGAACCCTATGAATGACTGGAAGCAAGATTTCGTGAAGAGAAACGACTTAAATAAAGGAGACGAAATTTGATTTCATTGGAATCCATACTTTCTGTTTGACAAATTTGTGCGGTTCTTCGTCATCTTGATGATATTTATGTGATTCAAAATAGTAACAACTACTAGAAATTTTTAACTATGATAAGCCATATCGATCTTTATATAGTATTGAAGGGCACAAATTTAAGTATGATTTTTTTTTTCATTTATAATTAATTTTCGTCTTGATTAAAGTTGATTTTGCATAGAAGCAAATATGACTTTCCTTTAAAAGGCCCTTGCTTTCAGCTAAAAATCTATTGAAACGTAAATTCTTTATTGCATAATGTTTACCAAAAACACAAAAGTCCTGCTACATAATACATACATAATGTACATGACAAGGAGCAAATTTCTAGAATATGTGCTTATGTTACATGCAATTCTACATGCAATTTCTAGTTGGAAATAAATCGTTGAGAAGTATAAAGAATCTTGAAAGTCGAAAGCCGAAAACACAATCATGAACATGGGAATACACACGAGACAACGTTGCAACGGTCCAACTCCAGAAGCCTAATCTGCTTGCTATCTTTATCTTTACGTCAATGTTTTTAGTTACGGGACAACACCAATGTAACAATGTTCTTCAAGTACGGCTGGCTGTGGAACGAGATGAACCGCTCCGACTGCTTCGATTTGATTTTGAATGATCCCTCTTCAATAAGGCTTCCAGATTCTGGAAGCATTTCAATGGTCTAACCTGCACAAGTTGCAAGGAACCAGATGCAAACAATGTCAATGTTACAATTCCCCCACATGTTCTGTAATCAGCTAAATCTGGTTAGATAAATACAGTGCTTTTTTTTTTATAATGCTGGAAAAAAATTTAAATTGCAAACTGCTATATTATATTTGAATACAACCAACATCAAATTTAGCTGATTCACTAGGACCTGCTATAAAATAGTAAAATTATTCCGCTATAAAATAGTAAAATCATTCAACTGGGGGCAAGTGGGTAAGGTCATCGTATATGGATCTTTTTTTCTACAATTCCTTCTATCATAAAATATCTTATTTTCCAGATTGCTCCTATGTGAATTTCAAATAAAGCCAAATGGGATGCATGGTTCAGGTGATGTTTTTACATTCCTGGCAATCTTAAGGTAGGAATGTTTTGTTCCCATGTTTGGTAAGAGATATAAAAAAAAATTCCCATCCATGCTTCATTCCTAAGAATATTTATTGACCACTACTCCTACCAAATCATTTCCAAAGGGGGAGGTGGGTTGTGATGATTGTCATGTGGTGAGAATAATTATAGAGCTACAAATGACACTCTTGCCCACCTTTACTCTCAAATTCCTAGAAATGGTCAAGTTAACCAAACATAGGTTTGATAGACTTAGGAATACCATTCCTTGGAATGCTATTCCCAAGAGTCCTATTCCTATGAATGAAAAATCAACTCTTGAACCAAACACCCCCTATATGTCCTTATATCAATCCAGAACCACATGGGTCTCACCTCCTCTCCTAGATTATTTATCATGCTATTATATGTCCTTTTATCAATCCAGAAACATGCCTGAAAACAGTTTTTACCCCATTTAATAGTTACTTCCATTAGTAAAATATGACATTATTTATAAACTGAGATTAAGCATGCAGCCCAGTCTACACGCTTTTGACATGCATATGCAAGCACAAATGCCAGGTTGGGGAAATGTGAGAGGTGATAACCTTCCAACTTCTTTTGTGACCAATAGTGTTGTGGATAGATTCCAGCCTTGTTATTATTTGCCTAAATGTTGGTCTCTTTGCAGGATTCTCATTCCAGCACTCTTCGATTAATCTGTAAGCAGAATAGCAGATACCACTAGAAATATCAGCAAAATGTAAATAATGTAACAATTAATTATCAAAGGATAAAAACCAAATGTTGGGAGAGAAATTATGTTAAATCATCAGTTCAATTTGCAATTTCACGCTCAGACAATCAGGTGGGCAAAACATAATATGAAACAAGCAAAACAGTAATATATGAGTCATGCATGCTATAGGCTACAAATCACATTCACTTAATTAAAGTTACCTTGACTTGCATTGTAAAAGGATAAAATGTTAACAGACGTAAACATATTTAAGTAATTTAAAAGTTTTCAAATAAGATGGAGAAAAAAAAAAAGTCTCAAACCTGATTAGAAAACTTATTCGCAAAATATTCAGTTATAAATTAAGATGAGGAAATAGTTTAATATTCTATTGCTTTATCCCAAGAAAAAGAATTTGCTAGACAGGAAATATCAGCAAGAAACATAGAAGTCTTACTCTCTAAGTCCATGGGCATAATGCTTGGTTGGAGCTCGAAAAGGTGGACGCTCTTTTGCAGCATATACCTTAGGAACCTCATCTTCTAGTTTTGCATAAAACGGCGGACAGCCTTCAATCATCTAAAGCATAGCATATAAGAAATATCATTACAGACTACAGCCAGTTAGGATAGTAGAATTCACAGGAAAACTACAATAATTACTGACAGAAACTTAATACTAAAATACTTCTAGCATGCTATCATATTAGTTCATTTAGTTGTTGAAATTATAGAGATGTGATGGGAAATAAGATAAGTCAATCATCAAACTAAAAGGATTTTAAAGTTCTGCATAGCTGTTTGCAAGGAAAAACAATGTAGTTTAAATGCTACTTAGGAAGATGGTTTACTAACATTATGGACCTTGTTGAATTCAGTTCAACTTGTAGTCAATGATGGTTACATACAGCATATGGACACAAGAAAATAAAATGGATCAACAATAAGAAAACTTGTTTTATCTAACACTATCACAAATCAGAATCAGAAATGAGGCAGTATGCTGTTCTCTTAGGCTTCTTTTGTATTGTATCATTGGAAACAAACCCTCAAGAAAAAAATTGGTGCCTTTAGCTATCTGTAACAACAATGAACAAATGAAACTATGAAATGAATTGAAAAAATATCCAGAAGAGAGTCCATAAACACACTCAGCAGTTCGAAAATCCACAAAAGTCTACCAAACTCAGCAGTTGACTGACTAAATTTGACTAGTGGCTAGAAATTTCCAATAGTAACCTCACAAATTCTACCAAATTATTAGGCATCTTTCATTACAAAGTTTGTCCCGAAGACCATTATTCACTATGTTTCCCTACATACAAGCCAACTTTTGACAGCAGAAACTTAGAATGAACGGAAGCTTTGTTTGCCAAAAAGAATCATAGAGAATGTGGCAATTTGATAATTATTCGGCACAAACAGAAACCTAAAATACAACGCCAAATGATAATGATAAGCTCATTGCTCAAAAGTATCCACCAGACCAGATCAGTTGGAAAATCAAGTACATAAGTTGTTCATTGGATCTTGATATTCCTATCACTCCTATTCAACAATATTACACTAGTTCGCAAAATAAATAAATAAACAATAAAATATTCTCATATAGGAACATACATCAATTGTATAATGTATAGCATTTAGTAGCCTTCCATTACAGGATGAAATATTAAAAATAGTTACCTCTTGCAGAATTAGTGCAAATGAGAATACATCCACTTTGGTGTCATATTCTTCTTGTTTGAAAACCTCAGGAGCCACATAGCGGCCTGCCAACAAAAATAACAAATTTCCCAGTTTCAGAAAATTAGTCCATGAAGCGGCATGTCAAAGTCCACTGCATGAAAAAATATCACAATATTCTCCTATGTCCTATGAATCAGAAAATATAGCATTTCAGATATTTAGATATTTCAAGTCTGCATTAATGACAATTCTGAAGAAAAGCAGCACCCACAAGAAGTATCTTGGCAAGTTAGAGGCCTGTCTTCTTTAACCGCCAGCAACTTGCTAACCCCAAAGTCTGCAACTTTTAGGTGCCCGGAATCATCCCGCAGTATATTACTGTTAGCTTACTCATAAGCAACATTGATAAAAAGTGTAAACTGTATCAGACTATTAAACCGGACACATGGACTTCACATAAAAGAATAGAGGAATAAAAATAATTGAACACAGAAACTTACGAAGGCTCAAGATCACGGTGAATAATGGGTGATGGCTTATTTTCATGCAAATAACCCACTCCCCTGCATAATTTCAAATAAAAAAACTGGCATCAAGTGACAATTTTAACAGACCAAAAGAAAAACATAAAGAGGAGCAAAGACAACATTAACCATTTATCAGGACCCAAGAAAAGTTTCATCTTAACATGATCCAAATTAAATGAATTCCGAGAAATTATGTGTTTAACAGTTAATATAGATTTTTCTCCAGCAAGTATAAGTCCGTGAAAAATGTTAAAGCCATGAGGCCCAGGACACTTCTAAAAACAAAATTCCATGCATGATATGTAATCAACAAAAATTCAGATAGGAAAACTGCTAAAAAATAATGTATGAATAAGGCATCTTTCAAAATTATATTGAATAATAACCTGTTTCTCTTCGTGGGTTTGATAAAAACTAGGGCTGGCAATTGTGAGCCAAACCCATTTAACCACCTGGATCCAACTCTATTTTGGTCCATCCATATCGACCCACTTAAGTTACTAGACAAATGGATTGGATCATTAATAAGCCATGCCCAACTAAACATGGTTTTAATGGGTCAACCCACAAACATCCACTTATCTATTTAAGTATGTAATAAATTAAAACTTTAACCAAAATTATAAATCTTTAGCTTCTTATATTTTTTATTTTCCCTCAGTTTCTATCACTTTCTAGTCTCCCAAAGAATCTTTCTCTCCTATACTGGCAACACTAGCCAGTAGGGCAAAGAATCTAAAGCTCTTTCTACTCTCCAAAACTCACTTTCTTTCTCCTTTTTCAGCTATCTCTTCCAATCCCACCATTTTCCACTCAATCTTCATCAAACTCATGGGTTGACGGTTCGTTGTGTTGAGATTTGGAAGGATGAATTGAAGGAAGCTTGAAGAGAATCTCATGTCCCTGTTCGAGATATTATAAAGCCATTTGTGTGCCTTCACCTAATAGCTTAAGCTTTTGGAAGAGTTGGTTCATGACATGATTTCAAAGCCTTTATGACCAAGTGTTCATAGGTTCGATCCTTGCCGCCCCCATTCTTCTAAATGAAAGTTGAATATAAGCACATGATAAAAATGGGCCTATGCATTGTCCACACTTCAAGCCCAAAGGGCTCTTGCGTGAGGGGGGCGTGTTAGAGATATTACAAAGCTATTCATGTGCCTTCACCTAATAGCTTAAGCTTTTCGGAGAGTTGGTTCATGATAATCCCATTCAAGCGATCGACTGGCTACCAGAGCTTACCCCCAATCTAACAGGATTATTTGCAGTGCCTGGACATTGGCAAATCAGGCAGCAGCACCTGAACCACCACTTCCAAAACTGAGTTCGACCCACATTGAATCCAGAACACATGCACCTCAGTATCAGCACCACAAGTGTCCATCCTCTAATCACAAGACCTTTTCCTGCTCCATGATCTTTAAATGTGCCAAGACAGAACTGGACCAATTTTGATCTGTTAACCAAGGTTAACTCCTTCCATGGTGTATAAATATGCAAGTTGGGTCTCATCCTAACAAATGGGTCATGGGTAATTATTATATAACGACCAAGCCATATCCAAATAAGTGGAGATGTGTCTTTGATCCATGTCCTAAAAGATTCAAAATGTTTTTACATTGTTTGCCGATTGTCAAACACAACCCTCCTCTTCTATCAGTCTTTGGGACTGACTATGTAAAGTTTGGCAAAAAAAAAGCACATCATAGGTAGAGTTATGGGAAATTATTATGATCCTTTAAAAAATTTAAATGGGCGATTAATGGATAAATAGGTGGCTAACAACCCATGAACCCATCCATTTATAATCCAACTCAAAGCCAACCCAACCCGTCTGTTTGCCACCCCTAATAAAAGGTATCATAGACTGAAAGCTGTAGCAAATATAAAAATAAATGGCACACTTATATTTCATCCCTATGCTTCATTACAATTCTAACATTTATGCTACGCAAATATTCTGCATTTCGTTGCATTCCCATAATTCAAAATTAGATACTTTCACCCAATCTCAGTTCCCATGCAGATATATAAGAGAAAGAAATCAGAAGATAACTAAATTTGTGAGTATAAAATATTTAGGAGTATTTTAATTAGAAAATTTCCTAAAGTTTCTATGCTATTTTCTCTGTATAACTAATAATAATAACTTATAAGGACCAATTAAAATCAAATCACACAATACCAGCCTCCCCACCCCCACCCCCACCCCCACCCCCACCCCCAAAAAAAAGAGAGCCGATTTTGAGACTTAACGTTGCAAGCAGAAGAACCAAAATAAAATCAAGGCATGAGTGTCAAATACCTAGCAATATCAAGTGCAAATCTCACAGCTGTTGTTGGTTTTAAAGCTCCTTTTCTTTTCAAGAAAGCACGAAGATCTCCCTGCATGATACATGGAGAAATAAGACCAAGGAACATTTTCTATCATATTACTGTTAAACTTCATTAAACAAACATCCCAAGCAACACGCAAAGAATCATGTTCCATGCAATTTTAGGACAAAAAACCTTGGGAAGATATTCTGTCACAATCATCATTGGACTACTCTGGGTCACAGCACCCAAAAACTGGACTACATTTGGATGCCGGATCTTCTGGAACAGAGCAAGCTCATCTCTAAAGGCCTTCCTGTGAAAAGCCAAGTAAACTAATTATCATAAAAGTATATAACAGAACTAAAACAATCTTTGCTCAAGGTTTATAAGCAACTCACACTTTCTCCTCATCAGTAAGCACATCCTCCCCAAGCTTTTTTACTGCAACCTCTGTCCCACGCCAGAATGCACTACAGAAAGTCCCCTGCCAATTAAGACAAGATTATAAGATGCAAGAATCATTTACATGCAATGGAATTGAAGATGATTCACGCACTTAGGTAATTATGTACACGCAAAACTTCTTTTGCAGTGAATCTGCAAGCTGGGTCTAGATATTTAACAGCAGTCATATTCCTTAGAAAGAGGAATTAGCCGGTTTCCCAACAATCATATTCCCAAAACATGGCCATAAACAAATTTATCATAAAAATTCATTATTGTATAGTGCAGCTTATAGCTATTTAAAAAACTTACAAAAATCATTAACTAGAACTTGGTATAATTAATGGGAAAAAAAATTTGAGGTACCCACACAAATTCTAAAATTTGTGTTACAAAACTAAACGGTGGACAATAAAAGAGATGTGATTATGGAAAATCTTATTAGTTCCTCAAGATTTCTCAAATAAAATAATCTGAAGACAGGCCAAATTGAATGTCAAAAAGAAAAATAATAAATAATAACGGCTGTGTTTACCTTTGTGATCTCCTCACTGTTGGTGAAATCAAGTTCTTTAGGATTGATTTCATATTCTGGGACTTCTCGTGCATGGTTTACATGCATAGGGGCCATCTGAAACAGTATAACTATAATCATATATATTGGCAACCATCAGCAGAATACTAAAGCTAAAACTAATATACCAAGACAAATAAGTGCAATAACTTCAGAATTTTACAATCCTCAATTCACACACACCAGAGGCTTTGCTCCATGCTTCTCCAATAGTTTGATCACATCATTTTTTTTATAAAATATAGCATCTGCAAGTGGCTGTTTGAGAAACATGAGATTAATAATCAGTCCAGTAATTACATATCTAATAATAGTAATTTATTTTCAAATGCAGTCCATACAGAAGACCATGGCAGAACAGTTGTTTGAGAGAGTGGAACAGGGGGAAGCACAAAGACAAGACTATATAAAAGTTCAGTGAAAATGTGATACAGCCTGAATTTGCTCATCACTTCATTGGGAGTGAAACAAAGGAAAAGGATAATAATGATTAATACATCAAACAGAAAGAAATCTAGAACACTTTGCAGCAAGAGATCGATCATATTTTCTCAGTTTCACATTACTTATATCCGCTTGATATTTACTCTCACCATACAAATAAATGTTTAAGCAGGGAAATGCTTAGCTAATGTGTAACAGACGCATCTGTTTTTTAAAACCAGACAAAACCACACTGCTAAATATATGCTCAATGCACACTACCTGCTCTCCACTTAAGTTCAGAACAAATAACGGTAACCCAGTCTAAGAGCAATCTCAGTTGGTAAGTGGAGAAGCTAACTTGAACTTGTTCTAAGAAACTCAGGCCTTAACAGTTGTCAACCACCCCATCCAGGCCAAAGTGCAACAAATAAGAGATGTACATAAAATGCCTCTAGCTCCATCTAGATGCAATCATGTATTCAGCATAACAATGTACAGAATGAATCCATACTAAAACATAAAGCATTTGACTATTCAAGCAATATAAAACCTGTCCAGATTAAACTACCCTGAACCAGGATTTTGACATTTGCAAGGTAAATAAAATCTATGCTATTGCTATTGCCTTTGTCATGCTGAGAATTGGTTAACAATAACAACAATAAATTGTATCAAGTATCAACACCCCCAATCAAGTAGGCCACAAAACCAAGTCAGGGGTTGTGAAAACAGAGTAAGGAAAAAAAGAACAGAACAGTGTAGTTACCGTGCTACCCCATCGATCTTTAGGGTCAATCTTAGCACCTTTCTCGAGCAACAAAGCAACGACATCAGTCAAACCCTGACACGCAGCAACATGAAGAGCCGTGCGATGATCAATATCCCTGAAATTCACACTCACACCCGACTCCAACACCTCACGGATACCATCCAGATCGCCTTCGTTAGCAGAATACATGAGCCTCACTCCCGGATCAACACCTTCCACAGCGTCTCCATCTTCTTTGTGGGACTTTGATTCTACACTGTGGCGCTCTGGGGCCAGCGATGACTGCTTCCCCAGCGTAAACCTTGCAGGGTTTTTCGATTCCATGTGTAAAAAACCCAAGATTCACCCCAGAAAATGAAGATAAAAAAGATAGGATTTTGAAGATTGGGCACTGGAGAATTCTACAGAGAGATAAATGGGTGAAGCTTGTTTTTGAAGTTCTCGAAGGGAAAAAGTCTCTGCGACGTTATGATTGTTGTTGAACTTTAAGCGGAGTCCAACTTTGACATGTTCGGAGTTTCAGACTTCAGAGAAGGAGGAGAAAGCAGTGAGTTTTACGCGTTGAGTTAAGCGCGTGACGCGTCTGCTGAAGTAAGTGCCAGCTCAGGGTGAAGGAAAGAAGGAGGAAAAAGCAAGAAAGAAAGATGGTGCAGAGTAAGAGACGGTTGACTAACGTGCGCCGCTTCGGATGCAAATAGAAATTGCCGACGTTGTTCTTTCACATATTTGTGTAGATTTAAGATGATCCTAACCGTTGGTTTTGTGGAACACGTAGTGGGTTGGACGATTGTTAATATACGTAGTTTTTTTTTTCTTTTTAGGTTTAGCAGAAAAAAAGAAGAAGTTGATTTAGGTTTAGCAGAAAAAAAGAAGAAGTAAAGAATGATTTATAATAAAATGAAATTAAAGTTCGTATATGAGCCTTAGTTCAGCTGGTGCATTTGATGATAAGAAGACTTGATGGGACGGGTTCGGTCCATCCCTCCATTACTCCCTCCGCATTTTCCTTACCCCCCTCCCTTTTTAGTTGGGGCCTCTATGAGGCATTCCATACGTCACATCACACCTTTAAATGGAGCCTTTCCTTACGTCCAGCGGAGTCTAGCACTAAAAAAATGTAAAGAATATAATAGAAAAGAACATATTACTTTTTTGTTGTTTTATAAGTTAATAAAGAAAATGAGTGAAATACTTAAATTATTCTTTCTTTAACCCTAAATTAAAAAGACAAAAAATTACTCTCTTCATTTTCCTTACTCTTTCCCCCTTTTAGTTGGGGTCTCCATGAGGCATTCCATAGGTCACACCTTTAGATAGGGCCTCCCTTTAAATAGGGGTGTCAAAACGGATCGATTCGACTCATTCAGGTCAGCCCATTTTAGAATCGGGTCATTTTGAGTCAACTCATTCGAGCCATATTAATTTTAGATTAGTATTTTATTGATCCAATTCGACCTATTTAACTAAATATAGTATTATTATAGTGGATCAATAGCCCAATTTCATTCATTCAGCCATTCATTAATTTTTTGAATTATTTTTTAATTTTATGTTCATTTTTATCCGATCCATTTTTGTCGACTCATTTTGATACCCCTACCTCTAAACCCAATGGATTATGGAATAAAAGGCAAATAATGTAACAGAAAATAACATGTAACTTTATTATTTTGTGGTTTAATAAGTTAATTAAAAAGGAGAGTGAAATACTTAAATCATTCTTTTCTTAATCCCTAAATTAAAAGAATAAAAAATTAAAAACTTTGAGTTGTAAGAGAGAGATTCTTTGACTCTCTTTAACTATTTTATTCATTTTTTAATTTTAAACACATTTTTATTGATCTTAATCCATTCTATTTTTTCCTTTCTATCCCTCTAAACATATCTATTTTGATACCCCTACCTCTAAACCCAATGGAACTTAGCACTAAAAACAAAATGGAATGAAAAGGCAAATAATGTAACAGAAAATAACATGTAACTTTATTATTTTGTGGTTTAATAAGTTAATTAAAAAGGAGAGTGAAATACTTAAATCATTCTTTTCTTAATCCCTAAATTAAAAGAATAAAAAATTAAAAACTTTGAGTTGTAAGAGAGAGATTCTTTGACTCTCTTTAACTATTTTATTCATTTTTTTTAAAATAACTTTCAAACACATTATTTGTAGATCTTATCATACCATTCCTTGTCATTTCTTTCCTTTCTATCCCTCCTAAACATACCCTTAAAGTATTGCTATGGTAGAACTTAGTGTAGTTAAGATTTGAGAACTACTTCAAAATTAGATTACCAATAACAAAAAATAAAAAAGTAATTAGATTGGGTCATTCCCTAATTGGAGAAAATAATAGATAAATACTACTTATTATATCATCTCTCAAATATTTTATGTAATAGTTGGTATATATAAATATATTTTTTGAATATAGATTAATTTTTAACGTGAATTCTCAATTATATGCATATTCTTATAATATAATATTAAATAAAATGTATAAGATATATTATCCACACCTAAGAATTATTCTGCCCTTTCATGAAGTGGGAACTGGGAAGTGCCATCGAGGTAGGGTAGGGGCATTAGGCATGTCATGTCTCGTTGGGGTAGCACAATCCACCTCCATTCAATTTATGTTGGAGTTTTTTTATTAGTTTATTTTATTTTATATGAAATATTTAGAGAAAATTATATTGACTTCTATTAAGATTTGTTTTAATTACATATTATACTCCTCTAATTTATAAACCTACATAAGAGTGTCTGTTAGGTCTTGAGTGAGTTTAGAAATATTTTTGGACTTGACTCACTCATCAGAGTAGTAGGTTGAGTTTGGTTTGGTCAAGAAGATTTTTTCGCTCAACTCGACCTAATCCGACCCGCCCAACTTGACCTACTCAATAGTGAATTGAGTTAGGTTGAACTTATAGATCTAATATTTTAAAAAAAATTATAAAAGAAAAATTTAAAATACAAAATCTAACAAATTAATATCATAAATTTTAATCTCAAATATAATAGGTGTCAATATAACAAATTAATGTCAAAAGTCTCAATCGTAAACATAATAAGTCTTAATCTAATAAATTAATATCATAAGTCTCAACCGACCTTAGTTAAACATAATAAGTTTTAATTTCAAATAAACTAAACACTATAAGTCTATAAATGCATAACAAATTAACAACTAACAAGTCTTACTAAGTCTGAAATAAATTAAACAAAACTAGTCATAACTCAAGTAACAAATTAGTTTAACCAATCAAAGTTATTATCATTACGTATGTCATATGTATTGACACAATCATTAACTTAACTCTCTATTTTTTTCATATACTCTTTATCATCTAAACAACTTTTTACTAAAAAGAAATGTGGATGGGTCAAGTTTGTGAGGATTGAATGTGTTCCAACTTGCTAACCGACCCACATACTACGGGTTGAAATATTTTTCAACCTAACTCAACATGCGAACCCAACTCAACCTATATTTTATGAGTTGAATTAGATCGAAATTTGTTAATTCGCAAATTGACCCGACTCACTGGACACCCCTACACTTACACTTACGTACATAGACCTCCCTTATCACACACGGTGTTAACATCCATTTGTCGAAGGGTGTAATCTCTGTCATACCCTCACAATTAAAATATATTGAAAACAACATTACCCATTTTTATCTTCACCTTGTTGGGTTATAGGGGGAGCCCAAAAGTCAGGGAAATCTCCATCAATAAGCTAAGTAAAGAACCACATAAATAGACTTGGCACCACATTTTAACCCAAAACCTTAAGACATTAGGTTTATGAGTCTTTTTCAGTTATATAACCTTCAACTTGTCCATCTTTACTAATGTGAGAGACTTCAATACTCACACTTGAATTTCCAACATTTTTCCCCTGAAATGTGAGTCCTTCACACACGGTCACTCCCCCTCAAGCTGAAGCCTTGTGTCACCAAGAGAGCCAAGAGAACCCAACCCGCATCCAAGAGTTTCATCTCCTTCAGATCGAGCTATACACGCTCTTCTTCATACTTGTACTGTTGTTGTCCATCGTCTACAATAGAACACGCCGCCTAGCCTCCACATCGCTAGGAAGACTTTCAATGCAAGGGACCCTTCACATGAATCCACCAACCACCGTCGTCTACACCAATACTTGTTCAAGCCGAACCATCGGCTCTGATACCACTTGTTGGGTCATAGGGGGAGCTCAAAAGTCGGGGAGATCTCCATCAATAAGTTAAGTGAAGAACCACATAAATGAACTTGACACTATATCTTAACTCAAAACCTTAAGACATTAGACTTATGAGTCTTTTTCAGTTATATAACCTTCAACTTGTCCATTCTTTACCAATGTGAGACTTCAACACTCACACTTGAATTTCTAACACACCTAAACCCTCTGTAAACAAAGAAGCGGCGGTGGAGCGATTGTCGTGGGTTGTCAGTGGTGGATGCACAATGGCTATTGGGTAGCACAGCTCCTTTGGGTGAGTTGAGGATGGTGTGAGGTGGTCTAGTTCGTCGGTAGTTTAGTGCTCTTGGTCGGCGGTTAAGGCGCAGTGGCTCGTCATGGTGAGGCTCTACGGTAGAGGATGATGGTGGCACAGTGGTCAAGACATGTAGCAAAGGAACCTCGATGGTGGGGGGTCGATTTTGGATCATGACAGTGTTTGCCCATGCAGTGGTGGTAGCAGATGGTTCGAGGATGGGTTGGTTTTTTTTTTTTTTGGTGTTTGGATTTTTTGTGATATGTGATTAACAATTTGCAGGGAGTTTGATTTGGAGGATCTTGTTTGATGATGTTGCTGGTTGTGGAGGAGCAAGGTTTTGGTGATAGTGTTTTTTGTTAACTGAGACATATGCAGGGTAATTAGTTCACAATGCAGGTGAGATGGGTTTATGTTGGGATATTTGCAGCTCCCAATGATGCTAGGTTGAGTTTAGATGTTGTGTGTGAGTGAAATGATTTGGTTTGTGTGAGTTAACTTTCTCGTTTTCATGACTTGATAATGACTAACACTTTATTTGGATGATAGGTAACGAGGGGAACAGAAAGGGAATGAGGAGAACGAAAATAACTTCCCTTGTTTGGGAGTTTTAAAATACATGGGAAGAGAATAGAACACATAGAGAATCATTTCCCTCATCTTCTCCTCAAATGTCCAACTTTTGTTTCCCACAAAATTGAGGTGGAATGGGGGGAACACATGAGTAATGAAATTCCGTTCCATTCCATTAATGAAACTTCTAAACAAAGAGAATGGAAGCTATGTTCCATTCCTTTCATTTCCTTTTCACTTCATCCTCACTTATTCTATTCTGTTTCATTAATGAAAAAATATCCAAACACAATGTAAAAAAAAATTTCTATGGGAAAGAAAAATAAAAACTTAAAATCCTCTCCACACAGAAGCAATGTTCGATCTTTGTGTTGGTTCTCACCTTAAAACAGTCCAAGTGAAAATGGAGAAGCCAATAGTTTGCATGTGGAGAGTGTGGACAAAATTACAAGTGTGCCAAAGTGTGCCATTATGATTCACATGATCATCAACCAGATAAAAATTAAGGGAAGTTGTATAGTGTGTAATTAAGGCGAACTTCAAGAAGTATGAATGTAATTTTCCTAAATATTTAAAAAGAAAGATGAAGAAAACAAAAGAATTTATTATCGTGAAAGGTATCTAGTTGAACGAGTTCCTCTTCACTAAACCAATAGTATAGTAATCTTGTATAATATCATGAACCAAACCCAAGAACTCTTCCTCAACATGTACAATCTTTTCAGTTGAGCTAATTCTCGTTGTCACAAGTATTATTGCTCTCTTAAAGATACATGTACCATGCAAATTGCGGACTACATGTTGCATAGGGGCTATAGCCTTCAAACTTTTAAAAAATTTAAAATTACTTCTAATTAAAAAAAAATTCAAGTGTAAGTGAAATTTGGAATGTGAATAAAAAAAGTCTCACAAGTCACAATAAGAAATGAACTAGGTGAAGATTGAAAATTATATAATGTGAAAAGATTCACAAATTTAAATTTATTAAAGTTTTGAGTTGAAATATGATATAAAACTCATTGGTATAGTTTCTTAGTAAATTCATTGAATGCAAATCCTCCTACCGTGGTTCCTAAGTAAGTGAATTGATATGGTTCCTTAGTAAGTCCATAATCCATTGAATACAAATCTTCTCAATAAATTTTTATATATAGATAAATTCTTAGTTACATACAATTGTATCACATTATTTTTACACATACTTATAAAAAATTAAAGAGAGAATATGATTTTTTATGATGAATGAAGTTAGAGGATCTCATTTTTTCTAATTTTTTAATTTTTTGTGAGTATATGTAAGAATGACGAGGTACAATTGTGTGTAACCAGTAATTTCTCTTATATATAAAAGTAGTTGTCTTAAAGTTTCATTTTTGTCTCCTAAATTAAATGTGTTTTTGTCATTTTCTTTGTTATAACAATTTTCAGTTCTATGACATTTAATATTTTTCTTTTTTCAATATTATATTCTATTCCCAAAATTCATTAATTCATTACTATATTCTATTCATGCGGGCAAGGACGGTGGTTGAAGTTAAGAAGTCCCGTGGAGTATGGCACTGTGCTTCTGGGGTTGATTTCCATGAAGATGCTAACTCTGGCGCTGAGTTGTTTGCGGCGTACAAGTCCATAATGCCAGGGACGTTGCTGCTGAGGTGGTGGATATTTATGCGTGTTGAAATGGCCATGGATGGGTCTCTAGAATTTGGGGATTTGGGGCTCTTTGATTTTGCGGATTGAAGTTTCTGTTTGCATATTGCAGGCGGTTGGGATTTTGTGGCTACTGTGCACTTTTGTGGCAATAGGGGCGATTCTGGGTTCTAGAGATGGGGAGGGTGCGCAGGTGGGGCGCTATATTCATGGAGTTTTTAAGGGTTTGTTTGTGTTACGTGGGTGAAGATTATGTTTGCATTTGTTTCATAGGCCCTTACAAATATACACCATACTATGTTAAGTTGTATGATATATTTTTTATTTTATTTGTAATAGTAAGTTTTTTTTACAATTTTTTTTGTTTTTTGTTTTTTTTACACATTACTATCGTCATTGTTGTTGGTTGGCCAGCCACCATATAATGCCAGCCTAGGTTATCGTATAATGCCGCCGCCTCCGGCCATTGTTCACCGCCGGTCGACCACTGTACGTCATCGCTGGCCGGCCATCGTCCACTCCCGACTAGTCAGCGTCTGCTGTCGCCACTTTTTTTTTAAAGTTATATTATTTATTTTTTTTAATTGCATAATTTTATAAATAATATTAGTTAGAATTGTATTGATTTTTAAATTTTTTTATAAATAATCACAAGATACCGAAAATTGTACTGATTTAAACCCAGTAATATTTATACATAATAATATATTTTTTTAAAAACTCCTTACAGATTTCTTTGTGTGAGTGTGTAAAGAGTTTTTTTAAAAAATACATATATTTTTTAACCTGGTAATATTATCGATTTTAATTGATAAAAAATATTATCAAATTTTAATTGATAATATTTATACATAATAATTTTTTTTAAAAACATATTAATATTTTTCCTAAAATCATAATTGTATATGTTAAAAATCTTATAAATTTTAACTCGATAATATTTATACAATTATATAATTTTAAAAAAAATAAATCAACAAGTTATATGTTATTCATCATAACCGTTGATATATTTTTTAACACAATTAATAATTATGATTTATATTACCATACACCCTCCAAAAGATCGCAGCAGTTGATGGTTTAAGGGAGGTGGTGGAGGATCGCAGCAGTTTTTTTATTTTATTTGATTTGATTTTGCTATTTTGGTTTGGTTTGTGTTGATTTTATTGATTTTGTTTCTATTATCAGTTTTTTCATCCTATGTTGCAGTTCGGTTAATTCTTAGTTTGCATCTCGAATTTGCAACATGATCCTACAAGCGTCCACAATTTTTCTTGGAGGTAAACATCCTGACTGCCAATATTTTAGATAACTGCTCTTTCCATGATTCTTGGTCTGTTTGGTTGCTGAGAAAAAATTGCCACATATAGGCACTGATGTTTTCTGTTCTCCTTATCTGGATGTGCTTCAGGTGTTTGATATAATGCATCTGTAGATGTTTACATTTTACCTTGATGTTTTGTTAGTTTCAAATTTTGATCTTTGGGTCTGTTTTTTTTCTTCCCTAAATTTATTATTTGTTTCCCATTTTTCAAAGCTTAAATAATTTTTTCCATTCCTTAAATCTGGCTTTTCCTTCTCTAGATTTGTTTTGATACTCTCTCTTCCATAATACTTTGTGTGTTTCTGCTATTTATTTTTCAAAGGAAAATATTATAAATAGTTTGTTTTGATTGCTTTCGCTGACATAATATTGGTAATTGTCTCTCGGTTTCAAATATCTGCGTCTCCATCTCTGCGGTCTTCCTCTTGGTAATGACTGGATCTGTGTTCTTTGGCACTTTCAGCGACTCGGGATCGCACGAATTGCTGTCCAATTGTTTCTGGTATTTGTTCTGTATTCAAATCTTTTATTTTCATTTGTTATCAATTGCATGTTTGGAATATTAGACATATGTCCATTTGGGCAGAATTCCATAAAACTACCCAACGTGATTGTCTTCAAGTAGAGTTTCAATCTCAAAAGTGATTTTCTGATGGATTCTATAATTATGTCTGAGAAATGGGTTCTCAAAAGTTTTCAATCCATATGATATTTAGCATCGGTTCTAAATATCACTGGTGTTCAGGATTTGATGGGTTGTAAAAAAGCAATTTTAGCTTTATATGTAGTCTTACAGGACATCATAGTCTTATCACACTTTACGATGCACTACAATTTAGCAAATAATTATATGTGAAGTTATAATTATAAATGACTCAATTTTCTTTAGGAACCTGAATGTTTGTCATTGGGCTTTTCGAATGATACAGCCATGTGACTGTAGAAACACTTACACTGATAGTGATCCCAGTCAAAGTAAGTTAATAGCTAATTAAAGTAAGCAAAAATTATATTTTTTTAGTGAGAATGAACTATAGATGAATAATTGCTTGGCAGCCTTTTATTGATAACGTATGGTTCTTTAAATAGGCAATAATCCAGTGAAATCATGAGTATAAGACGAAAACTTGCGCAAATAGAATTAATAAGTAAACAATAAAAATAAATTTTGATAAAAAAAACAATAAAAATAAATGGAATACAGCTCCAAAACTACCTCTAATGGCTAGTTAAATGGACAGTCTCGTACATGCAATACGTGGGTAGTTACTACCCTTTTGACAGGTCATGAAATACGTAGATCCCTTTGACTAATTCTTCTAAGCCATGCAACACCCCCTTCGTCCACCTAGTACCCATGATACTTGGGGTTTGGTATTAGACCCCTATCTCATCTACCTGGTCTATCAATCCTATTGCCTTTAAAACTCATGACTCAATTACTTTTATAATTGTGAATAACGTGTTATGTGTTTATGAATGTTGTTGTCATCAATACCACAACAAATGTCTCTATTTTTGGGTCTCCTTATGAGTTTGTTGTGATGCAAGGGATGGTTCAAGGTGTGGATTTGGGTTGCTGAATGGTAGGTATACTAATGTTCTGAAAATCAGATTGGATCGGGCATTCAACTAGTGTAACCGTGAACAAGTGTTATGGCTGGTCCGGTCATACATCCAAAACCAGAATGTCACGAACTGGTATAAGAACCGGTAAAGCGGTATTAAACCGTGATTCGGTGAACCGAACACAGTTCAGCAGATTGACCGGTTTAGCTATTTGCATGTAAAAATTCGTCAAATGTGGGAAAGAGACTCAAACTCGAGTCCTAACGTTTTTGCAAGAAGCGCTCAACCACTAGGCTGTTGAATTACATGTGATTATATTGGATCTTTTATTATATTTATTTCTTACATGCTATTCTTAACATTAAATGTATAATAGTGTTTTTGTAATTGTTGGACAATCTTATATAAATAGTGATTTTAAATTATCTAATTTTACTCTTTTTACATATATACTTCATTAATTTTAAATATAAAAATAAATTAAAATAATAAACTCTTAATTTTTGTCTATAAAAAATAATATTGACATAAAGAAGAATATCATATATATATATATATATATATATAGACATATCTAAATGAGAGGAGTTTTTATTGTGAGAGGGTGAGAGGAGTAAATCTTGACCATACAATCATACATGGATGGTCAAGATTAAAAGTTACTTGAAAGTCATGTGATCACCTAAAAAAGTCATATGCATTTATGTTCTAATCTTGACCATTCATGAAAGATCTAATAGTTAAGATTCACTCCTCTCACCTCTCAGAATAAACACTCCTCTCACCTGAGTAACATCCTATATATATATATATGTACCAACGTTTTTTTTAGTTTAAGTGGTTTGGTACTTGTTTTTTTTAAACAAGATCTCGAGTTAGGCTACGTTTGGTGCATCGTATAAAGAAAATATGATAGTATAAGCTAATAATATCAGGTCTTATTTAATATTTGGTACATTCAACTGATAGTATAATGAAATTAGGTCAAGTCATTTTATCCTATTTTAAGGTGATAACGTTATCCTCTCCCCTAGTACATGATAAGACATGATAGGATTTCTATTCCAATCTTATCATCAATTTTTTTATCACTCTTCTCCTTGCGCCACCACCACCATCACCACGCCATGCGGTCGCCACCACCACCACCATCATCGCCGCCACCGCCGCCACCACCACCGCCACCACCATCACCACCGCCACCATCGCCACCACTACCAACATCACCACCACCACTACCGCCACCATCACCACCACCATAAGACTTTTTTATTATTGTTTTCTAATTATTTTAACTTTTATGCTAAAGGATATTTTGATTTTAAAAAAATATTATACAATCAGTTAATTTATCTTTTTGTTATCAAACAAAAGATAGGATTATGTCTTATCCTATTAATTATACTATCATATTTTATACTATCATATCATCTTATCTTATACTATACTATCATGTACACCAAACATAGCCTTAGAGTATTGTGAATGGAAAAAAATTAATATTACGAGAGTTTTACATCTTTGTGGTCTAACTCGTCTCGACTTTGAATTAGTCGGGACTCAATGCGACTTCCGAATACCAGAGAATTTATACCATATATATATATATATATATACCAACGTTTTTTTTAGTTCAAGTGGTTCGATACTTGTTTTTCTTAAACAAGGTTTCGAGTTAGAATATTGTGAATGAAAAAAAACTATTATTACGATAACTTTACACTTTTATGGTCTGACCCGTCTCGACTTTGAATTAGTCAGGATCCGATACGTCTTCCGAATCATAGTTGAATCATTGAACCATGAATCAGTATCTTCATCAGTTCAACAATTGATTCGATTTTTGAGCCTCCCATGGTTCAGGGGATTGGAGGGTGGTGTTTATGGCTTCATGTTTAGTTGGCCGTGCTATGTGGAAATTAGGAACCTATTATTATATACATACAAAAGAAACAACTTAGTTCATAAATCATTGAAAACAAGAGTGGGTAGGAGATATATAGGAATCAGGTCATATCGATTATATAGTGTGTAGAGTTTGTAGATTTTTTTTAATAGTGATAAGTGAGTTCAATATTTCAAGTTCCGAGGAGTGTGTTTGCTTCAAATTACATTATTCTTAAAATTAATTCATTCAATCAAGGGGCTGGGATGGGTGGCAAGTATAATAGTTGTCAATTTTAATAACCAATGTTAAAGGTTAATTCAGAATATTATATAGATTTGTCCAATGTTATACTCATATTTTCATGCAAAGCATTGTACAAATTCACTGTGTGTATTTGAATGTATCTGTTTATAGTGGTTTTGTATTGGTCTTACTGGAAGGATGCTCTCACTGATGAATCTAAATAGGTTGAATAACTATTGATCTTTGTATCCTTTTTTTATTAGAAATTTGATAAACTTAATAAAAATTTATAGGAATGCCATGGATTATGTTTAAAATAATTGTGTCTATTTCGATGTATCTGTTTATAGTGGTTTTGCAATTTTTACTTCAAATAATCGCTATAGGAATGCCATGGGTTAAGTTCTAAATAATTTCTGTTCGTCACAAGCAATGTCATTTTTTCCATTTGTTTAAAACAATCTTTTATGGGTTTGGTTTATGCTAGAGAATATTTACAATATCTTTCATAATTTGTTTCCGTATTTAATTTGGTTATTAGTCTTATGGATTCTGTTTCTAACATGATAACATTGTGATTAATTTCGCCACACAGAAAGCAAGCAGTGACATGAAAGGAAAATTTGGCCACTCTTTGGAGTTTTTAGCGTTTGTAATCTCTTATCCATTCTAATGTGACTTACTGTTCCAATGATTTGATTGATTTTTACATTTAAGGTGGTTAATCATTTGCAGTCCTTACTATCTGTTGAACGTAAGCATTGTTACCCTTTCTTTCTTTACTCGGTTATTCGCTAATTTGCTTTGTATTACGTTAAATTAGAGTTGATTGATTGATTTATTAATTTTAGGTTTAATTTCAAAGGTATCCTGTTCAACATCGTTTTATTTATTCATTTTTTATCTCCATACTTGAGGCATTATCCAAATCCATATTTGTCCTCTCATGGCTGCATTCTTCGCTAAGTGTTTAGAGATGGGTAAATAACTATTGAGATTGTACTTTATTAGAGCAAACAAATTTTAGATACTTAATCATACCATTTATAGCTGAACTATGTTGTTATGTACATTATTTGATTAACAATTTAGTTTTGTTGTGATAATGGAGTGCTAAAGCTGTTGGAAAAAAGAGAATTTGCAGGCAAACATGCCAAGTTAGAAACAGTAGTGTTAGGAAAATTATTCAGATGTGTGCGTGGTAAGAAGCCATTTAACCTCAACTTGAAGTGTTATCCTTGGGTTTTATGTTCCCACTTTTTTTAGTCATTCCTCACGTAATTCTCCTTTTCAACGGAAATAGAAAAAGAAAAGGAGATAAATGTGGCTCCTATATTGGTTGAATGCTGCTATTGGTGCAGCTATTGGTGCAGGGACTATGGAAGAGAACGCTGCTAACAAACCAAAAGACCCAAGTAGTAGTTTTCGTTATTTATTAATTTTTTTAACTTGATTGTTTAACTTGATTTAAGGCTAATAAATGTTCACTGTCTTACTTGTAATAGGTAGAGATGGTTTTTGAGCCATTGGCTGATTCTAATATCGTGGGACTTTTAGGCATTTTGAGCAAGAGCGTTGCAAAAATAGGAAACCTGTAACTTAAGATTAGACTAACAAGAATCTAAAGATGGCTATTAAAACCTGTAACTTAAGATTAAATTTGGAATTCTATTCACTCTTTTTCAAGTTTTGGGTGTCCATATTTACTTCAGCCACTTGGCTATTTACTATGAATATTTTGTAATTTTTAAGGTTGCTTAAAAATGACTCAACTTGCTAAAAGGTAAGCATTTTTGCCGTTTCTTCTTCTTTTTTTTTTTTAAAATTTTTGTGTTAATAGTGTTATATAGTCTTTAGTTTAAATTTTGCTTTTCTGGATTGGTTCTTAATCTGCTCCGAAAGCTTTCTTTTAGGTTTTAGAATTTTTTTTTTGTTGATTTAATAAACCTGGGTAATTTTTCATTGATTGTAGCAAATCAAACTAGCCTTATGTGTAAGCACTCAGTTTTGCGGCTTACTTTTTTAAGCACACTGTTTAAACACATGTTTATTTCTTTATTTATGTTTTAGAATTTAGTAATTAGTATTCATTATATATGAATTTCTACATGAAACTATTTAGATACCTAAGATATGTCTTCTGAGTTATCTAATACTCTTAACATGAGTTTTTCTTTACATTTTGTTATCCTTTCTTATTCAATGGGTTAAGTTCAATATTGAAAATATTACATGTCAAAATTTGAAGTGTTGAGAAGTGCCCAAGATGAGTCCTGCTACTAGCCATCCTCCAGTTTTTTATTTGGCAGCAGGGTGACCTCGGAAATCCACTGCAGAACTGTCCTTTGCACTTTCTTTCCCTTGTCTTTGACAAACCTTATCAAGCTTGTATGCGGACTTGATCGAAATGCACTTTTCTTCTTCTTCATGTTACCTCATTTAAATATTTTCATGGTGAAATTCAAATAAACCCACCTGTGCACGAATTCTAATGGTAATCTTAAGATAATGCCATGTTTATAGCATCGCAACCTCTAAGCTTATTTTTTAAGTAATCTTTTTTTGGAAAAAAATTGCAGGTTTTCATGTTGGTAATCCTTTTTTTGTTTTGTGGGCAGCTTTTTTAGCCCTCTTGAAATGGTGGTTGTAATTGCAATAGTTGATTTTGGGGTTACTGCTGAGGTAGTTGTACTCTTCTTGCACACGTACTGTCCTTTTAGGTTCACAGACACACGCGCGTCCTTTTGGCATTCTGCGGGGATTGCACACACACGTGTTGGCACTTTATAGGGATGTCACACGCAGGCAAACACGTCTTTTTGGCACTCTATGCTACGAGTGTAAGTTAGATGAATTGGGTGGATTGAGTAATATTTTTGTATTTGATCCATTTAATAGAGTTGTGAATTGGATTGAGTTAATTTTTTTTTTGTTCAACCCAATTCGTTTAAGAGTAGATTGAGTTGGGTCAAACTTATGAGTCTAAGTCTGACATTAAAAAAAATTCTTATAAAAAGGTTAAAATATAAAATTTAACAAATTAATATAATAAGTTTCAATTTTAAATATAATAGGTCTCAAACAAATTAACATTATAAGTCTCAATCTTAAACATAATAAATCTCAATCTACTAAATTAATATCATAAGTCTTAACCGACCTTACTCAAACATAATAGGTTTCAATCAATTTCAAATAAACTAAACACCATAAGTTCATAATAAATTAACAACTAACAAGTCTTATTAAGTCTGAAATAAATTAAACAAAATTATTCATAACTCAAATACTTGTAAGAAAACTTCCTCTACCATGCTTCTGTTCTCTAACTTTTTTGAAATGCATTATAGGTGTATTACCATGTAAATTTTCCTAATAAGTAGAAAACTTCTTCTAAGATCCTTCATCCAGTTATGAAATATTAGTAAAACAAGTATATTATTTTGTTTGAGTTATTTATTCCCTTTAATTAGTTTATAAATATAAATATATGCAATCCACAATTCATCTATATTTATTGTATTCTTTTAATCCTTCAAGAGTTTGTTCTAAAAAATACTAGTCAATATTATAAATAAACTTAATAAGTCTCACTAAGTTAACATAAATCTAAAATGAACTAAATCAAGTTAACATGTCCTAAAAGTTATAAATAAAAAATCACATTAGTTAATTGAAATCAATGTCATCACATATAGAATATAGATTGACATAATTGATAATCATAAATTTTATATATTAATAAACCCTCATTTTTAGTCATTTACACTCTCCATGTTTAATTGATTGAGTTTGGTTATGTTTTGTAAGTTTGGACTCAAATTGGACTTAATTGATTTTTTTCAGCATGAATTACGTCTTACACTGTTTCTGTATTTTGACCATATCTTGAGTTCTACATGTTTAATAATTATGTATTTTACCTTGTTGGAAAGATAAGAGAGAGATCTACAACTTTCACGAGAGTTCTAGGCCAAATTCGGACATCTAGTGGAACTAATTGGGCTTGGAAGTTAGAATACGAGTTTTGTAATTGGAAGCTGAATAGTGTGCAGTAATCAAAGCATAACTCGGGCTATAAGATTCGGATTGGACTAAAATTTTGGTATCTACAAGTTAAGACTCATATCTACAACTTTTATGAAGAACACAAGATTCAATTCGGACTTCTTGGAGGTCATATTGAGCTTGGAAGTTATAACAGAGGAGTTGTAACCGGGCTTGAACACTATGTAGTAATTGGACCATATCTCGGGCTGTAGGTGGCCTTTTGAGGTGATTCTGGCAGCATTTAAAAGTTAAGACAAAAGCCTACAACTTTTATAAAGACTATATTTCAATATTCTGACGCATTCAATGACTTCAGAACTGAATAATTTCGGAGACAAATAATCTCCATAATTTTTCACTCATCAAAAGTCATTTGGCATTTTCCACTCATTTTCCACTCATCCACTCACTCATGAATCAGCCCCTTTGTCATTTGGTATCCCTAATCATCTATAAAAGGAAGTATTAGTTGATCATTTGAGGGGTCTTGGTCTTAGAGACCAAGATCATGCTATTGTATTGTTTGTTTATCTTGTTGTAGTTTTCTTTTATTCTAAATTGAAGTTATGTTCTTCTTCTTTTTCTTCTCTCTTTCTTTCTTCTTATCTATGAGTAATTAATTTTCATTTTATTTGGGTGAAAGGGTGAAGCTCTTGGTAATGAAATAAGGTTAAATTAATCTCTTTTTTGTACTTAAATGATATATTATCAAGTAGCCATTATATGTATTGTATTTTGTTTCCAATTAATTTAGAAACTCTCCTTGTAAAGTAGAGATCTTGATTTGTAGTAGACAAGATATTAGCACAATGAATGCTTAAGCCCATTTATAAGTGGTTGTGTTAATAGATGATTAAAGGAATCATAATATAATTACGTATATAATCTTAAATGAACTTTGAATGTTGTATTTTTCGATTGGAACCTCCATTATATGTGGATTCTAATTGAGTTATAAAAAAAATTAATCTTGTCATTATTTTATTTACCAAGAGTGGATCTCCTAACCCAAGTAAATCTTTTTTTTATTTGTGACCAAATTTTATTACTTTTATTATTGTGACAAAATATTTATCTTACATCAAATAAATTTTTCTTCATCAATTCTTTGTGGATCGGCCTCGGACTCCCGATAATTTATTACTTGAAACAACTTGCACTTGGGTTTGAAACTTTTAATCCGCATCAAGTTTTTGGCACCGTTGTCGAGGACTTGATTTGAAGAACAAATTTATTGTGTAAATATTTTGTATATATATATATATATATATATATATATATATATATATATATATATATATATATTCTTGTAGATCTTGTATATATATATTTTTTATACTCTTTTAATTTTTTTTTCTTTGTACATACTAATGTACTAACTTAGTGGGAAAAACTCTCCCTTATCCCTCTGTAATCTTTAATCATTATGAAATAATCTTTCTTCTTCTTTTCTCTCTCGCCGGAGCAAAAAATCGACTTACCGATTCTCCGATTTTCATGTTTTAAATTTACTTTCTGCACTTTATTTTGTATAATTTACTTTCCACACTTTATTTTCTGTAATTTACTTTCTGCACTTTATTTTCTATACTTTACATTCTGCACTTTATTTTTTATACTTTATTTTTGTATTTTACTTTTATATATTTTATTTCTAACTTTCTAACTTATTAACCTTTTAATTTTATTGCTTACTAACTTACTAAATATCTAACTTTCTTACTAACTTTCTAACCTTCTAACTTTCTAACATTTTACTTTACCTGCTTCTAACATTTTAATTTACCTGCTTCTAACATTTTAATTTACTTGTTAATAATTTTTTAATTTATCAGCTTACTAACTTTTTAATTTATTAGCTTATTAACTTATTTGGTGGTCAGTTTATACCACACCCTTGTTAATATTTATTTGGTGGCTGGTTTATACAACATCCTTGTTAATATTTAATGGCAGGTTTACCACCTACTTGTTAATATTTTTTTTATGAAAGGTTAAGCTCTGTATATATTATTCTTCCTATTTCTTCTTCTCTCATGTCATGTGTAGTTAAATTTGTGTGTTTCTAGGGTGAAGACGTAACTTGATTCAATCGACATGTATTAATATTGAAATTTTAATCAATTTCTTTTTTATTTAATTTGAGTGATTATTATGATTCTTAATGCTTTTATGAATTGACCACTTATAAATTGATCTAGTGAGGTATATATAAAATTGAAAGATTTGCATATGACCTAGACCATAAATAATAAGTGTTATGATTTATAATCATTTAAGAATAAAAGTTATAGGTTGTGTGGGATAATTATGATATTTTTATGAGAATCCATAGAGGAAAGGTCATGCCTGTAAGAGTTAAGGTTTAAATCAAGGAATTGAGTTTTAATTAATTACTGGATTCTCCTCATCAATTGAATGATTAGAAATTAATTAGAATGAAGATCTCAAAGCTACTCTATTGTCTATGATAGATTGTTGAATCAAGTGAAGTCAAATCCTTGGTGCTTTAATTTTATGTGTTTATATCCTTAATGTGTTTTGCATTCATGTGCTTTGTTCTCTCTTTTCCCTCTCAATTTCATGCGTTTTAGTGTTAATTTTTTCTCTTGATCGTCAACTTTATTGCTTTGACAATTTGGTGCACTTGTCGATTTTCTCAACAAGTTTTTGTAAACCTAGGTTGATACGGTGGATTTTGTTGCTTCAAGAATTCAACATCACAATAAAAGATAAGAAAAGAGCCGAAAATGTTGTTGCAGATCATTTGTCCATACTTACAACAGGCTCACCTTTTGATATCACACCTATCAATGATTCTTTTTCAGATGAATTTTTATTTTCTGTCAATTCCAAGCCTTGGTTTGCTAATATAATCAATTTTCTTGCAACATGAAAGATCCCGCCTCAATTATCCTAATCAAATTATTTGGAGATGTGTGCCCAACAATGAGGTAGAAAATGTCATTAAATTTTGTCACTCAGAAGCATGTGGAGGTTTCTTTTCTTCAAAGAAAACAACTGTGAAAATCTTACAGTGTGAATTTTATTGGCCCACTTTATTTAAAGACAGCTATACACTTTGAAAATATTGTGAAAATTATCAGAAATAAGGTTTTATTTCTAAGCAAAATAGGATGCCTCTGAACTTTATCGTTGTCATTAAAATTTTTTATTATTGAGGAATTGAGAAATGATGCATATGAAAACACAAAGATTTATAAAGTTAGAGCAAAAGCTTTTCATGACAAATCAATTTTGAGAAAAACTTTTAAAATTAGTTAAAAAGTACTACTTTATAATTCTTGTCTTCACCTATTCCCTAAAAAATTGAGATTTAGGTGGCGTGACCATTTTATTATCAAACATGTGTATCCTTATGGGGCCATAGACATTGAGAATCCTAGGAATGATAGTGTATTTAAAGTCAATGGATAAAAGCTCAAACCATTTCTGGAAAACCAAGTTGTTGAGTTCTTTGTGTTCCCAGTTAAATGACGGATAACGGTACTCTGTGACTCTCAAGTCGGTTTATTTTTCAGTTTTCCACAATAACTGATTCTTTCTCCTTCAAAATGGATGTCATTCTCTCAAATCTAAGAAAGTATTTCCCTTTTTTCCTCAAAATGCTCTAACAAAAATCTACAAAGTCAGGCGTGAAAGACTGAGACTGTTAATGCACAAGGGCATCCCAGAAGATATTCGCTGGATAATCAAAGTAAAGGTTTATTTAGCTGGTGAATCTTCAGATTCATTTGTCCGATACATGTCGGGTCTCAGTAAAAGTTCTTATTGTAAAAGGAGAAGAGTAAAAAGAATGAAAGTTTGTTACAAATGTACGTGATGGAATTGTAACACGCGATGTCATTCTTTGGGGATGGTTTCCGTAAACAGAGAAGATAAAATTTTCTTCATTAAGAATGACTGAGTAAGGAATCATTAGATAATATCTTATTGACTCTTGAGACGCATTCTTGTGAATATGTGCAACGTGAACTTCTTAGTTTATGGAATCTCTTCAAGGACAAGCAAGAACGTTACAGTCTTGAGAATCTGACTCAAAAAGACCCTGTTTGCCTATTTATAAGAAAATTGGATGAGAAGCTTATCCTCGACTCATAGAAGGTGTTCAAGCCATTACTGGACGTAAAATCAGAGGAAGATGTGAGTCACAATCACAACAACGTGTATGTATTATCTTGTATATCTCCTAAAAAAAGAAGAATAAAAAGAAGAAAAGAATAAAAAAAAATAAAAAATGGTGAAACTTTAGTTGTACTTAGTTTTTAATTAGATTAGGAGTCCTTACCAGTGGCAGATCCGTCATTGACTCGGGTGGACCTTCGCACGTCGGTCCGTAAATAAGGTTCGTGTGTCATGCTCTGTAGAAAGCCACGCAAGCATTCTTAGATTTTAACCGTAGGCTCTGCTTGCTGATGGACAGATAGAAGTGTCCCGTGTTTGCATTCTCGTGTGACAATGCCTCTGAGCTCAATTCCTGGTATTGATTTATTGGGTTCCTGAGCGTAGCTCCACTGGCTGTGGTCACTGGTCATCGTATTCAGATTTTCTCTCGTTAACTAGAGGGAAGATGTATAGGCTGGGACATCCCACAAATGGAAGGAATGCCTTAAGTCTGAAATTCCTTAAGAGAATTCAATGTCTCTTTTAAGGGGCGGTAAGATTGTGAAGGTTACTGTACTCATGACGTGTAGTATAAAGATATGTCATAAAACCTATACATAAAGGTATGTTATCATTTGTTATTATTATCTTTGTATGATTTTGTTGTATTTTGGTTTTGGACAGACGATCCTTTGGGCGGGGTCCTTCAGGGGTTTCTAGACTTCTTTACCTTGATGGTTTTCTTGAAGTCTAAAAAAAAAAGAAAAAATAAAAAAAATAAAAAAAAGTTTCTTAAATTCAAACTTTTCTGACAACAGCCAACTTACCTATATAGGAGCTATTATTACTTTTTCTATTCTCTTCTCTATTTAAACACTTCATTTTCTTCACTTTCCTGCAACTCATAATCATTCGAAGAGAGTGTGACTGTAGAAATGGAGGGAGCTTCTTCTTCAGTTCGTAGATTTACCAGTATCTGTGTATTTTGTGAGACACGTTATGGGAAGGGTTTAGAGTTTGTAAATGTAGCAAGCACTGTTGGTAGAACACTTGCTACGAGGAACATTTGTGTAGTATATGGGGGAGATCGCATTGGGTTAATGGGGGCTATATCATTTTCTGCACATCTAAGAGGCGGTCAAGTTTTGAGTGTCATTCCTGAACCTTTAACTTAAAGGAACATCATTGGAAAGACAATTGGGCTGGAACTTCAAGTATTGATCTGTTAATAATTTCAGTATCTTAAATGCCTTTTGTTTGATCTAATTGGACTCCATATGTGCTCAATTGTTGACATTTAGCTAAGTTTCTGTTATAAAGCTTAATTGGATGTTTATTTTGAAACTATGCTTAAATGTGGTTATAAACACTCATAAAATGAATTATGATTTTCAGGAGATCTTTGAGTGTTTGAGTCCATTAACATCAAACCAAGCTTGATGACCATTTAAGGATTGAGATAAATACTTAAGAAGATCAGTTTTATCCCTAGAGGCAAATAGAGAAGAGCATTTATGAAGAATCAATGTCGTAATTGAAGAAAGTGAGTGATATGGCCCGTGACATCTGACATGGGGTGGGCAGTGTACTTCCCTGACTATTTCAAGGTTGGGGTCAAATCTTGTTTTTGGACAACACGGCCCGTGTCATATGACACAGGGTAGGTCGTGTACGTCTCTGTCTTCACAAGGGAATTCAGTTTTAAGCTTTGACTGAAGCTGGGCCATGTTTTTCTGTGACTTTGAAATTAGCTGAAAATGTGTTACCAGATTCAGACACGAGCTGGGCCGTGTTATATGACACAGACGTGTCATCGACTCAGAAATTTAAATTCAAATTTTAATACTGAATTAGGTATCCAAACATATAAATAGGATTGCTTAGAGCTCCTAAAGGATATCTAGATAGAGAGCTGTAAAGGGAACTGATGAAAACACAAAGACCAAGAAAGAGAGAGATTCAATTGAGGATTGGAGACTCGAATTCGAGCGATCGAAGATCAATCATTCTCAAGCCTTGGAAACTAGTTTGATCTTTAGTTTTCTTTTCTTCTTTTATTCTGAATAATGTCTTTCTCTAATTCTTCTTCTGTCTTTGAATTTGCCATGTGTGGCTAAACTTCTTAATTGATTAAGGAAAGATAAAACTCTAGTTTTGATTATGTGAACCTTACATATTTCTTTATATAAATATAGTTATGTTTTTATTCATATATTTCTGATCTTAATTCAATATAAAGGTCTTTATATTCTTGCCAAATTTTGAAAATGGTAAAACTAGGATTACTATGCGCAGTTGCGGTGGTAAAACTAGTGAAGCCTATGATCTAAGTAATTTAATCTCGGTGTGAGATTAAATCTTAGTGTGATTAATTTTCTAATTCTTAATGCAATCATTAGGTAGGTGTAAGAGCGGTTGCTTTACAAATAACTAATGGTTAGAGTTTGATTTGAGCGGTTGCTGAATTAACTAAAACTTAAGGAAAACAAGGGATTTATCTCACAATCACATAAGAACATAATTGATTATGTTGGTATAAAGAATATGTAAGTTAGCATAATCATATAAATTTAGTGGTAGATTCCATCTCTTAACCAATATCTTTAATTTGGTAATTCAATCTGTGTTTACTATCTTTGTTTTAAGTTTAATTTCTCTTTTTAGTTTTAATTAACAAAACCCCCCCTTTAATACTTTTTACTATTTTTAAGGGTTTAAATTAGGAAGCAATTTATAGTGTTAATTGATTTAGTTCTCTGTGGATCGACCATTGCTTACGACAATTGGTTGCAAGGTTTTTATATTTTTTATGGAACTTGGCAACTATTTTTAACATTAATTTTTAATCATATTTTACACCACACTAAGTATCATCTATGCATGGACGAATGAGGACAATGCTTAAAAACTCTGATATATTCATTGCCTTACCAGGTGATTTTGGTACTTTGGAAGAACTTTTTCAAATTATCTCTTGAGCCTAACTAAACATCTACTATAAACCCATAGGTTTGTTGAATGTTAATAATTTCTTTGATAATTTGTTATCTTTTGTTGACCATGCAGTGAAACATAACTTTATCATACCTTCGGCAAGACGATTCCTTATCTCTGCTCCTACTGTTGATGAATTAATTAATAAATTACAAACTTTTGTTTATGAACCTGAACTAGTTATATCTCAAATAGATTGGCCAAAAGGCAGTAGCAAGGGAGGCAGCAAGGAATAAGAGTGTGATCTGACACTTCATCTATAACTTTCTTTTATCTTTGGTTTTATTTATCGTACTTTGTTTCTGTTTAAATTTGTGTAAGGTTTCTCTTTTCAGTAATTGCTACAACAGGTAATGTCTTCTATCCTTTACTTATCTATATTTTAACATTACGGACAATGTTGTGATCTGGTTGGTGGAAGGATATTTGTTTAAAATAAAAATTTGGAAGTATGATATGATTATTAGTAACTTACTAAACCAGTTAAGGATAGCAGAGTAAGGAGTAAATTATGCTCTTGAGACGCATTTTAGTTGGGGAGTATGTTTATTGATATGATTGTCAGAAACCTACTCACAGTAAAATCACCTAAGGATGGCAGAGTAAGGAGTAAATTTTACTCTTAAGACGCATCTTAGTTGGGGTAACAACTAGTTTGTGTGGAAGTAGCAATTCAAATTCAGTAAAATTTGTTGTGACTGGCATGTATCTGATTAAGAATATGTTTTGATGATAACAAACTCAAAGATATTGCAAGATCAAGTCCAAGATTATCAAGACCATCAAGTATAGCTTTTAGGACTTTAATCTTTTTGTACAGGTATATAAAGATTCACAAATAAGGTTAATCTTATTTGAAATAGCACACAAGTTTTCAAGGCTTCAATATGGTTTTTAACTTCCAAAGAATTAACCACTTCGTGTCCATAAATCTACAAGATCATATGGAATCAAGAGCAATATTTAAAAAGGCTCAAAACTTGTTTTTCATATGTATTATTTGAATAAGGGGTTCCTTATTCGAATAACACAAGTCAGAGATTCCAAATTAATCATTCAGGAAAGGTTTTATTCGAATAAAGCCATGCATTATTCGAATAAATGATTCAAAAGTGTTTTGAACAAAGGAAAACTACTACAATAAAAACTAGTAACAAAATAACATCACGAATAGATTATTCGAATGAGTGAAGTGTTATTCGAATAACACATTCAGAAGTCAATTTATGAATTGGTTATTCGAATAACGAGTTGTTATTCGAATAACAAGCATTTAGAAAAACCATGTTTAATTGGTTATTCAATAACAAAACATTATTCAATAAAAGTTTAAATAAAACCATGCTTAATTGGTTATTCGAATAACGATGTTGTTATTCAAATAACAAGAACTCAGAAGCTCATTTATTCGAATGAGTTATTCGAATAATATGAATGTTATTCGAATAACGTGTTTTCTCGATGTACCAAACATTTAACTGGTTATTCGAATAACTAGGATGTTATTCGAATAACACATTACAGGAGAAAACACACTGAAGCTATTTCAAGCGTTATTCGAATAAGAAATGTCTTATTCGAATAATGAAGGTTTCTAGAAACAGAAATTAATGGATAGTAGCATAACATTTAATGCTCCAACCACCTCCCAACGACTCTAATCTTCAATGACTTATAAATAGAAGTTGTTGGGCATTTATGGGAGTTAGACAATCAATCTGAAAAATCTTGGTTGAGCATTAAAAACGAGTTTTCATCTATTCCTCCATTAATACTCTGTTTCTGAGCGTAAACTGTGAATCATATACCCGTTGAATTTCCAGTTGTAATATCTGCTCTTTGAAGAGAGTTTCTACCTATTCAATCTCTGTAAATTCTCGTAGAGAAGGTGAGGCATCCCTCCAAATTATTAGGGTGAGGTATCCCTTGGAAAATAGAGGCTCAAGCATTAGGGTGAGGTATCTCATAATGTTGAGTGCTCAAGGTTGTAGTGGTTTTCAAGCACCCATTGAAGCTTGAAGATATAATGGAAAATCTCAAGTTGTTGCTTGGGGACTGGACGTAGATCACAAGTGGATTGGTGATTGAACCAGGATAAACGACCGTGTTTGTTTTCTCTAAACCCTCCTCTGTTTATTTTGTGCACTGTTTCATTAATTTTCTTGGATATTGTCTCCGTAGGCTATCATATTTATAAGTAAGTGGATTCATCTCATTCATCCAATCATCTCTAATCATTCAATAGTTTCAACAAAAATTAGTTATCAATCGATTTATGAAAGATTTGCGAACTTGTTTTACTTACTCAATTCACCCCCCTCTTGAGTATTGAGGTCACTTGACAACATTTGTATGATTGAATAAATTGTCTTCTTTCTTAAAAATCACATGTTTGGTTATGAATGTTGAAATTGGTGGACTGAGAATGATAGAATTATGTCTTGTGAGATTTTGAGCCTATTGATGAATGGATTGAACATTTGTATCTTTCTCTTCTTTCTTGCATGAATTTCACTCATGGAATTGTTACTCTAGAACTTGCTTTGATTCTTTTTTAGATTATATTTTCATATCATACATAAATATGATTGAGGTATTTTTATTGAAATAACTACTTTAACTAAATAGCCAAGAATAACTGGTACACAAATAGGCAGTCTTGCTCAGCAGCATATTGTCTTAATATGATATTAAGTACTCTTATGACTTCTTGAAAATTCTCTGATTCCTGCCAATGTAAAGCATTGGAAATTACCTATTTCTCCTTACTTAACCCCTTTGAGCTTATTTGATCATTCTTTGTTTTGAACTCATTATGTGCCTTAAATGAAAAATCATGTTCTTACCTAGCCTTAGGGAATAAGAGAACATTAACTTTGTCATTGGATGAGTTTTTGAACAAGTATGGGGGTGTGTATACAGAATGATTAAAAAAAATATTTACTTAAAAAAATGTATATATTATGTTCTTCAAAAAAAAATAAAAAAATTAAAAATTAAAAGAAATGTGTAAATAAGGGTCAACAAGGCAATAAATGAAAGGAAAAGAATATGTAAAAGGAATTTATATTAGGTGGAGTTGGGATGAACTTTCATACTTGTTAATTGAACTCAACTCTTATGCTCTTTTATTCTCTTTGGTATTTAACTTGTCATATCCATATTACCTCTTCCTTTACCTTGACCCGATTACAACCTTGAATAAAGTTTTCATGATTTGTATGTGAATGTGTTCTGAGTAGTGGAGAAGTAGAAGATAAGTAAGCTTATAGTAGTGCAATTTTCATGGGTTGAATTGAGTGAAATACCTACCTTTTAAACACTTGAGGGACTGATAGTGAATCTTGTGAAGATCTATCATTCTTGACTCATGTATTTCAATTGAAATTTCCTTACTTGTTGGTTTAAGATGTGAAGAAACGTTACCTCATAAATGTTTTGATCCCTTCAATGATTGGTTGCTCTTCATTCTTAAATATTATTAGAAATTGAGTCTTTTAGAGTGTTTAACTTTTGAGTCTGTGTCATTTTTTTCCTAGTTTTAGTCTTGTGTGTTTTACCCAAGAGTGCAAAAAATTAAGTGTGGAAGAATTTAATAATCACAAATTTTATATATTAATAAACCATCATTTTTAGTCATTTACACTCTCCATGTACTTAATTGATTGAGTTTGGTTATGTTTTGTAAGTTTGGACTCAAATTGGACTTAATTGATTTTTTTTAGCATGAATTATGTCTTACATTATTTCTGTATTTTGACCATATCTTGAGTTTTAGATATTTAAAAATTATGTATTTTACCTTGTTGGAAAGATAAGAGAGACACTACAAGAAATAGCAAATTTGTGGTGAATTTTTTGCGGCGGATTCGCATCCTTCGCAATTGCGAAAGGCGTTGCGGCGGATTATAATCCGTCTTAATTAGAGGCGGATTTTGTGACGGATAAATTTGTGGCGGATTTTTGAGACGGATTGGCCCCCGCAAAAATTTTTTGGCATAAATTTCCATCGTGAAATGCTGTAGCAGTTCGTAAAAAAAATTTTGCGGCAGAAATATCCACAGCAAACTTAATAAAATTTTTAAAAAAAAATTTAAAAATTACGGCGGTTAAATCCACTGCAAATATCTGCCACAAATTATAAAATAATAAATTGTGATGGATGAATTTCACCGTAAAATTGATAAATTAATAAAATAAATCGTAAAAATTTTTAAATTCCTTGTGGTGAAATAATCCATCGCAAAAAAGTCGCATTTAACAAATTTTGCGGTGAAAAAATTTGTTGCAAAAAATATTACGTAAAAAAATTAGTAAAAAATTTATAAAAAATATTTACAGCGAAAAAAATTGCCGCAAAAAATAAGCTGCAATTTAAAATAAATTTTGCGGTAAATTTTTTCGCCACAAAATATAAAACTAATAAAAAAATAGTGAAAATAATTTGCAGTCCACCTCAATTTAAAAATCAATTTTGTGGTGGAAAAATCTGCCGCAAAAAATTCACCGCAAAAACTAGATCTACCTCCTCTGTTCTTCTTCCATTTTCATTTTTCCGAATCTATCTATAAGTTTCTTCTTCCTTCAGCTCCTCCTCTACCTCAACCGTCTGGTGACCTTCACTGTTCGCCGCCACTGACCGCCGACTCGCGACTCACGTGAGCCACCGCAACCGGCGACCCGCGCCTCACCTCTGACCGGCGACCGGACACCGCGTCGATCGGCAAGCACATGAATCAAGTTCCGCGACCCAAGACCAAGACTTTGCTGCGTCCGAGATCGGCACTTGCGACCGGCACTTGCGTCCAGCGCCCGCGACCCCGCGTCCGACGGCACCTACTCCCACTGACGCACCGACCGCTGATTATAACCCACCGACCCGCGCACTTTCTCGTGACCCACCATCCGCGCCGCACTTCGCCGCCGCTGCGACCCCCGAGACCTCGCCGCACATGCGACCCGGCCGCCACCACTCACTCCACGCCTCCACCAGTCACCCACCTACCAAGTAGGTACCCCACTATTAATTGCTTGCTCTGTTCATTAGTTTAGTGTTTGAACCAATGATTTGTTTGCTGAGAAGATGAGTGATTTGTAGATTATGAATTGAAGATTTAGAATTTGATCACATGGTCAGGACTGGATTTCAAAAATATATCTCTATAATCAATTTGAATTTCATTATTGCAATGTACTGTAACTCTGCCTGGTATTGTTATCTTTGTAATATATTTGATGTATGTGATAAATCGTATTATTGAACGAAACCTTAGTTTCCCGTTTGAGATTCAATATTAGTGAGCACACGTACTCTTTGAAAGAAGTGCTCATTGTATTGAATCTTGAATTGTCCAAGTTGGACAGTTTAGGAAGAAACTTTTATTTCACTTGATTATAGTTACTCATTAAATTTCATACCATATACTTGATGAAATTTTATTGTGCAACATTTCCTTTTGTTCTCTGGGTGCACACTTGATCGTGGTAGATGTCACCACTTTCTAATCGTGTACTTGGAGACCAATGGAAAATGCTGTCAAAATTTCGTCAAGTATATGATGTATGATTTTTAAGAGTACTATCAATCAAGTGCTGAAAAGGTTTCTTCTTGAATGGGATAAGGTCATACCATGTCAAGAGATTTTAAGATTTTGGAGATAATAGTTGTTTGGATTGAAATATTTATACAAATATAATTTTAAAATGTATTAATTATGTAATATATGTTATGCATTTTACATTTTTGTATTTTGATTTAAGTGTAAAATTATAATTGCAGAAAATGGTAGTTCCAGAAAATCATAGATGGATGTATAATAGGACTCATTCGGGTCGTAGATGTTAGCCAAGTGGCCTCTAACTCAAGAGGGGGTGAATTGAGTTTATGAAATATTTTCAAAAATCTTTCGTAAAACGTTTGTTAAACAATTTTCATTGAAGCTATTGGATAATTGAAGTGAATAGATAAATGAGATTGACTACTTCACTCACAAATTAAATAAGCCAAGATGAATAATATTCAAGCAAGCATATAAAGTAAATGCACAAATGTAAAGAGATAGGGTTGAGAGAATCAAACACAATGATTTATCCCGTTCACCACCCATTGTGACCTACGTCCAGATCCCCAGCGAACCACTTGAGATTTTCCACTAAACTTCAAGCTTGAACGGGTGCTTGAAAACCTTTACAGATTGGAGCACTCACCAACACCTTGGGATACCTCACCCTTGTGCTTTGAGCCTCAAAACAGGGATGCCTCACCCTATACAACCTTTGAGGGATACCCCACCCTCTTTACACCTTTGAAGGATACCTCACCTTCTTCTCAACAAGGGATACCTCACCCTTTTTCACTAGAAGGATACCTCACCCTCTTTACAAAAATGAAGGATACCTCACCTTCTTCTCAACAAGGGATACCTCACCCTTTTTCACTAGAGGGATACCTCACCCTCTTTACAAAGCAATTGAATAGATAAAATGAAGCTCCCAATAGAGCAGATGAATACAAATTGAAGCTCTAATATGCTCTCAAAGATTTTTCACGCTTTTTGACAGAAAAAAGAGCAAGAAAATGATTTGAGGATTGATTCAAGTTTGGACGTATTGATAATTAGTTTTTGGTTCAAGGTCAACCTCAAATAAAGACCCAACTTTGGTATTTATAAGTTTCTCAATTAATAGAGCCGTTGGGGTGGTTTGGGCATGCATTTAATGCATTAAAAATAGCCGTTGGACGTTGTCAGGATGCGTGTAATCGATTACATAACTTTTGTAATCGATTACATTGTTGTTCCAACGTGTTCTTGACTTTCTGGGTTCTGTGTAATCGATTACATTCTTGGTGTAATCGATTATATGGCTTCTGACTTTGCTTGTAATCGATTACAATACCCATGTAATCGATTACATGACTTTTTGACTTCTGCATGTATGTAATATATTACATGACTCGTCGAACGTGTTCTTAATTTCTTTTGGGCTTTGTGTAATCGATTACATATATTGTGTAATCGATTACATGGCCTTCGACTTGCTTGTAATCGATTACATTGTTCATGTAATCGATTACATGCTTTCCACAATTTTATTTTGTAATCGATTATTTTGGCCATTGAACACATTTTTCAAGTCCAATAAAGCTTGTAAGTCATTTTTAACACCTCAAGATACTTGATTAAACATAAATCCTTTTAAGAGTGTTAGATTTAAGATTGAACTTCTAGTTTTATTGAAAGCCATGTTTAATTTTGAAATTTCCCATTTATTTTGAAATCATATATTGAAAAACCATTTAAGAAATCTTGAGAGCATTTAACATTAATGTTCTAAGACCTATAACTAAATAAACCTTCTTGTCTTCTTTCTTTGATCTTGATTTTTCCTTTTGCGCTTGATCTTCACTATTGCACTTGATCTTCAATACCAATATCAAATGTTTATGATGAAATGCCTCAAATTAGTTCCAAAACATTCCAAAACATCATTTAAGCATATGGTCAAAAAGGATTATGATCAAAAACTCATAATTGATCAAAAACTCATCATTTAAGCATTTATCTATCTATATTTCACAAGATAGATAAAGGAAAATATGCATGCCAAGATCATATAAGCACATTACTATAAAGAAAAGCAAGGCATAGATACATATTCTTAATCCCTCTCAAACAAAATCATTTTAAAAAACTTCTCCCCTTTCAAAAGAATTTTATAATAACACATTACATTTTCAAAAGCATTTTAGAAAGGTAGAAGAGATTTATATTGAAATCACATATTCCTTGAGAGTGATCAAATCTAAGTCAAAAGAGTATTTGAAAGTACATATCCTCTTTTCACATTAAACAAGAGCCTTGAAAAGATAATATATATATATATATATATATATATATATATATATATATATATATATATATATATATTTTTAAACAAGGCTTATCTTTTGAAGTATGAAGATTGATCTCTATAGATCATTTCAAAAAATTTATTTAGAAAACTTTCTTAAATACTCTCAAAATTTAATAGACATTTCAAAGCAATGTAGAGAATACTACATTTATAGCACAAATTGAATGATTTCTAAATTTTTAAGACAATTAGGAGATGATAATACTTTTTAAATCTTAAGACAAGTTCAAAAGATTCTCAAGGATATGGAACTTGAAAAGCTTCTTTTTAAAAGGAATATTAATCAAACTAGAAATTCTTTTCAAAACAAGAGCATGATTCTCATAAGTTTATACCACTAAGAACCATAGATCAAGAGAATCATATATATATCAAACATTGACCTTGATGAAATATGCTACAGAGATTAAAACATATATAGAACTAATATCATCCACCCTATATGCAATGACAAAACTAGCAATTTAATGTACAATTAGGCACTTTGTCAATGCTAAGCATACTTCTCATGTAAGGAAAGCATATAATCTTTTAAGATTAATTTATCAACAAGTATCATATAATCCATAGCATATAGAATACCACAATAGTTTAGGGATAGAGATACTTATTGGGTTAGATAGAAAGTGATGCTCCTTTAGAATGTTCTTCATTTATAGGTCCTTGTACTTTCTTCCATTGAGTATTTCATTCCATTGCACTTGAAGAAAGTCTCCTCATGTTCCTCTTCCTTCAACATTTCTCATTTATCCACACATGCTTGACATTTCAATATTTGATGACTATATTTCAAAAGTTCTCAAAAAAAGGTTAGCATCAAATATCATTTAAACTTATTTACAAACATAATTTAGGTTGATATAAAATGTAAAACATGTACCACATTATCAACCATGAATTGTTAGCTCTAAAGAGAACAAAAGAATGATATATGCACTTGAATCCAAAAGCATAGTTTGAGCATTTTCAAGGCAAGATTCAAGTTTATCAAGAAACACATGATCAACATCAAAACTTATATAAGCATTTTGGGGCAAACAATGATCATGTAAGGCATGTAATATCAAGTAAGGAATTTTAGTATGTACACATGCCAATCAACAACAAGAGATCTCTTCTTGTAGTGAAAGAATTGAAAAACCATGGAACTATAACTTTTGAATATTTATGATTCATTTCAAGATATACTTCATTGTAAAAACCATTGAAGTTCAAATACAAGTTCAAGACACAAAATGAATCATTTACTTCTTGTTTTTAAGATATAAACATGTCAAGCAATTTCAAACAAAAGACATATGACATTTTATTTTCCAATCTCCAAATAAATATATAAGACAATTAAGCATCAAAGAGAAAGGATTAGAACTACTTATGAGCATGTGAAATTTTCATATTTGAATAAGGAGAAATGGTCACAAGCTCAAGAATAAAGATATTGCCATAACATGTCATTTCAAGCAAAATATGTGCATATCTAACATGTTAGCATATATAAAAATATTTTTAAAACATAGTGCTAGAAAAGCACAACTTAAGGCATGATAAGGCATAAAAACAAATCTTTACTTATCCAAATATCACATGATATACAATTTAAAGTATAAGTAAGGATAAAAGATTGATATCACCAAAAGTATACTCTTTGAGTTTTTGTAGGTGACTCCAACTTCTATGCCTCAAGGCCCCTTGAGAATATTGTGGTTCTCCATGTCTTTCTTTTTATGTTTTTCATCACTTTTGGAGAACTTGGACCATTTTAAGTTTTCCCAACCTCAAGTAGCACTTGTTTTTTTCACTTCATTTGCATGCTTGAGCTAATGGTCACCCTACAACACAATTCAAAGAAATTTCTTTGGTATCCACCAATTTTGGATCCATAGGGGTTAGTCATTGATCATTAATCCATTATGCTCTCATAAATATCAAATTTTCCATAGTATGTAATTTGAGCACAACAAATGTAAACAATCAATTACCATTAAACACATAGCCAATAATATGCATGCTTTCATGATATATAGACAATCTTAAGTAAAAATGATCATTTTAGCATTGAAAACCATTTTTAAAGCCTGTGTAATCGATTACAATATGTGTGTAATCGATTACCAATTGAATCCATGTAATCGATTACATGTTTGGTGTAATCGATTACACAACTTTCTGGGACCTTGTAATCGATTACAGGTTAGTGTAATCGATTACATGAGTTCTGGAAACGTTGTAATCGATTACATAGTATGTGTAATCGATTACACGCTCGACTTTGCTTAGAACGCTTGGCGGAGCCTCTCATGTCGACATGCAGGTCTTGTAATCGATTACAAGCTTGTTGAATTCAGTTTTTGCACTTTAAACAAGTGTGGTCCGAACTCAAAGCTTTCAAATTAATTTCAAAACTTTCCAAAACAATTCCAAACATCATGTAAGCATAAAAACTGACCAGTTCTTGATCCAAAGCTCACATTTATGCAAAAACTACAAATTATGCAGAAAAATGTAACTTTATGCAGTAAATAAGCATATTATGCAGCAGACTTAGATGCATGATTGATCCATTATGACAAGTTCAAAGATGTTGATATTATACATGCCATTTCCCAAAATAAAATATATTCATTTAGCATATTCAAGATATTAAACTAGTAAATCATAGAGCAAGTCTCCACTTAACCAAAGGATGCAAGTTCATGCTTCTTGGAGACAAGGAGGACAAAGATGAAGCATTTTTCTTGTTTTGTGCTTGGAGCACCACTTTTCAAGATATCCAAAGTTGATTCTTGGCCTTCAAGCACACCTACAACACACTTCAATTTTTGACTTTTGGTACCCAAATTTTCTTGGGTCCTTGTGTGTTAGTCTTTGGCAAAGTGCCTTTTGGAACCCAAACCAATTTAGTTCCTAACTTGTTATTGATATTCTTCCTTACATTGCAATTTGATGCACTATGCCCTTTCCTACCACAATGAAAGCATTTAATAAAGGGACCACTTGATGTATTTGATGAAACAAAGAAGTTCTTGAGAAACTTTTGTTGTTTATTGGGATTATAGCCTAAACCAGCTTTTTGAAAAACACATCTTTGGTTTCCAAGCAATATGTTCAAATTATCTCTTCCAAAGGTAAATTTTGAAAGAGTGTTTTTCAAGTCCTCAATCTCAATTTCAAATGCTTTACATGATGAGCAAAATGAGGGTGTAGATGCATTATCAAGTGATAAACATGTCATACATGAAGAGTTTGCATCTATCAATCCTAGAGTTTTATTTTCTAATTTTAATTCCTCAATTTCTTTGTTTAAAGCATGAATTTGTTTTTCAAATAAGGAAATTGATTTCTTGGATGATGAAACAAGTTTTGCAAGTCTTATAGATTCATTATGCAATTCTTCAAAAGCATCTTGCAATTCATCATAGGAAGGGGAAGAATTTGATTCAGAATTTAAGGATGTTACCTCCATGTAGTCTCCATCTTCCTCTTCACTTCTAGCCATTAAACATAGATTGGCTTTCTCATTATCCGAGTCATCGGTTGAGTCCATGTCGTTATCATCCCAAGCTATGTAGGCTCTTCTTTCTTTCTTCTCTCTTAGGGACCTTTGATGGTATTTTTCAACTTTACTTTCATAGATTAGGCACTCCATCTTCATGTGGCCCAATTCTCCACATTCATAGCATTTTGGAGTGGATGAAGTTCCTTCTCCTTTGTGATAGACATTTTTTGAGGGAAAGGGAGGTCTTCTTTGAGCTTCACTCTTCTTGAAGAATCTTCCAAATTTCTTTACTAGTAGAGCAAGATTCTCCTTATCTACTTCCAAGCCATCTCCATCATCTTCATCATCATTAAGCATGGAGGAAGTGGCCTTGAGAGCTATTCCCTTCTTTTTCTTGTCAATCTCCTCACTTTGGTTGAGTCTATTCAATTCTAGTTCATGTTCTTGGAGCTTGCCAAAAAGTGTGGCTAAGGTCATAGTTGAGAGATTTCTTGACTTCGCAATAGCCGTCACTTTAGGTTGCCAATTTCTGCTCAAACATCTCAACACTTTGTTAATAAGATTTTCATTAGGAAAAGTTTTTCCCAATGAAGCAAGATGATTTACAATATGAGTAAAACGTTTTTGCATTTCTTGAATGCTTTCATTTTGGTTCATTCTAAAAAGCTCATACTCATGAGTGAGAGTATTGATTCTTGATTTTTTCACTTCACTAGTACCCTCATGGGTTACTTGTAAGGTGTCCCACATTTCTTGGGCAGATTTACAATTTGAGACTCTAAAGAATTCATCATACCCCAAGGATGTGGTGATGATGTTTTTGGCACTCAAATTATATTGGACCTTTTTCTTATCATCATTGGTCCATTCACTTCTAGGTGTATCAATCTTTACACCATTAACAACTTTTGTGGGGATGAAAGGACCATTTTCAATAGCATCCCATACATCTAAATCAATAGCTTCAATAAAAATTTTCATTCTTTCTTTCCAATAAGCATATCCATCCCCATTGAAAAAGGGAGGTCTATAGATAGAAGAACTTTCGAAAACCCATTTGAAGAGGCCATCACTTTCTCTTGAAGCTGCTAAGCCCTTTAAACAAGAGCCTAGCTCTGATACCACTTGTTAGCCAAGTGGCCTCTAACTCAAGAGGGGGGGTGAATTGAGTTTATGAAATATTTTCGCAAATCTTTCGTAAAACGTTTGTTAAACAATTTTCATTGAAGCTATTGGATAATTGAAGTGAATAGATAAATGAGATTGACTACTTCACTCACAAATTAAATAAGCCAAGATGAATAATATTCAAGCAAGCATATAAAGTAAATGCACAAATGTAAAGAGATAGGGTTGAGAGAATCAAACACAATGATTTATCCTGGTTCAGCCACCCCTTGTGACCTACGTCCAGTCCCCAAGCGAACCACTTGAGATTTTCCACTAAACTTCAAGCTTGAACGGGTGCTTGAAAACCTTTACAGATTGGAGCACTCACCAACACCTTGGGATACCTCACCCTTGTGCTTTGAGCCTCAAAATAGGGATGCCTCACCCTATACAACCTTTGAGGGATACCCCACCCTCTTTACACCTTTGAAGGATACCTCACCTTCTTCTCAATAAGGGATACCTCACCCTTTTTCACTAGAGGGATACCTCACCCTCTTTACAAAAATGAAGGATACTTCACCTTCTTCTCAACAAGGGATACCTCACCCTTTTTCACTAGAGGGATACCTCACCCTCTTTACAAAGCAATTGAATAGATAGAATGAAGCTCTCAATAGAGTAGATGAATACAAATTGAAGCTCTAATATGCTCTCAAAGATTTTTCATGTTTTTGACAGAAAACAGAGCAAGAAAATGATTTGAGGATTGATTCAAGTTTGGACGTATTGATAATCAGTTTTTGGTTCAAGGTCAACCTCAAATAAAGACCCAACTTTGGTATTTATAAGTTTCTCAATTAATAGAGCCGTTGGGGTGGTTTGGGCATGCATTTAATGCATTAAAAATAGCCGTTGGACGTTGTCGGATGCGTAATCGATTACATAACTTTTGTAATCGATTACATTGTTGTTCCAACGTGTTCTTGACTTTCAGGGTTACATGTAATCGATTACATTCTTGGTGTAATCGATTATATGGCTTCGACTTTGCTTGTAATCGATTACAATGCCCATGTAATCGATTACATGACTTCGATTCTGTGTAATCGATTACAATATCCATGTAATCGATTACATGACTCGTCGAACGTGTTCTTGCCTTTCGGGCTTTGTGTAATCGATTACATATATTGTGTAATCGATTACATAACCTCGACTTGCTTGTAATCGATTACATTGTTCATGTAATCGATTACATGCTTTCTGTTTGCTGTGTAATCGATTATTTTGGCCATTGAACACATTTTTCAAGTCCAATAAAGCTTGTAAGTCATTTTTAACACCTCAAGATACTTGATTAAACATAAATCCTTTTAAGAGTGTTAGATTTAAGATTGAACTTCTAGTTTCATTGAAAGCCATGTTTAATTTTGAAATTTCCCATTTATTTTGAAATCATATATTGAAAAATCATTTGAGAAATCTTGAGAGCATTTAACATTAATGTTCTAAGACCTTTAACTAAATAAACCTTCTTATCTTCTTTCTTTGATCTTGATTTTTCCTTTTGCGCTTGATCTTCACTATTGCATTTGATCTTCACTTTTGTAATTGTTATCATCAAAAACCCATTTGAAATGCTTCAAGACATAAGCATTCACAGTAGAGGACTTACACAAGATTTTGTACGTGGAGTTGAAGAGTTTGTGAATTATGCATGTCAATCTTCTCATTACTTAAGTGAAGGAACAATTCGGTGTCCATGTTTGATGTGTTTTAGTGGGAAATTGTTGAAACGTGAGATTGTGAAAGTTCATTTGTATAAAAAAGGATTCAAACCTAGGTATTGGTATTGGACAGATCATGGAGAGGAAGAGCCTGATCCAATTAGTGTAGATATAAACTTTGATGTAAACATTGCTAGTAGTCCTATATTAGAGGAGGAAGACGTGGTTGATAGATATCAAAATATGGTTTGTGATGCGACTGGAACAGAATTTAAGGATTTTAGGAGTCGTTTTCAACAGAGTGTTGAGGAGCCTCCACATCCAGAGGCCGAAGAGTTTTATGATCTATTAAAAGCTTCAAGTCAACCATTATGGCACAACATTGTGAAACTCATTCTCGAGTTATCCTTGCGTTCGAATGTTAAGCCTCAACCGATTATAATGTAACGCATGCGTGCTTTGATTCATTTATGGAGATATTAAGAGAGGTTACTCCTCCAGGATCACAAATTCCTCTGAATTACTATAGAACAAAAAAATTGGTTTCTAAACTCGGGCTTGCTTCAAGAAAAATAGATTGTTGTGTAAATGGTTGTATGTTATACTATGACAATGCCAGACAATGTAGGTTTTGTGGTGCTGAAAGATACGAACTTCATAAAACTAGTAATGGAAATAACAACGAAATTTCGGTGAAAAGAATGCATTATTTACCTCTTATTCCTAGGCTCAATAGATTGTATTCCTCTATGAGCTCATCTGCACACATGGGATGGCATGCTGAAAATAATAGGAAGTTGGGGAGATGTCTCACCCATCCGATGGTGAAGCATGGAAGTATTTTAATAGGACATATCCTGAATTTGCAATTGATCCTAGAAATGTTAGGCTTGGTTTGTGTGCTGATGGTTTCACTCCATACAATCAATCTGCTTCTCCTTATTCTTGTTGGCCTGTGATAGTCACTCCATATAATCTCGCCTCCATAAATGTGTATGATCTGCCCCATACATGTTCTTAACATGCATTATTCCCACTTTCTAACAATCCCAAGAGCAAGATTGATGTTTATTTACAACCATTAATCGATGAACTGAAAATTTTATGGGCGGGTGTTTTAACTTATGACGTGTCAAGCAAACAAAATTTTATGATGAGGGTGGCATTGATGTGGACAATAAATGACTTTCCAGCATATGGAATGTTGTCTGGATGGATGACTGCTGGTAAATTAGCATGTCCATATTGCATGAATCAAACAAAGGCATTCACTTTGAAACATGGGAGAAAAAATTCATGGTGTGACTGTCATCGTCAATTCTTGCATGTTGATCACATGTTTAGAAGAAACAAAAATGCATTTAAGAAGAAAACTGTGGTGACTGATTTGCCTCCACCAAGATTATCTGGACATGAATTAAGTGAGATTTTTAGTGTCTTTAGTAAAATAACTGAAATGCAGTCGTGCAAACACCATGGGTATGGTGTTTATCATAATTGGACTAAGCAGAGCATATTTTGGGAGTTACCATATTGGAAGGATAATTTAATTAGGCATAATTTAGATGTCATGCATATTGAGAAAAATGTCTTTGATAACATATTCAACACTGTTATGGATATTAAGGGCAAAACAAAGGATAATATCAAGGCAAGAATGGACTTAAAAGAATATTGTCAACGACCAGAATTGGAGCTTATTGATTTTCCAAATGGTAAGATCATGAAACCAAAGGCTAATTATACTTTTACAAAAGAGCAAAAGAAAATTGTTTGTGAATGGGTGCAATATTTAAAAATGTCGGATGGTTATGCTTCAAACTTAGGCAAATGTGTGGACATGAATCAATTACGATTGTCTGGGATGAAGAGTCATGATTGTCACGTGTTTATGGAGAGTTTGCTTCCAATTGCTTTTTCTTTGTTGCCAGATCAAATTTGGAAGCCATTGACTGAATTGAGTCAATTTTTTAGAGACTTGTGCTCAACGACTTTGACGAAAAAAGACATGCTTCAAATGGAACAGAACATTCCGGTGATTTTGTGTAAATTGGAAAGGATATTTCCACCTGGTTTCTTTGATTCCATGGAACATTTACCAGTCCATTTACCTTATGAAGCAAGAGTAGGTGGGCTAGTTCAATACAGATGGATGTATCTATTCGAGAGGTACTTAAACAAGATAAAGAAAATAGTTAAGAACAAAGCTCGGGTTGAAGGTTCTATTTGTGAAGCTTATTTAATTCAAGAGATATCTCATTTCTGTTCATTTTACTTTGAGCCTCATGTTAAGTCAATGAGAACTAGAGTTGGACGAAATGATGATAAAGATGAAAATATGTTAATAGAATCAACTTTGTCAATTTTTAATCAACCTGGCCGAGGTTATGGAACGTCAAAAATACAATAACTAAATGATGCTGAGATGAAATCTGTGACATTGCACATCTTGCTAAATTGTGAAGAAGTTGAACCATGCCTCAAGTAAGTGGTACTAATAAGTTAAGTTTAAATTTCAAATGTGTTGCTAACTAACAATCAAATCATAAACTTTTAATTTTTTAGTGTTTTTTTACAATATTTCAACATTCCTGAGGAACATTCAAATGAAAGAATAAATGCAGATTTTATAGAGTGGTTCAAAAGTTATGTAAGTATTTAAACATTACTAAATTGTTGATCCCAATCATTATATATGATTTAGATCATTAACATTAATTATATTTTTTTCTAGGTTCACAATCCACAAATATGGTGAATAATTCTTACTTGCATGATTTGGCATGGGGGCCTAGTAGATGTGTGACATCTTGACCAATATATTTTGTCAATGGATATAAATTTCACACAGATGCTTGGTCAGATGGGAAGAAAACAATCAATAGTGGCGTGTGTGTTAAAGGCTCAACTAATGGTGAAAATGAAAATAATTATTATGGAATACTAAAAGATATGGTTGAGTTAGAATATCCTGGGGAACCAAAAAAAAAAGTTGTTCTTTTTAAATGTGAATGGTTTGATCCTATGATTAATAGAGGTACAAGAGTTCACAAAGATTATAAGATTGTCGAGGTTCGACACACTAGACGATACGAGAGGTTTGATCCTTTTATCCTTGCTTCCTCTGCAAGACAAGTGTATTACGTTCCTTTCACTGGAAAGAAAAAGGATAAGGTCCAATGGTGGGTGGTAATAAAGACTAAGGCAAGAGGTCGAGTTGAAATTGAAAGTGCTCAAGAAATTGCATTTCAAGATGATACTATGACTCCTGTGGATCCAATTGTTGATGTGGATCTCATTGACCATTTGTAAGACACTAATGTGGTTTTTGATATAGTTCAAGATGTTGGTTCTAGTAGACAAGATGAAAATGATGAAGATGAGCAAAGTTTTAAAGACGACGATGATGAAACATCTTCCAATCATGAATATGAAACAAATAGTGATGAGGACAATGTTTCCTCATAATTGTGAGTATAGAATTATATTAATATGTTGTAGTTACTAGTTATACATTAATTATTGTGTTGTGTTTGAAATTTATTTACATTATATTTTTATTATTTGTGTAGATGTCATCATCACGAGGTGATAAGGGGAAAGGGAAGGAGAATGAGAAGGAACAACCTCGATGTCTTAGGATCAATATAGGGAGGCCACCTAGGGAGCAAACATCAGGATCATCTCCACCCCTAGATCCAATATTACCCACTACAGGTTTGCTTCAGCCACCATCTTCTGAGTACATTATGATACTCACACCTGGATCACAGCGTCCGTCACATACTTCACATTCACTACATGGTACATCGTATGATTCTGGGTCACCTACTATTGGCCCGTCACCGGGTATGATGCACACTTTTTAGTTATTGCATTTACAAACCCAAGTGCAAGTTGTCTCAAGTAATAAATTCTCGGTGAGTCCGAGGTTGATCCACAGGGAATTGATGAAGATTATTTAAGGTAAGGTAAATATTTTATTAGTACAGTAAAAATTATTTACTTGGGTAAAATGATTCACTCTTGGTAAATAAAGTAAAAGTAAGATTAATTCCTTTTATAACTCAATTAGAATCCTCACAACATGGAAGTTCCAATCAGAAAATACAACGTTAAAAGTCCATTAAAATAATATACGTAATTATATTATGTTTCCTTTAATCATCCATTAATATCATTACTCATAAATGGGATCAAGCATTCATTGTGCCAATTTCTTGTCTACAACAAATCAAGAACTCTACTTTACAAGGAGCGTTTCTAAATTGATTGGAAACAAAATACAATACAAAATAAAATAATATACGTAGTTATATTATATTTCCTTTAATTATTACCATCACTTGTAAATGGGTTAAAGCATTTACTGTGCCAATATTTTGTTTACAATAAATCAAGAACTCCTATTTACAAAGCTAGTTTCTAAATTATTAGAAACAAATTATAATACGTATAATGGTTATTAGAAAATATAAATCATTTAAGCACAAGAGAGGAATAAATCTAACCTTATTTTATTACCAAGAGCTTCACACTTTGACCCAAGTAAACTAAAATTTATTTACACATATACTAGAAAAGAGAAAATGAGAAAAAGAGAGAGAAAAGAAATTAGAGGGGGACTTAGGAGAGAAGCAGGGCACTGCCCAAAAGCCTCTCTCCCTCTCCCCCCGAAATCTCCTCCTCGTCTCCGAATTCGTTCTTTTCGAATTCTGAATTCTCCAAATGTGTGTTCTGAATGCGTCTTCATTGCCTTTTATAGGCAGCGATGCGGTTACTGTGCATTTATTTTAACAAAAACGTCATGCGTGACGTTTCACTTTTCTTTTTTTTCTTTTATTTTAAATAATAATTGAGTAAATACACAACCTTGTGTCCAGTCATTTTTACATTTTTGAGAGAAGTGGTCTTCATGAAAGTTGTAGGCCTGAATATTTGCTTTAAAATGACTTTGGTTTCAATCCAAAATCATGCCTAGAACTTAAGATATGATCCAATTACTGCACAGTATTTTAGACCCAATTTCAGCTCCTCTATTCTGACTTCAAAGCCCAATATCACTTCCAAGGAATCCGATTCTGGAAAAGTGTTCAACACGAAAGTTGTAGGAAATTATTTTAGCTTTCCTACAAGACCAAAATCACATCAATCAGATATTTGTAACTCAAGTTATAGCCACTTTACTAAACATTGCCAAAGAGATAATTACGGTTAATTTATGCAATAATTTATTTAATTGTCCAATTTAGCTCAAAATCATAAAATGTGTCAAAACCAACTTAATTAAGCCTAATTGAACCTTAAAAAGCCTAGTGAGAGGATTATAAAATGTATAAAATACAGTATTATCAAATTCTCCCACACTTAACTTTTGCACTCCTGAGCAAAACACAAAAGACAAAAATCAAAGAAAAATGACACAGACTCAAAAACTAAAAACTCTAAAGGATTCAATGACTCAAGAAGAGCAACTAGACAATCAAGGATCAAAACATTCATGAGGTAACATTTCTTCCCATCTCAAACCAACAAGCAAGGAAACTTCAGTTGAAAAGAATGAATCAAGAATGATAGATCTTCACAAGATTCACTATCAATCCCTCAAGTGTTTAAAAGGTAAGTATTTCACTCAATTCAACCCATGAAAATTGCACTACCATAAGCTTGCTTGTTTTCTATTTCTCCACTACTCAGAACACATGCACACACAAATCATGAGGACTTTATTTAAGGTTGTAATGGGGTCAAGGTAAAGGAGGAGGTAATATGGATATGACAAGTTAAATACCAGAGAATAAAAGAGCATGAGAGCTGAGTTCAATTAACAAGCATGAAAGTTCATCCCAACTCCACCTAATACAAATTCCCTTTACATATTCTTTTCCTTTCCTTTATTGCCTTGTTGACCTTCTTTTATGATTTTTTTGATTTTTTTTTATTTTTATTTGATTTTTTTTATTTACAAAAAGAACATCATATATACATTTTTTTAACCATTCTGCACACACACCCCCATACTTGTTCAAGAACTCATCTAATAACAAAGTTAATACTCTTATTCCCTAAGGTCAAGTAAGACATGATTTTTCATTTAAGATACATAATGAGTTCGAAACAACGAATAGTCAAATAAGCTCAAAGGGTTAAACAAAGTAAAATATGCAAGGTTGGCCATTTGGCTAAAGTAGCTATTTTAAAAAAAAAATGTCTCAATCATATTCATGTATGCATGTGAAAATGTAGCCTAAAAAAGAATCAAAGCAAGTTCTAGAGTAACAATTTCATGAGAAAAAAAATCACACAAGAAAGAAGAGAATGGTACAGATGTTCAATCCATTCATCAATAAGCTCAAAATCTCACAAGGCATAATTCTATCATTCTCAGTCTACCAATTCAACATCCATAACCAAGCATGTGAATTTTAAGAAAGAAGACAATTAACTCAATCATGTAAATTTCCCTGAATCTATTTGCTACTTCCAGACAAACTAGGTATCTACCCCAACTAAGATGCGTCTCAAGAGTAAAATTTACTCCTTACTCTGCCATCCTTAATTGGTTTAGGTTAGAAAATTACTGACAAACATATAAACATGACAAACATATTAATACACACACTTCCTAAAATTTTTTTTTTGAATTTTTTTTTACACAACTCTACACACGACAAACATAAACACACTTACTATATTTTTTTACACAATTATCCTTCCCCCCAACTAGATCACAACATTGTCCTCAATGTTAAAAAATAGAAAGGAAAAAGATAGAAGATAGTACCTGTTACCGCAATTACTGAAAAGAGCGACCTCACACAAATATAAACATAAACAAAGTATGACCAAAGATTGAAATAATTTATACAGATGGAGTGTCTTGACTGGCTTCCTTTTCTTACTGCTTCACACAACATTTCTTTCGGACCACTTCCAGCTTAGCTGCTACTGGATCAAGGCTGCCATAAAAAGAAGATATACAAGAAAATATATACATGTAGTTGTGATTGTGGCTCACATCTTCCTCTGGTTTTACGTCCAGTAACGGCTTCAACGCCTTCTATGAATCGAGGATAGGCTTCTCATCTAATTTTCTTATAAATTGGCAAACAGAGTCTTTTTGAGTCAGATTCCCAAGACTGTAATGCGCTTACTTGCCTTTGAAGAGATTCCACAAATTTATAAATCCACACTGCACAAATTCACAAGAATGCGTCTCAAAAGTCAAAAAGATTTCACCTAATGACTCCTTACTCAGGCCATTTTTTAATGAAAAATATTTTATCATTTTTTTTTATTTACGAAAACCATCCACAAAGAACAACTTCGTTTGTTACAAGAAAAATTGGCAATTTTGGCAAATCAAACCATAAAATTGAAAATTAAAAATTTATTAGGAAAATGATCATTGATAGGTACGATTTCAAAAGGTGAGCCTATTGTAAGTATGGACAAATCAACAACAAAATTTTAGGCTCATTTTGAATTCTTGAAGCAACAAAATCCACCGTATCAACCTAGGTTTACAAAAACTTGTTGAGAAAATCGACGAGTGACCAAAAGGTCAAAATAAAGTTGACACTTAAAAGGAAAATGAAAAACAAACACTAAGACACACGAAATTATGAAGAAAAAGAGAAAACAAAGTTTTTTTTTTTTGACTTTTTTTTGGTTTTATTTTTATTTTTATTTTTATTTTTTTTGAAATGAAAACACATGAAATTAGAACACTAGGGATCAGACTTCACTTGATTCAATAATCTATCATAGACAATAGAGTAGCTTTAGGACCTTCCTTCTAATCAATTTCTAATCATTCAATTGATGGAGAGAATCAGTAATTTAAAAACATTTAAAAGCATGATTTTTACTCTATGGATTCTCATGGAAAAATACCACAATTCTCCCACATAACCTATAACCTCTATTCCTAAATGATTATAAATCATGGCACTTTATTATTTATGGTCTAGGTCATATGCAAACCTTTTGAGTTACACATATACCTACTAGATCAATTTATGAGTGACCAATTCATAAAAGCATTATGAACCATAATAAGTACTCAAATTGAATAGAAAAGAGTTAATTAAAATTCCAATCTTAATACATGTCAATTGAATCAAGTTACGTCTTTCACCCTAAAAACACACAAATTAATACACGTGACAAAATAGAAGAAGAAATAAAAAAAATAAAAAATATATATATACAAAGGTGTGGTATAAATCTAGCCACCAAATAAATATTTACAAAGGTGTGAAATAAACCAACCACCAAATAAAAAAAATAACAAAGGTGGGGTAATAAACCAACCACCAAATAAATAAAATAATAAAAAAAACAAAGGTGGGGTAATAAACCAACCACCAAATAAAAAATTAAAAATGGTGTGATAGAAACCAACCACCAAATAAAAAATAAATAAATAACAAAGGTGGGGTAATAAACCAACCACCAAATAAATAAAATAAAAAAAATAACAAAGGTGGGGTAATAAACCAACCACCAAATAAAAAATTAAAAATAGTGTGGTAGAAACCAACCACCAAATAAATTAATAAGCAAAAATAAATAAATAAATAATAAAAATAAATGACAGAAAATAAATCATAGGAAATAAATAAATGACAAAAATAAAAAAAAAAAAAAAAATAAATGACAGAAAATAAATAAATAACAAAAAAATAACAAAAATAAATAAAAAATGACAGAAAATAAAGAAAAAATGATAGAAAATAAATGACAGAAAATAAATATATAAAAAATAAAAAAAAAAAAAGTGCAGAAAATAAAATAAAATAAAATAAAATAAACTGCAAAAAAATAATAAATAAATAAATAAACAAAAAAAAAATAAAAAGGAGAGTTTCCCTCACAAAGTTAGTATGTACAAAGAAAATAAAAAGGAGAAATACCCCACAAGATTAGTATGTTACTATATACAAAAATTAAAAGGAGAGGTTCCCCACCGAAGAGTTAGTATATACAAAAAAAAAATAAAAGGGAGAATTACCCCACTTGTTAGTAAGGACAGAAAAAATAAAAATAAAAGGGAGAGAATACCCCATTGTTAGTATGTGCAAAAAAATAAAAGGAGAGTTACCCCACGAGTTAATATGTACGAGAAAAATAAAAGGGAGAGATTCCCCCTTGTTAGTATTTACAAAAATAAAATAAAATAAAAGGGAGAATTACCCCCACTGTACAAAAAATAAAAATAAAAAGGAGAATTAACCCCACTATTAATATGTACAAGAAAAGAAAATGAAGAATTACCCACACGGAATTAATATGTACAAAAAAAAACTTAACTTTTTTTTTTGGTTTCCTTTTTTTTTTTGGTTTTTTTGGTTTTTTTTTAATTTTTGTTTTTTTTAAATTTTTTTTTACTATTTATACTATTCACATACTATTCACACACTATTCACACACTATTCACATACTATTCACGCATTATTCACATACTATTCACACACTATTCACACACTATTCACATACTATTCACGCATTATTCACATACTATTCACACACTATTCACACACTATGTACAAAAATATTTATACCAAAAATTTATTCTTCAAGACAAGTCCCCGGCAACGGCGCCAAAAATTTGATGCACACTTTTTAGTTGTTGCATTTACAAACCCAAGTGCAAGTTGTCTCAAGTAATAAATTCTCGGTGAGTCCGAGGTCGATCCACAGGGAATTGATGAAGATTATTTAAGGTAAGATAAATATTTTATTAGTACAGTAAAAATTATTTACTTTGGTAAAATGATCCACTCTTGGTAAATAAAGTAAAAGTAAGATTAATTCCTTTTATAACTCAATTAGAATCCTCGCAACATGAAAGTTTCAATCGAAAAATACAACGTTAAAAGTCCATTAAAATAATATACGTAATTATATTATGTTTCCTTTAATCATCCATTAATATCATTACTCATAAATGGGATCAAACATTCATTGTGCCAATTTCTTGTCTACAACAAATCAAGAATTCTACTTTACAAGGAGCGTTTCTAAATTGATTGAAAACAAAATACAATACAAAATAAAATAATATACGTAGTTATATTATATTTCCTTTAATTATTACCATCACTTATAAATGGGTTAAAACATTTACTGTGCCAATATTTTGTCTACAATAAATCAAGAACTCCTATTTACAAAGCTAGTTTCTAAATTATCAGAAACAAATTATAATACGTATAATGGTTACTAGAAAATATAAATCATTTAAGCACAAGAGAGGAATAAATCTAACCTTATTTTATTACCAAGAGCTTCACACTTTGACCCAAGTAGACTAAAATTTATTTACACATATACTAGAAAAGAGAAAAAGAGAAAAAGAGAGAGAAAAGAAATTAGAGGGGGACTTAGGAGAGAAGCAGGGCACTGCCCAAAAGCCTCTCTCCCTCTCCCCCCGAAATCTCCTCCTCGTCTCCGAATTCGTTCTTTCCGAATTCTGAATTCTCCAAATGTGTGTTCTGAATGCGTCTTCATTGCCTTTTATAGGCAGCGACGCGGTTACTGACGCGGTTACTGTGCAATGCACAGTAACCGAAATTATTTTAACAAAAACGTCATGCGTGATGTTTCCCTTTTCTTTTTTTTTCTTTTATTTTAAATAATAATTGAGTAAATACACAACCTTGTGTCTAGTCATTTTTACATTTTTGAGAGAAGTGGTCTTCATGAAAGTTGTAGGCCTGAATATTTGCTTTAAAATGGCTTTGGTTTCAATCCAAAATCATGCCTAGAACTTAAGATATGGTCCAATTACTGCACAGTATTTTAGACCCAATTTCAGCTCCTCTATTCTGACTTCAAAGCCCAATATCACTTCCAAGGAGTCCGATTCTGGAAAAGTGTTCAACACGAAAGTTGTAGGGAATTGTTTTAGCTTTCCTACAAGACTAAAATCACATCAATCAGATATTTGTAACTCAAGTTATAGCCACTTTACTAAACATTACCAAAGAGATAATTACGGTTAATTTATGCAATAATTTATTTAATTGTCCAATTTGGCTCAAAATCATAAAATGTGTCAAAACCAACTTAATTAAGCCTAATTGAACCTTAAAAAGCCTAGTGAGAGGATTATAAAATGTATAAAATACAGTGTTATCAGGGTACCTGTGAGTCGCCGGGTACACGTGAGTCGCCGGCTACCCGTGATTCTAATATTCCCATTTCTGCAACAAATCAAAGCAACAAGACATTTGTTGAGCCCGATGGTGATTTTGGGTATGTGTACAAGTACTTGTTATTTATTTATAGTTATGTGCATTTAATTTTTTTTTATTGAGAATATTTACATTTCTTTTTTTAAATTGTATCGTAGGTTTCTGCCATCTAAACCTGCTGCTAATGCCATAACAAAGATTATACGATCTTGGTATAATCAACCTTGGACATCTTGGGGAGAAATACCCAAGGATACTAGAGAAATGTGGTTTCGAGAGTTTCAAGTATGTATCATTTTTTATCTATTTAATTATGTTTGTTTGTCTTGTAATAGTGCAAAAAATTTTAACTGTCATGATATTTACAACATATTTTTGAAAGGTTATGTTTGGTGGATGCCTCAGCATCATAACCATATGCAAAAGACATATAATAGTCGTAGTTCGAAGAGACTATCAGGTTTACTAGGACAGGCACGCAACTTAAATGAAAGGCCTTTTTGGATTAGAGAAGGCATATGGGAAGACTTATGCAGGCACTGGGCTAGTAGCGTGTATAAGGAGAAATGTCTGCAAGCAAAGATGAATCGTGCTTCTGACACTGGTGGATGCTTGCACACAGGTGGTTGCATTTCTACCGGCACCCATGCGCAAAAATTGGTAACTATTATCGTTAATTGTTTAGTAATATATTTTATTATTTTGTTATTAACTTATTTTCTCATTATTACAGGCTAAGGCTTGGGGTAGAGAGCCTACAGTTGATAAGACCTTTCGTCACGTACATTTGAGGAAAGAAGACCGTACTGCATGAGTTTCTACAAAAGCTCAGGATGTATATGTTAGTATTTCTTAACTTAAAATTTTTTATTTTAATATTAACTCATCTTATAATAATAGCTATATCAGTTTTTTTATTTCCATCTTTAGGAGGAATTCAAAGCAAAAGAATCTGAACAATCTTCTCAGTGCTCCAATGAAGAGGGGGCATCTGGTACGCAACTGACCAGTCGAGAGCTTTGGATTCAGATTGTTGGCGGGGTAAAAAAGGGGCGTGTTTATGGTCTTGGTTCTCAAGCATCTATCTATGACCATGAAGAATCATTCTCCTCAAGGCCTAGATCGAGTCAAGTTCCTGAACACGTTATTAATCAAGTTAAGTAATAGTTGCAATATTTTTTTATCAATTGGTTTTTAGAATATTGATGGATGTACTCAATCATTCCATTTTTCATATTTTAGGTTAAATAATTTATTTGTGGAATGATTAATGAATTTGTATTTATATATGTTAATCAGGTGAAGGAGCAAATTGCAGCGGAGATGTTGGATCGGGTTCGGAGATTCAACAACAAATGGAGCAACGGAGCCAACAATGTGACCAACAACGTGAGGCAGAGTGGAGAATGCGATTTGAACAATACCAACGTCAACAACAACAAATGCTTGGTAATGTGATGAAATCATATTTACAAGCCGCTGGCACTCAGTTAAGCCAGCAACAACCACCAATAGAAGAAGACAATGAGGATACTGAAGATGATCATGAAGATGACAATGATAATGATCATATGGATTGAAATTGATGTTTGAGGATTATGATAGTTCTTGCTAAACTTTGTATTTGATGAAACTTTGTATGGATTATGTTTGTTTTATGGATTGCTTAAATGCATTAACAAGTTAAAATTGATGTTTGAGTGTTGTTTTGAATGCATTGGCAGGTTGAAATTAAAGTTTGACTGCTGTATGTATTGATAATAATATAATTATGAATTTTGAACAATTCTTTTTAAATATTAAAAATATTCAAAAATTACGGCAAAAAAATCCACCGCAAAATCACGTAGAACGAATGCAATTTCACCCCAAAATTCACCACAAATTACCGGTGGATAAAATCCACCATAAATTACCGGTGGATAAATCCACCGCAAATTACTGGCATTCTAGTAACGTTTCCGGCATCCTGCCGGAGCAATTTTGCAGTGGATTTGAGGCGGCATAATCCGCCTCAAAATTTGTGGTGGAAATTAAAATTCACCGCAAATAAAATTGCAATGACAGTTTTTGCGATGGTCACGAATCCGTCACAAATTCGTCGCAAAAAGATAATTTGCGACGGATTGTATGTGATTTGCGGCGGATTTATCCTTCGCAAATCATGATTTTTCTTGTAGTGAGAGATCTAAAACTTTCATGAGAGCTCTAGGCCAAAGTCGGACATCTAGTGGAACTAATTGGGCTTGGAAGTCAGAATACGGGTTTTGTGATTAGAACCTGAATAGTGTGCAGCAATCAAAGCATAACTCGGGCTGTAAGATCTGGATTAGGCTGAAATTTTGGTATCTGCAAGTTAAGACCTATATCTATAACTTTTATGAAGAGCATAAGACTCAATTCGGACTTCTTGGAAGTCATATTGGGCTTGAAAGTCAGAATAGATGAGCTATAACTAGACCTAAATACTGTGTAGTAATTAGGCCATATCTCGGACTGTAGGTGGCCTTTTGAGGTGATTCTAACTGCATTTGAAAGTTAATACAAAAGCCTACAACTTTTATGAAGACTATATTTCAATATTCTAACGCATTCAATGACTTCAGAACTGGATGATTTTAGAAACAAAGAATTTCCATAATTTTCCACTCATCAAAAGTCATTTAACATTTTCTACTCATTTTTCACTCAACCACTCACTCATAAATCAGCTCCCTTGTTATTTGGTATCCCTAATCCTCTATAAAAGGGAGTATTGGTTGATCATTTGAGGGGTCTTGGTCTTAGAGACCAAGATCATGCTATTGTGTTGTTTGTTTATCTTGTTGTAGTTTTCTTTTGTTCTAAATTGAAGTTATGTTCTTCTTCTTCTTCTTCTCTCTTTCTTTCTTCTTGTCTATGAGTAACTAATTTTCATTTTACTTAGGTGAAAGGGTGAAACTCTTGGTAATGAAATAATGTTAAATTAATCTCTTTTTTGTACTTAAATGATATATTATCAAGTAGCCATTATATGTGTTGTATTTTATTTCCAATCAATTTAAAAACCCTTCTTGTAAAGTGGAGATCTTGATTTGTTGTAGACAAGATATTGACATAATGAATGCTTGAACCCATTTATAAGTGGTGGTATTAATAGATGATTAAAGGAATCATAATATACTTACATATATAATCTTAAATGAACTTTGAATGTTGTATTTTCTGATTGGAACCTCCATTATGTGTGGATTCTAATTGAGTTATAAAAAGAATTAATCTTATCCTTATTTTATTTACTAAGAGTGGATCTCCTAACTCAAGTAAATCTTTTTTTATTTATGACCAAGTTTTATTACTTTTATTGTTGTGACAAAATATTTATATTATGTCAAATAAATTTTTATTCATCAATTCCCTGTGGATCGACCTCAGACTCCTGATAATTTATTACTTGAAATAACCTACACTTGGGTTTGTAACTTTTAATCTGCATCAATAATCATTTATTTCATTCTCAATTTTCTCATGATACTCTTTGTCATTTAAGCGATCAGTTAAATTTTCATCGCATTGGTCTGTCAGACGTTGTATGAGTTTTTAATCACTATTTTCTTGGTCACATTTTTAATGTGATTACAATGTTTACACCTAAACTTAATTAAACTGTATAGAAAAGTCATGAGAAAAATAACATAAAATGCTACTATGGTTAAATGACTTTTACAAAAAAAAAAAAACCTGCTTGAGTGGATTGAGTTTGCATGAGTCGATACTTTTCAAACCTGTCACCTGACCTATACCCTGCGGGTTGGAGTATTTTCCAACCCAATCCAACCTGCAAACCTAACCCAATCCACATTTTGTGATTTAGATTGAGTTAAAACCTGTGAGTTCATTGGTTGACCTAACTCGTTAGACACTCCTACTCTATGAGCATCTCAGACACTAAAATTGGAAAGCTGGTGTCTCATTTACCTCCAAAGACAACATTTTTTTAAATGAACCTTTAAGAGTTCTTTAAGCCACTTGATTTGGTATAGTTTAATTTTCATGATATATGAGTTTTTTCGTATGCTCTCACGCTTTTGTTCCTTCAGTAAAGATAGCTTAGGATGTTATTTTCAATTTTGGAATGCTATTGGGATTTCTTATAAGGAAATTGCTTATATTGTTTGTTAATACTGGAAATCTAGTCATTTACACACTTATTATGTTTTTGTCTTTTTATAGATTGATATTATGATATATGAAAATCAACTTATCAAAGCAATTATATTTTTTATCTAACAATGTTTTGGATCAGATGCAATCTTCCTTCTGAGTTTGAACCTGCCATTTCAGATGAATGTTTCATGTATATTTCATAGTTAAATTGATTAAATGTGTCTTGATGGGATGGAAAGGTGCAGAATTGATAATCCTATTTTTAATTATATTTTTATATATTTTTAAATAGAATTTATGGTAGTTTTCTTTTTCATTGGATTTCATATATTATTTAAAGAATTTAATTATTAATTAATTTGCATAATTGTAAATTTATATTGTTGGGATTTTAACTCATATATCTTGATAAAATATGGATTGATTTTATTTATGTTTATCCTTAAGTATATTTATAGAGATTTTGGAAATCTAAATTAAGAATATGGAAGACTTGGAGATCAAGGAGGGGTTTATTTGAAGACCAAGGATGCTTAGCTATAAATAGTACTAATGGCCTAAGTGTGTCACACAGTGGAGAAAGGTCACAGTAGAGGAAAGAGACAGACCGAGCAGCATTGCAATGCCGTATAGAGAGAAATTGATCAAAGGAATTTTTCATGAATTCTTTTAATTTAATTTTTCTTTTTAACTTTTACATCATGAATTAATTTTATTTTGTTAGGGCTAAGATGTAGTCTAGTTACAAAAATATACAAATTTTTTATTCTTATTATTCTATATTTTATTTTTATAGGTAAGTGTTTATTATTGTTCTTAATACTTTTGAATGTCTGATCACCATTCAATTGTTTTGATGTTTATAATGAAATCAAGAGGTAATTTATGATATTTGCTACTTATAATAAACACCACAAATTGAATGAAAGTTAGAGATAGGTAAACATGATTTGGGTGACCTTCGTAGAAATCTATAGTGCTTTATGAACTTTTGTTTCTCAAATTGCACTAAGAGATTAAATAAAGGTAGTTTGACATAACTTGAGAAAATATTGAATAAATTAATATTTAATTTTAATTTTATTTAGCATTAATTAGTTTTTATTTTATTTTATTTTTTTTTTAAATTTTAATTTTAATTTTGGAAATTAATTTCACAAAATTTTGGTTATTCAACTAATGTTAAAATTAGTAATTTTAGTACTTAATAATTTCTTTTTGTGAAATTGACATTCTATTTACCATTTTATTACTTAAATGATTTATGAACTTACTAAAATTCGCATCAAGAATGATCACAAATCTATTTATTAATGACAATCGCATCTTATGCACATTGTAAGAGTTAGCTGCATATTATTGCCACTTTTCCACTTTATGAAAGGTTGTCGTCCATTGTTTTTGCTGCACATTAGGTGCTCAAGTTAAAACAATTTGTTCCTTTTATCTTGGAAGGAAAGAAAAATAAAAAGATATCAATTAAACTGTTCAAGCTTATTTTGTTGATTCAAGCTTATCCTACTTTCATATGATTATTATTGTAGCTAATTATACTTGCTCAGGTATTTATCTAATTCTTTCCATACAATCTTAATGAAATATATACACTATGTGATATTTATTAATGTATTTTGTTCTAATAATTAGTGTTTTAGGTTGGCTATGAAAACGATGTAGAAATAAAATAATGTGAATAACAAATATTCTTCAAAATTAATATAATGATTAGTAATATTATTTTTTATTTTATATGATTTTTTTGCTATTAATTTGTCATGGTTATTGATCACTTATTATCTAATTTTAGTTTAATACTTCATCATATTTAAATTTTAATGTACAAAGTGCATTTTACATTACAAATTTCAAAAAAAAAAAAAAAAATACTGTATATATAAATATGACTATATGATATGTTTAATATATACCCTACATACTAAATTAGTACATCCAATCAGAAAATTTAAACCAAAAAACAATGAGTAATTTAATAAAAAAATTATAAGATAATTAGCAATTATATATGCCATGCAACACATCATAGAAATACTAGTTCTTGCATTAATCTAGTGTGTGCACTAAACCTAAAAAGTATGAACACGTTATTAATTAATATTATGTATTTATAATTAACTACTATAATTAATAATACGTTTTTGTTGTTTTCTTTTCCTTTATTTTTTTAGATTATTCTTTTTCCTTGAAGATTGAATACGCATAACATAGAATTATTTATTTTTTCAAGTGTGGTCATCATCTATTGAAGTTGGGGTTGTGTGCAGTAATGGACCCAGGAATTTCAAGCAGTGAGGGTAAATGTTTATGTGATCGAAATATATGCGAGTGAGTCTGAATAAATAATTTTTTTATCATCATTAGTTTATACAGATAAAGAACGATGAGAATTTTAACTTTAAATATATTAGAAAAATTTTATAAAATAAATATATTACTCAGTATCAAATCAAGTGAGTATTATTAAAAAATAAAAAATAATATTATATAATTATATCATGTATCAAATCAAGTGAGTATTATTAAAAAATAAAAAATAATATTATATGAATTTTATTTTTTATCATTAAAGAAAAGTTTATTAATTTATCATATATATGAGGGTAAAAAAATTACATATAAAAAAAAATTAAAAAAACATATACATATATACTTATATAGGATTAAAGAAAAATTTTAAGATAGAGTGGAGATACATATATAAAAATATTCCCAATAAATTTAAAATATATATATATTACATATAAATAAATTATATAAAATTACAAAAATTTATTTAAAATTTAAGATGGAGTGGGAGACTCTTATTTTTTTTATTTTTTTATTTTTTTTCTAAGAAGTAAATATGTCCCTGGTTGTGCAAGATGGGAATACGATCTCATTGATATCCAACTGCTGCTACAATAACCAAGTAATGTTAACGATGATTGAGGCACAGAATCATGCAGTGGTGCCGTCGTGTCAGCAAATAGGAAAATGAAAAATAGAAATAATCTTTTTCACGTTCTTCAAAGAAATTTAACCTATTAAAAAAATAAGAAATAAGAAAAATAAAAAATAAAAATAATTTATTTCACATATTTAAAATAATATTTAATCATAAAAATTAAAATATATATGAAAAATTAAAATTATTATAAATAAAAATATAAACTCAATAATAAATAAGTATATAAAAAATACTAATAACATATTTTTTAAACACTTCTTTCAACACTTAATTTATTATTGTGCTATTAGCATTCTACTAAATATATTATATAATGTTAATCAATTTGAATTAAATTGGATCAATTTTAAAAATTAAAACTGAATCGATTTTAAAAATTGAAATTGAAATTCAATCTAATTTAATTTGTTTTCAAAAAATAAAAAAATAAAACTTATTTAATTTTAATTGATCTCAATTTTTCATTAATTTTTTATTTTATTTTTTATTTGAATTAAATTTAAATATCGCTATTTTCTAGTGATGTTGTTGAAGGAAAAAGAAGAAATTGAGTCAAGAACTGAGGGCACCAAGATATAGTGAGGTGGCAGGAAAAAAATTAAAAGGAGTTAACACCGCAGTTTAAACAAAGTTCAATGCAGATGATGTCATAATATAATATAACTTAAGTGAAAATATAATACTTTCTATTCATTCAATTGAAATACTTAACAATCTCAAAATAAACAATTTTGATTTTTTTACATCATTTTTTATATTATTTTTTATATATTAATTAATTTTTTTTTATTAATTTATTTCACTTAATTATAATTATTAAAAAATAATATAAATAATAATGTACAAAAAAATTAATGTATGATAATCATTTTTAGAGAACAAAATAGTCTGTGTTCATTAAGTCACATTACTCAAAAGTCAATAGGCAAAAAATTGAAACTGTTCTATTCATTCAATTGAGAAATTGATCCTTAATTTGAAAATAAAATAATGTGTGCTCATTAAATTACATTACTCTAGTAGGTATGAAACTGAAATTAAGAGCAGAAAAGACATAACTGAGAGCAAATAGAAAAAAGAAGACAATTAATTGTACCGTTATTGGTGACGCGGTTGAAGGAAAATGAAATAAGAGCACGAAAATATGGTGAGGTGGGAGAAAAAAATAGTTTAAAAGTAGCTGATGAGTATAGCAGTTTATTAGAGTTCAACATAAATGATGTGGCGATACAATGTAACTGAAGTGAAAATTCAACGGGAGTAATTCTTAAATAAAATTATCTTTACACATATTAAATAAAAATTTGAGTTCTTGAAAAATAACATCATAGGCCATACTTACTAAAAAATCTCTAAGAACAACATTTTTTTCTCATTGAATTAAAATACTCAATGGCCCTTCATTTAAGAAAAACAAATATATACTTATTTAGGGTGTGTTTGAATAAGCTTTTTTTTTAAAAAAGTGATTATAATTATATAGTAGAAATAATTGATTATTTTTTAGAGATTTTTATAAAAAGTAGAAGTTGTTTTATGTTTAGATACAACTATAAAAAAACACTTCTGGCTTTCTCTCTCTTCTATTGCATTTCTCTATATTGATTACTTTAAAAAATAACTCATTCATGCTTTAAAAAAAACAAAATTATTTTTTTATTATGCTTTTTTTAAATATTATCCGAACATATGTTAATGTTGCATAATTGATTTTTTTAATGAAAAAAACATTTATTTTATTAAAAAAACAAAAACAAATGCCCTCTAAGTTGCATTACTCAAAAGTCAAAAAGGTACAAAACCAAAATTGTTCTATTCATTCAATTGAGATACTTAAAATCCTTGATTTGAGAATAAAACAATGCGTGTTAAGATTGTAAATAAGTTGATACAAGCTGAGTACTTTAAGTTTAAGATTGATTTAGGAAAAAAATATTATTAAAGTTTGATTCATTTATTTAATGAGCCAATTTTAAAGCTTAAACTTAATTTATTTAAAAAAAATTAAATTTAAGCTTATCTTATTCAAATTGTTTAACTTGTTTATAATTTAATTATTTTTATTTTTTAATCAAATTTTTCATTGAAATATTTTTTAGATTTATTAATTTAGTACTTGATAAATAGTTTTATGCTAGAAGATGAAATACAAATAAAAAATAAGGGTAAAAGGCTCTTTGAAGATTGGAGTCAAGTAAGTTGTATATAACAATATATAAAATTATAATTCTATAAATAAAATTAAAATTTTATAAGTAATAATAACATATAAGTTATTTTTTTAGTGGAATATATATATATATAATATTATTTAATTTACAAATTTTTAATATCAATCTTATAAAGTTTGAATTTAATTTGTTTATATAATTAAGCTTAAATTCAAATTTAAACTTCTTTATTTAATTAAATAAACGAATTGAATCAAATATTTAATAAGTCAAATTTAAATAATTTTAAATAATTTAATTCATTTACACACGCAAAATGAGATCATCAAGTTGCATTACTCCCATAAGATATGGATCTGAAATTGAGAGCAGAAGACAAAACTGAGACAAATCGATAAAGAAGGCAACCACCTACAGGTGACGTGGTTGAAGAAAAAAAAATTAAAGTAAGAACTTGAGAGTACCAAAATATGGTGAGGTAGCATAAGAAAATATTTAAAATTTAAAAGGAATTGACATAGTGGTTTAATACAGTTAGTTCAACATGATTAATGTAGTGGTGTTACAACAGCCTAACTTTATATATTATAAATATTATAAATAGATTGAGCAAAAGCAATAATTACCATGCCATTCCCCCCCCCCCAGAAATTGGGGAATCTACGTGCCCTGACACATCTTTTAATTGGATGACTCTTAGACAAAAAAAATTAAATCTGATATAATTATAAAATAAAAATTTAATGAAAATTGAAAGTTAAGATGTTACACTTCAAATATAGTAAATAAATTTGAGTTAAGTGGTTGATGAACTTTTATAATCAAGAATTTAATGCCATCGAAACACAATGCTAAAGAGGACAATCTTTATACCTCAAATGAGATAAGTCTTGTCTCTAAAGATGTAGAGATTTTGGATCAAAGATAAAAAAAAAATTAAAAGGATAATTATTGCTTTAACAAATAATTCTTTAAAACATAACAAAAAATTTAATATAACTAAGTAATTAAGTTTTAAAAGCAATAAAAAAATAAAAGAATCGTTCGTTTAACCGATAACTCTTAAGAATAATATAAAATTGAAATAATAAAAAACTAAAAGATAAGCGGTGTGTAGCACGGCTAATACGTAACTTATTTAATTTGTATAATAAATGTGAGAATCAAACAATGATATCATGATTCTGATAGTAGAACTTTCTCTCGTGAATTTTATGTGATAAGGTAATGTAGAGGATAAAGATAAATATAAAAATTATAACAAAAATTTCACTAATTTTGATTGGACTTTATTAATAAAATCTCTTTACGTTTATGTTTTTTCTTTATATTACCTAATAATATGAAAAATCAAATGAAATTATCTATTCCCCATCATTCCATGATAATAAATCTATTTCTTTCTACGCACACACCAACCTTCGAATATAAATTGGTAGAATATGAGCACGATTGAATAAAACAAGAAGTTCTCTAAGCTGGGCATATATACATCAAAATTTTCATATTGATTCAACAACTCTAAAAAAAGTTATGGAAAAGTCTTCCTTCATGCTAGCTTTCTTGGTTGTGCTCCTTGCGTGTCATGGTAAGATCTCATCCTATATGTGCGTAACTACTAAGTGTACAAAACTCACTTTTATTCTCTGAATAATTGAAATTGCATGCAATTTTGTAGGTCTTCCAATTCCAAAAGTTTCGGCAGACCATAAAATATGCTACGTTGACAGTGATTGCAATAAGCTTATTGACTGTTCAAGATTATTTCCAGGCGCTTGTAAACACAAAATATGCTCTGATGGAGCGTGTTTTTGTGTCTGTGCTGTGATGCCAGAAACAAGTCATTAAACTAAGATGTAATTATGCGAGGTCAAGTTATGTATCTTGTACTACCTTTAATAATAATGGAAATGGAATAATGGATTTATTTCTTTGATTTGTAGAGCTGCTTAAATTTTGTAGACCATGGTTCACTAGACCCCAGGCCAACTAAGCTGGTTCATGCCTTCTCTTTTTTTTTTTTTAGGAAATTCAAAATCTTTGGTCTATACAATTTGATTTTGCCAATTAAGTTAAGGATTAAACTTAAGTAAAATTTCTTAAGTGTTTGTGGTATTTTTTTTAATAAAAATATGACATATCTTATTTTTTAATAAAAATATAATATGTATCTTATTTTTTAATTACTTAATCATTATTTTTAAAATTTTTATTAATAAATTATAAAAAATATACATATATTATATTTTTATTGAAAAAAAACTACAAACACTTAAGAAACTGGACATAAGTTTTATCCTTTTAAGTTAAACCCTAGATTTATTTATTTGAATTGGAGTGTAAATTTTCCAGTCATGTAAGATGAAGTTCAACAATAATTGGAAATTTATGAAATATAGAATAGGATGCGAAGGGATAATGTGTCTATAACAACCCTCACAAGCCCACTCACTGCAATGCTACACACAAAAGAGAATTATATAGTGTGTAGCATAGAAATGAATTTTATAGGTTACTATTTTATTTTGTTGAAAAGTAATTTCTACACACGAAAGATCGTGCTCCCCCATCGATCTTTGGGATCGACCTCAACACCTTCCACAGCATCTCTATCTTCTTTATGGAGCTCTGATTCTTCACGATGGCGTTTTGGAGCAAGCGATGACTGCTTCCCAGCGTGAACCTTCCAGGGTTTTTCGATTTCATGTGCAAAAACCCAAGATTCACTCCAGAAAGTGGAGATAAAAAAAATGGGGATTTTGAAGATTGGGCAGTGGAGAATGCTAAAGAGAGAAAAATGGGTAAAGCTTGTTTTGCTTTGTTTTGAAGTTTTCGAAGGAAAATTTTTTATCCGACCTGTAATTGTTTTGAACTTCAAGCGGAGTACAACATTGACATGCCTGAAGTTCCGACAATGAGAAGGAAGCGGTGGGTTTTACGCGTTGAATTAAGGGCGTGACTTGTCTGCTGAAGTGTCAGCCCATGATGGAGAAACTATTACGGCTGCACAACTCGACTTAATGACTCGAGGATTCGACCAATTTAATAAAAAATATTTGGATTAGTTCGAGTTATTAAATTCGTTTGAGTAAAATTCGATTATTTCGTCTATTTATTAGTTCAAGTAATGAGTTCAAAAAATTAATTTGATAACCCAATCCGATGACTCGAAAGTCAAGAACAAAAAACTCAAAACCACCTTTATCCATTCAATCATTCTCAAAATTCAGTAGGCCAGTCAATAAATTTCCCAAATTAACTCAAAAATAAACCTCATTCAACCATCACTGAACCATCACAATCATACGACCACCATCTAGCAACCTAGAAGCCAGAACCACCTTCCCAAATGTCAACGCTACCTATCAACATGCCGGCAAAGAAACCTAAAGCCATAGCACTAGCCATTGCAAATCTCAGCACCGCGACCCAGATCTCACCCACCGCTGTCCTCCACCAAGATTAATAGACCATAACAGTTACAGTAATAGAGTAATGTTTGATGTACATTACGTCACAATATAAAAAGATGATAAAATTAGAGTGTAAATATATAAAAAATAAAATAAATATAATTATATAGTAAAAACTATACACATATGAAGTAATGTATGAATATGAAATTATTCTAACAATTAATATTTTCTTCTAATTGGTTTAGGACTCTTATTTAAGGGCTATAGGGTCTGCACTTCAAAGCAGCAAGATATGGCAAAGGTTTGTGAAACAGCTTTGAAACTAACACTCGTGTGTGTTATTGCTCTAGGTTCTGCCTTTGCTGCAGAGCATACCATCAAGAATCTGAAGGGACTACCAGCTCCTCCTTCTGGACCTTCTCATCCTCCCCCCATGAAACCATCGACTATTCAATCTTCTGCCTTTGCTGCACAGAATACCATCAAGGATGGGAAGGGACCACTACCTCCTCCTTCTGGACCTTCTCATCCTCCCCCCATAAAACCATCCACTGCTCAATCCTTTGGGTCATGTTATTCGGGACCTTATGTTGGTCCTCCACGCTATGAGCATCCACCCCCACCACATGCTTGAGGAATCACTTATCAGTGATTTATGGTCTTCAACTTACCCTTTATGCTATATGGCTCCAAAAATATGTGATAGTAATAATATGAACTCTAGCAAAATGAATTATCTTTACTAATTTCTATTTTTCTTGGGTACAATCTTTACTAGTTTCTAACGTCATATTGGTATGGAGAAAAAATATTGGTAAAAAAAATTCATGGATTAGCTTTCAATACAATTTTATTAATAAAATTTATACATACATTTTTCATCTCAATTGTTATCTCATGCCAAACTGACCTAGAATGAAATTCTTAATGCTTTTTATCCTTTCAAATTCGTACAAATCCCCTTGGCCCCCGCCCCAATTTCTCTCTTACTCTGCATAGATATATATACTATCTTAACTCTATAACTATAACAATGTAACATTATTAACTCATAAATTACCGAGAAGCTAGAACACTGGATTAGAGTGATCTACGCAAAGAATTAGGAAAGATTAATTTAATTCACTCCTTCATTTTCGTTTGTCGAGTGCATTGCTTGAGGCAGGAGCGCAGGACTAAAATAGTTGGTATGGGCCAAAGAATTTTTATATATTTTATATATTAATTTTTTTTCACTAAATGCATTCTTAAATATAAATAATAATTCTGTACAAAAAAATAATTTTTTTTGTTAAAATATTGAGAGAATAACATTTTATATATTAATAACTAATTTGATGCATCTTTATAAAAATAGCCATTTACCCCACCATTTTAAACTTTGAGAGTGCTGTCCTCCACCATGCCTGACATAATGACATATTTATAAAATAAAATTTCACTTCAACCAAATATATATAAATTATATATAAATAACGAGAAATGTTATTGAAGTAAGAGAAATCTCTTATACTTTATATAATTAAATGTATAACAAATTAGCAACATTAAGTATTTCTCATAAATAAGGAGGATTTGCATAAGAAAAACATTTGACTAAAAGGCAATTTATGGAGATCAAACACAGCCATGGAGTAAGAAATAGCTTAGGCCTTAGACGATAAGAATAAGCCAGTAGCACAATATTTTGATCTAATAACTGCACTTGCGCGTGTAATCTGAAACTATCATTATACAAATTCTGAAACCTGTCTTCAAGCCTAAAATGAGGTATATTTTGTTGCAGCAAAACTTTACTCATGCAGATAAAATATCATCTCAAACTCTTACCATAGGATTTTAGCAACCAAAAACGGGAAAAACGGTTTACCATATTTGGATTAGGATCCTCAATAGTCCTAAAAAGAACTGTAGACTGTGCAGTTTTGATCTAACTGTTGACATCAATTAAATTTATGTACAATTTTTCTTTTATCACAAAAGAAAATAATTGGTACGGTTGATATTGTGTGCAGTTTTTTGGAAAACCTCAGACGACCCAATTCCTATCATATTTATAGGTGGTTGTGATCTTTAGCAACGAATTGTCTATCTCAAGTCATTAAGATTGAACTAGTGATAAAAGATTTGAGTAATTTACATGAAATTATAAGTTTAAATTTCATTATTATCGATGTATAAAAAAAAATTGTTCATCTCACAGCACACAAGCAGCAGAAAACTAATTAAATTAAAATATTAACGGCAACCACAATCATGGGATGAATCAGAAATAAACATACATAAAGAAAGTCCAGTAGACCCTTGATCAACGATGGCATCATATAACTTACCTACCTACACCAAATACACATGATCCTCTGCGGCTTATGCAGGGTCAGTAATGGTTTTTGCGGTTGCCCAAGTAACTGAGCCAAAAAATATTATGCTTTTATTATTTAATGGAAAGTAGCGAAGCAAGTAAACGCATAACTGAATAGAATTTGGAAGCTATTCCGGGAATCCAACGCAGGGTTTGGATCTTGGTGTAGATGAGATTATTGCGCACTGTGCAGTTAACAGAGATGGGTGAGCTATGCCTTGTTGCTTTCCCGGAATTTGTCGCCTGATTGATGGATGAAATTGGGTGGATCATGTTCATGTAAGCGTGGCGCTGTGGCACCTATATATGCAGCGAAGGATGGCACGTACCTCTTACATGAGAGTTTTTTGCCTAGTTTGGGAGCATTTATTCCACGATCGAAGGCTAAAAACGTAAGAGCACAGATTACGTTCATTTTTTTTTTGGTCACAAACGTACAAATATTGATGATTCTATAGACGAGAGATTTTGGTATATTGGATTTGCAAAATCCAACCGTATATTTTAAATCAAAGTACTTTTTCTATTATCTGTACTATTATTTTTAGACGGTAATATTTTTTTTATCTCTTTAATAATTATTTTTTCAATCAATCAGATTTCTTTCTTCCTAATTATTTTTAATTAAATTTTAAATTTCAAATATTTTATTTCTGATAAATTTCAAAGTAAAAGAATTATTACCACTTCTAAAATTAAAACTAAATATTCTTTAATTTTTAAAAAAACTAAGCATGAGCTTACTTACTAGTTAGTAAAACATGGATAATAATGAAAATTTTATTATAATTATAGAGTTAAAAAAATTTAATTACAATTTAGGAAGTTGAGAAATTTGTCTCCTTTGAGGTGAGTCATTACTTCAAGAAAAAAAGTAAAACATTTTAATCATTGATAAAAAAATCAATGATTGATATTTACTTTTTTATATCAATAGTTGATATTATATACATATGTATAATAAATTATTGATTTGTTAGAATACACTTTCTTTATTTTTTATTAATAGTTGAGATTTCTTTTTTTAATCTCTTCTCTGTGCTAAATTCAAAGTTGAGTCGTGTTTGAAAGCAATTACAACAGTAATAAAAAATTATAAATATATATTTTCTTATATTTCTTTTTTTAAAGCAAATGTACGTATTTTGAGAAAAAAATTGTAACTAAATGAGATAATTCTTTTATAATAGTATAAATGTGGATGAATAACGATTAATTTATATTAAAACACATTTTCAAAATATTACTTTTAATTTATTATATTAGTTAAATAAAAATACAAATGTTAAGCGAAGATATATTAATAACACATAACCTGAGTTATGTGATCTAATGAGAATTAATTACATGAAGGTTCAAATGAGTCAAACTTATAAGAATATTTTGTGGTTAAAAAAAAAGAAAATATTAATGTTAAATTTCTTTTAAATTGCCCTTCCAAAACCAAATTTAGTAATCTAAACTCGGTAAAAATCATGATAAACCTTGATGAGGGAACTAATAACATATTGTATACTCTACTAATCTCGTTTCTTGGGCAAAAAGAGTTTGGTGTCTCTGCCAACTTGATCCTATATTCTTATTTTCACTCAATACAATGCTTCTTGCAAAGCACCAGAACCACATCTCCTTACATCAGGGATATATAACAGAATTAAAGTAAAAGTATGTAAAAAATGAAGTAAAATTAATTATAATCAAATAATAAAATTATGTAAATGTGAAATGATATATGTAAATATGTGCGTATGTAACATTATTTTCTCACTAATCCTTTTTTCTAATATGGTGAAAGATTCAAAGATGTGTCTAGGGTTATATAAAAGTAAGTACCTTACTCATTTAAGTTTATAACTGCAATAATGTTTGTAGATGTCATTTTAATTTCTCCCGTGACAATTCTCATCCAGCTGCTGAAACTACACTAGTTCATGGCAATTATAATACGCTAGCCTAGCCATTAACAAGTTCACAACTCAAAGTCATAAGTATGCTAATTTATACATAAAAAACTGATAACCATAGTTCATATAAGCATATAAGGAACAACAATGATATTCTTCCATCAAACAGTGCATACGCTTATTTTCACATTCCATCTAATACCATTCATTATACATATTTTTTTCTATCACTTTTTCTCACTCAATCACATCATTTTCAAAAGGTGTGAACACTCTTACACCCCTAAAAAGTGGTGTAAGACAAACATTTTCCTATAAGGAATAATAATTCTAACCAATCAGCTGTAACTCAAATGGCATTTTTCAGTCCCACAAAAAATGAAGGTCTGGGTTTATTTCCCGTCCTTCAAATCTGGTAAAACTAGTTCCCTTACTATCTATTGGTAAAAAAAAAAAAACAAGGAAGATGCAAAAACCAAGAAAAGGTAAAATAGTGTAGTTTTCTCAAGACCCGATTACCCGAACCAATTAAGTTGAATCGAGTCGGGTTGTCCGGGTCGTCAAATCGAGTCGAGTAAATGTGCACCCCTAATAATAGCCGCTAAAACAATCCCTAAGTTTGTCTTCTTTCATGTCTTTAATGACCTTTGTTATTGCCGATAAAGATTCATTTTATTGCCGATAAAAATGCGCCTTTTAACGATAATTATAATAACTGCTAAAACAATCCCAAGTAATTTAGTAAATTACTTCACAAGATTTTTTTGTGTTGGCCATCATTACTGCCATAATAATTTGTGTACTTCATAACTGCTACTTTTTAGAAACACAGGGAATACACACATCTAGAGGAACTGCTATAGCAGCATATTTCCTAAACTTGTACATGAGCTGTTAAAGGATCAGGACCAATATGTTGTTTCTAGGCACGATCAGATTGTTTATTTTTAAGTTAACTACAAAGTACAGATCCTCAAAGAGCTTGATCATGAGTGTATCATTTGATGGATCAGAAGGTAAATTACTATAAAAAATTACACGTGACATGGTTCAGGTGCGGTCTTCAAGTTTAGCTGGTTTGGATACCCTTAGGAATGTGTAAAGCATACTTGCAGATACAGCTCCTAGAGTAGGGCCTGTGAGAAAAACCCAAATGTTTTTGTAATCACCAGAGACGATGGCAGGGCCTAAACTCCTTGCAGGATTCATGGAAGCTCCATTAATAGGCCTGCAGAAAAATGTGCTGATTTTAGTTATGAGCACTTTGAAATTTCACATTAATATATAGATAATAAAACATGCTTTCTTCTTCCTGTTTTGCCATGCGGAAAGTGCATAATGAGAATTGTGATAAGATGACCGTAGAGCAGTTTGTTTACCCAGCAATGATGACGTTAATCAGAACTGAAATGCCTATTGCAACTCCAGCAAGGTCTTTGCTCTGTTTCAATCAGTGAAGGTACCTAATTAGTTTCTTTGTCAAACAAAATATAACAGAAAATGCCTAATGTAAAGAACTAAAATAAGTTATAACCCAAAAAAAAATGGTACAAAGTTTTGCTCCTCTAGGCTCTACCCATAAAAATGCTCGGCATAGTATATAAGGTATATAAAAGAGTATGCTATTGAATATATATACAAAAACGGTTCAAATTTTTAACTTAATATTGTGGTTGTGGAGCGTAGAAATAGAAATATTAAAGATAACTATTGCTAAGATAATCCATGGCAAATTATAACAAACAGTACCCCTCTGTGATCGGTGGTAACACCACAAATAGTGAGCGCCAGTGTGGAAGTGATTATGGATTCCCACACTACAGCTTCAAGATCAGAAGTTGAACTCAATAATTGAGTCATTGTTACTCCAATATCCACCTTGTCATGATACAACACTTTGAGGGTGATGCTGGCAAGTGTAGCACCCATCAACTGACACAACATATAAGTAGGCACCTAGGAAACAATAGAAGAGAAAAAACAAAGAAGTGGAAAAAATATTATTGAGCACCAAATGATCCTGTGATTGAGTCACATAATATTGCAAGCTTCCATGGTTTAATAGGAGCAATTAGAACACGTGGTTTACAAGTTTCAGTTGAATTTTTTGGATAGCAGCCAAGGCAATTGTAACTGCAGGATTAAAATGGCCACCAGAGACATGACCAACTGAATATATAGCCACTGTCAAAGCAAACAATGAAACATGCTATAATACCACCCAAAAACACAGAACTTGAAACTGAGGTAGAATCAAAAGCCAAACACACTTTCAACTTCATAGTTGTCAATTTACAAAGAATACCAATCAAATTAACTCAGCTGGTTTACACTGAAGTTATCTCTATTTTTTGTTATCTTACATATGAAGAACAATATGAGATTCCATTGCATAGGAGGAAATTATAAGTTTATTTTGGAGTATATGTGTGCACAAAATAATGTTAAATTAACTATAATTAAATAATAAAATTTTGTAAATTTGAGATAATATATGTGTAAATATATGTATATAATATTATTCTATTATATATGTTCAAATCACATCAAAATATTGGAGAAACCAATTTAAACAGGCTCAAAAGTTTTATTAACCTCATTCCACTATGTCGTTTGAGACTTACCAAAGCAAAACATGCTCCAAAATATGAAAACGAACAAGTTGTTGTAAGAATTTCAGTGTGAACCTAGCAAAAATTAGCATCATGTCTCTATGAACCATGCATGGAAATATCTGGCAAGTAGTTAATAATAGACCAGAGAAATTAACAAAGTGTAGAGCCTATGTTGAGGCATGAGAGCAGAGGAGCAGGCCAATAAAATAAGAGGCAAACACATACAAACACATAGTCACGTTGGCAGAGACTAAGAAAAGGAAAAATAAGAGAAGGAAAAGGGAAAGGAAAAATAAGGTACTTCTGGATCATATTGTGAGCCAATCATTAAAAAGGACTAAAATATAATTTTAAATTAATATAAAACTTCTTGATAAATAAATTAATGAATTCACTTACAAATATCTTAAATTTATTAGAGCAAGTAAATTTAGAGGTTCACAAGTGAAACACTGACTAAATGGTCCATGGTAAAATCTACCATAAAAAATAGCCAAATCTTACATTTTGCACATAGATGCAACTTAAAAGAAATGAATTACTATTAGATGAGCCAGCTAATAGTGGAGGAGACCTTTCAAGTCTTCTTTTTTTGGTTTATCTATACTTCGTGTGTGTAGCGCAAATTGATTTAAATCAAATCATTGTGTCACTGCTCATTACCGATCTTAATGTGATGGATTACAGGCATAATTCTAATATAAATGTATACTTGTTTTATGGTTTCTTCCATAATTTGTTTTTGCAATGAGATTACGGAGGCCTTGCACAAACTTTGATTGAAAATTGCAAATTCTCTGTCGAGCATACCAACATTGAAAAAAGATGGAAAAAGACATGTGGAAACACAAATTTAACATTGATTCTTCTTTGATAGATGAATTTTATATGAAGTGAGAATTATGTATATATATTAATACTTAATCCAAATTATCATCGATTAAGGCCAGCTGCTATACAGCCCAGTCACTCCGTACTATTCTAGTTAAGTAAGTTATAACATTTTTTTAGTTTGGTCCAAGTATACAAGGTTATTTTATTTATTGAAAAGACATACATGCCCTTAAAAGATAGAGTTAAATACATGAGATCCATCATTTAGGGGATCTCTAGGGATAGAATAGAAGTCAGGTTTATCTTATTCTTGCCCCTTGGGGCCTTGCTGCTGCCACTCAGCTCCTGTTGGGTGTTCTGGTTCTCCATAAAATCTATCATAAGCTAGACTCCTTCAAACATATAGAGGTAAGGAAAATTTTTGGACTCAGGAAATAGTAGGATTCTTGTCAACTTCAAATTCGGGTATCAGAATCAAAAGTGACTCATCTCTAATTTCAACTTCTCTTTTTTCCATATTGTAGGAAAAAAATTGTTTAGAATCAATGTAAAGTTGGGTCTTTGGAGCTTCTGATTCCAGAAAAGGTATATTCTAATGGTTAAACAAAATAAAATAAGATAGAGATGAGAAAGACATGAAAATAAAACTTAGAAATCGAACTACCTGAGAGTATGAGACAAAAGTGTTAAGAATGAACAAAATGAGTACATACAAGGGTGAATGAACGAGGGTAGATTATTTTACCAGACAATTTACCAACACCAAACCACTTCCAGAACCACACATCACCATCAATTATTCCCTTCCTTATTCCATCCATAACTTTTTTTATATTCAAACAACACACTCAGTCAGAGTGACCCACATCTGGTCATACTAAATTACATCAATACTAGTAATATCAATAACAATAATAAATATATAATGAAAAAAAATAGCCATACTGGTCATGACTCATGAGACATGGGAACAATTCGAAAAGCAATCCTAACACACTAAGCTAATAATTACAAAGAAATTCCATATTAAAACTAAAACATCATGATTAAACCAGGCTATTATATATTAAAAAGAAAAAAGAAAGCTACAGAGAGCTTTTGATTCTAATTCCTAAACAGCATTACGTGAAGCACAGATAAATAAAGAGCTATGCTATTTAAGTCTTTAAAGAGCAAAAAGATTAAGGTTCTGATTGAAAGACAAAAAGATAATGAAATCATTGCTCATATATACCCCTCAACCTCGAGTAACTAGCTGTCCTCAAATATAAGCAATAGTGAAAAGCAACGAAAACAACGTAATCCAGTTATTTTCAACTATCGTTTTCTCCTTTATTTCTCTCAGTAAGATTGAGCTAATTAAAAAAAACTTATGTGAAGTTATCAACAATGAATAAATAAAATTGCAAAAGCCCCAACCTCATTCGTTCATTATGCAAAGCAATCTTGAGCTATCCGATCCCTAAACTCAGAAGGAAACTGAAAAAAAAAAGAAAAGATTAAGATCTAATCTAATAGCAGAAACGAGAGAAGAGCAACAAATAGGTTGAAGATCTAACCTTGAAGTGTTGGACTGAGGAGAGAAGGAACAGAGAGAAAGAGAGAAATTCGAGCGAATGTTCAAAACCGAAAAAGGCTAAAACAGCTAAAAAGCGACGCAAAACAGAGGGATGGAAGGTGCGCACAGCAATGGCTAATGGGGACGCACAAATGAACTTCACAGAGGCACGCACAAATGAACAAGGGTGAATGAATTAGGGCTCAATGGGGTCATTGTTGAGAAATTGATCTGTGGAAAGTGGTTTCCCATTGTTGAGAGAGAGAGAGAGAGAGAGAGAGCAGAGAAGGAGAGTGGGAAATGTGGGTGTGCCGCGAAAATTTTGTGAAGAAGAGAAAAGTAGAGGGAAATGCGTGTCTTTCGCTCGTAAATTATATCTTTTTTTCCGGCCATTTTACACAATTGCCACTATAATATGTCTTATTAGTGGCTAATAAATATTTGCCGGAAGAAGGTCATATGAGAGGGGTAATAACCGGCAATAAGTTAATGGTTATTAAATAATGGCCACTAAAAAGGTTTTTTTTGTTGTAGCATGTCGACTCACACAAATCTAACTCACTCAAATAATTTTTTTTTTATAAAAATCATTTAGTCGTAGTGACATGTTATTTTTTTCATGACTTTTTTATACAGTCAATTAAATTTAAGTGTAGACATTGTTGTCACATTGAGAATGTGACTAAGAAAATAGTGATTATAAACTCATAAAGAGTTTGATAGACTAATGCGATGAAAATCTAACTGATTGCTTAAATGACAAAGAGTATCATGAGAAAATTGATAATAGAGTAAATGATTATGTCAGTCCATATTTTATATGTGATAACATTGACTTCAATTAGTTAATATGATCTGTTATTTATAACTTTTAGGACATCTTAACTTGCTTTAATTTATTTTAAATTTATATTTGCTTAATAAGACTTATTAAGTTAATTTATAATATTGACTTGTGTTCTTGAGAACAAAGTCTCTCGAAGGATTAAAAGAACACAATAAACATAAAATCAAAATTGTGGATTGCATACAATTAAAGGGACTAAATAACTCAAACAAAATAATATACTTACTTTACTAACATTTCATAACTGGATAAAAAATCTTAGAAGATGTTCTCTACTTACTAGGAAAATTTACATAGTCATAAACCTATAATGTATTTCAAAAAAGCTAGAGAAAAAAAGTCAGGATAGAGGAAGTTTTCTTACAAGTGTTTAAGTTATGAATATCTTTGTTTTGTTTATTTCAGATTTAGTAAGACTTGTTAGTTGTTAATTTATTATGTATTTATTGACTGATAGTATTTAGTTTATTTGAAACTGTGACCTGTTATGTTTGAGTAAGATCAATTGGAACTTATGATATTAATTTAGTAGATTGAGACTTATTATGTTTGAAATTGAGACATATGATGTCAATTTGTTAGATTGAGACTTATTATATTTGAGATTGAGACTTATGATATTAATTTGTTAAATTTTATATTTTAATTTTTTTAGGATTTTTATTTTTAAAAAATATATCAGATCCATGGATTCGACTTAACATAACCCACTCTTGAGCGGGTCAAATTGAGCGAATTTTTTTTTTCAATTCAATCTAACATAACTTACTACTCTAATGAATAAGTCGAGTCCAAAAATATTACTGAAACCACCCAACCAACCAGCATACATCCCTAGTTATAATTGCATGGGAAGTTGATACAAAAAGCAAGAGGAGACGAATTACAACATATTGAAATATGGGTATTTGTACTTGCCATCGTTCCACCCGATCATATCAGACAGGTTCATATTATATATATATAGAGAGAGAGAGGATTTTAGTCAGGTGAAAATAATATTTATTGTGAGAGGTGAGAGAAGTGAATTTTGATCATTAGATCTTTTATAAATGGTCAAGATTAAAACATAAATACATGTGATTTTTTTAAATGATCACATGACCTTCAAGTAATTTTTAATCTTGATCAGTCATGTATAATTGTATGGTCAAGATTTACTCTTCTTATCCTCTCACAATAAAAATTCTTCTCATTAGATATGTTATAATATATATATATACTGACTAGCTAGAATTTTCTTGGTTTATTGTTTTCTTTTTTTCTTAATATATAGTCAACTTAACGTTCTGTTTATGCTGACAAAAGTTGTTATAACACTATGTGTCGTCTATATTATAAGGGCTTTTACGATATAAGTAGATGTGTGCCAACTTCTTGGAAGTGCTTCTACGCAGCCATGGATGCTGCCCCTTATGCTAGCACCGTTGAATTACACGAGGATAGTTATTGGCATGGCACTCCTGATAATCATTGAATGAAAATTCTGATAATAACATCAAGAAACAAAATGTTTATTTTGTATTTAAATACTTGAGCACGGTTTTTGACACTCCTAAAATTCCAAGTGCCATGCCTTTAAACTCTTTGAAGCTTCTAAAAGACATCTTACGGTTGTATAAAATAAATCAAGCACATCATAAACTGTATGAGTTTGATTACTTTTCATATCTTTCATATAATTTTTTTAGACAATTAAAATTCAACTTTTAAACTGTATACAGATAAAAAAAAGGAAAAAACTTTCAATATGTATAGAATTAAATCAGGAACTTGGTTTTATATAGATTGATCTGCAATTGAAACGCTCTTATCCACAGTCAGCTTGCGCTGATCATAATTGTGCACTATAGTAAAGGTTTGGCCAATAAAAGTGTGAGTGTAGGAAGAAATAGAATAGAGATATATAACGTGCTCACACATGAAAGCGCTAGGAACTGCTCTGGAATATTCAGCCGGTGTAGGTGAAGCAAATAAACAAAAATTGAAAGGAAGGTAGAAAGGAAGTTAAATATCAAATATATATGAAGATGACTTGATTAAAAGTCTAGGTCAAAAAGGTTATAAGAGAAGCACGGGACAACTCACTTGGAATCAGTTGGTGATTGACGTATAATTTAACACGGTTTCTCTTTAGACTTGAGCGTTGAGTATTCAATATGAGCAATTAGTCAAGTGTGAATTTTCAAAAAAAGATTAGCCCATTAAAGAAAGGAGCACTTTGTTCCCAACCTCTAACACATTTTTTACTCTTAATTGACTTCCGAATTCAATTTTATTTTTAAAAGACTAGTTTTCTTTATTAAAAGAGCTTTTTTAACGTTTTCTTAATTTAAATAAATATTAGTAATGACTCCTTTTACTTTTAATAATCTCTCAATGACCCCTCGTGATTCCTAGTTAGTTGCAACAAAGCCCATTAACATATGTAAAGCCACACACCCAAATACTAAAGACATTTAGCTAATTTCCTAAATCTATAATTGCTTGTATATAATTTTGATTTATTCACTCAAAATAACACAAACAAGTATATTCAAGGAAAATGTGTCATCAATTTCATCCCAGTTTCCTTAATGTCAATGGCAAACTCTTTTCCATGTTGCTTCAAATAACCTGTCATTGGGTTGATCATTCCTAGCTCTAGAATATCTAAACTTGACTTTTTTGGCTCTCTAAGAGAGTATTGTACTTGACATCCCTTTCATGCAACAGCTTTGGTCTTACTAGCCTAGGGCTCACTGCTTGTGGAGACATCATCAAGACTGGTGCAGTCGAAGGAAGCCCCTATCCCATGTATTAGCAATTTTCACAAATGCATTCCCAAATTGAGATAATCAAATTCCACCTACTAGATTAATTTCATTGGTTACGATTTTGTATATATGGACGGTTGAGATTGATTTACTATTAGAGAGTTAACATACACTTAACAAAGTGACCAATTAGAACATTAGTAAATGTTTAAAGATCATTTAGGACAACTTTAGAGTTTAAGGTGACTATTTGCAAGAGGCCTAAAGTTTAGGGTGATTAAGTGCACTTTTCCCTAAATAATTTAATATTTTGGAGTGTGAATAAACAAAGAGTAATATACTTAATTGAAATTTGACTTTAATAAAAAGAAAATATTTAGGTAAGGGTAATTTAGGAAATCAAAATTTTAAGTTGTAAGTATAGCCAATTGAGAGTGCCAATAGCCCACCCATTTATTGTATTTTACTTTCTTTCAAGTGTCTATCATCTGTGTTTCTGTATTACTGCTAAGGGTGCTTAAAAAATAAATGTTATTTTTGCACCTTTTTTCTATGTCAAACCTTTACACCTTCCTTTTCGGGAAAAGAAAAAGAGAGATTTAGTATTGAAAAATGTGTTTCCCTCCTTGTTTTACTTAAAGAAAAAATTGTAATGTTTTGATGTAAGAAAAAGTGTGCAAATAACACAGCTCTGCTTGAAACATGGTGCCACATCATTCATGCACCATTCGTACAAACAATTTTCGCAACATTCAATATTTCTCTATCTCTTTGAAACATGCTAATCAATATGAATCATAAAATTATTATGAATGAGAATGTGGAATAAATCATAGAAGACCTACATTTAATGTGAATTAACTTGGATCCTATAATCTTTTAAGTTATGCTTAAAATATGGTGCCACACATTCGTGCACCTTTCCTACAAAAAACTTTGCTAACATTTAGCAATGCTCTTTCTTTTTTGGGCTTTTGTCCCTGTCTATCACAAAAAAAAAAAAAGTAGGTGAAAAAAGTGAAAGATCTCTTATGATTAGCAAGATTTTCATGTGAAATCCTTACTGAGGTCAAGTGATCATTTGAGTGGGTTAAAAGGACAAACATGGCCTGCTGATGTGTTAAGGTGGCATATAATATGATGATTTAAATATTAGGAAAGGGTATCTTGCAACTCATGAAGTGCTACGAAATTGTTTAGTTGACATAAATAAAATATGACTTTTCTTTATGTTATAAAGCTACCAAACTAGTTTTGGTTGTTTACATGTAGATGTGGAAAATTATGGCTAAAACTCTCAAGTTTGCTTATGTCTTGATCATCTTCTTTTCTATCTTTCTTCTTGTAACCAACAGTGAGTAAGCCTTTTTTTTCCTCATTGTCATTTTTCTTTCTTTACCTTTTAGATATGCTTTCATTCACTTTTAGTAACATTCCTTCATTTCTGCATTACATCACAGGTTGTTGGATTAACTCTGATTGTGAGTATTATTGCACTACTATTGTTGGGAGTTCGCGTTGGGTTTGTTACAAAAATTTGTGTTTCTGCAGTAATAGTTAAGTTGAATAATAATTTTACATTACTTCTGCACTTGAAAATTTATTTGCATGTCATAAAGTTGTTACACTTTTGATTTCTCTCATAATCATTCCTATGATCTTTCAATTTCTTTGACATCCCTGGAAGAGTATTAGATTATAAGCTGCAAGTGCTTTGTCCTTTGTTTGCATCTAGGAGATATGGAGAACAACAACATGCCTGAATGTTTGTAATTAGCTACTTCAATTAATAAAGTCAATATGATTATGTAACAGTTTCTAAAGAAATCATGTATTTTACTTCTGCATTTATCTTAAGAATGGTGGGTGAAAAGTAGTGAAAAAATATTAAAATGTATTCAGAGTGCCATTTGAAGGAGATGAAACTCAATGAATGGAAATAAATTTAAGGTAACATGATTATACTTAAACATAACAGATGAAGATGAGTGGATGACTATTTTTATGTATACTTATATGTTGAGTTTAGTTATTTTAAGATTCAGCTGAACTATAAATAAGAGAGAGGTTGAGAGACAAAATACTAAGAACTGGATAGCAAATGTAAAAGAGAATGAGTTCTCCAATTATGGCCACTCAAATGTTACACCATGGATACATCTAGGAAAGCTTCTATCTTATGACCATATGATTATCACCCATCACATGTGGAATCAATATAACTTGATAAAATCCATTAATTCTAATTAAAGTTACAAAACATACATGCCATTAATTATAAGCATTTAAGTATAACCAATTGATACCAAAATTTGTCCAAAATATATCCATGAATTTTAATTTTTTAGAATTTTGTTAAATACTAATAATGTGGCATTTGGATGCCTAATCTAGTCTAACATGGACTTAGATTACAAGAGGAATGAGGTAGTAACATGCGACGAGCCTAAGCATGACTACTTCAATATAAGCCTAAGTATAGTGAGGTAATTGTACTCGAAGCGTTAGAGCTTGCGACCTTGGCCAAACTCTACATTTCCATCATCGATCCAAGCCCCATCGAATCCCTTATTTCTACGGCTCACTCCAAAAGTCTAGTGTAATACCCTGAAAAACATGATAGACTTGTATATGATTAGGGAGGAAGCTTAATACCTGTTTATCATGCTTGTTAAGTTTTGTGACTGTCTGAGCATGTTTAATCACTTTACTGTAACACTATATGTGAAAATAGCTGTTATTTACTCCATAAATGGATTAAATTGCTCAGTTAATTGAAATAAATGTGAAAAGCTTGTTTCTGGGTCACAAATGTGTGAATTATGCTACAGTTAAAGTTTGAGGTTAATCAGAGTTAGTTTGACATTTTTAGGCATACTGATTGTGTGTTTTAATGCTAGATTGACCCCTAACAGATATGAAAAAATGTGAAAATGATAAAATAAAATTTTTAATGAATCTCAGGATTTATTTTAAACTTGTTGAAAGTTAAAAATCTGATTTGGTGAAATTTAGGTATTTTTAATAGATCGGGGTTTCGGTACCCATCCAAGAGAAGTCAAATTTGACTTCCCTTATTAAATATCTCACGGTTGGGATATTTGAGAAGCAGAGAAGACAAAAGAAAAGAAAACAGAAGAAAGAAATGAAAGAAGAAGAGAAGAAGAAGGAAAAGGAATCAAGTGAAGCTTGGATTCATCCTTGGCTTCATCTTCTTGATCTTGAGGTAGGGGAAATCTTTTTTCTTAACTCATTTTCCTACTCGCTCCATCTTGTTCTTGAGTTATGGCTTGGTGTGTGACTTTAGGTTTGAGTTGTTTTTGGTTATTTTGGCTTGAATCTTGTTGTAGAACTTGAGGATGACTTGTTTATGAGTTGTTGGGTGTATGGAAATGGATTTCCAACCCTTGTATACCTTAAATTCTATTTGAGATGAGATTTGGGGTTTTAGGTTTTAAATTTGGATGATTATCTATGATCTTTGGTTTTGAATGAAATCAAAGTGGAATAAGAATTGCTATGTGTAGATGAACCTTGTGAAAGATTGGAAATCACTTAGATATGAAGTTTGAATGATTGGAGGAGGTGAAAGAACCATAGAAATGTATCACGGTTCTATAGATTTGCTTTTGGTTAAGAGGCACGGCCCTAGTCTGAAGACACGGGGTGGGTGGTGTTCCTCTCTGCCAGTTAAAATTCATGAATAGTATTCACAGAAAAAAATACGAGGGGGGTGTCTAAAGACATAGGTCGTGTTTCCTTCTGTAATGAGAATTAGTTCTTGTGGTCTTGACCTCCGTAGCTCAAATTATGCCCATTTTATTGTGCAAAGGTCAAAGGTTGAGATTGAGCAAGATGCATTTTTGGTTAGGAAATACATGATATTTTGGCATTTTATAAGGTTAGGAGCCTTAAAGGGACCTTAGATAACCATATTGAGGTGGATGATCAAGGGGTAATGTGTTGGAACATCTTAGACTTCCATAGTGTGGTGGAATACCATAGGGTAACACTTAGATCTTTAATCCATGTGGGATTGTTTTTAGTATCATTTGTGATGTGTTGATGTGATGGAAAACATATAGCGTGAGTATATGAGTATTCCTAATTTGAAGTGTGAATGTGTTGAATCAAATGGATTCGTAGTGCTAGTTATGTGGGATAATTAGGCATGATTATATAAACATATATTGTGTATTGTGTTGGATTAAGGAAATGAGTTTCTTTAAGTGTTGTAATCACTCATGTATGCTCTTTTAAGAGTGTTAAAGTACTTTTATAAATATTTGATGAAGTATGTGTGAGATGAGTTTGAGATGCATATAAATCAATTGTGATACTAATTATTAAGGTAATTAGCGATTGTTTTGCATGAGATGTTTGTGAAGCACATTGAGGTGTGTAATATTCTCTTTGTGTTGTTTGAGAAGTATAGATTGGTGAGTAATATCCTCTCTATGTGTTTGTTGAATAGAATGGTGAGTAATATCCTCTTTGCTTTGTTTGACCAGTAGAGGTGAGTAATATGCTCTGTTTGTTTTGATGGATAGTGTTGGTGAGTCATATCCTCACTATACTTGATAAACCATGGCGTATCATAACATATCCTAGAGTAATTGAGATGGGTAATATCTTCAATACGTCTGAGGGTTCATAACATCTTGAAACTGCATTCATTCTTAAGACTTGTATAGAATTCACATTAGACATAATTAAGCATAGCATGATGTAACATTTTCCATATACAAGTCCTAATTAACGATTATAGTAGCTCAATAAAATGATATAAGTTATTTGGTAATTTTAGTAATTATTTAGATTGAATTGAGCATAAATTTATAACACTGAAGGTGAGAAATAGTTCAAATAAGCTTTAATAATAATAATAATAATAATAATAATAATAATAATAATAATAATAATAATAATAATAATAATAATAATAATATATAGCTGAAATAGTAGAGAAGATAGAATAAGCTATAGAAAAAAAATTTAGAAGCTCAAATGAATTAGTTTAGTAATTTTAATGATGCTAGGAGGATGTTTAAAGGCCAAATTAGGTAGATAAAATATTTCTAATTGTATATCACTTTTACTATTGACTTTTCCTTCTTATCCATTTGTTTATTATCCTTTTCTCACATTTCTCTTTCTTCTCTCATGTCTCCTACTCAGCTCTCTCTTCTCTTTCTCAAACTTTGGCTGAAAAAGGGAGAAACAAAGAGGAAAATAAGGAAATCAATGGGAAAAAAGGAGAATCAAGCCAAGATCAAGAGGAAAAAGATAGCAAAGACAAGAAAAAAGTGATACCAAGTTAAGGTAGAAGGATTTTGAGCTTGAAACTTCAATTTTTTCTCATTTTTCATATTAGGCTTGTTTGAGGTTTAATATGTCAAAATGAGTTCTTAAAGTGTTTTGAATGAATTTTTTGCTTGGATGATTCTTAAATGTAGTTTATGACTTGTTCATGTTTAAGAGTTTGGATTAGAAACTAAAAATTCTTCATTTGGACCATTAAAGTTTAAAGTGTTGATTTTTAGGAGTTTGGATGAGGAATTTAATGTTTTGATCTATTTTGATGAAATTTATTAGTGTTTTAAGTTTCCTTTATGTTTGTGAACTTGTTTGAGATTTGAAATCACCTAGAGATTGGATTGGAGTGGCCAAAATTCAAGAATTTGGCCCCTGGAACAGTGTCACGATATTGCAGAATGAGTTACAGAGTTTCTAGTTGAGAAACACGGCCCATGTCCGAAGACACGAGGTGAGCCATGTCTCTCTCTGCCAGTGGAATTCTATGAACAGTGTTCACAGAGCAAGACACGGGCTAGGCTATGTAACCAGACACGGCCCATGTCTGAAGACACGGGGGAGGCCGTGTAATCAGACATGGCCGTGTCTGAGGCCAAAATCTTTAAAAATGTCATCTTTGATCTAAAAATACTGGATACATAGTTTTTCAACCCAAGTAACCTAATATAGACCTTAAACTTTGAATTAAATTATAAGAGTTCACTAGATTGTGAAAAGATTATGCATTATATTGCATATGTTATGACTTGATAGATAAAATAAATGGATTTTCATAGGTATCCCTCTGTGGGACTAGGCCGAATTAGATTTTGGATGTACTTGTACTAGGGTAAGTCTTGGTTAATGGTAAAAGAATAATTGATTTTTTCTATACCAAAGTAAATGAGGTTAAGGAAGAGTCTTCCTCTTTACCTGAGCTTTCCTAGTCATTAAGTGATTGAGGATGAGTGTTTCCCTCACTACTTGGAGTAATCCTAAATCCTGAATAGTCTGAGAAACGTATTTTTCTTACTATTCTCAATTATAGATATTGTGAGATAACGTACCTTCTTCGTATCATGATAGTTTGATGTCTAACCTTAGCTTTGAAATAGAGGAAACATACCTCCTCTAAGCTAGATAGGGAAGGACAAGGCCTAGTTACTCGGAGTAGTTCTGTGTGGTGACGTACGACCATGAAGAGGTTGATGTGCACTAACCTAAAAGCAGACTACTACCAAGCAAATGATTTTTTTAATACTAGCATGATTAATGCATGAGTTTAATGATTTGATATTGAGTGTGCCATAGATTTTTATCATGAGTTTTGTTGAAGTAATTTATGATTCACGAGTTGTGGACTTAAATGATTTTCTTGATAATGGATGTGAACACCCAATTTTGACCGGACTAAAAGAAAATAATAAAAAAGAAACAAAAAAGAGAAAAATAAAAAAAAATAAAAAAAAAAGATTTGTTTTTTTCATTGGGATAAAAATCATTTTTTTCTTTAGCCATGCAGCATCACCACTGCAGCAGGGGACAAGCACGTTTGCCTCCCATTCTCTTTTTCCACAGTGCACAGTTTTTGCTCCCCACTTAGTTTCCCACTTGCACTACTGAACAAACAGATTCCCTCACTAATTGCACCTACTCCCTCACTAATTCACCCACTCCATTATCACCGGTCGCTAGCAACTAATAAGAGAGACCAACTTCAAGACCTTAGGGGGATCTCTCCATCTGAGGCCGATATTAAACTTTCAAAACCAACCACCAGGTAACCAAGCAAAGATCGATCCTTCTCCCTCCCGATCACAAACCAAGCTCCTCCTCACCTCTCCACCATTCACGTAACCACCATGGCAAAGCACCTTCACCAAGCTCTCACCCTCCAACGTGACCACCATACAAAAAAACTCCCATCACCACAACCACCTAAACTCCCGTAACCATCTTTTTTCCAACCGAATAAAACCACAAACCTCCTCTTCATCAACCATTTTCCACTATAGCCACCAAAAACCCGTAATCACTTGTCTTTGCCTAGAACCGTGACCATACGCTCCAACCTTCATAACTTTTTCATCTCCCCACCAACCGACCGTCGAACCCCCCAAACTCCATCCTATTCGACCGTCGAACCACCCAAGAACCAAAACCGACCGTCGAATCCGTCCTCTCATCCGACCGTCGACTACACGTAACCACCCAAGAACGAAACCGTACGCGTTGAATCCATTCTCTCATCCGACCGTCGGACCGTACATGCTTACCATCATCTCACCGACCATCTCTCCGACACCCTCACCGACCGTCGAAACCCCGCAGGTAAGACCCTTCCCTTCAACCAACCGACCGTCGAACTCCCGAATCCCTCTCCTCATTCGACCGTCGAACCATACCATTGCGACTTTCACCGACCGTCGAATCCCCACCACCATCCTCCAACCATCCATTACGTGACATCACCTATCTCCCAAACTTCCAAACCTTCCTCCTCACAACCGTCGAATCCCAAATCCTTCCCAACCGACCGTCGAGATTCCACAAACCATATCACCTATCTCCCAAACCTCTAAACCTTACCCTCACAACCGTCGAACTCAAAACCCCAGCTCCACTCCTCTCACCGACGAGCCATCCAAACCTCCATCACCATCAACTAAACTCCATCACATTCGACCGTCGGACCCCAAAAGCAAAAACACCTACATTCTCCAATTTGACCGTCGAACCTCAGCTAGGTCGCCCTTCACCGACCGTCGAACTCCTCACCGACAACCCATCCAAATTCTCGTCGAATCCATCCCTTCACTCGACCGTCGAAACACACCCTACACTCCCCTCATCGACCTTCACCTTCCAAACCCAAATAAATCCATTTTTCCACCGACCGTCGAACCTCGCAGGCTAGTTCTCGACCGTCGGACCACGGGAACCGCTCGACCGTCGAGGCAATTCCCGACCGTCGAACCTCGAGGCCGCCTCTCGACCGTCGGACCACGGAACTAGTTCTCGACCTTCGCAGGCAATTCCCGACCGTCGAACATCGAAGTCACCTCCCGACCGTCGAATCTCGTGGTCCAAACCCCTCCCCAAACGTCCCCAGTGCGTCTTGTTGTCTTGTCAAATTCTCCAATTTTTTTTATCTCTTTAAATTGAATTGTGATTGTCTTTTGGGTGTGTGAGGTTGAATCACGTGGACCGCTTGTCCATAATGATGCATTTTGATAAGAAGGAGAAGGGTAAAGAAGTTTTAAAAAATAATAATAATAATAAAAAATAAAGAAATAATTAAAATTTTTTAAAAGGAATAAAAATGGGTTACCGAGTTGCGACATACTTTTGCTAACCCTTATATTTTGTAAACATCTGAGTTGCGACAGCTTGATGATTTACAATCTTAAATAAAAATTTCATAACAAACTCGGTAATCAATGGGTGACGTCTCTAGCGTGACGCGAGCTTCACCTATTTAATCCTTAATTTGAATAACTGAGCCGCGACGGCTTGTTAATTCAAATTTTTGAAATCATTTTAATAAAATCAACCAACCCACACTTATTTTATAGAGAACTACGTAACTTTGAGTTCCCCATTGCACCAGGGGATACGTAGGAGCAGAATTTCATTTCTCGCAAGCCAAATTTAAATTTTCACAATTTTGTGGTTTCGCTTTTTAGTTACAATGTTTGCAAAAGGGGTAAAATAAATATTTTCAAGGATTGTTAATAATTTGCGCAATTAATCTAAGGTACCGTCTTAGGATTCGGTGCTTAGGGTGCAGTGGGATTAAGTTTCCACCCTTCCCTAAACATAACCGACTCTCGAATCCAATCTGGTTCCAAAGACCATTTCCAAATAAAAGGTTTTCCAATTTTTCCAAATTCAAATAAAATTGGTGGCGACTCTTAAAATTAAAATAATTTAATTTAAGTTGCTATTTCGCCGCAATTAATTTTACGGTCGCGACAGATGGCGACTCCACTGGGGAGTTTTTGGAGAGTCAAGCCTGTCGTTGTTAGTTGTGCAAATTGTTAATAATTTTCATTTATTTATTTTACCCTTTTTATCCTTGTTTTTGTTTTCTTTTAGTTTGTAAATGGGCTTTATTTATTTTGTTCTATGTAAATATTTGATAGCGTTATCCCTGTGTTTGTTTTGACCTGATATACTTGTATATAATTTGTACTTAATTGTGCATAATTGTTGAAACCTTAGGATAGATGATTGCTGCCTGGCTATTGTATATATGTTTTTTACAGGTTGGGGGGTAGTTTCTTTTTTTAAATTTTTGTACAGGTTTGTACGCTCCAGCACCCACTGCACCTACACGTTTATCACACACATTCGAGTGGGGCCCTATACCCGGGTCTGAGTGAATCTTGAGTTAGGTAGAGGTTGCGTAGTGGTAGCCATTTTGGATGTACATCCTGTTTGGTTATCGCGAAAACCTCATCTAGAGTGCGCCTTTTTCATGAATGTCCCAGACCTAGTTAGTTTACCCACTATTTCGTGGTCAACATTCTGAAATAGGACTTGGCTCTAGAGACCTTTAAAATAGAAAAGCCACCCTATGGAAGTTATCACGAACCAGAAAGACTCTTAGATCCTTAGGATAGAATTCCCAAGTTTAAGGCAACCTCATTAGGACACAAAAGGAGCGTACTTCTTCTTTCCTCATGCCATCCATTCTTAAAAAAAAAAAAAAACTTAAAAAATACATTTTCTTACATTCTTAAAAAAAAAAAATCATCTTGCATTTTTATAACCTTTTAAAAAAAAAAACTTGCGTTTTCATGACACTCCAAGCATTCTTTTAAAAAAAAAATCATGCATTTTCATGCCATCCTTAGCATTAAAAAATAATAATAATAAATAAATAAATAAATCGCATTTTCATAAAAAAAAATTTTCATGCATGGCATCTTTAGCATTCTAAAAAAATATATATAAAAAAATAAATCATGCATTTCATTCCATGCATTTGAAAAGAAAATGTTTTCATTTCATTCATCTCATTTTATGCATGACATTCCTTGTATGATGTTACCGTGTTCGGCAACTATTGCGCGACTAAGGAAAAAAAGACACCGCCTCAAATAATTTCAAGAACTTCCAGAGAATGCAGAAATGGAGGTGATGAACCTTCTCCATCCGCATTATGAATAAAAACAAGAAGAAGAAAAAAAAAGACAAATGTGTAAAATGTCGACAACAATGAGGTAGGTAGTGCCATTAAATCTTATCGGAAGCATGTGGAGACAACAACTGCGAGAATCTTGCAGTATGGATTTTATTGGCCTTCTTTATTCAAGGTCTGTTTCACCTTTTGCAAAAGTTACGGAAATTGGTCAATAAAGTTTTGCTTTAGGACTCTCATCCGCACCTACTCCTTAGAAAATTGAGATATAGGAGGCGCGGTTCTTTTGTTGTCAAACACGTGTATCTTATGGGGCCATAGACATTGAGAATCCTAGGAATGGTAATGCACTTAAAGTTAATGGACCAAGACTCAACCATTTCTGGAGCATCAAGTTGTTGAGTTCTCTGTGTTGCCGGTTAAGTGGCGGATAACGGTACTCCGTGACTCTCAAGTCGGTTTGTTTTTCAGTTTCCCATAATAACTGATTTCTTCTCCTTTCAAAATGGATGCCATTCTTTCAAACCTAAGAAAATATTTTCCTTCTCTCCCTCTAAATGCTCTAACAAAAGTCTATGAAGTTAGGTGTGAAAGACTGAGATTGTTAATGTATAAGGGCGTCCCAGAAGATATACGCTGGATAATCGAAGCAAAGGTTCGTTTAGGCCGGTGAATCTTCAGATTCATTTGTCCCATACATGCCTGGTCTCGGTAAAAGTTCATTTTCAAAAAGGAGAAGAGCAAAAAGAATGAAAGTTTGTTACAAGTGTGCACGATGGAATTGCAACACGCGATGTCACTCTTTGGGGATGGTTTCTGTAAATAGAGAAGATAAAATATTCTTAATGAAGAATGGACTGAGTAAGGAGTCATTAGATAATATCTTATTGACTCTTGAGACGCATTCTTGTGGAGTTGTACAACGTGAACTTCTTAGTTTGTGGAATCTCTTCAAGGACGAGCAGGAGCGTTACAGTCTTGGGAATCTGACTCAAAACGACCCTGTTTGCCAATTTATAAGAAAATTGGATGGGAAGCTTATCCTCGACTCATAGAAGGCGTTTAAGCCGCTTCTGGACGTGAAACTGAGGAAGATGTGAGCCACAATCACAACAACATGTATATATTATCTTTCAAAAAAAAAAAAAAAAAAGAAAGAAAAAAAAAAAAAAAACTAAAAACCGAAAAAAAAATGAAAAAGTGGCGAAACTTCGGTTGTACTTGGTCTTTAATTAGATTAGGAGCCCCCGCCGGAGTGGGTGCATCCGTCATTGACTCGGGTGGACCTTCGCACGCCGGTCGGTAAATAAGGTTCGTGTGCCATGCTCTGCAGAGAGCCGCGCAAGCATTCCCAGTGTTTTAACCAAAGGCTCGCTTGGCGATGGACGTAAAGAAGCGTCCCGTGTTTGCATTCTCGCGTGACAATGCCTCCGAGCCGAATCCCGTGATTTAATGCCATGGGCTCTTCAAATGACCTCTCACCGGGCCGTGGTCGTTGGTGGTAGTCATCGATTTACGCACTTTAATTAGTGGCGTCGTAGCTCAATCCAAAATATCCCACAAGCGGGAGGGAGAAGAATGCCCAGATTGGTGAGCCGTCTTGGTATTACTTGCACTCATGACGCGCATAAAGATAAAGATTTGCCATGAAACCCGTACATAAAAGGTATGTAATCATTTGTTATCTTTGTATGATTTTGTTGAATTTTAGTTTTGGACAGACGATCTTTTGGATGGGATCCTTCGGGGGTTTCTAGACTTCTTTACCCTAATGATTTTCTTAAAAAAAAAGAGTTAAAAAAAACACAAAAAAAAGGTAAAAAAAAAAGTTAAAAAAAACACAAAAAAAAAGATTTTATGTTTCTTAAATTCAACCTTTTCTGATAACGGCCGACCTACCCTTCTAGGTGCAATTATTTCCCTTTCCATTCTTTTTCTTATTTAAACATTCCATTTTCTCCTTCATCTTCAACTCAGAAATACTCAAAGAGAAGAAGGGTATAGAATGAGGCCTTCTATTCGTAACCTAAAAAATGTCTGTGTTTTTTGTGGGTCGAGTTATGGGAAGGGATTAGAGTTTGTAAACGCAGCTAGCACTCTTGGTCGATCACTTGCTGCGAGGAACATTCATCTTGTATATGGGGGAGGTTGTCGTGGGTTAATGGGGGTGTTTCACTTGCTACTCTTATAGGAGGCAAATGTGTTTTAGGTGTTATTCCTAAACCTTTAGTGAAAGTAACATCACCGGCAAGACAGCTTGGAGAAGAAATTCGTGTAACATCCATGCATGGAGGTATGAAAATAATGATTGACAATTCGATGCATTTCTTGTCTTACCGGTGGTTTTGGTACTTTGGAAGAAATTTTTCAAATTGTCTCTTGGGTTTGAATCGAACATCCACCATAAACCCATTGGTTTGTTGAATGTTAATAATTTCTTTGACCTTTTGTTATTTTTTCTTGACAAAGTCAGTGGAACAGTAAATTTATCACTCCTTCGGCAGAAGACAACTTCTTATCTCTGCCTCCACTATTGATGAGCTCATGGATAAATTGGAAGCTTTTGAGTATGTACCTGATAAGGTATTGGCTCAGATAGATTGGTCAATAGGAAGCGAAAGGAAGTAACAAGAAAAGCAAGCCGATCTGACACTTTCTTTTAATCGGTTTGATTTTATTGTACTTTGTTTCGTTTAAATTTGTGTCCGCTTTCTCCAACAGTAATTCTATCCTTTACTCATCTATATTTTAACATTAAGGACAATGTTATGATCTGGTTGGGGGGAAGGATAGTTGTGTAAAACAAAAAAACAAAACAAAAAACAAAACAAAAAAAACAAAAAAAAATGAAAAACAAAAAAAAATTCAAAAAGTGTGTTTGTTAATATGTTTGTTGTGTTTGTCATCAATTAACAACAAAAGTAAATAGGGATGGCAGAGTAAGGAGTAAGTTTATCTTGAGACGCATCTTAATTGGTGGCAGAGTAAGGAGTAGTAGGGTAGTAATTAGTATTAAATTGTGGAAGTACTAAAGTTCTATTATTTGATTCACTTCTTATCAGGGTCCGATGCAGCACTGACTGTGTGCTTCTTTTCTACTAGGCGTTGATTCACTTCTTATCAGGTTATTTTGCTCTTTTCTATATCTCTCTTTCACATTGAGGACAATGTTATGATCTGGTTGGGGGGAAGGATCGTTGTGTGCCTAAATATAAAAAAAACAAAAACAAAAAAAAACAAAAAAACAAAAAAGAGGTGTGTGCATGTATTAATATGTTTATATGTTTGTCAGTAATTTTCTAAACCAGTTAAGGATGGCAGAGTAGGGAGTAAATTTTACTCTTGAGACGCATTTTAGTTGGGGTAGATAACTAGTTTGTGTGGAAGTAGCAATTGAAGTTCAGGAAAATTTGCATGATTGAGTAAATTGTCTTCTTTCTTAAAAATCATATGTTTGGTTATGGATGTTGAATTGGTGGACTGAGAATGATAGAACTATATCTTGTGAGATCTTGAGCCTAATGGATGGATTCAACATTTATGCCATTCTCTTCTTTCTTGTGTGATTTTCACTCATGATAATGATCACTCTAGAACTTGCTTTGATTCTTTTTGAGGCTACGTTTCACTTGCATGCATGAACATGATTGAGGCCCTCTTTCTTAGCCAGTTGAGCCAAATAGCCAACCTTGCATATTTTCCTTTGCTTAACCCCTTTGAGCTTATTTGACCATTCTTTGTTTCTAACTCATTACGTGCCTTAAATGAAAAACCATGTTCTAACCCAACCTTAGGGAATAAGAGAGCATTGACTTTGTTATTTGATGAGTCCTTGAACAAGTGTGGGGGTGCATGTGCAGATTGGTTATATATAAAAAAAAAGAAAGAAAGAAAAAGAAAAAAAAAGGGAAAAAGAAAATATGTTTCTATAAAAAAAAAAAAAAGAGAGAGCTGATTATTGCTACAATCAAAAGAATGCACCATGTGATATATTCATACCTAGAATGAGGGTGGATGATTGGAAATAACAGAATAGAAGGAGAATGTTCAAGCCTAAAGGAATTCAATCTACCAATTGATCTTTAACAAAACATTAGTTAGATATTGGTCATTGTTCTCAGTATGAGAAAAAATTAAGAAAATCGTGGGAAAGTTACCGAATGTTCTCAAACATCTTCTCCACTCTAACTGTATCATAATGCTCTTCTATTCTCTTTGGTATTTAACTTGACATATCCATATTATTTTCACCTTTACCTTGACCCCATTATAACCTTGAATAAAGTCCTCATGATTTGTGTATACATGTGTTTTGAGTAGTGGAGAAGTAGAAAATAAGCAAGCATATGGTAGTGAAATTTTCATGGGTCGAATTGAGTGAAACACCTACCTTTTAAACACTTGAGAGATTGAGAGTAAATTCTGTGAGGATCTATCATTCTTTACTCATGTTTTTCAATTGAAGTATCCTTGCTTGTTGATTTGAGATGTGAAGATATGTTGCCTCATGAATGTTTGATTACTTGAATTATTAATTGATCTTCATTCTTAAATATTATTAGAAATTGAGTCTTTTAGAATGTTTAACTTTTGAGTCAGTTTTTTTTTCTGTTTTGCCCGAGGACGTGCAAAAGAGTAAGTGTGGGGGGTGTTTGATAATTAATGATGTCCAGTTGTCGAATCTTGACTCAAGCGAAAAAAAATCTTTTGATTTTCTTGCTATTTCATTTCTTGTGTCTTTAACCGTTGTAAATAATATCATTTCTGTAGTCAAACTTCTAAGAACAATCTGGAAGTTGTTCGTTTCTTTCCTGTTGTACTTTTTGAATTCATGAGTGTCTGTGACATAATGCTTCAGGTAAAGTGACCATGAGTACAACACCATGATTTGACCATCTAATGGTAATTTCTTATTGACCAATTCAGATCGAAGAGATCTTGGAAATCCCAATTGATGGAAGAGGAGGTACCCGAGCAAAAAAAAAAAAAACAAAGAAAAGAAAAAGCTCGAAAACCTGAAAGGGCGGCCTAAACAAAAGTTGAAAAAAAAAAACAAATAAAATGAAAAAAGAGCCCGTTAGTCTGAAAACCTGAAGGGTCGGTCTAAACAAAAGTTAGGGCAAATGAATGGGCAAAATCTCAGAGGAAGTTGGCCTGAAAACCTTGAAGGGTGCACCCAAACTCGGGCAATTTTGAATTGCGTATGATCAGCTACACAGGGGCAGTTTTGTTTGCATTTAGTTGGCCATACTGGGGCAAAAATTTTTGAAGGATTAAGGAGAAGCTGTGTTGAAGGAAGTAGCAACGCAGACAAGGACTGAGTTATCAAGCAGTTGCAGGGAATCAACTAAATGAGAAACAAGGTTAAACACTGGGGCAAAATTTTCTCTCAAGGAATCAGTCAAGCAATGGTTCATCCCATTTCTTGAAAGGAGAGTTGAAAGTAAAAAACAAAGAAAAAGAAGGAAAGGAGAAGAAGAAGGAAAGAACCGAAGGGTCTAAGGAAGAAAAGCATGTGAATAAAGTTTGAGTGGTCAAAGCTTTCCAAAGTCGTCCTTGGTTCAAATGTTTTTAAATAAAATTTAGAAAATAAAAAAAAAAAAAAAAAAGAAAGAAAGTAAAAAAAAAAAAAGAGAAGAAAAATCCTGTTTTCTGGGACTCAGTTGCCCATTGTCTTTTAAAATTCCGGGACTCAGTGGCCCATTGTCATTTAAATTTCGGGACTCAGTTGCCCATTATTTTTAAATTTTCGGGACTTAGTTGCCCATTGTCTTTTAAAATTCTGGGACGCAGTTGCCCATTGTCTTTTAAAATTAAAAAAAAAAAAAGAAAAAAAAGAAGAAAAAGAAAACAAAAAAAAAAAAAAGAGAAAAAGAGAGAAAAGCAAAAGAAAAACAAAGAAAAGAAAATGAGAAAAAAAAAATCTTTTTGATCAAGACGCTTATTCCATTGTCTTTTAAATTCTGGGCCAAGCCCATTGTCTTTTAAATTCTGGGCCAAGCCCACTGTCTTTTAAATTCTGGGCCAAGCCCACTGTCTTTTAAATTCTGGGCCAAGCCCACTGTCTTTTAAATTCTGGGCCAAGCCCACTGTCTTTCAAATTCCGGGCCAAGCCCACTGTCTTTTAAATTCTGGGCCAAGCCCACTGTCTTTTTAAATTCCGGGCCAAGCCCACTGTCTTTTAAATTCCGGGCCAAGCCCACTGTCTTTTAAATTCTGGGCCAAGCCCACTGTCTTTTTAAATTCCGGGCCAAGCCCACTGTCTTTTAAATTCCGGGCCAAGCCCACTGTCTTTTAAATTCTGGGCCAAGCCCACTGTCTTTTAAATTCTGGGCCAAGCCCACTGTCTTTCAAATTCTGGCCAAGCCCATGTTTTTAAATTTCGGCCTAGCCCACTGTCTTTCAAGTTCTGGGCCAAGCCCACTGTCTTTTAAATTCTGGGCCAAGCCCATTGTCTTTTAAAGTTTGGGTCAAGCCCACTGTCTTTTTAAATTATGGGCCAAGCCCACTGTCTCTTAAATTCTGGGCCAAGCCCACTGTCTTTAAAATTTCGGGACTCGGTCGCCCATTTTTTTTTTACTTTCTGTTGAGCGCATCGGCTCCATGCATTCCAATTTCTTTTCATTGTTTTTACTTTGTTTTGCATTTATCCTTTCATGCATTGCCGGACAAAATTGGAGTTCATTTCTTTACTCGTTTCTTACGACGATAAAATGAAAAAACACAATTTTCCTTTTTATCTAATAAGAAACAAGTAAAGAGGGGCAACTGTGAACACCCAATTTTGACCGGACTAAAAGAAAATAATAAAAAAGAAACAAAAAAGAGAAAAATAAAAAAAAATAAAAAAAAAAGATTTGTTTTTTTCGTTGGGATAAAAATCATTTTTTTCTTTAGCCATGCAGCATCACCACTGCAGCAGGGGACAAGCACTTTTGCCTCCCATTCTCTTTTTCCACAGTGCACAGTTTTTGCTCCCCATTTAGTTTCCCACTTGCACTACTGAACAAACAGATTCCCTCACTAATTGCACCTACTCCCTCACTGATTCACCCACTCCATTATCACCTGGCTGCTAGCAACTAATAAGAGAGGACTAACTTCAAGACCTTAGGGGGGCATCTCTCCATCGGAGGCTGATATTAAACTTTCAAAAACCAACCACCAGGTAACCAGCAGCATCGATCCTTCTCCCTCCTGATCACAAACCAAGCTCCTCCTCACCTCTCCACCATTCACGTAACCACCATGGCAGCACCTTCACCAAGCTCTCACCCTCCAACGTGACCACCATACAGCAAACCTCCCATCACCACAACCACCTAAACTCCTGTAACCATCTTTTTTCCAACCGAATAAAACCACAAACCTCCCTCTTCATCAACCATTTTCCACTATAGCCACCAAAAACCCGTAATCACTTGTCTTTGCCCGTAACCGTGACCATACGCTCCAACCTTCATAACTTTTTCATCTCCCCACCAACCGACCGTCGGACCCCCCAAACTCCATCCTATTCGACCGTCGAACCACCCAAGAACCAAAATCGACCGTCGAATCCGTCCTCTCATCCGACCGTCGGACTACACAGAACCACCCAAGAACGAAACCGTACGCGTCGAATCCATTCTCTCATCCGACCGTCGGACCGTACATGCTTACCATCATCTCACCGACCATCTCTCCGACACCCTCACCGACCGTCGAAACCCCGCAGGTAAGACCCTTCCCTTCAACCAACCGACCGTCGAACTCCCGAATCCCTCTCCTCATTCGACCGTCGAACCATACCATTGCGACTTTCACCGACCGTCGAATCCCCACCACCATCCTCCAACCATCCATTACGTGACATCACCTATCTCCCAAACTTCCAAACCTTCCTCCTCACGACCGTCGAATCCCAAATCCTTCCCAACCGACCGTCGAGATTCCACAAACCATATCACCTATCTCCCAAACCTCTAAACCTTACCCCTCACAACCGTCGAACTCAAAACCCCAGCTCCACTCCTCTCACCGACGAGCCATCCAAACCTCCATCACCATCAACTAAACTCCATCACATTCGACCGTCGGACCCCAAAAGCAAAAACACCTACATTCTCCAATTTGACCGTCGAACCTCAGCTAGGTCGCCCTTCACCGACCGTCGAACTCCTCACTGACAACCCATCCAAATTCTGTCGAATCCATCCCTTCACTCGACCGTCGAAACACACCAGCTACACTCCCTTCATCGACCTTCACCTTCCAAACCCAAATAAATCCATTTTTCCACCGACCGTCGAACCTCAGAGGCCAGTTCTCGACTGTCGGACCACAGGAACCGCTCTCGACCGTCGGACCACGGGAACCGCCTCGACCGTCGAGGCAATTCCCGACCGTCGAACCTCGAGGCCGCTCTCGACCGTCGGACCACGGAACTAGTTCTCGACCTTCGAGGCAATTCCCGACCGTCGAACATCGAAGTCGCCTCCCGACCGTCGAATCTCGGGTCCAAACCCTCCCCAAACGTCCCCAGTGCGTCTTTGTTAGTGCTATCAAATTCTCTAATTTTTTTATCTCTTTAAATTGAATTGTGATTGTCTTTTGGGTGTGTGAGGTTGAATCACGTGGACCTTGTCCATAATGATGTATTTTGATAAGAAGGGAGAAGGGTAAAGAAGTTTTAAAAAAAAAAAAATAATAATAATAAAAAATAAAGAAATAATTAAAATTTTTTAAAAAGGAATAAAAATGGGTTACCTGAGTTGCGACAGCTTGCTAACCCTTATATTTTGTAAACATCTGAGTTGCGACAGCTTGATGATTTACAATCTTAAATAAAAATTTCATAACAAACTCGATAATCAATGGGTGACGTCTCTAGCGTGACGCGAGCTTCACCTATTTAATCCTTAATTTGAATAATTGAGCCGCGACGGCTTGTTAATTCAAATTTTTGAAATCATTTTAATAAAATCAACCAACCCACACTTATTTTATAGAGAACTACGTAACTTTGAGTTCCCCATTGCACCAGGGGATACGTAGGAGCAGAATTTCATTTCTGTCAAGCCAAATTTAAATTTTCACAATTTTGTGGTTTCGCTTTTTTAGTTACAATGTTTGCAAAAGGGGTAAAATAAATATTTTCAAGGATTGTTAATAATTTGCGCAATTAATCTAAGGTACCGTCTTAGGACGGGTGCTTAGGGGTGCAGTGGGATTAAGTTTCCACCCTTCCCTAAACATAACCGACTCCCGAATCCAATCTGGTTCCAAAGACCATTTCCAAATAAAAGGTTTTCCAATTTTTCCAAATTCAAATAAAATTGGTGGCGACTCTTAAAATTAAAATAATTTAATTTAAGTTGCTATTTCACCACGATTAATTTTACGGTCGCGACAATGGAAATGAGAATTTTATTTCAAAAAATAGAAGAATTGAATTTGGCTTTTGTCACCTTTCTAAGTTATAAAGATTATTTTTAAAAAAAGATGGTTTTTCCTAGAAATAGCTGGAATTGTTATGATAATACATTTTTTTTATTAATTGTGCTACTGAGAATTTCTTAATTATCACCCCGTGTATCAAATTTCAATGACAATTTCAGACAGGAAACAAGCAATGGAGCAAGATGGAGTTTTAGGCTTGAGAAGAATAGTTTAGATCTTTTTGGTTATTAGTTCTAGGGAGTTTGTTGTCATGAGGCATTTTTTGTATATTAAGTACAATGATGTATCACCCTGTATAATAGTCTGTTTCATAACATATGTATATATATATGTTTGCGAGAGGCTCATATTTTGATATTTATATAAACTATTTATTTACAAAGTTGTGATATTCGTAAGTAATATACCAAATCCTAATTACTGATACGTAAACTGGATACGTTATCAGTTCTAGTATTTGAGACGTAACACATGACAATTGTATGAGCGATCACTAATCATAACATAATCATACATTGTAATTGTATAGGCAATTGTGTACTTCTATTATTGAAGAGTTAGCTTTATGGTTGAATAATCTTTATGATTGTATAAATTGCTAGTATTGGAATACTTCTGCTGAGATATGTTTTTCTCACCCCAATTGTCTTGTCATGTAAATCCAAATGTGAGTTCCTCAAAAAGAAAGAAGAAGAAGTGTGAAGATTAGTATAGTTATAGGCTTTTTGTTGATAAAGCTTGTATATTATGCTAAATCTCGTTGTAAAAGTTTATGTATTACAATATGTCATTGAGGCAATGATGTATATATATAACTTTTGTTATCGGGACTCTCCATAATTATTTAAATGTTATGGGTTTAGTTGTGGTATATTAGAAGTAGCATGACCAGTATTGTGTTATTCTTTTGCATGATGATATATCTGGATAGCAAATATTAGGATGTTACATTATGGTATCAGAGCAGTTCATCCTGTTGAGCAGGAGTATGGACTGACTATGCTTATGCATGTAGAAGTTTCTATGTGTGTTGTGCATTTCTTTGTCTCTTGTTTGAGATGTTGAAAAAAGATTGCATAACTTGCTTCAGGTTGAATGTTGGTAGCTACTGTTACATAGTTACTTGATATTAAGGACTGGCCTACTCAATATGTAATGTTCTGTGTGGATAGGAAACTATGATTTCACCTAGGCGAACTAAGAGAATATAAGTTCTTCTAGTGAGGGTCTAGTTGGATGACTAAACTCATTAGGATTTGTTTGCATCTACACCCTTCAGAGTGGTACCTTAGAGCCCATGTGTTGGATAAAGGGTTGATAGATAAGTTTTGCAAGGATTATGGATTGAGGAATCCAAGAGTTTTGTAGAAAATAGATTTCTTAGGTGAAGAATATCTGACATAGGTTTGACTTGGGAGCTAAAGACCTGCATGAGACTGGATTGTCTCGAATTGTTAATGGTGAGTTAGATACCACTAGGGGAGGTGGAATCCTTCAAGAGTGATATCTGATGGAGATCTTGAAACCGTAGTTGTGAGAGATTAAGTGTTGATGGCGAGTGAATTTTGGGGACAAAATTCTTAAAAAGGAGGGGAGAAATGTAACACCCTGGAAAACATGATAGATTTATATATAGTTACGGACGTAGCTTAATACATGTTTATCATGTCTGTTAAGTTTTGTGACTGTTTGAACATGTTTAGTCACTTTGTTGTAACACTATGTGTAAAAAATAGCTGTTATTTGCTCCGGAAGTGGATTAAACTGCTCAGTTAATGGAAATAAATGTGAAAAGTTTGTTTCTAGGTCACAAATGTGTGAACTGTGCTACAGTTAAAATTTGAGGTTAATCAGAGTTAGTTTAACATTTTTAGGCATATTAGTTGTGTGTTTTAATACCGGATTGACCCCCAGCAGATGGAAAAATGTGGAAATGGTGAAATAAGATTTTTAATGAATCTCAGGATTTATTTTAAACTTGTTGGAAGCTAGAAATCTGGATTTGGTGAAATCTAGGTGTTCTTAGCAGATCGAGATTTTGGTACTTATCCAAGAGAAGTCAAATTTCACTTCCCTTGTTAAATATCTCACGATTGGGATATTTGATAAGCAGAAAGAGAAGAGAAAAAAAAGAAAACAAAACAAAAGAGAAAAATCGAAGATGAAGAGAAAAAGAGGAAGAAGGAAGAGGAATCAAGTGAAGCTTGGATCCATCCTTGGCTTCATCTTCTTGATCTTGAGGTAGAGGGAAACCTTTTTTCTTAACTTATTTTCCTACTCTCTCTATCTTATTCTTGAGTTATGACTTGATGTGTGATTTTAGGTTTTGAGTTATTTTTGGTTGTTTTGGCTTGAATCTTATTGTAGAACTTAAGGATGACTTGTTTATGAGTTGTTGGGTGTATAGAAATGGATTTTCAGCCCTTGTATGCCTTAAATTCCATTTGAGTTGAGATTTAGGGTTTTAGGTTTTAAATTTGGATGATTATCCATGATCTTTGGTTTTGAATGAATTCAAAGTGGAATAAGAGTTGCTATGTGTAGATGAACCTTGTGGAAGGTTGGAAATCACTTGGATATGAAGTTTGAGTGATTGGAGGAGGTGAAAGAACCATGGAAACGTATCGCGGTTCTGCAGATTCGCTTCTGGTTGAGAGACACAGAGTGGGTGGTGTTCCTATCTGTCAATTGAAATTCTGAACACTGCTCATAGAGAAAAACATGGGGGGAGGGGGGACGTGTCTAAAGACACAGGCCGTGTTTCCTTCTGTAATAAGAATTAGTTCTTGTGATGAAAGTTGTAGCTTTTTCTTTTATCTTTCCAATGCCACTGGAATCACCTCGTTTCGACCTCCATAACTCAAGTTATGCTCATTTTAGTATACAAATGTCAAAAGTTGAGATTGAGTAGGATGCGTTTTTGGTTAGGAAATGCATGATGTTTTGACATTTTATAAGGTTAGGAGCCTTAGAGTGAACTTAGATAACCATATTGAGATGGATGATCAAGGGGTAATGTGTTGGAGCATCTTAGGCTTCTATAGTGTGGTGGAATGCCATAGGATAACACTTAGATCTTTAATCCACGTGGGATTGTTTTTAGTATCATTTGTGATGTGATGATGTGATGGGAATGACACATAGTATGAGTATGTGAGCATTCCTAATGGATTTGTAGTGCTAATTATGTAGGATAATTAGGCATGATTATATAAACATATATTGTGTTGGATTAAGGAAATGAGTTTCCCTAAGTGTTGGAATCACTCATGTATGCTCTTTTAAGAGTGTTAAAGTACTTTTATAAGTGTTTGATGAAGTATGTATAAGATGAGTTTGAGATGTATAGAAATCAATTGTGATGCTAATTATTAAGGTAATCAACGATTGTTTTGCATAAGATGTTTGTGAAGCACATTGAGGTGAGTAATATCCTCTTTGTGTTGTTTGAGAAGCATAGATTAGTGAGTAATATCCTCTCTATGTGTTTGTTGAATAGATTGGTGAGTAATATTCTCTCTATTGTTTGTGAAACACATTGAAGTGTGTAATATCCTCTTTGTGTTGTTTGAAGCTTATTGGGGTACGTAATATCATCTCTATGTTGTGAGTAATAAGGTGAGTAATATTCTTATTACGTTGTTGAGTAAGGAGGTGAGTAATATCCTCTTTATTTTGTTTGACTAGTGGAGGTGAGTAATATCCTTTGTTTGTTTTGATGGATAGTGTTGGTGAGTCATATCCTCACTATATCTGATAAACCATGACATATCATAACACATCCTAGAGTAGTTGAGGTGGGTAATATCCTCAATACGTCTGAGGGCTCATGACATCTTGAAACTGCATTCATTCCTAGGACTTGCATAGACATTCACATTAGATATAATTAAGCATAGTATGCCAATTGTATGAGCAATTGCTAATCATAACATAATCATACATTGCAATTGTATGGGCAATTGTGTACTTCTGTTATTGAAGAGTTAGCTTTATGGTTGAATAATCTTTATGACTGTATAAATTCTGGTATTGGAATACTTCTATTGAGATATGTTTTTCTCACCCTGATTGTGTTGTCATGTAAATTCAAGTGCGAGTTCCTCAAAAGGAAAGAAGAAGATGTGTGAAGATTAGAATATTTATAGGCTTTTTGTTTATAAAGCTTGTATATTATGCTAAATCTTGTTGTAAAAGTTTATGTATTATAATATGTCATTGAGACAATGATGTATATATATCACTTTTGTTATCGTGACTCTCCATAATTATTTAAATGTTATGGGTTTAGTTGTGATATGTTAGAAGTAGCATAGCCAGTATTGTGTTATTTTTTTATATGATAATATATCTAGATAGTAAATATTGGGATGTTACATCCAGAGCCTTTCATATCTTGATTTTTCCTCTCCTTTTATTAATTCACCTGATTTGAGTTTAAAATTAGTAATTAGTTTTTTTTTCTCGTTTGGGTTAGTTTCCTTTTAGGCCAGCTATTGGGTCAACCATTGGGTTATTTTGTTATAGTTATTGGTAAGTGTTGCGCCTAAATTAATAGGTTGATTTTGGGATTAATGGTAACTTAGACCTTGATATTTTTTGATTCGTAAGAAAGATAGAAAAACCAGTAAAATAAATAAATTCTAGTTAGTTGTTGTTGTTGTTGTTGTATTAAAAAAAAGAGAAAAAAAGAAAAGAAATAATTTACTACTTGTTTGGTCATGTTTAATTAGCTTAATGGCCTAATTTTGTGGATATTGTTCTTAAAAAACAAAAAACAAAATTAATCTAAGCAAAAAAAAAATAAGAAAAAGAAGAAGAAAATTTTAAAAAATGAAATTAATTTCCTTCTTATATGATCATGTTTTGTTTAGAATGTTGTGACTTTTTCTTGCTTTTTCTTGAGTAATTAATATTAAAACAAAAACAAAACAAAATAAAAATCTTTTATGAAAGAGTTAAAAAAATTATTAAAGTTATTGAATTTACACGATTAACTTAATGTAACCGGTGTTGTAGCGGATGAGGTAGAGTGCTAACACTTCCTTACCCGTAATAGATTACTGAATCCAATCTCATTTTCAAAAGACCAATTTTTTTAATTAAATGGTTTTTCCAATGTTTTTCTAATTTAAATAAACTTAGATGGCAACTCTATTTGCTGTTAATAATCTCTCGTCGACCCATCACAATCCCCGGTTGAGTCATAACCCATTAACATATGTAAAGCCATACAACCAAACACTAAAGACATTTAGCTTATTCCCTAAATCTATAATTGCTTGCATATAATTCTGATTTATTCACTCAAGATCACATGAACAATTGTGTTCAAGTAAAATGTGCCCTTAGTTTCATCTCAGTGTCCTCAATGTTAATGGCAAACCCTTTTCCATGCTGCTTCCAATAGCCTACCATTAGGTTGATCATCTCTGGCTCTAGAATCTCCAACCTTGAGCTTTTCAAGCTCTCTGAGGAAATTTTGTACTTGACATCCCTCTTATATAGTAGCTCTGGCCTCACTAGCCCAGACTCACTGCTTGTGGACACATCATCAGGGCTAAGGATGGTGCACCAAAAGGAATCCTACCCCATGTATTTGCAATTTTCACAAATGCAATCCCAAATCAGGATAATCAAATTCCACCCACTGGATTAATTTCAATGGTTAAGATTTTGTATAGATGGACAGTTAAGATTGATTTACAGTTAGAGAGTTAAAAGACACTTGACGGAAGGGCCTATTAGAACATTAGTAAAAGTTTAAGGATTAATTAGGACAACTTTAGAGTTCATGGTGAGACCTAAAGTTCAGGATGACTTAGTGCACTTCTTCTTAAATATATTAATATTGTGGAGTGTGAATAGGCAAAGATTAATATTCTAAATTAAAATTTGACTTTAATAAAAGGAAAGTATTTAAGTGATGGTAATTTAAGAAATCAAAATTTTAAGTTGTTAGTGGGGAGTGTTGATAGGTAATTAGGAGTGCTAATAGCCCACCTGTTTACTATATTGTACTTTTTTCAAGTGTCCATCTTTCACATTTTTGTATTACTTGCAAAGGTGCTTAGAAGAGAAATGTTATTTGTACATGTTCCTTTACATCAAATTTTTACACCTTTTTTTTGGAAAAAGAAAAGGTGAGAGTAAATGTTGGTAAATGTGTTACCTTAATTTTTTTTTAACTTAAAGAAAAAGTATAATATTTTGGTGTAAGAAAAGGTGTGCAAAAAATACAACTCTACTTAAAGCATGTTGCCACATCATTCATGTACCATTCATACAAACAATTCTCGTAACACTCAGTATTACTCTATCTCTTTGAAAAATGCCAATGAATATGCATCATAAAATTGTTATGAATGAGAATGTAGAATAAATCATGCAAGTCCCACATTTGATGTGAATTAATGTGGGTCCTATAATCTTTTTAATTTATACATAAAATATTATGGCACATCATTCGTGCACCATTCCTACAAACAATTTTATTAACATTTAGCACTACTCTTTCTCTTTTAGGCTTTTGGCCCCGTCTATCACAAAAAGAAAAAGAAACTACACGGGTCATTATAAGTAATAGAGTGGTGAGTGAGATATCGTTCTCACGAGGATCGGAATAGAATATTGTACAACCTAAATCCTAATTAACTAGACAAACAATTTTTATGGGAAAGGAACTAAAACGAGAAATTAAAGTAAACTAGACTTAAAACTAAATCAAATAAAGAAAAATTAAAGTTGTAATTAATCAAGCACGAACTTTGCAAGGAGAAGATTCAATCAATTGAACATCTAGGATCAGGGTTTTACTACACTAATTAATAACAATCTTCACTATCCTCCCTTGATTAAAATTGGTATTGTTCCTAAAGGTGAATTATCCTAATATAATTCATATCCCTCTCTCGAGTCCAAGTGAATGTGTTAGAATTAAAAAAATACTTACTCTCAAAGGTACTACGTTACTTGAAACCTTTTAAGCTCTTTGATAATTCATGATTCCAAAAAGGATTTTACCATATCTCTAAGTCCACTCTCCTAGGTTTAATTATTAGTGGTTTCAATATTTAGATTTCATCTCTCAATTCTTCACCCAAATATCTTATATCTATGCGTTTATAGGGCCCTTCATAAAGTAAGCATTAAAAATGCTAAAATCGAATCAAGAAACAATTACATTATTCTAGAGAACAAATAGATTTAATTACATACTAAAGGCGAGTTACCTTCTTAATCCTAGAAATGGAAAACTCGGTCTCTCGTGGTAGCAGAGAAAGCCATCATTACCAAGAACATCATAAGAGAATCAATGGAGAGGAAAGGATGAAACTTGATATCGCTTTATGATCTCTTCGATGCTATTGTCATCTTCCTTGCTCCAATTCAACATAAAAGAATGGGAGGGCGTGAGTATGTATGTATGTGGTGTAATATCTTTTTATATCTATCTAACTTTTCACTTTTCTTATAGGAGTCTTCATCCAAATAAAATTAGTTATAAGTCTTCCATCTTCTTTTGGCTTCGAAAAAGATAAGGATGAGTAAAATCTCTCTAATAACTTAGCCTTCAAGATAAATTCTAATTTTAATCCAAAACTTCCTAGATTACGTTTGAAAATCCACACAAAAAGATAAAGAGCATAAGGAAGAGATAATTATCTAAAACTTAAATAAAATTAAAAAAAATAAAATAAAATTCCAAATAAATAAACCAAAAATGTCTGCAATTTTACATCACATTAGAAAGAAGATAAAAAAAGAGAAAGGTATGTAGGCAAAAAAAAAGGAAAGATCTGTGATGATCAATAAGTTTTTAATGCGAAATCCTTACTGATGTCAAGTGATCATTTGAGTGGGTTGAAGGGACAAACAAAAGCCATTGATGTATTAAGGAGGCATATAATAATGATTTTAATATTTAGGAAAGGGTATCTTGTAATTTAAGAAGTGCTATGAAACTGTTTAAATGACATAAACAAAATACGACTTCTCTTTACATTATAAAGCGATCAAATCATTTTTGGTTGGTTATACGTTGATTTGGAAAGCAATGGCTAAAACTCTGAAGTTTGTTTATGCCTTGATCTTCTTCTTTTCCCTCTTTCTTCTTGTAACCAATGGTGAGTAAGCCCTTTTCTCATCCGTTTCATTTTTCTTTCTTTACCCTTCAAATATGCTTTCATTTCCTTTTGGTAACATTCCTTCATTTCTGCATTACATCACAGATGATTATTATTGTAAGACAGACTTCGACTGTGAGCAATATTGTTATATGTTAGGGACATCAAGTGGGATTTGCATCGAAAATAGGTGTTTTTGCGTTAACAGTTAAGTTGAATAGTAATTTTACATTATGTTTGCGCCTGTAAATTTAATTGCATGTCATAAAGTAGTTACTTTTATGATTTCTCCCACAATCTGTGTTATATTCCTTTGACCTTTCAATTTCTATGACAGCCCCAGCCCCAGAAGAATGTTAGATTATAATCTGCAAGAGCTCTGTCCTTTATTCGTCTCTGGGAGATATGGAGATCAACTATAGGTTAAATATTTGTAATTAGCTACTTCAAATAATAAGGCTGTATGATTATGTAACAGTTTCTAAAGTAATCATTTATTTTACTTTTGCATTTAGCTTAAGAATTGTAGGTGAAAAGTAATGAAAAATATTAAATATGGATTTAAAGAGTCATTGGAAGGAGATGAAGCTCAATCAATGGAAATAAATTAAAGATAACATGATAATATACTTGAACATATCAGATGAAGATGAAAGGATGACTATTTTTATGTATGCTTATATGTTGAATTTGGTTATTTTAAAATACAAATGAACTATAAGAGAGAGGTTGAAGACAAAATTCTAAGAATTGGATAGCACATGTAATAGTGAATGAGTTCTCTAATTAGGATACTCAAATGTTGCACCATGGATACAGCTTGGAAAGCTGTTATCTTATAACCATATAATTTGTAGACTATCTTGATGGATGAATTAAATTTAAAGGCTAGATTACGATAATTTGAAATTCAGAGTGAAATTGACTAAATGATTATTAGGAGACACATGTGAAATCAATATAACTAAATAAACCCATTAATTCTAACTGAAGCTGAAAAACATACATGTCATTAATTATAAGCATTTAAGTATAACTTGTTGATACTAAAATTTGTCCGAGTTTTTCAATTTTTTTTTTAAATTTGGTTAAATATTAATAATTTGGCATTTGTGATGCCAAACACATTTATTTGAATGCTATGATTCTGTGCAAGCATTTCTTACTATTTTTTTTTATGCATCTTTATCTTTGTTTTATCAAGAAAATAGAGAGAGAAAAGAAAACAAAAATGAAAATTTAAAAAATAATAATAGCAAAATAAGAGAGAAGCCTATCCTCCAATCTCAGCCTAAAATTTAGACCCAACCCAATACCTAAACCCATGATTCTGAAAAAAAAAAATTGCTGGAGTCTTTTTAGCCTTCACATTGAAGGAGTTTTATGAGAAGGAAACCTCTGCCTTGAGATGCTTGCACAGAGGGGTAGGTGGTCTAGCTACTCAAACAATCATTGATTATACTCCCACTTGCTCATCCAAGTGGTCCTCCATGGCTTAGAAATACCTAGATCGAGAACAAAGAAACAACAACCAATTCTTGACTGGGGAGAAGGAAGCCAAAAAAAATAGTGAAAAAGTATCTAACATTTTGGTCTTGCAAGTGTAGTGCAAGGAAGTTAGAAGTTGAAGAAAATATAAGGTCTGAGATCTTGAAGAAAAATAAGAAGGAAAAGGTTGTACTTTGAGAGGTCCTTTGGTTTTATGCTATAAGAACTAAGGTATATTTTTTTCATTCTTCCATCATATACATTTTGGCTTTTAATAATCTCTCATTAACCCATCGCAATCCCCGATTGTGACATGTCATCATCGTGATCACGATGGGAGCGATGAAAAATAAAATTATTAAGAATCACTACTAATTTTTTAAATTAGAAAAAAATAAAAAATATTTTTAAGAAATCAGTCTTTGAAATCAGATTGGATTTTAGAGTCGGTTATGTATAAAGAATGATAAAAATTTAATCCCACAACACCTTAATACACCCGTCCTGAAACGATACCTTAAGTCAATTATACAAATTCTTGATAACTCTTGAAAATATTTATTTTATCCTTTTCGTTAAAAGATGAACGAAATAGCAAATAAAAAAAATTAATTTTAACTTGACGGAATAAGAATTCCACTCCTACGTATCCTCAAGTGCAATGAAGAATTCAAAGTCATGTAATTCTTTACAAAATAATTATGGTTGGGTTAATTTTAATTATGAAAAGTTTTTTTATTTTGAAAGACTTATTTGATTTTTTTTTGTTTTAAAAATAATAAATCCTCAAGTTGTCACAACTTAAATAATTTTAAAATTACAAAATTAACAAACTGTTAAAACTAAACTAATTCTATTTTATTCTGAATTAAAATTTTTTTAAAGATTCGAACAAAATTGAGTGTTCACAAAGTAAAAAAAAAGAGACAAAAAGGAAAAAAGATTTAATAAAATAAAATAAAATAAAATTAAAAATTAAAAAAAATTGCAAGGACATTAATGACCAGAATACTAACGTGAATTGCCCTAGAGAGAGAGAGAGAGTTAGTTAGTTAGATAGATACCAAACAACCAACGACTTGCTTCAGTAAAATAATATACTCCTAAATCTCACCATTACTCATTCAAATGCCAATGCAGCAGTCACAGAAAAACAATACATCTTCATTTTAAGGAAAAAAAAGGAAAAAACAATAATAATAATAATAATAATAATAATAATAATAATAATAATAAAACTGGCACAACACGACAGATATTTAGAGTTTGGTCTTTCATTAATCAAAATAAGTTTAATTTTTCCAGCATCCAAATTGTAATTCAGTCCAAAAACTCTATAACACCTTACTGAAAATCTTAAGAACAAGGACTCTCTCTTATTCTAAGCTTGCAGCTTCCTCTTATTCATAACGTAAGCACTAATGAAATACATTACAGGACAAGGCATCATCAAGGTTCAAAATTTCTCACTTCATTCAATAATTATGCAGCACAAAAGAAGAAAAAGGACAACAATAACGAAACACCAACTAGCTCCTTATGACATTCAAGGCAAAATCCAACATTCATTTCATCCAATCGAAAAAACACAAAATAAAACCCAATTGCATTCACATTGACAGCAGGTGAAAGAGTATATAGTCTGATGTTTCTGATAAACATGCATCAATGAACCCATTAGTTACAACTTGACAGCAACTTATTCCCTTCATTACAAGATAGCAACATCATACTTTCATTCCAGAGCATTTTTTATCATAAGATTAACACAGCAACAACCTTACACAGACATGATATACCATCGCAAAGAATCCCAAGCCAGCAAACTTCAATCCAATATCAACAATAAAGCAGAATTTGAGTTATAAGCATGTAAGAGCAGAAAAAATGATTAACTCAAGATGGAGTGCAAGAATCAATACAGAACCATTAGAGTCATTGTTCCACATCAATTAAAATGAAAAACTAGTTAACCAGGAACCATAAAAAACCATTACAATTAGCTTATTGTTCTATAACAGAAACAAAGGAACAATCTTGTTACCCCAAGCTTGTCATGCCAAAGCAAGCAATGAAATGAGCATTCAAAACCCACACATTATACATTACTTATTACTTGTCAGCTAAACAACATAACTAAAGGAAGCTTCTGCCAGTTTTGCTCCTCATCTCTAAAGACCAGACAACGTAAAATCATGGCATTTAATTTGTATGAAGAACCGTGATCAGCCACCAAGAAGTTTCATGAGTCAAGTTTAATGTATTCCTAATATTAGATAGCAAGACAACAAGTTATAGCAGACAGAATAGTGAACTAAAGGAAGGAAAAGCAAGTGGGTAGAGTTAACCTCTTATCACATAAATAAACATGGCATCCTTAGCAGAAACAAATTTTGAAGAGGGCAATGATTCAATCATTCTATCAAACAGAGAGAAGGCAACGAAAACAAAACTAAACTAAAGGGAAAGATTTATACATCAGAAACCACTTTCAAACTGCTTTCAAGCTTGATACACGGCAGACCATCAAGACAGAATATGATAATTCTCATTCATTCACTACTCTCAATACAACCATGGCAGAAGAAAAAAAAATAAGAAAAAAGAACAAAATGAAATTACCAAATGAGGATCTTTCCAAATAGTTGAGTACAGCAACAACTCTGATCCCCTTTTTTGATCTTTCAACCTCCCAATTTTCCTTCCTCAATTTCTCTAATGCTCTCAGAAAATTACATAACTTTCTCTCACAACCCAAATGCCCTGCCCTTTGAAACTCAGAGACCGAATTCCTCTTTTTAAATCAGCCTTCCAAGAAAAAAAATTCAAGAATCCCCGTTCTGATTTTCATCTTCTGTATTTATAGGAGTAGATGGTTGGGTGAAAAATGGCGGTTGCCTGTGGCTCCGTGTTGCAGAGCTCTCGTCTTCTCAAATCTTCCATTTTTGTGCATCTTTCCTCTGCTCCACGCAAAATCCGGTTTCTAACCCCTGTAATCTACCCAAATATTGCATCCTCGAGCCTTGAGCTCTGTCAGAACGGGAGTGGCGGTTGCTTGTGGTTCCCGTCTTGCAAAGCTCGAATCCCTCTTCTCCCTCTCCCGTGTTGCAAAGCTCTTCTCCCTCTTCTCCACTTCATACTGTAAGATGCTTGTTTCACGTAGAGGTGTTGCAGGGTCTTCTCATCTCAGCCTTCTCAAATCAGCTTTTACCTTCTTTCACAGCATCCAGCTACGATCTACTCTGTCTCGCACCTGCCCTGTTCCGTTCTAACTTGTTCAGAATATGTTGGCTTCACAAAGTGGCGGTTGCTTGCTGTGGATGGATTGCAGAGCTAGGAGGTTCGTGAGTTTAAGCAAATCCATGAAGGGGAAGGACCGGCTGGCCGTTGCTCTCCAAGTTGGGGTTGCTGAGCGAGGTGCCTGGAGTTTCAGATGGCTATAGCTACAGGTTGCTAGCCTAGGGCTTGAGATGGGTAAGGTGGAAGAGAGTACAATGGTGGCTAGGTTGGAGTGAGTGAGGTTAGGCAGAGAGCTTTCTGTTGGTGTTTGGTCATATGGATCACAAATTAAAATTGGGTGTTCACATGACAAAACCCATTAACATAAGCAAAGCCACACAACCAAACACTAACCCTTTGTTTGTTTCAAGAGAAAATGGAAGGAGAGAAAATGAGAGGAGAGAAAATGGCAAGAATATTCCATTTTCTCTTGTTTGGCAGTGGAGAAAAAATAGAGAAGAGAGAAAATGTGGTGGTGGGACCCACGTTTTTAGTTTTCTCTCCTTAGATGAGGAGAAAATAGAAGAGAAAATGTGGCAGTGGAGTGAAATGACCATTTTATCCCTATTCAAACCCTCATTTTCTATCTTCTCAATATGAAGGGTATATTAGTCATTTTATATAATTCTGTTTTCTTTCTTCTCACTTTTCTTCTCAACAAACAAAAGAAAGAAAAGTTTTTATTTTCTTTCTTTCTATTTTCTCTTGATCCAAACAATAGGAGAGAAAATACAATTTTCTCTCTATTTTCTATCTTCTCTATTTTCTCTCTTCCCATTTTCTCTCTTCCCATTTTCTCTCCTCATCCAAACAAAGCATAAAAGACCAGCTTATTCTCTAAGTCTATAATTACTTGCATATGTTTCGGACTTGTTCACTCAAGATCACACAAAAAAAAACTATGTTCAAGGAAAAGGTGACCTCAATTTCATCCCATTGTCCTCAATGTCCATGGCAAACTGTTTTCCATGTTGCTTCCAATTATTTGCCATTGGGTTGATCATCTATGGCTCTAGAATCACCAACCTTGAGCTTTGCTAGCTCCTTGATGAAATATTGTACTTGACATGTATCTCATGCAGCAACTCTGGGCCCACCAGCCCAAAGCTTGCTGCTTGTGGAGACATAATCATGGTTGGAAGACTATTCCCTCTATTTGCAGTTTTCATAAATGCATTCTCAAATCAGGATAATCAAAATACAACTCACTAGATTAATTTCAATGGTTAAGATTTTGTATAGTTGGACGGTTAAGATTGATTTACTATTAAGAAGTTAAAATATACTTGACAAAAGGATCTATTAAAATATTAGTAAAAGTTTAAGGATCAATTAAAATAACTTTAGAATTCATGGTGATTATTTGTTAAAGGCTTAAAGTTTAGGGTGACTTAGTGTGCTTTTTCCTAAATATGTTAATATTGTGGAATGTGAATAGACAAGGATTAATATACCTAGTTAAAATTTGACTTCAATGAAAAGAAATTATTTAGGTGAGGGTAATTTAGGAAATTAAAAGTTTAAGTTGTTAGTGGGGAGTGTGGATTGACAATTAGGAGTGTCAATAGCCAACCCGTTTATTGTGTTTTGCTATATATTTTTCAAGTGTCTATCATCTGTGTTTCTGTATTACTCCCAAGGGCACTAAAAAAGAAATGTTGTTTGCACATCTTCTTTCTACCTCAAACATTTACCCCTTCCTTTTTTTGGTAAAAGAAAAAGAGAGAGTAAATGTTGAAAAATGTGTTTCCTTCCTTTCTTTAAAAAACTTAAAGAGAAAGGTGCAATGTTTTGATGCAAGAAAAGGTGTGCAAATAACACAACTCTACCTAAATAACACAACTCTACCTAAGGCTATGTTTAGGAGTTTTAAAGAGGATGGAAAGGACGACACATAATGGAATGAATGGAAAGATAAAGAGTAGAATGGAATAGAACATGTCACTTAATTGTTTGGATGTTTATTGAGTTTAATGAGGGAGGGGAGGGGAATATTGACGTCATTCCTTGCTTGACCCCCAATTAGAGGGACAAAATATGTTGAGTTGCAATGGAGGTATTCCTTGACTCTCCCTTACCATTTCACTTCCTCTTTCAAAATAACTCCTAAACGTAATTTTATTAAGTTTTGTCATTTCATTCCTTATCATTCCTTCCATTCCCATCCCCCTAAACTTAGCCTAAAACATGGTGCCACATCATTCATGCACCATTCGAACAAACAATTTTGATAACATTCAGCATTACTATATCTCTTTAGGATATCTGTTAGTAAAGTCCTTCTATTTTATATTAGTAGAAAATAAACAGAAATTAGTTATAAAAATAGTTTAAATAACTATGAAATTATTAGTTACATTTTTTTTAAAAAATTAGGTTTAAAAATTCAAATAGTTATTCATTAATAATAATCATCATCATAGATTAAAAATTATTTTCAAAACATGAATTTTGAAATTTTTTGATTTATATTTAATATTAAATTACAAAGTGTCCTACCAAAAACGATTTCGTGAATTAAACTCAGTAACTTGTACCATAGAAAACTAAACTCAATAAAAATAATAAACCTTATCATCTCTCACACACTCTCTAAAAACCTCAGAAGAGTATTAGATTATAATCTACAAGTGCTCTAAATCTTGTTTAACTCTAGAAGATACAGAGAACAACAACCTGGTTGAATATTTGTAATTAGAAACTTCAATTAATAAAGGCAATATGATCATGTAACAATTTCTAAAACAATAATTTATTTTACTTTTGCATTTAGCTTAAGAATGGTGGATGAAAAGTAGTGAGAAAATATTAGTATGTATTTAGAGAGCCATTGGAAGGAGATAAAGCATAACGAATGGAAATAAATTAAAGGTAACATGATTATATACTTAAACATGACATATGAAGATGAGAGGATGATTGTTTTTATGTATGCTTATATGTTGAGTTTGGTTATTTTAAAATGCAACTAAACTATAAGAGAGAATATGAGAGACAAAATACTAAGAATTGGATAGCAGATGTAATAAAGAATGAGTTATCCAATTATGGTCACTCAAATGTTACACACCATAGATACAACTTGGAAAGTTGTTATCTTATGACCATATAATTTATAGACTACGTTGATGGATGGATTAAATTTAAAGGCTCTTATAATAATTTGAAATCCAAAGTGAAATTGACTAGTTGATTATCAAGCTTCATATGTGGAATCAATATAACTAAACAAAATCCATTAATTCTAATGGAAGCTGTAAAATATACATGTCATTAATTATAAGCATTTAAGTATAACCTATTAACATATGTAAAGCCACATAACCGAACACTAAAGACACTTAGCTTATTCCCTAAAGATATAATTGCATGCATATAATTCTGATTTAGTCGCTCAGGATCACACAAACAACTATGCAACAACTGTAGCCTCACCAGCACATGGCTCACTGCTTGTGGAGACATCATTAGGGTTGGTTCACCTAGAGGAAGCCTATCCCTTGTATTTGCAGTTTTCACAAACACATTCCCAAATAAGGCTAATCAAACTCCACCCACTGAATTAATTTTACATGGTAAAATCTGGCCATAAAGATGCACCAATGCATGCAAAAGATTGACTATTCCCAAAGTAAATACTACTCAAAATATAGATTAAGCACAACTACAATAGCAGATTCAAAATTTGAGGAAATTTTTTTAAGTAAACAACATACAAAAAAAAAAACAAAAAAAAAAAGCAAGATATCTTTATACACTTATTCTAGTTAGTTATGTTCTTTTAATAGCATTACCAAAAAAAATATTTAAATGAAATATGTTTAGTTCTATATACCTTTGACATTTGTAACCAATTATAACTCAAGATATTGTGCAAATACTATTCATGTTTCTATGAAAAGTTGAAAATAAAAACAAAATTCATACCTTTGTCAACCTTCCATGTACACCAAAGTTTGCTATAAGTTTTGGCAAGATTTTCAAGCTATGGCATCCCAATTATATCTAGAACTCCGGGATTCAACCACAAACTTGATTTGATTTGCACCATCCAACTTAGCATTCAACATTTTTCTCCAATCTAAATTATTTCACAGTAAGAAAAGAAAAAGCAATTCATGCAAGCAAAAGCATAAGTTGTAAGTTGTAGCTCAAAAACCTCGTAAGCGTGAGAGTGCCAAAGTTTCTAGTCCTCCATAGGCAGTGTTTCAAAGATTTTGTAAAAAACTATGTACTCCACACCTATAAACAAAACAAAAAAAAAACACCAAAATGAGTTTTTTGAAACTTGAAATAAAAAGAAAGATCACAAGAATGTGAAATGGGAAGTGAGAGAGTTTGACCAAGGAGACGGCGTGGGAATCATTAGAATCGTGGATGGCACTGTCGCGACCGTGATCATGGCTGAATAGCAACTTAAATTAAAAAAATTAAGACTCGCCACCAATTTTATTTTTTATTAGGAAAAATTAGAAAACCCAAGAAAAATAGTCTTTAAAACCATATTGAATTCGGGAGTCGATTATATATAGGGTATGGTGAAAACTTAATCCCACAGCATCCCTAACACACTTGTCCTGAGATGGTACCTTAAATCAGTTATACAAAATTGATAATATCAAAATATATTTGTTTCACCTCTTTTATTAACAACATAAAAAAATTAAAAAATTTGTGAAATTTTAATTTTAACTTGACGGAATAGGAGTCCCGCTCCTACATATCTCAAGGTGCAATGAGGAACTCAAAGTCACGTAATTTTGTAAAAAATATTGTGAGTTTATTGATTTTAATTAAAAAATAATTTAATTTTTGACTTTTGAAAATTCGAATTAACAAGTCGTCACGACTAAGTTAAACCTGTTAAGGTTTGAATAGGTGAAGTTCGGCGTCACGTTAGAGACTTCACTCGTTGATTATCAAGTTTGTTGTGAAATTTTTTTATTAAAAAAAATAAAGTTTTGAGTCTTTATTGACTATTGATTTGTTTTATTTCAAAAAAATAAAATTAAAAATTTGAAGACAAAACAAAATATAAAATAAAATAAAAATTTGAATCATCAAGTTGTCACGACTCAAATGGTTATAAAAGTTACAGCATTAACGAGTTGTCACAACTCAACTAATCCTATTTTAATTCTTTTAAAAAAGGTTCAATTATTTTTTTTTTATTTTTACTTATCACTTATTTTAATTTCTTTTGCTTTATTTTTTTTACTAAGAAAACTAATATAACTTCAAACAATAAAAAAAAGAAAAAAGAAAAAGAAAAAAATGGAAAGCTTACGGAAGGACATAAATAAAAGGGGAGGGGGATCTGTTTTGTTTGGATATTTGCAGAGGAGAGATTCTTACATAAACCCTGGACATCCAGATGGGTGCACCAGACCAATCAGAACTTAATATTTTTATGGATCTTTGTGTCACATAATTAATTTCGTAAAACTCTATAAAAATCATAAGTTTTGATTGGCCTGGTGCACCCATCTGGGTACCCAGGGTTTATGTAAGAATCTCTCTTTGCAGAGAGGGTTTGATGATGGTCGGTTTGTAGAGGGACGGCTATTGCCGGCAGATCGACGAGGTGGGAAGCGACGCGGCTGGGTGGTCTGAGCGGTGCGACGCGGAGTCGCGGTTAGATGACAGATCAGACGTTGGGGTTGAGGTTCACGGGTCGCGGTTCGACGGGCTTGGATCTAGTAGGAGTTTGGATCAGCATGGCGTGCGCTGGTGGAGGTCGGAGGTTGCACGACCGCTGCAAGTGAGCGACAGGTTGGTTCATGGAGGGACGGAGCTGCTCACGATGGTGCGTAGGTTGCTGCGAGTGAGCGACATAGTTGGGTCTGGTGGGTTGTGGAAGAAAAGTGACGGCCCAGATCTGAGTTTTGCAAGTGGTAGGGCGACGTTTCAGTTGGCAGAGGAGTGGTGGTGCACGCAAGGGGGGTTCTCGGTTTAGGTGGTTGTTTTCGTGGGTGGTTGTGGTGGTTGAGTGGCTGTTTAATGGTTTGGATGAGGTGTTGTTGTAATGATTTTGAAGCTTATGGCAGAGGTGATTAATGGTTTGGATGGGTTGGTTTACGGTGAAGTGGTGAGGGTGAATGAAGATAAGTTGTTGCAAAGGTGATTTGGTAGGTGTTGGATGATTATAATGGAGGTATGTGGGTGATGTTAGCAAGTGAAGATGGAGAGAAGGTTATGTGATGCTTGGAGGGGTTTTTGGCAGTTATGGAGAGTGATGAGATGATGGTGATGGTGTGGTGATGGAGGAATTTTGGCAGAGGTACACTCCTGAGAAGGCTATATAAGTGAGAAAAAATATGGCTGTGATGTTAACTCTAGGCAAAAGTTTATGTCTGATGGGTATTTATAAAAAATATTAGAGTTTGAAAAGTGACGATGATAAGTTTATTTAAGGTGAGTTTATTTAGAATGAGTTTGTTTTAGGATGAGTTTGATGGCATATGAGTTAAGAGATGGATAATGGGTCAAGTTATGGGCTAATGGTTCATGGGTTGTTAAATGAGTCAATGTGTGAAAGTTGGATCCTTTTCTTTTTTTTTCACTTTTTTTTCTTTTTTTTTTCCTTTCTTCTTCTTTTTTTAACAAAATGTCCTAAACAAAATTGAGTGTTCACAGGCACACCGGAGGAAGTAGTGGTGGGTATTAATCTAGCGAGACATGTCATGATTGTATATGGCAAAGGTGTATATGTGTTGGCTCATCTACTTTTTATAGGTTTCAAGGATTGCATCATCATTGCACCCTTGTCGATCACGTGATGTCCCATGGACATGGGCTCGCCATGCGTTGGTTCTGGTCCCTTGGCTGGAGTGGGACCTGGCGACTTGTCATTGGACACCATTGTTACAAGTTTCGGTCTCTCCTCTAAGTGTGGTGTGGGTGTTGATGTGTATGTGCATAATATGTTGTGAGGTGTTGGCAGGTGAGACAAAAACTAGAGTGTAGAGTTCGCTTATGAGGGGGAGAGGAAGATGGAGGAAAGAGAACATGGGTTGTGGTTTTGGTTCCATGTAGACACGCAAGGGATGCTTACGTGATTGAGAGTAGTAAGGCTTTGTTGCAATTTGGGATTTGGAGTTGAGAAACAAATGGGGTTGTTTATATGAAATGGTGAATAAATATAGATATTATTTATGTTCATCCAAATTTTGTTAACTTAAAAAATATTCTTCCAAGTTTTATCTATGTTATTAGTGATTTTATGCAGAACAAGCATAAAAATACAGTCATAGCCCACAATTTTGTCACATAAAGCCATAATTTTTTTACTCGTTATAACCTTTTTCTTCATTACATTCACTCCTTTGAATTGCCATTTGGAACTGTAGGGCCTTAAAGCCTGTACTTGTACCTCTTTGAAACAAACAAATATATTACAAAGTTGATCGAGCTCAATATGGAAAGGAACAAGAAAAGGTTCAGATGGTTTCTGATAACATTGTTCCCTGCTACCTGGTCCTCACTTCTAGTGATATGCTTAGTGGCACCATTCACGCTCTTAACCACTATGGTACTTAGAAAATAACTAAGAGCCATGGAGCTCCAAAGGAAACACGTTGATGTAGATTTAAGCCCTTTTGGTGCCTCTGAATAGAAAAACTCAAGTAGCCCAATATAAGTAAACATATCAAGTATGCCAAATATGAAGTACTAAAAAGCAATGCTTTTAAAACTGAATCAATCATTAAATCGGTGAAGACATTGGTTTACAATTCATTGGTTGAACCGTGGTCGAAGTAGTGATAATTAACTATATATATTTTTAACATTATATAATATATTAAGTAATAAACTAACATACTAATATATTATATTATGTTACTTAGTACTTCAAAGTCTCACATTGTATAATAATAAAACATCAAAGCATACAACATATATAAAAGCTAAGATGAGGCCACATGTAATACCCTTGATAACATGTTAAGCTTGTATATGATTACAGAGGTAGCCTAATACTTACTTGACATGTCTGTGAAATTTTGTGACAAATTGAGTTAGTTTAGGCACTTTGTCGCAACACAAAAAGTGAAAAATGGTTTAAAATGACTCAAATTATGGTTTTAAAGGTTTAGGGAAATAAATATGGTAATTTATTTCGAAGTTACAAATGAGTTAAGTAAGATGCAGTTAAAGTTTGAAGGTAAACTGAGTTCGTTTGGTATTTTTAAGTATAATGACTGAGTGTTTTAATACCGGATAGACTTAGTGCAGATATGAAAAATTAAGGAAAGGGTGAAATAAGGATTAATATGAATCTTAGGATTTATTTTAATGCTTTTGAAAGTTAGGAAACATGATTTGGTGGAATTTAAGTGTTCCTAACACATAAGGATGGAAATAGGCCAGCCACTTCGTCAGGCCCGTGGCCTGGCTCTGTTTAGGCCCGACCGCCTCGACCTGTTTAAAAAATGAGTCAGACTCAGGCCTTTTTAAAAGTCTGTTTCATTTAGTAGGCCAGACTTGGCCTCTCAGCAAAGCCTGTTAGGCCTATTAGGCCGGCCTGTTTATATTTATTTATAAAATTATATTCTATTTTTTTAATGGCCTTTCAAGGCCTGTTTAAAGGCTTAGGCCTATTTAAAGCCTATATGAAGGCCTTGGCCTGTTTACCTATTTAGAGGCCTTAATATTAAACAGGCTTCAGACCAGGCCAGACTTCTTAAACAGGCCAGGCCAGACCCAAAAAAAGGCCTTTGACAGGTAACAGGCCAGGCTCAGGCCAAATATTTGTAACACAGGCCTGGCCTGTTTAGGGTGAAACCTGACCTGACCTGGCCTGTTTCCATCCCTACTAACACATATAAAGCTTCAGTACATAAAGTTAAGTGGCTTAAGTTTCAATCATCCCTATCCTTTATATTTGACCTTTCCTTGTTTCTCTCTTCATTTTCTCACAGCTAAGGAGCAGAAAACAGAGAAGAGAAAAAAGGGGAGAAAAAATAGGAGAAGGAAGAAGGGAAGACCAAATAGGAAAATCAAAGGCCAGGGCCTAAAGATCATATCCACTCCACAAAGAGGTAGGGGTGCTTGATTTCATCCATTTCCCTCTTATCTTCATCTTGTTATTTTAAAACAAACAACCATATATTTTAATTAAATATTAATTTTAAATCTTTTAATAAAAACCAATTTAAGTCGTTTAATAATCAAATAAATTATTTAAAATTAACATTTTTAGACTCTAATTGCATGAATAAATTATAAAAATGCAGGTGAACGAGCTAGCCAAAATAGCTTACGGCTCGCATAAAGTAAAGCTAGGTCAACAATTTGCTTGCCTGAACTATAGTTTAGCTAGTGCAATTATGATTTGTTACTTTGACTACTTCTTCTTCTTGTTTTTTTAATGCTTGATTTCTCAAAATTTAAAAACACTAATGTTCTTGGTCAAAAAATGAAAAATTAAATTTTGATATATTGTGATTTGATACCCATATTTTTAAAAAATTATTTTGAATTTTTTTAATCAAATTTCTTTAATATTTGAACTCATCATATGTGGTGTCCCTGTGAATTTATCGTTAGGTTAGGTATTCTCTACAATATACATCGTAAGCCTCAATTGTATTAGACAATATAACTTATTAAACTTGTTCTCATCAAATAATAATAATAATAATAATAATAATAATAATAAACTTGTTCTCATCAAATAATAATAATAATAATAATAATAATAATAATAATAATAATAAACTACTACTTATGTCACAAGGATTCATTATTTTATATTTTTTCTTACTCTAAAATTATAAAAATATCTAACAATCTATTTTAGATTTAAAATCATATACATGATCTAATAAAAAATTAAATTCATAAATTGTAACTCATGTTTCACAAAAAGAAAATCATTTCATAAATATAAAGTATTTTTTATAAATCATAAATATAAAATATCTAACACTGCATTTTCTTCTCTTTCTCAACATGTTCCCTCTGCAGTCTTTGATTCTTCTGTTCCTTCTCTAACTCCTCAACGAAAGACTTTTGCTCAAGCATTAAAGAATGCATGTGATATTCCCTACAGTCAATTACCAAGGCCTCACTTGAAAGGAGATGAGATTTCTATCAAGATCCCGGAAGAAGATTATAGGGCTGGTCTGGAAAGATGCAAAAACCATCTTCATGGCAGACTAATCCTTTCGAAAGGTAACACCCCAATTAAAGCCGGTGACTTGAGAGATAAATTATCTGGTTTATGGAAACCTTTGGGTCAATGGAACATGATCCCTCTTGGTAGGGGTTATTATGAATTTGCTTTCTCCTCTGTTGATGATCTGCGAAGTGTGAGGACTATTGGTTCATGGAATTTGAATCCTGGATTCTTGCGTCTTTTTGCATGGACTCCTGATTTTAATCCCGCAACTCAAAGACAATCTAGTGTTCAATGTTGGGTCCGGATCATTGGTCTTGCTCAAGAATACTGGAGTCCCAAAATTATCTTTGCCATTGCTGGGAGCATTGGAATTCCTATTTGTCTAGATGAAGCTACAAGCAAGCACACTTTTGGACACTTTGCAAGAGTGTTGGTTGACATTGATCTGAAAGGTAAACTCAGAAACCAAGTTTTGGTTGAAAGAGAGGAATTTGCTTTTTTTGTTGGCATTGAGTATGAGAGACTGCCAGATTTTTGTCAATCTTGTCAACTTATTGGTCACTCTATAGGTAATTGTAGAAAGGCATACATTGTCAATCAGAAACTTCAAGATCAGACCGATCATGCAACTACAAAGTTCCCTGGAAAATCAAGGTTCGTTTATGCTCCAAAGAAAAAAGATGCTGTTCACCCTGTGGAGAATGAGAATGTGATCCCTAATGTTCATTTAAATGCTGATGACAATAAGACTGCCTCAATTCAGGTTGCAGAGGACACCAACATTTCTCCTGTTCTGAATCAGAATATTCACACTGAGTTTGTGAATGATCAGTTTTATTCTCCAGGTGATCATGTAATTGATAATCCAAAAAATCAGATGGATGCTGATGTTATAAACAATCAGGTGCAAGGGGTTAGCAGTCCTGTGGTTAATTCGGTCAGTTCTGATGATATTGTTCCAAACTCACAGAATACTGATATTGTTAATAATGTTAATATTTTGAGTTCTGATGATGAGGATATTGAGAATATTAGTGTTGAGGATCACTTTGGAAACCCTATTAATTATAATAGTATGCAATCTATTAGACACAATCAGGATCCTAGTTTGTAAGACAGATTGGCTTCTAATAGTGGTACTGTCCCTGGTTTTAACTTTTCCACTCCTATAAGGGCTGAGGAAGCTCAGAATTTTGACTCTGTAGTCATGAATGATATGGGAATAATTGGTAGCTTTTGGAGAGACCAATTGGATAAGGTTGCAGAAGAAACTGAGGATGTAGAAAACTCCCCTTCTGTTCAGAATCAGGAAGAACTAAATGCTAATGCTGCAAACAAATATTTGGTTCAGAGTCAAGAAGTGAATAATTTCACTACGGTGCTTACTAAATCTCAAAAAAAGAAGCTTAGGAGACAAGAAAACTCAGGACAGAAGGCTGGCAATCAGAAAACCCGAAACAGGGCAGGTATTCCTAGGAACTTAGCCTAATGAAGCTTCTTTATTGGAATGCTAGGGGAGTAGCCAATCATGAAACTAGATTGGCTATAAAGAATATGTTAAACTCGTATAAACCAGATTTCTTCTTTGTGGCTGAACCTTGGATCCATCCTGATCGATTCCCTTCAATTTTTTGGGATCAATTCAATATGAAAATGTTTGCTGTTAACTATAGAGGGGACAAAATTCCTAACTTATGGTGCATGTGTAATACTTCTCTCAATCCTGTGATTTCCCAATCTTCCTCTCAGCATGTTTCTTTCTCTATAATATGCAATGGCCAAAATCTTTTTATTTCCTCAGTTTATGCTTCTACCTCTAGTGTGTTACCAAGTGGCCTCAATACTCAAGAGGGGGGGTGAATTGAGTAGTTAAAAATAAGTTGACAAATCTTTCGCAAATCGTTTGACAATCAATTTTCGTTGAAGCTATTGAATGATCAGAGATAATTGAATGGATGAGTTAAGCACTTTTACTAATGAACGTAATAGCCAAGGAGACAATATCCAAATAAAACAATGAAACAGTGCACAAAGATAAACAGAGGAGGGTTTAGAGAAACAAACACGCTTGTTTATCCCGGTTCAATCACTACTCCACTTGTGATCTACGTCCAAATTCCCAAGCAACACCTTGAGATTTTTCACTATATCTTCAAGCTTCAATGGGTGCTTGAAAACCACTACAACCTTGAGCACTCAACAAGATGGGATACCTCACCCAAAAGCTTGAGCCTCTATTTTTCAAGGGATACCTCACCCTTACAACACTTGAGGGATACCTCACCCTCACTAATCGAATGTATAAGATTGAAATAGAAGAAGCTCTCTCTAGAGCAAGTGTTTACAAATTGAAGCTCTAATATGCTCTCAAAGATTTTTCACGTTTTTAGTCGAAAAACAGAGCAAGAAATGATTTTAAGGATTGATTCACGTTTTGAAGTATAATGATCGCTTTTTGGTTCAAGGTCAACCGTAAATGAGAACCCAACTTGGGTATTTATAAGTTTCTCAATTAATAGAGCCGTTGGAGGTAGTTGAGCATGCATTTAATGCATTTAATATAGCCGTTGGACGTTGTCAGGATGCGTGTAATCGATTACATATTCCAGGTAATCGATTACATTATTGTTCCAACGTTTTATGAACTTTCGGGCTCTGTAATCGATTACATTATTGAGGTAATCGATTACATGGCTTCTGACTTTGCTTGTAATCGATTACAATGATCATGTAATCGATTACATGACTTCTGACTTGCTGTGTAATCGATTACAATATTCATGTAATCGATTACATGGCTCGTCGAACGTGTTCTTGAGTTTCGGGTTTTGTGTAATCGATTACATTTATTGTGTAATCGATTACATGGCTTCTGACTTTGTTTGTAATCGATTACAACATCAATGTAATCGATTACATTTCTCGTCGAACGTGTTCTTTGCCTTTCTGGGCTTTGTGTAATCGATTACATATATTGTGTAATCGATTACATGGCCTCTCGATTGTTGTAATCGATTACATTCACAATGTAATCGATTCATGATTTCTGTTGATGTGTAATCGATTACAAACATTATGTAATCGATTACATTGGCCTTTGAACACATTTTTCAAGTCCAATAACGCTTGTAAGTCATTTCCAACACCTCAAGATACTTGTTTAAACATAAATCCTTTTAAGAGTGTTAGATTTAAAGTTGAAACTCAAGTTTTATTGAAAGCCATGTTTAACTTTGAAATTTCTCATTTATTTTGAAATCATATATTGAAAAACCATTTGAGAAATCTTGAGAGCATTTAACATTGATCTCCTAAGTCTAAATAACTAATTAAACCTTCTGTCTTCTTTCTTTGATCTTGATTTTTCCTTTTGTGCTTGATCTTCTCTTTTGCTTTTGTTATCATCAAAAACCTTTTGACATGCCTTAGAGACATAAGCATTCACATAGTGCAGTTAAAAGACAACTTTGGCTTGAACTGAAATCTTTGCAACAGTCGAACCCTGGTGCTTGGTGCTGTCTTGGGGATTTCAATGCAGTTTTAGGTGCTCATGAACATAGAGGCAAAAGCTCTCCTTCCCAAATTTCTTGCAATGATTTTAGATCCTGGTCTGAAGTTTGTAATCTTATTCACCTTCCAACAAAAGGAGCTGAATATACTTGGTTCAATGGTAGAAGAGGAAATGCTACCACTGAAAAAAGGTTGGACAGGGTCTGCTGTAATGATGATTGGTTAAACTGCTGGAATAACATCTCTTGCTGCACCCTCACAAGGAATAAATCTGACCATTATCCAATTCTTTTATCCCTTCAGAATGATATAACCCCACATTGTTCTTCTTTCAAATTTTTGAGAATGTGGGCTGATCATCCAGATTGCATTAATATTATTTCTGATTCTTGGAAGCAATCTTTTGTTGGCTGTCCAATGTTTATTCTGAGTGAAAAATTAAAATGCTTGAAGAACAGGTTGAAAACGTGGAACACTCAAAAATTTGGTGATGTCCATGTTAATGTAGCCAATGCTCAGAAGGTGGTTAATTCAGTTCAAGAGCAAATTAGCAAAGGTGGTTATTCTGATGCTCTTTTTGAAAAAGAAAAATTAGCTCAGATTGATCTTAATAAGGCTTTACACTATGAGGAAGTCTTTTGGAAAGAAAAGTCCAGAATTGATTGGCATTCCTTTGGAGATAGAAACACTTCTTTTTTCCACAAAGTCACCAGAATAAAAAACAATGCTAAAAAAATGTCACTGTTGAAAAATGGTAATTTGATTTTGGAGAAACCTGCTGAAATTGAAGAGCATGTTCTAGATTTCTACTCCAATCTGTTTGCTACTGATAATAACTGTTCTGAAAATGCTTTGATAGACCAAGTTATCTCTACTGAAGTCAGTCAGGAGGACAATATTATGCTAACAAAACTTCCTACTCTGGAAGAAGTTAAGGATGCTGTCTTCTCAATGAATGCAAATGGTGCCCCGGGGCCTGATGGATTTGGAGGGTTTTTCTTTCAACAATATTGGGATGTGGTTGGCTCTGATGTATATAATGCGGTTCTACAATTCTTTAAGCAGGGTTGGATGTTGCCAAATTATAATTCTAATCTGGTGGTCTTGGTTCCTAAGTCCCAAGATGCTGTCACAATTGGTCAATATAGACCCATAGCCCTAGCCAATTATAAATTCAAGATCATTACAAAGGTATTAGCGGATAGGCTGGCTAAAATTGCTCCTAAAATTGTCTCCGAACAGCAAAGAGGATTCATTCAGAATAGGCAAATTTCAGATTGCATTGGTGTTGCTTCTGAAGCTATCAACCTTCTTGATAAAAGATCTTTTGGAGGCAATGTAGCTATCAAAATTGATATTAAGAAGGCTTTTGATACTATGGACTGGAATTTCTTGCTAAAGGTTCTAGACAGGTTTGGTTTTGACCCTTTGTTTTGTAATTGGATTAGAGTCATTCTCAACTCAGCTAAGCTTTCTATTTTGGTTAATGGAAAGGCAATTGGTTTCTTCTCCTGTAAAAGAGGAGTTAGGCAGGGGGATCCACTATCTCCTCTTCTGTTCTGCATTGCTGAAGATGTTCTCAGCAGAGGCATTTCTAATCTTGTCAACCTTGGTATGCTTTTGCCCATGGCTAGCCCTAGAGGCTTTAAAGTTCCTAGTCATGTTCTTTATGCGGATGATATCTTAATCTTCTGTAAAGGAACTAAGAAGAACCTTCATAATCTTATGCTACTCTTTCAAACTTACAGCGACGCTTCTGGCCAAATTATTAACTGTGACAAGTCAAAATTCTACTATGGAGCTATTCCTAGTAGTAGAATTTCTGCTATTTTTACTGTTCTGGGTTTTACTGCTGGTAGAATTCCTTTTGTTTATCTTGGAATTCCTTTATTCAAAGGGAAACCTAGAAAGATTCACTTACTTCCTATTGCAGACAGGATCAAAATGAAACTTGCTTCTTGGAAAGGTAGAATGTTATCTATCATGGGAAGAGTGCAATTAGTGAAATTTGTGATTGTGAGCAGACTTACATATTCTTTCCAAATTTATGCTTGGCCTATTTCTCTTCTTAAGATGATTGATACATGGTTAAGAAATTTCATCTGGGCTGGTGATATTCATGTGAGGAAAATCTGCACAGTTCCTTGGCACTTGGTTTGTTCACCTTGTCAAGAAGGAGGCTTAGGTATAAGATCCATTAGATCCTTTAATAATGCCTCTATGCTCAAACTGTGCTGGGAATTTATGACTTCTGAAAATCATTGGGCTGGTCTTCTTCGGACAAGAGCTGTAAAGAATGGTCATGTTATTCAACATCACCTTTGTTCCTCAATTTGGCCAGGTTTGAAACCTCATTTCAATACTGTTATTTCCAATTCTAGGTGGCAAATAGGAGATGGTAGATCTATCAATTTTTGGTGTGATACTTGGCTTTCTCAACCTTTAGTTGATTTGCTAGACATTCCTGAAAATTGTCACTCTCTTTTAAAAGCTTCTGTTTGGAATTTTATAAAAGATGGCTCTTGGTGTATTCCTCATGAGATGCTGCAGAAATATCCACAACTTTCTTTTATATTGCATGAGATTAGCATTCCTCAATTTCATGCGGTTGATACTTTAAATTGGAATCCTTCAATTTCTGGATGTCTTTCTCTTAAAGAGGCTTATCAGTTTCTACACAACGAAAATCAAGATGTTTATTGGGGCAAATTGATATGGAATAATATCATCCCTCCTTCTAAGTCCTTCGTTCTTTGGAGGTTACTTAATAGGAAGATCCCTACTGATGATCAATTGTGGTTAAGGGGCTGCAACTTGGTTTCTATTTGCTGCTTATGTGAGTCTAGCTATGAAACTACAGAACACCTCTTTTTCCAATGCCACTTTGCATCTCAAATCTGGTTATGGCTTAGCAACTGTCTCAATATGCCTATTGATACAAGTTCTGTCCTCTCAATTTTATCTTTGTGTAATAGAAGATGGGGTTCTCAAACAAAAGTAGTCATTTTAGCTTGCATTGTGTATTCCATTTGGACTATCTGGTATATTAGAAATTGCATAAGGTTTGAAGATAGAAAATTCTCTCTGCAGGCTGCTATTCACATGATTCAAACAAATGTCTCCTACATAGGCAATTTGTCTAAGGGTTCCATCTCTTCTGGACATTTTGGATTCTATCATTCTCGAGTAAGTTTAATGTTCAAGGAAACTGTTCAGCAACCCCTAGAATTATTGAGGTCAACTGGAATCCTCCGAATAATTATTGGATCAAAGTTAACACTGATGGGGCTGCTAAGGGATCGCCAGGTATGGCTGCTTGTGGAGGTATCTTCCGTGGTACTAACTCTGCAACTCTAGGCTGTTTTGCTTTTAACATTGGTATCTCATATGCTATATATGCTGAGTTTCTTGGGGCTATTATTGCAATTGAAATTGCATACAGTAAAGGATGGCATAGGCTTTGGTTAGAATGTGACTCCAAGCTGGTTATTGATGCCTTTAAATCTCGGAAGATTGTGCCTTGGAAACTTAGAATCAGATGGCTCAATTGTTTAGTTTTAACAAGAAAAATGTCCTTAATTTGTTCACATATTTACAGAGAAGGAAATGTTTGTGCTGATAAGTTGGCAAATCATGCCGTTTCCATTCAGGGTTTTTTGTGGTGGGATTTAATTCCTATCTTTATTAAGGAAGATGTTTTTAGGGATAGGGTAGGACTCCCTTGTTATAAATTCTCTTGTTGTTCTTTCTAGCATGGGTTTGGTTTTGCCCCCCATGTTCTTGTATCATTTTCTCTTTTTAATTTTATTTTAGGTGTGCTGCTGATGATTGGCATTGTCTGAGGTGCCAACCTAGTTGGGATCTCTTGCATTGCAGGGATATCTTTGCATGCATTTTTGCAAAAAAAAAAAAAAGCATATAATGATAGAATAAAATAACTCATAAATTTTTGTGTATTTTGTTTCTAATGATTTTTTTTTGTCAGAAAACAAAACCCATTTTCAGAAGATAATGATTATCTTATTATTATTTTTAATTAGATGAATGCAAATCCATATCCATCAAGTCTAGAACCCATGTCATAAGCAAGCTTTTTTTCATTAAAAAAAAACTTAGTTAGATGAAGCTGTGTGTTTTGATAAGTAGTTTTTTTTTTATTTTTTATTTTTTATTTTTGCTTATTCTTCCTCCTGCTAGTATTAGGTCTCTGCGGCAGCTTTATGTAGCATCCATGGAAGCAGACTAAACCATATTTGACACTTCCAAAGTCACCGAATCAGAGTCAGTATTCACCTCTGCCGAAGTACCCACCAACAAAATCCTACGAAGACAGAATTTAGAACACTTTATCATTTAGTGGCTAAAAGCCCACCTACTTCAGGAATCAGATTTGTTACAGAAACGGTGGGCTCAGCACTAGGTTTGTGAAGCAATGGAAAAACTCATAATTTGTGAATTTTTGTAGTTTTGACCTCCCGAAAGGCAATCCTCATTTATCCAATTATTCCTCCATGTGCAAATGCAGTTCATTTAGTGTTGTAAATTTTCAACTCTTTCCACCGTCAACGACTCCAGTGGGACAACTTTTGAGTTTTTAGGTGATAAATTAAAATCAAAACTTTGTTTGGATGTTCACATATTTTTTAAAATTATAAAAGAAATTTATAGGACCATTTAGTACAAAAGAAAATTAACTCAAGTAGCTTATGACATAGATATAAAGTGGACACTTGTTTGAATTTGCTTGATCCAATTAAGAAGGATTTCTAAACTCTTTCAAATAAATGAGTACCATAAAAAGTACCAACTATCTTTTTATTTTCCTGGTATGATTTTATGGGCTAAATGCTAATCAATAACCCCATCGTTTTAGTTCATTTTCTCTTTCATCAAGTGGTTTTATTGTGAAATAATACATTCATTGTGCATTCAGTTTCACTTAATGGGTTAGTCAAGTGGTTTTCTTTTAAATAATTACTAGTTAGTACCTCATGCAAATGCATAGGATTTTTTTTTAAATCTTAATCTTCGTTTAGAATATAGTTTAAAGACTTAATTTTTAATATATGTTATACATGTATAGAATGTAATGAATTTAAACTCTTTAAATTGTTAATATTTTATTTTAAAGTAATAGAGAAACAAAAAAAAATGATAAATATTTTAGTTAAGTCCAACCATGTATAAATGCATTATACATATTAATTTTTGCATAAAGATATTTATGGAAACTTCCTATTTGATTAAGCAAATTAATAAACAAAATAGAAATTTGATTTATATGAGACTAATTGTCTTGACAGTCAACTGAAAAGAAATAAGAAACAATAATAGAGTGCATATGAAGAAGGAAATGTTGGGACGAAAAAATGAATGGTTTGATAGGCAATAAGCTCTGTGTGTAAGCAAGAAACAATATTAATATGTAAGAAGTAACATTAATTTTTTTTACAAAGAAGTTAATGTGACTAATCGAGAGAGAGAATAACTAAATACATTTTGTTATTCTCAGGAAAATAAGAAATATTGTTTAAAGTGAGAGAAAGTACCCAAAAATAAATTGTGTATTCTTAAATGAGTACTTAATTTTATAATATAGGGATGGATTTTTTAAAGTATGTAAAGACGCAATAACCCACCCTATTCTGTTAGTGCATACTTTATGAGCTTTTTTCTGTAAATTTCCAAAGTTTACCCTTTTTAAATTTCAAACACTCTAAATGGAAAAAAAAAATTATTTTGTGATTGGTATATCATTATATTTTTATAGTGTTGTAGCGGGTTAAACTTAAGCTTAAATAACTTTACACCCGTCCATCGCATTGGTTAATATAAAAGGTTTTGCCTCTTCAAGAATGTAGATTGCACTTTAGATAAATAAATATCATAAATATACGAACAAAATTGACCAGTTATAAAAAAATTTAAAATACTGAAATTTTAGACAAAAAACATAATTATAATAGAGTTGAATACTATAAATATGAAATAGATACAGAGTATCGTAAAAAAAAATGCATATTCAAAATTTGAATTTGTGTATTTAAATAATAGAATAAAACACATGTCACTGAATTAGTATGTCAATTGTTATAATTTTTGCTAAAGTATCGATATCATAAAATAGAGTTAATATTCAAATCATTAATGATAGAATAAAACGGATTTTGAATCCATTTATTTTTATTTTTATTTTTTTACGTGTTGAATCCATCTTGTTATACAGATTTTGAATTCATTTTGTTGATATTCATCCATTGTCATATTTAGCACTTGTTCAAATACTTTTTCAATAAGAATTAACAAATAATTTACATTTTATTTTATTGGTTCATTAATAGGATAATAGCAATTCCGATGCAAATGATACTAATGCCATAATTTAGATATGACACGCGTTAGAATTTCTCAAACTAAATTCAAATGCAAATGACTTTGATGTCACAATTTAGAAATAACAAACGTTAAAATTTCACAAATCAGGATTTTCTTTTTATATTGATATATTGATGAATGATTACAACAAACAGAAGACAAGTTGTGAAAGCAAAAGAAATGGGAAAATAATAGAAATAAAATAGGCAAAGCTAAGGCTACAAAAGTTTGAAGGACTTGCTAAGGCCAATGCTCAAGTGCGTGTGTGTGCGCTCTTCTTTTGAATGCTGAAGTGTGTAATGAATGCTTGCTTGTAATAATGCTTAGGTTCACCAAGGTTCAAGAAATTTTATTTGGTTGTAAAAAGTTTGGGAGGAGGGGGGATTAGCTGATTTTAAAATCATGCAAAAATCAACTCTTAAATTTTTACATTGACACTTGGACTGTATCATTAGAGTCATGCTTGATCTTTGCTCATGAGACTTGCACTTTGTTTGGTATCTCACTTTTAGAAGGAAATGAAGGGAAGAGGGGGAAGGATTTGGTAATCCTTCTTTTGTTTGGTGTGACTTTAAGAAAGGGGATGAAGGGAGTTGGGATGATTTTGTATCTGTTGGTTACACATATTTTGAATCGCTTCCTCTTGTGATGGAAAGGAAGGGAAGGAAGAGGGAAGTAAAATCTTTTTTGTGGGTTCCACCAAAATTCATATGCATCACCATTCATTTTCATGTATTTTTATACTTTTTGCTCCTAAAACCAAACAAAGGAAGAAAATGATACATCCATCCATCAACGTAGTCTAGATGGCATATTTCCAAGTTGTATCCATGGTGTAAAATTTGAGTAGTCATAATTGAAGAACTCGTTCTCTATTACATTCACTATCCAATTTGTAGTATTTTGTCTCTCAACCTTTCTCTTATAGCCTAGTTGCATCTTAAAATAACTAAACTCAACATATAAGCATACATAAAAGCAGTCCTCCTCTTATCTTCATCTATTATGTTTAAGTATATAATCATGTTAGCTTAAATTTATTTCCATTCATTAAGCTTCATCTCCTTCCAATGGCTCTCTAAATACATACTGATATTTTTTCACTACTTTTCACCCACCATTCTTAAGCTAAATACAAAAGTAAAATAAATTATTACTTTAGAAACTGTTACATAATCATATTACTTTATTAATTCAAGTAGCTAATTACAAATGTTCAATCAAGTTGTTATTCTCCATATCTCTCAGAAGTAGTGAACAAAGGTCAGAGCACTTGTAGATTATAATCTAATACTCTTCCAAGGCTATCATAGAAATTGAAAGGTCAAAGGAATATAATAAAGACTGTGAGAGAAATCATAAGAGTACCAACTTTATGACATGCAAATAAATTTTGACGCATAAAAGTAATGTAAAATTATCATTCAACTTAACTGTTAGACACAATAACATATATATCTGATGCAAATTGGATATGATGATTTTTTAAGCCTATCGCAATAAGACTCACAGTCCTTGTTAGTCTTACAGAATTGGGTTGTGATGTAATGTAAAAAGGAAGAAATGTTACCAAAAGGAAATGAAAACATATTTGAAAGGTAATGAAAGAAATATATAAAGGAGGAGAAAAGTGCTTACTCACCATTGATCACAAGAAGAAAAAGGGAAAAGAAGAGGATCATGGCATAAATAAACTTGAGAGTTTTACCCATAGTTTTCTATACTTAGATGTAACCAACTAGAAATGATTTGATTGCTTTATAATGCAAAGAAAAGTCGTATTTTGTTTACGTTAACTAAATAGTTTTGTAGCACTTCATGAGTTGCAAGATACCATTTCGTAATACTAAAATCATTACTATATACCTCCTTAATACATCAACGTCACTTTATCCCTTTAACCCACTCAAATGATCACTTGACATCAATATGGATCTCAAATGAAAGTCTAATCATTTGCAATCTTTCCTTTTTTTTTTCTTTTTCTTATTCTTTTTTTCCTATGATAGATAGTAGCAAAAGGCCAAAAAAGAAAGAGTAGTGCTAAATGTTAGCAAAGTTGTTTGTAGGAATGGTGCACAAATGATTAGAGCTGTCAATACGGGCTAACTCGGCTCATTCGAGTTGGCTCTCCACGGCTTGCTCCCAAAGTGAGCCGGGCCAAGTTAGCTCACTTTAGTGGAGGGTCAAAAAATGACCAACCCAGCTTAACCCACCTCAGTTGGTGGGTTAAACGAGTTAGCTCACCAAAAATTAAAAAAATATGAAAAAATTCAAAAAATTAAAATAAAAAAATGATCCATTCATTTCTGCAAATTTGATCCAATCGTCGAATCCCTCACCTTTCAAACACTTACAAACAACTATCAACCTGAGGACCTCCCACAAGTCCCATTCCTTACAGCCTCAGTCTAGATCTGCAAAATCGAATCCAAATCTGCGTAACCATCCAACCTCAGTCTAGAGATGACAGCAACATGAGGACTTCCCATAAGTCCTATTCCTTGCAACCCCAGTCCATATCTGTGAAACCAAATCTAGATCTACGCAACGATCCAACCTTAGTCCAGAGATAATAAGAAGAGGTAGGAGAGGAGTGTTGGCGCTAGTCTAGAGAAAAAGGTGCAAGTTCTGTGTCAGTGGGTTACCTTCTGCATTGGTGGACAACGAGTTGCCTTCTACACTTGGTGGTCAGGACTCGCAATTTGCTACTTTTGCGTAGCGGTGGTGGTTGCTAGTCACCTTTTACAGTTCCGAGCAACGGTGGGTGGTCACCGATAAGTGGTGGCTTGGTGGGTTGTGGGTGGCTGGCGCAACGGCTAAGGTTCATTACTTCATTGGGTTAGGAACTTGGGAGATGAGAAACTGAAGAATGAAGGAAACAAAAGTATGTAGGGTAAGCTACTGGGTCTAGGCTAGATTTTACCTTTTTTTTTTAATCATCAACCCGTGAGCCAACTCGGCTCAAACCCGCTTAACTTGCGAGTTAAATGAGCCTGGTCAAGTCAGTCAAAGGTCATTGTGAGCTAATTTTTTAACAACCCAACCCACCATTTCGAGTGGGTTAAATGGGTTGGCTCACGGGTTGTAGTTCACTTTGATGGCTCTACGAATGATATGGCAGCATATTTTAAGCATATATTAAAAAAATTGTAGGATCCAAGTTAATGCACATCAAATGTAGGACTTGCATGATTTATTCCACATTCTTATTTGTAACAATTTTACAATTCATATTGATTATCATTTTTAAAAAAAAGTAATACTATTGGGGCCAACCCGACACCTTATGGGCTAGTCTCTCAAATTCCTTCTAATAGTCTCGTAAGCAACATTTGACCATAAAGTGGCACTAATGCATGCATCCTTCTTCTGATGTCTCAATAGCCAAGTCCTTCAGACTAGAATAATGAAGGAGCTGGAGGATGAGTTGGAGAAGCTTCTGGGTGAGAAAGCGACATTGGAGGTCAATGTTAAGTCTTTGGTGACCGAGACGGAAAGCATGGAGACTAAAGCTAAGTCTGCTGAGGAGGACATGAAAACGCTTTAGCAACAACTGGTCGAGGCTTCTGCGAAGTTGACATCAACTGAGGTAGCTTTCGAGGAACTCTGAACCTAGGTGGCGAACTTGGAAAAGGAGAAGGAGGATCTCGAAGCCGAGGTGAAGGATCTCGTGTTGAAATAGGCGTAAGCTATTGACGAGTCTTTTGCAAATGCCTTGTAGCAGCTCGAAGTCCTTCATCCTAGCACTTCCACGGAGGGGATAAAGTTGCGTTAATGTGTTGAAAATGGCGTCATTGTTGATGTATGACCGCCACCCGCTGCACTGATTGATGAAGCGTCAACTGGGGAGCCAAGGATTGGGGATGAGGTCAAGGATGAAGAAGACGAGGATGGCACCCTTGCTTCACAAACTTCAGACTTTGCTTTTTAGTTTTAATTGTCCCCATGTTGGGCTTTTGGAACATGTATAGACTAGTCCCCGATTTGGGGCATTTTATTTACTAAGTTTTAATGTTATTTGTAAAATTTTTTCTCCTACTATTATTTGTTTTACCACTTTCCTATTTCTGGAATGGGTCCAATGCCCACGAATCATTAGGAGATACACACTAATGCGAAAGTGTTTAAGTTGTAGTGGTAATGGCCTGTTGTATACATGTTTCATTTACTAGCGTTGAGTGTGTTCTACACTTAGGAAATTATTTAGCTTCATTCACGAGTTGGGTAGGCCTCAGAAAGGATCGCAAGTACTTGGATCCAAGAAATACAGATTGTTGCACCTCGTGCCAATTTTTGATATGAGACCTTAGTGATGCAGAGCATGCCGGCATCATGGGTTTCTTTGATGGTTGACGTGTTTAGAGGGATGATGGTCCCGACATCATGGCGGGGAGGCTATAGGTGGCCTCGGGGGTGAGGTCATTAGAGGGATGATAATCCTTGTACCATGGCGAGGTGGCCGTAGGCGACCCCAGGGGTGAGGTCATTAAAGGGGTGATGATTTTTGCACTATGGTGAAGCAGTCATAGGTAGCCTCGGTGTGAGTTAGGTTTTGATGCGCATTTATGTGAGGTGAAAACCTCGTTTAACCGCAGCAAGGTGGCCACAGACAGCCTTGCAGGTTGCCCAGTAGAGTGACAAGCATGTTGTCGGGATAGATGTCCTTCGAACTTTGTCAAGGTGGCGCTTGATAACTGTACAGAGTGTAGTTATTAGTGCCCTATATCTGTTCTTTATGGCATGATTAGTCCTTGTTTGTAAGCATTAATGGAAGGTTTTAGCATCATTCATATCTGATTTCATTCTGATGACTTCCATTGTGATCCTGAGTAAATACTTTCAAGATTATGATCAAATTGAGTACATTTGCATGATTCAATAAATTGATAAATTTTCTTATATAGGCAGGTTTCAAATGAAGCATGGAATTGAAGAATTTGAAGCAGCTTTGGACCAGGAGGCCTAAGAGAAGATCAAAAGAGAATATCAGCACTCAACGTCGCGACGTGGATTGGTGGCGCCGCGGCGTTACCCTGCTTCAGTAGATAAAACCCGAGGCTGGAGCGCCGTAACGTTGAAGAGTGGGCGCCTCAAGCGCCTGTGACCTAATTACACGCGCGCCGCGGCGTGATCCTGTTTTATTCAGCCTATAAATACATTTGCACCGAATTTCTACGAGAGTTTTTATCATTTTTGGAGAGCAGCTGCTGGTTTTTAGGTTTTTAGACCTAGAGGAAGCAGAAAAGGCTAAGGTTGGAGGCCATCCTTCCTATGAAGGGTGAATCAAGCTTAAAGGATAACATCTATTGAGCTTCCTTCCTTTCTTTTCTTCTTTTCTCTCTTTACTGATTCATGATCATGATTTATTTGTTTGTACTTTCATGATTCATGGCTAGCTAGGCTGTATATAAGTTTTCTTTTGTAGTTTCTTATAGATACTGATGAATATGTAATCTTTTGAGTATATATTGAAGTTTAGTTGAGTTCAATCATAATCTGTGTTTAATGCTTGTGGTTGGCTGATCACTAATTGCATGATATTAATATTGGCAAATGAATTAGACATAGAGATTTGTTAATATGGATATGGTGTGATTGATACATGTTCGGCGAGTTCAATTGGCTTGAATGAGCTGATTCGTTAATAGGATAGAAATATACCTATTGGCCATGTATAGTGTGTGATTGAGAATAGATCATTAATGAGTGGAGTTTGCACTGGTTCTCAAGGAAACTTAGTAAGCTGGGTAAATGAAACCAGAGTTAATTGACCTAGACATAGGCTTTTAACTAAATCAGATTCTCAAGCTAACTAAACCAATCTTTGATGTTGCTTGTAAGGATTGCAATTCATTAGTTGAAATAGAAAATGAAAAGTAATTCTTATTTCTCTATTTATCTATTTATGTTAGAGTTATTACTTTTCAGTCTTTATATTTCTTTAACCATTCATTTATAAATTTAATGCTTTTGGATAGCATTAATTAGACTATTGGCTAATACTTAACTTTTATATGAAATACATTTTCCTCGTGAGATCGATCTCTTACTCTGTAACTGTATTACTTGTGCGATCCGTGCACTTGCGGTTAGCAAAAAGGGCAATACGTTTGACCCTCAACAAGTTTTTGGCGCCGTTGTCGGGGAATAATGGTTATTTCTGTTTAGTTGATATTAGCAATGAGTCTAATTAATGCTAATTCAAATTTTGATTTGTACATATTATTCTAAGTTTTCAGTTTATCTATTTTGTTATAGGTACTAAGATGGCGGAGACGATAATGCTACGCTCCAGTTGGAGGATGATAGTCATACAAGACCATTAAGTGAGTTTGCAACCCTCACATGGAGAACTTGCAGCCCAAGATTAGACGGCCTCGCCATCCGTGCTAATAATTTTGAAATCAAACCGGCCATCATTCAAATGATACGATTTCTCGTGCAATTTGGCGGTTTGCCCAGGAGGATCCTAATGCTCATCTTTCCAATTTTCTGGAGATCTGTGACACGTTCAAGCATAATGGTGTCTCTGATGATGCTATTCGCTTACTGCTTTTTCCCTTCTCTCTCCGAGATAGAGCCAAGAGTTGGTTGCAGTCTCTACCTGCGGGATCCATCAGCACTTGGAATGACTTGTGTGGTAAATTCCTAAATAAGTATTTTCCACCAGCCAAGACTGCTAAGATGGTGAATGATATCACATCATTCACCCAAGCTGATTCTGAGTCCTTGTATGAAGCATGGGAGAGATACAAAGATTTGCTTCGAAGGTGCCCTCATCATGATATTCCACTGTGACACCAAGTTTACTCATTTCACAAAGGATTGCTACCCCACCATCAACCTATAGTAGATGCGGCTGCTGGAGGATCTTTATTGAGCAAGTCTTTTGATAATGCATTCCAATTGCTTGATGAATTGGCAATATGACTACCAATGGCCTTTGGAACGAACTACTTCAAGGAGAGTGGTCTGGAGTGCATGAACTTGACCCAATGGCACCTTATCACTGGTAGCCACAATCACAAGTAAAGTGGATCGTTTAGGGATTAGCCATCAACAAAGCCCGTTTGTGCTGTGTAACAAGTGTGGAGAGAATCATTCAAGTGATAGTTGCCTTTTTAGTACAGAAACTTTTCAATATGTTGGTAACTACCGCCCGCAACAAAATAATCCATACTCTAACCAGTACAACCCAGAATGGAGAAATCATCCTAATTTCTCCTGGAGGGACAATCCAGGAGCTTCCTCATTTGCTCCACTGAATGACAGACCTTATAATTCTTCAGGTTTTCCTTCCCAATCAAGACAACAGGGCCAAGATCAAAAACCCTCTTTGGAAGACATGTTTTCACAGTATATGGTCAAGACGGATTCTTACATGACAAAGACCGATTCTCAGTTGGCCAAACATGAAGTGATGTTGCAGAGCCAAACTGCTTCCATGCGAGCTTTAGAAACTCAAATAGGGCAATTGGCTAGTGCTATCAATAATAGGCCTCCAGGAACCCTCCCTAGTGACACTGTAAATAATCCAAAGGGTGTCTCTAATGAGCACTGCAATGCCATTTCACTGAGAAGTGGGAGAAACATTCAACGAAATCCGAGATCAAAGCTGCTTGAAGAGGATAATGAAGTTGTCAGAGAAAAGGAAGTGGAGAGTCCAGAAGTCCGGCAAAGTCGAGATATTGCCAATGAGAATGGAGAGGAGAAGAAGAAGGAGTTCAAGCCATATGTTCATCCTTTGCCTTTCCCTAATAGGCAAGTGAGTAAAAAGCTTGAGCATCAATTCCAGAAGTTTTTAGAAGTGTTCAAAAAGCTGCAAATCAACATTCCATTCGCAGAAGCTTTAGAACAAATGCCAAGCTATGTAAAGTTCATGAAGGAAATCCTATCAAAGAAAAGAAAGCTTGGTGACTTTGAAACAGCTTGTCCCGACGACGCGGAATGCGAATGCAAGTACCTCGCTAAACGCACTCCTCCTAAGCTCAAAGATCCCTAAGTTTCACCATACCCTGCACAATTGGTGATAAGTTCACTGGCCATGCCCTGTGTGATTTAGGAGCCAGTATCAATCTCATGCCCTATTCTATCTATCAAAGATTAGGTTTGGGAGAAGTCTCACCTACTTCCGTTACACTACAGTTGGCAGACCGCACCCTTACTCATCTGAAGGGGGTTATTGAGGACGTGTTGGTTAAAGTGGATCAGTTTATCTTTCCTGCGGATTTCGTTATACTTGACATGAAGAAGGATAGCAAGGTCCCATTGGTTTTTGGCAGGCCATTTCTAGCAACAGGGAGAACTTAAATTAATTTGGAGAAAGGTGAACTCATTATGAAGGTTCAGGATCAAGAGGTGAAGTTCAATATATATGATGCACAACAAAGCCCTCAAGATCTAGAAGATTGTGCATTGGTGAGCACTATTGATGGGATGACATCCAAGGAAGGAGGTATCAGTGAAGCCTGTGTTCATGGCCAAGGTTCAGTCATTGTTGATAGTGAAATGAACCAGTTAAAGGTTACTATGGTGGTAAACTTGTTAAATGCACCTGTTAAGCAGACTCCAAACTTGGAGTTGAAAGTCAGGCCATTTCAAATGCATCATACTAATTTTTTAAATCAGGAGGAAGCTCCTCCTTTCTGATACAAATGCATTTGGAACAGCAGACAAGTCCTGCCGGGACTATAAATTAGGCCTTTTTTGGGAGGGAACCCAAATTTTTGCTTTTCAGGTATGAATATGTAAATATTTCACTTTTTAAGATTTTGTATATTTATGTATTATATTGTGTAAATTAACTTTGTAGGCAAGTTTTTATGCTGCTAAAGGCCACATTTTAGTCAAAATCACAAATTAAGTGAATTTGTCATAGAATTATGCGATAAGAGACTGATTAAGGCCATGGCCATGTGTCACTTATAGCGTCGCGGCGTGATGTTTGTTTTGGGCTACAAACCAGGGAGCTCAGCATCGCGACTTGGCAGATCCTAATGTCGCAGCGCTATGAGCACAGCAGTAAAAAAAATAGAAAAGTAAAAAGTAATTAGTAAATAGTAATAATTTAAATAATTAAATTAGGAGGGAATTAATGCACGCCGCGGTGCACTCAGTTTCACGCTGCGGTGCATGTGGGCGGTGGTGTTTTATGTAGAGGCGTTTGATCTTTTCATTTTCTTACCCTTTTCTCTCTCACTTTCATTTTCTCTGTTTTCTCACTTTCACGTCCCCGCGTAACTCCTTTCTCATCATTTTTCCCCACGTATTTGTCTCCGGTAAGGTATATCTTTCCTTATTCTTAGTTTTTGTCAATTTTTAGTTTATTTTTTTTCTATTTTCTTTGGTTGTTTTTGGGTTTCGTTTATAGTTTTATTTTCATTTGTTAGATAGCTCATTTTTGTTAATTATGCTTAGGTTTTATTAGGTTTTAGTCTTAAATATGACCTGTTTGCATTTTTGAGTTAGATTGGACGCCCTGAGGCGTGCGTACCTGGAAATTTAAGGGCTACGCGCCACGGCGTGAGTTTGAATACCGCGGCGTGAATAAGAATAGATTGAATGTCGCGACGTTCAGTTGAATGTCGCGGCGCTGTGTTACGTTTTGTGCGCCGTGGCGCCCTTTATGCATGTCGCGGCGCTTAGTCCTAAAGTTTTGCAGAATTGTTCAATTTTTCATATGTTCAATGTTTTCTATTATCCACTCTGATTTTTGCCAATTTTGTTTCAGGTTATGGCTCCGAAAAGAGGGCGAGTTTTGCTTAGAGGTTCATCCAGTCGGCAGCTTAGGGAGTCTTCTCCCCCTCCTGCTGATTATGACAGGAGGCGATTTATATCTACCGAGGCTGCTGAGAGGTATTTCATTCTGATCACTCGTCCGCTCATTCTGGAGCCAGGCTTTGCCTTTTCCCGAGCTCTACATCCGGAGCTGGAAAGGCGATTGAACCACCTAAACTGGAGCACATTTGCTCAACATCCGGAATCATCTGCAGTGCTTCCAGTTGTTCTCGAGTTCTACGCGAATGCTACTTTTCTTGGTGAGGGGGGCACCGCAGTCCGAGTTCGCGGTCGTGTGGTTTCGTTTTCTCCAGCTGCTATTCGTGCTGCTTTGGGACTTCCTCCGCCTCTAGAAATTTGTGAATATGCTGAATTTTGTCGATGGGAGCCGAAGGAGGGTATAGATGTTAATGTGGTCACAGCACGGATTTGTTTGGATGAATCTCAGCCTGTCATGTGGACCATGAGCATTCAGACGAACAGGCCTAGATATTTTGCATGCACTCATTTAACCCCGAAGGCACGGGCGTGGTATCATTTTATCAGCACGCGCATCCTGCCATCCGCTAACCTCTCCGAGGTTACCCGCGATCGAGCTATATTGATCTATGCTATCATGGAGGGTCGCTCGATTGATGTTTCCATGCTCATCTTCCATCAGATACTGAGGTTTGCTCGGGAGTATCAGAGCCTCTTCTTTCCATTTCTCATACATTCCTTGTGCAGCCGACATCAGGTCCGCTGGGGGCCTCATGAGGAGCTTACCGACGTTCGGCAGTCGCTGAACGATACATTTATTGAGCGAGTAGGGGCGGCTCCCGCTGCAGCACCAGCACGGCAAAGGCAAGCTCGTGGAGAGCCTAGACCGGCTTCTCGACCAGCTCCTGCTCCTGAGGCCGTTGCTCCATCCCAGGCCGCACCTACTGACGATACCGATTGGCGTGCCCAGATGGAAGCTATGATGGTGTATCAGATGCAGACACAGAGGTGGATGGCGGAACATCTAGGGCTTCCGTTGGCTGATTATCCAGTTTCTTCTTTCCCACCCACTTCGGTTGCTGCCCCCACCCAGGCTGGCCCTTCTCATGCTCCTGATGCTGATGTCCCTGACAGTGATGCTGATGCTGACGAGGATGGTGATGGTTCTGCTGCCGAAGGCTCTGACAGTGATGATCCGTCCTTCTAGTTGTGCATTCAGGGCATTTTTCTTTCATTGTATTTATTTTTTTTTGATATATATATTTCTCTTTTGTACAGTGCGGACACTGTTTCCCTCAGGTTTGGGGGGTGTCTTTAACTTTATATTTTGATTATTTATGCAGTACTATTATGTTTTCTGTTTATTATGTTTATATGCATATGTTTTGGTATTATGTATGTTTGTTAGTTTTATATTTCTTTTTGAAGTGTATATATATGTTATAGTATTTTAGCTTAAATGTTAACTTTAGGAGCAGTTTTTTTGAAAAAATTTGATGAAAAATCCATTCAAGATACAATCGTCGTTCCCTTTCACTTGATGTGTTGTAATGTTTCAAAAGCTAGTGTGTATGGTTGTCCCAATGATAGATGTGGATACAATTGACCTTTATTTTTCTGTGAATCCATATGCAATCTTTGGCACATGCTTAAGCATTCTAGTCTCTTTTTATGCATGGTGAGTTTCCCAATTACATGTTTTTTGAACTTTGGAAAGGATAAGAAAGTTTGCTTGAAGAAAGTTTATGAATGATACATGTGAAAGATTTGATTATCCTTGAAATTGTTTGACAACTCTTTTGAGGCAAAATTCTAGGTTGTGTCTGATTGAGGAAATGATTAGGACATTGTTTGGATCGATTGAGCCTTAAAAAGCTTACCTGATATGATGATATCCTTAGGTCCTATTTTGAAGCCTTATACTGTTTGGCCTTATTTGTTTTTCATAACCATTGTGATCGTTAACCTGTTAACCGTTCTAATGCATGTGAAAACATTGCATTTTCTTCCCACCTTCTTTGTTTATTGAGTATATGATATGTTATTTCTTGAAATGAGTCTGATGATTAGGGGTATGCATATTCTATTCAAAATGAGCCTGAAGGAACCAGATGCAAAACAAAGAAAAGAAAAAGCATTGCTTTGCAAAAATAGAAAAGAAAAGAAAGAGAAAATAAAAAGAAAAATGAAAATGAAAAGAAAAGCAAAAGCTTAAGAAAAGTAAAGTTCAAAAAGCATCGACACTGGTTCTGGCAAGTTTTATGATCTCACAATTGAATACCCTGCTAGCATCAGTTTGTGGCTCATGAATTGGAATATCATATGTATGTTTCTCAATGTTTGTGTTAATCCTAATCTTTTATTCTGTTACCCATTACCCTTGGCCTGACATTATACGTTAATAAAGACCCTTTTGATCCTCAATCTTGCATGATCTACATTAGTGGAGAGAGAGTTGTATTACAATATTGTGGATTTTGTTAATTATGTTCGTGTGTATGTTTATAACCTCATTTGGGTGAATTTGAATTGAATGAAAGAGGTTTTTCTTGCATGGTTTGGGAAGAATATCTTGTATGAAAGGAAGCTATGAATGTTAGCATGATGAGGATTGTGTATGCGTGAAACTAATTCTAAGGTATCTGTCTTCTTTGAGGTTTATGCAATCATCATATACTAGCCTGAGTTAAGTGAAAGTGGGATGTTTAAAAATGGCTGAAAATAGGTTGCGCTAATCTTTGTAGATCGTACTTTATTTTGCTCGAGGACTAGCAAAAATCTAGGTTTGGGGTGTGATAACCTGCGCAGTGTAGTTATTAGTGCCTATATCTCGTTTTATGGCATGATTAGTCCTTGTTTGTAAGCATTAATGGAAGGTTTTAGCATCATTCATATCTGATTTCATTCTGATGACTTCCATTGTGATCCTGAGTAAATACTTTCAAGATTATGATCAAATTGAGTACATTTGCATGATTCAATAAATTGATAAATTTTCTTATATAGGCAGGTCTCAAATGAAGCATGGAATTGAAGAATTTGAAGCAGCTTTGGACCAGGAGGCCTAAGAGAAGATCAAAAGAAAAGATCAGCACTCAACGCCGCGACGTGGATTGGTGGCGCTGCGGCGTTACCCTGCTTCAGTAGATAAAACCCGAGGCTAGAGCGCTGCAACGTTGAAGAGTGGGCGCCTCAGGCGCCTGTGACCTAATTACACGCGCGCCGCGGCGTAACATGTTGGACACCGCGGTGTGATCCTGTTTTATTCAGCCTATAAATACATTTGCATCGAATTTCTACGAGAGTTTTCATCATTTTTGGAGAGCAGCTGCTGGTTTTTAGGTTTTTAGACCTAGAGGAAGCAAAAAAGGCTAAGGTTGGAGGCCATCCTTCCTATGAAGGGTGAATCAAGCTTAAAGGATAACATCTATTGAGCTTCCTTCCTTTCTTTTCTTCTTTTCTCTCTTTACTGATTCATGATCATGATTTATTTGTTTGTACTTTCATGATTCATGGCTAGCTAGGCTGTATATAAGTTTTCTTTTGTAGTTTCTTATAGATACTGATGAATATGTAATCTTTTGAGTATATATTGAAGTTTAGTTGAGTTTAATCATAATCTGTGTTTAATGCTTGTGGTTGGCTGATCACTAATTGCATGATATTAATATTAGCAAATGAACTAGACATAGAGATTTGTTAATATGGATATGGTGTGATTGATACATGTTCGGCGAGTTCAATTGGCTTGGATGAGCTGATTCGTTAATAAGATAGAAATATACCTATTGGCCATGTATAGTGTGTGATTGAGAATAGATCATTAATGGGTGGAGTTTGCACTGGTTCTCAAGGAAACTTAGTGAGCTGGGTAAATGAAACCAGGGTTAATTGACCTAGACATAGGCTTTTAACTAAATCAGATTCTCAAGCTAACTAAACCAATCTTTGATGTTGCTTGTAAGGATTGCAATTCATTAGTTGAAATAGGAAATGAAAAGTAATTCTTATTTCTCTATTTATCTATTTATGTTAGAGTTATTACTTTTCAGTCTTTATATTTCTTTAACCATTCATTTATAAATTTAATGCTTTTGGATAGCATTAATTAGACTATTGGCTAATACTTAACTTTTATATGAAATACATTTTCCTCGTGGGATCGATCTCTTACTCTGTAACTGTATTACTTGTGCGATCCGTGCACTTGCGGTTAGCAAAAAGGGCAACACGTTTGACCCTCAACAGCGCTTAGCAGCCATGTAGGTAGAGCGTAAAGACAACAAGTATAAGCAAGTAAATCTTGAAGCAAATCATGAATTCATTAAAAATAACTAGGGTACTGTGTCCATACAATGAATATAAATGTAAAAAGACAAAGCCTGAAAGGGCATAACATACAATTGAAAACTAGAAGATAGTGCTAAGTGTGAAAACTAGCTATAATATCTTCAAAGCTTGGTAGCATTCCAATGTTTGGGAACCTCCTTGTTTTTGAGAGTTTCGAGCTTATAGGCTCTTATATTCGTATTGCTCGTTACTCGATATGGTTTTGTCCCAATTAGGGGCCAACTTCTCTTGGGAGAAGTTCTTTCTACCAACATCCACTCTCAATAGGACTAAGTCTCCAAGTTTGAAACTTTGTGGTATGACTTTGAAGTTGTACTAAATTACTGTTTTCAATTTAAGGGGGACTTCTCAAATGTGATCCATCTTTCTCTATTCCTCAAGCAAGTCCAAGTTCTGGCGAATAAGTTCTTTGCTAAGGCGGAACCTGCACGATAGGTCTCAGTCTATTACCAGGACCATGTGTCGGATGATGAGAGGCCTTGTTTAGGTTGGTGATGAAAGCCTCCTAGCTATCCCAGCACTGATCCTAGTTTGATGCAGCTTGTCTTATGGTGTTGACCATGATGATAGTGGAAGTTGCAGTTTAATATTCCCACATACAACGCCATTGTTCAAAATCGAGATCAAAGATGTGTAACTGATTTTGCCCCAAGCATTTGTAGTTTGGTTGAAGATGATTGCTCCTCCTTGTGCGGAAATGACAAATAGGGTAGTATACCTGCAAGGAGTAGTTTGGTTGAAGATGGTTGCTCCTCCTTGTGCGGCAGTGGTGGAGAGGGGTGATATACCTACAAGGCACTCTAATGCTCAAGTTAAGGTTTGCACTATAAAGGGGAGAGTGTACGAGAGTAGTTTCCTACCTGAGTGGTTTAATCTTATATTTATAATGTGAAGTGACTTAAAGGAGAAGTAATACCTATGAGGATAAAGTTTCCTTATTAATAGGATTCTATTAATTATGATGAGATATGATCCTAATTATCCTCATTTAATAGGGGATTCAATTAAGATATAATGCTCATCCAAAATCTAAGTTGATAAACCTCTAAAATATAGCAAGTAGGTACCATAATTGGATTGACCGCACTGGGTCATGACTGTTTGGCCTAGTATCTGATGTAATCAGTCTAGAACACTTCATTGCTGGATAGTTTGTTTTCTAGCCTGTTGACATTCTAGTTCTCATTCTCAATGTGAATGAATGATAATCATTCATGCACCATTTCTACAAACAACTTTGTTAACATTTAGTACTAGTCTTTCTATTTTGGGCTTTTGTCGCTGTCTATCATAAAAGAGAGAAGGAAAGAAAGAGAGAGAGAGAGAGAAGAAAGAACGGTAGGTAAAAAATGAAAAATCTCTAATGATCAGAAGGATTTTCAAGCAATATCCTTACTAAGGTCAAGTGACCATTTAAATGGGTTAAAGAGACAAACACGACCCACTAATGTATTAAGGAGGCACATAATAATGATTTTAATATTAGGAAAAGATATCTTGCAACTCAAGAAGTGCTACAAAATTGTTTAGTTGACGCAAACATAATATGACTTTTCTTTACATTATAAAGCGATCAAACCATTTCTGGTTAGTTACATCTAGATGTGGAAAACTATGGCTAAAACTCTCAAGTTTGTTTATGCCTTGATTCTCTTCTTTTCCCTCTTTCTTCTTGTGACCAATAGTGAGTAAGCCATTTTCTCTTCCTTTTCATTTTTCTTTGTTTACCTTTTATATATGCTTTTATTCTCTTTCTATAACATTCCTTCATTTCTTCATTACATCACAGCTAACATTCATTGTCTAGTTGGCTCTGATTGTCTTCCATATTACAAAAAAATTGGGGGTTTTGTTGGGATTTGCATCGAAAAGAGGTGTTACTGTGCGTAATAATTAAGTTGAATAATAATTTTACATTACTTTTACACTTGTAAATTTATTTGCTTGTCATAAATTTGTTACTCGTATGATTTTTCTCACAGTCGTATTATATTCATCTGACCTTTCAATTTTTATGACAGTCTTAGGCGAGTATTATATTAGAATCTACAAGCACTTTGACCTTTGTTCACCTCTAGGAGATATGGAGAACAACAACCAGGCTAAATATTTTTCATTAGCTACTTCAATTAATAAAATAGTATGAATATGTAATCATTTCTAAAGTAATCCTTTATTTTACTTCCGTATTTTGCTTAAGAATGGTGGGTGAAAAGTAGTGAAAAAATATTAGTATGTATTCAGAAAACCACTGGAAGGAGATGAAACTTAATGAATGGAAATAAATTTAAGGTAATATGATTATATAATTAAACATAATAGGTGAAGATAATAGGACGACTATTTTTATGTATGCTTATATCATTACTAGAAAAATTAGATTTAGAGATGAAAAATTTTCATCTCTAAATATGCAAAATTTTGTCTCTAAATATTTAGAGAGGGAATTAGAGATGAAAATTGATTTGTCTCTAAAAGTGGTGTCTTTAATTGTTAGAGACGGAAAATTTAATTCTATCTCTCAATTAGAAATGGATTTTTTCCATCTCTGAATTTTAAAATTTCATCGCTGTTTAGTTACCAAGATTCGTCTCCGTTCTTTAATTAGAGACGAAAAATTTTTGTCTCTATTTATGTCTCTAAATTAAAAACAGATTTTTTCATCTCTAAATCCATCTCTAATATTTTAAAAAATATTTAAAAAAATTAGGCATCTAGTTGGAATTTGTGACAACTAGACGCCTTCATTTTATAAAAAAGCATTCTATTTTTCTATGCACATAATTATCCAAAATCAAAATTTACCAAAAATCACAATAAATTATCAAAATTAAATAGCCAATCATCCAAAAAAAGGCTCAAAATCAAGTATCCCCTCCCCCCTAAATACAATGTTGTGAGGGAGACTAGAGTGCATTATACACTTAGATACAACATAAATTTGACCCCACAAAAAAATAAAAAATGAGCTAAAATACAAGTTATTAGTTGTAGCAAAGAAAATAAAAATTGAAAGAACATCTTCTTTCTTGCCATTGCCTCTTATGAAAACCTTGCATCTCCCAAAAAAGAGTAGTCCTCAGCCAGTTTAAAAGACAATTATAGACTGCAAGTACATAACCAGACAAAAGAATATTCATACACATAACAACCACAACACTTAGACTGAATCAGATAGAGCAAGATATAAGTCCAATTAATTTTCATTAATAAGGGCACTTGACAATTGCATAGAAAAATCATAAATAAAAGATCAAATTATATTAAATCGCTAATCATAAAGATCAGAGTTTTTCTGCTCAAGAACCAGACAAAGAAGAAACCGAGGAGCCCCAGGAAGTTTAGACTGAATGTTCTCAAACATCTTCTCCACTCTAACCATAGGTGGGGCACACTTAAACTGGCCATTTTCTTCGAATACATCAAAATGGGGGTCTATTAGCTGCCAAAAGTAAATAAAATAGAATATTAAGTCAACTGCTATTTTTTACTTTAGTCAATGCAGTTATGGATCTCACAATTCCTTTCATTTCTCCACATTTAATCAGATCCCTCACAAGCCCTCGAACATCATAGCGTGCAGAAAAGTTAACCACATCCTATCTCTCTATCTTTTTCGACTACACTATTTTTTGGAGAAGCAATTAAGTCGTTAAAAATTCCAAATCAATGTTGTTTTGTTTTTCTTGAACTATATCAAAATGTAACTGAAATAGGAATTGAAATAAAGTACCTTATTATTAAAATTCTATCTACCATTCCTTGGATTGAAATCCTCCCCATTGCCAAACTTCAACTGTAGAAGGAGATTTAATAATTAGTTTTAAACCACATCACAGAATACTCATAATATTGATAATTTACAGATGAGTAAGATCACTTTACTAATATGGGAAAGAAAGTCATTTCTCTAACAAGTAGCTATCATTTCACAACAAAGTCAAACATAATTTTCTCATTAGAGAACATGTAAAACAATATTTCAAAAACAAGAGCGCTATCATATAACTTCTGCTATTCCACCTTCTATGCCCCATGTACAGGGTCAAAAAGGGAGTAGAGTTGTTGAAAAGACAAAGAAATCAGGCTTGACCATTTAATGGGGTTTTGGTTTGTAAAGGAAACAATGGTTCTGGTAATTGAATGTTCATTTTACTTCAACTTTAGAGTAAATGGAATTTTTCTTGATTTCATTAACCACAATCACATAATCAAACAAATTAGGGAATAAGATGCAAAAATAAAGCATAATTAACCGGCTTAAATCAACAAAGACATGGAACGGGGCATGCAATTACATAAAAAAATTCATATGATAGCTAGTAAGGCACAAATCAAGTAATAATAAACAAGAATGAAATTATAAAATAGATTAGAAAATTGGTAAAATAATATATATAGAGAGAAAGAGAGAGAGAGAGAAAGAGAGAGAGACCTATGCACGAATGAAGCCATAGAGGGCGAATGTGGAGAAATGGCCATTGTAAACACCATTCTTATCCAAATGGCCAATGTTAATCTGAACCGAGGCATGGTCCTTAGAAATTATCAATGAGTTCAACTCCCTAATCCATTTTTATTCGACAAAGTTAAATGGAAAATCATGCTCAATGATAGCCATTGAAATAACTTCAAGCACATGTTTATGGTCAATTTCCCTAGACCTTAACTTTCCCATATGAGCAATTATCATTCCAGCCACATCATTATATTTAGGGAGAAGTTTACACTTGTTCATGTGACCCAATAAAGTTGAAATCCCTATCTTAGTGCCACCAATCACATACTTTTGCCCATACCTATTGCATTTTCTTTTCCATCATCTATTCCAATTTTAATGAAATGTTTCCAAACATCATATGTGCAAGTCTTAGCCTTTTTACTTGCCTTATTAGTCTCACCACTCTCATCTAACTTTGCTTTTGGATTTGGTACCACAATTTCATCCATAATTTTTACTTCATCACCAACATAATCCATACGAATCCCACCTTGATACTAGTTTTGGATTTGGCACCACAATTTCATCCATAATCTTTACTTCATCATCAACACAATCCATGCAAATCTCACCTTGATACATAGTTTTAGATTCCATTCTGCAAATTTATCCCCACAAATAATCATAACATTAACAACCACACACACAATATCACATAAACAGAGCCAATGCAAATCAAATACAATCCAAGTATAACCATCAACAACACAGTAAATGCAAATCAAATACAGTTATCCCTTTGAAGAAGCAATTACCTGCAACTTGCAGGTCTAAGGTCTCTTCTGCTTCAGTATATTTATTGCTATACTGAGTCGCTGACTGCTGCCTCAGTGCCTTGCACTCTGCTCTCTACATTTTTGGCTCTGAACCTGTATAACACATGGTTTAAGACAACATAAATAAATTTTGGCTCAAGAATTGCTCTTAAGTTCAGTTGTGACTATCTCTTTTTTAGGCATTTTCATATCATCACCATTTGGAAAACATTCAAAAAATGAACAAATGAACAACAACAAATGAGCAAGGCAAAAGAGATAGGCAAATCTAGAGATTCAAGACTAGGGTCAGTAAATAAATAAGCAATAGAGGACTTAGTCATGAACAAATGAACAAAGAGGACTTACTACATAAATCAAATCAACAACCTCAGAGGTTGATTCAAACAACGAATCAACAAAAACTAGAGAAAGAAAAATATCAATTCAAAGGGAAAAGAAAATGAACAAAAACACATATTGATTCACCAAAATCACATGGGATTACTGGATTAAGGAGGAGATTTATCAGATTCGTCACGAGTTTTGGTGGTCACTAGTCAGGTTTGTCGTGACTCGTGAGTTCTGGTGGGTGGTCGCGAGTTTTGGTGGTGGACAGGGTAATGGGTGGTCACAAGTTCTAGTCTGGTGGATGTTTGAAACGATGAGAAAATAGGTATGGAGGAAGGAACAGGGAGGAAGACCAGGAAATGGTGAGAAAATGGTGGCCGGTGGCAAGGCTGAGAACGGTGGTGCACGGTTGGGTGAGATGGATGAGTGCGAGGTTGGGTGAAAGGAAAACGAAGGTTCTAGTCAAATTTGGGAACAAGGGTTTCTGAAAACAAGTTTTAATTTTGATGAAATTAGAGACAAAAACGCACATTTCGTCTGTATCTTTTATAAAAAGAAAAAAATTATTAATTAAGTTATATAAATTAGTTAGAGACGGAATAGACACATAATTAAAGACAAAAAAATTCGGAGAAAGGTAAATTCCGTCTCTAAACATATTTGTTTTTTTAAAAATGTCACATTGACCAATTAGAGACTGAAAAATCTGAGATAGAAAAATCTGAGACGTGTAAATTTCTTCTCTAAATTCTGTCTCTAAGCATATTTGACTTTTCATTGACCAATTAGAGACAAAAAAATTCTGAGACGAATAAATTTTGTCTTTAAATTTTAAATTTTATTTTCCCTCTCTAAACCATCAAATTCATCTCTGTTTTCGTCTCTAAATTCCATCTCTAAATCAAAAATTTCTAGTAATGTATGTTGAGTTTGGTTATTTTCATATGCAATTGAACTATAAGAGAAAGGTTGAGAGACAAAATACTACAAATTAGATAGCAAAAGTAATAGAGAACAAGTTCTCCAATTATGGGCACTCAAATGTTACACCATGATACAGCTTGGGAAAGTGCTATCTTATGACTATATAATTTGTAGACTACTTTGATGAATGGATTAAATTTAAAGGCTAAATTATAATAATTTGAAATCCAAAGTAAAGTTGACTTGTTGATTATCAGGCATCACATGTGAAATCGATAAAACTAAATAAAATCATTAATCTATATACATAAGTAAAATTGCATTTGAAAGGCAATTAAAGACACAATTAATGCATATATAATTTTGTTTGAAATTTAAGAAAAAATTATTAAAATATAATTAATATTGAGTTAGAAAGTTATTATAAAATTATAAAACTACAACAAAAGAAGAGTAAATTTATATAGGTTTATTTCTATTGTAATAAGAAAGTGAGTTAACATGCCAAAATATTATTTTTTGTTCTATTTATAAAAATCACATATAAGTACTAAATTATATATATAAACTAAAATCAATAGTGTGCTTATCAACGTGTGTTGGTTCAAGTGAAAGGGATTCGAATCCTTTAAGTATGTGGTCTTAGATTCAATCTCAAGATTTACGAGTAAAGAAATAACACTGTTGGGAGAAGTCCCCACTTAGGCGGCTGATCATACTTTGAAATATTAGTCTCTCACATATCAAATGTGAGGATAATCTTGAAAATAAAAAAAATCAATAGTGTACTCTAATATTGTTATAAATAAGAAAAAAAAATTAACTAATACTCTATTACACTTTTTAATGATATTATAAGTATGATTGAAGTAATTGATTTTGTACTATAAAACTTTCATTAAAACTTTTATTGAGTTTAATAATAAATTTTTCTAAAAAAATAAACTAATCCAAATATACAATAGATATATTTATTCATTAAATCCAAAACGCCTATTACATATCGGATTTAAAATAACCCGTACAATGCGCGATGCATAGATACAAATAACTAGTTCAAATTAAAGCTGAAAAAAATACATACCATTAATCATAAGCATTTAAGTATAACCCATTAACATGTGTAAAGCCACTTAGCCAAACACTAAAGACATTAAACCTATTTCCTAAATTTATAATTGCATGCATATAATTCTGATTTATTCACTCAAGATCACAAAAAAGTAGCTATGTTCAAGGAAAAGATGCTAGTTTCATCTCAGTCCTCAATGTCAATGGAAAATCCTTTTCCATGTTGCATCCAATAGTCTGTCATTGAGTTTATCATCTTTGGCTCTAAAATCTCCAACTTGAGCTTTTCAGGCTTTCTAAGAAAATATTGTACTTGACATCCCTCTCATGCAGTGGCGTTGGCCTCACCTGCCCTGCGCTCACTACTTGTGGAGATATCATCAGGGCTGGTGCACTTAAAGAAAGCCTATTCCCTATAATTTGCAATTTTCACAACCGCGTCCCTAAATAAGGATAGGATTAATTTCACATGGTAAAATCTGACCATTAAGTGGCATGCAAAAGGTTGAGTATTCTGAAAGTAAATGCAACTCAAAAAATATCTAAGATCAAGCACAATTACTATAGTTATCTAATTCAAAATTTGAAGAGAATTTTTTAAGTAAACAACATTAAAAGAAAAACAAGATTCCTTTTACATTAATTTTGGTTAGTTGTATTCTTTTAATAGCACTACCAACAAAAAAATAGTGAGTATGAGTTAATACTCAGTTTTAGATACTTTCGACATTTGTAACCAATTATAACTTAAGATATTGTGAAAATACTACTCATGTTTTTATGAAAATTGAAAGTAAACACAAATTTCTATATATACCTATGTCAACCTACCAAGTATACCACAATTTGCCGTAAGTTTTGGAACTCTATGATTCACCCAGAGACCTGACTTGATTTGCACCATCTGAAAGGATTAGCCTTCAACATTTTTCTCCAATCTAAATTATTTCGAAGTAAAAAAGCAAAAACGCATGCAACCAAACCAAAAGCATAAGCTGTAAGTTGTAGCTCAAAAACCTCATAAGAATGAGAGTGTTAAAGGTTTTGCTCCTCCAAAGCAGTGTTTCACATATCAGTTTTGATATTCTTATCATTAACAGTGTATACATCTCTTTTTATATTTTTTTCAATATCATTCATCATATTTATTTCTTTTATCATTTTCTTTCATTAAATCTGACACATTTAAAAAGAGTGTCAATATTACATATATTTTTAAAAAGAATATATAATGATCTTTTTCCTTCAAATATATCATCAAAAACTATGTACTCCACACCTATTAAAAAAACCCAAATTAGTTTTTTAAAACTTGGAATAAAAAGAGAGAAAAAGATGATCCTACACTTCTTTTAGAAGATGTAGGTATTGTACACATCTTTTTTAAGGATGTGATTGAGAGAAAAAAAGTGATAAAAAAATAAATATAATAAATAATATTAAATGAGGTATAAAAAGAGATGTATATCCTATTTGTGATAAGAATATCAGACTTGTAAAAAGAGAGATCACAACAGCGTGAAATGGGAAGTGAGTGAGTTTGACCGAGGAGACGAACGTGGTAGTCACTGGAATCATAGACGGTACACTGGAGGAAGTCGTGGTTGATAAGGGTGCAGTAGTGATGGGTCTCAATCTGGCGAGACATGTCACGGCTGTAGATGACGAAGGTGCACACATGCTGACTCATCTGCTTTATGGGTTTCAAGGATTGTATCATCATTGCACCCTTGTCGATCATGTGTTGTACCATGGACATGGGCTCGCTAGGCGTTAGCTTTGGACCCTTGGCCGGAGTGGGACCCGGTGACTTGTCGTTGGAAGCCATTGTTACGCCTCTCCTCTAAGTGTGGTGTGCGTGTTGCTGTGTGTGCATAATGTGTTGTGAGGTGTTGGCGGGTGAGGCTAAAACTAGAGTTGGCTTATAAGGGGGAGAGGATGATGGAGGAAACACAGCATGGTTTGTGGTTTCGGTTCCATGTAGACGTGCAGGGGATGCTAATGTGGCTGACAGTAGTGAGGTGGTGTTGGTGTTGCCATTAAGGACTTGGAGCTCACAGACAATTGGGGTTGTTGATGTCAAATAGTCAAACATGATAGGTATAGATACTATCTTTGTTCATCCAAATTTTATTAAACCAAAAAAAAAAAAATTCTTCCAAAGTTGCTGTTTTAATGCTCAAGCTTTAAAGTTAATTAAAAATTGAAATTTGTATTATAGTTATATGGAAATTGGGTGTTGTTAAACTATAATATTATTGACGATTAAGTAATACTTTATTTTAACTCATGGAAATATGCAAGGTATTTTTATTCTTATTTTTTATGAACTTATATTGTAGTATTAATTGTTATGAGTTTTCTATGTGAAGTATTAGGAACAATAATAATGCAATTAGAAGCATCTTTCTCTTATCATATTTGATATTGTCAGCAATGAAAAGATGAATATGAAGATAAAAGAAGGGTGAGCCGTGAAAAGATAAAAATAGAAATCAATTACGCCAAAAGGCATGGCCGGGGTACATAAAATTACATGTTGATTATGGATATCTTTAAGTTGAGACTATAGCCTCTAAATTATGAAGAAAAGAAACGACCAGATCTCTATTTTGTCACGCAAACCCATAATATTTTACTTGTTATAACCATTTTTCTTCACTCCATTGAATTGCCATTTGGGACCGTTGAATTGCCATCTGGGACTGGGACTGTAGGGACTTCACGCCTGTACTTGTACCTCTTTGAAACGAACAAATAGATTACGAAGTTGATCAAGCTCACTATGGAAAGGAACAAGTAGAAAAGGTTCAGATGGTTTCTGTTAATATTGTTCCCTGCTAACCAGCCCCCGCTTCTAGTGATATGTTTGGTGGCACCATTCACGCTCTTTACCACTATGGTACTTAGAAAATACCCAAGAGCCATGGAGCTCCAAAGGAAGCAGGTTGATGTAGATTTAAGCCCTTTTGGTGCCTCTGAATAGAAAAACTCAAGCAACCCGATATAGGTAAACATGTCAGCTATGCCAAATATGAAGAACTGAAATGAAAGCCAAAATGTGCTTATGGGCAATGGGAATTGTACTGGTATAGCATCAAGCATGTGGTTGTCTCTAGCCACTCTTTTCCTTTTCACCTCTATAGCTGCAGCGACGGCCATGGAGATAGAAGAGAGTATTAGTCCAACTCCTATGCGCTGCAAGTGTGTAACGCCTGTGGGAATACCAGTGATTTTACGCAGAACAGGCACAAAAATGCGGTCATAGATAGGGACTATAATGATCAAGAACGTAATTGGGATGATTGGGAGGGATGCAGGTGGGATGTGAAAATGCTTGGTGAGACTGGTGTCCATGGTGTAGCCTTGTTGGATTGAGAAAGTTTGGAGCTGAGCTAGGCAAAGGGTCATTATTATTGTGCAGCAAAATACTGGGACCATGCTAAGAATGATTTTGGCATTTTCTACTTGGGTAACTCTGCAAAGTTTCCATGGGTTTGGAGCCTCCGGTTTCACATTTTTCTCATCAGAGTTTCTTTGGATGGCTGCTTTGTCCAACAACCTGTGAAAAAGGAACTTCAGTTTAGTACCAAATATATTAGAATTGGAGTGATATCTTATAATGTTAGCAAATGTAGCTTTTTTATTTATAAAAGATCAATCTAAGACCTTTTACTTTTAACCTTGTATCACTTTTACTACTGAAGTTATTACCAAGTGACATAAATATGTGTGTTTTAGTCATGAGTGGAATAGAACCTGAAAATGTCTCTATGAGGTAGAAACTCTATTTCCACAGCTACTTCCTTGTCCTGTTCAATCTCGTATAGTTCTGTAGGATCTTCAGGAAGGGGAAGATTTCTGTTGCGAATTGCAGCAACGTAGACCTGAAAAATACATAAGTAAAAATTAAAACAGGCAGATTGATCAATGCAATATGGTCCTCAAAAACCTCAACTATGATAGCCAATAAGAAAATACATTTCAAACTTCAAATCATTCTATTCATTTCAATTTCAAAGTGAAACCCTTCCTATTGTTCTTCCAGATAAAAAAAGTTGCTGAATCTAACTAGAAGTTGTTTACATTAGAATCTGTAGCAATCAATATACAATCGCAACACAAACATCATATAATATAAATTGTACCTAGAACATAAGCTTTTAGATTAAGTGTCGCCATTGTGGTATTCCTAAAAAAAATTAGTGTCAATGTTTCTATGACTTACATGGCACCGACTAAACTTTTTTTACCATGGTGTATTTGATGTTACGGGCTCAATGCTTGCTCCATTCCATTTATCCCCCAAATTTTCTATCGGTTAAAAAAAATAAAATAAAATGTAACAATACGACATGAAGGTAGTTGTTATCTTAGCTGGTAATATAAGATTAAATATCGTTCTTATCCTTCTCTTTTTTTAATGTGCGTGAGTCAGTTATTGATTGAAATTTATAGGTTGAAAAAAAAACAATACGACATAATGTGCTATGCCATGGTTATAAGAATTGAATTGGTGACAATCACTTGTATAAGCACTAGAATTTAATATATGAAAAATGGTCTTAAGTCTCAGCTACTTAGGCAAAGATATAGAGCTTCCTACTCTTATCTGCAGAATAAACAACCAGGTCGAAAAAGGCGTAGATACCTGTATGATCTCAATGAGACCACTTGTCCCTTGAGCAACATGAATTCTGTATAGTGGCAATCCAGCGGCAAAGATAATGGTACTCAAAAAAATAGCGATGGTGCCTATCCCAAAGCCCCAATCCCATCCTTTGTTGTCTTGTACATACACAACGAACGTTAAGCTGACAGCACCACCAATGCAAACTGCTAGCAAGATAGTGTTAAAGAAGGTGGACATTTGCCTTGCTTCTTTAGGGTCTGTTTCATCATACTGATCAGCACCATGTGATGGCAGGGCTGCTTTGATTCCAGCACTGCCAAAGGCCAACAAGTAGAGGCCAATAAAGAGAAAAGCTTCCTGGCCGCTTTTGAGTTTTTCACAGTGACCAGATGGATTAAAGACGTTGCAAGTGGGTGGCTCAAGGCTAGGATAGTGTGCTTGTACTGTAAGCAATGCAAGTCCCTGCACAAGACATTTGACAACTACCTCAGCAATATTTGTATTCAATAAGTTCACAAGAAATTAAATCTCAGTTGGATGCAGAAAAATGAGTCTCTCCATTGCTAAGCTATTGAATTCCACTTTTTTGGGTTTGGATTAGGACTGAATTTCACTGATATGTGAGTTGCATGCCTTGTTGCTACTTTTAGGGCCTTGGTCGACTCATCCCTATTTTGGGCTTTCATTGTTTCTCAGTTGGGGCCAAGTGTCTGGTAATGGATTTTGGCATTTTGCTGATAAGTTGTTCGGCCCTACATGTTCCCTTTCACTATAGTTCATATTTGGAATCCAATTAATCAATGTTAGGCTTAGTTGTCGCATTAAGTTGAATTTTTACCAAACTTGATATTAAATTAAATACTTATATTTTCAAATACATATATTTAGTATGACAGTTTAGTATTTTTCAACATATACACGGTATGCTCTAGATTATTAAAATGTTAACTTCTTGAATTTCTAGACTTTTTAGAAGTCAGTTTTTTTATAGGCGTATAAAAAATCGAGGTAAATTACTTGTCAAAATCAAAACAAACGTAATTATAATACTTTATTTAACATTTTATAGAGAAAATAAATATTTAAAAAACTCTTATTAGATAAAGAAATACTTATTTTTTGTTAATCAACTGATAGGATTATAATAGCATTATAACATAAATTAATGGTGTAAAATATTTTACAAAAAAATTTATAAGAATTGAATTGAAAATAAGTGTAAAATATAAGTATCAGAACTTTAATTTAACCTTAAAATAATCAATCACAAAGATAATCTAGAATATTCTTCGACAATGATTCTTTAAAGTGAGAATCCTTATAAAGTAAATAAGTAAGCCACATCAATCATTAATAGATAGACTTATTAATCTATCAATAATTAATGTAAACTTACTTACTCACTTTAAAATGATGTTTACATTAGTGGATCCTTATTCTATATCCTTTATTGTTTCACTTATACAAGTATGAAAATTTACAACTGATCACCTGTCACAACTATGTTTGGTAAAACTCACAAAAAGACACCTATGCAGTTGTGGCTGAATTGAGTTTTTAAGTGTTGTGTACTCATTAATTAATAGCACTAGTCTCACCAATAGTGGTTAATAACTTCTATAGGATGTTGAAGATGTATTAGGAGGGTATTTTTGGAGCTTACCACAAACTCGAAGCAACCAGAAATTAAAACGGATTTGTATCTACCAATCCATGTGTCAGCAAGGACGGCAACCAAAATGGAGAGTATGTAACTGACACCCATGTAGTTGGTGAGCATGTTAGCTGCATCTGCTAGATCATAATGCATGATCCCATTGAAGTATGACACCGAGTTCACAGCTAGTGAGAAAGTTGCCAAGTTCTCGAAAGCAAGCGCGGCTGCACCCAAACCCAAACAAAAAGTAGTCACTGCATCATTGACCCCCAAAAAATCTGCAAAGATAATCCTAACCCAAAAAACCAGTAGTACAGTAAAGAATGATACTTTCTTGTTTTATATATGGTTAGAGGTCATCAAAGTTTGTTCTTTTTCTTCATATGTTACCTTTTCTTGGACACTTTAAGCAAGGGTATGATATCCCTGCATTAGTTTCCATGAATAACTATATAACCCCTCAACTTTTCACTTATGGGATACCAAACTGACCCCCCCCCCCCCCCCCCCCCAAGCGAAAAAAAAAAGGAAAAACATAAAAGAGAAAGGAGAAGTAAACATTTTTCTTGCTTTTATTTAGTACAATGATATAATCCACCTTAACTTTGGTTCATCTTTCTTGCCAGTTGTCATTAACAAGGAAAAGGTCCATAATCTCTTACCCGTACTGAGTTAGTATCATTACCTAGTATGAGCAAAGAAGCTTTCATGCCCCCATGTTTGTATTTCAGAGCACTTCTTCCTTTCCAATCCACTTTTCCATCAACCAGTTGAAGCTCCGCTTCTTCCACCTTCCCATCAAAAACCTCAGACTTTTCCTGCATGCGCATGATATGAATATAAGTAGCAAGAAAGTCAAAAGGGGTGAGGACTGAGGTACATGGGGTACGTGAAAACAAAGAAAAATAAATACCATAGCTCTTCTGAGCACTTTTGAGTAGCCAATTCAAAAGAAAGAGCAGAACTGGCAAAAAAAAATACAATGGTAGCAGGCAAGACCAATCTCTGCCTATATAATTCAACTTAGCAATGTATATTACTACAAAACAAATAGAAATAAAATACAATAAAAGAAAAACTTAGCCATGTATAAAAAAGTAGTAGTTATGAGTACATCAAGTGCCTCATAAGACAATGATGGATGGCTAATAACCGGTTCTATTTATACAGAATACTCCGTTCTTGGTTGATAGTAAAATGCATTACATGAAATTCGCCGACTTTAGAAAAGGAAGATTCCAAAGTTGCAGTATATTTCTCCGTAAGAATCAATGGCGGGTACTACATGGCTATATCCGAAAGTTATACAATAATATCCTTATTTAAATGCTCCACTAGAGTTAAAATTAAAACTGCCAATGTGATGACAATCTCGTTTAGATGATCTCTAAAACTTTGTTGTCGAAACAATATGCAACCTGTTTGGCATATGCTCATAACTAAGTACCTAACCATATATCAAATAGGTATCTTCGTTGTTAAATCTTCTCCTTTGTGTTCATCAATTTTTTTTCTCCACAAGGTAAAACTGTGAGATGGATGCAGAAGGTCCAAGGGAAGATGTTCTAGAAAGTATCAGCATTTGAACAATTCTTTCCACTTTAGTGCATGATGTAACCAAAGCACCTCTTCAAAAGAAGGGGAAAAAAAACTGGGGATTTTCTAAGAGCTTCCCAACACTTGAGTAGGAGTATTGGATAGTTCGATTCTCTTGGACACACAACTCCACTTTAGAGCTAAAATACAGTATTAACAAAAGCATCTTGTTAGGATAACATTTTCTGAGAAATAATACTTTTTAGTGGTAAGCAATAAATTAACTGAACAGTACTCCAATCAATGTACTATCCTAAGTGTCACAGCAAAGAGCATCTTCTTGTTACGTTTTCCATAAAATCTAAAAGAGTGCCAACAGATATAGGCATGTCAAGGGTTCACACCATACTATAAAATATAACTTCAGATGATGGCGAAAATTGCAATAAGTTGCGCTGTTGATTATTTGTTTCAGGTGGGGGACCAGAGCCCCATTTGTTGCTTCTTCTACTGTCTCAACTCGCAACTGACTCAGCAAGTGTCTCCAATCTATTAGAAATTTCAAGTAGCCGGCTGATTAATTGGATTGCGGCCAAGATGAGTCCACTTCCACTTGATTAATTTTCCTCTTTCCAATGAATTAACAGTGAAGAAATGCTTATCTTCCCAGTTTCACCCTGACGCTCTTCCAGTAAAAGAAAACACTACATGAGTTCCTTGCTGCTTACTGTTACCAAGCCATTACAATCAATAAGAACTGCCAAGCACTTATACTCAACAGATTGCATTGCCATGAAAACTTCAGCTTCAATATAAGCTGCTGATTTAGCGAGAGTCGAGAGATAGTTGCATTTCTTATGTTAGTTATGGTTCCATGTGAAATGTCACGTCCTCAAAATAAATATTTTGGGAGAAAACATTTGCATAATTATTTTATCCTGTCAGTCAGTCAACAAAATAATGCAAGTTTATCTTCAGACGACTATAAATAAAAGGTCATTACCTGTCTGTCTACAATGTCACTATGTCAAGTAAAAAACAAAATTGAATTCGAAATTGTAGAAATATAATCAAAGATTGCATGACCATCAACTAAAATAACTAATAAGCAAAACCTACATCACAAAAAAACTCAAAGATTCCCTGTGCAAAGAATGCTTGACTAATGTTTCTAGTGTGAAGGGAAAAAAATAAATAACATAAAAAAGAAGAAGAATATCAATCAGTAGTTAAGCAAAGAGTACTTTATCCGCAGTAGAATTTTTCCTTTTTCGACTCCAAGCTTAGCCCCTGTAACTAACCAATGACCAGGAATATCTTGGGGCCCTTTAGACATTTCTGTCATATCCACAATTTTTGCCAGTTTTCCACTGTGGATTGAACTATCTTCCTTTTTATCTTCAGAGGTTTTCTTTGTCAATGATGATGAAGCACCATCTGGTCTCTGTGCTGCTGAAGGAGTGGAGGGGTTATGATCCCAGACTGACCGCCTTATTGTACATCCTGGTACCTTGGAGAAAAGGAGCTTGAGGTGTAACACATTTTTGGCACCAAAGTCCCAAACACCAAGCTGGGCCCCTGTGACAATGTTAACACCAGAGAGGTCCCCAATGCTACTTTCAGTGTACTCAATTGGTGCAGTGCTTACATGGGAGAAGTTCTTCCATTTGATTGGCTCAAACCAACGGCTGTCTTGCTCCTCAGGACCTTGCCACTTGGGAGCACCAATGGCCATGTGAGCATCCCAGTGAGGTTGAAGGTTTTTCGGGAGGGAGACTAAATGCTGCAAATGAATTGCAAGTCGATTCTGTTTGCTGCCTTCTAGGCTAAGCCTCAGCCCAGTGACAGGCTTACGTCCAACTGTTACCTGCAACACCAAGGCATGTTGTTACTTAACAAGGGAAGAAATATCAAACATGCAAGTAGAGTTAAACACACATACGGAAGGTACATAATATATTTTTCACAACTCAAGCACGCACATTTGATAATTGCGGAATCGTGAACTCAATTCCACGAGTTTTATAACTAAGTTGTAACACATTAAGGATTAATGCTGAACTCTACCCGGATGGACAAAAATAAGGCAGTTAGCAAACGAAAACATATGTGCTATCAAGAAGTCCAACTTTTGGTTTCATATTGCAATACGAATAAACCTTCTAATTTCTCACTTTTACAGCCTAGCTTGCTTCATTTTACTCTATCAGCACTACAATAAATTGACTGAGAAGGTATCTGAAACATCTTGATAGCTAGTTTCAATTCAATTAAATAGGGATAGAATGACAGTTTCAGCACTTATTCTATGTTCCAAATTGTGAATAGTCCTTTTTGACATAATTTGATAGCTATGTTCATTCAAGTAGGATTTAGTAAACAATACCTGATCTGGACTGACATAAAGCTTTGGTCCCATCAAGCTGAACTGGAGAGACGGACAGACAGGTTCCTTTCTTTGTAGATTGTTCTGCTCTGGCGCCCAAACTCGTGCTATTTGGAAATCCAAGAAATACTGTAGGTCTTCGATAGGTGGTTTGTCTGGTGGATATAGCAGAGAGGTGTTATTATATACACTATATAAAACTATGGTAGCATACAACAATATCTCTGCAGCACTATTTGTCATACTTGTCCAGAAATCATCATGTCTGGTGTTAATGTCCCAGTTTTCAAGCTCAATTTCCTTAAAATTCTGGTAATTTCATAGCTAGTTTTATGGCTCACTGAATGGAAAAAAAATTCTTCTAATTTGTACCCTCACTAGGGAGTCTATGCACTCACAACAGTATAAAAATATATGAAAATAACAACTATTCTTCAAATTTCCAGCTAGGGGTGTTCATAGGACGAGTTGGGACAGGTCTATCCTGACCCGAACCCGACCCAATTTTTTTAATCAGGACATATTTTTGAGACCCTAGCCCAACTCAATCATGGCCCGACAAATGACCGAGCCAGACCGGGTTGACCCGGTAATTAAATAAATTGTACAAATTTATACATTATGTATAATTAAGTCATAAATTTTTAGAAGTAGGAAACTAAAAGTAAGGGATGTTTTACAATATATATTTTGAAATAGATTATATCAACATAAATATATCATCATGTTATGCAAAAGACATTAATTTAAGCCAATAAGTTTGATTATTTATCACTAATTACAAAAAAAATTGCAAATTTTATAGGATTATATAACACCGGGCCGGGTTGAGACAACCCGAATCATGACCCGAACCAGACCCGAAAATATACCGGGTTCATTTTTTAGAACCCAAACCCGTCCTAATTAGCTTCGGGCCGAGACTAGTTGTTAGGCCGGGCCGGGTTCTGAAGACCCTTATTTCCAACAAATCCCAGGGACTCCGGCATATGTATACAGGCAGAAGAATAAACCACTAAAAAGTTATCTGGGTGACAAGCTCTCTCTTCTGGCATCTATTGACATATACACATAATCTGAATATCACAAAATCTCCACCATCATCCTTTGCTGATTTAGGTAAAAGAATTTTCCAAGGACACAATTAAATGACTTTAATAAATATCTATTAGGAGGCAGAACTCCCTGGTGACTGCAAATCCAATATAGTAATCAACAAACTTTCCAAAAAACTTATATTTTATTCATCTTTTTTTTCTCTTTTTCTGTTACGGTTGAGTTTTCACTTTTCAAGTATGTTAATTTTATTTAGCTTATGCAGCTAAGATTTATAGCTTAGAAAGGCTCATTGTAAATCCAGATAGACTCATACAGTTTTCAAAACTATCTTGATTGATATTGCAATTTATATTCTGATAAAGTTTATGATATTAACTGCTCCTAGGACTCATTGAGTTCATTATCTTTGAACAGTTATTGTAACCAATAATAAATTTAACACCATAGTATTAATAATTGGATCAGAACTTACACTCCAGATATAGATCAATAGCACGGGTCAAATGCTTTACACCAGGAACTCCTTCAAGAAGAGAAACAATGGGTGTAAATTTCATGTTAATGATATCTGGCGCCAATTTTACAGTCTCCACCCATTTAGTATGACTTTGCACAAGATCATCCCCTCCTCTCCTCCTAAAAATGACAGTAACATCCTGCAGCAACAAAATGAAAGGTCACTTCACTGAGATTCCTATAGTTTATATATGTATTGAATCAGTGACTGGAATAATTTTCAATGAGATAGAGTGCAATAGCAAGAAACGAATCAAAATGATGCAACAAGGCTAAGCCGGAATGTATTTGCATAAACTAAAGGAAGTTGCATAAATAATTAGAAGTAGAAAAAGTCATCTGTTTACTGAGTAATAGTGGGGAAAAAGCATTTCTTAATACTAACCTTCTCCTTGTACTTTAAAGGACCAGGACCCAACACGTTTTTTACATCAAGAAACCTATCATCTCCAATGTCCTTTACATAGTTCTCAATTTCTGGGGCAGACAAAGAAGATGATTGGTGCTGCCTGATATACACTACGTCTCTTCCACCGACTGTTGCAGATGTAACAATATGGGTACCATAATTCTCAATAAAACTGAGAAGAAGAAATGGCAGAAGTTTCTGATTAGAACTTGACCCTGTCCATCCCATCTAACTGATATAATATATAATTATTTCTTTTGGGATTTTTGAGGGGAAAGGGAATAAATTTTTTTAACAATCAGCTTATGTCAGATTATAACAATTCTTACTGTCATAGTACTGCAACTAAAATAAATTTCATTGTCTTCTGCATAAAATGATGGGGAAAGGCATCACATTTGACGCATGGAATTGCAATTGGTGATGGCAACTATCAAATATAATCTCAATGTCCTATGTAGGAATATACACTTGTCATTATACATCACTGCAACTCCATCTCGTATTTGGAATTGCAACTAGTAATTTAAAATCATATCTGAGACAAGTTATCAGAAGATATATTCTATTCTCGTATCACCCATCAAATTTTACCCTCACAAGACTTCCATATATGTCTCAAAGAGCACATGAATAAGAACACACAAATAAGCCATACCCCCCAACAAGAGTGTTACAAAAGACCACATTTTCACCTATGCATTAGTTCATCATAGTCAAATCATGTTCCAGAATTTACAGTTACTTAGGGAAATTGACATTCGAATTTAGCAGCTTTCTTTAATGAATTAACAGAGGAATTGGAAAGCTCTGGCAGGACGAATGTTTTTTCCTTTTATCTTCTTTGTTTTGTTGGTTTTATAATTGTTCTAGGAGCATTCCTTTATTTTCATTCTTTATACTCCCCTTCTTTCTCTTAGTAGATTCTTCTTTCTATCGTAAAAAAAATAAGATTAAGAATCTGGAAAATACAAAGCACAATATCTTCAATAAGATAACCAAATGACACTGATGTATAACAAGTGAGACATACAGAAATTCATTTGCTATAATAATATATATGCCTCAGCCAGGAGTTTTCATGGTGTCTTCAAAATACAAATCTTAACCTGAACAATACAAAGTTATGGTCCATGAATAATTATTTGGAGTTTCAAAAACTCTTTATTTTTTGGTCCATTTTCTAAAAACAAATGAATAAAAAGGCTGATTGGCACAGGTAATTGCATCCCAAGATTCTAGTTATGATTCTTAGAGTAGACTTCACTAAGAAAAATCCAATGGGTTGAATGACTTGAATTCAAGTATACAAATTTGTGTTCAATTAGATAAACAACATAAAGGAAGTTGTAAAATTTAGTTTTTAGTTTTGCAAAAATATATTAGCAACTGAATATTTTCAACAAAAGTTAAAACCAACTTCTTCTAATCCAGAAACTTGTAAATGGATATTAATTACTCCCAGAACATAAACTGCTAAGAATAAATATTAATAAATACTGAAATTATTGTAACAAAAGAAAAAAACTGAAATTATTTTACTGCTGGCAACAAATTTTTTTTTTCTTCTCTTTAATGCGATAATTGAAGCCCAGGATATCATATCTTAGATATGTGTCAATTTAGAAGTAGAGTCTGTGTGTACAGCATAAAATCTACCAAGTACAAAATTTCTTCGTGTTCAGACATATCAAGCCAAAACCATTTTCTACAGCAAGAGCTAACTAAATATTATTTACAGAAAACAGTAAATCATAGTTTACCTTGCCAAGGATGCTGGATCCCAAGAGTAAGGAACAGCACGCTTGACTTCTTCACTCAAGACCAAATTTAATTTGGTCAATTTAACTTCGACCAGCGGAATGAAATATCCAACCATGGCAAGGGATTTGGTGGCTGCTGCATCAACCATCCAGGAGCCAGTAAAATTGAACATGGAATTGAAGCTTCCAAGTGGAATTTGTCCTTCTAGGCCTGACCCCTCATTGAAATATTTCGCCATCTGAAAAATTCAATCATCAAATAAGGTCACCAAAACTGCTTAACTCATTGTTCATGGTGGTCAGAGGAATGAGCCCGCAACTTTCTTGTATAAGCAAAAGCAAAAAAGCTAAAAGAAATAATACATCTCTTATACAATAAGGGATAATGTTTCTCGTACAACTAAAATATGCACACCGTATTTACACCGTAGATTTATGTGAGAGAGATGTCAATTCAATCAGTATGTTACTGTAGCTTTCCCGCGGGATACAGAATGAGTTTGTGAGAGGGTTGGATGAAAGTTAAAGTATTTTGGTTGGACGAATAACGCTGCTGTACAATAAGAAACAACCAAGAATTACTCCCACTAAGTGGAGTTGGCTACAGGGATTCTAGCACGCCATTGTGATCAATCATGTATCATAGTCTCCCACCATGTCTTTTTCAGTCTCCCTCTTCCCCTTTTTAAAGTGGCATCATCTTTATATTCACATCTTACCAGGGCCTGCAAATTCCAATCCCCCACTTCTCAACTACTTTTATCATTCCCCTATTTTCAAAAATTTGCTGCATCACTCTTCAGCTTATTAGCTATGTAAAAAATAATAATAGTAATAATAATAATAATAAACCAAGTTTTCGATACTTGAAAAAGAATTTAATTCTACCCTTGAATAGTCTCTGATGTTTTTTCATTAATGGAATACAACAGAACAAGTAGGAATGTGTTAGCAAAGGAAGGGAAGGAATAGAACAAACCTACTTGTTCCCTTGTTTGGAAGATTAATAAGGGAACAAAATGGAACTGCACTATTTTGTTTGGGAGTTAATCATAAAAGAACAGAATGGAATATAAAATACTTAGTTTTGACTTATAAAAGTTTAGATTCTCTCATTCCACCCCAATTTTGGGCGAACAGAAGTTGGACATTTGAGGGGAAGAGAGAAGAAATAGATTCCCTGAGTTCCTTTCCTCTCCTATCCATTTTTAAACTCCCAAACAAGGGAACTCTTTCCCCTTCCCCTCATTCCCTTTCCATTCCCCTCATTATCTGTCATCCAAACAAATGCATCTCTACATCCTCTAGGGCTGAGATACTGATTTGAAAAATTAGCACCAAAAACAGAACCATAGTAAGTAGAAATTTTGTTAGAAATTTGCAGAGGTTATAAGATAAAATAAAGCCTTGTTGGAGATAGAGAAAATATACAATTATATCAAATGCATTCAGAGCTTGAGCTAAATGGTTCATAATTGTTAAGTACCAATATAGGGTCTAATTCATGTAAAGTGCGCTTTTAGCCAACCCCCTGATAACGTTCTGCTTGATGAAAAACTAATTTGTGCCTTTACAATTGTTTGATGCATGTACTTTATATTGCTACTGGCCCATCATTTGCCAAAAATAAAATGCCGCTTGGGAGAGGGCATAAAAGGGCATAAAAGGGTTGATTTTAATTATCCAATTCCTATTTCAGGAAACTAGGGATACAGGAGCACTTTTATTGCCACTAATACTTTCCCGATAATTTAGCCAATACGATAATTAATAACAAAATAAGACTAGATCTTGATACCAACAAAAAAAGAAGAAGAGAAAAAACAAGGACACAGCATATACAATATACAGATGTCAATCTTCAGGAGGTATAAACCAAAGAAACATCACATTGATTGGGGACCCAAAGGAATTAATCTGCTAAAACCATTCTTATTCTCAACTAATGATGCATTTGCACATCCTTGTCAAATCATCCAAGTAATGTATCATATATCAATCCGGAAGCCAAATGCAGCAAGGAACAGAAATGTCCATATATTGAGTTAGGCAATACATTTAGAAAGTACAATTCATCCAACACACTGAAATCACAAGCCAACCCACCAACAAATAAAAGCAACAATAACAGAAAGAAATTAAAAATAAAAAATAAAATTGCAAAATTCTTATGCCCCAGTTGCCTTATCTTTCCTTCCTCAGAGGATATTCCCACAAGCAGCAAGGCAACAAATCAAAATCTAGAAAACAAACAAAAGGCGTGAATGAAAACAATCACCTCGTGGAAACTACACACAGGGATCTTCTCTATACCACTCTTCCCAAAGGAGCAATCAATGTCAACAGAAACATTGGGAACAACAACGCCATGGGAGACAGGAAGATCCCTAGTATGCTCTTCATCAAGGTGAACAAGCCTGGACCCAGGAGCCCCTTTGCAGTAGAGAAGCCTAATATCTGATGTGACATCAAAGCCACGACCCAGAGCTTGGATTGAGTTGGCAAGAGTGGCAGAGAGAGAGTCAGAGCTCCTTATTGATGTTGGGTTTTCCATGGTCAGGTCAGTTAAGGGAAGGTGGTGTTGGAATAGGACTGACGATGAATAATAACATTTGCTATGTGTACAACAAGAACATGGAAAGTTCAGCTTTTTGCTTTTTTTTTTTTTTTCCTTTTAGTTTTGTTGAGAGAGAGAGAATAGTATTGGGTGGGGTTGGAAAGCACAGAGAAGGTTGGACCTTGTAGTTGTTGATGAACTTCGATGGTTGTTTTGTTCTTGTTCTAAAAGGCAACTATTTTTGAGTTTGACTGTAATAACAATCATAATAATAATGTAATGTCTGAAAACGCGTTTTTCTGTAATCTGTAGGGACCATCGTCCATACACAGGGTTGAAGAGAGGAGGGTTCTCTCTTTTGCATTTCTTTTTTTTTTTTCCTGTGAGATTCTGAGTTGACTAGTCCTTTTTATTTTTATTTTGTTGGTGCTTACTGCTATCTATGTTATGGGATGTGTTATTTTTATTTTTAAAACGATTTTTAGTAATTGTTTTCATATTATAGTAACATAATAACATCATTTTCTAAAACATATCATCTTCTGTTGTGATTAAATTTGTATAGAAAATAATCATTTGACCGCTCGATTTTAAAAAATAAATAAATACAACATCAACATGAAATGCAATCTTGTTACCTTGTATAGGCATCAAACAATAATACTCTCTATCTGAGGGAGAATATATAAAGTCATGAGTTTAATATTCCTTATTGAGTTTATGAAATCCACCTTCCTTAATCTAATTCATCAAAATTGGATTGCTCACCCAAAAAGTAGATGGATTGATTATCATTCAATTCATTTTTAATGGGCAGCGGACTGAGTTACTGCATGCTTAGATTTAAATTTTAAATTTTTTAATTCATTTCAGTATTCTAAAATAAAATCATTTGTTAAGTTTAATTGCATTTCTTGAAAATGAAAAACTGTTTTATTTGTAAAAAAATAATTTTATAGTATTAAATTGTAGGATTTTCTTTTTTGAAAAAAATATTGGAATCCATATCTATTCAAGTGGTTTTTCCAAGAAAAAAAAATCCGAGTGGAGTTGCTACTGTCACAATAATTTTTACTGTAGAAATTACCAAAAAATAATAATAATTCTTACTGTAGAAATTTATTTAGTATGTTTTCCCATAAACACTGGGTTCTTACTTCATGGGTTCAGGGAACGGTGCCCGGTGGGCCAATGGAACTGATTCGGGCTCGAAATCTTATCCAAAGTCCAGACTAATTTTTTTTTAACGGCCAGAAAAAAAAGGGCCATCCCCTTTTGAACATTTTAAATATTTCTATATATAAGTTCATTACATACACAAACCCATTTAATACACACTCCTTCAAAGTCTAGGTGGGATTCCATTTTGTTAGACCATCTATAAAAAAAGTGATAAAATTATCAAAAACCCAAGTACGTCACTTAATAACTATGAAGCACGATCACATTATTTTTTAGGAATATTCACGTATTAAATATGTATTTGTATTAAATATATGAGAATATATATATTATACATATGTCTTACGTGTCTAAATATATTTAATTAAAAAAATTATTTTTTTTATTTAGACATGTCAGATACGCTTAGATACATTAAGGACACGAATTAGATACACTTAAACATATCTAAGACAAGGCTCATTAATATTTTTAAAAAAAAAAATTTTCATAACTAATGTCCAATTAATAAGCTCGTAACACATACAAACTCAATCATATGATTGACGTCTCAAGTCACTATTTTTACATACTAATATTTTAAGTTTTATCTTTTTATAAACTATTATTAGGCTTTTAAATTTTATCTTTTCACACACCACTATTTTTATTTACTCTTTCTATCTCCACTTGTATCAAGTCGTCTACTTCGTCATCACTAAAATTTGTCTTACGCTACTATTCTTTCTAGTTAATTTTTTTGTATATACATGTACTTATACATAATTAATTATATTAAGATAAGTTAATTTAAGAGATTTTTTAAAAAATATCAATAAAAAGTATACTCTAAATTTTTTAAAAATGACTTATTAATTAAGTAATAAATATTGACATAAAATAACATATATAAGATATTATAAATTTTTAAATTTATAAAATAATATTAATAAATTATGAATTTTTTAAAATTTTATAATTATATATACATCATGTTCATATTTTATAATTTGTTTAAATTTAATGTGTATCATATCCTATATCTATATACCATATCCATATATATGTCTATGTTTCGTAGGTTAATACACTTTTCTGTCTTTATAAAACATATAATGAATAAAGATTATCCGACATCCTTAAAAAGACTTTAGGAATATTAACATATTTTTTAAAAATGTTAATAAAGTGAAAAAATAATAAAAAAGATAAATATAATAAATAATATTAAAAAATATAAAATAAAGTGTATATATTATTATTAATAAAAATATTATAATTAACATATAATAGAATGCAAGTCTCTCTCTTAAACACATAATAAAATGCAAGTCTCTCTCTGTATGTATAATAGAATGTACCAAGGAAAACAAAACATATATTAGAATCCAAAATATCCAATCAAATGGACCCCTTAGCAAAGAAGGATCGAATCAAATGGACTCCTTAGCAAGGAAGGAGTCAACACGGACCCAGATCAGACCTACTGCTCTACTATAATAATTAGTGTGTACTGTTATCTCCAGTTTCCCTGGGAGGTAAATCTTAAAGTCGGTCTGGCATTACCAAGGGAAAAAAAAAGAAGGGATAGTATATAAAAAAAAATGAATGGATTATCACTTTACTTATTTAGTATTATTTAATAAAAAATAATTTTTTTCTTTTCTATTTAGTTTTAATAAAAAAATACTTATAAATGAATATAAATATATGTAAATATATAATAAGATTTACAAAATTCTTTTTCTTTCTTTTCTTTACTTTTATTTTCATCCTAGAAGGAGAGAATAAAAAAAATGGTAAGACTTAAAAAAAAATTATCCCTTATAATCCTTTTATTTTCATCCCAAAACATTATACCAAACTGTAAATGGAGCGAGACTAATCATTAGATACAATCCTTTTTCTTTTCACTCCAAATCCGATACCAAGCAAAGCCTTACCCATCAAAAATATTTTATAGACTGGCAAAATACTGATGAGAAGCATAACTCAAAAAACATCATCCTTTGGATTAGGAACTGTGAGCTATATTGCATTTGTCTTAAGTACTGTCAAGGATCTTAATCCAATTCTCCACATAACTTTGATGGGTAATGGTCTATTTTTCAGAAAGATCCTACATTAACATATTTTTCTTGATGAAGATCATTAAAAAAACTTATCATATTGGTTAAATATTAAGAATATAATTAAATAAATAATAATAATGATCTACATAATTAAAATTGAAATACCAAACATTTAATAATACAAGTAAAGCACATGAGAATTTGTCATATTTTTTAGACTTAAATATATTTTTGATCCTTATAATATAATATTTTTTTCATTTTGATCCTTTAAAATAATTTGTTCAATTTGTATTTCTATGATATCAAAAGTGAGTGAAATTGACTCAATTAATATTTTTATATTAATTTTTTTCGTAATCCTTAAAATAAAATAAAATTTAATATGATGGATCAAATTAAGCAAAATTTATTCACTTTTAAAATGAAGATAAAGACTAATTTCATTTATTTTTAAAATTACAAACATATAAATGGTAACAATTTTTTTTAATATATTAAAATCAAAAACTAATATATTTAAACTGACAAAAATATATTTAAACTAATTTTTTGTTTTCTTTTTTCATTCACCAAAAACATATAAGATAAAGTGAGAAATTTTTATATAAATATTTAAATTATTATTTAATATGTATAAAAATATATTTATAAATTAATACATTTATAGTATCATTCTCACAATTTTACAGATATAAAATAACAACTTGTATACTTATAATACATCATGCCAAAGAGAATTACTCAAAGAAAGCACCGATGATTATTAGTCTTGCCCCACTAGCGTCATATATTCCCACTTTATTAAGAAATAAGGACCTTTCTTCCTTGAAAGTCACCAAACCTTCTCTAGTTCACTTTCCTAATCCAATTTTCTTCATGGTTCTTTCCACGCAGGTTCCCCAAATTTTAAAATCAAGTGTTTATGTATATACTCTCCATTTCTTTTCTGTGCCTATAAATAGATAGAGTGTCTAACTTCTTGTTCATCAATCACATTAACATTTTCAGTTTCAGAACCCAAAAGACCTTTCCTTTTTTTTTTTTTTAAGTTATAGTCCCCTGTTAGTGACTCTCAAATCTCAAGTGTTTAAGCTCTGGCACCATGGCAACCAGGGAAGGGAAAGCCATAGGAATTGACCTGGGCACAACCTACAGCTGCGTTGCAGTGTGGCAACACAACCGTGTTGAGGTCATTCCAAACGACCAAGGCAACCGCATCACCCCTTCTATTGTCTCCTTCACTGATACCCAAAGGTTAATGGGCGATGCTGCGGGAAGCCAATTAGCCATGAATCCACACAACACCATTTTCGACGCCAAACGTTTGTTGGGTCGGCGATTCCATGAGCAATCAGTTCAGCAAGACATGAAGGTGTGGCCTTTCAAGGTTGTCCGTGGCCCCAGAGACAAGCCCGTGATTGTGGTCACTTACAAAGGCGAAGAGAAACAAATTTCAGCTGAAGAGATATGTTCCATGGTGTTGTCCAAGATGAAGGAGGTTGCTGAAGCTTTCCTGGGTCACACGGTGAAGCATGCTGTGATCACTGTCCCTGCTTACTTCAACAACTCACAGAGGCAGGCCACCAAGGATGCAGGGGAAATCGCTGGTTTCAACGTGATGAGGATCATCAACGAGCCCACGGCAGCTGCTATTGCTTACGGGTTGGACAAGAAGGGTTGGAGAGAAGGTGAGCAGAACGTGTTGGTGTTTGATCTTGGTGGTGGTACTTTTGATGTTTCCTTGGTGACCATCGATGAAGGGATGTTCAAGGTTAAGGCCACAGTGGGAGATGCCCATTTGGGTGGCGTGGATTTTGATAACAAAATGGTGAACCATTTTGTGAATGTGTTTAAGAGGAAGCACAAGAAGGATATTAGTGAAAATGCCAGAGCTCTTGGGAGGTTAAGGTCAGCGTGCGAGAAAGCTAAGAGGCTTCTGTCTTCAACTTCTCAGACCACCATTGAACTTGATTCTTTATGTGGAGGGATTGATCTACATGCCACTATTACAAGAGCTGCATTTGAGGAATTGAACAAAGACTTGTTCACAAAGTGTATGCAGATTGTGGACAAGTGCCTGGTTGAGGCCAAGGTTGATAAAAGCCAAGTCCATGAGTTTGTTCTTGTAGGAGGGTCTACAAGAATTCCAAAGGTTCAGCAACTTTTGAAGGACATGTTCAATGCCAATGGCAAAGAGCTCTGCAAAAGCATCAACCCTGACGAAGCCGTGGCATATGGTGCAGCGGTGCAGGCAGCGATTTTGAGTGGTGAAGGAGACAAGAAAGTGGAGGAGCTGTTGTTGCTTGATGTCATTCCACTTAGTCTTGGGATTGAGGTTGATGGTGGTCTCATGTCTGTGTTGATTCCAAAGAATACCATGATCCCCACCAAGAAAGAGCGCGTCTTCTCTACCTGCACTGATAATCAGTCTAGTGTTTTGATCAAAGTGTACGAGGGAGAGAGAACTAGGACAAAAGATAACATCTTTCTTGGGAAGTTTGAGCTCTCTGGCTTCGCTGCGGCATCAAGGGGAGTCCCTCAGATCAATGTTTCCTTTGATATTGATGTTGATGGTATTCTGGAGGTCACTGCTGAACCTGAAGATAAGACCACGAGATTGAAGAAGAAGATCACTATCACCAACAAGAATGGGAGGTTGAGCCAGGAAGAGATCAAGAGGATGGTGAGAGATGGAGAGAGGTATAAGGCAGAGGATGAGGAGGTGAGGAAGAAGGTGAAAGCAAAGAACTCGCTTGAGAAATATGCTTATGCAATGAGGGACACATTGAAGAAGCTTGTGGAGGCAGTGGATGAGACTATAGAATGGATAGACAGGAACCAATTGGCTGAAGCTGATGAGTTTGACTACAAGAAGCAGGAGTTGGAAAGGGATCTGCAGTTTCTGTAATTGTATTGCTAGGTAAGAGATTGAAGAACAAGTTCACTGATTCTGAAGCATTGTAAAATAGTTCGAGCTTCGTTACTTAATCAAGCATTTTGAGTGTGTATATTAATGAGTTTGTCCGATCTACTTTATGGTATATGTCCAGCATGTGAATGTAGTTTTGGCAATATGGATGCAAGGAATGTTGGGTTTGTACTTGTAGCCAATGTAATATAGATGAAGCTGTTATAAGACAAACTGGCATGCCCGTGAGATGCACAGTATATCATAAAATATGAATTAATAAATTGAACAAATAATAAAAATATTTAATCTTTTTTACCGTATATTTAATAATTTTAAAAAATAATATTCAAATGTAAACAGAATTTAAACAAATTATAAGGTTGAAACATAAGTTATAATATTTTTATCCACATACGCATTAAGAACACCTTAGAAGAAAAAATTATAAAAATATAATTATGTAATTTATGTAATAAAAATTAATTTCCTAATAATGAGTTTTGTAAGAAAAAATTTCATTAATAAAAATAATTTTTTAATAATAAATTATATTCAATCAATTATATTCACCCATTCTTAATTTGTTATTTTTGTTATATGATATCTTTGGCATAATTGGTATAAGAATTCATTATCAAATCAAATTAAGAGATACTATAATCAAGATATAATGAATAAAATAAACATCATATAGTCAACTCTATGAATTATACAATAAATACAAGAACTTACCAATTACAAATGCCCCAAGCAATTATGTTAGGAATACCCTAATTCTTTAGCTTCTCTTACTCCCACTCCCACTCCTATAGCAGCGATTGTTAATTAGCTTTATCAATTCATCCATTCATTGAATTGTCGCATCTCCTCTTATGTTGCAGTTTTGAACCACTGCATCTATTCCACAATCGCAGCTCCCATTGTTGTCGCATAAATGTCATGGTAGTCACTCTACCACCAACAATGCCATCTCAATGTGAGATCAAAGTAAAATGGTTCGATCACTACTCAAGAGCATATTCATCAAGTCATATCGATACTTGAAGATGGCTCAGTCTACAAGAGCTATTGGCGACAATGGCAGTCACAGTAAAGGGGCTAGTTGCCTAGCACTTACTCAACTACTAATTTGAAGTTCAGTTTCCATTGCTTATAGATGACAATGCAATGGTGACATTGATTCTTCCAAATCCATGAAGAACACCAATTTATTAAGGACAAAGAACATAGAGAACATGTTCTTCGAAAACAAGAAGGAGAAATATGAGAATGTTTGCTATTATGTTTTTCAATCGTATAAAGCACTTTGATTCTTTTTTTTTTTGTACTTATTTGGGCAAATAAACTATTTTTTCATACTTATTATTTTTTTATGGTCATTGAATTGCATTTTTAAATTTATTTATTATTTAATTTTTGGACATATGATAAAATATTAACTACTCTACTTATCACATATTAAGCAAGTAATATACTTGCTTGATAACTAAAAAACATATGTAAGAATTCTAAGGCATATATCTTATCTTTATATTATATGTTTTTTTGAACTTATTTGGGCAAATATGCTATTTTTTCATTTTTATTATTTTTTTATGGTTATTGAATTATATTTTTTAATTTATTTATTATTTAATTTTTGGACGTATAGTATAATATTAACTACTATACATTTATCACATATCAAACAAGTAATATACTTGCTTAATAACAAAAAAGACATATATCAAAATTCTAAAGCATATATCTTATCTTTATATTTATTATTATTATTATTATTATTATTATATTATATTATTATATATATATATATATATTTGTTATTGAATTGTATTTTCTAATTTATTTGTTATTTAATTTTTAAACATGTGACAAAATATTAATTACTTTATTTATTATATATTAAGTAAATAATATATTTACTTGATAATAAAAAAGATATATATCAAAATTTTAAGATATATATTTTCTCTTTATTACTATTATTATTATTATATATATATGTGTGTGTGATTATGCTCTGCTATATATGGATTTATCTCAATTCTTGTTTTGCTGTTTATATTTCTATAAAAAATGATAAATATATATATTTTTTAAGAATATATGTATTATTAATATGTTTTTTAGTAATGTCAAATTTAATAAAAAAATAAAAAAATAAGTATAATAAATAATATTAAAAAATATATAAAAAGATATATATATTAATTAATGATAAGAATATAAAAATTATATTTATATTATTGAAGCATATATTTTGTACTAAAAATTATTACCTTACGGGCCCACACTTTAATAAGATTGACAAGACATCACAATGCAATTTAAAAAAATAATTAAATAATGGAGTGGACCTTCTTTTAGAGATGTACAAGAGTGATGGAAATAAATAAAGCGTGCATTAAATATCATTTGTCATCATTAACAAACTCAAATTACACTATAAAGATTCTTATAGCGTCCATGGGCACACCACGCCACCCCCAAATAAAAAAAAAAAAATGTGATTACTGATAAAAATATTGTTGACACTCAATTAGTTTGAAGTGGTTTCTACAGTACCATCAAAATTAAGATGGTACCTATCATCTTAAAATAACTCCAATAATTAATTGTTACTTGCAGCTTTTTGCTAATTAATTCTTTTTTTTTATTTCTAATAAAAGTTTCACTTTAAAGTCTAATATTTAAAAAATACTTTATTTTTTTGAATTTTTTGAAATATACTTCAACTCAATAAATAAAAAATTAATTTTTAAGATATAATTAAATATTTAAATAAAAAAATTTCTCAATGATATTTTTTATATATACATAAATTTTAAATCAAACTTAAAATTATATGTTTAAAAATTTAAGTTCCTTTTATTCAGATTAATATAAATTAATTGACTTAATTTATTTTGTTTTAAATAAATTAATAATTTATATAATCAATCTTACATATACATCATAAGTTTTAAACAAGTTAAATAAATATAACAAGTTTTACTAAATTAATATAAATTTTAAATAAATTAAATTAAGTTAATAGAACCTAAAAGTTATAAATAATAAATTATATTAATTAATTAAAATTAATATCATCATATATAATATATAAATTATCATAATTATTTATTTTATTATTAATTTTTATAAAAAAATTATCATCTAAGTAATTTATTATCTTTTTATTACAATAGTTCGTTAAATATTTTATAAATTTTTTATCTCTATTTTTTTAATTATATTGTTAATATGACAATAATTCTTACATACAAACTTAATTAACATTAAAAAAAATCATAACAAAATAACCTTAAATATCATTATGACTAAATAAGTTTTATATAAAAGAAAAATTACGTGAATAGTTTTAATTTGTATAAATTGATATTTTTTAAATTTAATATCGGATTCATGCCTTGTAAGGTAAAGTGTTTTACAATCCAATACAACTCTCAAATCAAATTCAATACACATTTTGTGACTCACGCATGATTTTTTCATATTATTTTTTTACATTATTTTTTATACTATTCATTATATCACTTATTATTATTTTTTTATTTTTAATCATAATTATTGAAAAATAATATAAAAAATAATGAAATAAAAAAATTATTATATCCTCCTAAATTTTTTTTTATTCCTTTGTGAACTGGGTCGAACTTCGAGTTAGTAGGTTTTCACAACCCAATTGATACCCTTAGCACCACTAATTAATTCCCCAAACATCGTTTTACTGTAACCATTGTATAGTGGACGCGACGCGACCTTTGGTGACACCTTGCATTGATTGGTGTTTCGGGGTAGACCTGTAGTGGTCAAGGCGGTGGAGATTGTTGCAGAAATAAAATTAGGTTTTTAAATTGGAATTAATGATTGGTTTTAAATATTTTTAACAAAGGAGATAATCTTCATTCTTCAGCTAGTAATGGGAATCAGATAAAAAAAAATGCAACAAAACTAATCCAACTCACCAAACAAACACTCTAAGTGGTGTAGTAATTGAACGGAACATATATGGTAGTTGCATGCTTTGGATCGGAATTAGCATCCATTCCATTGCCTGCGAATCCACTTTTCGCAAAATGAGCCGCGGTGAAAGCAAAGCCAGAACACGAATCAAATATTCTTTATCGCAATTGCATTCACACATTTTTACCTGTCTTTCTTCATTTTCATTTTCAATTTAGCTGACACCTCATTTTCCCTTCTTCGCACTTATCCATCTAAGAAACTCTCATAGTCATAAGCTACAAGAGTGGAACATAGAAATATGTAACTGCTCGGCATGGTGGCACCCAAATGACTTACTCATCCATAAACTCAACAGAATTAGGTTTTCAATTTGAGGTGGAGACTAAAGAGATAGAAATGCTGAAGATTGTTGTAGAAACAAAATTAGGTTTTCATTTGGGATTAATGGTTGGTTTTTAATTTGTTAGCCAAGGAGATAATATTTTGTTAATTAAAAGAGTAATTTTGTTGGGTCATTTTTAAATAGAGTTTAAATTTTATGAACCGTTAGTGTAAAAAAATTTATATTATCAATTAATTATATATTATTATATATAATTTTTAAGATAATTATTAAAAGAATTAAATATATTAATGACATAATAATATATAATTAAATGATAGTATAAAAAAATTTATATTAACATTACATTTAAATTAAATTATTTTAAATATTAAATTTTGAAGTAAAACGTATACTAAAAACAAAAAATAAGAATGAGACATGGTTACAAAGTCCATGTGACAAGTAATTACTGAACCAATTCAAGATGGTACTATCTTAATTTTGAACAAAATTTAGCTTTAATTCTTTTTTTAAATCTCTTTAATTACATTTTATTTGTTATTTTTAATTTCATTTAATTAAATTAATTAATACATAAAAATAATTAAATAAATTAAAAAAATTAAAAAAATTAAAACTTTGTACTCGACAAATCACCTTAATCTTATATTCATTCGCCAAACAGTCTAAGAAGGTGATAAAATCATAAAATTACTTTTACATGGTAAACGAGCATCTAAAACCAAACTACAAGAAAAAAAAAAAAAGAGCAAACTTTTCAGACAACTCTTTCTTTTCTTTAAAACAATCAGAACTATAAAATAAATAAAAAACTGAAAAATGCAACCAATCAATATTCACTCCTTAGCAAAGAAGGAGTCACATAACATCGAAAGATCCCAAGAGAATCACTGTTAACTGCCTTAAAAAAGGGGTCACTTACTTCGAAGATGTCAAGAAAGAGTCTCCTACTAGCTCCATCGTTACTTCTCAATTTCCACCCACTTTCTTCTAAATGCATATAAATATATGACCTCAATTCTATTTCTTCTCGTGCATTCAGCATTCCTCATTCCTCACCTTCACTTTTCAATCTCCTGTCAAATCCTATTCTTTTGTTGTGCTTGTGTCACTATAATCTCACTTAGAAATGGGAGGACAAAAGCACGGTCCTAACACTGCTTACAAAACCAACCCAAAACCTGAGCCCTACGATGTCAATGTTGCGCCCATTGTGTCCTCTTACAACGAGCGAATTCGTCCCGTTCTTGATGCTGTTGAAAACCTCAGGCGCCTCAACATCACCAAAGAAGGTATACAGCTTCCAACCATTGTTGTTGTTGGTGACCAATCTTCTGGCAAGTCCAGTGTCCTTGAATCTCTTGCTGGAATCAGCTTGCCACGTGGGCAGGGTATCTGCACTAGGGTACCCTTGATCATGCGGCTCCAAAACCACCCACTTCCAAACCCAGAACTGGTGCTGGAGTTTAATGGCAATACTGTATCCACAGATGAGGCTCATGTCTCAGATGCCATTAAAACTGCCACAGATGAGCTTGCAGGGGATGGGAAAGGAATTTCCAACACCCCATTAACTTTGGTGGTGAAGAAGGATGGTGTTCCTGATCTTACCATGGTTGATCTTCCAGGTATTACTCGCGTGCCTGTTCATGGCCAACCTGAGGATATTTATGACCAAATTGTAGATATCATTATGTATTATATAAAGCCAGAAGAGAGCATTATTCTCAATGTTTTATCTGCCACGGTTGATTTTCCAACTTGTGAGTCCATTAGGATGTCACAGAGTGTTGACAAAACAGGAGAGAGGACTCTGGCTGTGGTCACAAAGGCTGACAAGGCCCCAGAAGGCCTGCTAGAGAAGGTGACTGCTGATGATGTGAATATTGGCCTTGGCTATGTGTGTGTGAGAAATCGCATTGGGGATGAGTCCTATGAAGAAGCCAGAATGGAAGAAGCCAAACTGTTCCGGACTCATCCACTTCTATCCAAAATTGACAAATCTATTGTGGGTGTTCCAGTTTTGGCACAGAAACTGGTTCAAGTTCAAGCAACTAGTATTTCCAAGATACTGCCAGAGATTGTTAAGAAAATCAATGACAAGCTCGCTTCTCATCTTTCCGAACTGGAAAAACTGCCCAAGAACCTAACTTCAGCCGCCGAGGCTATGTCTGCTTTCATGCATATTATTGGGTTAGCAAAAGAGTCATTGATGAAGATTCTTCTCAGAGGAGAATTTGACGAGTACCCTGATGACAAGCACATGCATTGTACTGCACGTCTTGTCGAAATGCTCAACCAGTACGCAAACGATCTTCACAAGTGTCCTGAAAGTGATCCTGTCAAGAACTTCTTGATGGAAGAAATAAAGGTGCTTGAAGAAGCCAAATGGATTGGACTCCCAAACTTCATGCCTCGCACTGCTTTTCTTACTCTTTTGCAGAGTAGAGTAAAAGCGATTTCAAGCATGCCAATTGGGTATATTAACAAGGTGTGGGACTATCTTGAGGAAGTGGTGGTGGCTGTTCTGATGCGTCACTCAGAACACTATTACCAACTTCAGATGTCTACTCGACGAGCAGGGCAGAGCCTTATTGCTAAGATGAAGGGGAATTTTATGAAACATGTGATGGAGATTGTGGAAATGGAGAAGCTAACTGATTACACTTGTAATCCTGAATACATGTGTGAGTATAATAAGCTAATGGCCCAGCAGGATGCATTCATGAAACATGTTTTCGATACTGAGAGAAACCCATCTCGGGTAAATCTTGAAGGTTTTGGGGAGATTGAGGTTAGTCATCTGAGGCAGTACTCAATTGTACTTCAGCAAGCTTTTGACTTAAAAATGAGACTAACAGCTTATTGGAGGATTGTGCTTCGGAGGCTGATTGATAGCATTGCCCTTCATCTGCAATTCAGCATTCACAGCCTTGTGAACAAGGATTTGGGGGAGGAGATTGTGAATGACATGATGTCTCCATATGGAGGTGGAATTGAAAGGTTGTTGGAGGAAACTCCTTCAGTTGCTGGGAAGCGTGATAGGCTCAACAAGAGCGTTAAAGTGCTCAGAGAGAGCAAGGATGTTGTGGCTAATATAATGGATAAAATTTCTAGCCATGGTGATTAGAATTTGGAGTCTGGTTATTTTTATGTTTGTGTGATTGTGATAGTTCTGCTATCTCCACGGGAAATAGAATATAATAGTCCTCCTTCTATCCTAATCCCTCGACTATTATTATTACTAGTATTATAGTATTAGCGAAGGTTCAGTTTGTGTTTGTTATGGTTGTATTGTGTGTTGGTTTGTTTGCACTTGTGGAAGTATGGCGTTCTAATTTGTGTTTAATTTGTGTATTGTGAACTGCCAAGCATTAAATTACTTGAGGCGATAGGAACTTGAGTTTTTTATGAAACAGTGTTGGAGTTTTGACCTTGTTCTATGAAAACCTCAAGTGCATTGCTACAAAAATGACTAACCCGAGCTTCTAATTGTTGCATTGCTACTTGCCTTCCAAGAATATTCACTACCTCAGACATCGTAGGCCTGAGTTCTAAAGATGCGTTGAGTAGAAGCAAGCTACTTTTGAGAATCTTTTCTTCTTCTGTTTTGTAAACCTCTGAACCCGACCTTCCATAAATTAGTTTCATTCTAGTTTTACGCAGGAGAGATTCTTGGTTACATACAATTATACCATCTCATTCTTATACATACTCACAAAAAATTGAAGAGAGAGGAAAAATGGGATCCTCTAACTTCACTCATCATAAAAAATCATCTTCTCTTTCCAATTTTTTGTGAGTGTGTGTAAGAATGATGTGATAGAATTGTATGTAATCAAGAATTTCTCTATACGCAGTTGATCTGCCTTGAACATTTGTTTTATGCAAAGTCAATGGAAAGCGGCCTAAAATGTCAACATAGTTAAATGAATTTTTATAAAAAAAATAAAATTATGTCAGTGGTTTAAATTTGTGTTGACTGACACTTTCTAAACTCGATATTCAGCCTATGCCTCGCAAGATGGAATGTTTCTCAACCTAACTCAACTCACAAACATAATCAAACTTGCATTTTGTGGGTTGGATTGTGTCAAACCGACATGTTCAACCCCTAGCACTATTAATTCTCCAAACATGTTCGTTATACGGGTTTTTGTGATTCAGTTTGAATCGATTTTAAGTCATAATACCAATTGATTTAGACAATATTATTTTTATCGATTTAGATTTTATTTGATTAGTTTCGTTATGATAATAGAACCAATTCAATCTGATTTAAATTGGTTTGAATTAGATCAGTTTAATCGATTTTTGACCAAAGATTTTTTCAAGCCTAAAATTTTGCAAGTTAAAAACAATTTAACCTATTGAAAATAAAAAAACAAAAAACAAAATGGAATAGAAAATAGAAATAGTTCATTTTACATATCTAAAATAATATTTAATTACATAAATGAGAGAAGTGTGTGAGAAATTATAATTATTATAAGTAAATATATAAAATCAATAACCATCAAATATATTATATAATATTAATTCATTTAGATTGGATTAGATCGATTTTGATTTTTAAAATTAAAAATCAATTCAATCTAATCGATTTTTAAAAAATAAAATTCAAATTTATTCAATTTTGATTGGACTTCAATTTTTCAGTTCGATTTGATTTTCAACTTGAATTAGATTTAAATACCTCTAATTCAATGTGAATCACCTTTGGCAAAATGAGCCTAGTTGAAAGCAAAATATTTGAGCATACTTATTTGTTAAATTAAAGAAACAAGTTCAAGCTCAAACTTAAACTTCGATTATATAAAATGAGTCGAAGTTCAGAATTTATAGACTTGATATTAAAAATTCGTAAATAACTCATCTATGTGTATATATATTATTTATTCATTCTTTCTAAATAGTCAAATTTAAATCACAAAAAAAATTATAATTTTAAATAAAAAAGTATAGATAATGATAATTTTTATTTGTTATTATTATTAACTAAAAGTTTCTATAACAAGGTGTTGAATTTATAAGAGTCTTACAATCATTTAAGACTCACATATATGTATAAATGTACATTAAAGAAATTTGATAGTTTAACTAGTCCGTGCGCCATGGATGCATTGCGAAGGCCCTCGTGAATAAAGCAAATAGAATATGTGTTCTGCATAATTCTAAAAGCAAATGATCGAGAAAGCAGAGTACAGGCAAACTTACTGCGAAAGGAAGATATTTATTTTATTACAAATTCACAGGAGGATACACCCTGCAAATTTGAAAATTGAAGCAAACAGGGGGAAAAGGAATTTGATTTGATACGCCCCGGTTACAAGATTGAGAGTTAATGTGTATCCAATGTTTTCAGAAATGCACTTGTCCTATATAAACAATTGTCACAAAAAAGTCTAACTTTGCCTATAAGCAATGTAATCAAACCCAGCGAGCTGTTCCTATGCATCCTCGTTCAATTTGTATGGAAAGGAAACTCTTTAGACTTTTCTATCCCCAAAAGCTTGGGGTATGTAACCTGGGAAAGTCTAATATGAATTCAATTTTTTTTTTTTTCATGAATGGACCATTGATGTTTTGGTCATTAATTTATTATTAAAATAAATTAATAACTCAGTTTAAAAAAATTAAATTTTTATAAATTTTAATTAATAACACTCAAATTCGTATAAAAATTTAATTAAATCACATTTTTTATTTTCTACGAATGATTATAAATATAAGAAATTCACAGATTTTAATTAATAATTTTTATATATACTTAAATGTATATTTAAATACTATCAAATAAAGTTTATTTAAATACCTCCTCTTTTTCTTTAGGTTCTTATTGAGTTTCTTCTTCTTCAGATACTTTATACGCTTCTCCTTTGATGATGGTTATGACTCTTTGAGTTGGACAGTTTGAGGCTATATGTCCAAATCATTGACATTTGAAACATTTTGGGGGCTCTAGGTTTATTCTCTGTGGTGGTCTTAGAAGGAGGTTTGTTTGAAGTACTGAGTTGATCAGTTGGTGTTTTGCAGGTATAAGAAGAATTTTCATTAGGGGAAAAAGTTCAGTAAGAAGACCTTTTAGGTAATTGTTTCTCCACTCGAATGGCTAGATGGATGACATCGTCTAAGGACCAGTATTGTTGGAGTTGAACTAGATGGGCAATATCAGTGTTTAAACCTCTAAGGTAACGAGCTATTGTTTGCTCTTCCCTTTCGTGGATGTCACACTTCATCATCAACTTCTCAAATTCTCTAGTGTATTCTTCTACAGGCAAGTTCTTCTGTCGAAGATTCTGTAGTTGAATAAAATTATTTTGATAATAATGAGAAGGCAAGAACTTACGGGTTAGTTTGCGATGCATTTTCTCACATGTCTTAATCTTGCTTTTCCCTTCACATTCACGCTTTTTTTTAAGGTTCTCCCACCATATGGAAGCGTGTTTCTTTAACTTCACAGCAATGTTCTTTACCTTATTTTCTTCCGGTATCTCTTTGTACTCGAATACTCGCTCAACAGTTTGAAGCCAATCAACGAACTCATCTAGTTGGAGCTTCCCTTCAAATTTTGGAATTTCTACCTTGATATCGTTGTCTCGAAACGATTGTCTTGGACGACGGCTTCTAAACGATGATGAATCACTATTGGATTCATCATTGTCTGATCGTATGTGTTGTACTTCTAACAGGGCTTGCTGCGCATTTACAGTTTCTTATAACTGTTGGATTTGCCTCCTCAATTCTTCCATTTCAATTTCATGCAAATGCTGTGTTCTTGGAGGCATTTTGTAAGTTGAAAATTGTTAAAGTACCATGCAACTAGAACAGTGACTGTAGTCTGTAAACAACGCACCAGGTAAGTTCCCAAGAAAGAGAGGTGGGTCACTAATGGACACACTTAAATATCAAGTCTTTCCTAGGCAGAACTTTCCTAAACATGCATTTTCACACTACTATAATTTCTTTCCAGTAACAAGAATAATTATTTTCTGATATGGAAGATCAGATGATATTGCAACTATAGAGCATACTAAGAATTTTCTAATGAATCTAACACCTTACAAAAGATTTTGAGGCAATTTTGTAAATATGAGGTGAAAATAGGAATATAGGAAATATCAGAGCTCAAACTGCTATTTTTTTAGAGATTAAGAAAGTATAGAGGCAAAATTATAAATACTTATCTACAATTTTGAAAAGTTGAGAGACTAAATTACAATTTCAAAAACTTTCTGGTGATTAGGTTGTTGACGTGACACAAGGGACACGTGGCAGAAGCTGGGTGGCTGACTGGACAGATCAGGGCTGACGTGGCAAGATGACGTGGTCGTCTTCTTCCTTCGTCAAGTGCGTGGCGGCACGTACGGTGCAGTGGCGGAGCATGGACGACGCGTGGGACTCTGAGAAAGGCCCATGACGGCGCGTGAGGCCTACATTGGTCGTGAAAATTGATATCTAAGGGTTTTTGGACCTCTTGAACACAGTGGCAGTGTTGTTTTTTTTTTAAATGATTCAAAATGGTGGTTTCGAAGGTGGCCAGTGGTTGTTGCACCAAACACCTATGAAAAATTTAAAACTCAGAGTAATTTTGGACACTCTCTTCACTCAAATTCAACACTGAAGATATGAAAACTTGCTTTGATGCCAAAATGGCTCAGGAGCCAGAGAGAAACTCTCAAATACTCAAAACTTAATTTAATTCATTGATGAAAATACAAAGAGAGATTGACCCTATTTATACTAATCTTATAGGTCAATTTGCAACTGATAACAAATGTAAAACAATTGGAAATAAATAGGAATGCAAATTGTTAAAAATGGAGATTTGTCAATAATAATGGCTAGGTGGTTTTAATGTCAAGAATAGTGGATTTGTCCGTATTAGTACAGGTTGGATGGCGAGTTTGGAAAGTGTCGACCCATACAAACTCAACCTACCGAAGTCATTTTTTTTTTTTTGTAAAAGCTATTTAGTCATAGTGGCAATTTAAGTTATTTTTCTCATGACTTTTCTATACAATCAATTAAGTTTATGTGCAGACATTGTAGTCACATTGAGAAAATGACCAAGAAAATAGTAATTAGAAACTCATAAAGCGTTTGACAGACCAATGCGATGAAAATCTAACTGATCGCTTGAATGACAAAGAGTATCGTGAGAGAATTGAGAATGAAGTAAATGATTATCTTAATCCATATTCTATATGTGATGACATTGACTTCAATTAACTAATGTGATTTGTTATTTATAACTTTTACGACATGTGAGTTTACTTTTGTTTATTTTAGAATATTTATGTTAGTTTAGTAAGACTTATTAAGTTTATTTATAACATTGACTCGTGTTCTTGAGAATAAACTCTCTGGAATGATTAAAAGAACATAATAAACATAGAATCAGAATTGTGAATTACATATACTTATGTATATAAACCAATTAAAGGGAATAAATAACTCACACAAAATAATATGTTTGTTTTACTAACATTTCATAACTAGATGAAGGATCTTAGAAGAGGTTCTCTACTTACTAGGAAATTTTACATGGCAATAAACCTATAATGCATTACAAAAAAGTTAGAAAACAAAAATAGAGTAAAGGAAGTTTTCTTACAAGTATTGAAGTTATGAATAATTTGGTTTAATTTATTCCAAATTTAGTAAGACTTATTAGTTGTTAATTTATTATGCACTTACTAACTTATGATGTTTAGTTTATTTGAGATTGAAACCTATTAAGTTTGAATAAGGTCAGTTGAGACTTATGATGTTAATTTGATAGATTGAGACCTATTATGTTTGAGATTGAGATTTATAGTGTTAATTTGTTGGATTGAGACTTATTATGTTTGAGATTGAAACTTATAATGTTAATTTTTCAAGAATATTTTAAAAAAAACATGTCAGACCCATGGGTTTGACTCAACCCAACTCACTTTTGAGTGGATCGAGTTGAGCGAAAAAATCTCATCGACTCAACTCATTACTCTTATGAGTGAGTTGGGTCTGAAAACGTTGCTGAACCCACCCAATCCACCTAGTGGACACCCCTACCCAACGTAACAGCTGCTTCCAATAATGTTATTGTTTTGCCTTCTTTCTTTTTTTAATTATCAGAGAAGTACTTATCAATGAACATGACTAAAAATACCTTCCATGTGATCTCAATTCCTCTATATTCTAATAAGTTTCTAGCATCTTTTTACCAGTGTTCTGTCTCCCCTTCTAACATATAGGTGGCAAAGACTACCTTTACCTGAATAATTATGATTGTGATTGTTGTTCTTATGTAAAATCAGGTTAGTTGACTCTGTCAAACCCCGACAACATCAGTTAATCGTTTCATGGCTTCCAATATTGAGATGATCAGTATCAATATTGCAAAGTTAACGTTGTTATAATTCTATATGGCATGTACAAAATAATAGGAGTAATCAATATTTCAATATAGCATGTACAAAATAATAGGATAAATCATCATGCAGAAATTCAACATAGACAAATATTCAATACATAGATATAATTATCTAGTGTTAGAAATTGATGCTCTAATACAAAAAATGTAACCCCTTACAAAATTAATAACAAAATTTCTAACAACTGGGTATTATTCTTAATCTCTGTATCAATAATTAAAAATTCAATTTTTGCTAATAAAGTTTCATAAATTTCAAATATGCAGAACAAAAAATGAAATAAAAAAAACCAGAAAGAAAAATAATAATAAGTAATGTAAAATCAGAAACATAAGTTCTATTTAAGAAACTCAGCAACAAAAGCGTGATTTTACTAACATTTATCAGAGTCATTATTTAGTTATAATACATATATTTCTAATAGTTCTAATAAACATATTTTTTCCTCCTTTGGATTTAGAATTCATTCATGATCGATCTGAATGATGATAACTATAATGCATCCTATGCTAATCTGAAAGCACCATGAATTGAGTGAGAATTGAAAAATTCTCAGTAGGAAATTCTCAATTATAAAAACGTTTGAAAACGCATGGTGAGTTTCAGTTATGTAATATAAACAAAAAATCTCATGACAATCCAAGTATGACAAGAGCAACACAATTCCAACATTACAGAACGAATACTAAATAAATCATATAATACAATCTTATAAACATCAGCAAGTTCCTCAAATATCAGCAAACAGGTACCACTTTATCAGCAAGTACCAACAAACATCAACAAACAAGTTCTTTATCACAAGGAATCCATCCTTTACTTTCCTTTTTCTTTTTATGTTTGCTTGTCTCACATTTCACTTGAAAACATTCATTTCCATAGGGAAACCACCCTATCTCTGGTGTTACTTTAACATCATGACAACAAAGTCAGATATACCCACACTAACCAGACAGGTAATATAAAAGGCAATTCATCTCTCTGCCTCTCAACGGTTAGGTACAAACTTTTTCATGAATCACTTGCTTACCATCACACACAAACATAAGTAATACAAATCACCAATATATCACAAATAAATTTATCATATCCAAGTCTATAAATAAATCATGACAATAAAATTCACGAAACTTAAAATCAATAAATTTAAATGTCAATTCTTCAAGGAACCAACTATGATTTAAAATTAATTTAATAATACTTTTAAAAGTCCATATCATAGGTCATAGTTGTCTAGTCCTCATCATAGTTCATAGTTTATCAAGTCCTCATTATGGTTTATAGTTTGTCAAGTTCTTATCATAATCCATAGTTTAATCTGATCCTGATAGTACATTCATTACACAAAAGTCCTTTTATTACAAAGATCTAAAATAAATGTCATAAAATTGCTCCCAAGTCAAAGTAAATATAAGAATGTTCATGTAAATCATGCACATATATTTATCACACAATATAATTAAAAATATTTATTTAACTTAAGTCTTGAGTAATATTTTAATTTTTTTATAGTTTATTATATTGATCTCATAAAAAAGTCAACATTCAAATTATAATAATTTTAAATTTTATCAAATATCATAAACATTTTCAAATTTAAACAAATATCAAATTTTCATAATATTACATATGCATAATAAATTTAACAAAAATAATAATATGTACAAAATATTAAAATAACAAACTAACTAATAAAATATATAAATATACTAATTTTTTTTTTTAAATTTAATTCTTACCTCTTATAGAATCTCTTTTCATTCTTTTTTTTTTCTCTCTCCTCCTCTCTCTCTCTTTTCTTTCTCTCCTTCTCTTCTACGTTTTCTCTTCATTGGTCATAATGTGCACAAACTTTATTCCCTCACACTTTCACACTATCACTCTCTTCTTTTTAACCTGTTCTCTCTCTTTCTTTTTATAATTACTATATTCTTATCACAAATAATATATATATTTATTTTTATATTTTATCTAATATTATTTATTATACTTATTTTTATATCATTTTCTTCTTCTTAATCACATATTCTTAAAAAAAATATATACAATTTCTATAATTCTTTTTAAAAGTATAAAATTATCTTTTTCCTTTTTTTACTTTCACAACACCACATATTCCTCTAATTTTTCTTTTCTTTTTTTTTTCTTTTGTTTCACGTCCTGTCACCGTCCCCCTAACTAGAATGGTTACTTTTTCATTTCATTGGTGCGCTTTGCAGTGCAAGGTCTTCTTCCTATACTTCTTTTTAAAAGTATAAAATTATCTTTTTCTTTTTTAACTTTCACAACACCACATTTTCCTCTAATCTATTATTATTATTATTATTATTATTATTATTATTATTATTATTATTATTATTATTATTATTATTATTATAAAATAAGATATTGATCTAAGTAATTATTATTTAAGAGATATTTTGATTAAAATAATAGTATTTTATAAATATTTTTTATAAATATTTTTTCATAAATTTTTAAATATATCTATTAAAATACTTCTAATCTTTATTACTATTTTTAAATTTTATTTTATTAAATTAAATTTTTTTGTTCTATCATCTAATTTGTCTAGAAAGTCAATTTCAATAATTTTAACTTTATCTAATCTCTTTTTATTAATAACAATTATTGTAAAATAAAACTAAATAAAATATTCAAGCTAAATAAATTAAAATTTTATTATTTAAAAAATATTTATGAAAAATAAGATGTTACAATATACATAATTGAAATTGAAATACCAAACATTTAATAATACAAGTAAAGCACATGAGAATTTGTCATATTTTTTTGACTTAAATATATTTTTGATTCCTATAAATATAACACTTTTTAGTTTTGATCTCTTCAAATAATTTGTTTAATTTCTATTTTTATGATATTAAAAATGAGTGAAATTGACTTAATCAACCTTCTTATATTAATTTTTTAGTAACCCTTAAAATAAGATAAGGTTTAATATGGAAGGTTGAATTAAGAAAATTTCACTCACTTTTAAAATGAGAATAAGAACCAATTTCACTTATTTTTAAAATTATAAACACACAAATTATAAAAAAATTAATATACTAAAATCAAAAACTAATATATTAGAGAGAAAAAATATATTTAAATCAATTTTTTATTATTTCTTTTTCTATTCACCAAAAACATGTAAAATAAAGCGAGAAATTTTTATATAAATATTTAATTCATTATTTAATATGTATAAAAATATATTTATAAATTAATACATTTATATTATAACTCCTATAATTTTACACATATAAAATAATAACTTGAATGCCTATTTTACATCTTGCCAAACAGAATTACTCAAGGAAAGCACCGATGTTTATTAGTCTTGGTGACTTGTACTCGCTAGCTTCATATTCTCCCACTCCTTTCTTCCTTGAAAGTCACCAAACCTTCTCTAGTTCACTTTCCTAATCCAATTTTCTTCATGGTTCTTTCCACGAAGGTTCCCCAAATTTTAAAATCAAGTGTTTATGATACTCCCCATTTCTTTTCTGTGCCTATAAATAGATAGAGTGTCTAACTTGTTCATCAATCAATCAACATTTTCAGTTTCAGAACCCAAAAGACCTTTCGTATTTATTTCATGTTAACATATGAGAGAATATTAATTATTTTATTTGTCATATATTAAATAAATAATATATTTACTTGATGATAGTTAAGATATATGTTAAAATTTTAAGACATATATCTTTTATTTATTATTTAAATTTTGAATATATCATAAAATATTAATTATTTTATTTATCACATATCAAATAAATAATATACTTATTTAATAAAAAAAGACATAAGTCAAAATTTTAAAACATATATTTATATATATATATATATATGATGATTATGCTCTGCTTAGATATAGATTTATCTCAATTCCTGTTTTGCTGTTTATATTTCTATTATTACTGCATATATTTTGTACTAAAATTTATTACCCCACAGGGCCCACATTCTAATAAAATTAACAGGATACCACGACCGTAATTTTAAAAAATAAAAATAAATAAATAAACACACTGAAAATAAACCTTCTTCTAAAGATATGCAAGAGTGATGGAAATAAATAAAACTTGCATTAAATATCGTGCAAATAATATATTTATTTGATAACAAAGGACATATATCAAAATTTTAAAGTATATATTTTTTACTTATTATTTGAATTTTGAACATGTAATGAAATATTAACTATTTTACTTATTACATATTAAACAAGTAATATATTTACTTGATGTAAAAAAATATATGTCAAAAATATATATATATATAATATTTATATATATATATATATATATATATATATGTGTGTGTGTGTTTGTGTGTGTGATGATTATGCTGTGCTTAGATATGGATTTATCTCAATTCCGGTTTTGCTGTTTATATTTCTATTATTGCTGCATTTATTTTGTACGAAAAATTATTGCCCCACATGGCCCACATTCTAATAAGATTGACAGCATACCACGACCGTAATTTTAAAAAACAAATAAATAAACACACTAAAGATAAACCTTCTAAAAATATACAGGAGTGATGGAAATAAATAAAGCGAGCATTAAATTTCATTTGCCATTAACAAATTCAAATTGCACTCTAAAGATTCTTATAGCATCCATGTGCCCACCACACCGCCCCCAAATAATAATAATAATAAAATGTGATTACTGATAAAAATATTGTTGAGACTCAAATTAGTTTTAGGTAATTTCTACAGTACCATCAAAATTAATATGGTACCGTATCATCTTAAAGTGACTCCAATAATTAATTGCTACTTGCAGCTTTTTGCTAATTAATTATTGTTTTTTATTTTCAATAAAAGTTTCACTTTAAAGTCTAATATATAAAAATGAATTAATTTATATTTTTTCTCATAATATCTTTTTATTTAATAAATAAAAAATTAATTTTTTAAAATATAATTAAATGTCTAATATAAAATTCCTTCCAATCACTTTTTTATACACATAAATTTTAAAATTAAATTCAAAATCATAAGTTTAAGAAATTTAAATCTCTTTTACTCAAATCAACACACGTTAATCGATTTAATTTACTTTGTTAATGAGCTACAGATTATCTCCTTTGTTAAAAATATTTAAAACCAACCATTAAATCCAATTTAAAAACCTAATTTTATTTCTGCAACAATCTCCACGGCCTTGACCACTAGAGGTCTACACCAGAACACCAATGCAAGGTGTAACATCCTAACTCCAATTACTGTATTATATCAAACAATTACATAAGTAAATAGAGTTAAGTGCGTTATTACTAACTTATACATGTAATACTAGATTCATAATAATCATGTTTGTTATTATAAAGAACCATGAGAGAAAAAAAAGAACTTATAAATATATAAGTTTTTACATTGTATATACAAATTAAGCCATAAGGGGGGTAAGTACAATACAAGAAGACTTATACAAGTCTTAAGTAAACATTACAAAAGCATAAATAAAACTAAACTAGTGCATCTGCTTCTCTCCTATTGCTTTCCCTTGAAAAGATCATGATATGGATTTATCATGAAAACAGCAAATGAGGTTAGAATTAATCATTCTCAGTAGTATAACTACCTTTATGAAATAATGACAAATCAATTGTTCATTTTTAACTTTTAATTAAACATTATTCAATGATAAACAATTGCCTATACAGTCGTATTATCATGTTCCTTGACAAAGAGTTTCTCTCACTCCTTTGTCCTTTATAGAGGGTTTTTCTCACTCCTCTATTATGATGATGTGTTTTTCTCACTACCTTGTTTCTTTGTCCGCCTTATCACAAAGTGTTTTTTTCACTATTTTGCAACATAAAGTGTAGTCTCCTCTCTTAACAAAATGAATACACATATCTATGTTAATTTGTTCTTACAAGGGCTTGTCTTACTAGATATATGCTAGGTGGTTATTTCCCTTTTGAAATATACCTATAAGTGTCTTATCTCACACTACAAAGCACATATAACAAGTCCTAATAAGTATGGAACTCCATTTCTTCAAAACTAAAAGTTTGGAAGTTACTACCTAAGCGCCCACTTTTCCAATAATTAGGCACTCCATGACAGAAAATCTCCCTTATTTTATCTGTCATTGGGTGCTTAGGCGCTCACTTTTTGAGCACTTAGGCGCTCAACACATTTCCTCTATGGCCTTAAGCACTTAGGCGCCCTGCACGTTGGTGTTCTCTAGCCATAAGTGATTAAACGGCCAAATTCTGGGCACTTAGGCACCCAGCCTAAGAACTTCTCTTCCTGTTTCATTGAACTTCTAACTAAACTTGGACCCTCTAAATGGTTCCTAACCTCATACATGATTTTTAACCTAATGAAACACTCTACTCCATTTCAAAGCAACATCACATGGAAATATGATCAAAGCAAATCACCCAAATACCCATATTTACTAAACTCAAAGATATGAGGTTATAAGAGTGCTTACAAGTTTTACAACCTTAACTATGCATGAAATCAACTCAAAATAACTTAAGTTCATACAACTCAAAACATTGAGAAATTTCTCAAAAATCCATTTTTACCCAAACTTGCATGCATCTAGCATCAAGAAGGAATAGAAAATGGTAGAGTTAAAGAACAAGCTCCCTTACCTTGACTTCCAAAGATGATGTTGGTTAGGCTTGATTCCATCCTCTTTCTTCCTTGGTTTCTGATGAACCGTCAACATGTCATATTTTTACGGTTCAATTCCTTAGTTTTTCATATTCTTTTTATTTATTTTTATTAAATTTTGTTCGTAAGTTTTGTTATATTTTTAGTATTATTTGTTTGTATTTTTATTAAGTATTTTGTGTGTTTTTGTCAGGTAATTACACTTGGAGAAGACTGGACGTTCAAAGGAGCAAGAAAAAGAAGAATTTTGCAACAGTGAAGCGCTGGTGTAAGAGCGCCTGAGCGCCCAAAGCGTATACAGCAATGGTGAATTAGTGATTCAGTGCCTAAGCGCTGAGAATGAGCGCCTGAGTGCGCAGCGAGAAGCAGCAGCACGTATTGACTTAAGTGATTGAGCGCTTGAGCGCTCAGAAAGGAGCACCTAGGCGCTAAGTGCGTAACAGTAGACGTAATTTTCATTAAATAGGAAAAGTTACGCCACAGACAACACATTGAGCACATTACACAGAAAATCCCTAATCGTGAGAGTTGTTTTGCGGTAGCAAACCTTGGAGAGCGGCTTCGAAGGAGGATTCAATTCTTGAAGGCTTGAAGATCATAATCTCCATTAAAGGGATTTCTGATTTCTCTTTCTTTCTAGTTTTCTCATTTCTTTGGGTTTTCTTTCCATGAGTTTGTTTGTATTGAACATGAGTAGCTAAACCCATAGCTAGGGCTATGGGGGATCTTGTTTTCCTAATTATTTGGGTTTGATTTCTAATTTGATTAAGGTAATTTCTTTAGGATTTATCATATTACTTGCATTCTTGTCATAACTTGATCACTTTTGACATGTGTTAATTCATTGTTTGACCGGTGACCATTCGCATTCAATGAGTGAATCTATATGGTAAGCCTAAAATTAGATTGGTGAATGACCAAACATCAATTTTTCCTATCAATGGAATTGAAAAGTATATTGATTCATCTCTTGAATTGAAGCTTAATGCATTCTTAATTAATTCATCTAAATGACCAAATAGGTGATTTAATTTAGGAATAGAATATTGTTTCATCCATAACCATTAGGATTCAATAGAAGGTAAGAGAATATTGGCAAAAGAATACCTTACATCATAATTGAAAGAAAATCTGAAAATTGGATTCAAGTGAACCTTGCGCCCTAATCTCTCTTTCATTGATTATCTTTTCTTTGTTTAATTATTCATTATTTTTCTTTATTTGTTTATTTTGATTTTAACTTGAATTTCTTCATACACTTTCGATTGTCTGAATAACAAAGAGTTTAGCGAATCTAGTAATTACCAATTATTCCTCGTGGGATCGATAACTGGGACTCAAGTCCTATATTACTTGGCGATAGAGTGTACTTGCTTTAAGTGTATTTTACGCATACCAAGTTTTTGGCGCCGTTGCTGGGGAATAAGTTTGATAATATTAGAAGCGGAAAGCTCTAGTTAATTTAGACGTCCTTTTATTATTTATTTTATTTTTTTTTATTTCTTATTCTTATTTTATTTTATTTTTAATAAATTTTTCTTATTTCTTGTTTATGTTTACTCGATCTCAGTTTCCTAATTTGACTTTTGATCTAGAAATTGAGAAAACAGCTCACAGGTTAAGGAAACAGTCTTTTATTACAGCTGTGACAGAAGACATAAACAAGATGGAGAGACAACCAGTTGTTGAGGCCAATCGTGAAGAAAGAGCTATCCCAGTAGAGCGGACCATGTTTGAGTACTCTATACCCACTACTAAAGGGTATAGAGGGAGTATTGTAAGACTAGCTGTGGCGGTTAATAATTTTGAGATCAAACTAGCATTGATCTCCATGATTCAAAATTCAGTTCAGTTTAGTGGATTGCCTTCGGATGATCCAAATCAGTATTTGGTCAGGTTCTTACAATTGTGTGATACTATCAAATATAATAGGGTGACAGATGATGTAATCCGATTGCGACTCTTTCCTTTCTCTCTTAGGGACAGAGCAAGCCAATGGTTAACGTCACTACTGAGGGGTTCCATCACTACATGGAATCAACTGACACAACAATTTCTGGTTAAGTATTTTTCTCCTTCTAAATCTGCTAAATTAAGGAATGATATATCTTCTTTTGTGCAGTTTGAAATGGACACTCTTTATGAAGCTTGAGAGCGCTTTCAAGAGTTGTTGAGAAGATGTTCACATTATGGATTTCCCGCATGGCAGCAGGTTCAGACTTTTTACAATGGTCTGTCACCTGCAAATCGTTCACTCATTGATGCTGCTGCTGGAAGTACTATATGGAGGAAAACACCTACCGAGAGCCAAGCATTGATTGAAGAAATGGCGCTGAATAGTTATCAATGGCAGAATGAGCGCCAGATTCCTAAGAAACAAGCAGATGTACATGCTGTTGATTCCTCTAGTGCAATTCTAAGTCAATTGAAATCTTTGACGTAGAAGGTGGAGACCTTGATGGTAACAAATAGTGCAGTACCACCTATCATTTGTGAATCATGTGGAGGACAGGGTTATACAAGTTCAAATTACCAAGTTGGCAGTCCATTTGTCCCTGAGCCTGAAGGAGTAAATTTTGTTGGTAATTCCAACCGGCAACAGTACAATCCGTATTCAAATACGTATAATCCTGGTTGGAGGGACCACCCTAATTTCAAATGGGAAAATCAACAAGGCTATCAGCAGAATCAACAGAGAGCTCCACCACCACCTCCTGGTTTCCAAGCACCTACAGAGAAACTAAGTTTTAAAGATCTGGTAATGAAGTACATGCAGAATTCTGATGCTAAGATGAAGAACATGGAGACTCAGATCAGCTGACTACATTGATGACAGCCAGGGCACCAGGGACATGGCCTAGCACTACTGAGACTAATCTAAAAGAACAAGTCCTTGCAATTACCCTGAGAAGTGGTAAGGAACTTGGGGAATTCTCCCAGAAGAAGGAAGTGCCAGAGTTTAGAGATACTCTTGTTAAGTCAGTGCATGAAGATGAGAAGGCAATTGAAACATCTAGCTTGTCAAGAACTGAGACAAAGAAAAATGATGTCCGTACTGAAGATGTCTCAATTCAAGTTGTCAATCAAGAAAGAGAGGTTGAGCAGAAAGCACCCAAGTGGCAGAGAGTAAAGATGGATCGTGAGCAGAGCATAATTTATGAACCATCACCATATGCCAAGATCTCATTCCCTCAGAGGCTCAAGAACAATCAGTCAGATCAGTAATTTGCCAAATTCTTGGAGATATTCAAGAAATTATAAATTAACATTCCGTTTGTTGAAGCCATCTCTTAAATGTCCAAGTATGCAAAGTTTCTAAAAGAAATACTTACAAAGAAACGCAAGCTTGATGAGTTTGAAACGATATGTCTTAATAAGGAGTGTTCTGCTATTCTTTTGAAGAAGTTACCCCCGAAATTAAAAGATTCAGAGAGTTTTACTATTCCTTACACTATTGGTAACTCTTATTTTGATAAGGCATAATGTGATTTAGGTGCTAATATTAATTTGATGTCTTTCTCTGTTTTTAAGAAATTGAGAATGCAGGAACCGAAGCCCACCAATATTTCTCTACAGTTGGTTAATAGATCCATCACTTACCCGCGCAGTGTGGTAGAGGATGTTTTGGTGAAGGTGAACAAATTCATATTCCCAGTTGATTTTGTGGTACTGGATATGGAAGAGGATGCTGATATTCCTCTCATTCTTGGAAGACCGTTTTTGGCTACTTCTGGAGTTATGATTGATGTACATCGAGGTGAGCTCATCTTGAGAGTGGATGGAGATTATGTGACTATTAATGTCTTTAGGGAGGCTAAATCTTCTCCAATGTTAAATCCTCATGCCCCTATCAATTTTGTTCAAGTTAAGAAGCAGGAAATCTTAGCTATCAAAGACCCCCCGCCATCATACATTATTGATGTTGATCTTTTAGAAAGTCAAGCTGCTGAAACAGATAAAGGTCCTCCTAAGATTCATGCTTCTTCACAGATTGGTCCTTCATCTGTTGATCATATGTGACCACCTTGGCCTAGCGGAGTTAAGACGCAATTAGGACAGTCAAGCTCTTGTCCAAGTCAGAGTGCTAATGGAAACATTCCCAAGGCCATTGTCGAAGGGAGGAAGAACTATTTTGAAAAGAAGAAGACGTCCTCCTATTTCTCTTGCTTTAAGCCATCTTGATTTATCTGAAAAAGGCAACATCGAGCTAATGAAGTTAAATAAGCACTTCACAGGAGGTAACCTGTGTTTCTTCTTTTTTTATTTTATTTTAGTTATTTTTGTTTCTCTTTTAGATGCTACTCATGTGTTTTGAGATTTTATTTTTCAGATTATGTTGCTGCGCTGACTATTGTGCTTCTCCTTTACCTGACATTGTTATATTATTCATTAGGTTGTGTTGTTATTTTCTTTACCCTTTTTATTTCTTTTTCTTTCACATTGAGGACAATGTTTATCTTAAGTATGGGGGGTACTTTTATAATTTTTGTGTAAAAAAAATTGATGAGCACTTGAGTAATGTTGGTAATTAAGCTGGAACTGTGAGTTGATGTCTTGATTTATTCTGAACTGATAGAGATATGTTTTTAAAGGGAATTCCATTAATCATGGGCTGATAATGTGTGAAGCAATCTTTTTCAATGAAGAAAAATGAAATTTAGCATCTTTAGTTAGAAATTTGCTATGTCTACTTGCTTTTGTTCTCTTTATCAACTTAGCCAGAAAGCAAGTCTTGAGTTTTAATGATTGGATTTTTCATAAATGAAATTCTATTTTTCTTTTTAAGTGAGTTTTCTCTTGATTGATGTGCACTAGAACTTGCTTTGATATCTTGTTGAGACTTTAATGATTCACATATAGACTTGAATATGATTAAGGCAATTAGGCTTAATTCTTTCTTGACTTTCGTAGTTGCATTGATTAAATAACCCCTTAGTTGCCCTCATTTGAGCCTGAAATTGATTTCTTTTAATACCCAATTGAATAATCAGGTTGAATTCTTTGGAGTAATTGATGTGTTGATTGAAAAGTCTTAAAATGTTATTTTTGTATTCAAGGGTTTAAAAAAAATGAAAAAAAAATTAAAAGTTTGAAAAAAAAATGAAAAAAATGAAAAAGCAAGAAAAAAAAGAATTGTTGGTGAAGAATAATGAGAATATTAAGTTAAAAGTGAGAATTTGTTATATCTTTGTGCATTATGCTCTATCTGTCATCTTTTCAGCCTGATTTTACTTTGTATTAATTTATTCATGAGCATTCTTTACCCTATTTTATCCTTTTCTTTCGACCTTCCATTTTACCCTTGGCCCCGTTACAATCAAAGGAAAGTCCTTTTGATTCTTGTGCTGTATGTGAACTTACTTAGAAGTGAAGATGAGATTGATAAGCAAACATATGATATTGCATTTTTCAAGAGAAATTTGAGTGATCTCTTTGTCCTTTAAATACTTGAGCAATGGAAAGATAAGTGATCTCAGATATTTGGTAAAACGAACAGTTGCAAGCTAGACTCAAGTCTCTAATTGTTTAAGTGTTAAATGATCTTGCTTGATTGGATTTGATTGTTGAACTTGAATTTCTTTTAATTGTGAAATTTTCCTTTAATTCATATTTCTTGATATTGAGTTTGATCTTGTTGTTGACTCTTATTCTTTGCTTGAGGACAAGCAAAGCTCAAGTGTGGGGGGGTTGATGAGCCATCAACATGTCATATTTTTACGGTTCAATTCCTTAGTTTTTCATATTCTTTTTATTTATTTTTATTGAATTTTGTTTGTAAGTTTTGTTATATTTTTAGTATTATTTGTTTGTATTTTTATTAAGTATTTTGTGTATTTTTGGTCAGGTAATTACACTTAGAGAAGACTAGACGTTCAAAGGAGCAAGAAAAAGAAAAATTTTGCAACAGTGACCAACGCTAAAGCGCTGGTGTAGGAGCGCTTGAGCGCCCAAAGCGTATGCAGCAATAGTGAATTAGTGACTCAGCGCCTAAGCGTTGAGAATGAGCGCCTAAGCGCACAGCGATAAGCAGCAGTGCGTATTGACTTAAGTGATTGAGTGCTTAAGCGCTCAGAAAGGAGTGCCTAGGCGCTAAGTGCGTAACAATAGACATAATTTTCATTAAATAGGAAAAGTTACGCCACAGACAACACATTGAGCACATTACACAGAAAATCCCTAATCTTAATAGTTATTTTGCGGTAGCAAACCTTGGAGAGCGACTTCAAAAGAGGATTCAATTCTTGAAGGCTTGAAGATCATAATCTCCATTAAAGGGGTTTTTGATTTCTCTTTCTTTCTAGTTTTCCCCTTTCTTTGCGTTTTTTTCTATGGGTTTGTATCTTGATATGGGTTTGTTTGTATTGAGCATGAGTAGCTAAACTCATAGTTAGGATTATGGGGGATCTTGTTTTCCTAATTATTTGGGTTTGATTTCTAATTTGATTAAGGTAATTTCTTTAGGGTTTATCATATTACTTGTATTCTTGTCATAACTTGATCACTTTTGGCATGTGTTAATTCATTGTTTGACCGGTGACCATCCGCATTCAATGAGTGGATCTATATAGTAAGCCTAGGATTAGATTGGTGAATGACCAAATATCAAATTTTCCTACCAATGGAATTGACAGGTATGCTGATTCATCTCTTGAATTGAAGTTTAATGCATTCTTAATTAATTCATCTAAATGACCAAATAGGTGATTTAATTTAGGAATAGAATATTATTTCATCTATGACCATTGGGATTCAATAGTAGGTAATATGGATAAATGACCCTAGTATGTTTTGATTAATGACTAAACTTAACATAATTATTACTTTAATTCACTAACTACTTGCTAAGCTTGACTTTTTCAATGAGATCTAGTGGAGCAAGAAAAGTGGATGCAAAGGATCATGGAGCAAAGCATTTCAATGCAAGGATCATGAAGGAAAACTTGAAGAAGGAGCATCATGAAGAAGGAATTCAACGAAGATCATTAGGAACATTTTTGTAAAGAAAAGACTTAGTATAACTCTTTGATTAAGCTATCTAAAATAAGTAAAAATGGTTTTCAAAAGTAAAAATGGACTAAGAATGAACAAGGTTAATTAATAAGTCTGTACATCTATGTGTACATCGTTGTACTTTCAGTTAATTAATTAACTTTTAATGAAAACCTCAGTGTATATCTATGTATAAGTGTTATACATTTATGTATACATCGATTGATTCTGGACGTACTTGGTCAGTATGCACTTTTGCATCTGTATATCGATTGGTACATCGATGTATAAGCCAAAACAGAAGCAAGGACTTTTTGAAATAACCATACAATCGATTAGGTAATCGATGTATGAACTTCTGGGCTAAAATTACAAGTGTTTCTCAAGAATAACATCGATGTACTCATGTGTGTATCACTCAAGATCACGAACATCCAAGAACATAATCGATTAGGCAATCAATGTACACACGTTGTAAGAAGTGAAATTTTGTTTAATACATCTGTGTACTAATCGATTGACTAATAACAAATTTTTTTTTGATAAGTTTGTTTTGATCTTAACTGACTTGTAAAGTGTGTCCAACAAATCTAGTTTGAAATATACATATATAAGGACATTGGCAAACACTCTTTCAATAACAACCCATTCAAAACTTGAGATCAAACACACAAATACTGAGAGAACTTTTCATTAAAAAATTGAGTATTTTTCTGTAGAACTTCAAATTGTAATATTTGATTTCTTAGAATCTGATTCAATCTTTTCATATTGTAAAAAAGAGATAAAAGAGAAGGTTCTCTTGCTAATTAAATCAAGAGTAGAAGGGACTCTTGGTGCTGTGCAAGAGTAGAAGGAACTCTTGTGGGAATTGCAAGATTGCTTTGACTGAAAAAGTTACCATTTGGGTAGAAGGAACCTAGAAGTAAAACTTGTATAAAGAATCTTGTAAATTAATTTTTTAATAGTGGACGAAACTCACAGTCATATGGGGACTGGATGTAGGTTACCAGAGGAGGTAGCTGAACTAGGATAAAACTCGATTTGCAATTTTCTCTATCCCTTAGCTCTTTATTTGCTTTATTTTTGAATATATGAATTAAGCAATATGTTAGGGATGCTTGCATGATTTGATTAGTTTATGATCTTGTTCATATCTGAAATCAACCTTATTGTTAATATTTCTTTATAAGTTTCAAGTCTTGATAGAAATACATCTTGTAAAAACACATTTTGGTTTGTTGGTTGACAAAATCTTTTTCATAGTTAAAGAAAAGAATTAGTTTTTGCAAAATGGGGAAAAACTTCAAAAAGTTATCATACTCAATTCAACCCCCCTTCTTGAGTATTAAGAAAACACAACCAACAAGTGGTACCAGAGCTTTCACTCTTATGTAAAGCTTAACAGCTTAAGAGGATGGCTTCAAATGACATATTGGGAGAAGGGGCTTCCTTGGAAAGATCCCCTGCTTTCAATGGCACTGCATATATGTATTGGAAAGAAAGGATGTTAATATTCCTTGAGGCAAGTGGCATTGATGTATTAGATGCTATTAAGAATGGTCTATACATTCCTCACACTTTTGATGCAAATGACACCAAGAAAGAAAAACTTAGAAGTGAATGGGATGATGAGGATAAAAAGAGAGTAGGTTATAATGCTAGAGCTAAGAACATTATAACTGCTGCCTTGAGTTATGATGAATTTTTCAGGGTTTCAAATTTTAAGACAGTCAAGCAAATGTGGGATACGCTGCAAATTACTCATGAAGGAACTAGTGATGTAAAGAGAGCAAGAATGAACTCACTCATGCATGAGTATGAACTCTTTCATATAAAGAATGGTGAAGACATCAATGATATGTAAAGGAGGTTCACTCACATAGTGAATCAGCTGAATGGACTTGGAAAGAGCATTTCAAATGAACAACAAATTAACAAGATTATGAGATGTTTGACAAGAGAATGACAACCAATGATTACTGCTATAGCTGAATCAAAGGACTTGGCAACCATGAATATTGCTACACTATTTGGAAAACTTAAAGAGCACGAGATGGAGTTGCATAGATTAAATGACCATGAAGAGAATGAGAAAAAGAAAATAGGCTTATCACTTAAAGCACATGTCTCCAAAGAAAATTTTGACAGTGATGAAGATGAAGAAGTTGAAGATGATGATGAATATGAAGAGGATATAGGACTGCTAGTTAAAAAGTTCAAGAGATTCCTCGAAAAGAAGAAAACCTTCAACAAAAGGCCCTCAAACTTCTTTTCTAAGAAGAACACTTCAAAAGCTGAAAGTTCAACATCAAATGTGAAGTACTATGAATGTGGCAAACCTGGACATTATAAGAATGAGTATCCTAAACTTCAAAAGAAGGATAAGCATAACAATCATGAGTCCAAGGACAAGAAGAATAGAAAGCCAAAAAGAGCATACATAGCCTAGGAGGAGAATGATAAGGATTCCTCTGAAGATTTTGAGGAAGAAGAGGTCAATCTTTGCCTCATGACTAACCATCAAAGTGACAATGAAGATGAGGTAAATGAAATCCCCCTACCTATGATGAACTACAAGATGCTTTTGATGAATTGCATAGTGAATATCTAAAAATTGCTAAGCAATTAATGTTATCTAGGAAAGTCATTGCTAAACAATGTAGTGATTATGCATCTATTCAAATTAAGATTAAAGAATTAGAAGTTAAGAACAATAAGTTAAGTGCATCTAGTTCTACATGTTCTAATTGCAATATGCTGGAAAAAGAAGTGGAAAAACTGAAAACCACTCTATCTAAATTTACAATGGGAAAAAATAATCTAAATGACATATTAGGACGGTAAAAAGAAGTATATGACAAAGCTGGAATAGGCTATAAACCAGCATTGCATGAAAACACTTTTAAGAAACTCTTTGTTGCACTTAAATCCTCTATTAGTCCTTTTGTTAAATGTTTCTATTATGCAAGAAAAGAACATACAGCTTCTACATGTTATTTTAGAAATCCTTCAAAGATTAGTGCTAAACAAATTTGGGTTCCCAAGAGAACATATGTTATGACTAACACCAAAGGACCCAACAGAATTTGGGTACCTAAAACAAATGCTTAAAATCTGTTTTGTAGGTGTGTTTAAGAGCCAAAAGTTTAAATTGGTATCTTGATAGTGGCTACTCCAAACATATGACTGGAGATATCACAAGGTTCTAATCCTTCACTCCCAAACAAGGTGGAAGTGTCACCTATGGTGATAACAACAAAGGAAGGATCTTAGGAGTTGAAACAATTGGAAGAAGCACAACTACCAAGATAGAAGGTGTACTATATGTGGAAGGGCTCAAGCACAATTTACTAAGCAATAGCCAACTATGTGATACAGGTTATAAGAAACTTTAGAAGAGATTCAACTTGAGGAAAAGCAGGACAATGCCAAAGTGGATGAAGTAGTGGAAATTCCAAGAGAGGCTCAACATGAAGATTTACCTAAAGAATGGAAAACTGCAAAGAATCACCCTCTGGACAACATAATTGGTGAAATATCCAAAGGGGTAACCACTAGACATTCCTTAAGAAATGCATGCAATAATATGACTTTTGTATCACAAGTTGAACCTAAAACTATAGATGAAGCAATTATTGATGAAAACTGGACTATGGTAATGCAAGAAGAACTTAATCAGTTTGAAAGAAATAAAATTTGGGAACTTGTTCCAAAACCCAAGGATAAACAAATAATTGGTACAAAAATGGGTGTTTAGGAATAAGCTTGATGAAAATGGTATCATAGTAAGGAATAAAGTTAGATTAGTAGCCAAAGGCTATAATCAAGAAGAATGAATTGACTATGATGAGACATGTGCACCTGTAGCTAGATTAGAAGCTATTAGAATGTTGTTAGCATATGCATGTATCATGGATTTTAAATTATACCAAATAGATGTTAGGAGTGCATTCCGAAATAGATATATACAAGAAGAAGTGTATGTTAGTCAACCCCCTGGATTTAAAATAAATGAATTTCCTAATCATGTGTATAAACTCACTAAAGCCTTGTATGGACTTAAACAAGCTACAAGAGCTTGGTATGAAAAGTTAAGTAATTTCTTACTTCAAAAGGGATTTATAAGAGGAAAAGTTGACACAATAATATTCACTAAAAGAAAAGCATAAAATATACTACTTGTTCAAATTTATGTTGATGATATTATATTTGGTACTGCTAATGAATCTTTGTGTAAGGAATTTGTCAAACTAATGCAAAACGAGTTTGAAATGTCTATGATGAGAGAGCTTACATTCTTCCTTGGACTACAAATCAAACAATGTGATGATGGGACTTTCATAAGCCAAACTAAGTACTACAAAGAACTATTGAAGAAGTTTGGAATAGAGAATGCAAAGGAAATGGCTACTCCAATGAGTCCATCATGCTACTTGGACAAAGATGAGAAAGGTAAATTAATACATGTTTCCAAGTATAGAGGTATGATTAGTTCCTTACTCTATCTAACTACAAGTAGATGTGATATAATGTTCAATGTTTGTATGTGTGCTAGATACTAATCTAATCCTAAGGAATCACACTTAACTACTTTAAAAAGAATCATGAAATACTTATTAGAAACTAAAGAAATGGAATTATAGTATGCTAAAGGATCAACATGTAACTTAGTAGGATATTCTGATTCTAACTTTGCTGGATGCAAGTTAGATAGGAAAAGTACTAGTGGAACTTGCCACTTTCTAGGAAACTCATTAGTTTCTTAGTTTAGTAAAAAACAAACAAATGTGACTTTATCAACTGCTGAAGCAAAATATATTGCAGTAGGAAGTTCTTGTGTACAAATTCTTTGGATGAAACAACAACTTATTGACTATGGTGTTCTCTTAGAGAAAGTTCCAATCAAATGTGATAATACTAGTGCTATAAATCTCACTAAGAATCCTATAATGCATTCAAGAACCAAACACATTAAGAAAAGACATCATTTCATAAGGGATCACATTCAAAGTAGAGATATAATCATTGAATATGTTAATACATCAAAGCAATTAGTTGATATTTTCACTAAACCATTGGCTAAAGAAAGCTTTTTCTATATAAGAAGAGAATTAAGAATAATTGATCCTACCTATGCTTGATGTTTTGAATGTTGAATACATGATAATTTGATGTTTATGTCTATATATCGATTAAACAATCGATTTGTCTAGGCAAAATCCCTAATCTAAAAGCTGGTACATAGATTAGGTAATCTATGTACAAACTTAGAAATCCGTTTTAAGTGCCCTTACATCAATTATATATCAGAAAACATGACTCTCTGGAAGTCACTATACATCGATTAAACAATTGATTATTTTGATCAAATAGGTATAGGATATCATGTACATCGATTGACACATCGATTAATCTGCTATGAAAACATGAAAATTCCAATTTGATCTGCTATAAATCGATTAGCACATCGATTGAATCACTGATCTCAGATGCACTACTCACTGTAAGTGCCTATGCATCGATTGATACATCGATTAGCAATGGATTAAAAATCTGACCCTGTGTATACATCGATTGTAACATCGATTGAGTGATAGTTCTAAAATTTAGGACTCACTGACTTACCCTATACATTGATTTGTACATTGATTGGGTGTATGCTGTAATTGTTGGACTCTCTGACATTGCTTATACATCGATTCACACATCGATTGAGTTCAAGTTTTCAGAACTTGGTACTCTCTGACTTAGCTTATACATCGATTAATACATCAATATACCTGGTTTAAAATTCAAATCCTGATGCTAAGTACATCGATTAGTACGCGTGTACAGGAGGAAAAGCCTTTTAATACATTGATTGGGTAATCGATTGACAGATCTGGGTTTATAAATTTTAACCATTCCCTCCAATCTTTCACTTTTCAAATCTAAATTTCAAAGACTCAAACCTTAGCAGAGCTCAAAATCATCTCCAATGGCTCGTGTGAAGCAAATTGGACCCTCTACACCTGTTCCCTCTAACTTCACATCTTCCTCCTCAACTCAATCTTCCACACCTCAACATGTTTCACCCATAGCAACCCATGCACGCCCTAAAAGAAGAAGGAACTGAGAAAACCCAGGTTTCTCAAAGGATTGATAAGCTTCCAATTAAAAGATTGAAGAAGACACAAGACAAGGGCAAGAAGGTAGTTGAATCTTCAAAACCAGCACCCAAGAAACAAAAAAAGAAGAAGAAAGTGGTGAAGGAAACACCCAAAAAGAAGACTGTTCAAAAGAAGAGAAAGAGGACAGAGGAAGAAAAAGATGATGATGAAGGAGTCACTGAGATTGAACTTCTCAAGAGGTATTTTTCTGATGAGGAGTACATCATGCTTTACAAGAATAATTTTAAACATAGGGATATTCACGAGGCTAGGATTGTAGATTTCAATTATTTTGAGGCCAATGAGTTTACTTTTCATAAGATTTTAGAGGAGTATAAACTGAGTGAATTTATGCAAATTAAGAGTGATATTTACCCTACATTGATCAAAGCATTTTACTGTACATTTGAGATGGATAATGAAGGATTTTTTACTGAGGTGAAGAACACAAGAATTGAGATGACTTTTGATGACTTTGCTCAATTTACTAGACTAGATTACAAAGGAAGTAATTTTGCTGGCACTAGACCTAACAGTGTATGGATCAAAAACTTTGACAAGGAAGAAGCAAGTAATGTGCTTCTAGTTGAAAATGCACAAGAAGGAAGACTGATCAACATCAGCTCTATATACATTCAACATAGGCTCCTGCAATATGTGTTGAGCAGGATGCTTTTACCAAGATCTGGAAATCATGCTGTGTTGCAGAACAATGATATTCTGATACTCTGGGCTATAATACAGAAGAAGCAGATGAGTTGGAGCTTCATAATTGCCAGGCACATGCTGGATTGCAAAATCAGTGGAGCTACCCTACCCTACCCTATCCTGGATTAGTGGTGAGATTGCTGGAGCATTTTGGAGTCTCTCTGGATAATGAAGAGAGGTTTCAGACTAGGTAGGTCACTCACAAGTTTGGTGAAGGGACCATTAGCAAGATGAAGCTTGCTAAAGTGAATGAAGAGTGGGTTAAGGTAGCTGGTGAAAAGCCAAGAGCTACTGTGGACAACTCAGAGCTGAATAGCAAGATGGCCAAGTTGCTCCAAATGTTTCATAACTTTGAGACTAGGTAAATCAAACATCATTTAATGTTGAAACATTCTATTGATTATCTGAATATTAGACTTAACATATTGGAAGGCCAAATGGCCACTTTGCATCAAAATCTAGGCATTTCCATCACTGCACCTCCAAAAGTTTATCTCACTTCTGAAGATGTTGTGAACATGACTAGAGAAGCTGCTGCTGCTGCACCTGAAAAAAAAGGTAATCATGAAGAACAAGCAGCCCAAGTTTCACAGCACACTGAAGAACCAATGACCAATGAAGATGTTTAGATCTTAGGGTGTCTTAAGTGTGTATATAATGATGTTAGCATACTGTTTTTTATGTTTGTTCTACTGTTTTCAATTTCAATTTTTCTTTGAACAATGATGAATATAAGTGACTGTATAACTTGTTTTGATTATGCTGATATCAATGAATAGTTGAATTTCTAGTATGTACCTTATTTTACATGCTTTTATACTTTGAATCTCCCACACATGTTCTTTTTGATAATGACAAAGGGAGAGAATAGGTACCATACTAAATAAAACAACTTAAACTAATGATCTAATGATGCAATGATCTTATACATGTTCAAATGATAAGAACTGTCAATTAGACAGGGGGAGTAAATGGTAAACAACTGCTGCATTTTATTACTCTGATATTTCTAATTACTTCCTAAGATATATTGAATGTTAAACATGTTATGTATGGTAAGTTTGTCATCAATCAAAAAGTGAGAGTTTGTGGATAAATGACCCTAGTATGTTTTGATTAATGACTAAACTTAACATGATTATTACTTTGATTCACTAACTACTTGCCAAGCTTGAATTTTTCAATAAGATTTAATGGAGCAAGAAAAGTGGATGCAAAGGATCATGGAGCAAAACATTTCAATGCAAGGATCATGAAGGAAAACTTGAAGAAGGAGCATCATGAAGAAGGAATTCAAGGAAGATCATTAGGAACCTTTTTGTAAAGAAAAGACTTAGTGTAACTCTTTGATTAAGCTCTCTAAAATAAGTAAAAATAGACTAAGAATGAAAAAGGTTAATTAATAAGTCTGTACATCTATGTGTACATTGATGTACTTTCAGTTAATTAACTAACTTTTAATAAAAACCTCAGTGTACATCTATGTATAAGTGTTATACATTTATGTATACATCGATTAATTCTGGACGTACTTGGTCAGTATACACTTTTGCATCTGTACATCGATTGGTACATCGATGCATAAGCCAAAACAGAAACAATGACTTTTAGAAATAACCATACAATCGATTAGGTAATTGATGTATGAACTTTTGGACTGAAATTGCAAGTGTTTCTCAAGAACAACATCGATGTACTCATATGTGTATCACTCAAGATCAAGAACATCCAAGAATATAATCGATTAGGTAATCGATGTACACACGTTGTAAGAAGTGAAATTTTGTTTAATACATTTGTGTACTAATCGATTGACTGATAATATAATTTTTTTTTGATAAGTTTGTTTTGATCTTAACTGACTTGTAAAGTGTGTCTAACGAATCTATTTTGAAATATACCTATATAAGGACATTGGCAAACACTTTTTCAATAACAACTTATTCAAAACTTGAGATCAAATACACAAATACTGAGAGAGCTTTTCATTGAAAAATTGAGTATTTTTCTATAGAACTTCAAATTGTAATATCTGATTTCTGAGAATCTGATTCAATCTTTTCATATTGTAAAAGAGAGATAAGAGAGAAGGTTCTCTCGCTAATTAAATCAAGAGTAAAAGAGACTCTTGGTGCTGTGCAAGAGTAGAAGGAACTTTTGTGGGAATTGCAAGATTACTTTGACTGGAAAAGCTGTCATTTGGGTAGAAGGAACCTAGAAGTGAAGCTTGTGTAAAGAATCTTGTAAATTGATTTTTTTAATAGTGGACAAAACTCACAGTCATGTGGGGATTGGATGTAAGTTACTAGAGGAGGTAGCTGAACCAGGATAAAACTCGGTTTGCAATTTTCTCTATCCCTTAACTCTTTATTTGCTTTTTTTTAATGTATGAATTAAGCAATATGTTAGGGATACTTGCATGATTTGATTAGTTTATGATCTTGTTCATATCTGAAATCAACCTTATTATTAATATTTCTTTATAAGTTTCAAGTCTTGATAGAAATACATTTTGCAAAAATACATTTTGGTTTGTTGGTTGACAAAATCTTTTTCATAGTTAAAGAAAAGAATCAATTTTTACAAAAAAGGAAAAAGCTTCAAAAAGTTATCATACTCAATTCAACCTCCCTTCTTAAGTATTAAGAAGCTACAACCAACAGGTAAGAGAATATTGGCAAGAGAATACCTTACATCATAATTGAAAGAAAATCTGAATAATTGAATTCAAGTTAACCTTGCGCCCTAATCTCTCTTTTATTGATTATTTTTTCTTTGTTTAATTGTTCATTATTTTTTTTATTTCTTTGTTTTGATTTTAACTTGAATTTCTTCATATACTTTTGATTGTATGAATAAAAAAGAGTTTAGCGAATCTAGTAATTATTAATTATTTCTCGTGGGATCGATAACTGAGACTCAAGTCCTATATTACTTGGCGACAGAGTGCACTTGCCCTTAGTGTATTTTACGTGTACTAGTTTCCTCTTCCTCTTATCCTACTTCTTCCTCTTCCCTTTGCTTCATTTTCTTTCCTTTCTTCTTTTTCCTTTTCTTTCCTTCTTCTGGAACGTGAAAGAGATAAAAGTGAGGAGAAACAAAGTCAAAGAAACAGAACAAAAGGATGGTGGGCTCTTGGAGTGATAAGGATGAGTTTAGATATTTTGTTGGAAACATTATATCTCTTAATACTTTGATTTCGCAAAACCAAGTTTCTTAACTTCCATAAGTGTTATGAAAAATTCTACGATTCATTTCAATCTTATTATCATCATTACTTTATTTTTCATATATCTAAAATTATCACTTAAGTCCTATTACTCTTCCCTAAGTTAAACTAAACCTAAGGAAATAAGTTAATAGGCTTACAAGTATCTATCTTAATTTGTATACGTTTCCATAAAATTCTCCACTCTTTACTTAATATCGTTACAAAAATTCATAATTTTTCAAGAGATTTGTCTATTTAATTTGGTTCTTAAATCCCCACTCAATGTTATTAAAGATACTAAACTAATTCAGTTAATTTTTCAAAATTAACTATAATTAGTTCCAATCTTAAATAACCTAAGAATAAATCTTTATATTTATCTCCATCTTTTTAAGCAGTTTATGTTATTCTCTTAGCTACTAATAACTATTTTTCATATATAGTGTTATAGCAAAGTGCTCAAACTATCTCAAATGGCCACTAGAATTAACAAATAATTCAAGTAAGAGTTATAGTACCTCTATAACCATATTCAAGACTAATAGATTAAGGAGGATGTTATACAAGGTGTCACCAAAGGTCGCGTCCACTATACAATGGTCACAGTGAACGATGTTTTGGGAATTAATTAGTGGTGCTAAGGCTATCAATTGGGTTGTGGAAACCTACAAACTCTGGGTTCAACTCAATTCACAAAATGTGTATTGAATTTGGTTCGCAAGTTGAATTAGATTATAAAACACTTTACCTTACAAAGCATGAATCGGGTATTAGATTTAAAAAGTGCTAATTTGTACAAATTAAAACCACACATATAAATTTTTTTATATAAAATTTATTTAGTTATGATGACATTTTAGATTATTTTTTATGACATTTCTTTAGTGTTAAATAAGTTTATATGTAAGCATTGTTGTCATATTGAAAATGTGACTAAAAAAATAGAGATAAAAAACTTCGTGAAATATCTAATGAACTATTACAATAAAAATTTAATATACTGTTTAGATGACAAAGAGTATCTTATGAGAATTGATGAAAAGTAAATAATTATGTCAATCCATATGCTATATGTAATAACATTAACTTAAATTAACTAATATAATTTGTTGTTTATAACTTTTAAGTCTTGCTAGCTTAATTTAGTTTATTTAAGACTTATGTTAACTTAGTAAACTTGTTATATTTATTTAACTTATTTAAAACTTATGATGCATGTATAAGATTGATTATGTGAATTATTAATTTGTTTGAAAGATATATTTTCTTTAATTAAAATGCATTATGTGTAACAGATTTTTAATTTAATATTTTAATATTTTTTTGTCTAACATATTTTGATATATATTAATAAATTTTTTTAATTTATGTTGGACTCATAAGCTTGATTTAACCCAACTAACTCTAGAGTAAATCATATCCAAAAATACCACAAAATTAACCCAACTCACCCAACATACACTCCAAGTGGTGTAGTATAATTGAACGGAACATATATGCTAGTTGCATGTTTTACCTGTCTTTCTTCATTTTCTTCTTCGTTTTAGCTGACACCTCATTTTCCCTTCTTCGCACTCATCCATCTAAGAAACTCTTATAGTTATAAGCTACGAGAGTGGAACATAGAAATATATATCTGCTCGGCATGGTGGCACCCAAATGACTTGCTCATCCATAAACTCAACAGAATTAGGCTTTCAATTTGAGGTGGAGACTAAAGAGATAGAAAGGCTGGAGATTGTTGTAGAAACAAAACTAGGTTTTCATTTGGGATTAATGGTTGGTTTTTAATTTGTTTAGCAAAGGAGATAATCTTTTGTTAATTAACAGAGTAATTTTGTTGGGTCATTTTTAAATAGAGTTTATTTTTTATGAATTGTTAGTGTATATTTTTTTTATATTATCAATTAATTATATATTATTATATGTATAATTTTTAAGATAATTATTAAGAGAGTCAAATATTTTTAATGACATAATAATATATAATTAGATGATAATATAAAAATTAAAAAAAAAACTTTTATATTAACATTACATTCAAATTAAATTATTTTAAATATTAAATTTTGAAGTAAAACTTATACTAAAAAAAAAAATAAGAATGACATGGTTACAAACTCCATTTGACAAGTAATTACTGAACCAGTACAAGATGGTACTATCTCAATTTTTATAGCACTAGACAAAGCACCTTAATCTTATATTCATTCGCCAAACACTCAAAGAAAGTAATGAAATCACACAATTAAGACAGGATAAACCAATTTATTGTTCACAAAGAGAAAGAACCAGTTATGCATAACACACAAGGTGTAAGTATTCCTCTCTCTCTCTGCCAAGTTTCTCTCTCGTGTATAAATATTAAATTTGAAAAAGATAATTGCACCCAATTGGTTCAACAGATATATCCATACAAGTTGAACCCCAAAAAAAAAAGGAAGAGAATAGAGCAATTGAGATGCCAGACTTCAGTGCAGGAAATGCATTGTAGTTACAGAATTCAGAATATATGCTAGTCTAAAGAATCTAGCTAGTTGTTAAAAAAGAAATGCAGTAACACCTAAAAAAAGAAGAAGAGAAAAGCAGAGATTATATGCAAAAGATAAAGAATACAAGTGGAAGCAACTAAAAACAGAAGAAAATAATGGGAAAAAAAGATAGAAAGAATTGAGAAACATTATCTTAAATCAGAAGCAACTGAGCTTCCCATCGTACAATAGAATTAAAGAAGCTAAATCAACAAAGGGGAAGAAAGAAAAATAGACCAAAAAAGAGAAAGGAAATTACCAGAACAGAGGAACTGACCCTTTTGCTCCATTCTCTCTCTACCCCTCTTTTCTCTACTCTTCTCACTTGTCTCTCCTCCCTGCCGTCTCTAACCCTTTGAGTTTGTTCACTGTGTTACCGTGTAAAAGATAGATAGTAGGGCAAAACATCTGTCACGTTATTTTTATAAAAAAAAAGTTGTGACAAATTTTGCCGCGGAGTAATCCACCGCAGGTTTTTAATATTTTCATTTTTTTTACTTAAAATATTTTTTTATTCAATTGATAACTTCGGTATCCGTCCAATTTTTATTTTTAAAAAAATAACACAGTACCATAATACATATAGTTTTAGTTGAATAGTTAAAAGAGGAAACAAATGAGAAGATATAACTATGGAGACGAACTTTGGAAAAACATAACTTCTATCTAAGTAAGAATAAGACGGAGTATATAGAATGTAAGTTTAGTAAGAAGTGTACTAATACTAGCTTAACAGTAAAAATTAAAAATCATATCATACCACAAGTCACAAGATTTATGTATCTTAGATCTATCATATAAAATGATAGAGATATATAGGGAGATGTAAGTCATATGATTCAAGTTGAATGGATGAAATGGATGAGTGTTTTAGGAGTTATTTATAATAGAAAAGTATCTCTCAAAGTTAAGGGTAAATTTTACCGCACAACTATAAGGTTCGTGATGTTGTATAATACTGAATATTAGGTGGTAAAAAGTAAATAAGAGCATAAGATCAATATCACTGAGATGATGATGTTGCATTAGATGTGTGGTCATATAAGACAAGATAAGATTAAAAATAAATGCATTAGAGAAAAAGTATGGGTAATACATATTGTGAAAAAGATGAGAGAATCTCACCTTATGTAATTTGGACATGTAAGGAGAAGACTCTTAGAAGCTCTTGTAAGAATAGTAGAGCAGGTGAAGCATAGCCTAATAGTTAGAGGTAGAGGAAGACCAAGAAAGACTATAGGTAAAATGATTAAAAAAAATTATATTTGAATGACATTTCTAGAAACTTAGTTTATGATATAGTAGAATGTTGTCATTTGATCAATGTACCTGACTCCACCTAGTATCAAAAAAGTTTGGTTGTTATGATTGTTGTTGTTGGTGGTAATTTTGTCAACAAAAAAGTTTGTGACAAAACATCTGTAATAAATATTCATGACAATTGATTCACCACAAAATCCTTCACAAATTGCAACAGATTCAAATCTGTCGCAAATTATCTTACGCAAAAATGTAATTTTCTTATAGTATTATTAATCAATCATATATTATTTTATATATAACTTTTAAGATAGTTATTAAGAGACTCAAATATTTTTAATGATATAATAATATATAATTAGATGATAGTATACAAAATTTTTAAAAATCTTTTATATTAATATTACATTCAAATTAAATTAAATATTAAATATTGAAGTAAAACGTATACTAAAAATAAAAAATTAAGAATAACATGGTTATAAACTCCATGTGACAAGTAATTACTGAACCAGTTCAAGATGGTACTATCTCAATTTTTATAGTGCTAGACAAACCACCTTAATCTTATATTCATTCGCGAAAGAGTCTAAGAAAGTGATAAAATCATAAAATTACTTCTACATGGTAAAGGAGCATCTAAAACCAAACTACAAAAAAAAAAAAAAAGAGCAAACTTTTCAGACAACTCTTTCCTTTTATTTAAAACAATCAGAACTACTAAAAAAAAGTGAAACGAACAACGAATCAATATTGACTCCTTAGCAAAGAAGGAGATCGAAAGATCCCAAGAGAATCAATGTTAACTGCCTTAACAAAGGGGGTCGCTTAACATCGAAGATGTGAAGAAAGAGCCTCCTACTAGCTCCATCGTTACTTCTCAATTTCCACCCACTTTCTTCTAAATGCATATAAATATATGACCTCAATTCTATTTGTTCTCATGCACTCAGCATTCTTTAGTCCTCACCTTCACCTTTCAGTCTCTTCTATCAAACCGTATTCTTTTGTTGTGTCACTATAACCTCATTTAGAAATGGGAGGAGAAAAGCACGGTCCTAACACTGCTTACAAAACCAACCCAAAACCTGAGCCCTACGATGTCAATGTTGCGCCCATTGTGTCCTCTTTCAACGAGCGGATTCGTCCCGTTCTTGATGCTGTTGAAAACCTCAGGCGCCTCAACATCACCAAAGAAGGTATACAGCTTCCAACCATTGTTGTTGTTGGTGACCAATCTTCTGGCAAGTCCAGTGTCCTTGAATCTCTTGCTGGAATCAGCTTGCCACGTGGGCAGGGTATCTGCACTAGGGTACCCTTGATCATGCGGCTCCAAAACCACCCACTTCCAAACCCAGAACTGGTGCTGGAGTTTAATGGCAATACTGTATCCACAGATGAGGCTCATGTCTCAGATGCCATTAAAACTGCCACTGATGAGCTTGCAGGGGATGGGAAAGGAATTTCCAACACCCCATTAACTTTGGTGGTGAAGAAGGATGGTGTTCCTGATCTTACCATGGTTGATCTTCCAGGCATTACTCGCGTGCCTGTTCATGGCCAACCTGAGGATATTTATGACCAAATTGTAGATATCATTATGTATTATATAAAGCCAGAAGAGAGCATTATTCTCAATGTTTTATCTGCCACGGTCGATTTTCCAACTTGTGAGTCCATTAGGATGTCACAGAGTGTTGACAAAACAGGAGAGAGGACTCTGGCTGTGGTCACAAAGGCTGACAAGGCCCCAGAAGGCCTGCTAGAGAAGGTGACTGCCGATGATGTGAATATTGGCCTTGGCTATGTGTGTGTGAGAAATCGCATTGGGGATGAGTCCTATGAAGAAGCCAGAATGGAAGAAGCCAAACTGTTCCGGACTCATCCACTTCTATCCAAAATTGACAAATCTATTGTGGGTGTTCCAGTTTTGGCACAGAAACTGGTTCAACTTCAAGCAACTAGTATTTCCAAGATACTGCCAGAGATTGTTAAGAAAATCAATGACAAGCTCGCTTCTCATCTTTCCGAACTGGAAAAACTGCCCAAGAACCTAACTTCAGCGGCCGAGGCTATGTCTGCTTTCATGCATATTATTGGGTTAGCAAAAGAGTCATTGATGAAGATTCTTCTGAGAGGAGAATTTGACGAGTACCTTGATGACAAGCACATGCATTGTACTGCACGTCTTGTCGAAATGCTCAACCAGTATGCAAACGATCTTCACAAGTGTCCTGAAAGTGATCCTGTCAAGAACTTCTTGATGGAAGAAATAAAGGTGCTTGAAGAAGCCAGATGGATTGGACTCCCAAACTTCATGCCTCGCACTGCTTTTCTTACTCTTTTGCAGAGTAGAGTGAAAGCAATTTCAAGCATGCCAATTGGGTATATTGACAAGGTGTGGGACTATCTTGAGGAAGTGGTGGTGGCTGTTCTGATGCGTCACTCAGAACACTATTACCAACTTCAGATGTCTACTCGACGAGCAGGGCAGAGCCTTATTGCTAAGATGAAGGGGAATTCTATGAAACATGTGATGGAGATTGTGGAAATGGAGAAGCTAACTGATTACACTTGTAACCCTGAATACATGTGTGAGTATAATAAGCTAATGGCCCAGCAGGATGCATTCATGAAACATGTTTTCGATACTGAGAGAAACCCATCTCGGGTAAATCTTGAAGGTTTTGGGGAGATTGAGGTTAGTCATCTGAGGCAGTACTCAATTGTACTTCAGCAAGCTTTTGACTTAAAAATGAGACTAACAGCTTATTGGAGGATTGTGCTTCGGAGGCTGATTGATAGCATTGCCCTTCATCTGCAATTCAGCATTCACAGCCTTGTGAACAAGGATTTGGGGGAGGAGATTGTGAATGACATGATGTCTCCATATGGAGGTGGAATTGAAAGGTTGTTGGAGGAAATTCCTTCAGTTGCTGGGAAGCGTGATAGGCTCAACAGGAGCGTTAAAGTGCTCAGGGAAAGCAAGGATGTTGTGGCTAATATAATGGATAGAATTTCTAGCCATGGTTTATCTGAAGAAGGCAATGTTGAGCTAATGACGTTAAACAAGCGTTTCTCAGGAGATAATCTGTATTTCTTCTTTATATATATATTTTTCATTGTTTTTGTTATTTTTGTTATTTTTTGTTTTTTTTAGATGCTACTCATTTGTTTTAAAAAAATATTAGGATTTTTTAGATTTTGTTGCAGTACTGACTCCTATGCTTCTCCTCTGCCTGACATTATATTATTTTTCATCAGGTTGTGTTGTTCTTTTCTTTATCCATTTATTTCTTTTTCTTTTACATTGAGGACAATGTTTATCTTAAGTGTAGGGGGTACTCCTAATTAAAATTAAATTTGCACAATTGATGAACATTTGAATATTGATGGTAATCAAGCTGAAATTGTGTATTAATTACTGGAATTAATTCTGAGTTGATAGAGATATTTTTTAAAGGGGATTCTATTATTGATGAGCTGATTTTGTGTGACGAATTCTTGTTCAATGAAGTAAAGTGAAATTTAGCATCTTAGTTGAAAATTAGTCATATCTGCTTGTTTTTGTTCTCTTTACTAACATTAGTTAGAAAGTGAGTTTTGAGCTTTAATGATTTGATTTTTCATAAACGAATTCCTATTTTTCTTCTGGAGTGAGATTTTTCTTGATTGATGTGCGCTAAAACTTGCTTTGATATCTTGCTGAGGCTTTAATGATTCATATACAGACTTGAATATGATTAATTAAGGCAATTAGGCTTTATTCTTTCTTGACTTTCAAAGTTGTATTGATAAAATAACTCCTTAGTTGTCTCATTTGAGCCTGATATTGATTTCTTTGAATACCCAATCAAAAATTAAGTTGAATTTTTTGAAGCATATGATGTGTTGATTGAGAATTTATTAAAGGTTGCTTTTGTCTTCAATGGTTAAAAAAGTGGGGAAAAAAAGAGAAAAGAAAATAAAAATGGAAAATGAAGAAGAAAAAAGAAGTTTGTTGGCGAAAAATAATGAGAATATTTAGTTGAAAGTAAAAATCTGTTATAATCTTGTGTAATATGCTCTATTTATCATTTTTTAACCTAATTCTGCTTTGTATTGATTTATTCATGAGCATTCTTTATATTTATTTATCTTTTTTCTTACCTTTCATTATACCATTGGCCCCGTTACAACCAAAGAAAGTTCTTTTGATTCTTGTGTTGTATGTGAACTTGGAATTGGAGATGAAATTTATAAGCAAGCCTATGATATTGCATTTTTTAAGAGAATTTTGAGTGATCTCTTTGTCCTTAAACACTTGAGCGATGGAAAGATGAGTGACCTCAATTGGTTGGTAAAGAGAAAGTTGTAAGCTAGACTCAAGTCTCTAATTGTTTTAAGTGCAAAATGATATTGCTTCATTGGATTTGACTGCTGAACTTGAATTTTTTTTCAAAAAATTATGGAATTTCCCTTGATTCATGTTTCTGGATGTTGACTTTGATCTTGTTGTTGATTCTTATTCTTTGCTTGAGGATAAGCAAAGCTCAAGTGTGGGGGAGTTGATGAACCTTTAACTTCTCATATTTTTACAGTTCAATTCCTTGGTTTTTCATATTCTTTTTATATTTTTTATTGAACTTTATTTGTAAGTTTTGTTATATTTTAAGTATTTCTTAATTGTGCTTTTATTATTTATTTTATGTGTTTTTTTTTTCAGATAATTGCACATGGAGAAGACTGGACATTCAAAAAAGTAAGAAAAAGAGAAATTTTTCATCAACGTTCAGCGCCTTAGCGCTGAGGGGTGGAGCGTTGGAGCGCTCGAAGAGTATGTAGAAGCGGTGATTCAGTGACCCAACGCCTGAGCGCTGGGTGAGGAGCGCCTGAGCACAGAACGTAATGCAGCGCGTCTTGACTTAAGTGGCTCAGCGCTTAAACGCTCATGAGCCAGCGCTAGGCGCTGGTCGCGTAACAACAAACATAATTTTCTTTAAATATGAAAAGTTATGCCAAATTCAACACATTGGGCACTATCGCGATCGTTATTGCGGTGAAATATAGCAACTCACGGGATTTTAGAAAATGGAAATATGGAGTCGCCACCAATTTTATTTAAATTAGGAAAAATTAGAAAATATTTTTTAGAAAATGGTCTTTGAAAACCAAATTGAATTCAGGAGTCGGTTATGTATAGGAAAGAGTGAAAACTTAATCCCACAGCACCCTAACACACCCGTCTTGAGATGGTACCTTAACTTAATTGTGTAAATTCTTGATAATCTCAAAATATATTTATTTTAATCCTCTTAAAAACATTATAATTATTATTTTTTAAATAAAGGAAAAATAAACAACCAAATTGTGAAATTTTAAATTTTTGGATTGACAGAATAGAGATTCTGCTCCTACATATCCTCAGGTGTAATGAGAAACTCAAAGTCACGTAATTCCCTAAAAATGATTATAGGTTGGTTGATTTTAATTAAAAAAATGATTTAATTTTTTGACTTTTCAAAAATTCAAATTAACAAATCGTCACGGTTTAGTTAATCTTATTAAGGTTTGAATGAGTAAAACTCGGCGTCATGCTAGAGACGTCACCAATTGATTATCAAGTTTATTATAATTAATTTTAAAAAAAGGATTTTGAGTTTTTATCAATTAATGATTTGTTTTATTTCAAAATAAAAAAATTGAATACAAAATAATAATAATAATAATAATAATAATAATAATAATTTTTTTGAATCATCAAGTTGTCACAACTCAGATGATTACAAAAGTTACAGGATTAATAAGCTGTTACAGCTTAGATAATCTTGATTTATTTTTCTCAAAAAAGATTTAATTATTTTATTTTTATTTTTATCATTTTTAATTTTTTTAATTTTTAATTTTTTATACTTTTTAGCCCAATGAGGCCATTAATCTAATCCCATTTTTTTAAAAAAAAAAAAAAAACAAAACAAAATGCATCAGCTTACTGAAAAAGGAGAAAAAAAAGGTATTTTGTTTGAAATGGAACAAAAGAAGGGAAGACCCAACCAGAAGCGGGCTCGACGGCGAAGGTTAAGTGCGGCATGAGAGGATGGCGATGTGGAGGCTGGTCGGAACTCCAGTCTGAGCTCGACGGTGCGATGTTTGAGATTTTCGATCTGCATGATGTGAAGAACGGTGCGTGGATCCTATCTGGACGGTTCGACGAGGCGGCACACGACGACGACATCGGGCTTGGAGTATCAGCAGTCACGAATCTAACATGAGTCACGATGGTAAGGACAGACAACAGCGTCGGGCTAGGTCACAAGTGATGGCTGGCTCGCGAGTCGGTCTTGACGGCAGGTCGCAGCAAGGTGGTGTTACGCGTCTGGCGTGGTTCAGGCGAGGCGGTTCGATGGTTGGAGTGGTGGTGTGCAACATGGATCTGGCTGGTCTCGTGATGCGGTGGACGGTGAGTTGCCAGGCTTTAGGTTCGGGCTTGGTGATGAGGAACAACTATGGTGGTGAAGAACGCAGAGCAAAGGCACGGCGATGCGGGTTTGGTTCTAGTTAAGGGGTGAAGGCGGTGGGTTCTATTTGGATGGTAAGGTGATGAGAACGGTGAGGAAGATGGCTTGCACGGTTAGGCACGATGAAGGATGATGAAAATGAAGGGTGGAGTGTGGTGGTGGTCACAATTTCGAGGTTGTGGTGGACGAGTGGAGGTTTGGACTTGTGTTGGTGATCACAATTTGGGGAAGGGAGCTAGGAGGAAGATAGTGATGGTGGTGAAGTGGTTATGGGGAGGTTACAGTGAAGGTTAGGCCATGATGGTTGTAAGGTTGCGAAGAACCGATGCTCTCAAAAGAAATGATAGGAATTTAAATTGTAAGGAGCCGATGCACTCAAAAGTAAATGACAAGAATTTAAAATTTATGGAGCCAATGCGCTCAAAGAAAATTAAAATGCATGGAGCCCGATGCGCTCAAAGAATTGACAGAAATTAAAATGACAAGAGTCGATGCGCTCGAAAGTAAATGACAAAAATTTAAATGACAGAAGCCAATACGCTTAAAAGTAAATGACAGAAATTTAAATGACAGGAGCCAATGCGCTCAAAAATAAATGGCAGAAATTTAAATAACAGGAGCCAATGCGCTCAAAAATAAATGATAGAAATTTAAATGACAGGAGCCAATGCGCTCAAAAGTAAATGACAGAAATTTAAATGACAGGAGCCGATGCACTCAAAAGTAAATGACAAAAATTTAAAATGCATGGAGTATGCCTATGAGTCTAAAATTGAATGCACTGGGCCTTTGAGCCCTTAAACAAAACAAAACAGGCCTTTGAACCTGAAACTAAATGAAATAGGCCACTGAGCCAAAAAAATTTATGCAATGAACCTTAAGCTAGAAAACTTTATGTAGTGGGCCTTGAGCTAGAAAACTCATGCAATGGGCCTTGAGCAAAAAAAAACTTTATACAGTGGGCCTTGAGCCCATGAACTTTGTGCAATGAGCCATGAGCAAAAGAAATGAATGTACTTAAGAAAAACTTTTTTTTTTACCAAAGCTTTGAACTAAACGCTTCCTAGAAAACTTTGACCAACCAAACCCATATTCAAAGGGGATCACTGACAATCTCATCTTATTCAAATTTCTCTTCATTGGATATAGCACGCGTAGAAGCTTGTGATTTTTTTTCCTCTAAAGGTTCTTATTTCTATCGGACACACTTCAATCTGAATCATCTATTGAGAATGTCATTCCCTTCATCGATTGACTTTTAGAGCTTCTTTGGCTTAAGTTTTTCAACAGAAGGCTACCATTAGATGGTTAAATGGTATTATTGTACTCATGTTCACCTATCCTGAAGCATCATGTACCAAATATGCATGGACTCAAAAGTACAACAGAAAAGAGATTTACTAACTAAGTAACTTTTTGACTGATTTTGGGAGTATGACTGCACAAAGGGCATTTACAATGGATAAAGACACAAGAAGTAGAACAGCAAAAAAGTCAGAGGGTTTTTGCCCCAATATGGATGTGATTGATCCTTACTCTACAATTGAACATCATGACCTTTGTTTTATCAGGTATCTACAAAAATCTGCCCTCGTGTAGGGTATCAAATGAATATGATGCAGGGTATGTCATTTGTGAACAAAGTTGCCCCAATGTAGGCTATTTAACAACAAAAATTTGCCCCAATGTGAGACAATTTGGAATAATTTTTTTTTGCCCCAGTGTATGCCACAAAGCTTCCCTAGTGAAGGGCCAAATCAAACTAAAAAATTACCCCATTTTAGAGTCGAATTGAATAGGACAGAGACTTACTCTAGTTTAGAGCCACATTGAACCAAAAGATTTGCCCCAGCATAGGACCGAATTGAACAGGGTAGAAATTTGTCCTAATATAAGTCTCTTTCTTTTTATTTTTTCTTTTTACCCTATCTTTTACTTAGACCGCCCTTGCGGGTTTTCAACCTAACAGGACTTTCTTTTTTGTTTTTCCTTTTTTTAAGAGTAATGAACTAGATACTTGTATGAGCACAACCTTTTGTATCAAAATTAAAACTTACGAAAATAAGGACAATCGTTTATTAATCAGAATAGACTTTTTGAGACTTGTAATGTGGGCAATGTTAGTGGTTATGAAATAAAATATATAAGGCTTAAATAAGTATTTAAGGGTTGAATGAGATTAAGGATCCTTGTTCACAATTAAACTTCGTGAATTGCCTTTACGCTTTCAAACACATTTTTCTCTTATTATTTTCCATTTCTTCTTTTTTTCTTTTCACTTCAATCATTCACCTTTGTCATGGCCCTTTTCATTTCATTTTCTTTTTACTTTCTTTCCCTTCTTTTCTTTTTTGTTTACTTGTTTCTTTTTCTTTTTGGTTTTTTAGTTTTACTTTCTGCCTCTTTCACCTTTTCTTCTTTTTCTCTTTTTTCATAATGCTTTAAAATAATCACCATGGTAATCAACCTTTATTTTGTACTATCCCCTAGTGCAGGGATGATCCTTGTCCAGGGTTTATTGAAGGAAACATTCAAGCTCAAAAAAGGACAACGAGAGATAATGAAAAGATGAATTCTTATGAAGGATAGAGAAAGATTGTCAATATTCATTTCAAATCTTGATTGCTTATTTTCAAAAAATTTAATTTAGAGACAAAAGGATAATGCACACTAAGTGATTTCTTTTTTGCTCCCTTTCATTTTTCTTTTTCATTTATTTTTTTTTGTTTTTTTTTGTATTTGTTTTTGTTTTTGCACATGCACACGTAGACCTTATGACTACTGACATATATCAAAGCAAGGATTGTCAAGAATTGGAGTCCAATCGGGTCCTAATACAAAGAAGACACTTTGAGTAAACCAAAGAAAATAAACGACAAGAAAGACCATGAAAATGAAAGGAAGCAAAATATGCTTGAATCCATGCAAAATCATAACATTAATGCTTCAAGAAAGTTAACATAAGTTTAGCATCACAAAAGTCTAAGAAGACAATCACATTAATTATCGCCTCAGATCGCCAATTGTTCAGAGGTTTCAAGTTGCTAGAGGGCGATTGGTGTAGACAGGATGGGTTGAGATATATGGATGCGGCGAGTTCACTTGGTATGGGATCTGGTGAGTTGAATGAGCGGGTGGAGGCGCCTGATAAGAAGGGTAATGATTTGGGTTATATGGAGGGGCTCGGTAGGTAGAGTAAGATAGTGGATAGCGGGTTTGGTTTTGCACGTAGCTCACTCCCGACTCCTTTTTCTTAGGGAAAAACTCCTTCTTGAAACCACTTTCATCATTGTTAGTTGGCAATTTGCTAGGTTTTACCAGAATTTCAATCTTCTCTCCGGCAGCTATTAACTCAGCAAAGTCTGTGGAAATAAGTTTGTCTCAATGATTTAATATGTTAAGTTTTGATGATAACAAATGCAAGACAAAAAGAATGATGCTTATACTTGATAGATGTACTTAATAAATGACAAATGCATTACAAAAGATTATTGATCATATTACATAGTTGTGCTTAATGAGATATCTTGTATCATGCATGATTATGTACTTTATCTAGTTATATTTCACTTAATAATTATGCAATGAGATATGTGCAACATTCTTCATATAATATATCCAATAATGCTTTATGTGAGTTGTATTAAATTAATATTGGATTTGACTCTATTTAAACAAAAATGTGCAAAGTGTTCTTTGTGGCATCTTATATAGAACATATCTATTAGTAATTGATAAATGTCTTATTTGAATGTACTTATGAAAGTCTTATATGCATGTTAGACTAACTAGAGTTATACATTTATGAATCATGCATATGAAGATATTGAATTATGAATTTTGACTAATTATGTTTGTTTAAGTGAGCAATACTTTGTAGGATAGTCTAAGTACCAAGAGTGAGCATTGTAATAAGAAAGCAAAAAATCACAATTATGCTAAACTCAAGAGAATGAGAATGATAAGATGTTCTAAGCATTTGCAAGATTTGAAGAGAATAAATGTTTGGAATCTTAGATTACATTAAGAAGCCTAAGGATTAGAATTAGTATATTTTCCTTTTAGACTTTCTCCTATATAAAAATAGAGATTTTACATTAAAAGAGCTCAAATATATTTTTAAAAAATCTTTACAAATGGCTCTTACATGGTAAAATTCCCAAGAAACATGTTTTGAAAAGCTAGTCATGGTAGTAGTTTAAAACTATGAAAAATAGTCAAGTTAGAGTTTTGAAAAGTTGACCGTTAGTTACTCTTTTGATCATAACTTTTACAATACTTTGAGTTTCAACCTGAAACCTATTTCATTTGAAAATAGACTCAAAGATCTTTCCAATGATTGGTCATTTCCTTTAAATGGATAAGAAATGAAGAAGTTATGATCATTTTCTTTAAACTATAAAAAATAGTCAAGTTGGAGTTTTGAAAAGCTGACATTTGGTTACTCTTTTGATCAGAACTTTCAAAATACTTTTATTTTTGTCCTGAAACTATTTCATTTGAAAATAGACTCAAAGATATTTTCAATGAGTGGCCATTTGCTTTAAACGTATAAGAAATGAAGAAGTTATAGTCATTTAAAGTCAGTTTTCAAAACTAGAGTACATATAATCGATTACATAAGTCCTATAATCAGTTACAACTCTGGCAAAGGCCATGTAATCGATTACATCATCCATGTAACTGATTACCACGTGCCCAGAAGCTCTCCCAAGGGCTATAAATGGCTAGTTTTGATAATAAAAAATTATTTCTAAACACTACCAACGACTATTTTATCACTTGAGCTCTATATATAAGTGATATTTGAAGTTTTTACAATTCTTGAACACTTGATTTGATCCTTGAATCATCAAAATCATATTTTGAGCTCTTTATTACAAAATCCTTCTATTCTTTTGTTCTTCAAGTTGTATATCTACTCTTGTGAGAGTTTCTAATCTTTCTCTTTATCTTGAAATCATTGTAAGAAGGTGAGGTATCCCTCAAGAGAGAAAAGGGTGAGGTATTCTTGGTAGTGAGACTTACACACATAGAGTGAGGTATCCCAAAGGTGTTGTGAGTGCTCTTGAATGTAAAGGTTTTTCAAGCACCTGTGAAGCTTGAAAAGTTGAAGGCTCTAGCACAAGGGTAAGGTATTCCAATATGTGAAGAGTGCTCTTATTTGTACAAAGGTTTTCCTAGCACTCGTGAAGTCTAGGAGATAGTGAATAAAATCTCAAGTTAAGCTTGGGGACTGGATGTAGGCCACAAGTGGTTAGTGGCTGAATCAAGATAAATTATTGAGTTTGATTCTCTCTTCCCTACACTCTTTAATTTCAGTATTTGGTGTAGTATATTTATATATTGCATAGCTTGTTATCTTGATGTTTTGATTCTAAAAACTTGATATCTAGCTTATTTACTTGATTTATCCCATAACCCAACTTGCATTTGAGTAATCTACAATAGTTGCATCTTTGTTAGACTTATTCCGCTGCATGTGTTGATTGAAAATATCAAAATGTATAGTTTCGCAAAGTTGCTTTAAAAATTTGTAATCACCCAATTCACCCCCCTCTTGGATGATGGTTGTCATGGCTAACAAGTGGTATCAGAGTTTCGTGCTCTGTTGAAAGCTTAACCGCTTAGAGTTAAAGATCCTTATTTGTTGGCAATCATTGTAAGCTTTTTCAAAATGGAAGGTTTTGAAATTGATAAACCACAATTCTTTGATGATGTGCATTTTGTTTATTGGAAAGTTAGAATAGAATTTTATATGTAATCTATTGATCTTGATTTGTGGAATGTTGTGCTTGATGGATTTTCTCCTAAACCAAAATAAGATTGGAATGCTTATGACAAGAAATGTTTTTCTTTGAACATTAAAGCTATGCAAATTTTGAGAAGTTGTTTGAATGATGAGGCTTGTGCTAAAATTAAGAGTTGCTCTAGTGCTAAAGATATATGGGATGCTCTTGATGCTATTTATCTTGCTAACAATGATTTTTTTTTAATAAAGTTGTATATAGATATCAAAAAGAGCAAAAGCCTTTAGAGGAAGACAATATTGAAAAATGTCATCAAGACGATGTTCTTGAATCCTTAAAGGATAACAAAGGGGAAGATGGTAATTCCCTTAAAGAGCCAAGTATGCTAGAAATTGAGACTACTTCCTATATAGCTAAAAAGGACTTTGAGGTAAATAATGCTAAACTATATTATAGTCCTTCTTATTATGAGCTACAATATGCATATGATGGTTTGTATGATGGTTTGGTTAATTTAGAAAAGAAAAACTTATCTTGTTTGAAAAATATTTCCTTAATTAAAAATAAAATTGAGACTTTGAAAAATGAATATGTTTTTCTTGATGAGAAAATGCCTTTGAAGTATGAAATCTCAACTTCCTGTGAAAAATGCATTGATTTAGAAAATCAAGTTGAGGACTTATATTCTGAATTTGCCAAAGCTAATGATTCTAATTGCTTATATTCCATACTTGTTAATGAGAATAAAATTAATGTTATTCCACATGAAAATTCAAGCAAGGATTATGACAAAAATAATTTAGAATATAAAAATAACAAAATGCTTAAGTTTTTCAAAAATGATTTTCAAAGGACTAAGTTATTATTAAATTCAATTGTTTACAATTTTTGTAGTCATCTAGGACATATTTCTCATTTATGCAATTATAGAAGAAATTTTTATATGAGAAATAGTATGATATGAGTTCCAAAAAATCTTAAAGGCCCTAGTACTAACATTCAAGGACCCAAGATGAAGTGGGTACCAAAATGTCCTCCTAGTATTTCAATTATGCAGAAAATTTCTCAAAAGGATGGACAAATTTATCAAAGAAAATAGGAATCATCAAGGAGAATGTTTCCAAAGCCTATTGGTAGAAATTTTGGTCAAAGAATGAAGATGACTTCAACCAAAGCTTCTCAAGTACAAAATGTGGAACTTGTATAGTTCAAGACTCCAAAAGAGAAGTAATGGGTAAGAAAAAGTATTTCCTTGATTGCCAAGGCCAATGTATCAAATGCTTTTATCTTTCATGCACATTCACTTGTAAAGTCAATGAATTTGAGGTATATTCCTTGTAGGCCTTAAGTGATTGATAGAATGTGTACTTGGTAAAAGTTAAATATTATATATAGCACATGATTATGTTCATTCTTGTTACACCTTGTGCTCACTATCTTGCATATTTCTTGATAATAAGGTATTCTATGACTATGTGTGCTTCCTATGCTTTAAATTGTCTATATATCATGGAAGTAAGCATGTTATTGGCTATGTGATTAATGGCAATTGATTATTTAATTTGTTGTGCTCAATTTACATACTACGAAAAAATTGATCTTTATGAGAGCATAATGAATTAATAATCAATGACTAACCCCTATGGATTCAAAATTGGTAGATACCAAATAAAGTACTGCGAATTATATTGTAGGGTGATAACTACCTCAAGCAAGCATTTAAATGGAATAAGATTATTCAACTTGAGGTTAGTAAAGCTTAAAAGTACTCAACTTCTAAAAAGGGTGCAAAGAATCTCTATTCTTTCATGAAGACTTGAAGCTTGGAAGTTGGAGTCACCTACAAAAATTCAAAGAGTACACTTTTGGTGATATCAATCTCTTATCCTTATTTTTACTTTAAATTGAATATCGTGTGATATTTGGAGAAGTAGTGACTTGTTTTATGCTTTACCATGCCTTAAGTTGTGCTTTTCTAGCATTATGTATTGGAAGTATCTTTGCATATGTTAACATGCTAAATATGTATTCACTTTGCTTGGAATGACATATTTTATGGTAACATCTTTGTTCTTGAGCTTGTGACCATTTCTCTTTATTCAAATATAGAAATTCACATGCTCATAAGTAGTTCTAATCCTTTCTCTTTAATGTTTAATTATCTTATATATTTATTTGAAAATTGGAAAGTTAAAAGTTATATGTTTTCTTATTTGAAATTGTTTGATATGTTCATATCTTGAAAACAAGAAGTAATTGATTCATTTTATGCCTTGAACTTGTCTTTGAACTTCAATGATTCTTACATTGAAGTATATCTTGAAATGAATCATAAATGATTTTAAAATTTATAATTCTATGACTTTTCAATTCCTATTTTACAATAAAGGACTTTTGTTCTTGATTGACATGTGTGCATATTAGAATTTCTTACTTAATATAACATGCCTATCATGATTATTGTTTGCCTAAAATACCTATATAAGTTTTGATTATGATCATGTATTTCTTGATAAACTTGAATGATGCCTTGAAATGCTTAAACCATATTTTTTGGATTCAAATGCATATGTACTTTATGCATTCTTGTTAGAGCTAACATTGCATGGTTGATAATATGATATATGTTTTATATTATATATCAATCTAAATTATGCTTGTAAATGGGCTTAAATGATATTTGATACTAACCTATGTTTTAGAAAACTTTTAGAGTCAGTTTTGTAAATGTTTCTATGTGTTTTAAATATAACCATCAAATATTGAAATGTCAAGCATAAATAGATAAAGAGAATAGTTGAATGGAGAGGGACATGAGGAGACTTTCTTCAAGTGTAATAGAATGGAATGTTCAATGGAAGAAAGTCCAAACTCAAAGGACCAATAAATGAAGAACATTCTAAAGAAGCGTCACTCTCCATATAACTCAATAGGTATCTCTATTCCTAAGCTATTGTGGTATTCTATATGCTATGGATTGTATGATACTTATTGATAAATTGATCTTAAATGATTAGATACTTTCTTTACATGAGAAGTATACTTAGCATTAACAAAGTGCCTAATTGGATATTAACTTGCTAATTTTGTCATTGCATATAGGGTGGATGATGTTAGTTCTATATATGCTTTGATCCCTATAGCATATTTCATCAAATGAATGTTTAATATCTATGATTCTATTAATCTATAGTCTCTTAGTGGTATAACACTTATGAGAATCATGCACTTATTTTGAAAAGAGTTTCTAGTTTGATTAAAAAGTTTTTAAAGTAAAATCTCTTATTATATTTGAAAGAAGCTTTTCAAGTTCCACATCCTTGAGAATTATTTGAACTTGTCTTAAGATCTTGAAAGTATTTTCACCTCCTATTTGTCTTGAAAATTTGAAAATCTTTGGATATGTGCTATATATGTAGTACTCTCTTCATTTACTTTGAAAAGTTTTATTAAATCTTGAAAGAATGTTTAAGAAAACTTCCAAATAAATCTTTTGAAATGTTCTATAATGTCCATCTTAATACTTCAAAAGATAAGTTTTATTCTTTAAAGTGTTTTATTTTCTCAAGATTCTTGTTTAATGAGAAGGAGAGGAGATGTACTTTTAAATGTTCTTTTAACTTGGGTTTGATCACTCTCAATGAATATGTGATTTTAATATAAAACCTCTCTACCCTTCTAAAATGATTTTGAAAATGTAATGTGTTCTTATAAAATTATTTTGAAATGGGGAGAAGTTTTAAAATAGTTTTTGATTGATGGATTAAGATAAGTATCTTTTGCCTTGTTTTTCTTTATGGTAATGTGCTTACATGGTCTTGGTATGCATATTGCCTTTTATCTATCTTGTGCTTCAATAAGGGGGAGTTTATCTTCTTTTCTTATAACTTCTTATTATAATTTATTAATTTGTAATGGTTATTTATCCTTATTATCTTACATATCTTTCTTCCATATCCTTGTTGACTAAAAATATATGCATAACTATGTTAAACTATTATATTTTGATAATATGCATATTTTGAGGGGGAGCCTAGCTCTTAAATTTTTGTTTATATCTCTTGACTTACATCCTTGTTTGATATGAAGTATTTTATTATTATATTATCAACATGTCAATGAAGGCCATCTCTTATTCTCTTTCCCTCTATCAATGAAAGAAGGTAAACATTCTTAAATTTCATATCTTTTGATTCTTTCATTGAGAAATATTTGATATGTGGCAAGTTATATGATCTTTTATTTGAAAACCTTAATTTCATGATCTTATATGGATATTTTGTAACTTTCATCAAGCGATACTTATTTATCATGTGGTATGCAAGATATTATATGTTAGACGTAATTTCTTAAGTTTATTGCTATCATATGCTAAATGTTGATGTACCAAAATGTGACAAGCATTACATGAATAATCTTTTATATTTTGAAAGCATGTTTGTTTCATCTCTCTATTCTTGAATCATATGTAGAATCAAATAGGGGAAGACAATTATGTTTTGAATAACTTGAAGCAGTTTATGGTTTTGATGATCCTACTCTTTTTGACATGTGTTTTATCTATAGAGGAAGAGAAAATAATATCTTTTCTTCCTAAGCCTTTTTGTTGATGTCAAATAGGGGGAGTGAAAATTAGAAAGAAAAATATGTACTTGTGCTTATTGTTTGATATGCTTACTGTATATCTATTCTTCTATATTTGCTCAACATATTTTTCTTTAGTGATTTGTCATCATCAAAAAGGAAAAGATTGTAGAAATAAGTTTACCCCAATGGTTTAATATGTTAAGTTTTGATGATAACAAATATAAGACAAAAAGAATGATGCTTATGCTTGATAGATGTGCTTAATAGATGACAAATACATTACAAAAGATTATTGATCATGTTACATAAATGTGCTTAATAAGATATCTTGTATCATGCATGATTATATACTTTATCTAGTTATATTTCACTTAATAATCATACAATGAGATATATGTAACATTCTTCATATAATATATCCAATAATGTTTTATGTGAGTTGTATTAAATTAATATTAGATTTGACTCTATTTAAATAAAAATGTGCAAAAATGTTCTTTGTTGCATCTTATATAGAACATATCTATTAGTAATTGATAAATGTCTTATTTGAATGTGCTTATAAAAGTCTTATATGCATGCTAAACTAACTAGAATTATACATTTATGAATAATGCATATGAAGATATTGAATTATGAATTTAGACTAACTATATTTGTTTAAGTGAGCAATATTTTGTAGGATAGTCTAAGTACCAAGAGTGAGCATTATAATAAGAAAGCAAAAAATCATAATTATGCTAAACTCAAGAAAAATGAGAATGATAATATATTCCAAACATTTGCAAGATTTGAAGAGAATTTTTTTTTGAAATATTAGATTACATCAAGAAGCCTAAGGACTAGAATTGATATATTTTCTTTTTAAGCTTTCTCTTATGTAAAAATAGATGTTTTACATGAAAAGAGCTCAAATATGTTTTTAAATCTTTACAAATCGTTCTTACATGGTAAAATGCCTAAGAAACATGTTTTGAAAAGCTAGTCATGGTAGTAGTTCAAAACTATGAAAAATAGTCAAGTTAAAGTTTTGAAAAGTTGACCTTTGGTTACTCTTTTGATCATAACTTTTACAATACTTTGAGTTTCGTCCTGAAACCTAAGACTCAAAGATCTTTCCAATAAGTGATCATTTCCTTTAAATGGATAAAAAATGAAGAAGTTATGACCATTTGCTTTAAACTATGAAAAATAGTCAAGTGTTGAAAAGCTGACCTTTGGTTACTCTTTTAATTATAACTTTCAAAATACTTTGATTTTTGTCCTAAAACCTATAATATTTAAAAATAGACTCAAAGATCTTTCCAATTAATGGTCATATGCTTTAAACGAATAAGAAATGAAGAAGTTATGACCATTTAAAGTCAATTTTCAAAATTAAAGTGCATGTAATTGATTACATAAGTCCTGTAATCGATTACAACTCTGGAAGAGACCATGTAATCGATTACAGCGTAAACGGCTAGTTTTCATAAAAAAAAATCATTTTTAAACACTACCAATGACTATTTTATCACTTGGACTCTATATATAAGTGATATTTGAAGCTTTTACAACTCTTGAACAGTTGATTTTATCCTTGAATTATCAAAATCATATTTTGAGCTCTTTATTACAAAACCCTTCTATTCTTTTGTTCTTCAAGTTGTATATCTACTCTTGTGAAAGTTTCTAATATTTCTCTTCATCTTAAAATCATTGTAAGAGGTGAGCTATCTCTTGTAGTGAGACTTACACGCAAAGGGTGAGGTATCCCAAAGGTGTTGTGAGTACTCTTGAATGTAAATATTTTTCAAGTACCTGTGAAGTTTGAAGAGTTGGAGGCTTTAGTACAAGGGTGAAGTATCCCGAGGTGTGAGGAGTGCTTTTGTTTATACAAAGGTTTTCCTAGCACCTGTGAAGTCTAGGTGATAACTCCATTAAATGTAGTTATTTGTGCCCTGTATTAATGCTTTATTGATTGCTCAGTCTTTGTTCTTAGGCATAATTGGAATACTTTAGCCTTATTTTCATTCAAATGTTGGTTGATGTCTTCCTCTTTGTTTTGTGAACATATTTCCAATTCTTTTGTTAGATTATGTTGATTTTGCATTTTTGATTAACTGAGTGGACTATGAATTGTAGGATGGGCTAAAAAATAAATGAATTGGAGCAATTTAGGGCCAGCATGGGAAGAGGAGAACCAGGAGATATCTCAGTTACTCACGCCGAGGCGTGATAGTTGGCACGCCGCAGCGTGGAGCTCTCAGGTTACAGCATACTGAGAGGACAGAGACTGGCATGCCGCACTGTAGATAAGTGCACGCCGCAACGCGTGGATGCCAGCAGCGCGTATAAATACAATTTTATCAAATCAGAAAGGAGAGGAGTTCTGGGTCGTGAAAAAACGCAGCTAGGGCTCATTTGCTGACATTTTGGAGAACTGTAAAGGGGGCTAGAAGTGGAATCCACCATTCATCAAGGAGGATCACTCTTCCAAGCACCAACATTACAGTGTTTCCTCTCTTCTCTCTTTACTCTCTCTCATTCTAGGGCATGGGCATGGGCATGGAAATGGTTATGGCATTTTCATGTTCCATGGCTAGCTAAGTTAATCTTAGGGATTCTTTTGGATCTTTCTATGTAAACTTGATGATTTTGTAACCTTGTAATTTATTTATGATGATGTGATTTGTTCATCCATATTTCTCTTAATGCTCATGAATGTGTGGCCAACATTTATTGTGTTTTGGTTGAATCTAATGAGCTAGACATAGGGATTTAGGTTTTAGATCATGAATATGATTGATGCATGTTTAATTTCATTCTAATGGATGAGTGGGTTAATTAGCTAACGAGATAGAAATATACCCTTTGGTCATGCATGGCAATTATTAAGAACCAATCTTAATGCATGGAATTTGCTTCAGTTTTCATGAACACATAGTGAGCTAGGTAAACAACATAGGGTTAATTGACCTAGACATAGGCTTTTAGCTAGTGGAGTTTCTTATGCCAACAAATCCATTCATGCATAATGCTTACATTGGTTGCATATTATCAAGTGAAATAGTTGGTGAAGAAGGAATCCATATTCTCCAATCCTTGACTTTTAATCTCTTATTAAAGTTTTCTAGTCTTTTAATCAATTCACACCTTTTCTCCCAAGTTGAATGTCCTTGAATAGAATTTCTTAAACTACTGGTTAATAGTTAGCTTAGATATTAATCTTAATCCTCGAGGGAACAAACTTAACTTATCACTTTATTACTTGTGTGACCCGTGCACTTGTGGTACACAAAAAAGGTCAACATTAGGAGATAGTGAAAAAAATCTCAAGTTAAGCTTGAGGACTGGATGTAGGCCACAAGTGGTTGGTGGCTGAACCAGGACAAATTCTTGAGTTTAATTCTCTCTTCCTGACACTCTTTAATTTCACTATTTGGTGTAGTATATTTATCTATTGCATAACTTGTCATCTTAATGTTTTGATTCTAAGAACTTGATATCTAGTTTATTTGCTTGATTTATCTCATAATCTAAGTTGTATTTGAATAATTTATAATAGTTACATCTTTGTTAGACTTATTCCACTGTATGTGTTGATTAAAAATATCAAAATACATAATTTCTTAAAGTTACTTTGAAAATTTGTAATCACCCAATTCACCCCTCTCTTGGGTGATGGTTGCCATGACTAACAAAGTCTAGATAAGTAGCACTCGCCATTATCTCAATATAAGGAGCTCTGAGAGTCCCTAGAAAATATGAGCACATTTCTGTCAATGTCAACAGTGGTTGCACTTGTGCTATGAAAGTTCTCCATCTCTGGACACACTGCTTGAAGGCTTCCTCATTTTTCTTTTGCAGTGTTCCCAACTGTTCCCGAGTTGGGGCTGTATCCAGGTCGAACCGATGTTGTCCCATGAACAAGTTTGCCTAGTTATCCCAATAAGAGATTTTGGAAAGATCTTGTTGGATGCACCATTCCAAAGCAGGCCCAGTCAAACTTTCATGGAAGAAGCTGACAATGAACTTCCAGTCCTTTGACCAAATTGACATTTTGGTAACATACGTTTTCAGATAGAAAAAAGGGTTGGTGCTCTCATCATATTTGTCGAATCCTAGAACCTTATAGTCCTTGGGGATGACAATGTTAGTAGTAGGGCACAACTCTTCTATCCCAAGGGGACCGTAGGTGCTAGAACCCTTGATTGCTTTGATTTGTTCTTCCATCTTTTCCATCCATTCTTCTTCCACCTTATCCTTTTGAATTGTCGCATGACCACTCCCAGCAAGAAATCTTATTGTCACCGGGATGGACATATGTGGTTGTTCCTATGTGAATTCAGCATTACCATAAACCTCATTTCGCGTATCCTCTGAAGAATGATAACCTTCTCCAATAGGAATCACTAGCGGTGTAGTATTCGAGGTTCTTCCCACAACATGCATCTCAGTGGTGATCCCAGGGTTTGTCTTCATGGAAGTGATAGTTGGCAAACGCGGATGTGCCCCAGTCACTCCTGTACTTCCAGCCGCCCCAATCAAGGTGAGAGTCTCCCTCATGGCCAACAATGTTTCCTCTATTCTTCTCTGAGACTCTGTCATTTCGTCCATCCTCCCTTTAACCTCATCGACTTCCATACTCAAGTTTCTGCTTTCGTTCTCAGCTGCCATTACTGCAAGCTTTGCTCGAGCCCTTGTGTTGTGAACTCGGGTTTGGTTGGTACCTTCTTTCCTAGGTCGCGCAATGATTCCTTTTGTTTGATTTATCAAAACAAAATAACATTAGACAAAGAATGAGATGAAAAAAATGATATGCGCAAGATAAAATGAGTGAATTTTATGATGAAAATATTTTCTCTTCTTTATCTTTTTTTTTAAATGCTAGGAATGCCATGAAAATGCAAGATGATGTATCTTTTTTTTTTTAATGTTAGGAATGCTATGAAAATGCAAGATGATATATCTTTTTTTTTTCTTTTTTTGAATGCTAAGAATGCTATGAAAATGTACGATAATGTATCTTTTTTTCTTCTTGGAATGCTAGGAATGTTATAAAAATACAAGATAATGTATCTTTTTTTAATGCTAGGAATGCCATGAAAATGTAAAATGATGTATTTTTTTCTTTTATTCTTAATGCTGATTTTTTTAAAAGAAAAATGCAATAATAAATGACATGAGGAATAGATAGGTAAAGAATACTTTTTTTTGCTAGGAATAAAAATGTAAGATGATGTATTTTTTTTTATGCTGAAAAAAGAAATTTGCAGGAATAAATTTAATGAAAAAGAGATAAAGAAGAAGTACGCTCCCTTTGTGCCCTAGTGAGATTGCCTTAAATTTGGGGATTTCTATCCAAATGATCTATGGGTCATTCTGACTCGTAAGAACTTTCATTAGGTGACTCTTCTATTCTAAAGGCCTCTAGAGCTAAGTCTCATTTCAAAATGTTGACCACAAATAATGGGTAAACTACAAGGTGTGGAACATTCGTGAAAAAGACATACTCTAGATGAGGTTTTCGCAATAACCAAATAGGATGTACATCCAAAATGGCTATCACTACGCAACATCTACCTAACTTATAGGCTTCACTCAGACTTGGGTATAGGGCCCCACTCGGACGTATGTGATAAACATATAAGTGCGGCGGGTGTAGGGAGCATACAAACTTTCATGATCCTAAAGGCTACCCATATCCTACAAAACAAAGTAGACACAAAACAAACTCCAAAAGTTTTCTACCCTAAGGTTTACATAATAAAACAATTAACAATAATTAAAAAATCAAATATAAAAAAAATAAAAAGGGTAAAACAAACATATAAAGATCACAAAAAAATTTGCACAACCAACTCTTATAGGCTTTACTCTCAAGTATTCCCCAATGGAGTCGCCATCTGTTGCGACCATTATCGCGGTGAAATATAGCAACTCACAAGATTTTAGAAAATGAAAATATGGAGTCGCAACTAATTTTATTTAAATTAAGAAAAATTAAAAAATCTTTCTTAGAAATAGTCTTTGAAAATCAGATTGGATTCAGGAGTCGGTTATGTATAGAAAAGGGTAGAAACTTAATCCCACAGCACCCCTAACACACCCACCTTGAGACGGTACCTTAAGTCAATTATGTAAATTCTTGATAATCTCAAAATATATTTATTTTACTCCTCTTAAAAAATATTGTAATTATTTTAAAAAAAATAAAGGAAAAAAGAACAACCAAATTGTGAAAATTTAAATTTTTAACTTGACAGAATAGAGATTCTGTTCCTACGTATCCTCAAGTATAATGAGGAACTCAAAGTCACGTAATTCTCTAAAAATAATTGTAGGTTGGTTGATTTTAATTTAAAAAAATGATTTAATTTTTTGACTTTTGGAAAATTCGAATTAACAAGTCGTCATGGCTTAATTAATCCTGTTAAGGTTTGAATGAGTGAAACTAGGCGTCACGTTAGAAATGTCACCAATTGATTATCAAGTTTATTACAATTAATTTAAAAAAGAGGATTTTGAGTATTTATCAATTAGTGATTTGTTTTATTTTAAAATAAAAAAAATTGAAGATAAAACAACAACAACAACAACAATAATAATAATAATAATAATATTATTATTATTATTATTATTAATTTGAATCATCAAATTGTCACAACTTAGATGATTACAAAAGTTATAGGATTAATAAGTTGTCACAACTCAGATAATCCTAATTTATTTCTCTAAAAAAAGATTCAATTATTTTATTTTTATTTTATCATTTTTTAATTTTTTAATTTTTTTAATTTTTTCTACTTTTTAGCCCAATGAGCCCATTAATCTAATTCCATTTTTAAAAAAAAATTAAAACAAAAAACAAAACAAAATGCAACAGCTTATTGAAAAAGGAGAAAAAAAAAAGGTATTTTGTTTGAAATGGAACAAAAGAGGGGAAGACCCAACCAGAGGCGGGCTCGGCGGCGGAGGCTGAGTGCGGCAAGAGTGGATGGCGATGTGGAGGCTGGTCGGAACTCCAGTCTGAGCTCGATGGCGCGGTGTTGGATATTTCCGATCTACACGGTGCGAAGATCGGTGCGTGAATCCAATTTGGACGGTTCGACGAGGCGGCACACGACGACGACGTCGGGCTTGGAGTAACTATAGTCATGGATAGAATGCGAGTTGCAACGGTGAGGATAGACGACAGCGTCAAGCTGGGTCACAAGTGGTGGTTGGCTCGCGAGTCGGTCTTGACGGCGGGTCCCAGCAAGGTGGTGTTACGGGTCTGGCATAGTTCAGGCGAGGCAGTTCACGGGTTGGAGTGGTGGTGTGCGACATGGATCTGGTTGGTCACGTGATGCGATGGACGGTGAGTTGCCAGGCTTCGGGTTTGGGCTTGGTGATGAGGAACAACTATGGTGGTGAAGAATGCAGAACAGAGGCGCGGCGGTGCGAGTCTGGTTCTGGTTAAGGGGTGAAAATGGTGGGTTCTATTTGGATGGTAAAGTGATGAGAATGGTGAGGAAGATGGCTTGCACAGTTAGGCATGATGAAGGATGATGAAAATGAAGGGTGGAGTGTGGTAGTGGTCACGGTTTGGAGGTTGTGGTGGACGAGTGGAGGTTTGGACCTGTGTTGGTGATCACAGTTTGGGGAGGGGAGCTAGGAGGAAGATAGTGATGGTGGTGAGGTGGTTATGGAGGTTGGGGTGAAGATTGGGTCGTGGTGGTTGCAAGGTGAAGTGAAGTTGAAGATGGGTGAGATGGTTGAGATGGGGTGCTATTGCTATTTTTGGGGCTTTTTTAGAAGATGATGGTGATGGTGGAAGGTCACGGTGATGAAGGTTGATGAAGGATGGTTCACGGTTTGTGGAGGGGAGCTAGGAGGAAGATAATGATGGTGGTGAGGTGGGACGTTGAAGATGGCAGAGGTGGTGAAAAGTGGTATTAGTTGGGTTGTGGTGTTATTGAAGGAAGATGTTGTTGGTGGCTACGTATGGTGAGAAATGGAAGGTTGAAGGTGATTTTATGGGTGGCAGCAAAGTGGTTCACGGTGGAGAAGGAAGGTGAGGTGAAGATGGTGAAGGTGTTGAGCTCCTCTTGGTGAAAAATGGTCTGCTCAAAGATTCTGAACTCCAGAGAGATGGTTCTCCAAAATTTTGAGGTCTCAAGATGGTTCTCTGAAAATGTTCCACCCCTCTTTTCTTCATTTTCGTTTTCCCCTCTTGTAGGCAAAAAGAAAATTTTGCAACCCCAAGGCAATCAATTTAGGTAGCAGATAGAGTGGCTGGGGCTTTCTAGCTCATTTTCCATTTCCATGAGTTTTCCTTGGATTGAGATTTTCTCTCAGCTTTTAATCTCTGCCAATTTATCATTTTTGCACATTTCCTTTTACATTGAGCTTTGAGTTTGCAGAGAGAGATAACGTAACAAATGTAACAAGCAAAAATCAAATTATTATTATTATTTTTGTTATTATTATTTTTTTGTTTCTTTATTTTTTTTTGGAGTTTTTATATATATTTTTTGGAGCCCGGTCAAAATTAGGTTTTCATAGACACACAATATAGAAAATCTCTAATCCTGAGAGAGTAGTTTTGCGGCAGCAGACTTTAGAAGACGATTTCGAAGGGAGGATTTGATTCTTGAATGCTTGAAGATCATAATCACCATAAAAGGGATTTTGATTTCTCTTTCTTTCTAGTTTTTCCCTTTCTTTGGATTTTCTTTCCATGAGTTTGTATTTTGATATGAGTTTGTTTATATTGAATATGAGTAGCTAAACTCATAGTTAGGACTATGAGAGATCTTGTTTTCCTAATTATTTGGGTTTGATTTCTAATTTGATTAAGATAATTTCTTTTAGAGTTTTTCATATTGCTTGTATTCTTGTCATAATTTGATCACTTTTGGCATGTGTTAATTCATTGTTTAAACCATCCACATTCAATGAGTGGATCTATATGATAAACCTAGGATTAGATTGGTGAATGACCAAACATCAATTTTTCCTACTAATGGAATTGACAGGTATGTTAGTTCATCTCTTGAATTGAAACTTAATACATTCCTAATTGATTTAACTAAATGACTAAATATGTGATTTAATTTAGGAATAGAATATTATTTTATTTATGACCATTGGGATTTAATAGCAGGTAAGAGAATATTGACAAAAGAATTATCTTACATCATAAATGAAAGAAAATCTAAATAATTGAATTAAAGTGTACCTTGCACCCTAGTTTCTCTCTCATTGATTATCTATTCTTTACTTGATTGTCCATCTTTCTTCTTTATTTGTTTTCTATTTTTAATTTGATTTTCTCTTTACTTCTGATTATTTAAATAACAAAGGGTTTTACGAATCTAGTAATTACCACTTATTCTTTGTGGGATTGATAATTGGGACTCAAGTCCTATATTACTTGGCGATAGAGTGCACTTGCTCTTAGTATATTTTACGCATACCAATTATGCAAAAATTCAACATAGACAAAAATTCAATACGTAGATATAATTATTTAGTGCCAAAAATCAATGCTCTGGTACCAAAAATGTAACCCCCTTACTAAATTAATAACAAAATTTCTAACAACTGAGTATTATCCTTAATCTCTGTATCAATAATTAAAAATTCAATTTTTGCTAATAAAGTTTCATAAATGTCGAATATGCAGAACAAAAAATGAAATAAAAAATAGAAAAAAAAATAAAAATTAAAGATATAAAATCAGAAACATAAGTTCTATTTAAGAAACTTAGCAACAAAAGTGTGATTTTACTAGCATTTATCAAAGTCATTATTTAGTCATAATACATATATTTCTAATAATTCTAATAAACATATTTTTCCTCCTTTGGATTTAGAATTCATATATGATCGATCTAAATGATGATAATCATAATGCATCTTATACTAATCTGACCGCACCATGAATTGAGTGAGAATTGAAAAATTCTCAGCAAGAAATTATTAGTTATAAAAATGTTTGAAAACGCATTGTGAGTTTCAGCTGTGTAATACGCACAGAAAACCTCATGACAACCCAAGTATGACAAGAGCAACACAATTCCAGCATAATAGAATGAATACTAAATAAATCATACAATACAACCTTATAAACATCAGCAAGTTCCTCAAATATCATCAATCATGTACTACTTTATCAACAAAGTACCAACGAACATCAGCAATCAAGTTCATCATCACAGAAAATCCAACCTTTATTTTTCTTTTCTTTTTCATGTTTGCTTGTCTCCATTTCACTTGAAGACCTTCACTTCCATAGGAAAACCATTCTATTTCTGGTGTTACTTTAACATTGTGACAACAAATCCAGACATACTCACATTAACCAGGCAAGTAACATAAAAGAAAATTCATCCCTTTGGCTCTCAACGGTTAGGTGCAAACTTTTCCATGAATCATTTGCTTGCCATCACACATAAACATAAACAATACAAACCACCAATATATCACAAATAAAGTTATCATATACAAATCTATAAATAAATCATGACAATAAAATTCACAAAATTTAGAATCATTAAATTTAAACGTCAATTCTTCAAGGGACCAACTGTGATTTAAAATTATTTTAATAATTCTTTTAAAAGTCCATATCATAGTTCGTAATTGTCTAGTTATCATCATAGTTCATAATTTGTCAAGTCCTCATCATAATTTATAGTTTGTCAAGTCCTTATCATACTCAATAGTTTGTCTTGATCTTGATAGTGTATTCATTACACAAAAGTCCTTTTATTACAAATGTCCAAAATAAAAGTTATAAAATTAGTCTCAAGTCAAAGTAAATATAAGAATGTTCATGTAAATCATGCATATATATTTATTGTATAATATAATTAAAAATATTTATTTAACTTAGATCTTGAGTAATATTTTAATCTTTTTATAATTTATTATATTGATATCATGAAATAGTCAATATTCAAATTATAATAATTCTAATTTTTTTCAAATATCATAAACATTTCAAATTCAAATAAATATCAAATTTTTTATAATATTATATATACATAATAAATTTAACAAAAATAATAATATACACAAAATATTAAAATAAAAATTAACTAATAAAATATATAAACATACTAACAATCATAATTTTACTTTTTTATAAAAAGTTCAATTCTTACTTCCTATAAAATCTCTTTCCTCTCTTCTTTTTTTTTTCTCCTCTCCTCTTTCCTCTCTCTTTTCTTTCTCTTTTCTTTCTCTCCTTCTCTTCTACGCTTTCTTTTCATTGGTCAGCAACGTGCACTAACTTTCTTTCCCTCACACTTTCACTATTTCACTCTCATTCTTTTAACCTGTTCTCTCTCTTTCTTTTTACTTTCACAACACCACACATTCCTCTTTTTTTTCTTTTTTCTTTTTTCCTGGCACCGTTCCCCTTGTATAGGCAACTAGAATGACTACTTTTTCTTTAGGTAAAGATAGTCTTATATTTTTTTTAGAAGTATATTATTATTTATATTATTTTTAAAAAATATGATTGAATAAAAAATAAATATATATATATATATAATGAATGATATTAGATAAAATATAAAAATAAATATATATATTATTTAATGTAAAAATATAATAATTATTAAATAAAAATAATCTTACACTCTTTTTTAAGTGTGTATTATTATTTACACTATTTTTAAAAAATGTGATTGAGTAAAAAAATAATAAAAAAATATATATATATATAATAAATTATAATAGATGATATATGAAAAATAGTGTATGTATTATTTAATGTAATAATATAATGATTGTTTTTCTTTTCATTGGTGCACTTTATACTGCAAGGTCTTATTATTATTATTATTATTATTATTATTATTATTATTATTATTATTATTATTATTATTATTATTATAAAAATAAAATATTGATCTAAGTAATTATTACACTTAAGAGATATTTTAGATTAAAATAATATTTTTTATAAATATTTTTTTATAAATATTTTTTCATAAAATTTTAAATATATCTATTAAAATACTTCTAATTTTTATTACTATTATTAAATTCAAAATTTTTGTTTTATCATCTAATTTGTCTAGAAAGTCAATTTCAATAATTTTAACTTTATCTAATCTCTTTTTATTAGTAACAACTATTATAAAATAATATTACATAGAATATTCAAGTTAAAAAAATTAAAATTTTATTCTTTACAAAATATTTTATGAAAAATAAGATATTACAATATACATTGGATTTTAAGCAAATTTCACTCACTTTTAAAATGAAAATAAAAACCAATTTAATTTATTTTTAAAATTACAAACACATAAATTATAACAATTTTTTTTAATATACTAAAATAAAAAACTAATATATTTAGAGAGACAAAAATATATTTAAATCAATTTTTTTATTTCTTGTTCCATTAACCAAAAGCATGTAAAATAAAGCAATAAATTTTTATATAAATATCATTATTTAATATGTATAAAAATATATTTATAAATTAATACATTTATATCATAACTCCTACAATTTTACACCTATAAAATAATAACTTGAATGCCTATTTTACATCTTGCCAAACAGAATTACTCAAAGAAAGCAACGATTATTATCAGTCTTTGTGACTTGTACCCGCTAGCATCATATATTCCCATTCCTTTCTTTCTTGAAAGTCACCAAACCTTCACTAGTTCACTTTCCTAATCCAATTTTCTTCATGGTTCTTTCCACGCAGGTTCCCCAAATTTTAAAATCAAGTGTTTATGATACTCCATTTCTTTTCCGTGCCTATAAATAGGGCGACGTTTAAAATGTTCCTGAATAAGATTTGAGCATCGGTGCTCCTTTGAATATACCGACTGTAGCAAGTTTAGTTGACTTTTGTCACCGGAAAGCTTTGTATTATTTGCCCTACCAATTAGGAGTGTAAATTGATTCAGATAATTGACCAACCCGATTAATCCAAATTGAACCAATTAAATTGGTTCAGTTTGGTTTAGATATATTGATTGATTCGGGTAAAATCTAAACCAATTAAAGTTTAATTGGTTCAGTTCTCGGATTTAAAATTTCAAAACCGAACCAACCCGAACCAAACAAAACCATATATTTATATATTTTATTTTTAAAAAAAATTATGCTACAATATTTTTTGACTACTACTTGTTTTTCTTTATTTTTTATAATACTTTCTCAGCTTTCAATTCCTAAAACGTCATTTTCGTTCAACATAGAAAGCTAGAAAACTCCTTTGCCAAAATGTTCGGTTCTACTCACCCGCACTGTAGTTCTGGCCAGGCATATGCTATCAGGTGCTATTCTAAAAACTCTTAGAGAGGTGAGAGACTTGAAAACTTTAGATCTTTCCTTCAACCAACTCTCTGGATTCATTCCTATTGAACTTCAAAATTTATATGTCATTCAACTTTTGAACCTTTCTTATAATGATTTAGAAGGAACCATTCCTAATGGTGGAGTTTCCCAAAAGCTTTCTGCTGTCCATTTAGAAGGTAATAAAAAATTTTGCTTGTATTTTGCATGTGAGCCTCATTGCCATGTTAGAAGGCATGTCAGACATTACATCATTAGAGCCACAGTGGTAACACTGATATTATGTCTAACAATTTGCTTGCTACTATACATAAAAAATAGAAAAGTGAAAGTAATAGCAACAACATCATCTAAACTTGAAAGTTTAGAAATGATGAATTGATTTTAAATGTTCTAGTATTGACTTTAAAAAAAATGAATTTCTGACTCTAGTTTATGAGTACTTAAGTAATGGGAGCTTGGAAGATTGGATTAAGGGGAAGAGAAAGTATGCAAATAAAAATGAGTTAAACCTTATGGAGAGACTGAATATAGATATTGATGCTGCTTGTGCTTTGGATTACCTGCACAATGATAGTGAAGTTCCTATTGTATATTGTGATTTGAAGCCTAACAACATTCTCTTTGATGAAAATATGACTGCAAAGGTTGGAGACTTTGAATTCGTTAGGTTGCTGATTTAAAGTTTAACTAATCAAGTCTTCATTAGCTTCACTTGTGTCATTAGGGGTTTAATTGGTTACATATATATCTCCAGGTTAGTAGCCTCACAACTTTCTCTTAATTAAATAGTAGTAGTATACAACTTGTCCAGTTAAATCTCTCTTAAATTTTTTTTTAACTTATTCAAATATAATTTCTTAATACAAATATCAATATGTTTCTTTGTTTCCTCTTTATGAACCTTTTAATACACATTCTAAAATATGAAATAATTATTAGTGTTCAAATTAATAAGATTGATTCTATTTTTAAAAATTTTTTCATTAGTTTATTTTGTATTTTTTTATGAAAAACTAATTATTTAATTAATTTTTGTATTAAAAAAATGGTCAACCCGATCACCCGAACCAAACCAATCCATAGATGTTCGGTTCGGTTTGGTTCGGATTTGACTATCAAAAAATACGAAAACCGAACCAAACCAAACCAATTAATTTTAATTGGTTCAGATTTATTTTTTCTCAAAAACCAAACTAAACCACCCACTTACACCCATACTAGCAATCATCCCATTATTCCTTTTTTTTTTCTTTCTAATGAGCATCTCATCCATTTCTCATGTCTGTCCCCTACACGTCTCATCCCTGCTCTGAGTTGCACGCTTCCCTCACGTTTTCCGGCGCTACAGCCTTGACTCCACCGGCTGCAAGGACAACTTTCTCAGCTACGGCTCCGACGGGAAAGTGGTGGACCAGAGTTTCCACACCTACGGCACCGGAGCTACCGGCGGCATCGAAGAGTTCAAGCCCTACTCGGAGCAGGTCAACATCCCGGACCTCCGGTTCACCACCTACTCCTCCGACGACAACGGGAGGACCCAGTCGTTCTCTTCCTACACCGAAAACGCCAATGCAGGGGAACAAACCTTCTCTTCCTACGGCAAAAAGGGCAACGGCCCTGAGAACCAGTTCCAATCCTACGAGACAAGCTCCAACGTTGTTGGTTCTGGTTTTTCCAATTATGCTGAGACATCAAATGGTGCTAACGACACGTTTAAGGGTTATGGTGTGGAGATGAACAACCCCACTAATAACTTCAACAATTACGCTGATGGTGGCAATGGTGCTACTGAGACATTTGTTAATTATCGAGACCGGGCTAATGTCGATGCCGACACGTTCACTTCTTATGCAAAAGGTTCCAATGCTGCTGAAGTTGATTTCAACAACTATGGCAAATTCTTCAACGGAGGAACTGACACATTCACAGGTTATGGAAAGGGTGTCACTGGGACACTAAGGTTGGGTTCACAGGGTACGGCGTCAACAACACGTTCAAGGAGTATTCCAAAGAGGGTGTCTTGTGTCGTTCAAGAAGTACACCAATGTAAGCACCACGCTGAGTGCTTCAATGGAGAAAAGTGGAGTTGGTGGCAGTTTGGTAAAAAAGTGGGTTGAGCCTGGCAAATTCTTTCGGGAGAAGATGTTGAAGTAAGGGACGGTGATGCCCATGCCTGACATTAGAGATAAAATGATAAAAGTTCGTTTTTGCCCGGGACTATCTTGTCAAAATTACCGTTTTCATCCTTCAAGATCTCTGAGATGAAAAAAATCTTCAAGGTCAACGTAGTAGGAAAGCCGTACACGACCGATGAACGCCAGGGGCAGTGCTACTCTGTTACTGTCATGGCCAACGGTACTGTCAAGTGCTACTCTGTTACACGCCAGGCAATGCTGTCATGAACGCCAGCCATTGTGGACCAAACAGCAAAAATTAAACAAAATCACATTCTCAAAAGGCAACCTGTTTCACAGGTAGCATTTAATAATTATAAGCCATTGATCAATTTTTTTCACAGATCAATGATGATGAATTTTGGAGTATTTAAACTTATTTAAGAATATTGTAAACTTTTCTTATAAATAGACAGAGTAACCCAAAAGACCTTTCGTATTTATCATATGAAGTATAAATATGAATATGCGACACGATAGAAATATAGATATTAAAGTAAATTAAATTTAAAAAATTATAAAATATAGATATGTCATACATATAATTACAAGATTTTAAAAAATTTATAATTTATTAATATTATTTTTATAAGCTTAAAAATTTATAATATCTTAATATATATCATATGTGTCAATATTTATTATTTAATAAGTCTTTCTTAAAAAATATGAAGCATAATTTCTATTAAGATATTCTAAAAAAAATTTTAAATTAATTTCTCCTAATATAACTAATTATGTACAAGTATATGTGCATAAAAAAAATTAACTAAAGAAAATATTAGTGTGAGGTAAATTTCGATGACGACAAAATGGACGGCTTAGTATGAGTAAAGGTAGAAGAAACATATGAAAATAGTAATATTTAAAAATATAAAACTTAAAAGTCTAATAGTGACATATGAAAAAATAAAACTTAAAATATTGATATGTAAAAATAATGACTTGAGACGTAAGTCATGTAATGAGTTTGGATGAGCTATGGGGTTACTAATTGAATGTTAGTCATGGAAACTAATTTTTTTATAAAAAATATTAATAGGTCATGTGCAAGTCTTATTCAAGTGTATTCGAAATGTATCTGAGATGTGTCCAAGCGTGTGATGTGTCCCAACTAAAAATAATATTTTTTAATCAGACACGTAGGACACATGTGTCGTACATATGTCTCCATGTGTCCGACAAAGACACGTGTCTGACATGCAGACACGCTTAAAAAATAGCATGTCCGTACTTCATAATATTTACTTTATATTAACATATGACACAATATTAATTATTTTATTTGTCATATATTAAATAAATAATATATTTACTTGATGATAGAGAATATATATATTAAAATTCTAATACATATACCTTTTATTTATTATTTAATTTTTGAATATATGATAAAATATTAACTATTCTATTTATCACATATCAAACAAATAATATACTTACATAATAAAAATAAAAAAGACATATGTCAAAATTTAATATATATATATATATATATATATATGATGATTATGTTGTGCTTAGATATGGATTTATCTCAATTCCTGTTTTGCTGTTTCTATTTCTATTATTGCTGCATATATTTTGTACCAAAAATTATTGCCCCACATGGCCCACATTCTAATAAGATTAACAGGACACCATGATCGTAATTTTAAAAAATAATTAATTAATTAATTAAACACGCTAAGGATAAACCTTCTTCTAAAAATATACAGGAGTGATGGAAATAAATAAAGCGTGCATTAAATTTCATTTGCCATTAACAAATTCAAATTGCAGTCTAAAGATTCTTATAGCATCCATGTGCCCACCACACCACCCCCAAATTAAAAAATAATAAAATGTGATTACTGATAAAAATATTGTTGAGACTCAAATTAGTTTTAGGTGATTTCTAACGTTTGAAGACTAACTTTAGAAGAATATAATTTTTGTTTAAGTAAGAATATAATGGAGTATATAGAATGTAAGTTCAGCAAGAAGTAGATTAATATTAATTTAGCGATAAAAATTGAAGACCATACCATACCACAAGTCATAATATTTAAATATCTTAAATCTATCATACAAAATGACGAAGAGATAAAAGGGGATGTAAACCATAAGATTTAAGCTGGATGAATAAAATAGAGAAGTGTTTTAAGAGTTATTTGTGATAGAAAAGTATCTTTAAAGTTTAAGGATAAATTTTACCGTACAGTTATAAGGCTCGCGATATTGTATGATACTGAATGTTGACCGGTAAAAAGCTAGCAAGAGCATACGATCAATGTCGTTGAGATGAAGATGTTGTATTTAATGTGTGGCCATACAAGATAAGATAGGATTAAGAATGAATACATTAGAGAGAAAGTAGGGGTGACACCTATTGTGAAAAAAATGAGAGAATCCCACCTTAGATGATTTAGATATGTAAGGAGAAAACCCTTAGAAGTTCCTGTCAAAACATCTGTAGCAAATATTCATTACAATTGATTCGCCGCAAAATCTTTTGCAAATTACGACGGATTCGAATCGGTCGCAAATTATCTGTTGCAAAAATATAATTGTCTTATAGTGTTATTAATCAATCATATATTATTATATGTATAACTTTTAAGATAGTTATTAAGAAAATCAAATATTTTTAATGATATAATAATATATAATTAGATGATAGTATATAAAATTTTTAAAAAACTTTTATATTGATATTACATTCAAATTAAATTAAATATTAAATCAATCATGTTATTTGTTCAATTTTTATTCTCTAACTTTTTTTAACTTATTCACAAACTCATTCTGTATCATGCGAGAATGTTACAGTCACATATAACTTAATTTGACATCTATCTCATATAAATATATGGTAGACATACATCCCTCACATTTGGATTGAACAAAAATCATTTTCCATATTAAATTTTGAAGCAAAACGTATATGAAAAATAAAAAATAAGAATGACATGGTTAGAAACTGCATGTGACAAGTAATTACTGAACCAGTTCAAGATCGTATTATCTCAACTTTTATAGTACTAGACAAACCACCTTAATCTTATATTCATTCGCCAAACAGCCTAAGAAAGTTATAAAATCATAAAATTGCTTTTACATGGTAAAGGAGCATCTAAAACCAAACTCTAAAAAAAAAAAAAAAAGGAAACTTTTCAGACAACGCTTTCCTTTTCTTTAAAACAATCAGAACTATTAAAAAAAAAAGTGAAACGAACGATGAATCAATATTGACTCCTTAGCAAAGAAGGAGATCGAAAGATCCCAGGAGAATCAATGTTAACTGCCTTAACAAAGGGGGTCGCTTAACATCGAAGAAGTCAAGAAAGAGTCTCCTACTAGCTCCATCGTTACTTCTCAATATCCACCCACTTTCTTCTAAATGCATATAAATATATGACCTCAATTCTATTTCTTCTCATGTACTCAGCATTCTTCAGTCCTCACCTTCACCTTTCAATCTCTTCTATCAAACCCTATTCTTTTGTTGTGTCACTATAACCTCATTTAGAAATGGGAGGAGAAAAGCACGGTCCTAACACTGCTTACAAAACCAACCCAAAACCTGAGCCCTACGATGTCAATGTTGCGCCCATTGTGTCCTCTTACAACGAGCGGATTCGTCCCGTTCTTGATGCTGTTGAAAACCTCAGGCGCCTCAACATCACCAAAGAAGGTATACAGCTTCCAACCATTGTTGTTGTTGGTGACCAATCTTCTGGCAAGTCCAGTGTCCTTGAATCTCTTGCTGGAATCAGCTTGCCACGTGGGCAGGGTATCTGCACTAGGGTACCCTTGATCATGCGGCTCCAAAACCACCCACTTCCAAACCCAGAACTGGTGCTGGAGTTTAATGGCAATACTGTCTCCACAGACGAGGCTCATGTCTCAGATGCCATTAAAACTGCCACAGATGAGCTTGCAGGGAATGGGAAAGGAATTTCCAACACCCCATTAACTTTGGTGGTGAAGAAGGATGGTGTTCCTGATCTTACCATGGTTGATCTTCCAGGCATTACTCGCGTGCCTGTTCATGGCCAACCTGAGGATATTTATGACCAAATTGTAGATATCATTATGTATTATATAAAGCCAGAAGAGAGCATTATTCTCAATGTTTTATCTGCCACGGTTGATTTTCCAACTTGTGAGTCCATTAGGATGTCACAGAGTGTTGACAAAACAGGAGAGAGGACTCTGGCTGTGGTCACAAAGGCTGACAAGGCCCCAGAAGGCCTGCTAGAGAAGGTGACTGCTGATGATGTGAATATTGGCCTTGGCTATGTGTGTGTGAGAAATCGCATTGGGGATGAGTCCTATGAAGAAGCCAGAATGGAAGAAGCCAACTGTTCCGGACTCATCCACTTCTATCCAAAATTGACAAATCTATTGTGGGTGTTCCAGTTTTGGCACAGAAACTGGTTCAACTTCAAGCAACTAGTATTTCCAAGATACTGCCAGAGATTGTTAAGAAAATCAATGACAAGCTCGCTTCTCATCTTTCCGAACTGGAAAAACTGCCCAAGAACCTAACTTCAGCGGCCGAGGCTATGTCTGCTTTCATGCATATTATTGGGTTAGCAAAAGAGTCATTGATGAAGATTCTTCTCAGAGGAGAATTTGACGAGTACCCTGATGACAAGCACATGCATTGTACTGCACGTCTTGTCGAAATGCTCAACCAGTACGCAAACGATCTTCACAAGTGTCCTGAAAGTGATCCTGTCAAGAACTTCTTGATGGAAGAAATAAAGGTGCTTGAAGAAGCCAAATGGATTGGACTCCCAAACTTCATGCCTCGCACTGCTTTTCTTACTCTTTTGCAGAGTAGAGTGAAAGCAATTTCAAGCATGCCAGTTGGGTATATTGACAAGGTGTGGGACTATCTTGAGGAAGTGGTGGTGGCTGTTCTGATGCGTCACTCAGAACACTATTACCAACTTCAGATGTCTACTCGACGAGCAGGGCAGAGCCTTATTGCTAAGATGAAGGGGAATTCTATGAAACATGTGATGGAGATTGTGGAAATGGAGAAGCTAACTGATTACACTTGTAATCCTGAATACATGTGTGAGTATAATAAGCTAATGGCCCAGCAGGATGCATTCAAGAAACTTATTTTCGATACTAAGGGAAACCCATCTCGGGTAAATCTTGAAGGTTTTGGGGAGATTGAGGTTAGTCATCTGAGGCAGTACTCAGTTGTATTTCAGCAAGCTTTTGACTTAAAAATGAGACTAACAGCTTATTGGAGGATTGTGCTTCAGAGGCTGATTGATAGCATTGCCCTTCATCTGCAATTAAGCATTAACAGCCTTGTGAACAAGGATTTGGGGGAGGAGATTGTGAATGATATGATGTCTCCATATGGAGGTGGAATTGAAAGGTTGTTGGAGGAAACTCCTTCAGTTGCTGGGAAGCGTGATAGGCTCAACAGGAGCGTTAAAGTGCTCAGGGAAAGCAAGGATGTTGTGGCTAATATAATGGATAGAATTTCTAGCCATGGTGATTAGAATTTGGAGTCTGGTTGTTTTTATGTTTGTGTGATTGTGATAGTTCTGCTACCTCCCCCGAAAAAAAAAATTATAATAATTATAATCCTCCCCGTAACCTAATCCCTTCACAATTATGGCTGTATTAGCGAAGGTTCAGTTTGTCACTTGTGTTTGGTATGGTTGTATTGTGTCTTTGATTATTTCTTTGCACTTGTGGAAGTATGGCGTTCTAATTTCTTTGTTCTGTTTGTATATTGTGAATTGCAAGCATCAAAATACTTCATAGGCACTTGAGGTTTTCATTTAACAGTGTTGGAGTTTTTACCCTGTTCTTTGAAAACCTCAAGTGCATTGCTACAAAAATGACTAACCTGAGCTCCTAATTGTTGCATTGCTACTCGCCTTCCAAGAATATTCACTACCTCAGACATCGTAGGCCTGAGTTCTAAAGATGCGTTGAGTGGAAGCAAGCTACTTTGAGATCTCTTTTCTTCTTCTGTTTTGTAAACCTCTGAAGTCTGAACCCAACCTTCCATAAATTAGTTTCAACAAGTTTCTAGTTTCATGCAGTTGATCTGCCTCGGACATGAATTACAGTTTTTTGTTTTATGCAATTGGAAATAACAAATTAATTAGTATTTCAGGTTAGTAACAAAAGAGAAATTTAGGATTTCTAATTTAAAAAAAAATTAAAATTGAAAGCTTGAATCCAAGTTTAGCGAGGTGAAATGAATGATGAGGGTCTTCGTTCTCTCCATGAAGCTTAGCCAAATCTATCAGATTGTTTTCGGTGGAATCTTAATAGTTAATGGGTTATTTGAAAGAAATTTAAACTTGCGGTTAATCCACAATCTAAATTATGGTTAATAATAAATTGAACTAACTTGAGATTAGCTTGAGACTTAATTCGTCTATCATTTTAATGAATTTAGTTCATGAGCTAATTGAATTGAACTTGAGTCAAGTATTACTTGATGAGAAAATTAATTAGTTAAACTGAATTATGAACCAAACTAATAAGTTAAGTTCATGAGTTAGTCTAATTCTTTTGGTTTATATAATTTGAAGTCATGAAATGAATCGAATCAAACAGTTTCCAAACTTAATTCGAATCAAACTATGAAATATGGTTTGTATCGAGCTTGAGTTGAATTTTGAGTTGAACTATTTCTTATCTAACCGAGTTAAAATAGGTTCAACTCGTTTCCAGCCTCTTAATAGATCCAAATGCTTGTAAGGTAACCCTTTCAACCCATTTCGTGATTCATATAGATGCAGGGCAGTGGGCAGATTTCCACTATGCTCTGTCCAGACATGCTCTTTTACCTTTTATCGTTGTACAGTGGAAATCCAACCTAAAATCTTTATCCCAAAACTCTTTTATCCATGGCAAATTTAAGTGCGCATTGAGATTAAATTTTCATTAAATTAAATTTTAAGTGATTTGATGTTTGAAAACTTTATTTGACAATGATATTTTAAAAGTAAGCCTAGACAAAAGATTCTGTTTAGTTTAAATATGAAATAATAATAATAATAATAATAATAATAATAATAATAATAATAATAATAATAATAATAATAAAAAAGACATGAAGAGTAAAGAGAATCAAATAATCATGAAAGTAAACCTACTATGTTCTATATAACTGGGTATTTGACATTAAAACAGAACAAAAATATCGTATGCAAAGAACAAAACAAAATAGTATATGAATTATGAAACCGTAGCATCAAGTATAAACAATTATGATCAGCATGAACAGTAAGACGATTCACGATTGTATAGGCATGCACCCACTCAGTAGAAAAACTCCAGGGAAGGAAGAGCGTAATTTGGGGAAAAATCAAACCAAGAAAACATAATTCAACAGAATCGAGAGTTTGTAATCTCGAGCTCGAAGAATGTTATCCGCAGAAGCAGAGCAGCGAGGGGAAAAAATCAGAATATGGTTAAATAGAGTCTTCTAAACAACCTACAGACGTTAGGAACGCTCAGGGAGGAGATAACTGTTTGAAAATCAGAGTTAGATACATTTCAAGTGTTTTAAACATTTTATGAATGTGAGTGAAAGCGTATTCAGAACCGCAAAGAATAATTAATAAAATTGTAAAGTACATAAATAATATTTTTATGATAAAATCCACTTGTCAGTACTATTTGTACCAGAAAAATAGATCAAGAATTACACATCAAATTTAACGTGAAAAATTCCCTTGGACGTTGAGGAAAAAATTATGGGACAAACTCCGATAAATATTTCACTATATCAAAGATAATTATAATATTCTATCTACACACTCTCACACAAGAGGTACAAAATATAGTGTTTCCTAGTGAGACTCTCTCCTACTACAATTTGTAGTATTATAGAAACTAGAGAATAACTCAAAAATTCTCAGTGTATGCTCACGCACTAAACTCTTAGAATATCCTCGCACTCTCTATTTTTCTCTCACTCTCAGAAGCTCAGAAGCTCGTTTTGCTTCTTCTGCTTCTGCTTCTTATGTTTTTAGATGAAGCAAATGGTATCTATTTATAGAGACCTCTCCAAGCATTACATTTAATGTTTCCATGATTGCCAACTAACAATCACCACCTATCCACCTAATTTGCAAAAAATGTCTTCCTACCTTTGTTGAAATAATTACAAGCCACCGAAAAAAGCCATTGACTAACAATTTGTCTTCCTTTATTTGTTGAAGAAAATGCAAGCCATCGAAAAAACTATTGACTAACAATTCTCCACCATGACTTGCATTTGCAAGAGTCTTCAACCTCTGCAAATATTGACCAAGTCCAAGCAATGTTTGAACTTGTCAACCAGCAATGACTTCGTCATCATGTCTGCAGGATTCTCAGTTGTGGCTACCTTCTGAACTACAACTGTACCATTATTAATACTTTCTCTGATAAAGTGAAGTCTAACATCAATGTACTTTGTTATTTCATGGTAGACTGTATTTTTTGCCAGATGAATAGCACTTTGACTATCACAATGTATGATTGGTTCTTTTTCTTCCAATCTAAAACTACCCAAAAGACCTTGCACACATATGCTCTCTTTCACAGCCTCAATCAATGTCATACACTCATCTTCAATAGTTGACAATGCAACTGTGGATTGCAATGTCGCCTTCCAACTAATAGAACATGCAAAGACTGTAAATATATAGTCTGTTAATGATCTCATTTTGTCCAAATCTCCTGTATAATCAGAATCTACATAGCCTACGACCCCACGGGTTTGCTGACCATCAAACACCAAGCAGACATCGGTGGAACCTCTTAAGTACCGCATGATCCATTTTACAGCTTCCCAGTGTACCTTTCCCAGTTTACTCATAAATCTACTCACCACACTTACTACATGTGAAAGATCTGGTCTTGTGCACACCATGGCATACATGAAACTACCAACTGCACTAGAATAAAGTATATAAGTCATATGCTCCACCTCCTCCTTAGTTTCCGGACATTCCTTTGAAGATAGCTTAAAATGCGCTGCTAAGGGAGTACTAACTGGTTTAGACTGATCCATATTGAAGCGTTGTAGCACTTTCATAATGTAATTTTGTTGAGACAAACACAATCTGGCACGATGCCTCTTCCTATAAATCTCCATACCAAGAATCTTCTTTGTTGTACCTAACTATTTCATCTCAAATTCTTTTCCCAACTGAGTTTTCAACATACTAATTTCAGCCTTGTTGTAAGCTGCAATTAGCATGTCATCTACATACAACAACAGATAAATGCAAGAACCATCTGGAAGCTTTTTAGAGTAGATGCAATTATCATATTGGTTTCTGTTGTATCCATTACTAATCATAAATGCATCAAACCTCTTATACCATTGCCTTGGGGATTGCTTCAAGTGGTACAATGATTTTTTTAATAGGCAAACATGGTCCTTCTTTTCAAGAAATACGAACCTCTCTGGTTGACTCATGTAGATCTGCTCCTCTAACTCACCATGTAAGAATGTCATCTTTACATCAAGCTGTTCCAGCTCCAAGTCAAACGTACTTACAATAGCTAATAGGATCCGGATAGAGTTATGCTTCACCACAGGAGAGAATACTTCATGGAAGTCAATGCCCTCCTTCTGAGTATAACCCTTTGCTACCAGCCTTACCTTGAACCTTGGAGGTTCAATGCCAGGGATTCCCTCTTTCCTTTTGAAGACCCATTTGTAACCAACTATTCTTTTCTCCTTTGGAAGTTGTACCAGCTCCCAAGTTTTATTTTTTTGAAGAGATTCAATCTCCTCAATCATTGCTATTAGTCATTCCTTTGACTCTTTGTTGTTTATTGCATCACGGTAGATAGGTGGTTCATCTCTTACTGTACCATCTGCCATAGCCAAAGCAAAGGCTATAGGATCTGCATCTGCCGAGTCAAGTGCATAAGCAACAAAATTCAGATATCTTTGTGGTTTCTGAATTTGTCGTCTTTCTCTGCCAACAGCAATACTGTATGACTCTACTCCTTTGGTTTCTTCACCAGCACCCTTGTCTCCAAGTTCATCTTGTTGTTCTTCTTCAGGTTGAGCAACACCTGAAGTACTTGGCTGAATTGTGTCCTCTTCCTGCTTCATCTTCTCAGTGTCAATATCCAGCTCCACCTGTTTCTTAGCACCATGATCTGTCTCTGCCTGATCTACTTCTGATTCACTATTGTCGCCTCGTCAAATGTGACATTTCTATTAACAATGATCTTGGGTGAGCTTGCCTTTTCTGTACACCACAATCTGTAGCCCTTCACCCCTCATGCATACCCTAAAAATATACACCTTCTTGTCCTCACCTCAAGTTTACCATCACTCACATGGGCATACGCAGGATAACCAAATATCTTTAAATAAGAATAGTTTACAGGTCGACTGGACCATACCTCTTATGGAATCTTTAGATCAATTGCAGTTGATGGAGATCTGTTTACTAAGTATACAATTATATTGACCGTCTTAGCCCAAAATGATTTGGGAAGTTTAGCATTAATTCGCATGCATCGTGCATGTTCCAGAAGTGTTCTATTCATCAGTTCTGCAACTCCATTTTGCTGTGGTGTTCTAGGTATAGTATGGTGCCTTACTACACTTGCATTCCTGCAGAATTCATCAAATTTTTTACTGCAGAATTCCCCGCCATTGTCAGTTCTCAGCTACGTGATTGACCACCCGAGTTATTTTTCGACTATGGCCTTCCACTGCTTGAATTTTTCGAACACTTCATCCTTTTGCTTTAGGAAATAAACTCAGACCTTCTTGGAATAATCATCTATTAGAGTAAGAAAATAACAAGTACCACCCAATGAGTTAACAGGGGCTGGACCCCAAACATTCGAGTGGACATACTCCAGAATGCCCTTGTTGGTATGTTTTGTAGAACTGAACTTTACTCGTTTCTGCTTTCCAAATACACAATTTTCACAGAAATTGAGTTTACAATTCTTTATGCCTTTCAGCAATCCTCTGCCAGCAAGTATTGTCATTTCTTTCTCACTCATATGACTAAGCCACATGTACCACAATCGTGTAACACCATCATCAGATCTTTCAGAGGATAGAATAATAGCAGTGTCACTAACTGTGCTCCCCAGCAATAGATAGATCCCGCCCTATAGCTTTCCTTTCATCACTACCATCGAACCTTTGGTCACCTTCAAAGAACCACCCTCTCTAGAGAACTTGTACCCCTGGTTGTCTAGGACACTCAAAGAGATCAAGTTCTTACCCAACTCTGGTACATGGCATGCTTGAAATGTCCTTGTAGTACCATCATCCATTCTGATTTGTACATCTCCTCCACTTACAACAGCAATTGCCCTGTTGTCTCCCAATCGGATCTTTTCTTCCCGCTTTTGATACGAAGAGAAAAAGTTTTTATTAAGTGCCATGTGAAAAGATGCGCCAAAATCTAGGATCCACTCGTTGCCCGAGTCACTAGTGAAATTTTTTAGGACAGATTCAACATCACTATCATTAGAACTTGTAACTGTTATGTTGGCAGTATTTCCTTGTTTCTCCTTTCTCTTAGGGCAATTTTTTCGGATATGCCCTGGTTGGTGACAATGAAAACACTTTAAGGACTTGTGGTTTTTGAACTTTGATCTTCCCTTGCTTTTGCTTCCCGATCCTTTTTCTTGATTACGCCCTCTCGTCACGAACAACCCATTTGTAGTACTATCAGCACTGGATTCTAATGTCAATTTTTTATGCTTCTTTGTCATTAACGTCTCCTTAACGGTTTTGACGGAGATGATGGACCTACTATACATCATGGTATTACATCATAGAATTCATACATGATCGATTCGAATGATGATAATCATAATACATCTTGTGCTAATCTGAACGCACCATGAATTGAGTGATAATTGAAAAATTTCCAGTAGAAAATTCTTAGTTATAAAAACATTTAAAAACGCAAGGTGAGTTTTAGCTGTGTAATATACACAGAAAACCTCATGACAACCCAAGTATGATAAGAGCAACATAATTCCAGCATAATAGAACAAATACTAAATAAATCATACAATACAACCTTATAAACATCAGCAAGTTCCTCAAATATCAGCAAACAGATACCACTTTATCAACAAGTACCAACAAACATCAGCAAACAAGTTCCTCATCACAGGGAATCCACCCTTTACTTTTATTTTTCTTTCCATGTTTGTTTGTCTCACATTTCACTTGAAGACCTTCACTTCCATAGGAAAACCACTCTATCTCTGGTGTTACTTTAATATCGTGACAACAAAGTCAGACATACTCACACTAATCAGGCAGGTAACATAAAAAGAAATTCATCACTTTACCTCTCAACGGTTAGATGCAAATTTTTTCATAAATCACTTGCTTGTCATCACATACAAGCATAAGTAATACAAACCACCAATATATCACAAATAAATTTATCATATATAAGTTTATAAATAAATCATGACAATAAAATTCACAAAACTTAGAATCATTAAATTTAAACATCAATTCTTCAAGGAACCAATTGTGATTTAAAATTAATTTAATAATTCTTTTAAAAGTCTATATCATAGTTCGTAGTTGTCTGTCCTCATCATAGTTCATAGTTTGTCAAGTCATTATCATAATCTATAGTTTGCCAGTCCTTATTATAATCCATAGTTTGTCCTGATCTTGAAAGTGCATTCATTGCACAAAAGTTCTTTTATTACAAAGGTTCAAAATAAAAGTTATAAAATTGCTTCTAAGTCAAAGTAAATATAAGAATGTTCATGTAAATCATGCACATATATTTATTACACAATATAATTAAAAATATTTATTTAACTTAGATCTTGAGTAATATTTTAATCTTTTTTTAGTTTATTATATTAGTCTTATGAAAGAATTAGCATTCAAATTATAATAATTCTAAATTTTTCAAATATCATAAACATTTCAAGTTCAAACAAATGTCAAGTTTTCATAATATTATATGTGCATAATAAATTTAAAAAAATAATCATATGTACAAAATATTAAAATAAAAAATTAACTAATAAAACATATAAACATACTAAAAATCATATTTTTATTTTTTTTTAAAAGTTCAATTCTTACTTCTTATAAAATTTCTTTCCTCTCTTCTTTTTTTCCTCTCCATTCCTCTCTCTTTTCTTTCTCTCCTTCTCTTCTACGCTTTCTTTTCATTGGTCAGCAACGTGCACCAAGTTTCTTTCCCTCACACCTATTTCACTCTCATTCTTTTAACCTGTTCTCTCTCTTTCTTTTTACTTTCACAACACCACACCACACGTTCCTCTAATTTTTTTTTTTAAATTTTTCCTGGCACCGTTCCCCTTGTATAGGCAACTAGAATGGCTACTTTTTCTTTTCATTTTACAGTGCAAGGTCTTATTATTATTATTTTTTAAATAAGATATTGATCTAAGTTATTATTAGATATTTAGATTAAAATAATATTATTTTATAAATATTTTTTTATAAATAAATTTTCATAAATTTTAAATATATCTATTAAAATACTTCTAATCTTTATTATTATTATTATTATTAAATTTTGTTTTATTAAATTCAAAATTTTTGTTCTATCATCTAATTTGTGCAGAAAATCAATTTCAATAATTTTAACTTTATTTAATTTTTTTATTAGTAATTATTATTGTAAAATAAAACTAAATAAAATATTCAAGTTAAAGAAATTAAAATTTTATTCTTTACAAAATATTTTATAAAAAATAAGATGTTACAATATACATAGGATTTTAAGCAAATTTCACTCATTTTTAAAATGAAAATAAAAACTAATTTCACTTATTTTTAAAATTACAAACACACAAATTATAACAAATTTTTTTAATATATTAAAATAAAAAACTAATATATTTAGAGAGACAAAAATATATTTAAATTAATTTTTTATTATTTCTTGTTCCATTCACCAAAAACATGTAAAATAAAGTGAGAAATGTTTATATAAATATCATTTTTTAATATGTATAAAAATATATTTATAAATTAATACATTTATATTATAAATCCTACAATTTTACACATATAAAATAATAACTTGAATGCCTATTTTACATCTTGCCAAACAGAATTACTCAAAGAAAGCACCGATGATTATCAGTCTTGGGGACTTGTACCCGCTAGCGTCATATATTCCCACTCCTTTCTTCCCTGAAAGTCACCAAACCTTCTCTAGTTCACTTTCCTAATCCAATTTTCTTCATGGTTCTTTCCACGCAGGTTCCCCAGATTTTAAAATCAAGTGTTTATGATACTCTCCATTTCTTTTCTGTGCCTATAAATAGGGCGACGTTTAAAATGTTCCTGAATAAGATTTGAGCATCGGTGCTCCTTTGAATATACCGACTGTAGCAAGTTTAGTTGACTTTTGTTACCGGAAAGCTTTCTATTATTTGCCCTACCAATCATCCCATATTCCCATTATTCCTGCTCTGGGTTGCAATGCTCCTATGACCTCCGACTAGTTGGGGCCGATCCAATAATAAATATCCAGGTCCGATAATCCCACCCACGAAGACCCGAGGCTTCGACCAGAAACCATTAACTGGTCATGGACGCTTCCCTCACGTTTTCCGTCGCTACAGCCGTGACTCACCCACCAGCCACAAGGACAACTTTCTCAGCTGCTGCTCCGATGGGAACGTGGTGGACCAGAGTTTCCACACCTACGGCGCCAGAGCTACCGACGAGCTCAAGCGCTACTCGGAGCAGGTCAACGTCCCGGACCTCCGGTTCACCACCTACTCCTCCGACGCCAACGGGAGGACCCAGTCGTTCTCTTCCTACACCGAAAACGGCAATGCAGGGGAACAAACCTTCTCTTCCTACGGCAAAAACGGCAACGGCCCTGAGAACCTGTTCAAATCATACGAGACAAGCTCCAACGTTGTTGGTTCTGGTTTTTCCAATTATGCTGAGACATCCAATGGTGCTAACGACACGTTTAAGGGTTATGGTGTGGAGATGAACAACTTGAAGCAATTTTGTTTCAAACTAATTAACCATATGTCAAAAATTCTTAAATCCATTTAATTTCAAATTATAACATATGTATAAAATGTAATATACAAGAGATTGAGTTATAGAATCACCTGAAAATGACAAATACGAGTGTGGTCATGCCCGATTTTTAAAAGAAAATCGCGATCGATATGTGTGTATAGAGGAGAGAAACTATCCTTATTTTTTATATGCGCAAAAAACCCTTGTGACCTCAATGGGGCAACCACAATACATATAGGATGAGAATAGGGGTCTCTCCTTGTGTTTACAATATGAGTTAACCTACCCATCATAGAAAACTCATACACAATGTCCACAAACCCAAAACAATATTATCCACATGAGTTTAAGTATTTATAAGAGCCCAATAACAAAATTGATCACAAATGGGCTAAGCCAATAGATATTCAATAATATTTGACATTCAATTAATCTGAGTTTTAGAAAATTGGTGACTATACTAGTCCACACATATTACAAAGTCTATCAATCTCCCACTTGGACAGCATAGACACTTAAATTTAAACAAAATAACTTTTCAGATTAACGTGGCCACAAGAATGTCAACTATGAGCAAACACTTCCAACCATCGGTCCAAAATAGAATTACAAGCATCTCATCAATGCATAAAATCATACTCGATAGGAGTACTGATATCATACATGTAAAATACTTATAACTCGGTGACCTAACAAAATGAGGTATGTGGGTCAAAGGGAAAGTACAACAAAATTGCATGCTAAATGTGTGATCAATGTGCAATTCCTTACAAAATGGCCCCGACATCTAACAAAGATGCCTACTGAGATTCAACAAAATATCTCAAAGAAAATATCTTAGTATAACAAAATGAGACCGAGTACTAAAGTCTCCAACAATACACCATATCATCACAAAATTGTGTACAACAACAACATATGATAACAACAATTTCAATGAGTCTCGAGACAATATAATAATTATAATTATAATGTACATTCTCTCACTAATTCAACATATCAAAACAAAACAACAATAATAACCTCATTAGAGTCCAAAAGTTCCAAAATACTCTAACGGTAACATCATTATTAGTGGGACTATAAACTCTGTGATAAAGTACTCAATGTGAGTCTGAAACTTACCATCTCTCTTCAACGACACAAATATCAAAATAGAGAGAAACACAATATTACAGAGTTATCCAAATATGGTCATAACAATAGAAACAATATTAAGCAAATCTATACAAAATTTATCAACCACAGAGTCTCACAAAATTACTTCATTATCAACCACAAACTCTACATTCATAATTGAGGAGATTACAAGTATCCATATGAGACTTTACAACAAGTCAACTCCTCTTTGTCATCGCAAATACAAAACTACAAAAGAATTTTCACAAATAAGGTAATCTATACTTTACAAAACCATAATGACCACTTAAAAGACTTGACAACATATGAGTCAGTTTAAAATCCTAAATATCTTACACATATTATGAGATCACTTGCAAGTTTTCAACAACTCACTCAAAATCCAAGTGTCACAATGACAAAAAAATAATAAGCACATGCACACTTGAGCACAACATTAGATTACCAGCAGCGGAAGCATATGAGACCTATACTTAATATTATTGAGGACATAACCAAAAGACAGTCTCCAACTCTCACTATAGTAAACATTAATGTGCAATAAGAACACAAAGACATTTCAAAAATTATAACAATATGTGCCTTGTGAGACAATCCGTCAATATATTATGATTTAAAAGGTCTTTATGCCTTGATGTAAAATGACATCACCAAGATTTTTCACATGATAGAAACAATTTAATATAGAATATTGTCTCCCATTTAACAATAATAGCAATATTGGTCATCAATATACAACTAGCACAAAACACATTAATAACAAATTCACTCTCACTTAGTTATGGCAACACTCATTGATGTAAACAATATCAAAATTAATATTAAACAATAATACCTAACAGCCTGTATCAAGTCAATTTAACTTGCACCTAGGCATTTAATTGCCTTTAATATTAGGTTTCATACATAGCAGACTTCAAAATTTTCAACAAGTATTTCAAAATAATAACAGTTACAAAATCACTTTTTTCTTATAAGAAACGAAGAGCTTTAATTTATATTGATTGTCAGGTAATTTATAAAGTCAAAATATAAATACATAAGAATTAAATATACACATTCTTTTACTTCAATCCAAAAGAAAGAAAATTTCCCAAAGTGAATGTCATAAGTACAATAGGTTTAACTCAATGTATTCATCATAAATTTTGTATCATCGACAAAAGAATTTTTTTTTATTCTAAAGTTAAACTAATCAACACAATAAATTGGGCTTAAAAAAATAAATCCTCACAAAATGATTAAACCATAATTGGAAGAACGTTTTTTTCACAACAATACTTGAATAATTTTAATCCAATAATTTTCTTGAGAAAATTAGCAAAACTAAAAAAAAAACCCTTTGAGGATTTTGACATTTGAATAATATAAAAGGAAATATTCAAATTTATTATTTCAAGATACTAAGCGAAAATAATTATCACTATCACATCGACAAAATAATATTTCTCAAATTACTACGACAATGCTTATAACAAAATAAATTCAACAGGCTAGTGATTTAATACAGCACAAACAATGGTACAAAATAGAAAAATTATTTATGCTTTCAACATGTCTTATTAAGACTAAAGCATATCAACACAACATGACAACTATAGGAAGTTCACTATATTACAACATACTTTAGGAGACTCAACAATGTCCTTAATAGGTCCCAACAAACAACAACAAAACGATGACAAATACAAAAGTTAGAGAAAATCATGTATTAAAACATTTATTATACTTAAGCAACCATAATTATATTGGTTTTCGCTTATCCAATTAGTTGGGCAATTAATTGAATTAGAGCCCTTGCATCATTACAATCCCGCCTATGAGTCTCGGATTACAATATACAAGTCTCTTCTACTTAATAAAGTAAAATAGTTGAACTAATATTTTCATAGTTTATGCACAAGCAATATTTATCAAGATTTTTAAAATAAAATTTAAACTATTTTCTCTATCACACAAATGATTACGTCAAATAATGTCACACCGAAGGGTATGTCCATTACTTACACAACCCAACATTAATTGCAATCCATTCAACATTATTAATTTTTTTTATTTGACAAAATTACATATCCAAATTAAAAAAAATTATATTGCTACAAAATACCCAATTATCTCATTCGTCAAGTTTCACAAAATAATACAAATATTCAAGGTTGCTTAATTCAATTTTATAAAACACTTGACAATGAGTAACATAATATATATGTCACAACAATTTGAGTTGCTATGTCATTATAATCCCGCCTAAGGGTCCTAGTTTACAATGAACAAGCAAACTCCTATAAACCATTAAATATCATGTCCCTAAAGCTAGTATCGAGATGATACTGTAAACTCTAAGGGCACAATCATTTAATGCATTTAACAAAACATCAAAAATCAAATTAATAAAGACAAACCGATAAGATAAGTGCATTATTAACATAATTTTTAATGAAAACACAATAATATTATTAACACTAACACTTTATCGTAATTGATGACGCAAAGGCGAGCTCACAACTATACAAAATGTTCAAAACAATTATAAATATTCTGGATGGAACTCTTAGAGATAAGATCTCACAAGATTTATAAAACACAATACTGGTCTTACAATAGGTGAGCATGTGACCATAAGAAACTACAATAATCAATGACACAATTGCTCATAGAGTTTCAAAATTTTCATGTCACATCAATCAGATAATTTATACAACTCATACATAATTGCATATTCAAAAAAATAGGCATGAAGAGGGAGAAGAAAACCTTAAGAACAAGTTTCTCCACTTATGCAATTATACAATATGTCAATAACCATATAAGTTTTATAACTAACCTCAGATAGTGTGTTGCTCATCTTTGTGTGTAGAGCCAGCAAAAGTGGATGCTAACTTAATAGGATTCAATCACCAAAACTTTATATAACTTTCACAAATGACTCATAAAATAAACTTACGAGATATATAAAACTTAACCATAATAATGACTTAATATAAACTTGTCATTACCTTAAATATTTCTCAATAATCAAAATTATTTTAAATAATATTCTCATAATGACCACATTGAAAATAATTTATTTAAATTTGCAATGACACAATATACAATAAAAGTAATCATATACAATTGTACTTTAATTCTTAATAATATATACCAAAGCACTTTAATATTGTCAATGCACAAACGTCTAATACTAAAACAATTATATGCAGCATATGCAGCACATGATACATTTTGTCAATGCACAAACGTCTAATACTAAAACAATTATATGCAGCACATGATACATTATCTTGCTCTTATAACGAAAAAATTATTTCAAGAATAACTCTCCCAATATTAGATTGCATAATTTACGGAGTTCAATAAGTTCAACTAATAAAATTGGCATTAACAATTAAAGAGGAGTAAAATATGTATAAATAAATAAATTTTAATATGCCCAAACTTATTTAAATAAGTCTTCCATAAAAAAAATTTCTCATCAGCAATAAAGGGCATACAATCAACATGAATTTTTTGGCATCAAAATAATATATTTATCGATATCAATGCTCCTTATCATACAAAATAAAATATTTAAAATTATCAATTTAATTATAATTCTCACTTGTCTATTATATGTAGTGGAAATAATCTCAATAATTATCAAGCATTATAAAAAATTATATTCAATACCAAAGTATCCATAATTATGTGAGAATTAATTATAAAATTTTATTCTATAATTTTGATGAGACATCATGCGCTTAGAACATGAGGAATTACTCTTTTATTTATTTAGTTATTGATCCACGATTTAAATAGTAGGTAGGAGCAAAATTAGTCAAAACAACTCTAAATATATCAAATGAACTCTCAAATTTTAATTTACACAATAGTTTATAAAAGCGCAATAATTTTAATATATATACAATATTATACACTTAAAACAATCCTAAAAATAATTATTTTGGTAATTATTTAAACAAACTCTCACAAATTTAAATTGTATAACAATCTAAAGAGTACAATAATTTCACTATAGTATAAAACAACCTAAAAAAAAATTATTTGAGCACTCAAAGAATATCACATGTGAGAATATGAAAATTATAACATGCCCAATTTTACAAAAACATTTCAAAAGGCGAGTTCTGAAATTATTTGATTTTATATGTATAATACCCATTTTTCCAACACCACGCAACAACTATTCATATAGAACTTTGAAGCCATTTAAGATTCGTCAAAATTATCAAAATTAATTATTGTGCACATGGAGCACATTCCAAAATCAGAATTAGAAATAATAATAATAATAATAATAATAATAATAATAATAATAATAATGCCTAAGGAAAATCAAAATCATAAATGATGTTCTTGTATGGTTGAAAAAATTGTACAAAAAATACACGCAAATTACGCATTGAAAAATTGTCAAAACTTCAAATAACGGGAATCGAAATCAATTTTGGGTTTTGATTAATTTTTCAAAAATAAAAAAAAATGTTCTTCAATTTATCAATTCTCAACAAAAAGAAATTTACAATCATAATTAAGATTAAATTGGCTCTTATACCAATTGAAGGAATTTTGTTTCAAACTAATTAACGATATATCACAAATTTCTAAATTCATTTAACCCTAAATTATGACATGTATAAAATATAATATATAAGAGATCGGATTATAGAATCACCTGAAAAGGACAAATATGAGTGCGGCCATACTCAATCTTTAAAGGAAAATGACGAACGGTACGTGTGTGTAGAGGAGAGAAACTATCCTTATTCCCTATATGCGCAAAAAATCATTGTAACCTCAATGGAACAACCACAATACATATAAGATGAGAATAGAGGCCTCTCTTTGTGTTTACAATATGAGTTAACCTAACTATCATAAAAAATTTATACACAATACCCACAAACCTAAAACAATATTATCCACATAGGTTTAAATGCTTATAAAAATTCAATAACAAAATTGATCACAAATAAATTAAACTAATAAATGTTTAATAATATTTGATATTCAATTAATTTAAATTTTAAAAAATTAATGACTATACTAACTCACACATATTAAAAAATCTATCACAACCCCACTAATGACTTCAACAATTACGCTGATGGTGGCAATGGTGCTACTGAGACATTTGCTAATTATCGAGACCAGGCTAATGTCGATGCCGACACGTTCACTTCTTATGCAAAAGGTTCTAATGCTGCTAAAGTTGATTTCAACAACTATGGCAAATTCTTCAACGAAGGAACTGACACATTCACAGGTTATGGAAAGGGTGTCACTGGGTACACTAAGGTTGGGTTCACAGGGTACGGCGTCAACAACACGTTCAAGGAGTATTCCAAAGAGGGTGTCTCTGTCGTTCAAGAAGTACACCAATGCGAGCACCACGCTGAGTGCTTCAATGGAAAAAAGTGGAGACAGTGGCAGTTTGGTAAAAAAGTGAGTTGAGCCTGGCAAATGCTTTCGGGAGAAGATGTTGAAGGAAAGGACGGTGATACCCATGCCTGACATTAGAGATAAAATGCCTTAAAGGTCGTTTTTGCCCCGGACTATCTTGTCGAAATTACCGTTTTCATCCTCCAAGATCTCTGAGATGAGAAAAATATTCAAGGTCAACGTAGTAGGAAAGCCGTACACGGCCGATGAACGCCAGGCGCAGTGCTACTTTATTACTGTCATGGCCAACGGTACTTTGTTACTGTCAAGGGCTATTCCGTTACACGCCAGGCAATGCTGTCATGAACGCCAGCCATTGTGGACCAAATAGCAAAAATTAAACAAAATCACATTCTCAAAAGGTAACCTGTTTCACAGGTAGCATGTAATAATTATAAGTTATTTGATCAAATTTTCTCACAAATTAATGATAATGAATTTTGGAGCATTCAAACTTATTTAGGAACGTTGTAAACTTTTCCTATAAATAAACAGAGTGTCTAACTTCTTGTTCATCAATCACATCAACATTTCCATTTTCAGAACCCAAAAGGCCTTTCGTATTTACTTTATATTAACGTATGATAGAATATTAATTATTTTATTTGTAATATATTAAATAAATAATATATTTACTTGATAATTGAAAAGATATATATTAAAATTCTCATATATATACTTTCATTTATTATTTAATTTTTGAATATATGATAAAATATTAACTATTTTATTTATCACGTATCAAACAAATAATATATTTACTTAATAACAAAAAAGATATATTTCAAAATTTTAAGACATATACTTTATATATATATATATATATATATATTATGCTCTGCTTAGATATGGATTTATCTCAATTCCTGTTTTGCTGTTTATATTTCTATTATTACTGCATATATTTTGTACCAAAAATGATTAACCCACAGGGCCCACATTCTAATAAGATTAACAGGATACCACGACCGTAATTTAAAAAATAAATAAATAAATAAACAAACTGAAAATAAAACCTTCTTCTAAGGATATACAAGAGTGATGGAAATAAATAAAGCTTGCATTAAATATCATGCAAATAATATATTTATTTGACAACAGAGGACATATATCAAAATTTTAAAGTATATATTTTTTATTTATTATTTGATTTTTTGGAAATTTAACAGAATATTAACTATCTTACTTATTACATATCAAACAAATAATATATTTACTTAATAAAAAAATATATGTCAAAATTCTAAGACATATATATATATATATATATATACACACAATTATAATATTTTTATTATTAATAATGTATATATATATTTTTTACATTCTTTTAAATATTATTTATCATACTTATTTTTTTATCATTTTTTTACTTAATCACGACTACCAAGTGTAAAAAGTGATGTTAGAATAAAAATGATGTAACAATATCATTTTTTATATATATATGATGATTATGTTGTGCTTAGATATGGATTTATCTCAATTCCTGTTTTGCTGTTCAACCTCGATAATGTTATCCACTTTCAATTACATTATTTTTTACATCACATGAAATTAATTAATGAAATATAAATTCATAATTAATGACATATAGAAGTTAGGGATGATGATCACCTGTCTCCGTTCCCTGTCTCATTTCCTGTCTCTCCACTTAAATTTTGACAAGTGTTCTAAACTTAATTACATGTCTCTTTTTTATTTAATTTATTTTACATTTATCAAAATTTAAATGAAAAGACAGGGAATGAGACAGAAAATGAGGACAGGTGATCTCTATCCTAGAAGTTAGTTAATGAATATGTAAAAAATTAGTTAATAAAAAATAAAAAAATAGTTAATAATATGTATAAGTTGATTAACGAAATCAGATTGAAATAGTTATATATTTATATATACTTATTAATTAATAATTTATACTTCATTAATTATTTTTTATATAATATTAAAAAGAATATAAATATTATATGCGATAAGATGATGATTATTTTTTGCTGTTTCAATTTCTATTATTGCTGCATATATTTTGTACCAAAAATTATTGCCCCACATGGCCCACATTCTAATAAGATTGACAGGATACTACGATCGTAATTTTAAAAAATAAATAAATAAACACACTAAGAATAAACCTTCTTCTAAAAATATACGGGAGTGATGAAAATAAATAAAGCGTGCATTAAATTTCATTTGCCATTAACAAATTCAAATTGCACTCTAAAGATTATTATAGCATCCATGTGCCCACCAACACCACCCCCAAATTAAAAAATAATAAAATGTGATTACTGATAAAAATATTGTTGAGACTCAAATTAGTTTTAGGCGATTTCTACTTGCAGCTTTTTGCTAATTAATTATTGTTTTTTATTTTTGATAAAAATTTTAATTTAAAGTCTAATATTTAAAAATGACTTAATTTATATTTTTTTCTCGTAATATCTTTTTATTTAATAGATAAAATATTAATTTTTTAAAATATAATTAGACATCTAATAAAAAATTCCTTTCAATAATTTTTTTATACATAAATTTTAGAATTAAACTCAAAATCATAAGTTTAAAAAATCTAAATCTCTTTTACTCAAATTAACACACCTTAATTGACTTAATTTACTTTGTTAACTAGCTAAAGATTATCTCCTTTGTTAAAAATATTTAAAACCAACCATTAAATACAATTTAAAAACATAATTTTATTTCTGCAACAATCTCCACGGCCTTGACCACTAGAGGTCTACATTAGAACACCAATGCAAGGTGTAACATTCTAACTCCAATTACCGTATTATATCAGATAATTACACAAGTAAATAGAGTTAAACGCGTTACTATCAACTTATACATGTAATACTATATCCATAATAATCATATTTGTTATTATAAAGAGCCATGAGGAAAAAAAAGAACTTAAAAATATATAAGTTTTTACATTGTATATACAAATTGAGCCATAATGAAAATAAGTACAACACAAGAAAACTTATACAAGTCTTAAGTAAACATTACAAAAGCAGAAATAAAACTTAACTAGTGCATTTGTTTTTCTCCAATTGCTTTCCCTTAAAACGATCATGACCTGGATTTATCTTGAAATCAGCAAACGGTGTGAGAATTAACAATTCTCAATAGTATAACTACCTTTATGAAATCATGACAAATCAATTGTTCATTTTTAACTTTTAATTAAACATTATTCAATGATAAACAACCGCTCATACAGTCGTATTATCATGTTCCTTGACAAAAAGTTTCTCTCACTCTTTTGTCCTTTATAGAGAGTTTTTCTCACTCCTCTATTATGACAAGGTATTTTTCTCACTACCTTGTTTCTTAGTCCACCTTATTTCAAAATGTTTTTTTTTCACTACTTTGAAACATAAAGTGTAATCTCCTTGCTCAACAAAATGAATACCTATATTTATATTAATACTCAACTTTTGTTCTTACAAGGGCTTGTCTTACTAGATATATGTTAGGTGGTTATTTCCCTTTTGAAATATACCTATAAGTGTCTTATCTCACACTACAAAGCACATATAACAGGTCCTAATAAGTAAGGAACTCCATTTCTTCAAAACTAAAAGTTTGGAAGTTATTACCAAGCGCCCACTTTTCTAGCGCTTAGGCACTCCATGATAGAAAATCTCCCCTGTTTTATTTGTCAATGGGTGCTTAGGCGCCCAGAGTCTAAGCGCTCAATTGCTTAGCTCTAGAACTCTCTGGACTTGCGTGCTTAGGCGCTCATTTTCTGAGCACTTAGGCGCTCAACATATTTCCTCTTTGGCCTTAAGCGCATTAACGCTCACTTCTTGGGTGTTTAGGCGCCCTGCACGTTGGTGTTCTCTGTCCATAAGCGATTAAGCGACCAAATTCTAGACACTTAGGCACCCAGCCCAAGAACTTCTCTTCCTGTTCTATTGAACAATTCCAACCAAACTTGGACCCTCTAAATGGTTCCTAACCTTATCCATGGTTTTTAACCTAATGAAACACCCATACTCCATTTCAAAGCAACATCACATGGAAATATGATCAAAGCAAATCACCCAAATACCCATATTTACTAAACTCAAAGATATGAGGTTATAAGGCTTCTTACAAGTTTCAAAACCTTAACTATGCATGAAATCAACTCAAAATAACTTAACTCAAGTTCATACAACTCAAAACATTGTGAAATCTCTCAAAAACCTATTTTTACCCAAACTTGCATGCATTTAGCATCAAGAAGGAGTAGAAAATAGTAAAGTTAAAGAACAAGCTCCCCTACCTTGACTTCCAAAGATGATGTTGGTTAGGCTTGATTCCCTCCTCCTTCTTCCTTGGTTTCTTCTTCCTCCTCTCCTGCTTCTTCCTTTTCCCTTTGTTTCCTTTTCTTTTCTTTCTTCTTTTTTCCTTTCTTTCATTCTTCTGGAACGTGAAAGAGATAAAAGTGAGGAGAAACAAAGTCAAAGAAACAAAACAAAAAAGGACAGTGGGCTCTTGGAGTGATAATGATGAGTTTAGATATTTTGTTGGAAACATTATATCTCTTAGAAATACTTTAATTTTACAAAACCAAGTTTCCTAACTTCCATAGGTGTTATGAAAAATCCTAAGATTCATTTCAATTTTATTCTCATCATTGCTTTATTTTTCATATATCTAAAACTACCACTTAAGTCCAATTACTCTTCCTCAAGTTAAACTAAACCTAAGGAAATAAGTTAATAGGCTTACAAGTATCTATCTTAACCTGTATTCATTTCCAGAAAATTCTCTACTCTTTACTTGATATCTTTACAAAAATTCATAATTTTTCAAGAGATCTGTCTATTTAATCTGATCCTTAAATCCTCACTCAGTGTTATTAAAGATACCAAACTAATTCAGTTAATTCTTCAAAATTAACTATAATTAGTTCCAATCGTAAATAACCTATCCTTTATATTTATCTCCATCTTTTTAAGTAATTTATGCTATTCTCTAAGCTACTAATAGCTATTTTTCACATATAGTGTTATAGCAAAGTGCTCAAGACTAACAGATTAAGGAGAATGTTACACAAGGTGTCACCAAAGGTCACATCCACTATACAATGGTCACAGTGAACGATGTTTGGGGAATTAATTAGTGGTGCTAAGGCTATTAATTGAGTTGTGGAAACCTACAAACTCCGGGTTCGACCCAATTCACAAAATGTGTATTGAATTTGATTCGCGAATTGAATTAGATTATAAAACACTTTACCTTACAAAGCATGAAATAGGTATTAGATTTAAAAAGTGCTAATTTGTACAAACTAAAACCACACATATAAATTTTTTTATATAAAATTTATTTAGTCATGATGACATTTTAGATTTTTTTATGACTTTTCTTTACTGTTAAATAAGTTTGTGTGCAAGCATTGTTGTCATATCAAGAATGTGACTAACTCATGAAATGTCTAACGAATTATTGCAATAAAAATTTAATAAAAAACTTATGCTACTTTTTAAAAACTATTTACCAAACTTTCACTCTTTTTAAAATATTTATCAAAATGTCATTATTTTGAAACTATATACCAAACTGCACCCTTTTGTCCAACGTGATATTTTTTAAATTTTTTTTGTCACGTAAGATGCATCAAAAAGGATGACGCATCTATGAAGATTACACCAACGCGCTTGGCGTAATCATCATGGATGCGACATTCTGTTTGGCGCATCCTACATGGATTTTACATTGAATACGCCAACAAGCTTGGAATAACTAAGCCAAATACGCTAACACGTTTGGCGTAACATGGCTATATATTTAGCCTCCCTCCTCCATCCGTGTCATTCACTCCATTTTCTCAATTCTCACTACCTCTCTACAAATTTCTTCTCTCTAAACTCTCTATCACCTAATTCATTTGACAGTTGCTACTAAAAGTGGTGTCTAGATCTCCGGTTTGATCATATTCAGATATTATTTCTTATATGTAAATATTTATTATAATGTTTGAATTTTTATTTGTTTATGATTTGTTGGCTATTTTTTTATTATATTAATGTTAATTATACATTTGTGTTATTTTATACGTATTTAGAGGTTTACAAATTTTTTCTTGACTAATTAATAATGTAATTAATAGGATACGTAGTGTAAATTATATGAATTATTTATACATAAAATAATAGTATGAATTTTTTTCTTGAGTACTTGACATGATTTAATTAACTAAATATAATTTAATTCAAATTAGTATGACTTAGGAAGTTGTTTGTACGTAAAATAATAATAATATAGATTCATTGTTAGATGTGCAATTTTGTTGTAATTGACACATATAAATTGATTGCATATGTGTTGAATTGTTATTATTCAAAAGTGAAATTAACGTGACAAAACCCCTTAATATGCACATTTACTTTAATGGGACAATGTATGATGGTGAAGATGGTCTCATGTATCAAGATCCTTCTCCTAGGCCTATTGTGATCACAACCAATATGACTTTGGATGCCTTGAAAATTAATATCCATTCAAAGTTGAGGCTCCAAGCAAATGTATATGTGTCAAAGGTTGTTTATCGATGTCCACAATGCTATAATCCATAGAGATGGATATATCTTCCATTAGAAGACGATGATGATGTAAAATTCATGATAGATTCCTTCTGTCAAACTCTGAACATGGCCTCGATGGAGTTGTATGTTGAGGTAGAAACAAGTGGGCATGAAGAGCATATTGAAGCTCCTGGTGAAATAGAATATCAACTTGGTCATTCTAATCCAGTTGAGTCATGCAGTATAATTATTATTGGTGGTGCAATGGTTGAAGCTGATAACCCATTTGTCAGAGATGCAGTATGGGACACAAGTGAAGATGAAAAATAGTTAGTTGAGGCTGATTATTCAGACACTGACATAGAGGCAGAAAACTTTGATGCCAAAGAAAATTTACAAGTTCCATTGTCAATTGCTCCTCAATCCATGTTTATGCCTCCAGGCCCTGAATTTGTGTTTGTGCCATCATGCCCTCAGTTTTCTCAAATCAATTGGGATGCATTGAGTAATCCTAATAACTTGTCTGAATTAGATAGTCGTGGGACTTGGAGCATAAATGATGAATTCTATGTTGGCTTGCAATTTCCATCAAAAGATGTTGTGAAGTTGGCCTTCAAACATTATTCGATTCGTAGGCATCAGGAGTACAAGATTGATGATTCTGATTCACGAAGACTAATTGTTAAGTGCCTTAATTTTGTCAAAGGTTGTAATTGAAGAGTTAGGGCCATACAAAGCAAGAGGTCAAATGTATGGCAGATTACAAAATATAATGGATTTCACAGCTACGTCAATCCAGCTGTGTCATTAGATCACTGCAAGTTAGACTTTCGTATGATCTGCTCTTGCATTTTGGAGATGGTTAGAACAAAACCTGACGCACTTGTATGCTTAATTGTTGAAAGGATTCGAAGTCAATTCGGTTACCAAGTTTCATATCGAAAAACTTGGAAGACAAAACAATTGGCCATTGTAAATTTTTTTGGGGATTAGGACAAATCTTATGAGGTGTTGCCCAGATGGCTAGCGGCCATGAGAAGAGACATGGAAGGCATAGTGGTGGAGTTGCAAAACGAAGAATGTTTTATGCATAATCGACTTGATCATCTGAAAAGAGTGTTTTGTCAATTATTATGGACATTTAGACCATGTGTTGCTAGCTTCTGATATTGAAAGCACATTGTTCAGATTAATGCTACTCATTTGTATGACAAATACCGTCTGAAGTTGTTGATTGCAACAACCCAAGATGGAGATAGAAAACCTCTGCTAATTGCCTTTACCATTGTGGAAGGGGAGACAAATGATGCTTGGAGTTGATTCTTAGCCCACCTTTGAGAACATGTCACACAACAAGAGGGCTTGTACTTGATATTTGATCGACATTGAGGCATCTTACAATCAGTAGCAAATGAAAATCTTGGATGGCAGCTGCCGAATACATATCATGTCTACTGCATACGACACATTGGTTCCAATTTTAACTCTAGATTTTAGAATAAGGAGTTGAAAATATATTTGATTAACATATGTATTTAAAATTTTCAACTTGTATTCTAATTTATTATACCAACAGTTAGTTCCTAATACCAACTCAATCCATTTATTGTATCAGGGTATGAACTAATTACAATCAAGTTTGATGCTAGGCTAAAGAAGTTGACAGCTACTACCGAGATAAAAAATTGGATTAATGTGATTTCAAAAGAAAAAAATGGAGTTTGGCATATGATGGTGGTTGCAGATTCGGTCATACACTACAAGAAATTCACGATTTAGCGAGGAAAATTTGTGAGGGAACATTTCCCTCGCTAATCCCTCACTGATTAGAGAGGAAATAGAGAGGGATTAGCGAGGAAAATTTTATCCCTCGCAAAATTAAAAAAATAAAATTGAGGAAAAAATAGCGAGTAAATAGCGAGGGAATTGCGAGATATATATTTCTTCGCTGAAATTAGCGAGGGAATTGCGAGGTATATCTTCCCTCGCTAAAAAAATAATGTGATTAGCGAGGGAAGTGAGAGGGATATTTTCCCTCGCTAAAATTAGCGAGGGAATTGCGAAGGTTATATTCCCTCGCTAAAAGTATAGTTAAAACCTTCTCAAATTGGCGACGGAATTTTGCGAGGGATAATATCCCTCGCTGATCGCTCGCAGATCAGCGAGGGATCAACGATGGAAATCTTAACCCTCGTAAATTTTCAAAAATAAAATTTGGGGAAAAATAGTGCATTAATAGCGAGGAAATTAAGAGGAAAAATATCTCTTGCTAAAATTAGCGAGGGGTTTGAGAGGGATATTTTCCTTCGCTAAATGACAAAAATTTAGCGATGGAAAGTCCGTCGCAAATCCCTCACAAATCCCTCGCAAAATCCACTTAACCTAATTGCAGAATTCTAAATCCCTCACAGCCGCGCTCACCTCTCACTCTCACCTCTCTCTGTTCTGCTCTCCCTCTCCCTCACCCTCTCCCTCTCGCTCTCAATCTCACTCTCACCTCTCTCTGTTCTGCTCTCCCTCTCCCTCACCCTCCCACCCTCACCCTCTCACTCTCATTCTGTCTCACTGAAAGCCGCATCCACCGTCACGCCCTGCCCCTGCCATGCCACTCTTCTCGGTCCACTCTCACCTCTTCTCTCTTCTGCCCTGCCATTCTTTCCGCGTTGAAACGGATTTGGGCTTTTCTTTTCCTTTGGTAAGAATCACATTTATCTTCATGTTGTTATATTTATATACATTTGGTCTGGTTTTGATGCATATATGAGTGATTATTCTACTAAATATGAGATTTTTTTGGGTACATATGTGTGATTTGTTCACTGGGTATCGTTCCTACATCCTTCATTTCATTTATAATCTTATTTGTCTCCATTTTCGACTCCTTCGCTTGCTTGAGGTGTTTTGCACGTTGGTTTATATCTGCACACTAGGTTTATATTATTAAAATGCTCATAGATGTATTATTATTATTTATTTATACAGCAAGAGTATAGATTTTAAAGGTGCTTTATCAGTTTCTCTACATTCATATTATTAAATGGCTTAAAATATTTTTTACCGAGATTTAGAGAAAATGAAACTTGTCTCATTTTAAGATGTCGACATACTGCAAGCCAAACTTGTCTCGTACACTGGGATTGAATCCCTGCCTGGATCTGTCTCTAACTTAGGGAATCTGTGTGCCTTGTTAATGAGCAATTGCTAGAACATAATGACTTTAGACCTGTCTTGTTCCCGAAACATAAGAGAACTTCCACATGGAACAAAATAGTTAGGCAACCTGAGAAGGCTAAATATTTCCAAAACCATGATTAAAATCTTGCCATCTGGTTTGCTGTCAGCGTTAACTCTTCTAGAAGAGTTATTGGCATCTAATGCTCTAGTCTTTCAAATACCACTGCCAGCAACCACTTCTGAAATCAGCATTGACGAAGTCATATCCTCAAGTTTATCTTCTCTTGAAGTGGACTTCTGGTATTTTGACCTCTATGATCTATATATTCGATCTGGTCACTGGGTTCACTAGAGAAATTAAAGTTTAACGTAGGACCCAGAGAGCTCCAACAAGTTTCAGACAAAAAGAGTGTGGCATTTCTCGGGATATCCATTTCGAAAGGAGGAATTTTGATCCCGGCAAATACTATTGAGTTGAAGTTTATTGATTGTCATGGTATTACAGAGCTAACTACTTGCCTCTTGCATGTAGAGAGGCTTAAAAAATGTACAGTAGTATGCTTTGTTACAGTGTAGAAAATATTGTTGACCCTGGGAAGAACGATTTATCAATGCTGGAGACCTTGGTACTGAGATTTTTGATAAATTTGTAGATGATATGCAGGGAAGTGGTGACACCATCTACACTTAGGAGCCTGAAGATCATCAATGTGGAATGCTGTCCAAATTTGAAGAATCTATTCTCAGGGAACCTGTTGCTCCAACTAACAAATCTTGAAGAAATTAGAGTCAGCCACTGTAACAGTATGAAGGAGTTGATGAGATGGGAAGGAGGAGACAATATTCATGCTTGCTAAAATCCTCTGCCCCACAATTCTTGCACAGCTGCAATTGGAGTGTCGCGACATGCACTCCCTTAGGATTGCATGAATAGTGCAAAATTCTGGTTTTCCAGCATTGCACCAGGAGCTTCATCCTTTTGAACCCAAATCGAAATCTCAATCATTCTACACTAACTCATCACTACTCAACTCAATCAAGCTTCAACTATACTATATTTTCCTATTCTCACCCAAAACCATTATTCCTCATCAAGTCTCTCAAAGAATCTCAAAGAACAATGTTAAGAAGATGGAAAAGAGTAAGAATCAAGAACCCCTACCTTTAGGTGATGACCAACCTTGGAGCCTTGCTCTTTTTCTTTTCCACTATGTGTCCATGTGAATTAACATAAGAATCACTCATTGAGACCAATTATGAAACACTTGCTATGTATGACTAATGGGTATGTGTCCATCCCATTAGCTAATCAACACACTCCTACTAATAGAATGTAATTGAACATACATCAACCATACCATATCCATATTCACAACACCCTATTTCTAGTTCAATTGGAAATGTCCACGCCTAGGCGTGGATTAGCAGCAATTTCCTTTGATATTTTCTTCACAATTTGAGCCATTCTTCACCTTCCTCATCCCTTCCAGGGTCTTTCTCATATTGAATACCTATATCAAAACAATGATAATGTCCATCAAACCACAATCCACCCAACTTCGATAAACAAAATCTTCAAAGATTCAATTCTAAATCATTTGAATCAACAAGCTTAATTCACCAAAGTCATGCAATAATTGAACTTATGACCTTGAAAACCTTGGGATAGCATGCTCAAATACAATCACATTCAAGTGACATAACTTCATTTTCTGAAGTTATCAACCCTCAAGTAATTACACACTGCTTCACCACATTCAGAACAATTTTCTTCATTTCTTCCTCAGGCGACTGAAATTCACGAATCAAAATAATCATAACTTTCTTAGTATAGTAACTAGCATATAGGGCTTCCATTAACGGAATTGTAAAACCAATTGCCTTTAAGAAATGCTTTAGTCTCCTACCCCAGTACATTTAGGACTATCTAAATATGACATAAATTTTGGATGTTGAAAATAAAAGTTACGAATTTCTAGCGAATTATGTGTTAAGAATATTGGTTTGATTTAATTTTCCATGATTGTGCTTTAACATATGCTTAAAGTTTTATTTTCTTATTCGAGTAAAAGTTTAATTAAAACCTTAGTTTCCCGTTTGAGATTCTATATTAATGAGTACGCATACCTTTTCAAGGTACTGCTCATTGTATTGAATCTTGAATTGTCCAAGTGGGACAGTTTGGTAAGAAATTTTGTCTTCGCTTGGTTAATAGTTATTCTTTAAATCTCATATGTTATATTTGTTGAAATTTCGGTCTGTAATATTTCTTTTTGTTCTCTGGGTGTATACTTAAACGCAGTTGATCTCACTGCGTTCAAGTCATGCACTTGGAGACCAATGGGAAATGCTGCCTAAATATCGTCAAGTATAATGATGCACACTTTTTAGTTGTTGCATTTACAAACCCAAGTACAAGTTGTTTCAAGTAATAAATTCTCGGTGAGTCCGAGGTCGATCCACAGGGAATTGATGAAGATTATTTAAAGTAAGGTAAATATTTTATTACTACAGTAAAAATTATTTACTTGGGTAAAATGATCCACTTTTGGTAAATAAAGTAAAAGTAAGATTAATTCCTTTTATAACTCAATTAGAATCCTCACAACATGGAGGTTCCAATCGAAAAATACAACGTTAAAAGTCCATTAAAATGATATACGTAATTGTACTATGATTCCTTTAATCATTTATTAACACAACTACCACCACTTGTAAATGGGTTAAAGCATTCACTGTGCCAATATTTTGTCTACAATAAATCAAGAACTCCTATTTACAAGGATGGAGTATTCCCGTCTGTCACTCGGGATTTTAAATTATCAGAATCAAAATATAATACGTATAAAGAATACTAGAAAGATAAATCATTAAAGCACAAGAGAGAAATAAATCTAACCTTATTTTATTACCAAGAGCTTCACACTTTGACCCAAGTAGACTGGAACTTATTTACACATAAACTAGAAAAGAGAAAAAGAGAAAAAGAGAGAAAAAGAAATTGAGGGAGACTGAGGAGAGAAGCAGGGCACTGCCCAAAAGCCTCTCTCCGTCCCTCCTCCGAATTCCTTGCTGGAATGTGTCTTCCGAATTGTGAATGTGCTGCCTTTTATAGGCAATTACGTGGTTACTGTGCAATGCACAGTAACCAGAATTATTTAAACAAAACGTCATCCGTGACGTTCTTTCCAGCTTCTATTTTTTTTTCTTTTTTTTAATATAATAATTGAGTAAATACACAACCATGTGTCCAGTTATTTCTACATTTTTGAGAGAAGTGGTCTTCATGAAAGTTGTACGCCTGAATATTTGCTTTAAAATGGCTTTGGTTTGAATCCAAAATCATGCCTAGAACTCAAGATATGATCCAATTACTGCACAGTATTTTAGACCTGATTTCAATTCCTCTATTTTGACTTCAAAGCCCAATATCACCTCTAAGGAGTTCGATTCTGGAAAAGTGTTCAACATGAAAGTTGTAGGGAATTGTCTTAACTTTCCTACAAGACCAAAATCACTTTAATCAGATATTTGCAACTCAAATTATAGCCAGTTTACTAAACATTGCCAAAGAGATAATTACGGTTAATTTATGCAATAATTTATTTAATTGTCCAATTTGGCTCAAAATCATAAAATGTGTCAAAACCAACTTAATTAAGCCTAATTGAACCTTAAAAAGCCTAGTGAGAGAATTATAAAATGTATAAAATACAATGTTATCATATAAAATATGAGATTTAAGGAATAACTATTAACCAAGTGTTGAAAATGTTTCTTATCGAATGGGATAGGGCCATACCATGTTAAGAAGGAGGTGGGGATATAAGGATTGTGTTAATGTGCTAAATCAATTTCAGCAATGATGAGACCCGATCAAAGTTGGATGTCACGAAGAAATGATCCTACTGGCTATGTAAGTGAAGAATTCAAGGATGAAGTTGATGATTTCATTAGGGTTGCTCAAGGGGACCTGACAGTTATTGATGCATTAAATCGCATCCTTTGTCCATGTGCTAGATGTAAGAATCGTGCTTGGAGGGAGGTATTTGGGATAGAACAACATCCGTATAAGTATGGATTTGTAGATGGTTATGTAAATTGGATCATTCATGGTGAGGACAGATGGGGGGATAGCAGCTCAACATCCATTGTCCATGATGATGAAGTCGAGCCTAGGAATCCATACGTGGATATGGTTATGGATGCCGCAGGTGATAGGTTAAATCCAGAAGCTCAAGATTTAGAAGAGGATCCAAATTCGTCAGCTGCGAAGTTTTATGATTTGCTTAGAGACGCTGACGAACCTTTATGGGATGGTTGCCACAAGTACACGAAATTGGCAGCTGTAACTCAACTTTTGAACTTGAAGTCGGAGTTTAACATGAGTGAGAGTTGTTATAATAGAATGATTGTCATAATTAAGAGCATGCTTCCAGAGCCTGAAAGGTTACTCGAAAACTTCTACAAATCAAAGAGAATGGTTCGTGAGTTGGGATTAGGATATGAGAAGATAGATGCGTGTCTTAATCAGTGCATGTTGTATTACAAAGAATACAGTGACAAGAGACTCTACTCAGTTTGCTTAGTATGTGGACACCCACGATTCAAACCGAAGGTGGGACGTTCATCGAATGAGAAGGATGTGCCGCACTCAGTGTTGCAATATTTTCCCATTATGCCAAGACTCCAACGTCTGTTTATGTCAAAAAATACTGCACAGTATATGACTTGGCATGCAGATGGGGTGCGTCAAGATGAATCAGTGATCAAGCATCCAGCTGATGCTGAGGCTTGGAAACGATTTGACACTACCCATCCTACATTTGCCCTAGACACTCGAAATGTTAGGCTTGGCCTATGTACAGACAATTTTAATCCATTCAGCGGTTCAACCACACCATATTCATGTTGGCCTGTTTTTGTCACACCGTACAATCTACCTCCAAGTATGTGTATGAGAAGGGAATACATATTCCTCACTCTTGTGATTCCTGGACCAAAGTCACCTAGTAAAAATTTAGATGTCTATCTTAGACCCCTAATTGACGATCTGAAGATATTGTGGGATGTTGGGGTGTAAACTTATGATGCCTGGAAGAAGCAAAATTTCGATATGAAAGCGGCTTTGTTGTGGACAATAAGTGACTTTCCAGCCTATGGAATGCTGTCTGGGTGGAGCACTCATGGAAAACTTTCTTGTCCGCTTTGTATGAATCACAGTAACTCATTTGTGTTGAAGCACGGTAGGAAATGTTGTTGTTTGATTGTCACCGCCAATTTTTGCCCTTTGATAATCCATTTTGCCGTGATCGAAACTCTTTTAAGAGATCAACAGTGGAAAAATCGAATCCACCGCAACGATTGAGTGGGACAGATGTCTTCAATAGAGTGACTTAACTTAAGAAAATTATTTTCGGCTTGAATTCAGGTAAACAAAAACAAGATGGCTTTGGTATACACCACAATTGGGTGAAGAAGAGCATATTCTGGGAATTGCCTTATTGGTCGACTAATCTAATACGACATAATTTAGATGTTATGCATGTTGAGAAGAACGTGTTTGATAATATCTTCAACACTGTCATGGACATAAAGGGCAAGACAAAAGACAATGCAACTGCAAGAGAAGATTTGAAGATAATATGCAAACGTCCTACCTTGGAGCTAATAGTTGACAATGGCAAGTGTAAAAAACCAAAGGTGACGTATGTCTTGGATGCCAATAAAAGAAGGATGGTGTGTGAGTGGATAAAACAGTTGAAATTTCTTGATGGGTATACGTCGAATATTGCACGTTGCATCAATGTAGACGTCGGGAAGATATATGGAATGAAAAGTCACAATTGTCATGTTTTTATGCAAAAGTTAATTCCTCTGGCATTTCGTGATATCTTGCCAAAACCTATATGGGGACCGTTAACAGAACTAAGCTTGTTCTTTAAAGAAGTTTGCGCAACTGAAATTTGTGCTTCCACCATTGAGAATGCAGAGCTTTCTATCATTGAAACAATTTGTAAGTTAGAGAAGATTTTCCCTCCAGCATTCTTTGACGTGATGGAACATCTAGTCGTGCATCTCCCTTATGAAGCTAAGGTTGGAGGACCAGTACATTACAGATGGATGTACCCCTTTGAGAGGTGTATGCTGTACTTGAAAAGAAAGGTCCGAAATAAGGCAAAAGTTGAAGGATCTATCTGTGAAGCGTATATTTTAGAAGAAATTTCTAATTTTGCTTCTATGTATTTTGATCCCCACCTACAGACCAGGCGCACTCAAGTTTCTCGGAATGACGACGGTGGGGAAGATGCAATTAATGAACGGTTGTCTGTGTTTAAACATCCATGTCGTCCTGTCGGGAGAGGTCGAAATAGATTCTTGACGGATGTGGAACATCAGATTGTTGAGACATATGTGCTTGTAAATTATGGAGAAGTAGAACCTTATCTCCAGTAAGTTTACTCTCTATCTAATGAATTTGTTATTAATGTGCTAAATTTATGCTAAATATTAATTATTGTATTGATTAGACAATTCGAGGATTCGTTAAGGGATACAGATCCCAATATAACTGATGATCAAATATTGGAAGCTCGAGATAAGGACTTCAGTAGGTGACTAAAACATCTAGTGAGTCCTTTTATCCATAATAGTGATCTATCATATTAAATTCAATGTGCATTATGCTAGATGTTACAACTATCCACCGTCTATGTAATGATACAGGTTAATATAGGCCAAGTCGAGGATCAAATGATACGAGAGATAAGTTACGGTCCATCCAAGTCCATGACTTCTTACTGTGGCCTAATAGTTAATGGGTACAGATTTCATACCAAGGTGTACGGATAAAATAAAGCTACCATGAATAGTGGCGTATGTGTTAGAGGTAGTATATATGGTGAGAATGATTTCGACTATTATGGCATAATTGAAGATATATTAGAATTATCATATGTAATAAATCAGAACAAAGTATTTCTTTTACAATGTCATTGGTTTGACCCGATAAATGGAGTCAATGTTGATGAGAGATATGGGTTGGTTGACATCAAGCATAAATCAAGACTTCACTCAAATGAGCCATTCGTCTTAGCCGAACAAGCACAACAAGTGTACTATACAAGATACCCACAAAGCGGGAATAGAGCTAATGGTGAATGGTGGGCAGCTTGCAAGGTCAGAGCAAAACTCTTCGTGGCTGAGACATTGAATGAGGAAGGTGATGAATTGAATGACTTAACTGCTACTGATTATTACCAAGATGATGGATCCCTTGGAATACACAATCCTGTGATAGATGATGAAGCAGTCTCCTTATTTGATGCACATGCCCAAATGGAAGAAGTTAACATACGTGATGTACATTATCCAATGGATGATCTGGTTGATGATGAGGTCATTGATGACAACAAAAATAATGAAATTAATGAATTCTCAGATGAAGATGAGGAATCTTTTGCTTCAGACTCAATTACTTAAAATTGAAGTTTGTTCAATAAATTTCGTTAATGGTATTTACACTGGATTATCATTATTATATTTTGTGGTTTTTATTGACATATAGTTGCTTAAATGGAGTCATGTTTCATTATGTTTCCTTGTGCAGATATCCATCATGACCATTCAAGGTAGAGGTGCTGGACGCAGTCGTGGGAGAGGCCGTAATGTTGTATCTACCTATGATTCTCCACCAGTACAGCATTCTTAGCCCTCTCCAGGTATACCTATAGGATAATTTTTTTAATTATTATTAACTCGTAGTTTATATAAATGTAATATATATGTGTTTTTTTATGTATAATTATATTAGGTGCAACTTCAGCTACTGGCCCATCAACCTGTGCAGGCCTACCACCATTTAGTCCATTGACCATTGAAGGCGCATCAGCTTCTATCCCACCCCGTACTAACCCAGTGATTTCTATGCCACCCCCTGCTGACCCACCCACTAGCAGCCCGAATGTGGTGCCTTCATGTGGAGAATCAAATGTAGAAACAGATAGCAGGGAACTTATATATGTGGCGCCTGTCCCTGAACCGTAAGTACTAGTGACATATCATTTTTTATTACATGTATTTACTTTTAGATAACTAACATTATCTTATTGTACTTATAGGAGGAGGTTTCTACCGTCGAGGGTGACACGTGACATTATGTACAATGTCATGACACGGATGCCTGTTCCGGCTAGTACGTGGCGAGGTTATCCAGCTGAGATGAAGGAAATACTATTTATCAACTTCATGGTAAGTAATTGTATTTATAAAATTATATATTATACGTTTATTGAAAAATAAATATACATACATATCCTTTGTGTAGGCTAAGCATTGGTTCACATCTGATGCTGATCGCGACATGGCGAGAACTGTCTGGGAACGGACTATCTTGGACCGTTATCCAGACCATTTGAACAAAGCACGAGATAAGGCCTTTGAGAGGGCAAATTCAAACAACTTGGCTGATATTAAGGGCCATGGGCCCAGAGGAATGAGGACGGAAGTGTGGGATGGCCTGGTCGACATTTGGCTGACAGATAAATGGATGACGAGGTCTGCAGCTGCCCGAAGGAACAGGGCAGCCATGCTTGATGCCTTGAAGCATACAGGCGGGTCGATAAGCTTTGGTCAACACAAGAGCAAGATGGTAATATAACTTCCGCATTTAAAGTTTTAATGATAAGCATCTGTATATGAATATGTTGTAATTACTTGAGTTATTTGCCTATCTTGAGTATGACATAGTATTTTAGAGGGATTGCCTTACTTTTGATATGTATTTCTTATATAATATTCTTCAATATGGGATTACAGGAGGCAGAGTTAAAGCATCCGGTTTCTTATAGAGATTTATATGCAAAAGTTCATAAGAAGAAAGACGGAAGCTATGTTTCTGAGTGCTCGAGGAATTTTATTGTAAGTGTCTTGTTCCTATTCAACAGTCATATATATTTTAGATTGTTCATTTTTTTGTTAATATTTTTCTTGTTTTGTTATTTTTAGGAGTCATATGACACCGCAATGACAGAAAAGTATAGAGAAAACTCTTCCTCTCACCCTATGGTTGACCCAGAGGTCTGGTTGGATGCGGCGGGTCCCAACAAGAAGGGACGTGTGTATGGCATAGGTAACAGCTTACACATTGGTAATAACACTAGGCCAGCTTCATCCTCCTCGGTTGCGGGTCCTTCCCACTCTACACCGTTGACACAAGACATATCTGAAGCTGTAAACACAGCAGTGGCTGCAGCGATGGCTTCGTTTGTCCAGAGTCAACTTGTCCCTATGTTGGCGCCCTTCCAATCGTTTCTATCTACGATCGGATCAACAAATGTTACTCCACAACCACCATCGCAAGATTTAGGTAGGGAAGGTCGAGAGGAAGACGAATATAATTTAGACTGATTGTCATTTTTTATTTGTATTGTTACATTTGTATAACTTTCAACTATATTGATTGATTATTTGTATAATAACTTTTGACTATATATTATTGGATTATTTTGTATAAGTTTTTTGTTGTAGCATTTTATAATTATTGGATTGTTGTTTGTTGGATTTCTGTTTGCTGGATTGTGGTTTGATATGCAGGTTTTTAGGGAAAGTTATATATATAAACAGGTTATAAAAAAAATTTAGCTCATTACCGAGGGATTAGCGACAGAAAACTCATACTGCAAATAGCAAGGGCTTAGAGAGGGAATAGTGAGTAAAATATTAGCGAGGGATTAGAGAGAAAATGGCGAGGGAAAATTTAGCGAGGGACTAGCGAGGGAAAATTTAGCGAGGAAATAGCGACTGAGTACTACAAGCAATTAGCGACTGCTTAGCGAGGGATTAGCGAGGGAATTTAGAGAGGGATTAGCGACGGAATAGAGATGGATTTAATAGAGACGGAATAGCGAGGGAAATTGACAAAATTAGTAAATAATTTAGCGAATGAATAACGAGGAAAATTCCATCGCCATTTTGCGAGGGAATATTAGTAAGGGATTAAAGAGGAATTAGCGAGGGAAATAAATTTTCTAGAGACAAATTAGAGAGGGAATACTTTCCCTCGCTAATTAGCGATGAAAAAAAAGTGAGGAACAATTCCCTCGCTAATCCCTTTCTAATCCCTCGCTGATAATATTAGCGAGGGATTAGAGAGGGATTAGCGAGGGAAATTTCTCTCACTGTTTTCCTAATTTCTTGTAGTGATATGACTACCAATTTGTTAGAGTACATCAATGGAGTGTTGAAGGGTAGTAGAAATCTACCTGTAACTGCATTGACATATACCAAATTAGTAGAATACTTTGTCAACTGAAAAAATGAGGCGAATGCAAAAATGATGACAAATGGACAAGAATGGAGTGATGAATTATTGAAGCACTGGAGAATCAACATGGCAAAGGTGAGCTCAAACAAAGTTTGCCAGTACAATAGAGAGAACACCAAGTTCATGCTTGAAGAGGCTTTTAACCTTATAACACAACAAGATGGAGTTTCTTATACTTTAAACTTGGAAGAAGGCCAGTGTGACTGTGGGGTGTTTCAAGCATTGCATTTTTCATACTCTCATTCGATTGCTACGTGTGCTTCTATGGAAATTAACCCATTCCGATATTAGCATAAGGTTTACAGGATGGAGAGCATTTATAGAGCTTACAAGTTTATAGGTTCTGACATAACTTTGGTGCCTGATCGTGCATTACTTAGATCTAAAGGTCGACCAAAATCAACCTGACTCAGGAATGAGATGAATTGGCCCAAAGCAGGGTCAGGATAAACGTGTGCAAGATGCCATCAACTTGGACATAATTCTCGCATATGTCGTGCTAGTGAATCAAGTTCCTTGAGGGATGGTGGAGTGGGGCCATCTAGTTGATCTAGGGTATATTTTCATTGTTAAGCTCTTGTATTAGCTAACCATCAATGTGTATCTTGGAGCCATATTGTTGTGTATTACTCCACTATGATGTTGTATTCGATTACTATTAATATATGCTAGTTGATTATCAGCGTGCACTTTGTTTCTCCCATATAATTTGATTCTTATATTACTTTTAATTATGTCTTCTTTTATACCATCGATAACAAATATTATATATTTATTTTCATATTGTCACACTAATTGTTATTGTTGTTTGGCATACAGCGTGACAGATGGCATTCTGTGTAAACCCAAGCCTAGAGGACGACTCAATTTTGGAGTTACAGGAGCATCATGTTTCTCAGCATGTATGGCAGGGACATGAGGACTGGCACCTGCGTGTTAGACGTGTTCAGAAAACAAAACATATGGACCCCCATGCACCGATTCTTCCATATCTATAGCAGGATGGCTTCATGGGGGTTGCCCATATGGGCTATTACAACATTTGTCACTCATTGATTCTATGTTGGTTGAGAGATGGTGCCTAGAAACACATATATTTCCAATGCCTACCGAAAAGTGTACCATAACGTTGGAGGACATCAGTATCATATTGGATCTTCCTATTGATGGCGCTGCTATTACTGGCCTTACCTATCGAACTGATTGGCTCAATCTATATGATCGGTTATAAAGGATTGATGAGACTTCGTCGTTCATATTCGGTGCACGCATTGACATGACATATCTGTGGCAGTCGAGTGTTATAGATGTCACTGACGATGATGATGATGATGAGTATGTACAACAGCATGCACGACATTACATACTTAGGTTGCTTGGGAGTTTCTTATGCTCTAATCATTCTGGTAAGTCTGTGCACTTAATGTTTCTTCTGTTGTTAGAGGACTTTGTTGTTGCCAGGACATACAATTGGGGGTCTGTAGTCTTGGCGTACTTATATAGAGAGCTTTGCAAAGCAACGAACTACAAGGTACGAGATCAGAGGGGTTTGCATCATTTCCCCGGCTTGCCCCTACACTGACTGACCATGTTGAACTCGATGTGTTCTATGATGCTGATCGTGGTCAATTACGTCCATTAGGATGACAGTAAGTTTCTTTTCATATCATTTCTTTACATTACTTTGCTCTATTTCTCACTTACGTTCATGATACTTTGATTTACAAATAGGTGGCAGAAGCATAAAATTTTGAGTAATACTGTGATCGGTGTACTTGAATATTATCACCGGTTCTTTGATCAGCTGAAGAATGATGAGGTATGTATTATTTTACATTCATTTGAATTAATTACTTATGTATATGACTTTTTAATTTTATGTACATCTCATTTTGCAGATTATATAATAACCACACACATATAAGAAGATGACATCACTTCCATCTTTTTGTGTGGCTAGTATGGACATAGCACTAGTAGTGGCCCCTCTCATATGTTTTCACATTGTTGAGTGACACCATCCAGACTGAGTGATGCACTAGTTTGGTCTTGACCAGCCTATACCACAGAGACGGCTTCAATTTGACAGTTTGTACTCAATTGCACTAGTAAGTAGGTATGATGAGAATTGGTCAGCTACACATGCTATTTACATAGCCACATGGGATAGTCGAAGGGAGAAGCTTGTTAGGGGAATCCCATTGCAAGCACCTTTCACTTCGCATTATGAGTACATGAGTTAGTATAAAAGAATTACTAGATGCTAGATTTTTCCCACCAATGCATCTATTGGGAATGCAGTAAGTTCTTTACCAATTCACCTTTGTATTGATTATAATGACATATTTTATATCTGTTTCTTAGGAGGACATTACAGAGCATTGGTTCAGTTCGACTACTGACGCTGCCGCTCGAGAAGCTGCTACGCAGATCCTACATTTATTGTAGGAGCATGATCGCATTACAATGGAACATCTGCGTCCAGCTCCAGCAACAACTGACATTTCAGGACCACCCGAGGATTCCAGTCAATAGGGGACGCAACGTAGAAGGAGGACAGAGTTAGCGAGCACTCGGACACGACTTCGACATCCCGAGGACTTCGATTCTATAAGCCAGCACACGACTTAGCCTCGTACCACTGTTACCGCTTTGAATGTAACTGTTACATACCCAGCCACTCAGCTACCACCTACATATCACCCACCATACCTACCATACCTTTATCCACCGTATCCTTATCTGCCACTGGGTTACTCATCATATCCTTACCTACCATAGGGTTACCTACTATATCCTTACCCGCCACCAGGTTACCCACCATACCCATCACAGCCAAGTCTTTCTTTCGATCCCTCTCACAGGCCACCACATTCTGATGCAGATCGATCTCGTTGACATGTAATTATATGTCATTAGTGTATTTGAGAATGTTATATTTAGTGGTTTTGGTTAAATTACTATCGATGATTTTCTATTGTGATTTTGGTACTCTTGTTGGATTAAACATGTTTGCTGCTTAGTTTTTATTAATGATCTTGGTAACTATGGTTGAATTAAATAGGTACATGTGCTTTTGGAGATGTCCAATATTTAGGGTAAACTCTGTCAAAATTTTCATAGAATCCAAATGATTGAACTTTGGTTGAATTATATCAAACAGGTTTATGCCCTTCTGCGTTAATCAAAAATATAAAAAAAATGTCACTCCTCAAAATTAGGAGGGTCATGATTATGAGAGTACTCACCAAATAAATGTAAAAAATGATGTTTTTTTCCCTCAATTAAACATGTAGGAACAGAAGCACAAAAAAGAAAAAAAAAGAAACTTTTTTTACTTTAAAGACTCTTGTTGTGACGAGCAAATGAGTATGTGTTTGGTGTTATTAGTGAACCTATATTACAGTTTATAAACCTATATTTTATAGTCTTAAACCGAATAAATTATGATAGTTTGCTTATGTTTATTGGTGCATTTTACATAGATCCTTATCATTGTCTTCATTTTTGTAAATTAAATGAGATTTATCACATTTGGAGTGAAAGCATGCGAAGAAATCGCATTTTCGGAGCAAAAGAAGATCATTTTGGCTTAGATAGGACCCTGTGAGCGATTGAGGAGTTAGAAACAACCGTGTCTAACTTACAAAATGCTTCTATTTTTTTTAAGAGACACGACCATGTCTAACTTGGAAAATGCTTCTGTTTGATTATTTTAAAAAGACGCGGCCGTGTGCAGATTGCGCCAAGCTAAATGGTGTATTTCCCTTAATTACGCCAACAAGTTTGGCGTATTCTATATAAATATGCCATCACAAATGGCAGATCCACATAGGATGCGCCAAACAAATTTATTGTTCACAAAGAGAAAGAACCAGTTATGCATAACACACAAGGTGTAAGTATTCCTCTTTCTCTCTCTGCCAAGTTTCTCTCATGTGTATAAATATTAAATTTGAAAAAGATAATTGCACCCAATTGGTCCAATAGATATATCCATACAAGTTGAACAAAAAAAAAAGAAAAAAATTGGAAGAGAATAGAGTAATTGAGATGCCAGACTTCAGTGCAGGAAATGCATTGTGGTTACAGAATTCATAATATATGCTAGTCTATAGAATCTAGCTAGTGGTTAAAAAAGAAATGCAATAACACAAAAAAAGCAGAGATTATATGCAGAAGATAAAGAATACAAATGGAAACAACTAAAAATAGAAGAAAACAATAGGAAACAAAGATAGAAAGAATTGAGAAACATCATCTTAAATCAGAAGCAACTGAGCTTCCCATCATACAATAGAATTGAATGAGCTAAATCAACAAAGGGGAAAAAGGAAAAATAGACCAAAAAAGAGAAAAGAAATTATCAGAACAAAGGAACTGACCCCTTTGCTCCCTTCTCTCTCTACCCCTCATTTCATGACTCTTCTAACTTGTCTCTCCTCCTTGCCGTCTCTAACCCTTAGAGTTTGCTCACTATGTTACCGTGTAAAATATAGATATTAGGGCAAAACATCTATCACTTTATTTTTTAAAGAAAAATTTGTGGCAAATTTTGCGGTGGACTAATCCACCGCAGGTTTTTAATTTTTTCATTTTTTTACTTAAAATATTTTTTTATTCAATTGATAACTTTGGTATTCATCGCAATTTTTTTTTAAATAACAAAGTGCCACAATGGATTTTTTTATTTTTACAGATGATATAGTCTTAGTTGGAGAGTCGAGAGAGGAAACAAATGGGAAGTTAGAGCTATGGAGACGAGTTTTGAAAGAACATGACTTCCGTCTAAACAGGAGTAAGACGGAGTATATGAAATGTAAGTTCAGTAAGAAGTAGACTAATACTAGCTTAGCGGTAAATATTGGAGACCATACCATACCACAAGTCACAAGGTTTAGGTATCTTAGATTTATCATACAAAATGATGGAGAGATAAAGGAGATGTAAACCATAGGATTCAAGCTGAATGGATGAAATAGAGGAGTGTTTTAGGACTTATTTATGATAGAATAGTGTCTCTTAAGCTTAAGAGTAAATTTTACTACCGCGCAACTATAATGCTCGCGATGTTGTATGATACTAAATGTTAGGCAGTATAAAGCCAGCAAGAATATAAGATCAATGTAGCTGAGATAAAGATATTGTGTTTGATGTGTGGCTATACAAGACAAGATAGAATTTGGAATGAATGCATTAGAGAGAAAGTAGGGGTAACACCTATTGTGGAAAAGATGAGAGAATCTCGCCTTAGGTGATTTGGACATGTAAGGAGAAGACCCTTAGAAGCCCCTATAGGAAGCGTAGAGCAGGTAGATGATAATCCAATAGTTAGAGGTAGAGGGAGATCAAGAAAAACTATATGTGAAACGATTAAAAAAGATTTAGATTTGAATGACATTTCTAAAGACTTGGTTTATGATAGGGCAGAATGACGTCGTTTGATCCACGTAGCTGACCCTACCTAATGGGAAAATGCTTGGTTGTTATTGTTGGTGGTGGTGATTATGTCACCGAAAAAGTTTGTGGCAAAACATCTGTAGTAAATATTCGTTACAATTGATTTGTCGCAAAATCCTTCACAAATTGCGACTGATTCGAATCTGTCACAAATTATCTGTCCCAAAAATGTAATTTTCTTATAGTGTTATTAATCAATCATATATTACTATATATGTAACTTTTAAGATAGCTATTAAGAGAGTCAAATATTTTTAATGATATAATAATATATAATTAGATGATAGTATATAAAATTTTTAAAAAACTTTTATATTGATATTACATTCAAATTAAATTAAATATTAAATCAGTCTCGTTATTTGTCCAACTTCTATACTCTAACTTTTTCTCAACCTACTCACAAACTCATTCTGTATCCCGCGAGAATGCTACAGTCACATACAGCTTAATTTGACATTTGTCTCATACGAATATACAGTAGACATACATCTATCATATTTGGGTTGGACAAAAAATATTTTTCATATTAAATTTTGAAGTAAAACGTATACGAAAAAATAAAAAATATGAATGACATGGTTAGAAAATCCATGTGACAAGTAATTACTGAACCAGTTCAAGATGGTATTATCTCAATTTTTATAGTACTAGACAAACCACCTTAATCTTATATGGATGAGGATCCTCTCCTGTTGGCAAAAAACAAGAGAGGATTCTGTTGGCTAAAAATATATGCTTAAACTTATATACCTCATGCGGTATGTGTAATTTTTTAATAACATTTTACCCTTTACAAAGAATAGTACCTCTCCTGTAATAGGAGAGGATTCGTTTCAATCTTATATTTATTCGCCAAACAGTCTAAGTAAGTGATAAAATCATAAAAATTACTTTTACGTGCGTGTTTATGATAGCTGTAAAAATTAGATTATTTCAATAATCGATTATTGTATAAAATTTTTTTTGTTTGGATATGTTAATTGAAAAGTAATTTTAAGTTAATCTATTTTTTTGGATGATATAATAAAAAATTATTTTTATGTATCAAATTACTAAAATAAGTATAGAATAATAATAAAAAAATTTGATTAATTAAAAAAATTATTTGATCAAAGACAAAATGATATTTATATCTCAATGTTAAAAATAATTTTAACAACTTTTTTATAAAATACTCAATGTTCTACTCATTTTTCAACAACTTTTTTCTTAAGAAAAAAAATTGTTAATTTTTTCTCTTACATAACCCAAATATATTGTTGTTACAAGCAACAACTTTTTTGAACAAATGAACATATGTTAGGACAGAAATAATCCGTCCGAAACATGTTCTACATGCTAAAGGAACATCAAAAACCAAACTATATATATATATATATATATATATATATATAAAGGAGCAAACTTTTCAGCAACTCTTTCCTTTTCTTTAAAACAATCGGAACCATAAACGAACAACGAACCAATATTGACTCCTTAGCAAAGAAGGAGATCGAAAGATCCCAAGAGAATCAATGTTAACTGCCTTAACAAAGGGGGTCGCTTAACATCGAAGAAGTCAAGAAAGAGTCTCCTACTAGCTCCATCGTTACTTCTCAATTTCCACCCACTTTCTTCTAAATGCCTATAAATATATGACCTCAATTCTATTTCTTCTCATGCACTCAGCATTCCTCAGTCCTCACCTTCACTTTTCAATCTCTTCTATCAAATCCTATTCTTTTGTTGTGTCACTATAACCTCACTTAGAAATGGGAGGAGAAAAGCACGGTCCTAACACTGCTTACAAAACCAACCCAAAACCTGAGCCCTACGATGTCAATGTTGCGCCCATTGTGTCCTCTTACAACGAGCGGATTCGTCCCGTTCTTGATGCTGTTGAAAACCTCAGGCGCCTCAACGTCACCAAAGAAGGTATACAGCTTCCAACCATTGTTGTTGTTGGTGACCAATCTTCTGGCAAGTCCAGTGTCCTTGAATCTCTTGCTGGAATCAGCTTGCCACGTGGGCAGGGTATATGCACTAGGGTACCCTTGATCATGCGGCTCCAAAACCACCCACTTCCAAACCCAGAACTGGTGCTGGAGTTTAATGGCAATACTGTATCCACAGATGAGGCTCATGTCTCAGATGCCATTAAAACTGCCACAGATGAGCTTGCAGGGGATGGGAAAGGAATTTCCAACACCCCATTAACTTTGGTGGTGAAGAAGGATGGTGTTCCTGATCTTACCATGGTTGATCTTCCAGGCATTACTCGCGTGCCTGTTCATGGCCAACCTGAGGATATTTATGACCAAATTGTAGATATCATTATGTATTATATAAAGCCAGAAGAGAGCATTATTCTCAATGTTTTATCTGCCACGGTTGATTTTCCAACTTGTGAGTCCATTAGGATGTCACAGAGTGTTGACAAAACAGGAGAGAGGACTCTGGCTGTGGTCACAAAGGCTGACAAGGCCCCTGAAGGCCTGCTAGAGAAGGTGACTGCTGATGATGTGAATATTGGCCTTGGCTATGTGTGTGTGAGAAATCGCATTGGGGATGAGTCCTATGAAGAAGCCAGAATGGAAGAAGCCCAACTGTTCCGGACTCATCCACTTCTATCCAAAATTGACAAATCTATTGTGGGTGTTCCAGTTTTGGCACAGAAACTGGTTCAACTTCAAGCAACTAGTATTTCCAAGATACTGCCAGAGATTGTTAAGAAAATCAATGACAAGCTCGCTTCTCATCTTTCCGAACTGGAAAAACTGCCCAAGAACCTAACTTCAGCGGCCGAGGCTATGTCTGCTTTCATGCATATTATTGGGTTAGCAAAAGAGTCATTGATGAAGATTCTTCTCAGAGGAGAATTTGACGAGTACCCTGATGACAAGCACATGCATTGTACTGCACGTCTTGTCGAAATGCTCAACCAGTACGCAAACGATCTTCACAAGTGTCCTGAAAGTGATCCTGTCAAGAACTTCTTGATGGAAGAAATAAAGGTGCTTGAAGAAGCCAAATGGATTGGACTCCCAAACTTCATGCCTCGCACTGCTTTTCTTACTCTTTTGCAGAGTAGAGTGAAAGCAATTTCAAGCATGCCAGTTGGGTATATTGACAAGGTGTGGGACTATCTTGAGGAAGTGGTGGTGGCTGTTCTGATGCGTCACTCAGAACACTATTACCAACTTCAGATGTCTACTCGACGAGCAGGGCAGAGCCTTATTGCTAAGATGAAGGGGAATTCTATGAAACATGTGATGGAGATTGTGGAAATGGAGAAGCTAACTGATTACACTTGTAATCCTGAATACATGTGTGAGTATAATAAGCTAATGGCCCAGCAGGATGCATTCAAGAAACTTATTTTCGATACTAAGGGAAACCCATCTCGGGTAAATCTTGAAGGTTTTGGGGAGATTGAGGTTAGTCATCTGAGGCAGTACTCAGTTGTATTTCAGCAAGCTTTTGACTTAAAAATGAGACTAACAGCTTATTGGAGGATTGTGCTTCAGAGGCTGATTGATAGCATTGCCCTTCATCTGCAATTAAGCATTAACAGCCTTGTGAACAAGGATTTGGGGGAGGAGATTGTGAATGATATGATGTCTCCATATGGAGGTGGAATTGAAAGGTTGTTGGAGGAAACTCCTTCAGTTGCTGGGAAGCGTGATAGGCTCAACAGGAGCGTTAAAGTGCTCAGGGAAAGCAAGGATGTTGTGGCTAATATAATGGATAGAATTGCTAGCCATGGTGATTAGAATTTGGAGTCTGGTTGTTTTTATGTTTGTGTGATTGTGATAGTTCTGCTACCTCCCCCGAGAAAAAAAAATTATAATAATTATAATCCTCCCCGTAATCTAATCCCTTCACAATTATTGCTGTATTAGCGAAGGTTCAGTTTGTCACTTGTGTTTGGTATGGTTGTATTGTGTCTTTCATTGTTTATTTGCCCTTGTGGAAGTATGGCGTTCTAATTTCTTTGTTCTGTTTGTGTATTGTGAATTGCAAGCGTCAAAATACTTCATAGGCACTTGAGGTTTTCATTTAACAGTGTTGGAGTTTTTACCTTGTTCTTTGAAAACCTCAAGTGCATTGCTACAAAAATGACTAACCTGAGCTCCTAATTGTTGCATTGCTACTCGCCTTCCAAGAATATTCACTACCTCCCTGAGTTTTAAAGATGCGTTGAGTAGAAGCAAGCTACTTTGAGAATTATTTTCTTCTTCTGTTTTGTAAACCTCTGAACCCAACCTTCCATAAATTAGTTTCAACAAGCTTCTAGTTCCATGCAGTTGATCTGCCTCGGACATGAATTGCAGTTTTTTTTTATGCAATTGGAAATAACAAATGAATTAGTATTTCAGGTTAGTAACAAGAGAGAAATTTAGGATTTATAATTTAAAAAATAAAATAAAATTGAAAGCTTGAATCCAAGTTTAGCGAGGTGAAATGAATGATGAGGGTCTTCGTTCTCTTCATGAAGCTTAGCCAAACCTATCAGATTGTTTTCGGTGGAATCTTAATAGTTAATGGGTTATTTGAAAGAACGTTAAACTTGCGGTTAATCCACAATCTAAATTATGGTTAACAATGAATTGAACCAACTCGAGATTAGTTTGAGACTTAATTCGTCTATCAATTTAATGAATTTAGTTCATGAACTACTTGAACTGAACTTGAGTCAAGTATTGCTTGATGAAACAATTAATTAGTTAAATTGAGTTATGAACCAAACTAATAAGTTAGGTTCATGAGTTTTTCTGATTCTTTTGGTTTATATAATTTGAGGTCATGAATTGAATCGAATCAAACAGTTTCCAAACTTAATTTGAATCTAACTATAAAATAAGGTTTGTACCGAGCTTGAGTTGAATTTTGAGTTGAACTATTTCTTATGTAGTGGAGTTGAAATAGGTTCAACTCGTTTCCAGCCTCTTAATGGATCCAAATGCTTGTAAGGTAACCCTTTCAACCCATTTCGTGATTCATATAGATGCAGGGCAGTGGGCAGATTTCCACTATGCTCTGTCCAGACATGCTCTTTTACCTTTTATCGTTGTACAGTGGAAATCCAACCTAAAATCTTTACCCCAAAACTCTTTTATCCATGGCAAATTTAATTGCGCATTGAGATTAAATTTTCATTAAATTAAATTTTAAGTGATTTGATGTTTGAAAAATTTATTTGACAATGATATTTTAAAAGTAAGCCTAGACAAAAGATTTTGTTTAGTTTAAATATGAAATATTAAATAATAATAATAATAATAATAATAATAATAATAATAATAATAATAATAATAATAAAAGACATGAAGAGTAAAAAGAATCAAATAATCATGAAAGTACACCTACTATGTTCTATATAACTGGGTATTTGACATTAAAACAGAACAAAAATATCGTATGCAAAGAACAAAACAAAATAGTGTATGAATTATGAAACCGTAGCATCAAGTATAAACAATTATGATCAGCATGAACAGTAAGACGATTCACGATTGTATAGGCATGCACCCACTTAGTAGAAAAACTCCAGGGAAGGAAGAGCGTAATTTGGGGAAAAATCAAACCAAGAAAACATAATTCAACAGAATCGAGAGTTTGTAATCTCGAGCTCGAAGAATGTTATCCGCAGAAGCAGAGCAGCGAGGGGAAAAAATCAGAGTATGGTTAAATAGAGTCTTGTAAACAACCTACAGACATTAGGAACGCTATGGGAGGAGAGAACTCTTAGAAAATCAGAGTTGTATTAATTCTAAATGTCTTTAATACTTTATGAATATCAGCGGAAATATATTCAGATCCATGAAAAAAAACTGATAAAATTGTAAAGTACATAAATAGTATTTTTAAGGTATGATCCACTTGTCAGTACTATTTACACCAGAAAAATAAATCAAGAATTGCACATCAAATTTAACGTGAAAAACTCCCTTGTATGCTGAGGGAAAAATCACGAGACAAACTTTGATAAATATTTCATTATATCAAGGATAATTATAATATCTTATCTACACACTCTCACACAAGAGGTACAAAATATAGTATTTTTTAGTGAGACCCTATCTCACTATAATTTGTAGTATTATAGAAATTAGAGAATAAATCAAAAAATTCTTAATGTATGCTCATAGACTACATTTTTAGAATTTTCTCATACTCTCTATTTTTCTCTCACTCTCAGAAGCTCACAAGCTTGTTTTGCTTCTTCTGTTTCTGCTTCTTATGTTTTTAGATGAAGCAAATGGTCTCTATTCATAGAGAGCTCTCCAAACATTACGTTTAATGTTTCCATTATTATCAACTAACAATCACCACTTATCCACCTAATTTGCAAAAAAAGTCTTCCTACCTTTGTTGAAATAATTGCAAGCTATCGAAAGAAGTCATTGACTAACAATTTGTCTTCCTTCATTTGTTGAAGAAAATGCAAGCCACCGAAAAAACTATTGACTAACAATTCTCCACCTTGGCTTGCATTTGTAAGAGTCTTCAACCTCTGCAAATATTGATCAAGTCCAAGCAATGTTTGAACTTGTCAACTAGCAATGACTTAGTCATCATGTCTGCAGGATTCTCAGCAGTGACTACCTTCTGAACTGCAACTGTACCATTATTAATACTTTCTCTGACAAAGTGAAGTCTAACATCAATGTGCTTTGTCCTTTCATGGTAGACTGAATTTTTTGTCAGATGAATAGCACTTTGACTATCACAATGTATGATTAGTTCTTTTTCATCCAATCCAAAACTACCCAAAAGACCTTGCACCTATGTGCTCTCTTTCACAGCCTCAGTCAATGTCATACACTCAGCTTCAGTAGTTGACAATGCAACTGTGGATTGCAATGTCGCATTCCAACTAATAGTACATCCAAAGACTGTAAAGATATAACATGTTAATGATCTCATTTTGTCCAAATCTCCTGCATAATCAAAATCTACATAGCCTACGACCCCACTAGTCTACTGACCATCAAACACCAAACAGACATCGGTGGAACCTCTTAAGTACCGCATGATCCATTTTACAGCTTCCCAGTGTATCGTTCTCAGTTTGCTCATAAATCCGCTCACCACACTTACTTTATGTGAAAGATCTGGTCTTGTGCACACCATGACATATATGAAACTGTCAACTGCACTAGAATTAGGTATATAAGTCATATGCTCCACCTCCTCCTCAGTTTCCAGACATTCCTTTGAAGATAACTTAAAATGCGCAGCTAAGGGAGCACCAATTGGTTTAGACTGATCCATATTGAAGCATTGTAGCACTTTCATAATGTAATTTTGTTGAGACAAACACAATCTGCCACGATGCCTCTCCCTATGAATCTCAATACCAAGAATCTTCTTTGCTGCACCTAACTCTTTCATCTCGAATTCTTTTCCCAACTGAGTTTTCAATATACTAATTTCAGCCTTGTTGCAAGCTGCAATTAGCATGTCATCTACATACAACAACAGATAAATGCAAGAACCATCTGGAAGCTTTTTAGAGTAGATGCAATTATCATATTGGTTTCTGTTGTATCCATTACTAATCATAAATGCATCAAACCTCTTGTACCATTGCCTTGGGAATTGCTTCAAGTCGTACAATGATTTTTTTAATAGGCAAACATGATCCTTCTTTTCAGGAAACACGAATGCCTCCGGTTGACTCATGTAGATCTGCTCCTCTAGCTCACCATGTAAGAATGTCATCTTTACATCAAGTTGTTCCAACTCCAAGTCAAACATACTTACAATGGTTAATAGGATCCGGATAGAGCTATGCTTCACCACAGGAGAGAATACTTCATAGAAGTCAATGCCCTATTTCTGAGTATAACCCTTTGCTACCAGTCTTGCCTTGAACTTTGGAGGTTCAATGTTAGGGATTCCCTCTTTCCTTTTGAAGATCCATTTGCAACCAACTATTCTTTTCCCTCTGGAAGTTGTACTAGCTCCCACGTTTGATTTTTCTGACGAGATTCAATATCCTCATTCATTGTTATTAGCCATTCTTTTGACTCCTTACTGTTTATTGCATCACGATAGATAGATGGTTCATCTCCTACTATACCATCCGCCATAGCCAAAGCAAAGGCTATAGGATCTGCATCTGACTAGTCAACTGCATAAGCAACAGAATTCAGATATCTCTGTGGTTTCTGAATTTATCGTCTTTCTCTGCCAGTAGCAATACTATATGGCTCTGCTCCTTTGGTTTCTTCACCAGCACCCTTGTCTCCAGGTTCATCTTGTTGTTCTTCTTCAGGTTGAGCAACACCTGAAATACTTGACTAACTTATGTCCTCTTCCTACTTCATCTTCCCAGTGTCAATATCCAACTCCACTCAGCACCATGATCTGTCTCTGCCTGATCTACTTTTGATTCTCACTTCTGATTCACCATTGTCACATCGTCAAATGTGACATTTCTGTTAACAATGATCTTGGGTGAGCTTGTCTTTTCTGTATACCACAATCTGTAGCCCTTCACGCCTCGTGCATATCCTAGAAATATACACCTTCTTGTCATCGTCTCATGTTTACCATCACTTACATGGGCATACGCAGGACAACCAAATATCTTCAAATCAGAATAGTTTACAGGTCGATAAGACTATACTTCTTGTGGAATATTTAGATCAATTGCAGTTGATGGAGATTTGTTTACTAAGTATACAACTATATTGATCGCCTCAGCCCAAAATGATTTGGGAAGTTTAGCATTACTCCGCATGCATCGTGCACACTCCAGAAGTGTTCTATTCATTAGTTCTGTAACTCCATTTTGCTGTGGTGTTCCAAGTACAGTATGGTGCCTTACTACACCTGTATTCTTGCAGAACTCATCAAATTTTTTGCTGCAGAATTCCATGCCATTGTCGGTTCTTAACTGCGTGACTGATTGCCCGGTTTGTTTTTGGACCATGGTCTTCCATTGCTTGAATTTCTGGAACACTTCATCTTTTTACTTCAGGAAATAAACTCAGACCTTCCTAGAATAGTCATCAAGTAGAGTAAGAAAATAACGAGTACCACCCAATGAGTTAATAGGGGCTAGACCTTAAACATCTGAGTGAATATACTCTAGAATGCCCTTGCTGGTATGTTTTGTAGAACTGAACTTTACTCGTTTCTGCTTTTCAAATACACAATTTTCACAGAAATTAAGTTTACAATTCTTTATGCCTTTCAGCAATCCTTTGCCAGCAAGTATTGTCATTCCTTTTTCACTCATATAACCAAACTGCATGTGCCACAATCGTGTAACACCATTATCATATCTTTCAGAGGATAGAACAACAACAGTGCCACTAATTGTGCTCCCCGGCAATAGATAGATCCCACCCTGTAGCTTTCCTTTCATCACCACCATCGAGCCTTTGGTCACCTTCAAAGAACCACCCTCTCCAGAGAACTTGTATCCCTGGTTTTCTAGGGCACTCAAAAAGATCAGGTTCTTACCCAGCTCTGGTACATGCCATGCTTGAAATGTCCTTGTAGTACCATCATCCATTTTGATTCGTACATCTCCTCCACCTACAACAGCAATTACCCTACTGTCTCCCAATCGGACCTTTCCTTCCCGCTTTTGATACGAAAAGAAAAAGTTTCTATTAAGTGTCATATGAAAAGATGCGCCAAAATCCAGGATCCACTCGTTGCCCGAGTCACTAGTGGAAAATGTTAGGACATATTCAACATCACTATCATTAGAACTTGCAACTGTTATGTTAGCAGTATTTCCTTGTTTCTCCTTTCTCTTAGGACAATTTTTTCGGATATGCCCTGGTTGGTGACAATAAAAACACTTTTAAGGACTTGTGATTTTTGGACTTTGATCTTCCCTTACTTTTGCTTTTCGATCCTCTTTCTTGATTACGCCCTCTCGTCACGAACAACCTATCTGTAATACTATCAGCACTGGATCCTGGTTTCAATTTCCGATGCTCCTTTGTCATTAACGTCTCCTTAACGATTTTGACGGAAATGGTGGACCTACCATACATCATGGTATTATAGAAATTACCATAGGATGGAGGTAATGAAGTCAATAAGATCATAACTTGATCAATATCTTCGACTATAATTCCAGCCGCTTGTACATCAGAGATCATTCGATTGAAGTCATCAATATGATCTCGAATTGGTTTTTCTCCTAAAAGTTTGAATATGTACAATCTCTTCCTCTAGTAAAGTTGGTTTGACAAAGTCTTTACAGAGTTATTTTCTTCCAAAGCTTTCTAGAGTTCATCTGCAGTCTTCTCGTTCATAACCTCTCGCAACACATTATCTATCAAGCTCAGCTATATTGTGCTACGTGTTTTGGCCATTATCTCCTCCTTTTTATCAGAAGACAATGTTTCTGGTAACTTATTCTCGCCTTCCAATGCCTTTGACAGGCCTTGCTAGTCTAGCAATGCTTGCAGCTTCAGCTTCCATAGACTGAAGTCATTGGATCCATCGAACTTCTTCACATCAAATTTTGGCACCGACATCTTCGATCTGAAATTTGATCAAGTGACTCTGATACCACTTGTTAAGAAATTAGAGTTGGATACGCTCCAAGTGTCTTGAACATTTTATGGATGTGAGCGGAGGCGTATTCAGATCCGTGAAGAAGAACTGATAAAATTGTAAAGCACGTGAATAATACTTTTATGGTAGGACCCACTAGTCAATACTATTTTAACCAGAAAAATAGATCAAGAGCTGCACACCAAATTTAATATGGAAAATCCCCTTGTACATTGAGAAAAAAATCACGGGACAAATTCTGATAAATATTTCACTATATCAAGGATAATTAAAATATTGTATCTACACTCTCTCACACAAACAGTACAAAATAGAGTATTTTCCAGTGAGACTCTCTCCTACTACAATTTGTAGTATTATAGAGATTAGATAATAAACTCAAAAATTCTCAGTGTATACTCACACACTACACTCTTAGAATTTTCTCACACTATCTAATTTTCTCTCACTCTCAAAAGCTCACAAGCTCGTTTTGCTTCTTCTACTTCTGTTTCTTATGTTTTTGGATGAAGCAAATGGTCTCTATTTATAAAGACCTCTCCAAGCATTACGTTTAATACTTCCATGATTGCCAGCTAACAATCACCACCTATCCACCTAATTTGCAAAAAAAAGTCTTCCTACCTTTGTTGAAATAATTGCAAGCCAATGAAAGAAGCTATTAACTAACAATTTGTCTTCCTTTATTTGTTGAAGAAAATGCAAACCACCGAAAAAACTATTGACTAACAAGAACTCCCTCTAACCTCATTTAATCTATTGTCATGTGTTTATTAATTCAATTAAATGAAATTAAACGAGGTCAAAAATAACACATGACAAAAGATTAAATGAAATTGAAGAGAGTTTTCTCTTCTCAGGATTAAAATCAAGTTTTGTTCACAATGATTTTTTTATTAATACTCGAGATAAATCGACTAATGACATCAATTGCTTGACAAATATATTATCTTTTATACGTTACATTGTTATAAATCATAAGTAGATATGTTTATAAAAAAAACAAGAAAAAAAAACTTATATACATATATGGAACTTCTTCATTTTTTTTCTCATAAATATAAATATATATATATATATATATATATATATATATATATATATATATATATATATAAAATAAAATTTCTTGTAGAACATTAGATAACTTAATTTGAGATGAATGTTTACAATACCTCAAATGTCCAGGATATGCCTTTTAGCAAGTGCAAATTGTAAATCAAATAAGCATTAATTCATCATCTTTCCCTTTTTAGGACTTTTTGTCAGAAGAATTTGCTTTGTTATCTTTTCTTCATTGTATTTCCACTATAAATAATAGCATGAGCATTTACAAATTTACAACTATTTAATTACAAATATTCATTAGCTGATTTGTCTAGCTAATTTAGGAAAGCTAAATATATACAATTAAGGAGTTGTCCCTTTTCCTATTTTATTCTCGCATATAATAGGAAACAAATTAATCCCGATTAACATCCCCCTCAAATTGATGCTCAAGAAGCATCAATTTGCCACAGGCACGGCTTTGGTAAGAATATCCGCAACTACATTGATATAAGGTAGTGAATAACATGATCATCATAGGACTCCCGGATAGAATGGTTAATGCATGTTTTGTTACTCATGAAAAAAGCGGATTTAATAATCTGAATAGCACTATTGTCGGCCAGAGGTGTTGACTCCAGGGAACCCCAACAAAAAGACCACGTAGCCAAATTATTTGAACAAGCGGTAGACATGGCTCAGACTCCAAATTCAATGAGGACTTAGAGACTCGTGCTTGCTATCCTCTTCTAAGAAATCAATGCGAAACCAAGAAACATGTACCAACCGTAACAGATCTGCGAGTATCGGGACATCCCGCCCGGTCGGCATCACTCTGTAAGCAATCAATTTAGGGACTATCCCAAATGGGAAATAATAGACCTCGTGTAAGCCTTTCAAGTATCGAATTATGCGACGAGCAACTGAAGATGGCGAGGTGAGTGCATGAATTGACTTACTTCTTAACCAAAGGATATGTCGGGCGTGTAATAGTCAGTAATTAAGACTACCCACGACATGATACAACAAAAGATCACCATCACGATGGTTTTTAACATTAACCTCGAGAATCCATTAATTAATTGAAGACCATCCAAAGAAATTAAATCCTGGTGTCTTTTCTTTGATGTAGGAATATGCCCCTGGAGGTATAATGAACCTCAAGTCAGAAAATAGCTTTCATATGAAATAAGGCCTGTAATTGTTGTTTAAGCTGCTGTATGGATGCATGATCAGAACCAGTAATGACCATATCATCAACATAGAGAATGAGAAGAACAATACCAGTAGGCGTGCGATGAATGAACAAAGATGAGTCATATTGACTTTGAGTAAAGGAAAACCCAAGAAGAGTAGAACGAATTTCTCATACCATGCCAAACCATATAAGGATCGCTTGAGCTTGCACACACCTTTAGATGATGAAAATAGACCCGGAGTGGGAGTCATATAAATATCTTTTATCAGATCACCATGAAGAAATGCATTCTTCATTCCATTTGATGGAGGGACCACCATTAGAAGTAGAATAGAGAGTATCGTTCGATTTGTCATCTTTGCCACATTAAATTCATAATCAATCCCATATTCTTGCTTATTCCCTAAGGCAACTAGTCGAGCCTTGTAACGGTTGAGGGAACCATCAGTTAGTTTCACCTCTACACCCATTTGCGGCCTATGGGTTTGACATCAAAGTGGGCAAGAAACAATATCCTATGTAAAATTTTCTTGAAGAGCCTGGAGTTCATCTTGCATTACTTGTATCCAACACACATCCTTAATCACTGTGAGTAACATGTAGGAATAGATATCTTGGATAGAGTAGCCTAAGAGAAGTATGTGATGAATCATACCTTCATGAATATCTATTAGGTGGATGAACACTCTGCCCTGCTGGTGCCACGTCGAGTGATGGATCTGAAGCGTCGGGAAGGGGAGTAGGAGCCCTTCTGTTTGGGTTGTCGACATATACATGGCCTGCAAAACGTTCATAGATTGAGGCACAATAGAAAAGTTAGGAAGAGTAGCAACCTCATTAGAGTCAGAAGAAAGACAAGGAAACATAATTGATTATCAAAGAAGGTCACATTCCTTGAAATACGGAAGCGATAGTTAGTAATATCATAACACAAAAAACTTTTGTGAGAGTTACTATAACCCATAAATGCACATTGGACAGATTGTGCTCCAAGCTTATGTCGTTCAACCTGAGGTAAGTGAACAAAACATACACACCCAAAAATATGTAAATCTAGATAATTTGGATGGGTCTTAAAGAGACGAAAAAAGGGAATCAAGATCAAGAACTATAGATGGAAGGCGATTGATCACTTGTGGACAAAGCTTCAATCCGAATCTGGATAGAGCAGGATGTTGAAGTAGCATGTGTCGTTCAAGCAAGTGACGATTCTTTCGCTCTGCAATGCCATTTTGTCAATTGGGACAGAACGTTGAGAGACAATGCCTTTTTTTGCCGCAAATAGTCCTTCCAAACTCATGAGACATATACTCACCACCGAATCGAGAAGCGAAAGATTTTAAGGCGACTTGGAACGATTTTCAATATATGCCAAAAATTTCTTAAACATTGGAAAGACTTCACCTTAGATCTAAGAAAATATATCCAAGTAAAGCTTCCTTAGTGTAATCATCGATAAAGGTCCGAAAGTATTTATAATGAGCAAGAGAAGCAACAGGAGACATACCCCAAACATCACTATGAACCACATCAAAACAGTTGGAAGCACGATGAGCATTAGAGGGAAAAGGAAGTGTTTTACTTTTAGCAAGTTTGCAAACCGAACAAGGAACAGAGGAATGAGAAATGACATTCTTATTTCCCAATAAACCATTTTTAAATAAATGAGACAAAACACCAGAATTTAGATGGCCCAATTTTCTATGCCAATCCTCATACATATTCAAAACACCATTGCAAGCAAAAGATAAATGATTAGAAATAAACCTAAATAATCAGCCCACTTTAGGCCCCTTCGCGATCACCTTCCCAGACACACGATCCAAAGCCAAGGCAACCACCAGAAAAATTAACATTACAATTGTCATCCACTAATTGACCAACTGAAAGTAAGTTGGAATCAAGTCCAGGAGATACAAACACATGTCTAAAATCAGAGTTTATGTCACCAACATTAATGATAGAAAGGGTATTACCATCAACAATTTGAATTTTTTGAGTACCATGGTAAGGGTGTATATTGTGCAAGTAGTCAGAGGAACCCGTCATATGATTTGAGGCACCAGAATCAAGAAACCATGGTCGAGAAACATTAGAAGACTTACCCTGAATGCCCAAAAGTGTACCATTTGTTGGATCATTTCGAGCTTCAAAGCGCCAACATCGATGATCTTTGTAATGGTGGAAAGTGAATCCGGCCAATGTAGTGGCATGGAACGCACTGCTCAGCAGTCATTGGGTTGGTCTTCTGGGACAATCGGATAGGATATGACCCTCTTGTTTGCGATTTAATTTGTTACAATTACGAGCGATATGGCCAAATTGTTTGCACGAAAAACACTAGACTGTCAGCATATCACGACCTTTGCCTTTACTTTGGACAAAGCATAGGCAAGCATCACTTTGGTTGCGGAACCAATGCACCATGGGACATGGATCCCAGGTAGTAGACGTTGCTCTTCCCCACGAGAAGTTCACCAACACATGTGTCCAAAGGAGGAACAGGACTCTCGACGACCTCGAACTCTGGACAAAGTTTCATGAGAAATTGATCCACTTACGATGTCGTAAACCGCAAGAAAGCGAGGTTTTGGGAACATCGGCATATAAGATGGTAATGTTCTCTTCAAGAAACCTTAATAATCTTGAATAGACTACCTTGTTTATAATTGGCTATCTTGAGCTCCAACCGAAAGCGCTTACGATATTTGGTTGTAAATTCGCTTCAAATACTCCCACATGTCTTTAGCATTGTAAAAGGCGTAAGTTATTGATCATCCGAGTCTCAATAGAGCCGAGAATCAAAGAAACAATTTGGGCATCTTTCACCTCCCAAGCATCTAAGGCGATTTCTCAACTGGTCTTTGTGGAGGACCCGTCTATGTGACCCCACAAGCCTTTTCCTTTGACGTACATCTGAATTGAAATTCCCAGGCAGCATAGTTCTTGCTGGTGAAGCGAACACAAAATTATCCCTTTCTTTGTCCGAAGCCATGAGATCGCAACCAAGAGCAAGAAAGAAACGAACACGAAATTGGTACGAGCAAGAACGAAACCTGCGAACCCAAAGCTAGCAAAGCACGAATGTTTCGGCCGAAGACAAGAGCGACCAGCAGTGGTGTCGTTGATATTGACCAAGAAATCACAGGTTTGATCGAGAACCTGCTGATACCATGTCAGAAGAATTTACTTTGTTATATTTTCTTTATTGTATTTCCACTATAAATAATAGCATGAGCATTTACAGCCATTTACAACTATTTAATTACAAATATTATGTTACCTGATTTGTCTAGCTAATTTAGGAAAACTAAATATATACAATTAAGGTATTGTCCCCTTTTTTTATTTTATTCTGCATATAATAGGAAACAAATTAATCCCTGATTAACACTTTTGTCATTCGTAGTTATTGTTGAACGGTTGTAAAGTTGCAGCTCTAGCTTAGCAAATACTGCTACTAATTAAACGCATCCCTCACTAGTAGTCTAGTACTTTTAAGCTGAAAATTCGAGAAAAAAAACCCATACAATCACGCATGCATCTCTTGCAAACGGGAGCATCTGATACCATGTTCTTTAAAGAGAATGAACAGCACAAATTAAGAGCTAACAAATAACTTAGCACCAAAGGGATTTAACCAGAAAGGCTAATGACTTAGAAGTTAAATACGATGAAATTTAGAATCCACTTCTGATTTATACTAAAATGGCTGGAATAGAGTAGGAGAATGTTTATCCTCAAATCCATCTATCCACTTCGGCAGTTAAAAAATAACTGCATAGCATATTTCAAAACAGCTTTCAGACATTAAGGTTTACCAAATGCATATTATATACACTAGAATGATGCTCCCGGCTCAGAATACACAAAGTAACTCAAAATGCTACAATTACATTAACATAAAAGCATGATAACAACAAAGGTTAATGCAGGATTGTTACTCCTTACTTAATAGTAATACTACTTTCCAGACTGACTCCAAATCCCAACAATTCACGAACGTCAAACCGACCAGACTCCAAAACCTAATGACCATAACTAGAAATTTTATCCATTATGCTATCCGCAACTTCCTTGCTTTCTCTGAGAACTTTAATGCTCCTGTTAAGCCTGTCTCGCTTCACAGCAACTGACGGGGATTCCTCTAGCAACCTCTCTCAATACCAGTACCACCAACACCAACACCACATGGAGCCAACAAATCATTAACAATCTCCTTCTCCAAATCCTGGTTCACAAGATTGCTAATACTGAACTGCAGATGCAAGGCAGTGGTGTCAATGAACCTCCTCAGCACAATCTTCCAGTAAGAAGTCATTCTTATCATCAAGTCAAATGCTTGAGGAAGCAGAAGAGGGTATTGCCTCAGATGATCAATTTCAATCTCCCCAATACCTTCAAGCTTAGCCTGAGATGGCATTTTCTCATTATTCAAGACTTCATTCATGAAGGCATCTTGCTGAGCCATTAGCCTATTATATTCACACATGTACTCAGGATTACAAGTGTAATCAGTTAGCCTCTCCATTTCCACAACCTCCATCACATGTTTCAAAGACCTCTCCTTCATCTTTGCAATAACAGTCTGCCCTGCTCGTCGAGTAGATACCTGAAGCTGGTAATAGTGTTCTGAGTGACGCATCAGAACAGCAACCACCACTTCCTCAAGATAGTGCCATACCTTATCAATAAACTCAATTGGCAAGCTTGAAATGCCTTTCACTTTACTCTGCAAGAGACTAAGAAAAGCAGTTCGAGGCATGAAGTTTGGGAGTCCTATCCTTCTGGCTTCCTCTAGCACCTTTATTTCTTCCATCAAAAAGCTATTGGTAGTATCACTTTCTGGACACTTGTTAAGATCATTTGAGTACTGGTTGAGCATATCAACGAGGCGAACAGTACAATGCATGTGCTTGTCATCAGGGTACTCATCGAATTCTCCTCTGAGAAGAATCTTCCTTAGTGACTCTTTTGCTAACCCGATAATATGCATAAAAGCAGACATAGCATCAGCCACTGAAGTTAGGTTCTTGGGCAATTTTTCCAGTTCAGAAAGATGAGAACCGATCTTGCCATTGATTTTCTTAACAATCTCCGGCAAAATTTTGGATATGCTAGTGGCTTGAAGTTGAACAAGCTTCTGAGCCAAAACCGGAACACCCACAATAGATTTGTCAATTTTGGATAGAAGTGGATGCGTCCGGAACAGTTTGGCTTCTTCCATTCTGGCTTCTTCATAGGACTCATCTCCAATGCGATTTCTCACACACACATAGCCAAGGCCAATGTTTACATCATCAGCAGTCACCTTCTCTAGCAGGCCTTCTGGGGCCTTGTCAACCTTTGTGACCACAGCCAGAGTCCTCTCTCCTGCTTTGTCAACAATCTGTGACATCCTAATGGACTCACAAGTAGGAAAATCCACTGTAGCGGACAAAACATTGAGAATAATGCTCTCTTCTGGCCTTATATACTCCATAATAATGTCTACAATTTGGTCATAAATATTCTCAGGTTGTCCATACACAGGCACTCGGGTAATACCTGGAAGATCAACCATTGTGAGATCAGGAACACCATTCTTCTTCACCAACAAAGTTAGTGGGGTGTTGGAAATTCCTTTCCCAAGCCCTGCAAGCTCATCTGTGGCAACATTAATGGCTTTAGAGACATGAGCCTTATCTGTGGATACAATTTTGCCATTGAACTCCAACACCAGCTCTGGGGTTGGAAGTGGGTGGTTTTGGAGCCTCATGACCAAGGGTACCCTAGTGCAGATGCCCTGGCCACGGGGTAAGCTGATTCCAGCAAGAGATTCAAGGACACTGGACTTGCCAGAAGATTGGTCACCAACAACAACAATGGTTGGAAGCTGTATACCTTCTTTGGTGATTTTGAGGCGCCTGAGGTTTTCAACAGCATCAAGAACGGGACGAATGCGCTGGTTGTAAAAGGCCACAATGGGTGCATTTGCCACATTAAGCGGCTCAGGTTTAATGGCATAACAAGAGTGCCGTCCTTACATAATAATATCTGCTCCGTTTCGTCTTTATATCCGGTGCGGATCCGTTTATCTTTTCTATAAGCAGATATCATATATCTTTTGTAAATTATAAAAAAATTTAAAAAATAAAAAATAAAAAAATATACTATAATTTTTCAAAATTTTTCAAATACAACTTAATCTAAAAATAATGTCAAACACTTAAAATATTTTTAATTTATATAATTTTATAATATTTAAATTTATATAATTAAGTTTTTTAATAATTTCATATAAAATATTTATATAAAATTTTTGCGGATCATATCATTAGCCTCACTTTATTTTATTAAACGGAGATAATACTTAAATGCGTATTTATATCCGTGGAGAATTTACAGCGTATTATTATCCCAATCATCATCGGGTATTACCCGCGGGTATTTGCGGGGCGGGTAAAATTGACATCTTGCTCTGCTTCCACTATTTCAGGTGAGCTTCCTCCTAGATGACAAACAACTGAGTTGCTGCAGGAAATAACGGAGGCATTGTGCTTTTCCCCTGCCATTTCTAACATGTACACACAAATGTGCCTCAAACAGAGAGAACAAGGTGAAGAAGACAGACGAGATTGTCGGATGAGGAATGCTCAAGAATTTATATGATTTAAGTTGATACCACTTTTATATATAGAGAGGAAATTAAGTGAATCTGTGAAAGTAACGTTTTCTTTGGAAATTAAAATTTATGTTTAGAATTTTATTAAAAAAAAAAAAGAGTTGGATTGATTTAAAAATTAAATTTTGTATTTAGAATTTATTAAAATAAAAATTGATTTAATTTAATTTTATTATTTTATATTTTAATTCTTATTAAATATGATTAAAGGTAATTATAAAAAATAAAATAATTTATTTATTTTAAATTAAATTAAATCTTATTAAATTTGATGAAAAGTTTAAAATATAAAATATAAAATTTATAAAATTTTAAAAATTAATTATTTTTTATTTTTTAATATTTTAAATATAAAATTTAATTAAATGTGATTTATAAATTAAATTATTTCTTATTTTTTTACCTTCCAAACACACTAAAGATAAAAGAAAAGATGAAAGGCAAAATCACACACAAACAAAACCAAGAAACAATGATATGTCTGGACAAAGTTAAACCATTATCAACAATCATGATTAACTGAAAAAAATAAGAAAAAATTGAAAAAGTAAATATCAGAAAAGAGTTGATGACTTTTTCTAATAACAATATTAACATAATTATTGATTTCTCAATAAAAATAATAAATATTAACTTGGTATTCTTTTTTTAGAAGTTCTTAACTCTTTGAAAAAGAAAATAACAAGAGTGCCGTATTACATAATTTATATATATTTTATCTTATATTACATAATTTTTGTTGTATTTATATAAAAAGAACGTATTTATATATTTATCTCATATTACATAATTTTTATTGTTTCATTATTATTAACCTCACTTTATTTTTATATACACTTTAATTTTATTACAAATTTTAGTGTACACCTAATATAACTCATGCAATATCCAAAGAAAAAAATAGCTTATTATAGATAACATTTTTCACTCGTATCTCTAATATTTGCTTAGGTGGTAAAATATAACTATATAAAAAATGAGATGAATGTAATTATAATCAAATAATAAAATGTATATAATATACTAATATTGTTGTTATTCAAAAGAGATAAGTCAAAAAAATCAACTAAACAGATGCTTTTGTGAGGTCTGTAAGCTTTTTTTTTTTTGTTTCATATTGTGTAACAATGCAAGTAACATTGTCCGTTTCAAAATGGTTGAGGATTGGGGAAGCAAGATTAAATATGACAAGAGGAGGTGGTGTAGCTAGTTTCCAAGAAAGAGGGATTCTGCATTAATTTGAATTGAGATCGGTGGTGTAGGCGTGCTGCTACTACTGGGTACTACTACTAGGTCACTCCGATGGGGATGCGGATCGTCTAATCCACGGTGCGTAGAGTAACACATCATCAAACCTCTCTCTAACCTTTTCAGAACATTAAGCTGAGCAGGATTTTGTTTGATCTTCGAGTACCCGCGACAACAAGGGCAATCTACTGACATCAGAAATGTTAAAAAATATATTCTTTATCATATTTTTAATCTTTTTTATTAAATTATGTAATATATTAAAATATATATTTAATTTTAATTAATGTATAATTAAATTTATATTCATATTTTAATATATAACATAACTTAATAAAAAAAATTATATTAAAAAAATATGTTCCTTTTAACACTCCTCCTACTCACATTGCATCAAGTCAGACTGGGAAAGAAAGGGCAGGTCGGTAGCATTGGAATCCACTTTCAAGCTCGTCCTTGCAGCAGACGACGCGCTAAAGAAGATATTGAATTTTGAGCTGCAGACCATAAAGTGGCCACGTCCACTCTTGTAATTTAGGAGACTCTGCAAGTCAGGGAGCCTACTGCTCCAACAAGGGTAGTTCGCAATGGCAGGGATGCCTCTTATTCATTCAATATTTGCTGCTCTGTAGTTCTACTATAGTACTATAACTGTTGTCACATACAAATAAGCTTAAGGAAGATCAAAGTCATAAACATTATGTTATATTCCCGTTCATTTGGCTGCGTTTCTGAAATTGGGTGTGGACCATTTGTATGTTATGAGCATTTTGTATTTATTTTGTTTATAAAATAACAAATCATTTTAAGATCTTTATCACGGGTGCAAGACCAGATTTTCCACTTTAGTAAGTATTGTGATATCTTTCCCTTACGGTGGCGAGGCTGAAGGGGGTTCGAGCAGGGAAGGATGCGGAGCTCCACATGTGGACAAAGGGTGGCCTTTAAATAAAATGGGCTAAATAAGTGATTTTTTTTTTAAATAAGTCAACATGTCTTATATAGAAAAGAAAAAGGATTTACGGGTTAATTTTATAGATCTTCACTAAAACTTTGGTGTGTTTTAAAAGAAATGTGATGTGATGTTCACATATCCTGAACTGTAGATGAAGCTATACCTTTAATATAAAGAATGGCTCAAATCTGGTAAACATTATTTTCATTCTAATAAATATATTATGTTAAATATATTAATAAATATGTTATTTCTATTCTAACTTACTAACTTAAGTTTTAATTATTGACTTTTATTAAAATTTAATTAAAAAATATATTAATATATTATAATAAATTAATAATTATAATTATAATTTATAATTATTATAATTATATTATATATAATTAAATAGGTCGGAATTTTCGTTAGAGATGATCCCAATTAAACCAAAAAGCGATTATAACTTGTTTAGTAAATAGTATGTCAGTTAGGTCTCAATATGTTTAATATAAACCTATGAAGTATTTAGATATTTTCACCCCTACTTACGATGGCGAGGCTGAAGGGGGTTCGAGCAGGGAAGGATGCGGAGCTCCACATGTGGACAAAGGGTGGCCGAATGGGCTAAATGATTTTTTTTTTTTAAGAAAAGAAAAAGGATTTACGGGTTAATAAAACGGTGTGTTTTAACAAATGTGATGTGGCATATCCTGAACTGTAGATGAAGCTGCTTTAATATAAAGAATGGCTCAAATCTGGTAAACAGCACACTCTCCTGTTTTCACTCTAGGAGAAAATCCCAATCCACTTTAATGGGATGCAAATACTATTTTTGTATTAAGCTATAAAGTACGGATATTGTTTTTGCGTGTCGGACATATTGGAACTTGTGCGATATATATATTTTATATGTTAAAATATATTTGATTAAAAAATTTATTTTTTAATTTAGATATAATTTAGATATTTTTGAACATAATTTATTAATATTTTAAAAAATATTAATTTTTATGACTAATATCTAATTAATAAGTTTATAATTTATTCAAGTTTAATTATATAACTAAAGTCTTAAACTATTATTTTCACAAATCAATATTTTAAATTTTATCTTTTTACATATCACTTTTTTATTTGCTCATTCTATTTTTATTTGTATTAAGTCGTTCACTTTATTGTAATCGAAGTTTGTCTCACATTGCTATTTTAGTTAATTTATTTTTTTGGATGCACATATATTTATATATGGTTAATTTTATTATGAGAAGTTTGTTTAAGATTTTTTAAAAATATCAATAAAAATTATGTTTTATATTTTTTAAGAAGAGCTTATTAAAAAGTAAATATTGATATATATAACATATATTAAGATATTATAAATCTTTAAATTTATAGAAATAATATTAATGAATTATGATTTTTTTAATTTTATATTTATATATATATATATATATTCTTTATTTAAATATATATATATATATATATATATATATATATATATATATATATATATATATATATATATATATATATATATATATCGATCTGCTTTTATAATTTTTTAAATTTGATATATTTATATCGTGTTTATATTCATGTATGTGCTTCATAAGTATTAAATAATTGACACAGAAGCTTAAATTTTGACTTTTGTGGGATTCTTTTTTTATGATCGATCAACACGAGATTTGGACATTATATTTTTTTTTACAAGAATTAAAATTAAACTCACTTTTTTTAACATAAAATTAAACTTATTTAGAATTAGATAAGAGATGCATACCTAATCACATTCTCAAATGGTTGTTGAATGTAGTTGAAAGTGATTTTTCCTTGTGCGATAATGGCAGAAAAGGCATAGTGGTGTACCTTTAAAACACTTTGACACTTTGCACTTAAGTTAGGACTTCGACATTATGAATGACTTAAATTCATATTTATAGAGTGTATTTACTTATAAGAGAAATAATATTTGAAGAGATATCATTTCCATATAACTCTGATTGGTAGTTATTTAGGGATTTGATACTTAAATATTCTCATTAAAGAAATATTTTATTAAGATAGGATACTTATTTTGTTGAGTAAGTAGTTACTCATTAAATGAGTAATTAATTATGCGAGTTATGATAGCTTGAGACTACGATTAGGCAATCATATTAGGTTCTATTATAAGATAAAATGATAAAATAGTATAAAATATGATAAGATAATTAATAGGATAAGATATAATTTTATATTTTATTTAATAATAAAAGAATAAATTAATTGATTGTATAATATTTTTTCAAATCAAAATATCATTTAGCATAAAAGTTAAAATAATTAAATAATAATAATAAAAAAACCTTATGGTGGTGGTGGTCGATGATGGTGGTGATGGCAACGGTGGTGGTGGTGATGGTGGTGGGGGTGGGGGTGGCGACAACGACGACGGTGGTGGTGACGACGGCGGTGATGGTGGTGGCGGTACGATGGTGGTGGTGGTAGTGCGGTGGTGGTAGCGGTGGAGGTGGTGGTATGGCGGCGGCGGGTGGCGGCGGCGGCGGCGATGGTGGAGGTGGTGGTGATGGTGGGGGTAGTGGTGGTGGGAGCTAAGTGATAAAAATGAAATTAAGGATAAGATTGAAATAAAAATCTTATCAATGTCTATCACGTTCATGAGGATGAATAGAGTTATCATTAGAATAAGATAAAATAACTTATAATTTTATTATTATCAATTGAATCGTCAAACATTAAATAAGATCGATAATATTAATTTATATTATCATATCTTTTTTATATGATACACCAAACATAACCTTAGATTGCTCATGTTGGGCTCGGATATTAGATGCCGATATACATGAATTTTATTTTTTACGAGAATCGGCATATATATGAATTTGTTTACCAAGAAGATGTTAAATTTGTGATAGTGGTTATTTAATAATTATATGATATGATTAGAGTGCTTTTATTTATGATTTTTTTAACAAGAAAATTACTTTTTCATTAAAAAACAATTTTAGAACATGTACATATATTTAGATAAAATTTTGAAAAAAGCAGAATATAAAAAAGTAATTTTCTGCTTTTTCTTAAAAAGTAAAAATGTGTTATTTTTCAAAATAATCAACTATAAAAAGATGCAATAGACGAGAGAAAAATAAAAAATACTTTTTATAATTATATTCAAACTTAAAATAACTTCTATTTTTCATAAAAATATATAAAAAACAACCAATTATTTATACTGTCATATAATCACTTTTTTAAGAGCTTAGTTACTTAAGTAGTTAATATATTAGTTTCAACATTTTTTATTTATTTAAAATAAATTTAAGGATTATTTTTTATTTGATTTTTGACCAAAATATCACTATAAACATTGTTATGAGAATAATCCTTCCTCAAATACTATCACGAGTACTAAAGTGTAACTCGCTTATCATCACATTTAACCATTGTTAATAAATTTAAGGATTAATTTTAATTTTCACTTAATTTGTATATAAAAATAACTTTTAAAAAAATTATACATCATTTTAAGTATTTTAAATCATATAATTACTTTAAAAAGAATCACATGACTTAAATATCATATATGTGTTATTATGGGTGTAAATGAGTTAACCTATTCATGAACTATTCGAATTTGATTCGTTAAATGATTGATCAATCTCGTTTGTTATAAACTCATGCTTAAACTTAGACTCGATTAATAAAAAAGCCAAGTTTAAATTTTATTGACTTAACATTAAAAGCTTGTAAATAATTCATGTATATATGTGTTTATATATATATATTTTTATTCATTTTGTATATATATTAAAAATTAAATCACAAAATATTATAATTTTAGATTAAAAAATATAGATAATAATAACTTATTTGTTGTTACTATTAACTAAAAGCTTTTAAAGGAAGGTTGTAAATTTTTTTAATGGATTATGAATAAACAAATAATTTCTATTTTTTGATTTTATCTCTATCTTTTAACATAAATATATTTACTAAATATTAAATTAATATATTTAAATATTTTAAAGAATTAATTGATAAAAGAAAAAATTAATCAAGTTATAAATAAATTAAATAAATCATACATAAATTTCATATTTTTTAAATAAGTCAAGATTTAATAATCTCTTTCTTTTATAAATTAAGTATAAATTTTAAGTGTTTAATTTGATTCGAATTGTTTATATTCTTACTTGTCATTTTATTTTTATAAGAAATAAAAAAATACTATTTTTCAATATGTGAAAGTTATTTCTTGAATATGTGAAATATGAGAGTTATTCTCCAACAGGGCATAAAAATTAATGATCCAGTTAAAAGATATTAATTTAATATTAATTTTCATGCTGACGTGCTAGCAAAATATGGGACGACCTTAGTTGTGTGATTACTTGTTTGGAAAAGTCCTCTACCTGCTCTTGCTTGAAAAATGCATATTACACACTACTTTTTCATTTACATTTATCACATCTATTTAAGTGAAAGAATTAAAGTTTAGGTTTGTAGAAAACAAAATGAATTTAGTTATAATTTAATAATAAAAATTATGTTAATCTAAGATGATGTATATATAAATAATATTAATGTTCTTGTTTTACCTCTGTTGGCATATAGGAGTGGAGTGATGTAGCTTAGGATGTAATTGTTTTGTTTTCTTCTGTTTTTGTTTCTTAGCTACTGCACCCAAAAAAAAAAAATGTATATAGAAATTGAATGCACATCAAATTTATCTCTATATAATAAATTAGAATATAATATTATAAGAGTAGTTTAATCTCTTAAATTATATTACCTGTAAGAATAAATATTATTTTTAAAATTTTAAATTCAAATTATATTTTTTAATTAAGTATGTATGTCTCTTTTATAATTTTAAATCTTTTTTCCCTTTTAATCTATAAATTTTTTATTGTACCTAAATAAATTAATTATGCATATCTTTTTATAATTTAAAACAATTTTTTCTTTTAATTTATAGTTATTTAGATTCCATTTGATTTAAAAAAACTCATGTAATGTATAGTATACTTACTAGTTAAATTTAAGAATAATACTAATCATACATATTTACACTCACATTATAATTTTCACCATCTTATTATATTTGTTCACATTTACACACATATCATAATTTTTATTTGGTCTCACTTCATTTGTTGTACAACTCTACTCTCGTTCTACCACATAAGCTGATGTGAAGGAATGTTACTTAAAAATAACGTATAACAAACATTTTCCAAATTTAAATGTGCAAAATACAAACAGTGCATTTGAATATCTAGAACTGAAACAGAGTGTACTCTAGTGCTCACACCATATTGCAAAGTGAAGGAAATTTCAAATATGCCCATTGGGTTTGTCGATAATGTATGGACTTAAAAACTATTTTGATTTCTGTACTAAATCATCATTCAGAAAATTATCATCAGCTTCAGATGTCTACTTGACGAGCTCTGGTGATTATTTGCAGAATTTCAAGCTATGGTGATTAGGTCCACTGCTCAATATTCCCCCATAGTCCTGACCTCTGGCCATGCCATACCTGTATTTGAACTCTATCTTTGCTGTCAACTAAACTGCTATGGCAATTTTTAAGTTTCTATGTTTTTTTATGTGAATTTAAGTTTCTATCTTAGGTAATGCATTCATTGAAGAAGTTTATTAATTCAAACTCTTCCCTAAGAAAACAGCCTTAAAATCCTAAAACATCTCAAATGCAAAAAATCCTAAAATATATAGTTTTGTTTTGACGACAATTGATTTTGCCATCTTAGGGAAGAAAGAGAAATATTAAGTTGGCGAGACATCAATAGAACTTGGCAAGAGATGCAAGGTTTCTTGAATATATATACCTTCTTTTATTTGCCAAAGTCCTATACTTTTCGCAACAGGTATGATTGTATGAATTGAGGTTTCCGTTACATGAATATACACCCAAATGAATAAAGAATTAAGCCAAAACTTATGATTCAGAGATGACTTTAGTTATAGCAATATTTTTGTACATAAAAATATAGTAGAAAAAAAGGTGATGAAAGGACGAAAAGAAAAATCTTCTCATACAGTCATACTCCTTTGTATACCTCTGCAGATGAAAACTACACAAATGAAAATAAAACGTTCCCCCTCAAGATCTCTATGAGTGGATGCAGTGCAGTCTTGTTTAGTATGACTGTGCATGGTCAAAATTTTCAACGCATAAGATCTGGAGGTACCACTGTGCTATCTGCTAAAGAGACCATCGGTGTATTTAACTTGTTAAAGGGGAAAACTCACTATTGTCAACTAAACTATGATCCTCAATATAACTTGTGCATGTATTACCACCAGATGTTGAGCTGAATGTATGCAGTGTCTGTGTCATTGAATGTTGGGTCTGGCTTCCACTCAAACTCTGCCTTGACTGTTGTTGATGGAAGTCTCTCAAAGCTTTAAACCTTAAATCCTCATTGGCACTTGGTTCTGGGATCACATCTGGAATACCTGCTTGTCCTTCAAGCATATTCACCACCTCAGACATTGTAGGCCTAAGTGATGGAGATGCATTTGTGCATAGGAGAGCCACTTTGACCACCATTTCTGCTTCCATTATATTAACGTCTGGCCCCAACCTTTCATCAATCAGTTTCACCAAGGTTTGAGTTTGGTGCAATTGACATGCCTGCAATATGAATTATTGTTCTCTTCTTTTGAGGATTAAGTGACTAAAACTAGAAAAGGGTTTTTTACTCTATATAAGTCATAAAAGAAGAATGAAGGATTTATAATTGAAAAACACAGCTAGGAGTTTTGAACGTACCCAATCCAAAAGACAAACACTTCCATCATTTGGTAAATAATTGTTATTGTTCTTCCCACTAACAATTTCTAAGGCCACAACTCCAAAACTGTAAACATCAGCCTTGTATGTAAGATAGCCCCATAATGCATATTCTGGTGCCATATATCCTCTGCAAGAAAACATCTTGATAGCTAATAATTTAGGTACCCAAATATTATTTAGATTTATATGATTCAGGCAAAGTCGACCTACATAGTCCCAGCGACTCGGGTGCTGATATGGGTCTTCTCCTCTTCATGAAGCTTAGCCAAGCCAAAGTCAGATATCTTAGGATTTAATTTGTCATCGAGTAACACATTAGAAGCCTTGATGTCTCTGTGAACAATCTTGAACCTTGACTCTTCATGGAGAAATGCTAGACCTTTTGCTATGCCAATGCAGATCCTAAGCCTTGTCGGCCAGTCCATTTTAAGCTGATTGTTTTCACTGCCTACAAATCATCAAGGGAAATACAGCTCATTTGAATCAAATGATATTTACACCTTCTACCACCTTTCTGATAATCAAGAAGTGGAATTATACAAGGGCATCAACATGGTGTTGTAATCCAAGTGTAGAGGAATTATAGGAGAAATAATTTAGGCAGAGAGAAAGAAAGAGACCCAAAAAAGAAAAAAAGAAGAAGAAGAAGAAGCTATTCCAATCCTGTCAAATTGTCTTAGAAAATTAACAAAAAAATTCTGGAAGTTATAACGACTAAAATCATATATCATTCATTTTGAACTTCTCACATGACTAGTCCACATGTGAGATATCAAGAAATTCATGGCCAAGTAATGACTCACCAAATAAAGCCTGGGCAAGGCTGTTATTTTCCATGTACTCATATACCAATAAAAGTTGTTCCTCTTCAGTGCAATATCCATGAAGCTTTACAAGGTTAGGGTGTTGCAAACAAGATATCAAGCCTATTTCATTTAAAAATTCACGATTTCCCTGCCGTGACTTTGATGATAGTTGCTTGACTGCTATAACAGTACCATCAGGCAATTGGCCCTGCATTCAAATTATCAGAAATCCCACATGCCAGACATGAACAGAAAATTCCACTTCGATGAAATAAAAATATTTGCTAGTTATCCAAAAACCTTGTATACAGGACCAAAACCACCTTCCCCAATCTTGTTAGCAAAAGAGAAGTCATTAGTGGCAGCTCTCATCTGCTCTAAGCTAAAAGTTCCTGTCTGAATATCCCCATTTTTTGTACCTGTCCATGGAAGCCGAGAGAAAATTGTATGTCAAAGAATTAGTAGCTATCTTTCTAACTAAGCTTGAGATATAAATAAAAGGCTCAAATCTTATATTGGTTATAAATAAAATTTAATGAGGCTGTGCAAACTTTTATTCTCATTCCCTAATGGAAAGTTCTCAATATACAGCCTTCAAAGTGCAAGAGACTGGCTTCACCTTCTTTCCTTCGCAATTTCCCTCTGAAAAAGCCTTTCCACCAAATGAATCCAAATATAAAAAGCACTAAGCATAGAGCCCCAAATACAATTGCAATGATTATAGAAACAGCAACCTTCTTTCCACCACTTGAGCAAAGTCTAGAATCTGGTCAAACACAGAAAGAAATCATACTAAATTTTAGACAGCATCAGACATCAGAAAGATTGGTTTCAAAACTATAAAATGCCTTCTTCGATTAACATCTGTAAGAAACAATATTGAGTATAAGGAATGCTAGTTAAAAGGTGATAAGAACAGACACTGCATTTGATCTTATTGAAAAGGTTGAGAAAGGCATATAAAGAATGCTAGTTAAGAAACAAAAATGAGCTTACCAAAAAAAATGAGAACAGAATTACTATTTCATGAGGTTTTTTTTTTCTTTAAGGTCATTCATTTTTTATTAGCAGCAGTAGTATACGCAAGAGAGAAATGAAGTATGTTAGATGCTGCAAACAGTGATGGTGCGACCTTTTAAATTTAAATACAAATACACCTATCATGCCAATGGGTAGTACTCACCAGAAACCACAGATAATGCTGATACAAGGGGACCATAAACTCCAATATCAGGAATTCTAGTTGTTCCTTTGCCAGCCCAGTAGAATTGAATCTCCAAGATATTATTTGTTACACTAACATTGTGTATAGGTAGTAACAGTGGTTTTTCAGCAACATTTGTCTCATCCTCTATATTAAAATTCTTCCGAATCAGTTTTTCCTGAGACAAAGTCACTGAATAAATTCCTAATCTGGAAATTAAAGCTAAATTCCTTAGTATGACCAGTTACCTGAACATAGATATCAAAGATGCGCTTCCCAAGACTTCTATATGTATTATCATTTGTAAACTGTATTTCAGCAAAGTGGAGATTTACAGTATAGTTCCCATTTTCCATGCAATTATGGAAATAAGTAAGTGAAATTGGAGATACACGTGCTGTTGTATATAATTCAGGCATATTTGAAGATGACAGAGATACGGTGTAACGTATGTTCTGGGACTCGAAATCATCCATGAAGTCTCCAGTGCTACTAAATCCCCAGTGATCATTGTTCCTATAGAAATAGGTTGCAGTGCCACCTTGAACGTTTCCATCTCCCACGTAGAGGTTGTCTCCTTTATCATCTTTTACATTTACATCCTTCCCACCACAATTAACATGTAAACAACTTGAATCTGCCACCACGATGAAGAAATTAAGACAGTAAGAAAATTGTCTGTATCTACTCCTTACATTACAAAATTTTTGACCACGTGGTCAGTAAGGTTATTCATCATTGCCTTATTGGAGTTCCATATGCAATTTACTGTATCGATGTCATAGGAAACAAAGCATCAATTTGCTATTATACATTTTTTTAATTTGTAGTCATTTCTTTAAGATAGCCAACAGAAATGCTATTATTCAGTTTCATCTTAAGCCTGCTGTTTTAATATAAAAACTGGCTACACCTAACCGGTTCTGTTTGAACCTTAAATCTCCCAAACATTTCAACTGCCCAAAACCAGTGAAAACTGGTTCAACTGCCCTAAATAATTTATTTATTTATTTTAAATATATTTATGGCTAGCGCTTTCTATGGTTCACGTGTGAAATTATTATTATTTTTTTAGGAAAAGCAAAATCCAAAATCATGATCAATATCAAAGCCTAATGGAAACAAAACTTAAGATGGTATTTAGTTTATTTTCTGTTTTCATAATATGTTTTCATTAATAATGACAAAAATGACATTTTTGTAATTATTAATGAAAACGTATAAACTAAAAATTAAAACAAAAAATAAATCAAATACCCTCTAAAATATTCATAATCTCATTTTATGAGAAAAATTGATCTAAGGTGTCATTAGACTTCCATATCTACATCTAATTCTCATTCTTGATCACTTTTTATAATTAACCCAGATTGCACTACTGGGCTTCTAATCTGTAATAAAGGGTTGTGGTTAATTCGATCCTCCACATCCCTATTTCCTATTCCACCTTTGAGTCTATTAGGACCTCCTTAGAATCCAAAATAAACAAATAAATATAAAAAATAAAAATTAATAATGTATATATTTCCAAATGAAGATAATTGCGCTTTACAATGTAGGTGCTGATAAAGAAAATAAACCAAAAACTGAACTGAAAGCAGCTCATGATGTTATAATTCAGAATAATATATACTTACACCGTGGGCAACTGAAATTCTTTGAGCAAGGAACATATTCCTCTCTGTCAATAGCAAAACTAAAATTTACCAATGGAAAAAGGGTTTGCAAATAAATCAATTTTCAGTATGCTGCTTGTCTAACCAAAGAAACTAGAAAAGAGGATCTTACAACTTATTCTCCTTCAAAGAGCTTCTGAACAAATTCAGATTTAAGTTCCTAACAAGTGAAACAACACGAAACAGATTTTGGTTTTTTTTTTTTTTTTAAAAACAAACTTGAAAATATAAAGGAAAGATTATTGAAAATGTTTTCATATTCTGACATGTCTTCCTGACAAGCAGGTTGCTCAGGGCCTTGCCAAGTAAAGTTGTTGTAAGAAAGATCACTGTGTCCAACAATATAATGGAATTTCCATCAGAAACAAGCCATAAATTGAAATCCAAAGGTGTTAATAAATATGTTCTGCCACATCAAAATGAATTTTAAAACAGATAACACCTATTACTGATAACATATCTTCTACAAGATATGAAACAAGAAGAAAGAGCCATCTTAGATACCCACCCTGCTTCAATCCTTTCCTAAACAAATATATAGAAAGAGCAAAAGGGAAATAGAGGCAGAAATACTGTAGAAGTGACAATGCTTAGCATGTGGTGTTTTATTGATGTCCATAGAGGAGCTTCAACAACTTGGTTTTGTACCTATCTAAATTTAGTTTATCCATTTGTTCAAAGAAAATTATATCACTAACAGAGGCCTAATATGCTAAAGATATGAGGATCCTACTTTATAATCTTTACATGTATCAGAAATAACCTACACGAAATTGAAAAAAAATAAAGGAAACCCTAGCTAGCATCATCCTCTATAGAGTTATACTAAACATTCCAAATCTACAATACTACAACCTTGCTTACAGTAAAAGATTATTGATTAAAAAAATAATAAGTTTAAACCACCAAGAAACTTACATGCTACTTCCATCCTTCAGGATTGAATTTGGTATATTTCCACTTAGCATATTACCTGTTAGGTAGCTAACAAAAGCAATGCCAAGCTGGTTAATTCATTGTGTCAATACTCGAAGATAGAAGCAATTATTCAATTTTCATTTAAAAGAACTATGTGCACTACATGGTTCTGGACCATAAAGGATGTCTAATCATGAAAATTAGTTGAATATTATCTCACTTCAGCAGAACTATTTGCTTTCATATGCATAAATCTGCTATCTGCAAATATTCTTATCTCTTTTGTTTCAATTCAAAATTCAAGCGCCAACATACAATTTAGAGTAAAATACTTACATAAATCTCAGACGCCTTGCACTTATAATTGCTGGAATTTCCCCAACTAGCATGTTAAAACTGACATCCCTATCATAAAATTTCAAAAACAGAATTTCATTTTTAAGCATGCAATGCTGTTTTAACAGCAACTTGTAATCATAAAGTAATACAAGCAGCTTGTAGAACAACTTAAAGAAAGTCAATAACAAGGATAGTGCAATTCATACAGATAAAGCTTAGTAGGATTGGAGATTCATAACTTCTTTCATGACAAGTAGGTTTGTTGTTTATACATTAAGAAATTAAATATACTGGACTTTTAGGGTATGATGAGCCACAGAGCTTTACATAAACATTGCCACTACAATTACTCAACTTCAGCTAATATGGCACTTAGCACAAGCCAATCAGAAAGTCGTTATCCAAAATACTCATATGCTCATTGTCATACTGATATTTACAATATTTTTGCCTATTTGATACTGATTTCTCTTTATTCAAACTAAACTTAAATATGCATTGTTTAGAAATATCAGTAAACAGAAAATCTTTTCATTTATTTTTTCTTTTAATGTAGTTATGATTTATTATGAACATGACGAGTCAATGAGAATTGAAATTATCAAGCACTTAATTGGGTTACTCACATGCCTTTTTCGATTGACTCCCTTTCTCTCTCTTTTTGTTTACCATCTTGTTTAATCTTAAAATTGTTAATATGTTCTAACTTATAAGAGCACATGCTCATATGGTGTAACTGAAGTCCTTTCTCCCTAGTCTTCCTCAAATACTTTTCTCTTAAGTATTTTTGTAGTCGGAAACAAGATAGCACCTTCCAACTAAAGGTAAGATATCAACATAGATGAACTAGGTTATGGATGAAAATCCAAAGAATGCATTATTTGCTTTCTATCTGCCCAAAGCCCAATAATCTAGTGTTTATCAATATAAAGTGATTTTTTTTTGGGGTATGCATTGGGCAACAAAAAGCATTTCTCCAACATCAATTGCCAGGGAAGATAAATTAAAGAAGCCTATTCTTATTAATACGGAGATGCAGAGTAAGCAAGTTATAGACACAGAATCTTCACACGCTTTACTTACAAAGTCGCCAAATTCATCATTGTCCAGATGTATGAAGGTATCACCCCAGACAGGTTACAGTTCCTTAAAATCCTTAAATACAAAACTCAATTACATAAAACTTCTGGCCAACAATTTAAAGAATAAAAATGAATCACATTTAGGGAAAAAAATGAGAAAAATATATTCATCAAAAGTAGCAGTCTACATACAATATAGTCAGGGCTGTCATGTTCCCCAGCGAAGGAAAAACCTGGCTAGGACTTTTTATATCACTGACTCTTCTGTATAAAGATGTGCTACCATGAGCTAGACTAAAAATATGATAAGCCAAAAATGAAGTAAAAATACATCATAATAAGTAAAACAGAAATGATGCTTATACTCACAACTGAACTAAGCTCTTCAAAAGAGATATATTTGATGGAATGGGTCCCTTTAGTCCACTTGCATGCATTTCTCTTAATTGATTTACATTGTTAGTATGGAATTGGAAAATAATATAGGATTTAATATTGTCCCAAAAAACACAATTGAATTATTTAAATAGGAAGGAACTAGAATCTCACAGTCTTTGGAGAAGTTGCCAGTTCTGTATGAAATTAGGTATGATTCCAGTAAAATTGTTATTATTTATCCTACTGCAATGTGAAAATGAATACCATACATAAGACCGCAGTATCATAAGTTATTAAGTATTTGTTTTCTAGGGAGAAGGAACAAAATCAAAGCTCACAAGTCGGTCAAATTTGGTAACCCAGCAAGCGTCAGTGGTAAGTTCCCAGTCAATTGATTGGATGAAAGCACCCTTTAGGGGTAATATTGCAGAAACAAATTGTCAGGAAACATTATATCTCTGCTTCAAGAGACAGCCCAACAATGAAAAATCATATTCAAAATTGAAATGTAGAAATGGAACCCGGATATCTTACAAGGTCTGCAAGTTTATTAGACTCCCAAGGTCAGGCGGAACAACACCAGAAAATTGGTTTGCTTCAAGCATCCTAATTAGAATTTTGAAAAGTTAAATATGGAGATCATTTCAGTGAGAATGAAAAATGGTACACTATCACAATGAGACCTTTAAAGTAGACCTCAGTCTTGACGACTTCAATAAACATAATAATGTCCAGGACATATATCAATGAATTAAATTAAAGCTTGAAACATACAGGTATGTGAGAGTAGTAATATTTCCTAGATGCTTAGGAATTTCCCCTGATAAGCGATTCACAAGAAGAGAGCTGCATCATGTTATATGTAATTTGTAATCAATGTAAAATAAGAACAATAAAATGACACTTGTGAAAGTTCAGAGTAGTTGAAAATGACTCACATTGAAGTTAATTTCATTGAAGCCCATTCCTTTGGAATTGAACCATTGAAACAATTGTAAGCAAAATCTCTGTCAATAGAAGGAAAATTATTGGAAAAACTAGGATTGAAGAAGCACAAAACTATATAAAAAGATTATAGCAGGAATAAAATCAATTCCAAGTGGGGAAGCTATTACAAAGTTTTAACAAGAAATAATAATTAAGTAATTTACGCTGCTCATACATTTCCTGAAGAAAAGGTAGCTTGGCCAATTGAGGTGGGAGTATGCCAGGTAGACTAAGGCGCTTGAGGGTCCTAAACATAGAAACATTGTTCAGCAGTCTTATTAAGGATGCATAAAGTACTGATAGGCTTTTTAAGATAAAGTGGCCTGGGACTAAATTATCCTATTTGCTATTTTATATTGACATTACTGATTACATATGGATTTAAGAAAGCTGAATCATGAAATTTAAGATATATATATATATATATCTTAAAGATAGATAGATAGATAGATAGATAGATAGATAGATAGATAGATAACAAGAACTTTAAGGAAATAGAAATAAGATAATTAGGTAGACATACATCTTCACAACATGACAGACAGTATTGCTTTCAAAACTGCAGTCACAAACAATGCTTCTCTCTGATTCAGCGGGTGGTTCTTGTGTTAGTCCAACCATTTCAATTTCGCAGGATTCAGCATCAAACTTCCAATAGGCCGCGCCCATCGTACTGATAATTTCTCTTAGAGCATCAACTAAATGACAATCATAATCATGTACACGTAAGCACTATAAACATGTGTATATTCATACAATTCATACTCATATAAATAGGACATAACAGAGATGGAATGTGTCATGTCAGTAACTAGAGAAATTAGAAGCTTCATCCACTAAAAGTGAGTCTAATATCAACTCGACAGCTGCCAGTCCACTAAAAGAAAAGAATTTCTTTAAATGTTATATAATTAGGAAAACAAAAGTAGATAGAAAATATAAACTCGAAAGCCTAAATTATTATCCTCATTTTGGTTCATCTCATATTCTCCTCTGCTTTTTGAAGAAGACTATATGACTTTCACTTCTATTTTTCATTTCTTCCCAAGAAATCTCTCAACATGCAAGATTATGGAAGCAAGCAATCAATATATGAAATCCAAGATAACCAATTCAGTGCTTGAATTAAGAAAAAACAAAGCTAGATAATTTAAAAACATAGCACTGGATAATGAAATGAAATTTAAGCCCACTACGGTACTACTACAATCTACAAAGAGGTCAGCCCCAGTATTACTGAAATCTCCTGAACAAGTAAATTCAGCAGCTCCAATTTTCCTCCTTTTCTCAGCAGCTAGCAATATGTTTCGCATGTGGAAAGAAGAATTTAGAGTTACCTTCTTCTTGAGGTAGTTTTGATTCAGAAATTCTCAGCAACTGGAAGCAACTTAGTGCAATAAGTATGAAGGTAAAGAAGTTCACAACCTGCATGTTGCCCTGAGAAGTAACAAGAACCACGAAATTGGCTTTAGACTCTGTCACACCGACACGGCTGATTTTGCTTCAAATATCAGCTGATGGCATATATGTAGTAAGTAAGTAATTGAGTTGCAGGAACCCCAGATTGGAAAATGGACATTATGCATGTTGCACTGTCCAGGTCAAAGACACTGACACTAGTTATTAAATTATTACATTTTTTCAGTGCACTGAATTATTTTTTTGGTGAACGTGGTGCACAATTATTGCATGTTACAAAAGAAATTGGACAATTAAAGACGCCATGAACATGAAAAACTCTTCATTGAATATTGCTCATTTAACAAACATATCTATTGTCAGTTTTGACATGAGGTGGATTAATGTAATATTATTTGAAGTTAAATTAAAGTTTTGTTGCTATTGGTTACACTAATTTTTAATTTAATTACTATATTTTTTTTCTTTTCAAATTAATCCTCACATTTATTAAAGTTTTAAGTTTTAAAAATAGTATATGTTATTAACTTTTGTTACAACACCACTAATTTAGTCTCTATGAAATATTTTAAAAAAAAAAAATCTAAAAGAGTACTTATTGAATGAATAAACATTTACTCAAAAAAAAAAACATCTACTAAAATCAAGGAACAGCTATTAAAATTTTTATTAAAAAATAGCATATAAAAGAGTACCTATTAAATAAAAAATACTTACTTTATTAGCCATATGATGGCCTTATAGGGAAAATTAATAACAAAAATTATTTTAAAATTTTTGTATGTGTGAGGACTGATTTTAAAAAAAAAAATTATGAAACTGAATTAAAAATAAATATAAATTATTGAGACTAAAACTTTAATTTAATTATTATTTTATGACTAAATTATGGGTGATATTATTAGCATTCCAAATTGTCTATCCATACTTTTATTGGCCCTCATAATTTTTTAAAAAGAAAAATTAAAATTGTGATTGGTTAGTAGAAAGTGTAAATAAATAATTTAGAGTGTCAATAACATTACTCTTAAATTATATTTGGGTAATATATTTAAAATTTGGAACATAGAAAAGTTTATAGCTTAAATTTAACCACCACGAATGTAATATTTTAATTTTTTCAAAATATCTTTATTTGATAGATAAAAAATTAATTTATTAAATATGATCAAATGTTTAAGTAAAAATATTTTTTAACAATGTTATTTTCATTTTTATATACATAAATATCAAAATTAAACTAAAAATCATATACTTAAGAGACTTAAATTCTTTTACTTAAACTAATACATATTGATATAATTTATATATTATATATGTAAGATATCCACACATAAATAAAAAAATATGACATTATCACAAAATAAATAAATAAATATGTCTCGTCCAGAAACAGATCCAAGAATTAATTAATGTGAAGGATAAGAGTAGTTTTCCTATTTAACATAGAAAAATGTTTGTTACATGCATTAGTATAATATGATAGAATCAGGTAGAAGTGTGTAAAAGTTTTGATGAGATTAGTTTTTTTTCTTTCTTTTTTTAATTTGAGTCTAGTAAATGGAATCGTAGTGAAACTTTTAGATGGCTCTTAGTGGGCTTGGGATAAAGGAAGTGAAATTGAGATAAAAATATTTTGTGATGATTGAATTCTACTATTTTTTATGTCCTTAATTCTTATAAATTTAACCATCAACATCAGACCTTTGATGAGATTAGCCATAATCATATTGATAGGAATTATGAATGTAAGTGCTTGTGAGTAATATTATTTAAATTTAAAAAATATAAAAACCCATTTCATAACAGCATGTATTATTATTACTTCAAATAATAGTAACTTCTAAAGTTTTAACCTTGATTTGGCACTTCTCGTAGAATATATATATATATATATATATATATATATTTAATAATAATCGAAATTTTTATTATAAGAGAATGAGAAGAATAATTTTTAATCATATAATTATATATAAATAATAAAATTAAAAATTACTTAAAGTTATGTGATCACTTAATTTAGAGTATATTTATTTGAAAGTGGTTAAATTTATTATTGTACTTTCCCTTAAATAATAACACTTATTATTTTTATTTTTATTTTTTAAATTTCAAATTCAATTTTTTTCATTTTTTTAAAAAATCTCTTTTAATCTAAATATTATGCATCATCTTTTTTAACTTTAAACATCTTTTTTAATCTAATTTTTTTAGGTTCTATCTAAATTTAAAAACTCTATGTAATACATGAGATACTAATTTTGATTAAAGTCTTGTTTTCCTAATTTTTTAAAGAGATAACTACACTTTATATATTTAAATAATAAAAATAAATTAATAACATTAAAGTATAATTAATATTATCCTAACACGACATTTATCAATAACTCTCTGTTTTATTTGTTACATGGGAAAAAAAACTTGTAAATTAGTAGAAAATCAAAAGTTAGTAATTTAGACCCTCACCAGAGAAAACGATACCAACCAACCGAGGGTGACACAAAACTTAACTTCAACATAGACTGCGGGTCTAATTCATTCTCAAGCCAAATAAATCCCAGAGAAACGATACTTTTCAAAGAAAAGAAAAACTAAATGTATTATTGTAGCACATTATCTAATTATCAAGACAACAATTCTTCTCCGATCAACATTTTCAATATCCCCAACACCTCTCCTTTGTTTGAAAACCGTTGTCTCAATGAATATTCATTAATGTCGACGTGGATGCATGCTTTGGACTGTGCCAGTTTTTTCAAGTTAGAATATTTCTTGAATGATTCAGGCTTTACAAATCCACCAAACTAATATAAAAATATCAGTAGTAGTTTTCACATTTTGAGGATAAGTCTCTCGCGCGCGCGCATATATATATATCCTGACACACAGATGTCAACATTCTATATTAATAAATAAGTGATTTCATCAAGTTGCTACTTTTTTTTATAGGAAATAATAGCTTCTATATTCTAACTTGCTGCGTAGGTTTTAGTAGTTTTCTTTGTAGCTCCTTCTTAATTTTGAACTTAAGGACAAATAAAAAGAGGATAATCAGATAATCTTACATTATAATGATTTAAACATCTTTTCCTACATTCCCCTCAATATTTTAGTTCTAGCCATCTTGGATTGAGAAATGATTGCATAAATTTGATGTATTTAAGTTGAGTGTAATAGGTTAATTATATTCTTAATTATAATAGTTAATTAATAATTAATTGTAATAGTTAATCATTAATTAAGAATGTGATTGATCTAGTGTAACTAACTTAAATGTACTAAGTTTATGTAAAAATTTCTCTCTAAAATAATTAATATGCCAAAATTTTAGTTAATCAAATTTAAGGTGATTATATCAATACTTGGTTAATTCAAATAAATCAATATTTGTTCTCTTTAAATAATGTTTTAAGTTTGAATATTGTGAATAAAAAAATTAATATTAAAACTTTTTTTATATTTATAATCTAATCAGACTCAATTTCAAATTAATCGAAGTTAAAACTTCTAAATATCCGGAGTTTTAAAAAAAATATTAAAGTCTACATATATAAAGATGGGCCAAAGGCCGAAACATAACACGGAAGAGAGGCGCGAGAGTGTGGATTTTGTATCTTCAGAAAGCCCACTGACGGATGATCAACCCAAGCCAGACTCGTAACAAATTGTCACTTGTGCTGATATAATACAGTAGCAACAAGTCAAAATAAGTGCTAAGTGCTAACAACTCGCAGCAATAAACATACACAAAGAAAGAAATGAAAAAAAAAACTTAAGACACATGATAAAAAATTAAAAATAAAAAAAAATTAATTAAAAATTACAAATATTTAATAGATTGAAAATTTAAAAAATATTTAATAATTTTTAAGTAATTTAGATAAGTAATAAATAATATTTTGATTTCATAACATTAAAATTCTATTTTAAAATGAGGTTATTATTATACCTTTTTCTTATTCATACTATTTATTAAAACATTTTAAAGTTTATATATCTAAAATTATTCTTAATTAAATATTTTCTTATTTCAAAATTAGAATTATAAAAATTGATATTGTTAATTTTTTATTCACATTTTTATTAATATTTTAAAGATTGTTATCAATATTTTTTAAAAAAAGTCAAATCTTCATTAATTAATTAATAAATTGATTAGCTATTGACATTAAGTAAGAATCATTTGAAAAAAAAGACTAACATTGTGAATACTGAATAGTGAATGGTGATTAGAGAATAATAGATAATAATATATATATAAATGTAAATAAAAAGAAATTCTCGTTTTCTTACCGCTAGGAGTAAGACGTAAAATTTTAAATAATAAAATATTAAAAATAAATGATATAGGAGAAAAATTGTGTTTTAGGAGAAAGTGTTTTGTTAATCTTTTTGTATTTATTGTCATTTCTATTATATTAATTTTTTATTAAATAACTTTTAATTTTATTTTAATGAATGATTTATAATAATTTACTTAATAATAAATTAATAAAATTGAAGTTATAATAAATGTAAAATTAATTATGATTTTTTATTATATTTTTTATATCATTTTTTATATTATTCTCTATATCATTAATTATATTATTTTTATTATTATTTTTTTAATTTAATCATAATAATTCAAAAAAATGTAAAAAGTAGTGTTACATAAAAAAATGACGTTGGAATATCATTTTTGATGCAAAATAGTGGGAATAAACACTCCCATTCCGAATAGTTAACATCGTAACTCCAAGTACTGAAGGTCTAAAGGAGCATCATATTACAATTTTTGTTCCTTTGTTCTTCGTGGGTTCAGCTAATCCGAAACAAACGAAGCAAATAAAATCTCGAACATAGGGAGATTTGATTAGAGAGACATGGAGAGGCTTCAGCGAATGTTCGCAGGTGCAGGTGGAGCGCTAGGGCATCCACCCCCCGATTCCCCAACCCTCGATTCCTCCGAGCAGGTCTATATCTCCTCCCTCGCCCTCCTCAAGATGCTCAAGCACGGTAAAGTTTCCATTTTTAACCCATTCAATTTCAAATCATGGGGTTTCTTTCTTTTTGTTTACTCAATTTCAAAATTAGGGTTTTCTTCAATTAATAGGAAGAGCTGGGGTTCCCATGGAGGTGATGGGTTTGATGCTGGGGGAATTCGTGGATGAGTACACTGTGCGTGTGGTTGATGTGTTTGCCATGCCACAGAGTGGCACTGGTGTTAGTGTTGAAGCCGTCGATCATGTCTTCCAGACTAATATGCTTGATATGCTCAAACAGACTGGACGGTATTTTTTTTTATTTGTTTTATTGTTATTTTTTAATCTCTGTGTTTGCTTTGATTCCTGAATGAGTTCATTGATGTTAGTTATTTTGCTTGTGTTTCAGACCAGAGATGGTTGTTGGCTGGTACCATTCACATCCTGGATTTGGCTGTTGGCTGTCTGGTGTTGACATTAATACACAGCAGGTTCAATTTCATATTTTTTTTTGGTTTTTACTTCATTGATCATGTATTTAATTGATCCTTGTGTTTTTTATATCTTGTTTCTATATCTACTAGTGAATGAATCCAAAGGATTTATGTAGCAGATGATCCCAGTTTGTTTTCATTTTAGTCACTTTACTAATTTGTGACAAAATTGGATGCTTTACTTTCATTGGCTGGTTTACATGAATCTCTTGGTGTAAATACATTTCTCACTGTTTCTGTTTTCTCTTCTTCAAGTTTCCTACCATTTTCTTAAACACACTTTTTGTGAATTTGGTTACTCACTCTCTTTCTTGTGTAAGGGTAGAGTACAAAGAACAATAGACTATGGCTCCCTCACTGAAATTAAAAGAAAAGAGAACAACATAGCGTCCAACTTAGCAAATTCAGTGTACTAACTACCAATAGTATCAGTCTTATTAAAATTGCTAACGTGGCTTAGGTTGTGTACTGTTATTTGGTGGACAAAGCTGATGCTCATACTACATGCCTAGTTTCCCCTAAAATTGATGATGTGTGAATGATGATGGCAATCATGGCATGCAAAGTATTTGTGCTGGCTTAGCAAAAAGAGTAATGTTAAATGAGCTTGAATAATTTAAGGACTAAATTAGTAAATTGTATACAAAATTTAAATAAGGACTAAATTTCAAGCGAGATACATTTCAGGGATGATAATGCCGTTTTACTATTCTGCTTTTCAAAAGAGATCTGATGTTCATTCATAATAAAATCTTAGATTTGCTTATGATGTTCCAAGAAAGTCCATATTTGTTAGTATGAATGCTTTCTCTGATTCCCTGTGGCTAATTTATGATTCCCTGAAAGGGCAGTCTTCATTTTTATATAAAAAGTTTTAAATTATCAATGGAAGCAAACCATTTTCTTACTAATTGAAAATAGTGTCATGGAATGCACTTCCAAGTGCCAACTATTGCCTATTTCATAAACTTGAAATTTGAATTGTTGGTAATTGAAGTTTCCGGGTAGGCCTAGGCATTAGAATTAAATGCAATTTAGTATTAACTATTATTGTGGTTCTTATTAGTATGGTGCTGCTGATTAGTATGAGTAACTTGCTCTTGTATGTTCTGTCATGCAGAGTTTTGAGGCTTTGAATCAGCGTGCTGTGGCTGTGGTTGTAGATCCAATACAAAGTGTTAAAGGCAAGGTGGTGATTGATGCTTTTCGATTGATCAATCCACAGACTATGATGCTTGGTCAAGAACCAAGGCAGACAACATCCAATCTGGGGCATCTAAACAAACCATCCATTCAAGTGTGTTACTCAAAGCCCTTTTTCTTTTCTGGCATCCATCTGATTACTATTTTTTGGAAGCAGTTATTTTGCACTTTCCACTTTTTTTTTTTACTGCTTCTGACCTGTCTTTATTGGTCCTCTTTAGGCATTGATCCATGGGTTGAACCGGCATTACTATTCCATAGCCATTAATTACAGGAAGAATGAACTTGAGGAGAAGATGTTGCTTAACCTTCACAAGAAGAAATGGACTGATGGTTTGACACTTCAGCATTTTGATACACATTCCAAAACTAATGAACAGACTGTTCAGGTAATTTAAGGATTCAATGTGTAAGGTAGAATGTACCTGTCTGAATCTGATTACTCAAATAAAGTCACTGCATAAAGTTTATTTTATTTATGCTGGTTTTGACTTTTAAGATTTGAAAACCGACCCAATATATTTATTTGATTAGATTGTGATAGATCTCAATCAATTTGGAAATACAGGAAATGCTGAACTTAGCTATCAAGTACAACAAGGCAGTCCAAGAGGAAGATGAGCTGCCCCCTGAAAAGCTTGCTATAGCAAATGTGGGAAGACAAGATGCCAAGAAGCACCTTGAAGAGCATGTGTCAAATTTGATGTCTTCCAACATCGTTCAAACTCTGGGAATGATGCTTGATACTGTTGTCTTCTAGGGTTGTCATTTTGGTCGTTCTGGTTTCTCTAGCGTGATTAGGAGGCAAGTTATTTTGTTACAGGAATTGTTTCCCAATTATTCTCGAACTATATTTGAAGACAGATGTATTCTTTGGACGAGCTGAAAAGGTCAAGAAAGTAAAACTTTAGCACATAGTAGTTTGTGTGGTGTCTCCCTCAGTATTACCGGGTATTTTTTAATGTTATATTGTTGCAGGATTTTATGTGTATAAAATTGTCTTAATCAAAATTTAAAAAATAATAATAAATTGTCAGCTATGTTTTAAAATACCATAAGAAACAGTTAATATTACATAATGAATTACCGGAATACACACCCCAGATCTGTAGTCTCTTATGAATTTTTAAACAGTTGCAAGGTCTAAATTAAGCTACATTTACTGAAAATATGGTCTTGAAGCTAGGATGTGTTATTAGATTACAGGAACATGAATTAACCATAACAGGTGATGTGTAATTGAAGCTACTGGAATTAATGCTGGTCTACCCGTATGTACAACTATAGTCGAGTGGCTTTGTAGCTATGCAGGGGTACTTTATTAAAAGTAGCCCATCCAAGATCTAAGTATAGCCGAAATTGAGCCAAGGCAAAAAGTGTCACTGGCACGCATGTCACAGCATATGCAGGAAATGCAGCATACCTGAGTTTGTCCTCGAGCACAAAGAAATGGCCTGCACAGAAAGAAACCAGCATGGAGGTAATGGACATGAACAACAATGTCAAACCACAGATAAGCTTCCTGGGAAGATCTTAACCAAAATCATACTCTTGATAACGAGATGTGAGAGGAACAACACCACCGAGGTGACCGAACAGCAAAGAGCAATGAGTGATGATATGGCAAAGACGTTAAATGCTGGCGTGTCTTCAAGGGTTGGGGTGCCGGTGCTTTCTTGGACACCACCATCCCTTGAAGTGCCGGTGCTTTCTTGGACACCACTAGGGACGGTGGTGAATGTGGCAAAGGCCATGGTGGCAATCAGTGCTGCCACAACGGAGCAAGATTCAGCGATTTTGTTCAGCCACTCCCCGCCACTTTTGATGAGGTCCTTGTGAGTTTCGCTGAATATCTGTCTTGGGGTCTTGCTGTCCTTGTTGTATCGAAGAAAGAAATGTGGTGGCATCGATTCTTTAACAAACTGCATCTCATCATCAGTAGTGGTGACTGGTGAGTATCGAAGCAGTATATGACGTGATATTAGTAATTGGTTTAATCTATGTTTGTATATAATTAATTGGTTTAGTAATTGGTGGTGGTGGGTGGTTGTGGTGGGTGGTTGATAGCCAGAGGAACTCCTCGTCGCTGTCGGGTCCTGCGGTGACGATGGCATAAGCTAATACGGCATAGGATGATGTGTTCTAGTGGGTGGTTGACTGTCAAAGGAAGGAGCCATTGGTGCCGAAAAAGAGGGAAGAAGAACAGTGGAAAGGAGAATAAAAATTTCAAGATCAGGAAAATGAGAGAATGAAAGGGAGAAGGGGAGGGACAAGGGAAGCAAAATTTCAGATTCCAAGAAGTGACAAAAACGACGTCGTCCCACACTTATTAGATTGTCACCGTTGATTTTTTTTTTATAATTAATGGATGGTTGATAATTCTTCACTGAATGTAGTCAATTTAATTGACAATTGAGAGGATCTCAATCCTTTGAAAACATTTATAAATCGTATTTGTTCAACTAAGCTACCATTGAAGAATTAATGGCTCCGAAGCGACCTTAAGGTATTTGTTTAATTTCATTGTATCAAACATTTCGACAAACAACCTACTAGTTTATGTGAAGCCACAAGGAGTGGGTTATAAAAGTAGACTAATGGTGAGAAACCTATAGAATAATTTGCTGTAAGAGATTAAAAACCCCATGCCGTGATTGTGAAAAATATTAAAATAATATGAACCCCATATAGAGAGAAGGGTGCAGTGTACTCCTACACTTTTTATTAACCAACCATAAATTTTTATTTTATTTTCTATCAATTGAATTGACGGTCATATTAGTTTATATCTTGAATTGGGGTTTAATACATTTCTAATTAATTCAATTAAATGACCAAATAGGTAAATAATTTAAGAATAGAATATTGTTTATCCATGACCATTGAGATTCAATAGCAATTAAGAAAATATTGGTAAGAAAATTATCTTATATCATAAATGAATAAAAATCTGATTAATTGGATTCAAGTGAACCTTGTGCCTTAGTTTCCCTCTAATTGATTTATCTTTATATTGTCTAATTGTCCATCATTCTTCTTTATTTGTGATTTGATTTTATTTTGAGTTTCTCTTCACTTTTACAATTGTTTAAATAACCAAGAGTTTAACAAATCTAATAATTATTTCTTATTCTTCGTGGGATCGACAACTAGGACTCAAGTCCTATATTATTATATGATAGAGTGCATGATAAGTGTTAAATACATTCATCTTTTGGATTTATTTATTAGGATTTTTAATTAATTTTTATTTATTTTTATTTATTTTTAAATAATTATCTCTCCACTTAGTCATATTTGAATTTTCAGGATAAATTATCAAATTTTGTACAAAAATAAGAAATTCTTGAAAATAAATATGTAAAAGATTTTTATCGTATTCTTAGATGCTAATTAGAGTTCTAATTGGATACAAAATCTTAGATTGAAAATTGGATAAGAATTCTCAAATAGATTTGATTTAGAGCAAAATTTGGATTCTTGCACTATCTTGATCATTCCTCATTAATTGAGTCATATCTTGAGTTATAGATATTAGATCGATATACCGTTTGTGGCATTGAAAAGTTAACAGAAAATCCTAAAACTTCTCTATTAAGATCGAGGGCAAACTCAGCCATCTAAAGGGTGAGAAAAATCATGCAAGTCAGATTAAAAAAGCTGTCAGCTTTTCTATAAAAGGGGAAAACGAGTTTAGCAAAGGAGCTCTTTTTGGTTCACAACAACGCAAAAAATCCTTAATCTTGAGAGAGCACTTTTGCGGTAGCAGACTTTGGAGGATGACTTCGAAGAGATGATTCAATTCTTGAATGCTTGAATATCATAATCACTGTAAAAAGAGGTTTTGATTTCTCTTTCCCTCTAGTTTTTTCCTTTCTTTGGGTTTTCTTTTCATGAGTTTGTATTTTAATATGAGTTTATTTGTATTGAACATGAGTAGCTAAACTCATAGTTAGGGCTATAGGAGATCGTGTTTTCCTAATTACTTGTGTTTAATTTCTAATTTGATTAAGGTAATTTCTTTTAGGGTCTACCATATTGCTTGCATTCTTATCATAACTTGATCACTTTTGGTATGTGTTAATTCATTGTTTGACCGGTAACCATCCGCATTCAATGAGTGGATCTATATGGTAAGCCTAGGATCATATTGACGAATGACCAAATATCAATTTTTCCTACCAATTGAATTGACATGTATGTTAGTTCATCTCTTGAATTGAGATTTAATGCATTCCTAATTAATTCAACTAAATGACCAAATAGGTTATTTAATTTAGGAATAGAATATTGTTTCATCTATGACCATTGTGATTCAATAGCAAGTAAGAGAATATTGGTAAAAGAATTACCTTACATCATAAATGAAAGAAAATCTGAATAATTGGATTCATGTGAATCTTATACCCTAGTCTCTCTCTCATTGATTATCTATTCTTTATTTGATTGTTCATTATTTTTCTTTATTTTTTTCTGATTTTATTTTAAATTTCTTCATACACTTTCAATTGTCTGAATAACAAAAAATTTTATGAATATAGTAATTATCACTTATTTCTCGTGGAATTGATAACTGCAACTCAAGTCCTATATTATTTGGCGATAGAGTGCACTTGTTCTTAGTATATTTTACGCGTATCAGTGCACTTGCTCTTAGTGTATTTTACACATATCACTTCCTATTCAAAAACTTTTTCTTAAATAGTATACTATTTAATAACTTGAATTTCAAATAGGTTTATATACATTTAAAGGCACCATATGTTCAAATAAATTAATTAAAAATTTTATATAATGCATAGATTATTTAAAAAAAATTGGGTCTTTTCTGTAGTATCTCCTGCCTGGTGGGCGAAGAACTAATCTGCTGCGATACTGACTAGATCCGAAGAGGGCGATCGCTCCCAACCACATTTTCTTCATACACATGAGTTAAGAATCGAACTCCTAATCACATACTTAAGATATCAAAGCCCAATTACCACTTGGATCAACACTATGTTGGTTGATTATTTAAAATTTGAAAACTCACGTTATTAATCAAGGAAAAAAATATAATGCGTTCATTGTTTTAATGACTCACGTTATCGATAAGAAAAAAATTATTAATTGTATAAATAGGTTTTAATTTTCTTTTTCATTATATATGTGTATTTAATTTATAAAGACTAGTGCTTCATTTAAAAGTTGTGTATTTTTAGTTATGTAAATATTTAGTAAAATGTCATGTACAAAATTAGGTTGCTATTGCATCATGATATTCCAAAAATGATAAAAGTCAAAAGAAAGTAAGTTGTCCATTGTTCTTTTCATTTTAATTTTATATATTTACAGCCTACGATGTTAAAAACTTGACATTAAATTATATTGATATGTGCAATCATGAGAGGAAAACTTTATAAGAAAACTTAATAAAATTAATTGAAATGTGTCGCAACCGGAATCGCGACGGGACGACCAAAAAATATAAAAAAATCAATGGAGTCGCCACCAATGTTTATTTAAATTGGGAAAACATTAGAAAAACCCTTTTATCAGAAAAACTGGTCTTTTGAAAATGAGTTTGAGTCCGGGAGTCGATTACAGATAGGGAAGGTGTTAGCACTTATACTTTTGCTCCAAAACTAAGCACCTTATGTTAGTTGTGCAAAATTTAATAATCTCAAATATATTTATTTTTACCCCTTTAAACAAAAGACTTTGTAATTATTTTTATTTTTCTCATTTTTTGGAAAGAAATAAAAGAAACAAACAAATCATGAAAATTTATTTTTTTTTGGCTTGACAGAATAGAGATTCTGCTCCTACGTATCCTCGGGTGCAATGAGGAACTCAAAGTCACGTAGTTCTTTATAAAATAAGTGTGGGTTGGTTGATTTTATTTAAAAAGAGATTTTATTTGAAAGCGAATCCATTTTTTTTTTTTTTGCACAGGATTCAAGTTAGCACTAGGCTACTCAATAAACCCTTATGATCCAAAAGATAATGAAGATAGCATCCGCTATTCAATCATCATCATTGGTCATTGCATGGATTAAAAGATTTTTTTTATTTACTATTTTTATATTCTTTTACCCCTTTTTTTTGGGCCAAAAAATGTATCATTATTGCCTTAATATGAAATGGGCAACAGCCCACGAGATTCAAACTCAAATCCCAAAAGACAGTCAACAATTCAAATTTAAAAAAAGAGTTTGAAACCTTGAGCACCAATAACAGAGCACATACAGAGGACGTTTGGGGAAGGATTTGGAAATTGGTTCGACGGTCGGTTTAGGGAGATTGAGTGATTCTATTTTCGAGTTCGACAAATTGGGGATAAGGATGGGATGGATTCGATGGTCGGTTGGAAAGAGGTGATTCTCAGTATTGGAGTTTGACTCGGTTGGGGGTAAGGATGGGATGGATTCGACGGCCGGTTGGAAAGGGGTGATTTTGTTTTGGGGTTCGACAAATGGATGGAGGTGGAGATGGGATGGGTCTTGAGGTTAGTCATTCGGTGAGGGGATGGTGAAGGTGTCGGTGAAGTCGGTCGGTGAAGGTCACAACGACGGTCGGTTGAAGGTGTGATGGAGACGAGGCAAGGTTGTTAATCGGGGGGGGCTTTTGGAGATGATGGGATCACGCTTTGGAAAATGGGGTCCGACAAAATCGAATGTGATGGAGTTTGGTTGATGGTGTGAAGATTTGGATGGGTTGTCGGTAGGAGTGGAACTCACGGTTCGACGGTCGGTTCTGGTTGGTCGTTCGGTAGTGTTTGGAGAGGTTATGGAAATTGCTTGGGTGATGGGGATTATGGAGGCTTTGAAGATAGTGAGTATTTTGGAGGTCAAAGGGAAGTGATCGGATTTAAGGTTCGATGGTCGGGTATAAGTTGGGTTTTTGAGGTGATTTCGCGTAATGGATGGTTGAAGGATGGTGGTGTGGGTTCACGGTAATAGTGAGAGGGATGGTGAAGGTTGATATATGGGGATTCGACGGTCGGTGGGGGTATGATGGTTGTTGGTTCGACGGTTATGCGAGGGATTCGGGGTCCGACGGTCGGTTGGTTGAAGGAAAGATCCGGCTTCTTGGGTTTCGACGGTTGAGGGTGTAGGTGATGGTAACCGGTGTTGGTCGGTGAAGGTCACGGTGGTGTGGTTCGACGGTGAGGGTGTCGTGAAGTTGGTCGGTGAAGGTCACAAAGGTGTGGTTCGACGGTCGGTTTAGGGAGATTGGATGGTTCGACAATCGGATATGATGGAGTTTGGTTGATGGTGTGAAGGTTTGGATGGGTTATCGGTGAGGGGAGTGAAGCTCACGGTTCGACGGTCGGTTGGTTAAAGGTCATGGTTGAGGGAAAGGTTAAGGAAGATGTTGTTTACGTGTGCATGGGTTGATGGAAAGTAGATGTTTTCGGTCCTGGAAAAGGTTGAATGTGGGTAGTTGAAGATGAAAGTAATAAAAGGAGATGGATTCACGGTTGGAGAGTGGATATTGGGTTTCGCCGAGGCTTGAGTGGATATGTAGTATTCATTTCGGGTTGAGTGCAGAGATTCGGGGGTTGTGTGCAAGTGAGAATAGTTAGCGTAAATGAGCTACATGACATAAATGCGAAGGTTACTGTGGAGTTCAAGGTGGAACAGTTGAAATGGATGCTATTCCTCGCAAGAAGCTTCGTCTCCTTCTTGTTCCCTTCTCTCTGTCTCCCTTGTGATGGCTGTGCTCTTGGAAGTTTATGGTGATGAAGGATTGATAAAGACGATGGTCACAGTGGAGAATGGGTAAAGGTGCTGTTTTTGGTGATGAGGGTGGTGAAAATGGAAGGTGTTTTTCTGGTTCTTGAAGGTGAAAAAATGTGTCAAAAAAGATCCCTACCTTTTCTGATGCTCTTCTCTTTTAAATACCTCCACCCTTTCATCATTTCTCCCCTGACATTTCCTTCTTTTTTCTTTGTGTGAGCCTTCCTACGTTGAGCCCCCCATTTCCTCCTTTATCAGAACCTTTTTCTTTTCTTTCCATTCTTTTAACCCCCCTTTTTCTCGCTTAAATTTAATGCCTTTCTTTACGTGTGCAAGTATCGTGTATTAAACGCAATGCCCCTTTTAAAAATTTTTATTTTAAAACGAGATCAGGGCCAAAAAAGAAGAGTAAAAGAATTTGTTATAAATTGAGTATTCACAGTATATGTTCAAAATATTGTAATTAAGTATAAAAATTTTTATGGACAAAATTGGGTATCAACAAAATGTAATTTATTAACAAAAATCTAAAATAACTAATTATATATGAGTGTTGCTATTGAAACTCTAATATGTTTATTTACACTCCCACTTTTTAATCAATATAATATAGAAAAAGAAAATACATGGCCTAAAAATTTATCATGTGTCATCCAAGTCAATTAATAAACTCATTAAGTTATTGATATGTGACAAATATATTACTTAATTTTTTGTCATATGTTATCTAATGTAATAACTTAAAAGGAATATTGACATGTGTAAAAAATATTACCACATATACACCAATATAATCAATCAATCGATCAATATATATAATCAATATAATTAATAATAATTATAATTAATATATAAAAAGAAAATACACGACCTAAAAATTTGTTATACTTCATTCAAGTCAATTAATAAATGTGTTAAGCTTTTGACATATGGTAAATACATTACCTAATTTTTACCATGTGTCATCCGATGTAACAACTTAAAAAAAATATGAACACGTGTAAAAAAATTACCTATACATAAAAAGAAAAAAAGAAAAAAAAGAAACAAAAAATTAAGAAGAAGAAAGAACATAAATTATAAAGAAAATGAATTAAAAAAGTCAAAAAACCTAAGAAGTCAAATGCCAAATGAATGATTTAATTAAGGATAGAATTTTGCTCCAACCCTAGTTGGAGGGAGTCCCTCCAACCCCTATCTAATCTGTTGTCACGTATTCATTATCCATCTAATTTGTTGTCATGTTCTAATTAACTTAATTAAATGAGATTGAAAGTAACACATGATAATAAATTAAATGAGTAATGAACACGTGGTAACAGATTAGATGAGGGTTGGAGAGAGTCCTCCAACCAAGGTTGTAGCCAAGTTCTATCCTTTAATTAATGTGTTATTTTTATTTAGCTTACTTAAGTTGTATAAACTAAATGTATATATTAGAAAGTGTTAAGAAATTAAAATGAATTGAATATTATTTAGCAATATTGTAATAGACTATTATAATTTTTAGCAGATATATATTTTTTCGTCACTGAAATATATATCAACCTAAGAAAAAAAATTGGGGATAGAATTTGGCATTAGTAGTTAGTTTGATGTAACTTTGACGACGGAAGTGAAAAATTAAGGATTTAATTTGTAATATAATTTTATATGAAAATTTCATTAATAAATTTTTCTTGAGATATTTAATATTTACTAGTATTCAATAATAAATACCAAAGAAGATAATTTGTTTGCATTAAGACTTAATCTGATATACTTTTTAAAAATAGGGTGAAAAATTAAGGGAAGAATCTCAATGTATTTTATTTGTATTCTATCTATGAATCTTTTTATTTGATGATACACTGAAATAACTATAAATGATAATATAATTCACAATATGGATCATTTTGATATACCCTTAAGTAAGGAGTCTAATTGTATTACTTAGAAATATTGATTAAGCAGTAAGATTATATAATGAGATAAATTAATTATAGAAAAATGGGAGACCAATGTAGGAGTAAGAACAGTAATATAGGAACATGTTGGTGACAAGATTTATATACATAAATTAAATTTAATACCATCAAATCTTGAAAACTATAACAATCAATCTTTTATTAAAAATATGAATCAATACCTTAATGAAGAGAATATATAGCGACAAAAACTCAAATGAGTAAAAAATATAAAGATTGATACCTTAATAGTATGAGTTAAAATTCAAATAAGTGATAAAAAAAAATCAAATGAGTAAAAATATGATAAATGGTATAAAAAATATAAAAAAATTATAAAGTCCAAAATTAAAATTAATTAAAACTATATAAACAAGTTTTTTATTTTAAATTTTTCTCTAATTATCTCATGCGTTGCACTTGGTATAAAATACTAGTTTTAATATAAAAAAAATTAGCTTTTTAAAAACTTTAAGAGAGGGTAAATTTTTAAAAGTGCAAAAAAAAAAGTAAAAAGTGTGAGTAAATATATTAGAGTGCAAATGGTTCCACTCATTATATATAATTAAAATAATTGTTTATTTAGAAAATATTTTTATAATTTTTTTATTCACTAAAATAATTTTTTAACTATTATATTTATTTATTTTTATATGATATATTCTTATTATTGATATCAATGTAGTAGTATAAATAAGCTAATAATTTTTTAATCGTATTTTCAATACTATATAAACAAAATCTTTCCCACACACTTTTTTTTTTTTTTTTTGTATCTCACACCCATATAAAATTCTTACTAATTCTCTCGGGTACAAAATGCTAGTTATATATATAAATAACTCAGTCATGGGATAAAATATAAAGAATTCATTTAAATAAATATACCCCTTATTACTTTCTCTTTTTATTTTCTTTATATTTACCTACTCTTTCTTTCATTATCTTTTGCTTTACTTTTTTCAAATTTTTTTCCACATTCTCAACTCTACTTTTCTTTTAAACTAACATAACATTACACTATCTAAGTATCTATGTTTTTCTATGTTTTTAGAAAAGCTTATTTTATTTTACACATATCTAACATATGCCCTACGTCTAATGTGTGTGTCTATAAATATATATATATAGGGGTATATCTAATGAGAGGAATTTTTATTGTGAAGGGATAAGATTTTGACCATATAATTATACATAGATGATCAAGATTAAAAGTTACTTGAAGGTCATGTGATCACTTAAAAAAGTCACATGCATTTATATTCTAATCTTGACCATTTATGAAAGATCTAATAGTCAAAATTCACTCCTCTTATCTCTCACAATAAACACTACTCTCTCACATGAATAAAATCTTTATATATATATATATATATATATATATGAGATAGGATATAATATAATATAATTGCACTTCAGAGGATATATCTGAGGGTGTGTCTATTCTTTTTTAAAAATTTAACAGTTTGAAAACTTCTACGGAGCTAAATAGTATTATGTTTATGTCTGTCTAACACACATTTTAAGATGAGTATATCACAAAATTAAATTATGACTCAAAAGCCTCTATTCGACTAAATTTTTGATCCAGTTTTTAATATATTAAATTAAATTTTATGAAATTTGCTGGGCTAAAAATCTTACATTAATGGCATAAGCTTACCAAAATAATCTCCGGCAATTGCATAATGAAGAATGGTGTCAACGTCATTTATTCTACAGTTTGAATAGTTAATGGGAGCCTCTGGGACCGTGTAGCAGAGGTAATGAAGGGACAGGAAAGCCTTTTTCTCTGCCGTGGAGAGCAGCCAAAAAGAGATATAGAGGGGTCTCACCGTCAACGTTACGGATACTCATCAACGAAGGCTCAACCGTACGTACTACGTAGCAATGCGCTGACACATTTTCACACTCCCCATTGAAGCCGCAAAGTGCAAGGCTGTGTTCCCTCTCTCATTCTGAATTCGCCAAAGCTTCTTGAGGATGCTCTTGCTCAGAACAAGAACAAATCAGTTTCACCAGTTGTTCCACCACTTCCCTCTTGCCCATCAGAGACAGCTACGTGCAATGCAGTGTCCCCTAACCTTGTTATTCTGGCCTTGTGAACCTTCTTATCCTTCATGAAAATATCAACTACTTCATTCCATTTCCCTTTCATGGAAATTTTGAACAGATACTTGTTAGTGTTTTCCATGTCCCTACGATCATTATCACTTTGTCTGCAGTTTCCATGACTGATCACTCTTGCATGTTGTAAAAAATGCACCAATTTTTATAGTGATCTTAATGCCAAATCTAACGAATTTTTTCACTGTTTGGTATAAATTTACATTTACGAACATTCATCTTGCCGCCACGTTTATCCATTTTTGCGTCCATATTAAGTTATTCCACCAGAAAGTGAAGAGGATGATGATATATTCTCCATCTTTTGGGCCATCATTTTTGTAAGTATCCCTCTAACTATGTTGGAACTTTCCATGTTTCCTTTACCTTGAATTAGAAAAGTAAATAGGCAGACAGCAAAAGTTAGAAAATTCAGAAGAGAAATGCTAAATTTAATTTGCTTTCAGAATTGGATTCAGAGAATTATATGAGATGGTAAAAGATGATGGTTTCTTCTATTGCCTAGCAGCAGCGACGCTGGAGTGAGAAAATGAATATCTACAAAAAATATTATGACACTCAAGTTAGTAAATATATGCAAAAAGAAAAGTGTGCTTAATTAAAAATTAGGTCATACATTAGTTCTTTTACTGAATATCTTTATATATAAATATTTTTTGAGTGTAAAGAATCTTAACATTCAATACGAATTGAGTATTGTCCCTTTGAGTAGTAAAAATCGTTATTCCTTATGATTTATTCTTTACTTTTGTGGGATTGTGATGAATATCATTTTCTTTTGAGAGAGTTACTTTGATTACTTAGATTACTTCACACACACAATAACATTGAAGTGTCAGTCTAACAACTCGGATTACTCCAGATTCATAGATCCAAAATCCGATCCATAACACTTTGGCTATCAGAGATTAAGTACACAGATTAGTTACTTTGGGTGAGTATCGGTGCTGAGTTCCCTCTCCAAGCAAAGTCATATATTAGATCCTTACCTGTGTTATATATAAATATAAATTATATTATCTTTACCTCCGAAATAAAAGGAGGTTTTGGTACAGCGAATAACTTTGCTTTCTTTTTTTTTAATTGTTAATTCTGCACTAAAGTTTATATATAAGAATAATTAACAGTTCTTGACATGATAAATTAATCATAAGAATATCTTTTTTGAAAAATCTCACATATTCCAATTTAAAGTGAGATTGGTCGATCGTGTTAAGTGTATCTGAATTGAATAAAGGAGCAATCAGGCTAGTAGTGTGGATAAGGGGCACAGATGCGGGTCCTCAACAACTTGACACCGTCCGCGCGTATATGGACCTGGATTCTCTAGAGTTCAAAAAGGAATTGCATATGGTGCAATTCTCAATCCAATAGTTCATATTTATTGAGTTGTGCTTACAATTTTTTTTTTCTATAGACTAAACCATGAAAATTTTCATGCATGTTGTGATTTGTTGCAACTTTTTTTCCAAACTGCCCTAGATCCATTTCTGCGTTTGGATACCTTTTATTGACTGCCGGAGCTTACTTAGCTGCTAAACCATCAAACATTTGTTAATTGCATATAAGCACGTTAAACCAAGAAGATATGGTTATACTTTTTTTATTTATTTTGTCTTTCACTAAGGTATCACAAAATAGATATTGATGTGAGATTAATATTTCAATTAATAGTAGTGATTAAGTAAAATCCTCTCTAAAGTGATGACTTCAAGATTCGAATCCATAACATTACAAGTAAAGTTCGATTGGGGTCACAATTCACTTTCAATACAACAAATTACTTTTGGTATGTATACTAATAGTACATATTTTGAGTATAGACATGATTATACTAATAGTGCATACTTTGAGCAATGTTTTATAAAAACCAGAGTGGACTGGGAGTTAAACTTGTTAGATCATAAATTGATTATGTCTTTAATTCAAACATTATTTGATTTAATTATAGTTCAATCATAAATTTAACTAATTGAATTAATTAAATCATGATTTAGAAGTCTTATCGATTTAATCTCTAATTTGATTTTTAAAGCATTGATTTTGAGATAAAAAGAATATTAAATTATTTCTTGAGTTGGTCCCTTGTTCTCGGGCTTTTGATTATAGTAATTTAAGAGGAATGATAATCTTATGGGTATATATATATATATAAATTATTTCTTGAGTTGGTCCCTTCTTCTCGGGCTTTTGATTATAGTAATTTAAGAGGAATGATAATCTTATGGGTATATATATATATAAAAGAACGTATCTGGTATATAAGAAATATATTTAGTGAGAAGAATTTTTATTGTGAAAGGATGATAAGAGTAAATATTAACCATATAACTATACATAATTGATCAAGATTAAAAGTTATTTAAAGGTCATGTGACCACTTTAAAAGTCACATGTATTTATATTCTAATCTTGATAATTTATGTAAGATCCAATGGTCAAGATTCAATCTTCTCACCTTTTACAATAAACATTATTCTCACCAGATATGCTCCATATATATATATATATAGTGAGAAGAGTTTTTAATGTGAGTGAGTGAGATGAGTAAATTTTGACCATATAATCACACATGAATAGTCAACATTAAAAGTTACTTAAAGGTCATGTGACCACGTAAAAAAATCACATGCATTTATGTTCTAATATTGATCATTCATGTAAGATTCAATGATCAATATTCACTTCTCTCACCTCTTACAATAAACACTACTCTCATTAAATACATTTCTTATATATATATATATATATATATATATATATATATATATATATATATATGACATTTTTAACATTTTCATTTTTTTATTTTATCAATAAAGCTTTAAATGAAACTAAGGAAAGTGATAATTTTACAGGTATTATGTGACTAAGTGCAAAGTGATAATTTTACAAGGGGATGAAATTCGGATTGAAGATCACCTTTAGAGTGAAGTGTAATAAACTGAGGTGTTGATAGGCTTAATTTTGACCTAGCTCGATTTTGATCCAGTCATGATTATTTAATGATTGGATCAAGATTGGATTTATCCAAGATTTAGAACTAATGTATAATTTTAAACATTGTACATAATTAAGTTATAAAAACTTAGAGTAGAAAATAAGATTAAAAAATATTTTGTAATATTTATTTTTAAATAGACTATATTAATATAAAAACATTATCATAATATACACAATATATTAATTTAAGTTAAACAAAATTTATATTTTATCTATAGTTTTTTAAAAATGAGTTTTAAAATACTAGTAACATCAGGCTTAAGTCAATCAACCAACTTAAAAAGTAATCCTAACTCAACTTGAAAATGCATATATCAGAGTTGGATTTTGTTTTTATAAATAAAAAATACGACCTAATTAACTTCAAATCAGACCAGCTTACTAAATTGGGTTGAATCTTACTAATAGGTAGGAAAAGTGGATAACGCACTGGCTCATTTTTATTATGTGCTTTTATTCAACTTTTATTTAGAAGAATAGGTAGGTGTGTATGAGGGGCGGGTTGAGACGAGTTTGGCTTGACGCGAACTTGACCCGATATTTTGATCAGGTCATTTTCTTGGACCTGAATTCAACCCAGCTATGGCCTGATAATGACTAGGTCAAAACCAAGTCAACTCGATATATAAACATAATGATGTAAGACTAATGAACAAAAGGAGTAAAGAACCCTCAAGGTTCCAAGACACTCAGTGTCAAAAGACTCGATTTCAAAGTAGGAATATAATCCACTGAATTCAATAATCAATAATCAACAATTGTCTTCTAAAATCGGATAGGAGAGTATTTATAACTCTCTTACAAAAGAAACAATTATAACTAAAATAGATAATAGATTAATTATATTTTAATTCAAATTCCTAATATAACTAACTAATGATAGGATTTGAAATTTAGATAGAATCTCATTAAAACTAAATCCTAAAATAGATAAAATTCTAATTAAAATTCCAATCTAAAATAACAGAAAATTCATAATAATAATAATTATCTTATCTTAATATCATCTCATCACATAATGTATAAATTTGAACATCATGTATAACTAAGTAATACAATTATTGAAATAGAAAATTAAAACTAAGATATATTTTACAATATATATTTAAAATAAATAATATTAATATAAATATATTATCATTTTATGCAAAAATTATTAATTTAAGTTAAGAAATCTCATTAATATAAATATAGCTAATTCATAATAATATCATATGCATCACAAAATGTATAAATTTGAATATCATGCATAACTAATTAATAAAATTATAGAAATAGAAAATTAAAATTATGGTATATTTTATAATATATATTTAAAATAAATAATATTAATATAAATATATTATCATGTCCTACAAAAATTAATAATTTAAGTTAAGAAATCTTATTATTTATAGCTAATTGTAAAAAAAAGAGTATAAGTCATAAAATAATATGTGATATCAGGTCGGGTTGAGATAACTCCAAGTAAAACCCAAACCTAACTCGAAAACACATTGAATCTAATTTTTAGAACCTGAACTCGTCCCAATTAGTTTTAGAACAACGGGTTAGTAGCATGAGTCGGGTCTTAAACACTCGTAAAATGGGGGTAAAAAGTATCGAACCCATAATCACTTAGTCATAAAAACTCTAATCATATCATAAATCATTTCTCTTGAAAACTAAAATTATTAAATAAAGGCATGTGAATGACTTTATTATATCTTTAATATTTACTTCTTGGCTTAATATGGACTGAGACAAGCTTCATGACAATGGTTCCAAAAATTCTGCTTTGCCTTAATCCATGCAGGTTTTTCACAATCTAAGTGTGATTACTCTTTATTTTCACTTGGCACTGGTGCAAATGTTGTTTTTTTGCCAATTTATTTGGATGATATAATTGTAGCCAATCCTAGTCCAAAAATGATCACTCAAGTTCAGCATACATTACAAAATTTGTTCAAGTTGAAAGTTTTAGGAGAACTTAAATATTTTCTTGGCCTGGAATTAGTACATTCCTCAAAAGGAATATCTTTGCCACAAAGAAAATATGTTGTGACTTTACTGGAGGATACTAGTTTTCTAGACTGCAAACCATCAAATTTACCTATGGATCCTAATATCAAGTTCAATGTATCAGATGGAGAGCTTTTAACAGATGCAACTCAATACAAAAGATTAATTGATAGGTTGATGTACCTAACCATTTCCAGACCTGATATAAGCTTTGTTGTTACTAAGCTGAGTCAGTATATGTCACAACCAAAGACACCACACCTCCAAGATGTTTGCCATCTACTCAGATACCTAAAGAAGTCCCCTGGTCAAGGACTGCTATTTCCTGCAACAAATTCTCTCCATTTGTCTATATATGTAGATGCCAACTGGGGTAGCTATTGTGATACTAGGAGGTCCACTACCGGGTACTTGGTGTTCCTAGGTGAAGCATTAATTGCATGGAAATAAAAAAAAACAACAACCATCTGTTTTCAGGAGCTCGGCAAAGGCAGAATACATATCTTTGGCAAGTGTAACAAGTTTTGAACTCAGGTGTATCAAGTGAACTCACCTGAATTCAAAACTTGTTAAATGATTTTGAACTCAAATTGGACTCAGCTAATATTTTCTGTGACAACTAACTAGCTATTCATCTTGCTTTTAACCCAACTTTTCATGAGAGATCAAAACACATCAAAATCAACTGTCACTTTGTCAAAGAGAAAGTTGCAGCTAATTTTTTAAAACTTATTCATGTGTAGTCTAGACATCAATTGGCAAATATCCTCACTAAACAAGTCCAATCTCCTCTTTTTCATCAACTACTGTCAAAGTTGGGAATTATAAATATTTATTTCTTACCTTGAGGAGGGTTTTACAGTACATTATAAATATTTATTTCTTACCTTGAGGAGGGTTTTACAGTACATTATAATTTATCTAGAATAATCACTTAAGTTAGTTATTAGTTAGTTAAGTCAGTTGAGTTAGTTACAATTCAATTACAATTTTATTAGAGTTAGTGAGTAGTGTATATATAAATAACTTCACTTTGATTTAGTAACGAGGATAGTTTTTCTCTCTCAATTTATTTCTTCACACTTAATAAGAGTCAAAAGACGGAAAGACTCGAGAGAAAATCGTTTGGAAATTGCCAACGGAATGTGAATAAGGGCCATAACCTTGTCAACCATGCAGAGTTTGTCCTAATCAGACAAATTGATAAACAATTAGCCAAACAACTGCCAAATTATACCTAAGTTTTGAAGTTTGGCCGTTTGGGTGCTTCCCTCGCCTAAACAAATACGGAAGACTATGAAAATTCAAAATCATAAGATTTGCTTCCAATCATGGAATTATAATTGCATGATTTAAAATGAACGAAGAAAAAAATAAGGAATATCTACTATATTTTAATATCATTTCAACATCTGCACCACTGTTCCGCTGCACATAATTAATAATTTGATGCAAAATGAGGTGAATTATACCTTGGAAAATTTATAAGAATTATACCTTAGAAAAATTATAAAGGATAGAAAAAAATTGTATAATTAACTTCGAAAAGAAAAATAAGAGTTAAATTTATAAAGGATTGTGGCTTAAAAAAAAAATAATTTTATTTTTATGCTTAAATTTTTTTCCATTTTTTCATATTTACGTTTTATAAACAAAAATTTCTCTCTTTTTTTTTTAAGTATGATGATAAAAATTTAAACATATGAAGTATTACCTCATCCGTTATCACTAACTTACCTTATGTTTGGATGTTTTTTCATTAATTTAACTAATGTCATCACTAACTTAAGTTTCATTAACAATCTAACGGACTTAAATTACTTACGTTTATTTCATTCCTTAATAAAATTTTTTTCGCTCCATTCTCGATGATTTCTCCTCTTAAGGAAATTATTTTCATTCTCCGAGGAAGCGTAAATATCATCTAAACAAGTATAGAAAATCTATCATTTTGTTTATAAAAAATAAAAATAAAAATCTATCATTTTTGAAAGAAAAAAGGAAAAAGAAAAATCTATCATTTTTGAGAGAAAACCAAATCTCAGAATCTGAACATCATCATCGATGGACCAGCCAGCTTCAAACAATGAAGACGACGATGTCTTCTTCGACGCGCTTGACCATTGCCCCAACCCCTCTTTCAACGCTACCGCCGATGACCCACCGGAACCTTCCACGCTTTCGGATCCTCAACCCGTTTCATCCGAACCTCCAAATTCCCATCCCAACCCACCACCTCCGACCACCACCATCCGCCGCCGGCCAATCCGTCGCGTGTCTCCGGCTATTGAATCGACAGGTTTGGGTTTCGACTCTTCCGTCGGTTCCGAGAGCGATTTGATCAATGGTGCGAGAACAAGCTTCCGACATTATAGAAATCTTCGAATTTCCAAGGAAGATAAGAATTTGGCTGAGAAATGCGATTCAAATCAAGCGAAAGTTAGCACCTTTTCAGCTCCAATTGCTGTGACGGAAGAGAACAATGAGGAATCGACCATAACCACAGCTGCGAACGATGATGCAGCTGGCGATTCCGCTGACTCGGCGGCACAAGTCGGTGACTCGTCTTCGAGTTTTCTCGAATTCATAGCGGGGTTGGTGATTAAGGCAATAGGGTTTCAGATCAAGTTATTGGTTATGTTTGTAACCTATCCGATGTTGTTCCTGTTTCATTTTTGCATGTTTTTCATCGACCCTTTTGGGACAATGAGGAAAGGCAAGGCTTTTTTTATAGGGATTTTGGGTAGAGTGTGGGATATTGTGTTTTGGTGCATTAGCCCATATGTTCAAAGATTGTTTAAGGAGAACGAGTCAATTTGGAGTGTGGCATTTCGGTGTGGATGGGGCTTCATGTGGTCAATCTATGTTTGTTGCATTTTGTTTGGTCTCCTGGTTTCATCGTTTGTGTTTAGTGGGTTTTTGATGAAGTGCTTGGTGGAGAAGCCAATTCAGATTAGGGAAGTTTTGAATTTTGACTACACCAAGCATAACCCTGTGGCATATGTGCCCATAATATCATGTACTGGTGTTTTTGGTGGCAAAGATTCTCAGAATAACATTGAAGTTAGGAAGTGGATGGGTGAACGGGTTATACCTTCTAAGCATAAAGTGCAAGTCACTGTTTCATTAAGAGTGCCAGAGTCAGGATACAACAGAAATCTTGGGGTCTTTCAGGTGCCTATCTCTATCTCGTTCCTTTCTATCTGAACAAAATTTGGCTTGCCACCAACTTCTCTGCAAATTTTTCTTTTACTCTGTCAGTATGTAGTTTTATTAGTTCTACATCTTCTCTGAATTTAAATATATAGGATACAAACTGATTTGTAGTGATACATATCCTCAACTCATTGCAATCGAGATTACACACACATCGAGCTTTACAAGAGTTGCATATTTTTGTGGTCTTTTATTTATTTATTTTTGGTGGTACGACAGGGCCCAGAGCTTAAAGTCTTATTTATATTTTATTTTTAAAAAAAAACAAGAAAGAAAGGGAGAAATCCACTTAAATTGTGTTTAAAGTAATTTTGTTTTGGCTCCTTGAAGTGGTTATTCAGTGAAAGATTTTGTCATTTAGTTGTAAGAAATTTTGTTTACTATAATATAGAATGTGCTTTAGAATCTAGGGAAATTTTTATTGTTTGAAAGGGTTGGTTAAGGAGATTGATCATAACATCCAGTTGTTTGATAAAGGCTTATCCTAGGTGAAGGGCGGACTTCCTTCCATCTCTGAAGTGTCATAGGTTTGACATTTACGGTGAGAAGATAAACTATAAGGAAGGATGTTGGTTCTCTAATGGGACATTATACATTACTCTGGTAGAATAGGGATCTTTGGTGGGGAATATGCTATTTATGGCCACGAGTTTCGATTTTTGAAAATAGTTATGTATGGAAACTTTACAGGACTCGAGGCAATTCGTGCCTGCTCCAACTCCCAATAGCTTCTTATTTGATTTATTTGAGTATTTTTGGAGTTTGGTTTGAAGAAATTGTTGTAATTACGAATGAGTCTTGTTTGAAAGGAGTTTAAAAGCTTCTTTTACGTCTGTGGCTCAAACACATCCCTTGTAAGGTGATCAAGTGGCTTAGAGTCCAATTCTTGGTGCCCTTGTCGAATTGTTAAGTTTTAATATATGTGAACGTAGTATTGAGCTCTCAGAACAATCCTCTTCCATATTTCAAGCCATGTGGACCTTAACATGAAGGTTGTGTTAGAGACATAAAAACATTTCATAGGTCTTTGCTAATAGCTTAAACTTTTAGGTGAAGTGGTTCTTTGGCATGTTATTTCTGTTTAACTTTTTCTGTGTGTCTGCTATGTTTCCTATCAGTACGGTGTGGGTGTTTTAAAATAATTGTTATATTTATTAGATGATGAAGGGGATGAATTATACTTGTTTCATGTTATAATTATGATTTCTTCAAGCATCTTCTCGGTGCATGCTCTAAAAATTGTCACTTCTTTGTAATTTGTATGATACTTAGACAATTATAACTGATGATGATATTTACAATTCATAGTTTCCTGTTGCTTGCTTTTGAGTTTCTTCTTCGACTTCTGTTCTTTTATAGGCCAGGGTAGATTTCCTCTTGTCTAATGGTAAAACCATTGCAAGCTCAAGTCAACCTTGCATGTTAAGATTCAGAAGCGAGCCTATCCGCCTATTCATGACTTTCCTCAAGATTGCTCCTCTTGTTACTGGCTATATATCCGAAACCCAGACTCTGAATGTCAAGATGAGAGGTTTCGTTGAAGGGGATGTACCTACTTCGTGCTTGAAAGTGACACTTGAGCAACGAGCAGAATATCAACCTGGTGCTGGCATTCCTGAAATATATGATGCATCTCTGGTTATTGAGTCCGAACTTCCCTTTTTCAAGAGGATTATTTGGCTTTGGAAGATGAGCATATTTATATGGATCACGATGATGACATTCATAATGGAGTTACTTTTTGTTCTAGTGTGTTGTAGACCTATAATTATTCCGAGAACAAGGCAAAGGGTTGCTTCTGCTGGCGGTCCTGCAACCTAAAACAATCTTCAGGCACAAAGTTGAGACTACTCCCTTCCCAGGCTTCATTTCAATGGTGGAAGGAAGGTTTTTGTCTAACAGTTTAACCAACCATGTTCTGATATGTGATCTATGTTTAGTGAGGCATCCTAACATCTAATTTTTTTTCTTCTCATTTTGTTCTATTAAATTTCCTTTACAATCACAATGTACATGTTTAATTGCACGTCATGTAATTTATATGAAAATGTCAGAAATGAAATTTTAGCTAACCTGTTGATGTCCTAATGAATAAAATATATTTAGACTTGTATGTGTGACAAATCGATTAGGAAAGGTCAGGTATTGTTGGATATTCTTGTATCTGTTCAATAGTGAGCAAAATATGATCTCTTAAGCATTCAAATCATATTACTCCAATATTGATTGCATTTTGGTCCCTACAGAAATTGAACTTAACGAATTTGTATACAATATTGCAATAAAGTTACTTTTTACCCTGAAAGCATTAATTGGGTTCTCTATACTGTCTAATAAACAGCTTCGTCCTAAAATGTTGGATCTGTTTTATGACGAAATTGGGGTGGTTATGAATTTTGGCACTCCGGTTACCTTATAGAAGATTATTTGCGCAAACTGGATGTTAATTGTTTGGAGTAATTAGTCTCTATTTTTAGCTCACGTATATTATGAAAAATACACACAGCACTCAATAGTTAATTATTAAACAATCTCATTATAAAAAATTAATTATACATATTTAAATATCAAATTATTATTTTTTAAATTAATTATACATATAGTTAACTTTTAAATAATCTTATTTTTACATTTAATCCAATATATTTGTTAAATAAGCTGTTAATTTATGATTTCTTTGGTTATCATTCTTACTGATAAACTTATATTTTATAGTCTTATACCAGATAAATTGTAGTGATTTGTTATGTTTATTAATGAATTTTAGATGGATCTTTATCATTATCTTCGTTTTTGTAAATTGAAAGATTTATCGAACTTGGAGTGAAAACAGGCAAAGACACTGCGTTACTGAGCATTTTTACAAGGAGGAAAAACACAAAATTCTGGTGTCCCAGCGCTGAGAACGTATGCAGCAACGGTACTTCAGTGTCCTAGCGCCTAAGCGCGCAACGTGTTACACAACGCGTATTTGGATTAGTGGTTCAACGCTTGAGCGCCCAGAAGCTAGCGCCTAGACGCTGGTCGCTTAACAGAATACGTGATTTCTTATAAATAAGAAAAGTTACGCCACAATGCAACATAACGCAAATCTCATATTGAGAAATTGAGAAAACAACTCGCATGTTAAGAAAGCAATCTCATATTGAAGCTCTGACTGAAGAAGCTACAAGGAAGATGGAGAGAGAGACAATAGTTGCGGGGAATCGTGAAGAACAAGCTACCCTAACAGAGCGGACCATGCTTGAGTATTTCATGTCCACGATTGAAGGGTATGGAGGGAGTATCACAAGACCAACTATGACAGCTAACAACTTTAAAATCAAACTAGTATTGATCTCCATGATTCAGACTTCTGTTCAGTTTGATGGATTGTCTTCGGATGATCCAAATCAGCATTTGGCCAGGTTTCTACAGTTGTGTGATATTATAAAGTATAATGGGGTGACAAATGATGCAATCCGATTACGACTATTTCCTTTCTCTCTTAGGGACAGGACGAGTCAATGGTTAACATCGCTACCAAGGAGTTCCATCACCACATAGGATTAGTTGACACAACAGTTTCTAGCTAAGTATTTTCCTCCCTCTAAATCTACTAAGTTAAGGAATGACACATCTTCTTTTCTGCGAAACTTGGGAACATTTTCAAGAGTTATTGAGGAGATGTTCACATCATGGATATTCTCGTCTGGAAGTAGGTACAAACTTTTTACAATAGTTTATTGCCTGCCAATTGTTTACTCATTGATGCCATTGTGGGAGGTACAATTTGGAGGAAAACACCTACTGAAAGCTAAACACTAATTGAAGAGATGACGCTTAACAGTTTTTAATGGCAAAATAAGCGCTAGGTTCCTAAGAAACAAGCAGGTGTGCATGCTGTTGATTCCTTTACTGTCATTCTGAGTCAATTGGAAGCATTGACAAAGAAGGTGGAGACTTTGATGATAGCAAACAGTGCAACCCCACCAATAATCATATGTGAAGCATATGGCGGACAGGGTCATACAAGTGCAAACTTTCAAGTTGGTAGTCCTTTCGCTCCCAAGCCTGAAGTAGCAAATTTTGTTAGTAATTCCAACCGACAACAGTACAATCCATATTCTAATACGTACAATCTCGATTGGAGGGACCATCCTAATTTCAAATGGGAAAATCAATAAGGCAATTAGCAGAATCAGCAGAGAGCTCTGCAACCACCTCCAGGTTTCCAAGCACCTGAAGATAGGCAAAATTTTGAAAACTTTGTGATGAAGTACATGCAGAATTCAGAGGCCATAATGAAGAGCATAAAAACTCAGATTAGTTAGTTGGCTACTTTGATGACAGAAAGGACACCAGGGACATTGCCTAGTAATATCGAGACTAATCTAAAGGAACAGGTCCATACAATTACCTTGAGAAGTGGTAAGGAACTTAGGGAGTCCTCCCAGAAGAATGAAATGCCAGATTACAAAGATACTTTTGATGAGTCAGTTAATGTGAAAGATGAGAAGGCAAATAAAGCACCTAACTCATCAAGAATTGAGAAAAATAAAAATGATGTTCTTACTGAAGATGTCTCAATTCAAGATGGCAATAAAGAAAGAGAGGTTGCGAAAGAACAACCAAAGTGATAGAAAGTGAAGAAGGATCGTGAGCAAAACACAGTATATGAACCATCACCATATACCAAGATCTCATTCCCTCAGAGGCTCAAGAACAATCATCCAGACAAGCAATTTGCTAAATTCTTAGAGATGTTCAATAAATTGTAAATTAACATTCTGTTTGTTGAATCTATTTCTCAAATGTCTAAGTATGCGAAGTTTTTGAAGGAAATACTTACACAGAAATGCAAACTAGAGGAATTTGAGATGATATGTCTAAATGAGGAGTGTTCAGCCATTCTCTTGAAGAAGTTATCCCCAAAATTAAAAGATCCAGGGAGTTTCACTATTCCTTACTCTATTGGTAACTCTTATTTTGAGAAAGTTTTATGTGATTTAAGTGCCAGTATTAATTTGATGTATTTCTCTGTCTTTAAGAAATTGGGAACGTAGGAACCAAAGCCCACCAACGTTTCTTTACAGTTGGTCGATAGATCCATCATTTACCCATCTGGTATATTGGAAGATGTCTTGGTAAAAGTGGATAAATTTATTTTTCCAGCTGACTTCATTGTGCTGGATATGGAAGAGGACGCTGATATTTCTCTCATTCTTGAAATACTATTTTTGGTAACTTCAAGAATCGTGATTGATGTACCTCAAGGTGAGCTCATCTTGAGAGTGGATGGAGATTATGTGACCATGAATGTCTTTAGGGAGGTTAAATCTTCCCAAATGTCAAATCTCTATGACCCTATTAATATCGTTCAAGCTAAAAAGTAGGACACTTTAACTATCAAAGACCCCCCACCATCATGCAATATGGATGTTGACCTTCTTAAAACTCAAGTTGTTGAATTAGAGAAAGGTCCTCCTATGATCCATGCTCTGTTACAAATTGGTCCTTCATCTGTTGATTGATTGAACCCACCATGTCTCAGCGTAGCCAAGGTGCAATTGGGATAACCAAACTCTTATCAAGTTCAAAATGCTATTGGAAGCATTCCCAAGGCCATTGATGAAGGATGGAAACACTGTTTTGAAAAGAAGAATGCGTCATCCTATTTCTCTTTTTTTAAGCCACCTTGATTTACTTGAAAAAAGATAACATCAAACCAATGATGTTAAACAAGTGCTTCATATAAGGCAACCTGTGTTTCTTCTTTATTTATTTTATTTTAATTATTTGGTTATTTTTGTTTTTGTTTTAGATGCTACTCATTTGTTTTAGGATTTTTCTGATTCTGTTGCGGCGCTGACTCTTATGCTTCTTCTCTGCCTGATACTGTATCACTTTTCATCAGGTTGTGTTGCTCTTCTCTTTACCCTTTTATTTATTTTTCTTCTACAATGAGGATAATGTTTATCTTAAGTGTGGGAGGTACTCCTGAAAAAAAAATTTGCATAACTGATGAACACTTGAGTATTGCTGGTAATTAAGATGAAATTGTGTGTTAATTATCGTAATTAATACTGAGCTAATAGAAATATGTTTTAAAGGGGATTCCATCATTCATGAGCTGATTTTGTGTGAAGCAATCTTGTTCAATGAAGTAAAGTGAAGTTTAGCATCTTATTTGGAAATTAGCAAAGTCTGATTGCATTTTCTCTCTTTATTAACATTAGTCAGAAAGTGAGTTTTGAGTTTTAATGTATGAATTTTTCATAAACAAAATCCTATTTTTCTTCTAGAGTGAGGTTTCTCTTGATTGATGTGCGCTAGAACTTGTTTTGATATCTTATTGAGACTTTAATGATTCACATGCATACTTGAATATGATTAAGGTAATTAGGCTTTATTCTTTCTTGACTTCTAGAATTGTATTGATAAAATGATCCATTAGTTGTCTTATTTGAGCCTGAAATTGATTTCTTTGAATACTCAATTAAATAATCAGGTTGGACTATTTAGAGCATTTGATGTGTTGATTGAAAAGTCATTAAGGATTGCTTTTGTCTTCAAGGTTTAAAAAGAAAAAAAAAAGAATGAAAAAAATGGAAAAAAAGAAAGAAAGAAAATGATTGTTGGTGAAGAATAATGAAAATATTGGGTTGAAAGTGAGAATTTGTTATATCCTTGTGCATTATACTCTATTTGTCATCTTTTCAATGTGATTCTGCTTTGTATCGATTTATCTATGAGCATTCTTTACCCTTATTTATCTTTTTTCTTACCTTTCATTATACCTTTGATTCCGTTACAACCAAAGGAAATCTTTTTTATTCTTGTGTTGTATGTGAACTTGGAAGTGGAGATGAGATTGATAACCAAACCTATGGTATTACTTTTTTCAAGAGAAATTTGAGTGATGTCTTTGTCCTTAAACACTTGAGCGATAGAAAGATGAGTGCCCTCAATTGGTTGGTAAAGAGAAAAGTTGTAAGTTAGATTCAAGTCTCAAATTGTTTTAAGTGCTAAATGATCTTACTTGATTAGATTTGATTGTTGAACTTGAATTTTTAAATTATGAAATTTCTCTTGATTCAATGTTTGATCTTGATTTGTTGAGTTTAATCTTGCTTTTTATTCCTATTATTTTTGCTTGAGGATCAAGCGTTAAGCTCAAGTGACCATCCGGGAGTTGATAAACTTGATTATTTTATAAAACATCTTTATTCTACCAATGGATAAATTGTTAGTTCATCGATTTGCTTAATTTTGACCGAATATTAATGAATTTCAATGGATCCTTATCATTATTTTTGTTTTGTATATTGAATTTAGATTTTATCTAACCAATAACATTTATACAACTAAAAGCGATTATACATAAATTACAAGCCTTGACTAAAGAAACATTCTCCATACTTCTTCTTCTTTCATAAGAACTTTCCTACAAGGAGGAAATTTATAAATTCTCGCACAAAATTTTAATATCCATAAAGAATAAACAACTCATTCATTCCATGCAAGATTTATACAATGATTCTCATAAAATAACCAATTTTTACGTTTAAGAGCACTTCCCTTTATAAGGCATACTTGGTTGTGACCATATTCAATCCAAAGTCATAATTTCAATCAAAACATAACTTCCTTGCCTAATAATATTGCATTCAAATTAAAGTCATAACATGGTAATTACAACCTGGTTTTGCAAGCATGTATTCAAGCTATAATTTCAAGCATTACAACATTAAAGTTCTAGTCTTAAAGGACTTTCTCCAAGACCTTTTTCCATCATCCATATCACAATTTCATGCTAAAAAAAAATCAACACTTCTAGTCTCAATCTCAAATATACAAATAACCAAATTCTATTTAGAAAACAGGGCAACACAAATGTAGTGGTAACTCAACCCCAAGAATACATAAAATCTCATCCAATGATTTTTCTTATAAATAAGAAAATTATGCCTTAAACCTTAAAGTTAAACATAATGAAAAACACACATAAAATCCCTAATCTTGATTTTGTAATTTTATGACCCAAAAATCACATTTGTAGAAGGAATTTGACCTAGAGAAACACCAAAGTTACACCAACCTTTAACAAGATGACTTTGCCAAGGATGGATTCAATTCTTGAATGTTCCACAACAAATGAAGATCATAATCAAACCATTAAATGGATTTCAATGGAGAAAATGATTTCTCTTTCTCTCTCACAATTTTTCTTCAAATTTATAACTTTCTTTAAAATAAAGGGAAAGTTTTTTTGGCATAAGGGTTTGATTTTGATATGAGTTTTGTTTTTGGAAAGAGAACATGAGGATTAATTTTCCTAATTACACCAACTCAAGATAAAGGCTCTAAGGTGCTCATAAATGAGCTTGAAACTAAAAACCCATTTTTTGTTGTTGTCCAGCACGTAACAGAGGAGAGAAAGAAGTGAGTGGGATGAAAGGGATGAAGAAAAAGTGAATATGAATCTTTAGAGGCTTGGTTCTATGTTTTTCCTAATTATTTAGGTTTGATCCCCTCTGTTTTGATTAAGATAATGAATTTTATTGCCAAAATTTGGTTTATAAAGAGAAAATTATTTTTCATGCTAAAATTTTGATATTTGCTATGTACACTTTAATTTTTAAAAATTAAGTTTTCAAGTATCTATAAGTCTTATAAAATATTTTAGGACTCATTTTACTCTTCGGATTTATTTTTTCATAATTTTTCATATACTGATTTTTTTATTAAATAAGTTGCACTACTTTTTCAAATTAAATCAAACCTATAAAATAAGTAAATATATTGATTAAAAATATTTTTCACCAAACATCAATTTATTCTATCATCTCAATGGAATTTTATAATTTTCTGAGATTTGTTAGTTCACTATTTTTCAAAGAATATCCTTAAGATTCCAAATTAACTTAATGACTCAAAATTTTCTAAATAATCAATTATTTATAACTAGTAATTTAATTTATTTTCAAATAAAATATTATTTTCTTATTTCATCCATAAATTTACGTTCAAACTAGATTAACATATATCTCTTACCAATATTACTGAAATAATTTAGGACTTAATATGTTACATTTAATTTAGAATAAATTACCTTACATCATAACATAAGAGTAAAAATCTTACAATAATTGAATCAATAATTGAATTCAAGTGCATGTCGTCCTAGTTTCTCTCTAATTAATTCATCTCTGCATTATTTGATTGTTCATTGTTTTACTTAATATATTTTATGATTTTATTTTAAATTCTTCTTACACTTTTGGTTGTCTAAATAATAAAAATTTTTATGAATCTAATAATTACTATTTATTTTTCGTGAAATCGACAACTGAAATTTAAGTCTTTTATTACTTTGTCATAAAGTGTACTTATTCTTAATATATTTTATGCGTATCACTTACCGTTACTCAGCCTTGTGTGCTGAGAAAAATCGACACATTATAAATGGACTAATAAAGTCCGAAAACATTATTTGGGTCGAGCTGTCTTTTGTAAAAGTACTTAAAACGGGTTGGTAAGTCTGTTTAAATTTATTACATTGTCTTAATTAAATGGACCGACCCTGCGCAGGGTTGATGTGGCTAAAAAGCGTATTTGATAATTCTAGAGGAAATGGAGAAAACACATTCGTCTGGTGTAGTTGAACCCTCAATTTAAATAGTTTCACATTGAAATGAAACTTCAATTCAACTATATTAATTGAATGTGTTATTTTTCGTTTTTCAACATATAAGGTTGAATGAGGTAGGAATGACATTGACTTTTAACAAGTTAATTAACGAGACTGTTAGGCTTGGTTGTAGCAATTTCTTTTAAAAAAGAAACTTCTGTGTTACTCCCTCTTGTTTAGAATAACTATAAATTTAGAAGCTTTAACTTATGTTAATTTATCTCTCAGTTTACAATATCAAGGAGCTATTAATTTTTTAAAAGAGAATTTATATGGTATTATTAATTTTTATCAAGTAAAAACATTTATTATGATTATGATCTATTTATATGGTATTATCTTTTTCCTTTTTTATTCACCCCTAAGGGTGTGTTTGTGAGGAATAGGGTGAGTTATCAAGCATTTTTATTAGTTATTGATTATTTTTAAACATTTATTATGTATTATGTATCTAGCATTTTATAAAAAATATTAAAGTAAAAAACAAAAAAAATCTTTGAGGTTGAGTAACTTTATCTCTTTTCTCCCTGGATGCGTGTTTAAGAGGTCCGTTCATCCATTTCTTGGGGACCTTATCTATCTATATCCAATCCCAAATTAAAAAAATTACTAAATCCATTGCCAAACCCATCTTGATATCATTTTCTAAGAAATTCCTTTTTTCAATTTTACTCTTCTTCCACCCCTAAGTGTCCTTATTAATTATGCTAATAACTACATGTATTTGTTAATTTCGTTTCCTAAAATATTTCAACTAATAAATCTTATCACTCTTCTTCATATTAAATTCATTTATTTTAGTGTTAACGGAAAAGGAGATAAAATTAATTGAGTGAAAAATATAAATGATGTTATAATTTTAATAAAAACATAGCCTAAGGACAATTTTATGTCAAATTAATTTTAATTTTTACTATTATTTTATTTTAGTGTTAACGGAAAAGAGATAAAATTATTTAAAAATATAAATGATGTTATAATTTTAATAAAAAGACTTTCAAATTAACTTAATTTTTACTATTATTAAGATTATTTAGTAACTTTCTTAATCTGTGTGCAAAATCTAAATTGACAGTTATTTTAAATCGGATGAAGTATTATAATAGATGGGCGATTTACTTAATAAACACAAAATATCAAGGATGAAATAATGATTTACTTTATTTTTATTGCATCCACAAATGCACTACTAGTTATATTTTCTCTGTCTACTTTTATCTAATCGTTAAAGTTATTGTACAATGATTAAAAAAGTTATTTATGTTGAATGATAGGAAAATATGGTTCAATAGGATTAAATTAACTTTTCTCTTAATTTATATTTTCTCTCTCCCTTTCTATCTCCATTAATGTCATGTTCTTCCCCTCCCCCTCCTCTTCTCAAATTCTTAATTACTATGATAATTCTCTCTCTCTCTCTCTCTCTATTTTTTATAAACTAAATCTCTCTCCATTAATTTACCATTAATTAGTATGTATTTATTGGGTTTAGTGGAGATAATAAAATATGATAGTAGATTGAAAAAAGATTAATAGATATCTTTGAACTTCTAAATAAATATTATTAGACAAAATAAGATTCTTAAATAAACAAATAAAAGTAAATGAAGAGAGTAGCATCTAAAATAAGGAAATACTATAATTGAAGTTTTTTTCCTAATGACTTGTGATAGGACTTTATTTTAAGTAAAAGAATTTTGTTAATACGTGACCTTAAAGCATAGGTTAAGAAGTAAAAAATATAAAATATTAAATAAAAAGAACAAACATTTAATACCTTAAAAATCTAAAAATATTTAATATTTTTTATTTAAGTAATTTGAATAAATAATAAATATTATTTTTATTTCTTAAGTCTTAAAATGTGTTCTAAAGACATACGATAATAAAACCTTTAAGTGCTAGACAAATAACTTTTGCTCTACGGTTGGTTCGTTTGGTTCGCTTAGAAATTTTTACAAGAGAATGCTACAAAAAGTGATATTTAAGTACCACTTTCAAAACACAATTTACATATATAAGGCATACATAAGTATTTTTCTATGGTTTAAGCAGTACTTGCTACTTTTTGACATTAATTGTCGTATAAAAACTTGCAGAAGAAGTAGTATAGCCAAGGCCGGTTTATGTAAGATGCAGCTCTCTGTTAATTTCATTGTTCCTTATCCTTATCTATTGCCTGCTCTGTATTAAGCTTCTTAGATATCTTTTCTCTTCAGCCATCTTCTTAGCAAGAGTTCTGTTGAGATTGTAGTTTATTACACAATCTCACTTCGTTGGTTGGTGGATTTGAGAGAGACAAGTTCCCTTGTTTTTATTATTTTTATTGTTGCTAATAAAAAATAAATAATAGAAAAACATTTCCCCTGGTTTTTATCTTAATTATACATTTATCCTTAATTAGCAATAATAAGAGCTCCATGTTAAAAAAATAATAATAATAAGAGCTCAATGAAGCTTTGTTTTTCTTGCTGTTTGTGTTCGTCAGCTTAGTCATAAGTGAGTAATTATGATTTTTAACTCTGATATTCTTACCATAAACAGTGCATACACCTATTTTCATACCTCATTTAATACTATTCATCATACTTATTTTTTTTTATTTTTTTTCACTTAATCACACACTCTTAAAAAAATATGTACAATACCTACACTTCTAAAAAAGGTGTAAGATCATCATTTTTCTATAACTTTTTAAGCTACGTACTGCCAAGAATTTCAAATATCCTCTTCAAAGAACTACGATTTAAGAAATTCTGACAAACACATGGTTCAAACCAAAATTGAAAATAATAGTCAACTCATATTTAAAGAATGATTAATCTAATGCTAATTAAACTAACCATTGATCACGGTTTTAGTTTTTTCCTTCAACGAAAAGGAATAAAGATTCTCATTTCCTTTATCGATCTCTATTTTTCATTTTTTTTCTTCTTTTAATAATAAAAGGAGAATAAAATTTAACTCTAACTAACTTAACTTTAACTTTTGGTCCTAATTTTTCTCTAACTCTATTTAATATTTTTATTTATTATTTTTATTCTCATTTAATTAAAATAATAAATTAATAAAAAAATTAAATAAAATTAGAAACAAAAATTAAAATCAAAGATGAAAGTCAAATTTTATTCATAAAGGAGGTATCGTGTCAAATTTTGTGATCACGGGGTTGTAATAGAAACCAAACACACATCTGCAGAATAAGTGCATTATCTCGTGTATTAATGCATAGCATTCATGTGATTCTGATAATCTTTTGGGGGAGTCTAATATACAACCTCTTTGGAGGGTGTATCATACACTTAGCCAATTTTAATCATTGATTATGTTGAAAAATACATCAACAATTGAGATAAATAACAGGTAACCTATTGAACTTTTTATTATTATTATTTTAAGTTTTTTTTTAATCTCCATCACTACGGCCAACCACCATTCGGCCAACTCCGGCAATCGTCTGGCCACCTTCCGGCCAACTCCCGACACCGTTCGGTCAATTCCAGCAATTGACCCCTACCTTTTTTCATGGTTATAAGATTCATTTTTTTTAAGTTATAAAATTATATAAATAATATCAATTAAAATTGTACTTGTCTCTATATTTTTTTATATATAACTATACATATTAAAAACTCTATTGATTTTATTATGTGTAAATATTACTAGTTAAAATCAGTAAAATTTTCAATATACACAGCTTATTTATAAAAAATATAAGAAGTAATATAATTTTAATTGATATTATTTTAATTAATATTTTTACATAGTTATACAACTTAAAAAATAAATAATATAACCTAAAAAAAAGTAATTACTGACTGACGATGGCAATTTGACGACGATGGAGGACGATGACCGACACATAGTAGTGATGGTATATAAAAAAAATATAAAACAAAAAAAAACCTAAAAAAAAAAAAAACCCTACCATAGCAATAAATTAAAAAATATATGATACATCCAAACTTAAGGTGTACCATAGCATCCACCAATCTTTTGACGCAGCTTATGTTCCACAATTCAGTCATATCTGATCTTATTCACTTTGACTCAACTGCAAACTTTTCAGGGTAAAACTTCTTCAATGCTCAATTTCACCTCTTTTTTTGTTTTTGTCATCAACTCATGGTCAAAAAGGTGGGAGTGTATATTATCATTATTTTGTATCTACTGTGACTTTTATTTTATTAACATTTTACACCCTCTAATTCATTTTAAGTATTATTTTGATACAAGACACACAAATAAAATATTAAACTAAGTTTTAATTATCAATTTTTTTATTAAATTATTTTTATTTATTTCAATTAATTATTCTATTTTATCATATTTATCTAATTTCAATGAATAATTAACACTATTAGAATAAAAAATAGAGATGAAAAAAAACAATTAATGATTTATTGATATGTGAAAATATCACTTATAATAAATCAATTTTTTACCAAAATAATAGTTAAAATAAACCAAAACAAATACTAAATAACATTTGATTTATTTTAATCTAATAATTTAAATTTATTTATTTAATAAAAAATTAATAAAATAAAAATGACAAAAAAGTGAGAAAAAATACTAAAAAAAAGTTTATCCCAAGTTTCCTTATATGCTTCACATTCATGAAGTTACAAACGCACCATATATAGGTTGTTGGATATTTGGATAGGTGAGAATCTGAGAGAGAAAATTATTGCTTAAGTGTGTATTTAGAAAAATTGTGAAAATTTGATTATGCTCAGTAATCGATTATTGTATAATTTTTTTTTGTTATAATCGATTATAATTAATTATAATCAATTCATTTTTATGTTTGGATATATTAATTGAAAAATGATTTTAAGCTAATCTGATTCATTTAAATAATATAAAAAATTATTTTTATGCATTAAATTACTAAAATATGTATAAAATAATTAAAAAATTATTTAATTGAGGACAAAATAGTATTTACATCTCAAAGTGTAAGAAATAGTTTATAAGCTAGAATCATAAACTTGAGTGTGTTTGGTAACACTTTTTTCACTGTGTAAAGACCTTTTAAAAAAAATTGTTGGCACAGTATTATAACATATTTGACAAAATCAACTTCAACTTCAACTTTATTATAAATTTTTTAAATTAATTTTTATAATGCTAAAGATTATAACTAACTTATAATTATTTCTTACACTTTGATATGTAAATATCATTTTGTCCTCAATCAAATAACTTTTTTAATCATTCTATACTTATTTTAATAATTTAATGCAAAACGATTCTTTTTTATACTATCCAAAAGAAACAGATTAACTTAAAATCATTTTTCAGTTAACATATCCAAACATAAAACTGATTCAATTATAATCGATTATAATAAAAATCTTTTATACAATAATCGATTATTGAAATAATCAAATTTTCACAGTTTTTTTAAACACACACTCAATCTTCAGCATTATAAAAATTAACTTAAATTTTTTTTATAATGCATTGAATTTCATACAAAAGCTGAAGTTGATTTTGTCAAACATATTATAATAATGTGCAAACAATTTTTTTTCAAAAAAAAACTATTTGCACAATAAAAAAAGTGTTATCAAACACACTCTAAGAGTTAAGAACTTTATTCCATTAGTTTCTTTTTATTTGTCTTTTTTATATAAGAATTAAGAATATTATTAAATAAATTTAAATTAAGTGAAATATAAGTTGATATAGTTATTTTTTTATTTTTTTTAAATTATAAAAATTAATTAATATATGTAGTTATTAAATTTAATAGAAATATTAAATAATGAGATAAAATTAAAAAAATTAATTAATACATCTTTAAAATTCTCAAATAATAGATCAATTAGAATAAAATAAGTTTTCTAAAAATACAAATAAAAAAGAGTGGAAGGAGTATTTTATACGTAAAAATCAATATATATTGGAAGAGTTTTAAGTAATCCAAATTAGTGCTGGACTATGATTTTTGCTGTCAAAGGATTAATACTAAATTTAACAAAATGGTGGGCCATTATGCTGCTAAATGGTGCACCAAACCTCAACATAGAATACAAGAGTTTATCTTCTATGGCAGTCTTTAGGTGTTAGACGGAGTTTGTATGCTTGAAGGCTTTTGAAGTCTTTGTTAATTATTATTTTATTTTTTAAAAAAGGAGAACCTTGATTTTTATTCATGTCATGTAGACGCTTAAGCTGTGTCAACATTTTCTTATTAGCGTTGATTGCTTCTGACACAGTTTATTTATTGTTATAAAATATAGTTCATGGATTTTTATTTATTCATATAACACTTTTTTGAGATTTAAATTCGAAAGACTAATTGTTTAATACGTGTTTAAATTAGTTTATTTTGATTTTAAAAAATTATAGTAAAAATATTTTCATAAAAGTGTTTAACAGCAAAAAATTTTAAGGGCAAAATAAATTAAAATAAACATATTTATATAATCTTATGAGTATGAATTACGGAAATCTTATAGATTTCAAACAGTAACTGATTATTATGCATACACAGAGGAAAAGGTGAAGACAAGATTTAATCTCAAATTTTTATGGATAATATTTCTTGTACAATTAAAATATATATATTGTGTATTTATACCATAAATTTATGTATGAAAAATGTCAAATCAAATCAGATAAGTATCAGAATACAAAATGAATTTATAAGTGAATTAGATGAAAGTTAAAGTATTTTGATTGGACGAATAATGTTGCCGAATTTTTATATCCACCTACACATGACTTTATCAGGAGCTAACTGACATCTTCTCGTTTGTTATAATATTTTTGTGCACTTTTACTTTAGGTTGATATACAAAATTTAATATTTACATATAAGCTTTGTAAATAGAGTGAAAAATAAGAACCAAAGTATCTTTGTAATTTATTTTTTCATGTTATGTGAGTGGTTTTATGACATCATGAAAAAATCTATAATTTTTTATATTTTATTTATTTTTTAAACTCAATCCTATATTTATGACTTTCCTTTTAAATTTTAAAAAAATTTTTTAAAATTGTAAATATACTTAGGGCATCTATATATATATATTTTATAATTTTATGCATTTTAAATTGTGTTCTTTAGAGGGTCTTATGTATTTTAATTATGTAAAAAGATTTAATATTTGATATTTAATATTTAATAATATATAGTGTATTTTTTAATGAAATTTAATGATAATATTTAATCATATATTTAAATATATATAGTGTCATTAATAATAGGAATTTAATAATATTATTATATTTAATAATAAAAAAAGTGTCATTAATTGTTGGAATTTAATAATAATACAGTGTCATTATTAGTTGGAATTTATATTTTTATATTTAATAATAAAAGTATCATTAATTGTTGGAATTCAATAATATTATAGTGTCATTAATAGTTTTAATTTAATAATATAGTATCATTCATGTTTTTGAAGTAAATTTTACTTGTATAATAATAATAATAATTTTTTGACGGTGTTCAGTCGCTTATATTGGTAATTTGGTAGTATTATTAAAAGAAATTGAGGTCCAATTTTTATTTTTATTTTTTGTCATAAATAGTTGATTATTAGGAAACTCTCAGATTTTAATCGGTATTTTACAACATTCAGGCTCACACACACATCAACACATATACGCTACACCCGCGGAGGTGAATTTATGTTGAGTTTTGCTCATATGTAAAAGATGAAGATGAAATTTGATCTCAAGTTCTCGCAACCAAGTACATAAATCTTTACCAAGTGAACTTTTCATTTCTCTTGCTGTATTTCAATTTTCTGGGTTATTTGGCACACTATACTAGTGATTGCTTTAACCCCTATTACATGGTGATCTTCATAAAAAGATAAAAAGAAAGAGAAAAGAAAATTCTTGCATTTGCTTAAATCACTCGGCTCCACGACGTCCTTTGAGGAAAGAGGCACTTCTGGTGATCTCACGCACTGGCTTCTTCGTGTACCTGATGAAATTGTAGACCCATGTACCGGCCACAGCTCCCAGGGTTGGTGACACCAAGTATATCCATATTCCTCTGTACTCATTGTGCACAATAGCAGGCCCTAAGCTTCTTGCTGGGTTCATTGATGCTCCAGTGATTGGCCTGTCAAATATAATTTCATGCACAAATGAGTTCTAAGTTTGACCCTTGCTTCCAAACGGGTGTAATAGCTTAATTTTATGAATAATGTAACGTTCTTGATGTAAAAGCCTGCACTAAAATTGTATATTCGGTTAGGCTTTGGGACAAGTTAATACCCGGCAAACAGCACATTTAGCAGTACCGTAGACCCAACTGCAAGCCCAGCCAACTCACCAATCTGCAGGATTTAAAAAAAGAAAAATGAATAAACGAAAGCCATGAAATAGGGTTGAAGAATATTCAAAAATGTATTTTGATACGCATGACATGTGCCTTGTGATGTACACTACTAGCATTTCTTCCAAGTGATTCAAAACGTTACAACTATATTTATACAATTAGTCAATTTAAGTAACCAATTTTTTTATGTCAAAGGCCAAAGAGTTTGGCAGGGTGATTTGCCAACCCCATTTGCTAAACAATATCGTAATAAAAAATGTTCAATAGAAAATAAGAACCAAATCAACCAATTATAACCAAACAAGCAAGATTTTTATTTTTCAGGAAGCATTACCGCTCTGTTATCGGTGGCGACCCCTGAAATGATGAACATGAGGTAAAAAGTGATTATGAACTCAACCACAAAAGCTTGCGCGTCAGACCCAGCTGGGAGTGTTCCTACAAAACGGTCAGCCTTGCCATTAAATAGAAGTCTCAGAGTTCCACTTGCAAGTATGGATCCAACGACCTGAGCTACTATATAAGGTGGTACCTGCCACATAAAATGATGGACAATTCAATAATTAAAGACAAACTGAGACAATCGCATAGAGGATGAGGCTTTTTTTTTTCTTCTTCTCCTTATTCCCATCATGCAATTTTAATTAATTTATTTTGTATTCAAAATAGTTTATAATTAAAATATTAGTGAATGTTTAAAAAAAATTAAAAAAAACACTTTCTAGTGTTTTGTTTGGATATATGATTAACTAAAGTTGGCAATAAATTAGTGAAAAGGCAGAGAAAGACGTTATGAAAAGGTGTTTCAAATCAACCAAAGTTGGCTATAAATGAGCTACCAAAAACGCTGCCTTTCTTGTATCGAAGGAAAAATGACACTACATTGATTAACCAAAAATAGGCACATTTTTCCTATTTAGCAGCTTAACCAATAATCAAAGTGGATAGACGAAAAAGGGTTTGATTTGGTTGTTCACCTCCTTCAAGGGAAACCTTTTGATGGAAGCATGAGCAATGGTGACAGCAGGGTTGAAATGAGCACCAGAGATGTGACCAAGAGTGTAAGCCAAGACCATCACAGCCAATCCCCAAACAATTGAAATCCCAGGAAGTGTCACCACCTTTTCGTTGTCAAGGTTCACCACCACCGCAGCACAGCCTGCAAATATCAAGAAGTACGTGCCCAGCACCTCTGCAAGCAACTGCATTCAACAAGGAACAAAACCATTGTTTTTTTTTTTTGTCATTTCTAATCAAATTTTGAAGCTCACAATATGACCAATGGGATTCACAAAGAGACTATACACTTCTGGGATTTTAAAAACAACAAAAAAAAAAGTTTCAAGTTTTAACAGAGACAACAATTCATTTCATCAAAATCCCATATGGGTTGGGAAACAAAGCATTTCAATGGGTTTTGGGTAGAGAAGAAACAGAGGAAAAAGAAAGGTTAGGAAAGACACCTTCTGCCAAATAGGCACAGAGACATCGATGGTTGTGTCGTCACACACATTTACAACCACCACCTCATGGTTTCCATTGCTTGCTGAGTTATCAGCCATCAGCGTCAGAGAAGAAGGAAAAGCCGAGAAATGAAGGAGTACGGTTTGGAGACAGAGAAGAATGCTATGTTCTGTCTCCTAAACCGCAAGTGATGAAGAACCCAGCGAGCAACGCCAATTTATAGACTCCCAAAAGTCCTAAAAAGGGCATAGACAGATGGGTCATGGAGAGAGAGCTTGGACTTTTTCAATTTTTCCACATATGGGAAAGGAGATGGACCCAACAACACCTCTTTATGTGTCTACATTTTTTTTTTGTCCCTTATGCTCCACTATGTAATTTAAAGATGAAATTTTTATCTTGCGTGGGATATATCGATGGAAACTGATAATTGTAGCTTGTGAGCTGTGAGCTGTGAGCTGTGAGCTGAGAAAGCATTGAAAGCTTGTCCAACTACTCACCGGAAATATAGAAAGGAGCGTGAATGGCACTCACCATTAATACGAACGGGATTTAGGGTAGGCTTATTTTTGGGCCAATATGACCTATTTTGTCTAACAATTCCGTATGTTGATTTTACATTGAAATACGTTATGTTCTGATATTCACTCCCACTCATCTACGTATAATATCTATATAAGATGTCAAATTTAAAATGATGAAATTTTTTTCTTAAATCATAGACATCTAATTAGGTGTACTAAGTTAATCATGATTTAATATTTTTATAAATAATTATATTATATAATTAATTTTATAAAAATTAATAAAAATATTAAGTTTAATTAATTTAGTGTACTCAACTATGATGTCTATGATTTAAGTAAAAATTTCTCTAAAATGATATACGGGAGTTTTAATCGGAAACAGAGTTGGGAAAGCAAAAATTTAAAACAACAAAGACAAGGCTTTGAATAGTTTTGATTCGTAGTAAAAATTGGATCAGATGACGTGAATATAGTGGATAAGAACTCTAATTTTAGTTAACGCAAGAACCGTAGATCTCTCAATTCAAGGTTGTTCTTTTCTTCTTTTCTAGGCCGCCATACTTTTCTTTGATAAATTAAATCTTTTGAGAAGATAAATAAATAAGAGTATTGAAACATCTTCATTAACTCCTCGTGTCCAAGAGTTAATTGTCATATTGTATTGTATTTACTACTCGTTTTTTCGTAGTGTAATTATAATTGGTGTGAAATTTGATCAATGAAATGGAGGTGTTCAATTCCATTTGTCACCTTTAGTTACCAAGCTTATCCAACAACAGGAAATTATCCCTTATTTTTTCAATATATATATATATATAAACTCTCGAAATCAAGAAATACCCCTTTAATTTTTTCTGTTAATCACCACTTTAATCCTGCCAAAAAAGATATTATTCCAAACAAAAAAAAGAAGATATATACCTTAGATTTGTATTTTAATAAATAATATTTTAAAATTTTCTAACCAATCCTCCTCATGATATTGAAGTTTTTTTTTAAAGCGCGGGAAAATTTTCTAACCAATCCTCCTCCACAAACCATTAATTTTCTTCCCCCCCAATTTGGGGGTATGATATATTTTTAATTGTTAATTTTTACTACATTAACCTTATACTCTAAAATTAGTGTGTTTGAAATAAGGGCAATATAGGAAAAATGAAGTTATAATTCTTACCATTCCATTCACTTCCCAAACAATGAAATGGTATCTTTACTCCATTCCATCCTAAAATATCCAAACAATGAAATGGTACTTTTATTCCATTCCATTCCATTCCATCTCATTCCATCCCATTTCATCCCATTCCATTCCATCAATTACTAAATATCCAAACATACCCTTAAATTTGACTTTATCGTGAGAAAATGTTATGTCAGCAAAAGTCAAACACCAATGATACGTTAATTAGCAACTTAATTGTATCCATTAAAAGAAAGATTTTTTTTAAAGAGTGTCTTTAAGACACTTGTTAACAAATTTTAAATAAAAAATGTTAAATTATTAATACATTGAATATTTTAATTTTTATAAAAAAATTATTTTAAATCCTTAAACGTACTTGTTAAAAAAATTCTTAAAAAAATAAGAAGATATTATTGTTTTCGAGTAATATATTCTAACCGAATTCCCAACATCTTCCTAATTACTTCAAACATCAAATATTAAATGTAAAAGTAAAAATTGTTTAATGTATTGAGAATTTAAAAAGTATTTAATATTTTTTAAATAATTATAATTATTAAAAAATTTATTAAGAAGAATTGAAAATATCCTATAGTTTACAACTAAAATTTAACTATAAAAATAAAAATGGAATTATTTTGAAACTGAAAAGTATTAAAAATATATTTATTAAGCCTAAATATGTCAAACTTCAAGAACAGATACACGCCGAAAATGTACTAGTTTAATGGTCATCATCTTATTAGACTCTCATATAATTTTATACAATATTAAATATAAAAGTTTCATTTTAATAAACAATGCCTTTAATGTTGCATGCATTCAAATTGATGACTCAGACTTTTGTTGATTTTACAAAATCTTTCAAATTAAATATCATACATGCGTTAACGCGTGTCATTTGTACTTTTTCATAGACGAAAAAGCATATATAATATTATCTAGATATAGAAGTTTCCCAGTTTTCAGCTGTACGTGTAATATTATTGGAATCCATCAACACAATTTTCCACATAAAACGGAAGATCAAGCTTAGGAACCAAATAATACGGGGGGAAAGACAAACAGGAAAGGAAAATTAATTTGTTTTCTCAGTGTTTATCCTCAAAATCACATCCTATTCATGGTCCAGTTATGAACAAATCGAAAGGAAAAGCAAATCCTAGTAATTGCAGCTCAAAAGGATTAATTGTACACGCCACTGTCGTGCAGACACATAAAAGAACTACCCATTAATTCGTAAGGCAGAGCATTCGTTAACGTGAAAGAAACAAAAGTTGTGAAAAAGGTCAGTGTGGTAAATAGCCGTGTGATGTAATGTGATGGGTTAAGACGAGTTTATCGTACCTTGAATTTAATTCAATAATTTGATTGAGTTAATTTTTTGAATTTTGAGTCAAGATTTTTAAATTTTAATTTAATTAAATCATGATTCGATAAATGATTAAATTAAAATTAAGTTAATTTAATAATAAAATAAAATATATAAATATAAATATTTGTATTATTAAGTCATAAAATTTTAAAAATTAAAAATATGTGAAATTTTATAATATATATTTTAAAATAGTTTATATTAATATAAATATTATAATATTATATAAAAATTATTAATTTAAATTAAAAAATTTATTATTTATTATTAATCATAAAAAAATTATAAATTTTAAAATATTTTATAACACAATGTAGATTAGGACAATTCAAAATATAAACATAATTTGACTAAAAATATACAAAATTTAATTCATAAAATTTAAATCCATTCAAATTAACTTTGAATTAAAATAAATCATTAATATGAGCCGAGTTTTGAAACATCAAGTTTTCAGTGTCAAATTCGATGGCATTACTTCTATTACTTCATTACAACGCAGGTGACATGCCGAAACCCTTCCCTCGGTAACGCATTAAAAAATTGTGGATTTGAATCATTAAAACGAGCAGAGATAAACTTTAGAATTGTAAAAGTGTATAATTGATAATATCACTCGTTAAGATTGTATTAGTGGTGAAGGTTTAACTAATTTAATTTAATAAATGTTAAGTATTTCTAAAAAGATCTTATATCTTTCTAAAAAAATTAGATTAATAGTTGCTTTAATAACTCTCTTCGTTTACTTTTATCTGTCTATTTAAGAATTTTATTTTATTTAAATTATTTATTTATTTAAAAAATTAATAAATTATTAGTTATTTTTTCTGACTTTATCTTTAATAATAATAAGTGAGAGAAGATTAGTAGTTGATAATAATATTTTAAATATTTCAATAAAGAGTAATTCAATCAATCAAATTTATTTTATTTATAAATAAAAACTTTTAATGACATTCTTAATTCTTGTGCAACAATATTAAAAAACAGTATTTACGTAGAGAGTATTAATTATTCTTTAAATACAAATTAACAAATGTCTTTTTTGAGTGGAGAGTAATTAACGTCAATAGTTGCTACGTGGTTCGAATCCCCTCTTCTCTCCGTATCTACTGCAGAGAACCACTCTTGATAGTGTTTCAATAGTCGCATGCAGGATTCATATCATGGATTATCCTAGAAGACATTAGTGCCCTGCCACTACCAATTGCTTCTGGCAATTTTCATCTTATAGACCCTATAGTTTTTTTTTTTTTTTTTTTTTTGGGGGGGGGGTGGGGGAGGGGGTGAAGTTATAGACCCTATGGTTAGGTAGAAACAATTTGGCATTTACTGAAAATGGTGAATCTCAACTAAATTCATGATCCCGCGCATGAAAATGGCTCTAGAGTTCGTGTCATTAGGTTAGGGTTCCAATCAATAACATTAATTTTACTATTATCAAAGTACGCATAGAGTTACATTATCTTGGCTTTTGGGACAAAAGTTGAGTGAGAGACGCAATATATGGAGATGAGCTGTAACAATCATTTGCAGTCTGCTGCTTGAATACGAATATTTTTCCTAAATATAACAGTCAATTGCATAGTCTGCTGCTTGAATTGAATTGGGGACAAAGGTAAGTGCATTGAGATTGACTTAAATGATATTGGCAGTGATTTATCTATATGGCAAAACAAATGCAGATATGGCTGGAGATCAGTCCAAGGAAGGTGTTTCTGAGGAGGAAGAAGGGTTTAAGGAGGAAGGTTTAATTTTGAGCAGCTAAGTTTTATGAGGAAAAAAGTTCAAAGGAATATGAGGTTTTAGATGAGAAAGATGTGGTCAGGAGATTATGTCGGGGATGCAGCATGTAAATGCATGTGGAAATTGAAAGAGGGTGATTTTATGTTTATTAAATTAAAACGTTTGATGATGCTGAGAAATCCTATGAAATGTATGCAAAGGCTTATTATATATGACTTTGGCATTAGGAAACCCACATTGGGCGCACACAGCAAGATTGCTTTACATGGCATAAATGGGGTGTCGTCATGCATCAAAATAGTAAAAAAAGAAACACATTTTATTTTAAATTGAGGGCATCACCAAATCCCATATCATGTATTTCTTACAAGAAAACCTATTTCTTTTTACCCACGCTTTTGTCAAAAAAATAGTCATTAATAAACATTTTTCCAAAAAAAAAAAAATCATGGTACCTATGTAAGTTGTTATAAATAATAGAATCAACTTATGCTCATAAAGTTTGGACACGTCACACTATAGTTTTTTTTTATTTTTTTTCCCCATTATTGGACGCTTCAGCTTTGTCATTTTCTTCCTCTCTCCCTTTTTATAGGATTGATACAAAAATAATAATAATAATAGTTAAATATGTACAATTAAAAAGAAAGCATTAGCACAATAGAGAAAGAGAAAATGACTAATCCTCATAATTAATTTTTTTAATAATCTTCTTAATTATTAAATAAAAAATATATTAAATATTTCTTATGTTCCTAAAATATTAGTTGCATTTAATTTTTTATTTAATATTTTTTATTATGTAACAAGAATATTATTAGAAGTATATAGTAAAACTCGAAAGGAAATCAAATGAAGAGTCGTAGATAATGTTTTTTTTATAATATAAAATGAGCGTGAAATTGAACCAATGAGAAATTTACAGAAAAATCTTATATAAAAAATTATATGAAAACTCATCTTTAATTTTTTTATTCAATTTTAAAAGAAAATCAAGTTGACTCTTAGAGTAAAGATTTGAGTTTAAATTTCAACTTTCTTATAAAAAGAGTTAGTGTTCGTTTAGCTTCTGAAATTGAGTATGGAATTAGAGTTTAGAATTAGAATTGGACCTCTTCATTTCAATTTTTATATTTGAAATGTCATTTAGAATTAGAATTGTAATTTCATAAATTAATTTCATAGAATTAAAAAATAATTAAATTAAATCTTTTTCAATTCTTAACATATACCATAAGAATTACTAATTCTATAACTTAATAATTAAACTTTTTTTTTTCTCTTTCTATATTTATTTATGAACAATCATATTTATTGAGATTTTATATTTATATAAAAAATTATTTTTATATTTATATCAAAAATTATTATAATAACTATTTATTTTTTTCTAAAAAATTTCATGAAAAATTTCTTTATAAAAAAATGATTATTATATTATAAAAAATTATTGCATGAATATTTTTGTTGATTTTAATTTTGTAAATAATTTTTTAATGTTTTAAATTATACTTTTAAATAATAAAATTATAATTAAATTTAGAATTACAATTTCTCATCTTAATTTTTTAACAACCTCAAATATGAAATTTAAGATTCTGGATCAATTTAATTTTGAAAGAATTAGAATTAAAATTAAAATTAAAATTTTATATTTCAATTCTAATTCCGCTATCTAAACGGACCCGTAAAAAAAAAAAAGAGAGAATTACCTCTTTTTTGAAAAATCCATAGTTTAGTAAAAAAAGAAAAAAAATCAGAGACAATGAAAGAGATCAATGAGTTCTATATTGATAAGCCATCCAGGAAGTAAATTATAAAATCACTGCTTCGAAATTGAAGGTTTTTTAAGTTATTTAAAGCCTAAATTTATTTTTGCTCTTGGCTCTTGATTATATATATTTTTTAGTCTTGCCGTAACGTGGTGTGTAGGTTAAATTGTGTGCATTTTTACTAATAATTTACTTTTTTAATTTAATTAAAATTAAGTTATTCATGTGAAAATTAAGAGATTTATAAAAATATTTCATATTCAGATTATTATAAAAAACAAAAATTGACTTGTCAAATTCTTTTTTTTTTCTCAATTTATACTTTGAAAGTACATCCTAAATAAACAATCACAAGACAGTTTCAACTTTCAGTAGTCAAATAGGACGCCAATAACGAATGTGCATATCTTGCACTATTGCTATTTGAAAATAACAATTATATTTTTATATAAAATAGTATATACATTTTATTATATATTATTTAATATTATTTATTATATATATTATTTTTTATCACTTTTTTTTACTCAATTACATCTTTTAAAAATAATATAAATAATAATATACCCTTAAAAAAAATGTAAGATTATCTTTATCCATTTGAAAAACAGCGTGTCATGTCTCTCGATGTATGTTTAGTGCCTCATAAAGATTACGAAGAAGTACAGGATCATGATTCATGTGCACGAAGTAGTTGGAATTTATAGCTTTGGTTTAGCTTTCATTCTGTCCAAAGATTGAGTTCATATTACCCCTTCCTTAATGAGATCGTTGAGTCAAAAAGATAACCCCATGAATCACGTACTTCTTTAATTTCTCTATGACTCTATGCTGATCTCACATTTCAGTCATGACAACGTCCGTGGTTATTTGTAACCTTGTAAATCAGGTAGGAATTTTATGAAATTCATGATTCATGATAGTTATGTATTGAGTTAAAAATATTAGTAATTATTAGATTATTATTATTATTATTATCCAAGTTTTAAATTTTTAATATGAAACTATCGTATATCAAAAATATCATAAAACCTCCTAATCAAAGTGATCTCCTCTGGAGATCAAAATCATGTACCGCTTTTGGTCCATTCAATTATATTCTTCCACTTAAATGAGACTATTCTTTTATATTTCAAATTATTAGTCTTTTTTTTTAATTATAGTTTTTAGCTAGATCTTTTGTTTGGAATTAATTGTTTTCTACTTTTCTTATTTAATTTCATCAAAATTAGGCTTGCTAAAATTCTCAATGGAGGATAACATTTCTCTGGCTATTGCATATTTGTCAACCACCCCACGATTGTGTGAGGGGGAGCGCATGCTCCCCTGAAAAAAAAAGAAAATATATATATACACATAAGCATATTTTCTTAATTTTGTACACACATAAGCATTACAAAATTTCATAATTTTTGTATTTTTTATATGTTTTTAGTATTTTTAATTATTACTTTCATAATTTAGGTTTATTAATATTCAAAATTTAAATTTATGTAATGTAGTTTTACATTGAAAATTTTAAGTGTTATAATTATAATTATAATTATTAAGATAAATTGATAGAGTAATAAAATGCTAATTGTAATTTTATATATATATAATATACCGGTGTGAATAAATTTCTTTTAAAAAAAGTAATTTCTTAAGATGAACACTAAATTTCCTCTTCATTAAAATAAATAATTGATATAAACTTAAAAAATCTTACAACAAATCTTGATTTAAATCTTAAAATTTTATTCTGTCATTTAAATTATAGACATAACATTTAAAAACAAAAATACTAATACTCCTCCTACCAGGACTAGATTCCGCCACTAAACTAACCTACCTATATTTCAATATACATAGCAAAGCCAGATTAATGAGCAACTTGATTATATTTATTTAAGTGACTAATCAATACCCTTTAATATCATTTTATGAATTACGAAATTCAATATACATGTCTTATGTTTTAGATCTGTGCAAGATAAGAAATGATTATTGTATTATATGAAGCACCCACGGTTATGAAAATACATTAAATTTAAAAATTGTAAGGTATGGACATGACATATATATATATATATATATATATATATATAATATATATATAAATTAATATCAAAGTAAATTAAATAACTTAGTTTTTATATATATATAATTGTAAAATTTATGAAAAATATTCTTAATTTATTAATATCATTTTATAACTTAAATATTTACAATATCTTAATATATGTCATGTGTCAATATTTATTACCTAATAAGTCCCTCCAAAAAAATATGGAGTATAATTTCTATTGATATTTTTTAAAAAATCTTCTGAACTAACTTCTCCTAATAGAACTAATCATGTACAAGTACATGCATGTGTATCCAAAAAAAATTAACTAGAGGGAATAATAGTGTGAGGCAAGTTTCACTGACGACGAAATTGACGGTTTGGTACGAGTAAAGGTAGAAGGAGCATATAAAAATAATGATATGTGAAAAGATAAAACTTAAAATACTGATATGCAAAATAGTGGCTTGAGATGTTAGTTATGTAATTGAGCTTGGGTGGGCTATGAGCTAGCTTACTAATTGGATGTTAGTGATAGAAACTAATTTTTTAAAAAAATATATTAATGAGTCGTGTCCTAAACATGTTTAAGTGTGTCCAAGTCATATTCAAATTGAAAAAAAAATAATTTTTTTAATCAAACACACAGGACACATGTCATACGCACGTTCCCATATGTCCAACACAGACATATGTCCGATACGCAGACATGTCTCAAAAATGACTGACATATCTGTGCTTCATAATGTACTACTACATGACAAAACAAAGAAAGATTCTTAGTTTCTCTCTAAGGTAAAACCATTTATTATGTATTATCTCAACTATAGAATTAAAAATATTATTAAAATAAGAAATAATGATGACTTATAATTAAGGTAGCACATAATGAATATAGTAAAAAATTCTATTTCTAAAAATATTTGAGAATTTCTCCAAAATAAAAGGAAAATTAACATATAGTATTGATGCATGAAATTATTTTACTGTAGAATTTGACATATTTATCGATTAAATTTATTTTTCTTTCATTATCCAAAATCTCCATTATCAATATTTTCTGCAATATATATGTCTGTAAGAAAATAATAGAGTCATAGTAGCAAAGTTTTCAAAAGTGATTCTTTTAATAATAGAAAAACATAATAGTGCATTTCTAACATCAATCATTCTCTAATTTTCCACTCGATCAATAAAACACAAGTCCAAGTGTTAAAAGCAATAGAGATTAATTCAATGCGCATGCAAGTTTTTCCAACCTCCCACTATTGTACGCACCACCATTTCAATGCCAGGCTCAATTAGATGTCCTCTTTCAGTATTTATTAATCCTATATTGACTTGCTTTCACTACCTCCATATGGGAATACTTGGACAGAGTACATGAATAATTGGCCGATGTTAATCTAGTTGTTGGGTTCAATTCGCTCTAATTACTTTGTCACATACCAGTGCTTGACTAATTGGTTAGTGTAAGACTTTGGAAAGAGTTTACCCATGAATCATGGAGAGAAGACTTACTAAAAGTTAGATATTAAGGTAACTTATTTTTGGATACTCTGTAATATTTGAGTGGCGCGGAAAGACCCTTGCGACTAATTCTTTATGTAGAAATTGCCTCTCTTTGCCTTCCTCTTTTTTACTATTTGCTTCTTTTGTTTTTGTTTTTGTTTTTAGCTTTATTAGTTAGTTGTTTGTTACCTTAGATTCTTGTTTGGTCTAAGTACATATGTCTCTTATGATTAAATGATTGTTTGAGTGCTTTCAATAACTATTCATTTCAAACCAAAAAGACTAAGAGTATATTTGGAATCAAACATTTTCAGGAACTAATTCTCTTTTATAAATAAAATCTTTTGTTTAGAAGGATATAAAATAAGAATTGACTATATTTTTTAAAATATAAAAATTGGTACAATTTTTATTTTATTTGTGTACAAATAAAATTCCACTCAAATTTAGTTGGATTTGAGTAGTTTAATTTAATTTTAGTTTTAATTATTGAAATGAACATATTTTCCCTTAGTAGTTAAGTCATTTAACCTATTTAAAGTTGGATTAGAAAGTGAAATATTAATATTTTGAATCAATTCAATTCATCTTAATGTGTTTCAAACATAAAATTTGATTTCTAAATTAATTTAAATATTATTTTTTATAATGAGTTTTAAACATAAGAATTTATTTTTAAATTAAATCAAATTAATTAAATTCAAATCAATTTTTTTCAAGTTTTTAATGACTCCAAACACAACCTATAGGTAATCGTTCTGAGTAATTTTCTAATATTAATTTTATTTTTGGATTACATAGGTGTACTTTGTAATAATTTGAAGAACAATTAACTTGAAGATGTTATGAATGTTGCACGCCATGACATCTGTTCACTTTTAGCAATTCCGTTCACATTTCTTTTTTCATTTTTTTTAAATTTGTGGTGTTTGCATGAGTCATTGGTGATGTATTGCTTATAAGCTGTTTAAGTCCCACGTTGTGCAATACTCCAAGGGCAAAATATTAAAAAGTAAAAAGGCATCAACTCCCAAGTACGCGGACAACCCAATTGTACACAAGAATCTTTGTTAGATTTATTTCACAAATCAAGTTATAACATATGTTTATTAATATTTTTTTTATTTTTATTTTTAAAAAAATATACACATGTCATAACTTAATTAGTAAAATAAATATAATAAATATAAAAAAATAGACTTAAGTTTTGTTTTTGTATATATAGGATATCTTTTAACAGTAAATAATGATGACATATTTAATGAGAAACATTTTTATTATGAGAATGTGAAAAGAGTAAAACTTGACCATATATCTATACATTAATGATCATGATTAAAAATTACATGTATTTATGTTCTAATCTTAACCATTCATATAAAATTTAATGGTTAAGATTCACTCATCTCACCTCTTATAATAAACATTCCTCTTACCAGATACACTCTCATAAATAATTACTCACTTGGAGTTTTTTTTAGGTGACACTCACTCAAAGAGTTTAATTATTGTTACTTATTACTCCTTCTGTCCACTTTTATTTGTGTGTCAAGTCTCAAGTTTAATATGTATATATTAAGAAGGTTGTTAAATATGTTGAATTATAAGAAAATATGATTTAATATAACTAAATTATTATTTATCTTACTTAATTAATATTTTCTCTCTCTCACACTTTATCTTTATTAATCTCATGTTCTCTCTTTCCTCTCTCATTCAATTGACTAAAGTAGTTGATTTTAAGAAGTTGTAAAAATTAATTAATATGCATTTATTGAGTTTAGTAGAGATAATAAAATATGAGGATAATGTTAGAAAAAGACTAATAGATACTCTTTAATTTTTTAAATAGACAAATAATATTAGACAGATCAAAATTTCTAAATAGATAGAAAAGAATAGACGAAGGGTAGCACGATCTTTGAAGAGGAAAAAAATGACATACATGTAATTGATTCTCAAATTACAAGTCCATTGTGGATTTTTTTTTCAAAGTATTTCTATCCTATAAGTGAAAGACTAATATCTCAAGATACAATTAGACGCTTAAGCAGGGATCCCTCCTAATACTATTATTTTCATACACATAAATCTTATAATCTTACCTAGGATCTCTATTAGATTGATTTAATTGTGGATCTCTAAAATGTAAGATATACCTTAATAAAAAATAAAATATTATAAAATGATTTTATTTTAAAAATTTAAAAGATAGTGTCAGGGACCAACTTACTCATGAATGTGCTTGGAATGTAAAAAAATATGAAATAATATGATTTTTAAAATTTCATAGATTTCATTCATTTTGATTTAGAAATTTTATTAAATTTGAAATAATTTGTTTGGACTTGATTTAATTTGATATAAATAGACTATTTAATTTTTACTAACTATTTCTAACTATCTTTAATAAGAATAAAAATGTAAAATAATAAAATCAAATTAAATCTATTTTTATAATAAATTCTAAATACAAAATTTTCTTTCTAGATAAATCAAATTAAATTATTTCTAAATTTAATTGATTCCAAACTCAACCACATAGTTTTATATCTAATAGATAATGCTATAAAAAGATAGAGCTATACGTGAGAATCCTCTTTATTAATAGGGACATTATATAAAATACGATTGTATTAAACAATTAGGAGACAAAAAACAAACTGTTCAAACCGTATTTGCCATTGACTCTCGTAGTGTACTTGGGTTACTAAAACGGGAGGTTAGCTGGTCCCGATGTGCTTTTCACAATGATTATGTCCAAAATTGATAATAAAATTTAGGTTCAGTTATCAACTTGAATGAACAACTTGTGTAATCTATTTCAATTTCGTCTTCATATCTAAGCTCCCTGAATAAATACTTGTTTGTTCAAATAACGTTTTTCTTCATATTATCTCAGATTGATCGTTTTCGTTGTTGAATTCTGCATTGGACACTCGGATATGGTTTCAACGTCAATGTTGTCACTTAATTATAATAGCCATTATTAACAAAGCCCAGAGAATCAATTCTTTTGTCTCTACTCTTTTTTTTTCCCCCAAAACGAAATCACTATTTTCATCCAATTCACATCCCTGCATGCCTACATAATACAGAAATTCATACGCCAAGAAATTCTAACCCCCACCACCAGCTACAATGATCTACATAAGAACTAGTTTATGGTCTTGTCATCCAGTCAATCTCAGTAAGGATACAGTTGTTAACTGCTTAAACAACAAAAACCTTCCTTACCATGATGTTCCTGTAGCAAACAGGGTAAGTACCAGCAGCCTCTGCCATCCTGCATACATTAGATTGCTCATGTACTCATCATATGTGCCCACGTAAGAATATGCATCAACTTATATTTTAAGATGCATGCCTCAGCAAACACTATCTATTGAACAGGATTGTTAGTACTTGTAAAGCGGAAGAGGGCAGATAAATGGAGTGAACATTACCCAAAAGGCATACTGGGGGCCACGAAGATGCCAATCGTATGAAAACAACCTGTTCAGACAAACTTGCTCTAGGAATTTGGTAGTGTTAGTCAAAATACTCTCTCTTTTGCAGTATTGATATTTGAAAGATCTTATTCTTATCATTGCTTTTACTATAAACATGATAATTCCTATCAAAACACTTCTTGTCAGCATGATCAAAATGCATAAAAGGTTTTACTTCGATTATTGTCTTTTTGTTATAATCGATTATAATTGATTTATTTTTATGTTTGGATCATTAGTCGATTTTAAGTTAATCGATTCGTTTGGATGATATAAAAAGCGCTTTTATGCATTAAATTACTAAAATATATAGAATGATTAAAAAAATTATTTGATTGAGGATAAAATGGTATTTACATATCAAAATGTAAAAATAATCTATAAGCTAAAATCATGCAGATTATAAAAATCATTTAAAAATTTTATTTTACATTGAATTTCGTATAAAAGTAAGCTAATTTTACTTTTAAAAACTTTATTCTATTCTTTAGTCTAACAGTCTGAATATGCTTAAACAAGTAAAAAATTCATTTATAGCAAGAGCCCATATGTGAGTTCATTTCATAATGTAAATCAGGACAAAATATATGACAATTCTTGTTTGTATGTACAAGACAACAAGTCACATGCTCAGCTACTAATTTGGTGGAAACATTGCCAACAACTAAGACCTACTACACTAGTAGAAAACTTAACAGCATAAAAATATAGCCCCAGATTAGAATTAGATGAGAAAGTGGTGGCTAATTACCTAGTTCCATATGCAAATTAGACAATGAAAGGAGAGCATCAAAACAAGTTGCACAAAGACATCGATTATTATTAGTGGTTTTACACTTTCACTATCACCAAAAGACTTTCCAATGAAGACACTGTCAGTGAGAAATTAGTCAAGATCCTGATCGTCATCTAATATGGAGTCAAACAAGAATCCCAACAAGAGAAGATCTTTCAATTCCAGCTGTACCTTGCCGTTAGGCCTTTGGCCTAGTAGTGTACTGTCTATCAACAGGGGTTTTCCTCCAGGATTGCAGGCTTGATCTCACAGGTATACAGGGACTTGTTCAAGAAATCATGGGCCAAAAACATAAGCAGAGTAAATAGTAGAAACAGTAGCAGATAATCATATAAATAAACGCTTTAGTCGTGACATGATGAGTGAATATAAGAAGAGTACATAAAAGCCCAAAACATAGAAAATGAAATGCCGGTTTTGGTCCATAAGAAAATTTGACAAACCACAAATCACTGGATGTATTCTCAAGCAACAATAAGAGAGGAAAGAGAGAAAAATAACTAACTTAAGGAAAATATTAGAGAGCCAGATTGTTTTTATTTTTATTTTTTGTTAGCATTGTTATTTACTCTTTGGATAAATAAGTGGTTCCCATTACTTTAACATATCCAACAAACACACTTGAATCTTGGCAAATTCTTTTCTAACCGTGTACCATTATTCATAAATTATATTCAGAGACCTAGCTAGAGAATATAAAAATTATTGTAATAATAAATATATATATATATAGGATCTTACTCAGGTAAGATGAATGTTTATTGTGAGAGGTGAGAAAAGTGAATCTTGACCATTGAATTTTTCATGAATGATCAAGATTAGAACATAAATGCATATGACTTTTTTAAGTAGTCACATGACCTTCAAGTAACTTTTAATCTTGACTATTCATGTATGATTATATGGTCAAGATTTACTTTTCTCACCCTCTCACGATAAAATTTCCTCTCACTAGATATGTTCCCTATATATATATAAAGATTATCGAATCCGCTACGGAAGGGGAATTGGGAATTAATCCAAATTCATCATTTTACAGGTTGTCCTTGAGCAACAATAACATCAATGATATTAATTGACTTCAACATTAGTGTTTAACCCCTTGGAGGATTTTGTAGATATCAAACTTCCATGGTGAACCCAGAACAATTGTTTACTTCTCACAGTGAATATGGAAAAATAGTCTTATTTACCTGTTCAGGACCAGGATAAGTTTAAGACAGCTGCATTTCTACCAGCAAATAAAATATTGGAAGCACGTGGGCGACTAGTCAAAGAACATTTGTAGTAAGCATTGGTTGTATATGAAAAAAACAAGAAGGCCGCCCTTACAAGAACATTTCTTCCACGTGCTCAATGAGAATAGCAATTGAGTAAAGACGGATGATTGGTGATGACAAAAAAGTACCGCAACTACTTAAGAAGTATAAGCAAATTATAATAAGGGCAATGCTACCAGCGCTACAAAGCCCGGGAGAGCACGGATGTGTTTAACTCTTGTAATGCCCTTTTTTCTTTTACAAAATTAAAATTAAAACCAAAAGGCTATCAACTTATAAGAGTGATCCCGTGCCCATCCAGGCTAACGTTTTCAATGTTCCCAAAAGAGTTTGGAGCATTAATGCTTCAAAATCTTTTATTGTTGATTTTGTGAAAAAATTAATTAACGGCTCTTGTGTTGATCTCCAACCTTATTAATAGGTAAACATCTCTTCTTCCTTCTTTTTTTTTTTCTTTCTCAACCACCTCTCACGGCGGAGAGTTCCAGCTATCGTCGTTCACTACCACTGTCGTTCACCACTGCTGTTGCTCTCCTCGCCGTTCCGCACAACCATCCTCCACCGCGTGCGACCCCAACAACCACACACGAATCACCCCATCGCGACTCACATTCGAAACTACCATATCCACGACCCTGAACGCGCACCACCGTGCAAGCAACCCAAGCCAAACCCTTGCATTACCATCTTTCCCTCGCCATCAACAACCCAGAGCCATGCTGTGCCGGAACAAAACTAGAACCACCGCTCTCTTCGTCGTTCTGCACAACTATCCTCCACCACGTGCGACCCCAGCAACCACACACAAACCACCACGTCACAACCCAAGTTTGGAACCGCCAAATCCGCGACCCTGAAAGCGCACCACTGTGCGAGCAGCCATTGTTCCTTTGCATGCCACCAGTGCCGGAAGCCTCTGCCCAGCCGCCGTGATGGAAACAATACCGTCAGCCAAGGGTGTGGTGGAGAAGGATGAGAACAGTGAGAGTGAGGAGGTTGGAGAGAAAAAAAAAAGATAGGAAGAGTCAAAGTTTTTACCTGTTATAACATGTAATTTTGCTGGGAGCATTCATGCTCAAAACTTGGACAGGAGCATTATAAACATCGCCTCCATCTAGGCTTTAAAATAACCGGAACTAATAACATTTTCCCTATAATAATAATCAATACCCTAATCTATTAGATATATTGTAGTTTATTGACATATCTATATATAAATTTATGTGTATGTAAAAATTATCAGTTAAAATTTATAAATTTTTTGTATTTACAGTTATTCATAAAAAACAAAAAATAAGTGATCTGACTAAATTTCTATGTGAATCTGAATGCTAGTAATTAAAATCTATAAAAATTTAACTTTTTAATCTGAACCATTGATTTATTTTAATAATAAATCAATGGCCCAAACTACTTGGCCCATTCATGGACCTCTTTACAAGAGGTCTATATTAGAATTTTTTGATGAGTTACCCAACATGTTTGGGTCCATGAATGGACCACCTTTTTTTTAATCTGATAATATCTATATGTAGATTTGGGGTATATGAAAAAATTATTAGTTAAAATTTGTAATTTTTTAATATGTACAATTATTCATATGAAAAAAAAAGTGATCTGACTAAATTTCTGTGTGAATCTGAGTATTATTAATTAAAATATACTTTTTAATGAGTCATTAATTCACCTTTTTTTAAATCTGACAGTATTTATATACGATTTAAAATATATAAAAAAATTATCAATTAAAATTTATAAATTTTTTATATGTATAATTATTCGTATGAAAAAAATAATTTGACTAAATTTCTGTGTGAATCTGAGTATTATTAATTAAAATTTACCTTTTAATATAAGTCATTAATTTATTTTAATAATAAATTAATAGTTCAAAAGTCATGATTCATCTATAGACCACTTTTTTAAAGGTTCATAATAATAAAGTTTATCTGATGACAATCGTTAATATCAAGAAACTATTTTATTAAAAAACTTGAAAAAAGATAAGTGAAACTCACCAATCTCATCTTCGCGTGGGCTTTGACGACTAAATTAATACTAGATAATTAAAGTCCTACAACTACAAGAAAACATTTTTAAATTATTAAAAAAAAGGTCATTCACTTTTTAATTTGTCTCACCGCCTTTTAAACTCTCACACAGCACAACAAAGACGCATAAAGATTAAGACATAACTCTTCATTCATTCTCTTTGTTTCTCTTAATCAATTTTATTATCTATTTATGAACCTAAATGGACGGAGTGAATCATGATCAGAAAGATCATAATTGTACAATAAGAAATCACCGACTCAGCAAGTTCAATTTGAGGGAGTTGAGTCTTAGACACAAGAAACATCTTGCTTTCCTAATTTTGTTGTAAATTTTTATCTCTTATTTTTTAAGATATTCATTTATCTAGTATTTTATTAAAATTATGTCTCTAATTTTCTTATGTTTTAATTCTTCCTTTTTTATGTGATATTTTACTAATTAATCTTTATTTTTGTTTTTAATTTCTTTTTATTAGTTTAAGTTAATTTCATATTTTGTTATTAATTTGTTCTATTTATATCTAATACATCTATTATCAATTTTTACTTTTTAATTATTTTTTTATTAATAAATATTATGATATAATTTGATAATATGATTAATAAATTTTAACCCCTTCACCAAACATTTTTTTCGATCCGTCAGGTGGCGATTTCAATGCTATAAAGAGGGCTAGAGCATCCATGCCACGCTTTTGCATCACCCTTTACTGTGGGTTAAAAGTTATCTATGGCTCCAGATTATTACAGATAACTCACATAGCAGGTAGCAGGTAAGCGAAGTGAGAAGTATGTGGCTTTCAAATCTATCCGTAGGATATGTGGCTTGCAAATCTAGCCGTAGGATATGTTAGTAAAATCGAAACACTGATGAAGCATCACTGTGGAACAGTGAAATTATATTGATTGTAATATGGGTGATGGATGGTATGGGTGTAATTGAGTCGGTTTAGTTTAAATTTTAGAGAAAAATAAATTTAAATTAATTAAAATTAATTAGTTTAATTTTGTTTAATTTTTATATTTTTTGATAGTTAAATTCGAATTAAATTGAACTAAATATTTATGAATTAGTTTAATTCACGTGATCAAGTTGACTTTTTTTTATATAAAAATTAGTTAAATAATTAAATTTTCATAACAAAAAAATATATATATAATAAATTTATAAAAAATTTCTAGAAATAAAATCAAATTTATTTATTTCAATAAACACACTACAAAGTACAACAAATAAACAAAGTCTAAACAAACAAACATAATTAAAAGATATATAACAATGGATATCAATACAAAAATAAATATACAACAACACTAAAATTTAGTTTAAACATAATTAAAAGAAAACATAAGTACACAACATAAATAGACAACACCCAAAGTCAATCCAAACATTATATATATGGTTTGGTTTTCGATTTTGAAATTTTAAATTTGAGAACTGAACAAATTAAGCTTTAATTAGTTCGAATTTTATTCGAATCAATCAGTATACCTAAATCAAACAGAACCAATTTATTTAGTTCGATTCAGATTGGTCAAGTTATCCGAACATTTGTAACTTAGGCTTGACTTGTGAAAAAAAAAAGATTATTTAAATTTGAATCATTTATTTAAATGAATCAAATTTAAAGTTTGGGATTGACTTGTTTAAAAATTATAAAATTTGAATTTGACTTGTTTAAAAATTATAAAACTTGGGTTTGGCTTATGTAACTTGTTTATAACTATATTAGTTTTTTCTTTTATCAAATCTCTCTTTAAAATATTTAAGTTTATTAATTTAATATTTAATAAATATCTTTAAAAGATAAAGTAAAAAACTAAAAATATATATAAAAACATTTTTATTCATAGTCAATTACATAAAAAAATTCATAACCTTCTTATAGAAGCTTTTAGTATAGTTAGTAATAATAACAAATAAATTATTATTATCTTCACTTTTTTATTTAAAATTTAATTTTTAATTTAATTTTACTATCTATACAAAATGAATAAATAATATATATACATACATATACGAGTTATTTACGAGTTTTTAATATGAAACTTATAAAACCTGAATTTAGCTCACTTATATAATCGAGCTTAAATTTAAACTTGAACTTATTTATTTAATTAAATAAACTAGTCTGATCGAACATTTAATGAGTCGAATTTAAATTGTTCATGAATAACTCAACTCATTTATACTCTTATAAATAAGGTTACTTGAAAATACTTGAATATGTGTTAATATGTATGGTGGGTAATATGCGTTGAAAGTTTATATCTAAGTTTTTATTTAAATAAACATGAAAAAAAATGTTGAAAAATTTAGTAGTATATTTTGAAAATAAACATACACCAAAATTGTGTGTTAAAAAATTAACTAGGAAAAAAAATAAGAAAAGTTGAATAAAAAAATATAAATAAGAAAACTTTAGATGTATGATTTAGTCCAGTTCTAAAGCCCAGTATGTAGATCCAATTTGAATAAACAAGGAAAATAGTAGAAGTTACGTAGTGGACATTTGGGGCTTGTGACACGTTGTTTTGCAGTGGATAAACACCCAATTTGCATTTCCTGGGTTAAAAAAGCTGTACCGGTTTCCAACCTGTTATTGACGATAAAAAAAACGGTGGCGTCTAGAGCCGGTAAAACGGGTTCAACTCGCGGGTTCAACTCGTTAATCCGTTGTTTTTTTGTGAGTTGGGTTCAAGGATTGAACCCATATTTCTTTTCCAACCCGCATAACCCGGGTTGTTCCGGTTACGCATTCTTTTTTATTTTTAAATAATAATAAGAATACTATAAATGAAAAACTCTTTGATATTATATAATTTATGTTTGAATATTTAATTAGACTATTTTAAAAATTATATTTTAGATATGTGGTTTGAAATTTTTTACCATTATTATTTATTATTTTTTATAGTATTTATTGATTTTTTATATTTATTTTTTTTATTTTTTAAACGGTGGCGTCGATGCTGGATATTTCTTCCAACCCATTTTTAAAAGGCCATCTTTATATAGCATTTTAGCGAAAACGCCTCCGGGATGAGTTAGACAGTTGACCCATTTTACTAGCTATAGTGGCGTCGATGCTCTACCCCATCTTTATAGCATTGTAAAAGCCTGCAGGGGATGAGTTATGATTATATTTTGGATTTTTATAATTTTATTGTAATTTTCGTATAAATTATTCACCAACTATTCTTCCTTTATCACTACTTCTGCTGTGTCAATAGATGTTTAATTTACGTTAAGAAAGTGAACCCATGTCCTCCATACAGGATCTTAGGGGTTTTCGTTCAGCAAGCAGGGCCGAGTCTACGTTGAAAACAATTTGCAGGACTCCACTCATAAAAGTTCTATCTAATGTAAAGGAAGCCAGAGTATCTGCCAAGATATTAGTGAAAAATACAGAAACCAAATGGCAGTAATTGACCTCTATAATATTGGACGAGTATAAAGATAGCCGATAGACTAGAGAAAAATGCAAGAACTTAAGCCAAGCAGTAGTTTCATAGAAAAATAATACCGCAGTAACATAGTCATCGACACTGTTAACAATTAACATTCAAATATAATCATAAGATTTAGTTAACAGACACACCTAGTGTGAAATAATTATAACATCAACAATGTAATCAAATGACAATTCAAAAACCCAAACCTTGCTCACGAGTACGTAAGAGTAGAAAACCTTGGCAATGCTACCCTCAAAGAAGGTACATGAGATTGAGGTGTGAGATGAATTCACCAGTAGATTGCCTTCTATATGGGAATAGAAATTAAGAAGAGACACAGCTATAGTTACTTGAGATTACAGTTACATGCTCTGACTGACACAGCTACTGCAGGAACAGAATCTGGTGTTTGTTTAAATTAACTTTGGTACAGCAGCTAGTAGTTTGAGAGTTCCCTTCACTAGATTTGTTCTCTTTCACCTTCACCTTATTTTGTCGCTCAACTTTTTCAGCTTGGTGATTTGCTCAGAAAAGAGTAACTGTCATGTGGCCAAGGGACATGTCAGCTGAAGGCAATGGTGGCAGCCAGGTCAGATTGAATGAGCAATCAAAGTTAGTTAGCAGAGAGGGACAGATGGCACATGATTCAGGAATCAAGGGGCTGCGTCGAAGTGAGAGAAAACGGGAAACTAACACCCAGATTAAGGAGTTCGAGCGGGGAATGCACTGAATATAGGCACTGAGAATAAGAAGAAAGGGGTGTGGAAGTTGTGACCCTCTTCTGATTCCCCTCTCTGGCTCTCCTCTCTTCCTCCCCTATTCTTCCTCTATTTTTCTAATTTCTTGTTGAATGTTTCTGTACTAGTTGATCTGTGATACTGATCAGTCTTCATTCCATTGTAAGAAATTCCATCAGCTAAATAATACAAGTACAGAGGTTATACAGTGAATTACAGTTGCATTGTCTTTCGTTCCTTACAGTAACATACATCTTATATCTATCGTTGTATTTTCTATAGATACATTAAAACTGAAAATAATGACCTGGCTTGTAATAGAGTGAGTGACATCATAGATAGTAAACTAAACATGAAAATGAATACGCACAAATAATAAGCTTAGAATATAATACAATTAAGAAGCCAGGGATCAAAGGACTGAAAGGATATTTGAAACCAGACTACACTGGTACATTAACAAAGATAAAGCTGCGGGCTTTATTCCCTATTGAATTGACAAACATAAATTGCATATGATACGATTAATAATATTCAGAGACCTAAAATGGCATTCAGAACAATAATTTTCAGCATCCAAATTTCTCTACAACCACCATGGAATTGTCATTTTACACTCACATTTCACGCATTACTAGATACCGCCAACCATTCCACAAGCTTGTTCAACTATTAAACCTGTATAGATATAGATACCACTAGAATGAAAAGGACTGAAGAACTCGCATGAAAGTGACATCAAATTAGCAAATATTAACATCCAACATCAACAAACAACAACAGACTTTGATATCCAAACAAGAATGCTTATAATTTATGAAGAATGCACTGACTTGACATACTTGATCAAACACTTTGACATTAAATGGGTAAAACAAGTATCAGCATATTACAAGGCCCAAATTGCTAGCTTTTTTTTTTTCACTAACATGGTTCCAACATCAGAAGAAGCTAAACATAAACTTATTATAATGAAAAAAAAACAGCAACGAACACCACTAGAAAACAAAACCCTTAAAATTCAATCGGCAGACTCACAATCATTCGGACCGACTCGCAAACCTCTCAACCTTGTTGTCCGTCAAATTGAGACCTACCATGGCTTCACCCAATCCACAGCTCACATCAGCCAACACCTCAGGATCACTGTAATGGGTCACAGCCTGCACAATCGCCCTCGCCCTCTTCGCAGGGTCACCACTCTTGAACACGCCCGAGCCAACAAAAACCCCATCGCACCCCAACTGCATCATCAGCGCCGCATCAGCAGGCGTCGCAACACCACCAGCGGCGAAGTGCACGACGGGGAGCCTCCCAAGCTGCTTGGTCTGCATAACCAAATCATAAGGAGCAGCAATCTTCTTGGCGAAAGTGAAAACCTCATCATCATCCATGTTCCTGAGAACCCTAATATCACCCATGACGGAGCGCACGTGCCTGACAGCCTCAATGATATTGCCGGTGCCGGCCTCGCCCTTGGTGCGGATCATGGCGGCGCCCTCGCGGATGCGGCGAAGGGCCTCGCCGAGGTTGCGGCAGCCGCATACGAAGGGGATGCGGAAGTTGTGTTTGTTTATGTGGTTGTCTTCGTCGGCGGGGGTGAGGACCTCGGATTCGTCGACGTAGTCGATGCCGATGGCCTCAAGGATCTGGGCCTCGACGAAGTGGCCGATGCGGGCCTTGGCCATGACGGGGATGGTGACGGCCTGTTTGATGTCCTTGATGAGCTGGGGGTCGGACATGCGGGCCACGCCGCCCTGGGCCCGGATATCAGCGGGGACACGCTCCAGGGCCATGACGGCACAGGCCCCTGCCTCCTCGGCGATGCGGGCCTGCTCCGCGTTCACCACATCCATGATGACGCCGCCACGGAGCATCTGGGCCAGGCCCACCTTCACGGAGAAGGGAGACTTCTTCGTCTCCGTGATTGCGCCGTTACCGTAGACGGTTACCACTCCAGATCCTTCCATTATTGAGAAGCGGAAGAGAAAGAGAGAAACGAATAGAGAGAGATACTAGAGACAGGGGGAAACGAAACGAAGGAAGGTGTGTGCGTGGAGAGTTGAGAGGAAGGAATGAGGGATATGATTGTGTGCGGTGGGGAAAGGAGGGTGGGTTGGGTTAAGTAGTGTTCACATCTCAATGAGTATTGCCTTCAACCCTTCTAATTAAATGGGGGCCACGCATTGCTATTGCCATGCCTTTGTGATAATTATCATTATTTCCTTTTTTTTAATTTTTTCTCTCAATTTATAATTCTACTTTTCTTAGTTTACTATATAAAGACCTTTTTCTTTTTTTTTTAAATGTGATTAAGTGCTTATTATCAATTTCACTAGTTTAATTTAATGAAAAATATAATTATTTAGAAAAAATAAAATTATTAAAAGATAAGTCGTATTTCATAAACATAATTTTTCTAAATTAAAATATATAAAAAATTATGCATAAAAAATATGATTTATCTAAAATATAATAAAAAATACAAATAAATTGTGCTTCTTAATTACAATTTATTATACAACATTATTTAACTTGTATTATTTTAAAAAATAAATTTTGACCAACATCCATTAAAAAAATTATTTTCAAAATACCTCATTTTCATAAAAAAAAGCCGATTTCTTACTATATATTTGTCAAACCAGGAATCTTATATTTGGCAATTGGTTTGGTGGCATCAAAGAATATATAGATTGGTCATTTATTATTTCTTATTAAACACAACCGTGAATGATGGTTCTCTCAAAGACGAGTGAAATTAATAAATTTACAGATGGAAATTGTTTTGAATATATAATCAAATCAATTTATAATATAACAATTATTATCTTTCATTTATGTTATTGATATCAATTGTGATTTGTTTTTCAATAATTTTATGTAATAAATAATAGAATGGATATTTTATTCCCTATAAGGTGTTTTTATACTGTATGGTGTGGACTAATCTTCTTCATCCATTTAATGAGGTGGTCCTGATCACAAAGTATTATTAATGAGATTCAAATCCCTGTATTATATAAAAAAAAAGGTTACGTTTGATATAAATAATGAAATTTTATGGAACAAAAATAGGAAAAAGAATGTGAATTGATAAATTATAATGAAAATCCTATTCAAATTTTATAGTTTGGTACGATGTGATATAATGTGGAATAGAAAATAACTCTATAATTTGGAATGTTGAATAGAATATAGAATAAATTTTAAATTGAAGTAAATGATATTATTATTCTTAATAAAAAATAAAAAAATACTTTTTTTCTTCAACACACACATATCTAAAATGATATTTAAAATTTTTTTTTTATAAAAAATCATGATAATATTTTTTAATTAATTTTGATAATATTATTTTACTCTCCTAGATAAGGGTAAAAACTTCTATCATTTTCTTTCAGACACAGAGTGCATGAAGTTTTAAAACTTGATTTAGGTTCAGTTGAGTTAAATAAGTTAAGGTTAAGTAGATCATTGAAGAGTAATATTTGTCAATTTATAAATCAAATAAGGATATATAAAGTAAAAAAATGTGTAATCATATTTCACAAAAATATTAGTCTCATTCCCTTAATTTTTTAGATGAATGGAATTGTACAAATTTAATTAATAAAAATTGAAATAAAAATATCATTTCATATTTATTTTTATTAACAAATGCAAGATTCTTCTAATTTCATAATAGAATGGATCACACCAAACATTACATTAGAGTAATGATGGACAATTAGAAGAAAATAGTTATATTTTTTTTATCTAAATATAGTTAGAATTTTGATAGAATATAATGATAGTTATTAAATAAAACAAAGTGACAAGAATTATTTATTTATTTAAAAATTAACAAACATGTCTTAGCAAAAAAAATTTGGACAAAAATTAATTCTCTAACATTTATTTAAAATTTATCAATATGAAGTTTAAATTACCAAGTAAGTGACACATCGGGTATTGGTGACTAATAAAATGATTTGAAAAAGAGTTTTCACCATTAATTCTTTTCATATTCTCTTTCTCTCTCCTTTATTTTTAAGAAATCAATGATTGGGATCCATTTGGAGCACTCCGGAAAGACATAAATTATTTTCCTTTTAAGACACCTTTTCTTAAGTTATCAAACTCTTTTTTTGGTCAAAGATTTGAAATTCATTGCTAGAAATAAGAAGGAAATCAAAGTTTCAAGTATAAGAGGAAACGCGCGAATGCCAAGACTTGCAACAAGTTTGGAAGTATACTTATCAAAATGAATTGTGTTATTTTTAGGTCAGATTATATCGGATTATATGAATTTTGAATTAATATTTTATTAACTTAATTTATTTTTATGTAATGTTATTTAATCCAATTCATTTTGATCGAATTAATTTAAACTATTTTTAAATTTAAATTAATATTTTATTAATCTAATTTATTCATTTTATCATACTATTTAAATTAACATATTAAATTTGACCAACTTTAACAATTCTACTTGAAAGAACAACTATTGCACGCTCAGATGTGTTTTAGTTCCAAGTCGGGATGTCCATACATTGTCTTTTCTTTAGTTATCAAACTTTGAATTAAAAATAATTAGTTATTTCATTTTATTTTAAAATTAATTTTTTATAGACTATTAATGTATATAAAATTTTATACTTACGTCCAATAATATATTATCACATTAAATAATATATAAAATGCTCATTATTTGTTATTATTGTTTACCGTGAATGATGGTTCTCTCAAGAGGAGTCAAATTAATAATTTTAGAAGTGGAATTTATTTATTTCAATATATATAATCAATTAATTTTATTAGATAACAATCATTATCTCTCATTTATTTATTGATATCAGTTGTGATTTTATTTTACACTAATTTTATGTGCTAAATAATGTAATGTTTTTTTTTTATTCCCAATGAGATATGTTAATATTTTTTGGTGTAGATTAGAGGTGTAAACAATTGAGTCAAATCAAATATTTAAAACTTAAATTTAACTTCTAAAATAAATAGATTACACAAGTTCGACTTATTTATTTAAACGAAACAAATTTATAACTTGACATTGACTTGTTTGAAAAATATAAAATATGACTTACCTTATTTAGTTCATTTATATATAGTTTGATTTTTTTTCTTTTATCAAACATCTCTTTGAATATTTAAGTTTATTAGTTTAAGATTTAATAAACATCTTTATGCTAAAAGATAGATTAAAAAATTAAAAATATAAACAAAAGATTTTTTATTTATAATTCATTAGTTAAAAATTTCATAACATTCCTATAAAAATTTTTAGTTATTAATAATAACAAATAAATTAATATTATATATAATTTTTCTTAAAATTATTTTTTCTAATTTAATTTTTACGTTATATATTGAATGTGAATAAGTTATATATATACATACATATACACGAGTTATTTACAAGCTTTTAATATTAAATTTATAAAATTTTAATTTTGATTCATTTAAGTAATCGAGTTTAAGTTTTAAGTTTGAGTTCATTTGTTTAAAGTTTATTTTTTAATTAAACAAACGAGTTTAATCGAACATTTAACATATTAAATACAAATAGTTTACAAATAACTCAACTCATTTATACAATTATGAACCAATCTTCTTTCAATTCGTTCAAGCATTTAATGAGGTGGTCTTAACCACAAAATATGATTAATGAGATTCAAATCCTTGGATATCACAAGTAAATTTTATTGACATGAAGTTAAAAATGCCAACTAAGTCACACCTTGTGTCACGGTTACTTGCTACTATAATGGTTTGAGCAACCTTTTCTTTTAAGTTATCAAATTCTAAATTAAGAATAATTAGCTAATTTCATTTTATTCTTATAATTAAGTTTTGATATACTACTAATGTAAAAAAAAAGTAGACTTACATTTAATAATATGGAGTGAAATTATTTAATAAGTTCAACATCTCATATAATTAATATAATTAAATTTATTAAGTGAAATGTTAAAACAAGATTATATAATAATATAATTTTTTTTATAATTTATTAAAATTAAACTCTTACCTTTTTTCGCCGCTACAATTTAAGAAATTTCTCTAATTATAACTTATGCGAAAAATCATCTTGTTTTTTCGAAACTTCTCTACATTCAATATGACTTACTGAACTAATAAAAACTTACTGCATATTAATATTTACTGTGGTTCATTTTAAGTGTCTTCTAGGAATAACGTATAATAATTAAAAAACACAAAATTAAGCCTTAATTGTAATTTTTTTACTAAACTACCTTTATTTAATTTTTCACTTTATCATGTCTATTTATTTTATATGAATAGTTAGGAATTGAAAAATTTTAAAGTATAAAGATAGAGTTGAAAAAATTAAAATTAATATTTTACTATTTATAATAGATTTTTTTTCACTAAAACCACACTTAAAATAAATTAAAAGGAGTAAATATTAACCCCTCGCTACATGTGAAAAAAACCTCGCACAACAATTTAATATGCACGGCACTAATGAGTTTCAAATTACAATGCACATGAAAAAAGATGTCTTAAATTTTAGCATTTTTAGTATGTATCACGTGAAAAGAAATATCAAGTATTTATTTGTGTTGTATATTAGGACACAAAACAAGGGTGGCAACTCTATATTTAGGGTTTTGTTAATAAATATCTTAAGAGTATTTATTAAAGAAATAAAAATAAAACTTTTTAAATAAAAATAAGATAATAAATATATTAAAAATTAAAAAAAATATTGTTTACCTTTTTTTTATCTAAAAACATTTATTTTATCTTAAACAGAAAACAAAAACAGTTTGTTTTTAATCATTTTTAAGGCCTGGTGGCGTATCCTAGGCCAACAAAAACTAAAGGATTTAAAAAAAAAAAAAACTAGTGGCACTTCTTAAGGTGACTGATTTCGTGGCACTTCTTAAGGTGACAGTTTATATACTTTGAATATGACATCAATTCCGTAAAAATATAATACATAATACAGAATGTAATTCTATACAATCAAATTAAATTTATAATATTATAAAATTTAAATAAAGTATAAACTATATTGAGAATGTTACTATCATAAATTTAAGTATTTCTTTCCCTGAAGGTAATAGCTGCATTTTTTGTATATGAAACAAATGACAATTTAATTCTTTTTTTTTAAACTTTGACTACGGACAAATGGAAATTTTAATCAGCAAACGGGAAAATCAAAGAAAAAAAGAAAAAAAGAAGAAGAGAAAAAGCATATTTTAAAACAAAGGCTATAAGTAGCTTAAGAGGCTGGGATAAAAGAAGCAAGGGAGCCGCTCGTTTCCAATCCTGAACTTTTTTCCTTCCCCACAGGAATATAAGTGGGGTGTGGAAAAGAGATTAGGAGATTGTATTCAACTTGTCCTCCACCTCCACTTGTGCATTTGCACCTCAGTTACTACCTCATAAAACAATTACAATATAATTTGTTTTCTTGTTTTATTTGCATCACCATGTGATCTGGGCCACCAAACTAAACCAATTAGCAGTCCAAGTCTTTTTCACCGAATCCTTCTTTGCATTTAACTTTGACTCTCTTTACTCTTTAGACCAGTTTCCTTTTCTTTGATTGAAAAATCTTTGTCTTTGAGTTCTCTCACATTCGCAGTTGTCACTCTCAGATTTGATGAATGCTCCCCTGGATTCGCAAAGGAGACCTAATAATCTGGGCTCTATTAGATTGCTTCATTTCCCTACACAGTCACCAGCTACGATGCCCGGGGGGAATGAGCAAACCATATGGCCCATATCAGATATGTATATAAAACAAGGTGTATCTCAATACATATTAGCTATAATATATACTTTTTAGAGAATGTACATTTCTACTACTACGTTGTTTTCGATTAATAATACGAAAAATATTAAAGTAAAGTGATACAAAATTATAGATTATTAAAAAAAAAGTGATACAAAGTTAAAGGAGTTATTGCAGTATTTTATTTTTTTTTGTAACTAGTAAATTCATAAGTTTTTTTTTTTTAGAACATTTCCTCACTTGATAGATGAAAGATTAATATCTTAAGGTATAGTCTGATGTTTAAGCAATAATTTCTTTTAACGATGTTATTTTCACATACACGAATTTTAATATCGAATCCAAAAATACATGTTTAAGAGACGATAAGTTGTTAAACACTCATTGATTATTAGTTATACTTAATGTCATTTATTATAAAAAATATTAATTATATTCGATAAACTCTAGAAAATTCGTCTCAGGTGGGGATATTCTTAAAACCAAAAAGAAAAAAATTGTGATACAAATATAAAGGAGTTATTATGGAATTTTACTAGTTTTTTAATGAGTGTCATAAGGACAAGTGTTAGGGATGACAATTTTACCCGCTCATGTGCATGCTGCATGAGTAATACCGTGACGAGGCGAGTATACGTAAATTCTCTCCGTGAATATAAATACAATTTAGTATTTCCCGTTTCCATAAGCGAGATAGATATTATCCCGTTTAAACAACTTTTAAAAATATTTTATAGTATTATAAAAAACTTTTTTTTAAAATATTTTTATATAAATTTATTTTTTGATTTTTTGTTATTTTTTATAATTTATAGTATTATACTTTTTTCATTTTTTATTTTATTTTTTTGATTTTTTTGAATTTTTTATAATTTATTGATACCATGAGATATCCGCGATACTGGTTTACTGTGAGAAAAAATAAACGCAGATGCTGCATGACGGATATGGAGGCTGAAGGCGGAGCGGATATTATTCATGGAGGCGGGGGGACGGGGGCTACTACCGTTCCCGCCCTTCCATTGCCATCCCTAACAAGTGTTAAGAGAGATATTATTATATACACATAAATATAACACATCGATTTATACATAATAAACAAAAAGTTAGAGAGATAATATGATTTTTTATGATGAGTGGATTTAACAAGATTTGTTTTTTTTTTCTCTCCCTAATTTTTTATTTTTTGTGTATAAATTTGATATGTTATACTTGTGTATATATAAGAATATTTCGTATTGCAAATCAATAATTAAAAAATATTAAATAAAAATATAACATTTAATACAATAAAAATTCAAACAAAATTATTTTTTATTTAATACTTTTCACTTTTAATTTTTTAATAAGTACTTTTAGAACAGTCAGTTAGAAAAACCCTTCTTTTATTGGTACATTGATGAGGTGTTATACATTTATCAATTACTAATTATTCTTGATGACATTTAATTCACAAACTACTTGAAAGGTGAATAGAAACAGTGGTGAAAGCATGTGGGGCAAACAGAAATTATTAAATAAAATGAACGTAATTATTATATTTTAAATTGATAATTATAATTATTAATTAGAGATTTAGATAAGTATAAAAGTGATAATAGACTACCAATTTCACTCAATTGGTTAATGGTAGAGTTATTCGTTCAATTAAAATACTTTAATTTTTATTCAACTTACTCACAAACTCATTCTGTATTCTGTGAAAAAATTACAGTAATATACAGTCTGATTTGACATATCTCTTATATAAATCTACGATGTAAATATGATGTGCATATTTTAATTATACTAAAAACATTATTCATTGTTTAATTAAGGACTTTTTAGAAAAATGATAAATAGAATAGTTAGTTGAAAAAGTGACAATAGACAAATAAAAGTAGTAGTAAATATTTTCTATTTCTATAATAACACATTATTTATTAATTACTAATTACACGATGACATTTATTTACTAAAAGTGACACGATGACAAATAGGATTTTTTTTTCCTAAAATGATTGATAAAAGTGAGTGGAGAAAATAAATGTAAATTTAATCTATATAGATTTGGGACTTGTTATGATACTTACTCCATTCGTTTTAAAATGTTTGTCGTTTTAGAGAAAAAATTACTCCATTCTATCTATTATTTTAAAAAAACCAATGATAAATTAATTATTATTTTTTACTTTATTTTTATTTCTTGGCATTTCCATTAAGTGAAGTGAAAGATAGCTTTAATAAAGTAAGATGATAATTTAGTAAAATCAGAAACTTTTATAATCCTCTCCTTCTTTTCAATTGAATTGATGGGAATAGATAATGGCCATTGGATTAAATTTCCATTCTTGTAATCATCACCTTTGATTGAACCCGTGCAAATGCACGGTATCCGCTAGTGTAGTCATATTTCTTTAAAGTTGAGAATATTTAATATTTTTTTAATCCGTCTGTAAAAATTATTTTAAAACGAAGTGGGTATAAAAGGTATCATAGTTTGTAAATGTGTAAATTAATTAAACTATTCATGAATTATTTGAATTTATCTTGTTAAATAATTAATTAAATTTATTTATTTAAATAAATAAATAAGTTTAAATTTTAATTTAAGTTTGATTATACAAATGAGTCAAGTCAAAGTTTTATGGACTCGACATTAAAAATTTGTGAATAACTCGATTATATATATATATAATGTAAGTAAATATTACCATAACTAATAAAAAAAATTATATGATTACTTTATCTTAATAAGTATTTATAAAAGGTTATTAACAAATATATACAATTGTAACGGACTTTATCTCTATGCACAAAGGAAAAAGACAATTTCTCTAAGAAAATATGTTACATTTTAAGTATTAAAACTTATTTTGAAATTTCTTTTATTAGTTGGAATGTTATGAATTTTTTATTATTTTATTAAATAAATTATGTAAAAAATTTATTTATTTCTGTTTTTATTTATCTTCTACTATAAAAATATTTACTAATTATTAGTTTAATAAATTTAAAAAATAAAAAATACTTTAAGGAGAGATTTGATAAAAAAAGAAGAAAATAATCAAATCATAAATGAGTTAAACTAGTTGAATCTAAACTTTCATATTATTAAACAAACTAAATTTTAGTTTTAAATTTGACTCATTTAAATAAATGAGTCAAGCTTAAACATCTTTTTTTTTTTCACAAGTCAAGCTTAAAATTTAAATTTTTGACTTAACTCGACTTATTTTCACTCCTAATACTCAGAAGAAGTTATCAAATATTTGTTGGTTGTTAGTTTTATTATAAAAGTTTAAAGATTTATTAAATATACTCTAATAATAAATACTAAACAACTTTATTCAAATATTTTTTTTAGAAAAAAAGAATACATAAGTAGCCAAGTAATCCCAATGAATAATGTTTGGTATACATCAATACTATACATATCATGTTACATTTGTATGAGGTGGTAGAACTATAAAATAATTATATAAAAATAAAATAAAATTAGTTATAATTAAATAATAAAATTATGTAAATATGTGTATATGTGTGTGTACGATTTGGTTGCAGCATCCCCGTTGTGAGTCTGCTCATTGTTGCCTTGTCTGTGGCGGAGCCACGCATGTTTATATGCCCTGAAATCGAAAAAAAAACATTACAAAATTTCGTAGTTTTAGTATTCATTTTATATGCATTTGTTGCTTTCAGTTTTTACTTTTATAATTTAGGTTTATTAATAATTAAAATTTAAAATGTAAAATTTAAAATGTAATGTAATTTTATTGAAAATATCAAGTGTGTTATAATTATTTAAATAGATTAATAGAGTAACATATTATTAATTATAAGACATCGAGGTGGATGAGCCAAGGTGACATGCTGAGCATTTGGGTTTGATTCAAAGAACCAAACCAAACATTTTAAAACTAGAAAAATAGTTTGGTTCTTTGAACTGAATTACATTCAATTTATTGAAAAAAAAATTGAACTATACAAACCGATTTTTCCATTTTTGTTAACCGGTTAACTAGTTCAAATAAGAACTAAACACAAATTCAGACTTCAGAGAGACCATTGGTTGGCTATTAACGAAGAAGGATGAGAGGATCCTTTGAACGACAAAGTCATGGGCACAAAGACAACGACGACAACGAAGCCAAGGTGGCGTGCACTCTCTTTTGTTATTTCAATGACATCGAGGTGGATGAGCCAAGGCGACATGCGGTTGAGCGGATTGAGTTGCGGTTCGAGATCTCGCACTCTCTTTTGTTATAGCGTTGCAGATTGAGTTGCATATCTGTGATGGGGCTATAGAAAAGGTCGATCTGTGATGACTTTGTTGGTTGAATTGCAGATAATAGGTCAGTGACGGAAATGAACAACGCCCAAATCTAGTACCAAGTCTCAGCAAGGTTGCATGTGTTTTGTGGAGGAGTGCGTGCATTTTTCCATTTGGTGATTGAAACATCAATTATGTTTCAGATAATCGATTGAATGGAGCCAATAATAGAATAGAATGGATTGAAAAATAAGGATTTGATGATTTTCCTTTTGATGAAACTTTATGAGAAAATGCATAACAATGAACTAGTTTTTTTCTTTTATTTATTTGTTTATTTTATTTTTTATTAGTAATTAGTATTTTTATTAATTAATTATGTTTTTAGTTTTATACAAAATAAATAATACAAATATTGTATTTTTAGTTTAATGAATAAACTATTGTATTTTTTTTACTGATTTGGTTTGGTTAACTGTGTGTCATAACCGTCCTGAAGGGCACTCGCGAAAATAAAAAAAATAAGGAGGAAAAGATTTCGGAGTGTTGGAAGTCGCCACCAATCACTTTATCCATTGAATGGAATGGTGCAATAGGACACCTAAAAGATGGTTTGTGTTTCAGAGTTCGTGATTCGGGGATTGATTACGGGTAGGGAATATGTTAGCACCCTACACCATCCGTTCTAAGAACGGTTACCTATTTAATCTAATATTATTTGCAAGATTAATTAAATTGGTCTTTTATTAATTAAAAGAAAAGAATTTTTTTATTTTTTTATTTTGACATATCCCAGTTTGTCAAGCATAATATCAAGAATGATAAATAATTAAGACAAGCAATGGGTGGCTAAATTGTCATTATTTTGAAACAAATTCTAAGTTTACAACATATTATATAAAAGTGGTGAACAATTTTTTTTTAAGAGAAGTAATTTTTAAAATAAATGGCCAAATAAAATCTCATTCATAATTAAGAAAAAAAAATAGGTACAATGAGATTTTTGTAGTAATTTCTAAAAAAATGTCTTCATGAAAAATAAAACTTTAATTCACCACAATCATGATGTTAAAATTGTATGAAATTGTTCACTTTTATTTGAATATTTTATTTTATAAAAAGAAAATTATCTTAGTTTATAGAAAAGGTTATATTTTAATTTACGTAATTATTTTAATTTCTATGTAGGGGATTAGACCTCGCCAGCGCTTCTGGCAAAATCTAATATAAAACCTCAAGATTATCAGAAAGAGTGTATTTGATTGGCACTCCGATTCTCTCCCAATTTTTTCTTCATCGACCAGTTTTAAAATGTTTAATGTACACAAAAAAATGATTAAATTAAAGTCACATGTCAACCAGTACAATAATCATAGCAACAAATAAGATAATCAGTTAAAAAACAAAGATAAACTATAATCAAATCAAATTCACCCACTTTTATCACTTTTATTTTTATTTTTTATTTATTTTTTTACTTTTTTATTTTATTTTTAACCCTCTAACCTATTGATAACACTAAAAAAAATGAAATGGGCCGTAAGAATCAAAATAAACCCAAACAACAACACTTAAAAAATGAAATGAATATATATAAAAAAAAAGAACAAAGAGACGTTTTAGTCTCTGGAAGAAACAGAATAGAGAAAGAAAGGGGAGAAGCTCACGGTGTTGACGGGATGGGTGCGGGTGAGTGGTGCCAATGGAACAGCACGGCATCTCGATGATTGGTCCGAATGGTGCGAGTCAGAAATGCGGTGCGACGCGGTTGGCGCGACAGGGTGGCACGGCGGTCGCGGGTGGCTCAGACGACCAGATCTGGATGAGATCGAAGCACGGTGGCGATGTTCGCAGAACACAGCTGGTAGAGGATGAGATCAGAACACAGTGACAGTAAGGCTCAGATCTGAGCTGAGGAGTTAATGGTGCAGATCCGGTGGGTTGCTGGGTGTTTAATGGCGCTGCGCAATGCGCGACTGGACTGTGCGGTTGATTACGGTTCTGGTTGGGTTGTCCGGCACGAGTGGAGGCGCGGTTCGGTGCTGGCGTGACGTGCTGCTGATCGGGGTTGTGGTGAGGTTCCGGTTGACGGCTTCCTCAAGCTATCCGGCCGACGGGTTCACAGTGTTGGGTTACTATTTTTCTTTTCTTTTTTTTTTGTTAAAAAAAAAAGGTGAGAGATTAGAGATGAAGTGTGGTGGTAAAGGTTGAAGATATTGGCTGTTGATGGTAGTGAGAGATGATGAATGTGGTTGATGGTGAGTTTTGGGTTCTGATACGGGTGATGAAGATGGTGGTTTAATTAATGGTGGGAGTGGCTCTGTTTTACTTGTGTGTTTGGATCGTAGTGGTACATTTTTGGGATGGTGGGCGAGGGTGAAGATGGTGAGGGATGGCGGCGGGGTACGTTAAGGAGGGTTGATTGGTGGAATAGGTGGTTATTTGAGAAGGTTATAGAAGAGGGAGCGTGGTGGTACGTGGAGACAAAATGGTGATAAAGGTAGTGGGCGTGTTGGAGTGAGGGGGTTTTTGGCTGTCAGAATTGATCTGTGTAGCTCCAATTGATCTGTGTATGAAAATTTCTGAATCTGTGATTACTCTCTGTTTGTAGTTTTTTCTGAATGATTCATTTTTCCTTTTTGATTTGTCTGCTTGAGATTTATAATATTCAATAGCCAAACCTTTTGTTTTTGAATAATGATTAGAATGCCAAAGGAAAAGAAAAATTGTTGAAATTTATATTTCTCAATCATGATCGGAAAGCAAACGGAAAAGAAAACTGCCAGAAGCCTTTAATCCAATTCAATGTAGCTGTTTGTGAAGGCTAGGGTTGCAGCAGCAGAAATAAGGAAGTTGGGTTATGGGTTGAGAAGAGAATTGGGTCATGGGTTGACCCGTACAAAGTTTTTTTATTTTTTATTGTTTTCTCTTTTTTTATTAAAGAAATTAAATAAAATAAATAAAGTAAAAACAAAAATAAAAAGAAAATGGATAAAATTAGGTATCAACACTGTGATTAACTACATTGCTTATTTGTAGAATTAATTGAAACCATTTTTTCATTAGAAAATCGATTCAATATTAAACTGATTCAAACAATCCAATTCTTTTCAGTTCAGTGCAATTTGGTTTGGTTTACAGTTCTATTTACACATCCCTAATCTTTACACTTTCTCGAACCAGATATTTGATTTTAGTATTACAGGATTAGCGCTGTGGTTTGATCAGGATGAAAATCTAACTAATCTAAGCTAATGGCCATTTTTTTTAAAAAAAAATCTAAGCTAATGGCAGTGTTAAAAGCAACAGAACTTTATGTTCAATATATCACTTTATGCTCCTCGCTCTCGTCTTACACGTCTAACTTAACTAACAAAAAATAAAAACTAATTCTGAAAGGATGAGTGGATGTGATAACCAATTTCAATTCCTTATATTGAGGACATGAGTTCATATTTTAGATAAATAATTTTTGCAAAAAAATTATATAATTCTCGTGCTTTTAAAGTTGAATAAGAATTAATCTTATAAATAATTTAAATAAATTAAATCTGTAAAAATATTTTGTGAAAAAAATAAAAAACCCGAACAAAAACTGAAATCGAACGCAGAATGTTAAACAATAGAAATGCCTAGTTCTCATGTAGCGTTCAACACAAATTTTGATCGGTAAGAATAATTTATTCTTTAAGAAGTAGTATTATGTGATAACTTTTACAGTAATCAAATACAGCCTATGAAGTACAGACACATTATTTTTAAGATGTGTTTATATTGGACACATGAGAATACGCGTACGATACACGTATCTTATGTATTCGAATGCATTCGATTAAAAAGATTATTATTTTTTTACCTGGATATATATTGGATACAGTTCGGACACACTTTGACATGTTTAAGATACGACTCATTAAATTTTTTAAAAAAAATTACTTTCCATGACTAATGTCCAATTAGTAAATCTGTAATATACCTAAGCCTAATCACATGACTAACGTCCCAATCTACTATTTTCACATACTAATATTTTAAGTTTTATCTTTTCACACACCACTATTTTCATCTGTTCCTTCTACCTCTACTCGTACTAAGCCGTTCACTTCATCGTCAATGAAGTTTACCTCATATCACTATTTCTTTTAGTTAATTTTTGTATGCACATGTACTTATGCATGATTAATTTTATTAAGAAAATTTTGTTTATGAAATTTTTTAGAAAATGTCAATAGAAATTATGCTCCATATTTTTTTAAGAGAAACTTATTAGGTAGCAAATATTGAAACTTATGACATATATTAAGATATTGTAAATATTCAAGTTTATATAAATTATATCAATGAATTGTCGCAATCGGGATCGCGACGAGACGACCGAAAAAATAAAAGATTTAGATTTAGATTCTTGAAAAATTAATCAATGGAGTCGCCACAAATGTTTATTTGAATTGGAAAAATATTAGAAAAACACTTTAATTAGGAAACTGGTCTTTTGAAAATTGAGTTTGGATTCGGGAGTCGATTATAGGTAGGGAATGTATTAGCACCCTACACTGTCCGTTCCAAGAACGGTACCTTATGTTAGTTGCGCAAAATTTAATGATCTCAAATATATTTATTTTTATCCTTTTTCAAAAAAAGACTTTGTAACTAAATTTTTATTTTTCATTTTCTTATCTTTATTTTTATATTTAAAAAAAATAATCAAATTGTGAAAATTTATTTTTTTGGCTTGACAGAAATAAATTTCTGCTCCTACGTATCCCCTAGTGCAATGAAAAACTTAAAGTCACGCAGTTCTTTTGAAAATGATTGTAGATCGGTCAATTTTAATTTTAAAAAAACTTAAAACTTTAAATTAAGTTTGATAGAAATGAATTAATTTAAATAAAGCAAAATGCCAACCAACAAAACAGTCAAGAGAATAAATCAGATAAATAGACAGATAAACTAAATTGAAGTTAAAGCAAACCACAAACTTACCTTCGTTACCTTTGGATATTTCATTTTTAAAACTTTATCATTTTTTCATTTTTCATTTTCTATTTTTTATGTTTCTATTTTTTTTATTATGTTTTTTTTATTCAAAGACCACAAATAAGCCAACCCAGACATGGGTGGGCATGTTAGCTTCAGTAACCCAAGACTTTTCCTGTTTTTTTACTTTTTTATTTATTTATGGTTTAAAAGCTAAACTGACCAAACAAAGCACACTAGCAGACATGAAATTAGAATGTTTAGAGGAGGAAATGTAGGAACAAAGGTCAGTGGCAGCACCGTGGGATGGAGCGCGGGTAGCGGAGGATGACAGTGTCCGGTTCTTTCATCGGCTAGGTGGTACGGCTGCGCAGATCTGATGCGCGGTGGCTCGGACCGGTGTAGCAGCGGCTTGGTCTCAAGTGGACGGCGCGGTTGAAGGTGCGGTGGTGTAGATCTGCTATGGAGAGAGGACGCGGGTTTGGGGTGAATGTGGCTCTACGGTTGGGTCTTCACGGTTTGGTTTTCACAGTTGGGTATTCAAGGAGCAAAGAGGAGAGGATGGTGAAGGGGCTGTGTGGGTGGCTAGTTGGGAGAAGGCAGCGACGATGCCAGTGCGAGCAGGGTCGTGGTGCCTGGTGCTGGTTGACGCTGGTTCGAGCTCGGATCTGCCCTGGTTTTGGCCCGTTGTGATGGTGGATGGAGAGGTGAAGTGGGATGGAGTTTATGGCAGGTGGTTCTGTTTTGTGAAGATGAAGTGTGGGAGGTTCCCTGGTGGTGACTATGGGTGGTGAAAAATGAAGGTGGGTGAGGTGGTAGAGATGAAGATGGGAGGTGGTGATGGGTTCTGTGAAACAAAGTTTGGAGGTTGAGATGGTTAAGATGTGGAGGTGAAGATGGGAGGTTGAAGAAGATGGTTGAAGATGAGTATTGAAGGATGAGAATGATGAAGGTGGACGTGTGTTTATGGAGGGTGGTGTTGGGGGATGGTTCTTTGGTATTAGTGAAGATGGTGAAGTTGTTTTGGAGATTATGAGGAGTTGATGAAAATGTAGTTAGTGGAGGGTGTGGTTTGATGAAGATGGTGGGGTTTAGTTTTTGTTGATGGTGATGATTGTCGTTGGCTTGCTGTTTGGTGGTTGAAGGGTTGATGGATGTGCGCGGAGCTTTACTGCGTTGAGGGAGTTACGTGAATAGAAGTTGGAGATCAGAATGGTGAGGTCGAGTGATGATTTTGGTGGGGTGAAGTTGATTACTGAAGATTCTGGAGTGAAGTGTTTGAAAAATGGCTCACGGTTGCTGGCAGCAAAGGAGTGAGGGATAGTGACTGAGTTGACTCAGTTGTTGAAGGTTGAAGATGTATGTGAGGGGTTGGAGTTATGAGGGTTTAGTGATGATGGAATGAAGGCTGAATGTGAGGAAGAAAAATAAACAATGGAAGATGATGAAGGTTCACAGTTTTTTTTATGGAGAAGAGGAGGTATGGTATTTAAAAAGTGAAACTATACGTGAGTGAGTGGAGTGTGTGGGTGCATGCAGTGGGTGAGTGAGTGGATGCATGATTGGATAATTGTGTGGGAGTGAGTACATGATTGGGTAATTGTGTGGGAGTTAGTATATGATTAGGTAATTGTGTCGAAATTGTTGTAGTGGAGTATGTGTTGTGTAGTGCAAGTAGTGCATGAGCAGTGAGAAGAAATGCAGACCCATTACTCTCTGTTTCACTATTATTTTTTATTTTTATTCTTTTATTTTACCATAAAAATAAAGTGTAAAACAAGGTAATTAAGCATCAATTAACACAAGATTATTAATCTTTGATCGAACATTAAAAGAAATTTTATGGACAAAATTGGGTATCAACATGAATTATGAATCAATTTTCTTAAATTTTACAATTATATATATATATATACATAAACTAAGTTCTTTAACTTATTTTGATATTAATATATATATATATATATATATCGTATATATCTTACAATTTTTGTATTTGATGTGTTTATATATCCATATACGTGTCTATACTTCATATAATACAACATAAACAAGTTCAAATAGAGATAATTACCGAAATAGCTTCATGTTTATGTCTTTTTTTTAAGAGGACATGTTTATGCATTTTTGAAATTAAAATAATATATAAAATGATATTATCTGTTTTTAATAGTTTAATACTTAAAAGTAATTTTACTTTATACTATTTAAGTAAAATCAATTATTTTCAATTATTTTTTGAAATATATTTTTGATCTGGAATTTATTTTTAAAATATTATGTTATAAATTCTCGATATTCTCAAGTCGTATTAAATTTTAACTAATTTAAAGTTGAATCGAGTCGATTACAATGATGTAAAACTCTATCAAGTATTAAATTTTTTATTCACAAAATTTAAATTTGAGACTTTACTTAAAAAATAAGTTTCAAACTACTTAATTCAACTAAACGTTAATATTTTTAAAATATTATTCTCAAATGTAAGTTAATTTTTTTTTAAAATTAATTAAACTAAAAATCTAATCCAAACAAACAAGCCTTTTAACACCCCAAAAAAGAAAAAGAAAAAGAAAAAACTTGAGAAACAATGTCAACATAGAAATTTTACACTTTTGTATGCACTGTAAACCAGCAAAATCTTAGAATGTCGCGTGAAGCCAGAGTGTAGCGAGAAAGCTTAAATGAATAGAAAATTTTAAAAAGAAAGAAAACCTAAATCATAAATAAGCACACAAATTTATGTTTACGGCCATTCCCAATTTTTTTTTATTTGAAAACAAAATTAAACTAATAAAACAAAAATATGCATTTGGTATAATTTGTTTTAAATAGTTTTTTAAAACATAAAATTACTTTTAATATTATTACAACTTCATTATTAATAACAGAAACGTCCAAATAAATAAAAAAAGTCTTATAACAGATTAAGAGTCAAAAGACATTGACAATTAACAAAGCAAAAGGCAAGAATCTAGCTTCGGTTCCGAGCCTGCTCGTGACCGTTGCACGGTGCCTAGATTTAAAATTGCCTTCAACAGATTACTGCCTCAACCCTACACACCTTCATTATCTCTCTTTCTCTCTGATATTCAACCCTAGAATCCAGCAAAGCAATGGTATCAAAGGTGAAGAGAACCCCATTCAAATCCAAATCAATAAAGGACCTCCGCAGCAGCCGCCGTTCCCGGCGCAAATCCCCCATTAAGAATGTGGTGGCCGCCTCCTCCGCCGCCCTCGCCTCCATCCACCGCCGCATCACCAAGCTATTCTCCAAATTAGTACGCTTCACCACCCCCAATCAAAAATCCTACAAAATCCTCAAGAAAACCACATATTTCCATGAACAAGAACATCAATCCCTCAACGCCATTTGCAGAACCCTCGTCTTCGACAACCACCACCAACTCCCACCACCCTGCATCTCTCACAGAAGGACCGTCTTCCTCGACCTCGACGAGACCCTCGTCCACTCCAAAGCGGCGCCCCCGCCGGAACGCTTCGACTTCGTCGTCCGGCCTGTCATCGACGGCGAGGCCATGGACTTCTATGTCTTGAAGCGGCCGGGGGTGGACGAGTTCTTGGAGTCGCTGGCCGCGAAGTTCGAGGTGGTGGTGTTCACCGCAGCGCTCAGGGAGTACGCATCCATGGTTCTGGACCGGCTCGACCGGAACCAATTCATCTCTCACCGGCTTTACCGAGACTCGTGCCGCCAGGTCGAGGGGAAGCTGGTGAAGGACCTGTCGGAGACGGGTCGGGATTTGAAGCGGGTTGTGATCGTGGATGATAACCCGAACTCGTTCGCGAATCAACCCGAAAACGCGATTTTAATTCGGCCCTTTGTTGATGATCTTGCGGACCGGGAGCTCTGGAAGTTGAGCAGGTTTTTTGATGGGTCTGATTGCTATGATGATATAAGGGATGCTGTCAAGCACTACCTTACTGTGCAACAATAACATTGCTATGTTAGAAACTCTTTTTTCTTTTTCTTTTTTAAACTGTTTTTTGCATTTTCTCTTCTGAAGTTTGTTCTGGTGGAAAAATCATGTGATTTGAACAATGATTTGTTCAATGTCTAGTGAAAAAAAGAAAATAGGAGGGATGTTGTATTACTAATTCTTTTGTTCAACTTCATTTATTTAGTTGAAGCTTTTCTTTCAGTATGTTTAAAATGTTGAAAATGCAAGATTCGAGATCAAATGGTGGTTGTTCAATTTCGACTCTAAAAGTTCATTTATACAGCTCATAGACCAAGGGTAACAAAGAAATTGGATAGTTACACAGCTCATAGACCAAAGGTATGGAATGTGATAGATAAAACATTTTAGTCTCTCGCGTGCATTCATTCAGGCATATATCAATGTCTATCATTCTCCAACACATTCAAGTTATTATATTATCACTAAATAATAATAAAATGACATCACTATAATAGCTAAGATTTGAAATCAATTTTTTTTCTTAGTTTTTAAATAAGTTGCAGCACATAATTCAATAATGGTTTTACCCTATAAATAGATTAAAATTAAAAATCCATATCATGATTTGCTTCAAAGATTTTAGAGGCCTCAAGATGGCATGTAGTTATTTTTTTGGGTACATAGGCAAGTGATAAGCTGAATTTTCAGCTGAAAAATGAAGAAGGTGGATTCAAACCCTCGTCTTAAACCAATTTGGGAGACCAACGAACCATTTGTGTTGTGTGTGCTAGTGTCAAGATGGCATGTAGTTGAGCCCTGCGATCTTGTTAAGTTTAATATTTAATATTTTTCAAGATGATTTTGTAGGTACAACTACAAGGGCTCAGTAAATCTACCAAGGGATTCCTCCACCATGTTGGGGCTGCATCTTGTTCAGAAGGAAACGCCCTTCTCTTGTGTTTTAGTCTGTCAAACAGAATATCCGATATTCATTCATGGTTGAATTTTTTGTCTCCTGTAAATATTTTACGACAAGGGCTATTTTAATTAAATTTTTGTATTTGTATGAGGAATCTGCAACGTGTTCAAATTATGCAGTTCCAATCCCATGAATTTGAATTAAGGGGCATTTGGTTAAAGAGTTGATTTTTCACTTTCAGAAATAAAACTATTAGGAATGACATTTCAAGCAATGATATTCCTAAGAATATATCAAACATATATTTGATTAACTTTGATCATTCTTTGAAATTTGAAGATAAGAATGGGTAAACGTGTCATTTTATAACTCTATAAATTATTCTTATTATATGAGAATAATCTCAGCTCACCTTTCCTCTTAGTAATGATTTGATGAGAGTAGTGATAAAGAAATATCCTTGAGAATGAAGCATGAATGATTTTTTTTTTTTTTATATCTCTTATCAAACATGGAAACAAAACATTTTCATCTTAAGATCCTGAAATATCAAAACAACTTCTGAACTAAGCATTCCCTAAGGGTATGTTTGAATTGGTGAAATTAGGTAGAATGGAAGAGAATGAAATGAAATAGAAATATGTTCTATTATTTAAGTATGATAAAAAAGGATGAAATGAGATGAAGTGGTAAACATAACCTAAGGGTAACTGCTGAAATTACCATACAAACTCTTCTACAATTTTTTTCTTTTTCTTTTCAAGGCGTGGTATGAAATTGGTTCATTCGCGCACTCTACCAGAAAGCATAATAAGGTTCCAACATAGAGATTAATAAAAATAATCATCCATTGTCCAAGAAAATACGTTCGAATGATCTTACAACTTGATCAGCTTCAATTTTAGGACTGATTTTGGCATAATAAATTATTAGTGTTAGAAACCGTGAAAGAGAATACAGAATTCCCCAGACCATAGATTAGAAAGCGTCAGTGCTTTGAAGCTGAGTGATAGGCCGAAGGCGGGTACTTAATTTCATGTCTTTAAAACATTCTTTACTCAGTACACAGTAGATCCTCCATGTGATGGGCTTATATAATTGAGATTTTGTTTTCTATTTTTGTCCCATGTCATTATGACCACAGAATTGAGATTCTGGCTAAGTCACACCATGGCCAAATGGGTTTTTAGCACATTTTTTCATCTGCCGCTGCTAAGTTGTAACATGTTAAGGAACATTAGGTCACCACTGTTCGCATTAAAATCCCCCCATCTGCTGGAAAGAGAAAATTGTGTGTCTATTGGAAATTTGGCCATGTCAATTACCAGCATATTCTTTACCACCGGTGTTTTCTTGGAGGAAGAAACACCATAGCTTCGAGCACTGATAGTATGAAAGTTGAGCTTTAAAGGTAAATTACATCTTTTCTGCTCAGTACATTTGAAGCATTGCAGTGTCATGTAGCATGGAAAATTTCAGGAATGACTTTAAATAATCACATAGCAAATCAAGCTCACCAGCCACTTTTCTTCCTCTTTTTTTTTCTTGTCTAAGTTATCTCTATTTATGGCTCTTGAACTCACATGAGTGACCTGCAGCTGGGGGAAAATCAGAAAGACAGCTACAACGTTGTGTTTTATAGAGCATATCATTATACCCACTCAATGGGGGCTCTCTATGGAACATCCAATGTTGGCTGATCCTAGTTAAAATTCATTATCAAGGTACCTCTCCCCTCAAACGATAGATGCCTGTGAAGAAATTAACATGACGCCTGTCTCAATTTGTGACATTTCACCCTAGCTTAAATTCAACTATGCTGATCCACTTACTGGTTACTGGGAAAGAATGTTCAGGGAACACTATAAATTATTTGCTCTTTATGAACAAGTTGAAGCTTCCAAGAATCTTTTATTTTTATTATTATTTTTGGTACAGAAAAGCTTCCAAGAATCTTATTACTCTTGATATTTGGCAAGACAGAAAGTTCTTAGATATAATGTGGTTTAATGTTTTTTTTTTTTTAAATTTTCATTTTCATATCAGCAAATCTGTCACAGAAAGCCTCCAGGCATACTCAAAACAGATTTTTTATTTTTCCCACATATTGCTCAGTGAAGTTAGGCACAAGAAACACAAGAAATTCTTAGGTGTTCTAAAAGTAAGAGATTTCTCTTGTTTTGTACTATGAAATGTGCACCAGCCAATGTGAACCATCACTGTCTTCCACTTTAACTATATTTTTAATCCTATAGCTGCAAATGATACACATTCAATGGTACATAGTAAGTGAGAAATCTTTTGCTCATGTAGCACCTAAGAATTTCTCCAAGAAACACAGTTACAGATAGGAATATTACGGGTATAGCATCAAAGATTGGACCTTCTAAGAAAATTTAGACTTAGTTGTCTGCCAGATGGCACAAGAATGCAGAAATCTGGCACTGCATATATGGATTAACAGAATTCTGTTTATCATCATGTTTTACACAAGAAGGAAATAAAAAACCTCATTTTCCTTTAAAGGTAAACTCTGCATTATATCCTGATGTTAATCTTGGTCAATCTATCTCTGATTCAACAGCACAGGTCGACAAGTGTAACACTAGGTTGTTGGCTTTTTATATCTTCCGACCACTCTTTTAACCACAACCTCTCTCTTAGACTAGCTTAAGAGGAAAATTGACAATTCATTTACACAAATACTAGCTTAACATCTAGACTATTACTCCTCCTGTCCCTTCTGCCCCCAAAACTCCCACTATTTTCAATCATACCAAGCATACGCTCCTCTATTTAAAAAGCAGACATAGTAGCAAAATTATTGTCCTCCTGAATTGATAAGGTAAGCAGGCTACAAAGTAAAAATAAAATGAAAAATAAACACAAATTTCTTTTCCTGCCCAGCATATCAGCATTATCTGGACGTATGCCAACAGGTTTTGTAATGACATCAAGCATTTCTATAATAATGGGACGAAGTAATCTTCTAGAACTCAAATAAAAGAAAAAAGGTAAGTCGAATGGGGAAGGGGGTGGTGCTATTTCATCACCAATTTAGCAATATAAACTAATAAACAAGTGCTAAATTATTTAGCACATTTTAATGAAGCATTTGCACTGTCAGCTAAACATCAAGTCTGAAGATTAACCGATGAAAAATTGATGAATATTAAGCTCATTTTAATGAAGCTTTTGAATTGTCAGCAGCTTGCCAAAACCACCATTTCTGAAGATAAGTTTTTCTTTTAAAAACTTTTTCAGCGACCAAATGACACACAAATGTATTAATCTCTCTGGTATTCTAACCACGTTGCAAACTTGACTTAAATCATAGATTGAATCCATATACAATAACAACCAAATACAAGTACAACAACACCCTCTTAATTCTTAAAGCAAAAGTGCCACATAAGTGGCATGATCTCAATAGCACAGATCCCATAGAATAAAAGAGCAAAAGAGAATGGATCTCACCGGATCAACCCACAAGAGTAAACCTGGTGGGGCAACCTCCATGCCTCGGATTTACTGAAGCACATGTCATCAAGGTCCTCACTTGTGCACCAGCTGCACATTGGGTTCTGCGAGCACTGGGACTGAAGCACCAGCTCTCCACAGTTGTTGGGGGACTGAGTGGCCCTTGACCCAAATAGCCGGCGAGTTGAACCGTCCTCAGCCGTTCCACGGCCATATCTGGAGAACCCAAGAGAGGGTTGATAGAGAGAAGCATGAAGGAGAAGAAGAAGGAGGACGAGGATTGGCACCAAAGTGGATGGTGGGTTAGGGTTGAAGAGAGAGAAGAACGGCATGGATGAAAGCTCAAAGCTTTGAAGTTGGCAAGGCTCTTACAGCAGAATAAAAGAAAAAGCCTCTTTTTTTATTTTGAGGCATATTGAAAAAGGTTCTTCCAAACGAAACGCGTTCTTTTCTGGTTAATGTGTGCTTTGGTCTTTGGACACAACAACAACGAAACGTTGTTTAAAACGACAAGTATTCGATGTGATAAATCTTAAATTCCACGTTGAAACGACATCGTTTCTGTTTTGCCATGTTAACAAAAAAATAAATAAATAAATAAAATAAAAATATAATGACGAGAGGAAAGTTGAATATTCACAGTCTGTACGCAAGGCAGGCGTAAACCCTGGGCAACTCAGTATTATTGATGATAACACGCCATTGAAGCTCTAATTCGAATTCTATCACACACCCTTTTCGTTTCTATTCTCAAAGTTTCGTTCTTTTGCCCCAAAATTGAAAATTACAGCAACGTGGCTACCTGCAAATTTTTATTTTTGGCTGATATTATATGTAGATATCATATGCATACATATGCCCTAGTTTTGTGTTTGTTTTAGGTGTACCAATGGAGGGCCACAATTTGCATTCTAAGAATCACGTGGAAGTTGTTGAAAATTTATCTGCGAGGGTTTCTAGTTTTTCCCTTGGCGACCAGATATCCAATTCCAAATCTCCTCTGGTAAATTTTTTCCTCTTTCCCTTACTAGATATGCATGTGTTTCTGTTTGGTGAATTGGAAATTTCTTCACTTTTTGGATTTTGTATTGTTTGTGGGTGTTTGAGTATGTGTGTTCGTGGAATTTAACTTTGAATATCTTCTTTTTTTTTTTTTGGATTTGGTGTGTTCGTGTTGCATTTAAAATAAAATTGAAAGAGAAAGAGGAATAAGGAAAATATTCATGGACTATTTGCAAACATCTGATTAGAATATTTTACTTTGAATAATAATAATAATAATTTATGGGTTTTGCCTTTTTAAGACTGGGTGTTTGTAGTTTGGTGCTCTATGGGTTTATATGGTTGGTTTTATTGTGCTTTGATGCCATTGACAGGATGATGAGGTGGGTGGTAATCGGAAGAATCATGTTACTAAAGAGTATTATGATTCTTTTTCCACTGCTAGCATTGAAGGGCTTAATATGAATTCATCCAGATTATATCCTGAATTAACTGAAGAAACATTGGAAAAGAATAAAGATGACATGGAATCTTCAGGTAATCTTCATAAGCGCGGAAAGTACTTCTATTATGATACTCCACTGTATGAAGATACTGGAGTTTGGATACCAGTTTCAGTTCCACCTATGCTAGAGGATGATCAGAAAGAATGGGCCAAAGGTTTTCACTCGAATGGTGGCTATTTTCCTGAAGATGACATGGGATGGAATCAATACCTTGGAGAAGAAAGGGTATTGACTATGTGGGATGTGCTAGTAGAAATGTTACTTGTAGCCAGGGGAAAAGTGACTTCTTTTGCATCAGAAGATATTCGTACTTGTAACTTTTCATGGATATCCAGCCATGTACTTGAACAAGCTTGGAGAGAGATGGCTCAAACTCTTACAGAGGCCAACTTTGGTAATGTGAAGGAATTACTAGAAGCAGATCCTCCAAAATGGTTGGCGGATAGTGCTGCTTCTTCTTGTATGCTTTGTGGTGTGAGGTTTCATCCTATCATGTGCTCCCGGCATCACTGCCGGTTTTGCGGAGGAATATTTTGTGGTGAATGCTCCAAAGGGCGGAGCTTGTTGCCATCAAAGTTCCGAGTCTCTGACCCCCAAAGAGTCTGTGATGTATGCTGTGTTCGACTTGAGTCTGTACAGCCTTATTTAATGGATCACGTAAGTAATGCTGCTCAGTTGCCAACCCACGACCTGACAGACCTCAGCACTTTGAGATCTTGGATTAATTTTCCTTGGGGGCAGTCCATGGAATATGAAATTTACAAGGCGACTAACACTATCAAGGCTTATAATCAGGTAACGTTTAAATGTATTTTTCTTTTATATTTATTTTATTATGCCTAATTTTCCTGCAGAGGCAGAAACCATTCATGACTCATGCTAATCATTACCGGGTTACACTCAGCAAGTGGGTTTGATTAGAGAACTGGTGTGGTGACATGTCTTAAAGGTTAATCTGGTATAGCGTGGGCTAGAGTTGCTATGTAATTACTTGGTGACAAGCAAAAGTTCAGCAACTATGCTGATTGCCTGTCTCCCTCACTATTCAACTGCATCTGGCACTATCGTCTTCCCCGCCGCTCTCAGAAAAAAAAATAATGCAAATCTCATTCTGTGTAATAGCATGATTTCATATTTACACATGTTAGTCTGGTTGACTGTGTATATAGCATATGTTGACGTCAGATTTAGCTGGTTTGATTTAAATCATTGGTTCTTGGGCACAAATACATAACACAAAGTGAATCATTTTGTAATTTAAGATTAAAAGTTAAGTTCTTGGTGGTATTACTTATGTCAACTTGTCATGGTTTTGGAAGTCTACACAATCGATTTTGTGTGCAAAAATGAGTTTGACTTCATTAAGAGTTTCACTTTTGCAGATAGGTTTTGTAAAGCCTGAGAAGACAATTCCAGATTTCATTCTAAGGCAAGCTAAAGGCCTTGCAATTATCACTGTTGTCAAAGTAGGAGTGGTGGTTACATATAATATTGGAACAGGACTTGTGGTTGCACGTAGGGAAGATGGTTCATGGTCTCCACCATCTGCCGTTTCCACATTTGGTGTGGGGTGGGGGGCTCAGGTGAAGTAACTAATCTATAACAACATTGATCAAAGTCTAATTAATAATGACTTTGCTTATGAGTATGGATTGAAAGCCGAGAATCTATAACTATATGCTGTACATACTGTTTCCAGATTCTACTTGAGTAGTAAGGTCTACTCTAATACCTGAAGATTTCATTTTGTTGGACTCTAGCAAAAATAAATTTCATTGTAGCTTCTGATGAAACAAACAGAAAATATTTTTAACATATTACACAATAGATAAGTTTCTATATGGATCTTCATTTTAATATTGTTTTGTTTACTCCTCAACTTTATCGAGCACTGACTTCAACTTCCTACACCACATATAGGCAGCATGTTTCAAGGTTTTACTGATACCCATTTATTTCTATATCTTCTGACTTCTGAAGTGTTGACTTATTTTTTTTCCCCACATAGGCTGGAGGAGAGTTAACAGACTTCATTATTGTTCTGAGAACAAATGATGCTGTCAAGACATTTAGTGGTAATGTGCATCTTTCACTTGGAGCTGGTTTGAGTGCTGCAGTTGGCATTGTTGGAAGGTCAGTTGAAGCTGATGTTCGAGCTGGTGATGGTGGCTATGCTGCTTGTTATACATACAGCTGCAGTAAAGGTATGTGTGTTATTTGTTATCATGTAGTGTACTGAAAGCCACATTGTTTTTGGTAACAGTATGCAACTTGAACTTTTCTTTGTTTGTTCATTGTACATATTTCTTAGTCTGGTAATGCAATATACTCTCTAGTCTCTCTACCTATAGGGTTGTATGATTTTGTTTTTTTTTTGTTTTTTTTAACATGAACTACCAATGAATGTATATTTGTACTGGAGTATGTGCTGTTAATTTTCCACTCTTCTTGAGTTTGTATAATTTGGTAGAAGGTTTCCTTGAGGGTGGAAAAGGGAGAGGAATGCCTAATGTGAGACTTTTGAGTCTTTGACTGCTAAATCCCATCTGGCATTTGTGCAGCTCAACTTCTTAATTAATTGCTAGCTACAGAAAACACCAGGGCGAAGTGTTCTCCCTTCTATTTTTCCCTTTTTATCATTCCTCTCCATACAGACTTTAGGTTTTCAGTGTCACATGATGGTTAAAATCAACTTCAATATGGAACCCATAGAAGGCTTGATAGGGACTTGACTGTTTCTCATTTAACAAGACACACTAAAACTGGTATTAACAATGAACAAGCATGCCGCAATTGAAATTTCTAAATACCATATTTGCTCATGAACTTCTCAGGTTAATGTTAGGAAGTTAATAATACAACCCTTGAATACTAGAATTGAACTTCATTGTTCTTTCTCCTATTTGGAGTTTTTGGCATGGATGACTTTAGTTCTTTTCTATAATATTTATAACTCTTGATGATGGGATTGAACTTTTGTTTTAAAAACACTTAAATTTGGTAGTCTTGCTCGGGGTTCAAACAATCTTTGATATAATACTCAGAACGTAAGCCATAACTCATACACTGGATATTTAAAACATTTAGTAATGCGGAGAATGCCAATGGTAAACATTGGGATTTTTTGTTTGGTGAAGGTGGATTAACTCCTCTAGGGTAGTGTTTGACCACTATAGTACTTGCAGGTGCATTTGTTGGATGTTCACTTGAAGGCAGTGTTGTCAGTACTCGCACACGAGAAAATTCCCGTTTCTATGGCAGCCAGTCTATAACTGCAACAGATATACTTCTTGGCTCGTTGCCCAGGCCACCTGCTGCCACCATTCTCTACCGTGCTCTTGTAGATTTGTATTTAAAGCTTGACAGTTAATTGAATGGTTCAACATTGTATTTCATTCCTTTCTCTTTTTGGACATTGGCATTAAGAGAACTATTGGACCATCAATAATTTGTACAGTTGCCAAGTTGCACTCAGATTGTCAAGGTTCCTTGCTGTCATTATTTATCAATGTAAATATATGCAGATATTGTATATACCTACACGTTGACGAAGGAGGAGAATTGGTGACCTGTTTTAAGGTTAATTTGGTTACACAGTGGACTAGAGTTCTCATATAATTATTTGATGATGTTATGATGATGCTCAAAAGTTCAGCAATTATCATATTAATGGCCATAGAAAGAGAAGTTTATCAACAGTGTTGAGTGCCAATCTCCCTGGCTATTAAACAACACCTGGCACTATTCCTTTTTACCTCTCCTGTCCTCAATAAAGAAAATTGAACATCATGGATCATTGTCCCTTTCTGTAATCTTAATGATCACTTGATGGCTGGATTTGAATTTTTGCAATCGCAACACATACTTGGGGAGTCTGCCTCATAGTTTAAACAATCTTGAATAAACCAACTAGGTGATTGAAGTTTCTGAAGAAACATTGAGCTTAATTTTTAATGTCATTGTTTTTATCTTTTGAACATTATGGATTGCCAATTGCAGCTCTTGGAGATTTTTGGAGGGAAGGGATTAGGGGAGGTTGACGGTCCATTGAGTGGTGCAACATTGCAATACATGCCTTTCTGATCTTAAAGATTGGCGTTAAGGAATTGCTAATCTCCCGTTTACTTGGAGAAAATTAAATTAGCTTTTTTTTCCCCCACACCTCCAATTTTTAATGATAACTTTGAAGTGGTATACGAAAAAACACTAAAGCCACGTACATGTGGCATGTCCAATGGTTGTTTTACCATAAATCACAGGAAAGACCTAACATATGTGATTTCTACAGACCACCCAGAGAATAAACATGAGTCCTGGATGGAAATTGCTATTATACCAGATGCGTTTGATATTAAGGGTGAGTTGTTAAGCATTTACTAAATGTTAAGTTCATAATAAATATTTATAGTTCTATTAAATATTGAATATAAATGCTTATATTTAGCAACCAGTAAAATGGCTGACAATTTCCTAGGTACCATATCTAAAAAAAATGGGCATCATAAGAGAAAAATGTATGAGATGATGGTTTGCTAGGTTCCCTGTAAATAACATGATTCAGAAAAAGTATGCTCTTATTCATCAACGTCCATGTCCAACGGTTATTTAATCACAAATAGCCCCAACAGTGATCATATGTGGACGACCTTGAAAAAGTAAAATGTTACAGCCAAATGCGTACAACCAAAAGAAATTATGATTGAAGAAAAAGTGCAAAAAAAAGGGGGGAGGACAGCTTCCAATTCAAAACTCTCATATTCTATTTCTCTTACTCCTTTTGAGTAAATTGAGGAAGTAACGAGGAATGATCTTCTTAAGTCTCCTGAGGAGGCTGCGCACACATCCTTTCATGGCAACATATAAAGGGAACTGCATCATTGCAAATATGAAGACAGGGAAGAACGCTGCACCATATGTCAAGCTTGAAGTCCATTTGTTCTTCTCCAACTTGATGTTGATCAGAATTGTTGCACTGAATGCCAGCATCGTTGTGGCCATGGAGAAGAACAGAAAGGCAAAACCTGCCATTAGTTTCCGAGGGAGAGTCCTCCGAAAATCCCACATCTCACAGGGTGATGTGAGGATTGAAAGGAACATAATCACTGAAGCCAATGAACTTGCAAGGGCCACAACATCCATGACTGTGAATACTAGGAATATAGGTTCGTGAAGAAATCTAGGGAGGCCATTGTCATCTGTGCCTCCAGGGACTGTGTAGGCCGCGGCGAAGACAACGGTGGCAACAAGGACAGCCACCGCAGAGCATGACTGAGCAGTCTCTTTTATCCAATTACGAGCCTCCTTGAGCAGATCTTCATGCTTTTCCACAAAAAGTTGCTTTGCTGTTTTGTTATCCTCCTTGTTGTAGTGGATGGTGTAATGATAAGGGAGTCTCTTTTCTATGCGCTGCTTATGCGTGCACAATATGTGTGTACACAGATAGAATTGGTAATGAGATTCATGGTACTAGGCATCAATTAGAGATGTATAATATATGCAAGTGCCAGCAAGATCAATTTTATTCTTACTAAATATGCGTACCTTTACTTTGGAAAAGGTTTTTTTAAAATGAACTTATTTTTAAAATAAATAAATGTATATCTAATCTTAAATCATTAGTGTGTTAAAATAATAAAATCACAATGCACAATGCACTTTATAGCAATTTAGATGAACTTTTTCTACTTACTTTGCTATTTGCTCAAAATTAATTTGAATGCAGACGTACATTGAATTGGGAAGTAGGAGAAATTATGCGCAAATATCATTTTTCATTTTGACATATTCAAAACGATACTTACATCGAACCAATGCAACTCCTCTTGCAGTTGCAGAGCATAGCCAGGTTGGGATCCCCCTTTGAAATCTGCAGTGTAGTGTAGGACAGTGTTGGATTTCTTGTCTATTTTTCCAGCAAGCCTCCTCACCATTTTCAATTTCTTTAAGATTCGGTAAATTTCAATCTGACGGTGTTTGACAGCCATATACAATATGTTCTGCTCGTCTATACTAACATGCTCAATTGATTGAGGATGCAAATGAATTATTTCTTCAACAATCTCTGTAATTCCATTGCAAGCAGCTATAAGCAAGGGGGTATAAATAATTGGTTTGTCGGTAGCCTTCTGCTTATTTTGTTCCTCTTGTTCCCCTTGTTCCTTTCCTTTAGGTTCATTGGCGCGATGATGTGACCTCCCCATGGAAACTGTTCTATCCATTGCTATACAACTTTGTTGCCATGAATGATCTTTCTCTGCTAACAATTTAACAAGTTTCTCTGCTAACTTATGCATTTCCTTTAACCTCCAAAGTTTTTCAATCCCCTTCCATTTTTTCAATCCCCTTCCATGAACATGAAAAAAAAACATACAAGTAACATGGGAAGGAAAAATAAATGTCAAAACAATCTAACTAGTAATATTTTATGTTTGAAGAAATGTATCATGAACAATCATGATAGCCCGCACCTTTGGCAAGAGCCTTCCACAGAGTATACCACATCCATGAAAAAGCTGCAATTTTGTTTAACATTTTTACATGGTTAGATAGATATTCGTACACATATATATTACACATAAATTAATCCTACATAAATAATTCTTTACATGTACATGTAAGAAATGTTTTATTTGTGTGTTATAAATGTATGTGATTTAATAAATAAATAAAAAATTAAATAATAATTAATTAATGACAGTTAAAAAGAAATTTCTTAACCTCTCAATTATGAAAGCAATTTTTTATTGAATAAAAAAATTATAAAAAATTTATCCACTCTCTATTTATAAAGTTTTCGTATCATGATTTTCTATCGAGAATAGAATATAAAAAAAATAAAAATAGAAAAAGTTTAAGATTGATAAAAAAAGTTTAAGATTGATAAATTTTGACATAATATTATGAATATGAAAATTATGAATTCTAATAATTTTTTATCATAATCTTGATTATTTTAAAATCGTATACGCCATTCATAAACACATAATAATTCTTGATTATTCTTGGTGGTTAATGAAATCCACCCAAGACAAGTTGTGCAAGTAACCAGGCAAGTGTTATTTGTCATTATCCACCCACGGGTCAAATCAAACATTGCTGCAACAATGCAACACCCTCGTTCATTGGAAGTAAAGCAGCAGCACATAAGTGTTGTTTGCACAGCTTTTGACACTATAGTCAAAGATAAAAGTGTATCGATGTATAAATTAAATGATAATTTTTTTAATTTGAAGCTATATTATGTAGTTTTGTTAATCATTAAAGTGATTAAATTTTTAAGTCAAAAATTAATTTTAAATTGAATTATGCTTATAAATCAATTACTCATAAGTTTGATGTTATAAATGATATGATAATTATTGATTATCTTATAGGTAAATTGAAGTCTATTGTTATAGGACAGTTAATGGTCACTCAAAAGTTGATTATTTGTCTTTATAATTAATGAACATGAATGTTAGTAGTATAAGTATACTGTTAGTTTTATTTATATATCCAAAGATAATAAATATTTTTAATTAGTGCATATATTATTAACAAACAATGTTAAATTTTCATTAGCATAATTGTATTGAATATGATATATTGATGGATTGTCTAAAGGTGAACATCAACGTGTATTGTATGAAGTGTTTTTTCTAAATTTGTGTAGCATGTTAGTATATAACTCAAAGCATTAATGTCTTTAAATCTCTATTGTTTGCAATACCTATTGCTATACATTTGTATCTCTTATTTGTTCTAATTTCAATGGACTTAATTTCTCTGAATGAAATGAACAAATCCAGTTTTATCTTGAGGTAATGGATTTGAATATGACTCTTGAGTAGAAAAACTAGATGTTATTACTGTTTTAAGCACTAATGAAAAGAATATTCATTATAAAAATTGGGAAAGATCAAACAGATTGAATCTGATGTACATGCAAAAGAGTATAGCTAGCAATATTAAGTCAACTCTTCTTAAAATTGAAAATGCTAAAGAAATGATGGAGTTTGTGGAAGAGCGCTCTCAAACTGCTGATAAGTCTATGCATGAGCACGTCATTAAAATGACAAACATTACAGCAAGATTTGAGTCATTGGGAATAGATGTGGATGAGAATTTTCTTGTGCAGTTTATCTTGAACTCTTTACCGTTTGAGTATGGTCCCTTTTAAATGAACTATAACACCATAAGAGACAAATGGAATGTGTATGAATTGCACAATATGCTAGTTTAGGAGAAAACCAGAATTAAGAATCAAGGAAATCACCCAATCAATTATGTTAATCATGAAGGATCTGGAAAGAAAGCTAGTAGGAAACATGACAAGAAGGGAAAAGGACCCCTAAAGATCAATGAAGTCTCTTCCTTTCAAATCCATAAGAAGGAACCGAATGAAAACATATGTTATTTATGTAAAAAGACTGGGCATTTTCAAAAGGATTGTCTAAAACGTAAGGCTTGGTTCGAAAAAGAAAGGTAAGCCTAGTATTTATGTATGTTTCGAATCAAATTTAGCTGAAGTTCCTTATAATACTTGGTGGATTGATTCTGGTTGTACAACACATGTTTCTAATACGATGCATGAATTTCTTACAAACCAACCCATAAGACTAAATGAAAAGTTTGTCTTTATGGACAATAGAATGAAGTTGTAGTGAAAGTTGTTAGGACATATCGTTTAATTCTTGACACTGGACATCATTTGGATTTATTTGAAACTCTTTATGTACCTAATATATCTTCGAATTTAGTCTCATTATCCAAACTTGATAAAGATGGATACTCTTTTACATTTGGTATTGGTAGTTTCAGTTTGTATAAATATAACTATATGATTAGTAGTGGTACGTTATGTGATAGATTATACAAGTTAAATCTTGATACTATTTATGCTGAAACACTCTTAGCCTTGTATCATAATATTAGTACTAAACGCGGTTTAGTCAATGAACATTCTGCTTACTTATGACATAAAGTTTGGAATATGTTTTCAAAGAAAGAATGAAAAGATTAGTAAAGAATGAAATAGTTTAGACACTTTGTTGCAATCTAAAATGTGAAAAGTAATTTAAAATGACTCAGATAGTAGTATAAATTGCTAAGTTGGGGGAAATAAATTTAGAGAATTTGTTTCTAAGGTCAAAAAATAAGTGAAAGATGATGTAGTTAAAATTTGAGGATAATCAGAGTTAATTTGGTATTTTTAAGCATTTTGAAAGTGTTTTTTAATGATGAATTGACTAGTCGCAAATATAAAAAAAAAATAAAAATGATAAAACTAGGATTTAGATGAATCCTAAGATTTATTTTAGTACCTATAGAAGTTAAAAAACTTAATTTGGTAAAATTTAAGTGTTTATAACAGATCAAGAGACTTTAACATAATATCTCAAGTATTTCAAGCCACTCACATTTTCAGACTTCTTAGTTGACTTTCCCACTTGATATTTCACTCATTCTCATCTTTTTTCACTTATTTTCTCTCACGAAAATAACAGCCATAGCAGTAGCAGAGAAATAAGAAAAAAAAGGGGGGAAAACACAAGGAGGAAGAGGAAATAAGCAAGAAGGGGAAAAGCAAAGCTAAGCTTGATAATCACCATCCAACCACTTGAGGTGGGGGAGCTTCTTACTTATCTTATTCCTTTTGTTTCATCTTGTATGAAGCTAGGTTGTATGAGAAAAAATAAATGGATTTGAGAAGTAAATCTATTTTCTTTGCTTGATTCTTGGTTGGATGCATGGTTGCTAGTTTAGGCTTTGTAGGTATCCATGAACTCCTTTGAAAGGTAATTTAGGAAATGAATATTTCTTACCTTGAGTTGAGCTTAAATATATGTTTTAATGAGTTAAATTTAGTATTTGATGATTCTAATATAATTAGAGATCATGTTCAGGATTAGAAACCACTTAGAATCCATGATTGGAGGGTTAGAAATTGGTTAGGAACCAATAGCATAGTAGCACGTTTTCTGCAAAATTTCTAGTGCAGGGTGGCGCCCAGGCACCATTTTCCATGCCTAGGCGTAGACTGATAAATTTCAGTCCATGAGTTGATAGAGAGCATGGCGCCTCGGTGCTTGAGCTTGAGAAACAGGGCACCATCCATGCCTAGGCGTAAGGAAGTGACGTCTTGGCGTAAGGAAGTGACGCTTAGGCGCCAACTTCAAGAATTTTTTGCATTTGTATTCTTGATATTTTGAGGTTTCCTACTAGTTGAGATCCTTGATATATGCATTCTAAAGTGTGTTAAGATACTTTTAGAGATATTTCACAAAGGAAATAACCATCTAGCATACAAGAACAAGTTTGAATTTTTAAGCTTTTCAAGAGTTATGAATTACGTGAAATAAGTGTCTAGAATCTTAAGCACATTGGTATGACTTAGATTACCACTTGTGGTGTGATTGTAAGGTAAGCTAGATACAAGTTTGATAAGAAAGTTATACTTATCATAGAGGCATAATTTGCTCTCTTGTAGTTAAAGTTGGGTTAAATATACAAGTTTTTAGATAAATACTTTATTATCTCATAAAGTTGGGTTGAAATAGAGTGTTAGCAAAGAGTGGTTCCTTTACTTGTTAAAGTTGAACCATAACACAATTATCCTAACTAAGGGAGTGAGTTAAACCCCGTGACCTTGCAAAGGAGTGATTAAAGCTCTTTTTTAAGGATATAGTTGTGAGGGTAAAGTTGTGAGTAAAAGACTTTACCAAAGTCAGTACTATAGAGGGAGAAGCTCTCTACATAGAAAAAATAAGTTAGATCATCTCTTGCCAAATTTGGTAGAGGAGTGAGGTAAACACTCTACCAAAGATAGAATAGTGAGTTAAGATCTTTGTTAAGTAACATAAGGAGTGAGATAAACCCTTATGTAAGTGTAGTAAAGTGAGACAAGCTTACTACCAAGAACAATGTGATGAGTTAAGTCCTAAGTTAGACAAAGATGTGAATTAAGCAATTTGTCAAGTATAGTTGATATTGTACAGTTGTATAGGCGATTGTATAATATTGAGACAGTTTAGATATGTATATAATTTACATAGTTTAATGCCATGAGATATACGTATATTACTGATAATTTTCATGTTCTTACCCCATTCTATGTTTTCATGGTAAAAGAAGGTCAAGACACTTTGCCCTTAAGGCTTTTGATGTATATATATATAACATTATTTTATCGTGTCTCTCCATATTTATTTATTCTAATGATATGAGATTAGAATGTTAGTAAGCATAGTAGTAGCATGGCTAATGCTTTATATCTTTATATATGTAAGATATATCGAGATTTTTGTATTAGGATGTTACATAAAACACACAAAGAAAGAAGCCACAAGAAGCACTCAGCTTCTTGAAAATATGCACACCGATATTTATAGACTTTTTGATGTTAATTCTTTCAATAAAGAAAGATATTTTATCACTTTTATTAATGATTATTTATGTTATGGTTATGTCTATCTGTTGTATGAGAAATCTCAGTCTGTGAATACCTTAGAGATTTATATTGATGAGGTAGAGAGACAATTAGACAAAAAAGTGAGAATTGTCAGGTTTGATATAGGTGGTGAGTATTATGGAAGATATGAGGAAAGTGGACAATACCCACAGCCATTTGCTAAATTTTTTGAGAAGCGTGATATATGTGTTCAATACACAATACTAGGTACACCATAGCAAAATGGTGTACCAGAAAAGCGAAATAAAACCTTGTTAGATATAGTTAGAAGTATGTTAAGTAATTCTTCTTTACCATTTTCATTGTGGAGTTATTCTCTAAAGACTACCATAATTTATTGAACAAGCTTCTTAGTAAGGTAATTCCAAAGATTCATTTTGAGCTGTGGACTGGAAGGAAACCTAGTCAAGGCACCTGTATATTTGGGGTTGTCAGGCAAAAATTAGATATTACAATCCACAAGAAAAGAAATTAAATGCAAGAACAATCAGTGGTTATTTCATTGGTTATCCAAAAAAGTCAAAAGAGTATAGATTTTATTGTCCTAACCATACTACAAGGATTATTGAAACTGAGAATGTTAGGTTCATTGAGAATGATGAAGTTAGTGGGAGTGAAACACCACGTAAAGTGGAGATTTTAGAATTGAGAGTACAAGTTCCTTTGATTTGTGTCTTTAATAAAGTTGTTGTTCCTCAAGTTGTTGAACCAATTAACAATCATAAAGAACAACAAATAAATGATCTTATTACTCACAATAAAATTGTAGTAAATGAACCTATAGTAGAAGAACTACAGCAAATAGCAATAAAAAGATCTCAAAGAGAAAGGAGATAAGTTATTTTTTATGATTATGTGGTATATCTACAAGAGATATGAAGTTGACTTAGAAATAGAAAATGACCTATTTACGTTTTCACAAGTCATGAATAATGATAATGCTGATAAATGGTTAGATGCCATAAAAGATAAGTTCAAATTTATAGAACAGAATGATGTTTGAGACCTTGCTGAGTTACCAAAAGGTTGCAAAAAGTTAGTTGCAAGTGGGTCTTTAAGACCAAACGTGACTCTCATGATAACTTAGAATAAGGTGAGGCTAGTTGTAAAATAGTTTACTCAGAAAGATGACATTAACTATAAGGAGACATTTTCAAGGGTCTCTAAGAAAGATTCTCTCAGAATTATCATGGCATTTATGACTCATTATGATACAGAGTTACACCAAATGGATGTGAAAATTACCTTTTTAAAATGGAAGTTTAGAGGGAAAGGTTTATATGGACTAATCATTGGGGTTCATAGAAGAAGGAAAAGAACACATGGTGTGTAAACTTAAGAAGTCAATATATGGACTTAAACAAGCTTCCCGACAATGGTATCTCAAGTTCAATGATACCATTGTATCATTTGGATTTAAGGAAAATACTATTGATTGGTGTATATATCTGAAAGTCAGTGAGAGTAACTTTATCTTTCTAGTTTTGTATGTTGATGATATCTCACTTGCAACTAATGATCTTGATCTATTAAGTGAAATTAAAACGTTTCTCTCTAATAACTTTGAAATGAAAGATATGGGTGAGGCAACCTAAGTGATTGGGATAAAGATATTATGTGATAGATCACAAGAATTATTGAGTTTATCTCAAAAAGCATATATAAATAAAGTGTTAGAGAGATTCCGAATGGAAAAGTGCTTAGCATCTCCTGTTCTAATTCAGAAAGGAGACAAATTCAGTCTCATGCAATGTCCAAAGAATGATATGGAATGAAAACAAATGGAAGCAATTTCATATGCATCTGTTCTTGGGAGTTTAATGTATGCTCAAACTTGTACCCAATCAGATATTAGTTTTGCAGTTGGAATGTTGGGAACATACTAGAGTAATCCTGATTTAGATCATTGAAAAGTTATAAAGAAAGTTCTAAGATATCTGCAATGAACGAATAATCACATGCTTACTTATAAGAGGTGTGATCATCTTGAAGTGATCAGATATTCAGATTCAAATTTTGCTAGTTGTATAGATACAAGAAAATTCACTTTTGGTTAATTATATCTTTTAGGTGGAGAAGCTATCTCATGGAAAAGTGTGAAGCAGTCTGTCATTGTTGCATCCACTATGGAAGTTGAATTTGTGGCATGCTTTGAGGCCATGGTTCAGGCTAAATGACTACAAAATTTTATTTTAGGACGTAGAGCAGTTGACAGTATTCTAAAGGTGCTAAACATATGAAATTGAAATATTTTACCATTAAAGAAGAAGTTCAGAAACATAAAGTGTCAACAGAACATATTAGCACTGATCTTATAATTGCTGCCCTTTAACAAAAGGACTAAAGCCCAAAACATTCACTGGTCATGTTAAAAATATGGACATTATATTTACTAGTGAAAGTTAAACATTATTATTATTTATTTAGTTTTAATGTATATTTGACACCCTAAGCTCATTACTGTATAAATTTCTGAATTTTTCTATTTTCAAACTTATGAGTACATGTATGAATGATAATATTGAAAACGTGATTTGTCTTTGATAAAGACATTATTGTTGAACATGTTGTGTACTTCTCATTAAAGTGTCACGTTAGGACTTGGAATGAACTATGTCGATTTGATGTTATACAACCGTCATGACTCTTATTAGTTCTTATTCTTAACTACGACTTATTATGCATCTAATGTATTTTGTTTATGCGCATTATGATTGATATTTTATTAAATTATGAAATGATACTTTGTCACATGAGTCAAGTGAAAGAATATAAAAAATTTCTCATGTGTGTGTGTGACAAATGTATGTGATTTAATAAATAAATAGGAGGCTAAATGATAATTAATTAATGATTATTGGAAAGAGATTTCTTAACCTCTTAACTGTTTGATGGAAGCAATTTTTTATTGAATAGAAAAGCTACAAGAATAAACCTATTCTCTCTTTATCCATAAAGTTTACGTATCATGATTTTCCATAAAGAATAGAATGTAAAAAAAGGAAGGATAAGAGAAAGAAAGTGGTTTCTATTTTTTTTCAAATTATGTAAATTGAAGCATCAATTCTCATCATAGATAAATGTAAATATATTGTGATATAATGCTATGAATGTGAAAATTATGAATTCTTAAAAACTTTATTTATATTCTTGATTATTTTGTATGTAAAATATGAATTTTGTATTATATTAATAAAAATTAACAGTACAAAAAGTCACTTTGTTTTTTACACAAAATGAATACATAAAATATTGTCTCCTTCGTGTTGTTGTTGTTTTTTTTTTTTAAATAAAAAATAAACACGCACCTGAGAGCTTGCTTTGAGTTTGAGGCTGTTGATTTCTGCCCTTCCAGCCTCTTTCCAAATCTCCCCCTTTCCTAGTGTCATCCTTATTTTGAAGATAGTATTTATAATCTTGATAATTAGGAAGCACTGTGTCACAATATTGCAACTATTAGCTAAAGTTGCTATGTAATTTGAAGCATAACAGTGTTTTTACTGATCATCCCAATCCTCCACGAGCTAAATTAGAACCTTTGATTCCCCAAGCTTAACTTATGCCAAAAACCAACATGTTATCAGCAAAGTAAAAAGGTGTTTTTGGATGTAACTATACGAGCTTAGATTTGAAAGTGTTTTCTCTCCCTCCCTCTCCCCACCCTCCCCAAATAAAATCGGTGTGTTTTCTGAGTATAAACCTGCTTGTTACTCAAAAGCTAACATCAGAGAAAAAGTTGGCAGAGATTTACAAGCATATATGAAATTTTTGAAGGTTCCCATTTGGGTTTGACTCTTAAATGTAGAGGGCATTTTCGCTAGCAATTGCAGAGTTGTCAGTCCGCTCTCTTCCTCTAGATCAGCCAGTTCCGGGTACCGTTTCAATAACCATAAAGCTGTGCCTGCGTTGAAAATAAACAGCTAGCCAGCTTCATTCCTTGCTGGTGAAAGAGAACGGAAAAAGTAAAAGATAAAGAAACACTATTTATGCAAGATTTTCCATAAAGAACTGTCTCATCATGAAACGTTTGTACACGCTCGGTTCACACAAATTGTATACCCATTTTTTTTTTTCCAATTAGGACAAATTGTATAGACTGAACTAATAAAGTATTATCACTTATTAGTTGACACTTATTGTGGTTCATTGTTGCATTTCATTTTTTTTTTGGTAATGCAATATTAGAAAATTCTTAAACAGACTTAGTTGATTTAAGATAATAATATGTTCAAAGATTTAGATCACATCTCCATTCAAGTCCGCCACTTAAATAAATTGAGTCTCTCCCAAAAACTTCAATATTTAGGCAAAATAATCCTTGAATAGTCAGTATCGATTATAATAATTTCTCTTAGATTCCTACAAAATGATTACATTTACTTTCAACAATTAAGTTGAGTATATTAAACTAATAAATTATTAACACATTATTAATTATTATAATTAATTGTTTTAATTAATTATGAATTAATAATTTATTAATTTAATATACTTAACTTAAGTTCGACACAAATTTTTTGATGTTATATATATATATATATATATATATATATATAATAAGATTTAATGATTATATATATTATTGCATGTGAAAGAAGGGTGCTCAATTATAAGTTAAGCGACTTTTTAAGAACTTATGACTTAACTTATTTTTGTTTACATAATATGATTTATTTAGTAACCTAGTTAAATTTAAAATTTTTTAAAGATCTTTGTAAATATGCAGATTTTCAACACAAATTTTTCAATGTGATATATATATATATATATATATATATATATATATATATAAAATAGGATTTAATGATCATATATACTATTGCATGTGAAAGAAAAGTGCTCAATTATAAGCTAAGCGACTTATTAACAACTTACCACCTAACTTATTTTTTGTTTACATAAATATGATTTACTTAGTAAACAAATCAGATTTAAAAATTTTAAAGATCTTTTTAAATTTGCATATTAAGGTTTGATCCTTTAAAAAATTTATTTGACATATTAGGCTAGCCTACTTATTAAATATTTATATATATAATTAAGAATTTATAATACTTATATAATTTATTATATATTAGTATAATATATTTAGTTTATATAAGTATAATAATTTTGTTAAATGTTATATTTATTTAAAAATTAAAAAGTTTAAATTTATTATCTTAAACGAATATTTTCATATAAGACTTTTAAATAAATTTTTGAATTAGATCAAATCAAGTTTTTATATTTTTATAAATAAATTAGGTTAAACCAAAATTTAAACTTATTACAATTAATAAGACAGGCTCGGACCAATATTTTACAAAATCCTAATTAGATAAAATCTAATCTAACCAGTTTTAGTCCATTTCCACTCCTTTGCGCAGTGCATGCACACGAATGGCAAAAGAGAGTATCAAGATTGAAGAGGGAGAGAGAGAGAGATAAACCAAAGAATTGGTCAATGACAGCAGTGTGAAGAATGGACATCAGATCCCCAGTTCGGCGAAAATGCTGGCATAGGTCTACGCCTAGGTCTTCAACGAAGTACTTGAGCAAGTTGGTCTTCCCAAGCGCAGCTGCCCTGTACACTGGGGTTTCTCCCAGTTTGTTTCTCATTCCTAGCAGTGCTTCATACTGCTGTAACTCTCTGTCCTCGTGTTTGAGTATGCTCTCAGTCATCTCCACCTCTCCTGTGAAGGCCACCTCGTGAAGTGGTGTGTTCCCCATGGCATCCTTCATCCTCAGCACATCTGAGGGATCCACCATTTTAAGCATTTCCTCGTATATTATTGGGCTGCCACAGTGAGCTGCATAATGAAAAGGAGTGCTTTGTTGCAAGTCAATTTGCTTATCCAAGAGATCTTTGTGTTTAAGGAAGAATTCCCTTAAACCTTGCCAATCATATTTCTTAGCCAATATATAAGGCTCTTTCATTTTTTCAATTGAGTCCATCTGCGTCGTCATCTCTTTGTTTATTTCTCTCTCACTAGCTTGCTCAAATTAACTGACAGCACTGCTAACGGATTTCAAGGTTACAATGTCTTATTATATATATTGTGGAAAGGAATCACACATTTATTTATTTATTTTTCTACTAAAGGAAAGGAATCACACATAACCCAACAGATATAAAATATTTTGGGCATATGCCTTGCTTAATTAATTAATAAAGTACATAAGCAAGAATAATTAAAGTTAGAGGTTTCCTTTTACTTTGGAACATTATTTTGTTCCTCCTGTCTGCAATTTTGGGTAGGGCCTTGTGACCTTGTCATTACCCACATCTAGAGGGGTATACCAGATACCTTCCAAAATTTCTGTTGTACCCAATTTTGAGGGTTTTAGTTTTTCTAACATAAATTAAATTCATTCAAACAGGACGCTTATAATTTTACTAAAAATAATAAATATATTATGAAGAAGAAAATAAATAGAATTTTTATTCAAAATTAACACATGATCTATAACATTGTTTTTAATCTGTAAACTATTGATGAAGATATATATTTTATTATTGAGATCGACACCTAATGTACTATTTTATAAAGTAAGTATCACATTTCTTATCTTAATAATTATAAATATCTTACTTTTTTTGTAAGGCTAAAATAGGAGACTGATTTGAAAAAAATAAAATTAAATATTTTAAATCTATCATAACATAAGATAGATTTGAAAAATTCAAAACTAAAATCTTTATATCATCCTAAAGTTTATAAATCTAAAAGATTTAGATAATTTTATGGAAGAAAATACTTAAAAACACAAAAAAAAAAACGAAAAGAACTGTCAAGACAAGAGTGACAGCCCTCGTTTAAACAATATCTAACAAAAAGAAGTAGAGAAAATTAAGGTGGACTATTGAAGTTACCGTATTATGTATGAGAGGTAAATATTTTGAGGGTTTTAGTTGGTTGGGTTTTTAAGAGTTAAATTCATATAACTTCTTTTAACCTTCACATCTATCTATATGTATAAATAAATGAAAACACATATAAACTAAAACTTAGAGTTCAACTGTTTGACATGTGGAATTACTAGAAGCAGAGCCTCCAAAATGGTTAGCGGATAGTGCCGCTTCTTCACATCCATAGAAATTTTAAGCAGTGGGGCAAAAGTAACATAAGTATAAAAAAAAATTTAATGATTACATTTATACATCATTAAAATAAAGTTTTTAATGATAAAAGATTAATTTATAATTATTATTTTCATATTATTATATTATAAAAATAATGAATGATTTTTTATTATTAATATTATGAAATATTTCTTTTTTTATAGATGTATAAAAAACAATCTTGATGACTAATTACATTGAATACAGCTTAGAAAATAATATTAGATACGTTTTAACTTCTTTAATTGCAAATTTAATTTATTTATTTATCGTATAAGAATAAAGTTAAAAATATGAAAGAAGTATAAATAATAAACGACTATTACAGGTAATAGAAATTTTTAAAAGTTAAGGGGGAATGTGTCCCCGTTGCATTACACCTAGGTACGTCCCTGTTTGTGGTGTGAGGTTTCATCCTATCATGTGCTCCCGGCATCTCTGCCGGTTTTGTGGATAAATATTTTGTGGTGAATGCTCCAAAGGGCGGAGCTTGTTACCATCAAAGTTCCGAGTCTCTGACCCCCAAAGAGTCTGTACAGCCTTATTTAATGGATCACGTAAGTAATGCTGCTCAGTTGCCAACCCACGACCTGACAAACCTTAGCACTTTGAGATCTTGGATTAATTTTCCTTGGGGGCAGTCCAAGGAATATGAAATTTACAAGACGACTAACACTATCAAATTCAAGGCTTATAATCAGGTATCGTTTAATAAATGTATTTTTCTTTTATATTGTTTTATTATGCCTAATTATCCTGCAGAGGCAGAAACCATTCATGACTCATGCTAATTATTACGGGGTTACCTCTATAATGAACTTTCTCCAATTTTGATCTGAACAAGAAAACTAGAAAAGCAATTTACAGTAATCTGGTATAACGTGGGCTAGAGTTGCTATATAATTACTTGGTGACAAGCAAAAGTTCAGCAACTATGCTGATTGCCTGTCTCCCTCACTATTCAACTAAATCTGGCACTATCGTCTTCCCCCCGCCCTAAAAAAAATGCAAATCTCATTCTGTGTAATAGCATGATTTCATATTTACACATGTTAGTCTGGTTGACTGTGTATATAGCTTATGTTGACGTCAGATTTAGCTGGTTTGATTTAAATCATTGGTTCTTGGGCTCAAATACATAACACAAAGTGAATCATTTTGTAATTTAAGATTAAAAGTTAAGTTCTTGGTGGTATTACTTATGTCAACATGTCATGGTTTTGGAAGTCTGTATCTATTTTGTGTGCAAAAATGAGTTTGACTTCATTAAGAGTTTCACTTTTGCAGATAGGTTTTTTAAAGCCTGAGAAGACAATTCCAGATGTCATTCTAAGGTCTAAGCCAAGCAAAAGGCCTTTTAATTATCACTGTTGTCAAAGTAGGAGTGGTGGTTGCATATAATATTGGAACAAGACTTGTGGTTGCACGTAGTGAAGTTGGGTTCATGGTCTCCACCATCTGCCGTTTCCACATTTGGTGTGGGGTGGGGGGCTCAGGTGAAGTAACTAATCTATAACAATATTGATCAAACAGTCTAATTAATAATGACTTTGCTTATGAGTATGGATTGAATGCCGAGAATCTACAACTATATGCTGTGCATACTGTTTCCAGATTCTACTTGAGTAGTAAGGTCTACTCTAATACCTGAAGATTTCATTTTGTTGGACTCTAGCAAAAATAAATTTCATTGTAGCTTCTGATGAAACAAACAGAAAATATTTTTAACATATTACACAATAGATAAGTTTCTATATGGATCTTCATTTTAATATTATTTTGTTTACTCCTCAACTTTATCGAGCACTGACTTCAACTTCCTACACCACATATAGGCAGCATGTTTCAAGGTTTTACTGATACCCATTTATTTCTATATCTTCTGACTTCTGAAGTGTTGACTTATTTTTTTTCCCCACATAGGGCTGGAGGAGAGTTAACAGACTTCATTATTGTTCTGAGAACAAATGATGCTGTCAAGACATTTAGTGGTAATGTGCATCTTTCACTTGGAGCTGGTTTGAGTACTGCAGTTGGCATTGTTGGAAGATCAGTTGAAGCTGATGTTCGAGCTGGTGATTGTGGCTATGCTGCTTGTTATACATACAGCTGCAGTAAAGGTATGTGTGTTATTTGTTATCATGTAGTGTACTGAAACCCATATTGTTTTTGGTAACAGTATGCAACTTGACCTTTACTTTGTTTGTTCATCGTACATATTTCTTAGTCTGGTAATGCAATATACTCTCTAGTCTCTCTACCTATAGGATTGTATGATTTTTTTGTTTTTGGTTTTTTGACACGAACTACCAATGAATGTCTATTTGTACTGGAATATGTGCTGTTAATGTTCCACTCTTCTTGAGTTTGTATAGTTTGGTAGAAGGTTTCCTTGAGGGTGGAAAAGGGAGAGGAATGCCTAATGTGAGACTTTGACTGCTAAATCCCATCTGGCATTCGTGCAGCTCAACTTCTTAATTAATTGCTTGCTGCAGAAAACACCAGGGCGAAGTGTTCGCCCTTCTATTTTTCCCTTTTTATCATTCCTCTCCATACAGTCTTTAGGTTTTCAGTGTCACATGATGGTTAAAATCAACTTCAATATGGAACCCATAGAAGACTTGATAGGGACTTGACTGTTTCTCATTTAACAAGACACACTAAAACTGGTATTAACAATGAACAAGCATGCCGCAATTGAAATTTCTAAATACCATATTGGCTCATGAACTTAATTCTGAGGTTAATGTTAGGAAGTTAATAATGCAACCCTTAAATCCTGGAACTGAACTACATTGTTCTTTCTCCTATTTGGAGTTATTGGCATAAATGGCTTTAGTCCTTTTCAAGAATCTTTATATCTCTTGATGATGGGATTGAACTTCTGTTATAAAAACACTTAAATTTGGTAGTCTTGCTCGGGGTTCAAACAATCTTTGATATAATACTCAGAACATAAGCCATAACTCATACACTGGATATTTAAAACATTTAGTAATGCGGAGAATGCCAATGGTAAGTATTGGGATTTTTTGTTTGGTGAAGTTGGATTAACTCCTCTAGGGTAGTGTTTGACCGCTATATTACTTGCAGGTGCATTTGTTGGATGTTCACTTGAAGGCAGTATTATCAGTGCTCGCACCCAAGAAAATTCCCGTTTCTATGGCAGCCAGTCTATAGCTGCAACAGATATACTTGCTGTCATTATTGGTCAATGTAAATATATGCAGATATTGTATACACCTACACGTTGACGAAGGGGGAGAATTGGTGACCTGTTTTAAGGTTAATTTGGTTACACAGTGGACTAGAGTTGTCATATAATTATTTGATGATGGTATGATGCTCAAAAGTTCAGCAATTATTATATTAATGGCCATAGAAAGAGAAGTTTATCAGCAGTGTTGAGTGCCCATCTCCCTGGCTATTAAACAACGCCTTGCACTATTCATTTTTACCTCTCCTGTCCTCAATAAAGAAAACTGAACATCATGGATCATTGTCCCTTTCTGTAATCTTAATGATCACTAGATGGCTGGATTTGAATTTTTGCAATTACAACACATACTTAGGGAGCCTGCCTCATAGTTTAAACAATCTTGAATAAACCAACTAGCTAGTGGATTAAGTTTCTGAAGAAACGATGAGCTTAATTTTTTATGTCATTGTTTTTATCTTTTGAACATTATAGATTACCAATTTCAGCTTTTGGAGACTTTTGGGAGAAGGGATTAGGGGTGCAACATTGCAATACATGCCTTTCCGATCTTAAAGATTGGCGTTAAGGAATTGCTAATCTCCCGTTTACTTGGGGAAAATTAAATTAGCCATTTTTTCCCCCACACCTCCAATTTTTAATGATAACTTTGAAATTGTATACGAAAAAACACTACAGTCACGTCCATGTGACATGTCTAATGGTTGTTTTACCACAAATTACGGGAAAGGCCTAACATATATGATTTCTACATATCACCCAGAGGGTAAACATGAGTCTGGATGGAAATTGCTATTATACCGAGTGGGTTTGATAATCCGGATGAGTTCTTAAGTATTTATTGAATGTTAAATTCATAATAAATATTTATAGTTCTATTAAATATTAAATATAAATATTTATATTTATTAACTAATAAATTACTTCACAATTTATCCTAATTACTATATAAAAAATAATGAGTGTCATAAGAGACAACGAAAGAAAAATGAATGTATGTGAGATAATGGTTTGCTAAGTTTTTGTATGAGAAAAGTCCGTGTAAATAACATGATTCAGAAAAAGTATGCTCTTATTCATCAACGTCCATGTCCAACGGTTATTTAATCACAAATGGCCCCAACAGTGATCATATGTGGACGACCTTGAAAAAGTAAAATACCAAAAGAAATTATGATTGAAGAAAAAGTGGAAAAAAATGGGGGAGGACAGCTTCCAATTCAAAACTCCCATATTCTCTTTCTCTTGCTCCTTTTGAGTAAATTGAGGAAGTAACGAGGAATGATCTTCTTAAGTCTCCTGAGGAGGCTCCGCGCACATCCTTTCATGGCAACATACAAAGGGAACTGCATCATTGCAAATATGAAGACAGGGAAGAAAGCTGCACCGTATGTCAAGCTTGAAGTCCATTTGTTCTTCTCCAACTTGATGTTGATCAGAATTGTTGCACTGAATGCCAGCATCGTTGTGGCCATGGAGAAGAACAGAAAGGCAAAACCTGCCATTAGTTTCCGAGGGAGAGTCCTCCGAAAATCCCACATCTCACAGGGTGATGTGAGGATTGAAAGGAACATAATCACTGAAGCCAATGAACTTGCAAGGGCCACAACATCCATGACTGTGAACACGAGGAATATAGGTTCATGAAGAAATCTAGGGAGGCCATGGTCATCTGTGCCTCCAGGGACTGTGTAGGCCGCGCGAAGACAACGGTGGCAACAAGGACAGCCACCGCAGAGCATGACTGAGCAGTCTCTTTTATCCAATTACGAGCCTCCTTGAGCAGATCTTCATGCTTTTCCAAAAAAAGTTGCTTTGCTGTTTTGTTATCCTCCTTGTTGTAGTGGATGGTGTAATGATAAGGGAGTCTCTTTTCTATGCGCTGCTTATGCGTGCACAATATGTGAGTACACAGATAGAATTGGTAATGAGATTCATGGAACTAGGCATCAATTAGAGATGTACAGATAGATTCTTACATAAACTCTGGGCACCCAGATGGATGTACTAGGCCAATCAAAACTTATTATTTTTATGAATTTTTGTGTCACATAATTAATTTCGTAGAACTCTATAAAAATACTAAGTTTTGATTGGCCTGGTGCACCCATCTGGGTGTCCAGAATTTATGTAAGAATCTCTCGAGATGTACAATATATGCAAGTGCCAGCAAGATCAATTTTATTCTTACTAAATATGTGTACCTTTACTTTGGATAAGGTTATTTTAAAATGAACTTATTTTTAAAATAAATAAATGTATATCTAATCTTAAATCATTAGTGTGTTAAAATAATAAAATCACAATGCACAATGCACTTTATAGCAATTTAGATGAACTTTTTCTACTTACTTTGCTATTTGCTCAAAATTAATTTGAATGCAGAGGTACATTGAATTGGGAAGTAGGAGAAATTATGCGCGAATATCATTTTTCATTTTGACATATTCAAAACGATACTTACATCGAACCAATGCAACTCCTCTTGCAGTTGCAGAGCATAGCCAGGTTGGGATCCCCCTTTGAAATCTGCAGTGTAGTGTAGGACAGTGTTGGATTTCTTGTCTATTTTTCCAGCAAGCCTCCTCACCATTTTCAATTTCTTTAAGATTCGGTAAATTTCAGTCTGACGGTGTTTGACAGCCATATACAATATGTTCTGCTCGTCTATACTAACATGCTCAATTGATTGAGGATGCAAACGAATTATTTCTTCAACAATCTCTGTAATTCCATTGCAAGCAGCCATAAGCAAGGGGGTATAAATAATTGGTTTGTCGGCAGCCTTCTGCTTATTTTGTTCCTCTTGTTCCCCTTGTTCCTTTCCTTTAGGTTCATTGGCGCGATGATGTGATCTCCCCATGGAAACTGTTCTATCCATTGCTATACAACTTTGTTGCCATGAATGATCTTTTTCTGCTAACAATTTAACAAGTTTCTCTGCTAACTTATGCATTTCCTTTAACCTCCAAAGTTTTTCAATCCCCTTCCATTCTGAACATGAAAAAAAAAACATACAAGTAACATGGGAAGGAAAAATAAATGTCAAAACAATCTAACTAGTAATATTTTATGTTTGAAGAAATGTATCATGAACAATCATGATAGCCTGCACCTTTGGCCAGAGCCGTCCACAGAGTATACCACATCCATGAAAAAGCTGCAATTTTGTTCAACATTTTTACATGGTTAGATAGATATTCACTGATACACGTATATATTACACATAAATCAATCCTTCATAAATAATTCTTTACATGTACAAAAAGTCACTTTGTTTTCTACACAAAATGAATACGTAAAATATAGCCTCCTTCGCGCGGTTGTTTTTTTTTTAAAAAAAAAAAACAATGAACACGTACCTGAGAGCTTGCTTTGAGTTTGAGGCTGTTGATTTCTGCCCTTCCTGCCTCTTTCCAAATCCCCCCCTTTCCTAGCGTCATCCTTATTTTGAAGGTAGTATTTATAATCTTGATAATTAGGAAGCACTGTGTCAAAATATTGCAACTATTAGCTAAAGTTGCTATGTAATTTGAAGCGTAACAGTGTTTTTACTGATCATCCCAATCCTCCACCAGCTAAATTAGAACCTTTGATTCCCCTAGCTTAACTTATGCCAAAAACCAACATGTTATCAGCAAAGTAAAAAGGTGTTTTTGGATGTAACTATACAAGCTTAGATTTGAAAGTGCTTTTGGATGTAACTATACAAGCTTAGATTTGAAAGTGTTTTCTCTCCCTCCCTCTCCACCCTGCCCAAATAAAATCGGTGTGTTTTCTGAGTATAAGCATGCTTGTTACTCAAAAGCTAACATCAGAGAAAAAGTTGGCAGAGATTTACAAGCATATATGAAATTTTTGAAGGTTCCCATTTGGGTTTGACTCTTAAATGTAGAGGGCATTTTCGCTAGCAATTGCAGAGTTGTCAGTCCGCTCTCTTCCTCTAGATCAGCCAGTTCCGGGTACCGTTTCAATAACCATAAAGCTGTGCCTGCGTTGAAAATAAACAGCTAGCCAGCTTCATTTTCCTAGCTGGTGAAGAGAACGGAAAAAGTAAAAGACAAGGGAACACTGTATTTAATGCAAGATTTTCAAAATGTTTTATATACATCATAGTATATACATCATATTTATATTATATATTAATATAAAATATATGTTAAATTATTTATATATAATTATAATATTTTTATGATATATAAAATAATTTTATGAATAAATTAAATAAAATTAAATATATTTTAATTAGAGAATAACAAAACTGTTCATGAAACGTTTGTGCACACTCGGTTCACACAAATTGTATACACATTTTTTTTCCTGATGTGGACAAATTGTATACACTGAAATAATAAGGTAGTACCACTTATTACTTGGCACTTATTGTGGTTCATTCTTGCATTTCATATGTATTTTTTTTTGGTAATGCAATATTAGAAAATTCTTAAACAGACTTAGTTGATTTAAAATAATAATATACTCAAAGATTTAGATCACATCTCCACTGTTAAGTCCGTCACTTAAATAAATTGAGTCTCTCCCAAAAGTTTCTTTAAGCAATATTAATCCTTGGATAGTAAAGATCGATTATAATAATTTCTCTTAGATTTGAACCATGTAGAGATGATTACATTTATCTTTAACAATTAAGTTAAATATATAGACTAATAAATTATTGATATATCATTAATTATTATAGTTAATTAATAGTTAGCTACTTTAATTAATTATATACTAATAATTTATTAATTTAATACATTTAAGTCTCAATACAAATTTTTTGATGTGATATAATATATATATATATATATATATATGATCATATATACTATTGCATGGGAGAGAAGGGTGCTCAGTTAGGGGTTATAGGCTAAGTGACTCTTTAAGGACTTACGACCTAATTTATTTTTAGTTTACAGAGACTTGATTTATTTGGTAAATAAGTTAAATTTAGATTTTTTGAAGGATTTTTTTAATTATGCAGGTTAAAGCTTAAGTTTTTGAAAAAGTTTATTTGACATATTAGGTAAACTATTTATTGAATATTTATATATATAATTAAGAATTTATAATACTTACATAATTTATTATATATTAGTATAATATATTTAGTTTATATAGAGTATAATAATTTTGTTAAATGTAATACTTATTTAAAAATTAAAAAATTTAAGTTTCTTGTCTCATATGAAATTTTTTTTGTAATGTAAGCTTTTAAATAAACTTTTAGATATAATCAAATAAGATTTTTGTGTTTTTATAAATAAATTAGATTGAATCGAAATAAAAACTTATTATAAATAATAAGTCAAACTCATACTGACACTTTATATAATATGCTTAGGCCTAGTTACACAAAGTATGACCTAACTTATCTCAATCCATTTTCATTGGATTTTTTACCAAATTACCATTAGTAACAAAATTATTTAACAAATTATCATGCTTTTGAAATTATATAACAAACTGTTACTTTTTTTGTCTATGTAGATTATTTTATTATTTATAATTACGCCATACATATTGGTGTTTTCCACGTTAACCATAAAGCTCTCATTTCTTTCTCTTTTAGAGGACGATGATGATAGCAGCAGTGTGCACAAGCATAAATACAGAGATGACGCTATCCACGTAATAGCGACAGCGCTGCTAATGTTTTTCACATAATTACGTCATATGTGTTAACGTTATCTAGGTAATAGCACCTAACGCATTAACGTTATTACATAACTACTGCAATATTGTATAGAAAACTTACTGAAATACTACAACAAGATGCAATCACTTCCAATCTCGTGCATGTTGTAGTTTGTGACTTTGCAAAATTCCCTATATAAGTATGATAAGACCGCAGATTCTCGACTGTATGTCCTAGTAATGATAAAGTCTTTCAACAGGAGAATGAACATCATATGCATATATTGACCAGAATGATCAGGAAATAAAAAACACTCAATCAATCTAAGTATATATATCCGTGTATACTGTTACATGTAAATATCATCATCGTCCTTTGAAAGAGAAGAAAACGAGAGCTTCACAGATAATGTGACATTATTCACCAATAATGCCAATACATGTGGTGTTATTTATTGGTAACGTCAACATATATGAGGCGTAATTATGTAGAAAACGCCAACACGTATAGTGTAATTACATGAAAAGCGCTAGCAACTTTGACGTTATTATGTGGATAGTGCATTTATGTTGATATTTTTCATGTAATTACGTTATACGTATTAGCATAATTATAAATAATAAAATAATTCACATATGATAATTTGATATATAATTTTTAAAATATAACAATTTGATAATTAATTTTATTATTAATAACAATTTGGTAATTTCAACTCTTATGCGCGGTGGATGCACACGAACAGCAAAAAGAGAGTATCAAAATTGGAGAGAGAGAGAGAGTGAGAGAGTGAGAGATAAACCAAAGAATTGGTCAATGACAGCAGTGTGAAGAATGGACATCTTATCCCCAGTTCGGTGAAAATGCTGGCGTAGGTCTACGCCTAGGTCTTCAACGAAGTACTTGAGCAAGTTGGTCTTCCCAAGCGCAGCTGCCCTGTACACTGGGGTTTCTCCCAGTTTGTTTCTCATTCCTAGCAGTGCTTCATACTGCTGTAACTCTCTGTCCTCGTGTTTGAGTATGCTCTCAGTCATCTCCACCTCTCCTGTGAAGGCCACCTCGTGAAGTGGCGTGTTCCCCATGGCATCCTTCATCCTCAGCACATCTGAGGGCTCCACCATTTTAAGCATTTTCTCGTATATTATTGGGCTGCCACAGTGAGCTGCATAATGAAAAGGAGTGCTTTGTTGCAAGTCAATTTGCTTATCCAAGAGATCTTTGTGTTTAAGGAAGAATTCCCAGAAACCTTTCCAATCATATTTCTTAGCCAATATATAAGGCTCTTTCATTTTTTCAATTGAGTCCATCCGCGTCGTCATCTCTTTGTTTATTTCTCTCTCACTAGCTTGCTCAAATTAACTGACAGCACTGCTAACGGATTTCATGTTTCCAATGTCTTATTATATATATCGTGGAAAGGAATCACACATTTATTTATTTATTTTTCTACTAAAGGAAAGGAATCACACATAACCCAACAGATATAAAATATTTTGGGCATATGCCTTGCTTAATTAATTAATAAAGTACATAAGCAAGAATAATTAAAGTTAGAGGTTTCCTTTTACTTTGGAACATTATTTTGTTCCTCCTGTTTGCGATTTTGGGTAGGGCCTTGTGACCTTGTCATTAACCACATCTAGAGGGGTATACCAGATACCTTCCAAAATTTCTGTTGTACCCAATTTTGAGGGTTTTAGTTTTTTTAAAATAAATTAAATTCATTCAAATAAAAAGTCTAGCAACACTTTCAATTTCAATAAAAATAATAGATGTATTAAGAAAAAGAAAATAAATAAAATTTTCATTCAAAATTAATATATGATCTATAATTTTATTATTAGTCTGTAAATTATCAATAATGATACATATTTATTTCATTATCAAGATTGATACATAATGTATTATCTTATAAAATAAGTATTACGTCTCTTATTTTAATGATTATGAATGTCTTACTTTTTTTGAAAAGTTAAAGCATTTATTGATAATAAAAATTAAAATTAAATATTTCAAATTCATCATAACATGAGACAAGCTTGAAAAATTCAAATTCAAAATCTTCATATCTATTCTAAAGTTTATTGGCCTAAAAGATTTAGATAACTTTATGGAAGAAAACACTTAAAAACAAAAAAGAAAAAAAACAAAAAGCACTGCCATTGAAAGATAAGAGTGGCAGTCCTCATTAAAAAAATATTAACAAAAGATATTAAAATACCACAAAAGAGCAAAAGAACAATATAAGAAAATTAAATTAAGATCGACTCTTGAAGTTACGTTATTATGTATGAGAGGTAAATATTTTGAGGGTTTTAGTTGGTTGGGTTTATAAGAAATAAATTAATATAACTTCTTTTAACCTTCACATCTGTCTATATGTATAAATAAATGAAAACACATAAACTAAAACTTAAGAGTTCAATTGTTTGACATGTGGTATTACAATTTTTTAGATAATAACAACAACAACAAATTTTTTTTTCATTAAGTATGATAAGATACATGGATCAAACAACGTCGTTATACTTTATCATAAATCAAGTTTTTAAAAATGTTATACAAATTTAAATTTTTTTTAATCATTTTACATATAATTTTTCTTGATCTCTCTCTACAATATTAAGTGATAATTTTAATTTTATCCAAATTTCATGTACATATGTAATTGTTTTTTTATATATTAAAGTTAAGTGAGACTCAAATTACTTTACTTGTTCATTGACTATCCACCTCTCTCATTCAATTAAAAGTAAACAATATATTTAGAGATTAAGAAATTCACAACGAAAATTCTTTCAACCTAATCTCTCGAAAAATTAGTGAAGTTTCTTTAATATAAATTTTATTATGATTTATTATATAAAAAGTTTCCTGCCACTATAAGAAAATCATACATTTGGAACGAAAAATTGCAGCAGAAAAATAGTCTATCACTGTTGTAACAAATTATGACATTTTAATGAATTAAGTGCATGTTTAAAAGTTCCTTATTAAGATTTTAACTATAAATTATTTTAAATATAAAATAATCTAATTCTAAACATACATTAAAATTTCGTATCTTTTCCTCTCCACCGGTGAATCATATGATGCACCTTTATCTTCATGGATGGGATTGGACAATGGACATCCCACCCCACAGACTCAACTACGCATATACCACGACCCATGAGTTGGGAGTGGATATAATTGTCGACTTGTCGTTCCATAACATGCCCCCGGGACTGACCTCGATTAAACATTGTGAGGACACATGCCCCATCAAATTTATTATTATATATTAGTTATAAAGCCTTTTTATCATCAATGTACACTCGATAATTTTAAGTAAAAGATATATATTTGCATCACTTATAGCAAATAGTTATTTTTTTTAATTACATAAGCAAGGATATATATCTGATAATATTAATAATGAGAAAGTTATTTTTTGTTTTCAAAATAAAAAAGCATACAATAAATAAATACAATAATCTTTAATTATTTTTGTGTAAATATAAATCTATTTCAAAAATTTATAGATTTCAACTCATAAGAAATATATATATATATATATATATATATATATATATATATATATATATATTTAACGGTTTTAGATTCTCTCCTTAATATGATGATCCTGATAGATAAAGATAAATACAAGTTTTATCTCACTATAATTAGTTATAGGGTCCATTACATATATTGAGAACAAAGTATGTTTTTATCTCTTCAACATGATCCTTTCTAGTTACTCAACAAGAGAATCTTGATTCGTCTGTAGCATTGTTCTCACCAGTGTTAAAAAAATCGGATCGAACCAACCAATTTAATCGAAATATCATATTATAAGTCCAGTCTATTAACCCACAAAATTAGCTTGTTAGAGAATCAGCCAAACCAGTAATAAACCAATTTGAATTGATTTTTTTTAAATAAACTCTTTTTTTAAATAATTTTTTAACTCATTTAAAAATAATTTTTTATCCAAATAAAAGCTTAATGCCAAATTAAAAAGATCTAAGGCCCAAGTAAGATATAAAAAAGTTTGTCATCTCTTGACTTTTGCATAGGATGTATATTTATATGTTTTACTTATTATTTTATGTGAAATTTATAAGTAAAGTTATCTCTTAACTTTTAAATATGTTATACGTTTAGATACTTTATTTATTGTATAATATAAAATTTTAAAACACTAAATAGCATAATGAAATATTAGTATATCAATTTATTATTTAATATATTATATAATATTATATATATATATATTTTTATTTATTTATCACCAGTTTAAACACAATCGTATCAATAAATCGTGAACATTATTTTTACCAGTTCAATGACCAGTAAAGCCACAAACACACATAAAATCAATATTTATATGAGTGGATTAATGAAATAAAATCAATTACAAAAAAGAGATGTATTTTAAGTTGAATTGTCAATATTTATAACTAATTATTTATTTAAACTTTAGAGTCATAAAAAATGTCATACATATATATATATATATATAAATATATATATATAAAAGCCATAAACACACGTATGTTATATTTAAATATTTAATAATTGATGAAATAAAATAAAATAAGATAAAATGAGATAGGATAATATAAAGTTATGTTTGGTACATATGATAGTATAGTATAATATAATACGATAGGATAATATAAAGTATGATAAGTATAATTAATAGGATAAAATATAATTTTATCTTTTGTTTGATAACAAAAAGTAAATTAATTGATTATATAATTTTTTTTAAGATCAAAATATCTTTTAGCATAAAAATTAAAATAATTAAAAAATAATAATAATAAAATCTTATGGTGGTGGTGGCGGTGGCGGTGGTGTGGTGGTGGTGGTGGTGGTAGCGGCGGCATGGGCAATGACAATGCCATGGTGGTGGTGGCACGCGGTGGTGGTGGTAGTGGTGATGGTGATAGTGGCGGCGGCGGCGTGGCGGTGGTGGTGACGGTGATCGGTGGTGGCGGTGGCGGTGGTGGTGGTGGTGGCGGTGGTGGTGGTGGTGGCGCAAGGGAGAGGAGTGAAAAATGAAATTGAGGATAAGATTGGAATAGATATTATATCATGTCTTATCATGTACTAGGGGAAGAGATAGAGTTATCAGCTTAAAGTAGGATAAAATGACTTGACTTGATTTCATTATACTATCAGTTGAATACACCAAACATTGAATAAGACCTGATAATATTAGTTTATACTATTATATCTTCATTATACGATGCACCAAACGTAGTCTAAAATGAGATAAAATGAGATAAAATGAGATAAAAATATCATTATATTATTTAGATATTTTAAGATAAAATAAAATAAAATTATTATTTTATTATTTGATAAGTAAATAAAATGATAAAAATTATAATTTTATTTTTAAAAAAATAATTTCATCCCATATATTCTATATTAAAAAATAAATTAATATTTTTTATGAGATAAAATTGATAATTTTTAGTAAAACTTTCATTATATTTTATTATTTTTAACATAATTAAACAATTAAATTTATTCCTATTTTATTTCATTTCACTATATTGTACGAGTTCAAACATAACCGTAATGTAACATAGTAATTAAACACGCTTAATTGTACCAAAACAGAAAAACAAAAAAACACACACTTTCTTTATTACATGACAGCTATTTTATTTGTATATTTATATTTATTTATATCAAATTTAATAAAATGTATAAGCGTTTCTAGAGGAAGCCGCATGTGTGTTGCGACCTAGTCCCAAACAAACACTGGATGCAAAGAATCTGAAGTTTTTTTGAGTTGCAGAGGTTGGCATCCACGACCGCGCTGACCGAAGCTTCGAATTCGTTCGTTCCTCGAACAGGCTTGCTTTACATCAAGGTTCTCTTCTCTTCTCTTCACCTTTTCATTATTTGTCTAAAATCGCACAGTGCATCACCCAAATTAATTTCAATAAGATCCGAACTGGATGGTTGATTTCCCTATGTTCTGTTTCCATTTTTAATGCATTTTAACCTAATTCATTCAATGATCTATCTTTATTTCACCAAAATTACCTATTGTCTATTGCTTCCACAAAAGAACCCCCCCTTTTTTTCCCTGGTTTTGGAAAGAGTGATGTTCTGTTGTTCTGGAGTTTTTGGTTGGCGCCAATGCAAAATTAGTTCCTAAGTTTGCATGATTTAAAGTGCCACAAGTTTTATCATTTATAAATTTCATGAAAAGCAATACAATTTGTGCTTTGGAAATTCATTTGGACAGCAATAATATGTGGTGGTTAGATATGCCCAACTCAATCATTCATGGTAGTAAGTAACTATAAACTCAAGTTCATTTGATAGAAATTTGGATGTAGTAGAAAGGCAAAGATACATTTTTGTTGTTTATGAGGAAGTTTAGTGACCCTGGGACTGTGTGGTCACTAAGTTCTTTAGATTTAGCCTTTTGTTTTTTCTTTTTGCTGAAACTCTATTATACATAGTCTTTTACTAAGCTGCCTTAGTCTTCCGTCTGGGTGTTTGGGGAATTTAATCATATATTTATTGTCACTGGCTTGGAATGTTAAAGAATATAGAATGTCTGGACTTGGGCTTTTAGGGGTTTGTTCTGCTGTTATTTCTGTACGATGGAGTCATATGCCATGTATGAGGGGATTAGATGTTCATTCAGGAGAAGTTATCCACGTTTATGGAAGTTGTCAGTTCTCCATTTGGTTTTAATTTTATTGACCTTGCTCTTCCTTTTGCTTCCGTGAAGTGTGAAGACAGAAATTGCATAGCTTGTTATACCAAAATAATTGCATAGCTTGTAATTGAAGATTTAGGGATTTAGGCATAGCTTTGGATATCTTGGCCAATTTGTCCTAGACCCGTGCAGTTATTTTCCCCAATTATTGAAAATTAATCCCCAGACCTTCAATTACAAACCCTAATTCCCAGTTTACAAGTACATCATAAATTATTATGGTAATATATATATCATCCCCTCATACTGCATTACCTGAATTCTATACTTAGTCACTATCCTTTAAATCTCTGGAAACAAATATGTCTTCACTTTAGAATCTGTGGTCTTAGTTCATCATTTCTATTTGTTTACTATGACATGTGAATAGCTGTCATCACCAAAAATACAAATTTAAAAAACATTTAGCAAAGTTTTTTCTTATTCATTATAAGTGCTCTTGAAATAAACGTCCTAGTTTTTTCAAAATTATATGAGAATCTTTCAGTTGATCTTACTTGGAAATAGTTCCCTTGGATATTCTAAAAAAGTTTGAGATGATATCCAACCTACCTGATTGTTGATTCAAAATTATCTTCAGTTCTGTTTTTTCTGCCAAGTAATTTTGAAGGAATTCCAGTGGGGAAAAAAACCAAGGAATTGAATTCGAATCAATAATAGCAAAATGGAAGAACAAGATTCATGTTTTTAATTTTATTCCCCTTGTGTTAGTGTTGGTAACCTGTCAAGATCTTCAACAATCCCACGGTAATACAATTTCTATATGATGTGGAAACAAAAATGGAATTGAAGACAGATTTATTATGTATGTATAAGCATAACTATACTGAATGTTACTGTATTTAAAGTGTTCCAACATTGAAATTGGATAGATGATGCATTTATTCATTTTACATCTGTTTGTACTGATTTTCATCCCTATCACAATGAGTGGCTTGTGCAAAGTCTGTAACCTCACCCTTAAGTCTCTTATGGCTATATAATTGCTTTATGGCTCTAAATTACAATTTGCATCGAGAATTTTTTGTTCTCGATTGTAATGTTGATTATATTTTATTAAATATTGAAATTGGGCATATTATTGTATCTCTTTTGTTTATAGATTTGTTAGATTGAAGTGGTAGATCTTTTTTTCTTATGCAGCAGAGCCTTCCCTTGAACGTCAATCTTCGACAACCTGTCAATTAACTGTAAGTCTTTCCCTACCCTTCTGCTTTGTGGTGTTAAAGTTTCTGGCTCAGTTCTTTCTCAGCACCCATCAGATCTAAATCTAACATGTCCCTTTTTGATTTGGTTTGAGGGTCTTAGATCTTTTTGGGTTACAAATCTTAGGAGCAAAAAACTCAGGAAGATTGGATATGGCAACTAGACGCAACATTCATTACTCCCCGCTTGCCACAGATGAGGATGACTATATTGGTGATAGGAATAGACCATTTGATCCTCGATTTGATTATACACCAAAAGCCTTGGATAAAGTTCCCTGGAAATCCATTGTCCTTGCGCTCTTCCTGTTATTCCTTGGGACAGGACTTCTGTTTCTTTCATACTTTATCTTCACTGGTCATATGGGGGGAGATCGGTCTCAAGCTTATGGCCTTTTAGCCCTAGGGTTTCTTAGCTTTCTCCCGGGTATGTTGGATTCTCAGAATGTCATATGCATTTACTTACGCTAATTACTCTAGTTTAATATAAAGAACAAGGAAATTAATTGTTTTTGACAACTCTTTGAGACTGCAAATATGCTTTTGGATGAATTTGTTGATAGTTATGCAATAAGAGCCATAAAGATAATTTTGCTGCAAATGCTTTTAGCTTTACAATTAGAAGCACAAACAAGCATACATGACTCATTTTTGTCAATGTTCAAATGAATTTGGTCAAATTTGGGATAGTGGATGTACTTCATAATTAGCAGAGAAATAATACATAACTACATATACTACGCAGCCTCCTTATGTTTACCAACACCCTTACAATGAATCATCAAAATATGTTCCAAAGAAATGGGACACACCAATACTCACCAAGAACTGTAAATAGATTGTTCCATAGAAAAGTTGCCGCTTTATAATGAAAAGGTAAGTAACTTGCTGTTTCTGAACTAGAATTGCACATAATGTGAGGCCTACAATCACCCCTCCCCATTTCCTGTCCCACCACTAAAAATATGCCACCTAGACATTAAAGTGCCATTAATAGTAACACAATTTAGTTAACTAACACTTTAATGTTTAGGTATCATATATTTTATTGGTGGGAGTGGCACAGGAAATGGACATGGAATGGGGACAAGTGATCTCCATCCTTTTATGGTTACCATTATGAATTAATGATTTCTCTTAATCATATTTATATGTTGAATGGTGTTGCTAGACATGATTTTTTACCCGTTTTATTTGTTCTGGAGCTATAAATGTCAAACTACTTTTTGTCCATAGATGCACCTGCAATGGTAGAGAAAAAATTTTAGTTTGTTTCTACCATGCAACCTTTTCTGGTTATCACCATTTAACTCTGTAGAGATTAACTTTGTCTGTCATGAGGATCTTTTGTTGGCTAAACTCACAACATACTTCTATTGATTTCTGGATACAGGCTTTTATGAGACTCGAATTGCATATTATGCATGGCGGGGTGCCAGAGGATACCGCTTTTCTGCCATCCCTGATTATTAGAGCATTAGAGCTATACCTTGAAAACTCCCAGTCATGATCAAATTTGGTTGCTACGTGTACGCTTCAATGGCATAGATGGAATAAAATTGTAGAGAAGTGTAATCATATGTTATATAAGTAGTTAATGCAGTAGCAAAATATAGAAAATTTATGCTTTAAAGTTTTGTAAGATTAGAAAGTAACGTTGAAAGTCTACCATGAAATTGTTCTATTATAATATTGGCTTTCTGCCTGTTTTGTCCCCATAAACTGAACCCATTTTAATGTGGGTTCAACTCTTGACTGATGTTTGCCTGTGACAAGGTTTCCCAAGGGTAATCATTGGGGGCTAACTCTTTCTTTCTACAGGCTTCATGGGGTTAGTGAGGGATGTTCTCAGACTCAACCATGCCCTCTTTTTTCCCCATTGTTATGGTTGAATTCTTTTGGGAGTTAAAACTATTGACTGCACACCTGCACGGAGATCCTGCTCATGCGCAGCTGAATTACAATCTCTTGGAATACAAAGAATAGCCCCATTGAACTTTCCAAGAAATAACTAATTTTCATTATCAAGGCTGAAAACTTTCAAGTTGCATTACCTTTATCCATTTGCTGTTTCCACTATCCTATTATAGAGAGCTTTTTCTTATTTTTTTAAAATGAAAGGTGAAAAGTAACGTGAAAGAAGAACAAGTTCTTCCTTGATAAGCACATAAGAAAATTTTCCTATTATAATCACTTTCAATCATGCATATTTTTTATTTCAAAACAATCCAGAGCCGAGATGAGTAATCAAATCAGTGTGGCGAGCCCATTTTGGTAGAGGATAAGATCAGCACTCAGCTGGGAGCATTAAGAAAATAGTTTCTGCGATCATCATGATTTAAATTTACGAGGTGGACCTACACAAGAATATTGTTCTTTATGTGGCTATTTGAGAACAAGAGAGAGGAATCGAATTACTCCCTCAATCCTTTTATATGTGTTTTAAAAGTTTTTATAAGAATTAAAGATATTATTAAATAATCTGAAATATAATTAATTAATTATTTTTATTTTTTTAAATTTTATTATTTTAAAAATTTTATTAATTTAATTATTAACTTTAATTAAAATATAATAAAAAATAAAATTAACTAATATTTTTTAAGATTTTAAATAATAGATAATTTGAGATAAAATAATTTTTAAAAAAAATATAAATATAAAGTAACGAAAAGAGTAGGTAATAGTAGAGAGGAAGAAATCGAAATGATAAAAGAGCCTTAATTAATTTTAAAAATCAGAGTAGGAGGATTAAGATGAAGAAAATGTCAACCTGGTTGCCTTTTCACTTGTATTGTCAGTTAACGTATTTCTATGACTACATAATATGATTTATGAACACATGGAATATGCAGAATGGCCCATGCGTACTGAACCTATCATCATTACAACCATCCAAACAAAGACAAGGAAACTTTATCTTAAAATATAAAGATAAAACTATCTTACATATTTGCCATTAGCTAAGCAATGATATTATACAAAAAAAAAAAAAAACCTAAGCCATGATAACGAAATTATTAGCATTAAGAAAACAATAAGGGGATTTGATCCTCTGCTGTTGAACCTGCAGGTGGAAATAGAAAGAGATGATTAATGAATACAAGAGGTGATTCTCATGATTTCTGAATTTATAGGACTCACTTGTATTGTGTATTTCTCTCTTTAACTGCATCCACAGTTATAGAGGATCTAGATCTGAACAATTTTCATTCATCAATTAAACATGAGAACTTCAACTATTTTTTCTTCAAATAATCAGTTTAGTAATATAAGAAGAAATTTAGATAATAGAAGTATAGAACATCCATCCTTTGACTCCTTAAGTTCTTTCAGTAGATTAGAGGCAAAAACTGAAAAAAAGAAAAAGAAAAAGAAAGAGAAGTAATAAATTTCATTTTCCTTGAGATTTTTTTAGTAGATTAGTAGCACTTTAGCAACTCTTGTGAGGAATTATTTATAATTGAAGATGTTCTAAATAGGAGTTAAATGAGAAGAGGGGGGGGAATAGGTCAAATAATGATAGTATATAGACAAACATAATACATCATCATTTTTTACTCATTTTATTTTGCAAATCTATTAAGCATATGAGTTGAGTTATAAAAACTAGTAACGTTATTTTCAAGATTTTAAACTTTTTAAAAAAGTGTCGTCTTTTGTGCTTCTAATTTTGAGATGATTTATTACATTAATAACATAAAATAAAAATTGTGTTTCCTTCATTAACATAGTTATGGCATTGAGCTTTTTTCTTTTAAAAAATATATCAATGACTTGCAAAGGCACCATTAGAAATGAAGGCAAAATAATTTTTCTAAAAATGAAAATGAATTAGGAATTTATTCTTGCATAATTTTGTAAAGAAAAATGTACAGAATTTGATTTATTCATAAATTGAAATTTAGCCGCCAATAAAACAAACTATGCGTGTAAAGAATCTAAATAACATTAACTAAATAAACTACTCTCTCTATTTTTAAATAATAGTCGCTTTTTAAAACTCATTTATTTTGTTTCAAATTATTTTTTATTTTTTAAAAATTAAGAATATTTAACTCTCTCTGTTTCTAAATAATAGTCACTTTTTAAAACTCAGTCATTTTGTTTCAAATTATTTTTCATTTTTTAAAATTAAGAATATTTATTATTTGTTTTTAATTTTTTCCTTATTTATTGTTATCTTCACTAACACGTTATATTTTTGTCAAGAAAAATTTAAGAAAATTTTTGTCAAATATTCGTTTTCCCCCCTAAAATTGTGGTTATTTAATAAATTTCTTAATTAATATATTTAAATCTTAAATGAGTATTATTTAGAAACAGAGAAAGTAATAAAAGTCAAAGACAGACCTTTTTTACCCAAGACTGTTTACAGGAGTGTTGAAAATTTAGAACTAAACAGATTCCAAAGTCAAAGAATACTACACACAAAGATATACCTTTAGCAAAGGCTATTTACAATAAAGATGTAAGATGTTCGAAAATTGGACCCAAATTAATCCCAAATGAAGGAGTCTTAAACTAGTGTTCAATCTACGAATTACTTAAATTATTAGTATTATTATAAAGATAAATTATAAGGCATCAGTTTAATATTCTAAGAGTGCTTAAACTTAATAAAGAACATGAATGAGTTAAAAGCTAAATGCTGCTTAAGTATTTCCACAACTGATGTTGTGACAATTAGCAGATAAATAAAAACACCTGGAATATATATATGAAAAAAGTTAATCATATATCTCTTTTAGAGGTATATGTACTGTTCATATACTTTTTAAAGATGTGTTATTTAATGAAAGAAAATGATAAAAAAATATATGTATGATAAATGAATTGAGAAAAGTGTAAAAAATAATGTAAGAGAAAAATAAGTAAGAATATCAAAGTTATATATATATATATATATATATATTATTGCTATATATCTGCAGTCCGCAGTTACTTCTAGTTTAATCTTAATTACTTTTTATAAATTTAATTCCATCAAATGACCAGAAAGCAAAATAAAACCGAGGCTGAAAGTAAGCACTCCCTCTCAGTATCATTCAAATCACAAACCTGGCCTCCCTTCTGTGTTAGTTACTCTATCAAATAATCATAACAAAATTCAAATCGTAGACCATCATAGTTATTCTCTCAATCATTCAATTTACCAAACCAGATAGATTCAAGCCACGCGTTCACTACTTACGACCAAAGGAGCTTTTCTGTTTTTTTCTCTGCATAACGTGGGAAAACTCTTTCCCTTATATATAGTATATAATATTCGAGGGAACAGATCCATTGAATTCTGCTGCAGCCACTACAGCCCGAATGCCATGCTCACCCAAAAAGATAACAAGTAACTTGAACCGAAATAACAACAATAATGATAAGCAATAATAACAAAACCAATTAACTACGAGATAAAGACAGGAGGGAGGTAAAGAGACTATATTTATGTGTATTATTGAGTCCTCGTTACATCCACCCAATCAAGCTTAGAGTCAATGCTCTTATATAAAGTATATTTTATTTTATTAGTAGTCTCACTTTTCATTTCCTTTTCATTTTTCTCACAATAGATATGATTACTTTTATTAAGAAATTTACAATAAAGAAATAGTTGTACTGGTTCGAAACAAAATTCTAAACTCAACAAACACTTAGATAAGATTTACAAATAATTTATTAATAAGAGACTTTAAATTCAAAATTGAACCATGCAATTATCATGAACAAAGGACGACATCTAATACATCAATTCATACTAGCTCACAATAAATATATTGTCTTACCTTTTTTTTTACCATTAGAGATGCAAGCATTTAGATAGAAAAAAAAAATCTATAAAAAATCAAATTTCTAACATCTTCATTACACTAAGTCTTAAAAATTTATGTTGATGTCAATTAAAGTAAAAACTAATTAACTTCTTCCGTTACATAAAAACAAAAATTAACTTCTTTCGTTATTTTATAATCACAATAACATTTCTATTTTTTTCTCCTTCACTTTGTAGTGGTCTTTTGAGGACAAAGCCAATATCTTATCTCCATATATCGTGACAATCATATCATAAAAATAAAATGAATCAATGTACCAAAAAAAATCATAAGGCAAATAATGGGAGCATATACATTGCATATGCTTTATAGTGACAATCATATTTCAATCAATTGTTTCGTACCATAATACTGCATCTACATGAATAATAACAAATTTAATGAATGGATCATGATTAAAATGCTGTGGCTAATTTTTCTACCCATGCTCATATCTAATGATTTTCTCCTAATTTTGATGGATTATTGTACCAAAGAATGGGGAAATGCTATGGTATCTTCATAATAATTTTTTTGTAAGATCACAAAATATTTTTACATATTCGACCCATTTAAACTTGCAAAAACACAAAAATTATGTGATTTCTTCACAAAAGTTACTTCTTTAATATTTAAAATTGCGTTCTCGTTTTAGGATGTCAGTGTTTCTTACTAACTCGACCTATCTTTTTTAATATCTTTATGAGTTTGTTATTCATGATGAGTTATCAAATAATTTATTATTTAATTATTTTATAATAAATATTTAAAAATATATTAAATATAAGAAATTGTTAATTTATCATAAATACTAAACTCAAGACAAAAAAGAGTAATAGAATAATACTCCAAATTCTATCTATTATAATTTTTCTTCAAAAAAAAATCTATCTAATATAAAAAGATGCACTCATAGCGTATCATTTGTGGAAAAATGGAATAAAGAAATGAGTCAATGGAATGAAAGACTCCTTATTAGGAAAGTATTGTAGGAGCTAATGAGATTTGAGTTTAAGGATCTTACATTAATAAACATATGTAATTTTAGCACAAATTTTTTGTGTTGATAGTTTGCCTTAATTTTAAAGGGAAAATATTTTATGTATATTAAAATATATATATATTATATTTTATGCTAATATATTAATATGTGAGAGATATTAAATTATTTTGTATATAATTATAATATTTTTATAACATATAAAATAATTTTATGAATGAATTAAATAAAATTAAACATATTTTAATTAAATGAATAACGAAAGTGATCTTAAAATTAAGTGAATCATTCTTTATTCTCAATTTTAATATTTTATTAAAAAAGGAATTTTGTTAACAACTAGAGTACTTTAAGAATATTGATTAAGGAATATTTAATACATACTATTTAATGATTCTCCTTTTTACAACTATTAAATATTTTTATTATTTAAATAAAAAATATTAAAAATGTTTTGCATTTTCAATGTAGTAATTGTTTTATTTTTTATTTTTTTCTTAAACAGTGTCTTAGAATTTTTTTCAGAAAAGAAAAGTATTGCAAGATTATGACAAATTCGAAGAAGTTTTGGGAATTAAGAATTAAATTAAGACTTAATATCGTACTCATTCGTGAAATTTCAATCCATTCAATGAGGTCAAAGCGATGAAATTTCTATGGTCAAAGAGTCAAAGGCTCTTGAATGTTGTTTTTTGTTTAAAAATATATATATTTTTGTGCAATTCTTTTTTTATTCTTATTCTTCTTTCAAATAAAATCAACCAGAATAAATAAGCCCACAAAAAAAGGAAAATAACTTGAGAAGAGAATTCAAAGTTGTCTACCCCATTACTAGGAAGGATCCCGAAAATTCGATTCACGAAGAAACCAAAATAACCCCTTTTTCCCCGCAACTTCGACTTCTCATCTCAGCTCCCTTTCTTCATCAAATCAAAACGGTCATTTACTTTATTTTAATGTTTTCCTTTTTTTAATTTAGAAATTAAATCCCCAATTATTGTTACTTGACCAGCAAGCTTATTTTTTTTTATGAATTAAAAAATATTCCGTTTTCTTTGGAAAATTCAATCCATTCATACAGTTGAAAAACTGGCCAGAATCATTTTAGCTTTTGGCAAATAATATAGACAGAAAAATGAACTTTGCATATTTGGAGCAGAAGCTGACAAACTTTTCTGTGGGTATGTTATGCTGGTTCCACTCTCAGCTTTGGTGTTTGAGCATTTGAATCTGCAAAAGGTTTCACCTTTGGGGTTTGATTCAACGCCAGCTGGTGTAGTGGAGGTAAGCGTGTGAGATTTGCTTGCAGGAGGGTTTCTGGATTGAATTGGAAAAAAGGGTCTCCTTTATTTGGGAATCATTGATTGACATTAACTGGGATTTGATAGAACCTAGCTAGAAAGCCAAAAGGGGAGAAAAAGGAAGGTTTTTCACTGTTTTGTTTAGGTTAGATTTGAGAAATAAGCAAAAGGGTTTTTCTGGGACGGCACAGTATACAAAAGGGTGTTTGAGGATTCACTTTGTTTTGAGATTTGTCTGTGGGGTTGGAGCTTGCGTGATGGATGAAGCTCAGGGCAGTTCCAGTTCCCTTCCTCCTTTCCTTACCAAGACTTATGAGATGGTGGAAGACCCTTCCACTAATTCTGTTGTTTCCTGGAGTGCCACCAACAAAAGTTTCATTGTTTGGAATCCACCTGAATTTGCAAGGGATTTGTTACCCAGATTCTTTAAGCACAATAACTTCTCAAGTTTTATCAGACAGCTCAACACTTATGTAAGCAAATTCAATCTCTTTCATGTTCTTGGATTTGACTAATTTTTGTTTTGTATTTGATTTACCGTTCTGGTTTTGATTGCTTGAACTGTGTCATGGTTTCTGTTTGATCAGGGCTTTAGAAAGATTGACCCTGAACAATGGGAATTTGCAAATGATGATTTTGTAAGAGGTCAACCCCATCTTTTGAAGAATATCCATAGGCGCAAACCGGTTCATAGCCATTCTTTGCAGAATCTCCAAGGACAAGGGGCTACTCCACTAACGGAATCAGAACGGCAGAGTTTGAAAGATGAGATAGAGAAAATTAAACATGATAAAGAACAACTTCTTCTGGAGTTACAGAGACATGAACAGGAGTGGCAAATGTATGAGATACAAATACATTGCTCAAAGGATCGTTTGGAAAATTTGGAAAACAAGCAACAAAATATGCTCTCTTCTGTTTCTCAAGTGTTGCAGAAACCTGGGATTGCCTTAAATCTCTTGCCACTGACAGAAAACATGGATAGAAAACGAAGGTTGCCGAGAAGTGGTCACTTTAGTGATGAAGCTAGCATTGAAGATCCGATGGAAACTTCCCAAGTATTACCTAGAGAAAATGCAGAGAGTACTTCTGTTTTCACATTAAACATGGAGCAATTGGATCAGCTCGAGTCCTCCATGGTGTTTTGGGAGAATATTGCACATGATATTGGTGACACCTTTGTTCAAAGTCATTCAAACTTGGATTTTGATGAATCTACAAGTTGTGCTGATAGTCCAGCTATATCTAGTGTGCAACTAGATGTTGAAGTTCAGCCTAAGTCATCTGGAATCGACATGAACTCTGAGCCAGCTGTAGCTGCCGTTCCTGATCTTGTTGCATCAAAAGAACAACCTGTGGGAACAACCCCTGTGGCCACTGGTGTTAATGACGTATTCTGGGAACAATTCTTGACAGAGAATCCAGGTTCATCAGAAACACAGGAAGCACAGTCAGAAAGAAAGGATTCTGATGGCAGAAAGAATGAAGGAAAACCTAGTGACCATGGCAAATTTTGGTGGAACATGAGGAATGTAAATAACCTTCCAGAACAGATGGAGCATTCTTAGTCAAGCAGAGAAAATTTTGTGGGAATTGATTATTACTTCAAGCTTGAGATGCCCCACAAATACATGTAATAAATGTAGGTATCCATGGTTTGCTATGCTATAAATACATATTCTATTGAATTTAGTCAATTATTATGCTGCCCACTAGTCTCTTTTAGTTATACTATGTCAAAACCTGTGCTGAAGTGTGGGTTGCTTTTCTGCACTTTGGTGTTTTTTACCCCCTTTGATCCCTTCTTTATGTTACTTTGCCATAGCCACCTGCAGATACCCTCTGTTGCCATCACCTGCAGGGATATAGCCTATATCAAGAGTGAAAGATTGGTTTTTTTCAATTGTGATCTAGAATTACAGATGCCCCATAGAGGAAAAGGCCTAATATTGACAGTTGAAAGTGGTCTATAATGGCATTTCTGTGAGGCGTGTAATGGATGAAATTAACTGTAAATAAGATTAGTGAGAATTGAGAAAAAGAATACACATTCTAGATCCTACTACTCGTGAAGGAGGAAATGTAGTAAATCCCTGTTGTTTTGGATTAAGGTTGAGAAGTGGTAGTTCTTGTCCCTTGTTTTCACTATGAACACTGATAGTTTTTGAGATTATGCATGGCTATACTGGTTTGCTAATAAGAATGGAAAGAACAGTTAATTAATGAATTTATTGAGACTTGAGAGTATTACATTTAAATGGAAACTAGGCTTGAGATTATTACATTTAAACAAGAGATTACTGGAATCTAGGATTTTTCACATTGGGAAATACAAGATATTTTGAGTATGTAGTTCTAGTTTTATTTTCTTCATTCAATAATTTTCACAGGGATGTTGATTAATGAATTTATTGAGACTTGAGAGTATTACATTTAAACAAGAGATTTCTGGAAACTAGGATTTTTCATATTGGGAAATACAAGATATTGTGAGTTTATACTTCTAGTTCTATTTTCTTCATTCAATAATTTTCACAGGGTTTTACATCTTTTTGTCAATCCCACTATATTATTACAGCACACAAAAACTACATATAGTGTGAGGCTGACCACAGACGAGTGAGTACAAGGTGCAAGGAAAGAAATTCAAGATAGAATGGTGATGTCCTACCATGATGTGAAATTAACTTCTAGTCTATATTACATTTCTTGTACTTGGGTTTCTGACTTATGTTGGAAGTCTTAGAAGATGCTGATTACTGAATTGTAGCTTTAACTTAGATGAACACTGGCTAGGGAAACTTGTTTGTATACTTTGAAAATCAAAATTCCAATAGACAGAAGTAATGCTTTGGTTAGTTAAAGCTGTTTGAAAGTAATGCTTTGCATGTATGCCTAATGCCTTTAATATAATGAGGAACATGGAAGATTAATGCACATTCTTTCTCTCTCTCTCTCTCTCTCTCACACACACACCAGAGACTATGGATACTTTATTTTACATATGAAGGAGGGGGAAACAGTTAACTGTTAGGTCATGGATGTAAGGTACTTGTGATCTACATCCTGCTATGCAAATTATTTTTCTCAAATTCCTGTTTTTAAATAATTTTTTGTTAGATTATAGTCCATTTAATTATTTGCTGAATCTGGAGAACACCTCATCCACTCGTTTTGCTTTTCTGTGCACAAATTAGCCATTTCAATAAATTTCTTGCTGTTTTTTCTGTGATTATTGCCATTGTTGATTCTATGGACTTGTGATTATTCAATTTTAATGTTTCTGGCCTTCCTTTCGATTTTAATGATTGAGAACACAATCAATTACGAAGACTATTTTTGGCATAAAACTTTCTGCTATACTATGCATGTGATGGCAGTCATGGCATGTTGTGCACCTAATTTCTTAGTGGACTCCTAATTTTACTGCTGGCTGCTGCATTTAGCAATTTGTCTTTATTTTAAGATCAAGTTAAGTTTGTAGAAAGGAGAAGTATAGAAGATAGACCAGGGTAAAAATAATAGAAAAAAATTCTGATTTGCATTACAAACTTATGAATTTAAGTTGCTGATTAACTTGAAAACATGCAATTTATATTCATTTGTACGTGAGGTATTTCAAGCATGTGTATATATCTGAAATGGTTGTGATTTGTGAATCCTGGTTGATATCATAGAAGCATTGTATGGGCTCCATTTCAACGCTGTGAAAGATAAATCTGAGCTTAAATGAGTGTTAGTATCCCTGTATCTGGGGATGACAGAAGGAGAAGGGATCCATAGGGTATATACAAGTATTAGTTTTTGGTTTAATTCTTTGCAAACTATTGTCAGCATCTACCTTGACTATTCTGATGTGGCTGTTATTCACCTTGGTTTCAAATGGAATCTGAAACAGTTCTCTGACCAGTTTGTCACTGTTATTACAGGACACTTTCTACAGAGTTCACAAGGGCCTGCAGCAAAATACCCAAGGCTGTGATAAAACCATGATGTGCTGTTTGAAAACCTAGTTACCTAGTGGCCTGTGCCACTGGGAATACATGGGGATGATTGCTGTGAGGGTATGTTTGGGAGTTGGGAAGAGAAGGGAGAGGAAGGAATCAAAACAAAATGGAAGGAAAGAGGATATAGGTTAAGTAAATTTCATCACCTTATTTGGATATTTAAAATCTTATAAAAATTTTGCAAATTGGAGGAACATTTTTTTCTTGGTAAGTAAAAGAGACAAAATTGGAGGAACTTTGAATGGTCATAAAAATGAATAGCTGGGGAATTTGAAAGGTTACACGATAATCTTTTTTTTTTTTGTCTCTTTTTTTGTTCTCTCGCTTTAAAAGGTTCCCAACCAAGGGAATATATTTTATCTTTTTCGTGGTTGGATTTCTTTTGATCCGTGGTTGGATTTACTTTTAACGGCCTCTTAATATGAGCGTAGAAGTGGGTTTTTTTTTATAAAAAAAAAAAGGAATTATAAATTTTCATATAAATCTCTTAAAAATATTCACCTTTATTTTCAAAATAAAAATAATAAATGAGAAATGATAACAATACATTTTTTTAGATACTTTTTTAACATTTATTTTAATATTAATCTAAGTATATTATTAGCTTTCCTATGAATAAATTAACCTATGGTTTTTCTTTTCTTACAATGGATTTCCTCATAATGAGAGGATGTCGAAGCCCTGTAGGACTTTTGCAACCAAAATGCCCAATTGGACACTTCAAAAGGGTACACTGCATTGCTATGACATCATTATACGAAAGTCCTAACTCCTACAGCATAGATTTTCTTGTTTGTCCAATAACTTTAAAATGTTCACAATTCATAACATAAAATTGGTAGTGGGTCCAACATTTCTTAATGTTGGTGCACCCGCTAACGAAGATTATATCTTTATTATGGTATTGTAGTTTGCTCGATTTTATAGCATTAAATCGTTCTCTTCTTCTTTATAAAAAAAAAATCGTTCTCTTCTTTTTCACTTTCTTTCTTTTCTACTTCTACAAAGTCTCTTTTCTCTTTTTGGGTACACTACTACAAAGTCTCTCAAATAAAATAAAAAAATTAAATGAAATCAGTGAAACAATCATGAAAATGCTTTTGCTTGCAAGTTGTACTAAAAAATTAGAAGTTGCTCAGAAGTTGTAATCCATTCACTTTCACAACCAAATGAACGGATTGGTCAAAGTAATGGATGTGACCTAGTCAAAGGCAAAATTAAACCCAAGACTTTGACCACAGTGGAAGATGGCGTGGCGAGATCATAGTGGTGATTGACGAGTCTCGTGGCGAGACCATAGTCTCGTTATTGACGAGTACCACTGGTTCTTTATTGGTTCCAAACGTATTCTACAAATTTTAATAATAAGCATATTGTGTGCAAAAACTGTTGTTTGATTGTAGGTCATGATTGGTGTACTGATATTATTTTCTAGCATTCTTAGCGTTTTGTGATATCTCCATTTTTTTATTTTTTGACCATCGTTATGTGATATCTCTCAATGCTGATTTATCGTGATTTGTAACTATAAAAATTAGTTGTTTAAATTATTACATGTTTTTGAATTTCATGTTACATTTTTACAATGTTTTAAAAACCGAATCAAAAATTAAATTGATGAAATATTTAGATAATGATTTGATTGGTTTAACTAAATAAATTTATAGTTTAATCGTAATTGAATTGAATATTATTCGAATTGAAAATATGATTAGTTTATAGTTCAACTAGTTTAACTAATTCAGTTCAATTTTTAAAACACTATATTTTTATAAGAAATATTATTTTTTATAACCAAATAACAGTATTTTTGTATTGAGATAGTCACATTGGATTAATAAAGTGCTTGGTAAAATTAAAACAAACATAAGATAGCTACCTTGACCCTAAACTTTTTTATAAAAAAAAAAATTATAACTAACGTGAGTGTCTAAAAGTACTTAAAAAAACAGAAGATAAATTGAAATGGATGTATATTTTGTGGCTTATGGGCCATGGAAAATGATGCTCTTCACACAAGAACTTTCACCCTAGTTTTACACTTAGTAATATACAAATTTTATGTTAACATGTATTGTTTAGTTAACGAGTTAATAATTAATTACCATGATGTGGTAATTGTTAACTAACTTATTGATCAAATATTACATGTTAACCAAAAATTTGTAGATAATTAACTAACGTAAAACTGATATGAAAATTTTGGGGTGTATATAATAAGGTTGAAAAGGAAAGCACATCTTGATCCTCGTTGGAATTAAGGGTATATTTGGGAGGATGATAAGAGATTTACTGACAAAGAATGACATGATAAAATTTAATAATAGTGTATTTGAGAGATATTTTAAAGAAAGAAGTTGAATGATAAAGAAAAGTTAAGGAGTCTCTCTTTGCCACTCAAAACCTTTATTTTTTGTCCCTAAGTTGGAGGTCAAGGAATGAATAACTTAAATATTTCACTTTCTTCACTCGTTAACTTATTGAAGAGTGTTAGACACACACTCACTATCACACTCCTTTTAACACACTTTCTTTTATTAGGTCACATCGCACACTAAAATATATACTCAAATTTGATTACACGTTAATCGAGTTAATTATATGTTAATCAAGTTGATTACACATTAATTGATGTTGAGTGTATACTTTAGTGTGTGATGTCAATAGAAAGGAATGTGTTAAAAGAAGTTTGATAGATAGTGTATTCCTAACATTCCTCTAACCTATTAAACTTCTTACTAAATAATGGAATAATATGTTCTCTTCCATTCTATTTATTACTTTTTCATTTCATTCCATTATGAGTCACTATCTTTTATTTTCTTTAAAATTCCCGAACATAGCGTGAGTTTTATACTTTTGTAGCATGTGGCTCATTGGTAATATCCTTATTGTAAATGACATTGGCTCTATAAACTTATCAGGAGATTCTGAAAGACTCTTATTAGTGTATCGGTCTTATTATTTGTCCACCAAAAGTACTTTAATTTTTTTTCACCTCACTCACAAACTCATACCGTAACCTATGGGAATGTTACAGTTGTATACAGTTTGATTTGACATCTCTCACACACAAAAATACGGTGGAGGAAAAGTTGGACGTATTTGGTTGTAAAAAAAATATTTTTCTTAGTGTATTATGTCTTTGGTTATTAGAATTATACTATCAGTGTTTTCAGTAAGAATTTCCAGGATGCATGCACGCTAAAGATTTAATGATATGCGCAAAAGGAAAGCCCATTTTGTAGGATAGCTAGTAAGGCTATGGGGTATCGGGGATTCATGAAAACAGTGCTACAGATAAAGCTTTAATGATTTAGGGATTGGTTGGTTCCAAAAATTATTGAATTGTAGACATATGCCAGAAGTTCTTGCACAGTATCAGGGAGCTAGTTCTGTTTGTGTGCTGCTATCAATATGTATATGTCAAAGGTGTAACTCAAAATATTAAGTTGTTGAGCACAAAGCCTGCTTGCAGGTTGCAGCATGATTCAAGTGGATGGCACTATTCGAGTCCCTAGAAGGCAAGGGAACTTTATTGCTTCTGCTTTTTAGCAGTTATCTCAAGTAGCCATCTTCTAGAATTTCTTTGGTCTTATATGTAACTTGTGACTGTTAATTAACTAATTTGGCATTGTGTAGCTGTCGCATAAATATGCCTGACTTGAAAGCAATTAGGTGACGGGTCTTGCATCTGCCAGAAAATATGATGTAGAATCTAGGTATGGATGTAAAATTATGTATTGGAGCACCCTTCAATCTCCTAATTTCCCCATATTGTAGGTTATGATAAAGGCCATATATAGTATTTTTATTGTGGATTGTATCATTATTTATCCCTTAATATTCAATATGTCAGGTGAAATTCACAAGTCACAACTTCATGAACAGTGAAAAAGGAATGCTGTTTAAAATACTAAATTAGAGGCTTCAATGATTCACTGAGTGCCTTCAGAGGAGGGCACACTACCTTATTTAAGCAGATAATTGGATATGGGTAGGTGAGGGGAGAGGAAGAGAGCTTTTTCTTTGTTGAGACTGGAGGACTGGGAGGAGAGGGGATGGGAGGAACTGTCCCCTTGGTTCCCCTGACAGCCCACATTTTCTTAGCCCTCATATTAACTTATTAAATATTTATAGAAATTTTGTATACTCTTCACAATTCGCTTCCTTTTCAAGTTACTCTTCCATAGACAAAAAAATAAAAATAAAAAACATTTCATCTCTTCTCCTTCCTTTCGGTTCTATCTTCCCAAAACATCCAAACATGTTGATGTAAATAGCAGCATGTGCATTACCTCTTGTTGCCTTATATTGTCATTTAGATTCCTTATTTCCTCCTTAAGTTTCTCTTCTCACCATTGCTTTAGACTTTTTCCAGTAACCTACTTCAAAAAAATTGTTGCATATTGGATAATATATATTGCTTAGAACATCCAAATTCCAAACATCTGCTAGATAATCATGATTTCATTGTCAAAAACTAAGTATATATGCACATATGCATGCACAAAGAACTCTTATTAGTAGTTATTTGGAAGCATGAAGTTAGTCGAAATCTTGATGCAACTAATCTTGAAATTATGCGAAAGATGTGAATATAATATTGAGTTTCAAGTAAAATTAAAGCATGACAAGAACAACAAATATTTGTAGAGTAAGTATTTACATTTCTGCTCAAGCCTATCAAGTGGACAGAAGTTGTTATTCATAGCAACAACGTTGCATGTCTGATTTAATACCCAAACCATCCTGGCTCATGTCAAACCATAACTGCCGGAATACTTTGATGATGAGATCATGATACTCATCAGCATTCAAAGTCAGATAACATGCTAACAGCTCTTCCATTTCTTCTGGCTGGCTAATCTGTTTCTCTGTGATCATCTCAATCATTGAATCTCTGAAATCTTGCTTTGGATCTAATGAACATTTAATCACAGCAAAGCTATCTAAGCCTGGTGTTTCCTCCACAATTTCCTCCCTTTCTTTCTTCATCTTTAGTTTTGCTTTCCTCATGTCTTCTAGAGCCTTTATTTTGCAAATTTCAATCTTGGAAGCCATCCTTGGAGAATATATTCTGACCCTGGAGTGCTTTGGTTTCCTCCTCTGGAGTTCTCTGCTGACATGAAGTGGTTGCTTCTGTTTGTTAGTCTTTACCTTCAACTCCTCAGTTTGTTTCAAATTCTGCCTCTCAGAGCTCAATTTCTTCTGAGATGGCCTGTCAGTTTTCTCAATGCTCTTGGTACTAAACACTCGATCTTCTACAATATTTCTAAGGCTAGAATTCTTTGAATCTGCAGAAGAGACGAAGGAATGTGTTCTTGGTGTACAAATTGTTCTAGGTGATTCAAATTGCAGCACATCTTTTTCTAATGCTTTACTTGATGCAAATTCAACTTCCTCAGCTTCTCTTTCTAATTTCAAGAGTTGCTCTTGCAAAACTTCTTGTGCTTTCCTCTCAAATCTCCTCCTTAAGTATTCATATTCCTTTTCTCGGTTGTACTCATCCATCTCCAGTGAAGCCTTCCCATCATTCAGCAATTTTTTTTCTTCTCTTAGACCAATATCCTTCTCATTGAACTTGAGAGTGCCTTCTCTTCTTCCATGTTTCTTAGCATTCCTTTTACCAGTAGGGCAACTTGAGGATGGAATGACATTGTCATCAATATCTTTACTTTTCTTATCCTCATGACTCTCTTTACCAAATGATGGTCTCCAGAAGGCATCATCATCCCCTCTATAAAATCTACCTCCATTCCCACAAGAATACTGTGGTGAACCAACAGATGGAGAGTTCTGCTTTGCCTTGTGCTTCATTTTTCCAGGATTTGGCTCTGAATTGATTCTCATCTGCTTGAACTTGGACAGCCAAGAAAAAGGAGATGCATGAGAGATGGAAGAAGGCCCAGAAGAAGAAACTGAAGAAGGTTTTCTTCCTCCCCACTTCATCATTGTTGTTGGCGAGGTGATTCTCTTCTTATTGGATTGCAATTGTTGATTTAGTTAAGGAAGGTTTATTTACTAGACTAGATTGCAATTGCAAAGGAGATAAACATCATAACTCAACTACAAGATAATGGACTTTCTAGCAGTTAGTGGGACGGTTAGGATGTTAAATAGGAACGTGGCTTTCATACTGTTTCTTCTACCATTTTTCAAAAGTAACGCCCGCCCCAATTCCTGTGACCACTTACCCAATTTTCCTGCTTTTTAGTTTGTACTCGTAAAAAAGTCTTGTGCCAAGGAGGGGGACCCCTTTTCTAGGCCCACAGAGTAATACTATAGTACTGGTTATAAATTGGCAAATTATTACTATTAATTAACAAAAAGTAAGTTGTGAGAAAGAGAGAGAGAGAAAAAAAAAAAAAGAACATCTTGTGGACCTAGTACGTTTGATGAGCTTTGTTTGAAGGATGCTAACATGGAAGAGGTTGTCTGCAAGTTTAGTGCAACAATCATAACTAGACCAGTAGGCCAATACGGGTCATTTTCATTAACAGCTACTTAGTATTGTGTATAAATTTTGTTAGATCTTTTTAATAATATTCTTAATATTTCATTAAAAAATATTAAATAAAAAATAAATATATTTAATGTCATAAAAATATAAAAATTATTTAATACTTTTTATATTTAATAAATAAAAAAATTATCAAAAAATTATTTAAGAGAATTTAAAATTATTTTTATTGGATCAGTTGTCAATAAAGAAGGTTAACGTGGAAAATTATGGTGGCTACTATAGTAGTAGTCTCTTTAAATAAGCTTTTGTTTTTAGATTTTATTAAAGATATTTGTTAAGAAAATTAAAATAAAAAGTTTTTAATGAAAACAAGATAAATAGTAATTTTTTTTAAATTTTTAATATATTGAATGTTTTGTTTTTATAAAAAAAAATTATTTTAATTTTTTTAAAGCACTTGTTAAAGAAATTAAAATAATTTTTTTATAAAAATAAGTTAAGTAAATAAAAAATTTAATTTCTAATATATTGAATATCTTGTTTTCATAAAAAAAATTATTTTAAATTTTTTAACAAATAACTTTAAGACATTTATTAGTAAAATTCTATATTTTTTAAATAAACCATGCGGAGGGAGAATTTGACTTCTCTACAGTTCTTTAGCAAATTTTGAACCGATGAAAATTTAACGGTTTAATTTTTTTTTTAATATTAAAAAATTAATATTAAATTAATATTTTTAATATAAATTGTTGAATGAAAAATAAATAGTTCAAATAGAGGCTGAGGGTTGCTGAACCTCCAGCTGCCGGAGACAATCCGGATCCGCGGAGGGAAGGGGTTTGCAAAGAGACAACAATAAAAAACTTCTTGGGGTTTCTTTCTGGATTTTGTGACGGACTTTGGGTGAGTTTTTCTCAGTACTCATTCTGGCCAGCAAGATCTTTGTTCCTTTTTTTGCTTTTTCAGGCTTTATTTCTTTCCAGTTCCCTTAACTTCTCAACGTTTTCCTCTTTTTTGGGACAACAATCAACTTTTTTAAAGTCAAATGCCAGTACCGTGCCATTGCCTAGGTTTGTCGCGTACATTACATTACATTGGACTAACTAGTGGGTTGGGCTGGTCTACATTCGGTCCAGTCCATTAGCATGAGTACTTAGATTCAAGTAGCTTTTTTCCGTAAAAATAAAGTGATAGAGAATCATGTAGGCTATCGAACGTCCAATTTGTATGTGATATATATATATATTATTGAAAAACAATGGGGCAACAAGCCCAAAAGAGAATTACATAACTACATTGCGAACAAAAGAAAGATTGCTGCAATCTGCAAGCAACTCAAAAGTTGAAAAGGAAGGGGCAGACTGGAACTTATGGAGACTGTCGCGACCGAGATCGCGGCGGATGCAACAACTCTTTAGTTTTTTAAAAAAAAATAAAGTCGCCACTAATTTTATTTAAATTAGGAAAAAATAGAAAACTTTTCTTTGGAAATGGTCTTTGGAACCAGATTGAATTCGGGAGTCGGTTATGGATAAGGAAGGGCGGGAACTTAATCCCACAAAGACTTAACACACCCGTTCTAAAAACGGTACCTTAAATTGATTGTGTGAAACTTTATAACTTTCAAGAATATTTGTTTTATCATTAAAAAAATAAATAAAAAAGGAAGGAAAAGTAGATTTCGTGAATCATCGAGTCGTCGCGACTTAAATGATTCTAAATCAAAAAGAGGAAATTAACAAGTCATTGTCATGAAATTTCAATTAATCTCATTTTATTTTTTTAACAACGTTTAATTATTTTATTTTATTTATTTATTTACTTATTTTTTAACAAAAACCAACAGCTAAAAAAGGAAGGCAAAAAGATAAAAAAAGAAAAGAAAAAAAAAGATAAATATGATAAACAAAGTTAACCAGAAAGAAAAAAAAGTAACCAACATGCTATTGTTATTCATCTATCCCACCCAAACTCAAGAGAAGGCCTTGGAACACAAAAAAAAATAATAATAATAATAACCACGAATCCTAACCCAGCAGAACCCTCTTTTTGTTTTATCATGCTTTTGTTATAAATTCCTTCTTAAGACATACATACAAACAAAAACAAAGAAAAATAATAATAATAAAATAAAATAATAAAGGAAGAAAGCAGAAAACAGAGGCTCGTAGCCTCTGATAAGGGAAAAAAGGGAGGCTTTCAGCCTCTGAAGTGGGAAAATGAAAACGTGAGGTATCGTGTTGGGGGGTGTTGGGATCCGACGGTCGGTTGGGAGGATCTGGCTCTGCGAGGTCCGACGGTCGGTGAGGGGATGGATTTTTGTGTTGGACTCGACGATCGGTTGAAGGGAGAGATTTGGTGTTGGATTCGACGGTCGGTTGAAGGAGAGATTTGGTGTTGGATTCGACGGTCGGTTGAAGGGATTCTGAGGTTCGACGGTCGGTTGAAGGGAGAAATTTGTTGGGTTCGACGGTCAAAATTTGTTGGGTTCGACGGTCGGTTGAAGGGAGAAATTTGTTGGGTTCGACGGTCGGTTGCAAAGGGAAAATTGGTGTTGGATTCGACGGTCGGTTGAAAGGATTCTGAGGTTCGACGGTCGGTTGGAGGGAGAAATTTGTTATGTTCGACGGTCGGTTGAAGGAAGAAATTTGTTAGGCTCAACGGTTGGTTGAAAGGAGGATTTGGTGTTGGGCTCGACGGTCGGTTGAAAGGAGAGGTTTGGTGTTGGGTTCGACGGTTGGTTGAAAGGAGAGGTTTAGTGTTGGGTTCGACGGTCGAAAGGAGAGATTTGGTCTCTCGAGGTCCGACGGTCGATTTTGATCTGGGATTTTTTTGTGGTGGTTACACGGTGAAGGGGTAGGAGATAATGGATAGTAAGATGAAGGAATGGATGGATGAGTGGTTTGTCGGGAGTTGATGGAGGGGTGGTCGTATGATAGTTTTGATAGGTGATGGGAGGTTGAAAATGAAAATAGTGTCGGAATGGTGAGGATGGAGGGGGTGTCGGTTTGAGTATGCAGATGATAGGGGAAAAATGGTGGTTTCGATGGGTCTTTTAAGAGGATGAGGGTGTGAATGTATGTGCTTATGAAGGTATGAGAACCAAACGAGAACAAAGGCAAGAACAATATGAATAAGATCAACAATCCCGCCCGTTCGGATGCAGTGCAATAATGACAAAAGTCAAGATGCATAAGGAAAGAGCGAACAATATACCTCGAGTTTCAAAAACAAACCGAGTTTCTTTCTATTCAAATCTTTCTTTTTACAATCTCACTTCTCACTCTTTCTCAATATCCATTTTTCTCACCAGTAGCAAACAAGAGGTACTGCAAGTGAGTTCCAGATTTTTAACTAAGAAGAAGAAGCGTAAACCAAGAAAAATTTCTCTCTAAAAAAAAACTGGAACCAACAAAAACACCAATTCCTCAAAAAAAAAGAAGCCCACCCCTTTTCTTTACATTGTTTCCCTTTATATAGGCACTCAGAACTTCTAGCCTGGCCTCTTGAGCATCGATCGTGCAGTCTCTTTCTATCCCTCTCTTCTTTGCTTACTTCACTTCCTCTTTCACGGACAGCTTAGGTAGCAGAGCATTGGTCATTTTCAATTTCCAGTTTGATGAACCTTCCCTGTTTTTTGACTCTGCACTCCCTCTAACTGGCTTCCTCTTACTATTTTCAAAAATTATTTTGAGCCTTGGTTGTGGGAAATCAGAATGTCAAGTCCTTTTCAACTCCATTTTTGGCTTTCAACGCTGCTTCCCTTCTTTGGTCTACTTGTGTAGCAAAGATATAGCAGAGCCTTGGTTGTTGTTCCCTTTCTCGTTTGATGAATCCTTCTTGTTTTTGTCTACCCCGTGCCCTCGTCTGCTTGCCATTTTCTCGTGTCACAAGAGGTGCAGCTATTCCATCTCCTTATTAGTGTTTCATTTTCAAAGTCTCTAGCCTCACTCTTCTTCCTTCCTTCTATCACCGAATGTTCATTTCGTCCTTTTGCTCTTGGCTTGGTTTGCTTGGTCGCTTGTTTGTCTCTTTCAATTGTGTTGAAGTTTTTTTTTTTTTTCAAGTGTTTGGGCCATTCTTTGCTACGTTGGTTCATTTTCTCTGTTGCTCTTTCTTTTCTCTTTTTTTTTTTTAAACTTTAAACAAAATGGGCCAAAGTAGCTAAAGGACCAGAACATATTTTCTATTGGGCTATATTTGATCTGAATTAGAAATTAAAGAAATGAGGGTGATTATTTTATTATTTTTTTTTAAGTTCTAAGGATCTAGACAAAATTGGGTGTTCACAGTTGCCCCTCTTTACTTGTTTCTTACTAGGGACTATGAACAACCGTAGTTTTCATGTTAACGTCGTAAGAAACGAGTAAAGACGTGAACTTAAATTTTGTCCGGCAATGTGTGGGATGAGGTGGATGGACAAGGCAAAGACGCCGCTGAAACCAATGAGCAAAACATGGATTTACGAGTTATCGCAACATCGTTAATCCTACCAAGGTGAAACTTCGGCGTAAAGCCGAGAGACGTCATCGCATTGTCAACGAGTCATCGCTGACTCGATTGACATTTATTGATTAAGAAGAGTTTTTTTTTTTTTTGAATTCTAAAAGACTTTGGGTGACTTTATGACTGGAAATGGTAAGAGACAGTCGGCTTAGCCCAAATTTAAAAGACAGTGGGCTTGGCCCAAAATTTAAAAGACAATGGGCTTGGCCCGAAATTTAAAAGACAATGGGCTTGGCCCGAAATTTAAAAGACAATGGGCTTGGCCCGAAATTTAAAACAATGGACTTGGCCCGAAATTTAAAACAATGGGCTTGGCCCCGCATTTAAAAGACAATGGGCTTGGCGAAATTTAAAACAAGGGCTTGGCCCGAAATTTAAAAGACAATGGGCTTGGCGAAATTTAAAAACAGTGGGCTTGGCGAATTAAAAGACAGTGGGCTTGGCGGAATTTAAAAGACAATGGGCTTGGCGGAAATTTAAAAGACAATGGGTTTGGCCCGAAATTTAAAGACAGTGGGCTTGGCCCGAAATTTAGAAGACGATGGGCTTGGCCCGAAATTTAAAAGACAATGGGCTTGGCCCGAAATTTAAAGACAGTGGGCTTGGCCCAAATTTAAAAGGCAATGGGCTTGGCCCAAATTTAAAAGACAATGGGCTTGGCGAAATTTAAAACAGATGGGCTTGGCCTGAATTTAAAGACAATGGGCTTGGCCTGGAATTTAAAAGACATGGGCTTGGCCCGAAATTTAAAAGACAATGGGCTTGGCCCAAATTTAAAAGACAATGGGCTTGGCCCAAATTTAAAAGACAATGGGCTTGGCCCGGAATTTAAAAGACAATGGGCTTGTCCCGAAATTTAAAAGACAGTGGGCTTGGCCCGGAATTTAAAAGACAGTGGGCTTGGCCCAGAAATTTAAAAGACAATGGGTTTGGCCCGAAATTTAAAGACAGTGGGCTTGGCCCGAAATTTCGAAGACGATGGGCTTGGCCCGAAATTTAAAAGACAGTGGGCTTGGCCCGAAATTTAAAGACAGTGGGCTTGGCCCGAAATTTAAAAGACAATGGGCTTGGCCCAAATTTAAAAGACAATGGGCTTGGCCCGAAATTTAAAAGACAGTGGGCTTGGCCCGGAATTTAAAAGACAGTGGGCTTGGCCCAGAATTTGAAAAAACAGTGGGCTTGGCCCAAAATTGAAAAGACAGTGGGCTTGGCCCAAAATGATCTTTTGTTTTGCTGTTCTTTCATAGTGAAACTTGGCGCTAAAGCCGAAGACGTCACTTTTCACAAATTTGCAGTTCATTGAGGGATTTTGCAATGTACCTTCCTGCAACTCAAAATCATATCAAAAGATTGAAAACATTATACCAAAACCTTTCTCTTGCATACCTGATTCTGATTGCTTCCTCGGAAAATCTTGATCTATCAAACCCGGGCTTATCAACTTGTTGCAAGTTCCTTAGGATCTTCGGACGTTGGGGTAGCTTTACTTCCAAGTTTGGCTCGATGCTATTTACCCACCCTTTCTCTTATTCTTCTTCTTCTTTCCCTCTTTTTTTCTTTCTCTTTTTTTTATTTTATTTTATTACAAGGCCTTTGAACCAACAACGACTTTTGGAAAGCTTTGACCAATCAAAATCCTGTTCACATGTTTTTGATCGTTGGACCTGATAACTTCAATCATTCTTACTCATCCTTTCTTTCCCTTTTCTCCTTCTTTCTCTTTCTTTGTTTTCCACTTTCAACTCTCCTTTCAAGAAATGGGATGAACCATTGCTTGACTGATTCCTTGAAAGAAAATTTTGCCCCAGTGTTTAACCTTGTCTTTCATATAATTGATTCCCTGCAACTGCTTGATAACTCAGTCCCTGTCCGCGTTGCTACTTCCTTCAACACATCTTCTCCTCAGTCCTTCAAATTTTTTATTTTTTATTTTTTTCAGTATGGCCAACTGAATGCAAACAAAATTGCCTCTGTGTAGCTGATTAAACGCAATTCAAAATTGCCCCAGTTTGGGTGCACCCTTCAAGGTGTTTCAGATCAACTTTCTTTGAGATTTTGTCTATTTATTTGCCCTAACTTTTGCTTAGACCGCCTTTTTGGGTTTTCGGACTAACGGGCTCTTTTTCTATTTTTTTTTTTGCTCTAACTTTTGCTTAGGCCGCCTTTCGGTTTTCAACCTAACGAGTTTTTTCTCTTTTTTCTTCTTTTTTTTTTTTTTTTTTTTTTGCTCGGGTGCCTCCTCTTCCATCAAATGGGACTCTCCAAGATCTCTTCAATCTGAATTGCTCATTAGGAGATTACCATTAGCTGGTCAAATCATAGTATTGTACTCATGTTCACCTTACCTGAAGCATTACGTAACAGACGCTCATGAACTCAAAAAGTACAACAGAGAAGAAGCGAACAACTTCCAAATTGTTCTTGGAAGCTTGACTACAGAAAGGGTATTATTTACAAATGGTACAGACACAAGAAGTAGAATAGCAAGAAAGCCAAAAGATTTTTTTTTTTTCAGTATGGACGTGATTGATCTGGACTCGACAATTGGACATCATAACTACTATTTTATCAGGTATATACGAAAATCTGCTCTCATGTAGGGTATCAGAGGAACTTGGCTCAGAGTATGTCATTTGAACAAAAATTGCCCCAGTGTGAGTCACGAAGCTACACCAATGTAGGTCAAATTGAACCAAAAGAAATTAACCCCAGTCTAGGACTGAATAGAATAGGGCAGAAATTCCCCTAGTGACCAAAGGATTTGTCCCAGTGTAGGGCCAACTTGAGCAGGGTAGAAATTTACTCTGGTGCAAGTCCCCCCCCCTTTTTTTTTTAAGAGCAATGAATTAGATACTTAGATGAGCATAACCTTTGTCTCAAAATTAAAGTTAATGAAAATGACAACAACCCTTCATTGATCAGAATGGACTTTTTGAGGCTTGTAACGTGGCCAAGGCTAAGGGTTATGAAAGGAAAGATATAAGGCTCAAGCAAATGTTTAAGGGTTTGAATGAGACCAAGGATCCTTGTTAAACTTTGTCAATTGCCTTTGTACTTTCAAACACACTTTTCTTTTACTGCTCTTCATTCCTTCCTTTTTTCTTTTCATTTTCTTTCATTCGCCCTTACTTCATCTCATTTTTTTTTTATCTCTTTTCTTTTTTTTTGGTTTTTTTTTGTTTTGTTTTGTTTTCTTTTTCTTTTCTTTTTTTCATTATGCTTCAAAATAGCCACTATGACAATCGACCTTTGCTTTGTGTCATCCCCTAGTATAGGGGTGATCCTTGTCCAGGGTTTATTAAAGAAAACTTTCAAGCTCAAAAGGGGACATCGAGAGATAATGAAAAGATGAATTCTTATGAATGACAGAGAAACATGGCCAATCTTCATTTCAAATTTTGATTGCTTATTTCCAAAAAAAAAAATTTAATTTAGAGACAAAAGGACAATGCACACTAATTGATCACTTATTTGCTCCCTTTTTTTTTCTTCCTCTTTTTTCTCTTTTTTTCTTTTTTTTTTTTTGCAAAGGGCACATGCACACGTGGGCTTTATGACCACCAAAAGTTTTCTAAAATGAGAATTCTATGGGATCCGAACCCAAAAAAAAGCAAGAAAAAGAAAAGAATGAAAAGAAAGACATGGCGAGGACATGAATGTCAAGAACATAGGAAAAGGAAACAAGGTATGTTGAAATCCACTCAAATCCATTGCATTAATGCTTCAAGAAAGTTCACATAAGTTCAAGCATTACAAAAGTTTAAGATGACAATCATATCAATTAATGCCTCAAATCACCCATTACTCAGAGGTTTCGAGTTGCTGGGGGGCGATTGGTATAGATTGGATAAGCTGGGACCTATGAATGCGGCGAAGGAACTTGGTATGAGGTTTGGTAAGTACTGACTTCTAGCTCTTCCTCCCTTGTCGGTTCCACCGTCTCAGGAAAACCACTCTTTATATTTCCAACATGTAACTTACCTGATCTTGCAAGCTTCTCAATCCTTTCCCCAACCAAAATTAGGTCAGAAAAATCCCCGTAGGCAGCCCCCGCCATTAGCCCAATGAAAGGTACTCCTAAGGTCCCCATAAAATAAGAGTTCATTTCTGACGAAGTCAATGGTGGTTGAACCTAGGCGCCAACATTCTCCATCTTTGAGCGTATTGCTTGAAAGTCTCATCATTGTTCTTTTGCATTGCCCCTAGCTGTTCCCGGGTAGGTGCAGTGTCGATGTTGAATCGATATTGCCCCAAAAATAGACTAGTCAGATCATCCCAGCAAGAAATCTTTGAATGGTCAAGTTGCATGTACTATTCCAAAGGCTGACCGGTCAGGCTCTCATGAAAGAAAATGATTAGGAATTTTTGATTCCGTGACCAAATGGCCATTTTGGTGAGGTAAGTCTTCGATGAAATTTTGGATTGGTGCTTCCATCATACTTTGAAAAGTCTGGTACTTTGAAATCTTTGGGAATATTTACTTCAACCTCATGGAACAGTTCATCGATTCCCACCGAGCCATCTGATTAGGGTCTTGAATGGCTTTGATTTGCTTTTGCATCTTCCTAATCAATTCATCTCTTAATCTTTCTTTTTCGAGTTGTTGTTCACCAATATTTTCCCGATTTGCTCATGAGTGGCTTCTGCATTATTATTCTCCCTTTCGGGATTTACTGTTCATGGAATCATCCCCTTCATTCGCATCTACTCCAAGGTCTTGCGGGTTCCATTTGTTGTTCTAAGGGTCTCGCTAACTGTCTCAGTAAATCTTCGACCCTTGATTGTCCTTCTGCCATTGTATTGATCCTTTCTCTCATTTCATTCATCTCTTGACTTAAGTTTCTTTCTGAGTTTGACATCTCCTGCCGCCTAGTTTGCGATCTAGTTCTGTAGGCCCGGGTTTGTGCAATCTCTGTTTTCCAAGGACGAGCAATGGTTCAATGTTTTTACCTCTCTGCTTCCGGAAGGACAAAGAGATTAGAGTATTGCAAAGAAAACATGGTGCAATGATGCAAAATATGATTTTTTTTTATGCAATGACAGATAAGTTAAAGGATAACGAAAAGGTACGCTCCCTTTGTGCCCTAAAGGACTGTCTTAAATTGGAGGAGTTCTACCCTAAGGATCTATAAGGTTGTCTAATTCGTGAGAACTTTCCTCGGGCGGCTCTACTATTCTAAAGGCCTCTAGAGCTAAGTCTCATATCAGAATGTTGACCACAAATAATGGGTAAACCACTAGATGCGGGACATTCATGAAAAAGGCACACTCTAGATGAGGTTTTCGCGATAACCAAACAGGATGTACATCCAAAATGGCTACCACTACACAACCTCTACCTAACTCAAGATTCACTCAGACCCGGGTATAGGGCCCCACTCGAATGTGTGTGATAAACGTGTAGGTGCAATGTGTGTAGGGAGCATACAAACCTTCATAATCCTAGAGACTATTTACATCCTGCAAAACAACATGAATACAAAACAAGATTCCCAAAAATCTTCTATCCTAAGGTTTGCATGATAAAATAGAATCACAGTTAAGGTGACCAATAAACAATAGAAAAACAAAACAAAATTAAATCAAAAACAAAAGGAGTAAAACAAACATATAAAAGTTACAAAATTTGCACAATCAACTTTCAAAGGCTTGACTCTCAAATGTCCCCAGCGGAGTCGCCATCTGTCGCGACCGGGATCGCGGCGGATGCAACAACTCTTTAGTTTTTAAAAAAAGAAATAGAGTCGCCACCAATTTTATTTAAATTAGGAAAAATCAGAAAACCTTTCTTTGGAAATGGTCTTTGGAACCAGATTGAATTCGGGAGTCGGTTATGGATAAGGAAGGGCGGGAACTTAATCCCACAGCACCCCTAACACACCCGTTCTAAAAACGGTACCTTAAATTGATTGTGTGAAACTTTATAACTTTCAAGAATATTTGTTTTATCATTAAAAAAAGATAAATAAAAAAGGAAGGAAAAGTAGATTTCGTGAATCATCGAGTCGTCGCGACTTAAATGATTCTAAATCAAAAAGAGGAAATTAACAAGCTGTCGCAGCTCAGCTAATCTCATTTTATTTTTTTTAACAACGTTTAATTATTTTATTTTATTTATTTATTTACTTATTTTTTAACAAAAACCAACAGCTAAAAAAGGAAGGCAAAAAGATAAAAAAAAAAGAAAAAAAAAGATAAATATGATAAACAAAGTTAACCAGCAAAGAAAAAAAGTAACCAACATGCTATTGTTATTCATCTATCCCACCCAAACTCAAGAGAAGGCCTTGGAACACAAAAAAATAATAATAATAATAATAACCACGAATCCTAACCCAGAAGAACCCTCTTTTTGTTTTATCATGCTTTTGTTATAAATTCCTTCTTAAGACATACATACAAACAAAAACAAAGAAAAATAATAATAATAAAATAAAATAATAAAGGAAGAAAGCAGAAAACAGAGGCTCGTAGCCTCTGATAAGGGAAAAAGGAGGCTTTCAGCCTCGGGTGGGAAAATGAAACGTGAGGTATCGTGTTGGGGGTGTTGGGATCCGACGGTCGGTTGGGAGGATCTGGCTCTGCGAGGTCCGACGGTCGGTGAGGGGATGGATTTTTGTGTTGGACTCGACGGTCGGTTGAATGGAGAGATTTGGTGTTGGATTCGACGGTCGGTTGAAGGAGAGATTTGGTGTTGGATTCGACGGTCGGTTGAAGGGATTCTGAGGTTCGACGGTCGGTTGAAGGGAGAAATTTGTTGGGTTCGACGGTCAAAATTTGTTGGGTTCGATGGTCGGTTGAAGGGAGAAATTTGTTGGGTTCGACGGTCGGTTGCAAGGGGAAAATTGGTGTTGGATTCGACGGTCGGTTGAAAGGATTCTGAGGTTCGACGGTCGGTTGGAGGGAGAAATTTGTTATGTTCGACGGTCGGTTGAAGGAAGAAATTTGTTAGGCTCGACGGTCGGTTGAAAGGAGGATTTGGTGTTGGGCTCGACAGGTCGGTTGAAAGGAGAGGTTTGGTGTTGGGTTCGACGGTAGGTTGAAAGGAGAGGTTTGGTGTTGGGTTCGACGGTCGAAAGGAGAGATTTGGTCTCTCGAGGTCCGACGGTCGGTTTTGATCCGGCATTTTTTGTGGTGGTTACATGGTGAAGGGGTAGGAGATAATGGATAGTAAGATGAAGGAATGGATGGATGAGTGGTTTGTCGGAGTTGATGGAGGGGTGGTCTGTATGATAGTTTTGATAGGTGATGGGAGGTTGAAAATGAAAATAGTGTCGGAATGGTGAGGATGGAGGGGGTGTCGGTTTGAGTATGCGGATGATAGGGGAAAACGGTGGTTTCGATGGGTCTTTTAAGAGGATGAGGGTGTGAATGTATGTGCTTATGAAGGTATGAGAACCAGCACGAGAACAAAGGCAAGAACAATATGAAGAAGATCAACAATCCTGCCCATTCGGATGTAGGCAATAATGACAAAAGTCAAGATGCATAAGGAAAGAGCGAACAATATACCTCTGAGTTTCAAAAACAAACTGAGTTTCTTTCTATTCAAATCTTTCTTTTTACAATCTCACTTCTCACTCTTTCTCAATATCCAGTTTTCTCACCAGTAGCAAACAAGAGGCGCAAGTGAGTTCCGTTTTTAACTAAGAAGAAGAAGCGTAAACCAAGAAAAATTTCTCTCTCAAAAAAAACTGGAACCAACAAAAACACCAATTCCTCAAAAAAAAGAAGCCCACCCCTTTTCTTTACATTGTTTCCCTTTATATAGGCACTCAGAACTTCTAGCCTGGCCTCTTGAGCGTCGATCGTGCAGTCTCTTTCTATCCCTCTCTTCTTTGCTTACTACACTTCCTCTTTCACGGACAGCTTAGGTAGCAGAGCATTGGTCATTTTTAATTTCTAGTTTGATGAACCTTCCCTATTTTTTGACTCTGCACTCCCTCTAACTGGCTTCCTCTTACTATTTTCAAAAATTATTTTGAGCCTTGGTTGTGGGAAATCAGAATGTCAAGTCCTTTTCAACTCCATTTTTGGCTTTCAACGCTGCTTCCCCTTCTTTGGTCAACTTGTGTAGCAACATATAGCAGAGCCTTGGTTGTTGTTCCCTTTCTCGTTTGATGAATCCTTCTTGTTTTTGTCTACCCCGTGCCCTCGTCTGCGCTTGCCATTTTCTCGTGTCACAAGAGGTGCACTATTCCATCTCCTTATTAGTGTTTCATTTTCAAAGTCTCTAGCCTCACTCTTCTGCCTTCCTTCTCGCTATCACCGAATGTTCATTTCGTCCTTTTGCTCTTGGCTTGGTTTGCTTGGCTGCTTGTTTGTCTCTTTCAATTGTGTTGAAGTTTTTTTTTTTTCAAGTGTTTAGGCCATTGCTGCTACGTTAGTTCATTTTCTCTGTTGCTCTTTCTTTTCTTTTTTTTTTTAAAAAACTTTAAACAAAATGGGCCAAAGTAGCTAAAAGACCAGAACATATTTTCTATTGGGCTATATTTGATCTGAATTAGAAATTAAAGAAATGAGGGTGATTATTTTATTTATTTTTTTTTTTTAAGTTCTAAGGATCTAGACAAAATTGGGTGTTCACAGAGACAAATAGGCAAGGAATGATTGTGAATAGCAAACTTATCAGCACAGTTATTCCCGTCTATAAGTTTGATAGAAAGATGTTAAATTTTTTTGGATCTATTAATTCTAAAATTTATGATATATTAAAATATATAAAAAAATTTAAGGTTACCATGAAAAGATATAATAGAAGAAGTTATTGTTAAAATCTTTAAAATTAATTTCAATGAAGAAGAAATATTATTCTTATTTCACAATAGTTGTTCATGCATCAATACATTAATGAGACAACTATATATACTGAGAACTAAGAATAGAGACTTCTCCTTATATATATATAGAATAACTAAAATATGTTAAACCTACTCACTATGATAAATTTATATACAAGACTCATAAAAAAAAATTAACATATGAACAATATTTTAACAACAATAAATCCATTAATAATACTGATCACAATTTGAATTATACAAAATGCTCTAATAATTTTGACATTTAATTAATTTAGGTTTTATAAAATTATAATATGATTTATAGCGATTGCAGAAATTATGGTGTTTATCACAAGTTCTAGGTTCATGCAAATTTTCCCAAATCATACATAAACCCAATTTATCATTCCCAAATTGATCAGGTTTAGAAAAGCATTAAGAACAGAGATAAACACGTAAATCATGAGATAAAAACATGCATTAAACCCATAAAAGAAATTACATCATCAAAGTATCAAGATCCATCGTCCCCCCTAACGAGGGGAAGTTAGTTACACATAGGAAAAGAACAAAACAAAGAATAGAAGATGACAAACTCCATTGATAATTAGTGGCAAGATTGAAGAGAATCCCTAATCTTCAAGTCTTGATGCGCCCACACGAAATTAGGATTTGAGTTGTCTTGACGGCCATTTCTTCTTAGTATATCTTGAAATTTGGCGTAACTTTCTATTTATAAGAAATTCACGCCGCTTGCACGCTTACGCGTTCGGCGCTCGGGCGCTAACTCTCCATTGCGCGCTGGATCACCACCGACCAAATATTCACAAAACGCGCGCTGGCGCAGCGGCCACCGCACGGCCAGCGCCGAAATATCAACAATATCACCCTGTTACGCCATCTGCGCGCTTGAGCGCCGAAATCCCCACGCTTGAGCGCCGAACTAGCAGAGAAAATTCCTTCGTTACGCTCTCACTAGCGCTTGGCGCCGGTTCTTGGACGCTTAGCGCCGATCGTCCGAGAGACTTGTCAAGCACTCTTCCATGCAAAAATAATCCATTCTTTCCCAAAGCAAAAACCTATCAAAAGCAAAAGAAAATACAAAGAATGAAGAAAAACTCTTTAAAATAAAAACATGAAAAATATAAGGACAAAACTCAATAAAATAATTTAAAAGAGAATGAAAAACCTTAAATTGAACCGTAAAAACATTACTTTTTAAAGGTTCATCACTCCCCCAAACTTAAGATTTTACTTGTCCTCAAGTAAAAGGAAAAAGAAACAAAAATAAAAAGAAAGAAAATCTTTTTGGTGGCCGACAACTATATACATCCCCTACAAAGGCTCCGAACTCAGGGAGGCACTTAAGCCGACTCAACAAACAAAGCCAAACATGATATAGCCAGATAATGAACATCATAGAAAACTCAGAAACTGTTCCAAAATCTTACTTCAAGGAATCACACATGCAAAATCCAACTATCACATTGCTCTCACATGCATTTCTCACAAATAAATGACTTCCCATAAGCATGAATGAAAGACCAACTCACAGAGACGTCCAAACCCGGATAGATTTATAAAAATGCAAATGTGCATAAAAAATGCATCCAAAGGGTTGTTTTTCATCTCTCTCTCCACTAATATAAACAACACAAAAACAGGGATCATCAGGGTCTTTATGAGCTTGTAATGATAGGCCAGGGGTATGGTTTACGAAAGAAAAGGATAGGAGAAATAAAACAAAGATTGAAATACATAATCATGCAAATTCTACAATCCAAGCCTCAAAATATTAAACAAGAGCACAACGATGCATAAAAATCAACACTTTGTTCATCATCATCATTCTTTTTTTTTTTTTTCTTTTTTTCACAACCTCCTGCACCCCCAAACTTATTGCTTGCAAAACGTGGGGTGAACTTTCTTCATTTTTTTTTTTAACTCCTCAATTAACTCATACACATAATAACGAAGGCTTGAACAGTAGAAAATACAAGACATGCATTCAACAAAGGGTAAGGAAAAGGAAATTTTTTTTTTTTATCATGTATATGGGAAGAAAAATGTGGGTAACAAAAATAAGGCCAAAAATCTGTGTGGCTGCAAAAAGGGACCTAGAGATACACTGTATTAACAGGTTAGCTTGAAAGGCTCAAACGGTTCAAAGAAGGCCCTAATCATTTCCCTGATCATGCATCATTTATGATTTCGCCTCAAGAGAGAATCAAACAACTTCTAGACGCAAATCATCCACACACAAGCAAACTCGTAAACTTTCTCTAAGTTTGTCATGCAATCATAAATCCAAGGTCTTTTCAATTATACAAATGGGAAGTACAATCATGCACAATCAATGCAATAGAGATCAATCTAATTTTTGGATTCCCATATGACATCCTGAAAAAGAAATCAAGAACCAGTTCAACCAATCATAGGATTCTTAATTCAAAACATTGGCAAGTTCAACCAAAATCCTTAATCAAAACAACAAAATACCCTCCCCCAAACTTAAACAACACAGTGCCCTCACTGTTCAGATCACAGACAATGCAATAACCAAACAAGAACATAAAGGCAAAATAATAAAAGAGAGGGTAAAGAAAAGCTCATTGTGGTAGTAGGAAATCAATCTAATGCTTCCTCATCATCATTCTCCTCCTCATCTTCCCCACTGAAGTTGATAGTTGCCATGATCTCCTCGTCAGTCAAAGGACCAAGAGGAGCAGTGTTAATGTCCAAGCGCTCTGCTATGCGGCGCAACAACTGAAGAGAATAGTTGAATTTCCTCTGATTCTGACGCTGCACTCGCTCTAATCTATCCATCCTTTGTGCCAAGGTGAGCGCTGTACGAGGTGGCCGGACCGCTGGGCCTGGAGGAGCAGAACTTGAGGAGCTGGAATTTCATGATCCTCTTCAAAATACCTCTCAATAACTGTTCAGTGTGTGATGGGAGGAGTAGGTGAATCAACGATCTCCAGAAAGTTGGACACCCTTCTCAGAACATAGGCGGGAAATGAGCAAAGGATAAGGTAAGCTCCCAGAAGTGTCTTGAGCTGCCATGCGCATGTTGAAGGCAATGACCCGGCCAATATCAACAACGCTATCAGAGACAATGGCGAAGATAAGCAGGGCCCGCTAACAGGCACTTCCGAAGTGTTAGAGCAAGGCAAGAGGTTGGCTTGAACAAAAGTGCACCACACCCGTGGAATTGGTTTAAAATCAGCTTTTTTCAAAAATTTGGGCTGGTTCTTTGTGTCCAACGCCCATTGAGCACCTTCCTTGCATAGCACACTAAGCACCAGGTTTGCATCCAAAGGTGCACTCAACAAGGCATGATAATCACACTGGCCTGGGTACTCATATTCTTGATCAAAATAGTCATTCAGCTCATCCTTACTGAACTCTATAAACGTCCCCCTCACCATGCTTTGATATCTATGTCTGTCAGTGGGGCCAGTGAAAGCATTGGCGTAAAATTCCCTAACCAATGTCTGTGATCCTGGTTCTGGAATTTGACACAATCTGCTCCAACCTCTGTCTATAATTTGGGAATGAATTTCAGGAAATTCATTATCTTGTAGAACAAGCCCCCGTTCCCGAATGAAATTCCTTTTCAGCAGAGCATTGGTAAACCTTTTTTCATGAATTTCTGATCGGAAACGACTTGCATCAAAGGAAGAAGAACTAGAACCTTCTCCAGAGGGACCTCTTCTTTTCTTAATTGGAGGCATCTTGAATCCCTCGAAACCAAAAAGGAAAGGAGATAAATGAGTATCTCTCAAAAAAATTCCGAGAACGTAACAATGAGATGGAATTAACAACAAATTAAACCATGCAATACTCTTCAATCAATCAACCAGAAACCGATAATACCAAACCATGTCAAAATCTCACCAACAATACAGAGAATAACCAGGAACAAAAATTATAAATCACACGAGTACACCTAAACCAACCAAAAATCTGAAGTCATCAAAACTTGAATTCACAGCATTCAGCACAGCTTGACAGGGTCATTATACCAATTCAACATGCCACAATCACATAGCACTAAATCACTCAAGATTAAGACAAATTAATTATGCCAACAGTACTCAGAACAGAGGCATTATCAACTAAGCACATCGTAAATCCACTCACAAAGCGATCCAAATCGAAAAATTCAAAGAACCAAACGTGTCAATCACTCCCAATCAACAATTTACACAGTTAAATTCCAGCAACAACAACGAAGAAACCAATTCTCACCTAAATGTCATAATTTCACAAAATCCCCAATCTGAAAACCCTAAAACCCCAATTCCCAAATTTCATCAAATTAACAGAAAAGCACAACGAATTGAGATTAAGGAGAGATGAAATACCTGAATGTGGTGAAAATGAATGCAAGAAATGGGGAAAATGAAGAGCTAGTCACGGTGAGAATCCACCACGCACGTATCAACGTATAGGTGTGGGTTCCCCTCTTTTCAGATGCAACAAGCAGGATGAAGCACCAGAAAACGAGATGAAGGGAAAAGTCCGAAAGGAAATGCGGTTGGAATGAGGGAGTGAGGGGCAGTGAGTGTTAAGAAGAAGTGGAGAAGATGCAGGGAGAGAAAAGCGGTTCGGGAAAACGTTCGGCGCTGCTTGGAACGCTCGTTTAAAAGCTCCTCTCGCCAAGCGCTTGAGCGCTTATATTACAAATATTGAGCGCTACTTCAGCTTTTTTTTTTTTTTTTTTTTACACTTAAAACACGAAACTTAAAGAAAGAAAATAAAAAGAAAATAAACTAAAATAAAAACAAAATAAATAAATAAAAATAAAATAAATAAATAAATACTAAAAACAAAACAAAACAAAAAAAAAAAAAAAAAGAAAAGAAAAGAAATTTAGGTTGCCTCCCAAAAGCGCTTGTTTAACGTCATAAGCTCGACGTTGCCTTTTCAACTGGATGGTGAGTGCACGAGAAGACTTCATCGATCAAACTCGCCTCCCAATAATGCTTAAGTCTGTGGCCATTGACCTTGAAACTCCTCCCTGAACCGGGTTCTACAATTTCAATAGCTCCTAAAGGAGAAACTTCTTTAACCTTGAATGGGCCCGACCACTTGGATTTCAATTTACCTCGGAAACAACTTCAACCTTGAGTTAAATAACAACACTTCTTGTCCTGGTTCAAATTGTCTCAAAGTAATCTTTTTATCATGCCACATTTTTGTTTTTTCCTTATATAGACGAGCATTCTCATAGGCTTCATTCCGAAACTCATCCATCTCGTTCATCTCGTAGCACCCTTTTTTCACCTTCAGACTTCACATCAAAATTCAGAAATTTGATTGCCCAAAATGCTTTATGCTCAAGTTCCACAGGGAGATGACATGATTTTCCAAATACCAACCTATACGGGGACATACCAATGGGAGTTTTATATGCAGTCCTGTATGCCCATAATGCATCATCTAACTTTAGTGACCAATCCTTCCTAGAGGTATTAACAGTCTTTTCTAAAATGCTTTTCAATTCCCTGTTAGACACCTCTACTTGACCACTTGACTGGGGATGATAGGGAGTGGCTATCTTATGTGTAACACCAAACTTGCTCAAAATAGCCTCAAATTGTTTATTACAAAAATGTTTCCCACCATCGCTAATTATTGCCCTAGGAATGCCAAATCTAGTGAAAATATTCTTTCTAATAAACCTGACAACCACCTTGGCATCATTAGTTTGTGTGGCAATGGCCTCCACCCATTTAGAAACATAATCAACAGCCACCAAGATAAATTGATTAGAGAGTGAAGAAGGAAAAGGACCCATGAAATCAATGCCCCATACATCAAACAACTCTACCTCCAAAATATTATTGAGAGGCATCTCATGTTTCCTGGAAATACCACCAACTCTTTGACACCGTCACAGCTTTCAACGAACTTGTTAGCATCTTTAAACAAGGTAGGCCAATAAAATCCAGATTGTAATACCTTTCTCAGCTTCTATTGCCTCCAAAATGACCTCCGTAATCGAGCTATGACAAGGCCACGAGAATGTTTGGCACTTCTTCTTCGTACACACACCTTCTCAATAAACCATCAAGACATATTTTAAAAAGGAAAGGTTCATGCCAAACATAATACCGACATCTCGAAAGAATTTTTTCTCTTTGTTGCCATGTGAAATCTGATGGAACTATTCCATTCGCCATGTAATTCGCAAAATCTGCAAACTAAGGAGACAATTGTACAGCAAAAAGTTGTTCATCTGGAAACTCCTCCTTAATGGGCATTTGCTCTTCTTTTGAATCTCCTTCATGAGTGATCCTTGACAAGTGGTCAGCCACCAAGTTCTCTGTTCCTTTCTTATCTCTGATTTCCAAGTCAAACTCCTGTAGAAGTAGAATCCATCTGATAAGCCTAGGTTTTGCATCCTGTTTAGTCAAGAGATATTTCAAAGCTGCATGGTCAGTATAAACAATAACTCTTGACCCAACCAAATAAGAACGAAATTTATCAAATGCAAAAATTACAGCAAGTAATTCTTTCTCTGTGGTAGCATAATTCAGCTGTGCATCATTCAAAACTTTACTAGCATAATAAATGACATGCAAAACCTTATCTTTTCTCTGTCCTAAAACAGCACCCACAGCAAAATCACTTGCATCACACATTAATTCAAATGGAAAATTCCAATCAGGAGCAGCAATTATAGGAGCGAAACAAGTTTGCTTTTCAAAAAATTAAATGCATGCAAACAATCATCACTAAAAACAAATGGTGCATCCTTAACAAGCAACGCACAGAGAGGCTTAGTAATCTTGGAGAAATCCTTTATGAATCTCCTATAAAAACCAGCATGCCCGAGGAAACTTCTTACTCCCTTAACATTGATGGGAGGGGGTAATTTCTCGATAACCTCAACTTTAGCTCGATCAATCTCAATACCCCTTAAGGAAATGCGATGACCTAAGACAATGCCTTCCTGCACCATGAAATGACATTTCTCCCAATTTAAAACCAAGTTAGTTTCCTGGCATCTTTTCAAAACCAAAGAAAGGTTAGAAAGACAAGCATCAAAAGAAGAGCCAAAAACAGAAAAATCATCCATAAAAATCTCAACAAATTTTTCAATCATATCAGAGAAAATGGAAAACATACACCTCTGAAAAGTTGCAGGAGCATTGCATAACCCGAAAGGCATCCTCCGGTATGCAAAAATTCCATATGGACAGGTAAAAGCTGTCTTCTCCTGGTCCTCGGGATCCACCAAGATCGATTATAACCGAGTAACCATCTAGAAAGCAATAATAGGTGTGCCCCGCAAGTCTCTCTACCATCCGATCAATGAACGGGAGGGAAAGTGATCCTTTCTTGTTGCACTTTGTTGAGCCTCCTATAGTCAATGCACATTCTCCACCAAGGATCGTCCTTGTAGGGATTAGTTCATCCTTTTCATTGACTATTACTTGTCATCCCTCCTTTCTTTGGAACAACTTGGACTGGACTGACCCACGAGCTATCTGAAATAGGGTAAATAATGCCTGCATCGTAAAGCTTCATCACTTCCTTCCTTACCACTTCCTTCATGGTGGGATTTAGTCTTCTCTGTGGTTGCACCACTGGCTTGTAGTTATCCTCCATTAAAATCTTGTGCATGCAAATAGTAGAACTGATGCCCTTAAGATCATCAATGGTCCACCCAATAGCTGACTTATGCTCTCTCAAAACTCTTAAAAGCTTCTCTTCTTCCTTAGGACTAAGGTCCACATTTACAATCACTGGGAAAGTATTGTCCTCACCAAGGAATGCGTATTTGAGATTAGAGGGAAGGCTGCTTTAATTCTGGCTTAGCTGGCTCCTGAATACCCTCAACCTCCTTTTTCAATTCCTCTCTCGAAAGTTGGAATGAGAAACAGTTGGCTGAGCTTCCAAATTAGCTATGCACTCAGACACTTCCGATATTGTCTCTGCGTCATCATCCATTGGAACTTTAGAATTTACCAACACTGATTCAAGAGGAGATGTAAGAATGCTCTGCTCAAATACTTTTTCAACCAATGAGTCAACTATGTCCACTCTAAGGCATTGTTCTTCCTCTGCAGGATGTTTTATTGCATCAAGAATACTAAATGTGACCTTCTCATCATGCACTCTCAACATAAGCTCTCCTTGTTGCACATCAATCAATGCTCTTCCAGTTGCCAAGAAAGGTCTGCCTAAAATGAGAGGGATGTCTGCATCTTCTTCCATATCAAGGACCACAAAGTCAGCTGGAAATATGAATTTATCCACCTTAACTAACACATCATCAACTATACCATATGGATGCTTGATAGATCGATCTGCTAGTTGAAGAGAAATCATTGTTGGTTTTACTGATTCGATTCCCAGCTTGTGCATGATGGAGATAGGCATGAGATTGATACTGGCTCCAAGATCACAAAGAGCTTTTCCAATAGAAAGCTTACCAATGGTGCAAGGAATAGTGAAACTACCTGGATCTTTCAATTTTGGTGGCAGCTTCCTTTGAATTATTGCACTACATTCTTCAGTAAGTATCACTGTCTCGTCCTCTTTCAGCTTCCTCTTCTTTGACAACAAGTCCTTCATAAATTTAGCATATGAGGGCATCTGCTCCAGTGCTTCAGCAAAAGGGATGTTGATCTGCAGTTTTTTGAAAACTTCCAAGAATTTGGAGAACTGCTTTTCTTGAATCTCCTTCCTAAACCTTTGAGGGTATGGAAGTTTAGCATAAAGCGAAGGATCAACCACTTTCTTCTGCTCCAACTCTTTCTTTTTCCTTTGCACTCTTGGTTGTTCTTCCTTGATGTCATCTTCTTTATTATTCTCTTGAGACAACGCCTTTTCAATTGGAAACTCAGTTCTTTCAATTTGACTTTCTGCGAGAACCAGATGCTTCATTCTTGTCTTCTCCTAAGGTCTTACCACTTCTTAATGTGACCGCCTTACACTGCTCCTTAGGATTTACCAAGGTATCACCGGGCAAACTACACGGAAGTCTTTCTTGAAGGCGTCTCGGCTATCTGCCCCACTTGATTCTCAAGACTTCTAATTGCCGCATCATGATTCTTATAATTGGCCCTCGACTCTTCCATAAAAGCTGAAGTCTGTTGCATAAAAACCGAGGTCTGCAAAGAGAGTTTCTCCATTGTACTCTCTAGAGGAGACTTACTGTTCTAGCTGAGCATTCAATGGTGCACTTGATTCTTCCAAGAGAAATTGGGATGATTCCTCCAGTGGATTGTAAGTATTAGAGAAAGGATTACCTTGTAGCCTTGAAGGGTTTCCCATATAATTCACCTGCTCTGGAATGTTGACAACTGAATTTCCAGCCTCACATTGCCCATTAACATGGTTACCTCCACAAAAATCGCAAGTCAGACTTTGATGATTAACTGCATTCACCAGAAATTTCCAACTTGTTTAGTAAGGTTGACAATGTGTTGCATCATAGTCTGGTTCTGTGCAAGTATTGTATCAACAACACCAAGCTCCAACATCCCCTGCTTGACTGTAGCTCTTCCATTAGGCAACTGATATTCATTAGTGGCCATAACCTCAAATAATTCCTGAGCTTCTTCAGGAGTTTTGGTATTCAGCGATCCTCCTGCAGATGCATCCACCATAGCCCTAGTAGGATGATTCAAACCATTATAGAAAATCTGCACTTGTTGCCAAATCTCAAAAGAATGGTGAGGACATTTTCTGAGAAGCTCCTTAAACCTTTCCCATGCTTCATAGAGAGATTCTCCCTGATTCTGAGCAAAGCAAGCAATCTCACTTCTTATCTTCACGAACATGGAAGGAGGGAAATATCGAGTAAGAAACTTACCAACCAAGTCATCCCAGTAGAAATGCTTCCCGAGGTTGGGTTTGTAGCCAGCTCTTGGCTTTATCTTTCAAGGAGAATGGAAAGAGTCGTAGCAAGTATGGCATCATCACGGCTCCATTATACTTAATAGTATCACAGAGCTGCAAGAAGTTAACAATGTGCAAGTTTGGATCCTCAATCGACTTCCCCAATGATTCTGCGCACGGTGTAGAAGAGCTGGTTTAATCTCGAAATTGTTAGCCTTGAATAGCGGTAGCGCACAATGCTTTGGTCGAGATACTTTCAGCAGATGGAGTAGCATAGTCAGCCATAGTCGTCTTCTCTTGTACAATATTATTCTCAGCCATGTCTTCTTCTTTTGCAATTTTTCTTCCTTCTCTGATTATTTTTCTGATTGTTCTTTCCGTCCTTGCTATCTCTGAATCAAAAAGTAGCTCTTCCGACTCCAAAGACCCTTGCATAAACAACCAAGAAACAACCAGAGTGAAGCAAAGGGAACAAAAATAAAAATAAAAATAAACGACGTTAAAGAAATAAAAGAAAATTAAAAAAAAAACAAAAACAATTATCTAAAATAAAGTAAAACAAACGCCTAAATTAGTGCTCTTTTAACTACCAATCGATATTAGCAATTAATAATCCCCGGCAACGGCGCCAAAAACTTGATGTTGAAAATCGGCAAGTGCACCGAATCGCAAAAAGTAATAAAGTAGTGAAAAGAGAATCGTCCCACGAGGATTATATTGCCAATTACCAAATTCGTTAAATTAACACTATTTAAGCTAATCAAAAGATGGAAGTTGAAAAAAAGTGAAAATAAAGATAATTAAAAGAAAGTAATTAAAACTAAACAAAGTAAAATCAAGCAATTTAACAAGAGATGAAATCAATAATAAGAAAGTGTTAGGGTTCAGACTTCACTTGAACTCTTTCGAATGCAATTCTAAATATTGGTTTAAAACATGTTCTATTTCAATGATTCATGGTCAATTCCCAACATTAATTAATACCCAATCCCTTGGTATATTAATCCTCTTACGCTGATTGAAATTAACTAATCCCTTAGTCTAACTCCAATTAGAAAGGCATTATCAAGCACGAGGGAATTAAAAGAAAGACCACATAACTCACAACGTCTATTCCTAGCGATTGCAGAAATTATGGTGTTTATCACAAGTTCTAGGTTCATGCAAATTTTCCCAAATCATACATAAACCCAATTTATCATTCCCAAATTGATCAGGTTTAGAAAAGCATTAAGAACAGAGATAAACACGTAAATCATGAGATAAAAACATGCATTAAACCCATAAAAGAAATTACATCATCAAAGTATCAAGATCCATCGTCCCCCTAACGAGGGGAAGTTAGTTACACATAGGAAAAGAACAAAACAAAGAATAGAAGATGACAAACTCCATTGATAATTAGTGGCAAGATTGAAGAGAATCCCTAATCTTCAAGTCTTGATGCGCCCACACGAAATTAGGATTTGAGTTGTCTTGACGGTACCGCCGAGTATCTTGAAATTTGGCGTAACTTTCTATTTATAAGAAATTCATGCTGCTGTTACGCGTTCAGCGCTCAGGCGCTAACTCTCCAGCGCTCAGGCGCTGGATCACCAGAGACCAAATATTCACAAAACGCGCGCTGGCGTACCGGCCTGGCCAGCGCGAAATATCAACAATATCACCTGTTTCGCCATCTGCGCGCTTGAGCGCTGAAATCCCCACGCTTGAGCGCCGAACTAGCGAGAAAAATTCCTTCGTTTCTCCTCACTAGCGCTTGGCGCTGGTTCTTGGACGCTTAAGCGCCGATCGTCCGAGAGACTTGTCAAGCGACTCTTCCATGCAAAAATAATCCATTCTTTCCCAAAAAAACCTATCAAAAGCAAAAGAAAATACAAAGAATGAAGAAAAACTCTTTAAAATAAAAACATGAAAAATATAAGGACAAAACTCAATAAAATAATTTAAAAGAGAATGAAAAACCCAGAAATTGAACCGTAAAAACATTACTTTTTAAAGGTTCATCAACTAGTCTATAAAAAATTCTAACATTCTCATACTTAGACGACATAAGTCATATTACATTATTAATTATTTCAATAAGAAAATAATTCTCCAAATTAATCAAACAATATGTGACTACAACATAATGTCAAAATCGACTCAGCACTCTCAATAGCTGGTCCAAAATGAGACTACAAGCATCTTAACAATGTAGAAAATCATACTCGAATGAGTATTAATATCATACATGTAAGATACTCATATCATGACCCAACAAAATGCGATCTATGGGTAATAGGAAAACATATAAAAAATTACATGTCAATATGTGATCAAAGTGCATTTTTCAACAAAATAATCTCAAGCATCCGTCCAAGATGCTTTCTGAGATTTAAGAAACATCTCAGCACAATAACAAAATGAGACTGGGTTCAAAATATCTCCACAACATGCCATAATATAAACAAACAAAATTATGCATATAATAATAATAACAACAATATTATATGACAACGATAATAATAACAATATAATTGTTTATGACCTCAAGACATAATAATAAAATGAAGTCACAACAAAATTATAAAATAAACTCCCACTAACCCACAACATCAAAAGACCTTACTATACCCATATGGGTCACATGATCAATAAAATTTTAACAGCTAAACATTTGATTCGAGAATCTGTTACCATAAGTTATGTAGGGATATACTCGACATGAGTTTGAAACTTCTTAATCTTCTTTCACAAACATATACTTTTAGCATGTTTGTTTCAGATGTTTTTTGACATCCAATAGCTTTTTTGCTAAAAAAAAGTTGTTGCCCATGTGATTAAACATGTTTGGCTTTTTGAAGACAAAAAATCAACAACTTATTTTTGGATAAAAAAATTATTAGAAATCAAGCAGTTGACTGAGCATTATTGCAAAATGTTGTTGGGATTATTTCTAATAGTGGTATATAAATATCATTTTTTCTCAATCAAATAATTTTTTTAATCAATTAAATAATTTTTAAATTATTCTATATCTATTTTGGTGATTTAATGCATAAAAATAATTTTTTTTATACCTTCTAAATGAAACAGATTAGCTTAAATTCACTTTTCAGCTAACATATCCAAATATAAAAATTTTTCCTTATAATTTATAACAAAAAGCTTTTATACAATAATTGATTATTGAATTAATCTAGTTTTCACAGTTATCCCAAACACACACTTTGTGTCAAAAACTTCGAGCGCTTAAAGCTCTCATTGATTTCAGAGAAACACACTACAACAGAGTTATCACAGTAGATAGTAAAAAGCCTGGAAATACTCTCTACAATACAAAATTCAGTAATCAATTTTTTCAACCATATCGCTTGACGCGTAACCTCATAACAAGTTATATACTCTGCCTCCATAGTGGAAGTAGTTGTAAGTGTCTATTTAACACTCTTCCAAGAAACAGCTCCTCCTGCCAACATAAAAGATATACCCTGATGTGGACTTATGGTCATCTAGGACAACACCATAATCAGAATCAGAATAGTCTATCACCTCAAGGTGATCCAATCTCCTATAAGTAAACATATAATCTTTGGTACTCTATAGATACTTCATAACTCGTTTTCCAGCCTGCCAATGAGCTATACCTGGTTTGCTCAAGTATCTCCCAAGTACACTAATAATGAAAATAATATCAGGACGTATACAAACTTGAGCATACATAAGGTTGCTAACAATGGAAACATATTGGACCTTTTCAATTTTAGCAACATCTTTATCATTTTGAAGACACTGGGTATTAAATAGTATTTCACCCTTTTGAATAGATGCAACACAAGGATTACAAGATTTCATATTAAATCTATTCAGAATCCTTTCAATATAAGCTTTTTGAGACAAGTCAAAGTACCACGAGATCTATCACAGTGAATCTCAATGCCTAATACAAAAGAGACGTCATCAAGACCTTTCATATCAAAATGCCCTGTCAACATTTGCTTAGTCTCATATAAAAAATAAATATCATTACTAGTCAACAATATTTCATCAACATATAAAATAAGTATCTGCTCCCATTAAACTTCAGATAAATGCATCGGTCAACAGAATTTTCTTTAAAACTAAAGAGCTAACAATATAATCAAATTTTAAATACCAACCATCTTCAATAAAACCATCAGGTTAGTCCATATACAGATGCTCATACAAATCACCATTTAGGAAGGTGGTCTTAACATCCATTTGATAAAGCTTTAGATCAAATTGAGCAACCAAGGCCATCACAACATGAAAATAATCTTTAGTTGAGACTGATGAGAAAATCTCCTTATAATCAATGTCTTCCATCTGGTTATATCCATTGGCAACAAGTCTGGCCTTATACCTCTCAATTTCATCTCTAGCATCACATTTGGTCTTAAAGACTCATTTACAACCAACAGTTTTACAACCAGTAGCCAACTCCACTAATTCTTAAACATTATTCTGTCTCATAGAAGCCAACTCATCCTCCATAGCCACCAGTCATTGTGCACTATTAGGACTAACCATGGTCTCTTGAAAGGAAATAGGATCAAAATTCTCAACTGAATTAAACTCATGTTCTTGCAAATACACAACATAATCCCTGAATTTAGTAAGCTCAGTGGATATAGGAACTCGCTGAAATCTTCTCAGTGGAGTCACAACAACATTTGAATTCTGTAAATTATTTTTGACTTATTGAGGGATATCGACATTATCAACAAGATCAATAACATAATCATTATGGATCAAATGAGATGACATTATCCCTGGAAAGGGAACAACAAGAATATGAACAACAACATGCTCTTCTCTAAAATCAACAATACGCGGCTCATGAGTTCCACCATAATCTAAGTCCCATTCAAAATAGATAGCCTAATCGGATTCAATAACTCTAGTAGTATGAGAATGACAATAAAATCTAAAACCCTTTGAGCCAATACAATAACCAATGAAGAAACCACTAATAATTTTGAGATTAAGTTTCTTTAAATGTGAGTTATAAGGTCTCACCTCTACCCTACAACTCCAAACACGAAAATGTCTCAATGTAGGCCATTTGCCTGACATAAACTCATATGGAGTCTTCGGCACAAGTTTACTTGGCACATGATCCAATATATAAGTAGCAGTCTTCAAGGCATCTCCCAACAGGAATTTTGGAAGAGTAGAATGATTAAGCATACATCTCACCATATCAATAAGAGTACGAATTCACCTTTCTGCAACTTCGTTTTGTTGTGGAGTGCTAAGCATGGTATACTGTGCCTCAATACCATAGTCCCGTAAGAACCTAGCAAAAGGTCAAGGATTTCTACTAGTTTCATCATACCTGCCATAGTACTTACCACCCCTATCAGACCTCACACATTTGATCTGCTTACTAAACTTCAATTCACCTCTATTTAGAGAAGTCATCAATAAAAGTGATAAAGTACCTAAAATCGTCCATAGCAACAGGAGTAATGGCCCTACAAATATTTATATGAATCCACTATAACATTCCTGCACTCCTGGTAACCTCACTCCTCCTGGCTCCATCTGTAAGTTTCTCATTTATACAATCAACACAGGTATCAAAAACAGAGAAGTTTAGATCATGAAGAATATTTTCCTTAATCAACCTATTAATTCTCTCCCTAGAGATGTGTCCTAAACATTTGTGCAACAACATAGAAAAGTTTTCAGCAACTCTACCACAATTGTTCCTAACAACATTATTGATATCTAAATGTCGTTAGATCAACAAAAATAAGTCAATATTTAACATATAAAGGTCATTAGATAAAACTCCAGAAATAATCAGAATAGAATCATAAGATTAAGGAGACTCTTTTATTACTAAGTAGACATGATAGTGCAACTATCCAAAGTAGAAACCGGAAATAAATTCCTCCTTATAGAGGACACATAGATGGTGCCTTTAAACCTAAAAAAATCCAGTACACAGCTTCAAGGAAATAACAACCATATACTCTACTTTGACACTAACTATATTTTCTACTATGTTCATCAACTTTCCTTCACTTGACTTTTGCCTATTTTTAAACTCTAGGAATGAGCTTGTAATGTGAGTAATTGCACCAATATCTAACCAACAAGTGTTAGAAGGAACATTAACAAGATTGGATTTAAAACACATTAGAGCTAAGGGTTTAACTTCCTTCTCCTTAATCCAATTATTAAATTCTATACAATTAGCTCATTTGAGCCAATCTGCAAATTTCATAGTGCATTTACGATCACCATTCACACCATCATGTTTAGTCTTGGTCAACACAGAGAGGTCACAGACCCTTCTAGATCTGTCAATAACCTTACAAAATTGGTTGACATTATCCGTTTCATGAAAACTCTCCTTAATAACTTTGTCAATGTTATACTTTATGATCATGAAACAAACTTTATTTGAATTATTCCACCTTTAATATTTCACCTCAATCGCAACGAAAAACGTATCTATGGGTTTCAGGGCTTATCCACAGCGAGAGCAACATCAATAATAAAGATGACCAGAAATAAACTCATTGACTCAACTCAGTCCTCATAATTGATCCCACACAACTTTGTGAAAACATTTATTTTCATAAGCAAAACTAAATCAATATTTTAAAGAGATATTTTCTTGTCGAGTATTTCAATAAACAAGATGAGCAATAACCACAATGAAGCTCTCTCATACAATTGTAATCCTGCCTAAGGGTCTCTAATTACAACACATGAGTAGACTCTCACGGACATCAAAATCATGTCCCTAAAACTAGTACTGGGAGGATACTGAAAACTCTAAGGACATAACCTCAATACCCTTAACAAATCATCAGGAATTTATATTAATAAAGGCAAACCGATTAGGTAAGCGCATGATCAACATAATCTCTAATGTCACAAAATAACACCATAATTAGTCCTGCGAAGGCAAGCTCACAATCATGCGAAGTGCCCCAAAATAATATCATTTAACAAATCATCAGGAATTACATTAATAAAGACAAACCGATAGAGTAAGCGCATTATCAACATAATCTCCAATGTAACATTATTAATAAAATATTAACAAAACAACACCTCAACATAATTGGTTCCGCGAATGTGAACTCACAATCATGCAAAGTATCCCAAAACAATACCACAATACTTAAAACAACAACTCTCATAATCAAATCGCATAAATAACAACAAAATAAATAGTTTTTAAAACATTATATATATTAATTTGTGCACAAAATAACACAAAAAATTATTTCAATAACCAAACAACATCATCTCTGAGAGTGCGTAATATATATCATGCTCAGCAGCTTCACAATAATACACAAAAATTTCTAGAGACAAAAGAGGAGAGTACTACATATTTTTAATAATTTTAATCTCTAGAAATTTTGAAATAAATAATAAATATGCATGAAAAATAAATAAAATTCACCAAAAAAATGGAAAAGGGCTCATGGAGCACAACCCTAAAAATAAAATAAAATAATCATGCAGGAAAATGTCACACGTGCCTACACGCGCTCAACCTGTGTGTGGGCTAAGGAATTAAGAATGCAGCGTCTTCCTTACCTGTTTCCTACAAAACGGGTCGCGTGACCCGTTCTCCCCAAAAACGGATCGTGTTCAAATTCTTTCTTGATTCTCAACCAAAATTAGGGATTCCGGTGCTATTAGATTCGGAAAACAATGATCTTTAAAACCCCTATGACAATTTTCAAAATTGTTGCACAAAAAATTATTGGTTTTCTCAACGATGGCAAATAATGCGTCGCAAGTTATTTTTCAAAATTTTAGGTTTTTTCTCATCCAAAACTCATGATCCAGATATTGTTAGATTTAGAAAAATATGATCTACAATAACTCTAAATCAATTTCTTGAATTGATCTTCAAAAGAAAAATGAATCATAAAATTTAAACGTTTTAAGGTTCCATGGATTTGAGCAAAATTCTTTGTGAATTCACGATATTATAATGCAATATACATGTTTTTAGACTGAGGATACCTGATCTACAAAAACCCCAATTTTATTTTTGGAATCGATCTAAAAAAAATTGAATTAAACATTACATACGTTAAGCTTTCGAGTTTCTTCAATTTTAAACCTCATACAATTTTTTAAGTAAAAAAAAAGATTAATAATCAAAATTAGGATTAAAACCTCTCTGATACTAATTGTTAAAATTTTATGGATCTATTAATCTCAGAATTTATGACATATCAAAATATATAAAGAATTTTAAGGTTACCTTAAAAAGGCATCGATGATGAAGTCATTGTTGAAACCTTTAAAATCAATCGCGATGAGGTTAGAAATATTATTCTTATCCCACATGATTGCTTCACGCGTCGATGATCAATCGATAGAACTATATCTGCTAGAATATTAGGAATAGAGATCTCCCTGTATATATAGAATAACTAAAGTTAAACCTATCAATTATGACAAATTTATATACAGGACTCTTAAAACAAAATTTACATATAAACAATGTTTTAACAACAATAGGTTCATTAATAATACTAATCACAATTTGAGTTAAATAAAATACTCTAATAATTTTGACATATAATTAATCTGAATTTTATAAACTTATAATATAATTTATGATAATTTATAAAAAAAATTCCAACAAAAGAGACATGCCAATCACAGCAAACGGGTGCCAAGCCTCATGATCAGATCAGGAAATGAGGAGCCAGAATCAAACCATTCAGTATTCCCTGCAGCTTAGCCATTGTGATTGTTTCATTCCCTAAGTTTGCACTGAAACAATGCAAAAAAGCACCAGCCTCATTTCTCAAGATCCCACCACAGGCCGCATTCTGAGAATTAGTCAAAACCGAGTCATCCACATTACATTTAACCTAACCATCAGGAGGAGGAATCCAAGCGAGCCGGGTCTGGTGATACATGGGAACTCTATTCGAGTAGACAAAGCCACTTGGTATTGTTGAGCAAGAGTGCAGATGCTAGGGATCCAAGAAGAAACCGTATCCTTACTTACCATCAAAGAAGTAACAATGTGTCTCCGAGCATGAAGGCCATCATTCCCACACAGCCACAGGAAATATCTAAGCCTCTGGGGATCGAGCTTGAAGCTTCCAAATATACTGAAAGAGATTGTTACCTTGACCACCCAACCGATCAACACAAACCTCATAATTCGTCCTTAAAGTAAACTTCCTATCTCTAGTTGACAGCCAAGCAACCGCATCATTAGGACCATCCGGATATGGAGCCATAATAGTAAAGATGAAATTACAAAAATTAATTAATTAATTGCCCAAAATTAAGAAATCCAAAATTAATTAATTGCCCATGATTACTAATTAAACGCAACTAAATAAAAACAACACATAACTTTAGACATCTAAGTTATCTAAGATATTGTAACAAAACATAAAAATTTTCTTGGCACTACTTATATTGTACCATTGTTGAACATGATTAATCTTTTTGGTAAAAAATAATTTAGAAACTGCTACATGCGTGATTGTGTTTATGAGTTGAGAAAGACTTATAAAGAGCGAGAGAAATTTTTGCGACCAAATATCCTTCACGTGTATCAGGGGGTCGAAGGGTTGCAATTTTTGTGAGGCTGAGTTCCTTGTATTAATGACTTATGACATTAAAATATTCAAGTTATTTTCTAAATTCCAACTAGCAAATGGGAAATGAAAAAAACGACGAGAATCCCATGACGCTTTAAAAAAAACAAAAAACAAAAAAGTTTAGAGTGGAAAAAGGTTTTTCTTATTCTAAGGTTATAGTAAATTACTAATCTTACAAAAGATTTATAGTAGTATTATAGATAATATACTAATGGTAAATCTTTGAATTTGAATCCAAGACATATAGTTACTATGAGCGAAATGTCAACTAGATAATTCAACCGTATTTATGGGACCCCAAGACACTCTACTTGAGCTGCTTCTTGTTCTGACAAATGATAGAGGAACAAAGGCTAATGGCTTGGAATCAATAAAGCAATTGAGAATCATACAGTGTTGTTGTCATCATTAACAACCTTACTCAACTGCAACATATAACACAAGCTCAACTACCGCCATGTCTCTAAATTTAAGTTTATGGCATAATCTCCAATTATTTTTCAAATATGTGCCCTCTGTGCCTCCACTTTCTTTACAATCCATTTAGTCTTGAATATTAAATACTTGGCTGGTGAAAGCATACCCCACCTTTCCTCACCAGTGCCTAAACGTTTATCTCAAGAAAATTATGCTTGTAATGAAACTGCCGTAAGCAATGAGAATTGAGACATGTATGTGTGTGTAATAAGAATCCGCCAGTTTCCTTTCAATAGAGGTTAACGGAGGTCGGTGACAACAACTTGGAATACTGGTGTCAAGTGTGGCTCCAATCACTTCGCAAAAAGAGATTTGTAGAAGCAAGCTACCCTGACTATTCTCTCACACATTGTTTGGACCACTTGGAAAAATATTTCGAGGATTGGAATCCCTTCAACTGCTTTGAATGTCTAGTAAGGTATATATGAAAGAATTTGAAATCACATTTTTTTTTTATATTCTGAAAATCACAAATTTAAGAATTTTCTTTTTGGTGTCAAAATATAAGGTAATATATAAGGAATTCAAAATTGTTGGGGGATAAAAAATAAAACAACTATTTATCCATTCTTCCAAAAGAAACAAACTTTACAAACAAATCGTTGAACACCGTATCATTCACATTGAAAATTCAATTCTATTCAATATTTTTCTTATTCTTCTTTGGCTAAGCAATTCTTTATTTCGTTTGAAAATATACGGCAGAAAAATCAGCATGCTAATAATATAGCGGTGACGTGCACCAATGACAATAATCTAATTGGAGCAAACCAGGTTCGGTCATCTGTGCCATTATGTGAAAGCAGAATAAGTGATGAGTCTGATGACCATCCTGCACCATTCAAAGGGGCCAATTACTTTAATTTCGAGAATAATACCTATCTTTTAAATATCGACTCACTTTTCTCAGGATCTTCATAAAATAAGGTGAAGAATTTTTTAGAAAAAATAACCTACCCTTTTTTATGATACAAATGCATAACTGCTTTCTCTGAGCACATGTGGATCAAAACAAAGCAAGGAAGAGTCAGGGCATAGAGCATCTCTTCTGTGATCTATTTTCGTTCTTACTTCATGCCAGAAAAAGTCTATTGATGTCATCGTGGACAATAAGCATAGAACATTCCAACCCGTAGAGTCTAGATTCTTCTTGGAACAGAATTAGTGGACTATGCTAACTAAGAATCCTGCATGTTACACATTTGAGGCAAACTCACACGGGAATTTCCAGTAAGATACAACTCAGTCTGACTTAAGACTGGATGACAAATTGAATTTATACTAATACGCTTTATGCAAAAGATGACCCCCGAGAACTGAATAAAATTATAACACAAATATGTGTTATACATGACCAGACAATCTGAACTTCTAAACTCTTGACCGATATAACAGTTCTAGCTTCGTTATCACCTTTCTCATACTCAAATCGATATATATGGAAAATGCTAGGTAGATGACTTTTGAAAAACCTTAAAAAGAAAAAAACACAACTAGATTATATAGTTGTAAGATTGTTTATGAATTTGTGCTAAAAAGTAATAACGTGACCTGCACAGACGTGCACAATTACACACAAGGCTCCATCTAGTTTTAGTAAGGAAAAACAATAAGTTTAAGCAGAGTGGACTAAATTCAGATGATTTGAATGCATATGTGCATAATTATGGGCCTATGGCTATCATCAATTGTGAAAAAGAAGTAGAGCATTACTCTATGAGAAATCCCATAAATTGGAACTCTGAAGATTTATATGCAGTGGTGACCAAAAGAAAAAAGCACGAAAGAAATATGACACTTGAAATGGTCTAACTCTTCTGTAGAGCATTCTATATTCTTGCTTCATATAACTCATTACACATATGCTGAAGCTAACTGCTCAACAACACTCGTCGATCTCTTAGAATACATAGGGTATTTGCTATAATTTCTTATGATAATAAATTTCAATGAAAGAATCTGTAAAGGCTTCCAACAAAAATTGGGAACGTAATAAACACAGGAGTAATACCACTATAAAACAGGGACAGAAATGGACATTGGTACTGAAACATCATCAGCAAAGCCCCTAGTTGGACCTGAATTGCTAGCAAATGCATAGCCTACGCCTAATCCACCATAATGTAGAGATGCATTTTCACATCTCTGAAACACTCTAGCAAGTGAAGCTGCTTTTCGTCTTGCCCGCTTTGTTCCTGTAAAAAGCAGGGTTTGAAGTAATCCAGCCAAAGCTGGTGCCTTAACCACCCTTTCAGTTGCAGCTGCACCTCCACTCCGGCACAACTCCAGCAACGCTGCAACTGCATTCTCTTTACCTCTTGGTGTTCCACAACGCATCATTCCTATCAAGCCAGCTACTGTTGCTTCCTCCCTCACCACTGCTTCGGCCCCAACAGGTTGCCGAACAATCAAGGCCACAGCACCTGCTGCTTCCTCAGCAACTCCTTCATTCCCCAAAGCCCCAACTAGAGCTGTTACTGCTCCTGCCTCTATCATTCTAACACAATTCTCAGTGTGGGTGGAAAGATTAAATAAAGCTGTTACAGCATCCTTCTTTCCTCTTAGAGTCCCCTCTTGCAACAGCCCTGCCAGGGCTTCAACAGCTCCCGTCTTATCTGCAATTCTCTTCTTATAGTCATGGACAGCAGATAGGCTGAACAAGGTTGCAGCAGCATTTTCCCTTGCCTCTGTTGTGTGCCCAAATCTCAACACGTCAACAATTGATCCCAGACACCCTTCCTCATCCATGATCCGACTCTTGTTTTTGTCAAAAATGGATAGGTTGAGCAATGCAGTTACAGAATTCTCCTGAGCAACAGCATTAGGAGATGAGAGTAAGTTCCGAAGATAAGGAATTGCCCCTGCTTCTGCAATGAAGGCGCGGTTTTCTTTTCCAGTTTTTGCTAGCAATCGTATCTCCCGAGCAGCTACAGTCTTTCCAGCTTGTGTCCCATTAGCTAGTTGTTGAATGAGAAGTGTAGCCGTGGCTCTGTTGGCTTCACGGGCAGCTTTGGTAGGACAAGCAGATGCAAAAGTCTCAGCCATAGCATCCATGACCTCTGGTGGGTCAAGGGGAATTCCATGTGCAGTGCACCACTGCCCGATCAAATTCCTCAGAGCACGATTGGGAACAAGGCAAGTGTGAGCAAGCATTTGCCCCGTTTTTGGGCAAGTAGTATGCCCTTCTTCCATCCACCTGGAAATGGAAGTCCTATCATAAGTTTGGCCTGTGGAAATTATCACCGGGTCTTGCATCAAATCCAACGATATTGGGCAGTAAAAGTCCTTTGGAACAGTCAAAAATGTTTCAGCAATCTCTTGAGTAATCAATCTCTTTTTAAGCTTCTTCTGACTTCCATTTTCCAAATCAAGTTCATCTTCCTCAAACCCAAAAAGCAAAAACCTGCAATACCGTGTCATTGCCACCAACCCATTAAGCACAGAAATTGTAGGCTCAATGTCTCCCTCATGATTAACAATCTGCTCCTCCAAAGCCTCAATTTCTGTTCTACAACTCCTAGCATTCATAATCTGCAATTTCTCAACATAGAAAGATTGCAATTCAGCTGAATCAGGAATCCTTCCACTCTCAAACTCATCAAGAAACGAAAAGAAGCGGATCCTAAGAGCATCATCTTTCTTATCTATAAACAACTTAGACCTCCTTGACTGCTTCTGCAACAGCTCAATCCGTTCCCTAACATCCTTACTCAATTCAACATCCTTAATCGGAAAAACGTCCAAAAGGGTCGAAATTTCTAGGTTCAAATCATGGAAATGACCAGAAATTGAATGGTTCTGAAGCAAAAGCCACAACTTACTCGATTGTGCGCAGTAATCAAGAAGAATCTTCGACCGATAGAGTAGCAGATAAAGCTCCTTAAGACAAAGCACCGCGGTAGGTGGAAGAGACGCACTAGAATCACTCAGATATTCCAAAAGCAGCTGAAAAACCTCGACTTTTTGGATCAGAGACCGAAAGTTCTTGCGCTGGAAGTAGAAGGAGCAATTGGAGAAGCACGAGACAAGGTCGTTAGCCACAGAGACTAAGGTTTGAACGAGGGCAACGTCCGTCAAGTCAACCGGCGCAAGAAACGCTTCCAACGACGGCGACCTTCTCCGCCGCAGCGACGAGAATATAGCCCCTGAAGCCATAGAAACCGGGAAGGGGATTCTAGGGTTTCGAAATCCACAAGGAGATGACTCCGATAAACTCGAATTTTCACTTGGATGATGTTATCTTCGAAACCCAGATACTAATTTGAGGATCCAAGCGATTTTGACAGAGAAAGGCAAGGACTTGCGAAACTTTCCGACCGGTAATCAGATCTATGGGATTTTCTAGGAAAAACTTTCGAGGTTACCAAACGGTAATCAGAGACTATGAAACAGTTGTTGCTGGGTGGAAGTTTGAATGCTCAAAGGGTTAAGAAGAAGAGGCGAAGAGAGAGGGATTGAGAGAGAGAATTAAAAAATCGGCCGAATCCGCGTATGAGAAAGAGAGGAAAAAAGGGACTGAATTTCCAAAGACTTTGTTTTCTCAAATTTGTGATTTTACTCTCTCGTAGGAATTTCAATGTAGCTACAGCCTCGTGAAAATGACTTTCCTAAGTTTGACGGATTGATTATGCAGATTCTGGTCCATTCGTTTTTCCTATCCTTTATTGCAAGAGAGAGAAGATTAAAGACAGGTTCGGCTTTTGTGAGAAATTACAGTTATGGTGTTCTTGGAATAGATTGAGATCAGTGTTACTTTTATCATATAAGGCCCAAATGGTAATGGGTGGAGAAATTGGGAATTTTTGCTGGTTTTGTGCTGTGTTGTTTTGGTTTTGACTTTGTACGTGGAATGGGGGTGTGAGGTACCTTCGATGCCCTTATTTTTTGCTTTTCTTGGTTATGACAATATGAGTTCAGACTTGCCCAAAGTCCAAAAGTTCAAACTGTTTGCAGTTCCTTGATAGGTGTGCATCATGTTTCTTTTTCCCCCTCATGGTAAGGTAATACTAATAGGGTTGGATTTTTCCTATTAAAAATAAAATAGGGTTGGATTTACTACCGTTTTGAGCTTTTTCTTACTTTGTTTGCTTTAATTCAAAAATGGGTAGACGACCATTAGAATAATTTTTTTTAAATGCCATATATTTTCTTGCATCGACTTCAGAATATGCTAATAATACATTCTTAAAATCAATCAGGTTGACTGAAGTGACAAAAATTAATCAATATCGACAAAAATGTGAGACTACAAATGATTTATTAAAGAAATTTTTATTTAAAATTGTTATATAATTATTATGTACGAAAAGTCAATCAAATAAATCAATCTGTTGACATATCTGCACAAACATTTTAATGTAAGAGATCTAAAAAAATGAATGACGAAAACTTTATTTTGATGCTTTACATTTGTTGTATTCTCACTTTAGTTTTTATATTTATGAACTCATTTTTATTTAGTCTCTGTTTTTTATATTTATTATTAAATAAATAGAAATATTAATGTGATATTATTAGAAATAATTTGACATTATTATTTGCTAATATGACAACTTAATAAAAGATAATTTGCTGAATAAATTTAAAATTATGTTATTTTATTTTTCACTTATCATCTAAGAAAGAAAGAAAAATTCATCTTACTTTTCAAATGACAAGTAAATAATAAAATTATATCATTTTAAATATATTTATTCAGTCATTTTTTGTGAAATTATCACACTAACAAATAACAATACCACATTATCTCTTAATGTAACATGTCAGCATCCTGTTTATTAGATAATAAATATATAAATAAAAAGACTAAATTAAAATACATCTATAAATTTCAAAGACTAAAATGAAAAAAATAAAATGTTATGAACTAAAGTAAAAAAAAAAAGAGTTATGGACCAAAATAGGATTTTAGTCAAATTGAACCAAGTGTGAGTATGAGGTTTAGAAATTATTTTAACTCGTCTATGAAACTATTTAACTTATATATAGGAAATTTATCATAAGAATATTAACAATCAGATCTCAACGAATAAAGGATAAAATTTAAGTAAATTTTTTTAGGTATTTGTGATATTTTTTTAATAAAAATATGACATGTGTCATATTCTTTAATAAAAATATAACATATGTTCTAATTTTTAGTCACTTAATTATTATTTTTAAAATTTTTATTAATGAATTACAAAAAATATATACATATTATATTTTTATTAAAAAAAATTACAAACATCTAAAAAATTTTACTTAAATTTTATTCAATATTAAATGTCCATGTTTGATACGTTAGAACTAAATGGCCATATATAATCAATTGCTATTTATTAGTTTTTTCATAATTCATTTATGGCATTTTCTAAAACTTTCTCTCAATATTTTCCTTTTCAAATACAACAGCATTAGGATTAGCATTAGTGCATTAGCCAAAGGCAATAAATTTAAAATAATAATAATATTCTTATTACATTTTTATTTCATATTATTTTTTATATTACTTTTTTTATTATTTTATTTTACTTAATTATAATTATAAAAATAAAATAAAAATGTGATAAAAGAAAAATACGGTGAAATAAACTTTTTTTTTAATTTAAAAAGGTTGAAGTTTGCACAATATTTGGGCTCCAGAGTCAAGAGCAAGGTGGTTGACTTTGAGAAAGGTGATGGGGCCACGCGATTATGAGGTGCGTGGAGACTTGGATTAAAATGGTGTGCTAGCTGAGCTGTAATTTGGAGGTAAGTGCCGAGTTTCGCTCTTTTGACTAGGCATCACTCCAAACGGCAAGTTGACCGATGAGAATCTCGAAAACACGAAGGCTTGGTTTAGTTTTATTCCGGAGACGGAAAAGAAGGAAATATAATAAAAGAGAGAATATTTATTATATTATCACTTTTTTAATTAATTTTGTTTGATTTTTCTAAAATATTATTCTCTTTTTTTTAATTAAATTAATAGTTTATTAGTATTCCTAATTTTATTATAAAACTCGTTTTTTATTTTATTTTATTTTAAACTAGTTTAATAATTTTTAAAAAGAGCGTTTTTTAATAGATTTTTTATTATTACTTCTTTTTTAAGTATTATATAATGATTTTCATCAAAAATCTCACATGCTTTCAATTTTTTCACCAAAATATCTTTAGTTATTTATTTATTAAATTAGTTCTGGTACCAAAAAAAAAAACTTCAATATGACACGTATATTGAAATTCCTCACATATTATAATATAATTATTACTATATGATTATATAACCACAAAATGATCTATATATATTATTTAAAATCAATATTTAGTTAATTTCATTTTAGAACATAATTATTTTTTGATATTGTCATTTTCATTTTTTTTTTTAAATTTGAACAATCTTTAGCATTTTATCAAAAATTGGTTTACACAACTTAGCAAAATTAATACTTGAATCTAAGTAAGGACAGATGGGAGAAAGATCTTCTAAAGTAATTTATGGATAAGTAAGTATTTATCAACTATTGATAGATGGGTTCACTCATTTATCAATGGTTGATAAATGATTATTTATTCATAAATTACTTTAGAAGATCCAAATCCGAATAGATGACATTTGCTATTTAACGATGACAATTAAGTGTTTGTAGATAATACTTTTACATGAGAACTTGATGCATGACTATTTTCTTATGTTAATTATTTTGTTAAAAGTAGACTACCAATATGTTTGGTTCAACTTTTAACTTTTTTTTTTTTGGTTTAAGCTATTGAAGGAGAACTGAAACGTGTTTGGATATTTAATAATCTAAAATTAATAGTTTTTTTCTTGAGAAAAAAAAATTATTGGACTAGAAGCTCAAATTTGAACATTATTGAAAAAAGTTATTGGGATTATTCTCAACGATGAGATGTAAATATTATTTTGTTCTTAATTAAATAAATTTTTTAATCAATTAAATAATTTTTTAATTTTTTTATACTTATTTTGATAATTTGATACATAAAATTAATTCTTTTTTATCTTATTCAAACAAAACAGATTAACTTAAAATCACTTTTTAAATTAATATATCCAAATATAAAACTTTATTCTTATAATCAATTATAATAAAAAATTTTTATATAATAATTAATTATTAAAATAATCAAAATTTTATAATTATCTCAAATACGCACTATTAGACTCTGGATATGTTGGACATATATCCAAATTTTTCTATGAATTATTCAATCAAACCAATAAGGATAAAAAGTTATACAAGTATGCATATGACCATGCATTCTAACAAACAAATAAAAAATTTAAGGTCTATTTGGTATCTTATATTAGGCTTCATAAAATAAGTTAATATAATACGTTATGATTTTATTAGATATTTGGTGTGAATATTATATTATATAATATTATTTATCAAGTTTCTCTCATACATTAAAATAATGAATAATTTAATCATACTTTGAGAGTGAGATTAGGCTTGATTAGATATTGATGTATAATCTCATGTGAAAACTTTTCATTACAACCCTAAACACTCCAATACCCCCAATCATTTCATATTAAGTCTTGTACTATCAGACATTATCTTATCATATGTACCAAACAAGCCCTTAGGTAAAAGATTTGATGCAAAGCATGTTAATTAGTAATATTATTATTCCATGCTTAAAATTAATATTTTTTATTAAATTTATTAAATTAATGATAAGGAGTTTAAAATAAAATTAGGAGTGTCAATAAACCATTACTTTGATTAAGAAGAAGAAAGAAGGACATTTTAGAGAATTTAAATAAAAGTTAATTGAATTGAAGTAGCAATAGGCATAGGAATGGTAATAGACACTTCCAAGCAAAGAAATGAAAAAAAAAAGGAAGACATAGAGAAGTTATTATCCACCTTGTTTGGTATCATCAAATGAAAAAAAAAAGAAATATATGTAAATAAATATAAAATTATTTTATCATCCCTAATCTAATAATTTTGAAAAATGGATAAAGTGAGTTAAGTGGGTAAAATAGGAAATAAATTTCATTTCCTTCCCAATCCCTCCATTAATGGTGCTCATAGCCCGACTAGCCCCGAAGCTAATTTAGTCGGGTTGGGTTCTTGAAATTAGGCTCAATATAGTTTTTGGGTTTGGTTTGGACCACATTTCGAGTCGGTCTGATATTACATAGTATATTAAAACTTATAATTTTATGAAAATTAATAACAAATTATAAGACTTATTAACTTAAATTAATACTTTTACATTGATATACTTTGTTTCAAAATATATATTGTAAAATATCCCATATTTTTTATTTTACTTTTAAAATTTTATTACTTAACTATACATAATATTCAAATTTGTAAATTTTATCTAAATGTCATGTTGGTCTGATCCCAACTCGGTCACTAATCAAGCAATGATTAAGTTGGGTCTAAGTATAAAAGTTTGACCCAATAAAAATATCAGATCAGGTCTAGGTTAGGTTAAATTCGCTCCAACCTGGCCCATGAGCACCCCTACCTTCCAAAAAGGGAAAGAAAAAATAATGTAGAGTCCATAGAAAGAAAAAAGATAAATATCTTCATTTTCACCCTTAGGCTACGTTTAGTGGACAGGATAAGGAGGACCTGATAATATTAGTTAATAATATCAAGTATTATCAGATGTTTAGTGCTGACACATGATATGATAGTTAAATCTGGTCAAGCATTTTTATCCTATTATAACAGAATAACATTATCCTCTCCTCCATCCCATGATAAGATCTGATAGGATAATTATTCTCGCCCTACCCTTCAACATCATCTCTCCCACTTTAACCTCTTCATCTTCCAGAATCACCGTACTACCACCAACTCCACCCTCACTATGACTATTCTTTCCAGCCATCACAGGACCACCGTCGGACCATAATGTTGACTAACCATTCATGGAGGTCACTATTATGCCATTAATGGAGGCTTGAAGCTTTTTGGTGTTGTTGCGGATCGAACAACGATAGGTAGACAACCACAACGATTAGTCGTTCATGGAGGTCACTATTCTTTCATCTGCCATAACGACGTATCTGTTTCTTTTTTGTTGTCGTTCATGGTGAACAACCACTAGTTTCTTTCTTTAGGTCACATCACTGGGTTGTAACACCAGCTTCAAGGTTGCCATGAAGATGATGTCTGCCTCCTTGGACTGACTGGGATCTCTGAAGCAGGGGTACACACAATAGCCACACGTACACGTACCTGGTACGTATCGAATACGGGTATGCCTTGGGTATGGCTGGGTACGTACCAGGTACATACCAATTTTTTTTTTAATTTTATCTTTGGGTACGGCTCGAGTATGACTTGCCCATTTTTTTGCTCCAAAAGCGGCGTTTCATAGCCCTAAAACTACCCATTTGCATTTCTTTTCTCCATTCGAACTCAGCCCCATCTCTACTCTATTATGGATGCAACTCAGCCAAGAGTGGCGACAGCTCTTCTCTCCAACGATTGCAGGCTCCGACGAAGGCGTTGACATGACGGCAGACTCTTCGATAACCGGTGTTGACGCGGTGGTTGTTTTTGTTCTTCGCCTTTTCCATTTTTCCCTCTTTCTCAACACAACTCAGCAAGTGGCAGCAGCTTTTCTCTCTGGCAAAGGCGTTGAAGTAGCGACAAACTCTCTGATGAGCTCTCCGATGACCGACGTTGACGGGGTGGCAAACTCTCCATCCCTTACCTTGTTGGCCACCTCTACATCCCAACCTAGCTTTGGTGATAATCCCGATCGCACACTCAGGTTTTTAAAAAAAAATTAGTGATGAGGTCACATGGATGCGAAGAGAAGAGAGGGTGAAAGAGAAGAGATGGTGGTGTTGGGCAGGATGCAATATGGCGTCAGAAAGAGAGAAAGTGAAAACAAAGTTTTTTTTATAAAAAAAAAGGGTCACATGTCCTATTTAGTGTGATGATTATGATTTGCACCATTGGATGAATCAATGGTTAAAAGTAAGTGTAAGAAGGGACTGAGATTCTTGAAGTTGCTAGTCTCTCTATTGATGAATCAGATTTAGAAGTTGTTCTTTTCACTAATGATAGATAAGGAAATGATGAAATTGAGACTGTTTGAATTTAATTTTTATAATCATATTTAAAAGTTGTCATGTTGAACAATTTAAGTATTGTAATTTCTTACTGTGGATGTTATCTTGGTTGAACAATTTAAGTTTTTTACTATGTTTTATGTTAACATTTGTGTGTTTTAATGTTTATGTTATGTTGTCATATTTTATTGTATGATATGTATATGTATAAATATATATATATGACGTACTTGTATCCTATTTTTTTTGAAAAAAATTTCATATCTCATACCCATATCTGTACCAAGAACCGATCTAGTACCTATCTTCGAATACCGATACCATACACATGCAGTCTGCACGGTACCATACCCGTACCCATACAACATAGGCTGGGATCTTTTGTTTTCTTGGTCCTCGACTCCTCTTCACAACTTTTCCGACGAGGTTGGTGGTTGTTCCAGCCATTGCGAGTGAAACCCAGTGAGGGGCTTCCATGATGGCGGATCTATTTCAGTCTCATTGATATAATATTTTTTTTTTGAATTTTTTGTGTTAAAGAATAGTATAATCATGATAAATAATTATATATACTATCAAACTGTTTATCTATATATATCAAATACTTAATAATATAAGAGCTTATCAATTTTTTATACTATTAAATTTTATCCTATTATCTTATATTATCATATATTATATTATCAAGTACACTAAATACAACCTTTACTTGATACCAAACAAAAGAATAACTATCAATTCCTTTCCTTTCTACTCTAAAAGCCATACTAACACATAGCCAAAAGAGTAGCAGTTACCTATTCCCAATTCCAAGCATGTATTTTCCATATATCTAGATTAGAGATAGTCCGAGGCGTTTGATAATTGACACAGACTTATTAATATACCCAAGTTAATAACTTTTTTTATACAACTCTTATATTCTTATATCAGATAGTACATACATCCTTTTTATACATCATCTAATATAATTAATTATATATACTTTTTTATCATTTTCTCTCACTTAATCACATCTTTTAAAAGGAGTGTAAATAATACTTACACTTCTTTTTAAGAGTGTAAGAGTAATATTTTCGTTTTTTAGATATCTTTACACTCTTTGAATAAGACTAATTTATTTCGAATACAAAATGATATAATTAGATATTTTTCATAAGTGGTATTTTTTGGGTTTAAATGTTCTTTGTTACGAAAACAGTTTACTTTTTCTTTGTTAACAATTTCATGTTTAATATAATATATTTAAGAATTTAACTTCAATAATTATTAGGGTAAAAAATTCAATACTATCATTTAATAATATATTATCATATTATTTAATAAATTTAATATCTTATTTGGTTATCAACTTAATCAAATTTATTAAATGATGTGTTAATATAAAATTAAATGATAATATAAAAAATTTACATTAATCATACATCAAAATTAAATTTGTGATTTTTTGTAGACTTGATAATTGAAACACAATTTTTTTATAAAGATCAATATTACTTATACATAATTTTTTTATTCCATATAACTTACATAATTTTCATCATCATTTATTTATCTTTGTTTTTCCTTTTTCTTATTCACCTTCAATGGCTCACTTTTATTTATGTGACCTGCACCTTATGTGCAAGTATCATTTACGTTTTATAAAATGTGTTAAAAAAATAATATTTGATAGCTGTATATGAGAGAAAAATTGATGCTATAGGTCTCATAAAAATGTTTCTCATATAAAATGTATCTATATTATTTAATTCAGATTTAACTTTATTTAACATTAATTTCATGTTTAAAAAACATTATACCAACTTAGAATGCTATTATTTTTCTAGCTAATGCTATCAAATTATAAATTGCATACGGTCAGTGGTGGAGCTAAATTACAAGAACATCATTTTTTAAGGGTTGTGTTCAGAAATAAATTTCAGAAAAAGAAATACATGTAAAGATATTATATTTTAAAAGAATTTGAAACACAACGCTCACCCCTGTATACATCCATTCAATCGCATTTTTTTCTTTTCTTTCTAGTATTATTCGCATCTTCAATGAAATCATCAATTCATGTATCAGCGTTTCGTAATCCTAAGAATCTATAGTTAGCAGCTTACGCTTACGTTGGATTCATTGGACCGCGTCAAAGAGGAGCGGTCGCGGTACGTGGTAGTGCGCGAGTGAATCACGATAATAGTTACCACTTACCACATGGATTGTATTCATAAATATGTCACTCATATATGATAATGTTCATAATATGACTCACCATTTATTTTCAAAATAGTTTATCACTTTATTGCCATTCATTAATAATTTTTTTTATTTATGGTATTCTTCTCTCTCTCTTTCTTTTTGGCCAGTGCTCTTCTCTTTCTTTCTTTTTCATGTAGAGATAATTTTCTATCACTTGCCTATTATTTTTTAGCATTTTTTTCAGCTAAGAACTCCTAATCCTGGGACAGCAGCTCAGAACAAGGACAGGAATATAATAAAAATGTGGCAGTTTAATCACTCGCGACAAATTCAATGTTTCTAATCTTAATTTGTTTGTATGCAGTTATTTGTATTGACAAATTCCGAACTGATTGGGGTTATTACTTATTAGTTTACCTGCTCCGCCGGCTAAGATCATTCACTTAAACGACGTGCATTATGTATGACTCTGTCTCTTCATTTTATTTCTCTGCTGCTGAATAGCCGAATCACGTGAGATAAAAACAAAAAACAAAAAAACTCATATATGGATGAGTTTTCCTTCATACCAAAAACGTTATTCTTGATACTTGATTTTTTTATCCTAGTTCCCACACAGTTCAGTCATAGGAAGAGTGCACTTTTATCTGCATGAGATTTTGCCAAGTGGCAAACATTGGAATAGGAAGGTGTGGGTGCCTCTGTTTAATTTGTGGGTTTGGAAATAAAAAATAAAAAAAATGGTATGCGGTGCTTTAAGTTTTAAAGAAAAATGCCTGCCCTTCCCTTTCAGCAAAGGAACAAGGGATTCATTCAGTTCACCTCTTTGTGTGGTTGCTGCTTTCCTGGCCAATAAAATGACCGACCACGGAGATTTCAAATTGTTAAGAACACACAATTTCTTACCTTTGGACGAAGGAAGGCCAAAGTCAACAATTTAATATTGTTGCTGCAGTATATGAATTACAGAATTAAATAAAGAAAGGAATCAAATTGGCCACTCCTTCTAATGTGCACCACAAGAACAAGGAGGAGGGTGGGAAAGAGGTCGTTGTTAATAGCTTAAATGCATTGCCTTTTCCATGACTCAAAAGTACGGATGCCTTTTTGCTCTCTAAATAATGGTTTGATTTTGATTCAACTAAAACCAATTAATGGAGATTTACGAAATCAAATTTGTTCTTGCTATCCTACCATAGAAACAGTGAGGTGAGAAATGTCGGAAGTGGTCTGCAAAAGCTGTTGAAAATTTGTATCAATATTAATGTATCTACTTTCAAAAGGAGTAAGTAACTGTATATGAAATTCATAAAAAATAAATAAATAAATGTAACTATATATGTAAGTCAAGTCAGCGACTAAGTACTCCCTAGAACTGTAGAAAGTGGACAACAACGAGCGGCAAGCTACTGGACTCCAAATGGTTAGTGTGTTTGTTTAAGATTATGATTAATTTAAAAAAAAAAATTATTGTAATAATATTTAATCATGTTTGATAAAATTAGTTTTAATTTTTATACGAAAATTTAATGTAAAATAAAAATTTTTAAAATTAATTTTCATAATGTTGAAGATTAAAACTTATGATGTTAGTTTATAAATTATTATTTATATTTTGATATGTAAATACTATTTTATCTTTAATTAAATAAATTTTTTAATTATTTTATATTTATTTTAATAATTTAATGTATAAAAATAATTTTTTTATATCATCTAAATAAATAAAATTAACTTTACAATTAATGCATCTAAACATAAAAATAAATTGATTATAATCAATTACAACAAAATAATTTTATACAATAATTAATTATTAAGTATAATCAAATTTTTACAACTTTTTCAAACACACATTTAATGAGAAGAATGCATACAGTATCCTATAAGACTGAAAAATACTCTTTAGTCTTTACTTCTGGAGGATCGAGAGACTTTTGTTATCTGCTCATCTTAAGAGAATTTTTTTTAGGACAAACTTAGGAGTAATTCTACTCACAAAACCACAACCAAAAGAAAAGAAAAACTGTTTGTGTAGGTTGCAGGATATATAATTCTGCATCTATTTTATAATGTGTTTTTATTTGTTTTAAATTTTTGAATAGTTTTTTTTATTATTATTTTTTGGTTCTATTTTAAAAAGTTAATTCATATAATTTTTTTTAGGTGGATATTTACATTATATCATTTATATGAATTTAAATAATTAGACGTTCTCTTCGAAAATAGAACTAATGATTACAAACGCCACATACATTAATAAAGCAAAATCAATCTATATCAAATAGTTATTGAATTTTAAATTTTGATTTGCATGCCACTTTCTTTTTGGGGGTAAAGTAAAGGGGCCAAGCCCCACAAAGAACAGAAAAATTAAGCAGCAGCAACACATGGAATGGGTGTCCTGTATCCCCATACAATCATGAAACAGCAAACTATTAAGTTGAACTGGAGGAAGCTCCCAAACTTTGAGTTCCACTTTTCAACCTTTAAAATTGGATACAAATCTCCCAAAGCAAAAGCCTCATTTTTTTTTTCGGTCATACCCAAAACAAAAGCCTTGAACAAAGATGAATGACATATCGCAATATCAAATGAAAAAATTGGGCTGTAAAATGAATAATTGATCCAAGAGATACTGGGCCAAAAGCCCAAAAATCAAGCATGGCTTATAATTTTTGCTATATACAAGCGTGTTTCTATCTATATTACTATTAATGCCAGTTCCATATGCTTGTTCGATCATAAAATATAATGGAATGAATGCAGCTATACGTCCATTTTCTTGCTTGAATTCCTGAGCGTTCTAAATTTAAGCTTTGTTCTTCATCTGTTGGTCAGTGGAGCTGTTTGGCTAAAAACAAAAGGAACTATGGGCAGGAGGTCATTTGGTGCATGTTTAGTTTTGATTAATTTTAAGGAATAAATTGCTTTTTCTTTTTTTAAAGTTTTCTTTGTAAGATTTTATTTATAAGCTGCTTTAAAGTTAAAATCAGCTAATTCAGGATGTGTTTGGAATAGTTTTGAAAAAAAATAATTTAAAGATAGTACAAAAAAATAATTTTTCTGTAGAATTTTTTATAAAAAGTCAAAGTTATTTTATATTTAAATATAATTATAAAAAATACTTTTTATTTTAAAAATTTAAAAACAAAAAACTAGTTTTTAAAAAATCATAAATGTGTATTTGAATTAGTTTATTTTGTATTTTAAAGTAGTTTTAGTTTATAATAAAATAAATTCAAAAAGAATTTTAAAAATAAATGATTATTTCTCTTAAAATAATATTTTCCCAACAAACATTTAGTAGCTGGATGTGAACAGGTCATGATAAGAGCTGGGTCCTGGACTGCGCAACTCGGTTAGCCTTGTTGAGGCTGGCTGCTATTGTGGACGGAACTCTCGCAAGTCCACTTTTATATTTTTTATTATTTTGGGTTCCAAAATCCACGATTCTTTTTCATAATCGTTTATGTCTATGTTTGTGAACGAGGTGATGAAAGGGGGGGGGGGGGGTAATGATGAAAAAGAATAACATGGAGTACATGAGAGTTTAAACTTTTATGAAATGCTTCGGAAAAAAAAAACCTTTTATGAAATGAAAAGGAATATATATGAGAGAATTGTTTTCTTCTCATTTTTCTTTTTTTTTTCTTTTGTATGTTTAATTAAGATATCCCAATATGCATGTGAGATTTGCGAGGAATATATATGCATGTGGGTCAAAAGTAATAATAATTAGGTAAAATTCTTTCTAAAATTCTCATTTTCCTTTTTATGTCTATTCAAATTAGGAACCAACCAAGGAAAATAATTATACTTTAAGATTTTTTAATCTCAATTATACTTTAAATTTTTTTTAAAAAAAATTATTTACTATTTTATCTTTATAACCTTTCAAAAGTATTAGATTAGACAAAGAAAGAAAAATGTTTTTTGAATACTAATTGTTATATAACATCTATATAAATGTCAATAGATATAGCGTATGTCTATTTGAAAGAATTGTCAGCAATTCGACAAGCAAAATATATACACAGTTTTCAGAAACAAATAAGCATCGTCAGATATTATAAATTGAAAAATAAATATATTCAACACCTTTTTCTTTTATTAACTTTTGGTTAAAAAGATCAAACCCAAAAAATAGAAATAAAAAAAATCACAACATAACAAAAGGAAGAAGAAACCCGGCAGTGATACGTTTTGATCTTATGCTACATGCAAACATAACGATCCATCACTCACTCACAAAACCCTCAAACAGCACAGCAAAATTATTGGACCCCTTTATCCACATCCACTTCATCATATCATAGCCACTCCAAGAAAAAGAACAAGAGGCACGCACATTCCCTCCACGTCGAATCTCATTCTCATGGAACCAGCTGCTGAAGCTTCCGTCGGCAAGGCCTTGTTATCACTATCACTATCATCCTCACCTGCACTATCATCAGCAGAGGATGACTTCCTTTTATCAGACTTAGGCGACCCTCCTTTCGTCGCTGCCGGTGCCGGTGCCGGAGCCTTACTAGGAAGCACGACGTCAAGAGGGAGAAGCACCTTGTCCACCTGATATATGGCGAGCTTGCTGTCCGTGTACACGGTTCCGGTAACCGTGGCGTTAACGGCACCGGTTGTCATGCTCACTTGGCTGCCGCCGTCGGTTGTGACGTTTAGTTGAAGCCTTTTGGGGTCGTCACCGGCTTGAGTCTGAACCGGGTTGGTGAGGGTGTCAAAGTTTGAGATTGAGATGAAGGAAGAAAGGGTATGGAACTGCAAGAGCTCCACCTTCTGTTTGTCACTGAGAGAGTTGAGGAACCCTGCTTTTAGTTTTGAGAAGGCACTGTCTTCTGGTGCAAAAATGGTCAACCCTCCAGAGCCTGAAGTAACGAGCTGTGAGTTGAGTTGGTTGATCAATTGGGTGGTTTTGAGAAGGCGAATGAGAACTGAGAATCTTTTGGCTTTTCTTAGAATTTGGACTATGTCAATGGTGGGAGCTTTTGGGACAATGGGGGTTGGGGCGCCACTGGGTGTCACGGGTACTAGGGGAACTGTATTAAATCCTGGCGCTGGCGCGGCGGCTGGTGGAGCTGGCGGAGAGAGTGGTGGTGATGGTGGTAATGGTGGGGCTGGGGGAGATGCCACTGCCACTGGGGCCTGAACTGGTGAGAGTTGAGCTGAAGTGGTGGTGGTGGAGTAGAACAAGGTAACTGCTAGTAGTAGAACTGAGGCAGAGAAGAGAGATTGTTGTGTCTTCATTTTAGTGTATAAGGAGTGTTGAGATCGATGAGATGCTTTGGGGAATAGTGGAACGTTAAGTGAGGGTGTAGTAGGACACTTTGAGACTACTACTTTGTAATGTTGTGTTGTGTGTCCTGCTGTGAGGACAGAGGGAGAAGGGGTTGCCTTTTATTGAGGCTGGGAGAGAATGATTTGTATAGGTGCAAGGTTTAGTTAGAACGAAAATTTAAGTTCCAACCTTCTTAGAGCAAATCTCCTTTACCTTACCTGTCAGGGACTTAGAAAGGTGGTGCATCATGATTGATTAGTTGTGTGTGAGAAAAGAGATATGGCAGTGATACTGATAGAGGAATGGAAGCCCAAGGTACATCAAAATGTGCATGCATGGAACTATTTTGCTTTCACATCATAGTTACAAATCAATTTGATGTGTGTAATTAATCTGAAAATCTAGCTGGAAATTGGGCTATTGGTCTGTATATAGGTTGAGTTATTCCATCGACCCGGAGGAAAAGGAAACCAAATTATATGCTCCCTAGGTGGCATTGTCTGACAGAGGGTTTGGTAAGGATTGAGGAACTAAGAATCACACCTGAGACCTACCTATCTACATTTCTCCATTCAATATTATCCCAAATTCTTAGGAGATTGATGAACTGTGCTCGCGTGATATTTGAGTTTACTTGGTTCTCATATCAACTTCTTTTGGTACATCTCCCTCTCTTTTTTGGTACATACTTGGTTTTTATATCAACTATAAACGAGAATATTTTTTTTGAAATTTTATTATTTTTTGTTTCAAATAACTAGAGCCTTAAGGACACTAATTAAAAAAGTATTATCGAAGTGAACATAATATTAGACAATTTAAAAGTCTGTATTTAATAATTTGTTTTGTCTATTCATCTGCTGTTCAATCGAATAAGAAAGTGATTATTTGAATTAAAAAAGAAAAAAATTGTGGTATCTCTGAAAATGGCTGCCAGCTTGAGGATCAATAATTGATTCTGAACTCCACCTTCAGAGTGAATATTTTACCCCAATGGCTTAGAGTGTGTTTGGTACTTTGGTCGGTATGTTTCTGTTATGATTTTTAATAAAAACAAATTTGAAAGTTATTTTGAATGTGTGCAATTATGAACTTCAAATCATATCTTAATCTAAAATTTTGAGGTATTAATATGCTTTTTAAAAGGTTACATCTTATACTGGGGGTGAGATTAATTCATGCATCCACTTGTTCTTAGCCCAAGGTACTTTAATGAAATTCTAACACTGCAAGTAAAGTTCATCACATGAAAGTTAATTTGTCAATCGAAGTATATTTGGTGATTTTTTTTTTCATTTATATGTTTCTCTTTTATTTAAAAATTTAATTTCAATGTATTGTTAATATAAAATATTTTATACTATCAATCAATTATATGTTATTAAATGTATGACTTTTTAAATAAATATAACGAGAGTCAAATATTTTTTTTAATAATGTAACAATACATAATTGAATAATAGTATAAAAATTTATTTAATGTATTAAAATTAAATCCTTTACTTAATTCCTTTTATATGTCGGGTTTCTTTCCCGAACACCTAAATTTACTTTCAAACCATATTGAGGATATAGGAGAAGACGAGTGTAACCGAAAAGCACGGAACCAGCCTATCCTTAACACTTCTGCCCTTCTATTTCACAAGGCTCAACAGCCAAAAGGGAAAAGACAGAGCAGAAAAAGGGTCAAATTAATACCTACGTTAAGGTGATGTCGGAGACAGCTGCAGTTGTTGGTGATGCCCAAGAACGGTAGTGATGAGAAAGAATGAAAATTGGTGCATGAGGATTGAGGGGACTGCGTTTATGCAAATGGGAAGGAATGAGTTTCACAAGCAGAAAGCGAACTTTTTTTTTTTTCTTGAATGGAGGCCTTATACAATCTTTTCCCATCAAATCTAATCCGGCCACTAAAAGCCAATAGTTGTATAAAAGAAGTGAATCGGATAAGCCGTTACAGCTTAGAGTAACACCAGATGCTGTATAAGCTTTATACAATTAGGCTTATTAAATCCACAATTATTATAATCTCATCAACTTTAGAATTGTACCTGTATATAAGAATGCTTCTCCCTGTCTCAAAAGTCCCAATAAATAAGACAGCAATTAATCTACCCTATGCATAGAATGATATGATATGTTTACAATTTAAAAGCAAAATAGAAAAACAATCATATATTCAATTTAGTTTTCTCACAACAAAACAATCATATTTTTACTCGAAGAGAAAACAAGAAATAAGGCAAGGGTTCACATAGCTCTCAAACAACACTCTTCCTACCCGAATACAGACAAAGCCAAGAAAAATGAGCACAAAAAGAGAAGTCCACAAAATAAGAGTGCTTGTTCTAAAAACTTAGGAACAGCCTGCAAATGGATCTTCCTCAACTGGACATAGTTACTGCTGCAAATAAAGTAACACCAAGGGACACCAACATTGTTCCTTGAATGCTAATCAAATTGATGGCACCAGAACTGTCCTTGGCTGCCGCTCCCTGATCATCATCTTCTGCAGTTGAGTTCTCCTTATCAGCTTTAGGTGCTTTCGCCAGAGTTGGTGCAGGAGCTGGAGGCCTAGGCTTAGAGAAGTCCAAAGGAATAAGAACCTTGTCCACATGATATATGGCAAGTGTCTTATCCGAGTACACAATGCCTGTGAGGGTGGCATTGACCACCCCAGTTGAAATATTCACACTGTTCCCATAAGCTGTCACATTCATTTGATACCCGGTGGGGCTATCACTGGCCAGTGTCAGCACTGGATTGCTCAGAGAATCGAAGTTTGAGCTTGATACATAAACTGGAACAACATGAAACTGTATCAGTTCTTTCTGTTGGTGCTCTTCCAGAGAGTTGAAGTACCCTGCTTTGAGTTGTGAGAAGGCACCATCATCAGGTGCAAGAATGGTTAAACCGCCAGATTTTGTAGTTACCAGCTGTGCATTGATTTGGTTGATGATTTGGGTAGTTTTGAGCAAGCGGATTAGTGTGTTGAATGATTTAGCCTTCCTTAGAATTTTGATGATGTCTTGACCAGAAGAAGAATCAGACAAGGGTGACTGGGGTAATGCGGGGACTAATGGTTTTGCTGGTGCTGGAGCTGGTGAGGCTGGGGCTGGTTTTGCTGGGGCTGGTTTTGCAGGGGCTTTAGGGGCTGCAGCTGGTGACTGGGCTAATGTGGTGGTAGAAAAGATAGTGGTGGCAAATAGTACTAGGAGGAATGAGAAGAAGATAGTTTGCTTCATCTTCTTATTGGTAATCGGAAGCTCTAGATTGCTTTGCTGCTTTTGGAAAGAAACAAATGATAGGTAAATTGTTATTGCAATGACTTTTTGCCGTGAGGGAGGTGTAATGGAGCAGAGCGGTTTTATAGATGCTAAGTGAATGACAGGTAGGTAAAAGGTTTAGTTATGAAAATAACCTATGGTATGGGGGTATATATCATATCTGCCGTGGAGATTAAGGTGGTGCATCAAGGCAGATAAAGGTAACTGAGTAGGGGATTTGGCTGCTGTTGCCACTTCCTTTTGCTTGGAAATGCAGGTAAAAATGAGTGAGTACTCGGTTGTGAGCTATAAAATATGCACAATAATACAGATAAGAAAACGCCCCTTTTTCATTCAGGTAAGACAGATGTGAAATCAAATCAGTGACCAAAAAAAAAAAGCTGTTGAAACTGTTTATGATAAATACAGTTATACTTGAATATCTCTAGAACAATTTTCTCTGTATTTTTTAAATTTCAAGTGTAGCCACTTATCTTGAATTGGTGCATTTATATTTCTCTAATATTTTCACTCTTGATTTTCTCTACTTATGAACTTTCTTCCATCGTGCCAATTCATCAATACCAACTTTGTTTGATTTCTGAGTTATCAAGGACAAACGAAACAGATAAAAGAACTAATTTGCTATCCACGAATTAGAATCAGCAAAAAATATGCTGCCATTCGTGGGGGTAGATCTAGAGCTTGAAAGATATTGTTTCCCATGCACCATTTCAGTCCTGTTTTCTTAAATGACAATTATTTATTTTATAATTTAATTTTTTGTTTTATTGTTTCTGTAGAACAAGTTGGATTGGAAGTTTTCCTAGAAGACTCTTAGGAATTTATTGTGGTATTCATGGACGTTTTTACTGTATACCTATTTGGGAAGCGCTGACCCAACCGGCTACAATGGGTAACTGCAAAACTGAAAATTACCACTATTCTTTTTGACTCCCTTGGTTTCCATCTTCCTTAATAATTACACCTTCATGCCTATCGAAATGCAGTTTAAATTTTCCCTAATTTGCGGGAAAGCAGTAAAGATGAACATCTAATATCTATCATCATGATCAAAAGGCTTCCTCCACCGATGGATGCGCACAAACTACACAAGCATGGGATCAATAGGGATGTGGAATGAGCTTCTAGGCCAAAGAGGTGGTACAGCTGTTGCTATAGACTACAGATCAAAATGCCAGGATGCTCATGAGCAAATTTCTCAGACTGAAATTAAGTGTAAGAAGAACAAACGTGTATGGAATTGTTTTAATTTTTTAATCCTTTAGGTTTAATTCAATTATCTGCCTCACCCTAATCTGACTGAACACTTTGAGAAAATAAAATTCTGTTTTCCTCAAATGCTTTAGAGGTAATCGAAAACATGCTTTTGAAGGAATCTGATACTCTTGCATTGTCTATTGTAAACTCAGTTGTTAATCCCACATATTATTTGGAAAAGAAAGAATGGTAGACCTGGTTGAAGGAGAACATATTTTTGGGAAATATACTCAATAACACCTTTAAAGAAGTACCACCATAAGTACTAAACAACAAATTAAAAAATAATGTATCTAATCTTGTACCAAAACTGAAGACAACTCTCTCTTACATGTTACAGTCTTATAAACGATGCCAAAATTTGGCATTCAAATTTACAAGCACCAAAGAATTACTTGTTGGAGCAAATAATGCATCGGATGCCGCATCAAAACAATGCCCACCAAGCATACTGATGCTGCATCGGATGCCGCATCAAAACAATGCCCACCAAGCATACTGATGCTCAGGATTCAGAGTAGTGGATCACGGTTAATGGAAAAATCAACGGTTATTTAGATTTTTATAAAATATAAGCAACCTGATAACAATCTATTAACTTGCAACAACCAACTCCCTTTAAGTGCACCCTGCACTTTACAGGAATTTAATCCATATTGCTGCATTTGCAGCATCATGGCCAGTGACTTAGCTGTAGAGGTCCAATGAAAGACACTGGCCACAAACCAATAGTGATTAATAAAAATTTCAACTGAATCTTAGTTTGAAATTTCAATCAAATTTATGGTAGGAAAGAAAAATATACAATATCTTATCACTAAAATGGAATTTACTACTTTAACTACTTTCCTACAAATTCTTCATCAGATATATAACTACGTGCTTTTATTTAATTAAATGAAAAAAAAAAAGGCTTGACCTGTAAAATTGGAACCTATAACACATCAGGAAAAAGCCTAAATACAGGCAATACAAATGGCTATTGAATGAACCCTTGAAAGATTCCCAAAACTACCTCGGAGATTTTGTAGAGAGACATTTCCCACATGAGACAAGGTTCAGCAATGCACGTGGTTTTCGGGTTCGAATTTTCAAGCGTGACAGCTGCCAATGCAATTAAATACATCAGTAATGTCCTCATATATAGTAAGCAAATATATAAATTGCACAAAAAACTCTAATATCATATTTCAAATTAAGAACTTAAGGGAATTTTCATCGGTAAAACCATAAAAGTATTGGATATGCTACAAGTGCAACACCATCAAGCTAATACAAATCATAGTATATAAAATCAATAAACATGCACTTGCACACACACACACACCCAATCAAATCTTTTATACATGGCAAAGAAAAAGAAAAATATATACATCAGCTTTTCTTTATTTACTATATTTCACTAAACTTAGTAGCCAACAACTGTTACCTAAAAGGTTTAAATATATTCTAGAAGGTGGTGAAAGTATATTATAGGAAGAACATTGAGAAATATAATAATAATAAAATGAACACAATGGGGTACCTTCAATTAATAGCTGAGCAAGAGACATTGACAATACTAACAACGGGAAAAACAACCTCTGGCCATTAGATAATCATTTTATTAGGTATTAGGGGCTCAAAAGCTGAGCAGAATCACGACAGGTTCCAAAAATATATGCATGCACATCATCCCTACAATGGAACTTATATTACCTTGCAATCTTGAGGGCATTGCTACATCAAGCTACACAATGCATGCATTTATGTATAGTTTATCAAGTCAATAAGAAGACTGTGAGTACAGTAGAAACCAATTTAGCTAGAGCTCTACCAAACCTTATAGTTAGAAAGAGACCCCCAGCTATCTCCAAATGAAAAAGAAAACGATTAGATTAATAAGGTTGCCCCTTCCTAGGAGATGTTAGTAGAATGATCAAGCAAAAGCAAAGTTCTGATTGCCATAAGATATTTCAAGTTGTATCAAACCTCATCTAATACTGGCTCGGGGCAGCATAACATTTATATGGTGCATTCAAGTGTTACGTCTCAAGAAAATTGGAATATTAATAATAAAAAAACTATAAATTATGGTTCAAAAATGTTAAATATTGGGAAATGGAAACCAGTACTTAAGCTAATTGGAAAGGTATTTTTAATTATTTATGCATTCTAACAATAAATTTCAGGATCATAATAAAATGAATTACCTTCCGACGGGTTACTCTTGATGCCTTCCAGCACAGTAAGCTCCTTGATCTTGGCTCCAGTCTCCTAAGGAGTAAATGATTTTAGGTTTAATAGGCAGTTATAACATAGACATAACTTTATTACTGAAACAGGACAATATCCAAATTCCAAAGCCCAATATTCCAAAATATTCACGTTAACAATCCCTATCCCATACTTACTCATATAATTGAAAAGGAAGGATAATCTTAACCTAGCATATTTAGTCTTCTTAATGATTCAATTCTGCATGCAAGCAATACCTAGCTTGCGCACTTCTACATGGTTTTATTCCATCATAGAAAACCTGATACATGTTTAAAAATTCCAGCTCATCTACCATACATGAAATATAGTTATCCTGTTGTCCAGCATAACACTACTAATGCCTAGGTTAATTAAAATTTGGAAGATTTAATTATCTTTTTATTCCCTCTAAATATAGTCATTTTAAGTTTTGGTCCTTCAAAAATTTTTGACTTCATTTTAGTCCCTTTAAATTTCGAGACAGGTAAAGTTAGTCCCTAAAATGAAGTCACTGCCGGGACTAACTTCACCTATCTCGAAATTTAAAGAGACCAAAATAAGGTCAAAAATTTTAGAGGGACCAAAACAAAAAATGACTATATTTAAAGGGACTAAAAAGATAATTAAGTCAATTTGCAAATACAATGTTTATTTGAGATTCCCATCCCATTATCATCCTTAATTTAGAAATTATGAGCCACACCTCCTCTCTAAAACTAGCTATAATACATGTCAAAAGAGAAAAGAATGGAACAGCAACATACAAATTCTCTTGTTCAAGCTTTTCAGCAATAGAAACTGCTTTGCGTTTTGACCACCCACTTCGCTGACCTTCTGCCTGCTGGATTACATGAGCAAGAGATACCTTACTTCTTACAAGACTTAGACTTTGGCCTTGTTCCCTAAGCTTTCTTCGGTCTAAATGTGATTTAACAATTGGCTTTTTTTGGGAAGCTGATGCTTGTCCTATACTTGTACCTCCTGGACTTTTATAAGATGCTGCATGAGCATCAACCTGCTGCTCATTATTCTTGTGCTGCACCGGAGAAGCTGTTTCTTCTACAATTTCACCCCTTCTCTTTTCAACAGAATCAGTTAGTGAAGGATGAGCTTGAGTGCCAACTCCATTTAAATCTCTAATCTGAGACGAACTACTGTTAATAGCAGGCAATATAAGAGGCAGTTGAACCGCTGAGCCTGCATCTTTATTTGACTCACATCTAATTTCTATCGTTATAGAAGATCCAAGGACAGATTCAAATGCTTGTAAGATGTGACCTGTGAACTTCTCAGCTGTAGATTTGGTCAGTTGAGAACTAAACATTAGCTGCACAGTTGGAGCTGCACAATAAAGCATCACACTACCATTAGATAAATGGTAAATGTCAATGAGCAAAACAAAAGTTAGAGAGAAACACAGAAGCAACACTACCTTAACAACAACAATATCAATAAATTAAACAAGAAGTAAAATAAGTTTCAGAAAAAGGTCAACCAGTTAGATGGCAAAATAATGATTAATGAGATACATCATAAAAAAAAATACTTGGGAACAGAGTGAACTAAAAGCATTCAAAACAGAAAGCCCATAATTATTATTTTGAGTACAGTAGTATGTGCCGCAGACAACATCTCTTGATAATTTTCCAAAGGGAAGTTACAATAGCACAACATTACAGATGCAACTTATGGAAGCAAATGAAAAGCTGAGCATCACAGGACTAATAACCACTCTTTAACTTTATGAACTCTAAAAACGTTAAAAAAGGCTACCAGGACTGAATTTTCAATGCACTACAAAACAAGGCCCTTTAGTTGATACTAAATTTCATGCAATCACATACATAGACCAGTTTATCACCTAATTCTTTCCGATATGAAATGCATTGAAAACTTTTGCATATTATATTACATTAGAATGACATTTCTGAGGGGTAACATCAAATTATATCACTGCAAAAAATTATTAATTGCATTGTTGAATAAGCATAGTGCAGATTTGATGTTCACCTGCCCCAAAACTAACAGAGATCAGCTTGCCTTCTTTATACAAAAACTCTTTCAGACCAGTAACTTGAATCCTCTCAAGCACCTCTAACCATATATCTTCAATTTCTTTACGGTTTTTACCCAAAATCTGCCTTTCATTCATCCTAATATTATTGGTGGCATGTGAATAAGTATGTTGAGGAGCAAAACCAGACATGCTAAGTCTTCTTTTCTCTGAACTAAGACCCTTTGTCACACCATCAGCTGAGCTTCCAGCATGGAAATTTTCTATTCTAGCATCCATTGATAATCTTCTCGCTTTGTTAGGAATTTCAACAGGATTAACAGTTGTTCTGGCTGCTTCTTTCACATCTGGATTGTTTAGAGCCAAGGGACTATGGTTGAAACTATTATCAGATGAAGTAGGCAACACATATTGCTGGTCAGGAGCAAGTTGAAGCAATGCAGCTGTCAACCATGTTAGCTTGTCATTGGACATCCTCAACTGCTTCTCAGCCTCAGATAAAGTTTTCAGAGCTTGGCGAAGCTTTTCCATGTCTTCTTTGGATACTGAGACAGAAATCAGTATCATCAATTTGTGAAAGGATAATAACGAAAAACATATTCATCAACATGAAACCAGATTTAAGACTCTCCCTCTTCATTCTCCACATTGAAAAATGTAAAACCTCAAGTAAGGCTAGACAAAATATTTATCAGGATAGCCAGTTCTGGAAACCAAAAGAAAAAGAGAAAAATATTTATAGAAAAGATGTTTAAAGAATGATGAGGGTTTGAAAAATGGTACAGGATTAAATATTTTACAGTTACTTCAGATCTGAGAACTAACATGATCAATGTCACCTCAGTTTGCAATAAATTGATAATGTGGTAAACTATCTATAAAAAAAGATACTATTTTACTCACATGGCTGTCTCCGGAAGAACTTCCTTCTTCGCCTTTCTTTTGCGAAATCATAGGTCCCAGCAAGTATGTCAGTAATTACTGTAGCAAGTTGAGACATTAAAGCTAATGGCTCAACACCAGTTTCCATGATCACTCTCAAATTCTTCACAGTGTTGACTGTGTCTGCAGATAATGCCAAATCAAGCAGATCGACCAATTTCTCATCAGAGATAAGCCCTACCTGCAGAAAGGATTTAACTTTAGAGCAATTCATGCATAGCAAATTAGCAATATTAACAGCAGTTTACAATAGAATCTAGTGATGTATGTAAGAAGCAGTGACGACAGAAACACACTAATAAATAAACAACTTACCAGTTCCTGAACAAGAGGAACAGATATTCTCTGCCCAAGCAAACTAAGTTGCTCAAGGGTCATCTCAGCATCTCTCAATGATCCATCTGATCTTGATGCAATGAGTTTCAGGGCATCCTTATCAATTTCTAGACCTTCTTTGGTTGCAATCCACTGCAATGTATATATAATATCTGCATCCTTCAGCTTTGGGAAAAAGAATTTTTGACACCTGGATATTATTATATGAGGCAAGACATCAAGACTAGAACTGACAAGGATAAAAACCAGACGTCTAGGTGCTCGATCAATGACCTTTGATATAGCATTCCAACAATCTGCTGACAAAGTATCACAGTCATCAAAAATAAACACTCTGTACTGTGATGGAAGCTGGGAAACAATCATACTGTCAAGTAGATCCATGATGCTCTCAAAGTCAAAATTACTGACTGGACCAACTTCCCTTATATTTCTACTCTTGCCCATATCATGTGCTATGCAATAATTGCAAAAGCCACAAGGTTTTGGGTGTTCTGAAGAATTACAATTCAAAGCTCTCGCAAATATGCGAGCACAGGAAGTTTTTCCAGTGCCATGGGGGCCATAAAACACATACAACAATCCAACTTTCCTTTTCATTACTGCATTTGAAAGAGCTTGTGCCACTAAATTCTGTCCAACCATATCTCTGAAGGTTCGTGGCATATACTTTTGTGTTAAGCTTTGGTGTCTACTATGACGATTCCCTCTCAACTTATGCTGGTCACCAGATCTAGCTTCAGAAGCAAGGTCAGAATCGATATCATGCTTGAATAAATTATCACCAAAAAGATCTAGTTCCCCAGAATAGTCATGGTCCCAACAAGCATTTTCAGTACTTCCACGAGATCCAGATGCCTCAACTAGTAAAGGCAGTGCCTCTGCATCAGATTTAGTAGATGAGCTTGAGTGCTCGGATGCCACAGGCATCTCAGAAATATTTCTTCCATTGGCATTTAATGTCCCTTTCTTTAACCTTGAGTCAGACAAACCACAAGATAAACTTCTTCCAGCCATGTCAAGGAATGTTTTACCTCTATGATGAATTCTGGACCAATTCCAAGGAATACCACACCCATTTTTTGGGGCCCTAGTAACATTTTCATCAGCATACTCATCAGCCTCCTCCGCGTAATATTTCTGGTGAGATGAACCCTGAGCTAATGAGTTGGAAGCCACAGACAATTCATTCTCAGCTCCAATATCTCTTGATGCTGTAGCAACTCGAGTTCTTCTTGTGCTTCGAAATTTACGCCTTTTTACCCTGTTCATTCCACTACCATGACCGCGCATGCTGGCTTCTGCCTCCTCAATAATTTTCTCCTGTCTCGGAAACCTTCCAAGAAAATGAATGTTTGATGATGCTAAATCGTCACTATCCAATGGAACGTCGTTCAGCTGCTCAGAGAGGGTTCTCACTTGAATATCTCGAACATTCTTCCCCCTCTGTTTGCTCTTTCTCTCTTTAGATTCAGAGTGCCTTGAAATAACATCTTCAGCCAAACTTTTGCCAGCTTGATTGAGTGGTTGCTCTTGACTAACATCCAAATAATCAGGCCTATCATTCTTCCTACCAGATTCTTCTCTCCCAACTCTCCTCCCATCCCCTATTCCACTCCTGCTACTACGTTCACTAGTTGCCGGTACCCCATCATTACCCCTACTAGCCTCACCTGGAGCAACTCTTGACGTACCTATACTCACCAAGGGTGGTGAGGTTCCAGACAATCTCCTCCCTTCCTTCCTGCGCTCAACACCTACAGACCTTCTTCCCCCCTGAACCATGGCATCATTTTCAACTCTCTTGAAAAGCATATCAACTACAGAAGGTGAATGCCATGATGAAGGACTTGCAGAAGGGTCCCTGAGAGAGCGTGATCTCTGCAGCACAACAAGGTCCCTCATTAGTGATCTATCAGCCAGTATGGGGCTGTTCTTGTGCATATGGTTCTTCAAGTGAATGCAATTTGTTAAATGGATGTGGTTGCGTAGATGATCACTAATATCACCATTGGCATCCTTGAGTACCCTATTGCGGACAGCCCTAGTCATGATCAGAAAATCAACCCGTCCGACAGCAGAATCTCTTCTAAACTCAGGAAACAAATCAGAAAATCTCGCATTTTTGCTTCTAACCGTGCCAAATTTTCACAATTACGGCAGCAAAAAACAAAATGTTCAATTTTGAACACCCACTATTAATATCAAAGTAAGGCTAGAATTCAACTCACCAAAAGGGAAACAGCGACTCTCATGGTCAATTATCCCATTAACGAAGCTATAACACTAAGAGACACAAAAATATAACATATTTCAAGAAGCGGAATCATTATTCACCAAAACTTCCCACCAGATACTCCATAAACAAAACCCAGGATTCCATTAAACCCATTGAGTCAAACAGAGACTGAAAAGAATGAACTTTGTTTGCTGCTACCCCAAGAAGCAGCTATAGACAACACAAGTCACAATTTTGAGATTAGGCATGGAAACAGAAGAGAAGAAGCTAAGACCCCATTATCTCGAAAGCTCAAGTGCAATAAAAGTACCAATCCCTCACTGAAAGAACCCCACTGTTTGACAAAAATGAGAGGGAATTAATGAAGCAGAGGCATAAAGAACATGATGTAACATTTCTAAAAGGGAGCAAAAGAGAGAGAGAGAAAGAGAGAAGAGGTGTGAAATAACAAAAAGGTAGAAGGCAAACACTTCAATCACCTGAATCAGAAAAGGAAGGTGACCCGTTTGGATTATTAAGACCCAGATCTCTCAGCAAGCTTCACATGCACTTCACGAGGGCCTCTTTGGCAAGAAAACGATAGTCCAACCCATCACTAGTAGAGAGAGAAACAGAGCTTAGCAGAGAGAGCAAAGAAGAGAGTGATTGAGTGGAGAGAGAGAGAGAGAGAAAAGGGGTGGTGGGGGGGTATGGTTGTAAGATCCGTTGTAGACAGACTCAGACACAATTCTGGGAACAGAGGACACACTGCCAATAAAGCGGTGTGTCCATTAGCTGAGCATGCAAATAGGATTATATATATTTTTTGAAAAATATTATTTTTTTTAAGAAGGGTCATTGAATATATTTTGACCGATTATTCACCTAAAAAGAAATTCATAATTGGAATTTTGTGATTTTTTGAATTGGGAGGGGACCAATGAAACCCGTCCCGTTGAAATTCCAGATTGTTGTTTGTATAAGGTTGGACATTTTTCTCATGCTTTTTTTGTGTGAGAAGACTTTATTTCCATTTGGACTATGTTATGAATATTTTATACTTGATTATACTATGCCTTGATGCCATCTTAAATGAGTTCAAAAATGGCATAAGAAAAGAGTTAAAATCAGTACATTATCCAAAATTTTTCAAACATGTGTATCATAAAATTTTCACTTATGCACCTAATTATATTTTAAAATATTAGTCTCAAGCCAGAAAGCACAGGCATACTATTTTACTGGTGTGTCTGCGTGTCAGACACGTATTCGATACAGACACATGACGACACATACACGACACGCATGTCTCATGTGTCCGAGTGTATCTAATTAAAAAAATTATTTTTTTGGTTCGGACAGGATTCGAACATAATCAAGACATATCTCGAACACAACGCGGACACATATTAGACACAACTTATTAAAATTTTAAAAAAAATTATTGTGTGACAGTGTACTAATATCACGGCTCACAAGCCTAATATTACTATATCTACCCTCAGGACAAATTTTTTATTTTTCCTCAATACATTGTATTCACTGTGTACTAATGATTTAAGTTTCAAGTGAGTTTTACTCTGGTTTGGTGGTTCAATTTTCAATTATTATTGGTTTCAGTTCTAATTATAAATGAAGATGCTTATGTTGTTATTGATGAGTTGTGTTCGGAATATTTATAATCAAAATTATATATATATATATGTCGTGTCCGTACCATGTTCGTGTCTTAAAATTTTTGAATTTGATGTGTTCTTATGTCTGTGTCCGTGTCGTGTCCCGTGTCCGTCTCCATTTCCGTGCTTCATAGGTCTCAAGTGAATGATACTTAAAAAAAATATTCCAAACATATATACTATCTTTTTCATTGATAATAACTATTACAAATTAATGTCATAAAAAGAATATCTTCCATTATCTTCTCACATTATATCTCTACCAAGTTTTGGTAGAAATTGTTTTTAATTACAATAAAATTATGGGGTGAGAGGAACAGTTCCTTAGAAGAATAAAAAATTCTTATTTTGATTAGATTCTAATATAAAAGTCGGTAAAAAAATTAAAAAAAATCCTAAAACACATCATATTGTGTAACTGTAAAGTGTAAACAAAATGAAATTTTTCTTACAACCAATTAATTATCTAAACTAAGTGGCATACCTTTTGCTCCATCCTAGCTTTGATAGGTCTATTGGATCGAGTTTGGTGTAAGAGCGTAAGTTAAGAAGTGAATTTTTTCTAGATACCTCTTAGTGTGTGCTAAAATAAGGTTAAGACTCCTAAGGCTTATGGTTGGGTCATTAGCAAGCTATTAGATTTGAGGTAAGTAAGAACATACTAGTTCACAGCCTCTAGTTCAGTAGTTCATAAAGTCTAGTGTAATTAAGATTTATAAATTATTTTTATTATTAAAATGATCGAGATCAATCTGAGATGAATTAAACGACTCATGTTCGATAAAAATATATTGGTCCACTTTTTTTTTCTTAAATATCTAAATTAAACCATAAATATTGATTATACATTTGCACCAAAAAATATAAGTCATATAGTAAAAGAAAAAAAATATTATTGATTGATTTTCAATGCACCTAGCTAGTTGTATGCCTTTACTTCCTAGAACTGCCTATTAAAATAATGTGCAGAAAGCCAGAAACCCAACGTATCATAATATGATATGCCTTTACTTAGTTGTTTTTTCCTACTTGGCCAATTTCCATGCAGGAATTATTTGGTAGGTGGGTGCTCAACTCTGCAGGTTTGCATTAACGGCACTTTGAACCCTAGCTACCTGTAGTGAAAATTTGAAACGATAAGTTTTCATATCATAATATCGATGTTTTGAATTCCGTTCAATTTTTTACTTTTTGATAAGAAATTGGAGTATATCCTTGTACCGTTATATGCATCGGATACTTTCTCTGCACATGTCATTTTGTCCCATTTCAACCCTTGCAATATAAAATATACATTGAGACTATGGAGTCATGGAGAGAGGTCTTTATCATTCTTATCTCGTATTTTGGGTTAACCAAAACACACAAGTTTTCACCATTAGTTGAATTAATTAATGCGAAATGTCTTAACTCTCTCTACAATCTCGCAAAGTTGCTTATGTGAGCTGCATTTTATCTGATTAAGAAAATAGAATAGTAGTAAATCTCTTAAATAAACAGTATTATTAAAATACATCACATTAATAATTATGTTCAATTTGTGATAAAATAATATAATTTTATGATACCTCGATCATATTGCTTTTGGGTTTAAGGTTAATGGGATAGGATAGTTAAGTATAGTCGAAATTGCTCTGACAAGTGAACACAACAGCAGAATAAACGGTAATTGATCTTGGACAGCTGAGTGGATAGTAAATAATCGATGAAAATTTGGAGACTGTGGATGATTGATTAAAGTTAGTTCAAATGGATCAAGCTTAATTCACTTGGTCAAGAGCGGAGCAAACATCTCCGGAATCCTTGAATTAGTGTTGCTCAACTATCAGATAATTGACAGCGGTTTAGGAAAATTGTTATGGAGGATGTGGGACATAATTGAGGATATGATCTCATGCAACACCTCATGCATACTAGGTCTAGGTGGTAAGAAGGAGGCAAGCTCTATAATAGCTATGCAACAATGTAGAATACATCTTCCAACACTCAAATCAAAATATATAAGTAAGCACAAAAATCTTTTGCATTCTCAGTTCTTCATATATCTGCTCTTGTTTCTTTCATGCTCTTTTAATATCCATTGTGTATATTTAGCCATTTTGCTACAGTAAGTATTGGAATGATCCTATTCTGGTCCTATTCTTGATTTAATGTTTGTTTCTCCATGTTCATGATCGCGCGTTGTGTTGGACTGAACATCTTATCAATAAAATTTCAATTTCTAGCACTATTTCTTTTTTACATATTCCATTTTTGGAGTTGGTTGAGTTTGCAATACCAAGTAGGGATGGCAATTTAACAGGTTTGGATATCAAATTCGATCTGATTCAAACATACATATTGGATATATATGGTCATACGATCCAAACCCAAACTTAATCCAAGTATTCATGGATTAAGCAAACTCGAACCTGACCCTAACAATTGTTTCAGAAAGTAGAAATGGCAAAGTTGCAACTAGAATTTTTGAAATCTTACTCTTAAAACAAGGCAAAGATGTGAGAATAACAGAGCTAATCAAAGCTAAGACGAATCGATATAATCATTGGATAGTGAGTGGTGCATGCAAATAGAGGCTAGTCGAAAATTTAGTATATAGCTTAAAAATAGCACATTCATCATCCCCTATTGTTGTGCACTTCAGACCGAAGTACCCTTTGTCGAATGATTGAGATTTTTTCACATCTTGCACACTCCTTGATTCCTCGCTCCAAATTCGCAAGCTCCTCAAATTGAAGGGTGGTTACCTTCAAAATGCCATGGCTGCTGATGAACTCGAGATCAAATTAATTAAGTCCATGGTTTCTACCACTGCGAACTATCGACACTGCAGCAAACATGTTAGGAACCTAAACCCATTAGATTTTGTAGAATATAATCCTATCTGATCTAAAGTTATATTTAGATCCAAAAATATTTTATTTATTTAATTGATAAATTGAGTTGGATTAGATCAAATACTCGATCCATGGCCATAACTAATGCTAAGTATTTGTTGTAAAGAAATATTATGTTCTTGTTCTTTGTGGCAATCATCTATAATTATTTTCAGTGACAGCAATATTAAATCACTTTATATTATCTTAATCGTGATCGATTATTTATTTTGACCACCTTAGCTAATATAATAAAGTGTCATAATTAAAATTAAGTAAACTACTAAAAAGGCATAGGAAAACCAATTGTAATCAATCATAACATCTTTTGTTTATATTAGTATAATTGATTCCATTTAAATAGTTCATTAAATTTGTAATGAAAGTTGACTTAACTGGTAAAATTGAGTAGATAAAAAGGTTTTGGGTTCAATTTTTGTTGGAGGAAGTTCACTGATAAGTCATCTGTTAGTATTAGTATACCATTATAAGTTATTGTTGAAACTTATATTCTATCCTTGAAATGGGATAACTTATCCTTCTCCTAATATTTCTTCTACCAAAATAAATAAATAAATATTTCATCAAAATTAATCTTAATTCACATTACCTCAATTTTCTATGGAGTTAATATGTATAAATTGTGCTAAATAAATATATGTACATGTGATAATGAGAAAATTGATAATAAAATTATTATAAAAATATTTTACGTAAATAAAACTTTTTAATTTTTTATAATATACTATTAAAATAAGGGTTTTGCTATTGTCAAAAAATCAAAATAAAAAAGTTATTATTAAAATAAATTTTTAATTTTAATGTATTAAATACTTTATTTTTATTTAAAATCTTTTATTTTGATTTCCTTAATAAATTCTAAACAAAACCCTTCAAATAAAATGCTTAATCTCCAAGTCAATGACGTTGTATTGTGGCTTCATTTTCACCTTACACATCAAGAAGAAAGTTTAATCCATGATTAATGAAACATGCTAATGAAAAAATTAAGTGTTTTATTATACAAAATCCTTCATATTTGTGGTCCTAAAGGGATTGTGGTACCTAATGACCCATCTAAACCTTTTAAAAAAATAATAATAATGGCCCAATTTAACATTCCTTTGAAAAACAATAATGCTTGAGTGATATTTCTATCATTCACATCCATTTATATGAGTATTCTATAATAGAATCAGAATCTAAATATGTGAAAAATGAGATATAATTAATTATAATTAAATAATAAAATTAAATAATATAAATATAAATATATGGGAGTAAAATTATTTTTTTTAAAGGTGGGAAATGAAATGAGGAAAAAGTAAGGAATACAAAAGATTATCTCAGTGCCATAAGAACCCTTAGACGGTTAGACCAGCTATCAACATCACCATCCACCACTTGTCATTCAACGCATTGATCGTGGCTGATGTTTCAGAAGGAGCATGAATGATTTTGATTGTCATCATGCTAACAAACGAAAAAGACGAGAGAGAGAGAGAGAGAGAGAAAAAAGGACGGTTATCTGGTCAATTATCGGATAATTTTGTGCGAGTTAGTGCTTCGAAGATGATTAATTAACAAGCTTTATTATATACTTTTAAAATAATTTTTAATAACTTTTATTATCTAATAAAGAAATATTGCATGAAAAAAATAATTATTATCTTCTAAATATAATAACGAGTATTTAATTTTTTTATTTTTTTTGCAATATTTTTTTGTTTAGTAAGGTTTTTTAATTAAAGAAGTCAAAGTAAACAAATTTAAATGAAAAAAATTAAATATTTTCAATTTTCATTATATTGTATGTTTTGCTTTAATTAAAATTATTTTATTTTTACTTTCTTAATCAGTGTCACTTATTAGCAAATTAAGAAGATTATTTTTTATTTGAATAATTAAAAAAATTATTAAGATAACGGTTTAGAATGATAATTAATAAAATAATTCTATCCTGTCTAGTAAGCACTTATATCCCAAGTTATGGCTATATTCCACAATTATAGGACGACATATTTATTGACATAGGGACTCAATTTATCAACCCTTAAAATTTCAAGATCATACATTTTTTTTCTGAAGAGATACATTTTTCTATGAGTTTTGCTATATCTTTTTAAAGTGTTTTTCTAATAATTTTTTATTATTTAATAAAAAATATTAGATAAAAAATTAAATACAACTAATATCTTGAGAACATAAAAAATATTTAATATTTTCTTCATTTAGTAATTAAGAGAATTATTAAGAAGATGAGTTAAAAAGATTAATCATTTTTTTTTTCTATTCTTAAAACTCATTTGATAGTAAAAACATATTTGCCTTTAAAGTATAGGAACACTTCGTAATCTTAACAAAAAAAAAAAACTTTGCAAATTCCTTCCCCCTTCACATTTAATAATTAGATTAAATATGCCGTTATTGTAACACTAAGTATTGGTTTTTTCTTATTACAGGTGAAAAGCATTAAAAGAGTTCATTTTTACAAATTCATAAATTACTATTATATTATGCTACTTTTGTATGTTATAAAAATTTAAATCTGTATTTGTTCATGAAAAATGAGCGCTACTTCTCCCTTTATTTTTTAAATTATAACCAGCATTGTAAAGGATTCTAAAATAATATTTATTTATAGCATACAATAAAATATCACCCCGTTGCATAACTTGAATTTAATGAATTTAAAATGCCAATTGTATTTTTCATTTAACTAAATTTTTAACTGATTTTACCTAATATATGTAAAAAAAAAAATACAGAATTGTTGTCACTACCCAACTTAGAAAAATTCCTAAATATTCTCAGAGTTTCTCACCAACCCAATACTAAATAAGCATCACCCACAATACTTGGAGAACTGTTTCATATTTTAATACTACAAGGCCACTAGTTATAAACACCATTAAACAAGTAAACCAACTTTTGAACTGTAGGATGGAAAAGTTAAGAGTATAATGAAAACTTAATGCATGAAATTTGTACTATTCTCAAATTATATTTCTAACCCCATATACCGACAATATGTGCTAGATGAATAATGCTCTTGGTCGGTGTTGTCTCCATTTGCATTCAATTGTCAGGACATATTTAATTAAAAGATTGAAACCAACATTTCATTTTCATGGAAGATCAAGAGCTTCGGTTTTTACATGTCTTTGATCCACAAGTTTCAAGTGGTGTGTACAAGGGAGGTGGGAATCAACCCATCCACACAGAAGCATTCCGTGCTACTTTGACGTATTACACAAATCGTCTAAACCCTACAAGAGCCACACTCCTTCAAGAGAAGCAAAGTACTCTCCGAAAGATAGGGACTAGGCGAATAGTACGACCCTATCTTTGTTTTTTTTTTGGGGGGGGGGGGGGGGAATTGGAAATTAAACCAAGAAAGGAGAAGATTAATTTATTATTAACTGAGTGCCAGCCAAAGGCCTGATGGCTTCGCCATTCTCTTTAATTTGGATTTTTTTTTTAATTTCTATGCATCCATTGTGCATATACCATAGCAGTTTGCCTAATCAATATGGATTTATCAGGAAAAGAAAAGCATTTTACAAACCATTTTACAATATTTTTTATATTTTAAAATTATTAACACATCGTAATACCCAACTCAACCATGTGTTAGAAAAATCTTCATTTGGTTTTTTTTTTAGCTAACTCATCTGAGTTTATATTAATAAATCAATTTTGATTTTTTTATAAGACGAATTGATAGGATAATCTATAAATAATTAGCCCAAACAAATGTGTGATATAAAGTATATTAGACTTGACATATTGTAAAAGTCTAGTTGGACTATAATCAGGGCAATGAGCTTTTAAGTATATATGCTCAATATTATTAAACCTTGTGACGTAAGGGTTTAGTAAGCTATATAAAGGTGTTAGGTCTCCTCTTTAATAACCCACCTCATAGAATTAAGTCATGAGCCATATCCATTATACGTGTGTTTCTGTGGTTGTCCTATTGAATAACTGTCATATTTAGAATTTAGTATAAGGGGAAAGATTTTGCACAAGGTCAACACTATTCACTTTGCCCCAAACAAATACGCGTCTATATATCAATTATACTATATGAATTGTTGCTCTAATATCATATATCCATATCTAGGAACTAAATATTATCACAACAATAATTTTGTAGATTAGCGATAGAATTTTTTTTACTAATTCCTCACTAATTTATATTAGTGACAAATTAGCGAGAGATTAACGGTAAATATTTTTTCAGTCATTAATTAGTAACTCAAAATAAGCGATAGAAAAATCTCTCACTAACAAAATTTAACAAGAGATTAGTGAAGGATTTTCTTCACTAATTAACAAATTTCTTATAGTGTATGCGAAATTCTTATAGTTGATATCAAAACCTAGATACATTATTTAAATCCAATAGAATGAATGGATATTTAGATATGTTTATACATATATCATTGCCTACATATGAAATTATTGTTTCATATATGTGTGTATGTGAACAATGCATTAAGGTTTTCACTATAATCAAATGTGAATAATTTAAATGAGAGAAAAAAATTTAAAAGTAATGATAGGTGTTCTATATATATAGTCTAACCAAATTTTTTTGGACAACTGTAATTATTTCTAATTGTCTAAACGAAAACGACATACCAAAATCACATAGGACTTTCTCATTTATGAGGTGACTTATGTCGTATGTGCGCCCAAAAGGAAGGTAGTACGGTAAGAGAAATTATAAAAGCTCCTAATTTCTGTGCATGAAGGAATGGATCTGACTGAACTTTGACCTAACATGGCTCGATCTCCTTGGATGCTCAAGCTGTTGCAACTGAAATATGTTCTGGTATGGACCACATTCCTGAAGTTCTCTCTGAACGAACCCACATGACTTTTAATAATGCCTACTGCTCCCTTACCAATTCAACAAAGAGTATTAAGTGCAGTGCTTAGAGAGAATAACGCTTCAAGAGTTTAGAAACAAGTGATCTGCTTTTTTAATCTTTTGCTAGAAAAGGGGAGTGCTGTATTAGATCGATCATTATCAGTGGTCCATTTGAAAGTGTTATAAGTGCAATTTGCAAAATCTCTTTACAATGAAATATAATGACATGAAAGAGTGGAAATTTAAGAAATGGAAGAAGTTACTGTACCAATGAGACAAAAATAATTTTTTATCCACTTCTATAAACACTTGGTAGTGGCATATATGGGACCACTTAAATTTAACCTAATAATAATAATAATAAATGTTTGAAATTTTAAACCAACAACTTTCAAATTGTACAAAAGATTCAATCGAAAAAATTACTGTTGGTAAATTTCAAGTCTTTTCTGCGTTTAGTCAATTTTTTGCAAATATTTTTATTAAAGGTTTACAATAATGTATATCAAAATTAGGGGTGTTAATGGCGTGATTTGATTTAGTTTAAGACTCGATCTTGAAATAAACCATATTAATTTAACATATACTTCATAATTTTTATAAACCAAAATACCACAATTCCTCGTTTAGTTTATTTCCAAATCATTATACATGTATTAGCATTTCAAATCTTAGTCACACGGCCTTATTAATACTTAATTCAAATTTCTACGGAGAATTTGGGCTCCAATTTTTTTATGTTGGATATTTTACATGGTAATAATAGTTCGCTTGTTTATAGAATAGATAATTAATTACTCCATCAATTCCTTTTTATGTGTCATTTAAGGAAATGATATTAGTATTAAGAAAATAATTTAATAGTCTTGATTTAAAAAAAAATCATAAAAAAAAGTATTAACTTCTAAACAAGAAAGAATGTGATTGACTAATAAAAGAGGTGATAAGAGAGAGATAAAAGTTAGATAAGTAAATATTGAGAGTTTTTATGAGTTAAATAATTAATAGCATAAGAAAAAAAAGAGTAAAATTGATATAAAATAATTAATTATGTGTTGAAATTCCAAAATGACATTTAATATGAAATACAAAAAAAATTAAAATGACAAATAAAAAGGAATAAAAGGAGTATTAAGAAGAGAAGATGTTGCCAATAATAACCTAAATCATCCGGGAAAAAAAAAACCTAAATCAGACTCAGTGATCAGGAATAATGACATCCTCTAGAGTCTATGTTACTGATGTATATACCACTTTCGAGAGCCAATCCTTAGCTTTTTCTCTGTACAGAGGAAACATTAAACTGTGTGGTGACGACATGTGAGGGAACATTGTGTACAAAACTGGGATATTCATGAGTAATTAATGGAGTTATAAATAATATGGTGTGTAGTTGAAAATGGTGGTGCCACAAAACGGGGATAGAGTTGAAGTCGGTGACGACTTGCATTTGTAAATCAAAAAGTAGTTGAAAGAGGAAATGAAGTGTATGTTGCTTTGAACTTTTTTCATAGGATGCTTTAGATTCGTTGGAGGAATGGGTAACTCTGTGAGATTCATAGGTTTTATTAATAACCAAAAGGCCACAAATAGAAATTACTAGAGGATATAAGAAGGTCAATGAACCCTAGTTCCAGTGATCACTTGCCTTCGAATGTGAGGCGCAATCCTCCTGTGTTACCCTGTGGGATCTCTAGACTGGGGGGAATATAAGTAGAATACAAGGGAACGAAAACTAAGTATGAAAAGAAGGCGATGTTTATTTTAACAAAAATAAAAGTGATTTTGATTTCTTTACAAAAATAAAATTGAATATATATATATATATTCTGGGTACATTAGCGACGTAAAGATTTTAAGCAATGACTTCTTGTAAATTATTCAATATTTTCACCATTAACCTAATGATAATTATTGTTTTTAAATTTTTATTATATGAAAGTTGAGGTTTTTCTTAAATTCTCATGGAAGAAGATGAAATTATTACTCATTATCGCAACAAATCTTTGACTACTGCTTTAACTTTATAATGAATGGCCATGTCAACAAATCGTTTTAATAACTCGTTGAAAGTTACTTTAGGAAACTTGATGAAATGAAGTGCTTGATTAAATAATGAAATCCCCATTATAATAAACTACACTTTCCCTCTGGTAGAAACGACAAAAGATAATTAGCACAGCTTTTATAACTAATAAATAACTGTTCTTATTAGAAGGGGGCTGATTTAAAGAGTCTAAGCCCTAGACAAGAAGTTAATAACATTTAGGTACCATCCATGTGTGATTATAATGAATTATCATTTTGTATAAATAATAATAATGAATTATCTTGTAGATTAGACATATTGAAACAAACATATAGGTCTAGGTAGCATTGGTGCATCATGTGTGATTAATTATATTTTATATTTTCACAGTTTGATTAACATTGTCGTCAGCTACTACAAATAATAAGGAAAAACATAGCCCATTGCAGCTGACTCTATTGATGATTCATTTTCCTTTTTCTTTTATAGGGAATACGAGGGAACCCTTGCAATAATTTAAGTGGATGGTGGAGGGAATCATTTTCATTCATTGGGAAAGACCCTTCGTGTCTAGTTCCGGAGAAACATTTAGTTATTGTTCCGATATTTTCAATCTCATCTCTTTAAAAAGTTTTTTTGAGTGATGCAATCTCTAAATTCTACTAATCTTGAGAAAAGCATTTCCCTGAACTTGGTTTGCATAGGATTTTGATCAGAAGTAGGTAGTTGCTGGCACTCATGCACCTGCACCTTTGCGGCGGGGAGTTTGGGAAGGTTGCCGGGCCAATTGAATTGGAATCTAAAACCTACTCGCGTGGGATTAGATAGAGGGGGCAGTATAGCAGATGCTATGAGCCTATGACAAAAGTACACTGAACTATCTTTTTCTTAGTGCAAATTAAATAAGTTCTAGATAATCAGAATAGAATACTGCATTAATTAGTAAAAACTCAACCAAATATGCATAAGAACCGGCCATCACCCTTGTTGAAAGTACAGTGAAATAAATTTCTTATAATGAAATCAAAATAAAATTTTATCGATCTTATTCCTAAAAATAGGTTTTAGAGGAATTAATTTCCCCTTTTTCTTAATATATCAATGAACTTATTATATATGTAAAGGCTTAATTAACTTTTTAATCTCTCTAAATATACATCATTTCAAGTTTTAATCCCTATAAAAAATTTTACCCTATTTTGATCCATTTACATTTCAAGACAGGTAAAATTAATCTCTATCATTATCTTATTTCTATTAAGTGGTGAAGTGACAAACGACGCTCCATGTCAGTTTGTCACTTGAATGACAATTCAACTCATTTATGCTACGTGGATAACAAGTCATTCACTGAGTTCCACGTTACCTTCTTCTTTCTCCCCATTTCTATCCCAATGTGGTGCAGCAACCCTAACTTGTAGACATTACCATTCTCCCCCTCCCTCACCTGTAGCTACAATTCCAACCTTGATTCTTCCTCCCTCAAGTCGTTTTCTTCTTTCCCCACATTTGCTTCCTCATTCGTGACCAATTTGTTGCCATTTTTGGTCTCTCACTCCTGACTTGCAGAGACATTATCATGGCTAGGGTTTCGCGATGTTCATCATCAATTTGGGGTACTCCCACCATGTCATCAAGAAGGAAACTTTGTGGCTGTGGATATGGAATGTTGTACCTCACCTCAAAGAGTGTGAAGAATCCTGGGATAGCATATTGGACAAGTCCAAACTGGAAAGTACGCTCCACTTTTTTCTTATACAAGTATACCTGGATTTGCTAAATTATGTTTTCAATTCCTATAAATATTGTGAGTTTTAGTTTTGGTCCCTATAAAATGTTTTGATATGGTTTTGGTCCCTCTAAAATTCAGGTGAAATTAGTCTCTGCCCTTATCTCACATTTGTTAAGTGGTAATGAAATTTCTGAGTTTGAGATTTCTAGATATCTAACTTCTCACTCATCCAATTCAAATCAACCATGGGAGCCTTCCTTCTGAAAAAAAAAAAGAAACAAAATACAAGTGGTTGATGAAATTTATGGGTTTGAGATTTCTGGTCACGAATGAGAAAGCAAATGTGGGGAAAGAAGAAAATGAGCTGAGGGAGGAAGAATCAAGGTTAGAATTATAGCTACAGGTGAGGGAGGGGGGAGAATGGTAATGTCTGCAAGTTAGGGTTGTTGTGTCACATTGGAAAAGAAAGAGGGAGGAAGAAGAATGTGACGTGGGATCCAATGAATGACTTATCATCCACAAGGCATAAATGAGTTGAGTTGTCATCCAAGTAGTAAGTTGATATAGAGTGTTAATTTGCTACTTCACTACTTGACAGAGATGAGATAAGGACAGAGACTAATTTTACTTATTTCAAAATTTAAAGAGATCAAAATTAAGTGAAAAATTTTATATATGAACCAAAATAAAAAATTAATATATTTATAGAGACTAAAAAATTAATTAAGCCATATGTAAATAATGATTTGGAGTTGGCATATTCTCAGCAGACTTCGGAGAAAGCAAGGTTGATGTTAAAGGAATCCAGTTTGGTACTAAATTATAATGTAATTTACAAGCAGTTTATGTGTCTATAATGTGTGTCCAGTTTCTTCTAAAAAAGTTTAAATATTTGTTCATGGTTTTGTCTGCAAAATTTGGTGTATGCTAATTGGGGGTTATCTGTTTATAATTTATTGTGATTTCTTCATATTAACAACTCAAAATTTATAATTTGGGACAGTGAGTGCAAATATTTTTTTTAAAATTAATATATTTATTTATAAAAATAATATTAGCAAAAAAATCTATCCTTCCATCGTTATAAATTGTAGCCGTTAAAAGTAGGAGAGAAAAGAGAGTAATAGTAATCATCAAAGTCATACATAAATGTGAAGAATAAGTATAAGACTCATCAACAAACTTAATACTGTTTGGAGAGTATTAGTAATATATTTTTTAGATTTTTTTAATACTTATTTTATTATTAATTTATTTCATATATTTAAAAAATATTAATAATACTTATTTTTAAAGTAATAATAAAATAAATATTAAGATAATATTTAAAAAAACATTATTAACATTTCTCGTACTTTTAACTGGAACATAAGTATTTTGAGTAGCATCAACTCTGCTGCCTCAGCATGATGGGCAATAAATGAAAAAAGCATGCACACTTGGCACAAATTCAGCGGAAGAAAAATAAAAGACAAAATTTAGATCAATTTTTTTATGTTTATTATATTTATTTTATTAATCAAAATATGATATATGTGTATTTTTTTTTAAAAAAATAAGGAAAGAACACTAATAAATATATATCAAAACTTGATTAGTGACATAAATATAATAAATGTAAAGAAATCAACCTAAATTTTTTATAAAAAAAAAATGCTAGACAAAGATCTTTCTTAACTACCGTGTGAGCACTTTCTAAGTAAACGAAAAGAGAATGTGATAAGTTGAAACGAAGCATATACAAAGTACTGGTGTGGACTCGAGTTTTAATATTCTTTTCCTAAATCAAGCGCGCAACACTTTTTCTATGCGCAAGCTTTTATATGGTCTAGTACTGTGCTGGACTCAAGACTGGAGGCGAAATGAGTCGTAAAATAAATCCTTTTTTTTTGTGAAAAAAATCCATTGGAACTATCAATATCCAATGCTCATTTGGGCTTGGACAACCGTAGGAGGCTGTAGATGACTAGATGCATTTTGAGAGCTAACTTTTTGTAGGCCCTCAATATTGGCCTTAGTTACAAAGTTTGAGCTCAAGGGCTCAGTTTCTACGCAATGCTTGGAATACGATGAATACACAATTAAAATGGCCAAACAATAATTAGTTCTTTTTTGGCGGGTTGCAAATGATGTTTATAACCAGATGGGTGGAGGGGATAGTATGGACTAAGGGGCCTGGTTGGAATATGAACCTTTTTTTTTTAAAGAATAATACTAGTTATATATATATATATATTACACACACATTATTTTATATCTCTATTATTTTCATCATATGAACATAATTAGGTCTATCTCATTTTATGTATATTTATACTTTGATTCTGTCACATAAACAAGTGTGAGATGTGACCTAAAAGAGAAAGTGTTTTTTATAGTATTCTTAAATTTGAAAATGTTTTAAAAATCCTTTTTAACTGGTCCAAATAAATTTAAACACATGTCTATTTCATGTCCAAGTCAAATTTTACCTAATCAAATTTGAACAATTGTCAACCACCATGTTCACGTGTGACTTTTATTCATTAAGGTCTCTTATTATTTCTTTTATTGCATGCCCCCTTTATAGATTTATTCACAAGTTTAAAAAAAAAACAATTGAAATCGTAGGCCATTAACATCCAAAACACGCTCTTCCCAGTTCCTATCGCCATTTCATGTTCAGCTTCATGCACCATCGTTTCTATGGTACCATAGAAAGCACCATCTACCTATTGTTATTGGATGTTCAGCATTTCACTATTTACACTTGCTGTGTAGTAACTGAAGTTTATATTCACACTTGCATTTTCGGACAATTTCATGGGTTTTGATTTGCACTCAAGTTTGTACATTTTTCTTGTGGAAAATGGGCTTCCCAAGAAACTTCGTTACTTGATCATAATCTGGTTCCTCAAATCGTTGCTCGAATGTTGTTTTTTCAACAGGTGAGAAACCCTAAAAAAAATCCTTAAAATTTATTAAAATGCTGTTAAAATGAAAAAATTATTAAAATCGGGTTATGGAACCCATTTTAGGCGAAACAGGTCATCTCTAACCCGTCTGTCTAAGGAAGAAGATGACTCATCGGAATTCTCACACCCACCTGTTTTCTACTTGCATCAATTATTTTCTAAGATGACCCTTGGGATCATTTAGCAAAATATAAAAATTAAGATGACTTAGACATAAAATAGACATGTGTGTTTAAATTTATTTGGGCCAACTAAGAAGGGTTTTTAAAACTTTTTCAAATTTAAGGGTATCATAAAAAGCACAAAAAAAGAATGTGTAGGTAACATTTTTCTTTTTAAAAAAGTGCTGATCTGGCTGGAAATATTTGACCTTGATTTACTTGATACCTAATAGTTTACATTGCCTTTTTCTTTTTTGCTATGTTGTTTCTACTGCAAGATGTTTGGGTTGTTCATTAAGTTTATGTATTTTGCTTAGATGGATCAAATTTGAAAGCAACCTATCCTAATCTACTGTGTTACTATTTTCTATCCCGGACAAGTTTGCAACTGTCAAGAATATGGCTCCACAGGCCTAAATGACACAGGTTGATGTGGCTATGCAACCAAGAAGCCCAAAGAGTAGTTCAGGCCGATAGAATGCAATTGAATGCTCCATCGGTGATTAGTTTTACCGTCGTATATATAGCAATTTCATTATCCCAAGTTCTTGTCACTTGTGTTTTAAGTTTTAACTCCTTTGATCAATATATTTTTAAAGTCCTAATATACCTTCTTTTTTTTTAAATCTCCGAAGTCCTAATATACTTGGTAACCGAAAAATAAAAAGTCTTAATCTACTTACAATCTTAAATTACACTATTATCCTACTCGTTGATGGATAATAAGCAGATCCTACAAAATAAAGCAACAATAGATTATATTGATTAAATTTTTAAAAATTAATCATTGTGCTGAATTGAGTTAATGGGCTATTTTATTTTATGCATTAAAAAAAAGTAACAGTAATTTCAAGTATTCATCAGCTCTTTCCTTACACACTTCCCTTCTAATTCAGTTTCTTCTTCTCTCTCAATCCCAACATTTTGGGCACCTACACTATGAACATATACAGGCTTGCTGGTGACCTATTCCTCCTCCTTGCAGTCTCAGCATTTTGGGCACCAATATCATTAACATATATAGGCTCACTGGTGATATGACCTATTTGTTAAGTGGTGAGGAGGAGCCTAAAAGTAAGGAAAAACTCTATTAATAGGGTAAATCATAAATCATAGTAATAAGCTTGACACTACACATTGACTCAAAATTTTAAGGCATTGAGTATAAGGGCCTTCACACTTATATGATTTTCACTTACTCAGTTTTTTTTAACAATATGGTATTGGCCATAATCTACAACATGAACTAAACACAAATCATCTTCTCCAAAAATGTGACCTAGTTGAACAATTAGTTCTGATACTACTTATTAGACGATTAGAGGGAGCTTAAAAGTTGAGGAGACCTTAATCAATGAGCTAAGCTAAAAATCACAATAATAGGTTTAAGACTACATGTCATCTTGACCCAAAAACTTAAGTCATTGAGTCTATAGATCTTCATGTTTCACTTAGTCTTTTCTTTACCAATACTTTATTACTTAGGGTGTGTTTTGTTTGGGGTAATAAGGGGGAGAATTTTCAAGGGAGTAAAATTTTAGGTAAGTGAGAGTGGTTGGTTTACAAGTAAAGAAAAATAGAAAATTTCATGGGAGTAAAATTTTTTCTGAATTTGGCAATAAATGTTACCCCACACTTAATTAGGGTAAAATTTTCCCCTCCTCTATTTCTCTTCATATCTCACCTTCTCTTTTTCTCTAACCCATTTTAGATCTCACTTTAGCACCCTCACCCTCACCACCCTCCCTCCCTCCCTCCCTCTCTCTCTCCCTCCCCCTTCTCTCTCTCTCTCACCATCACCAAACGCGATGAAGATCATGAAGAAGCCAGTAATGCCAACGATAGGCACAATCTGATATGTTGATAGATGTTGTAATAATGGCTTCACCTGTTTCTATCGCGGAGTCACCGACAACGAGATTTCTGTTTCCATCCACCGCATCCTCGTTGTCGTTGTCATCCATCGCAGCTCTGTCACCATCGCCAACCACTGCAGCCCTGTGACAACTGTCGAGATTATCAAATTTAAATCAATTTATAACCGATTTACCAAAACTACTTGTAGCATAAGGTAACACCGGGTCGAGCCCGTAGATTACTCTAATTATGAAGTCAGATTAAGAGGTTAATAAACAGGGGGAAAAGTTTTGCAAGATTAAACAACAAAGAACAATTAAAATGAGTAAACAAGATTGAGAAAACAACCAATCCAAGAGAATTAACAAATCTTGATTTTAATCCATCCTTGATCTTTATAAATCCGTTCAACTATCAACCAAATCTTTGGTCTTAGATCACATCAAGACGCCTCTCAATGATTCATGGATCTTCTACTAGAAACGCTTCTAAAATTTAATTAATTAAGGTTAGACAAATTAAGCATCCATCCAAAACCCAAATTAACTTAAAAACCAAGATCCAACCAAGCTAAATATTTCATCAAACACCTTTGATGCATTATTCAGCCTCTGAATTCATCTCTTGGCACATGATAATTACGCAATTAACATATGCAAATCCCAATCAAATTAAGCATTAAATCAGAATTTAAACAAAAGAAGAAGAGAAAGAGAAACTTGATTAATAGATGAACGATATAACAATTAAAACAAGATCTCAAGATTAATCATCAAGCTTGTCAATCTCTTGGATTGATTAAAGAAGTTTAGATCTCCATAGCCATCACCATTGGATAACCTTCAAGAACCATACAAAAATGAAAATAACAAAGAGAGAGGAGGAGAGGAAGAGAAGAAGAGAATTCTCCAAAATGAAACACTAAAACTTTAATTATAACAACACTTCTACATAAAAGCTCTACATGTTACAATGATCTGCATAGCCTCCCTTTTATAGAGGGTTAAAGATACAAAATGTCAAAGGAGGCTGAGTCATGGTGGTTGGTGGAGTAAATGGAGAAGGTGGAGTAGGTGGAGAAGGTGGAAAATGTTGAATGACTTTTTGGTGAGTAGAAAATTCTGGAGATTCTTTGTCTCCGAAATCATGCAGCTCTGAAGTCATTGTATTCGTCATTTTTGAGCCAAGTGGTCTTCACGAAGATTGTAGCTCTGGATCTTAGCTTTCAAATGGTTCTGGTTTGAGTCCAATATCATTTCTATAGCTCCAGATATATTCAAATTACTGCACACTGCTCAGGCCCAGTCGCAGCTCCTCTGTTCTGACTTCCAAGCCCAATATCACCTCCAAGAAGTCTGAATCGGGAAGAGTGTTCAACATGAAAGTTGTATATTTGAGTCTTAACTATCAACCATCAAAATTTCAGTCTATTATACAACTTTCACTACGAGCAGTGTAATGAACAGTACACAAAGGTCATTCTGCCAGGAGCAACACGTTAGTTCTTGATTCAATGCCAATTTGAGCCATCCAAACGTGTGATTGAGTCTTTGATGTCTTCATGAAGATTGTAGAGCTCTCTTTTATCTTTAAAATGACATAAGATTCACCTTAAACATCCACCTACAGCCCAAGATATGACCCAAATACAAGATTAGTGTAAGACGTAAATCATGCTGAAAAATTCAATTAAATCTATTTTGAGTTCAAAACATACAAAACATAACCAAACTTAATTTATTAAGTGCAAGGAGAGTGTAAATGACTAAAAATGAAGGCTTATTAATGCATCAAATATGTGAACATCACCCTGTCGCCATCGCCTGAGGGTTCTCCTCTGAGTCTTCATTTCTTGAGATTCAATGTTGAGAATTCATTTTTGGTTTGAATTTTGAAGGCTTTATTGCCTTTGTTTTTTTATTATAAAAAAACCTAAAATCTTAGTTTATGTACCAAACATCTTTAATTTTTAGGATGAGAAAATTCTACCCCATTAATATTTACTTCAAGAAATTTTGTCCCATAAATTTTTCTTTGTTAAATTTTAATTCTGTACCAATCTGACCATTATACTTGAATTTCCAACACCATCTTCCCAACATTTGGGTTCTTCTCCTGAAAATTTACGCCACTAAATGGTGTTCAAGTAAGTGTGTGTTTGGTTTATAGTTAGTAAACTTAAATTTAGTTGAAAGTGTGTTTGCAAACTTTAGTTTGGTTAAAAGTAAGTTTACAGTAACATGATTTATGTTTGGGAACTTTTGTCTCAAAAGTGAGTTTAATAAAATGAATGTTGTTTGTATGTAAATAATCAAAATCACTTTTAAATGTGTAATTACCAAAAAGGGTATGAGTTTATATTACAATATTAATATTATCTTTTATTTCATTTCATTATTTTTAAGTGTGCATGAAGAAATTATATAAATATTATCTTTTTTTTTTTTTTTTAATGATAGAGTTAAATACATGTTAGTAAGGTAAATGAGTTGATCCAATAAATGAAGGTAACTAAAGCTTCAATACATTAAGGCAAATGGATTGATCCAATTTACAATACAAAATAACAGTAAAGTATAGAGGATTATGTAATGCAAATTTGAAATATAAATATAAATACACTACTAATTAAGCTGCATGTGCTCAATAATTTGATTACGAATTGAGTCTCGAACAATCTCCATCTCTGATGAAGAGACTGTGATTAAATTTGGGGATGGACTATCACCAACAACATTATCATCCTCATCTTCATGTTCAACTATATTTTCATCTTCGTAATGATTGAATTCAGAATCTGTTTTAGAATTTCTTCTAACAAAGTTATGTACAGCCATTGTTGCACTAACTATTTGAACTTGTGTTTCGATTTTGAACTTAAGCATGTGGCGCAAAATAGCAAACCTATTCTTCCATACTCCAAAAGTCCTTTCTATTGTGCACCTTAGACTTGAGTGATAATAATTGAACACCTCATTGTGGTTTATAAATCCAAATGAATGCCTAAAATCAGGAAGGTGATAGCATTCACATTTATAGGAACCAATATATCCAATTGGTATTTTAGGATTCACTCTAAGCTCATTGATTGGCTTTCTTAAAATGGTTTTGTAAAATCATACTTTTCATTTATGAAAATTATAGTTTAGTTTGAACAAATAGTTTTTAGAAAGGTGGAAAAGCTTTTTTTTGAAAAGCCCCTTGGAAATCTTATCTCCTTTTCAAAACAATAACAGATTATCACTATTTACCTAACAGATTAAGTGCCAAAACAGAAACACACCAATTTGTGTTTTAAAAGGCATAACCAATTAGGCAAAATATGTAACCTGTTAATTGACAAGTCAGGGGCCAATTTCTAAGGCCCCTAACCGGTTAGGAACAGCTCCTAATTGGTTAGATTGATAAGTCAGAGGCATTGACTCTTTATTTTTTAAATGCCTAACCGATTAAATATATTGTCTAATCAGTTATTTGCTTAAACAGAAGCATTTGTATTTGTTTCAAAACAGGGCCTAACCGATAAAAAGTTTGGTCCAATCGATTATAGTATTTAACAGAAGCATTTATATTTATTTCAAAACAGGGCCTGACTGATTAGAGAGTTGCTCTAATCAGTTATTCACTAAAATAGGAGCATCTGTATTGGTTTTAAAGAGCTCCTAACCGATTAGGGAGCTTAGGTAACCAATTAGGCTTGTTATTTGGAAAAGAGTTAAAGTTCGTTCAACGGCTATTTTCAGAGCATTTAATGCTTTCAACTACTCCAACGACTCTTAATTGCTTTTAGCTATTGCCCTTATTGGGGCGAAGTAGATGGTATTGTGAGAATCTGAGCTTATATTGACTGGATGCATAAGATAGTACTTTAATACTATTGATGACGATAGACATGCTATATGAAGTTATGACCAAGGAATTACCATCTGCATAATATTTTATTTCTAACATAATTTTACAATGTGTGATTACATCTAACCAATATTTTGAAGTTGATTCTATTATTTAAGTAAATGAATCAAGAAATGCTTATGATGTAATTGAATTTCTTATGTTAGAATTATGATACGCATCCCTCTTAGCATATCATGGATATAATAATTTTCCTTTTACATGTTTCATGAAGTGTTTCTCTCTTCCTTGTAATTGAACTATTTACTTATGTTTTGTCTGAAGGGATGTGAGGGAAGCTAAAAGAGAGGAAGATGCTCTAAGAAGGTAGCAGAATGACATCTCAACAAGACGTCTTCTTTTCACTATAGCAATCACTGGTATTGCTGTTATAGAGAAAGGCAGAGCCCAGTAATGTGCATTAGCAACAGAGAGACATACATAAATAACAATCAGCTGGTAAAACTGAGAAAAAGTTGGTTTGAACCTTGAATCATGCATAGTTAAAGATGTATCAGAGTCACAAACAAACTAAAAACAAACTAAAGAGAAAGAATATGACATCTTATCCACACTGTTCTATTTCTTACCAAATAAAATGTTAGCTTCTAACAAGTATTTTGTCAAGCATGTAATAAGCAACCAAAATCGCACGTTGACGAGAGACAGAGGCCAAATGAGCTGAAGGTCGTACCTTGATGAGAGACAGAGGCCAAAATGAGCTAAATATTCTGAAGAAAGAAGACATAAATGGAAGGTTAAAAATGTAAAAGTAGTTAGAAATTTAATTGGCTCATTCAATTTTTCATTCAGTTCTCAACCAATGGATTGTCCGATCAACGCAAAAGCAATAAAATCTTACTTTTGTGCGAACTTGGGTTGGAGAGCAGAATTGTGTTGTAAGAGATGAAATGGGAATTTGCCAAACGAAGCTTGAGACGTTCGAGGAAGAGGCAAACTTACATTTGTTGTGTGAAACGGGTATCCAAACACACACTAAGTGGTTACACTCCCCTTCACTCCTACTTCGTTCATTATCATTTTTCACTCTGTTTGCTTCCTGGCAAAATACCACCAAAAATGGACTTAAGGGTAAGACATAACAAAGATTATTTTGAATGAGCAAAAAATAAATAATGAGTAATATAGATTTTTTGTAAAAAAAAAAGTAATATAGATTTGAGACCTAGAGCTAGACTAACGACTCAGGTCCCTGAGCGATAAACGCGACATCTTATTTGTGATTTTTTTTTACAATTTATTCCTTATTTAAGTAAATTTTTGGGTGCTTAAACCTTAAAATTATAATCTAAAAAATATTAACCCAAAAGTTTTCATACGTGTTTATAATACAAATAATGATATCTACATTAATTATACATATATCATTTTATATTTATTTTATTATCATTATTTGATAATAATTAATTTCACTTTATATATATATATATATAATATCTAATGGAATAAATTTTTATTATGAAAAAATAAAAAATAAAAAATAATTTTGATTAAAAAATAATATATTTCAAAGTCTTTTTTTGGTTTGACCTTGTCTTTCTCTGCCAACTATTTGTATGTTGGATTTTGATATCCTATCACACCTTTTAACCGTTTGTTATATTAGTTGTTCCTATAATTTTGTTGTTGTACGTTGCATAACAACTTCCAACCTATTGGGTTTTTTTTTTATTCCATCCAACGTAGTGTGCTGTTGGAGACTTTTTCTCAATCTCTGCGCCGAAAATCTCATTAAAAAAACACAGTTAAACAATCTCTTGCACTCACACTCTCTCTCGCATGAAACACAACCTTTCAGTTTCGGAATGAAACCTTCTCCCTTGTGATTCTTTCCACGACCAAAAGTTATATGCTTTTCGCCTCAAAACCCAGAACATAGTAAATTAAGTTTTCTTTTTCACTTTCTAAGGAATGTTACATGGTTCATCACTTATCATACGAGTTATTTTTGTGTCCTTGTTATTTTGTGCAGAATTAATAATGAGTGATTATTGTATTCTAGAGAGTATTTACTATATGAGACTATCTGTATTGAATAATTTATTCGTGGTGGTGAAATATTCTTAAGTTTAGTACATTTGCACGCTTCAGTTAATATCTGATAAGTTATTTATTTATGTTATTTTAATTTTAGTTATCCATCTATTTTATTTTCTATTATTTTTCTAACAATCTTAAGAGTATTTCATGATGGATTTGATAAGGTGATTTTTGTTTTGATAATAGAAAGTATACCCTATTAAAGATTTTGGTTGGTCTCTTGAATCCAATTTTAGGTACTGTACACATGAATGAGTAGTACGGACCCAGAAATTTTAAGTAGTGGGGACAAATGTAACATCCTAATACAAATCTAGACATATCCTAGAAATACTAAGATATATAAAGATAACTAGTACTAAAGACGTCACTTCTACATAACTAACTAATACATATATCCATAATCACAACTGAGTAATTATAAAAAATCTTGAAAGATTGCGAAAAACTTAAACTCATACACATATATACAACACTTGCCACAGAAGGGCATATTGTAATACATATAAAACAAATGTAAATTGTATACATAAGTTCTGGCTAGAAAAACATATAAAATTATACTAGTCTTCATGTTTTACCTTCATTTCCTTAACAGGGTATGTACCTCTGTACCTGGATTTACACGGAAGAACAACTGGGGTGAGAATTACAATTCTCAGTAAAAGTAATTCCAATACCAGTTAGTTGTAACATTATATAACAAATATAACAATTGTTATAACCATTAACATAGGAGTTTCCTCCACTACTTCTCATAACTGCACACTACCAAATAGTGTGATCTAAATTGATAGCCTACATATTGTTAAACACAAATAACTGCCCATATAGTTGTAAATATCAACAGCAATAGATAATGCCCATACAACTGTCTGTAAATGCAATGAGTATGATATGTAGTATGATTATGCTCTCGAAAGATCCTAAAGATATGCTTGTACAATGCTTTGTTTTGAAATACATATAGGAATTTATTTTGAAAACCAAGAAGATCATTAGGAACTAGTTCAATATATTATCCCATGGTGAATGAGGTATCTCCTCATATCCTACATATCCTGGCACGCTGAGAAGTTCGGTCTAAAATCCTGATTCCGAAGAACCTTGTGGACCCCTACTTATCTCCTTTGGCATTGGCACTATCGAAATATCAGGGTTATGTCATTCTTCAATTGAGTCTGTTAAACACCCTTCAATTTCCATTGGCCTTCATGAGTGCACATCAAAGGATACTTATTAAGATAAATACTACTAGACCATTTCCATTTACATATATCTAAACATAACCTCATCACTTATAACTCTTAAGTGAATCCTATGCAACATTATGTTGCTGAAGTGTTAGATACTCACCTATGGCAAACCATTACTCTTGATTGCACTAAGGTTCTTACTATTCACATACAAACTAGATTAACTAAGTAGTGTGTGAAAAATATAGTGTTATGCTTACCTCTTACATAAACACCACCTTAACATTCTCATAGACTTAATTCATCCTAATAAAGGAGTCTATCTTAGCTAATGTCTTATTCAACTTTACTTAAGGAAATAAATGAGCATTTTACTATAACTTTATATACTAATGAATACGACAAGTTTACAAGTCAACATTTATTCTTTTGTGTATTTTACAATGTATAAGGTCCCGTTTAACTAGAGACTTAGTACATAACATTCCCTTTTTGGAACCAAAAACACAACCTTGTGCTCACTCAAGTGAATCTAACTCAAAGTGGTTCTTACTTACAACTCTTTGTTGCTTAAGGTTCTAGGTACCTTTCAAAGGTAATCAATTACTCTTGGATATCCTAAGACTCATACCTTTATCATCCTTACTAGAGTGAACCTTACAATTCATCCTAGTATACTTGTATTCGTTGCACCATCACATCACATCTTGAGTGATATCTAATGCAACATTAGGTTACCTAAGGTGCTATGTCTTTATCTAGGGCAATCCTTCACTTTTGGATGCTTAAAGCCTAAGCTTTCTCATTCCTTATTGGTGATAATTTCCCTCTTGAAAATATCTTCATTTGTCTCTTAACACACTTTAGGAAACATCTACTAATGATCTCATCTAGTCCATAAACTCAAAACATCTAAAAATGACATTTTTGAATATTCTAGCCCTAGACACGGGCCATATCTTATTACAGCCCCCTGTGTCTTCGAACATGGGCTATGTCTGATTACAGCCCCCTCTCTCGTGTCTTGCTCTGTGAGCACTATTTACAAATTTCACTGGCAAAGAGAGACACTACCCTCTAGCGTCTTCAAACACGGGCCGTGTTTCTGAACCAAAAACTCTGCAGCTCAATCTACAAACCCGTGGTACTGTTTCATAGTTCAAATCTTACTTCTAATAATCTATAATTTGTTTCTTTGTAATTTCCAACACTCATCCATGCTCATAAACTTGTTGTAACTCAATTATAACCTATGGATTTTCCTAGGCAAAGATCTAGGTCCAAAACCACAAAACTCCAATCATTTGTCCAAAACACATATCTATGGATCGTAATGGTTGATCTTAAGTCATAAATGGTCATCTTAAGTTTACTAAGCTTAAACTATTCTAACCTAACCCTTGGAATCAAGAACTAAGCTAAGAACATGGATTTGGCTCTCTAAATCCTTATTTCTACTCAAAATTCCAAACCTCATTCAATAAGAACCAAAGAGAAGAAAGATGAATAGAAACCCCTTACCTCTCGAAGAAGATGAAGATCTTGAAGCTTGATCCTCTTGCTCCTGCTCTTCCTCTCCTCATTCTCCTTCTTCCTTTCTTCCCTTTTCTCTCTTCTCTTCCTTTGTTTTCTTCCTTCTCTGTTTTGTTCTGTTTTTGCATCTTCTGCTGCTTATACCTGAGAGAGAGAAATAAGAGAATGACCATCACATTCCTTAAGATATTTTCCTGAAATTTTCTTATTTGTTAAGAACACTCGAATTATCCTAATTCAAGTTTTCAAGCTTTTAACAACTTTAGAATAAAGCATAATATTCATCTAAATTATTGTTTTACCATTTTCATAATTTTTCATATCTGCTGATAGTCAATTTGGTATTAAATGTATAACCAATATACGTAAAAATACCAAACTAACTTAGATTCTCTTGAAACTTTAACTACATCTTACCTAGCTCATTTGTGATTTAGAAACAAATCATCTATATTTATTTCTCTTAACTTAGCAACTTATGCTATTATCTGAGTCATTTTAAGCTACTCATCCACTTCTGTGTTACAACTAAGTACCTAAATAAACTCAGTTTGTCACAAAACTTTACTGACATGTTAAGCAAGTCATATGCTACCTTTTGAACATATAAACAAGTCTAAAATGTTACTAAGGGTATTACAGCAAATGTCATCGAAACAGATACAAGTGAGTCTAAGTGGATAATATCTTTTATCACCCCTAGTTTGCAGAGATAACAAACGGTAAGAGAAAAAGAATTTTGTATTCTGCATATATTGGTACCAACCTAAGTGAGTACTATTAAAAAATAAAAAATAATATTATATGAATATACTCATGTACTATGCAATACCCTTAGTTACATGTTAGACTTGTTTATGTATTCTAAAGGTAGCATATAACTTGTTTAACATGTCTGTGAAATTTTATGACAATCTGGGTTCGTTTAGGTATTTAGTTGTAACACATAAGTTGAGAAGTAGTTTAAAATAACTCAGATAATGACTTTAAAGGTAAAGCTGAGGGAAATAAACATAAAGGGTTTGTTTCTAGGTCACAAATAAGTAAAACAAGATGTAGTTAAAGTTTCAAGAGAATCTAAGTTAGTTTGGTATTTTTAGGCATACTTGTTGTACTTTTAATGCTAGATTGACTACTAGTAGATATAGAAAATCATGAAAATGGTAAAATAATAATTCAGATGAATCTTATAATTTATTCTAAAGTTGTTAGAAACTGAAAAACTTGAATTAGTATAATTAGGTGTCCTTAGCAAATATAAGTTCTCACACAGGAACTTACTTTGTTTTCCTATTTATTTCCTATTCTCTCAACAGAAACGGAGAACAGAAGCAGAGAAGAAAAAACGAAGAAAAGAGAGAAGAGGCAAGAAAGGAAGAAGGATAAAGAGAATGAGGAGAGGATCAAGCTTCAAGGATCAAGTTCAAGCTTGAAGATTGATCATCCAGCTGCCAAGGTAAGGGGTTTCTATTCATCAATCTCCTTTTGATTCTCATTAAATGAGTTTTGGGGTTTTGAATGGAAATAGATGTTTGGAGAGCCAAATCCATGTTCTTAGCTTAGTTCTTGATTCCAAGGATTAGGTTATGTTAGTTTGAGCTTAGTAAGTGTAAGATAGCCACTTATGGCTCAAGATCAACCATTAAGATCCTTAGATTTAATAATTGAACAATGGTTGGAGTTTTTGTGGTTTTGGACCTAATCTATGTCTAAGAGCATCTATAGGTTGTAATTGAGTTACAACAAGTTTAGGGGCATGGATGAATGTTAGAAATCACTAAGAAACCAATTTTAGATTATTGAAAATAAGAATTGGACCTTGGATTCCCAAAAGAGGGGTTAGGTCTTATATGTGTGATTTTAATCCATAATCCAAATTAAGATATTTAAGTTAGTGATTAATGATTCCTATGTGTTTAATAACTGATTGAGAATTTTGAATCACTTAGAAACTAAGTTGGAATGGTCAAAATCCATGAAAATAACCAATGAAACAATACCATGGTTTTGCAGAATTCTGTAGAATCTGGTCTCTGTTATGAATGCCGCGGCGTGAGGCCCAGAATGGCTAAAAATGTCATTGATGATGTTTTGAAGTTATGGACTAGATGAGATCATTAGTATATGTTTCCTAAAGTGTGTTAAGACATAAATAGGGATAGTTCAAGAGAGAAATTGTCACCTAGTAAGTATAAGAAAGTATAAGGCCTTTGAGCATTCAAAAGGAAAGAATTGCCCTGGGTAAGAACATAGCATCTTAGGCAACTTAGTGTTGTATTAGATGTCACTCAAGATGTGATGAGATGGTGCAATGGAGACAAGTACACTAGGATGGATCGTAGTATTCATTCTAGTAAGGATAATGAAGGTATGAGTCTTAGGATATCCAAGAGTAATGGATTACCTTTGAAAGGTACCTAGAACCTTAAGCAACAAAGAGTTATAAGTAAGAACCATTCTTGAGTTAGATTCACTTAAGTGGAGATAAGGTTGTGTATTTTGGTTCCAAAAAGGGATATTATGTACTAAGTCTCTAGTTAAACGGGACCTTATGCATTGTAGAATCCACAATAGGATGAATGTTGACTTGTAAGCTTGTTGCATTCATTAAATATGCAAAGTTATAGTGAAATGCTCATTTATTTCATTAAGCAAGGTTGAATGAGGTATTAGCTAAGATAGACTCTTTCAATAGGATGAGTTGAGTCTATAGGAAAGTTAAGATGATGTTTATGTAAAAGGTAAACATAACACTACGCTTTTCACACACTAGTTAGTTAATCTACTCTGTATGTGAATAGTAAGAACCTTTGCGCAACTAAGAGTAATGACTTGCCATAAGTGAGTATCTAACACTTCAGTAATATAGTGTTGCATAGGATTCACTTAAGAGTTATAAGTGATGAAGTTGTGTTTAGATATAAGTATGTATGTATGTAAATGAAAATGGTCTAATAGTATTGATCTTAGTAAGTATCCTTTGATGTGCACTCATGAAGGCCAAGAGAGATTGAAGGGTGTCTAATAGACTCAATTGAAGAAGGACATAACCCTGATATTTCGTTAGTGCCAAGACCAGAATAGATAAGAGGGGTCCAGAAGGCTTTTCGGAATTAGGACTTAGACCGAACTTCTCAGCATGCCATGATTTGTGGGATTTGAGGAGATACCTCAATCGCCACGAGATAATATACTGAACCAATTCCTAATGATCTTCTTGGTTTTTAAAATAAACCCTTGCATGTATTTCAAAACAAAGCATTGCACGAGCATGTCTTTAGGATCTTTCGTGAGCATAATCATATTACATATCATTCTTATTACATTTACAGACAGTTGTATGGACATTGTCTGTTGCTGTTAATATTTACAGTTGTATGGGCAGTTGTTTGTGTTTAACGGTATATAGGTTATCAGTTTAGACCACACTACATAGTAGTGTGCAATTATGGGATATTATTGGAGAAAACTCCTATGTTAGTAGTTATAGCATTTGTTATGTTTGATATACTATGTTATAGCTAGCTTGTATTGGGATTGCTTTTACTAAGAATTGTAGTTCTCACCCCAGTTGTTCTTCCATGTAAATTCAAGTATAGAGGTACAGACCCTGTTAAGGGAATGAAGCTAAAACATGAAGACTAATTTAGTTTTATATGCTTTTCTAGTCAGAACTTATGTATACAGTTTACATTTGTTTTGTATGTATTACAATATGCCTTTTCATGGCAAGTGTTGTATATATATATATATATATATATATATATATATATATATATATATATATATATATATATATATATATATATATATATATATATATATATATATATATGAGTTTAAGTTTTTCACAATCTCTTAAGATTTTCTATAATTATTCAATTGTGATTATGAATATATGTTAGTATATAGTATGCGAGAAATGACGCTCTAAATCTTGGTTATCTTTATATATTTCTTTTATCTAGGATATATCTCGATATACGTATTAAGATGTTACATACTAAATTAAGTGAGTATTATTGAAAAATGATAAATAATATTATATGAATTTTACTTTTTATCACTATAAATTTATTAATTTATCTATATATGGAGATGAAAATTATACATATAAAAAATATATATACATATATACCTATATAAAATCAAATAAAAGTTTTAAAGTGAAGTGGGATTATGTGTTCCTACTCCTTAACAAGTGGATTCGTCATTGTGAATGAGACAAAAATTCTTGTTTTCCAAAACCCAGATCATCCGATTCTTTCTTCATCTCAAAATAATAGTTTTTGGTGCTACTTGGTTCATTACTATCCTTCTTTTTCCATTATTCTTAAAGCATGGATGTAGGGTTATTTTGGAACATTTAGTAGGAAAAACAAAAAAAATACTATAATATACACGATTTATTGTTTTTATAACAAACGTGATTATTTTTTTATAATAATATGTGATTTCCTTTTTTTGAGAATATTGAGTATTTTGGGTGATTAATTTTAAGGAAATGACAGTTCTTTGATTATAGCATTGTCAGAGATTAATCTCGGTAAATTTATGTTGAGTATTATTTTATAAGATTTATGTATCTATTCTTTCTAAAATTATGATTATGATTCATGTTTTGAAATTTGAAAAAAAAAATATGTGTGCCAGAATTTGAAGGTGATGGAATAAAACAAATAGTGAGCCGTAACTCTTGAGTAATTGTTAGTGCGCCATGAGGAGGTTTGAACCTTAATTTTGCTGGTAAGAAAATTGCATTTATTTATATTGAGTAAAGTAGGTGTTAAAATTATTTTCAAGTCTGAAGAAGTTTAACTCTTTAAATGTGGAGGTTTTATGAGAAAATGATATTATAGTAGTAGTTTGATTGTGTTAGTTTATAACTTGATATAAATATCTTAAAGTGTAGGGGTATTTAACTAAAATTCTTTTACCTGAACTAAAGAAGAGACAATGTGATGCTTCTACTTGTATGAAATATTTTGTTTAGAAAGTTTTTTTTATTCTGCTGTTAGACGTGAAATGTATAACAAGTGAGAATATTTTGAAGCTCCACCTCAAATATGTATAATGAATAGTACTTTTGAGTTGGACTTTATGCCTTTGTTGTTGGTCTTTCCTTGTGAGCGCATTAGTCATAACCATAATGTTGTAATAGGCTATTTTAATTTATTTTTTGATGTCTCTCTCTTGGATAAATCTGTTTTATGATTGAAATTATTTTAAATTCAAATCATGATTTAATGAGATTAGAAGCAAGTTAAAAGGCTACTGAGTCTAGAATATGATATAATAGCCTGAGATCTAGTAGTGGTGCATCACAGTCTGAATATGCTCAATTATTGGTAGCATTCATGTACTTGATTTTGCATGTGGTATAAATTGATTGAGTAATTACACACATAATCTTTATAATGGTTTATGTAGAGTTTAAAAATTAAAATAGTGCTTTGAGTGCTTTATATAATGTCTTACATTGTATCTTATATATCCTTGTTTTGCCTTTGAGTTACTATTAACTTGGTTATGTAACATGAATAGTTATATATGTATAGAGTGTGATAACCATGATCTAGATGTATATGATTTAATATTTGATAATGCTTGCATGAATGAATTCCATGTTCCTATTGCACTATGAGATTGATGAGACAATGGACCAAGAGTCATGGTGTTAAATTTGAGATGTGGACATGATGATCATAATGCTAAATAAATCATTGATTCAAATGAGACTAAATCCACAAGTGAGTTTATTTTTAGCCTCAATGGAGATGATGTCGCTTGGAAGTCATCCAAGCAGACCTGTATATCCAGATCTACAATAGAGACCGAGTTTATTGCTTTTAACTTGGTGTTATCTGAGGCTAAGTGGCTAAGAAATCTCTTAGCAGATATTCTTTTATGGAAGAAACTTGAAGACATAGATTCTTCAGAGTTTGTGATTGCCAAAATGAAAAATAGTAAAAGCAAACAAAAATGTGTATAATGAAAATAGTGACATATATGTATACATCACAATTCTGTGAAGCATATGCTAAAAGATAGAATTAAATCCATTAATTATGTGAAGTCATAAGGAAATTTGGCCAATCTTCTGACAAAATTTTTGTGTAGAAAATGAATAAATAAAACATTGAGAAGAATGGAACTTGAGTCACTTTGAAAATTAACAGTGATGGTAACCCAACTTTATTGATTGGAGATCCTATGAATATAGTTCATATGGGTAATAACAAGTCACTAGTTAATTCTGCTAACACTATTAATTTTTGTCCATTCCAATGATGTCTCCAATGATATGAGAAGTGTCAAACTGCATTGAATGAGAGAATAAGCTGAAAACTTTTAATAAATTTCACATCTCTTATAGGTGGTGTATTACATGCAGTATATACTTGATGAAATCACCTATATAAGTATGGAGTGGAGCTGCTCTTATGAGATTATGATATAATCTCTAGAGCACTCATGAACTACCAAGCACGCACATGGCCTTTTAGCGCAAAATTTCGTAACTTAGGATGAGAATTCAGTGTGAGTGATAAGATCACTGATTTACAAGTGAAATGAGGTTCATAGAAGTACTAATTTTACCAGTATTCCTATGAGTCATATCTTATTTACTCTATGTACTAATTTATAGTGTAAAAGATACTAATACTTATACATTAAATTCTTAAACTCATGAACTTTTTTTAACTTTGAAATATGTGAAGAATTATTGTATTTTTATTATAATAAAAATAATATATTTCAAATTCTTTTTTTGGTTTGACCTTATATTTGTCTGCCAACTATTTGTATGTTGGATTTTGATATCTTATCACACCTTTTAACTGTTTGTTATATTAGCTATTCCTATAATTTTGTTGTTGTACATTGCATAACAACTTCCAACCCATTGGATTTTTTTTTACTCCATCCAACGTAGTGTGCTGTTGGAGACTCTTTCTCAATCTTTGTGCCGAAAATCTCATTAAAAAAACACACAGTTAAACAATCTCTTGCACTCACACTCTCTCGCATGAAACGCAACCTTTCAGTTTCTGAATGAATCCTTCTCCCTTGTGATTCTTTCCACGACCAAAAGTTATATGCTTTTCGCCTCAAAACCCAGAACATAGTAAATTAAGTTTTATTTTTCACTTTATAAGGAATGTTACATTGTTGAGTTATGTACGAGTTGTTTTTGTGCCTTTATTATTTTGTGTAGAGTTAGTAAGAAGTTGTTATTGTATTCTGAGATGTATTTATTATATGAGATCATTTGTACTAAACTATGAAACACATATACAGATACGAACACAGAATATGATACAAACACAAATACAAAGATACATTAAATTTAAAAAATTATAAGATACAGATACGATATATATATATATATATATATATATATATATATAAAATAAATTAAAAAATTTAGTTTTTATATATATATAATTACAAAATTTTAAAAAATTCATAATTCATTAATATTATTTTTATAAACTTTAAGATTTATAATATTTTAATATATATTATGTGTCAATATTTGCTACCTAGTAAGTTCTTCCAAAAAATATGGAGCATAATTTCTATTGACATTTTCTAATAAATCTTTTAAATTAACTTATTAGAACTAACAATGTGTAAGTACATGTGCTTCAAAAAAAAAATAACTAGAGGGAATATTGAAGTGAAGTAAGTTTCGGTGACGACGAAGTAAACGACTTGGTACGAGTAGAGGTAGAAAGAGCAGATTAAAATAGTGGTATATGAAAAGATAAAACTTAAAATATTGATATGTAAAAATAGTGACTTGGAACGTCAGTCATGTGATTGGACTTGAGTAGGTTACAGAAATTGAACATTAGTTATGGAAACTAATTTTTTTAAAAAAAATTATTAATGGGTCATGTCTAAGCCCTTTCTTAGACGTGTCCAAGACGTGTCTAAATTGAAAAAATAATATTTTTAATCAAACATATTCAGATATACAGGACACGTGTGCCGTACGGGTGTTCCCATACGTCCGACACGCGAATACGCCTCACAAAAAGCGTGTCCATGCTTCGTAAGCACTGAGTAATTTATTTATGGTGGTGAAATACTCTTAAGTCTAGTGTATTTGCACGCCTCAATCAATATCTGATAAGTTATTTATTTATATTATTTTAATTTTAATTATTCATTTATTTTATTTTTATTATTTTTAATAATAATTATATATAAATGATCAAAATTAAAATTTATTTAAATATTATATGATCATTTAAAAATACATATATATTTATATTTTAATATTAATTATGTATATAAAATTTAATAATTAAAATTCATTTTTTATATATATATTTTTATACACTCTCTGAGTTGACGTATACTCTCATAAATACGTGTAACTGACTTTTTCCTTATAATAAAAAAAAAAGTTTCTTTTTCTCAAATTTTAAAAATAAAAGTATTTTCAAACTTGAAGACACGGTTTTGACAAGATTGGCATGCACTGCAGTGGAACAGTTCTTAAATTGGTTAAGCTTTTCTGGCACTTCAGGGACAACCCGGCCGAAAGATAATAAAAGATGAAGTGACAAAAAATGAAATGATAAAATTTATTTAAAATATGTTTAAAAATTATTTTAAAAGAATGACTAAAATAGTAAATCAAATTTTTGTTATCCTTTTCTTTTCTTTCAAATTTTATTATTTTTATTTTTTTAAATTGAAAAAATAAAGCAGAAAATAGAATGACTTTTGGTGAGAGTTTGCTACCTTCTTTTGTTAAATAATTAATCAAGATAGTAACATATATCTTTTCTTTTTATTCCTTATTTTTTTACTCCATTTCATTACGAGTGCTCCCTTCTTCTTCGTCAAAACTCCGCAATGTACGCTAAAATTCCTCGTATTAATGACAATAGTCAATATATCTACCCCTTCCCCGAAGATCCCATATCCTTCAAGATTAGACCCTCGTGCTTTGATTCGCCATGGCTGACACGAACACTGACAAATTGAAAAAGCTCAAGGTAACAGTCTAACAGATTGAGTACAATTACTTATTATACTTGTGTGAAAAGGGCAAATGAAATTGGACAAAAGTGCTGTTGGGTTGGTCCTTGTAGAGGTCTCAATTAGATGGTGTGGTGTGCACCTATTTGAAGGACACTGGTGTGTCCCAATATTGCCCATTTCGCCGGGCGAAGCAGGTGTGGGGCCTTCTTGTGACGATAGCAGGGAGGGAGCAAGGTCCTGCGTTAAGGCTTTGTCTTCAATACTCACTTTGAAGGAGAGAGCATTGATGCTCACTTAATGACATATCATTAATATAATAATTTAAAAATCAACGGGTAGGATTTATCACTTGCAACCGTTATCACCTGCAGAAGGGCTAGGATTAATCCATCACCACATGCACCTCTCCTGATAAAAATTAGATCAGGTAATTATGTCGTGGCTAGAAATAGATCTATCAAATTCTTTCATGAATCATGATGGTGTTGGGTTATTTTGCCAGAGAACTAAGTTCTTTATTATTATCTAAGTTAGTTGCATGAATGTAGTATTAATTTTGGTTTAAAGAAAGGAGAACCAGAAGGACTTATATATGAAATAAGTCATAGTATGAGGGTTGAAATACAAAACTAATATTTGAAATATAAAAATAGCAAATATTGGGAATAACCTGATATAAGAAGTTACTTTTTGTGAATTGTGAGCACTGATACTCCCAATTCAAATGTGAGCACCGTAGAATCCTCCCAGCGTTAACTCGTACCCGGGGCCCTGCACTACTTGGTGCTGGTGTTCCCAGTTCCACTACCCAAATTTTGGCTTGATTTGGCATCATCTGATTAGACAGTACGACTTTTTCAATGTTATGGCAGATAAGGGTAGAGACACAATTATAGAGAAATATAAAAATAGAAGACATTTATAACGTTATTAAAATTTTTTAATATTAATATTTTATTGATTTTATTTATTATAATAAATATATATTTTTTTACAAATATCTTATTATAAGTGTAATTTGTTGAATATATTACAGATAATATATCTTAATCATATATATAAAAGTCTTTCAAATTATTGAAAAAAAAACATGTAACATCTATGCTAAAAAATACTTTAAAAACATTTTAAACTTTTCCATCAAAATGTATTGCATACGCAGGTCGTTCATTCGATGAATAATTAATCATTTGACGACCTTCACAGATAATTTTTCTTTAAAGAATTATGTGAATTCTTTTTTTTTTTAAATCCTTGAACGGTTATCTTACTCTTACATACTAATCTCTTGATAAAACTCACAAAAGTTTTATCATTAATATTTATTTTTTTCTCTATTTTTCTTATCATAATTAGAGTGTATTTATCTACGCAATTATATATATATAATTTTATATTTATATAATTTTTATCATTTAATTTAAATTAAGCTCAACTTATTTTCTATATATATAACCTAATTCTACATATATTTCAAATATGAAGTGACATGTTTTATAGAACAATAATAATATTTTTATCACACTTTTCTATTACATTATTTTTTATATTATTTTTTATATCATTAATTATATTATTTTTTTATATTTTTTCTCACTTAATCATAATCATTAAAAATATAATAAAAATAATATATTTAAGAAAATGATGTAAAAACATTATTCTTCCTTATAAAAATGTGAAACTAGCATTTTTCTCACCATTAACGGCCCAAGTCGGAATTTGGGTCCTCTGTTCTGTGTGACTTATGTATCGTGAAAGAATCATTCCCCATGTGTAGACAGTAGTATATTATTAAGTCATAAGTTTTGTTATATAATTTTAAAACTTTCTCGTAAATTTTTTAATATTTAATAAAAAAATATTAAATAAAAAATAAATATATTTAATATCTTAAAAATATAAAAAAAATTAACTATATGTTTAGATTAACTATAAAAGAAATTATTTTAATAATTGATTATATATATAATTAATTATAAAAAAATAATTTTATGTTTAAATATATTAACTAAAAAGTGATTTAAGATAATATATTTTGTTTGTATTGTATAAAAAAATAGCTTTTAATAGTAAAGTGACGGCAAATATCTCAATTTTTTATTATAATCAAAATGACAATAATTAAAATGCTCTAAACAATAACATTTGATTATAGTCAACTTCTAGTGTAAAAAAAAACTTTAAATTGTAGTCAATTTTATTCATTTTACTTAAATATCTTACAATATACTCAAAAAAGCTTTTTTATTAAAAATTTATTTATAGAAAAATTTAATCTTTTCCAACCATGCTTTAATATTTTTCATTTAGTAATTGAAAGAATTATTAAAAAAAATAGTTAGAAAAATTTAGAATTATTCTTAAGTTCTTGTTAAATGAATACAAATTTAGTGGCAATTAATACATGAGATATCATTAAAAAAACCACAAAGCTGTTTCCTTTTTAAGATTTTTCTTAAATTGTATAAATAACATTATTTCAAATAAATCAACAAAATTTTTTCTTAAAAATTAATTTACAGGCCTATATATATTTGTGAAAACTACTAGGCTTAAGCACTTAACCATATGTTAAGAGATTAATTTTTTACCTATTAGTTAGAGATATTCTAAGAAAAAAAAATTACCGGGCTTGGATAAATGCAAGCGTTGTCTCAATAATTGTAAGCATGTTTTACAAAAAATGTATAATCATAATTTGACTTCATATATGCAGCATCTAAGAATTTAATTTAATATATTAAATTAGTTGATTCTATTAATGAACTAACGTTTCACCAATTTCCACATAAGAATTTTGTTTTGTAAAATTATTTGTTTATCTATAAAATTAACAAGTTATAATTTTTTTTCTAACTTTATCTTTGATATTAATAAATGAAAGAGAATATTGGTAGAGTGATAATAAGGGGACATTTGGTTTGTTTCATGTTTTTATTTTTAATTGATATGTTTTCATTTAAATTATAAAAATATCACATTATTTTTATCTTGTTTCTTGTTTTTAAATTTTGTTGAAGGAAATAGTAAAAACAATATTTTATTTTTCACAATTTTCTTCACAAAAGTTTGAAAGCAGGTAAAAAAATAAAAATAATGTGATAATTTTGTAATTATGAATAGAAATATATCAACTAAAAATGAAAATAAGAAATAAACTAAACACTATGCTTTGACATTTTAATAAGGGATAATTCAATCAATCAAATTAATTTAAATTAATTTTACTTATAAATATAAACTTTTAATGACTCTTTTAATTCTTATACAACAATCTTAATAAATAGATAAAAGTGAACTGAAAGAGTATTAAATTCTGCTGGTGCCACGACTAGGACCACAATCCATTATAACTCAAACTCCAATTGGGAACTTTCTTGTAAATAATTTAAGTTAAACATTTGAAGAAAATGATAGCATGCAAAAGCATGGCACACATATTAATTGAGAGCCCTAATTAACCTCTGAGAATTGAGGATTAGGACCAAATCAGATTTTTTTATATTTGGTGGTGGTCGAGAAAAGACTCCCAACGCAGCAATATTTTTAGCCCAACACAATAATAATGGTCGTTCATGATATCTTCCCAACTTTGTTTGCCATTATAATTTATGTATATCTAATATCTACCATCATTTTCTCCACTTAGACGACTCAGTGATAATCTTCTACATCGATAAAGACTATACGTTTTGTTGAAATGAAAATGTCAAACATCATTTTGAGCAAAACTTCGTATATATAGAGTTCTTTGGAAATACTAATATTTGTTTAGTTTAAGTGATTTAATACTTATTTTTCTTAAATAAAGTTTCAAGTTCGAATTTTGTTAATAGAAAAAAAGTCAGCATTAAAATAATTTTATACTTTTGTAATCTAACTCAACTCGACTTCGAATTAATCAGAGTCTAATTTGACTTTCGAATACTGATTTTTTTTAAAGAGTTCTCTAGAAATCTCAATGTGTAACATGCATGGCTTCATATAATTCATAAATATACCTAAATAATGATAAGTACTCTTTTAAATTTTTTTGGACAAATAAGTTCTCTTTTAATTTGAAATTGTTGTATCTATAAAAGATGTGGAACCAAAGAATTATGGTATGTCAATTATTAGTGCATATGTCGTGATAAAAAAGAGAAGGGAAAAAAAATCTAGATAACATCTACTTTCGGGTATTTGTCAAAGAATAAAAATTGGCTCTAACTACATTTAATCTTCTTTTATGTGTCCATTAACTCAATTAAATGATATTATAAGTAACAAATATAAAGATATTAAATGAGATTGAAAACAAAAATTAGAGCTAAAAATTAGAACCAAATTTTATTCTTTGTCAAAATGATTGTAACCTTTTCTATTTACATATTTTTTTTATCTTCTTTACTTCTCATGCGGAGGTATTCTAACCTTTATGATCGAATAGATAAATCCTGTAACAGCTGAAAGCTTGACATAGAATTCATCATTAATGATATAATGCTAATAGTATAAGCATAAAGCTGCATGCCATAAAAAATCAGAGATAAGTTTGAATGTAATCCCTCCATTTCTTTTTAATCATTTAAAGAAATGACATTAATATTAAGAAAACAATTTAGTAGTTTTAATTTTAAGAAAAAATAATCGTAAAAGATTGTATTATCATTTGACTTGTTAATTGAAAAAGAAAGAATGTTATTGACCAATAAAAAATATGATAAGAGAAAGATAGATGTTGAATGAATAGATATTAAGAGATTTTAAGAGTTAAATAATTAATAGAGTACAAAAATAAAGATAAAATTAATATAAAATAATTAATTCTGTATTAAAATTTTAAAATCACATCTATTATGGAATACACATGCAAAAAATTCTAAAACGACAACTAAAAAGAAATGGAGGGAGTAAGATAAATGATTTTTCCTATCCATGGTTAATGAACACCCAAGAAACAAGCAATAATATAATTACTACCTCCATCCCTTTTATAACTAACTGTCTTTTAAGATTTTTGTAAAACGTTAATGATTAAATTAAATAGTCCTAAATGCAAGGTAATGTAATATAATGTGATTAAATTATCATTTTTCTCACTCTATTAATTATCTTCATTAGCTCAATTGATGATTAGTTGGTATTTGTTGTAAATTCAATAGGAGTTAGAGAGAGATTTTAAGAAATGATAAAAGGTAATTAATTGAAAAGTTATTGAGTTTAGTTGAAATGAAGGTAAAATTAAAAAAATTTAATTAATATTTTTTAATATTTTTAAATGAGAAATAATTTGAGACAAATTAAAATTTTGAAAAAGGCAGTTATTAAAATAACGGAGGAAGTATTAACTATTCATGTCTATCTATTTACATCAATTGTTGCTCTGCCTATGCACATACATTGTGGAAAGCTTATATTAAATGTGGAAATGGGTCCCAAAAGACAAAATAATAGGCATGGACCTTATTATTGAAGCTGAAGCTTCTTTACATATTCTTAATACGATCCCATAATTTAGACTTTGGACACCACGTTAGACTAATACAATGTCATCACTCATAATTTGAATGTCGGACGTGGCCAATATCATAAATTACAATGAATGAGAGATGGGAATAAGAAAGAGAAGAAAATCATTAAGTCGAGGCCTTCGTTTTTCTTAGAAGCTAAAGTCATGCCTTAAATGGTGAATCGTAAAACTACTTAGATAGTCAGCAATATCCCAACTAGTCTGATGGTCACTTACAATGCCTCCGTATATGAAAGAGCAAAAGGTTTCCGAGATTTTGAATTTCATGTAATTCGAACTGGAAAAAAAAACAGTGATAATTGTAATAACTGGTTTGTTGATGCATAAATTGAACTTACCTAATTTGACACAGTTTAAATGCAACGATTTTTTAATTATACAAATTACTTAAATATTTTCAAAATTTTGTAGATATTAATATAGTTGTATTTTCTTAAAGGAAAATGATAATATCATTGCTAAGAAGAACATAACACTAAACCAGAGAGGAAAGTTGGAGGATCAATTAATTATTTCCAACCCTTTTTCGGTACATTAATTATATATCCAATCTTTAAAATTATGTTTGACTTAATGTAGAAAAATATGGTAAAAAAGAGAGAAATGAAATAACTTAGAAACTAAAATTTACTGAATAATAAAAAAATGTGTAATACGAGCCTCATGATTTATATAGAAGTAACTAATTAGTAATTAATTATTGAGTTATTAAGTTAACAAAAATGTTATTTTACACGAATTTAAATTTGTAAAACGGCCTACGAAATAGCATCCACCAGTTACTATACTTGCGTTTAATATGCTGATGGAGTGTTTTATTTATTTTTCATTTTTTAAATTTTATTTACTTGTACGTTTTGAGTGGTCAGATAATTGTCCACTTCATTCGTGAACTTTTACGAAAACAATTTCGTCTGATATAGCATTGTTCTTAAGTTAATTCAACTAATTCCAATTAACCTAACTATACTGTAACACTTAACATATAATATGAGCAGTAACATTGCCAAAGTCCTGTCACTTAAATGGTAGCACATAGTATGGTTTCTTGTTCTGTCAACATCGCTGCAATTATTACTTTATTTGGGAAAACAAGAAAGTCCAGCTCTTCTCCATTAGCTGCGTTAGAAGACAGATAAGACACAACCCAACCCCCCTTCCCAAACAACAGAGAAAGAAAAAGTATTTTTCTTTTCTAAGAAAAAAACAATTCAATCACTTGGAATATGATATATTATGCTGTTTTTGAATTTACATATTATATTTTCTAATACATTGTTTGCGACAGTATCATGTTCAAATGGCTGGCAAATAAAAATTCTAAAAAAACGCATTCTAGTTAAGTGCTAAATCAAATAAATTATTCTTGTTTAGTATTTGATTTTGCAAGTTTTAATTTTTTTAAATTTCTAGGTTTTATAAAATAGTTACAAAAGGAATATGTTTATTTTATTGATATTTCTGTTACCCCAAGTTTTTATTGATAATTCTTATACTTAAGGTTAGCCTAATTTAAGCTCATACGTCTTTTAGCTTCCCAACGGTGCTGATACTTGTGGTTTTCCTGCAAAGGCAATGCCTGTGAATAGTTCCAAACAAGAGAAACAATATCAAGTACAAGCAGGAGAGAAAAATCAGGTAATGCTTTGAATGTGAACAGAAGGAAATGGTTGAACTCGGCTTTCAACATTTTCTGCTGCAGCCTCCTGCTGCTGCTTATCTCTTGTGATTCCCATCGGGCCATCGAAATAACTTCTAAAAACAACAATAATAATTCTGATTCCAGCATCCTCACAAATAAAACTATAAATATATATCGCCTTCACTTTGGCAAAATTTAGTCAGCTACTGTCATATTCCATTTCCCAATTGTAGGCGTTCACGCCTTTTTTTTTTTTAAAGTTTCTCACATTATACTCTTTTTATAAAAAATTAATCTTTTAAGACATGATCAAATTTTTAAATAAATTTTTTAATAATATTATTTTTATATACAAATTTTAATATTAAACTCAAAATTACATATTTAAAAAATTTAAATTCTATTTACTCAGAAAAACATACGACTATTTCTTAATTTTTTGGTCTCAGGCGTTCACGCGTATAATAAACCAGATTAACCAGTTACAATAATTGAAACTTCTTTTGTGGTGCTACAAGGAAAAAGACAGTGACAAATTCAAATATGGTATACGAATTTGATCATATACTAATTAATTAATCTACCAAATAAATAAATAAATAAATAACTGTTACTTAGTTAATCAAAAGATATTTAACATGCCAGTATCTTATAGTATACGAACAAAATAAACAACAATTCCGTGAATTTCCTCAACGTTTATAATGTTCTCCAACGGAAAGCATCACAGTTCACCACTTCTTAGCAAGCTCATGGCCGTAGTTGGTGGGTCCAGAATTATTTCTTAGCCATCAATCACGTAAGGCAATAGGTCCCACACATTATCATCTTTCTGGGTAGCACTACAAGTATATTATTCCCGAAAAGGAGGAGGGAAAAAAAAAGAAAAAAGAAAAGGAGAAAATCAATGGCTTATATGCAAAAGTCCTGCTACAAGCCTATACCAGACTACAAGTAATCAAGTATTTACTATTTATCATCGGAAAGCAGAACTACCTTATCTTTTTCTTTTCCCGCGCTTTAAAAACACTACTATTTGCTTAATTTTTATCCCCTAATTTTTTTTTTTTTTATAGTTTATGTGATATTGTATATTAAATATCACTTGCTCCATCCAAGGCTTCAGACTGATAGAGTAATAGTCAAAGATTTGTGCCTGTTTACCAATCAAAATCTATTTACTGCAAACATTTTCTCTCCCAAGTCCAAACTCTATCCTTTTCTTGTTTATACTGTGTTTTAATCCCCTCAAATTCTTATGCTTCAAACAAACTTTTGTCATGAGATGGAAACCATTAAACCCAAACCAGCAATCAACAATAGGAGCAATAAATTGGCCAAGACATTCCAGTTTAGCCTCCGAACTGCAGCCAAACTTGCTTCAAAAAACGGCATTTGCATGCTCACCTCACAAGCCAGAGTCAAGGAAGATCTTTTCACTGATCAGATCAAAACCCATCATCAAGCTAATGGTAAGCATGAAGACACTAAAGCTCGAAATAGAGCAGTTATGGAGGCTCTTATTGCAAGGCTCTTTGCTGGGGTTACCACTGTTAAAGCAGCTTATGCTGAGCTCCAAATGGCTCAGCACCCCTACAACAACGAGGCCATTCAAGCAGCTGATCAAGCTGTGGTTGATGAGCTGAGAGCTATCTCAGAGTTGAAGCGCAGCTTCTTGAAGAAAGAGCTAAATCTTTCACCCCAAGTGACTCTCATGCTTGCAGAGATTCAAGAACAGCAGAGCCTAATGAAGACTTACGAAATCACCATCAAGAAGCTTCAAGCACAGGTTGATGTTAAGGAATCTGACATTTCATCCCTCAAGAAACAGCTTGACGAGTGCATTCCCTTCAACAAATCACTTGAGAAGAAGCTAAACTCAAGTGGGTCGTTGTCAATGTTCGAAAATCTTCAGCTTTCAGTGTTGAACCCAACCCATTTCGTGCATTTCCTTCACCACACGTTAAGATCAATGAGGAGCTTTGTGAAGTTGATGATCAGAGAAATGGAATCAGCTCATTGGGACCTTGAAGCAGCCGTCAAATCCATCCACTCAGATGCAGTTTTTGCCAAACCAAGCCATCAATGCTTTGCATTTGAGTCCTTCGTGTGCTTAACAATGTTTGAAGGCTTCAACTACCAAAATTTCACTGTGCCAACACCAAGTCAGCCACTTGAGAAGCACCAACACCATATCCATAGCCAACACCTCTACTTTGACAAATTCAAAAAGCTCAAATCTTTGAACCCAAAACAGTACTTAGCCCACAACCCAAACTCATCCTTCGCCAGATTCTTGAAATCCAAGTACCTTCAAGTGGTTCATGCCAAAATGGAGTGCTCCTTGTTTGGCAACTTGAACCAGAGGAAGCTACTCAATGCTGGGGGTGTCCCAGATTCTTCATTCTTCATGGCTTTTGCGGAGATGGCCAAGCGTGTGTGGAGTCTGCATTGTTTGGCACTGTCATTTGAAGAAGAGCTCACCATTTTTCAGGCGAAGAAGAACACTAGGTTCTCTGAGGTGTACATGGAATGTGCAGCAGAACAACTGGTTTCAACGTCAGGGGAAGCCACTGAGTCCGATTTCGGCGAGGTCCGGGTGGGTTTCACGGTGGTGCCGGGTTTCAAGATCGGAAAAACTGTGATACAGTGTCAGGTTTACCTGTCTCCGGTGGGTTCTCCGGCGAGTTGCTGAGTTAGGCTGGGTTGTATATTTGGTCTCAAAGTAGGGATACTCAACTCACGCGCTCTGTAACACGCTCTACCATGGCCCATGAAAAATTGGAGAATATATAATTTCATTTAGATAGCATTTTTTCTTTTAAGTATCACTATTTTGTAGCTTATGACTATGACTCTTAGCAATTAGTAATTGGCAATATCAACTGTAAATTATCTTGTATAATGGTACCTTGTTGTATGTAAGGACAAAGTCTCCTTAAGTTGGTTATTTTGATATATGGCAAAGGCATGAGTAATGCTACATACTCAAAGCAAAATCTATCCTAAGGTTATGTTTAGTTGAAGTGGAAATTAAAATTAAAATTAGAAAAACAAAAATGTAAAGATATTGGCTTTAATTACATTTGGATGTAATAGTTTTTTATTTTCTAGAGATAGAGAATGTAGGAAATCTTATATATTTTAATCTATAATTGACTCATTTATTTTGAAACACACGCTACAACTAGAGAGGAAAAAAGTCACTTAAAACTTTGCTGATGTGACTCAAAAGAGATGAAGGCGAGATTTAATGTCAGGCTTTAAAAATCATCTGCAAAAACTTTACTAGTTAAGTTAAATTATACATACCTTGGGATACAAGTACACTTGTTTTACTTGTTCTAAATTATAAACATTATGCAAATGAAAGATTAGAGACTGAGCCCTGCCTTGTGTGACAATGATTATGGGCTGAAATGCGAGAAACGCAGTAAGATCAAGTCAAGTATATCAATACGATTGGCATTGGCAATAAGGTGGCGCTTGGGATAAATGGATAGGTCTACTGGGTCAATTTATGTGGCTTCTGGTTCTGGGTTCGGTAGGGTCTGTGGGTTCTATAGATTGGGCGATGGGCGCCAGGGCACTGACTATAGAGGGTGGGAATGTAATCATAGAGAGGCGGGAATGTTAAATAATCGGATTTAGAAGGTTACAGTAGGAGAGAAGCTTTTATTGATAGTTCAGTTTGTTCTTGAGGTACAGTTTTGACTGTTTTGTCACATTACCTCCGGTAAGTATAATAATCAAATTCTGAATCTGCAATTAACTTGTTTAGATTTGATAATATATACATATGGACGTGCTATACCCCCTTGCTAGCTTACCTAACTCTTTTATATATTTGGTTAACCTTCACATAAAAGCCAAATTAACCAAAGATAAATTGTAGTAATATAATGAGATGGACTAGTTCATTTTTTAGGCAAATATCAGTATCAGTTCCTAACTTTTTTTTCCAACCTCTGTCACCCATGTTGGAAATGCCATATTCTTTCTGGTATAACTTGGAGGTTCTGAGTCTTCTGACTATATAGTTCACGGGATTGCTAGCCAACATTATTAGGAGTTTAGGACTAGTGTAACCTTTAGCTAATGTCTGTCGGCCGTTTGCATATCCACTTTCTATCTAGTACAGGCAAACTCAATAATTTTCTGCTGTAATTGTAAAGAGATCAGCATTCTTTTTTAACTTGGCTTGGCAAACAGAAGAATGTAGGTCTCTTTCGTAAGGAAGGGCAAGTTCTTGTGAGAATCTATGACACTTGACACAGGCAGTGGTGCTGGTCATTGAGCAAAAAATACCAATATTAAGATTGAAGTTAATAGTTGAATAATAAATATCATAATTAACCAGAAGCTTTAAGTTTAAATTATACTAAAATATGAGAAATGATATTTTAATTTATAAAAGATCTAAAATGTAAAATAAAAGTTTAAATGGGCTAGTCAAATGTTGTTGTTTTTTAAGTGTATAACTGATGTAAATGAAGTAATAGGCAATTGAAGAATTTAGATTATTCTCATTGTGTATCCCACACTAAGTGATGTAAACAAAGTAATAGGCAATTGAAAAATTTAGATTATTCTCATTGTGTATCTCCACATCATTGAATACTCGTTTTTCCTTTTGGTTGAAATCATTGAATTCTCTACCATAAACCAAATTTGTCAAAACTTCCTTCTTTTCCAAAAAGGCAATTGGGTAATAATCTTTCCATATTTGAACAGACTAGTTTATTCGTAGCTTGAACTGCAGTCCTAATGCCAGACCTCTTTAAACAGAACTAGCTAATAAGTATTAAAGAGTTTATCAATTAATATCTTTGCTTCCCTTTTAGTAAAGTTCAATTCTATGACAACAGCTTTTCTAAGGAAACATATAATTTCTTGATGGCTTCATTTGGTTTTCGTTTGGGAAACTTACAGACAGGAGATATGGAATCAACTTGTTTATAATAAAGTAGCTTAAAATTAATAATTTCAAATGAAAATTAAATTGATGCATAATTATAGTCACACTCACAAAAGGAATAAGTTGACTATTTGTTTGGACAATATCGCCCCTGAATCAACACGACACAATTGCTCTTACTCTCCCCAAAGTCCCAATGATTCCTTCGGGTAACACATTGAGAATGATCGGAAACAATGGAGGAAAACAACCAGCTACGACAACACGAACCCTTTCACAATTACAATGTTATCAAACTTTACAATCCAAGCTAAATGGATCAAGTTTATATAGAGAATAAGCACCATGATCCCACACATTCCGACTCCAAAGTTAATCTGGAAAGAACACAACAAAACACCCCCTTTGAAATCAACTACCCAAACTTAAGGTACTGTAATTATGTAATAATTTAACTTATACTGTATAATATTATCCAAATAAAATGTCAACTTATATGTAATAATTATGTAATATTTCTTTTTTACAAGAGTATTCTCACTCAATAGATAAGAGATTAATATTTCGAGTACAATCCAGCGCATAAGTGGAACCCTCTTATTTACTTCAAGCTCTCTTGTTACAAATAAGTAGACTTCCTACTCGCTATATGCAAGTTTCCCTTTTTTCGTTTTGCTAATAACCAAATCGAAAGTAGATTCTATAAGTGAACACATGGGAAGACATAGATGAGGGAGTTGAGATTTTTAAATGAGACAAACTTGACATCTCGTTGTTTATTGGGATCTAGATGATGTTTAAAATTGTGTACAAGATAATTTAAAATTTGGTACTTGAATCTGTTCATGCCAGCATCTAAGAGACCAAACCGTAAGCAGAGTCGTTCTGGCAATTTCAATGCTTTATAACTATACAACCTGCTTCCAACATCCCATCTCCACCTCTATTCCCCCAAGCCTCCTGGCATAGCGCCATAGCGGAATGTCTCACTCTTATCCTGGTCTACTTATAATTATTGACATTTATTTTTTGGTTCATTATTGACATTTATAGAACATTAAAAAAAAAACAAATTGATCAAATTTCCGGATAAAAAAATTAGGATGAGAAATTATGGGGCCGATTCTATAATAGCATTATTACAGGCACAGCCAATGGTATCTATGCTACTCTTAAGTGGCTTAATATTATATATTTATATGTACAAAATTATTTAATTAAATGACTTTGATTTATCAAGTAATATCTGCACACCCAATTAACTTGTTAACCAATTGTTTTTCAATTTTATTTGGTACATTTTTTAAAATTTTTAATTTACCTTTGCCTATTTCTTAATGCGCATAAGGAAAAACATTCTGGAAAGGCCGAAGATGTGGTGGGTTGAGATCCTTATTGCATACATTTAATTTGGTACTACTCTGCATCTCTCTATGAAAATAATAACAGATATCACAATCAGAAATGTGGTAGCATTGAGTTAGATGACACACACATACATGTATATATCTTTCTTTCACTAAATTTGCCCAATTTTTATAATTTAATAGGAATTTTACCCTTTTCCAATCCCTTCAAGTGATCCACAACTCATTAACATGACACAGTTCAATATGACTTTTAATTAGAAGAACGCAAATTATTACAGATTGGTGCTGAACTTAGCAGTTCAATCACCATCAATATAAATCTTTACACAGAACTTGGTGGGTAGACCAGGTTGTGCGTTTGCTGATGCGATAATCTTGCTTATGAAGCAATCTCTAGGTGGCAGAATGACAATGATAGTAGGGAAAGATTAAAAACAGAGATAAAAAAAAAATGGCCCATGCAGGTCTCGAACCTGCGACCTTCGCGTTATTAGCACGACGCTCTAACCAACTGAGCTAATAGGCCATTTGCTTGTAAGTATTCAAGAATTTATTAAATTTTATTTACATAAAATGCTTTGTTACGCGGCTCAGCACAATACGTTGGTAATTGAACTGCTGGATAATGTGGCTGAACTCATCCACGTTTCTAATTCGCTTGTGTAAAAAAAACAGTGTCCTTTCATTGAAAGAAAAGAGCATATAGGATGATTTTGATCCCGTCAATTCATGCCTAACCACAGAAGGAGGAAAGTTATATGAGATCATCCTCTATCATTTCCCCTATTTATTTTTGAATTAATATTGAGCCAAAACACTGTGTACTAAGGAACATAATATATATTACTCGACATATTTCCAAATCAGAATTATTACTAATCCCTCCTTGGTTTGAATTTTGTATGCGTATATATAAAACAAGCAAAAAATAATACTGCGTTATGAAAACATGACTATCAACTCCCTTAGATTTCAAGGGCTTCTATGATTAAAATGACCTGCAAAATGTGGTGCATTATGGCCTCTATGGCTTGGTCCTGAAGACGGGATATAGCCCTTTGCAAGGAGAAAAAGGGCAGCTTTACCTGAACCTGGTTCTGACATCTTATCCGCCATTAGCATTGTAGAAGCTCCTCTTCCATTATTTTCTTGCTCCATAGGCACAGACGGAGAATTTGATCGAGTTGCTGAAACTCTTTCTGCCAGTAACATAAGTAAGATTATGAGACAACAGAGAAAGGGAAGTTTGGCACCTAAGGTAGCCATAATGTAGTGATGTTGTGTAAATAGATAGAAAATGATTTCTTTGGTTTAAGAATAGTTAAGACTATGACATGAGGATATTCTATATATAGGGGAGACTAGGTTTGTACTTTCGGTTACATTAACATTGAGATTTGAGAAATAACTTTGGCACCTCCCAAAAAGAGAAGAAAATAGTAGTATTTAAGTGAAGAAGCTTCAACTTTACAAACGTTTGAGTACGATTTTGTAATTGAAGACCTTAATTTGGGGAGGAAAAGAGTTCAATTGGCAGCACCTTTTTCTTGGTTCTTGCTTTGCGATTTTGTCAAGTAAAGGATAAGCATGTTTTGACTTTGGTGGTGCTAGTGCCACATTAGTAGTTGATCCGAAAGGTGTACACATTATATGTAAATTAACTGTGATCAAATTGAAACAATGTTGTAAAATTGAAGTTCATATTGTAATTGATCATATATATTCGTCCATAGAGTTGATAGAGTTGTTAGGGAGGTCAGCATGACCCAAATTCGAAATCTTATACATGCTATAATACATATTCGTTCTTTTTTTGAGCTACATATGAAAAGATTAACTTTATATTAGTTCAAAAAAGTATTTACTTTATGGAAATTCTTACCGTACCCTTATTTTAAAAAGGATATCGATATTGCTAACTTTGTATAATATTGTTAGCTAATTTTATAAAAGAATTTATTAGTGATAACTTATAATTTGATAAATTAATTCATACATAACATATACTTTTGATTATGTGACTTATTTTCATTTCTCTTAATAAGTTAAATAACACAACGAATGAAAATTTTAAGAATAAAGAATATAAAATAAAAAATCTCTTACTTTATATATGTTACGGACTTAATTATATTTATTATATATATTTTCTCTCACATAAGTAAATAAGAATGTATATTATCTATCCTCATATAACTTACATATGAAAAAAAAATGGCAGATAAATAGCTTTTATTTTTTCCTGCACCTAAACAATGGTTAAAGTATATGCAGTATTATATGCACATAGACTTTTTTTTTTTGGGCCATATATACAGTATAATTGATTTTTTTTTTGTCATTAAAAAGTTAGCTGATAATTAAGGTCTTACACGAGTTGCACAAAGAATTCCATAATATTTGAAGTGGGTATGTATGCTCATTAGTTGCATTTGCACATCAATTCTAGTGGGAGGGGGAGAAAGTCAAAAAAGAAATAGGGTAGAGAGGAATCCTGGTAATGATACATTTTACAGTCTTAATCAGATAGCCCCATGATGGAAAGCATTTTCTTGCCATTTGAAGCATCACAAGGAGTGGAGTCTGAACTTGCAGTCACGAATTAAAAACTTTCTGTGGAGGGCTCTTCAGTATGCTTTTCCCCACTAAGCTGAACTTACACGGAAAGGGTTTGAGAATACCAACCAGCTCCCAAGGGTGTGTGACATATGATGAAACAATTACTCATGTTTTGTTCTTTTTTTTAATTCCTAGACACACCCTATAGGTTTTTTTTTTTTTTTGGAAGAGGTTTTTTCTATCACGCATGGCATTTGAACTGCAAGAGATGTATCGGTCACTGTAAACAGGAAACGTTCTAAATGCTCCAAAAAGAGTATGCTCCACATCTTTTACACTGTTGATTTTGTGGGAGAATAAATGAACGACTACTGTGTTGGACCTAAAACCTTGTTAGTAGGTAATCAATAATCAATCCCTTTCTTTTTTTCTCTCTCTCAAATCCTTTTTTTTTTCTTCTTCAGAACCACCTCCCACCCCAATAACACCCATAGCAGAAATTCCCATTGCAATTCAAAATTATCAAGCCATAGACAAATCTCCAATCTCCATGGACAACCACAACTCCAATCCCTTAAACAACACCTAGCAAACCAACTATCATTGACAACCGATGAACCAAATCTCAATTGGAACCCCATGCCACCATCACCAGTCAAGCACGAACCAATGAGCTCCTTATGAACTAGCACCGCTCCTTACCCCCACCAACCACCTTACCATCACCATCGAACCCAAGCTGCACAGTTGCTCCACCGCTAACAGCGCAGAGTAGACTCGCACCCCATAACCGAACCACCCATAACCGCCATCCACAAACCCAAGACCACCACTATCCATTACGATCACTGGTCAAAACCTAAACACGCATTCATACCTCTATCGATTTCAACAATGCAGTTTTTGATCTGTTTCCAAATTGGTCTAGCATGTGATTGAATTGGATTGACCCAAATTGAATAATACATTTTATTGGTTTTCAATGCTGAAATTTTACTAAAATTCCAAATTAATTTAAATGGAATCAATCGAAATCTAGCTAATAAGTTCTTAATTTATTTATTTTAAGTGGAGAACCATTTGTTGGGCTTTTATCTTATATCTACGTTTTATTCATTTACCAATTTTTTCCTCTGTTCTTGCCACTCTAACCTTCTTCTTCTCTAAATAAACACAATTGCTTGGGAATATCTAATTAGAAGGAATAAATAGAAAATTTATGTTTTAAACATTTTAACTTAGACAAGTAAGAAGAAGTTTTGTCAAATTTTGTGGAGTCAGTATGATGAGGCAACAATTACTTCTACGTTTATATATATATATATATATATATATATATATATATATAAAATATGTATAATATATATATATTCATATATATATATATATGAAGAAACACACCAAGAAGTCACACTCATTTTTAACCGTTAGTTCCACTTTCATCTAATGGTTACCTTTAATGATCTCTAGTATCTTAGATGGAGCACGGACGCTTCAAATTCTTGATTGGAGCATGTTAAATGCCACCAAACAGAAAATATACATATAATATACTCTTAAAATATTTTTGAGCATGTATGCTCCACACTTGGGAGCCATTGATTTTGAAGAGATTTAGATCTATGACTGAGAATGAAAAAGAAGAATCGTTTGTGTTACTTTTTTATCAGTTTTGAATATTTATTAGAAGCACTTTTGTTATTCACTTTTTGACCCCTTATATTATTTTTCTTTTAATTTTAGCCCTTCAACTAAACATTCATCCCCATTTCTTTCAGCTCCTCCCCGAGATAACCAACACGCGTCCTCGCCGTTTGAATCACGTCTTTTGGGTCGAGCAGGTAGACTCGAAACGACGAGCACCGAAACCACCTGGTCACAGTTTCGATCTCCACCACCCTGGAGAGGATGAGATGCTCGCGGTGGAAGAAGTCGACGACAAAGATCAATTCCAATGTGCAGTCTAGATCTATGCGGGAATTGTGAGTGGTGGCAGTAGGGAAAGAGTCGGAGAAAAAAGAGCGAGAGGTGAAAGGGAAGGTGGAGAAGATGTGGCGGACACATGGCATGTTGGTAGAGGGCCACGTGGAGTGGCAAATGTTGGCCCAGAGTATGCCCTTGTTCTTTGACTTTTCCCAGTTTAGTCCCCGCTACTTGCTTGGTCCGATTTGATTTGCTTGGTTTCTTGGTGTGCTTGCTTTACCAATTGAAGTTTCAGGTGAAGACTCAGATGAGTATGCCTCATATGTCTTAGGCAAAGTCGAGTTCTTTTCTTCTTTATTAGGGAAACTGCTCAACCTCAAAGTTGGGAAAAATCCCTCCACCCTAACTGAACGAATGGCAGGATTGAATCTCTAAAGATAAGATCTTCTTCCACACTTATATTATTTCTGGGCTTCTATTTCACCGACGAATAGAAAGAATTTTCTAGAAATAATTACACATAATTTTAAGATTTTTGAAAGACCAACTTTATAATTTACACATTAACTTGTTGTATTGGTTCCTCTTCTTTATTCTTAGATCTAAATATCTTCAAAATTAATGGCTCCCAAGTGTGGAGCTTGTATATTCAAAAATATTTTAGGAGTATATTAAACGTCTCCCTCTAAATGATCTTTGTTTCATGGACGTTATTGTTTAAAAAAATTACAGTTTAAAAGTTGCAAGCTCTTTACAAATTACAAAGAGTAGCTAGCAAGGGACAAATTAAATGACAATTCTTATTTTGGGGTGATCATAGAGGTTTGTTGTAAATTGCAAAAAATTCGCAAACATGACAACTCTGTTTCCCTCGCTATAGCTAACAATGCCCACTTACTGTTTGGTTTGAGGGCATGCATGCATCTCTCTTTTGTAACTCTGGCTCAAGGATGTATCAAGCCTATGAAGCACCAACACGACAAGTTCCTTACTGGTTCGGAATCCAGGGTGTGTCCGTGTCTGATATGGACACGACATGGTCGGATACGTGCTCAATTGAAAAGCAACTTTCTAATGGTTAGCATACGACCGGTGATTGAGAAAAATGGAAGGAAACAACATAGATTACTCTACAAACTCAGCATTTTCGATGTCTATTCCTTCGAATCTATTCAAAAGAAAAATGAATGAAAGAACCTGTCATGACTGCATCTGCCAGCCTGCCACATAATTGCAGAGATGAATGAAGGAAAGGACGAGGGCACAGACACTCGCTGAGTTGCAGAAGATGAAGCAGCGAGGGGACGACATGGAGGCGTTGGAATTATATGAGATCTCTGGATACCAATAACCTTAATCCTTATTGAAAAAAATGCAATATTTCATTTACAGTATGTTAAAATGAGTTAATGCTTTTTTTTTTTACCACAGGTTAGTGCCTTATGATTGATATTTTGGTTAAGGGGGATGGCTTCGGTCACAAGTAATCTTATTTGCCCATGGAATTTTCTCGCTTCTTCTTCTTCTTCCTCCTCTCTTCTTTCCTCTTATCCCCAATAAGGCAGAACCTTCGCTCAGGCCCTCAACAATTCTTTCGACATTCCTCTCTGTCAACTTCCATGTCCATGTGTGAAGGGTGAATCGATCTCCATCAAGATCTCAGAAGATGAATATAAGAAAGGATTGGAGTGTTGCAAGAATAACCTCCACGGTAGATTAATTCTTTCGAAGGGCGACAAACCCTTAAAATTTCAAGAACTTCATGAAAAACTTTCTAAGCTTTGGAAGCTATTGGGTATTTGGAGAATGATCCCACTGGGTAGAGGATTTTACGAGTTCAGTTTCTCTTCTCCTGAGGATCTTCGCAGCGTGTGGGCGGTTGGCTGTTGGAACTTACACCCTGGCTTGTTGCATTTCTCACAATGGTCTCCTGATTACAATCCAAATCGACAAAGACAAACACACGTTCAATGTTGGGTATGAATTCATGAATTACCCCAATAATATCGGCGCCCCAAACTGCTATTTGAAATTGCTGGAGGCTTAGGCACTCCTATTGCGCTGGATGAAGCAACCCGCAATAGGATTTTTGGTCACTTTGCTCGTGTGCTAGTTAACATAGACCTCATAACTAAGCTTCATAATGAAATCTTGGTGGAACGTGATGGTTTTGCCTTCTTTGTTGGCTTAGAGTATGAAAAGCTGCCATTCTTTTGTTCTTTTTGTCAAGCGATTGGGCATTCTTTTTCCAATTGTAAAAAAAAACCAAGCAGTGATGATAATCGGATTTTTCAAGATCAGCCCCCTATGGTTTAGAGGTCAAAGCAAGTTTACATTCCTAAAACATAGAGTCAGAATCAAGAAGATCAGAAAGATGATAGCTTTCCACTTAATATCCCCAATAACCCTGTCCAAGAACAATCTCCTGTGAATCATGATGGTTTTGATGATCTTATCTTTCAAGAACGCTCCGCTGTAGAGAAGGAGCAATTGCTTGCTTTGAAAGCTACTATCAATATGGATGAGGATAGTGAATCTGTTGAAACTATATTTGATGAGTCCTTTCCATCACATGTCTCTAATTCTATTAATAATACTCCAGTTGGGGAATCTGGTAGTCCAGAGATGGGTGCTACTACTAGTGGTGTTAATATGGAGACTCCAGTGAGGGACTCGATTAATCCTGCGATGGCTGTTACTATTGGTGGGGCTAGCCTAGAGACTTTTGTGAACCATGTGATTCAGGGGAATCATGTGGTCCAGAAGGATTTGAGGATCTTAGGTAAATTCTGGAATAATGATGGTGAAGAGGGTTCAGGCTCTTCACCTATTGATATTCAATCTTCTGGAACTGCTGGTAATGTAGGTAATTTCACGGTGGTGCTGTCCAAATCTCAGAAAAAGAAATTAAGGAAGAATAGAAAGCTCACTGAAAAAGGTGAGCAGTATAATTCCCTGATAAAGGCTAGTAAAAAGGTTGTTTCTTAATGAATATTCTATATTGGAATATTAGAGGTTTAGGGAACCTTGACATAAGGTTGATTTTGAAGAATTTCTGTTCTGCTCACAAGCCGCATTTGCTGTTCCTTGCTGAGCCTTGGATTTCTATAGATGATGTCCCATCATATTTTTGGATTCAGATCAAAATGAAGCCTTTTTTGATGAATGCTAGAGACAATCTTATGCCTAATCTTTGGGGTCTATGTGATGAAAATCTATCTCCTATGGTGATTTCGGCTTCATCTCAGCAGATTACTTTATCGGTATGCTGGGAGAACCAAATTATCTATATTTCGGCAGTATATGCTAGCACTTCATATGTCCTGAGAAGGCAGCTATAGTTTGACTTAGCTAATTTGCAACAACAAAATCATGGTCCATGGTGTATCATTGGTGATTTTAATGCTGTGATTGGTGCTCATGAGAAGAAAGGTGGTCGTTTGCCTTTAGCAACATCCTGTGCAGAATTCAAGGCATAGTCAGATAGTTGCATTTTAACTCATTTAATGTCAAGAGGTGCAGATTACACCTGGTCTAATGGTAGGAGGGCAAGATTTCATATTGAAATGAGGCTCGATAGAGCTCTTTGCAATGATGATTGGCTTTCTTTTTGGAATTCTACCTCCTGCTGTGCTTTAACAAGATCCCAATCTGATCATCACCCGCTTCTGTTAGTTAACAAGAGAGGTGCACCTTTTTTTTCTTCTTCCTTTAAGTTCATGAAAATGTGGTTAGATCATCCGGATTGTGGTAGGCTAGTTATCGAAATTTGGAATAAGCCAGCATTTGGTTGTCCAATGTCTATTGTATCTCAAAAATTAAAAGCTCTGAAGTTGGAACTTAAATCATGGAACAAGCTAGTATTTGGAAACATACACACTCGGGTAGAAAATGCAATGGCTTCTGTTAGTAGAATCCAAGTGCAAATTGAGAATGAGGATTTTTCTGATCTCCTGCTTCATCAAGAGAAACAAGCCCAAGTTGAGTTGCAACAAGCCTTGTCTTTTCAGGAGTCATTTTGGAAAGAGAAGGCTAAGTTTAATTGGCATACACAAGGGGATAGAAATACAGCTTTTTTCCCCATAAAGTTGTTAATATTAGGCAGAAATCTAAGTAAATAACAATCTTGGAGAAGGATGGCGATATTCTAGCAGATGCTTCTGATATTGAAAATCATGTCCTCAACTATTTTAGCTCTCTTTATGCTTCTGCTAATAACAGTGTAGAAAATGAGCTTGTTTCTTCTGTCATTCCTCCAATTGTTTCCATTGAAGACAATTGCATGTTAACTAATTTGCCTTCTAAAGAGAAAATCAAATATGCTGTGTTCTCTATGAATGGTAGCAGTGCCCCGGGTCCTGACGGTTTCGGTGGATGTTTTTATCAAGCCTTTTGGGACATCATTGGGGAAGATGTTTGTAATTCTATGATTCAGTTTTTCTCCCATGGATGGTTGCTGCCGAATCTCAATTCCAATTTAGTGGTTCTCTTTCTCAAATTCAATGGTGCTATCAGAATCAAACACTTTCGTCCAATAGCTTTAGCCAACTTCCATTTCAAGATTATCACCAACGTGCTTGTTGATAGGTTGGCTGCTATTGCCCCAAAAATAGTCTCTGATTAGCAGAGAGGTTTTATCAGGAACAGACAGATATCTCACTGCATATGTATTGCCTCGGAGGCCATTAATATGTTGGATTACAAAGCTTTTGGAGGGAATGTGGCAATTAAATTTGACATAAGGAAAGCTTTTGACACACTTGATTGGAATTTCCTTCACAAAGTCCTCATTGCTTTTGGTTTTGACATGATTTTCTGCAATTGGATTATGACTATTCTGAATTCTGCAAAACTTTCTTTCTCTGTGAATGAAAAATCTGCTGGCTTTTTCTCCTGCAAGAGAGGAGTTAGACAGGGTGATCCTCTATCTCTTCTCCTCTTTTGCCTTGCTGAAGATGTTTTAAGTAGAGGAATTACTCATTTGGTGGAATCAGGCACTTTGAAACCAATGTCAAGTCCTAGAGGTTATGTCACTCCTAGTCACATCCTCTATGTCGATGACATTTTGGTTTTTTGCAAAGGAACTAAAAAGAACCTTCAAGCTCTTATGTCCTTGTTTCAAGCCTATGGTGAAGCCTCGGGTCAGGTGCTTAGCCTTCCAAAATGTAAGTTTTATCATGGTTCCCTATCCGCCTGCAGAGTTTCTGATATTGGTAATTTACTGGGTTTTTCTTCTGGCAGCCTCCCTTTTCACATATCTAGGTGTTCTTATCTTTAAAGGTAAACCTAGAAAAGCTCATTTATTTCCTATCATGGACAGGATAAAGACTAAGCTAGCATCTTGGAAAGGTTCAATGCTTTCCATCATGGGTAGAAGGTAATTAGTGAAATCAATTATACATGGAATAATTATTTATAGCTTCCATGTGTATGCCTGGCCAATTTCTTTATTGAAGCTCATAGATAAGTGGATCAGAAATTTTATTTAGTCCGGAGATATCAACACTAGAAAGATTTGCATTGTGGCTTGGCATAAAGTGTGCTCTTCATTTGATGAAGGAGGTCTCGGGCTTAGATCTTTGAGAGCTATAAATTCGGCTGCAATGCTAAAATTGAGTTGGGATATGTTGTCCTCAAATAGCCATTGGGCTAGCTTCCTTCGTGCAAGGTTCATAAAGAATGGAATTCCAATTTCATATTATGTAATATCCTCTATTTGGCATTCTACTAAAAGCTCTATGCAATCTGTCTTGGACAATAGTTGTTGGCTGCTAGGTGATGGCATGAGAATTAGCTTTTGGAAGGATAAGTGGCTAGATAAGCCACTTGTTGATTTCATGAATATTCCTGGTTCTATGTATGGCTCATTGCATGCTTTAGTTAAGGATTTCATTGTTGATAAAACCTGGTGTATCCCATCAGAATTGGCTATTAGGTTCCCTGCTATAGTTGATAAAATTATGCAACTGCCTATTCCACAATTTCCTAGTGAGGATAGGCTCATTTGGCAACTCACTGATTCAGGCGAACTTCCCTTCAAAGATGCTTTTCTACATCTCCATCCATTGCGATCTGATTCTTCTTGGGGAAAGCTTATTTGGAGTAAATCAATTCCTCCATCTAGGTCTTTCTTAGTTTGGAGAATTATTCATAATAGAGTTCCTACAGATGAGAATTTAAGGTATCGAGGCTGTGTTATTGTCTCAATGTGCCAACTTTATGGAGCAGTAGAGGAGTCAGCCGAGCACCTGTTCTTCAATTGTGTCTTTGCTAAAGCAATTTGGGATTAGCTTAGCTTAGTTTTACACTGCTCTCTGGACCTTTCTTCTGTTATTTCAGTTCTTTTAGTCTGTTATAAGAGCTGGAGCACACAAATGAAGGATATTGTACTCTCTAGCATTACGCATGTGTTTTGGTATATTTGGCAATGCAGAAACAGTGTCAAATTTAAGAATAAATCAGTCACAATAAGGTCTACTATTCATTTGATCACTGCTACTATTTCTCTTACGGGTAACTGCTCCAAAGGTCATATGAGTTCTTCTATGGATGAGTTTACTATTTTTAAGTTCTTCTCAGTTTCTGGACATTATAGCAAGGCACCTTCTATTATACAAGTTAACTGGTATCCACCTTTATGCGGCTGGATTAAATGCAATTCAGATGGTGCTGCGTGGGGAAATCCAGGTCAGGCAGCCAGTGGAGGGATTTTCAGGGACAGCAGAGCAACCATTCTTGGTTGTTTTGCATCATATATTGGCATCACAAATTCTTTTATAGTTGAGTTAGATGGAGTAATGCTTGCAATTGAAATTGCTCATAGCAAAGGATGACATCATTTGTGGTTGGAGTGTGATTCCCTTCTAGTAGTTTCTGCTTTTTCCTCTTATGATCTAGTTCCATGGAAAGTTAGGATTAGATGGAGAAACTGTATGCATCTTTGTAAATCTATGAATTTTATAGTTTCTCATATCTATAGGGAGGGTAATAATTATGCGGATAAACTGACAAATTATGGGGTAATTTCCCAATGCTTTTCTTGGTGGGACTTGGCCCCGGTTTTTATTAGTGAAGACTTCTTCAGGAATAGATGGGGTCTTCCTAATTACAGATTTAAGTGATTTTTTTTCATGGGTTTAGGTTTTATGTCCCCCCATGTTTTTTGTTTTCTCTTTTCTTTTTTCTTTTAATAAATTGAGGTGTGCTGCAGATGATTGGTAGGGTTTGTGGTGCCAACCTAGTTGAGATCTCTTATTCCTATTGTGATGCCTCTGCATACCTTTGCTTGTTGCTTAAAAAAAAAAGTGCCTTATGATTTTCTATTTTACATTTGCGCTTTGTAGAGCCGTCAAAATAGGTCAAACTCGATGGGTCGACTCGAATAGCCCATCAAAATAGACAGGTTAGACTAGCAAAAATGAACACAAAATTAAAAATAGTCTAAATTAGTCCAGCCCATTAACATTATATAGGGACAGATTATACTAACAAAATGTCAATCTAAAACTCATATAACCAGATCTAGCTTGACCCGAAAAATGGCTCGGCTTGAGCTGACCCGACCCATTTTGACAGTTATAGGGCTTTGGCACATCTATATGATTTAATTTTTATATTGATACAAGTTAATTTTTTTTTTACCACAAGTTAATGCCTTAAGACTTATTTATGATTATCAATTTTACATTTGGGCTTTGTAGAGTCATCAAAATAAGTCAAGTCCGATAGGCTGACCCGAATAATCTGACAAAATAGGCGAGTTGAACTAAAAAAAGTGAACACAAAATTAAAAATAGTCCAAATTAACTCGGCCCATTAACATTACATAAGGGCTGGCTGGGCTAACAACATGTCAGTCTGAAACTCACATAACCTGATTTGGTCTGATCTAACCAGACCCGTTTTGACAGCTATAAAGGTTTTGGCCCATCTATATGATTTAATTTTTATATTGATACAAGTTAATCTATATATATAGAGCGTATCTTGTGAGATGAATGTTTATTGTAAGAGGTGAGATGCGTGAATCTTGACCATTAGATCTTGCATGAATAGTTAAGATTAGAACATAAATACATGTGACTTTTTTAAGTGGCTATATGACTTTTAAGTAACTTTTAATCTTGATCATCTATGTATAGTTGTATGATCAAGATTTACTCCTATCATCCTCTTATAATAAAAACATTTCTCATTAGATATGCTCTATATATATAGAAAAGTTTTTATTGTGAGAAGATAATAAGAGTAAATCTTGATCATACAACTATACATAGATGGTCAGGATTAAATGTTACTTAAAGATCATGTGACCATTTAAAAAAATGTCATGCATTTATGTTCTAATTTTGACCATTTATATAAGATCTAATGATCAAGATTCACTTCTCTCACCATATACGCTCCATATATATATATATATATAAGGCAAATATGAATTTTTATAAACAACTTTGAAACTTCGAGAAATCAAAAGTACAATAGGAGAAAGGTATCTTCCTATTAAGATGACAATACAAGAGAATACATTTGTAATAACATGAACAAAACATTAAAAAATAATTAACAACCATGCATATTAAATCCAAGAACAATCTTTATTTTTTCATCATATTTTTTTTCATATTATTTTTTATACTACTCTTCATAGTATTGATCACATCACTTTCTCTTTATTATTTTCTTTTACTTAATTATAACTATTAAAAGATATAATAAAAAGTGATATAAAATAAAAAATATATGAGAACATTATTTTCCATCCAAGAATATACAAAAACAAATAAGCTCCTTCACTTTTGACATGACGGTGACACGTGATTTTTGGCAAGAAGATTCAAGCTTTATCACTGATTTGCTTAGTGGTCTCCCTAACTATATAGCTTTGCCAAGACTAGAATCTTGATCAGTACAGTCTCTTCGATAGTGTAACTAAGTACTCGTCCAAAGCACAAAGAGAAACTAAGGAAACTTAAAAAAAAAAATAATAGAAAAACATAACTACAAAAACCATCAAATCCGCACTAGAAAAGTAGATCTGATGAGAGAAAAACTAATAATTAAAAAAACAAAACAAAAAACTCAGTTGACCAAGGGATCATTGTTACACAAAGGCGTTAAGGCAAAGAAGAGCTACTGAAGAAATTAATAAAAAGCAAGGAAAAACCATAAAGGAAGAATAGCTGACATCACCATCATGTATATATCCACTAGAAATAATGAATATTTGTATTCCGTCATTATATATATCGTGTTAATATTTTGCACAGTGTTATATATGTTAGTATTATTAATATGATTGATTTGTAATTTTTTAGATTTTAACAATTAGCCACATTTTTTCCTTATATTTGGATTTGGAAAGTTCAGTTTAATTAATCAAAATCTCTACCTAAATTCACATTCACATTAATCTCTACCTAATGTATATCTTTGAAAAGCTAGAGCTAGCTCTTTAACCCCTTCAATTTTATTTCAATTCAGTGGTGTTCCTGTTCGTGACCTCTTTTCTTTTTTTTTTTTTGGGTGACAACCTATTCTTGACTTTCCATCCAACGTTTCAAGATGATAGCAAAGGCTAAAGCTACCCACGAAAAAAATCAAACATTAGGAAGGACCGCATTGCACAACACACACATTGGACGATTAGCCAACATTGTGATACGCGACCGCATGTGAAACATGATGCTTACCCACGCTGACGTTTTCTGGTTTCATGGAAACATCCGGAAAACTTACACACCTTGTGGTCACATATTGCATGGACAAGTAGTCCATCTTTGTAGGTATATCTCCTCTAAGCTCACTTGACTTCTCTCATTGATTATAACCATTTCCAAAGCTCGTATTAATTCATTCTCATCGTGAGAAGTTTTCCTAACAATTTGTTGTTCTCTCTTTGTCTTGTGTAGAGAGAAAGTTTTTTTTAGTACAAAACAATCTAATGCGAACATGCACATAATCCCAACCACCTTAGCTATGCCCACACGCATGATTATGGAACGCTTGTATGTGCTATTGTATTATTGTCAAGCTTGAGATATTAGAAAATTTCTTTTTTTGTATTTGAAAAATAGGTTAAATTTGCAAGTCATTGGTCTAAATTTGTAATTATTTTACTTAATCCTCATTCCATTTTCTGTAGTTCGGTCCAATGGATAGCTTTTTTTCCAAAGTTTATTTCTTGGCTTAGTCCAATTAATTATATGTCGTGAAGTTCTATTGTTTTGGGTCGACACAACCACAAACACATACTAGACAAACTGATTTTTATGTTCAGCATTTTCCAAATGAATGGCGGTTTTGTGGAGCCCTGTGTTGGTCTAAAAGGGGCAAGTTCACATTTGCAACTCGTGGGCAAATCACATTTCTTTACGTTGATATATCATCACTTTCCCTCTATATTATAGTTGTATAACTCTAGGAGGTTGAGAAGATCAAAAGTTCGAGTTAATGAATCAGCTATTCGATCAGTTGAATAGAAAAATTCAGATAAATAATAAATATTTTTAAAAAAAATACTACATAAAAAAGTACTTTATATAAAAAAATGTCATATGAAAAATAGATCATATAAAAAATATCAATGATGTAATCAAATTAATAATAATAATTATCTAGTTTTAATTTTTTAAAATTAAATTTGTTAAATAATAATATAAATTAAAAAATTAAAAACGTTACTTAACAAGAGCATGTGATCTAATAATAAAATACATTTAATAAAAATGTTTTTAAAATATCATGCTCAAATATTAAAATTTATCTTTTTGAAGCATAAAAAAAAAACAAATTAAAAACACAAGTCAAACAATTCAGGCGAGTCATCCGAATTTGACTAGATCGGCTCAACTGATCTAGTTCATACAACTATGCTGTATATAAATTATTTGATCCTCAAATCATATATCAATAAACAGCAAAAGCTACCCTAAATAAATGTTTAACTTTTTTCACACCTTAAAATGTAATTATATAAATAATGATAATTTTATTTATTTATGTAAGAATTACAATCAAATTCTTAATATTAGGATTTATTTTTCTAATACAATTCATTTTCATCGCCTAAAGAACAACGTGCACTATTGGATAAATATATTTATAATTGCTATATATTATCAATTGAAAACTTTGAATAATAAATTCAGTGAATAAGCTATAAAGCTTCTTATATTGAACACAAGGCTTCTTATAATGATATGCCTAATCCGTTAATTTGAAAATTTATCAAATAAATTTTTCTAAAAAAAAAAAAAACTCAATTGAAGAATGAATTGGAAAATCATGATCTTGATATATCAAAACATTCAGAACTATAACTGACTTATGCTGATGATTGATAAAAATATAGACCCCTAAAATATTTAGAACTAATAGTCTTTGGACACCTCAGAAAATTTTATAGCTCCGCCCATACCTTTTCCCAATCAAGAGGTAGTGTGGGCTTGTAATTAAGATCGAATTGCATTTTTTATAATCAAATCATTGGACAATAACATGTATACATTTAAACTAAAGTTTGAACTTCAAATCGAAAGTTCCCAAATTTGGGTACCTGCTTTCTGTTCTCTGCATGTCATTTGTGCAAGCCAAGTTCTTGGCCTCTGTTTTAGATTCTCTGTTTCTATAAGATAGTGCTTTGTCTCTTAAAACAATGACAGTTGAGTAAATAGATTTGGACATTGCTTCCTAGCCTCCTAGGAGAGTCTATGCTGTGCCAAGTGGTAGACAAGGAAATAGGAAAAGCAAATGAAGCCAAAAAGAACCCAATATTCGTTGTTTAACCCCGTCAAAAAGCATGGTTTGTTTATCTCGTGGAATAGAAGTTTATACAAAGACGTAACTCGAATAAACTTAGACAGCGCAATCTTAATTAGATCGTCTTTGAAAACCCACGACTTGAAAGAGATTGAAGAATGGGAAGAAAGCATGAACCTTCTTGATTCCCCAACATGCACATTGTGTGCTTGGAAAAATATACGTCGTTGATGACTTTCTAGTGAGCTCAATTTTTTTATTCAAGCACGTAACCTCAAATCGAAAAGGAAACTTTTTCGTTAGGAGAAAATAAAAGAAAAAAAAATAGAAAACTCAAGAAGTCAATGAATAGCAGCTCATGTGTTTACCATTGTGACGTGTAGTCCACAACCCATTTCTTCTTATATGATTTTTATTCTAATTGTGCTAATAAAAAATATAAGGTGCAAGGTCACTAGCTGGAAATCAGAGGCCAAGACATGAGACGGTGATCGCCTTCTAAACAACCCATCTTCATGAAAAGTAACAAACAACAGTTGGGTATTGATTAGGTTAAGTTATATCTTGGACGCGTTTTCCGTCTTTCTGGCACTTTTGTTTCGCCAAAGTGCAACTCAAATGGCAGACCACTACTTGTATACAGTATACTGGAACTATATCTAATGCCATATTTTCCTCCTTTGTACTTCAAAAATTAAAGATCTCACCTACCTTACCTTCTAAAAATGGGTATGGATATATCAGGCATCAAATTCAAGAACTTTCCATTCAGAAAATTATACCATATAAAGAATTTCAAAGAGTACTGGTACAAGTTTTTCTTCAAAATCCCATAATATCAAATTGATTAGATTATGTATTACATAAAATGGGATTGTTCAATTTTGCTCCCATAAATTACACCTCATTTGTTATGGGGAATTGGGGATTGAAATTAAATTGTCTCAATTAGCATAGCTAGCGTGTAACTACTGAGATGTTTCTTTGACATCCAGAAATGAACTTAATTATACTTATCTATACAAAATAACTTCACATTCAATTGTAATTAGTAACCGTATGGTTTATGTGGTCTAATGATATATTATCATCAAATCACAAGCAAGTAAAAGAGATGCTTATAAATACTTTTTGGTACAATTTTTTTTCTTGGGTACAAGATGCTTATAAATAGTTAATTGTTTGACAGGGATTCTTTTTATTTTTATTTTCATATCTGATAGTCTAATTTGAAATCGGATTATCTCATGATCTCGCAGTTCCAACCCAACAATTTCTCCAAATGAGCAAACCCTACATGTTCCCAAGGCACAAAAGGTAATATTCCAAATAAAATAAGACCATATTGAAGTAAAACTTATATTTATACAGACCAAAACAGAAGTTGATCATGTAGTACAAAATTGTTACTATATATATTTTTCCCTCAATAACGATAAATCTAAAAGGGATTGCAGATAATCCCAAAACAGAGAAAAACAGAGACATATACAGTACTATATTTATACAGTTCACACTATCCCTATCATTGCTGCTAATCTCTTCTCCCATACAAAGAATCTAAGTATATAACAAAATTGAACAAATAAAAAAATGTGTTCCCATCTCATGAAGGAGCAAAAAGAAAATAATACAGAAACTAATCAATGGCCAGCACCAGGGCTGGGAACAGATCGCAGAAGAACTCGTTCAGTGCTTATGAGGTGACGCGCAATGAGCTTCTCATCAACCTCCGTGGCATGGCCTTTTCTGCTTGGTGTAGAAGATGGCACGGTGCCCTTGGGAAGCGAACTGAAAAACACGGTGTCCCTTGAAGATGGGTTAACCTTGTTGCTGTGCTTCTGTGCACCCAGATGAAGCTTTCTGCCTTCTAAACATGAAGACAAGGAAGAAAAGAGAACCAAGAATAGAACCAGCGAAGTGGAAAAACGAGCCATGGGAACTGCAACTATTGAGAAAGAGTGAGAGGACAGGAAATGGAGTCTGCACTTGTTTTGTGTGGGAATAGGATTATGAGAGAAATGAGAGTTTGTGAGGGCAAGGATATGTTATTTATAATATAAGAGAGAGCTTGGAGATCAAGTTTTGAAGGGTAAGCAGTGGCCAAGTCAAGGGAAGATTTGCGGGGGTTGAAAAAGGAGGTTACTTGGAGAGGAATCAGAGGAGTGGTATAGGTCATATTCAACAAGAGTCGTATTAGTCAGTCAGAGTGCGAGTATTGTGCTGTGGGGTTTAATTTCATATTTCCAAAATAGCCGCGTGGGGTGGCTGAGTTAGGTGATGCTGAGCTAAGCCGCCGGCCACCCCACTTTTGGTAATTTCTTTTCACTTTCATTTTTCTAGACCTTGCCTCCGCCACTGATTCAGAATTAGGAACTTAGCAAGCTCCAACTTGTGGTTTTCTATTGGGAGAATAACCATATTAGTCAAATAATGTGTTAGAAATATTTTTAACTTGATGACTGCAACACAGTCAATCATATAATAAATAACTTGTCAGAAATATTCACCCTTTTCTATTCTTTCTTGGCCTTAGGCCTTAGCTTGTTTCTATTTCCATGTGCACATTTCGGCGCCTCTTTGACATAAAGGGTGGCCTCGGCCCCCTTAATTTATTTTTTCTAAAAATATCTTGATTTTCAGTATAATTTTTTTAAGAATAATTAATTAGGTCACTCTCACCATAGTATTTTGTTTCACCCCTAGTCATTTCAATTTAGCTCCAATCCTGCGTCTACGTGTTTAACTAAAGAGAGTGGTTACTCTGTAGAAGCGATCACTTCAGATGCACAAATGCAAAGGTGTTTCGCTTGTAACACCTTTATTATCTATATTTAAAATCTCACTTTTATATTGTTTGTGTTAATTTACTATTTTGTTGCCTTTTCTTAATTAGGAGGAGGTTATATTGCTGGTTGGCCTTTCTACCTAAAAAGAATAATTTAGGAGAGTGTTTCATTAAGGTAAATGTGATTTTTAGAAAAGGAGGCTAACATATAGGGTAAAACCACATCAAGAAAAAAAAAAGGTAAAGGAGTATGACAAATTCAATGCTGTTAAAATCATTTACAAGATTTGATCATCACTGATATTGGATAATTAATATTTTAGAATATCTAATAAACACATATCTTTATTCACTAGGTTAATCTAAATTAAATGAAAGAAGAAAAAAAATCTAATGACATATGATTTACTAGATCATTACTAGTTTCTCACATGCTAATTGTTTTACTCAGTAATCAACTAATCATAACGTCCCAAAAAAAAACCTAATCTTATACTCCTATATTTGACATTTATGATGCAATAATTTCTCAGTAATCCATTTTCACAACTTATAAAAAAAAGGTTAAAATGCAATTAACTCCTTCAACTTTGAGTTCATTTTAAAAAACCTCCTTATAATTCTAAAATTTTCAACCAAACACCCTGTACTCCTCCAAAGTTGTAACTTAAACCTCCTGTTACTGTCCTGTTAGTTTCATTAACAGAAATCACATCACGTGCAATCACGTGATCTATTTTTCACTAACCTCATTTAATCTGACCTGATTCAGAATTGCGGATCTTGGTCCCCAAATCCCATACCCAACTGTGCCAAGGTTTACCCGAAAAGCATTCTCAAACAACATTGCGCTGGCAAGGGTGAAGAGGGAGTGGACGTCGGTCCCAATTGCAGGGGTCTCAGGTCGAGGATGGGGACGGATTCGGCCGTGACTCAGATGGAGTGGGAGTAATCGAAGGACGGAAGGACTTGCCGGACACTCTATTTTCCATTACAATTTGAGCTTCAAAAACTGCACCAAACCTGTTACATGCAAACTATGTTGTTTTTGTTTTGAGCATGGCAACACAACTAAGTGGTGTTGACAATAACCTCATAGCTAGCTTGCAAGCTAGGGTCAATTCCAATTCCAATTTCGATTTCAGATTCTTTTTCTTTCAATGTGGATTCCAATTTCAATTTCAGTTTCTTTTTGTCCCTGCTTGTTTCCTGAGAAAATAGGTGGGGCGAGAACGAAGAGTCGTAAAAAAATTTGAGGAAAAATCTCATGCCTTTCTCTATAGAATGACTTTGGCTTATGCTATTTGGCCTATGTTTTTGGAAGTATATACCCTTTTGTGTTTTGTGTTTTTCTGTTTCTGATCCTTCTGGAAACTAAGATCACCTTGGAAAGAAAAACTAATGGGGAAAAGATGGAAACTTCTAAGTTTTAATATAAATTTTTTTTATCCAATTGAAGTTCGGGTTGAATTGTGAAGTTCATATGGGTTACCTTGCACTGACTTTCTAGTTCATTGGTAGACCTGCGTTTGTATATTGGTGTGTAAGTTTTAGGTGGAAAACAATGTCCTTCCCAATCTTGGGCGTGCTTGCTGAGGAGGCCAATTGGTGAGGTTAGCGTAAAAAAGATCACATTATATCGATTGCACCTAATATGGTTTCAGTTGGTGAAATTTCCAGGACAGTAATGGGCCACTAACAGAAGGCTTAAGTTGCAAGTTTTGGGGAGTATTGAGTGTTGGGTTATAGACTTTAAAAGCACTTTGAGGTTTTTTAAAGAAAAATGATCATTTTATATTTTTAAAAAATGATGTAAATATTATTTATATTTTTTTAAGATATATGATTAAATGAGAGAAAATGATAAAAAATATATATATATAATAAATAATATTAGATGAAATATAAAAAAGAATATATGTATTATTTGATGTAAGAATATAATAATTATTTTTTAAAAATCATTTCTCTTGTACAACAAAGCTTTGTGGTAATTTATGTACTACAACTGACACATTAATAAGTATATGACATGTGTAAAAATGATGAGACCCACAATTTTTGGTAACTATCTATACTGTATCTTTTTGTAATATCACTTTGACTCAATTTTTGTGCTTGTTTTTTTATTTGAGACTTTAGATAAAATATCATAAATAATTAGTGTTAAATATTTTTTTAACAAAAGATTTTAAATTAACTCTCATAATTAAAATATTAATGACTTAATTTTTAAATTAATATTTATTATAAAATGTAATAATCTATGCAATTTTACAAAATAATACGTTTAATTTAGAGATATAAAATAAAAAATTAATATTTGAATTTTGTTATATAAAGATAAGAATATATATGTTATTTTGCATAATTTTACATTTTCTTCTCTTAATTTTTTACCCAACTTTCATATACTTTTCTCTCATATTTTTTCATCCAAATATACATAGAGAAAATACATTTTTTCTATCCATTTACTCTTCTCTTTAGTTTCTTTCTTTTTGTATTATAAAATAAATTTATATAAAAAAATAGTTTATAATAATTAGTCACTAATCATAGACATTGGGTCTTTCCTTAAATATGAATACTACAAATAGTCACTAATAATGGATATCAGGTCTTTCCTTAAGCATAGATTATACAATTAGTCACTAATAATTAACGTTGAGCCTTTCCTAAAGTATGAATTATATTAGTACTCACGATTCATGGATAATGAGTATTTCCTTATGCTTGGATAATACAATTAGGACCCGTTTGGTACGAAGGATAGGATAAGACCTGATAATATTATGTATGATAGTATAAGGCCTGATAGTATAAGACCTGATTGTATAAGACCTAATACGTAATGGTTGGGAATATCAAAGTGTTTAAAATTATAATGGAAAAATTTTTATAATACTTTATACATCAAAACCCAATCAGGCCTAATCCCACTCCCCAATACTTGATTAAATTATCCATCATTTTAATGTATAAGAGGAGTTTAATGGATAAACTTATACAATACAGTATTTGCACCAAATAACTGATAAAGTCATAATGTATTATATTAGTTTATCTTATCAAACTTAATACAGCATGCCAAACAGGCCCTTAATCACTAATCATGCATAGGGTCTTTGTTTAAACATGGATTATACTAGTATTCAATAATCATGGACAACGAGTCTTTGCTTAAGCAAAGATAATACAATTAGTTACTAATCATGTTCATAGTCCATGATTAGTGATTAATAGTATAATTCATAATTAGGGAAATGTTCCTTGCTTATTTTTAGTGATTAATAGCATAACCTATGCTTAAGAATATCCATGATTAGTGACTAATAGTATAATTGATGCTTAAGAAAAAGTTCATTGTCCATGATTAGTGACTATTTGTATTAAACATACTTAAGGAAAGACTCATAATCTATTATTAGTGACTAATATTATAATTCATGTTTAAGGAAAGGCCCATTGTCTATTATTAATGACTAAAGTATAATTCATACTTAAGGAAAGACTTCTTATCCATGTTTAATGATTGATGGTACAATCATGAGCTTTTCCTAAAGCATTGATAATACAATTAGTCATTAATCATGCATTGGGTTTTTCTTTAAGCATGGGTTATAGTAGTAGTCAATAATCATGGTAAATAGGCCTTTGCTTATGTCGCGACCGGAGATCGCGGCGGGAATAATAGCAACTCGTATTGTTTTAAAAATATGACAATGGAAAAATGGAGTCGCCACCAATTTTATTTGAATTGGGAAAAATTGAAAAACCTCTCTTTGAAAACGGTCTTTGGAACCAGATTGGATTCGGGAGTCGGTTATGCTTAGGGAAGGGTGGAAACTTAATCCCACAAAGACTTTAACGCACTGGCATAAGATCGGCATCTTAAGTCAATTGTGCAAATTCTTAACAATTTTTGAAAGTATTTATTTTACCCTTTTTTACAAACGTTGTAATTAAAAAGCGAAACCACAAAATTGTGAAAATTTAAATTTGGCTTGACAAAATGAAATTATTCCTACGTATCCCCCTGGTACAATGGGAAACTCAAAGTTACGTAGTTCTTTATAAAATAAGTGTGGGTTGATTGATTTTAATTATGAAAAAGATTTTTATTTGAAAGCGAATCCATTCTTGTGCATAATTCAAGTTAGCACTAGGCTACTCAATAAACCCTTATGATCCAAAAGATAATGAAGATAGCATTCGCTATTCAATCATCATCATTGGTCATTGCATGGATTAAAGATTTTTATTTTATTTTATTTTATTTATTTTATTTTTTTTATTTTGTTTTATTTTTGGAATACTCTAAGACAAACAAGTAAACATGATTTTTCTTGAACCAAGTAAATATAACAAAATATCATAAAAGCACAACATCACAAAACATATTTTCCTCTTTTTTATCTTTTAACTTTTTTTATTTTTTATTTTTTTTATTTTTTCATTTTTTTCTATTAATCACAAGACATAAAACAATATATACAAATAAATTATGTAAACACTAACAAACAAATAATAATCTTAAGTAACACACACAACCAATTAAACTCAAAACTTTTTTTTATTTTTTATTATTCCCCTTTTTACTTTCTGATTTTTTATTTTTTTTTTTTTTATTTGTTTCCCTTGTCATATTTTTACTTCTAAGAAAGAAGAGAAAGAAAGAAAAATAATAAAAAATAAAAGCAGAAACACTTCAGGAGAACCTCCACTATTACATTTTCATCACTTTTTTTATTTCGAAACATATCAAAGTAACAAATAAGAAAAGACAAAAAGAACTCACCTTCCATACTCCTCCACTTTCACGTTTCCAAAGAAAAAAAAAAAATAGGCGCCCACGCAACTCTTCACGTGGTGGTGGCCGAAGGTTTCATGTGGTTGAGGTGGTAAAGGAACGAATGGACTGGGTACTACGTGGGCTGCAGCTCGGTGAATGGTGGTGCATGGCGTTTTCACGTGTGCATGGGTTGTTGAGGATGGAAGGTAGCTAATGGGGTGAAGGTGATGATTCACTGAGTTGACTCAGTTGTGGATGGGAGGTGAGATGGGTGGCTCACGGTGGTAGGGTGGTGAGGTTGATGAGATGGGGGGCGTTTGGATGGTTTAGAGGTGAGGGTTCATGGTGGAGGAGCCGTGTGAAGAGTGGTGGTTTCACGGTTTGCATGGATGGTGCATGGATGGTGAGGGTGTTGAGCTTCACGGTGGTGTAGGTTGGTTACGTTGGAAGAGGAAGGTGAGGGTTGGAGGATTGTGGTGGTCACGGTGGTGGGGTGGTGAGGTTGATGGAAGGTTGGGTAGGAGTGTGGATGCTTCACGGTTGGAGGCTTGGAGGAAGGGTGGATGATGGTGAGAGGTTGGCTTGGCAGCAAGGTAGTTAGGGGTTGGGTTCTGGTGGCTCAACCACAGTGAGTGGCCTCTGGTTCGCGCACGGTGGATGGCACCGCTGGTTCGTGGTCCGGTGGAAGGATCGGCTCGCGAGGACCGTGGTTCTTGGGCCGGAGCTCGGAGTCCCGGTTTACGAGGTGGTGCTTGCGCTCACGACGCAGGAGCTGCAGCTCGGTGGTGGAGGTGCTGGGCGGCTGGACGGGTGTTGGATTGGTAGGGGAGTGATGGTTTGTGTGAATGGTGGTTGAGGTGGGTATGCTGAGTTGACTCAGTATGGTGATCACGTAAATGGTAGTGATGATGAGGGTGAAGAGATGAATATGGAGGTGGAGAGGGTGGCTTTCACGTATGCATGGGGGTTGATGATGGGCCGTTGGATTTGGTTGTCAGGGAGGGTATTGGTTTGGAAGGAATGGGTTATGAAGTGGAAGTGAAGGAGATGAAGATGGTGGCTTAAGGCTGTGGTGGCCTCGGTTTTGGAAAGGAAATGGTGGTGAGGCTTGGACGTGGTGGTCGCTACGGTGGAGGCTTGAGGATGATGGTTGGGTACGTGGAATGGAGGTGCTTTGCTATGGTGGAGTTCACGTGTGCATGGAGAGGGAGATGGAGTTGATGTGGTTCAAGGAAGGATGATGATGGGAGGTGGTTGGTTTTGATGGAGGTTAAAGGTGGTTGTGTGGTGGCTGGTTACGTGGAGATGGAGTTGGTTATGGAGGTTAATGGTTTGGAGGTGATTTGTGGTGAGTTGGTGAGGGTGTTGATGGGTGCATGGTGTTGGTGGAGTTCACGGTTGGAGGCTTGGAGGTGGTGGCTCGCTACGGTGGAGGCTTGAGGATGATGGTTGGGTATGTGGAATGAAGGACCCGCTATGGTGGAGCTCACGTGGAAGTTCTTTGTGGAGGTGATGATAATGGAGAGGTTTGGCGTTAAGGTTATAAGTGCATGGTTGAGGTTGAGAAGATGAAGACGATGGGGTTGTATGTTGGTGAAGATGGAGGGTGGTTTTAGAAGATGGGTGGAGATGGTGAGTAAGTGTGCATGGGAGTGTGAGGAAGAAGATGGAGGTGTGGTTAATTTGGCAACAAGGTGGTGATGTGGGTGAAGAGGTACGGGTGAGGTGAGCTTACCGTTTCAAGGTGATGGAAATGGTTGCCAAAAGGTCCCTTGATGTGTGCTTTCAATCCTCCTTGCTTGTTGATCTTTGCTTTTTCTCTCGAAAAAAATGATAGCGGGAGGGATGCCTAGGTGATATATGGTTGAGAGTTTGAAGGGTGGTTGGATGGTTGGACATGTGGAGTGGGAGGATGATGGGAGGTGGGATGGTGCTTGATAATGGAAAGGTTGGGAGGAGAAGGGTGCTGCTGGCTTCACGTGAATGGTCTTTTTTTTTTTTTTTTTTTTTTTTTGGGTGATGAAGGTGGATGTTGGTTATGGAAGTTGTCTAAAGATCTATGGCGAGAGATGGTGTTAGAAGGTGAAAAAAATATGATGAAGATGAGGTAGTGAAGGTTGGGGTCACGGTTTGTGGATGGGAGGTGAGATGGGAGTGAAGGAAGGGTGGTTGAGAATGGAGACTTACGTGAGAGATGTATGGGAGATGGCGTTGATATGGTTCCACCAGATTCACGTAAATGGTGGAGGGATTAGAAGAGGGTGGTGTCTCACGATGAGGAGAGTGGAGTCTGTGGCAAAGAAAGTGAGTGAGCGGGAAAAAATTTTAAAAAAATATGTTGTGGGTGTGTCTTGGAAAGTGAGTGGAGAGAGATGATGGAGTAGGTGAGTGTGTACGTGAGTGAAGAAAAAAATGAGTGTGTGCGGGTGAGGAAAAAAATTAGTGAAATGTGAGTGGGGAACAATAGAAAGTGGAGACTTTTTTTTTTTTTTTTTTTATTTTTATTTTTTAGTTTTTATTTTTTTATTGTAGTCCGGTCAAAATTGGGTGTTCACCGTTGCCCCTCTTTACTTGTTTCTTATTAGATAAAAGGAAAAATTGTAGTTTTTCATTTTATCGTCGTAAGAAACGAGTAAAGAAATGAACTCCAATTTTGTCCGGCAAAGCACAAGATGTAAAACAAATGCGAGAATAACATGCAAAGCGTCAAAACGCTCAAGAATTAAAAATCATGGAGCTGATGCGCTCAATAAAAAGCTCGACAGAAAGTAAAATGCATGGAGCCGATCGCTCAACAGAATTAAAAATGCATGGAGCCGATGCGCTCAACAAAGAGTAAAATACATGGAGCCGTGCGCTCAACGAAATTAAAATGCGAGGGAGCCGATCGCTCAACGAGATTAAAATGCATGGAAAGCGTGGAGCCGATGCGCTCAGAATTTAAAGACGAGCCGATGCGCTCAAAAGGTAAAAGACAGAATTAAAAGACAGAGCCGATGCGCTCGAAATTAAAAGACAGGAATTAAATGACAGGAGCCGATGCGCTCAAAAAGTAAAAGACAGGAATTTAACAGACAGGAACCGATGCGCTCAAAAAGTAAATGATAGGAGCCGATGCGCTCAAAAGTAAAAGACGGAAATTAAAAGACAGAGCCGATCAAGCGCTCAAAAAGTAAATGACAGAGCCGATCGCTCAATGAAGGTAAAAAAGACAAAGGGCAATCGAGTCCGGAAACTTAAAGGACAATGGGCAATCGAGGCCACAAATTTAAAATGACAATGGGCAACTGCGGCCCGAAATTTAAAGACAATGGGCAACTGCGGCCCGAAATTAAATGACAATGGGCAACTGCGGCCCGAAATTTAAATGGCGATGGGCAACTGCGGCCCGAAATGACAATGGGCAACTGCGGCCCGAAATTTAAATGGCAATGGGCAATATGACCCGAAATGACAATGGGCAATCTATGACCGAAATTTAAATGGCAATGATAGCAATGATGCCGAAATTTAAATGACAATGGAATAAGCATCTTGATCCAAAAAGATTTTTTTCTTTCTTTTTTCTCATTTTTCTCATTTTCCCTTTTTTTTTTTGTTTTTCCTTTGCTTCTCTCTCTCTCTCTTTTTTTTCTCTCCCTTTTTTTTATTTCTCTTTCCTTTTTCTTTTTTTTCTTTTTCTTTCTTTTTTTTATTTTTTCTAAATTTTATTTAAAAACATTTGAACCAAGGACGACTTGGAAAAGCTTTGACCACTCAAACTTCTTTCCTTCTTCTTCTCCTTTCCTTCTTTTTTTTGTTTTTCACTTTCAACTCTCCTTTCAAGAAATGGGATGAACCATTGCTTGACCGATTCCTTGAGAGAAAATTTTGCCCTAGTGTTTAACCTTGTTTCTCATTTAGTTGATTCCCCTAATCGCTTGATAACTCAGTCCTTGTCTGCGTTGCTACTTCCTTCAACACAGCTTCTCCTTAATCCTTCAAAAATTTTGCCCCGATGTATGGCCAACTAAATGTAAACAAAGCGCCCCTGTGTAGTGATCACACACATTCAAAATTGCCCCGGTTTGGGTGCACCCTTCAAGTGTTTCAGAGGCCAACTTCCTCTGAGATTTTGCCCATTCATTTGCCCTAACTTTTGTTTAGACCGACCTTTCAGGTTTTCAGACTAACGAGCTTTTTTTCTTTTTTCTTTTTGGCTCGGGTACTTCCTCTTCCACCAATTGGGATTTCCAAGATCTCTTCGATCTGAATTGGTCAATAAGAAATTACCAGTAGATGGTCAAATCATGGTGTTGTACTCATGGTCACTTTACCTGAAGCATTATGTCACAGACACTCATGAATTCAAAAACTACAACAGGAAAGAAACGAACAACTTCCAGATTGTTCTTAGAAGTTCGACTACAGAAAGGATATTATTTACAACGGTTAAAGACACAGGAAATAAAATAGCAAGAAAATCAAAAGATTTTTTTTCGCTTGAGTTAAAATTCGACAACTGGACATCATTAATTATCAAACACCCCCCGCACTTACTCTTTTGCACGTCTTCGGGCAAAACCAAAACTAGGGAACAAACAAAACAAACTCAAAAGGTAAAAACTCTAAAAGACTCAATGACATTCAAGAATGAAGAGCAATTTATAATTCAAGTAATTAAAACATTCATGAGATAACACATCTTCACATCTCAAATCAACAAGCAAGGATACTTCAATTGAAAAACATGAGTAAAGAATGATAGATCCTCACAGAATTTATTCTCAGTCTCTCAAGTGTTTAAAAGGTAGGTATTTCACTCAATTCGACCCATGAAAATTGCACTACCATAAGCTTGCTTATCTTCTACTTCTTCATTACTCAAAACACATGCACACACAAATCATGAGGACTTTATTCAAGGTTGTAGTGAGGTCAAGGTAAAGGTAGAAGTAATATGGATATGTCAAGTTAAATACCAAAGAGAATAGAAGAGCATTATGATATAGTTAGAGTGGAGAAGATGTTTGAGAACATTCAGTCTAACTTTCTTAAGATTTTCTTAGTTTGTTCTCACACAGGACAATGACCAATATCTAACTAATGTTTTGTTAAAGATCAATTGGTAGATTGAATTCCTTTAGGCTTGAACATTCTCCTTCTATTCCTGTTATTTCCAATCATCCACCCTCATTCTAGGTATGAATATATCACATGGTGCATTCTTTTGATTGTAGCAATAATCACTCTCTCTCTCTTCTTCTTCTTTTTTTTTTTTTTTACGAAACATATTTTTTTTTTTTTATAGAAACATATTTTCTTTTTCTTTTTTTTTTTTATATAAACAATCTGCACATGTACCCCCCACACTTGTTCAAGAACTCATCAAATAACAAAGTCAATGCTCTCTTATTCCCTAAGGTTGGGTTAGAACATGGTTTTGCTTTTAATGCACATAATGAGTTCGAAACAAAGAATGGTCAAATAAGCTCAAAGGGTTAAGCAAGTGGAAATATGCAAGGTTGGCAAGAATCGAAAAATTTTCAAGAAGTCAAAAGAGTGCTTGATATCATATTGAAAACAAGGTTGGCTATTTGGTTAAACTGGCTAAGAAAGAGGGCCTCAATCATGTTCATGCATGCAAGTGAAACGTAGCCTCAAAAAGAATCAAAGCAAGTTCTAGAGTGATCATTATCATGAGTGAAAATCACACAAGAAAGAAGAGGATGGCATAAATGTTGAATCCATCTCTTAGGCTCAAGATCTCACAAGATATAGTTCTATCATTCTCAGTCCACCAATTCAACATCTATAACCAAACATATGATTTAAGAAAGAAGACAATTTACTCAATCATGCAAATTTTCCCGAATTTCAATTGCCACTTCCACACAAACTAGTTATCTACCCCAACTAAAATGCGTCTCAAGAGTAAAATCTACTCCCTACTCTGCCATCCTTAACTGGTTTAGAAAATTACTGACAAGCATGTAAACATATTAATACATACACACACCTTTTTTGTTTTTGTTTTTTTTTTTTTTTTTTGTTTTTGTTTTTTTTTTTTTTAGCACACAACGATCATTTCCCCAACCAGATCATAACATTGTCCTCAATGTGAAAGAGAGATATAGAAAAGAGCAAAACAACCTGATAAGAAGTGAATCAACGCCAAACAGAAATGAAACACACAGTCAGTGCTGCATCTAACCCTGATAAGAAGTGAATCAACGCCAAGCAAAAAAGAAGCACACTGATCAGTGCCACATCGACCCTAAAAAGAAATCGATAATAGAACTTTAATACTTCCACAATTTAATACTAATTACTACCCTACCACTCCTTACTCTCTGCCACCAATTAAGATGCGTCTCAAGATAAAAATTACTCCTTACTCTGCCATCCTTAACTGGTTTAGAAAATTACTGACAAACACAACAAACATATTGACAAACACACTTTTTGAATATTTTGTTTTTTGTTTTTTTTTTTTGTTTTTGTTTTTTTTTTTTTTTTTGTTTTGTTTTTTTTTACACAACCATCCTTCTCCCCAACCAGATCATAACATTGTCCTTAATGTTAAAATATAGATGAGTAAAGGATAAAATTACTGCTTTGGAGAAAGCGGACACAAAATTAAACGAAACAAAGTACAATAAAATCAAACCGATTAAAGAGAAAGTGTCGGATCTGTCTTGCTTCTCTTTTTTACTTCCTTCGCCGCTTCCTATTGACCAATCTATTCGAGCAATACCTTATCGGTACATACTCAAAAGCTTCCAATTTATCAATGAGCTCATCAATAGTGGAGGCGAGAGATAAGAAGTTGTCTTCTTAGGAAGGAGTGATAAATTTACTGTTCCACTGAACTTTGTCAAGAAAAAATAACAAAAGGTCAAAGAAATTATTAACATTCAACAAACCAATGGGTTTATGGTGGATGTTCAGTTCAAATTTAGAGACAATTTGAAAAATTTCTTCTAAAGTACCAAAACCACCTGGTAAGACAAGAAATGCATCAGAATTGTCAGCCATTATTTTCATGCGTCCATGCATGGATGTTACCTGAATTTCTTCTCCAACTGTCTTGCCAGTGATGTTACTTTCAGCTAAAGGTTTAGGAATAACACCTAAAACCTGACTGCCTCCTATAAGAGCGAAAGTGAAACAACCCCCATTAACCCACGACAACCTCCCCATATACAAGATGAATCTTCCTCGCAGCAAGTGCTCGACCAAGAGTGCTAGCTGCGTTTACAAACTCTAATCCCTTCCCATAACTCGACCCACAAAAAACACAGACATTTTTTAGGTTACGAATAGCAGGCCCCATTCTATATCCTTCCTCTCTTTGAGTGTTTCTGAGTTGAAGATGAAGGAGAAGATGGAGTGTTTAAATAAGAAAAAGAATGGAAAGGGAAATAATTGCACCTAGAAGGGTAGGTCGGCTGTTGTCAGAAAAGGTTGAATTTAAGAAACATAAAATCTTTTTTTTTTTTTTAAACTTTTTTCTTTTTTCTTTTTTTTCTTTTTTCTTTTTTTTTTAACCTTTTTTTTTAAAGAAAATTATCAGGGTAAAGAAGTCTAGAAACCCCCGAAGGATCCCATCCAAAAGATCGTCTGTCCAAAACCAAAATTCAACAAAATCATACAAAGATAGAAAAATGATTACATACCTTTATGTACAGGTTTCATGGCAGATCTTTATCTTTGCGTCATGAGTGCAAGAATACCAAGACGGCTCGGCCAATCTGGGCATTCTTCTCCTCCCGCTTGTGGGATATTTTGGATTGAGCTACGACGCCACTAATTAAAGTGCGTAAATCGACAGCTACCACCAACGACCACGACCACGGCCGGTGAGAGGTCGTTTGAAGAGCCCATGGCATTAAATCACGGATTCGGCTCGGAGGCATTGTCACGCGAGAATGCAAACACGGGGCGCTTCTTTCGTCCATCAACAAGCGAGCCTTTGGTTAAAACACAGGAATGCTTGCGCGGCTCTCTGCAGCATGGCACACGAACCTTATTTACCGACCAAGGCGTGCGAAGGTCCACCCGAGTCAATGACGGGTCCGCCACTCCACCGGCGGGGGCTCCTAATCTAATTAAAGACCAAGTACAACCGAAGTTTCGCCTCTCTTTTCTTTAGTTTTTTAGTTTTTTTTTTTTTTTTTTCTTTCTTCTTTTTTTTTTTTTCAAAATGTACAAGATAATATATACATGTTGTTGTGATTATGGCTCACATCTTCCTCTCGGTTTCACGTCCCGAAACGGCTTAAACGCCTTCTATGAGTCGAGGATAAGCTTCCCATCCAATTTTCTTATAAATTGGCAAACAGGTCTTTTTGAGTCGATTCCCAAGACCGTAACGCTCTTGCTCGTCCTTGAAGAGATTCCACAAACTAAGAAGTTCACGCTGCACAACTCCACAAGAATGCGTCTCAAGAGTCAATAAGATATTATCTAATGACTCCTTACTCAGTCCATTCTTAATGAAGAATATTTTATCTTCTCTATTTACAGAAACCATCCCCAAAGAGTGACATCGCGTGTTGCAATTCCATCGTGCACACTTATAACAAACTTTCATTCTTTTTGCTCTTCTCCTTTTTGAAAATGAACTTTTACCGAGACCAGGCATGTATGGGACAAATGAATCTGAAGATTCACCAGCTAAACGAACCTTTGCTTCGATTATCCAGCGTATATCTTCTGGGATGCCCTTATACATTAACAATCTCAGTCTTTCACACCTAGCTTCATAGACTTTTGTTAGAGCATTTAGAGGGAGAGAAGGAAAATATTTTCTTAGATTTGAGAGAATGACCTCCATTTTGAAAGGAGAAGAAATCAGTTATTATGGGAAACTGAAAAACAAACCGACCTGAGAGTCACGAGTACCGTTATCCGCCATTTAACCAAAGAACACGAGAGAACTCAACAACTTGACGTTCCAGAAATGGTTGAGTCTTGGTCCATTAACTTTAAGTACAATACCATTCCTAGGATTCTCAATGTCTATGGCCCCACAAGATACACGTGTTTGACAACAAAAGAAACGCGCCTCCTAGATCTCAATTTTCTAAGGAGTAGGTGCGGATGAGAATCTTAAAGCAAAACTTTATTGACCAATTTCCGCAACTTTTGCAAAAGGTGTGTCAGACCTTGAATAAAGAAGGCCAATAAAATCCATACTTGCAAGATTTTCGCGATTGTTGTCATTGAAAAAAAAATGACCTCCACGTGCTTCCGATAAAGTTTAATGGCATTACCTACCTCATTGTCGAATGCACACAATGTTTTTTTTTTTTTTTTCATAATGCGTATGGAGAAGACGGTAACATCATACAAGGAATGTCATGCATAAAATGAGATGAATGAAATGAAAACATTTTCTTTTCAAATGCATGGAATGAAATGCATGATTTATTTTTTTTATATATATATTTTTTTAGAATGCTAAAGATGCCATGCATGAAAATTTTTTTTTTTTATGAAAATGCCTGATTTATCTTTTATTATTTTTTTTTTCAAATGCTAAGGATGGCATGAAAATGCATGATTTTTATTTTTTTAAAGAATGCTTGGAGTGTCATGAAAATGCATGATTTTTTTTTTTTTGAATGCTAGGAATGCATGATTTTCTTTATGCAATGTCATGAAAATGCAAGTTTTTTTTTTGAATGCTAGGGATGTTATGCATGATTTTTTATATGCAATGTTATGAAAATGCAATTTTTTTTTGAATGCTAAGCATGTTTGTGAAAATGCAAGCAATGAATAATTTCTTTTTTTTTATTATTCTTTTCTTTTTGATTTTTTTTTTTTTGCAAGAATGAATGATATAAGAGAAAAGAAAAAGAAAATACGCTCCCTTTTGTGCCCTAGCCAAGTGGAACCTAAGATTTGACAATCACTATGTTCAACCTATCAGTGCAAGATTTTCGGGACAGGTCTAAACTTCTAAAAGTCACGGTTCCCAGATTGCCCTTATCTATAAAGACAAGGTCCCAAATCATGAATTAATCACAAGTAGGGATAAACCCTCTCAATATGATTCGTCCATGATAATGGTAACAAACTGAGTGGTGTCTCAACAAATGTCAAGTGAGCATAAAGCCCTCAATAACAAAAAGCCGAGACCCTCCTACTCCTCGGGTTCGCATGGACTTTCGGGTATAGAGCCCAAAAGTGTGTGAGGTAAGTGATAGTGATGTGTGTGAGGGAGCATACAAACTTGTACAAAAATTTTAAAAGATAAAACTACCCCAACCTGCAGAAACATATATACAATAACCAGGCAGCAATCATCTATCCTAATGTTTCAACAATTATGCACAATTAAGTACAAATTATATACAAGTATATCAGGTCAAAATAAACACAGGGATAACGCTATCAGATATTTACATAGGACAAAATAAATGAAATCCATTTACAAAAAAGGATAAAAAGGATAAAATAAATAAATGAAAATTATTAACAATTTGCACAACTAACAACGACAGGCTTGACTCTCCAAATGTCCCCAGTGGAGTCGCCATCTGTCGCGACCGGAGATCGCGGCGGGAATAATAGCAACTCGTATTGTTTTAAAAATATGACAATGGAAAAATGGAGTCGCCACCAATTTTATTTGAATTGGGAAAAATTGGAAAACCTCTCTTTGAAAACGGTCTTTGGAACCAGATTGGATTCGGAGTTGGTTATGCTTAGGGAAGGGTGGAAACTTAATCCCACAAAGACTTTAACGCACCGTCATAAGACGGTACCTTAAGTCAATTGTGCAAATTCTTAACAATTTTTGAAAGTATTTATTTTACCCCTTTTTTACAAACGTTGTAATTAAAAAGCGAAACCACAAAATTGTGAAAATTTAAATTTGGCTTGACAGAAATGAAATTCTGCTCCTACGTATCCCCTGGTACAATGGGGAACTCAAAGTTACGTAGTTCTTTATAAAATAAGTGTGGGTTGATTGATTTTAATTATGAAAAAGATTTTTATTTGAAAGCGAATCCATTCTTGTACAGAATTCAAGTTAGCACTAGGCTACTCAATAAACCCTTATGATCCAAAAGATAATGAAGATAGCATTCGCTATTCAATCATCATCATTGGTCATTGCATGGATTAAAGATTTTTATTTTATTTTATTTTATTTATTTTATTTTTTTTATTTTGTTTTATTTTTGGAATACTCTAAGACAAACAAGTAAACATGATTTTTCTTGAACCAAGTAAATATAACAAAATATCATAAAAAGCACAACATCACAAAACATATTTTCCTCTTTTTTATCTTTTAACTTTTTTTTTTATTTTTTTATTTTTTTTTATTTTTTCATTTTTTTCTATTAATCACAAGACATAAAACAATATATACAAATAAATTATGTAAACACTAACAAACAAATAATAATCTTAAGTAACACACACAACCAATTAAACTCAAAACTTTTTTTATTTTTTATTATTCCCTTTTTACTTTCTGATTTTTTATTTTTTTTTTATTTTTTATTTGTTTCCCTTGTCATATTTTTACTTCTAAGAAAGAAGAGAAAGAAAAAAATAATAAAAAATAAAAGCAGAAACACTTCAGGAGAACCTCCACTATTACATTTTCATCACTTTTTTTTATTTCGAAACATATCAAAGTAACAAATAAGAAAAGACAAAAAGAACTCACCTTCCATACTCCTCCACTTTCACGTTTCCAGCAAAAAAAAAAATAGGCAGCCACATGCAACTCTTCACGTGGTGGTGGCCGAAGGTTTCATGTGGTTGAGGTGGTAAAGGGAACGAATGGACTGGGTACTACGTGGGCTGCAGCTCGGTGAATGGTGGTGCATGGCGTTTTCACGTGTGCATGGGTTGTTGAGGATGGAAGGTAGCTAATGGGGTGAAGGTGATGATTCACTGAGTTGACTCAGTTGTGGATGGGAGGTGAGATGGGTGGCTCACGGTGGTAGGGTGGTGAGGTTGATGAGATGGGGGCGTTTGGATGGTTTAGAGGTGAGGGTTCATGGTGGAGGAGCCGTGTGAAGAGTGGTGGTTTCACGGTTTGCATGGATGGTGCATGGATGGTGAGGGTGTTGAGCTTCACGTGGTGTAGGTTGGTTACGTTGGAAGAGGAAGGTGAGGGTTGGAGGATTGTGGTGGTCACGGTGGTGGGGTGGTGAGGTTGATGGAAGGTTGGGTAGGAGTGTGGATGCTTCACGGTTGGAGGCTTGGAGGAAGGGTGGATGATGGTGAGAGGTTGGCTTGGCGCAAGGTAGTTAGGGGTTGGGTTCGGTGGCTCAACCACGGTGAGTGGCCTCTGGATTCGCGCACGGTGGATGGCACCGCCGGTTCGTGGTCCTGTGGAAGGATCGGCTCGCGAGGGCCGTGGTTCTTTGGGGCCGAGCTCGGATCCGGTTTACGAGGTGGCGCCGCTCACGACGCGGGAGTTGCGGCTCGGTGGTGGAGGTGCTTTGGGCGGCCGGACGGGTGTTGGATTGGTAGGGAGTGATGGTTTGTGTGAATGGTGGTTGAGGTGGGTATGCTGAGAGTTGACTCGGTATGGTGATCACGTAAATGGTAGTGATGATGAGGGTGAAGAGATGAATATGGAGGTGGAGAGGGGGGCTTTCACGTATGCATGGGGGTTGATGATGGGGGTTGTTGGATTTGGTTGTCGGGAGGGTATTGGTTTGGAAGGAATGGGTTATGAAGTGGAAGTGAAGGAGATGAAGATGGTGGCTTAAGGCTGTGGTGGCCTCGGTTTTGGAAAGGAAATGGTGGTGAGGCTTGGACGTGGTGGCTGCTACGGTGGAGGCTTGAGGATGATGGTTGGGTACGTGGAATGGAGGTCTTCTATGGTGGAGTTCACGTGTGCATGGAGAGGAGATGGAGTTGATGTGGTTCAAGGAAGGATGATGATGGGAGGTGGTTGGTTTTGATGGAGGTTAAAGGTGGTTGTGTGGTGGTGGTTACGTGGAGATGGAGTTGGTTATGGAGGTTAATGGTTTGGAGGTGATTTGTGGTGAGTTGGTGAGGGTGTTGATGGGTGCATGGTGTTGGTGGAGTTCACGGTTGGAGGCTTGGAGGTGGTGGCTGCTACGGTGGAGGCTTGAGGATGATGGTTGGGTATGTGGAATGAAGGACCTGCTATGGTGGAGCTCACGTGGAAGTTGCTTGTGGAGGTGATGATAATGGAGAGGTTTGGCAGCAAGGTTATAAGTGCATGGTTGAGGTTGAGAAGATGAAGACGATGGGGGTTGTATGTTGGTGAAGATGGAGGGTGGTTTTAGAAGATGGGTGGAGATGGTGAGTAAGTGTGCATGGGAGTGTGAGGAAGAAGATGGAGGTGTGGTTAATTTGGCAACAAGGTGGTGATGTGGGTGAAGGGTACGGGTGAGGTGAGCTTACCGTTTCAAGGTGATGGAAATGGTTGCCAGCAAGGTCCCTTGATGTGTGCTTTCAATCCTCCCTTGCTTGTTGATGCTGCCTTTTTCTCTGAAAAATGATAGCAGGAGGGATGCCTAGGTGATATATGGTTGAGAGTTTGAAGGGTGGTTGGATGGTTGGACATGTGGAGTGGGAGGATGATGGGAGGTGGGATGGTGCTTGATAATGGAAAGGTTGGGAGGAGAAGGGTGCTGCTGGCTTCACGTGAATGGTCTTTTTTTTTTTTTTTTTTTTTTTGTGATGAAGGTGGATGTTGGTTATGGAAGTTGTCTAAAGATCTATGGCAGAGATGGTGTTAGAAGGTGAAAAAATATGATGAAGATGAGGTAGTGAAGGTTGGGGTCACGGTTTGTGGATGGGAGGTGAGATGGGAGTGAAGGAAGGGTGGTTGAGAATGGAGACTTACGTGAGAGATGTATGGGAGATGGCGTTGATGTGGTTCCAAAGATTCACGTAAATGGTGGAGGGATTAGAAGAGGGTGGTGTCTCACGATGAGGAGAGTGGAGTCTGGCCCGAAAGTGAGTGAGCGGGAAAAAATTTTAAAAAATATGTTGTGGGTGTGTCTTTGGAAAGTGAGTGGAGAGAGATGATGGAGTAGGTGAGTGTGTACGTGAGTGAAGAAAAAAATGAGTGTGTGCGGTGAGGAGGAAAATTAGTGAAATGTGAGTGGGGAACAATAGAAAGTGGAGACTTTTTTTTTTTTTTTTATTTTTATTTTTTAGTTTTTATTTTTTATTGTAGTCCCATCAAAATTGGGTGTTCACAAATGCTAAGTAAGGATAATACAATTAATCACTAATTATGTCCTTAGTCTGTGATTAATGATGATTAATAGCATAAATTATGCTTAAGAATGTTCATGATTAGTAACTAACAGTATAATCTATGCTTAAGAAAAAAAACCCTTTGTCTATAATTAGTAACTAATTATATTATTCATGCTTAAGAAAAAGGTCCATAGTCAATGATTAGTGACTAATATTATAATCCATGATTAAGAAAATACCTATTATCTTTGATTAGTGACTAATAGTATAATTCATACTTATGGAAAAACTCTTTGTCCATATGTAGTGATTAATAGTATAACCCACTTTTAAGGATGTCTATAATTAGTGACTAATAATATAATTCATGCTTAAAGAAAAACCTATTGTCCATGATTAGTGACTAATTGTATTATTTATACTTAAAAAAAGGTTCATAGTATATGATTAATGACTAATATTATAATCCATGATTAAGAAAAAGCTCATTGTCCATGATCCATGGTTAATAAAAGACTCATTATTCATGATTAGTGACTAATTGTATTATTCATACTTATAGAAGGGCCCATAGTCTATCATTAGTGGCTAATATTATAATCCATGGTTAACGAAAAGCTCATTGTCCATGATTAGTGATTTAATATAATTCACGCTTAAGGATGTCCATGATTAATGACTAATAGTATGATCCATGTTTAAGGAAAAACTTATAGTCATAATGAGTGACTAATTATATTATCCATGTTTAAGGAAAGACCCGTAGTTTATAATTAATGACTAATATTATAATTCATGGTTAAGAAAGAGTTCATTGTCCATGATTAGAACTAATATTATAATCCATAATTAAGAAAATGTCATTGTCTATGATTAGTGATTACTTGTATTATTCATGCTTAAGGAAAGGCCTATAATCCATGATTAGTGATTAATAGTATAATTTGTCCATGATTAGTGACTGACTCTATTATCCATGCTTAAGGAAAGACTCATAACCTATGATTGGTGACTAATATTATAATCCATGGTTAGGGAAAGACCCATTGTTCATGATTAATGATTAATAGTATAATCTATATTTAAGGAAAGACTCCTTGTTCATGTTTAGTGATTAATAGTATAATCCATGATTAAGGATGTTTATGACTAGTGACCAATAGTATAATTCATACTTAAAGAAAAGTATATTGTCCATGATTAATGACTAATTATATTATCTATGCTTAAGGAGAGACCCATAATCTATGATTAATGACTAATATTATAATCCATGGTTAAGAAAAAACTCATTGTTCATTATTAGTTACTAATAGTATAATCCATGATTAAGAAAAGATTCATTATCTATTATTAGTAACTAAGGGCTCGTTTGGTATGAAGGATAGGATAAGACCTGATAGTATTAGATATGATAGTATAAGGCCTGATAGTATAAGACCTGATAGTATAAGGCCTAATACGTAATGGTTGAGAATATCAAAATGTTTAAAATTATAATAAAAAAATATTTATAATAGTTTATACATCAAAACTCAATCAGGCCTAATCCTACCCCCTAAGGCTTGATTAAATTATCCATCATTTTAATGTATAAGAGGAGTTTGATGGATAAGCTTATACAATACAGTATTTACACCAAACAACTGATAAGGTCATAATGTATTATATTAACTTATCCTATCAGGTCTAATACAGCATGCCAAACAGGCCCTAATTGTGTTATTCATGCTTAAGAAAATACACATAGTTAATGATTAGTGATTAAGCAAAGGCTCTTTGTCCATGTTTAGTGGTTATCAATGCTTAAGCAAAGGCCCATACTCTGTGATTAGTGACTAATAGTATAATTCATGCATAAGAAAATGCTTCTTATCTATGCTTAGTGACCAATTGTATTATTCATGCGTAAGGAAGGGTTCATAGTCTATGATTAATGACAAATAGTATAATTCATGGTTAATGAATGACCAACTAATCTTATTCTATAAAATTAATAGTTACTACTTAATAGTTTACTTTTTAATCTAATTAAATGACCAATACAAGCTTATGAAATTAGTTTGATAATCACTCTCATAGTCTTCTTAGTTTGATACTTAGTACTTAAAAATATTCTTAATATTTATTTTGTGTTATATTATGCATTATAAATAATGATTATGGGTTATTATCCGTAAAAAAGAATATTATTTTACAAAATTAATAATTAATACTTAATAAAATTAATAATTTATTATGTGTTATATTACGCTTTATAAGTCTTTCTTTTATATTTATCCTTTAATCTTTAAATGAATAATAAGATATAATTATAATTTTATCCTCTTTAATATTTATCTTTAAATTTTTAAATAAGTAATTAATAATAACAATTATAAAATAAACAAAAATTAAACACCAAATTAAGGAATTCCCTTTCTAATAATAATAGATAAATAATAGATATATAGATTAGAATTTTAATTTATAATTTTGAAAAATACAATAAACAAGTATATAAAAAATTAAAATTAAAATTTTAAAATTTGAAAATTTAAAATTAATCTTAACACTTTTTAAATTTAAATTTTGTAGTTAATATTAAATATTAAATAGTTTTCTAATTTTATAGCATTATTTTCCCCTTCATCTTCTTTGTGACGACGCGTCTCTCCTTGCTAGAGCTCGCTTTCTCCTGCTTCGCTGGCGATGGGTTAAAGAACACGAAAGCGTCCTTGCCCTTGTGGTTACTGCGAAGCTTCAGGTCTCGGAACCTCCACAATTTCAAGAACTGCATCGCGTTGCTCTTCTCCACCGTATTTGGGGACCACTCATAGTACATCCCCTCTAGCGCTTTGTCCGATTCTAAAGCCTCCGATGTCGTAGACAATGGAAAGTCGTCAGGATGTTGGACATAGACCTTCTTGAACGGTGATTGGGGAGACTAGAATTGTCGTCATAACTGTCTGCAAAAAGAAAACATTGGTTGAAAACATGGAACACTTACTAGATTTATCATTGTATCTACGAATACCGACAAATATATTTATCTTTCCTAAAACATATTTACTTCTATTAAGTTTGAAGCATTCAAAAACAAAAATTTGAATTATGAACCCTGATCATTTTAACCACTATAAGGTTTATTGTGCAGATTACTCACCCATTGACTTTAGGGAAGATGAAGGTTGAGAAATAATAATACAGGATTGTATGATTAAAATTCTAAAAATTTATTGGTTAAGAAGTTTATTGCAATTGTAAAAATTTAACCTATAATATAAGTAACTAATAATTAATCTTCATCGTTAGATCAATTTTATAACTAAAATTTATTCACTAAGACAATGACACCTAAACCACTTGTTATATAAAAATTTATCCTTTTTAAAATGAACTCAAAGTTAGAGGAGGTTGTTCACATTTTAGTCTTAAAAAAAAAGTGCAGCCGACAGTTATTTCGGCATTCTCTGCGGTATACTAAAGCCAAAAGCAAACGAAGCTGCATTAGTGCCGACCAGAGCCGAGCTATAAGGCAAGGAAGCCACATAAGTGAGCCTCTCAGTCTCACGGGCTCTCACTTTCAGTTTCATGACAAAGTCAAACCCGTATAAATAACCCAAGGATAAGATCTGTGAGTCCGGCACTACTAAACTTTTATAAAACAAAATAAAAATGTGTTTTATTTTTTTATTTTTGCTAAATTAATTAAAAAATGTAGTGAATACTGAATACGATAATTTGAAACTCATAAATATCATTTTCACCGGAGATAATAAAAAAATTTAAGATGACTTATCTTTTATATAACTTATCACTAATAGACAAAAATGAAAAATATGCATGCTAAAAAAAGCTTTCATCTAGCTAAAACAAACTCTTAAACAATTAAGGGAATTATCAACATCGTTTTTATAATGTTTTATAAGATTTTACATCTACAATCATGTAAAATTATGCAGTCATGATTTCTATGTTAATCAATCAATATCAATATCTATATATATATATATACACACACACACATTTGTAAGTAGTTAATTCTAGCTGCCTGTGAAATGGACAAAAATATAGACTTTAGATGGATATACGTACTATTAAATAATAATAATAATCAGAAAGCTAGGTTTACTTGTAGCGGCATGGTACCCCTAATTAAATCAAAGCTTAGGTGTTGAATATTAGAATCAAGTATGTCCCCTAGTTAATTTCTCTTCAACTTTGTATTGACACTGTGTATAAACTGCATTTAGCATTTCAATTTTTAAAGTTTTAGTGGTTTTATATTTCCCAATTACGTATCCTATAATTTAAGGCGTCAACGTATACAATAATAGATTAATTATGCATAATCTTATGATATATAAAGAATTAATAAGTAGTGAACAGATATGTGATGCGTATTCACACCATATTATCACGATAGAAAAGGTATATGCATAGCTTAATTATTACTCAAAGGTAAATGAGACCACCAGACGTGGACTAAATTAGATTTGACTACTAATTCTAACAACCCTGAGCTTTCTTAATTCCCTATTGAGAATCATAATGGCTTTATAATGAATAAGTACTGGATTAATTTATGACACTTCTTCGGACTAAAAGAGAATCGTGTCATCATTTATATCATCGTTATTTTACAAAAAGACTTAAGCCAGGATTTTTTTATCTGTTGTACCCCCTTATGATTTTTGTACACTTAATTGTTGTTAGTTTTTGTTCCTTTTTGTTAAGAAGAATCTTTTGAACGTTGAATCCTTGTTATCTATTAAAAAATAAAAAAAACTTAGGCCGGGATTAAGAAATATAAAGTAAGGAGTTGACTCTACTGCCCATATGTTAAATTAATCATTTTCTTAATTAGCATCAGCACCTTCACCATGGGAAAAGGGAACACAGAGAAATAAGAGTAATTCTGCATATTTTACTTTGTACTAAAAATTGGTATAAATTTCGTCTTATGGTGAAAAGAAGTCCTATTTTTTACACACTAATATTTACAATTTTGCCCTATATTATAAGCCATTCCATTTCAGCTATCATATTTTTTTTTCTCTCCTCTCTGTCCTTTTTATTTTTAAACACCATTGGTTTATATGGATATGTGAGGAATATGAAAAAATGTTATGTGTATGAGAAATATTATTTACACAAATAAAAAAAAACTCTCACATACCTATTTTTTCCCCTTTATTTTTGGGTGTGTTACTCTCTTTTTTTTTTTTCCTTTCTCTCTTTCTTGAAGAAGATAAAGTTAAAAAATAAAAAAAATAAGAAAGAGTTTGTGAGATTTATAAAGGAATTTTTGTGTGTGTGTAAGTAACACATTTTTATGTGTATATAACATTTTTCATGAGAAAAAAGATTAAACAATAAAGTACAGTACGAGGGGTTGACATCATACATGACTTCCATATAAAATGACCTTCTTGAAACTCTTGCGTGAGACTATCCACACAACTGGCCAAATTGTTTTATTTGGGTTTAAAATGGGAATTTGCTTTGCACGAGCAAATAAAGTCAGCAACATCTCTTATAATTAGACCTCATGTTATCAAGGGCAACAACAACCATCATTTGAATTTAATTTACTCTTGAATATTTAATTATGACCCATATATCATTGTCCTTTATAATTCAATAATGTAAGACCATTTGATAACTTTATTGCCACAGTTAGTTTTGTTAAAGTGTGGTTAGTATTATTTAGAAATTAGTTATATTAGTTTGATGAGTTAATAAGTTAGTTATTAGTTAGTTAGTCTCATTTGTGTTCTATATAAGTTACACTATTAGCTTGTTATACACAATTTTCATCATTTAATAAAATTTCAATATGTGAATTCTCTCATTTCTCTCCTCTTAATTTACCATATTTTCCAACAAATTTCATGGGTAGGGCCTTTATAATTCGATATTTAAATATGACCCATAGATTGTATTATATATTAACAATATTAATTAGAACAGTACATGGTCAAGTGCGCCAAACATTCTTAAGCAATATCACATAAATTAGAAGCATAAGCATGCGGACCTTTTCTTCATAACAGTTAATACATTATTACTAGGCTTTTTTTTTTTGTTATTTTATGTAATCCTAATATGGAGCGCCCATCAGAATTAAAAATTAAATAATTATAAGAAATGGTCTTAAAAGACACTTCACTACTAGGCACTCTAATCGCGCATACAACCATTTTTTGATATATTTTCAGTGAAAGGAATAGCAAGCAAGTTGGACATTGTTGACTTTTAAAATGCAAACATGACGTTGAAAGAGAGGAAGAGAGGGAAGAGAAGTCACGCAGTGTGTTCTTGAATGATTACAGCATAGGCGAGATTGAAATAAAAAGAAAAAAGGGCTAATAAAGAAGAAACTGCTAGGAAGAATGCATACAAAAGGCCTTGAATCATTCACTCGTGTCAACACCTCAGGTGTTGCCTTGCGACATCGTTTATCTAATTACCTCATACTCTTGGTCGAAAGCACTGTGCTTTGTCTGGCTGTTATCATAAAGTACCAACAACACAGACACTTGTGTTACCACATTATGACTAAAAAAATACAAATATAAGCATTCTTTTAGTTAGGATATATTTCATCATTTCATGTTTTGAATAACTTTTTAAAGAGTTTTCTTTTTTAGTGTCTTCATTATCGATCGTTTTTTTAGTGATCAATTTGAAATATTGGGATGTGTTCACAATTTCTGGGTCCTTTTAATTTGCAGTCAAGCACATACTCACATGTGTTGAAATTTCTCTAGTGTGTTGACACCAAGTTAATTATCTTGCAACAACTTGACTTATAGAAAAGATGTTTTTATAAAACTATAACAGCAGATTCATTATAATTTTATATTATTTTTTTAATTGGAGGTACAAGTACTGGAAATATAAGGAAAGAGGATAAGTGACTTAGTGAACTATTGAGCCTTTGACAACATTATCATTGCACTCTTGTCTACTGGACAAGGGCCAGGCACCAAATAAACTACAATTTTGTTGGCTGTATAATAAATATATTCTATTTTATGTGTGACACTTTATCCCATTAGTTTAATTACATTTAGTAGAGAGGCAAATAGATAAACATTCTATATTATTAGTTATTTGTTAACGCAAAGAAAAGCATCAAGCGTTTGTAGTCCAACGGTTAGGATAATTGCCTTCCAAGCAATAGACCCGGGTTCGACTCCCGGCAAACGCAATTTTGGCTCAATGTGTTTTTGACATTAAACGCAATTTCCTTTTCAATATTGGTACAATTCGGATCGAAACCTTTCACCTTTGGATTTTGATGTTTTGGTAATGGAGTTGGCACGGCATACAAGAATAACATAACATCATTGGAAAATGAGAAATTGGCCATTTTCACAACTGATATGGTCCCCATATGATTTTGCTTTGTGCCTGCAAAAATGCTTGAAAGCAAAAGCCTTGAGACCGGGCATGCAGGTCCATGCCATGTTGCTCACAAGTGGAATGGACATGAACATCTTGTCTTTGAGTTCAAAGCTTCTTGGGATGTATGCTAGTTGTGCTGACCTGAAATCAACAAGGCTTTTATTTCCAAAAATTGAACACCCAAATGTTTTTGCATTCAATTGGATGGTTTTGGGTTTGGCATATAATGGGTACTATCATGATGCACTTGTGTACTTTCGTTGGATGCGTGAGCTTGGCCACACGGGCAACAAGTTCACCCTTTCCATTGTTCTTAAAGCCTGTGTTGGCATAATGGATGAAAACAAGGGGAGACAGGTTCATGCAATGGTTTATGAAATGGGGTTTCATAATGATATCTCTATTGCCAATGCTCTGATAGATATGTATGGAAAATGTGGAGGAATTTCTTATGCTTGTCGTGTGTTTGATAGAATGCCTGAGAGAGATGTTGCCTCGTGGACGTCAATGATTTGTGGATTTTGTAACATAGGGAAAACTGAGCAGGCACTGGTGTTGTTTGAGAGGATGAAGTTGGAAGGATTAGAGCCGAATGATTTCACATGGAATGCTATGATTGCTGCATATGCTCGGTCAAAAGATAGCGGCAAAGCTTTTGCTTTCTTCAATAGAATGAAAAAAGAGGGGTTTGTTCCTGATCTGGTTGCATGGAATGCATTAATTTCTGGCTTGGTACAAAATCATAAAGTCAGGGGAGCATATAAGTTGTTTCGGGAGATGCTAGTTTCAAGGATTCAACCCAATCAAATAACCATCGCAGTGCTGCTTCCTGCTTGTGGATCAGCTGGTTCTATTAAATGGGGAAGAGAAATTCATGGATTCATATGCCGGAAGTGGTTTGATGTCAATGTTTTCATTGCAAGCGCTCTTATTGACATGTATTCAAAATGTGGAAGTTTAAAAGATGCTCAAAATGTATTTGACAAGATTCAATGTAAAAATGTTGCGTCATGGAATGCAATGATTGATTGCTATGGGAAGTGTGGCATGGTTGATTCCTCCATGGAGTTGTTTAAAAAAATGCTCGAAGAAGGACTGCAGCCAAATGAAGTTACTTTTACATGTATTCTTTCAGCATGCAGCCATAGTGGTTCTGTGCAAAAAGGTTTAGAGATCTTCAGATCAATGAAAGAATGTTATGGGATTGAGGCAAGCATGCAGCATTATGCTGGTGTTGTTGATCTCTTCTGCCGTTCAGGAAAGACAGCAGAAGCATATGAATTTCTCAAGGCCATGCCAATACAAGTCACAGAGTCAATTGTCGGAGCTTTTCTTCATGGGTGCAAGGTCCATGGAAGAAGAGATCTGGCTAAAATGATGGCTGAGGAAATAATGAGAATGCAGTTAGAAGGACCAGGTGGCTTTGTAACACTATCAAATATTTATGCCGCTGATGGTGACTGGGAAGAGGTTAGGAATGTAAGGAAGGTGATGAAGGAGAGAAATGTCCATAAGCAGCCTGGTTTTAGTTGGCTTGAAAAGCCAGGTGAGATTCTTGAAGGCAAGAAAGAGAAAGAAGAGAACAATATGGCCTCCTATAATATGATCGGTGATCTAGTTTTTCACATTTAGCTGCAAATATGTTACCAAGTCTGATGCCGGTTTGGATGTTTATGTATTTCTATAGGAAGAGCCACTCAACTCATTTTGGTTCATCTGCTAATTCTTCACTAATTTTGGAAACAAGAGTGACTGAAGTCTCAATAATTTTTTGTTCATGTGTATTTTCCGGTTTATAATTGCTTATGGTGTACTGTATAAATCTTGATAGATTTTTTTTATCCCTTACCTCCCATGCGGGCAAGTGACCCTTCTGCAAAAGCTTAAGATTTGTTGGAGAAATAACAGAAGAGAGCTCTTTGGTTCTTGAGGTACTTCAAAGGAGTGAAGAAAGTTACTTATCCTGTTCTGTAATTATTGGCACAAAGGAGGGATACTCCAGACTGAGCAGATTACAAACAACTGCATTCAGCAGCAGCCTCCACTCAGTGCTGCTGTTGGGACCAAAGCTGGCCACCACCATCCACTCCAGAAGTTGACGTTTGGGATAACGTTGCTGGTTGATGATGAAATAACACAGGAGCATAAGCTAGGATCAGGTTTGGTTGGGAAGGCACAAGGCTTTATGGAACCAACCAGATCATTGCTTTCTGGGCAGGTTTGAGGACTGAGGAGAATGGCCATGCTAATAGTCTAAACTTCTTTGGTATGCACGACTTTGTAAAATCCTAACTACTACCGTTGATGTCACTGGATAGTATGTTAATTCCAAGGTCCATGCTATTGTTAAGACCATTCTGGTTAATGGTTACTGATCAGCAACATGATACTGATGGGGTGGAAACTCTGCTGCAGCTCAGAGTGTATCTTGTCTGCTAGATTATTGAGATGAACTGCGTGGTTTCAACTTTCAACTATAGAAACCCTTTCTAGTAATGATAGCAATTGATTTTTCTTTCTCGGCAGTGAATATTCTTCTCAAGAAAGTCCTTGAAGAAGGAATGAACCATTTGGTTTTTATCACATACCGGTTGTCAATTGCTACCATTTTGTTAGCCCCAATCGGCTACTTTTGGGAAAGCTAGGCACCCTCAATTCCCTGATTTAGTACTATTCTCTTTTTTCTCTCTTTCTTTCTGGTTTTTTTTTTTTTTTTTTTTTGAAGATTTTGATATTGTTAACATGCAGATAGCCCAAATTGCAATAATGAATCATTTTCCAATTTGTTTGTCTTAGCCTTAAGAACGTTAAGCTAATAATCAGTCATTATTCTTAATCTAGAAGATGAATGCTCAAATGAATCCATATATACCTGAAGGGAAATTAGAGATCTTATATTATATTTATAACCATATTTTTATTGCAGAAATGGCAGACCACGGCTCACATTTCGAATTTTATGTTACCTCTTCTTCAGTGCCATTGTTGGGTTAGTCATAAAAATACCTAGTCTTTGTTAGTCATTCCATTTCTCACTAGCACTTTTTTTTCTTCCAATTTACTTCCAAATTATCTGTGTTGTGGTTAACGTGATTGTAGGGAAACACTTAATGAATACTTTCTTTGTAGGGCATCAGTCACACAATACCTCTTCCTTCTGGGGATGCCTTACACTTCTGCTACCTTTGCTTGTGCCTTTGTCAATATAGTGCCTGTGGTTACATCCATGGTGGCATTACCATTTGGGTATGAATCAAAGCTATTTTATTCCTATATTTTTTGTAGTTAGACACCATCACTCAATGCAGGCTAACTGTGTCCTGTGTTCCTTTTCTCTTGATTCTACTACAGGTTAGAGAGTGTGAACATCAAATGCAAAAGTGGGAGAGTGAAGATTCTTGGTACATTGGTCTGCATAGGCGGTGTATTGCTGTTGACACTTTACAAAGGAAAGCCCTTGTTTAATTATTCTCACCATCAATCTGCAGCTCCAGTAGCCACGAGTTCTGCAGTGAAGCTAGCTTCTATTAGAAGATGGACCATTGGTGTGATAGCTTTGATTTTGGGAACCCTCTTTTGGTCTTCTTGGTTTATCTTACAATCAAATATAAGCAAGAGATATCCATGCCAGTATTCTAGCACAGCCATCATGACCTTCTTTGCAGCCATTCAATCAGGTGTCATTAGCTTGTCCACTGATCACAACTTGTCTATATGGGTTCTCAAGGGAAAGATACAAATAATCGCTGCTCTGTATTCTGTAAGTTCACTTTTTTCCAAATCATGAGAGAGAATTAAAGTTAAAAGTTTGGCTTGTGGTTTGAAAAAAGGGTGGCAATTTCTTAGGCTGCAACCAGCTGTTTCCTGATTTGGGTTATTCTGTTAAAAGAAAAGAAGAGAGAAAAGCCTAAAAGCAAAGTAATTTTGAATGGAATGTGTTTTAATTTAAGATTTTGTTAACAAAGTGAAACATTGTGTCATGTGTTTACAGGGGATGGTTGGATCGGGTCTGTGTTTTGTGGGCATGTCATGGTGTGTCAAGAAGAGGGGTCCTGTCTTTACTGCAGCATTCAGCCCACTTGTTCAGATAATGGCAGTCGTGATTGACATCCCTGTCTTGCATGAGCAGCTCCATCTTGGAAGGTGAATTCTTCTACCACTTTTTACTGATATATGCTAAAATCCTACTGTCAGTTATTTATTATTCGAGATAACAATCATTCCTAATTAAGCTTTTAAGTTGAACTGGTTCTTGATAATTACCACCTCTATAACAGAAGCAGAAAAAGTAGAAGTTGAGAAGGAAATGAAAAACCATCCTTTATCTGATATATTTCCTTTGAGCTTGCTGTTCAGTGTGATGGGGTCCATATTGGCGATGGTCGGATTATACATTCTTTTATGGGGTAAGAGCAAGGAGATGCAAAATCGTGTGAACAAGTTAGTCCAACAAGCTGAAGAAACCAAGGAACAAGAGCCTCAAACCCAACACATAGCAGTGTCTTGTGATTCGCGGTGTCACTGACACCAAGCCGCATTCATACATATGTTCATGTACTGCCAAACCACAACTTTGTTCTTGACAAAGTTCGTATTTACGGATTTGCCTAAACAATACTTCAAAAAAGAAATGTATAATAAAACGTTATGATTTGATCCATCATCCAATTTCCCTTCTCGCAAAAAGCTATACATGAAATGAAAAAAAAAAAAAAAAAGATAGGGGATTTGTCAAGTTGGAAAATCAGGATACTCCCTCCGTCCCATTTTTTTAAAAGTTTTTATACAAGTATTAAAAATAATATTAAATAATCCTAAATATAAAGAAATCTAATTTGATATAATTAAGTTACTTTTTAAAAAAAAAATATAAATTCAATTAATTATGATTATGTATAGTTATTAATTTAGTTGAGATAATAAATAATGCAGATAAAATTAAAAAAAATTAATAAATATTTTTTTAATATTTTTAAATTCTAAATAATTTAAGACAAAACAAATTTTATAAAAAAAAAATTATAATGTGACACAGAGAATAAGATGTTAAATTTAGATGAACTAGTGTATGACATTGTAAATGGTTAACTATTTACCAATTTCTTCTAAGTTTAACGCCTTGATTTGAGTTGATTTAATTTTTGAGAATTTTGCATAAAAATCTCAACCGATCTAATAAATTCATATTAATAATGTAATGTTATCCATGTTAACATGCTAATGATTTGGCATGCAGGTTATCCATGTTAACAATGTAATGTGAGACCTTCTCCCGCTTGGTCACATCAACACACAATGACTTGAGTTACAAATATGGATTCAATTGCAAATAATTAGTCATTATAAGGATCTAATTACATTATTCTAAATTATAGTACAAAGAGTAATTTAAAATCTAATTAAAATATAAGGATTCTTCTAACGATATATGAGTATAAGATATATGAATAAGTGTATTATCATGTGTTTGAATTTTAATTACGTTAATTTTTTAAAAATTATATTATAAAAATATTTTTATAAATTTTCTTGTGTTAATACAAATAATATGTCTTTAATTAGAGTAAAAAAATGAATTAATCAAAATACACCTAAAATAATTTAGACAATACCTAACCGTAATTAAAAAAATAGTATAGAGACTAATTTAAAATCCAATTAAAACTAAGCTTATAAGTTGTTGGGGTCTCGCGTGGATATGGGGAAGTAAGTGAAGGCCCGAGCTGAACAGAAAAGGGGGAGAAAATCTGAAATTGCTTGCTGGGTTGGTCCCAGTTGAAAACGGCGCGTTTTAGATCTTAGGAAAGTGGGAAGTGGAAAACGCAATTTCATGTACAGCTGAATTGACTAGTGCTGCTCACTCCCTCCCAGGCCCAGCATCGTCGTCGCCTTCGCCGCTGTTGTCGGCGGCGGAAACGGGCATCTCCTTCGGTTTCTCTCTTTTTCGCTTCGTCACTAGGTTATTTTCAACTTTTCATTCCCTTGCTTTTCAATATTATTAGTGGAGTCCAGTCAGATTGAAATTCAATAAGTAGATCAGAATCTTGGTAGTTAATGTTGTTTTGGTTTGATTTTAAACAAACAGGGCATCTAGAAAAGAAGAACCTGCGGAGTTGGGAAACCTCAGTGCTATCTTTCCCCCGATCATCCCAATCCGACATTACTTGCAAGTGGAAACTGCAAATCCTGCATTTCCAACTCCAGGATGTTCGGTCTGCGTGTTTCTTCAGGAATAGTTTCTGATATTGCCCTCCGCCTTCGTCAAAATTTATCGGTCAGTTTTCCTCCACCTACGTCGTTCCAGGGTTTTTGCTTTCTGTCTTTTTCATTTTTAGAGATTTCATTTGAGCTATCCTGTGTTTCTAATCCAGTATCACAATTCACAAGCTCAACCACAAAATCAAAATTCGCTTTTATGATTTTGCCTAGGGTTTGGCTTTGGCTTTGTTTCTTAGTTTCGATTTAACTTTGCTTAGGGCTTTTCTTGTACATTCTCTCTACAAAATTGTGAGCCTTTCCATTTATCAGCAATCAAAAATTGGAATCAATTTCACCCTTTTTATCTTGTGCAGCTTCGGGGTGTGCGTGTACAATATATAAACATTGGAGGTGGTGTTGGAGGGGAGATCCCAGATAACAAGCGCCTTGAGTATGCTCTTCAGCATATCCATGGAATTGGCCGTTCCAATGCTCACCACATTGTGTGTGAGCTTGGAGTTGAGAACAAATATGTCAAGGACCTAAGCAAAAGAGAATTATATTCCCTGCGCGAATTGCTTTCCAAGTACTTGATTGGAAATGATTTGGTACTCATCTTCTTCATTATTTGTTAGTTATACACCCTCTGTTTGTTCAATAATGTTTAATATATGTGATTGTTTTGGTTGTTATCAGAAAAAGTGTGTTCAGAGAGATGTTGGGAGGTTGGTGAGCATTCAGTGCTACAGAGGGATCAGGCACGTGGATGGCTTACCCTGTCGAGGACAGCGAACTCATACAAATGCCCGCACCAGGAAGAGTAGGCCTACTTTTGCGGGATCAAGATGAATGCTGCTCATTAAACAGATGAGTTGTGTCTTTGCTCTACTATGAGCTAATCAAATAAGTTTTGTTAGACACTTAATTACTTTAAGCCAAATCAAGATCATCTTACATTTTCAATTACCGTTGGCGTGTTTATCTTTGCTTTACTTGAATACTGGTTTTTTATCTCTCCCCATATGGTTTCTTCTTGATTAGTTTCTTATTTTAGTTGATTAGTAACAGTTAGCACACTTTTTTAATTGAAAATTTTCAATCATTTGTGTTAATGTTACTGTTGCAATCTCGGCTTACTTAATTGCTGTCTGGATTTCGAATCAGTTTGAAGTGGAATTTGAGTTACTACCAATATATAACATCCAACTTCTCATATGTTAGGTTGCTTGTTTGCTAGACTCAGCTTCACTTAACTTAGAACGTGTGTCTGTTAGACCACTGAGTTACGAATATTCCAGTTTCTTGAGTGCAATTCAATTTTCTACATATTCTCCCCATTTGTTGGTAACCCTAAGGTCAATCATTTTGCAGTCTTTTTATCTTGTGTTATTAAATGCATCAAACTTATGGCAATTGAATGTGTTAATAAATAGGCCAAGTGATGTTTGATGAAAACTGGACATATCCCAAGCTACTAGATTATGAAATGAGGCAGAGGACGGTGCTAATTTTATCAAGCTAGAACAAAATTTAACTTTTAGGCATTCTAGATTTTGAATTACTGGCTCCAGTTCCATATTTTCTTGTGCTGCTCCAGATGGGCATGGTCTATAATCTGTCAAACTGTGCAATTTCTCCTAGATGATCGATCAAATAGAGTAAACTGGAGTAAGGGCTATCAGTAATTTGGAAGGAGATTCTCAAATTAAAAATTATAAATAAAATCAAGCTTCTTCTGTGAAAGTTATTTTGAAACATCTTGCCTATACGAAATAATTTTTTGCATATAATAAAACATGAGTGCCCAATGTGAAATGGTTCTGACGATGAATGGGAGATTCATTCGTTGTGCCAATGTCCAAAGGTAGCAACGATTTGCATGGTGTCTTCTGTCTTGCCCCACTTGGCTATTTTAGCATTATTTATACAAGCAACCTGATATAAGAAAATGATAGGATGCTGTTTGATAATGACGAGAGTAAGGGAGAAAAAGGAGGCCCGGATAGAAACAATATATTCCAAGCTCCAAGGTGAGGCTTGGGAACAGCCGGAGTCCGTTACCATTAGCATTAGATAGTTATGGCATGACTGCACGAGTACCTCTAATTCTGTTTGTACTGTTTAACTGTGTAGATATTCGCATTATGTTTTCTGCCACCCTTTATTCTTTGGTAGGAGTATCCAGTTGGACATTTCAACCCGCACAAATGACTTACCTACGTTTTTTTTTTAATAAAGAGTTGTTTAGATAATAAAGATTATATGAAAAAAATAGAGTGAAGTAAATGATTATGTTCATAATAATATATATGATATGTATGATGATACTGATTTCGATTAGTTAGACTAATTTATTGTTTGAGTTATGATTAATTTTGTTTAGTTTATTTTAAACTTAGTAAGACTTGTTAGTTGTTAATTTATACTTATTGACTTATGTTATTTAGTTTATTTAAGATTGAGATTTATTATGTTTGAGTAAGGTTGGTTGAAACTTATAGTATTAATTTATTAGATTAAGATTTATTATATTTGAAATTGAAACTTGTGATATTAATTTGTTAGATTTTGTATTTTGATTTTTTTTGTACAAGAATTATATATATATATATATATATATATATATATATATATATATATATATATATATATATATTGGACTTATAGATTCGATTTAATTCAACCCAACTTTATATCTACTGCTATGGTGAATAGGTGGAATTTAAAAATATTATTAAACTCACCCAACTTGTCCAACGAATACCCATATTCTATGATATCAGGGAGCTATTTCCACTTACGTAATAGTTTGGTGTAAGGACCTGGAATGAGATTAGTGGTATACTTAAAAAGGATGTGAGGATACCTGAGTAAAGACAAAAAAGATAAGTGCTATCAATAAATCAAGTTTTTTAAAAAATAAATAATAAAACAATGTTAACTCACCTCACCAATTAAGGAAGAAAATGGGTTTTTACTTAAAGAAATGGGGAAAAAAAAAGTTAAGCCCATATTACACAAAAAAAATCAAATAAAGGTGTAAAAATGATGTATAATATTATATATATATTATATATATATATATATATATATATATATATATATATATAAAAAACTCAAGTTTTTTATTACTATCTTTGGAATGGAGAATGGTGATTACATTTCATGAAACAAGCATTTTCATGTTTGATAGATGAGAAAATAAAATAAAATGGTAAATTGCATTCAATGTTTCATTACATACTACTAAGAGTTACCTTTTCATTCTAGAGATGTGGTATTTGTGGTTTGATGCTATGTAAAAAAAAATGATAATTGCATACTGATTCTATTATTGTTATATAGAATAACCTTTCAAAAAAAGAACATAAAAATGGTAGAATAATGCTAAATTCACATTACTATGTTTCATATATCTCATATTAAGGATTAAGTAATAGAATTAGAATGAATGTGTATTGAAAGTTAAGATACGAGATATGATTTATTATTATTTTTATGAAAAGATATGATTTATTATAATTAAATAATAAAAATTATATAAATATAAAGTATAAAAGTAATATATGTTTAAATGTATGAACGTAACATTTTAAAACCTCTACTTAAGACGGGGGGGGGAAAAAAACTCAGCCTTGATTCTGCCAATTGATAATTTTATTGTAGTGGGCCTCACATAAATATCTTAAACCAATGAAATACTCTAATGGTGGTACGATTTATTATGTCATGTGTTAAGACGTTGTAATTATTATTTAATATGTATAAATATATTTTTAAAAATAAATATATTTTGAAATAATAATTTTATAAATATCAAATAATAAAATTTAAATGTATATAGGAGATATTATACCAATTATTCCCAACGAGAAACGGTGTGATGCCAGCTGTTAAAAGAACGGCCAAATTATGTAATTATTACAACCACGTGGGGAGAGAATCCCTCCACTATTCGTTCCTTTTATCCACTTGTATTTTTCTACTTTCTTCTACGCTGAAATCAAGAGAACCAAATAATTTAAGAAAAATAAAAAAAAGGAAAAATCGAAACGTTTGGGGTATCTTGCGGTGCACGAAGAGAAGAACAGTCCAACAGCTCCCCACTTTGGCCGAGACACGTGTCAAACGGGAGAAGCTCATTGCCTCAACTGGTGGTCCCGCACGCACATCCCACCAAGGCCCAGCAGCACCCCTCGCCGGAACACCACCGAGCACTCCGGCAACTCTCCGAGATCCGCGAACAGCGACTCCTCCTCTTCCCCCATCGGCAAGAACACCGACGCCACGTCAGCTTCGTGCCCCACGAAAATGGGGCTCTCCAGAAGGGCGTACGAGGAGGCCGTTGCGGTGGCCTCCATTTGGCCGAACCATCCCAACTCATCCGCGGTGGCAAGATCTGGAAACCTCTGATCGGGTTGGGGTTTGGGATCGAAGCTGACCTGAGGATCGGGTTTCTTGTTGGATTTAGTGTGGTTGTTTCTAGAAGGTGGGGAGGGGTGGTTGTGGTGGGAGGAGTAGGTTACGAGGAGCATGGTGGGGTCCGCACGGCTCCTTTCCACTTGTTTTCTTGCTGGGCAGCCCTTTGAACTGCTACACCTGTAGTATCCTCTGTTCAATCACAAACAACATCTTATTCAGCCAGCATGCATGGATCCATGAGGATCACAATTTCAATATACTTGGTATTTAGGTCTAAAATTACTGTTACTGTTACTTAAGAATAGGAGTAGGAGTAGGAGTGTCACTGTCTTAAAAGGAGTAAATTGCAATATATGTTGATTTTATGCAAGTTTTTGCAATCTCAATTAATTTAAGGGATGCATGGAATGGAATTAATGGGTAGTGTGTGTGTGTGTTGAGTACTAGTACTAAGCACTAACTACTAACCTGGGATAAGGGGAGCCTTTGATGGGTTTCTGGCCGTACTTTCTCCATGCCCAAGAATCGGATGGTGGAGTCTTGTTGCTCTGAGACCCTTCCACCTCCTTCATTGGGATTTGCACTACTCTTTTCTCTATGCCTCGCCTGCTCCTCCTCACACAAATCCCATTTACATTTCAGTTTCTCTCAATTATATAACATACAATTAATCAAAAGCATGGTATGATTCCTTATGTTGTTTCAGTTTTCAACATAATTTAATTGCATCAAGTAACACAATTAATTATTAGTTGAAATCATATTAATATTGGTGGGTCATGAGATGAGACTGACCTTCTTTTAGGGGAAGAAGTGGAGGAAGTGACCAAGCAGCTATCGATGGCGGAAGGAGGGGATTCTGCAATGTTTTCTTCACCCATATCAGTGTCTTCCTGTTCACTCATGTATGGGTTGCTGCTACTGTCCATTTCTTCCAATTTCGAGCTAGCTAGGAACTGTGATACAAAATGAATAATCTTGACCCTTGATCTCACTAGAAGGTGGTGGTGATATGTGACGAAGATGATGCTGATTCTGGCTATTTAAGAGCATATAAAAGCGTTAGCTAGATTGGATTCCACAAAAGAAAGGGAAATTAAGGAAGAGGAAGCAAGGAGGTGAGAGAATATGGGGAATGCCCTTTAAAACTGGGGGCTTCATGTTCACAGATTGGCCGGGCTACCTATGTGCCCTTTGTTTATTACGGGACGTGCGAGCAAACACCTCATCTTATGCAAACTAACACTGATTTATTTGAATATGTATGTGTCATTTGAAAGCAACCCTAGGTTTCTTAAGACGTTATTTTATATGAAAATATCCATAAGGATAAGACCACTGATTAGTTTAAGTGCCTTAAAGTCTCCCCTTTTTTTTGTCATATCTGGGTCACCCTTCCAATCACGACTTAGTCTAGTTTTGCCCGCATATGCATCTCTCTTGCTTTTGATTATCTCCTATTTTTATCTGGGAACTTATGAGACGGTACATCTAGAAGACTAGAATCCCATAATAATCATGGAGATGAAGTTTCTCTTGGTTGGGTATAAATCACCTTTATTTCACGTTCCCTACCATTACCATTGGGCATTTGATATTATAATTTAACAATTTTACTTGTGCTAGTTATAAGCAAGGAAAATTTATTTTACATAAAAAATATGACACCTAAAGAGACATGAATGTGCATGTGAGTGTGATTTTCTATTCCCATATTATATCTTGTGTATGGCTCCAAGTGTTACACCATATTTAAATGTAAATAAAATATTATACAAATATTATTTTTGAGAAAATAGCGAAACACTAAAAATAATGTGAACATAGGAAGAGGGTTCCACACTTTCACTTGTAGTTTTTATTTTTTCTACAATTCACTCGTGCTTAGGTCATAAAAAAAAATTACAAAAAGATAAAATTTTCATTAAAAGGAGAGAAGAAGGAGAAAGAGAAGAAGAAATTGCTCTCTTCTCAATAAACCCTGCTTTGATTTTGTTCACATGATGAATTTCCTTAAGCCAATCCACCAATAATCTTATCAATGGTAGAGATAATAATAATAATAATAATAATAATAATAATAATAATAATAATAATAATAATAATAATAATAATAATAATATTTTAAAGGATATTTGTAAAAGAATTTAAATAAGAATTTTTTTTATAATTTTAATGCATTTAGTATTTTACTTTTTATAATAAGTTTTTTATTTAAAATTCTTAATCAATATCTTTAACAAAATCTTAATAATAATTGATTTAACGATATTATTATGAATTGTCTGCCATCGTCATCATCATTCATCAATTGCTATCAACATTAAAATTTATAATAGTTAATCGATATTCCCATTAATTATAAATGTAGAGTTGCCCTGTCCTTCAGTCAGAAGAACTCGTCCAATTTCCATTTAACTCCATTTTTAAGGTCTAACCATCCTTTATTATTGTAATTAATTAATTAATTAATCTATATATCTTAGACATTAAGAAAGTGAAGTGAGCTTAATGACCCTCAGAATATATACATGCACATCAATAATTACATAGAGAATTCCATTCATATTATAGCCGGCCGGTTTTGTCAAAATAATAGTCTAAGTTGTAATTAAATATTATCCATATTGTAACAAAAAAAAAATTATCCATATTGATCCCTTTGACAGGAAAAAAAAAAAAACGCAAGCCCTATGTTGGTGTTGCTTTTGAACAGGATCAATGTACTCTTTTCTCAAGTATTGGCAGTCATTCACTTAAAAAGAAAAAAAATCATATAAACTGAAATTATTATGGCTCTATTACTGCTTATGTAAACTGAAATTACACTTATTCATATTTTAAGCATGACCAATCACTTGTTAATAGAATAGAAAATAAACATAACTCAGCTATACAAGGGCAACCACCACTAAATGGTTTAAAAATTACATATTGATAATTACATTATTACACTTAATTTGGATCTAAATTCTAGAGATCGGCTGTCGAAAATTTTAATTTATAGTTTTGTTTTCCTTCGTTATTACGCTTGCCCTCAAGATTCAAACCCCTTTAATTCTGACAGAGTCACTTATTGCTTGCCTTGTACCTCTCCAAAGGGAAAGGGATTGGTAGAGTTAATTGGCCAATGTGTTACATAAAAAATATCAAAAACCAGAAAACAAATTAATCTTCTAGGGTTCTTAAAAGCGCATGCCTGGTAGTATTGAAAGTACCTCTCCTTGTTACCATTTTTATAGATAAAAAAGGGTTCTTAAAAGCGTTAAGTATGGTAACAAACTTTTTATATAATTGATATTTCTTTATCTCCAACAATCCAAATTGCATTCGGCAACTCTGTCAGAAATTACATTAAGACTATATTAATCAACACAAATTAGTAGAAAAATAATCGTAATTATTAGGTTTCTCGTTCTCCAATTTTACTTCCCTTTGTTACGGTAGTTTTAATTGGTACCCTTATTCTCTTCGCCATATGTGTCATTCAATTATCATTACTATCTATATCTCATATAGTATTTAATTTGGCGTACTTTATTTGATTTCACTTACTTTTACTTTGTCACAGGTGGTTCATAAAGTCGCTGCCACACTTTCAAGAAACAGAAGCTTCCCCATTTATTTATCAAAATGTTATTTTTTAATTATTTATCAACTATCATTTTTTTTAATTATTTACCAAATTATCTTTTTTTACCACTCAAAATATCTTTCTTTTAAAATTATATACTTGGTGCCTTTTGAAATTTTTAATATTTGCTTTGATTGAAAAATTAGATAAAGCAATGAGAGAGAGAGAGATCCATACAACTTTTTTAATAAGTTGTTAAAACTAAATAATTAATTAAAAATTAATTAAATTTACTTATATATATTTATAAGGTTTTAATGATTCATACTAATTACGATAATAAAATATATAATATAAAATAAAAAAAGTGACAAATTGAGTATGTTAATAATATTGAATATTATTTTAGTTATTATGAAGATTTATTAATTACATAACACATATGTTTATTTTTTGTTATTTTTTAAAAAATTTTGTTTCAATTTATTGATCAATTTAAAAAAGCGATTGAGGTATTAATTATTTGCTTTTAATTGTATTTATGTAAGATTTTTAATAAATTTAAAAACAATCTAATCAAATTCATATCTTATTATTGAAGTTATTGAATATATTTATTTATTTTGACACAAATAATTTAAACAACAGTAATAAAAATTAAATGGTATATTTAGAAGAGCAAATTTGTCAACAAATTTTTTGCTTGGATTCGTAGATAGGAGTAGATTCGATCCGAATAATCCCTATCTTAAATTTTTAGTAATTCAAAGTTTTCGAAATCAAATGCATCTCCACCAATGATCCATTTAATGCAACCGATTCCACAATTTTTAATAAAATCCACTTTATATAGTGTAATCTAATTAGGGTACTGAAACTCACATGGTTTTCTCACTAGTATTTCATAAATTAATAAATATATTGATAAATGGAGAAAATGCATCGGTCCTCACAATCAAGAAGGAAGAAAGTGAGAGAAAAATAGAGAGTCTCTTCTCTTTATAGTGAGAGTGTGTTATCATTTTTGTAACTCTTGAGAGGGTATACTCGGGTTTGTAGTATGATACACAATTGGGGTGGGTGTCAATTATTGTAATCATTGTCCTCGGGATGTCGAAGTCGTGATAGTGAATAATTTTATTGGAGTATTTGTGAATGTAGGCAAAGGTCTGTGAACCACGTAAATTCTTGTATTCTCTATTATTTTTCTCGTAGTGTATTTTTTGTGTATTCTTACAATTTATGTCATCCTTTATAGTCACTAACAAATTAGTAAAGAGCTTTACCGAGATACCCAACAGAAATCCAGGCGTCGTGGTATTCTTTTATACCAACGCAACTATGGTGCGACCACACCAAGGTTTGAAATCCCATTATTTGATGGGAAAATAAATTTTATGATTTGGCGTGAGTACCATTCAAGACCTCTTGGTGCAAAATAGTCTTGATCGACAATATGGAAACTTAGAGAGGAGAAGCGCTATGTCCCTAGCTGCCACACAAAAGAAGGAAGAAAAATGGACTAAGATCCAAAAAAATGAGATGCACAAAACATTAAGACACGATTAACCCATGTTAGCTCTTGCTCCCGAGATAAAGCACAACGTGTTAAAGGAAACAACAACACAAGGCTTTCATGTGGGGGAAAAGCTCGAAAATATCTATGCGTCGAAGTCAACCGGCCGTATGCCAAACATTAACAACAATTAGTATGATCCTTTGTTTAAAGATGGAGTTGTATCAACTCAAAATGGAGATGGGAGGAAATCTCCATGACCACATCAACAAGTTCAACCAACTAGCAAGCCAACTAGATGGGCGCGATTGAATGCGGATGATCAAAAACTCGATGAAGACAAGTACGAGAATTATGTCCACGTTGATGGCATCTTGTACACGTTCACTACCATCTCAGGTCCTATTTTGGTCAAATCTGTGGTTCACCAACGTTGCTTGTCGGGAGAACAACTTTGAAGATGGATGAGGTCAAACTCATTGTCACTTTAAGAGAAAATGAGAGAATGATGAAAAACGAGAATATTAATGATGAAAGTGCAATAGCAATGAAAGCCACCCCAGAGGAATCTTCAACGAGGAAGGTGTCATTCAAGGAGGTGTGATGGGCCAAGAGGAAGATCAAAATCGCAATTAATGCGTCAATATCAAACCATAAATAGATGCACGAACAACAATGTGTTTGTGGTTGTACTAATATTGTAAAACAATATCAAACCTGTTCAATGTCGTCAATTTACTATTTGCCTCGTCCTTTCGGTTGAGAAGGGTCATTTGCAATTGAACCAATGCAGCTTATAGAGGTGCACACAAATGAGGGCAGAACAAATTGGTAAGAAATTGAGAATGATGAGGAAGGAATGATGACAACTCTCGGACAAAGCGTGGTCAAACCGTTGAAGATGAAAATGAAGATCTATTTTTAGCAAAAAATTACAACACAAGGAGGTTGCTAAATCAAATTAAAATTGGAACCAATATGTGATGGACTCTGAGGTGCCTCGGAGCACATTTGTAGATGCCTCGATGCGATGTTTGACACCTTGAAAATCGATGAAGAAATTTGGCCATTTCAAGTTAGCAAATGGTGAAAAACAAATGAAGGTTGAAGGCATTGGGAGTGTGAGAATGAAAAAGCTCCATGATGATCGTGCCATTAGAACTTTCCAAAATGTGAGATTTGTACCCTCTAGCCATCTGGGCAACACCTTAAGATTTGTCCAATATTCATTTCTTTAGGGGAGATGGCATTACAAGGGTACAAGTATGTTGGTTCAAAGTGGGGATGCAAGGTGTATAAGGAAGGCACTTGGTGTTACGAGATAGACGCAGAGAAATGAGAAGAACCTTTGCTACTTGGAAGGGCAAGCTTTGAGAAGGGAAAGTAGTCTTCAATATTGTGATAACAAATTTGAGAAGAAGGTAAAATTTTCGATGTTGTAGTATTATTGGGTCCCAGAACAATTCAAGTGTATGGAAAATCCAGAGCTTCCCGGTTTAATTTGAGGGGGCAGATTTGTTCTCTCCCGGAGGCATAAATATGGATTGAGGAGCAATCGCGAGTTTTTGTTCCATCAAAGTATTGCCTCTATGTCGGTGTCTGGGTTCTTCGTCTTCAGAATTGTCTGGGTTCGTGTTCAACCATTGCACCACCAATAAGGATTTTGTTGACCATTATTTGCAATGGTTGAAATTTTCTTCTTGCCACTTGTTTCTACCTTGACATTCTCAAGCATGTTCGGAGTTTGTGAAAAGAATCTATCATGTAGAATTCAAAGGTTTTTCTGGAGTAGGTGCACTTACAACTTTTAGGACAAATTTGTCAACAAATTTGCTTGGATGGTTAGTGGAGTAGGTGCAAGTTTTCAAAGCAAAGTTTGAAATCAAATGCATACCACCTTGGTGCACACGATTTTGTCATGTACTCCAAACCACTTTTAGAGAGATTAAACATCAATTACAATATTTTGCACTCATACGTTATTTATAAAACTAGAGAATTAAGCACATTTACTAATGTAAATCATGTCAAGGAGAAAAATTAATTATTATCTATCATATCATACAACTCATTATTCATTAGTCAATCAAGAAGGAAGAAAGTGAGATAAAACATAGAAAAAAGAATCTAAATTAAATAAACTTTATAGAAATACTGAGAGTGTGTTATCATTTTTGTAAAACTCTTGAGAGGAGTGTTTAGAGAGGAAATTTGTAGTATGATAGGAAAATGTGAGAATGTGGGGTGGGTTACAATTATTGTAATCATTGTTGTGATAATGAATAATTTTATTGGAGTGTTTAGTGGATGTAGGCAAGAGGTGTTAGCGACGTGGACCACGTAAATTCTTGTATTCTCTATTATATTTTTTCAAAAGTGGCATTTTGGTAAATAGTTTTTTTAAATAGTGTGTTTAGTAAATAGTTACGATCCTTAGTATCACAATAGAGAGATACCCTTTCACATTTCTTCCCGTTAATATTAGAATATAAATTATGTAATTTTTGATTGAAAAATTAAGTGGTCATACATGACTTTTAATAAGTAAAACATATTTTTTTGAATCTTATATATATAGACTATTCATGTATAGTTGTATGGTCAAAATTTACTCATCTCACTTTATTACTATAAAAACTCTTATCATTTTTAGATATGTCTCCTATATATATATATATATATATATATATATATATATATATATATATATATATATATATATATATGAGGACATATCTAGTGAGAGGTGAGGGGTGAGAGGTGGGAGGAGTGAATATTGACCATTGGATCTTACATGAATAGTCAATATTAGAACATAAATGCATGTGATTTTTTTAAGTGGTTACATGACATTTATTAAATAACTTTTAATCTTAATTATTCATATATAGTTATATGGTCAAGATTTATTTATCTTACCCTCTCACAATAAAAACTCTTCTCACTAGATATATCTCTTATATATATGTGTGTGTGTCATAAGTATAATTGTATTAACTATTTAAAATGAATAATAATAAGGATTACCAATATTTTCATAAATTTGTAAGTTTAGAGAGTTATTGTTTCGATCGATTAGAAGCAAAAAATAAATAAATTGCACATGATTCCGAGTTAAAGAAAGTGTTATGTAATTTAATCTAATTTATATTCCATTTGCATGCTCAAAACTCGAGTTAGAAATTAGGATGAGTCTGCCTAAACTTTCCGGCTCAGATGGTGCATGGGAAATTGCTAAATTGGATACACAGATAATTAAGAGTAAACACTCAATTTCGTCTATAAGAAAAACTTTTACTCTTCATATTAATCTTTGAAAATGAAAAAATTCAACTTAATCCTTAAAAATCTTAAAAGTTGAATTAAATAAGTTTTTTTTGTCAGACGCTCGAGTCCTTGTTAAAGATTAATTTGATGCGGTTTTTAAAATTCTCTGATCAAGTTGGATTTTTTTGTTTTTCAAGGACTAATATAAAGGTAAAATTTTTCTGAATGACAAAATTGGATATTCACTCGACAATTAATGTACTGGCCCTCAAAATATTTATATTACCATTTATTAAGAGTCCAAGGATTTTGTTGCTAATCTTTAAGTCCAGTAGGGCTTCTAGCTCATGACCAAAAAAACAGGCTTGGTTGTGTAAATTAGGGACCTGGAATACTGTATAAAAACAAAACATGTCTATGAGCTAACAAGGTCATGTCTCGGATTTGTGCTTCGAGGAAAGACAAATTAAACAAAATATAGAAATATTGAAAATGTTTTAGAATTTTGATATACTCTGAAATGTTTGTGCCAGAGCGTCAGAGTAGTTTAGTTAATTTATTTTTCCATTTTTTATGTAGTTGATCTAGCAAGTTTCACAAAGTTTAAAAAGTAGATAGCTAGGAGCTAGCAATTGCAAATACCAAAATTACTGTTTATCTTTTCCCTAATCGAAGTATGCACAATTGTCCTAATGAAATGTTCCTTCTCCTATATTAACATTCCCTCTCGAATTCTGAATCTGTTCTTCCAGAGATTCATGAAAGAGTTCCAGAATGAGTAATTTAAATAGTTTTAAGAAATTTTAAAATACAGTCTAATAGTTATTTAACAATTTATTAAAAAAAAGAAATATAATTTAAGAGACTAAACGTATCAGCACTAAAAAATATAACAGAAAAATGCGGTATCTCACAATCTAATAGCTGGAAATATAATGCAGTGAGTAACCAAATTGCCTAAACTGGTTATGAAGAACCGTTTTACTGTTTTACACAACAATGATGAAATCAACATACTTGAATCCTTAACCAGAACACTAACTTCTCTCGCCAGATAAACTATTCTCCGGTATAGTATTGTTGGCAGTTTCACGTAAATCACTTGTAGCGTTTGTTGAGTGATTTGATGTGGTTTGTTCAGAACTCAGTCTTTCATCCTCAGTATGCTTTTCATTTGGATACAGCAACAACTTTGGAGGCATTGTTAGGTTTTCAAATTCTCCTTCAAACATTTCCACTACCAGCTTCATTGAAGGACGATCACAAGGTTTCAGACACCACAATGCAATTATGATCATCTTCTTTGCTATATTCTTTTCATCTTCTCTGTGCCATTCTTCAAGTCCATGTCTCTGCTTTTGCTAAATTGATCATAAATCCAAGTTGGAAAGAATATTTGACTTGAATTTTCAGCATGTGGGTCCAAATTCTTCCGTCTATTTGCCATTTCCATCAACAACATTCCGGAGCTATAGACATCAGCCTTATAGGAGATTCCACAAATATTACTATAAAACAATTTGGGAGCTATGTATCCAATTGTTCCTCTTTTATCAGTCAAAGTGACAATGCTATGGTCTATGGGATACAATTTTGCAAGTCCAAAATCAGAAACCTTAGGAATGAAGTTTTCATCAAGAAGAATGTTATGGGGCTTGATATCAAAATGTAGAATTTGCATGTCACAACCCTGATGAAGATAAGAAATCCCGCAAGCTACTCCCAGCGATATCTCATATATTTTCTCATAGCTTAAAGGGATTGTCCCTTCTTTGGATAAAATATATTTGTCAAGCGAGCCATTTGACATGAAATCATATACAAGAGCACGCTTTGATCCCTCAATTCAAAATCCAATGAGCCTAACTACATTCACATGATGTATCCTTCCAATAGTTGCCACCTCGCTAATAAATTCTTGTCCATTAGCTTTGGACTTTTCCAACATCTTTATTGTTACTGGAAGCCCACTACGTAATTTTCCCTTGTAGACTGAGCCAAAGCCACCTTGGCCCAACTTGACCTTGAAATTTTTTTGTCATTATATGAGTGCCTTATGGGCATGAGGTTATTATCTTGCAGAAAATGCTCAATGTTTACATACATTGATAAATGTCTTCGCCATTTATAGATCAATAGCACAAGTAACAAACCAAAAAGAACCTTAGCTACCATAATTGTTAATGTGCCATACCGTCCTACCATTGCTACTTTGAAAGGCTGGGAGTTCTTTACAAAAATATCTTCTTTATTACGAATCGTTATAACAGTGGATATTCCTGCGCAGTTATATCATCATGAGAGTTATCGTCTATCACTTGCTCTAAGTTAAACTGTGATTACTAAACTTATGTAATCGTGTATCGAAAAAACAGATTTTAACCTTCTTACAAAAAATAAAGGAAAGACAAGACTATGACGAAATTTTTCTCTTTTTAAAAAAATAAAGAAAACTTGAGTCAAGATCTTACCTTGTAAAAAGGGATACAGATAATCTGAAAAAAAAAAAAGGAATCACAAACGCCAAATTAATTCACAATATATCAACATAGTTATGCACTCAATGAACAAAGAAAAAAAAAGGGAAAATTAAGAAGACGAATAAAAAACAGCATTGAACAAATTGAAGTATCATACTACAAAAGAGAAAAATATTGTAGTCACTTTAATTTTATTGTGATAATCAATTACGGACATCAATTTTAAAACTTATCAACTAAGGATCTAAATTTTATTTTGATTACCAATTAATTAAGAACTTCAATTTTAATGAAAAATATTTTAATAATATTTATCAATTGAAAAATAAATTTTAGAATGTATATATGTCATGTGTTTTATTCATATTATAAATTATTTTTATTTATTAAATTAGTTATTTTTTTTTTTGAACATTTTTTTGTTAGTAAAAATATATTTTAATAAGTTGAGATCTTTAATTATTAACAAAAAAGTTTAGTCTTTTAATTAGTTTATCATAAATAGTAGCTAATCAAATTATACTATACTCGAATAAAGCCCATTGGAATCATTGACATTGAAGATAAGATTCGTCAAGGATCATAATTTACTTCTATTACAATCAACCACTTTTAGATGTGTCAGTTAATATGTTAATATTACATAACAAAAATATATAAAAGAAATTAATGATGAAAAATTATAGTTAAGAGTGGTAGTTGAAGGGAAATCCTTATTGAGAAATTATAGTTATAAATTTCTTGTAGTGAGAAATTCTTATGTATATTTGGAGAAAAAAAAATTCTTATTTATGTATTATTTATTATATACTACTTTAGTTATAATATTAAGAATGTTGTACCAATATATGTTGATTCGAGTAAAAAGAATTTGAGTCTTTTAAATATGTAGTCTTAAATTTGATTCTAAAATTTATGTATATGAAAATAATACTGTTAAGAGATGTTTCTACTTAAGCATTTGATCGTATTTCGAAAGATTAGTTTCTTATCTATCTAGTAGTAACACATAAACCAAAAAATAAAAATTAAGAACCACATGACTAAGTTAATACATAGTCAATCTACACAACTAGAGCATCTACGAGTCTTCAATGATATTAAGAGGATTACAAATATGGTTTTAAGGACAAGTTAGGTGAAGGAGCCCATGGGGAAATCTTTAAAGGCATACTTTCCCAAGAAATTCACAAATGAAGTGGGAACCATGGGAAAAATTCATCATGTCAATATACGTGGTTCGCCTGCTTGGCTTCTGCGCCGAAGGATTCCACCGTGCTATAGTTTATGATTTCTTCCCAAAAGGTTCACTGCACAACTTCATTTCTCCACCAGACAAGAAGGACATTTTCCTTGATTGGTTAATTGGGAGAAGCTGCAGCATATTGCTCTTGGTGTAGCTAAAGGGATTGAGTTTCTTCACCAAGGTTGTGATCAACAAAATCCTTCATTTTGACATCAATCCCCACAATGTCTTACTAGATAACAACTTCACACCAAAAATTATTGATTTTGGGCTTGCCAATTTGTGTTCCAAAAATCAAAGTGCTGTTACAATGGCTGTAGGCTGTAGCCAGGGGAACCTTAGGATACATCGCACCTGAAGTTGTCTCGAGAAACTTTGGGAATGTATCCTACAAATCAGACATCTATAGTTATGGAATGTTGTTGCTAGAAATGGTAGGAGGAAGGAAGAATATAGACATGGCAGTTGAGAGACCTTTACAAGTTTTATACCCGGAATGGGTGCACAATTTCCTTGATGGAGGAGATATACATATACACATTGAAGATGAGGAAGATGTTAAAATTGCAGAGAAAATTGCCATCGTGGGACTTTGGTGCATTCAGTGGCAACCAATAGATCGACCATCCATAAAGGCGGTTATACAAATGCTGGAAGGAGAGGGAGACAAATTAACAGTGCCCCATAATCCTTTTCACTCGACAAGTTCCAATAGAGCAGCAAAAATAATTCCTGAAAAACGTCTAAATTCTGAGTTGGAAGTGATTCATGAATGAGAGAACATTGTTATTTCTAGATTCATCAGAAAATACTTATTTTAAGCATAATAAATAACAAGTATTTTGCAATAGGTGTATGATCACTTCTTTGTTTTGTATATTTGTTGCGGTTGTATGACCTATTTTGTTTCGGTACATTAGGGGCCAAGGCCCATTGAAAAGACAGAAGCTTTGTGTTGTAAGTTGTAACATAAATAAGTATATCCTATAGTTGGGTTGGTTAAAATTTTATGACTTTGTGTTTGAGTAATCTTTCTTGTAGAACTGTGTCGATTTACAAGTGTGAATTTGAACTCAATAATAATAAAATTTCTACATAAATCCTTGAATTGCAAAACTGTGATGCATAAGCCTGGATGAAATAGTTGAGACCCACCCTATTTTTTACAATAAAATAAAAATTCATTAAAATAAAAACCTAGCAGCAGTTACAATTTTAGTAAAAATTAATAAATCTATCAAGAGAAAAAAATAGATATAATTTTTACCAAAAAATAATACATGATTTGTAACTTTACTCTTGATTTGTAGACTATCAATAATGATACATCTTTTATTATAGAGACAATCGCCTAACATGCTCCAGTTTAAAAAGAATATCACATCTCTTATGTTAGAGAATTTGAATCTTTTATTATTTCATAAGACTAAGACATGCGACTGATATGAGATAATCAAAACTAAAAAAGAAAAGCAAGAAAGTAAATGGAGAGGGCTACTGTTGCATGATATAGGCAGCAGCCCCCAATTACAGAAACAAAAGATATGACCAAAGCATCACAAACGGAAGAAAAAATGTCACATAGAGAAAAATAGGGCCGGCCTTGAGAAAATATATAGTTGGCGTCAATCTAATAATCTTATTAATTACTTAAAAATTACTAAATATGTACATTTAATTTATTTGATAAATGATAAAAAATTACCGGCTTAAGGTTATGTTTAGATATTTAGTAATTGATGAAATAGAATAGAATAAAATGAGATAGAATGGAATGAGATAAAAATGTCATTCTATTGTTTAGATATTTTAGGATGAAATGGACTAAAGTTACCATTCCATTATTTGAGAAGTGAAATGATAAGAGTTATAATTTTATTTTTTCTAAATTATCCTTATTGCAAACATATCAATTTTAAGGTATGAGGTTAATGTAATAAAATCTTAATTATAATTATAATAAAAAATATGATTTCATCTCATACCCCCTAAATTGGGAGAAAAAATTTGGTGGGATGGGATGGGATCCCTCCCACCCACTTCCATCACATTCCATTATTTTTTAACATAACTAAACAATGGAACCTATCTCCATCCCATCCTATTCCCCATTCCACTCAATCTCACTAATTCAAATATAGCCTAAATGATAAATAAGCCTGAATTAAAGCTATTGAAGAGCCTTTAGAATGTTAAGATTTGAGCCTTTCAATATCTTAAATGGGGTTAATCTCATACTTAAAAAGTATAGGAATACCCAGACAAGAAAAAAAAGTAACAAAAGACTTAAATCAACACAACAAAAGAACTGCAAACATCTCTTAGAACCGCCACTTTAGGAGGGTTTTAGTTAACCATCATTCTTAATCTAGAGGTTAGTCTCATAGCAATATTGTGGGATACCTTGGTCAAAGACCAAAAGAACTGCAATCATCTTAAACCCACTAAAAAAAAAAAAAAGCTACAAAGAATCAAGCGTCACCCCTAGAATCATGATAATCAAATAAAAACTCTCAAGTGGTAGTAAATTGGAAAATTAAACTTTGAAAGGACGTGCTAGTTGTTTATTTTATAGGTAGTTGAATTTATGAGTTGCTTTTATGAGTATTGTAGCATGATAAATTGTGAAGCATTTATTAATGACTAAATTCATGTGAAATTTTACTTCAATCAAACAATTTCACAAAGGACAAAATTTAGGTAAAATTTTTTAGGTATTTTTGGTACTTGTCACTAATAAAAATATGACATGTGTATATTTTTCTATAACTTATTAATGAAAATTTTGAAAATAACAATTAAGTAACTAAAAAATAAAATACATATCATGTTTCTATTAGAGACAAGCACCACAAACACTTAAGGAACTTTACCTAAGTTTTCTCCTTTCACAAATCTTTTTTCTTCGAGAGAAGGAATTTTATTTTCATGGTGTCGCAATTTCCTTTTGCATTTAATTTGATGGTTTTCCATGAAGTCATGAATTTTCTTTTGAATTAAAAGATGAATGAAACAAACACGTGACGAGCAACCACAAAAGGGAGAAGTTGCCGTAGACAATATATACAGTGATATAAACGCTTTTGCAAGGACACACAAATAAATTCTGAAATGATTTTGGAGCAAGAAAAAATGATTGCTTAATATCATTTAATGTGTATTACTTCAGTTATGTGAGTCATGAATGTCTCTTACCTTAATAATATTTTAATGTTATAATTGAAATAATACATATTGAATGATACAAATCAAGAATTTTTTGTTACTCCAAAAATACCTAATAATTTCTTGGATCCTCAATGCTATGAATGCTCTTGCATGCACCAAATGCGCCTGATTGTTCATGTCATTTTTTTTTATCTATGTTCATACGTCGTTTTAATGTTAACAGAAGATGCAAATTTTTTTTTAAAATTTTTTGAAGGATATCTTCATATTCTTCAAATGTTATACTAATCTCGCTCTAATAGTACATTTATGTGAGTTTAAACCCTTAACATTATTGAGACCCCTCAACTATTTAACTCGAACTTATTTATTACTTAAGCTGCAATTTGATGGTAATAGAAGAAGATGCATATCTGATTGCATTTAAGTATTATTGGTTATACGTAATGCAATCTTCGTACATATAATAATTAATGGCGCTTGTAATTCAATTATTGGTTTTCATTGTCATTATCAAGCAATATGAAGGAGTCAGTTGGGCTTAATTTTCTATTCAAACATTTATTTATATTTTAATATGAGACCTTCTACTCGTACAACTTTGTCTTCGTTAGATGCTAGCCACTAAATGTTTGGTTTTGCACCTTTCAGTTGCAGACCTCTATTTCTCTTGGCATTGTCTCTTTTTTTTTTCTTGTGATGTGACTGGTCGATATGTATTGTATAAATTTATGTCTGGCAGGTATTTTTTTTATTAAGTGTTGCAATTTTAGCTTAATTTAATACTTTGAGAACATTATTGCAACAAGCAATACTGGGTCTCTAGTCTCTACATATTGAAAATAAAATGAGCCAATCGCCTTTCACAGCCACAGAACGAGAACATTAGTTAATACCTATACTGTCATAATAAATGTCTGAATGGATCTTCCCTTTGGCTCCTTCTCTCAGTGAGTTGTCTCCATGGTGAATGAATGAGCACATCTATGCTGGATGAATGGCACCATATATATATTTTTGGTTTTTCCAATTATGCAAGTCCCAAATATTTGAGTTGGACCACAGGAGATTATAACTGTATATCACTTCTTTTCTCTTGATTCTTCAAGTCACTGCCTCTTCCACCAAGTTTCATGAATGGCATATATAATTGTAATCTTTTGTACTCTAGGATGCCAAGTAGATAAGGGAAGAAAGATAATATATTCTCTGGGATTTGTTCTACACCTCGTGCTAAAGCAACACTGTTCTCCTCAGCTATAAATACCATGGTTTCATATCTTTATTCCATAGCAGTATTGGTTGCCAGATGAATTACTGAGAAATCTCCTATTGGCAAACCGTCAAATTCCAACATGTTGCAGGGAAAATATGTTGCTATCAGTCGACCGTCTGCCAAAGGAGATTTGCTCAGCAATTCTTCCGCAGATTCTATGATCATATCCTCAGGCTCAATTTTTGAATTGGTATTCAAACAATTATGTTAGTGGGTTTGTGTTTACCAATTCTGATGCTTTCATGATTGTGTTTTGGCTGTTTGGGTAACAACATTAGTCATTGAAAAGGTTACTTGATTGGTAACTTGGTGCTTTTATCTTTTGTTTGCTGATGGTTTGAGCATTGAATGTTAAGTTAGATTGAATACGGGTCTTCACTTCAACAACCTAGATCATGCTCAGCACGCTTTCTAAACAGGCTAAGCTGTCTTAATACTTAGTCCTAATCAGTGAAAGTTTCAAAATAGCCCAATTAATTTGTATGCCTATGCAAGTTTATTTTCCATATCGGCTACTAATAATGGCTCCTAGTTCATGTTGCACAGTTGCTAAAGTGGACTTACCTGCACGTCTGATCTGACACTGAACATTACCTGGAGAATGGAACAGCAGTTGCAGTCAAATGAAACTTCTGCTGACATGTTTTTAATTTTCAATGTACCACTTAAACGTGAGCTGTTTTCCAGTAAATTGTAGTGCATTCTTTGTTACTGTGAGATGATCATGAAATTAAGGCCTTCGAAATGGTCATATTAGTTAATAGTTACAGGATTTAACAAAAAAACTGACACAGTACTCTTTCCTGCTACTCCGCATAAAATTCATCATTGCAGTAGGGCAGATTGTTCATGAGGATTCTTAAGTTACCTGAAGTTAAGATATTTCATAATCCTGAAATGATAATGGAAACATGCTGACGCACGTGAACTGATACACGAGAATAGGCATATGGAGGCAAGAGGATCCCGCATAATGTGCAACAACTTTATGGATGTTTCATTGTTTTATCTGTTTCTTTACCTTAATTTGCTTAGCTGTTAGGCATGATTGTTCTTTTCAATGTTATGAAAAGCACTAAAAATTACTACTTGAAAAATTTTGAAACCTATATTGTAGTGTTGATTATCATCCCATAATAGAGAAGGAAAAAAGATGGAGACAAGAGATATACATACAAAACTGGAGGAAATGAATTTGTTCCATTATATAGTTTATTCAACAAGTACGCCTCTAGATGATTCTCTTCTTGCTACATTCAGTTGCTTCCAGGGCATGTTTGTCCTATTTTGTGATTGATGGAAACACGTTATTCTTCTAGTAGCATATTCTCAAAAGCTGTTTTTATTTTTTCTTTATGTTATTTTATTTTATTCTTTCTCGTCTAAAAGGACTACCAAAGACAATCCTCAAATCTTCCTATTTCACTAATTACTGACAAAGTCAATCATGGAACTATATAAATTGAATTTGCATTGGCTCAACAGAATGGTTAACCAACTAGTTTAGATGGAGAGAAATTCTTAAATACACTAGGAGTAAGATATTTCTCTTACTGCCATTTTTGTCTCTTTAAATTATTTTTATTTTTTTTTCTTAAAATACTAACCATAGTTAATTAAAAATATCTCTCAACCCCATCCCTTCCCCTCACTTTTCCTCCCTCCAATGCCCCAAACGGAAATCTCTGGTGGCTTCGTGGATAACTGGTTCAGTTACGTACTTACGTGTGACTGTGAGCAAGTGCTAAGATGGATTGTTACAATTGAATCAATAATGAAGGAAATAAGCATTGGTCTCTCGGTTTCAATTTTTTTGACTCGAATTTTGCTGTAGCTGCTCTACTTATATTGTTTTGAACATAAATAATGGCCGGACATTTTCGCCTTCTTTGAAGGGAGGAAGATTGAGGGAAAGGAATGGGGTTGAGAGATATTTTTGATTAATTATGGTTAGTATTTTAAAAAATAAAAATAAAAATTTAAAGAGACAGAATAACTCACACATTTTATGTGACAAACAATAAGTTATAAGTGATATAGAGTAATATCTTACTCTCAGTGTTTTTAAAAATTTGTCATTTAGAAAGATGTCCAATCTAAAGTTGATTGAAACAATATGACTATTTAACTCATTTGAATTTAAAAGAGAAGAACATTGTGGAAGGATGCCATGCAATACTACAAATAGTGGTGGTCTCTTTCCACAGCTAGAAAGATCTAAATATGCTTTTATAGGTCACTTCTTCAATGCACCTATATCCATAGATTTAGTAATTTTAAAAATGAATGGCGCCGCAGATGGCAAACCAGAAACCGCCTGAAGAGGTAATATGAAGTTTTTAAAATTACAAAGTTAGGCGCACCCATGACTCATCTTCCACATGACTTCTACAGCCTAAATTGAAAGAGTGAAAGGGATGCAAAGAAATCCTAAATCGAAAGAGTGAAAAGGATGACAGTAGAAGGGATTGTGAAGGATGGCGAAATTGATGATGCTGTGGAGAACAGCAAATTATAGATATCGTCCATGTTCAATGAAAACCAATAAGAAGATCAGGCTGTTAGGAAAACTTATGAACCCCACCATGCTTTTATATCACTAACTTGGAATGCACTGAGTTTCATTTTTTCCTAGATTTTGCCATTTCGTGGTGGGGGCGGCTCAATACTCTCCTAGGACGAAAAGCTAAATATAAAATGAATCATACTATTAAAATTAACGAGGAAATTTTTTTATTCAAAATTTATTCTTCTAGTTTTTAAGATGCAAAATTTTAATTAAACTTTTATAATAAATTTCTTCTAATATTTATTTTTGAATTGTTGATACAGTCAATCCATTTAAAATAAAGATTCAGAGTAAATGAGGAAAGAAGAATTCAAGAGTGGAGATTATAAGTTTAAAAAAAAGATAATTATGTTTATATATACAAAAATTAATTGTTAGTGCTCAATAAATACATATACCATTAGTTGGACTGGAAATGAGATCGAAACGTTTAAGATTTAATAATGTGAGAATTGGGAAGTAATAGAAAATAAAATTTATTAGACACTTAATTAGGAAAGTGAAAAATATGTTATTTTATTAATTATCTTAACTTTTGTGTATTTTTAATGAAAATGAGAATTGATAATTAATAGAGATGTAAAAAATAAGATAAGATAAAAAAATTAAGCATTTAATTTTAAAAATAAGATAATATTTGAACATTTTATTAATTATCTTATTTTTATTTTCAATATAATTAATTATATTATTATAAAATTTTGGAGCCTATGAAAAATTCGGACCTAAAACCCTTACGTTGATGGCTTTACCCCAATGCCATCCCGGCAGATTTATTATATACACAATGTATGTTTTTATTTGGTTTGTCTTTATTTTTATTTTTTTTGGGTAACCAGGTTTGTCTTAATTTACTCTATCTATCTAACGCACTATTTCAAATAATGTTAAAATTGCATACAATAAATTGGTAAGACTTTTGATTCAAGTTCAACCGATTTCACCACCCAATCGAACCAAATAACATTATAAAAATAATTCACATGTAATAATATATATATATATATATATATATATATATATATATATATATATATATATTGAGTATATCTAATGAAAAAAGTTTTTATTATATGAAAGTGAGATGGATAAATTTTAACCATATAATTATATATAAATAATTAAAATTAAAAATTATTTAAATGTCATATGACTACAAAACTGATTTCAAATAAAGAAAAGTTACGTTGCCATGTTGACTTAATGGCAATGCAACAGCATACAGAAGAGGAGAAGAAAACAAAGAAGATTTCAGGAATAAAAACTCTATAATGACATAACTACTAAACGATTTCATGTTATAATTGACGTTCAATTGCAGTAAAGATTACATTGTCATGTGATTCCGTCAAGAAAACTGAAAGCAATAATCTAGAAAGCATGGACACGCCACTTTACTGGCATGTCTGCGTGTCGGATACGTGTCTGACACCGACACATGATGACGAGCATACGACACGCGTGTTTCACGTGTACGGATGTGTCTAATTAAAAAAATCATTTTTTTGGCTCGGACACGTCTAGGACACATCTCGGATACACTGTGGACACATATTAGACACATCTTATTAAAATTTAAAAAAAAAAATTATTGTGTGACAATGTACTAATATCACGGTCTATAAGCCCAATATCACCCGACATAACAATGTACTTAAATGTCATATGACTACAAAACTGGTTTCAAATAAAGAAAAGTTACGTTGCCATGTTGACTTAATGGCAATGCAACAGCATACAGAAGAGGAGAAGAAAACAAAGAAGATTTCAAGAATAAAAGAATAAAAACTCTACAATGACATAACTACTAAACGATTTCATGTTATAATTGATGTTCAATTGCAGTAAAGATTACATTGTCATGTGATTCCGTCAAGAACACCGAAAGCAGTAATCTAGAAAGCACGGACACGTCATTTTACTGGCGTGTCCGCGTGTCGGACATGTGTCCGACACCGACACATGATGACGCGCACACGACACGCGTGTCTCACGTGTACGAGTGTGTCTAATTAAAAAAATCATTTTTTTGGCTCGGACACGCCTAGGACACATCTCGGATACACCGTGGACACATATTAGACATATCTTATTAAAATTTTTGAAAAAAAAACTATTGTGTGGTAGTGTACTAATATCACGGTCCATAAGCCCAATATCACCCGACCTACCTTCAGGAAAAATTTTCTATTCTTTCTCAATATATTGTGTTCACTGTGAGCTAATGGTTCAAGTTTTAAGTGAGTTTCACTCTGGTCGGGTGATTCAATTTTTAATTATTGTTGGTTTCCTTTTTAGTTATAAATGAAGATGCTTGTGTTGTCATTGAGGAGTTGTGTTTAGATTGTTTATAATCAAAATTATATATATATATATATATGTCGTGTTCGTGCCATGTCCGTGTCCTAAAATTTTTGAATTTGATGTGTCTCTGTATCCGTATCCGTATTGTGTCTCGTGTCCGTATCTGTTTTTATGCTTCATAGGCAGTAATTAAGTTTACCTACAGTTCTAATTTTTTGTGTAATTCATGATAAATATGTGCTACTATTTTAGGATTTATTAGGAATTCTTCAGGGCCTTCGTGGGCAGATTAGTTCAAAAGCAATATAAATCTCAAAGTAGACCACTTGTACATATTCATTAACTCCACCCCTATATTTATATATTATAAATAAAATTACTTTCTCTTGAGAGTTGAATATTTTCTTTTTTTTTTTAAGAGTAAATATTTTTTATGATATTATTTTTCTTCAATTGCCTCATATCTTTTTATTTACTCAAATCTTTTTTATTTATTTTCCTTATTAGTTACAACTTACAATTCAAATCTTCTTAATAAAATCTCTATCAACTCCTAATTTACCTGTTTAATCAAATCTCAAATTTCTATAAATAAATTATAAATTCAAATGCCTTTATTTTCAGTTTTTTAAAAATCTCTTTTAATCTAAATATCATGCACCTTTTTTAATTTTAAACATCATTCTTATTTTAAAACTTTAGAATTTTATCTAAATTAAAAAAAAATCCCATGTGACCCACGGAATATATACTAGTTATCACATATTTAAAGTTCTAATGCAACCAGAGAGTATCTGCCATAAGAATATGCCAAGCATATTGGAATCTATACGAGAATGCTGCGTCAAGTTTTAGCATACAAAGAATCAACTTTGGGCCCATTTGGAGGCCACAGACAGCAAGGGAACAAGCTTCGGAATTTTCTTTTGAAAGGTCAGAATTTTATGACCTTACGAGTTCACGTGGGGACGCTTATATAATAGGTTTCAAAGAGATCTAAACAGTGTATTTAACAAGAATGGATGCAGCTTCTGTTTTCAGATGAAAGTAAGATCTTGTTTTTCAGGATCTTTTCCAATGCAGTTGCCAAAATAGTTTCCAATAATCTTAAACTACTTTTAACATGGCTGTGTCTATACACAGTGACATGCATTGATGACCTCAGGACAGGTGGAAAGAGAATCAACCAAAACTTATTATATCATTATTTTTAAGGCCTTTAGTTGATAATATATACTCTCTTTTTTCGGGTCTTTACCCGGTATCCTCACACACTTTGGGATGAGCCTAATCCCGTTCAGTGTGAAGTTGCTCCACTTAGCATTTCTATGGGCTTGAACTCTTGATTCCACTCAATTTGTTAATTTAAGTTTGTTTACCACTAGCTGTAACTTGTTGGACGACAATAATATATAGCGTTGACTTTCAGAAACTTTATTTATTATTTTTGTTTGAAAGAAACGTGATTTTTGTGGATAGTTCAAGTGTTCGACTCTTCTGTCATATGGAATAAGCAGTGAAATTGAAGAATTTTTTTCTGCCGTTATCTGATTGTTGTCAGTTTCTACACTACGGTTTGTTATGTTTTATAAGAAATATGTCATCATTCCATTGAGAAGGCACAAATGTGTAGGCGCAGCTATTTGTAAGAATTGCTTTCATTTATTTTTTTTTTGTGTAAAATCTTAATTTGTGGATCAGTTATTTGATACTTGATATTGGCGATTGAATAAAACTAATTAAGAAAATTTAAAAAAAATAAAAATGAAGGGTTAAGCTCAAGATCAGTGGAGTGGGGATTTCAATTTGAAGCATTTTTCAACATTCTGTGTGTTATAATGGAAGATTTTGGTATCCTGGACGATACACAAAGCTATACCAAAATCTTCCCGTATCATACAATTTTGAACAGACAAAGATGTCTCCTTACAAATATCCTATGAAGCACGGATATTTTATAATATCTGTCGTACTCGTGTTGGATACGTATCTGTATTTGTATTAGATATTCAGATACTTGATAAATATTAATTTAATTTTTTAACAAAAATCATATTCCCGTATCATACCCGTGTCATATCTAATATCCGTACTCGTTTTTGTGCATCATAGCAAATATCTCAACAACTTAGTGACAAATTATGCATATAAACTTTTTTGGTGAGACCATTTTACAAGGTGTCTCCACATGTTCGTTCCATTTGAACTGTTTATAAGATTAATTCCTATTTGACTGCAAAAGCATGAGGGTTTCGCCTATAGAATTAATCTCCATTTGACTATGAGAGTATAAGAATTATGCGATCTCTCAACAAGAGATGTTTTTTTATAATTTATACTTACGTCTTCATCTCAAGTGGTTGAGATTACTTTTTAGATTGACTCACCTATTCTGAATCACTCCTTACCAAGTAACCTAAAACTACTCACTTAGGGGATGAATTAAACCAAATGGTCAAAACCTCTTTTGAGGTTTCCGAATCTCCCGAAGTGGGACTTGGCTTAAATGCCAACAAATAACAACAATAATAAAATTGGCTGCAAAAGACAAAGGTAAAATTATCAGTTATAGTGCTTCAAATACAATAAGCAATGTTGTCTTTAGTTAATAAGAAATTAAGATGCCTTGATGGAACAATGGTAGAATAGTAGAATGGCAGGGCAATTCTCCTTTGGCAGAAAAGCAATTCTCATGCAAGAATATAGCACTCTGCCAAAGGAGAACTGCACTGTTATTCTTCTCTACCTTAGAAATTGAAGCATGCCTGGCTGCCCTTCTGCTTTGTGCTGCAAAGCGTCATAGGGGTGCAATATATTCTGCGTTATTCGCACATCAGGAATGGATATTCGATAAAAATGTATTGGCATATGCTATGGATCATTCTTTGGGAACTTCTTCGTGTCTGCTCTTGCCGTCATGGTCCCCCCTTAAAGTGACAGGGCTCCGCTTTCAGCCATTCTTTCCAAAAGAACCTTGTAGGTTTACCAACATATATATATAAGAAATGGATTAAGACATTTTAGGATGTGTTACTAGTTTGGTATCCATTCACTTACATTAAATTTTTTAAACTAGCTACTGATCCAATTAGCAAATGCAGCAGCTTGCGAATTCTGCCATTTTGTCTTAACATTTTGATTATTTTTGAGTACTATATATGCACCACAAACTATATAAAAAAAGAAAAGAAGAATTAAAATAAAATATGCATTGTGATTCTGATATGCAAAGCCTCTCTCTTGTAGCCTTTTTTTATGTGAAGGGATTCATCTTTTGCACAATACCATAACAACCGCAGAAAACAGAAACATGAGACGAGTGAACACAAAGATAATGAAAGGACATTCAAAATTTCTATATATTCATGTCTAGTTTTTCATTATCTTATTAAGTTGTCTTTAGGATACCGTATACTTGTTTTTATTGTCTTCTTGACAGATAATGGCTGCCCGTATCAGATATTTCGGTTCTATGATGTGCAGTTTCCTTACTACTGAAGGACCACTGCGCGTATTTTGGACCACTGCAATATTTTTGTTGAAGATAGACACTAGGTCAACAAAAGAGTCTTGTCTAGACCTCTATTTTCCAATGCATCTCCGAGTTCTAAACTAATGTCCCCTATATCATATCAATCTTCATATATATACTTACTAGATGAATGATAATCTGTATCCATACATATTTAACTCCCATAGATTCCCAAAAATCAGGACATTTTCTGAGCATATCTCTAACTTATATCCTCATCAAATTTAGTTCAAAGCCAATAATAAAGATATAGGTTATTATACTTTAGCCAGCTTGAGTTCATTTTAAGTCACTAGTAGAATTACCATTACTTCTTTCAAAATGTCAGTGGTGCAGGGTGCCTGGTGGCCATTGTTTTTAAAGAACTGCTTAATGAACAAATAACGATATGTTGTCCTCAATTATGACATAACTAGTGTAAATAAAGCTCGTATAAATCATAAATGAGTTTGTTAATGCTAAGAAAATATCATAAGCTTTTTCTGTTTCCAGTTGCAATGCATTCATTAAGACGGTTAATAGAATGATAGAAAGTTAGGCATGACGTATGAGCTTCTATTGTGGTCATTGATATTTGGTGCATGCCTGAGTCCAGATATGCAATATGGGTCCAATACAATGAAGGAGATAAAGGAGATTGATTGGGCGGAAGAAAACTTCTCATGAAACTCACTTGAGTTAAATTTTTTGACTTGGTTTGAGTAGTATAAATATAAGGGTATTTATAAGTATAGAGCATGTCTCAATACTTATATAATACAATGTACCTATTAAACACTTCTATTATGCATATATTGAAACTATAACTTCTTGAAACTTTGAGTCTTAGAAATTACAAGTGCATGAACATCTAGATACATGCATAATGGGTAATTAATTAAGTTTATATTTCTAACACCTCTCTTTAAACTTGATTCTTCTTGGTGACTTCAATCAATGCTCGCATCTTCACAAAATATTCAAACTTCAAAGCTTTGGTGAAAATATCAACTTTTCACATAAAAGAGCTCGACTTCTTAATTTTCAATGCATTTCCTTATAAAATGAAACTTTGTATTTATATGTTTGTTTTGATTCTGAAACATGGGATTCTTTCTTAATGTAATGGCAAATTTGTTGTCCATGTTAAATTGTAGTAGCATCATCTTAAGACACATGTAGCGACTTCAATAACTTTCTTAACCAAATTGCATGACAAGCACAAGAGGCAGTGGAAACATACTCGGCTTTACATGTAAAAAGAGTTACAATGAGTTGTTTCTTTGAATTCTAAGTAAAAGCAGTATTTCCCAAAAAAAAATTATGAAACCATCACTTGTGCTTTTTCAATCATCAATGTCACCTCCCCAATTACTGTCACTATAACCAACAAGCTTAAAATTGGAAGAAGGTGAATAATAAAGACCATATTTAATAGATTCTTTGATATATCGAAAGATCCTCTTAGCCATTGTCATGCTTCTTGAAACTTTGAGTCTTAGAAATTATAAGTGTATAAACATATCTAGATACATGCATAGTAAATAATTAATCAAGTTTATATTTCTAACATACAATTATTAGTACAATACAAGCTAAATTCTGGCAAAGCATATTAGCAATCCCTGTAGATTAATAATAACATCTGATTTCAAAGGATTTGAGCTGAAGTTCCTTTGGACCCTAGGAAAGATATTGGCTATTCCCCTTTTGTCAACAAATGTGAGTGTGAATGAATGAAATTTATTTAGTGAGTGGAAAATGCCATGTGATCCAGTCAGCCCAATACATGCCCCCATACATTGCTCCAAACTACAAGTAATTGTGGACATAGAATTGTGGACATAGAAAATAGAAAGCACAAAGGACTGCGTTATTGAATAAATGAGCTCTTGCTTAAAAAAAATTACAAGAACAGAGAATGTTTTGGATATGCTGAAGATAGGAGGAACAGCATATGATGACAAAATAAATTTTGCGGAGGCACCATTATTTCAACCAAGTACTGTGGATAATGATTTAATGAAGATCAAAAATCTTCTGACAATTTTAGTAAGATTTTTTATCATTTAAGTTTTCATCAGACAGAAGAAATAATCATTAAACAGTGATACAGCGGAGGAGAGAGAGGAAAGAGAGAAAGAGAAAGAAAGAGCACATACCTCTGGATCTTCCTCCTCAGCTAGTTTATTCCTTTCTTTGTCATATTTTAAGATTGTTGTTTTAAAGTACTGAAAATTTAAATACCTATATATGGTACGCCCTTTCTTTTCTCGGCCAGTTTTTTAAGTTTTCATTCAGCTCTTGTCAGAAAAAAAGTTCGATTTGCTACTAGTAACCCTTAAAAGAGTGAGTGGCTTCAGCATACCGGAAGGATATATATAATAGTAATGCATGGGATTAGCAAATTTCAGTTCTGTAGTTTTAGTTGTTAAAAAAAGGTTGTTCCTCTATAATAGGCATGACATGTAGCCGGAGCTTGGATGGGACCAGGGGCCACCACCCCCTCCCCCCCAAAAAAAAAATTGTTCTAAAAATATATATACATTACCCTTCTATAATTTTTAACCTTTGAACTATATTTATCTATTAAAGTCATCAAACTTGACTCATTAAAGGCATTAACTTGGTCCGTTAAAAATAGTAAAGAACTTGGTGCTGTTAATTGCTCAACTACAGCACTTTACCAGTATCACAATAATTGCTGGAACACTAAATTAGAAGAACACCATATCACAATAATTGCTGGAACACGAAATTAGAAGAACACCATATACTATAATTCCAAGGATTAGTTTAGTAGTGAATAAACATGTAATGTATAGATAGTATATAGTTACATATTTGAATCTCAATTATGATAACTTTTTAGGATCAAACTGTAAAAAATATCTTTTTAAATATTTAATTTTTGACGTAAATGATTTCTCATTAATTAGACCGAGGAGATAGATTAATAAGATATACCTAAGTTGGCATGGACACCGCCTAACCACAATGCCAAAAATAAAGAATGTCATATACTACTTTGTGTTCTTTGTGCAAACGCTTTTCCTTTTGTTAAAATTTTGTAATTTTTTTAATCTCTTTACAACAAAAATTTTTATTTTTATTGTCTTATTTCTAGTATAGTATAAAAGAATTTGCATAGGTCTTGCCATCTTTTAATTTGTATGATGTAGCTAAATTATTAACTATGTGAATTATATTCTTTTAGCCACCCAAAAAATTTCATCCAAGATCCGCCGCCCCTATGTACCCAAACAATGTTATAAATAAGACTTTAAAGTAATAAGCCATATAAACAAGAAAGCATGTTAAGGTAAGAAATTAATTATTCTACAATGAATCTCAAACTTAATATGTGCATGACAAACAGATTGTCAGCCCCAAATCTGTGTAATGGATGAGATCATAATGTATGGATGCGATACTGTAGACGACCTCCACTGGCAGCTAGCAATTCACACTACTCTTCCGATGGAAGACTAAAGTATAAGCACAACCATAGTGTCTTTACCTTTTTTTTTAGTATGCAACAATATTCGCTCCCTTTATCCTGTAACACCCAGAATAACAATTTATCTGCTTAGCCTTTCTCGATGCAGTGAATGAAGATATTATTGTATATATATAAATGTAATACGTTATTTTTATATACAAAAAATAAAAAAATTAAAGAGAGAGAAAAAAATGAATTTTATTAAATTCATTTATCACAAATTTTTTTTTAATTTTTTATAAATGTGTATAAAAATAATATATATATTTATATGTAACTAAAAAATTTTCGTAGTAAATTTACTAATAACTTTCCTCTTTCTTCCCTCCTTTTGCCATTAGCCATCACTATTCAATGCACGAAAAATTAATTCTAATTTTCTCTCTCCATCTCTCTGTCTCTCTTCTCCTCTTTTATGATTCTAACGTGTGCACGTATTCAGTATACTAGAAAAGCAATTAAGGCTACGTTTGGCACACATGATAGTATAATATCTGATAATATAAGACAGTAGGATAAAGACTAATAGTATAAAGGACATGATTAGCTCTTATACAATAAAACATTTGGTATCCAATAGTATAAAAGTCCTGATAGTATAATAATTATTTAATATGACTATAATACCCTTTAGTATATATAAAAAAAAATCAACATGTTGTGTCTTCTTCATCTCCTCCCTATTCTATACCAGATCTTCTTTTCTCCTTCTTCAATGGAAATCTAGAACACAAGAAAAAAAAAAGCTTGTTGGGTATTTGTTGAAGATGCACTGTTGGTGCCTTTAATTTCAACTGGGTCATGAGGTTGTGGGTTTGATCGTGGGCCAAGGACGACGAAGGCAGGTGGGTACACGACGGGTGCAGCAGATGCAGGTGGGGTGGGTCTGTGAATGAAGGTGGCTGCGAGATGAGGTTGCCGGCAACAAGGGGAGACGAGAGGGGTGCTAGAGCTGTAGACGAAGGAGAGGAAGGGGGTGCAAGTGACGTATAGCCATGGTCATCGTTCAGCTTCTTCCTTGTCATGAGCAGCATTTGTGCGAGTAGCAATGGGGTCAGCCAAGCTCGATCTGTCGAAGTTACGACTCGCAATGACACCTCACAGGCTCGATTTGCCATTAAGTAAAGCACAGTCAACAGCGATCAAGCCTCCACAAAGTAGCGACGATCTCATGAACCACGCCCCAGCCTCATCTCTTGAACGGGAAACAGAGACCGAAGAATAATAACCCAGATCTCACCGAACTTTAAAAGCCCCATCGAATCATATCCTTAGTTATTCAATTTACGAGGGACGCAGGTCTTGGTCGGGATTGAATGAGGAAGAAAGGGTAGGCGTTGGGGTAAATTGAGTGAGAGGGATGAAGTTGGGGGTAGTGTAGGAAGAGATATCATATCAAGTCTTATCATGGGGTGAGGGAGAGGATATTGTTATCAGGTTAGAGTAAGATAAAAATGATTGACCTGATTTTATTATACTATCAGGTAAGTATACCAAACACTTGATAAAACCTGATAGTATTAGTTTATACTATCAGGTTCTTTTTATACGATGCACCAAACGCAGCCTAAGTTCCATAGCAGCAGGCACCTGATGTCAGATAATAAAAGCCTTTATTCAAGTCATTTTTCTTTATGTCAGATAATAAAAGCCTTTATTCAAGTCATTTTTCTTTCATTTCTTTTATTGTCACTAATAAAAGAAATAAATAAAATATGTGCATAGAGAATGCGGGCAGCACCACAAGTCCACAAGGTTTGAAATGGCAGGAAATTAATTTAAGCAAATGGCCAAATTAGTCCTTAAAAAATATAACATTGGTCATATTAATTTTTGAATAATAAAAACATCTCTGAAGTTTTTGAATATGCATTTTGTTATTCAAATTAGCCCCTAAATATTCACATGTTAATTAGCATCAATAATTAATTTGAACGATAAAATATACATTAAGAGACATCAGAATAATTTATTATTCAAAGACTATCAGGATTAATTTGACTACTCCTTATCAGATTGTCAAAATTTTAGAAAGGTTGGGTGAATTTCTTATAATGGTTATACTTAAAGACCTTTTTAAAAAAAAAATAAATTGTTTTTGAGAGGGATGGGATTGGGGTTGGGGGCGAGAAGTGTTGGCTATCCAGGTGAGATTTTTATCAAAATGAATAGAGCCTATCCTAATCATTGGTGGAACTTTTTGATTGCTCTAATATTTTTTTCATATAAGCTGAACATGTCAAGAAAAGGTGCACTTAAGGTCCTGTGATATTGTATTTATAGGGAAAAGACACATGATAGAAACATCAATTATTTAAAAATAAAATAAAAATACACGTTCGTTTCCATGTTCTCAAGTTCAAACAATGAAAAGTTTGAAATATGTAACAACGTGAATTATCAAACTTCCCATAGAGGAGGAAATCTTTACATAGTTATAAGAAAGCTTTCAACATAATGCATTGAGTTTAGTATAAAAATTATTGTTTTAGATGAACTTGGTTATGTATTATTTATTTCTTGATTAACTTAAGGCCATATTTTTCTCTTATTTTGCTTGTTGAACGCGGGGAATCACAATCTGCTATTTGATTTGTTGTGGTAAGATACGTGATGCAAACCATTCGACCGTTAAATAGCACTTGAGATTTATTTAAACTAGAATAGTGAACAATTGGTTTTTACATTGGAGGATCTCTAGGGTTGGTTAATTAGAAAGAATATTTCTTTTGGTACAGATTATTAGAAAGAATATGGTGAATGACCATTCATTAGTTCGCTTACTCCTCACTTGAAAACGGTACATTAGCAAAGTAGCAAACAAAAATTACTAAAAGTTCTGTTGATTAATCACATGATATTGCATTACAGTCTTCTTATGTCTGCGCTTTGCACTTGATATTGGTACTGAAGCCAACTTTTGTGGGTGCTTACATTGGAAGGACATAGCCTTGGACAATCTCTGCTGTCTCTGATTCTGCTTTCCATGTCACGTGAAATTGAAATTCTTCAGTATCCATCTTAATCCACACATAGAAAGGAAAAAGCATTAGTTTTAGAAGAATTATCTGCATATAGATCAATAGATAACTAGAAAGGAAATTAAATAGATTTATTATATCGTACTACCGCAAGAATCTAAAGCATGTGAGTCTCCAGCAGAAAATGGAAAAGATACAGCTAATTTAATGCATTGATTATAAACTGTCAGAAAATGGCAGGGCAATTCTCCTTTGGCAAACTAGAAGAATGCATGTGCATGTTCTCTCTGCCAAAGGAGAATTGCTCTGTCATTCCTCAACAGCACATATATATTTCACACTTCTGGCACCAATTAAGTGTCTGAGGACTGAGGCTATCATGTTAAAATTGAAGCCCTATATATAGCAAGCAATGCGCATCTCATCTCGGATATGCCATTGAAAATTGGAGTAGGAGGAGCATATGCCAGCATAATTCCAGTGGAAGTTTCTTTCATGTTCACGGTTTTATGGTCCTGATTCTCTCTTCATCAATTCTTTTCAAAGTCCAAGGATTTGTCAGTGCCACAATATTCTCTTTGCATATAAATCAGATGCCCTTTTTTGTGCTGAAAAGAACTGATCATAAACTATTAAGTTATCCTACATAAAACCAGTATTTACGTATCTGTAGTTTTTGTGTGCATGAAGCAGACCGCCTTATCTGGGTTTTAAGTCCATAACACACTCCACTGTGATGCGGTGGATACAGCTTGTGCACCAAACATCGGATTACGAAATTTGGATGGGATATAGCTTGTGGTTAAAGAGAAATTCTTAACTAGGAGTGTCTATCATGAATACTTAATTTAGTTGATATGTATAAAAATATCTTTAAAAATAAATATATTTTTAATATAATTTACACAATTTTATATATGTTTAATGTTTGAATTAAGTGTATATAATTGCACTACTTACCTAAAAATTTCTCGTGACTAAGAGCCATATCAAATTTTACTATTTATTGTACACATTGATGTCAAGGTTACGGATACCTCTCTAGTAATTGATATATTTCTTAAATATGGAAGCAAGTTTCACAATTTCTTAAATCAGATTGTGAAGTCAATCTAAATTAGGAGTGTTAATTCACCCCTATCTATTAAAATTGAGTCGTTTGTTTGTAAATGATTTAATTTCTTATTTAGCTCTTATAAATAATGAGATGTTTCCTTTTTAGCTTTTTTTAAATATAAATTCTCTTTCAATCTATATATATTTTTCTTTTTAGTTCCAGACATCATCTATTTTTTTATAGATACTTTCTTATATTCTAGTTGAATTTTAAAAACTCGTACTCAGCACAAGATAATCACTAGTTCATGGACATAGATCATCAGGTTTGAGATAGGAGTATATTAGTATTTTTACTTTACTTTTACACCAACTATTTAGTAATCATGTTTGTTATGTTTGGATAAGAGGTAAGGAAAAGAAAGGAAGAGAAGTAGAAAGGAAAAGTAACCCATATACTTATTTAAAAGATTTTTAATAAGCAAAATGGAAAAGAAATAAGAATTAATTCATGTTTTCTCGGTTCTAACACTAGTTTAATTATAGAGTTGACCTTGGACCTTGTCACAACTCTTTTATACTGTTTAACCATTTTTTTTTCTCCTACAAGTTGTTTTGGTTCGGGCATTTAATGACATGGTCTTGGGTCACAATCTCGCTTGCAACACAAACGTCAAGCAAACCCACAAGAATAGGCTGCTATCAAAGGAAAGTAGCGAAATGAACTTATGTTAGGATTTGTTTAATATATCAACTCTAAAATTATCAATTCGAGTTTCTTTAATGACTGAAATTGTTAATTTGTATGATAAAATGGTCATTTTTCTTATGAAAATACTAAGAGTAAAAACTGGGTTAATTGTGCCAATAAATATGAGTTGATTGTTTATGTCCATTTAAATAAACAGGTAAATTGTACCCAAAAAACTGTAAATAATAGTTTCTACCACAAAAATTACAGTCAAAATAAGAAATTTACATATGGGCATGAATTATGAGTTTATGATTACCAGGGTAATTTTCATATTTCTTTTTTTTTTTTTAATAGAGAGGGCCTGTGATTAAATTTTACAGGGAAAATTGTAATTCAAATGAACGTTTAGGGATAATACACTGCATGTTCTCTTTATTTAGAGAACTGTTAATTAAACTTAAATGCATAGAATTTTCAGAAAGATATGTGTGGGCAAGCATAGTACGTAGAAGTGCAAGGTACTATAAAGTCACATAATGGGACCACTTAATTTCTTTCTAGTAACTTCTTGTTAAACAGAGAGGATGTGCTGGGAATATCCTTTGGCTCGCGTATATATGCATGTCTGAGTGTCATCATCTCCTATATATACACATGGTGACCAAGAAATTGTTCATCAAGGAAACTGGAAACAAGAAGTCATGTGCGAGTGCATTGATGGGCAATGACTCCTTTGGCAGTTGGCCACTCAACCGCGTGCCATTCAGGTGATGAGGCAGATAAGTGAACTCACTGCCAAAGGAGATTTGCCCCGCAATTCATACTCCTGCGCACACACTAAACCACTTTCATATATATATATATATATATCAAGAAAGGTACAATGCCATGCTACAAGCTACAAATTAAAGTCATGTAGTCTATGTTCATAAAGGCACAATGGCAATGTGAAAAGCATGTGCTCTCAACCAGATGTTCTCCTTAAGGTGCATGTGGACCTAGGTAAGCCAAGTCCCACCAACGTCTTGCATTGGATGCTACCTATATTGTCTCTTCTGTTAATCCCTGGCTGCATCTACTTTCTTTCCCCCTCTCATACATAGCATCACTTTACATGCACTTCCATCGAATTTAAATAATTCTATTCAATTTTTTTTCTCTGTTAAACTCATCAAACTTAAATACGATATATTCTGTGTGGTAGGATTTTTTTTTTAAGTTCTGATTTTATTTTTGAATCTCTTGTAACAATCTATTATTTTGGAAATAATAACAAACTTTTTTTAATTGCACATATATAGACGGATGAGAAGTTTATACATAGCTTTATGACCTAATGACTTTGAGCTCACCAAACTTACATGCTTGCATTCACTATTTTGGTATAGCCGCGTAGGATTTGTTAATCTTTTCATCCTTATGCTTTTTCCCCGGTTTTAAATTTGGTCTTTGAAATAATTATTTTATAAAGAATTATTTAACTCTAGAAAACTTGTAGTTGAAACCATACCATTCCAACAGTTGACAAAGTCCTTAAAAAATATTAATAACAAGGTAAATAGAGGTATAGAAACGTGATGATGCCAATATGGATTCGTGCAAAAGTTGAATTAGATTGTGGTCCCTATGGAGAATTTAGCAAATTGGAAATATGCTTAAATAATTTAATTTAACTTGATTCTCTTTTTTTTTTACTTTTATGAACACTTGAATATTTAGCTAATTCATAAAAACTTCAACTGATTTTTAATTTAATTAGTTAGAAATTAAATCTTCTTTTTTTGTAGATGAAGTCTGAAATTAAATTTTCAAATATTTATGATATGACATAAACTATATTTTGTTCGGTGAGTTAATATTTTCAAACTATTAATTTATAAAAATACTAGAATAAAAATAGAAAGAGAGTGATAGGAAATTGACTACTTCCTTTACTCTAATACTATATTTTTTAACCTGTTTAACCAGCCGAATAATATATTTTTTATTATAAATCATGTGAGTGATGATTTTATTTTATGAATTGTATTATTTTTATGTATAAGGAAGTTTGAATCTTGAATTTAAAAGTAGAGCACAAGCCAAGTAATATGTTTATTTATTATAAATCATGTGAGTGATAATTTCATTTCATTAATTTTTTTTTTATGTATAAGGAGGTTTTCACCTTGAATCTAGAAATGGATAAACACTCATTTATTACTAGAGATGAAAATAAGTTAGCCAACTTGTCAGGGCCTGTGACTTGATCTAACCTGTTTAAAAAATGAGTTAGGCTCAATTTTTTTTAAAAATTTATTTCATTTAATAGATTAGATCTGACCTTTTAACAAAATCTGTTAGGCCTATTAGGCCGACCTGTTTATGGTTATTTATACTTAAATTTGGTCTTTGAAATAATTATTTTATAAAAAATTATTTAACTCTAGAAAACTTGTAGTTGAATCCATATCATTCCAACAGTTGACAAAGTCCTTAAAAAATATTAATAACAAGGTAAATAGAGGTATAGAAACGTGATGATGCCAATATGGATTCGTGCAAAAGTTGAATTAGATTAGATTGTGGCACCTATGGAGAATTTAGCAAATTGGAAATATGCTTAGATAATTTAATTTAACTTGATTCACTTTTTTTTACTTTTATGAACACTTGAATATTTAGTTAATTTATAAAAACTTCAACTGATTTTAAATTAATTTAATTAGTCAGAAATTAAATCTTCTTTTTTTGTAGATGAAGTCTGAAATTAAATTTTCAAATATTTATGATATGATATAAACTATATTTTGTTCGGTGAGTTAATATTTTCAAGCTATTAATTTATAAAAGTACTAGAATAAAAATAGAAAGAAAGTGATAGGAAATTGACTATTTCCTTTACTCTAATACTATATTTTTTAACTTGTTTAACCAGCCGAATAATATATTTTTTATTATAAATTATGTGAGTGGTGATTTTATTTTATGAATTGTATTATTTTTATGTATAAGGAAGTTTGAATCTTGAATTTAGAAGTAGAGCACAAACTAAATAATATGTTTATTTATTATAAATCATGTGAGTGATAATTTCATTTCATTAATTACTTTTTTTATGTATAAGGAGGTCTCACCTTGAATCTAGAAATGGATAAACACCCATTTATTATTAGGGATGAAAATAGGTCAACCAGCCTATTAGGAACCTGTGACCTGGTCTGATCTGATCTGTTTAAAAAATAAGTTAAGTTCAAGCTTTTTTAAAAGCTTGTTTCATTTAGTAGATTAAGTCTGACCTCTCAACAAAGTCTGTTAGGCTTATTAAGCTTGTCTGTTTATAGTTATTTATACTTAAATTTGATCTTTAAAATAATTATTTTATAAAAAATTATTTAACTCTAGAAAACTTGTAGCTGAATCCATACCATTCCAACAGTTGACAAAGTCCTTAAAAATATTAATAACAAGGTAAATTTAATTTAACTTGATTCACTTTTTTTTTCTTTTATGAACACTTGAATATTTAGTTAATTCATAAAAGCTTCAACTGATTTTAAATTAATTTAATTAGTCAAAAATTAAATCTTCTTTTTTTGTAGATGAAGTCTGAAATTAAAATATTTATGATATGATATAAACTATATTTTGTCCGGTGAGTTAATATTTTCAAACTATTAATTTATAAAAGTACTAGAATAAAAATAGAAAGAGAGTGATAGGAAATTGACTACTTCCTTTACTCTAATACTATATTTTTTAACCTGTTTAACCAGCCGAATAATATATTTTTTATTATAAATCATGTGAGTGATGATTTTATTGTATGCATTGTATTATTTTTATGTATAAGGAAGTTTGAATCTTGAATTTAGAAGTAGAGCACAAACCAAATAATATGTTTATTTATTATAAATCATGTGAGTGATAATTTCATTTCATTAATTACATCTTTTTTTTTATGTATAAGGAGGTTCTCATCTTGAATCTAGAAATGGATAAACACCCATTTATTACTAGGGATGAAAATAGGTCAACCGGCCTGTTAGGGGCCTGTGACCTGGTCTGACCTGATCTGTTTAAAAAATGAGTTAAGTTCAAGCTTTTTTAAAAGCTTATTTCATTTAGTAGATCAAGTCTAACCTCTCAATAAAGTTTGTTAGGCCTATTAAGCTTGCCTGTTTATACTTATTTATAAATATATTAATTTTTTTTTGAGATTATGCTTATACCAACAATTGAACTTGATACTAAGTGGTGATATAAAAACTCCACTTATCACTAAGCTATGCTTAGTTATGATACTTATAATTACATATTTTATAGTTTTATATTTAAATTATATCATTTTTTAACTCTTCTACATATCCACTTCTCAGGCTTCTTCATTTCATTTCTTCATTTCTGTAGAACTCATTTGCTTCTCTCCTCTCCTCCACGCACGCTCAGTTGCTCACCGAACTGCTCCACACGTGGCTGCACGCCCTTCATGACTGATCCTTCTCCAACCCAAGGACTCCTTCTGTGCCGATATGTATCTATCCCCCCTGTCTGTGCTGACCCGCGACGAAGCAATGATCGTCCTCTAAAGGTTGCGAGCCTATGAAGGAGCAGTTTCCCATCTTGTCTTACGCTGATTTCCGTCATTTCGTGCTCACATCACATAGCCACCACCGTTTCCTCCCAAGCCCAGCCACCATTATTGCTGGCTTGCTGCCTCCCCTCATTTCGTGCTCACACAGCCACCATTAGAGGTTAGCTAGCCACTTGTTACTGTTTCTCTCATTTTTTCCTCTCCTTATTTAACCTTTTTTTCTTTAATTTTTTTTTTGTTTTGTTGCATTGGTCAATGTGGCTGCCCTTTGTTGTATGAGTTTTTGTTTATCCCAATTGTGTATGACCTATTTGATAAAATGTTTAAACCATCAATGTTTATGAATATATGATGTTGTGGACCATGAGTCATGATTCATGAGTATGACTTTCGAATTAGGTGTCGCACAAGTCATAAGCCAACCCCTGACAAGGGGAAACCTAAATAATGGCCATTGGTCGCCCTTAATGTGATGAACATTCAAAGAGAGTCATCAAAATATTAGAATTATTAACGAGGGTGGGCTGCTGTTCATGTATGGGATCTTGTGTTTTGGTTTTTTTCCAACTGGGTTGCTTAGGATGCTAAGTAGTGATATGGATATAGATGGCTATATGGTTTTTGTTGTGCACAACAAACTATCTTAATATGATTTCTACAGTAGATAATTACTGTATTCCATTTTGCTTCATAAGCATTGATGGACAATGTATAGATTATGTTGATACTAAACACTGTATGAGTGTATGATTAAATAAGAAGATAATTGTAATTATATGCCTCTTATTCTATCCTTTTCTAATTATGATATATAAATGTCAATCATTATTTCTCTTCACAAAGCTAATTAAATGTACTTTAAGATAAGCATCGCAACAGATCAATTTTGGTAAAGTTTTTGAGCATATGATCGTTGTCTTTTACTAGAATCATTCCAAGCACTTCAAAGTTGATGGTTTTTAATGTTGTTAGGACTTCATATATTTCGATTTTACTTTATCCAAATCTACATGTGTGACTTCCACAGTTTTAAGATGCTTACAGGTACATGTCGTGCTACTCTATTGAGAGGTAGGATATGTTGTGGGTCTGTGCTTTTTGCTCTACTTACCATATTGCTTGAATGTTAGTAAATTCCATCATTGTATTACTGTCTTGATTGTTAGTTCCTTTATCTGGAATTTTTCCTCTTGATTTATCAATGGGTGTGATAGCTAGTCATGTCACTTGATAAATGTGCATTACACGTGGTTCTAAATCTTGGTTCAATTTTTTTTTGTATCAGACTATCAGTTTCAAATATCTTGATTTTTAGGAGAGTTCCAAAAGAATACTTTCAATTTTTCTTTGATTGAAATAAATGTAATATTAGAATATGGGTGTTGATTTTTTTATGTATTGTGGCTCACACCTTAGAACTTGGGTTTCTGTTGCGGTACTCATTTGTGGTAGAAATTGATTTCGCAACAAGTATAATTTGAAGAGAAAGCAATATCTACAAATTTTAAATATTAAAATGATACTTCTTTTTTCTTATAGTTGTTAAATTGTGTTATGATCTAATAATATAATTAATTTATTTTTTTCAAGATGTTTGAACAAGAAGAAGATCACCTTAAAAATTTGACACTTTGTTTGTTGGTTAGTTGGCTGGTTGCACGTTGATACTTTGTTGTTAGATTGCGCTTTGCTATTTAGATTGAGTTATTGTGTTGTTGAATTTAATCATGTGATAATTAGATAATTTGAATTTGTCATTATTGAGATGTATTATTGATCTTGAGACTATGATGTTGATGATGAGTGATGACTAATTAGTTATGAATGTGATGTGAGAACAAGCTTGAAAGATGTGTTTTATATGCTTGAAAGAGGTATTTTAAATGTTTGAAAAAATCTCATTTTTTATATGCTCAAGTGACTTGAAAGAGGTGTTTGAATTTGATGAAATTTGTGTGCTTTGGTTGTGTATGATTTAATTATGTAATGATATTTTATTTAGTTTAATGAGTGATGATTAGTAATGGTATTTAGAAACAGGAGTTGTATTTGTATGATATTTTTTTTAATGACATTTTCAAGACCTCTTTGAAGGCCTAAGCCTATTTGAGACCTATATAAAGGTGTTGGCCTACTAGCCTATCTAGAGGTCATAATATAAATCAGGTTTCTAAACAGGTTTCAAACCAAGTCAAGCTTCTTAAACAAGTTAGACTAGGCTCAAAAAAAGACATTTGATAGATAACATGTCAAACTCAGGCCAAGTATTTGTAACATAGGTCTAACCTGTTTAGGATGAAGCCTAACTTGGCTTGACCTGTTTTCATCTCTATTTATTACGAAGTGACCTCCAAATCATTTGACAAACAAATAAGTCTATTTTTTTATTTTTTAAATTTTAAATGATATAGTTGTTATTTTTAATATAAATCTAATTTTTTTATGTGACAATAGTTCAAATTATGTCAATCAATAAAGTTAAAATTATTATACAATTATACTCATTCTTATGCATTTAATTATATGATTTTTTATTTTCATCAATAATTTATTTTTTTATGATATTGACAATTTAATTTTAATACACTTTTGGTATAAAAAAAATTTACACTGTTATCTAATGAATTGTTATATTATTTATTGAGTTAAAATTTATATGAGATGTCAAACTCATTAAATAATGTGATAATATATCACTAAATAATAATGTAAATTTTTTTTATTAACAATATATCAAAATTATCTTTTATTAAAATAGCAAATTTATATAGAAAAAGTGTCTAGGAAACACGGTAACAATTTATGATGTAATTTATACCCAAAAAATTATGATGTAATTATATATTTCGAAAGTGAGATTAATCCCTGCTCAAGTATAGATGACATGACTCTGGCCACAAGGTACTATTGGAGTAAATGGTGGATTTTGTTTTTAAAAAAATGTTCTCATGATTTTTTTTATCTGGAATGATCTCATGATTTTTTTTTTTTGACGAGCTCATGAAATTTTTTCATTATTATAAAATTAATTTTAATTTATACTATTGTCAAAGTAGTATGTACATTATATACAACTTTATTAATCGTTCGACGTTTGAACTTCTTATCCTCACCATTTGAGTTACTAGAGACGTACCGACATCAACATTATACACAACTTTATATACATTATATACAACTTTATATAAACTTAGAGTATCTAAATTAGGTGCATTAGACTAATCATATTATTAATTATGATATGTTATAATATTTATTTATTAATTAAGTATAAAATTATTTACTAATTAATGATATGATTGATCAAGTACACTAAACTTAAATATTTCAAATTTATATAAGAATTTCTTTATTTGCACAATCAAAACAATTAATGAAGTTTATCCAAAATGAATTTGGCTCCTTTAAAGTGCATGGTGCACTTTAGAAAGTAAAATACAAAATCCTAATTGTTGATGAGAAAATCAAAAGATTAGATTATCGCACATGTATAATCTGTTATGTAAATATATATATCTTATAAAATTCTAAACTCTTGATTTTTTTATCAACGGTTAAAATACTGCACTTTACTCTTTAAAGTGCACCCCGCACTTTAGAGAAGCCAAATCCAACCAAAATACAAGAAAATTGTCACTTAATTTATGTCATAATTGTATAACTTGAAATGGAGATCAACCTAGTCAAAAGGTTAGGTCATTGAGTTAGCGGTCTGATTATAGGTTAAGCAGTCAAATTATAAAGCCTGGATAAAGGAGAAAAGATTTTAAAAAAATATTATATAAAAAATACTATATGAAAACTATTTTATATGAAAAGTATTATGTGATGTAATCAAATTAACTTGTGATAATAGTCCTGCATTATGTTTAAAAATTAGATTAGTTCGATAATAATATAAATTAAAAATTGAGAATATAATTCAAAAGAATTGTGTGGTTTAATTGCATGATACATTTTATCACAAAAGTCTATCTTGTACCAAGTTTAAATCTCAAAAGAATCTTTTTTGAAGTTTATTTAAAAATGTAACCTGAATCAAATCAATTCGAGTGAATCATCCGGGTTTAACCATGTCAATAAAAAGTCTCGTAATGAGTATGAATCGGATTGACTTAGAGACCGAATCACGAGTTTCCTGGTCTAACCTACTGAGTCAGTCTAAGTCATTCAACTATTATTTATGTAGTTGATTTATGACATTGGAGATTTTAAAGTAGGGCTCTACTACAGAACTATCTAGCGTCCCAATGCTCTCTACTTTTGGCCATTAGATTCAAAATCCTTTTTTGAGATTAAAACTATTACTCATTTATGTTTTTATTCTTAACTTTTGTTCATGAAACACTCAATCGCTTGAAAGTTCGAGTATTTTATTACGAAATCCTTTAATATATGCAATCACTTTTGAGAAATTATTACATATTTTTGGAGCATATTTAATACATGCTTTAGGAAAAAAAATCTACCATTAATTAGAAGTTAATAACTTAAAATTTATGTAAATTTATTTAAAATGATAAATGATAAAGATCTTTTTTAGAATACACATTTATTGTGTTTCAATAACATATTAGAATTTCTCATCACTTCCAATTAATCATGCAAAAATTAGCTATGCTCTATATCATTGATGTGGATCACATCAGGAAATTGAAATAAATACATTAAATTTAGCTATAACTAATGCAAAGTTGAAAATTATAATGTATACCAAACAAGTTGGAAGTTTTATCTTTTCTAATATATATGAAAAATGATAATAATGATATGTTACTCTAATATTTATTTTTCAGGGCAGAAGCAACATGCCTGAGATTTTGAATCGTAAGTAAAAGTTCACTCAAAGAATTGTCTCTAAGATATTCACTCAAATAATTTTTCAGATGAAAGTTGCTCACCCATAACTCACTGCGCCAAGGGATAAGGATAGATGACCAGGTAATCAGTAGAATTACGAATTAGTGACTAAGGGACTATTCGGATTATGGATGACAATTTTATCCATCCCGACAAGTATCTGCGGCTAATATCTGTGATGGAGACGAATAATGCTCGTCTAATTTTTTCTGTGAATATAAATATCCGTTTGTATTATTTTTGTTTAATAAACGGGGCGGGAGCGAATGTAGTATCCTTCGTATCCACAGGTACCTGTAAAAAAAATTATAAAAATATTTTATATAAAATTATTAAAAAAAATTATTATATAAATTAAAATATGATAAAATTATATAAATTAAAAATATTTTAAGTATTTGTCATTATTTTTAAATTAAGTTGTGTTAGACAAATTTTAAAAATTTATGGTATTATATTTTTTTCATTTTTTAATTTTTTAATTTTATTAATTTTTTTACAATTTATTTAATATTCACAAATATCTATAAGTATCTGTTTATCCAAAAATAATAATAAACAAATACTTACACAAATATAAAGGTGAAAGCGGGGACAAATATTATCTACGGGAGCAGAGGCGGGGTTGCCATCCCTAATTCGGACCATGCAATAGGAAACTACAAAACCTTATCCAGAACCTTTTTGGCAGTTGATCCAACCCACTGGCAATTAAAATTACGAGTTAGGATGGATATCTGATTTTAGTTTGATTTTATTGACACTCAATTTTCTATCCATACTCTTTATTAATAAATTATAATTATAATTTTATTTTTAAAAAAATTATGAGTAATAAATAAAAGTGTAAATAGATAATTAGAAGTATTAATATCATCATCCTTGTTCATAAGAAAAAATAACATCACCCCTGATTTCAAACTACTCTTTACCGTGCAGTGAACTATACCCTCCTCAAATATTTTAAAACTAGTGGATATCCATGCAAAATGCACAATGTTCAATCAAATTATATGATGCAATGGCCATAAATTATTCCCACTCTATTTCATGAAAAAGGAGGAAAGGATTATATCAAAACTTATTTATTTTGTCTCTCATAATAAATAGAGTTTAATTTTAATTTAATTAATTTATAATATTTTTATATTATCATCAAATTTTATGTTGATATATTGTTAAAAAAAAACAATATTTCATGTTATTATCGTAATATTTTTTTTAACATGTGGCAATAATAATTGATTGGGTGATACTATAGAACTTATATACGTTGAGAATTTACATTAGATCCATAAACAATTACTCTTACTTAGCTTCGCCCTGCTTCTCGTTAGCAATTCTTCTTCACTCATGAGCTCTCTCTTTCACAATCGCCATTCAAAATTCTCTTAATTAGAATTAGAATATATAACAAAAGTTAAAATATACAACACAAGAGCTTACAGAGTTATAGGATTGGTCAATGTTGGGCTCTGTAATTCAGCACGTCAATAGGGAGTGGGCAGTGGCACTGTGAAAGTGCATATATTAATTATAATAAGCATAAATAAATCATCGGAAGGATTTTTTTTTTTTCCTTCAGACGAGTGAAAATGTAAGGAAAGGATTTTTTTTTTTATGTAAACTTTTTAAATTTAAAAATTTTTGTTACCAAGTGTTCTAATAAAACAAATAATACTTTTTTAAATTTTTAATATATTAAATATTTTATTTTCATAAAAAAATTATTTTAAATTTTTAAACAAGTACTTTTAGCAAAACTCAAATTTTGCCCACCATTATTAGTTTTTTTTCTATGTAAATTAAAATCATAAAGAAATGGAGAGAATGATTCACCTTGTTTAAAAATAAAATTGCACTTTTGCAGTAGCAGAGGCAGAGCCGCAGAGATAAGATTCATTGAAGGCTACCGCAGCATCATTCCTCGTTCAACAACGTTGAATGATTGAATCCCCCAGACCCAGTCCCAGCAACTAATCTAAGTTTATTATCAGAATATTCTGCTGCCAGATATTCATTTACTAAAATGCTTCTCTTAACTTTGTTTTGAAATTGAAATATACTTGCGCTGCTCTGCATTTCACCCAACCGGGAGACTATGGGCCGTGGCAGAAGCTACAGAACAGACCACTCATTCTCTTTCTTTTTAAGGTGTGGGGAGCCTCTTATTGTTCCAAAGTCCAAAACAAACTAACAACCTCATCCAATATTTATAGATCACATGTGAAACATGTTTTTTAAGTTTCAACTCAAATCATGCCGGTGTCATTATTTAAACGTCGACCAACTGATTCAACTCTCATTACTAATGCTTGCTTTTAAGTTTTTACTAAACATGTATTTAATCCATTTACTGATAAAAGGTGAGAAACTATAAAAGAAATTAGAAAATAAGAGAGTAGGAAATTATGAAAAGAAAAGTGTTACTGTTATTGTTTTGTTTTTACACAAGATGTCCCTACTCACTAAAAGCAATAATGTAATTTGGTAGCAGCACATTAGATTATTATAACGTTATGCTTTCATTAATCACGTGAAGCTTAATTTAGCATCAATTCATAACTACCATGAAGTGAATCCTAATATGTTAAGACTATATAATAAACAAATTTTATTGTACGAAAAAAAAAAACGCATATGAAATATCAGAACTCAGATATTCAAACATCTCAGCCTCGGAAAAAAAAAAGGAAGAAAGACTCGAGATGTATATGGAGCAAATCAAACGCCAAAACCTGTACGATATATAGAGGAAAATAAAAAATAATAAAAAGGTGAGAAATGATACCCTTCATTAAAATGTTCATATCGATAAATGTAAAATCTCTAGCCCTTCAAGAAACTTAGCATGAAAAATTGCAGCTAATGCCGACCACAGTAATATAGGCTTTCAAGTTTGTGTAGTTTGGAAGCAACTATCAATAATTGTTATTGCTACTGCTAGGGATATTAGTTTCCACATGAAAGCTTTGGTGCAATCACCTAACCAACAAGAAAGAGATGCGACCAAAAAATGTCAACATCTAATAGAACAGAAAAAGATTGGCAATAGTGGTTGATATCAACTAGTGGCCAACCTCATATCTGGCTTTATCTAGTAGCATTCATAATTCTGTGTTTTGCCACACACAACCTTTTCTTTTGCCTCTTCTTAAAGCCACCCCATTCCAAACACTTCCATTTTCGTGGAAAAGCATCATTTTTTTCACTCGGAAAATAGGAACAGTACACTACAAAATGATACATTAATAAAGAAATGCCACAAATCCAAAACGTATAAATGATTGGTTGAATTCTTCTAGTAATTTCAGGGTTCATGAAGGGCAATATAGTCATGAAGTGTATAACATATGATATGTCTTATATATCTACCATGCCTTGACAAATGACAATTTACTTCTGTAGTGCTAATACAATTCAAAAGGCTCGGCTGAGTTTCCCAAAATCGCCATTGATGGAAGCAGTGGCAGTCTTGAAGCTCTTTGATTCTTGCTGGTTCGGGCATCAAAATTTGAAGGAAAAACACCCTAGTTCATCAATAACAAGTTGTCATGAAAAACTTGATCATCAAATTAAAGAAGAACCATCAGAACCAAAGCCTTCACGCATCCAAAGCAGTCATACCAGGTCCATGAGCGACCAGTTGAGCTCCATGACATGCTTCAAGGATGGTTCTCTTTCTCCAGACTCTGTCCTTTTCCCACCAAAGCTCCAAACCATCCTCTCAGGAAAAGATGTCACAAACATAGAAGCTGAAAGGCAAGCACAGGTGCAAGTGCAACTTGAAGTGTTGACTAAGAAGGACATCACAAGCAAGGGAAGGAAGAAAAGGGAAAGCAAGAGTTTGTCAGACCTTGAATTTGAGGAGCTAAAAGGGTTCATGGATCTGGGTTTTGTTTTCTCAGAGGAAGATAAAGACTCAAGCTTGGCTTCAATCATTCCTGGGTTGCAAAGGTTTGGGAAGAATGGTGAGGAAGAAGAGGATTCTGATGAGTCTGCAATTCCAAGACCATACCTCTCTGAAGCATGGAAGGTCCGGGAGAGGAGAAAGAAAGAGAACCCGCTGATGAATTGGAAAGTTCCTGCTCTCAACAATGAAAATGACATGAAAGATAGTCTCAGGTGGTGGGCTCACACCGTTGCTTCAACTGTCAGATGATGAAGTTCATCATTCAAGTTCTTTTCTGTATAACATATTTTGCTTATATCTTTGAAATTTTATTTATTTTTTGGCTATTGCAGCTCGCTTTTTCCCCCATTCAGTTCCTATTTTTCTCTGTTAATAACCCTTTTCCTTCTGAAATCTGCTGGAGTTCCACATTCCACAAACTTGTAAATTGTAAATTTAGACAAAAGGAAGGAAATGTCATTCAGCTTTTCAGATATGCTTGTAAGAATTAATTGTAAACCATGATGATATAACACCGAATACAATATAATTGTGTAAATTGCGTAGCTCGATCATAATTAGGTTAAATGATCGCCTTTGAATACTAGATCTTTTCCTTTGGTCTCCTAGTTAAAATATGGCTCTCAAGTCTCAATGATAAAATACTTGCAGTTAAGAATGGAGAGGGTGTCTAGCCTATATTTATAATGATGTCAACTTTAATTAACTCTCTAATCACGAGTTACTACGAAATTAACCTATGCTAATAGTCATATAACACATCAGTTTAATAAAATATAATAAGCCTAAATAAATAGATCATTTTTGGCCTATTCTTTCGTTTATATAAATCGACTATTAACTTATTTTAATAAAATTCAAAACATCAATTAGTAATAGCACATATTATAAAATATTCTAACACAGGTAGCTCGTTCTGTAGGTCTTAGGTTAGACAAAAATTGCAGGGTGTGCAGTTCATAATCCCACCCTTCATTTTACTGAACTGCAGCTTTAAAATGTGAATGTATCATCATATAATAAAATATATTGAAGGGACAGGATCTCATGCAGTTTTAAAATAACTGCAGAGGATCTTATCCCTGTTGCAGTAGGCCCATGGCAGGTCTGAATATTTCTACTTCGAATTCAAGGTTAAGGAAGGTTACAAAGCTTTGTTTTCTTTTGCCTGCTGAGCTGCAGGACTTACAGTATAATGGGTAAATATCAAACTCCCAACAAAAAAAAAAAAAAAAGAAGCTTATACAGAATTAGATGACCAACACATTCAACTCTTGAGATCACTTTTGCCCCCTTTTTCAGGAATGTATAATTAATGAGAATATTAGTAGTATGATTTCTTATGTAGTAGAAAAAAAAAATTGATGGGGTTCTAGATAGTTGAAAATTAACATTTTTAACCTTCTTTATATATATATATATATATATATAATTCTCTACATTCATTTTATTCAGTAATATGTAGCTGTATTGTTGAGAATTTAAATGTAAAGCAACAGAAATCTATTCAATGTATAATGTTTGTAAGATCATGATAATAGTATATGCATCATTAAAAGCTGATTAGCAGAACCATACTGGGTAAACAGAATTGCCAATACTTAAATGTAAGAACTCAGAAGCATCTAAATGTTTCTTGATCAGTAATTTCTGAGTAACCAAGCACAAAGACAATTGTTATGCAAACATTTGATTGATGGCCTGTCAGCCACTCAAAGACACTGCACAAGCTGTTGCACTTTTTTTTTTCCCCTCTATATCCTTTTTAACATCTTTATTTATTTTATTTTATTTTTTTACTTCATTTGAATTTGATTTCCAATGGAATAACATGGACAAATGTAAAAATGTCATGCAATTTAACCCGAATAAATTTTACAATATTTACTGATCAAGGGTTTCCTTCCAAATATTTTCCCATGAGGGGTAAAATTTGACACGTCAGCAATTAAGTCAGCGCATTGTTTTTTTAGTTGTATTATTAAACACAAAAAGACCCTTCGAAAGATGGCTCCCAGGGAGATATCGATGTTAGTATCCCATTTATCAATTTCATATAGTTACATGTAACCGAAAATGTAAAGAGATCCTTAGCAACATTTTGGTAAAATGTATGCCCATGGCCAGTAGCGATGAATAATGAATATAGTGCTTATCATAAGTACTTATAAGGTAACCATCCATAGTATGGAGTATCGATGTTAGTATCCCATTTATATAGTCACATGTAACCGAAAATGTAAAGAGATCCTTAGCGACATTTTGGTAAAATGTATGCCCATGGCCAGTAGCAACTGAATCTGGGAATTAACCTGACCACAAATTTTGTTTAAGGCAAATCTCTTGCTTACTACAGTTTAAGCATCTAAATGAAAAGAATAAAGCAATGATTGAGGTATGGGAATTAATCTGACTCATGGGCTCAAAGCATAAAACTACAACAAAAAATACTTGATGTAGAGCAACTTGTCATGTGGTACAGTGGTAGTTACCTGCTATGTTCCAGTATTACAGTAATAAACTAAAGCAATCTGCATTATTTATAATTGGCAGAAATATCGATTTTATTGATTGCTGCAATGTAAAATAACACCAAGAATCGACAAAACAATGATCAGGTGTGTTTTTCATTCAAACTGGTTCATGGCATCATACAACACTGTAAACAAGTTTCAACCAACAGCAATATACAAAATACAAACCAACCGATTTATTTATTTTTTGGCCCGGAGGGGGGGGGGGGTACTAAACTAAAAAAGAAGTTTCAGACACAAAATCCAGAAGCTAGACAAGATGACTGGTAGCTCAGAGAAATTGTGTCAGTATAACATCCTTGGCCCAAATAGGCTCTGGCCAACCTGCAAGGCACTCAGGTATTCATGTAAACTGCCAACCAGATTTTGTGGCACTTTTCTTCATCATGTCAGCCCACCTGGCAAAGACATTGGACACTTCAAACTTACCAGCAAATTTCATCTTTTGAGCTAACTCCTCCAGTATGCCAGGACTCCCAGCTTTAGATAAATCAGCAGCAAACTTGTTATAATCAAGCTGAGGAGCTTTCATCCCCTTCTCTATCATTTCCTGTAAATATTTACATGCCTCACCTGCCCTGCCCTGTCTTATAAGCCCTCCAATGAATACAGTGTAGGAATTATCATCAGGACAGCAGCCCATATGATGCATCTGGTCCCAAACTCTACAACCCATTTCATAATTTTTTGTCACAAAATAGGATTTCATTATCATGTTGTAAGTGTGAATTGTTGGTTTGATGCCGCTTTGAATCATCTTCTTGTATATTCTCACTGCATCGTCTGGCATATGTTGGCTTGTCATCAATTTTATCAAAGCATTGTAGGTCCTCCCATCAGGTGGACAACCTCTTTCCCTCATTTCCTTCAGTAGATTATATATCATATCCATTTTCTTCTGCCTCCCAAACCCAGTGATCAAACACGTGTAGAGTGCAGCATCAGGTTGGCATCCATGATCTTTCATTTCATCAAAATAATCTACAGCTTCTCTCATCATTTTTTGTTTGCACAAGTCCTGTATCATAATTGTATAACTCCGAACATCGGGCGATGGACCTTTGGCTTTCATGACTTCAAATAACTTGATGGCATCGGACTTCTTCTTACACCTTAACAAACCTTCAAGCATAATATTATGTGCAACAATATCTAGCTTAAATCCCTTATCAATCATCTCATTCCACACCCTCCCTGCCTCCAGCAAGTTTTTTACCCTGCACCAACCATTAAGAAGTATGGTGTAAGTTTGTAAATTGTGTGTAAATCTATCTTTCAGTTTTTCAAAAACGGCTTGTGCTTCTTTACCAAGCTTTGCGTCGCCAAGACTACCAAGCAAGAAATTAATAGCATCAATATCCACTTTAAATTTGTACTTCTTCATCAGATCAAAGATCCCAACAGCTTTTTTCCTTTCCTTTGCAGCAGCAAAGGCTTTGATAGCAATGGAGAAAGTTTCCATTGTCAAAAGGCCCTTCTCACCCATTTCCTCAAGCATTGCTACCATGGTCTCAAACTGTCTAGTCTTCCCCAGAATATGCATCATGGAGTTATAAGTCCTGGAATCATGGACAAAACCAGGCCTCTGCCCTGCCCAACAAAAGAACCGAAACGCCGGCTTCCTAGCATGCTTGAACCGCTTCAGCACATCCACCACCAAATCATGTGATAACTTAACCCCACATTCATCAAGAACTGCCTCCATGTTCCTATCCAAAGCAAACAATTCATCAATCACCTTGCATACCCTATCAACCTCATCTGGGTCAGCACAGGATTCAGCATTAACACCTCTACCATCACCACCCTGATCAACATCATCATCCTCAGTTCCAGATTCAATCCCAGAATCAGCATCACCTCCACTAACAGTGGCAAATGCCTTTGGATTATTCAAAAACGGAAACTTTCCTTGAAAACTAAAAGAGGGCAACCCAGAAAAAATCCCAATATGGGAAATCAGCAGGTCTTTTTGAATAGCAAGGAATGCAGAGGAGTGTGGCAAAAGAAATGGAATTTGACAATAAGAACGATAGAAAGCGCAATTAAGAGGAGAATGAAGCAAACGAGACAAGGGCAGAAAGCTACCACAAGGAAAGCGCATTTGTTCTCCTCCTCTTTGCCATCCATTTGGTCGTCCCTGATGGAGAGAGCGAAGCTGGGTGGTGGAGAAGGCATAGCTGGGGCCATGTGCTGGTAGCAAATCTGGGTGGCGACAGAGGAACAAGGTTAAAAATGGAATCTTGGAGGAGGTTCTGTGGCCCAGAGAGAGAGTCATTGAAGTGCCATTTACAGTGAAGAAAGCAACAAAAGAAGAGGAAGTTGTGGGGGGTGAAGTGGAAGTGGAAGGCGCTGTGTGACAATGAAAGCTGGCTAGAATGGTAGCTGATTCCAGTGGTGAGGTCGATGGGTTAACCGTTGATGGGCCCTGGGACCTTTCTCTTCTTTTCCATCTTCCAATTGTTTGGGCCAGTGGAATTTCGTATGTAAAAGATGGAGAAAAAATTAGATGAAAAAAATTCATAAATAATTGCATGAGACAGTAGAGTCGTCGGGTAATAAAAATATGCAACTAAATAACTTCTTCAATAAATACTCAAGATTCATTACATATATATCCTAGATGTTAAACTTGAGTTGCTAAGATCCATCCATGTAGCAAACTTGAATATGGTTACGGTTAACTTGCCTTATTCATTGCATCATACTGTTTTACGAAGTTTAATATTATGGCTAAGGATTCTCTATGAGATATCATGTAATGTAACATATTTATTGACTTCAAATGTAACATCTTTATATGAAGGTGTTGGATAATTCAATTGATAAAGTTTTTTTTGCAGTTGATTCTTTTAGAAATTGGAATCAAATTCTGTGATCATCATTTTGCGTTATATGAATAACGCTCAAATTTAAATCTTGAAAATTATAAAAAATTTAAGTAACTCACTAAAAATAAAAGTAATATTATTATAAATTCGAATTCATGATAAATTTTACACATGATAATATATTTATCATTTAAAATAAAATAAAAATTATAAATATATGCATATAATCTTAGAGTTTTGCTATATCAACATTTTTCAATAATTCTTTCAATATTTAATAAAAAATATTAAATAAAAAAGTAAATTCATTTAATATATTGAGAAGATAAAAAAATTATTTAATATTTTTTTATTTGATAATTATGAAGATTATTAATTTTAAATCCTCTTGTCCAATTTTCTTAAAAAAAATTATTGCATAAATTTATTGTACATAATTAATTAATAATATGTTAATAATTTATTAGTTTAATATTTCTAATTTGGGTGTATAAGATTTATGCAAGTATTTCTTATCCTCCTAATTTCTACGTAAAAGAATATATTTATTTTTTTTATGTCATCATGATGTTAATTAATATTTTTTTCATTAATTAAAAAGATTAGATATTTGATGAAGTTATAGCATTTCTCGCTAGTTAAACTTACCCTATTTACGGAACAATGAAAAGGACTCTTATTTTGGTGAGCTCGTTGTAGATACTTCGGAATTCTAATAGGGAAACTGCATTAATGCACGGATTAGAGGTGCTACAGTAACGCCCGGCGCCCACTGCATACCGCCACTGGTTTCCTGGGAAGACTAAACTGTCCTAGTCTTCTATTCTTCACAAATCCAACTACATACCAAGGGTAGTTTGGTCCAGTGAAAAAACACACAACGGGAGCGTCGCCCACTTGCCCTTCTCATTCTTTTGGTACTTTTAAATAGAGTTGTGAAAATGGATCGGTCGTGATCGTATCGAATTATGTAAGTTTTGAATTAATATTATATTAATTTAATTTATTTATTTTAATATAAACAGATTGAGTTAGCTCATCTCATTACGGAAAATTGATCTATTTGAATTAATTCATTTAATTATTTTTAATTTTAAATTAACATTTTATTAATTTAATCTATCTATTTTATCAAACTATTCAAACTAACTCATCACACTTAACTTATTTTGTCACTTCTACTTTCAAATGTGTCCGTCCAAATTTGAACTCTTTAAGAAAAATAAAAAAGCTTCTGCATTCATTATTCAAAACTTCTTAGTTTGTTGTTTTTTTTTTATAATGAAGTAATTGCTTATTTTATAATAAAGTATTTGTTTATACAATTTCAGAATACAGTAGTTAAGTAAAGTTTTAATTGAAGTTGTTGTAAGTTAAAATTTAAAAAAAATCGTTTAAAGTAAATTTATTTTTAAAATAAATAATAAAAGTATATTTATTTTTAATTTAATTTAAAACATATTAAAATTTTAATTTATTAAAATTTAGTAATAAATATATTCTCTTGTTTATTTAATTTAAAAATAATTTTACTTTAAAAAATATTATATGTAAAATTCGGCTAGAATAATCGACTTCCGCTGTTTGGGTCTAGTTTGTTGTTTTATTATATAATAAGCTAACTCAGTTCACATGTTATGGATATGGCCTTTGCCCGGTTGAGCCTGCTAGTCAGTCATATTGTGATGGATGGTTCACGGGTTACACAAAGCTTAGACTTTCTCTGGTTCTACACCAACATTTTGACTTGCACGCATGATCAAGTTGCTTCTTTGACTGATGAATTTCCCCCTGTAATCCATGCCAAAGACCCTCTCAAGAATGCCCCTTTCCTTCTGAGACGGCAAAATGAAGCTGAGAATGTTGAGACTATGATCCCCCCAAGGTCAAGGTGTGCCAAATGTGGTGAAATCTCCTCTGTCACTGTGTTTGAAGCAGAGAGAGTCATATCAGATAACTCGGAAATGCTGAAATCTGGGAGGGAAACAGAGAAGAGAGAGACAAGAAAGAGGAGGAAGGGGACCAGATCAAGGCAAAATGGAATGAAAGTGATTCTTGGAGGGCTTCATGTTAAGGAAGTTAATGGGTTTATGAGGTTTCAAGAATCATGTGGATATCAGATGTTTGCAATTCAGCGAAATAGTGTAAAGATGCCTCCATTTGATGATGATGTGGCAATGAAAGAGCATCTCAGGTCATGGGCTTATGCAGTTGCTTGCACTGTCAAATGAAGCAATTTGAAAGGTGGAGATCAGAACTAACTCCTCTAGTTTAACTTCACTTCCCCACTTGAATTTTCAAATTCTCACTTGCTGCTCTCTTTGCTATCTCTTTCTGTGTCGCTAATTTAAAAGAGTTGGATGTCTGTGATGAGGTGGGTTAATTGATTAATGCAGATTTTTTTTCCTTCTTTTTGTTACACATCTGTGCTGTCCCTTCTGTAATATTTTCTTTTACATATTTTCTTCTATATGTATAAATTTCAGCTGTCAATTAATTAGTGGTTTTCTTAATATTGATCTAATGACTGCAATATGCTTAATTATTGGGTAATTTTTATCTTTTAAGTTACGTGACATCCCGAGAATGACAAAATTTTTATTCAATTATTATAAGGAAGGAATCAAATATGTACACATTGTCCTGATAATTAATATATTTATTAAAATGCTACGTGCCAACTGAAGCTGTCTGCAAGGAAAAAGTTACCTTGGCCTACAATCAGGAACGTAATTTAAGGAAAACTTTATGAAGTTAACACTTTAGGCTTTATGATTTCTCTGTTCATAGTACCACTGTCTGTTGGATCACAACTAACAAGGAAGCTATTGTAACCGGTGTGGCGGTGTTAAAACCAGACAGAAAAAAATAAATCGCACTCTATTTTTGTTTTTCCTTTTAATATTTTAATTGCAGTTAAATAGATCATAGTGAACATAATAACGTTCTCTCTCTTCTTCTTTTTTTGGTTAAATAACTTTCTCTTTTATTTGGGAGAATTATGTTTAAAAATTCATGAGAGATTTAATTAGTCAGATGAATGGTTGTGATTATTCATTATTCTATTTTAAAGTTTGATAATTCAAAATGACTATATTAAATTATAACACGAGAACCAACTCCCACTTTAATTAGTAATTGATCCTTAAAGTCAAGGCAATAATCTCATATTGCGGGTATTCAAAACTATCTCCCCCTTTTTACGTATTTTGTGAGACAGAAAGCAACCTGTGTTACCGATTTGCTACTGTGAGGAGGAAATTTGAGATTTCATAGATTTTAAGAGTGCACTACTTTACTAGCTCTAGTTATTTTAAGCCCAAGATGAGTTGATTTTTATTTTCTACTTCATTTTGATGTATGTACACATGGAAACACTCTTATGTCTTATACTACTTATCTTGTTGGACTCAAGAATCCACTTATACGGTAAATTAAATGAGATTGTGACATGATAAGTAAGCATCAAAGAAAATCTAATAAAGTTAGATTAACAGACTCACACAACACAGCAGTACTTGATAGCATGCATAATGTACACATATTTCATGTCAATTTCCTATATTTTGATTGGTAAAATACTTGTAATCACAACCTCATGTTTGTATTTTATGTTCTGTGGGATAGGTTGGAGAATTAGATTAAAATGGATTCAAAATGGAGTTTTAACAAAGAAATAGCATGATAGAGCAATCAGAAGATGTCTGAGAATAAGGCGTGCTCACGTCCTAAACCCACGCCTAGTGAAAGAATTTGTTGGAGAACAAGGCGTGCCCACGTCCTAAACTCACGCCTAGTGAAATGAATTCGTTTCAACAAATCTTATTTTTAATGATACGTGGGTCACCCAATTATTTTGGAGATATCTGGAAGATTGTTTAGAGTTCTATTTTAAGAAGTTATCATGAGAATATTATCCCTAAAATTTTGGGATTTTGTTGACTCTTTATCTAGATTTTTAATTTAGATTTTATTTCTTGATTTAGTGAGATTATCTTTTAGGATATTTTCATATTTATATTTTTTAGATTAATTTTAGATTTTATCTCCGATTTGTGAGGGGGGTGAGGGTATTTTAAAAAGGGTTTCAGCAAAAGAAGAGACAACAACTTTTGTTTTGATTTTTCTTTGTATTTTCCATGGAAGCTATGTGCAACTAAATCCTCTTTCTAATTCAAGGATAATTGAAGTTTGGTTCTTCAAGAATTGTGAGATCTAATTATTTTCTTCTGTTCTTCTATTCTTTGATATTTATATATCTTTTGAGATTATTCATCAATTGTTATTTTGTTTATTGATGCAAAAAGGGCCATTTGTTCAATTAGCAAGATAATATACTGCCAATTGGGACATTAGATCCGAAATTGTCTAATCGTTCTAATAACTAGCAATAAAATAACAGGGCTCAATATAAGGTATTTGACTTATGTTATGTGGATATATAATCTAGTCTAAATGAACCGAGTTTATGCGTTTGTTGGTTAGAATTGGGTCTCTTTAAATCTTAATGCTATCGATAAATTAAATCCTAAGAGCTTGTTTAGGGTTGTTTATTGGTAAGAGAAGTAATCAAAGAGCTTGTTTTGGTTATCGAGAAGGTAAGGAGAGATTGATTATTAAAGCTTGTTAATAACTATAACCAATTTATTGAAGGATTCAAGAATTTACCTTTGAATCAATGATCAATTCCATGAACCAATACTAAAATTATTCCTTGGCCTAGATTCTACTCCTGATTGAATTTTATCATTTAACTTTTGCGCTCGTTACCTTATTCGATTCCTACTGCTACCCTCCTTTATTTATTTTATTTTATTATTTTTATAAAGAAATAAGTTTTACCAGCCCTTGTGGATTCGACCCTGCTCATCACTATATGCAAATTATTTTTGTTTAAAAAGTAGGATTATATTTGTTGGTTTTGACACCTATCAGCACTGAATCTGTTAAAAGCATATAGAAAAAAAAATCAAGATTTTAACATGGAAAACCCTCTAATATTGAGGAAAAAGTTACGGGACAAACTCTGAAAAATTCTATTATATTAAGGATAATTACAATATTCTTTTCACACTCTCTCATACAAGAGGTACTGAATATAGTGTTTCTCAGTAAGACATCTCTTATCAAATATTACAATTTTATGTGATTGCAGTATCAAGAAGTAATAGAGATAATACCCAAATTCTCCCGGTATCTTTTTCCACACCTCACTCTTTAGGATTTACTCACACTCTATGATTGTATCTCGGATGGAGGATTTGGTCTCTATTTATAGAGACCCTCTGCGTGCATTGTTATTAATGCAGTGCCTCACCATCCAACTTCCAACCACTACGGCAAAGCACCGAAATTTGCCTGCAATTGTTAACAAAAACAATTGCCTCTGCATGCATAAAATGCATTTCTATTAAAGCCACCACTTTCCAAATGGCTGGACCCCACAATTCTTCCCTTCCAGTTGTTGGGGAAAATAATCTTGGAACATTCATCTGGGATCCATGCCGATCAACTTAGCACAAAGTTGAAGTTTTTCACGTGCAACAACTTTTGTTATCATATTAGTAGAGTTTTTATCAGTATGAATCTTTTCCAGTTTAAATTGTTGTTCCTCCACTGCTTGACGTAGCCAATGATATCTAACATCAATGTGCTTAGTATGAGTGGTACATTGTATTTTTACTTAAATTCAAAGCACTTTGACTGTCACAATGGATACCAGACCTTTCCTGCTTCATTCCCAATTGCTAAAGAAATCTTTTCAACCAAAGCATTTCTTTTCCTACTTCAGTCATAGCAACATACTCTGCTTCAGTAGTAGATAAGGCAACACACTTCTGCAATTTAGATTGCCAAGACACAGCTCCCCTTGCAAAAGTAAGCAAGAATCCCGAGGTAGATTTCTTACTATCAAGATCTATTGACATATCTGCATCTGCATAACCTTCCAGAATCGATTCTGATCTTCCAGAGCACAAGCACATTCTAGAGCTACCTTTCAAATATCTCAAGATTCATTTTATAGCTTCTCAATGATCTTTACCAGTATTAGAAAGAAACCTGCTAACAACCCCAATTGCATGAGCGATATCTGGTCGAGTACAAATCATGGCATACATCAAACTCCCAACTACAGAGGAGTAAGGTATAACATCCATATCTTTCTTTTCTTCCTGAGAAGTAGGGTAACTCCTTATACTGAGTTTGAAGTGATTGGCCAACGGTGTACTAACTGTCTTAGCATTCTTCATATTGAATGTTTCTAGAACCCGTTTCATATATTGTTTTTGTGATAACCATAGTTTGTGATTACCATGCGACAATGAATATGAGTTTTGATGATAACAAACATGAAGATGATGAGAAGATCGAGTCTAAGATCTTCAAGATTAGCTTTAGGACTTAAGATCTCTCTTGTACAGAGCTTTTATAGGATATTTTATTGTTTGACTTAAAAGATCTAAAAACATGTTTTCTTTCAAACTAAATTAAAGTTTTAATATGGCTTTGAAAAATCAAAGAGTTTGTGGAATTTCAGAAATCACCTGATGTGTTTTCTAAAGTATTTTTAAATGACTTTAAATAGAGGTATTCGAATAACCTTGAAGGTATTCGAATAACATCCTTCTAAACAACTTTTATAATGTGTTTAAAATAAAGATATTTGAATACACCCTTGTGGTATTCGAATAACCTACTTCTAAACCTTTTTTTTTATAAGAAATGAAAATAATGGTATTCGAATACCCCATGATGGTATTCGAATAACCCACGAGACCCTGTTTCGTATTTTGAATTCATACGTATACGTGTTAGCATTTATTATCATATTAAATTCTTCCAACGGGCATTTCTGATCAAAGGCTCTATAAATAGAGACCTTGAGTCACTTCTGCAAGACACAGAAATTCTGAAATCATTTTGCTTGTGCTAAAACGTTGTTTACAAAATTCTCTCTTATTCTCTGTGTTCTTTTGGCAAAATTTTGAGATATCCTTAGAGAGCTCTATAGTGCTTCAACTTGTGATATTTACTCTTTGTGAGAGTTTATTATTCATCTATTTTCTGCTATACTGTAAAGAGGGTGAGGTATCCCTCTAAAGTTTGTGTAAGGGTGAGGCATCCCTGCAGGCTGAGGTTTTAGCACAAGGGTAGAGTTTTCCTGTGTGTGAAAAGTGCTCTTTTGTGTAACGGTTGCAAGCACCTATTGAAGCTTGTATACATAGTAAAAAATCTCAACTTTTGTTTCGAGAACTGGACGTAGGCCACAAGTGGGTTAGTGGTCGAACCAGGATAAATATTGTGTCTGCTTTTCTCTTCTTAATCTCTTTATTTTACGCAGCTCTATTTTATTGCATATTTATCCTTTGCTGTTTTCTTTTTTTTAAAAGCTTTTCTTCTACATCTCGTTATTTCTGTGCTTTTATTTAATAGTTTTAATATTTGTGTTTTCTCTAAAAGAGGTTTGCGAAAAGTTTTTATACTCAATTCACCTCCCTCTTGAGTACTGGAAGCCACTTGGTAACAAGTGATATCAGAGTTAGACTCTTATATAAAGAGCTTAGCAGCTTCAAGAGAACATGACTTCTTCAAATGATTTTTTAGAATGATCTTCCATAAGCCGACCACCCTTTTTCAATAGGGATGGTTATGCATATTGGAAGGAAAGAATGAAAATCTTCATCGAAACTATTGATCTAGATGTGTGGGATGTTGTCGAGAACGGCACATTTATACCTACGCATGAGGTCGATGGTGTAAGGACCGAAACACCAAGGAATAAATGGTCTGATGAGGACAAAAGAAAAGTTCAACATAATTTAAAAGTAAAAAAATATTATTACTACTGCGTTGGGATATGATGAGTTTTTTAGAATTTCAAATTGTAAAACTGCTAAAAAAATGTGGGACACTTTGCAAGTTACCCATGAGGGTACTAGTGAAGTAAAGAGATCGAGAATCAATTCTCTAACTCGTGAATATGAATTATTCAGAATGAACCAAGGAGAAAGCATTCAAGAAATGTAAAAGAGGTTCACCCACATAGTTAATCATCTTGCATCTTTAAGAAAAAATTTCTCTAACGAAGATTTAATTAACAAAGTGTTGAGATGTCTTAGCAGGATTTGGCAACCCAAGGTAACAACCATATCAGAGTCGAGGGACTTGTCGACAATGACTCTAGCTACCCTCTTTGAAAAACTTCATGAGCACGAACTGGAACTAAGCAGATTAAGTCAAAGCGAAGAAAATGATAAAAAAAAGGGAATAGCACTCAAAGACACTTCCTCAACAATCGACAATGATGATGAAGAAGATGAAAAAGGCTCAGAAAATATCGAGGTAAATGAAGAAAATCTTAGTCTTTTAGTTAAAAGATTTGAAAATTTTCTCAGAAAGAATGGAACACAGAGAAGACCTCTTTTTCCTCCGAAGAAGAATCATGACAAAGGCGAAGGAGCTTCATCAACTCCAACTTGCTATGAATGTGGCAAATCGGGCACATGAAAATGGAGTGCCCAGTTTACCAGAAAAAGTAGAAGAAATTTGAAAAGAAGCCCTTCAAGGAAAAAAAAAGGAAGAAAAGCTTACATAGCATGAGATGAAAACGACATGGATTCAACTGACAGCTCGGATAGCGAGGAAGCCTAACTATATCTCATGGCCAAAGGAGAAGAAGAAGAAAGCGAAAATGAGGTAAGTTCTAACATTACATTATTGCCTTCTTACGATGAGTTACAATACGTCTTTGAAGAATTGCATGACGAGTCCTTAAAACTCACAAAATTAATTTTCTCTTCTAAGAAAATAATTTCTTCTTTGAAAAATCAAATTCTTATTTTAAACAAAGAAATAGAATAATTGAAAATTGAAAATGTAACTTTGGGAATTATTGATGCATGCACAAATCATTCTTTACATACTTCTACATCTTCATTCTGTTTTTCATGTCATATGCTTGAAAAAGAGATTGAAGACTCAAAAATTACTCTTTCAAAATTCACATTTGGAAGAGACAATTTAAATATTTTATTAGGAAAACAAATAGTAGTTTTTCAAAAGGCCGGGATAAGTTATAACCCGAAAAATCAACAAAAATTATATAAGAATTTCTTTGTGCATTCAAGTACTTCAAGTAGTCCATTTATTAAATATTTTTACTGTGAAAAGAAAAGGACATAGTGTATTAACATATAATGCAAGAAAAATATTAATACAAAAATTAGAACGAAAATGGTTTGGTCCCAAGGGTACTATACCCAAAACTAACACACAAGGACCCAAGAAAGTTTGGGTACCAAAAGTTAAAAACTAAACATGTGTTGTAAGTGTGCTTGAAAGTCAGGAGTTCAAATTGGTATCTCGATAGCGGCTACTCCAAGCACATGACCAGGGACAACTCAAAATTCACCTTGCTCATTTCTAAGAATCATGGACACGTTACATATGGTGATAACAACAAAGGAAAAATTCTTGGAATCAGCAAAGTTGGTAAGAATCCTAGTTCCTCTTTTGAAAATGTATAACTTGTTGAAGGCTTGAAACATAACTTGCTTAGTATTAGCCAATTATGTGATAAAGGAAATAGAGTAATTTTTTATTCAAATTGTTGCATAATTGAAGATAAAAATGATAAGCATGTTAAGTTTATTGGTCATAGAGTAAACAATATTTATATGATTAGTCTGGATGATATATCTTCAAATGATGCGAAATGCCTTTTAAGTAAGAATGATGATTCATGGTTATGATATAGGAGAATTGCACACATTCACATGGATCACTTAAAGAAGTTAGTTTCTAAAGAGCTAGTAATTGGACTACCCAAGCTTAATTTTGTAAAAGATAAATTATGTGATACATGTCAAAAGGGTAAACAAATAAATATTTCTTTTAAAACAAAAAATATAGTTTTAACTACTACACTTTTACAACTTTTGCACATGGATCTTTTTGGACCATCTAGAACTATGAGCTTTGGTGGGAATTACTATACTTTAGTGATTGTGGATGATTTTTCTAGGTTTACATGGACTTTATTTCTTGCAAATAAAAATGATGCATTTCTAACTTTTAAAAGACTTGCCATAGTTATTCAAAACAAAAAAGGTTTTTCAATTTCCTCAATAAGAAGTGATCATGGTGGCGAATTTGAAAATAATGTTTTTGAAAATTATTGTGATGAACATGGCATTAATTATAATTACTCTGCCCCTAGAACTCCGCAACAAAATGGAGTTGTAGAAAGAAAAAATCGTTCTTTAGAAGAAATAACGAGAACTATGCTTAATGAGGTTGCTCTTCCTAAGTATTTTTTGGCAGATGCTGTAAGTACAGCTTGTTACGTAATGAACAGGGTCCTTATAAGGCATATTTTAAAGAAAACTCCATATGAATTATACAAGGGAAGAAAGCTAAATGTCTCACATTTTCATGTTTTTGGTTACAAATGTTTTGTTTTAAATAATGAAAAAGATAATTTAGGCAAGTTTGATGCTAAGTCTGATGAAGGTATATTTCTTGGTTACTCCAACCATAGTAAGGCTTTTCGTATATATAATAAAAGAATCATGACTATCGAATAATCTATTCATGTTGTATTTGATGAAACTGACCCAAATGGATCGAGAAAGGATCTTGTTATTGATGATATCACAGAAATCTTGGCGGAAACTCATTTGGGCAGCAAAGAAAAAGAAGTCAAGGAACAAGAAGATAAATAAAGACAAGAAGATCCACAAGTCTTGGAACTTCTCAAAGAATGGCGGACTTCAAAATATCATTCCCTTGATCAAATAATAGGTGATGTGTCTAAAGGTGTAAGTACTCGAAATTCCCTTAGAAATGCATATAATCACTTAGCCTTTGTTTCTCAAATTGAACCTAAAGATATAATTGAAGCCTTTGATGATGAACATTGGATCTTAGCTATGCATGATGAATTAAATCAATTTGAAAGAAATCAAGTTTGGGAATTAGTTGCTAGACCTAATGATCTTCCTATAATTGGCACAAAATAGATTTTTAGAAACAAACTTGATGAAAATGGATTAATAACTAGAAATAAAGCTAGATTGGTCGCTAAAGGTTATAATCAAGAAGAAGGAATAGATTATGAAAAAACATATGCACCAATAGTTAGATTAGAAGTTATTAGAATGTTACTTGCATATGCTTGCATCATGGATTTCAAATTATGTCAAGTGGATGTCAAAAGTGCTTTTCTAAATAGTCTTATTCAAGAGGAGGTATATGTTGAATAACCTTCAGGTTTTGAAAATCATGAACTACCCAACCATGTTTTTAAACTTAAAAATGCTTTATATGGATTAAAACAAGCTCCTAGAGCTTAGTATGAAAAGTTGAGTAAGTTTCTTTTAGAAAATGATTTTTCAAGAGAAAAAGTCGATACTACCATTTTCATTAAAAATAAAAAGCATGATATTCTTCTTGTGCAAGAATATATGGATGATATTATCTTTGGTGCTACTAATGAATCCCTTTGCAAAGAATTTGCTAAGACAATGCAGAATGAATTTGAAATGTCAATGATGGGAGAGTTGAATTTCTTCCTTAGACTTCAAATCAAACAAACAAATGAAGGGGCATTCATAAGTCAAACCAAATACTGCAAGGAATTGCTCAAAAGGTTCGAAATGGAAAATGCTAAACACATGGCCACTCCAATGGGCACTTCTTGCTATTTGGACAAAGATGAATGAGGTAAATCAGTAGAAATAACAAAATGCAGAGGTATAATTGGATCTCTCTTTTATCTTACTGTTAGTAGGCCAGATATTATGTTTAGTGTATGCATGTGTGCTAGATATCAAGCAAATCCTAAAGAATCTCATCTAAGTGCTGTTAAACGAATAATGAAGTACCTAGTAGGCATTTCACAAATGGGCTTGTGGTACCCTAAGAGTGCCTCATGTAGCCTAATAGGCTATTCCGACTCTGATTTTACGGGATACAAAATGGATAGGAAAAGTACTAGTGAGACATACCACTTGCTTAGTAGCTATTTAGTTTCTTAGCATAGCAAGAAACAAAATAGTGTGATTTTATCTACCGCTGAGGCTGAATATGTTGCAGCCGGGAGTTGTTGAGCTCAAATTCTATGGATGAAGCAACAACTTCTAGACTATGGTCTTCAGCTTGATCATATCCCAATTAGATATGATAACACTAGTGCAATAAATCTCTCTAAGAATCCCATTTTGAATTCTAGAACAAAACATATAGAGATAAGACATCATTTTATTAGAGATCATGTACAAAAAGGGGACTGCATTCTTGAATTTGTTGAAACATCTAAGCAACTTGTAGATATTTTCACTAAACCCCTAGCAAAAGAAGCATTCTCTTATATTAGAGGATAATTGGGCATAATTGATCAATCCAACATATAATTGCTTGTAATTATTTGCTTAGTTATGATTTCATCCTTCTTGAATTATTACTGACTTGAGCGTCGGAGTTATCCCGAAATCATTTTTGCAGGTACTCCATCAAAAGATAAGCTTTCGTTTCTCAAAATACAAATCCTGGACATAATATATATGCTTTCTTGTTTAAGTTTTTCGAATACCTCCCTATGGTATTCGAATACCATTGCTTTTATACGTGTAAATTTATAGTTTTTTGATAGGCCTATTCGAATAGACCTATGGCTATTCGAATACCATACATCAGTACAGTATTCCTATGTTTTTATAAGCTGATGTATTCGAATAACTAAGTAGTTATTCGAATAACCAGAGGCTTATCAATATCAGTGTTTCTCATATGCCTCCGGAGTATTCGAATACCTTGGAAGCTATTCGAATACTTGTTCTTGTCTTGCGTATATTTTTTTTTTTTGTAGGTATTCGAATATAGGAATAAGTATTCGAATACCATAGGATGGCAGCCAAGCCAAACTAGCCCATCTATTCGAATAATTGGGAAGTTATTCGAATACCTTTCTATCAGAAGGGTGCGTCCTTTGATCTTTCCCAATCGTTCTATTCGAATACATCTCATGGTATTCGAATAGACTTTAGGTATTCTTTATATACTGCCCTTCGTATCCGAATAGGCTTATCTCATTTCTCTCGGTTTTCAAACCCTCTAGTCTCCATAACCTCTTTTTTTTTCTCTCGTATCTCACCTTCGTTCCCTCCCTACCTTTCGTACCATCTCCTCCATCTCTTTTCCATCAATACGAAGACAGCTCCATGCAACAACCCGTTGGACCTTCGAAGGCTCTCCTCCAATGAGCAAGAGCTTGGGCTCTTCATTACACACTTTCGGGAGCGTAACCTAGTGCAACCGAAGTACCTCGACTTGGGGTTCTTCAAAAGAGAATGTGGTTTTGACTTTCTAAATCGGCTAAATCACCAAGGTGTACTTCAGTTCTGCTCTTACACAGCTGTTCTGTATCCCGACCTGGTCAAGATGTTCTATTGCAACCTGAAGATTGAAGGTCAAGAGCTACTCTCCGATGTCTGCGACCAACACATTGTGATCACATCCGATGATTGGGTTCAGATGTTTGGGTTGCAGTCAACTGGCCGCAACGTTGATGAAGAATCGCTTCTCCAGCTCTTCAACAAGAACAGAGCAATTGAAGATGTTCTGAGACCTGGGTTGGCATTACCTTCGACTCAAAAGGGAGTCAAAGGAGGCATGATGAAGAGCCAAGATAGGCTCCTACATTATGTTTATGCCCACATCCTAGCTCCTAGAGGTGGGAACTACGCCTACCTAAGTGAAGATGATATATTCATGCTGTGGATCCTAAAGAAAGGATACCAGATTAACTGGCCCGTCTTCATCATGAAGCATATGATGAAGGCAAAAGGTAAAGAGCGGTCTAAGCTACCCGATGGAGTGATCGTCACTGCCTTCCTAGGCAAGTACCCTCATATTCTGGAAACCGAGCGAGCGACTTCGCTAACCCATTATCACGTGTTTGGGTCCTTTACCCTCAACAAAATGAAGATGATCAAGACCGATGAAGGCTGGGTGTTCTTAGTTGAAGTTGATGATAATGAGGACGACCCTCAAGGCGATCCTGCTGCTACTGCTGATATTCTTGCTCCTGTCACAAATGAGCAAATACTAGCTTCTCTGTTAGATAACAGAGCTTACATGGAGAACACCTTCACTATTCTGTTTGACAGAATATCTGGTGTTAAGCTTGAACAGGCTGCACTTCGAGCTCTGCTGTCTGGCAACGAACCTGCCTCTCCTCCTCCGCCACCAGATGCCTATTTATAGGACTCGCTTTGTCTTAGGATCTGTTGCTTAGTTCTACTTTTGGCTATTTTCTGTTTATTGTATAGCTGTTTTTGATAAAATTATATATATACTTGGCCAATTATATTTAATGCAATGAGTACTTTGCTCAATCTGTTGCCAATTAAAATTATTTGTTGTTTATTACATGCAAATTGTATGTGTGCATCCTTTTTTATCATGCCAAAAGGGAGAGAAAAATAATCAATCTTATTTGAGAAAAGACAGGTTAAACTAGATTAACAACTGGCTATTGGATTCCAAAAGAAAGTAGGAGAATGTGCTTGTCTTTGATATTAAATTACCTCTTTTTTTTTAAAAAAAAAAAAGAGGAGAATAAGTCTCCTATCTTTTTGAATTCCAATTTATATGAATTAATGCTTTTCTTAATGATAGTTTGTCATCATCAAAAAAGGAGAGAATGTGATTACCATGCGACAATGAAGATGAGTTTTGATGTTAACAAACATGAAGATTATGAGAAAACCGAGTCCAAGATCTTCAAGATTAGCTTTAGGACTTAGGATCTCTCTTGTATAAAGCTTTTATAGGATATCTCATTGTTTGACTTAAAAGATTTGAAAACATGTTTTCTTTCAAACTAAATTAAAGTTTTAATATGACTTTGAAAAATCAAAGAGTTTGTGGAATTTCAGAAATCACCTGATCTATTTTCTAAAGTGTTTTTAAATGACTTTAAAAGTATTCGAATAACCTTAAAGGTATTTAACACCCTTCTAAAATAAATTTTACAATGTGTTTAAATAAAAAGATTCTAAATACACATGTTATTCAAATAACTATTTTTCGAACCTTTTTTATAAGAAATGAAAATAGGGTATTCAATAACCCACGATGGTATTCGAATAACCCACGAGGCCCTGTTTCATATTTTGAATTCATACGTATATATGTTAGCATTTATTATCATATTAAATTCCTCCAATGGGCATTTCTGATCAAAGGCTCTATAAATAGAGACCTTGAGTCACTTCTGCAAGACACGAAAATTCTGAAATCATTTTGCTTGTGCTAAAACGTTGTTTACAAAATTCTCTCTTATTCTCTGTGTTCTTTTGGTAAAATTCTGAGATATCCTTAGAGAGCTCTATAGTGCTTCAACTTGTGATATTTATTCTTTGTGAGAGTTTATTATTCATCTATTTTCTGCTATACTGTAAAGGGGGTGAGGTATCCCTCTAAGGTTTGTGTAAGGGTGAGGCATCCCTGCAGGTTGAGGCTTTAGCACAAGGGTAGAGTTTTCCTGTGTGTGAAAAGTGCTCTTTTGTGTAATGGTTACAAGCACCTATTGAAGTTTGTATACATAGTGAAAAATCTTAGCTTTTGTTTCGAGGACTGGACGTAGACCACAAGCGGGTTAGTGGTCGAATCAGGATAAATATTGTGTCTGTTTCTCTCTTCTTAATCTCTTTATTTTACGCAGCTCTATTTTATTGCATATTTATCCTTTGCTTTTTTCTTTTTTTTTTAAGTTTTTCTTCTACATCTCGTTATTTCTATGCTTTTATTTAATAGTTTTAATATTTGTGTTTTCTCTAAAAAAGGTTTGCGAAAAGTTTTTATACTCAATTCACCCCCTCTTGAGTACTAGAAACCACTTGGTAACATAGTTTTCTAGCTTTACGGTCTCGCAAAATCTGCATGCCTAGAATTTGCTTTGTAGGGCCTAAATCTTTCATATCAAAGGATTTTGATAACCTTTTTTTCAAATCACAAATCATCTGCATATATTGTCCCACTACTACATATCGTCCACATATGATAGAAGGATGATGAATTTGTTACCTGGAAACGCTCTAACATATACATAATGGTCTGCATCAGTCTTGGTATATCTATAGCTTATCATAAAAGAGTCAAATTTATTGTACCATTGTATGGGAGCTTACTTCAATCCATAAAGACTCTTTTTTAATCTGCAAACCATATGATCTTTTTCAGTCTCCTCAAATCTTTCTGGTTAATCCATGTAGATCTCTTCCTCCAAATCACCATAGAGAAATACAGTATTCACATCTAACTGTTCAAGCTCTAAATCCAAGGTAGTTGTTAATTCGAGTATGACTCGAATAGAACTCATTTTAACAACTGGAGAGAAAATCTCATCAAAATTTATTCCTCGCTTCTGTCCAAAACCTTTCATGACCAAGTGAGTTTTATATTTCACTAGCTAGTTGCCATCTTACTTAAGCTTGAATACTCATTTGTTCTTCAAGGCTTTCCTCCCTTCCTAAAGTTCCACAAGCTCATAAGTGTTATTTTTCTACAAGGAATCTATTTCTTCTTGCATTGCTTTCATCCACTGAATTTTATCCTAATGAGTTTTAACTTCTTCAAAACTTTCTGACTCCCCCTCATTAGTCAGAAGGATGAACTCAAAATTAGGGTACTTAATCGATGGATGACGCTCTCTATTAAATCTCCTGAGTTGTGGTGTAAGGGGTTGCTCCCTCTGCTCGGTACCTTCTCCATCTTCAACATCATCTATTTCTAGCTGATCATCAACCCTATGTTCTAGAAACTCTCCCCCTTTAGTGGCATTTCCTTTAGGAGGAGATACTAGTGTAAAATCGACATTACCACCAGATTCATTGGTTTTCTCTAGTACAACAGGATTTGACATAATTTCTTGCTCATAGAACACTACATCTCTGTTTCTAACAATCTTTTTCTTTTCTGGATCCCATAACCTGTAGCCAAATTCCTCATCTCCGTAGCCTAGAAATATACAGGGAATGACTCTATTATCAAGTTTTTGTCTCTGCTCCTTACTTACATGAGCAAAGGCTTTGCACCCAAATACCTTCAAATGAGAGTAGCTAATATCATGTCCAAACCATACTCTCTCTGAAATATCAAAACCCTAAGGAACAGATAGAGATCTGTTAATCAGGTAGTATGCAGTTTGAACAGCTTCACCCCATAATGGCTTAGGCAGTTTAGTCATTCTTAGCATACATCTGACTTTTTCTATAATGGTTCTGTTGATTCTTTCAGCCACACCATCATGTTGTGGGGTGCCTGGAACCGTCTTCTCATGTATGATGTCTTGTTCAGAATAATAATTCTTGAATTCATAGGAGGTGTACTCACCCTCATTGTCACTGCGAAGACACTTCAAAGGTTTCCCTGTTTCTCACTCCACCACAGCATAAAACCTTTTAAAGTATTGAAACACCTAGTCTTTTTTCTTTAGAAAGCACACCCACACTTTCCGTGAAGCATCATCAATAAACGTTGCAAAATATCTACTACCATCAAGAGTCTCCACCTCCATGGGACCACATATATCTGAGTAAACCATATCCAAAATATTCTCTTTCAGCTTTGAAGTTTTGCTGAAAGAAACTCTATGATGTTTGCCAAATAAATAGTGATCACGAGGGTTTAACCTTGTACCTTTGGCGGAAGGAATGAGGGATTCCTTGCTAAAATCTGTAATCTTTTTTCACTTAAATGAGCCAGTCTTTTATGCCACAAATTTGGCGAAACATCATCCTTAACTGCATTCAACCCGTCTCTGATATGCTTGACTTGAGTCTTATACAATGTATTATACACCATTCCTTTAGCAATAACCATAGAACCTTTGAAAAGCTTCCATTTGTCATCACCAAAGTTACTGTGATATCCAGCTAGATCCAGAGCATGTATGGAGATCAGATTTAAGCGTAGATCAAGCACATGTTGCACGTCTTTCAATGTTAGTGTACAACCAATATTGGTTTGAATGCATACATCACCAACTCCCATAATGTCCGCATTACTACTATTGCCCATCTTTACTTTGCTAAAGTCTCTTACTTTGTATATAGTAAAGAGTTCCTTGTTATGAGTGACATAATATGACGTTGCTGAGTCAAAGACCCATTCTACATATGAATCCGTAACATGACATTCTTCTTCTCCAATAGAAAGTAATACCACTTCCCCATTAGTCACAAGGGTTGTGGAATTCTCATCGTCAGCCATATTCTAATTCTTCTTATTTGTCTTATCTCTTTTCTTCTAAGCTTTACAATTCATTTTTATATGTCCTTCTTCTCCACAGTGACAACACTTGAATTTTCTTCTTGACTGGGACTGCGATCTATGTTTGGATTTCTTGGACCGACCTCTGCTTTTACTTATCCCCCTGTTCTCTATGACAAGGGCTTGGAAATTATCTGTCCTCAAGTCTTTTCTTTTGGTTTCTTCATTAAACATATTATCTTTGACCTGGACCAAAGATAATTTTCCGTTCGGAGCAGAGTTGCTTAATGACACCACCAAAGTCTCCTAGCTATCTAGCAAAGAACTCAAAAGTAGCAGTGCTTGTAATTCATCTTCCAACATTAACTTCATGGTAATCAACTGATTTACCAAATCTTGGAAGTCACTCAAGTGTTCAGCAACTGATCTTCCCTCTCTATACTTCAGGTTCACTAACTTTCTGATTACAAAAGCTTTATTCTGTGTAGTCTTCCTTTCATAAAGCTCTTGTAAATTCTTCCACAGAGTATAGACATTGGTCTCTGTGGCCACATGGTGGAACACGCTAATATCCACCTATTGCCTAATTATTCCAATAGCCTTTCGGTACATCTTTTTCTAATCATCAAGCGTCATGTTGTCTGGCTTTGCATCTCCCTTTTCCACAAGATCATACAAATCCTTGTAGAAAAGTATATCCTCCATTTTTGGCTTCCAAATGAAGTAATTTGAGGCTGTCAATTTGATCATGGTACCCGTGTTCTCCTCCATTTAATTTACACAGCACGATCTAGAGCTCAATTAGGAACTCTGATACCACTTGTTGGGCTCAAGAATTGATTCATAGTGTAAACTAAATGAGATTGCGACGTGACAAGTGAGCACCAAAGAAGTTCTAATAAAGCTAGATCAACAGACTCATACAACATAGCAGTACTGAATGTGTGTAAAGCATACAGAAAAAGAACACCAAGATTTTAACATGGAAAACCCTCTAATATTGAGGGAAAAATCACGGGACAGACTCTAAAAAATTCTACTATATTAAGGATAATTACAATATTCTCTTTACACCCTCTCACACAAGAGGTACAAAATATATTGTTTCTCAGTGAGACATCTCTTCTCAAATACTACAATTTTATGTGATTACAGTACCAAGAAATAATAGAGATAATACTCAAATTCTCCTAATGTATTTTCTTACACCTCACACTTTAAGATTTACTTACACTCTATTTTTCTCTCATTATCAAAAGCTCTCACATTGCTTTTGCTTGATTGTATCTCAGATGGAGGGCATCTAAATAGAAACTCTTTGCATGTATTGTTATTAATGCAGTGCCTCTTTACATGTATTATTACTAATGCATTGTTATTAATGCATGTATTGTTATTAATGCAGTGCCTCACCATCCAACTTCCAACCACTACCGGAGAGCACTGAAATTAGTCTGCAATTGTTGACAAAAACAATTGTCTCTACATGCATAAAATGCATTTCTATTAAAGCCACCACTTTCCAAATGGTAGACCCCACATATCTTAACACCAACAACCCCCCCCCCCCCCCAAAAAAAAAAAAGCAAAGAAAAGAAAAGAGACACGCCTATGCAGAGAAGGTAAAATAAAAGGGAGAAAAGTACAATGATCAAATAAAGACACAAAGAACAACTGTAAGTAACACCTAAATATTTGTTTAGTGGTGACCTAAAACATTTATCCTAGGCTGCATCCTCGTTCTTAAAGGTGATAACGTTGGAGCCAAGGATTAGTTGGGGCTATTCAGGTGTCATTATTTGATTTTATTCATTTTTAAATCGCATCGCATTCTAGATACAATTTAAGTTCTGAATTGGATATAACCATTTTTTATTGTAGCCATACAATCAAAACAGTACAACTTTGCATATGATTGTCAGTTTGTCGCCATTTCAGGGCTGCTATGCAATGATAATATATTTAACATAATTAATAGTTCAATAGACTCAACAATTTACAATTAATATCATAACAATGACAATAAGTTGCGTCCTTTGTGAAATTTTAACTTTGTGTCGATATCAACAACACGGCCTGCAATGGTGACGCTCTAATATATACACATAAATTATGTCAATGCACCTTTGACATGTTGTTATTTGTCCAGTTCTAAGAGTGGAAGATGCTTGCCTCCTAATTTAAGCTTATAAACCATCTCCCTTTGAAGCTCAAAAAAGGTTCGGTAAGTTATTCATGTATTGTAGTGGCACGGTTTGAGATTTCAAAGAAGCCAAAAAAATGGGAGCAGCAACTGATGGAATCCGCAGCAGAAAGAAGTCATCATCCAGAGGACACCACAGGTTTGTAGGTGTTCGCCAAAGGCCATCAGGGAGATGGGTGGCAGAGATCAAGGACTCTCTACAGAAGGTTAGGCTTTGGCTTGGGACATTTGACACTGCAGAGGATGCAGCTCGTGCATATGACAAAGCTGCTCGAGCTTTGCGTGGTGCCAATGCAAGGACTAACTTTGAATTGCCAGAATCTGCAACCTCTGGTGCTGCTAATAAGCGTGGTGCTGGTTCCAACTTCATTCCTGATAATACTGAGCCCTTTTCATTTGAGGATGTGAATGAGGCAGGGGCAGATGCTGATGGCCTTCTTGGTGCACTCAAGGCCAAACTGATGGATGGAAAGGGAGGAGGGAGGTTTCCACTTCGTGCTAATTGTGCAGCCCCGGTTGGTCAATCTGGTATGGTTTCAAGATCAACTCAGAACTGTTCTGGGAAGAAAGAGTTATCATCAGCAGCTACACTCTTTAGGATGAATGGAACTGCGAACACTGTGCCAGGTTTTTTGAGTACTTCATCAAACACTTCTCCTAAGAGTGTGCTTTTCCCGAATCATGATCATGAAGGTGCTGTAACAACCAGTGCTGGAGTCAACTCTCATCAACTTTGTCAAACCCCACCCATGACAAGCATGACATGGTCCAATGAACTAGCATATGAAATGTTGCCTTGGACTACGCAGATGAACCAAGTTGCTGAAAATAGCTTGCTTGCATCTGCAAGTGCAGCCACCTTTACATGGCCACTTTCTGGGGTAACTGAGACCGCTGTTGATATGAGTATGACATATACAGATCAGGGGCCATCAAATAGCAGCAGGAGTGGCCAAATGAATATGATGAGCATGCAGTTGCCTCTAGTTGGTGGAGCAACTGAAGGCCTTTGGACATTGGAGCAGCAACAATTTGTGCAGTGTGAGAACAATAGTTGGTTTAGTTCTAATGGCTCTTGGGATCCTCTCCTCTATGTGCCCTCTGAGCTAGCTTGATTAGTGTTAATATATCAGTGAAAGAAATCTTAATTGTCAATTCTTAGTCTTGATCTACTGATCATTCTTTTAACATGATCTTATAGAAGACCCTCTTTGTATGCTCAAATTAAGATTCACCAAATTTCTTCAATAAGGAAAGTAGAATGCTGTGTTTTTTCCTGACCTTAAACACATAACCATAATTTTCATCATTTTAATCTGTAAGGCGTTATTTTATTTATCTGTAATGAATCCCTAAATATGCTAGAGAATAAAACTCTTTCTTGAGTCTCCAATGGAAAGTTATATTTTTTGAAAATGAATGATTCATTGACACCAGCAAATAAATTAAAACGTTTGACACCAACAAGGGTTGGGTGTGGGTGGTAAGCGAGTCACACTTCCAAGAGGAGGATCAATGTTCAAACCTTGGAGAAGGCAATTGTTGGAATGGCATCTAAGTTGCAATTAGTCTCATAAGCTCAAACTGGAAGGCCCTCATAATTGCGATTAGTTTCATAACAATGTATATGGAATACTTTGGTTAAATAGGTAAAAGTTCTTTTTGTGTACTTCCCCAAACATTTGTGAAGGACAGAATTAATAATAAGATTCAGAACCAAATTAACCACTCAAGTGGTTATCAGGTATTTTTTCTAAACAATACCACGCACGGTCCTTAATAGTAATTCTATTAACTTTTACTCCAGATGGGAAAAGATATCACTGGAAGTATGGTAGAGTTCCCATGATTTTAGTACTTAATGCATCTTAATGATAGGTCCCAGACTTAATATAATCTAAATTGGAGGAATGTCAGTACTCTTCAGATGCCCCGATGCCATGCTTTACTATTTATTCCAATGCAGTTCATCCTAGTTTTATACAAATTTCTTGTCCAACAATTCATTGATTCCACCAGCTCTAAATTCTCTTATTTAAGATTAAAAAACTCAAAATGATTTAAGAGGTCAAGCTTTATTCTTTTCATTTCCAAATGTATCTTTTGGTTCGGTGAGATATGACAAGATCCAATAGGGAATAGAAAGTAGTTATAGATTATAGTGGTGGGTATTTGTATGACAGGGCCCTTGAGGCCTTGACAATTCTACTTGAGGCACAATCTATGGCCAATGGAGGAGGGTTTGTACATGTTAACATTCCATTTTTTATTTATTAATATTTTCTGTTATGAGAATCCAAGTTGCAACTTGCACCCTGCCCTGAAAAGAAAGCAACTGCTAATGCTTAGATGTTAGATCTTATAAATGAACGGTCCTCGTTATCTTACTGACCATATAATATTCAAAAAGAATATTGGAAATGCATTAAATGAGAAGTGCTGCATATAGTTGCAGAAACGCTTGAGGAAGGAATCGCTGCCAGAAAAGCTAAGAACCTAGTCCTAGACAGTTGACATCTTAATCATGTTATCCTCTGCTTGAGTTCTAAAATACTAAATGCAGTAGAATTTGTGCCATTTCCAGTCAATTCATCATCTGTGGCATCCTGTCCACAGGCATGTGGGCCATGGCAATGGCAATGGCAAGTTTGGGCATCAGGTTAATATTACATTTAAAAAATTTGCAGTGAGACAAAGAATATATCATCATATCATCGCTTATCATAAAGATGTGAGGAAAATAAATTATATCTCCAACATCTTTTCTCCTTCAAATCCCCTTTGAAGACTTAAAGTATAGGCAAAGAATTAATTGGTGGAATATGATGTTTAACAGAAGTAATTGTTTTATATTTCTTAATGAACACTTTAAAGATATTATCTTGATTACAATCTAATTTTTTATAATTAACTCAAATACAAAATATAAATTAATTAAACAAAAAGAGAATTTTCATTTTGGTTCTTAGAAGTTATTTTGCCAACATATCCTTTAAGAACATAGAGTTTTCTCTAAAATCTTAGACTATAAAGGCCACCAAAATTATTAGTGTAGTATGGAATATAAGAAGTGTAACTAGACAAGATGAACAAACAAGCTCAATAGTCAAAACAACTTAAACAAGATATATTTTGCAAATAACCAATCAGTTAAAGTATAAAATTAGCTGTACAACGAAAAAAGAGAGTATAAAATTAGATTATGTACCAAAATTGATAGATCAAATGCGAAGAGAGAATGAATAGAGAAGATTGCTCAGCAATTTTTCTTGGTTTGGCCATCACCGGTTTACACCTTGAGATTTCCACTACTCTTTTAAGATTCACGAGCTCTTAGTGTTTTACAATAAATGTGTCCCAATAATAACTATGTTGCTCCCTTAGCTTGAGGAAAAGCTTTGGTCGACCAACGGTGTTCTAGACAACCCAGAACACTTTTGGTCAAAGTGTGAAAGTTTTCTAGGATTTGAAGACATTCTTACATGCATTTACTGACATTTTTCGTTTTACAACCAATGGCGGAGATAACATTAATCTGGAAGTACAGATTTAATTTTTGTGTCACATATCATATCACAGTATAATTAATTGGGTGCATTAGGCTCTATATAAGAATTTCGCCATCATTGACTTTACTTCTAGGTTGACCTGTGTTTGTCCGAGACCAATATATGGCTGTTAAACATAAAAAAATTCAATTTCATGATTGTTTTTGATATAGTAAAGACTTCGCATCAAATTTTGAAAGCGCTTCTTCCTTTCACAAAGATTTAAGCAAAAACTACTTTCAAAATCTCATAGGGTTCAATATTTGAGTTCTATGTATGAACATACATTAAATAATCTAATTCCTAATTACCACTTGAAGATTTTGTACTTGAACTTCTTTGATCCTTAATTTCCATGCCTTAAAAAAGTTTCCCCTGCTTTGCACACCACTATATATTCTCTTGGTTTTTGAAGTGAGTAAATTGCAGTGAGATTTGACAATTTGTTCTGGCTTTACATATTTTCCATGTGGGGCTGCTGCTCATTCTATTTCAAAAGATAAAAAGTATTAGATGCCATGTACATGAGAGGGGGAGAAGCACCATTTCTTCTGCAGTCCCACCCAAAATATGTCTGTCACCAATCACAAAAGGTTCAATTGAACACAAGGGGAAAAGTAGAGGGACAAAACATGAAGAACATAACTAACTTCATGCCTAGAAGAAATGTAAATGCAAAACTCGTGGCCTATATTAGGCTAATAATACCAGGGTCATAGATTATGAATCAACCTATAAATTTTTGTACGAGCCCTTAAATTGATTCTGGAATAATATCTTTCTATTAAGCAGGATCAGTCAAAAGAAAGCAAAAGGAAGAGCATAAATATTAAACTATTGTTAAAGCTGGTTGCTTAAAGTGTTTGATGTGACTTGCAGAATTTAATCTTGCTTTCTTACCACTTATTCTGGAATATTTTTTTTATATAAATCAACAGTACCTCTCTGTTACAACCATTACAACTTTTTTCTGCCAAATAAAAACATAAGGGGTGGCCTCACTCTGCCCTCTAGAGCGGTGAAATAGAATTGCATTGCTGAAATGAAGACCTGTGATGAATGGAAACCCTTTCTAGTAATGATAGCAATTGATTTTTCTTTCGCGGGAGTGAATATTCTTCTCAAGAAAGTCCTTGAAGAAGGAATGAACCATTTGGTTTTTATCACATACCGGTTGTCAATTGCTACCATTTTATTAGCCCCAATCGGCTACTTTTGGGAAAGGTAGGCACGGAGGCACCCTCAATTCCTTGATTTAGTACTATTCTCTTTTTTCTCTCTTTATTTCTGGTTTTTTTTTTTTTGAAGATTTTGATATTGTTAACATGCAGATAGCCCAAATTGCAATAATGAATGATTTTCAATTTGTTTGTCTTAGCCTTAAGAATGCTAAGCTAATAATCAGTCATTATTCTTAATCTAGAAGATGAATGCTCTAATGCATCCATATATACCTGAAGGGAAATTAGAGATCTTATATTATATTTATAACCATATTTTTATTGCAGAAATGGCAGACCACGGCTCACATTTCGAATTTTATGTTACCTCTTCTTCAGTGCCATTGTTGGGTTAGTCATAAAATACCTAGTCTTTGTTTGTCATTCCATTTCTCACTAGCACTTTTTTTTCTTCCAATTTACTTCCAAATTATCTGTGTTGTGGTCAACGTGATTGTAGGGAAACACTAAATGAATACTTTCTTTGTAGGGCATCAGTCACACAATACCTCTCCCTTCTGGGGATCCAATACACTTCTGCTACCTTTGCTTGTGCCTTTGTCAATATAGTGCCTGTGGTTACATTCATGGTAGCATTACCATTTGGGTATGAATCAAAGCTATTTTATTCCTATATTTTTTGTAGTAAGACACCATCACTCAATGCAGGCTAACTGTGTGCTGTGTTCCTTTTCTCTTGATTCTACTACAGGTTAGAGACTGTGAACATCAAATGCAACAGTGGGAGAGCGAAGATTCTTGGTACATTGGTGTGCATAGGCGGTGTACTGTTGTTGACACTTTACAAAGGAAAGCCCTTGTTTAATTATTCTCACCATCAATCTGCAGCTCCAGTAGCCACGAGTTCTGCAGTGAAGCTAGCTTCTATTAGAAGATGGACCATTGGTGTCATAGCTTTGATTTTGGGAACCCTGTTTTGGTCTTCTTGGTTTATCTTACAATCAAATATAAGCAAGAGTTATCCATGCCAGTATTCTAGCACAGCCATCATGACCTTCTTTGCAGCCATTCAATCAGGTGTCATTAGCTTGTCCACTGGTCACAACTTGTCTATATGGGTTCTCAAGGGAAAGATACAAATAATCGCTGTTCTGTATTCTGTAAGTTCACTTTTTTCCAAATCATGAGAGAGAATTAAAGTTAAAAGTTTGGCTTGTGGTTTGAAAAAAGGGTGGCAATTTCTTAGGCTGCAACCAGCTGTTTCCTGATTTGGGTTATTCTGTTAAAAGAAAAGAAAGAGAAAAGCCTAAAAGCATCTAATAATGATAATGGAGGGGGGAAAAGTAATTTTGAATGGAATGTGTTTTAATTTAAGACTTTGTTAACAAAGTGAAACATTGTGTCATGTGTTTATAGGGGATGGTTGGATCGGGTCTGTGTTTTGTGGGCATGTCATGGTGTGTCAAGAAGAGGGGTCCTGTCTTTACTGCAGCATTCAGCCCTCTTGTTCAGATAATGGCAGCCATGATTGACATCCCTGTCTTGCATGAGCAGCTCTATCTTGGAAGGTGAATTCTTCTACCACTTTTTACTGATATATGCTAAAAACCTACTCTCAAGTTATTTATTATTCGGGATAACAATCATTCCTAATTAAGCTTTTAAGTTGAACTGGTTCTTGACAATTACCACCTCTATAACAAAGCAGAAAAAGTACAAGTTGAGAAGGAAATGAAAAGCCATCCTTTATCTGATACATTTTCTTTGAGCTTGCTGTTCAGTGTGATGGGGTCCATCTTGGCGATGGTCGGATTATACATTCTTTTATGGGGTAAGAGCAAGGAGATGCAAAATCGTGTGAACAAGTTAGTCCAACAAGCTGAAGAAACCAAGGAACAAGAGCCTCAAACCCAACAAATAGCAGTGTCTTGTGATTCGCGGTGTCACTGACACCAAGCCACATTTATACATATGTTCATGAACTGCCAAACCACAACTTTGTTCTTGTCAAAGTTCCTATTTACGGATTTGCCTAAACAATACTTCAAAAAAGAAATGTATAATAAAACGTTATGATTTGATCCATCATCCAATTTCCCTCCTCGCAAAAAGCTATACATGAAATGGAAATATATATATATATATATATAGAAAGGGGATTTGTCAAGTTGGAAAATCAGGAAACTCCTCCGTCCCATTATTTTTTAAAGTTTTTATACAAGTATTAAAAATAATATTAAATAATCTTAAATATAAAGAAATCTAATTTGATATAATTAAATTATTATTTTTAATTATAAAATTCAATTAATTATGATTATGTATAGTTATTAATTTAGTTGAGATAATAAATAATGCAGATAAAATAAAAATAAAAATAAATAATTTTTTAATATTTTCAAATTCTAAATAATTTAAGACAAAATAAATTTTATAAAAAAATAATTATAATAGACAGAGAGAATAAGATGTTAAATTTAGATGAACTAGTGAAGGGTTTTTAACTAAATTATTATTAGTGACAAAATTATTTACTAAATTATCATATTTTTTAAATTATTTATCGAATGTCACAGTTTTAGTCATGCATTAATTTTTTTATTATTTTATGTTCTACGTAAATAGCGCTAAAGGAGATGGTGCTATCATTGTAAAAATGTCACCACGCTTGACGCTATCTAGGTGGTAACGCCATCACGATTTACGTTTTTCACGTGGTAACGCCATCGTATTTGGCGTTACCACGTAGATAGCGCCAAGCGTGATGGCGTTACCATAAAGAAAATGCCAATCGTGATGACGTTACCAGTGTACAGTCAAAAGTTTTGTTTGAAGCATACAAATTTGTCTTTAGTGACAAAATTATTTATTAAATTATCATACTTTTGAAACCCTATATACCAATTTGTCAAAATTTTTGGTCGTACACTGATAACGTCAAGCGTGATGACATTTTTCACGTGATAACGTCATCACGTTTGGCGCTATCCACATGATAACGCCATCACTCTTGATGTTATTGTCATCGTAACGCCATCACGTTTGTCATTATTACCTAGATAGCATCAAATGTGATGACATTTTTGCAATGATAGCGCCATCTCTTTGGGCACTATCTATGTATAAAGTAAAATAATAAAAAATTTCAACATGATCAAAACTGTGACATTTTGATAAATAGTTTAAAAAATATGATAATTTAGTAAATAATTTTATCATTAAGAACAATTTGGTCAAAAACTCACTAGTGAATGACATCGTAAATGATTAACTATTCACTAATTTATTCTAAGTTTAACACCTTGATTTGAGTTTACTTGATTCTCAAGAATTTTACATAAAAATCTCATCCAATCTAATAAATACACATTAACAATGTAATGTTATCCATGTTAACATGCTAATGATTTGGCATGCAGTTCCATGTTAACAATATAATACCACACCTTCTCCTACTTGGTCACATCAACACACAATGACTTGAGTTATAAATAGGGATTCAATTGCAAATAATTAGTAATTATAAGGATCTAATTACATACTTCTAAATTATAGTACAGGGAGTAATTTTTAACTAAAATATAAGAATTGTTTTAACAATAGATGAGTATGTAATATATGAGTAAGTATATAATCACATGTTTAATATCAATTATGTTAATTTTTTAGAAATTATGTCGTAAAAAATATTTTTGTAAATTCTCTTGTCCTGATACAAATAACATGTTTTTAACTAGACTAAAAGAATGAATTAATCAAAATACACCTAAAATAATTTAGACAATACCTAACCGTAATTAAAAAAATAGTATAGAGACTAATTTAAAATCCAATTAAAACTAAGCTTATAAAGTTGTAAACAACTTGTTGGGGTCTCGTGTGGATATGGGGAAGTAAGTGAAGGCCCAAGCTGAACAGAAAAGGGAAAGAAAATCTGAAATTGCTTGCCGGGTTGGTCCCAGTTGAAAACGGCGCGTTTTAGATCTTAGGAAAGTGGGAAGTGGAAAACGAAATTTCATGTATAGCTGAATTGACTAGTGCTGCTCACTGCCTCACTCCCTCCCAGGCCCAGCACCGTCGTCGCCTTCGCCGCTGTTGTCCGCGGCGGAAACGGGCATCTCCTTCGGTTTCTCTCTTTTTCGCTTCGTCACTAGGTTATTTTCAACTTTTCATTCGCTTGCTTTTGAATATTATTAGTGGAGTCCATTCAGGTTGAAATTCAATAAGTAGATCAGAATCTTGGTAGTTAATGTTGTTTTGATGAATTTTGTTTGTTTGATTGATTGATTAGGTTGATAGATTATGGTTAGCAGATAGAATAGAATAGAATAGAATAGAAGAAGGATGAGCCAGCCAACAGTGATACTTGCGACGGCCAGTTATGATCACACCATTCGTTTTTGGGAGGCCAAAAGTGGGCGCTGCTACCGCACCATCCAATATCCTGATTCCGTTGGTTTCCTTCTAAAACTCTTGTGAGATATAATTTCATTCATAACTTGGTGCTACTAATTTTGCCATATCTAATTTGTACAGCAAGTAAACCGGCTGGAGATAACCCCGGATAAACGCTACCTGGCTGCTGCTGGTAATCCTCACATACGATTATTTGATGTTAACTCAAATAACCCTCAACCAGTATGTCTTTATTTTCAACTCATCCACTTACTTAAAATAATAATAATAATAAATTCTTTCCTGGTTCCAATTCCAAATCATTGTGTTCCTGATTGTGTGGCAGGTTATGAGCTATGATTCACATACAAATAATGTAATGGCAGTTGGGTTCCAGTGTGATGGTAATTGGATGTATTCTGGTTCAGAGGATGGCACAGTCAAGATCTGGGATTTGAGGTGAAGTAGATATCTCAATGCATAATAATTTTCTAGTATGACTTATGCCCTTAATTTTTGGCCAGTTTTAGTCTTTGCTTAGTTGATGATAAATGCAGGGCGCCAGGTTGTCAAAGGGAATATGAAAGTCGTGCAGCAGTAAACACTGTTGTGCTACACCCAAATCAGGTTACGTTTCGTCATTTTTCTGTGGCTATGCAATTTTTCTCTGGCTTATGATTATATTAATCATTAAAATGGTATTAAGAAGTTAGAAGAGATAGGATGTAATAATAATTAAGTACTGCATGAATTATCATAATAACAAGGGCTGATTTGGTCTTACAGCATACTGGCTATTAGCTTTCCATTTTTTATTTTATTTAACTGCTTGGCACTTTTATGGGGTTCATTTAAGTTATGGTTTATTGATTGATGTTTAGATCTCAATTCTGACTAACCTGGCTCAATATCAAGCGCTTGTTTCTGTTTCGTTGCATTTCAATTGAAGCATGTATCCTTGATGCTCTTTCTCCATTCACTATGATTCCTTAGTTTTCACTATATCTGTATACATCAGATTGCAGTTCTTATAGGTTCTTGCTTTGCGGTTCTCACTAATTTTGTATGTGATCTAACAGACTGAGCTAATATCCGGTGACCAAAATGGCAATATTCGGGTGTGGGATTTGACAGCAAATTCATGCAGTTGTGAATTGGTATGAGTTATGACCCTCTTTTATTGTATATGTCATGTCACTGTAGAACCAAGATTCTAAATATTTTTTATCCAAAAGAAAAAGAAGATTTTAAAATGTTATATTTATTATTTAGAAATAATGAAATGTTTAAATTATATGCCTAGTAGTTGTAACTCTCTAGGCATGCATCTTGCAACAGGGGCAGAGCCAGAAATTTAGTGTGAGGAGGGCCAGACCAAACATATATAACATGAAGAAATTTTTCAAGTCTTTTTCTTTTCCTTTTACTTTCTTTTAATTTTTTTTTTATTTTGTATAGGTAAATCTTGTTTGATAGTAAAGATTATATCATTTGCACAAAAGTTTCAAATAACTAAAGAGGCTATGTGTAAATTTAATTCATTTTATGTGGGCCATCAACTAAATACATGAAAGAATACATTAAGACAATGACAAAGCTGGGGGAGACAATGGCATACCCATGTCCCCCCCCCCCCTCCACCTCTGCTTGCAAACACATGCTGCTAACTCTTTGACCTCCCACATGTACTCTAATACACACTCAGTTGTCATGCTCCACCTAAGGGCTCTTTTTGCACTAGTGAAATGGTGTTGAGGCTTTTTGTTACTTATGCCCCTTAGAGAAATGTCATTCCACAATCCCCTTATGCTTAGGTTGATCATCTTAGGCACAGTGCATCTCATTAATGTCCACTCTCTTTTTCTCTCACCCTTTGACCAAAAAAGTATGGATGAAACATTATTTTCAATCTGTGGAAGAAATGTAGGTGCCAGAGGTGGATACGGCTGTACGCTCGTTAACGGTAATGTGGGATGGAAGCTTGGTAGTTGCAGCAAATAATAATGGGACATGTTATGTGTGGCGGCTGTTGCGAGGGACTCAGGTTGTGCCTTCACAAAAAATCACAATGATATTAACCTCATATCAAACTTTGCTTATTTTTCCTGGTGGAATATGTCTTTGTGCAGACAATGACAAACTTTGAGCCACTTCATAAGTTGCAAGCACACAAGGGCTACTACATCCTCAAATGTCTTTTATCACCCGAATTCTGTGAACCCCACAGGTCATAAAGATTATGCTCATGTTTTGTCTTTTTATTTTATTCCTTATCACTCTAATTAAACTAAGACATGGCAAAAGTTGTGGTCAAGTGAAAGGTCCCTGGCTCAGCAGTGGGTAATCTGTTGATCAAATGTGTTAATTAAAACAAAAATGGAATTTTAAAACATTTTCAAATTAATTTTAAATATTATTTCATGCCTCATAATGAATTGGTTATAATTTAAATGGTTTGAGAATCTTTTTGGTCATCAAAATAAGGATCAAGCGCAAAGAGTCTGTTTGGCAACTCGGAAAATATCAGCATTGAAAATTTTTTTGTGATGAAAAATTAAGTACTGAATTTGTATTGTTTGAAAATATTTCATCTAAGTGTTCAAATTTCATTAAAATAAAAGTGAAAGGAATTTATTTACATTTAATGATTAAATGATTTAATTAAGGTGGTTGGGGCTGAATACATTCATTGAATTCTCATTTGCTGAATGTTTTCAGCACTTTTTTTCACTTAATCTAATTTTCGCCATGCATTAAGCAAACTTCACTAAATTAATTTCAGTGCTGAATCATCTCATTTTCAGCACTTTATTGAGTTTTCAAACAAGCCCTACGTATTGTTAGTATATAATGAACATGTATTCTAATATATTAACACTTTTTTTTATTTTTCTTATGAAATGCAGAGATTCTTAACGTGAATGCAAACAACTACAAAAATAGAAGTATCTCCTTGATGATTCCTTTATTGAAAAATATAAAAAAATTTATGGCTTATTTTTCTTTCATCGGGACAGGTTTTGATTACAGAATTTATTATAGTGAGTTGCAATTCAAGGTACCTAGGTTCATTTCCAAAAAAGCAACCCAAAAACTCAAGATAAAATGTATACTTAATTGGTTTTGACTTGAAGTTGGGCATAAGCTTTTTAAACATGCATGCATGCACATGCTCTCACACACACACACACATATGCTATGTTGATGAATATAAGCTTTGGGAAGACTCTGTCCCCTTTAATCAAAATTCTTCTCCTATATGCTTATGTTCTATAGTCATATTCATGATCAATTGTCATGAAGCTGAGCTGCACAGCACTTGCTTATTTAATGTGGTTTTATAATCGTAAAACAAAGTTTAAATCTTGGAAACACCAAACATTTAATAAAGCCACGTGCCTGGTTCTTTAAAATTTAGCTAAAACTGTTTGACTGGATGTAGTTGTCTCTAGGCATAAGCATTTCTGGTAATTTATCAATGATCACCCTGACTGGTTAAGGGACCAATTCAGCATTCCAGGCTTGATAATAGCACTGTATTTAACTATTGATATACCTCATTGTTCTGCTTCTGTAAGATGTTAATATAACTTTGTCGTTATTCTTTCTAGGTATTTGGCAACTGCATCTTCTGATCATACTGTCAAGATATGGAATGTTGATGGTTTTACACTAGAGAAGACTCTAATAGGTAATTCATGAAGTCCTGTGATAATCTAGTGGTTTCTCAACCCCCCCCCCCCCCCCCACCACCACTTTCCCCAAGGCCAAAACTTGTTTACCCTAAGTGAGGTTGGCTGCGCTTCCCAGGTCATCAGCGTTGGGTGTGGGACTGTGTCTTCTCTGTGGACGGTGCCTACCTTATTACAGGTACTGACTTGGTAATATTTGCATGTTTGTTGACTTATCAGCAACCAGATATATAAATAAATACTGGCTATTTATGTCTTTAATAAACTGAGGGACGGGCCTTTATCATGTACTTCTTACTTAGAAACAGGCTCTTATGCGTTGGCCAGAGTTGGAGCCTTAAATTCACAAGAAATATTCCTTTGAGTGCAGCTAAGGTCACTGAAATGACAGATTGAACATGCCATAAATTTCTGTAGGTTTAGATGGCTGACTGCTCGTACATTTTATTTTTTCACCAATTGTTAAGCTTAATTACTTATCTATCTTTAAAGAAGATCCAAATATCTTATGGGTTAAATAAAACAAAACAAAGCATAACCAATTTAGTCTTCTAAATTTAACAAATGTCAGACAAATTATAGTGCGATCTTGTATAACAAACTTAAATTATCTGGAAAACAGGTATTTATATGTGATTTTTGTGGAATTAAATTAAAATCAAAATATCATTATAAAAATATAACAGTTTACTGTACATATTCTATTTTTTAATATTATTAGCTTTAAGAAATATATATATGACACACACACAACTAAAATGTATAATTTAAAATTGTTCTGCTTTGTGATTTTTTTAAGAACCTTTATTAGAAGTAGTGTATTAAACTATCAATTATACTTTATCGTAGCAAATTTTTTATTTCAAAAAGAAAAGAAAAAAAAATGCATGTAGTGGAAATTGTAAAAGTTGAAACCTTGGTGGTGATCGGCTCGTTTACATTAAAGTGACCAGCACAAACTGTAACTGGTTCAACTACTTTTGTTTTTGTTGTTGTTTAGGGAGCTTTAAGTCTGTAACTGAAAGTAAATTACAGTTTCTCCCATCTCAAAGTTTTCCAGTTTTTTTTCCCTCTCCGGCAAAATGGTCCTTGCAATCTCAATTGTGAATTTGGGCGGACTGCAATTATTGTTCTTGGTAGTCAATTAAACAGATCTGATCTTAGAATTTATTAAATTATTGCACCATCTATTTTTTCGTAAGCCAATGCGTCTTTTCATTGCAGCTTCCTCTGATACCACTGCTAGGCTTTGGTCTATGTCAACTGGTGAAGATATAAAGGTTTACCAAGGGCATCATAAAGCTACAATTTGCTGTGCCCTGCACGATGGGGCTGAACCCGCAACATCCTGACGCAGACGTAATGGTCATAGAAGTCACTTTTCTGTCAGATCCATCTTGTTTGTAAATAATAATCTGCCTCTTGGTTACTTTAGTTCTTTGACGGTATGCACATTTAGTCAATAATTCTCACTCATACTGTAGGGAATGAAAGACATTATCTGGAGTATTTAAAATGTAACTTAAGAATATCTCTAAATATTATTTATCCATAACTTCTCAACTAGAGTAATCTTATGAAATAGTGGATCGAAACACACAAGAATTAATATTTCATAATATCAAAATGCATCATTTTTCATTTAATAAAAGTTATTGCTACTTATTTTGGTCCCCAAAGTTTGAACTCTGTGCCAGGCTAGCGTATCATAATCTAAAGGTGCAACGTAAATTATCTGAGTTTTGTAATGTGGCACGATTATTAATTGAAAACGTTTTTAATGGGACTCAGTAATATACATCTCTCATATAATTGCTCTATATCATTTGTAATGGTTTTCATAAAAAATTTCTTTATCCTATTTGTTTTTTTCCTTAATAATTATGCCTTCGCTGTTATGACCTTGAAGTCCACATTGACAACTGAATGTCAATTACAATTAAGTAAACTGTGTAAGATGGAGTTGAGGATGATTTTGGGTTGGGAATTACTATTTTATTTTTATTAGATTTAATTTTGATTTATTGACAGGATAAAATAATATGGACAAATTAACTTGAACACTACTTGATTGCAATACTAAAAAAACAAGATAATCTCCCAGCTCTAGCTCATTCGTGGAGTATTTTGTGAATGTAATTTTCGTGAGATTTATCATTACTGATTCTCTAGAATCTCTAGGAATCTCCTCTCCTAGTTATTTTATTAAAAAAAATCAAGCTGTGTGAAGAAGGAAACTCATGAGTGTACATTTTCTCTCATGAATTTAGAGTTACAAAGAGGTGGTTTTAACTTTTATGAGTTACCGATCCGTTCATCAATTGAATAGTCCAAATTAATGGATACATAACATAACATAAAGTTTGTTTGAGAGATCACGATGTATCTTTGGTTCGTCCCATTTAAATCGTTTATAAAATTAATTTTATTCGATCACAAAAATACAAGAATTATACAATTCATTCGTAAGAATTATTTCTTTTAAATTTAAACTCTCATCATCCTCCTAATCCTCGACCCACCCTTTGTATTGCAATACTGGAATACACAAACAAATAATTCAATACTTGCACAAGCGTGATAATTGATAGGGACCAACATCTTCTCATTTTTTTTCTTATTTTTTCACAAGTTTCCCTTGAACTTTTTTTTCCTGATTGTAAATAACTTTTTTTTGACGGGCTGGTTATAAATAACTTTACCTTCCCATATATGTTATTAAAAATAAATTAAGCCTTGTTGTATTTCTAGTTAATATATTAGTCACGTAGAGTATTCTCTTTTGGCATAGGAGCCTTTTAGGTCTGCTGACTCTAATTCAATTTGAGTACCTCTACAGCATAAACTTCAACAGAAAATTGTCCTAATTTAACTTAAAACAATATTAATTTCGAATTATTTAATTATATGATTTAAAATAATTCTACTAATTAAAAAATACTTTTTATTCAAAATATTATAGTTTCCTTTGAAACTTTTACATTATTGAACATGCAAAAACGTTTTCATCACTGAAGGTTTGATTAGGATAAAGATATTGGGTAGAGTACTGAGGAGGATAACTAAACATAATTACATGTTCGTTGCCTTTCTCATTGTCTCTCACTTGTCTTTGTTTTTTGTCTTCCTTTATAATCTCTGCGTGTTTTCCCAGTCGCTTCTTGACATATTCGACAAGTTTTGATGACTCCACTGCTCCTCTAACAATGACATGTGATGTTTCTTTGTTCAATTCCACAGATTGAACACCTGTCACAAATTAGCGCACTAGATACTAAAGACATTACTTTGGTAATATAATTAACCAATTATTATATATATGCTATAGCTAGCGTCTTAAAGACCTCTATTTATTCTCTTGATTTATTTCAGTTAATTTTAAAAAAATGATAATTAATTTTAATTCAGCCTAATAAGAACTTAACGTTATAGAAAGGAAAATACTTTAATTAGCAATAAAGTAGAATCCACTACCTTCCATTTTCTCAATTTTTCTCTTGACATCACTTGCACAGCCTTCGCAATGTATATACATCTTGAGCACCACAGTTTTCGCTGGTGCCTGCTTGGAATAATAAAAAATAAAGAATAAAGGAAACAGTGAGAAAATTAACAAGAACAACATGAGATTGAGTGCAATAATAAATTGAAAAGAAGCATATAGGAATCAGAAATTTTGATTTTAGACCTGTTCCTTATTCTCTGGGTCTTTTTTCTGTTTGTCGGGCTTTGGTTTTGGTGTAAGCAGTTCGACATTTTTGCTGTACTTCTTTTGAAGTCTTTCCAAAATCTTCACTGGATCTTTCACTTCTCCTTTCACAATGACCTTGTTGTTTTCTCTATCAACCACAATGTGCTCCACTCCTAGTCATTTTATGTGACATCTCATTTGATTACTTCTATGATAGGACTAGGAGCATAAAATACAAGCATGTAACCATAATAAAGGCCTAAAGTAAACAAAATATTACCATCAAGACCTTTCAAGCACTTTGAAATTTTGTCCGAGCAACCTTCACAATGTATGAATGCTTTCAACACAACACCCTTTTGCGATTCCTTCTTTTCCATGTTTTCGTTGTTTTCGTTGTTTTGCTCCTTTTTCTGTCCTCAAAGGGAGAAAACAAAATTGACATTGTCAAATATGTAATTTGCTAAATAAAAACTGGCAAAGTTTTTTGCATATCGATCTCAAACACTTGAAATCAAATCGTATAACGCATACAGATGAAGAAAAATGTAATTTGATATATGCTTAAAGAATAGAAGAATGCATATAATGAGTTGGGCAGTCAATTTCCTTACATTCTTCCCCATGGCTCACCCTCAACTAAGGTGGAATGATAGCTATTCATTGGACCTTCAGCTATGTATATATACTAATCATATTATAGCACATAAGGTATGTACATTTATTATTATGACCTATATAGAAAGATGGAGCAATATGGAAGTTGCAAAACTCGCAATTACATCTCTACATTAATACTTTAATGTTCAATCAAAACAAATCTAGAAGTTTTGATATAGTTATAGTACAAATAGGTTAGATTCGGTAAATTTTAAACAAGAATTATTATGACAATAAAAACCCAAAATAAATTTTGGAGATTTCCTGATATATTTATCATCATCATAATATTTTAGGGAACTGAATTTATTCAGAATTATGAAAGTTGTAATAATATGCATACCTCCTCATTTTATTTTGGTTTATATGTCTAGCTATTTTTATTAAGTTACTATGAGTACCTTGGATGCCATCTTTTAGGTGGATCTCTATCTCCCATACATGTCACTGGTGCCCTAACTGGTGGTATAGACTTATCCTTGCTACTATTTTACATAGCAAAAATGAATTTAAATTTGACTATGGATAAAAAAATTTATTAATATATAAAAGCAGTTCCGCTTATGCAATAAACTTACACAATATATATATATATATATATATATATATATATACAATGAAATAATCCTATTAATTATAACTACTAAACTTAAATAAAATATTACTTTGACAATTTTTGAGTGAATTACTTTGACAATTTTTGAGTGAAGTATTGTTTGAGGACCTAAACTTTTTGTGATAAATCAATTAAGGGATTAAAATTTTATTGCTACTAATTAAAAATCTCAACTTTATTAAAATATATTTATATTAATAAAAATGTTAAAAAGACAATTTTATCCAACTTAATAAATAAAAAAATTATAATATGAACAAAACACATGATATATATGTCTTAAAAAAATTTCTAATAGATAAATGTTATTAAAATGATTTTTTATTAAAGTTGAGGTTCTTGATTAGTAATCAAAACAAAGTTAAAATCTTTAATTGGTTATCACGTTAAAATTGAATTCTTTTTACAATATTTTTCTCGACAATTTTTTATGGAAGAGTATGCAAACTCATTTTTATAATAACTTATCATATTATATATGAATAGACAAATGAAATAGATCATAATTCTAAAGAATTTTGAACATTTTATTTTGTTCAAAGTAACAAGAAATTTCATATAGCTTAAACTTAAAAAGGTGATGCACTGAAGTTTTAAAAATAAAGTGAGTTTATGCGTGAAGTTTATTGTATATTAAATTTATAAGTACATAATTATTAATTCTATAATCAATAAATTAACGGAACAATTTAAAAAACATTATGCAGCCAGATAAAAATTCATTTGGTATACTTCTTAAAAATTTTCTGAAGTTAATGGAAACAATTGCCCGCACCCTAGTACACATGAACCCACCAATCCAGAGAAGGTTTTCTACGACTCAAATTTAAATCCTAGTAAAGCGACGCGTCCGTGGTCTTACTAAAAAAAAATTAGTAATTGTTTATTTAGACTTCTCTTTGTAGCATCTTAGACTACAAAATAATGCACATAACATATAGCAAAGCTAGAGACTTATAAAAAATAACGTGATTTGAAGACATTGCTTGCACAAAGAAGGAAGACAAATCGGATTACGTTACAAAAATTTTACACCCCGAGATATGCAATCATTAACCAGCAAGGACTGTAGTAAGTACCACATATAACAGTATTATACATTGCATAAATATCAGTCGTTACATCATTCTGTTGCCCAAAAGGGAAAGGAAACTAAATAGCAATATCAAAACTAAAATGGATAAAAGGTAAGTTGTCAAGATCCATGAGACCACTTTTGTAAGTTATCATTCATAAATAATTTTTCCTCATGCGATTGATATGAAATTCATTCTGATCCCAACTTTCTTTATATATGCCTAAGATATGTATAGCAAATACAACGAAGGCATACATTTAAATTACTGGGTTCTGTTTTTTTGTTACAGTAGCAGTTTCTTCAAAATTGCAGGCAATATCAGAATTCCCATTCTGCTAATCCACTATAACCTTGAAAGCGTAGGATGCATGAGACAAGAGAGTGTAATTTCTAGAGTCACTTTCCAAGTCATAGTAAAGTACCATTGGATGCTTATCACAAGTAAAATTACTTACTTGTGCAATTGCAAGCAAGTTGCTTTGTTCGCTTGGATGCTTGACTCAAAACTCAACGAGGCAGTGTTTATATATTCTTAGCATGGAGATTACAATTTTGCTTATAATGATAACTTTCTCCTATTGATTGATTAACACCCCACAAAAGAAAGAACACAAAATATAAAAAAAAAAAAACATATTAATAAAACATGGTTATTCAAGCACACATTAGAAATGATTAACGATTGACACAAGAAGTTCTAATCTCACAATGGTGTAGATACCATTTATTCTTTAGCACTACATCAGATATTTTGCTCAGCACCTCTATATAGAGCTCAATCAGAATGACCCGATTGCTGTTCACTTTTGGAAGCTTCTTTCTCTTTCTTCTTTCCCTTCTTCACATGCTTCTCAGGCTTATAGTGGATTTGAGGCTCAGTGAAATCTGAGATATCCAAGTGCACACCAGGATCATTGGCCTGGTAGCTACCACTAAGCATGATTGAGTTGTTGATGGCCTGGAAGTTGCTGTTGACATAAGTGCTCAGTGCTTCAGGTTCATCATGAGAAGAAGGTTTGCCTGATTTTTCATCCAATTCACTTCTCAGAGTAGCTCCATCATTGGTTCCTGCGAGGGTGATGATCCTCACATCATGCTCATCCTCATTCTCCATATGGTGGGTTGAGCCTGATTTATGTAAATCAGTGACACGATGAGTGATGGCAGAGACCATCTCCCTAATTTCTCTATCCAGTTGCTTATGCATCTCACCTTCAGCAGAGGGAGACAGACTTGGCTTCACGGTTTCTGAAGGCATTTTTTATGAAGTGAATGTATGGTATTTGGGAGTGAGTGAGTTGAGTTCAATTTGAATGCGGGTGTGTTTATATAACGACTTGTATTGAAGGTGATGTATGGGAATAAATAAAGTGGATGGAATGACTTGGATGGCAATAAAAGGTTCTCTAATTTATTTCTAATCAGCGGAAAAAGCTAAAGAAGGATTGCTTCACAATGGGTTAACTTCTTATGCTTGTGTCATGACTCTCGTGTTTCTTTCAGTGATAATCATTTTCCAAGGGAAAGGAATCGATGCCTTCACTGTACTTGGAGACTTAGTGGTTCTAACTGGCTTTTTTATTGTCCACAACATAGTGAATGTCACTGATTAAAACTCTATTACAAGGTCAAGGAACTACTGTCAAATCAATACCCAAATTAATCACCAGATGCCCTCTTTTGGGCAAAAAAGTGCAAAACGAGGAACGTCTCTATAATAAGAAGGATTTAAACCTTACTTCAATAAGATTCAAAAGTTAAAATCACACATTACTAGAGTGCGGAAAACAGAGTAGCTGACTGCCTGGCCAACCACTCCTTAAAGCTACAGCCTCAGTTTACTATGGGCCTACATCGCCTCCAAGTCCAAGCCCCTCCCAGTGGATGCGGACGCCTGGTGAATGATGACATGGCTAGTGCCTCCTAAGTCCTAACCTTTGTTTCTTGTTACTAATCTGCAACTTTCTAGGCCCACAGTTTGGATGTTTGGGTTTGTGGCTAATAGGATTGGTTGGACTTTTCATATACTAATTACCAGGTGGATTATTGGATTTAGATCCTCTAAGATCTTAGAGGGATTTAAATCTTAAATTCTTAATTTTCTCATCAATAATTATAATTCCTCACCTAACTCTTTGAAGTGCATTCCTAGTTTAGAGGATATAATGACTTATTCTTTTGGTATTTGATCATATATCTCCACCAGGAATGACTGAGAGACTAACCATTAAACATTGTCACGAATAGAAAATTTTTTCAACAATTGCTTTCTTCAAAATTTAAAATTTAGTCCTCTTTTTAAAAGTGCAGCTCTACCACCGCATCCAATCCTCTTCTTGACTAGTCTCCCGCTGGATGTGTCAGGCAGGGTCCTAGTTGAGGATCTGGCTTTATATATGCTTCGTAGTGTAGTGCTCCTTAACCTTCTTGTATGCAGTTTTCCTGAAGAGTAATGCTCTTTCCCACGAAGCTTTTATTCATGAATTGTGTACGAACTGTTCCCATTGGATAATTTAAAAATTTCTCTCTCTTTTACCTTTTACCTACCCATGATTTCTGCTAGTCCTTTTATTTTATTAGGTTAACTAATTCGTAATCCATTCGTGAAAAAAAAACCTTCGTAGGAAATAACATTACTCTTTCCTGAATCATGATGCATCTGTGCACCGGTCTTCTTCCCTCAATATGTGTTGATACTCAATTTTATCCATAAAATTTTTTTTTATCACGAACTAATAATTGTGTTAATTGATGCTTAATTATAATATTTTAGAATATTTCTTCAGATTTCATTTATTTCTATTTGGGTCACTACCTTTTTTGAATTGTGCAAAAAATAAAAAACAAAATAAAAAAAAACAAATCAATTACAGGTACAGCTACAGTGATAGCTGTCCATCCCCTGTAAACCCTCAACAATGCAGCAAGGAGCTCAGCAGCGTAGCAACCAAGAAGGCACTGTTTTGACATGAAAAGGAGAAAGCATCAGAGGGATGGGGAAGAGTGAGAGTGGTGAGACAGTGAACCAAAACACAAAAATGGAAATTGAGGGAGACAACACAGTTCTCATGGGCAGATACAAAAAACGCCTAAGGAAACCAGCTTCAAAAGACGACCATGAGGGGAGGGGGTTTTTTTTTCACAAAAAAAATGAGATTCAGACCCTCGGCTACAAAAAGAAAAGGGTTCCCATTGGCTAGCTTCCTTGACAAAAAAAAACCCATCACCACCTCCCATCTTCATCGCTACCACCTCAACCACCTTCTTCCATCTTCATCCCTACCACATTTCCCAATCGAGACCACACGGCCCCTTCTCCATTTTTTCCAAACCCAATATCCTCCAAACCGTGACCACCCAAACTTCACCCATCTCGAGCCAAACAAAAACCCCATTCACGTTAAACCAACCTTCCTTCCATAATCACATCACCAACACAACCTCCATTATAATTATCCAACACTCTCCAACCTCCACCCATCCATCCTAACCGAGAAATCTTTATCCCAAACAACCACTTTTAAACTCCACCTCACTAACACACCACGTGAAACCATCATCATCTTCACCCTCCCGCAACCCAAAACAGAGCCACTTCCCTCCACCCTTCAACAACTCACGGCCTCTACCCTTCATCTTCATCATCCTCACCATAACCACATCCTTCTTCCAACCAACCACCACCCAACCGTGACCACCACCAAACTCATCACCACACCCATTTCAAAAACCACCCTCTGCACCACCCACGACCGTGACCGAGCTCCCCAAACTCATCCACCATTGCACCCCAAACCCATTCACCCAACCCGGTCGTCGAACCCACCGCCTAACCCGACCACCGTCAACGTCGTGAGCGACCACCTTGTCGTCCCCATTTCATAGGTCCTCCCCTCTTAACCCCTTTGCCGCCATTGTTGTTTTGAAATGAGCTTCGAGAGCACGCTTTTTGCTTTTCTATCTTTTTTTTTTTTTCTTTTCTTTTCTTTTTTTGGGGGGGTTTTCGGTGAACCACATTCATTTTGGGCCAAAGAAATTTCTAACTTAAGTTTTTTTTTTAGTGAGAAAATACGAAAATGGTAAAAAAAAATGGAATGTAAAAAAAAACAAAAAAAGAGTTCTTTGAGTTTAATGGTTTGTATTATCTAGATTTATTTCTTATTTGATAGTGTTTCCTTAATTTAATGGTATGCTTTCTGTTGTGTTTTGTCACTAATGGGAAACCAAAAACAAAATAAAAATAATTAAAAATAATAAAAATATGAAAATTGTTAAAAAAAAAATTTAAATCTTTCGAAAAGAATCAAATATGTTTAACTAAGTCGTGACAGCTTGTTGATTCTATAATTTTATAATCATCTGAGTTGTGACAACTTGATGATTCAATGGGTGATGTCTCTAGCGTGACGCCGAGCTTCACCTATTCAAATCGTAATTTGATTAACTGAGTCGCGATGACTTGTTAATTAAAATTTTCAAAATTAAGAATTAAATCCTTGTTTAATTAAAATTAATCAACATACAAGTTTTTCCCAAAGAACTACGTGACTTTGAGTTCTCCATTGCACCAGGAGATACGTAGGAGCAGACATTTCTGTCAAGCCAAAAAAAAATAATTTTCATAATTTGGTTGTTTCTTTTATTTCTTTTCAAAAATAAAAAAATAAAAAAATAAAAAGTAATTACAAAATCTTTTGTTAAAAGGGGTTAAAATAAATATATTTGAGATTATTAAAATTTGCACAACTAATCTAAGGTACGTTCATGGAAAATACTAATACCTTCCTTACAAATCGACCGTCAAACTCATTTTCAAAAAACTAGTTTGCTTGATTAAAAGGTTTTTCTAATGTTTTCCCAATTTAAATAAACATTGGTGGCGACTAATTTTTCAAATCGAATCATTTTCCGCCGTCAGCGATCGTCCGTGAGCCACCGGGGAAACTTAGAGAGTCCGGCCTTGTTGTTGTTACCTTGTAAATTTTTAATAATCTTTTATTTCCCCTTTGTTTTGTTTTTGTTTTCTTATTTGTTTGTAAATGTATTTTATTTAGCACTTTTATGTAAATATCCGATAGCATGTATATGGTGACTTGTATATATTTTCTTAAAACCCTCTTAACCCCTTTTGTATATATGTTTTGCGGGTTGGGGGTAGTTTTGTCTTTTAAGTTTTTGTACAGTTTGTATGCTCCCTACACCCACGACACCTACACGTTTATCACACACATTGTTGTTTTGAAATGAGCTTAGTGATGCGTGAAATCGCTTTTTTCGCATTAAAAGATCTATCTTTTTGTATTTCTTTTAACTTTTAAATTTATGATTGGGGGTAACAAAATAATTAAATAAAAATTAAGAAAACAATTTAGAATAAAAACATTCATTATCAAGAATGGGGTTTCCAAGATTGGCCTAATTGACAACCCTTTTATTAAATCTGAAATTCAATTAAATGTGAGTTACCAAAAATTAGTTAATGTTCTCTTTCAAGATACAAGATCCGTGCCCAATTAAACCAATTCTAACTTTGAAGTTTTTTTTCCTCGAAATGCTAAAACTAGTGAGAAAATACAAAAATGGTAAAAAAAAATGGAATGTAAAAAAACAAAAAATCAAAGAACATTCTTTAAAAGAGTTTAATGGTTTGTATTATCTAGATTTATTTCTTATTTGATAAAACTAAGTTAGAACCAAGATAGAATGTTTCCTTAATTTAATGGTATGCTTTCACCACGTGTTTATCACTAATGGGAAACCAAAAACAAAATAAAAATAATTAAAAACATCCCAACCCGATGGGTTACAGAAGAACCTAAGCCTGCTGATAATCAGAACATCTATTTATAGAGGTTTTGCTGCCCCAAAGTAAAAACAAAAAACTTCAAAAATATGAAAAATGTTAAAAAAAATTTTTCAACAACTTGTAGCTCGAAAAATAATCAAATATGTTTAATCTAGTTCTTGCTTCACTCCAATTTGAGTTATCCAAACGTGTGATCAGACTTGTTGATTGTAGATAATTGTCTTATAATTTTATAATCATCTTCAATCATGCAAGCTTCCATTCATGTGATTCAACTTAATGATTCAATGGGTGATGTATCCGAACTAAGAGAAAAACAAACCAAAAGGGAAACTAAAATGCCTAAAATGCTCAAGAATGCATGCAAAACAAGAACAAAATATGATGTTGTTTCACACACATCAAATCGTAATTTGATTAAGCTTAAAAATCAAACCAAGACATGGGATGACAATTAAGGAACCCGAAATTAAGGCAAGCAAAGAATTAAGGTAATTAAATCCTTGTTTAATTAAAATTAATCAACATACAAGTTTTTCCTCCATTAACTACACTGACTGTTTAAGGGTTCTCCAAAATCCATCAAAGAAAATGCACTTCCATATGCTTGATAAGAAACAGATTTTCACTAATAATCGTGCATGCAAGAATCAAAAGGTCTTTCAAGGGTTATAATGGGGCCATGGGAATGATGATAGGTATGGTAGAAGGTATACACAAAGGGCTCATTAAATTTTTTCAATAAGCATAAGAAATCCAATAGAACATCAATGGAGCAAAAAACAATCAAATTTTCATAATTTGGTTTCATCTCATGATTTTCTTTTATTTCTTTTCAAAAATAAAAAATAATAAAAAAAACAACTTTCAAGTAATTACAAAATCTTTTGTTAAAAGGGTATGTTAAAATAAATATATTTGAGATTATTAAAATTTGCACCAAAAATTTTGCTAATTTCAAATCAAGTTCTAGAGCACATGATCAATGAAGAATATCACTCAACACAAAGAATGAGAACAAAAATCATATAGTACATATATCCCATATAGGCTCAAAACTCACATTTAGAGGTTTAAAAATTCAATGAGAAGCACAAATTCGACATTATGCTAATTAATACAAAAGATTCTATTAATAAAAATAATGCCGTAGCCAATCGACTCAACAAATCCAAACTCCATTTTTCAAAAGACTAGTTTGCTTGATTAAAAGGTTTTGAAAATGCTAATGTTTTCCATGAATTTAAAAATAAAAATATGAAAATAAAAAATACCCCCCGACTTAGAACTTACATTGTCCCCATTTTCTAAAACAAGAGAAGGGATAAAAGAAAAGAACTCACTTTGTGGTGGCGAAAAACTTCAATCATTCAATCCATTTTTTTTCAAATCGGTGTGAAAATTCGACTTCACTCTTCTTCTAATTTGAGTTCTAAAAGGGTCAAACCTAAACAAGATCCATGAGATAAATATCAAACCAAGATCCCACACAAATTCAAAAGAAAAAGAAGAAATTAAAAGGAAAAACAAAAACAAAGAAACTTGGGTTGCCTCCCAAGCGCTTGTTTAAAGTCATTAGCTAGACTTTGAGTCCTGGTTTTGTGCTCAGTGATGTCAATGGAAACTTCAAAGAGAAACAAGAACGTAATAATATGTCCGGCTATTCAAGAAAAACACGTCCCAAGAATCTAACGGCGCAAAAACTTGATTGTTTCGTCGTCAAGTTAAAAGATCGTGCAAATTTTTAATAATCTTTTATTTATTTATTTTACCCTCTTTGTCTTTGTTTTTGTTTTCTTATTTGTTTGTAAATGTATTTTATTTAGCACTTTTATGTAAATATCCGTGCCCAATTAAACCAATTCCTACTTTCGTTGGTAATTGATAAACCTTTCGTGGTAATGTATATGGTGACTTGTATATATATTTTAGTACTTAATTGTTAAAAGGTTCACCTAGGGTAAATGATGAGATGCAAATAAGTGGCTTCACATGAATAAGAGCAATAAGAATTGAATCAAAGAACATTCAAGATCAATGTATATATTATCAAAGTTTTGCCCAATCCTAGAAACAAAAGAAACTACTCGGGAGAAGAGACAAGAAATCAGTTTTGTCTTTTAAGTTTTCCAAAACTAGGTTTGTATAGAATCCCTACACGAACCTACCTAGGGTTTTTATGGGCTACCCCAAAAGAAATACAAACGTTTATCACACACATTTATTCTCGAGTTGGAGGTTTTGTCTTTGTCTTCAAACCACGGCCGTGTGTGTGAACCACGGCCATGCCGTGTTCGAATAGCCTTCCAAGCTGAATATGCCCATTAGACCTCCGAATCTAGAAAAGTTCTCAACATGAAAGGTAGATTTGGATCTTAGTATCAACCATTTTCAGCTCATTTGACAACTGTACTCGAGATATGTCATGAATAGTATACAAAGGTTAAGCTGTCGATCAATCCTAGTTCTTGCTTCAACTCCAATTTGAGTTATCCAAACGTGTGATCAGACGTTGAGGTCTTCATGAAAGTTGTAGATAATTGTCTTATCTTTCCCTAAATTAGTTCCATAAAGCTCCAACTTCAATCATGCAAGCTTCCATTCATTCCAAGGCCAATTCAACATTAATCCTGCACAAGAACACCAAAAACACCGCAATTATCCCAACTAAGGAAAAACAAACCAAAAGGTTTACTAAAATGCCTAAAATGCTCAAGAATGCATGCAAAACAAGTGATGTCACACATTTAGCCATTTTGATGTAATCCTGTTTGGTTATCGCGAAAACCTCATCTATTTAGCTCTTTTCAGAATTTCCCACACCTAGGCCTTTAGAACATAAATGGGACTTAGAGTCAGAATAATGAAATGAAAGATCTCACGAATTAGTAAGACCTATAGATCTTTAGGATAAATTTCCTCAAATTTAAGGGAATCCCTAGGACAAAAAGGGAGCGTACATCTTCTTTACCTATCTATTCCTCATATAATTCATTCTTGCATTTTTTTAAAAAATCAATCATAAAAAAAGACAAAAATACATCATCTTGCATTTTCATTTCTACCATTTTTTTAAAACAAAAAAAAAACTTCTTCATCTTTATCCCTCATGTCATCCATTATTGCATTCTTTTTCTAAAAAATAATAATAATAAAATGCATTCTCTTGCATTTCATGGCATTCCAAGCATTTTAAAAAAAAATTAAAAAAATACATCATTTGCATTCTTAGCTTAAAAAAATGAAAAATAAAAATAATTTTTTTTTCTTATCTGCATAAGTAGTCACTACTTCACATACATGCATATCACCAATTTTGTTCAATCAATACTAATAATTGCATATTCACATCATGAGCAGAGAAGTAGACACTATAGCAGGAAAACGGCTTCCACGACACCCTTACAGGACTCGTTCCCAAGCAAAGATCATGGATGAGATGGAGCAAACTCAATAGTTGAGGGATGAAGTAAACCAGCTTAGGGAGCAAATATCCAAGATGATGGAAATGTTACAGTCTATGGAGAATAGAAGGAGCACAGATGGGAATCCCTCAGTGACAAATGAAGGACATCCGACCACACCTCTTTGCCCGCCCGGTTTCGCTGCGTTCCCCCTGCAATACTAAGGCTTTAATCCTCAAGGGATTACAATGTCACTCACCATTTGCCCAAACGGCACCACTCAACCCTCAGTCGCCAGTTCACAGGGAAACCAAGGGGCGTATTTTCCCCCGTATGGCCTCCCCCGGGTTATATACCACCATTAGCCACTAGCTCCCCCAATAATGACATGCCAACGGCTGTCCCCAACTTCCAATCCTCAAACCCTACCCAAAATCAAGCCACTGTCAACGAACTCCCACCACAACACCCATACCCTTTCTTCATCCCGCCATATGGTCTCCATCCCGGTTCGTACCACCGCAACCGCAATCCTCCGGATAGCGACACGCACGCTTTCAAACTCCTTAAGTACGTCTTTTCAACCACATGCCGGTGGAACCCCACCAACGTTCTGTTCCCACCATCATGCCACAATACCACCGTTGAATTCCTCTCGTGGAAAACCCCGTTCACTTGAAGAAAGACTACGAGCCATTGAAGGGGCAAGTGGCTATGGTCTTTTGGATGCCGCAGAGCTCTGTCTTGTCCCGAATGTGGTGATTCCTCCCAAGTTTAAAGTCCCAGATTTCGACAAGTACAGGGGAACTACTTATCCAAAGAACTATCTAACCATGTACATCCGTAAGATGGCTTCGCATGCTCACGATGACAAGTCCCCACACTTCCTGTGAATGCTTATGTCTCTAAGGCATGTCAAAAGGTTTTTGATGATAACAAAAGCAAAAGAGAAGATCAAGCGCAAAAGGAAAAATCAAGATCAAAGAAAGAAGACAGAAGGTTTATTTAGACTTAGGATATTAATGTTAAATGCTCTCAAGATTTCTCAAATGATTTTTCAATATGTGATTTCAAAATAAATGGGAAATTTCAAAGTTAAACATGGCTTTCAATAAAACTTGAATTTCAACTTTAAATCTAACACTCTTAAAAGGATTCATGTTTAATCAAGTATCTTGAGGTGTTAGAAATGACTTACAAGCGTTATTGGACTTGAAAAATGTGTTCAAAGACCAATGTAATCGATTACATAATGTTTGTAATCGATTACACATCAAACAGAAGGCATGTAATCGATTACATTATAAATGTAATCGATTACAAAGAAAGTCTCCATGTAATCGATTACACAATATATGTAATCGATTACACAAAGCCCGAAAGGCAAAGAACACGTTCGACGAGTCATGTAATCGATTACATGGATATTGTAATCGATTACAAACAAAGTCGGCCATGTAATCGATTACATGGGCAATGTAATCGATTACACAAAACCAGAAACTCAAAGAACATTCGACGAGCCATGTATACCCATGGATATTGTAATCGATTCTCGAAGCCATGTAATCGATTACACCAAGAATGTAATCGATTACAGGCCAGGAAAGTTCGAAAACGTTGGAACAACAATGTAATCGGGTGTGTCGATTACACGAACCTGACGATATTAAATGCATTAAATGCATACCCAACTACCTCAACGAGCTCCATTTATTGAGAAACTTATAAATACCAAAGTTGGGTCTTTATTTGAGGTTGACCTTGAACCAAAAACTGATCATCAATAGTTCAAAACGTAAATCAATCCTTAAATTCATTTCTTGCTCTGTTTTCTGATTAAAAACGTGAAAAATCCTTGAGAGCATATTAGAGCTTCAATTTGTAAACACTTGCTGAGAGATTTCAATCTTATACATTCGATTAGTGAGGGTGAGGTATCCCTCAAGTATTGTAAGGGTGAGGTATCCCTTGGAAAATAGAGGCTCACTTTTGGGTGAGGTATCCCATATTGTTGAGTGCTCAAGGTTGTAGTGGTTTTTCAAGCACTCATAAGCTCCAGATATAGTGAAAATCTCATCTTGGGACCATAAGTACATTGAACCGTAAGATGGCTCTAAACCCTCCTCTGCTTATCTTTGTGCTTTGTTTCATTGTTTTACTTGGATATTGTTTCCTTGACTATTACGTTTATAAGTAAAAGTGTTTAACTCATCTATTCAATTATCTCTAATCATTCAATAGCTTCAACGAAAATTGATTGTCAAACGATTTGCGAAAGATTTGTGAACTTATTTTTAACTACTCAATTCACCCCCCCTCTTGAGTATTGAGGCCACTTGGTAACAACTTCGAATTGGTACACGCATCTTGAGCGTGCCCATATACGATGTTTCAAAGACTTGACTGATGCTTTCTTGAAGCAATATAAGTATAACATCGATATGGCACCGGATAGACTACAATTACAGAATATGGCTAAAAAGGATGCTGAGACCTTCAAGGAATATGCTCAGAGGTGGAGAGAAATGGCTACTCAAGTAGAGCCTTCATTGACGGAAAGAGAAATGGTGGCTACGTTCATTGACACTCTGCAATCACCCTTTTATGACAAAATGATAGGGAGTGTATCATCAAGTTTCTCAGACATGGTCATTATTGGAGAAAGAGTTGAGGGAGGAATGAGAAGTGGGAAGATCGTTGAAAGTTCAACAGGAACATTCAATGCCAAGAGGCCCCCGATGGGGAAGAAAAGAGAGGGAGAAACCCATGTTGTTACCTTTGACCGAGAAACTTCACCCGAGAGATATAGCCAAACACCCAGTGAACCATCAACCATCCTTCCAGACTCCTTTCGCACCTTACCACCCGTACTTTCCCACTACTCCACCGATTCCATATCCCCAGCCGTATCACCCCCATGTCGCCAATGCTTCACATATTCCTCATCCTCAACCTCACCACCCAATGAGGCCTCACCAAACGCCATATCCTAATCAATACCAGACACCCCCTACCTTACCGCCTCAACAAGCTCAACCATGGACCTAAAACCCAAACACAAACCAAAGAAGACCACGATATAGCCAAGAAAGGAAACATCACATCTTGACCCAATCCCTATGACTTATACCGAGCTGCTGCCCCAGCTCATCCGTAACTCTTTCTTGGCTCCTTGCCCGATGAAGCCTGTGGAGCCCCCATACCCTAAAGGATTTGACCCAAATGCCAAGTGCGACTACTATGCGGGGGCTGCAGGCCATTCCACAGAGAATTGCAGAACGCTGAAGTTTAAGGTGCAAGACCTAATAGATATTAAGTGGTTGAATTTCAAGTCAAATACTCCTAGCGTGGGCCACAACCCTTTGCCTAACCATGGGAATCCTACAGTTAATGTTATAGAGAAATGCTCGCCCAAAGAACTCATAAGACAAGCAAAAGATGTCAAGACCCCCATGAAGGTCATCTTTAAAGAATTGTGTAAATTTGGGATGATGGAAGCCCATATTGAAGAGAAGGGAGGCGACAAAGATGAAATAATGTGCAATCTCCATGGGAATGTGGGGCATTCTATCGAGGAATGTGGTGAGTTCAGACAAATCCTCCAAGACCTAATGGATATGCAATTAGTGCAAATAGGTCATATATGGGACAATGGTGGTATAAACATGGTGGATGAGTAAACTCTCTGGTCTCTTCCATTGCAAATCGCAAGAATGTCAGGAATCCATAAACTCTCTGGTCTCTTCCATTGCAAATCTGGCTATCAAACTGTTGGTTATCTATTATACTGAAGCTGCATATGCACCATCCCCTTGTGGCCCGAAACCTATCACCATTCAAGTTCCCAGTCCTTTCCCCTTCAAGGACACTCGAGCCGTGCCATGGAATTATAATGTGCAAGTCCTTAGAAGCAATCCCACGAATGATTAGTCAGAAGTTGCGTCTGGTTCGACTTCTATTATTACTAATATATCAGGGATTGGGGGAGTGACCCGGAGTGGCCGCATCTACACTCCTGAGGAGCTACGAAAGGACCGAGAAAAGAAGAAAAGGGGAATCGTAAAGGCAAAGTCAAGATAGGGGAGACTTCCATTGGGAACGAAGCAAAAGAAAAAGAAAGACCGGAAAAGTTGAAGGAGTACAAAAAAGAGGTATCGGATGAAGAAGCTTGTGAGTTCTTGAAGTTTATCAAGCAAAGTGAATATAGAGTGGTAGATCAGCTGAATCGCACCCCTGCAAGGATATCGCTTTTGTCCTTATTGATGAACTCTGAATCGCATAGAAAAGTATTGATGAAAATACTGAATCAGGCTCATGTTTCTCATGACATTACAGCTGACAAGTTAGGTGGTATTATTGACAATATTACTGCTGATAATTATGTCACTTTCATTGATGATGAGATACCAGCTGAAGGAATGGAGCACAACAAGGCACTGCATATTTCTATCAAATGTCAAAAGCATATAATGGCTAGAGTACTCATTGACAATGGTTCCTCCTTGAACGTGTTGCCAAAATCAACCCTGTCCAAGCTGCCTTTTGATGGAAGTTGCATGAAACCAAGTACGATGATAGTAAGGGCATTTGACGGCACCAGGAGAGAAGTCATGGGGGAGATTGAAGTACCAGTTCAAATTGGTCCTTGCACTTTCAATATACTCTTCCAAGTGATGGACATTATGCCATCCTACAGTTGTCTCTTAGGACGACCATGGATTCATTCTACTGGAGCTGTGCCTTCTACCTTGCACCAAAAAGTAAAATTCATAGTTGATAATAAGATGATTACTGTCTTTGGTGAAGAGGACCTGCTGGTGAGCAAGCCATTGAACACTCCTTATATTGAAGCTGCAGAAGAAGCTCTTGAAACCGCGTTCCAAGCGCTAGAGATTGTCAATGCCACCTATATGGAGGAAGGAGCTCAAGGTCTGAAGCCCCGGCTATCTAATGCATCCATGATGATGGCTAAGGTAATGCTTGGAAAAAGATATCAATATGGAAGAGGACTAGGAATGAATGGACAAGGCATCGTGAAATTCTGGGCACCCTGCGAAAACAAAGACAGATTTGGGTTAGGGTATAAACCCACCAAAGCAGACAAAAGAAGGGTCCTAGAAGAGAAAAAGGAGAGGAGGCTGGCCAGGTTGGAAAATTGGGAGCCTAAAGCTGAGGGGATCCCCATCTGTGACATCCGACGAAACTTCTGAAGTGCGGGATTAGTGTTTCTAAACCAAGTGACCGCTATCAAAGACGATCAATCCATCAATTATGGTGTCAACTTGGTGTACCCTTGCTCCCCAGATGCAGAACTCAACAATTGGGAGAACGTTGATTTTCCCATGACCTGTGAAATTGATTCAAAATAATTTTGTAATGCTAATCCTTTAGCTCTGCCCAAGGCTTTAGGATAATGTGTTGTGAAAGCGGGCTCACATGTTTCTATTTCAATATTTACTATCAATAAATACATTTTCAGATTATCTTACTATTTCTTCTTTTTCTTCTTTTTAGCTTTTTGCTCGACCATTTCATTAACCTTTATTCATTACTCTTTTTTACTTGTGTTAACACCAATAAATGCAGATCTGAAAGCGATTCTCTTGAAAATGACAGTGCTATGACCCCATTATACGATTTTGACCATCCCGTTAATCATGTTGATGAGGATACTGATGACAATTGGGAACCCTCTCTTGAGCTAATGAGATTAATGGAACAAGAGGCCAAGGAAATTCAACCCCATGAAGAGCCAACTGAACTGATTAATTTGGGGACAGAGGATGATAAAAAAGAAGTTAAAATTGGCATTACCATGAAAGAAGATGAGCGAAGCAAGTTGGTTAAGCTCTTATCTGATTATTGTGATGTTTTTGCCTGATCGTACCAAGATATGCCTGGCCTAGATGCAAGCATAGTCGAGCACAAATTGCCTTTAAAACTAGAATATCCTCCGGTCAAGCAAAAGTTGAGACGAATGAAGCCAGAGATGTCACTAAAAATTAGAGAAGAGGTTAAAAAGCAGTTTGATACAGGTTTCCTCGCTGTTGCAAAGTACCCTCAATGGGTTGCTAACATCGTCCCTGTCCCAAAGAAAGATGGGAAGGTGCGAATGTGCGTTGACTATAGAGATTTGAATAGGGCCAACCCTAAAGACAACTTCCCTCTACCTCACATTGATGTTTTGGTGGACAACACGGCTCAACATGCATTCTTCTCCTTCATGGATGGTTTCTCGGGATACAATCAAATCAAGATGGCACCTGAAGATATAGAGAAGACCACATTCATCACTCTGTAGGAAACTTTTTGCTATAAAGTGATGCCATTTGGGTTGAAGAACGCCGGAGCAACTTATCAAAGGGCGATGGTGGCATTGTTTCACGACATGATGCACAAAGAGATAGAAATCTATGTGGATGACATGATTACAAAGTCAAAAAAAGAAAAAGATCACATAACTGATCTGCAAAAGCTCTTTGAACGGTTAAGAAAGTTCAGGCTCAGACTGAATCCTACTAAGTGCACTTTTGGGGTGAAATCAGGCAAGCTCTTGGGGTTTGTGGTTAGCGAGAAAGGGATAGAAGTTGATCCAGACAAAGTTCGAGCAATCATAGAGATGCCAGCTCCTCGCACGGAAAAAGAAGTTCGTGGGTTTTGGGAAGGCTGAACTATATTGCTAGGTTTATATCCCATTGATCGCAACATGCGAGCCAATCTTCAAGTTGTTGCGTAAAAACCAGACAAGAGAGTGGAATGAGGATTGTCAAGTAGCATTTGAGAAGATCAAGCGATATCTGCAAGAACCCCGCTTTGGTACCTCCGGTGCCGGAAGGCCTCTCATCATATACTTGACCGTGTTGGATGAATCCATGAGTTGTGTCTTGGGACAACACGATGAAACGCGTAGAAAGGAGCGAGCCATCTATTACTTGAGTAAGAAGTTTACCAACTATGAGGCAAAATACTCATTGTTGGAATGCACATCTTGCGCCTTGGCATGGGCAGCCCACCGGTTAAGGCGGTACATGTTGTGTTACACCACTTGGTTAGTGTCCAAAATGGACCCGATCAAGTACATCTTTGAAAAACCTGCCCTCACTGGGAGGATTGCACGCCGGAAAGTTTTGCTATCGAAATATGACATTGCCTACGTCACGCAAAAAGCAGGTCAAAGGCAAAGCTGCAGCGATTTCTTGGCTAGTCAACCAGTGGAATATTATGGGTCTATGCAGTGTGAGTTCCCTGATGAAGATGTAATGGCTTTATTTAGAGAAGAAAAACCCTCGGAAAAAGAAAAATGGACTTTGTTGTTCAATGGAGCTTCCAATTCACTAGGGCATGGAGTGAGGGCCATACTGATTTCCCCTGGAAATAATTTCATCCTAATTACTGCTAGGTTGTGCTTCGACTGTACAAACAACATAGCTGAGTATGAAGCATGTGCCATGGGAATCCAAGCAGCAGTAGACTCAAAGGCAAAAGTTCTTGAGGTATATGGGGGACTCTGCCTTGGTCATCCATCAGCTAAAGGGAGAATGGGAAACTCGAGATGCCAAATTAATCCCTTATCATGCCTACATTAAGGAGTTGATTGAACAACTTGACGAAGTTACATTCCATCATATCCCTCGAGAAGATATCAGTTGGCTGATGCCCTAGCCACATTGTCATCAATGTTCAAAGTAAGTCAGGATAGGGACTTGCCGCTTATAAAAATGGAAAGTCGTGACCAACTGGCATATTGTCAAATGATAGAAGTGGAACCAGATGGGAAACCGTGGTATCATGACATCAAATGCTTTATCAAGAGCAGAGAGTACCCTCCACATGCTTCAGAAAATAACAAAAGGACCCTCAGAAGACTCGTAATGGGTTTCTTTCTAAATGATGAAGTACTTTACAAGAGGAACCATATATAGTGCTTTGCTAAGATGCGTTGATGCAAATGAGAGGCGAGAGAAGATCATCAAAGATGTTCATGAAGGTTCTTTTGGAACTCATGCAAATGGGCATGCAATGGCAAGAAAGATACTAAGAGCGGGATACTATTGGTTGACAATGGAGACTGATTGTTTCAACTATGTGAGAAAGTGCCATAAATGCCTGACATATGCTGATAGGGTTCATATGCCACCAGCACCTTTGAATGTTTTAACAAAGAACTTGGCCATTCTCGATGTGGGGAATGGATGTCATAGGACCCATTGAACCAAGGGCCTCAAATGGACATCGCTTCATTCTTGTTGCAATTGATTACTTCACAAAATGGGTCGAAGCTGCTTCTTATGCCAATGTCACCAGGAGTGTAGTGGTCCGGTTTGTCAAAAGGGAGTTGATTTGTCGTTATGGTTTGCCAAGCAAGATTATTACAGATAATGCCACTAATCTGAATAATAAGATGATGAAAGAGATGTGTGAGAATTTCAAAATTGAGCACCACAATTCCTCACCCTACCGCCCGAAGATGAATGGGGCAGTTGAGGCAGCAAACAAGAATATCAAGAAGATCATCCAGAAGATGGTTGTAACATGCAAAGATTGGCACGAAATGCTACCATTTACACTGCATGGTTATCGCACGTCCGTTCGTACTTCAACTGGGGCAACCCCTTTCTCTTTGGTTTATGGAATGGAAGCGGTACTCCCTATTGAAATGGAAATCCCATCATTAAGGGTGCGATGGAGGCGGGACTAGAAGAAGCCGAACGGGTCCGGACTCGACTTGATCACTTGAACCTCATTGAAGGAAAGAGATTAACCGCACTATGTCATGGTCAGATTTACCAGAAGAGAATGATGAAGGCCTATGCGAAAAAGGTGCGTCCTCGACAGTTTCAAGAAGAAGACTTAGTACTCAAAAAGATCCTTCCCATTCAAAGGGATTTTCGAGGAAAATGGACTCCAAACTATGATGGACCTTATGTCGTAAAAAAGGCCTTCTCAGGAGGAGCTTTGATTCTCACAAACATGGATGGCGAAGATCTACCACTTCCCGTAAATTCAGATGCAGTCAAAATGTACTATGCTTAAAAAAAAGTGAGGAAAAGAAAAATGGCTCGCTAGGCTGAAAACCTGAAAAGGCGACCTAGGCAAAAGTTAGAGCGACCTGCTAGGTTGAAAACTCGGAAGAGCGACCTTGGCAAAAGTTAGGGTTAAAAAATGGTACTTGACACATCCGAAGAAGTGAACATACCTCAAGTCACAAACTGGGGCAGTTTGAGAATATCTGGGCCAAACCGGGGCAGTTTGAATATGCTAAGTCTTGTCAGGAGACACTCCCAATATGTAAAAGTTGGGTCAAATCATATTCTTAGAAACAGACAAGGGGATGTTCAAGGTCGCGGACATGGGAAATTAACACTGATCATCCAAGAGAGCATCACTGGGAGAGTTGGAAAATTCCACCCCAACATTTCTTTTGTAAACCTTTTCAATTTGAAGTCTCATTTGTACTGCCTTTCTTGTACTTTTCCTGTCTATAATGATAATCCCTTTTTGTTGCAACCCATTGTTGATTTAATATGCATTTTTATGATAGTTTTATATTGAGATATGAAACATGTGACAATATGGCAAAAGCATTTAGATTTGCTTTAACAATCTCGAAGGTCATGGGAAACGCAATGAAATCCTCACAAGAGTTGATGAGAAAAGAAAGAATCATCAGGCAAATCATAAGGCCAATCACCGAATGTTACTGTTCAATCTCGATCCGTTGTGGGGAAAGTCTTTAAGGGTTGTGGAATTAAGAGTGACTCAATCAAAGGTTTGAAGAAAAAAGAAACAAAAAATTGCTTACTCAATTGGTTCATGAGGACTCCTATAGTAGGGCATCCATTGTATCATGCATCATTTCTGGCATCACATGCATTGCCCTCAAGCATCACATCCATTGTATCATCATGCATCCATTGCATCATGCCCATCTCTGCCATCACATGCATTTACAAAGTCGACACTTTGTCTTTTAGTTTCCGGGTCCCCGCACCCATTGTCTTTTAATTCCTGGGTCCCCGCACCCATTGTCTTTTATTTTTCGGGTCCCCGCACCCATTGTCTTTTAATTCCCGGGTCCTTGCACCCATTGTATTTTAGTTTCCTGGGTCCCCATACCCATTGTCTTTTAATTCCCGGGTCCCCGCACCCATTGTCTTTTAATTCCTGGGTCCCCGCACCCATTGTCTTTTAATTCCTGTCCCTCGCACCTATTGTTTTTAGTTTCGGGTCCCGCACCCATTGTCTTTTAATTCCTGGTCCCCGCACCCATTATCTTTTAATTCCGGTCCTCGCACCCATTGTCTTTTAGTTTCTGGTCCCCGCACCCATTGTCTTTTAATTCCTGGTCCCCGCATCCATTGTCTTTTAATTCCTGGGTCCCCGCACCCATTGTCTTTTAATTCCTGGTCCCCGCACCCATTGTCTTTTAAATCTCTGGTCCCCGCACCCATTGTTTTATTTCCTGGTCCCCTCGTACCCATTGTCTTTTTAGTTTCTGGGTCCCCGCACTTTGTCTTTTAATTCCGGGTCCCCGCACCCATTGTCTTTTAATTCCTGGGTCCCCCGCACCCATTGTCTTTTAATTCCTGGGTCCTCGCACCCATTGTCTTTTAGTTTCGGTGTCCCCGCACCCTTTGTCTTTTAGTTTTGGTCCCCGTACTTTGTCTTTTAGTTTCGGGTCCCCGCACCCATTGTCTTTTAATTCCTGGGTCCTCGCACCCATTGTCTTTTTAGTTTCTGGTCCCGCACCCATTGTCTTTTTAATTTGATCTGGATCCCGCACCCATTGTCTTTTAATTCCTGGTCCCCGCACCCATTGTTTTTAATTCCTGGGTCCCCGCACCCATTGTCTTTTATTTTTCGGTCCCCGCACCCATTGTCTTTTAATTCCTTGTCCCCGCACCCATTGTCTTTTTAGTTTCCGGGTCCCGCACCCATTGTTTTTTAATTCTCGGTCCCCGCACCCATTGTCTTTTAATTCCTGGGTCCCCGCACCCATTGTCTTTTAATTCCTGGGTCCCCGCACCCATTGTCTTTTAATTCCTGTCTCCGCACCCATTGTCTTTTTTAATTCCTGTCCCGCACCCGTTGTCTTTTAGTTTAGGTCCCGCACTTTGTCTTTTAGTTTCTTCCTCGTACTTTTGTTTTTAGTTTCCGGTCCCCGCACCTTTTGTCTTTTAGTTTCTGGGTCCCCGCAACCTTTGTCTTTTAGTTTCTGGGTCCCCGCACCTTTTGTCTTTTAGTTTCCGGGTCCCCGCACCCTTTGTCTTTCAATTTCCGGGTCCCCACACCCATTGTCTTTTAGTTTCCGGGTCCCCGCACCCTTTGTCTTTTAGTTTCTGGGTCCCCACACCCATTGCTTTTTAGTTTTCGGGTCCTCGTACCCATCGCTTCCAAAGCAAGTAAGGGCCTTGTGCCCATTGCCTTTTTAAGTTCTATCAAGCTTCAGTGGATACCCGACTCCGCAAGCTTTGTGCCTTTTCTGTTTTTCAGTTTTGACGGATACCCGACTTCGCAAACTTTCTGCCTCATTTAATGTCCTTGCTTTTTGCGTCAATTTGCTTTCTAAGAAAAAATGTAAAAAAAAAAAGAAGAAGAAAAGAAGAAAAAGAAGAAAGAAAGAAAAGGAAAAAGAAATAAAAATTTTTATGGACAAAATTAAATCAATTCCTTTGCTTCTCATTTATTTTAAATGCAAAGCAAATGGGGGCAGCTGTTGATATCCAATTTTGTCCATAAAATTTTTTTTTATCACGAACTAATAATTGTGTTAATTGATGCTTAATTATAATATTTTGGAATATTTCTACAGATTTCATTTATTTCTATTTGGGTCACTACCTTTTTTGAATTGTGCAAAAAATAAAAAACAAAAATAAAAAAAAACAAATCGATTACAGGTACAGCTACAGTGATAGCTGTCCATCCCCTGTAAACCCTCAACAATGCAGCAAGGAGCTCAGCAGCGTAGCAACCAAGAAGGCACTGTTTTGACATAAAAAGGAGAAAGCATCAGAGGGATGGGGAAGAGTGAGAGTGGTGAGACAGTGAAGCAAAACACAAAAATGGAAATTGAGGGAGACAACACAGTTCTCATGGGTAGATACAAAAATGCCTAAGGAAACCAGCTTCAAAAGACGACCATGAGGGGAGGGGTTTTTTTTTCACAAAAAAAATGAGATTCAGACCCTCGGCTACAAAAAGAAAAGGGTTCCCATTGGCTAGCTTCCTTGACAAAAAAAAACCCATCACCACCTCCCATCTTCATCGCTACCACCTCAACCACCTTCTTCCATCTTCATCCCTACCACTTTTCCCAACCGAGACCACACGGCCCCTTCTCCATTTTTTCCAAACCCAATATCCTCCAAACCGTGACCACCCAAACTTCACCCATCTCGGCCAAACAAAAACCCCATTCACGTTAAACCAACCTTCCTTCCATAATCACATCACCAACACAACCTCCATTATAATTATCCAACACTCTCCAACCTCCACCCATCCATCCTAACCGAGAAATCTTCATCCCAAACAACCACTTTTAAACTCCACCTCACTAACACACCACGTGAAACCATCATCATCTTCACCCTCCCGCAACCCAAAACAGAGCCGCTTCCCTCCACCCTACAACAACTCACGGCCTCTACCCTTCATCTCCATCATCCTCACCATAACCACACAGCCTTCTTCCAACCAACCACCACCCAACCGTGACCACCACCAAACTCATCACCACACCCATTTCACCGAAAACCACCCTCTGCAGGCGACCCACGATTGCGCCGGCTGAGCTCGTCCCAACCACCGCCGTGCCTCTCAAACCCGCGAGTCGCCTCGTCCTTTATGCCGTCAAGCCTCCGCACACGTGCAAAACAGAGCAGGCGCTGCAGATCCGCCGTCCTTGACCAAGCCAGCGTTGTCGGAAAACACCCACAAACCGTCACCCAACCCAGTCGTCGAACCCGATCGGCGCTAACCCGACCACCGTCAACGTCCGTGAGCCAGCCACCGTGTCGTCCCCATTTCATAGGTCCTCCCCTCTTAACCCCTTTGCTGCCATTGTTGTTTTGAAATGAGCTTCCAGAACGCTCTTTTGCTTTTCTATCTTTTCTTTTCTTTTCTTTTCTTTTGGGGGGGGTTTTAGCTGAACCACATTCATTTTGGGCCAACAGTCCATTTCTAACTTGAGTTTTTTTTTAGTGAGAAAATACGAAAATGGTAAAACAAAATGGAATGTAAAAAAAAAACAAAAAAAGAGTTCTTTGAGTTTAATGGTTTGTGTTATCTAGATTTATTTCTTATTTGATAGTGTTTCCTTAATTTAATGGTATGCTTTCTGTTGTGTTTTGTCACTAATGGGAAACCAAAAATAAAATAAAAATAATTAAAAATAATAAAATTATGAAAATTGTTAAAAAAAAATTTTAAATCTTTCGAAAAGAATCAAATATGTTTAACTTAGTCGTGACAGCTTGTTGATTCTATAATTTTATAATCATCTGAGTTGTGACAACTTGATGATTCAATGGGTGATGTCTCTAGCGTGACGCTGAGTTTCACCTATTCAAATCGTAATTTGATTAACTGAGTCGCGATGACTTGTTAATTAAAATTTTCAAAATTAAGAATTAAATCCTTGTTTAATTAAAATTAATCAACGTACAAGTTTTTCCCAAAGAACTACGTGACTTTGAGTTCTCCATTGCACCAGGAGATACGTAGGAGCAGAAATTCATTTCTGTCAAGTCAAAAAATAAATAAATTTTCATAATTTGGTTGTTTCTTTTATTTCTTTTCAAAAATAAAAAAATGAAAAAAATAAAAAAGTAATTACAAAATCTTTTGTTAAAAGGGGTTAAAATAAATATATTTGAGATTATTAAAATTTGCACAACTAATCTAAGGTACTGTTCATGGAACGGGCAGTGTAGGGTGCTAATACCTTCCTTACCTGTAATCGACTCCCGAATCCAAACTCATTTTCAAAAGACTAGTTTGCTTGATTAAAAGGTTTTTCTAATGTTTTCCCAATTTAAATAAACATTGGTGGCGACTCCATTGATTTTTCAAATTGAATCGTTTTCGGTCGTCCCGTCGCGATCCCGGTTGCGACAATATGTATGCCAAATCTAAATGAGTCATCAAATCATTGAGCCTGAGGACCAATGATGATCATTCATAACCTAATTTTGACTTGAGAAATAAATGTCTGTAAATTAATACTGCACACAGTTCAGCTTGAATCACAGAGCAAGAGTCCAAATTCTTAACCAAGTCTTTAAGTTGATATAGGAACTTGATGCCTCCACAACCTGCTTATTGTTGTCTTGTGAATAATTGAACCATCAACATTCATCTTAACCCAATTTTTTTTTAGGACAAAATTTTGGTAAAATTTTTTAAATACTTGTGATGCTTTTTTTTTAATAAAAATATGATACGTATCATATTCTTTAATAAAAATATAACATATGTCTTAGTTTTTAGTTACTTAATTATCATTTTTAAAATTTTCATTAATTAGTTGTAGAAAAATATACACTTATTATATTTTTATTGAAAAAAAGTATCACAAGTACTTAAAAACTTTACTTAAGTTTTGTCTTTTTTTATTAGGAAACTCCCAATCAATCAACTTATCAAATTATTAGGAATTTATATTAAAAAAAGCACTATATTTTATTTCAATTATTTGTTACAATTGAAAATAAAAACTAAATCTTGAAATCTATTTTAGCGATAAAATACATTTATCTTTTGGATTTATTTATTAGAATTTTATTTAATTTCTATTTATTTTAAATTAATTTTGAATAAGTATTTATTCTCCTAGTGATATTTGAATTTATTTGAATTTTTAAGATAAATCATAATATTTTGTGTAAAAATAGGCAATTCTTAAAGATAATTATTTGAAGAATTATCATATTCTTATATGTCAATTAGAGTTTTAATTGGATGTAAAAGCTTGAAGAAGACTTGGATTGAAGAGTGGATAAGGATTTTCAAAAAAATAAGGATTGTTGCAAAATTTAGATTTTCGTACTTTCCTGATCATGCTTCAGTAATTGGATCATATATTGGGTTATAGAGATTGGATCGACACGCTGTTTGCAGCGTTGAAAAGCTAATAAAAAATCCTACAACTTCTCTATTGAGCTCAAAGGATAATTCAGTCATTTGGAGGTCAAGAAAATTCGAGAAGTCATATATGAAAAGTTGATAGCTTTTCTATAAAAAATAAAAACGAGTTTAACAAAAAAGGCTCCCTTTTTATTTAAAAAATACACGAAAAATATAGAATTTGGGAGGAGAGTCACACAATACGATGGGAATTGAACAAGCATTTGATTATAATTTGGAGAACTATTCTTCACAGAGTTTTCATCTTTTTCTTTTCTCTACTTTTAATGTATTTTGAATATTTTGAGATGTTTATCTCCACTATGTTAGTCTAATTTTTTTTTTTTGGTTAAGGGTGATGTCGAATCCCTAGGATGATATGTTCTCTAATTTGATTTGATATTAATTTCTCTATTATTATACTTAAGTTGTTTACAATTCTCCAATACTTTAATGTATATATATATTCAAAATTTGCTTAGCCTAATCATCTGAGTTTGTTTTAAATTATCTATTATTATATTAGGATTTTTGTGCTTTCATGGAATTCTAATTAATTATAGCACTTGAGATTAATTGTTATGGTCAAGTAATGATTAATTTTCAACGAATAATTAAACATGGGTTCATAAAGTTCACGTGAGGTTGTCTTGTCTAGAATAACTTACCTTCTATTTCAATTGATAATTTGATTCTATGCATTTTAGGATTAATTATTAGTTAGAGTTAGGAGAAAACATTTTCGTCCTAGCTATTTTCGAAGGACGGATAATTTACATTTAATTACTCATAATTGTTACTTCAAGTGAATAAGAAAATTAATTAAAATTAAATTAAGAAAATAATAATCTTATGAGTGGAAACTGACCATTAGACAAAATCAATCAATCAATTTGAAACTCATCACTTTTTATAATTTTGTTATTTTGGTTTTCCTAATTATTTAATTTTAATTTTAATTTTTTATGTTTTTATTATCCATATTAATTATTTAACTTAATTAATTATTTTTTTAGAATGATATCCTATTTATCACTATGATAAAATTTAACTTTTAAAATAAATAAATAAAAATTTAATTTGATAATAAAACCACTTATCAAAATCTAAAATAAATTAATAACTTTTAGTTACATGAATTACTAGTTTTAAAATATTGATAATAATTTTTTTAATTAAAATAGTAAAATCGAAACCGTTTTTATGTACTTAATTTATTTTATATTTTTAAATCTTACATCAAATAGCAGCTATATATATATTCTTCTTCTTTTAACATTTCACCAATCTTTTTTTTTTTTTTACAAAAATAGTAATATGAGCATGTTGCTCCAATAATATCGATCAAAATGCTAGTAACATGATTAAGACAGATATTGGTGCACTTAGAGAATTGCCTCCAAAATGACTTGGAATGCAAATCCTCATTCGAAACGGTTGACCCAATTTCACCAAATCCTTTACCTCTCTATATTTGGTGTGTGACAAATATATATATATATATAGTAAAAAAGAACATTCCTTGAGGGTACAAGCGTATAACTGTCTAAGATAACGAAAATAAAAAGGAAGAATCCAGTAGTTCTGGAACAAAAAACTCATGCTATATATTAAGGATTTCTATTGTACTCGTTTTTTTTTAAGGTTTATTATTTAAGATAAGTTATCAAATATTTTATTGATTATTGGTTATTTTAAAATATTTATTATGAATTCAATATTTAATAAATATTTATTATGAATTCAGTATTTAATAAATATTTAATAACTTACCTTACACCGTGTTTAAATATTTTTTCATTAATGAAATGGAACGGAATAAGTGGGGATGAACCGAAAAAAGAAAAAAATGAATAGAATGTAGTTATCTTTCTCTTTGTTTAAAAAATTAATAAGAGAACGGAACAAAAATGGCTCCACCTCAATTTTGGAGGAAACAAAAGTTAGACCTTTGAGAAAAAGAGGAAAAAAATGGTTCTTCGCGTATTCATTTCACTTCTCATGTATTTTAAAACTCCTAAACACAGAAAGTTATTTTTTTTCTCATCATTCTCTTTCATTTCCCCTTATTACCTATCATCTAAACATGCTGTTAGATACCAAACTCATCAGGGTACAATAAAAATTCTGATATTACTTTGATTCTAACTTTAAGACATCCACTTGCAACATGTTTATGTTAGTTTCTTTCAAATGCCAACGACTGTCGATTAAAAAAAAAGTGATTTGAATTCTCTCTTAGGAAGCACAAATACAAATATAGGACATAGATACAACTCAACACGAATATATTAATAGGCATATTAGAAATGTTTCAGAAGATATTGAATTGTTTGAAGTGATTATTAATACATGAGTCTACTCCCTATTTATTGGAATACAAGTAATAATGGTTGTACAAATCCAAACTTAGAAAACAAGTTAATCAAGTCCTAGTAAATAAACTAGAATTAAAGTCCTAAAATCAAGTACTATTAATACATGACTAAAACATGATACATGACTAAAATGTGATATATGGTAAAAAAAAAAAAAGGCGTGATCCTAAAATCAAGTTAACACCCCACCGCAAATTCAAGGTGGTAGAGTAGATCCTAGCTTGAGTTTGTGCAATAAGTCAAAGAAACGCTTAGTGAAGTGAGCTTTTGTGAAGATATCAGCGATTCGATTTTGTGAAAAAATAAAAGCTAGATGAAGAGTTCTACGTATAAGATGTTGTTGAATAAAGTGACAGTCAATCTCTATATGTTTGGTACACTCATGAAAGATATCATTCTAATTAATTTGAATAGCACTCATATTATCACAATAAAGAACAGTAGCATTGGAATGTGTAATGCCCATATCATCTAGTAACCATTGAAGCTAGAGTAATTCAAATGTAGCATCAGCTAGAGCACAATACTCAGATTCTGTACTAGAACGAGCAGTAATTGTCTAATTTTTGTTACGCCATGAAATAAGAGAATCACCAAAAAAGAAACAATATCTAGCAGTAGAACGATGATTGATACGCATAAAATACACTAAGAGCAAGTGACTCTATCGCCAAATAATACAAGACTTGAGTCCCACTTATCGATCCCATGAGGAATAAGTAGTAATTACTAGATTCGTAAAACTCTTTGTTATCCAGACAATTGAAAGTGTATGAAGAAATTCAAGATAAAATTAGAAAACAAATAAGGAAAAATAATGAACAATCAAATAAAGAATAGATAATCAATGAAAGAAAGACTAAGACACAAGGTTCACTTGAATCCAATTATTCAGATTTTCTTTCATTTATGATGTAAGGTAATTCTTTTGTCAATATTCTTTTACTTGCTATTGAATCTCAATGGTCATGGATGAAATAATATTTTATTCCTAAATTAAAAAACCTATTCGGTCATTTAGTTGAATTAATTAGGAATGCATTAAGTTTCAATTCGAGAGATGAACTAATATACCTGTCAATTCAATTGGTAGGAAAAATTGATGTTTGGTCATTCACCAATCTAATCCTAGACTTACCATATAGATCCACTCATTGAATGTGAATGGTCACCCGTCAAATAATGAATTAAAACATGTTGAAAATGATTAAGTTATGACAAGAATACAAGTAATAAGATAGACCCTAAAAGAAATTACCTTAATCAAATTAGAAATCAAACTCAAATAATTAGGAAAGCAAGATCCCCCATAGCCCTAACTATGAGTTTAGCTACTCATGTTCAATACAAACAAATTCATATCAAGATACAAACCCATGGAAAAAAAACCCAAAGAAAGGGAAAAACTAGAATGAAAGAGAAATCAAAATCCATTTTATGGAGATTATGATCTTCTAGCCTTCAAGAATCAAATCCTCCATTCGAAGTCGTCTTCCAAAGTCTGCTACCGTGAAACTACTCTCTCAGAATTAGGGATTTTCTGCGTGATGTGCAAAGTGTAAAAAGTATAAGTCTCTAGTCTAGGTCTAATGAATTATGGTGCAACTCCTTTAATTATTGAAAACAACGTCCTCTGATACGCAACCAGCGTCTAGGCACTGGCTTCCTAGCACTCGCTGAGCCACTAAAGTAAGGATGTGCACTGTTACTTCCTGTGCGCTCAGGCCCTCCTCCTCAGCGCTCAGGCCTTAGGTCACTGAATCACCACTACTGCATAGACTTTGGGTGCTCAAGCACTCCACTCCAGCACTCAAGCACTGGACGCTGATGAAAAATTTCTCTTTTCCTTACTTCTTTGAATGTCCAGTCTTCTCCATGTGCAATTATTTAAAAAAAAACACAAAACACATACTAAAAATACAATAAACAATACTAAAAATATAATGAAACTTACGAATAAAGTTCAATAAAAAATATAAAAAGAACATGAAAAACTAAAGAATTGAACTGTAAAAATATGATATATTGACGGTTCATCAATGATCTGTGGGATTGTCAATCCATTCAGCATCAGATCATAACCAATCAACAGAAGAGAAGAGTGACAAGGAAAATGTAGCCCATGTGATAGAGTTCCTTTGACATAGCAAAGAATTTGAAGGATAGTAACAAAATGAGTGGAATGAGGAGCTGTCAAAAATTGACTTACAAGATGAACAACATATGTTATGTTTGGCCTAGTGACAGTAAGGTAAATTTAACTCCCAACCAATTGGCGATATAAAGTAGGATCAGAAAGTGGTGTCCCATCCAGAGGAGCGAGTTTGACATTAGGCTCCAAAGGGGTTAAGCTAGTTTTACTGTTAGAAATACCAGCCCAAGATAGTAAATCAAAAGCATATTTTCCTTGAGAAAGAGTGTATTCATCATGTGTGAAGGTGACCTCAAGACCAAGAAAGTAGCTGAGGGAGCCAAGATCCTTCATCTCAAAGTGTTGACTAAGGTAGTTTTGTAATTCAGATATACCAATATTGTCATCTCTTATAATGATCATGTTATCAACATATAGCAAAAGGAGAACAATGCCTCGATTAGTTCTTTGAATAAACAAGGCAGAATCATGCAGACTAGAATGAAAACAAAGTTGAGCTATGGTAGAACTAAATTTTGCAAACCAAGCTTAAGGAGCTTATTTTAGACCATACAATGCTCTTCTGAGATGACAAACTTTATAAGGTGGATGAGAATACCTTGGAGGAGGTTGTATATATACTTCTTCTTCTAAATCACCATTGAGAAAAGCATTTTTGACATCCATTTGAAAAAGTTTTCACCGTTTTATTGTTGTAGTAGCTATCAAACTTCGAACAGATGTTAGGCGAGTCACAAGAGTAAATGTCTCTTCATAATCAATACCACATTCTTAGGTGTACCTTTTAGCCACAAGTTGTGCCTTATAACGTTCAATGGATCCATCAGAATGAGTTTTGATTTTATAAATCCATTTGCAACCAATTAAAGTTTTGCCATAGGGAAGATCAACTAGGTCCCAAGTGTGAGTTTTCTCTAAAGCATGGATTTCTTCTTCCATTGCTTGCTACCAAAAAGGGTCAAAATTAGCCTTACGATAAGTGTGAGGCTTATGAAAAATCAAAATAGTAGAGAAGCAACGAAAACCTTTAAGATGAGAAGGATGTGCTCTTACTCAATTAGAACAATGGACTATAGGATGACCATCAGGAGTGTCAGGAACAAGATTTGCAAATGTTATAGAATCTTGGGGAGCAGATGCCATTGAAGAAGACGTATTGAGCTCATTAGAGGATACTAGGTTGGAATCAGGAGACAATTCACATAATGGGTCAATAGAGAAAGAGAAGATAAGAAGAATGAGGTATGAAATTTGGACACTGAGGAGAACATTATGTGTTCCCAAAAGGTAATATGTCGAGAGACATGGAGCCGATTAGAAATTGGGTCCCAACAATAATAACCTTTGTGTTGATAACTCCATGAAATATAGTTATTTATGCATCATAATTGTGCTTCATAGAATGCTATGTCCTTGATTATTATACATATATGGGAGATTTTATACTTATATTAGTTAAATTTTCTTTAGATATCTCTCTGTATGCTAGTGAGTAAATTGTGCATATTATACAAATGATTAAGTGGATTTATAACTTTTATTTAACTTGGTGATTTTTCTAATGTAAAATGAGTTTAAAACAGAGGAATTGGAGTGATTCAAGACTCAAAAGCCCAAGAGAAAGCCAAGGAGGCATTCTGGAAGAGAGCGCCGCGGCGCAAAAGGATGCTTCATCAATAGCCATATTGAGACCCGAGGCTAGAGGGCCGCGGTGCTTTGTGACCGACCCAATGCACGCCGCGGTTCTGGTTAGTGTGTGCTGCGGCGCGCAGTGCAAAAACTAAGGCTATATATAGATTTTCATTAGATTTTCATAGGATGGTTTTTTAGTTTTAGAGAAGTTGCACCCTGCTTTTCATGTGTGGAGGCTGAGGAGGCCAAATGAGCCAATGATAGAGGTCTTCTTCCTTAGGGAAGTTGATTATAACTTCAAAGGATCACATCTAATGAGATTCCTCATTTTCCTTTCTTTTTCTCTTATTTTCTTTATCATTTGAGCATAGTTTTTGGTTGTAATTTGTGTTCATGGATTAGCTCAGCTGTATTTAGAAAATACTTTGAAGCCTTTCTATGATTATTGATGTTTTATTTATCTTTTGAGTATATATTGATGTTTAGTTATGTTCAATCATATGGTTCTTAATGCTTTTGAAGGTTTGATCAGCTTTTGAATGATTTGTTGAAGTCTGATGAACCTAGACATAGGAATTTAGATTTTAGATCTAATGTATGGTTTATGCATATTTAATTCTATTCCAATGGTGGGATGAGTTGATTCGCTAATTAGATAAAAATATACATTTTAGTCATGTATAGTGTGTGATTGAAAATAGACAGTTCATGAGTGGAGTTTGCACTAGTTCTCATAGAAACATAGTGAATTGGGTAAATGAAACTAAAGTTGATTGACCTAGACATAGGCTTTTAGCTAATGAAGATTCTCAAGCTAACTTAACAATTCATTGATATTACTTATAAGGGTTGCAAATCATTAGTATGAGATAGGAGGTGAAGAGGGATTCCCTAGATCTCTAAACCATTATCTTTATTGCTTTTGTATATTAGATTTAGTTTATTTATACTTTCCCTATTTTTATGTTCTTTGATAGAATTAAGTAAGTTATTAGTTAATATTTAGCATTGGAAGTAAACTTATCCTCGTGGGAATGAACTTATACTCTGTATTTGTATTACTTGAATGAACCGTGCATTTGTAGTACAAATGGTCGTAACAAGTTTTTGGTCAAGAAAACAAGTTTTTTTATCTTTTGAAAGGACCAAGAATTTGCCCTATCATGTGTTCAATTCTATAACCAAGAAAACAACACAATTGAGCTCGAGGTTCTAATTTTGTGTATTCGTAAGGCTGCAAAAGAATAAAACAAGCACATTTAAAAACTTTGAGTTAAGTGTAATCAGGAGACTCACTGTATAATTTCTCAAAAGGAGATATATAACCCAAAATGGAAGAAGTAAGCAGTTTATGACATAAACTGCAATTATGTTGTTTCTCCCTAAAAACCTTATGGGCATGAAGCAGAAATAAGAAAGAGAATGAATAAAATCTAAAATATGAGAAAATTAATGTAAATTTGGGGTAATTCTAACATGTGCTTGAGGAAATAAATCTAAGTAAAACATGAATAATCATCAATAAATGCAACAAAATATTTAGCACCACGTAAAGTAGAATATGGAGTTTGATCCCAAATATCAAAATGTATTAATCCAAAAGGAGTATCAGAAGCAGAAGTATTGTTATTAAAAGGCAAAGTTGGTTGTTTTACAAGTTTACAATTTAAACAATCAAAAGACTTAATTTTAATTAGAGCTAATTGACCACCAAAAATTAAATGACGAAGTTTACTAAGAGAAGCATGACCAAGACGAAGATGTCATTGATAAAAAATGGACTCTATTATGGCAGCATAAATGAGTTGTTGAGAAGGTATATAACATGTTTGAGAAGGGATTCAAGATCACTAAGGCTAAAGACATATGAAGTAGTTCCCTCAAAGGCAGCAGCAACGACAGAGAAAAATCCTACTTTGAAATTGGTTTACTCTTGGATGAAGCACCTTTGGGCGTGGTGGTCGCTTGGAGCATTTCTTAAGAATATGACCATGATCATGGCAGTATTTGCACTCAATAGTAAGAAAAATTGAAAGAACATGTCCATATTGTTGGCAATATCTACAAAAATTAGATCCTTGTTGTTTGTTCATCAGTGGCTGAGATTGATGAGTGGCACAAGCAATATATGATAAATGAGGTTTTACTAAGACAAGTTGAGTTTCTTCAAAAATTAGTTCTTTCACGACATCATCTAGAGTAGGAAGAGGATGACAATACAAAAGAGAGGCTTGGATAGGCTTATAATTGAAGTAAAGAGCCATAAGAACCTGAATAAGATGAAGATTCTCATAAATGATTTTGGCTTGAGATAGTTGATGCCAAATTGATTGTATTTTTACAAGAAAATCATTGATTGATTGACTAGGTTCTTGCTTTATACTATGAAAAGTGGTCCACAATTGGTTGTAATGAGCAAGCCCAATCATCTTGTACCTGTTAGCTAATAAATCCTAAATTCTGTTTGCAATATCAAATTCTGAAAATTGAATATGAATAGATGGTACCGAAGTATTATTAAACCAAGTGATAATTTGATGGTTTTTGTTGTCCCAATCTTCAAGTTGTTCAACAAACTTGGTGGCAGCTTCATTTTCTTAATGGACTGGTGTGGTGATATCTCTAATGACAATGCGCCAAAGGTTTTTACCAATCAATAAACTTTTCATACTTTGAGTCCATAGGCTGTAGTTTGAACCATCGAGAATGGTCCGTATGGGTTGATAACTTTCAACTTTTTCCATAGTAGTAAAGTAGAATGGTAGGAGGAATTGATTGCAGCAAGAAAAGAAAAAAATGGATAAAAAAATAATGAGAATGCAGAAGACAAAAAGGACTAGAATTTCTGTAACAGAGGCCAGAGAAAAAGGAAGCAAAATGAATATAAAAGTATCTGTCAACAAGAGACAGAATATTGCATAGCGGGAGTAGGCCAAGTACCTGCTTTAATACCATATTGGAAATGCTTCAAAAGATATTGTATTGCTTGAAGTGATTGTTAATACATGAGTCAATTCTCTATTTATAGGTATACATGTAGTAATGGATGTACAAATCATGACCTAGAAAACAAGATAATCAAGTCCTAAAAAATAAGCTAGTCAAGTCCTAGAAAATAAGCTAGAATTAAAGCCCTAAAATCAAGGCCTATTAATACATGACAAAAATATGATACATGACGAAAATGTGATACATGAAAAAAAAAGTGATCCTAAAATCACGTTAACAGAGGAAAAAATATATATAGACAAAAGGTATTAAAAAGTATCAAAATATTTAATACGATACATATCAATATTGGCACTGTAACTATTTTGAAGTATCAGTGTTACAATTTCTTTCCTATTCTTAAAACAAACAAAAAAATGTCATGTTGTAGAGAGAAAGACATATAATAACATAATATGAGTAGTGGACTATATAATCTATTGAAAGAGAGAGAAAAAGTGAGAGACATATGAAAAAACTGTGTGTTTCAACTACACAACAGAGAAGTGGTTATATACTCAATTGGTACTAGATGATTACACAATTTACATGATATGAGACTAATAACATAATAAGTAATAACTTCTAACACTTCCCCTCAAGCTTAAGCTTGTTACAATGACATCTAAAAGAAAATAAACTAAAAAACATAATGCGCCAAACAGTGTGACAGTGGTAGGCAACCGAATTTGGGATGGAGATAAGGCCAATGCATCTGGGACTAAGACGGACAGGGCCAGTGCATTTGAGACAAAGCTAGGGCCAATGCATCTGGGACAAAGCAAAGGTTAGTGTGAGTCATAACCAACATAAGTTACTATCGGAATGATCGTCGATGGAAAGGCCAGTGCATTTAGGAAAAAGTGGAGGCTAGTGTGAGTCATAATCAACATAAGTCACCATTGGAATGATCATCGATGGGAAGAAAAGTCACCACTAATATGATTCATCTGTGTGAGAAAAGTCACCATCAGAATGATTGTTGACGGGAAGAAAAGTCACTACTAGTATGATTCATATGTAGGAGAGAAGTCACCATCGGAATGATCGTCAACAGGAAGAAAAGTCACCACTGAGCTTCTGGGGCCCGGCCGATTGGCAGGATACGATCCCGGTGATGTGGTCGCCGGCCAGAAAGGAGACGGCCGACGGCCAACAGAGACAGCGGCGAAGAAAGGAGAAAAAGGGCCGGAAAGATGTCACAGCAAAGGAGAAAGGCCGGTAAACCGGAATGAAAACACGGTTGGCCGAAAAAAATTTCATCGGAGAGCAGTGGGCTCACTGGGCGTGCACAGTTCTAGGATTGCCTCTCTTTAGGCTCTTGATACCATGTTAAAAGAGAGAAAAAAAAGTGAGGACATATGAGAAAATCGCGTGTTTCAACTACACAACGGATGAATGATTATATACTCAATGGGTACTAGATGATTACACAATTTACATGATGTGGGACTAATAACATAATAAGTAATAATTTCTAACACAATCAATCATGGTGGGTATTTTTGTAATTAAAATTTTATTTATTTCTCTCTAATATGATGATCTTGTTACAAGAAAAGATCTTATTACAAAAAGAAAACTAAAGTTCTTTGGAAGAAATGCTTTTAGGAAGCATGTTCTTTAGTCTAAAAATTGTCCAAACCTTCTTTTGTGGTGAATAGAATCTTAGTCCCTTAGGTGATATCTGATAAAATTAGAACGACATAGAAAAAATTAGCGTGACCCTTGCTTAAGGATGACATGCTCTTACTAGATACTACATATACAAGTCAAAACCCATTAGTTCATTTATAAACTATAGCGACCCCTTCTTGTATTTAAGGGTGTCTAGCGGGTTGGGTCAACCCACAAATCCACATGTTTCAACTCACCCCAACCCATAAAATGAGTGTTGGATTGAGTCTGTGGGTTGGGTCGGATTGAAAAACACTCATGTTAACAAGGTACAGGTCAGGTAGTAGGGTTGGAAAGTACCAACCCGCACAAACCCAACCTACCTAAGTAACCTTTTTTTTTTTAAATAAAAGTCATTTAGCCATTGTGGCATTTCAAGTTACTTTCCTCTGACTTTTTTGTAGTGTCAATTAAATTTAGGTATAGGCATTATGGTCACATTGAGAGTATGATCAAGAAAATATTAATAAGAAACTTATAAAATATCTAACAAACTATTGCGATGAAAATCTAATGAATTGGTTAGATGACAAAGAGTATGTTGAGAAAATTGAGAATGAAGTAAATGACTATGTCAATCGATATACTATAAGTGATAACGTTAACATCAGTTGGCTAATGTGGCTTGTTATTTATGACTTATGAGACTTGTTAACTTACTTTAGATTATTTTAGAATTTTGTTAACTTAGAGACTTGTTATATTTATTTATCTTATTTGAGACTTATTATGTTTAATTTATTTAGGACATATGTAGTTATTAATTAAAATGTGTTATATGTAATAAATTTTTGATTTCATTTTTTGACAATTATTTTAGCAGGAGAAAAAAATATAATGCATATTAGACCCACAGATTTGACCCAACGGGTTGGATCAGGTTGAAGGAAAAAAATTTCTCGCCAACCCACTAATTTGATGAGCTAATCTGATCTAAAAATGCCACAAAATCTACCCAACTCACCCATACAACACCCTTACTTGTATCCATGTTATTTGTTTTTTAAACTTTTTTCGATGTTATTCATTTAATGAAAGAACATAAACATACTTTTCAATAATGTATGTTGGTTTGCTCCAAATGAAAATTTAGCGATAGCCATAATTTATTTTTTTATATTTTTTATTTTTGGCTAAAACAAAAGCCATATCTGTGCCAACATTATAATATTTTCTTTTTGTTATGATATATATTTTTCTTTCAGTTATGATCAATATAATAGTCAAAATTAATTAAGTTTAATAAATGACCTGAATAATCTAATAAAAAATATAGATTGAAATAAAAAAATTAAATTTAAATTTAATTTAACTCAACATGATCCAACCTAAAATTGGATAGGCAGGTCAAGTTAGCTTATTGACTTAAATTTTAAACATTTGTTTAATCTAATAAAGTATACTTAAAAATTATTATTTTTTTTTAAAAAATAAATTCAATTTACAATTAAACTAATTATATATTTTATTTATCATTTATCTAAAATTAAATAACTCAAATTTTATATTTTTTATTAATTTAATTTTTTAAAATTTAAATTTATTATTTAAGAAAAACAAAAAATTATCAGATTAGTGGACTGACCATTCCAATTCACAGCCGGTAACTGATTAGAGTGGACTAACATTTTATTTGGCCCGGCTCAAAAATGCCTGATCGGATCGGGACCCGCCCATTTTAATTGATTCCTTGATAAGACAAAATAGTCTTGACACACATCGCATGTCATCGAGTGACGGAAACTAGCAACATTTCAATGTATCTGTGCTGCAAATTGTAGTAAATAATGATGCATTTATGGTTGGGCCATTTGTAGTAATTCTTAATAATTTTACACGCAAATCATTCTCAATAATTAAGCACAAAAAACAATATTATTTTCTTACTTAAAAAAAAAAAAAACATTCACCTCAAACTTTTTTGCAGATCACATGGCAAAGTAAAAAAGTGCAGCTTGCTTGAAGATTCTGTTAAACTTTACCTTTATACAATTTCCGGGGAATTCTTATCGAGACCTTTGCGAACATGGATCACTATGAGGTAGCCACGTAAGCTAATTAATGTTTCACGTTTGAACTTGTCTTCCCATGTTATATTTTTTATTTAATGTGTAGGTTGAGGAAAGGAAATTTAGATTAATATTTAATTAGTTTAAGTGATTTGTTATTTTTTTAAATAAAATTTTAATTTAAATTTTATGAATAAAAAAATTATTATTAAATTTTTTTATATTTTTATAATTTGACTTGACTCAATTTTAAATTAATTGAATCTTAATATAACAATAAGATACTAGAGAGTTTATAAAAAAAAGAATAAATTATTCATTTGAGAATTGATTTCATAATATTAAATTGCGCTGACTTAAAGATATTGGGTTTGATTTTCTTTCATTGATTGCCAATAGATTATCTATAAATATTAAAACAAAATTTAAGTTTATTTTTATATGTTTATTATATTTATTTTATCAATCAATTTATGATATATATTTATTAATATTTTTTTCATAATTTTTTTTAAATACATATATATTATAATTTAATTGATAAAATAAATATAATAAATATATAAAAATAAACTTTTATCCTAAATACTAATATTATGAGTACTCCTATATACAGCCAATGAAAACCACGAATCTTTTTACGAAAAACGTAGCCCAAATAACAAGGTAGCCAGCGCTCGTTTACTCTTCTTTTTTATCAAGAAAAAAAATTAAAAAGAAAAAATGTCAAAACAGTATTCATTTGACATATATTAAATCTTTCATGTATCGTTTTCCGAATTACGAATTACATTAGTAGGAAATAATATTTTTCTAATATTATTGTAATTTTGTATTGAATATTATTATATACGCTTTTTTCTTGGTAACATTGTAACAAAACAACTTTCTTTTCATAAACTTTTTTTTTTCAAGAAACAAAAAGAAAGTCTATGAAATATGTTTATTAGTTTTTAACTGGGAAATAGTTATGTATCGTAAGTCTTTTTATTCAGGAAGTCTTATTCAATTAATAAATTATTTTTAATGATATATATATAATTTGTATTTTTTAGTAGTAAACTAGTCGTGATGGAAGCAACACGTGTAGTGCTGCTTTATTCATTAATTTCTCATGGTAAATATACGAGTAGGGTCGTGCTTAAAGCTTTTTGTATCCTTTTTAGGCTCGCTTACAAAACCTTGAAGTTTTTTTCTTTAAAAGCCAAGATATATTGTAATCGATATTGATAATCATTGATATTTCCAATTCTTATGCAATCCGAAATGATGCAAATGACTCGCCAAGACGCCAACCATAATCATGAATCATGATAAACTATACAACAAACTAGAAAGTCAAATCATTGTTGAATTATTAGCTGGTAACGTGGCACAACAGACAACAACATCATATGAACATGTGGTCCATTTCACTACCTTTCTTTTATTTTTATAAAAGAAAAAAAGGAATAAATAAATAAAGGAGTAAAATTAAATAGGGTTGTGGGAGTGGATAAGATTGGGAAACCAAGCACACTGAAACTCTAAACTGGAAACCGGCTACATTACCACCTTTGGATAACAGAGAGCGAAAGAAAAGAAGGGTGGCGCCGCTGTTATTATGAGATTCAGACCAAGTTGCGCAATACCGGCTACGTAGGTCACCCTGTTCCTTAGCTATATATAACATATTGAGGAATACCCATTCCATACACACAACAGTGTGAGGAGTGTCTTTTATTTCATTCGGATTCCAATTTCAGTCTGTTTGTTGAACCCGACCCGATTCAATTGTTCGAGATGATACTAGTGGCGATAGTGGCGGAGGTGCTGGAGGAGTACACGGCGTTGCTGGCGAGGGTGGTGGAGCAGGTGTTCCGTTCCGCTCCTCTACCCCGACGGGTTCGTTTTCTCATCCTCCATAGCCTTCCCTTTGCTTCTTCTCGCCCTAGGAGGATTCAAGCCCCACGCCCACCCCAACCCCCTGCCTATTAGTTTAGTTCTTCCAATTTTTTCTATTCTTTAATTTCTTTTTTTCTTCAGCTGTCTTTTTGGTTGTATTTTGTGCGTTTTTCTGAGTGATGAGGCTTCTTCTCCATCTGTGTTTGGCATTTTCGAGCTTGTGTAAATTTTGGGTGTTTCCGATTACATCAGATGCTTTGTTTGACTTAACTTCTCTTATATTTCACAATAATTGTTTTTTTTTTGCTTTTATTTTTCATTGATTTTGAGCTTCGTGTATTTTTTGAATCGAATAGTATGGTCTGCGGACGAATCGTGACTTGTTTGTCAATTCTCAGTTTCAAGTCTCAACTAACGGAGGACGAGTCGAGACTCGGACATGATCGGTCGCACCGTGTCAGCGCGCGAAGAGTGTAGAAACTTCTTTTGCCTCTTTATTTTATTGCAGTAACAATTATTTAATGGATTAGATTCAATATAATTATTCTTAATTATTAATGATATGTAATTTAGATAATAATGAACGTTCTGAATAACCTGTAGACATTGGTCCATTTAATAATTGTTGATGTAGATTTTGTGGGCTAATCGTCGGAAGTATATCCATTTTTTGTAGCTAAAGAAAATATCTTTAGTTACCCTTAGTTTGTTTTAAGATAAAGAGAAAAATAGAAAGAAAATGTAACTAATCCTTGTTTGGCATGTTATCGGCAAAAGAAATGACTTGGTTTATTGGACTTTTTAATTTTATGCTATTGATCTCGAAAACAGAAGAAAGTCGGATAATTTAATGAAATGGCCTCCCTATCCAAATCCTTTTTCTTCTTCTTCAATATGGAGCTCATAAATCATTTTATATAATTTTGTTTTCTTTCATATTTTACTTCTTATCACCAAACGAAAGAAACAAAATTTTTTTTTTTTTTCTATTTTCTATATAATAAATAATAGGAGAGAAAATATAATTTTTTTTTTATTTTTTATATTCTCTATTTTCTATCTTCTCTATTTTCTCTCTTTCCATTTTCTCTCCTCATCCAAACAAAGCATTAGTAAGATAGATAAAAAAGTAACTATCCTTGTCATGTTATCGGCAAAAGAAATGACTTGGTTTATTGGACTTTAATCATATGCTATTGTTCTCGGCCCAGCTCCATGTCGGATGGGCCTCAGAAATCCTATGGGTGGTAGATGGAGCTCACAAATCCTAAAGGATACCACCCATATTTTACTGATTATCACCAAATATGACACACACTCTTTTGACCCCATATATATATATATATATATAAATAAGGAAGGGATTCATTTACTTTTAATGTAAGTCTTAAGATTTATATCTAATTTTTTATCATTAAATTTATTTTAATTTAATAGATCAAAATAACTTAATTAAATAAAAAAAGAGAAAATAATATTTCACATTAATAAAGAGAAATGATAATTAAATATAATTTTAATAAAAAATAAATTTTAGTTATTAAATTTATTTATTAATTTAAAAAATAATATAATATTAAATATAATTTATAATATTTTTGTTTTTATATTTTATCAATTTAAAAAAATTGATAAGTAAAAATCTTAAAACTTGGTATATAAATTTATTAAAAATTAATTTTATATATAAATATCTAAAAAGTTAAACATTGTATATATTATATAAATGAATTAGAAGTTAATATTTAAATTATTTGATAGCAATAAAGTATAATTAGTTTTATTAAATCATTATAACAATTCAACTACATTCTAAAATTATTTATGTATGTTTTTTTTTTGCTATTTAATAAACAATTGTAATAAAAATAAATAATTTTTTAGAGTTTTTATCTAAGGTGGTAATATAAGTATGTTTGAAAATATTTTTTATATGATATTATGAGGTAATTTTCACATATTTTTAATAAATATTATTTTTTAAATTAATAAATTGATTTGATAACTAAAATTTATTTATTTGTTAAAATTATATTTAATTATTATTTCTCTTTATTAATATGAGATGTTATTTTCTTTTTTTCATTTAATTAAATTATTTTGATCTATTAAATTAAAATAAATTTAATGATAAGACATTAAGTATAAGTCTATTTACACTTACAATAAGTAGATCTAGTCCCTATGTATATATAAATATGACACTCCAACTAAGTGACTAACTCCTAACGAAACAGGGAATATGGGATAAAATCCCTATCTTCAAGGAGTTCGAGTTCGAGTTCTCTTATGTTGCGTAATCCCCAAGCACCCAAACGCTATATTGTTGAGGATAAAACACTCAGTACACACTTTTCCATAGACTCTTTACCCCCTTATTGCTTTCACTAGGGGCTGTGTCTTAAATCCTCATGGTTTTCTGTGGAGCATGGGTACACTAAGTTATACTAACTGTTGATTTATTATAAAGAAAACGGAAGGCTAAGATTTTTAATTGGGAATTCGAAAAGCAGGTTAAATAATAGATAACTTTATTAAAAATGTAAAAACAATATTGGCATGTTAAAGTGATGGATTTAGAAAGAGTTCATCATCTGAGGAGCCCTAAATGTGATTAGGGTCTCTGAGGAAGAAATGATTGGATCATCGACCACCTTTGATTTGCGGATTGTGGATGACTGAGACTGGCGGCCACCGATATGACTGATTTGACTGTTCCAACGGCCACCTGTAAGAAATGCTCGTCAATAGCTTGTCCGATCTCTTCTAATGTCTTTGCCTTTTCTTCATTTTCAAGTCTCCATCTTTTAGAATAAGTATCTGGTTGTTGTCGGATTCTGTTGTTCGGTCGCCCTGCTTCTCTATTAGCGCCACTCTGCTTCTCTCTTCCATCTCTTTCCCTCACTTCTGAAAAGCTCGTCACTTTGTCTTTCAAATACGACAACAATTGCTAAAATATGATGATATTATTAACATAAATGATGTTATTTTTAAAAAAAAAATCTGTATCAACATAAATCATGTTATTATATTAAAATCAATGTTACTAATTGATCATAAGATCTTTTACCTACAAAAATTAAATATAAAATGATTTTAAACAAATTCACCGATTGTTACCGGTCAAATTTTTTGGAGGATCACTACCCCTCCAAGTTTTATGAGGATTTTAGAATCCTCCCTCTCACTAACTTGATTGCCCACACTTTAATGTGCACTAGGGTCTCTAACATCCAAATCATCCGTTTTACTTAGGTTTAGGTACACCATCATCCTGCTAAACCTTGGACAGAATAATTATCATATTATTAAATTTAATAATGTAATAATATAAGATTGATAATAAATATAAATAAAAATTATAGTCATAACTCATAATATTATGACTCAAAGCTCATGACAAAAACTTATTTCCATGTAAAAAGAAAAAAAAAACTTATTTCAAAATTTAAGTATGGGATATAACATTGCATTGCATATCTCTTTAAAAAGTATGTGTGTACAAGAGTTCAATCTAATTATTTATTAAGTCTCAAGAGATCAGTTTAATGATAGATAAGTATGTAAAGTGTGAGTAAGCATATGATCACGTGTTTGGATTACAATTATGTCAATTTCTTAAAGCCAGTCAAGGAACACATAAGCTAATTCGCATATTACCTAATTGTAATAAAAAAACTAATTATTTATTATTTTAGGGGACATTTAGGGTGTCTTTTCCTTTGGACCCTTTAAGTATGAGTAACCCATTCTTTTATTACTATTTATCCCTAAGCTAACTCTCAATAAAAATACTAATGGTTAAAATTCAAGCTCATGAGGCATATAAAAAGAAGAAATTCTTAAATGTTTTTAGAATAACTACAAGTTCTTATTTTATATCATTAATGTATACTACCTCAGCTATGCAGGTTATTATTATCTCTCATTTTAACTAAATTTTTAGTGTTTTAGTTAAGGGCATTTTTATCACAATATTGCTTTTTTCTATCATTTTAGGGTACCTTTTAGATTATGTACCAAAATAAACTTATTTTACAACATGTTCAGAAGTTACCATGAGTGATAACGATTTTTAACTTGTGTAATTTTTTTTAGTAAGTAGTTAAAAAGTCATTATGGATGATGACAATTTTTGACTTGTGTAATTTTTTTATTTGTTTTAGTAAGTAATTTAGAAGTCGCCATGGGTGATGGCAGTTTTTGACTTGTGTAATTTTTTTTAGTAAGTAGTTCAGAAGCCGCTATGGGTGATGACAGCTTTTGACTTATGTATGTATTTATATTTTTTGTTAAGTAACTTAAAAGTCATCATGGCTGATGGCGGTTTTCAAACATTATATTTTAAAAAAATTATATTTTGTTCACAAATGTAATAAATAAATACAAAATAAATACAAAAAAACAAAATGTTCATACAAACTGTCATTGTTCATGGCGATTTTGTAGAAGATAAAATTAAAAGGGAAAGAATCTACCGTATAGAACGCTTCTGAATATATGCTGAAGAAATGATAGGAATCAGATTCGTTGATGACTAAGTATACTGTAGAAAAGGAATCAGATTCCTTCTTGAAACACAACATCCTTTTACTCATTGGGAGATAAAGAGATGAAACCGTTGAAAGCATCTTCCTACTTCCTTATTCATTTACTTCCTCATTCATGTATTTCTCGCTTATGCATTTTCTTGGTTCTTCTACTTCCACATTATTGTTTGTTGGCTTCAGGTGTTAGTGAAGAACATTCTTGGTATTTTGTTTCAATCATATTTACATTTTAAGAGTCACTTAGGTATGTCTATTTTAATATGAACATTATTGATATGTCTATTTTGTTTAAATAAATTTATATTTTAAGATATTAGATGTATGTCTATTTTATTTCTAGTGTTATTGAACATTCTTGCTATTTGGTTTGTCGTTTTACAATTCATATACATGATTTTGGTTTTCTTGTTTACAGTTGGTTATGCAACATGAGCAACAAATTTGTCGTATGTCTCTATTTTAATGGACAAATTTGCACTAGTGATGAAGGTGTTACCTTTGAATGTGAATTTCCTAAAAGCTTTAGGGTTTATGAAGACATTACATTAGGGAAACTCAAGGTGAAAATTCATACAAAAATAAAAGTTGGAAATAGAAAAATAATATCAGATATTAAGTATAGGCTTCCTATATCTATTGGTCAAGGATGTGTCCGGTGTAGGGCTTCTCCACTTGAAGATGATGATGATGTGAGGTGCATGTTTGATCTTGCAGTCTCAATAACAATGGTGTAGCCATTTTTAAGTTAAGAACACATATGAAGATATAAGCAGCAATCTTTGGTTGAAGACTTCCGATGAATTGAAAATGATTTTATAGCCAAGTTTTATAACCACAAGCCAATATATATCCGCGTTCATCCTATGTTATCATTTATCAACCTAAACAAATCACCATATATTTAAATTCAAATTAAATCATATGATAAACCAAATACAAATCATTTCCATGATATCAAACATATCATATATCTAAAGAGTTCAAGAAGCACATAATAGATGGAGAGTTCAAGAAATTCTATGTCTCACATTAATGGAAATGATATTCAATCATAACTAGTTCCATACAAATCTTATGATATTCAATCAAACATATTCAAATTAAATCCAATGAATTCTATATGTATTCAATCATAACTAGTTCCATATAGAGATTCATTAGAAACTCTTATTTTATTCATCTTTGTAAGTGTTCAAGAAACAAAATAGATGGAGCATGGTAAAGAAGCACAGAAAACATCCTACCTAATTTTCTTGATAATGGAGTTTTTCTTTGTTTTCCTTTTTTTTTCCCTTTCTTCTCTTCCTTTTCGCTACTCTTTCTTTCTTTTTTTTCTTCCTTCCTTCCTCCGCCTCACGTTCTCTATTTCTTTCCTTTCTCTCATTTTCTTTCTTTTCTTTTGTTCATATCTCTTTCTGCAGCCTTATTTACATATGAAAAGAAAAAAAAATTCTTTGTTTGACTTTTATGATTAAATGAAAGTGTTGTATTTATTAGGGATACTTTAATCTTCCATTAATGAATTTTCTAACTTTCATAAGTGATAAGCCTATATTTTATAACATTTAATTGAACAAATGATGGTGATTTGCTTGTAATTATGAAATAATTTTAAATGGATCCTTATCATTATCTTCGTTTTGCAGATCTAGAAAGATTTAATGCATTTGGAGAGAAAGCAGGTGAAGATGTCGTGTTTTCAAGGCAAAAAAGGAAACCTTTGAATAGTGGAGTTCATTTAACCTAAATCAGGCTTGACATTCACTTGAAGAAGGGCTATGGATTCATGAAGATCAATTTCTCCCTTTGAAGCAATGAAAGAAGAGTTTCTGAGAAGAATCCAGGCCGAAAAATGAAAAAGTCAAAATACAGGGCCTAGAAGTATACGGCCGTGTGAGAATACACGGCCTAGGTCGTGTACACCTCTGACTTTGCAATTGAAATAGTGAAATTTGGTCCCTCTAACTCAGAATCATACACGGCCGTGTATCTTTCCAGACAGAAATCAGAAACTCAAATATTGAAACTTCTGCGCGAAGTTTGTGTTGGGGGCCTATATATTGACACTCTTAGCACGTTTTGAAAAGAGTTCTGACCTAGAGGAGTAGCTGCAACTCCTTGGAGAAGGAGAAAGGAGGCATAGAATTAGAGATCTAAAGAAAGGATGGGCAGATCTGAAGAAATGAAGGATTTTCTTGGAGGCTTGAAGAGCTGAATTTCTATAAAAAGGGTTTTTGATCTCTCTTTCTTTCTATTTCTCTTATTTCTTTTGCTATCTTTTCATGGATCTGTATCTTATTATGAGTTTGTTTGTATTAAATATGTGTAGTTAAACTCATAGTTAGGACTATGGGGGATCTTGTGTTCTTAATTATTTGAATCTAATTTCTAAATTGATTATGGTAATTTCTTTGTGGGTTTACTATATTGCTTGAATTCTTGTCATAACTTGATCACTTGTGACATTCATTAATTCATTGTTTGACCAGTGACCATCCGCACTCAATGAGTGGATCTATATGATAAGCCTGGGATTATATTGGTGAATGACCAAACATCAATTTCTCCTACCAATAGAATTGATGGGTTGTTAGTTCATATCTTGAAATTGAAACTTAATGCATTCTTGATTAATTCAACTAAATGACCAAATAGATGGATTAAATTAAGAATAGAATATTGTTTCATCCATGACCATTGGGATTCAATAGCTTATAAGATAATATTGGCAAAAGAATTACCTGTATCATAATTGAAAGAAGATCCTAATAATGAGACTCAAGTGAACCTTGCGCCCTAACATCTCTCTATCTTTGTTTATCTTTTCTTTATTTAATTGTTATTTTTATTTTCCCCATTAGTTTTCTGTTTTAAATTTGGATCTTGCGTACGCTTCCGATAGTCTAAATAACATAAGAGTTTTACAACTTTAGTAATTATCACTTATTCCTCGTGGGATCGATAACTTGGACTCCAAAGTCCTATATTACTTAGCGATAGAGTGCACTTGCTCTTAGTGTATCTTTTGCACGCACCAATAAGTATGATAAAAAATTATAGGACTTCATTTAGTCCTTATATTCACTATTTCATAATTTTTTATACACTATTAACTATTACTTAAGTTCTATTACTTTTTCTAAGGTTAATATAACTTTAAGGAAGTAATTAATACATATTTGCTCTAACCAGTATTTATTTACATGTATCTGTCTTAACCCGTAATAATTTTTAAAATAAAGTTTATCCTCTATTTAATAGCTCCACAAATTTTCATAATTTTTTGAACTACTCTCTTATTTAATTTTGGTCTTTAAACACTTAATTTATTTATTAAAAATATCAAAATAATTTATGTAATTCCTAAAAAATTATCATAATTCATTCTAATTATTTATATCCTAGAAATAAATTTTTTATATTTATTTTCATTATTTAAGAATTCTATGTTAATTTCTGAATTATTTTCCATGTTTTGTGTTAGAGCATTATACTCAAACTAATTCAAAAAATTACACAAACTAACAAATGATTCACACAAAGGTTAATAAGTTACTATAACCATCATTAAGGCTAATAGGTTAGAGAAGATATTACATTATGCACATTATAATTCAAATAATATCAGAATGAAACTTGTGCAAATGCATGTAATGCAATAATAAGTAGTCAATCAAATCATACAACACATAACAAAATGTCTTCAGAAGCATGCTATACGGTATATTCTTCTTCTTATAATTTTATCTTCTACAAAATCATTATGAACGATGACGATTTCTATGAGCATTTTGTTTTTTTTTTATTACATGCATAAAAGTCGCCTTTATGGATGACGACTTTTGTGAGAAAAATGTAATTTTTTTTAAAATATAATGTTTGAAAACCGCCATTAGTCATGGCGACTTATAAGCTACTTAACAAAAAATATAAATAAATACACAAGTCAGAATCTATCATTACCCATGGCGATTTCAAAACTACTTATTAACAAAAATAATTACACAATTAAAAAATCGTCGTCACTTAAGATGATTTTTAAACATGTTGTAAAATAAGTCTATTTTGATAAATAATCTAAAAGGTATTCTAAAACGAAAAAAAAATAATATTATGATAAAAACTCTTATAGTTAAGATAGAATACATTGAATAATATAGAATAAAACTTGTTTTTTGTTTCATAAATCTTTAAAGATTTCTCTCCAAAAAATTAACTTTTTTGAGAGAGAGAACCTCATGACTTAAACCTCCATGTTTGCTTAATGTAATAAATACGTGACACTTAATAGATTAAAATTAGAGTCAATTTAAAAAAAAAAAAAAAAGAGTATCAAAGTGATAAAAGTTCTATGGATTGGGATCGTCTAGAGTTCCTTTTGGAACTATAAGCATCTCCACCCTTGAAATCATTTTAAAGTGGAATAAATATTAATAAAAAATATATATATATATTTTTTATCAAAGAAAGAAGAAATTTATTAAAAAACAAAGGAGTATAAGAGATACTCCAAACCACAAAAGAGTCAAATACAAGACATTAGACAGAAGAACAACACAAAACTGGATTTAAACATCAGTCTGAAAAAAACCTCCCAGAACTTCTACCCTCCCTGTAAATGAACCAATTCCAAGAGATAATTTTCACCTGCGTCATTAATGCATTGAAATCTACACAACCTTTCTGAAAAATAATTCTATTTCTGGCCAACCAAAGTGTCCAAACAACAGCACACCAAAAAAGATGAGACAACTTCCCAGCATGCTTGCCCTTAATAGGGATCCTATGTGCCAAGAAGTTTCCCACTACATTATCAAGCCAAACACCAGAAAAGTCCAACCAATTAAAAACTGATCACCAGAAATTATAAGAAACCACACAAGAACAAAATAGATGATCCACTGTCTCCACATGTTGGAAACAGAAAACACAGCAATCATTATGGGAAGCAGGGATAATACCTCGGTGTATCAAAGCCTCCTTAGTAGGAAGTCGATCCTGTAGCAAGCGCCATACAAAAATAGCTACCTTTGAATCCATACTCTTCTAATGGCCAAAAAAAGATTTTGATTCAAACCATCATCCTCATAATCACTTTGAAGCAAACTAAGATAAGCCGATTTTGTACAGAAAACGCCCGAAGAATTAGGCAACCAGATCCACCTATCTGTCATACATATGACAGGTTTGACATCAAATAAACAAAGATTCAAATCAGCAAGAGCAATTTCCTCATCTATAAATAAAATACGTCTCCAGGACCAAGACCACCTCCAAACATTTTCATGCCATTCACCAGCATTAGCCACAGAAATATGATGATCAATTGCAAGCTGATACAAATTAGGAAAAATATCCTTAAAGGGATTAGAGCCCAACCACTGATCTTCCCAAAATCTAATAACATCGCCATTACCAAGATTTGGTTTCACCATATTAGAAAACCATACAGTCTTTAAAGAAATCAAATCCCTCCACCATAAAGAGGAGTGCCTTGCTGTACTGTACCCATCTAGGACACCAGAAATTAAGGGACCATATCTTTGAGAGAGAATATTATACCAAACAGCATTATAGTCATTAAGACATTTCCACTTCCACTTTGCTAAAAGACTCCAAATAAAAACTTCCAGATTTTTAACCCCAAGCCCACCCATAGACTTCGGTTTACATACTTTTTCCCAACTAATCCAGCATACTTTCTGTTTATCACCCAAACCACCCCAAAGAAAGTTTCTCTGGATATTAATAAGAGAGTGTATTACCTTTTTAGGCGCTTTAAAAAAGGAGAAAAAGTATACCGCAGCAAAAATTGGATAAGACAGAGTTGATCAACACCACTCTACCACTAATCGACAGCTGAGATTTCCTCCAACCCGAAAGTCTCTTCTGCATAAGTTCAATGATGGGTTTCCAAGTAGAACACCTCCTGGGATTAGCCCCCACAGGAATGCCAAGAAATTTAAAGGGAATATGGCCAATACTGCAATTAAGAAAGGAAGCTGCTGACTGCATGAAGGTATCATCAACGTGTATACCGATCAAATTACTCTTTGAGAAGTTAACTTTCAGACCAGAAACAAGCTCAAAGGCACGAAAAATCGTCTTAATACACCATAAGTTTCCCCAAGAAGGCTCACACATAATGATAGTATCATCTGCGTACTGAATCACTGGGAAAGAAACCTCTTGAAAAGCTTTATACACACTGAACTGACCAGAATCAACAGCCATTTTAACCAAACCATGCAAACCTTCAGCAACAATAGTAAATAGAAAAGGAGCAAGAGGGTCCCCCTGTCCCAAGCCTCTCTGAACCAAAAACTCATCCGTAGGGCTGCCGTTCACCAAAACAGACATAGAACTAGAACATATACATGCTTTCATCCACCTACGCCAATTATAACAAAAACCTATTCTAGACATCATATAATCTAGAAAACTCCAGTCCACAGAGTCATAGGCCTTCTTAAAATCAACCTTGAACAACAAACACTTTTCCTTTCTCCTCTTTGCAAGATCAATCACTTCATTAGCAATAAGCACGCCATCTAGTATGTTTCTGTTTGGGAGGAAAGCTGTCTGGCATGGTGAAATAATTTTACCCAACATTTTCTTCAATCTAGAAGCCAAAAATTTCGCAACAATCTTGTACAAGCATCCAACAAGGGAAATGGGTCGAAAATCAGAAACAGTTTGAGGGTGCTCGATCTTAGGAATCAAAGCAATGAACACAGCGGTAATGGCTTTGGAAAACTTAGCATTAAGCTGAAACTCGTGTACAAAACCCAACAAATCATCCTTCAAAAAAACCCAGCCTTCCTTAATAAAAGCAAAATTAAAGCCATCCGGACCCGGGCTTTTGTTACCGTCACAACTCCAAACTATCTCCTTGAGCTCCTCTAAAGTAACCAAAGATGTAAGCATAACATTTTCATCATTAGAAATCTGTCCAAAAGTAATCCCATCCAAAACAGGGCGCTTAAAATACAGATTGGAGGAAAATTGTTCTCTAAAAAACCTCAAAATCGCACCTTTTATATGAAGATCTTGTTTAAAGTTACCAACCTTTAGTGCTTCAATATGATTCTTTCTCCTTCTTCCTTTTAGACAACCATGAAAAAACCTTGTATTTGCATCACCTAGTAGAAACCATCTAGCTCTTGATTTTTGAGCTAAAAGACTTTCCTTGAAACGTAGCTGCTGCCAAAACTGTTCAGAAAGTGCCTTCCTAGAATCTTGATGCACCACCTCCCCTGAAGTAGCCGATTCATCTAACAAATTCATGTCTGCAACAATATTATCAATATTTAAGTCTAGGAAACCAAATACCTCCTTATTCCACTTTCAAAGCTGTTCTTTTAGAAGCTTCAATTTCTCCTTGAGCACAAAACCTTTCCACCCTTCAATATGAAAATTATCCCAACAGTCTTTGACAAAAGAAAGGAAATCCTTATGCTCCAGCCAACAATTGTTGAAGCGAAATGACTTTGGTCCCCAATCCCTTTCTTCACATTTTAACCACACTGGACAGTGATCCAAGATGTCTCTAGAACCAACCCATTGAGCATTCACCTTCCATTTCGAAATTGTACCTTTGGACAATAAGAACCTGTCCAGTCTGCTCATGGATGCACCATCCGCATTATACCATGTGAAAAGTTTTCCCAAAACAGGGATATCCACTACATTCATCTCGTTAATGAAACTCCTAAATTCCACTAACTCGCACTGGTTTATATTCAGATTCCTCCCTTTTCTTTCACTAGGATTCACTGCATTAAAATCCCAGCATACACCAATTTCCTTTACCCTTTACATCTCAAAAGCTCAAAATTGTCTTTTGCCTTCCATGAAGCAAGATTACACATTGACAAAATAAAAGATTCCATCATTTTCACAATTTACCGGAAAATTAAATTCAACACAAAACAAATCATTCCTCCAATCAACAATAAACCACCCGACAACCCAACAGAGTTTTTATAATCAACCTTAAGCAAAATCTATTATCCATCACAGTACATTTAGTTTCTTGCAAAAAGCATATATCAAGCTTTATGGGATAAGATGTAGAACTACATACCCTGCATTTATTTTCGAACTGCAGGAGATCTATATTCAATTTCTACAACACAAATTATGGAAGTTAATTACTTAAAATGGAATCAATCATAAATTAGCCAATGAAAAGTGAGTCTAGTAACAAAGAAAAGTAAATATACTACTCCTAAAAAGTTACTTATGCTAAATTAGTCAAAATAATTATTTGCTAACAGGTTACTTTAACTTTTAAATTAGAATGAAACACAGGAATGAAACACATAGAATGATATTTCAAGTGAAAAGTAAATTTGAATTTAAAAATGAAAGAGATTTTACAATATAAAGACTCGATTAATGCGATAAAAGTAATGATTTAGTAATGATTATTCTCACACTTAATAAATATAAAAAATATTGTTAAAAAAAGTATAAAGGAGTAGAATCCTTTTTTATAAACTGAGTAATACGATATTATTCTAAAATATCATCTTTTTAATATTTATTAAATAAATAAAGTAAATATTTTTAATATTTTACAAAAATTATTAAATACTTTCTTTATTAATAAATTATTAAAAAGGTTAATTAGAAAGATATAAAATTAATCTAATCCTCACTCGGGATAATAAAGTTGCCTTACTCACAAATATTTTTTCACAATTTTTTTAACCAAAGGAGTTGATAAAGGTATCATATCCATTTCTCTCATTTGGTAGTATATTCTAATAACATTGATATGAAACTAACTCATTAGATACTATTGAGATTAGAATATCTCATAATAATTATTTTTTTCAAAATTTGAATTTTTGTCTTTTTCTTGAGAGTATAATTCGCTTCTTACTCTGTCCAATCCTTATTAGCCATTGTATTCAATATGAGTTATCAAATATTTGTTAATTGTTAATTTTATTATAAATATTTGAAAATTCATTAAATATAAAGAGAAAGTAATAAATAATTAACAATTTACATTAGATACTAATACCTTTAACAAAAAAGAATTTGTCTCACGAGTGTTATTAGAACACTATTAAAAATAAAAAATAAATATTTAATATATTGAAGAGTTAAAAGACTTTATTTTTATTTAAAATTTTATATTTTTAATTTTTTATCAAGTGCCGCAAAATCTTTTAAAAAAGTATATGAATATCAAGTAATCCTCATTAACTTGTGAAATGGTAAGGTAAAACTTACTTAACATTTTTTAATTTTGACCATTTACTCATGTTATTTTATAGCGGAGGTGATAATTAGGTCCATACTTAGCATTTCATGCATTCGTTCTTATTAATAAGAATTTAATTTATGGTTATCAACAAATTCCAAAAAACTACATGTAATGAAGAAAAACAGAGATGAAACAGAAAAGACTTCTTTTACAAGGTTACTCAGCGAGAAAGCTAGACCAAGAAACCTTCAAAGTCAATCTCACCTCCACCTTCTTTGATCTTCCATATCAAAATCCTACACTTTCCACTGTTTTTGATACTCCTCTCTGCTACTATCCATCTCTTTCGCTTCTCTGCATTTTCAAACCAAGGATGAATCAGAGTAAGAAAGTAGACTCATTGACCACCACACGTTTGTCACCACTGGCCAAACCCTTCACGATCAACCGCTCTACCCGCCAACCCAGTTCCAATTCATCGTTGCTGTCAACTCAGGAACCTTGTGTCTATTCCTTGGATCACTGTAACGACGACCCTTTTAGCTCTTTGCTTGATTCTTTTCGAAAAAGTAACTTGGGTTCTAAGGGTGACTCTGACTCTGTAGTCTCTTTGACTTTGGGTGACTATGGGTTTGGCCAGGACACTGTCAAAACAACTTTACCCGCTGATACTGGGACTCAGACCCAGGAAAAATCCCTTTTTGAGCAGCACCCTTCTCTGGAATTTCAAAAAAATGGTGACTTTGGTGGGCTTAATGGGTCACACTTTGATATTTTGGAGGAGTTTTCGTTGCCCGCTTACTCACCAAGCGTTACTGGTTTAGGCTTTGGGACAGGTAATCGGAATGAGGTGAGTTATGGGAAGCAAGGAGTGGAATTTCCTGAGAGTTTGTTTGGCAAAGGAAATAATGTTGGCAGTTCAGTTGATGATGGAAGCATGCTTCAAAAAGGTAGTTTATTGTGGCCTGCAATATCTCTTTTGCAATTTTAATTTGACTGAATGACTGGGGTGCTGCAGTTTGATTCCGATGCTTATACTTTTACTTAATCTTATCTTATATTGATTATGATTTTCAAGCCCTTACATTTGATGCTAATGTATCGTCCTGATGCATTTTACTTTAATTGACATTATTATGATATATATATATTTTTAACAAATTAAGCATTTTACTGTTTAGATGAGGATTAAAAGTAGGAAATTACCCTATTGTAAGACTCTGAGCTTGGTGTTTTTAGTTTGCTTACATGCAGACGCAGTTATATGTTTAAGGTTTAACAATTGAGGAGCAAGTGGTTCTATAAGCAAAGAGGGATTTTCTATAATTGGCACGACTCCTAAAGCAATTCTCCACTATAAAAAGAAATGTACAATTTTCATATATGATGGAAATGTTTTACTTATAGCTAAATCCTTATCTTTGTTGTTTCGTTTATGCTTCCCATTTCTAGTATTATTGGTATTTCAACGAACCAGTAGAATCACTTCAATTATCTATGCTGCCAAGGGCATCAAAAGCTTGCTCCCATTTAGGGTTGACCTCTAATATTCTGATCTTGAATTTTGATTATAAGGTTTTTTGACCAGTTTTAATTTGATGCTTCATATAAAATTTTATTAAAAATAACTAAAATAGGACAAATAATTGAAAAAATTGTGGAATGATATGTACAGATAAGCATGCTGTTGATGGGTTGAATCCCTATCTAGCAGTCTCTGATGGTATTTTCAAGAAAAGCACTGGTACAATTGGGGGAAAAGACATTCTATCAAATTCTGAAGGCACAATACATGCAGCTGATGAGTCTAGCTCCTTTCTTATGTCAAATTGTAAGGTTGCCCCGCTCAAGTTATCAGCAACTGATATGTCCTCTGCTAAAAACACTCCTCAAAACCAGTCTTCCAAGAATTTAGGTGACAGTGACTCTGATGTGGATTCTCCTTGTTGGAAGGGAACCATGGCTTTTTGTCTAACTCCATCAGAAACTTCAGGGTCTGTACAATTTCATCATGTTGAGAAAGCAACAGAAAAACATAACAGTTTAAATCCTTTGGCTCCTCATTTCTTTCCTGGTATTGGATACATTAAAGATGATTTTGTGTCTTCAAACTCTAGTGCGCCTGTAGCTACTAATTTGTTGTCAGGAGAGGACATACTCATGAAAACTGTTATGGCAGAATCCCCAGTAGAATTGAATAAGGGAATTGAGCTTCAGCATTCTGGTAACATCTGTGTAAGAGAAAAGGCATTTACGATGCTTAATGATAAAAAATGTAGCTCTGTGGATCCTGTGATAAATTCTCATTGTATGATGACTCAATCTTCTTCTAAAGAAGATTGCTCGACGTCAAAAGGAAAGCTTGCAACTATTGTGGATGTTGATGACTTTGTGAAGGGACCTAAAGATCCCAGGGCTAGTGGGTCAATAAGTGGGGATTTCCCTGCAAAGGGTCATTCTTCAACTCCAACTTCAACAATATCATCATCTCGAGTTGGTGTTGTTACTGATCTTTTTAAAACACTTGAAGCTGTTTTGAAGTCTTTAATTGAATCTCCAAAACTTGATGGTCAGATAATGGTCAGCGCAATGCATGTTCTTTCAGAATTACTTGTGCAAACCTGTGTGGACAGAGTAGATTCATATAATGAACATGATCGTGGTATGATCCAGCAAATAATCAATAATCTGAATGATTTTAGCACAAAAATATGTGGCCAAAGGATTCCAACCCTTAATTCAACTCATGCAGATAGTCCATATTTTCTTGATAGGTCATTAAAGCTTCCCACGGTATGTATGAATTTGTCTTATAAGCAATTTATGCACAGTAGCAGCCTAGCTGGGCACTTCTATTTTCCTTTTCTGTTCAATCTTTATTGTGCTTGAAACTGAGATGTGCATGTCTACATTCAAGGGACTTGAGGTGACAAGTATAAAGACTCTGACTGTTCCACACCAGCTTTATCCTCAGAATGATTATATGGGGAAAAACAGTGTTTCTAAAGTGTTTGCTCAGAGTGGACTGAATTCTTTTGCTTCTAGCAGTGATCAATGCACTGAGAAAGGCAATGAAATTGCTCAGGTACCCATGGCTGTGATGGTAACTAGAACCCAATTATCTTTTTTGTTTTCCGAAATCTGAAATGAATGTTTGAATTCTTGTAGCTTCAGGTCATTCGGAGAAGTCTTGGGAGAAGTCTGGATTTTGAGAAACAAATGCACCCAGAGGCCTCATTATTTAGGAATTTATGGCTTGATTCTGAAGCAGAACGGTGTTATAGGAGATATAAAACTTATCGTTGCCTTATGGAAGCTGGGATGGATGTAAACTGCACAGATGTTGCGGTATTTCCCTCTGCCTAAAAATGTTATAGCAATCTTCTCTTTGCTTCGTTAGCTGATCATAATGCTTCCTTAACATGGACTAATGTATAGATTTTCTATCCTTAAATGAAATTAGCATTGGTGCTCTTTGCACCTCTAAACAACAACCACTGCTGTAATATGTATACTAACATGGGTGATGCATCAATTATGGATTTCTATTTTCAGGAATTGTGGAGGTGACACTACAGTGCTTTGTAGATTTGAAAGAGACACAACTGGAGGCTGTAATAGAGATCGGTGATATCATACATATTTATTATTAACTATTTCTGGGATGAGTTTCTGCTTGTACAAAAGCAACTGATTTTTAATGTGACTGCAATGGATCTGGACTGATATCAAGGGTGCGGTGGGGGGGGGGGGGGATCTGTAAATTGATGTTAGTTGACATTGTGCTACGTAAAGGCTTCTACCATTACACTTAATCTTTTGTGATTTGTTTTCAAATTTGACAGAAATATGCTTAAGCATGTCTAACTATTCAAATACTGATAATTTTTGTCTATATATTTTAATCTTCTGTTTGTATCTGGATATAATTAGGTTTATTAACTTCTTTTGTTTGATCTTTTGTTGGTATCAACGTTATCATGTAGGAAATTGCCTGTATCTTTTGTTTGATCTTCTGAAGTATGCGAATAGCTGCCTAGCTTCCTGCTTTGGGGTTCTCTTGATGATTCAGTGACCTATATAGGAGGTGTTTAATGATGGCCTGTACTTGGCTACTTGCTCAATCACATGGTGTGATTCATGTCATCTTCACTTGTTCTCTTCTAAACTTCGAAGTTACTTTGTCAACCACTTTTGTCAAGATATCATGACGTTGATGCTACTTACGTAGTGGCTTTTGAGAAATTATTGTATGATCCGTGCTCATGACATTGATTTTAGGCATATTTATTTAAATTTTAAGTTTCTAACTTAAAATCAATGATAAGCATATATAATTTCTCGTGGTTTTCTCTCTCTTACCCTTTTTTATGTATTGTCATTCGTGTCAACTTATTGTTAATGAACACTGCACAAGCTCAAGTAATTCTACCATATATAAACACAAGCTCAAGTAATTCTACTTTCCATAAACACAAGCCCAAATGGAATATATTTTCTAATTTTCTAAGAATGAAAATTTCTGAAAGAGATTTGAATTATGGATTACATAAGTTAGGACCTCTAGGTAAATATGGCACAACATGGCTGGTATCTATAACTGGCAGGAGAAATGGCATAATGACACATAAACGGTAGTATTTCTAGCTTAGCAATGATAGAGAACCTGATCTGACGATAGAACAACTGAAAATAGAAACGTGTTTTTTTGCTAGTTAGCAACATACAAACCAACTGTTATAATTGCTAAACATGTTAGCTTAATTTGGTAACGAGAATAAGGTGCACAAAACATCGTGAGAGTGAACGTTCAAGTATCATTATCAGTTGAGGGCTACTCCTCAATTGAAAGTCAAATTCGTTTTTATATATAGAATTTTCTATTTATTATGATAAGGTGATATTTAAGTATTTACAGAAAACTTAAATATATCATAACGAGACTTCCTATTTACAAATGACTTACTAATGAATAATCATTAAACTTAAGACTTTTAAGTCAACGTAATTATATCTAATTAGTTGAACTAACCATCTTTGCAATCTGGTTGAACACAATTAGTTCAAACTTCTATTGAGAGATTCATTAGAAAATTTCTCACAATTTAACAAAAAATAAATAAATAAGTAAATAAATAATGTTATAGTACGATTTGAACTATGGTCGTGCATCTAATCACGTGTTATATATACTTGCAGCTTAGAATATCATATATTAAATTAAGGGCAAAATCATATTTCTTAATAAGAAATTTTTCTAGGAATTACAATGAAATTGTCATATCTATTATTTTTACAGTTTGCATCACTTTGAGTCTTTGAGAAATCAAAACAGCAACTTTTTGTCAATATTATCAGGTTGGAATGATCTTTTCCATGTAACTTTCTTCATTCAAAAACGTTAACGTTCCTATTATTCCTTTTTATTTTTTTTTAATATTTTAAAAATTTCTTTGGTTGCAAGTGGCCAGTGGCCATGAACTTGTAGTTTAAGGATTGTTAGTTAAAGACGTACCCCGCCCAACCGAAGCCTTCCTTACACTTCCCGCAATAAATTCAAATCGTTATCCCCTGACATGAAATAAACTAAACGTTGCTTCTCATCTCTCTATATGCCTTTGCTTGTGCCTTTGTGTGTGAGTTAAACAATGACTGACATGAACCTCCCAACCTCTGAAAATGAACCCACCACCATGCATCACCTTCACCACCCTCTACATCCTTTACACTAATACATATTTGCTTTCCAATTTCCTCTCTAAAGGCCAGCTTCAATGGGTCTATGCTTTCTCATATAAATCCATCACAGCATAGACTGAGAAGCAAAGGGTCATAGAGATTTATACTGACATTTTGGTCCTTGAACATAAGGTGGACCAAAACCAAAAATGATGGAATCTGGGGTTCACTTCTGCAACTCCTGCGGGGAACAAGTGGGACTTGATGCTAATGGGGAGGTGTTTGTGGCTTGTCATGAGTGCTATTTCCCTATTTGCAAGGCTTGTTTTGATTATGAAATCAATGAGGGCCGTAGGGTCTGCTTGAGGTGTGGCACTGTCTATGAAGGTAACCCTCAAATGTCTACATTTACATTTCCAATTTAATATGTGGATTTTTAACTCGTTTTATACTCCTCCTTTCAATTTTCATGCTATGGTTATTTTACACTGACAATCTTGGGAGGCTAATTAAACTTTGACATTTCAAAACTCATTCAAAAAAGTAATGGACTAATAGTTTTAGTTTGTTAGAAAGGAGGCAAAGAAAAAGCTTTTGACTTTTTTTTATTTATCTATTCATCGTTTTGAAACACTCTCTTTTCTTCAGAATTATTTTCTCATTCACTTAAGATTTCTTTTTCTTTTTTTAAATGGCTTGTTTGCTCGTTCATCTTATGTCCTTTTTTGTGAAATATCCTAAGGTTTGTTTCCTTTTGTATATTCATAGACAGAACAAAAGATAATGATGACACCAAGGTTTCCGGAAATCGATCCACCATGGCTGCCGAGCTCAGTATTTCTCAGGTAATTAGTTACCAGTAACATAGTTAAAGGTGAATAGTAACTAATTATCCTCAGCAGGAAATCTCAAGTTATTATTAATTTGTATTATTTTGTAATATTGTTAAGTTGTTTACATTTGTACTTACAACCTCTCCTTGCATTATGTAGGATGCTGGAATCCATGCTAGACATGTCAGTACTGTGTCCACAGTGGATAGCGGTATATAAGAGAGACTTGAGCCCACATTTTCTAGTTCTAGTACAAATACTCATTGATAATCATAACATGGTTTTTCTTGTAGAATTAAATGATGAATCTGGGAATCCAATCTGGAAAAATAGAGTGGAAAGCTGGAAGGAAAAGGATAAAAAGAACAAGAAGAAAAAGGCTACACCTAAGGCTGAAAATGAGACGCCAATTCCACCAGAACAGCAGATGGAAGAAATACAGTAAGTTCAATGAGAAATGACACACTTTTCCTGAAGGGAACAATAAAAACATGTATATTAAAATAACATTTTTTTGGAAAGTTAATAAAAACAAATATGACAAACCTTAACAATGTTAAATTTAAGAGAAGCTATAGTAGAAAATATTCCCCTTGTGCATAGCTCTGTTGGTAAAATGAGTTGAGGTTGCAGTAGAGCTATTTGGTTAGATGCATGGAATCGGACACAAAAAATAAGAAAGATTATATAGAAGAACTAAAATGAAAATATGGTTTGAATTTCATTGATGAATTTCAGAATCCTGTGAGCATTCATACATTTTCCTAGGTGATGCTGTCTGATAGAGTGATAGTTATAGGCATAATTCTAAACATAAACACTTCAGCATCCTAATAAGGGATGAAGAATCAGTCAATGACAATCTTTTACTGTTTCAACTGACAATATCAGATGACATGAAATCAAGTTTTGTGTAAAGAGAATTTATTCTTACAAGTTATTTATCAATATCAGATCGATATGGAGAATATCAAACCGTAGTTGTTGAAATATTAGTAATTGTATTTTCTACCTGGGTGTAATATAAATTGTTGAATTTTCATCAAATTGTTATAAACCATCTGGTTGTAGCTGCAAGACTATGAATTTGATGATGAATATTTTTCATGTATTTATGATTATTGTTGGTCTTGCTCCATTGGTTTAAAATCTGTCACATAAAAATTCAATCATATATTTATTCTGATGTACATGGCTACATGCTGATATGTACTTTGCAGGCCTTCAGAGGCTGCTGCTGCTGAGCCACTTTCAATTATTATTCCAATCTCAAAAACGAAACTCGCACCATACAGATTTGTGATAATCATGCGACTGATAATCTTGGGTCTTTTCTTCCATTATCGAATTACAAATCCTGTTGATAGTGCTTTTGGTCTGTGGTTGACATCTATCATCTGTGAGATCTGGTTTGCATTTTCCTGGGTGTTAGATCAGTTCCCTAAATGGTCTCCCATCAATAGGGAAACTTTTATTGACAGGCTGTCTGCAAGGTAAATACACAAAGTTGTAAAATATTTGGAACACGTTGTTACTTGTACTTCAAGTTTTGAACTGAAAAATCATATTGTAGTAGATTAGGCTTGTTTTTGTATTTGTTTAAGGTAATTTATAGAAATGAAATCAATGGATAGCACTCATATAGTAAAGTAATATCCAAGTTAAATGTGAGAACTTATATTTATTCTGTACTTTACTTTGGATGCTGAATGCTCACTTCTATATTGGCATGCCAGGTATGAAAGAGAGGGTGAACCCTCTCAGCTTGCTGCTGTGGATTTCTTCGTCAGTACAGTTGATCCTTTGAAAGAACCGCCATTGATCACAGCTAATACAGTGCTTTCTATCCTTGCTGTGGACTACCCTGTGGACAAAGTATCCTGTTATGTGTCAGATGATGGTGCTGCAATGCTGACATTTGAATCCCTTGTGGAGACAGCTGACTTTGCAAGAAAGTGGGCTCCATTTTGCAAAAAGTATTCAATTGAACCAAGAGCACCTGAGTTCTACTTCTCTCAGAAGATTGACTACCTGAGGGACAAAGTTCAACCTTCTTTTGTGAAGGAACGTAGAGCAATGAAGGTAAGCATCTAAGGCTTCCTACTTATGACTTCAAACACAGGACACACTTGATATATAAAATATATCTGATTTGCTATAGTCACCACCTTGTTTTTCCAAATTTAGTATCTTAGAGAAACCTCTTCATGATTATCTTTCATTTCTGTCAGAGAGACTATGAAGAGTTTAAAGTACGAATTAATGCTTTGGTAGCAAAGGCTCAGAAAACACCAGATGAAGGATGGAGTATGCAAGATGGAACTGCTTGGCCAGGAAATAACCCACGCGATCACCCTGGCATGATTCAGGTATATCCATTGATTTTGTGTGTAATCAAATCTCAATGCTGATAGGCATAGTCAGATGCCTAATTTCTGCAACTTGGCTACAGAATTTTTTTAAGGTCAAAGTATTTCTGGCAGTTTAAATTTTAGAAGTTCCCAGTATTTTAATTAATTGGTTTTTAAGAGCTAGTTATCTACTTTGGGTAGAAGCAATTCAACACCAATTTAGCAGATAATATGCTTCAATATGACCAATTTTTTAATTAATAATCTATCATGTCACCAAGTTAAGCCTTAGTGTTCCTTTCTTCAAATTCCTCAATATTTGTTCTCACTTTTTCTTCTATTAAAAATGAATGCTCCATTTGAACCTTCATATATGCAGTTGGTTGTTCTTGTAATCATTTGAGTCATCAAGAATATTTACATTCTAAGCACATAGTATAAAGAACTTTTTGAGTGGTTCTGTGTGGGAACCTCTTCCGTTTTTGTAAGATTGACTAGTTCTATTGATCAATTATGGGTACAAGTGCCTGCTATACTTCTATATTGTTCTCATTGTTGCAAAACTGAATTTTCAAGCAAAATTTCTGTTTATCATTTCCAGGTTTTCCTAGGACACACTGGTGCCCTTGACATAGAAGGAAATGAACTTCCCAGGCTGGTGTATGTTTCCAGAGAGAAAAGGCCAGGTTACCAACACCACAAAAAGGCTGGTGCTGAAAATGCACTGGTATGGATAGAGACCTCAAATAAAAGTATTTCATATAAGGTCATTAAGATTTTATAATGCTGGATGTTTGTTTGGATTTATACAGGTGAGGGTGTCTGCAGTTCTCACAAATGCTCCCTACATTCTCAATCTTGACTGTGATCATTATGTTAACAATAGCAAGGCTGTTCGGGAAGCAATGTGTTTTTTGATGGATCCACAAGTTGGTAGAGATGTGTGTTACGTGCAGTTCCCCCAGAGATTTGATGGTATTGATCGTAGTGATCGATATGCCAATCGCAACACAGTTTTCTTTGATGTAAGTTTAAAAAAGGAAAACAAAGAGTTTTACCACCTATACTTAATAGAAATTGTAGTCTCTGTGTAGCAGAAATGTTGACAATCAAACAAGCATTCACAGCATTGCTTTGCCTAGTCATGAGATAGAAGAGGATTAGATTTTGTGTTCTTTTTGTGATTGATGGAGTTCCACTCCTTTGGGATTTATCTGCTTCTTTGACCAGATTTGCTTCTATGACCAGATTGTCTCATTGTTAACAATATTAATATGGTGATGTATATAGTGCATGCAGTCCATAACTTTTTAACAACTGAAATAAAAATCATGGACACAACTCTTACCAAAGTTTCCAATCTTGATCCCTTTCAGGTTAACATGAAAGGACTTGATGGCATTCAAGGACCTGTATATGTGGGGACTGGATGTGTTTTCAATCGACAAGCGCTTTATGGCTACAGCCCACCTTCTATGCCCAACTTACCAAGATCTTCAACCTGCTGTTGCTGCCCCTCAAAGAAGCCCACCAAAGATGTCTCTGAGCTTTATAGAGATGCAAAAAGGGAAGAACTTGATGCTGCCATTTTTAATCTCAGGGAGATTGACAGTAAGCACAATAATTTTGTAAACCAGTTTGACTTAAAACATATAGCAAAATCTTCAATGAGTAATATTCTTCTGGTTCCTTTTCTTTCTTGCAGATTATGACGAGTATGAGAGGTCAATGCTGATTTCACAAATGAGCTTTGAGAAAACATTTGGTTTGTCCACTGTTTTCATTGAATCTACACTAATGGAGAATGGAGGGCTGCCTGAATCTGCAAATCCCTCAATGCTGATCAAGGAGGCCATTCATGTAATTAGTTGTGGATACGAAGAGAAGACTGAATGGGGAAAAGAGGTTAGGCTTAAATGTTCCTGTTCTTGTATAAAGTGCAATGCAAAATTTAAGTCTGGCAAATCATATTACCAGTTGTACTCAGTCCATCATGAGATTCTTGGTTTCCTTTTTCTAATGATGATATTTTATTACTGTACCTATACCAATTATAATTTTATTATAGTTAAATTCATTATCTTTCACCTTTTACTTAATTATAGTTTGATTAATTAAAATTTCTTCTTGTCTATTCAGATTGGTTGGATTTATGGTTCAGTCACTGAGGATATCTTAACGGGGTTCAAGATGCAATGCCGAGGATGGAGGTCAATTTACTGCATGCCCTTAAGGCCTGCATTCAAAGGGTCAGCACCAATCAACTTGTCTGATCGGTTGCATCAAGTTCTTCGATGGGCCCTTGGATCAGTTGAGATTTTCCTTAGTAGACACTGCCCCCTCTGGTATGGTTTTGCAGGAGGTCGCCTCAAATGGCTGCAGAGACTGGCTTATATAAACACCATTGTCTACCCATTTACATCCCTTCCTCTTGTTGCTTATTGTTCTTTGCCAGCAATTTGCCTTCTCACAGGAAAATTTATCATACCAACGGTAATTTCCTCATCTTTATTTTTGGTATAACATAAAGAGTTAAAAGATATAATTGTTATTAATTCAGTCATTCCATAAGGATTATCCACCAAATGTCATATGAAATATAAATGATATGCAACTACACAACGAAAGAAAACATTTTATAGCAGCACATTGGTATATAACAGTATTTAAAATAAGGCTATTACACTAATGCCTTACATCATATTGTTCTTGCTAATTTGATGCAGCTTTCCAACCTTGCAAGTGCCCTCTTTCTTGGACTTTTCCTCTCCATTATAACCACCAGTGTGCTTGAGCTGAGGTGGAGTAGTGTTACTATTGAAGATTTGTGGCGTAATGAGCAGTTCTGGGTGATTGGAGGTGTATCAGCCCATCTGTTTGCTGTTTTCCAGGGATTCTTGAAGATGTTGGCAGGTGTTGATACCAACTTCACTGTCACCGCCAAAGCTGCTGATGACGCAGAGTTTGGTGAACTATATATTATCAAGTGGACTACACTCTTAATTCCTCCAACAACCCTTATCATTGTTAACATGGTTGGTGTTGTTGCTGGATTTTCTGATGCACTTAATGGTGGATATGAATCTTGGGGACCACTCTTTGGAAAAGTTTTCTTTGCCTTCTGGGTGATTTTCCATCTCTATCCATTCCTCAAGGGTCTCATGGGTCGCCAAAACCGTACCCCAACCATTGTTATTCTGTGGTCAGTGCTGCTGGCCTCTGTCTTCTCTCTTGTTTGGGTCAAGATAAACCCATTTGTGAGCAGGGTTGACAGTTCAACCATCTCCCAGACCTGCAATTCTATAGATTGTTAAGCCACAACAACAATGCTTACCAAAAAGTTTTGACCATATGTGAAAGATATGGATATTGTTTTGATCCGCTGCGTGTGCAAGGTCATAAGCATTAGTTCTTTGTTGAAATGTGTAGCCATTTTGAAGTAAGGTTGGAAAAAATCAGTGTTATTTACCTTTTCTTTTCCATGCATTGGACAAATTTCCTGTGTAAAGATCAAGCATTGACTGATTATATGAATGTAAAAATAGTGATTTTTATTTCCATATAGAAACTGAAATAATAGAGAGAAAATAAAGATTGACATAAAGGTTGTTATCCGCCTTCTTTGTTACTAGTTCCATGACTTTGCAAATTGTAATGATGTAACTCCCCGAACCTGTTAGTTGACCTATCGTTTTATAAATAGTTTTAACTTAGAAATTTGAATAAATAGTTTTATAAGTTGTTTAGACTTTAGAGGCTTAACGTAGAGCATTAATAAATGTTTTAGTTGAGAAAAAAATAATGATTTTGCCATTTTTTTTTCCAGAAAGCAAAAGAATGAAACTTTCATGTTTAGTTGCTGATGTCAATGTCCTTCACTTCTGATAATCATTGATATTATACAGGTAAACATCTTTATCCGTGGAGTACAAAATTTAAAAAAAAAATTTAAAAAATCACCCATGTGCTGATCTGAGTGCAAATTACTCATGGTTCTATTGCAAACCATGGCTAGCCCCAAATTGGTCCACATAAATTGAATAGGAAGGCGTATTTGATTTATATTTGCCGAAGTAAAGAGAGTTACTATTTGGCGTTAGTTGATGATATTTAATTTGATATTCATCTTTCTTTTTGAAAAAATTATTCTAAAAAATTATTTTTAAGAAAATTCTAAAATAGCAAAATTATTAATGGACACAACAAGATGACTGTACTTTTTTTTATTATGTCAAAAATATATATATGTTGGTTAAATAAATAATTTTAATCATAATTAGATTAATGATAATAAGTTGTGAATGGTATTGAATTGGAGTTTTCCTCATTAAGGAATAGACCCTAAAACCAATTTGTTATGTGTATTTGTGTGCCAAGATTTCAGTTTGATTATGATGTTTAGGCAGTAGTTATTGGAAAATAATTTTTAAAAATACAAGTTCTTAAGAAGTTTGTTATTTTCGTCGGCTTTAATTTTTTTGTTGAGTTTGATAGATGTCAGGTTATAACTGGAAAAAATAGTGACAAGTTAACAAGAATAATTTGCTCAAACTAGATTTAGTATGGTTTCACTGATTAGTCTCATTGTTTCTATCTACTTTATTCATCTCAACTCAATCCCAAGTCACTTCTATATGAACAAACTCTATTATGCATAATCAAACTCATTTGGTGATACTCATCTTCAAATAGACAAATACTCTTTTGTTGGTCTGCGTGAATTTTAGGTCATATGCCAAGAAATAACTAATTTCCCTATCATAAATTCAATTGCATCAGCTTTCAATAAACACAATAATAATTAAAGTAGTCTGTAAGCCATTATCTAATTGACATTGCACACATCCTACCTGCAATCTTTTTCCAGTTTGAATCAAATTTATCTGGTCATGTCACATAATCACAATTAATGAATGATAACCTAAACTAAATTACTTAGCCAAGAAACATTATGAACCCAATACGCAACGATCTTTACATGGATTCTTGAAAAGAACTTGGGAATCTTTTACATAAACAATAGGGGGGAAAAACACTAGAAATACCATATAAGTGGATGCTCTAATCCCTACTTTTGGATTTATGACAAAGTTTTTGCTGATGCACTCCATAGACAATTGTGGACAAGAGACAGCTAAACATCAATTACAAGGATGTCATACTGTAACAGTATTGACGTAGTTTGGAAGGGTTTCTCAGAAAACCTAAAATTATAATAACCAACTGTTTCTTCTTCTTTAATTTATATTTTTTGATTTTTCCTTTTGCTGTCTGACTGAAACCATTTGTTGTTGACATGATAATGAAGTCAAGTTATCAATCTCCAGAAAATGATAAAAGGTGAAGTTAATAGTTTAAACTTTAAAGAGATAGCCATCAAGGGTTGGACCAAAAGAACTAAAAAAAAGGGTCTAGAGGAAACCCATGGATTCATGGAGAAAGGATGATCTGGATCCCACCGTTTCCCACTGTTGTAATGCAGCTGCTGAACACCAGCATTAATATTTAAAACAACTAAATATTATTAAGTCATAAAGATTGAGTTTTTTTTTTTTTAATATATTACGTTCAGATGTAGTTTGGATTAACTTGTACTCATCTCTAGCAATTCACCTATCCAATTAAATCAAAGAAAGATCATACATGTAAGATTCGCGAGGATAAAGAGAGAATTAAAGATAAAGAACTTGAATAATTTGTTAAGAATTATATATTCAGATTTATGTGCTGTCATTATACAAGAAATATTTAAAAATGAGTGTCTTGGTTCCATTTTCCTTCTGATTTTTGAACTCTCAATAGGGAAGAAAGACCTCAGCTAATTAATAGAAATAGATTAAATTTAAATATCTTAATTTTTTTTTTCATTCACTTTAAGTCTCTCTTATTTTTTTTTTAAACTCTCATGTAAATAACTCACATCTAGCTACAACCTCACAAGTGTTCACAGTATATCCCTTCCCTTAAAACTTTTACACCGATGAGGTGATGACCAAAAGAACACGGAGATGAAGAACTGTTTCTTCACCAAATCAAATTCTAATAGTATAATATGAAATTTGATAGGATAAAATTTAATAATATATATTAAGAATATATAAGATAAGATCTTATAGTATTAGATCTAATTATATAACGTTTAATATTATAATATCTACTAGTATAAAGTTTAAAACAAAAAGGTTGTAGATATCATGATATTTATAATTGTAACAAAAAAGTTTTTGTAGAAATTTATCTATTAAAACTTAATTAAATTTAATCTCATCTTTAAAACTTAATTAAATTATTTATCACTTTAATATATAAAAATTTGATAAATAAATTTATAAAATATAATATTTACACTAAATAAATCAAAAAATTATAATATATATTATATTAATTTATTTTATCATATATAATAATACATGTCAATCAAGTTTGAAAAAAATTTTAAGTGAATATAATCTAACATATTATTTTTTAAATACTTAAATTATTATTTGATATGTATAAAAATATTATTAAAAATTAATATAATTTTATAATAATTTTTATTATATTATATATATTAAATAATAATTTAAATAATTATAATAAATCATGTGTATTTAAGAATTACTCATCGTGCCCGTGTCCCATTCTCGTCTCCTTGCACGGGCCAATTGAACTTATAAACCATTATGTTAGTCCGGAAAACACAAACTTATAAACTATGATGGGAAAAAGTTTTTTAAAAGTATATTTCTAAAGTAATTAAAGAAGAATATATATACTTTTAATTTAATTTAAATTACATTTTAATTTTAATTTATTAAATAATTAAGAATATATATCTTTATTTATTTACTTTTAAAACAAGTTATTTTTTTTAAATAGTAAAATTTGTATGTTAACCAACTCTATTGTTTCATTTTATTTTATATTTTGTTCAAAATTTTCTTTGATGGAAACTATGTGCTATGTGTAATGACCTCCATTTCATCTATTTTTCACAAGTATATCATGGCTAGAAAATTAACTAATTGATTTTTTTTTTAAAAGAAAGAAATAGTCAAAGAGAAAACTATCCTTGACCATGAGCATTACCAAACCAAATATTATATTTCTTTCTCGTTTTTCAGTAAATCGAACGAGTGTTCATTCTTCCCATTTTGACCGTTGTTCTTTAAATAAAATATTGAAATGGCAGGTGCTATTCTGTAAATATCTCGAAATCAAAGGGAACAAACAAATGCATTCCCATCCCAACTGTCACAGCACAGGCCTCTCCATTCTCCAATGTCCTATTTGTGACTCTGTTGTCTCCGCCTGATATTGTATTGTGTGGTATCCAATCTAATCTCATCTGATTCTCCTCAAACATCTCACACGCTCCCCAACCTTTTCGTCTCTCTCTTTCTCTCTTTGTTGTGCATATCAGCACATGTGTTTCTGACTGACCACTGACTACTGAGCCATGAGACCACCACCACCACTCCCACTTCTTCTCATTCTCCTCTTCCTCTTCCCCACCATTACCACACACCTCTCTCTCTACCTCTCCCCCCAACCCCTTCACCCACATCTTCCCCATCTCCTCCATCTTCTTCTTCTCCTTCTCCTTCTCCTTCTCCTTCTCCTTCCACTTCCAATTCCACTTCCACTTCCACTTCCAGTACTCTTGACCCAAAGCAGGTGAGAGCCCTGCAATCCCTCAACATCCCCACCTCAAGGGACCCATGCTCTCAACCTTCCTTCCACAATGCCACCCTCTGTGACTCCTCCAAACCCTTCCGCCACCTCATCTCTCTCCGCCTCTCCAACTGCTCCTCCTACGTTGCTCTCTCCTTCACTGCCCTCAAATCACTCTCCACCCTTCACACCCTTCACCTCTTCAACTGCCCCGTTGCCCCCATTCGCTTCCCTCCTGAGCTCATAGACTCTCTCCGCTCCTTCACCGCCATCAACAGCCTCCGCAGGGTCTCTGGCGTTTGGCTCTCTCAGCTTCAGAACCTCACTGATCTCACTGTCTCCAACGTTCAAGTCAAAGCTTCTGGTCCTTATGTTATACTTGGCAACATGAACAAGCTCAAGTCTTTGACCATTTCCCATGCAAATCTCACTGGTTCTCTTCCAGGCCACATTCATTCCAACCTTACCCACATCGATTTTTCTGGTAATCAGCTTAAAGGAACCATACCCACTTCGATTACCATGCTTGATAGCCTAGAAATTTTGAATCTTTCATCTAATGCTCTCACTGGTGAAATACCTGCTTCCATTGGGAACTTGATTTCGCTAAAAAACCTGTCTTTGGCTTCAAACTCGTTTTCTGGGTCTATTCCAGATTCAATATCTGCTGTGCCAGGTTTGGTTCACATGGATCTGAGCTCAAACCAGCTCAATGGGACTATTCCCAAGTTCATTTCCCAAATGAAGAACCTCAGGTACTTGAATCTAGCTAACAACAACCTTCGTGGGGTTGTGCCTTTCAACCTGAGTTTCATAAAGAGATTAGAAGTGTTCAAGGTTGGTGGGAACAGCAATCTGTGCTATAACCATTCGGTTGTGTCTTCAAAATTGAAGCTTGGGATCTCTCCTTGTGATAAGTATGGAATGCCAGTGTCTCCACCTACGAAGGATTCTTATGCAGATGATAGCAGTGACTCGGATTACAATGACAGTGATGAAGATGATAACAAGCACAAGAAAGAGCATCATCATGGGCCAAACAAGTTTGTTCTTGGTGTGGCAATTGCGCTTTCTTCCATTGTCTTTCTGATTGTTTTCTTAATCCTATGCTCTAAGTGTTGTCGCTAGAAGAAAATTTTGATTTCAGGTTTTTAGATTAGGAAAATTGATCATTTGAGTTGAGGGCTTGTTTAATTTTTTTATTATACGATGGTTACAGAGTAGTTTCAAGGAGAGGAAAAAGAAGGGAAAGGTAATTGCCAAAACAAATAAGATGGAAAATGATAAAAAAAAAATGGAATTGTTGTATTTTGGTGGGGATATATGTAAAAGGTGCCCAATAGAAAAAAAGGACAGGAAAAATGAGGAAGAATAATCATTACATTGAAATTCTATTTTATTGGTGCCTTGATCAATTGCTTGTGCAGTAAAATGAGTTTATATGAAATGCTAGGCTTGGACACTGTATTTAGCTGTATGGAGTAAAAGGTGGGGGTGGTGAGTGCTGTGGTATCTCAAAGATGTATTTTACTCGAGCAATAAAGCATTTTATTTTTCACACTTGTCGTTTATACCGCAGCTCTGTTGACTTTCAAAATTAGTCTTTTCATTTGTTAAGTTTGTTGCACTTGCATTAATGTCTCCTTTTTATCTAGTGCTCAGGCATAGGATTCCGCCGTAGAGTTTCTGCTAGTCTCTAATTTCATTTACTTTTGTAGAGGCTTGTTACGTTATACACCATTTTTTGTACCATAAAAGAAGCCTCACTTCGGTGCAACTGTACAATTGTCTACTGTCATCTTTTTCATATGCAGCTTTCTTCTGATTTGAGTTATCAATCAATTTAAAAATTTTAAAGTTAAAAACTTAAGGATCTTTTTTTATTTGTATCTCTGGAATTTGAAAATTTCCCGAAAAATGATAGCGTATAATTTTAATTGTCTTAAAACTGCCTTCCAGCAGTTTGTTTGACATTACCCTTGTGTTCATTTTGGGGGCAAAATAGCTGGATGTTATGACACTTATTTCAGGTTCTGCTGCATATGGCTAAAATAGTGGTGCTATTATTTGTGGGCTCAACTTGAGGAGAAAATTTTGTTTAGCTTGACTAGGAGAGAGGGAAAGCAGTCCAAGTTGGTGATGGTTGGTGATATGATTTGCTGAGTGGATGTATCTGGCTCTGGTCCAATTTTTTGGTCTGTGCAAATGTTATATGGTTGGATATGAGCTGTCTGTCCTACCTTGATTTAAATAAATAAATGTACTTACACACGGATTATTTTTCCAATGATAGCAAAATGAACTGCTATATCCATTATCAATCATATGCCAGCTAAGTATTTTTTTCACCATATGTTGTGACCCTGCTACAAGTCCTCCTATAACCGATTATTTGTTCATGATGTTTTGAGAATTACAATCTTCAACAAATTTGTCTAACTACGTAAGTAGCTCCATGAGTTTAAAAAGTAAAGATAGAATTTTGTGTCACTGATCACCTGGACTTAGTTGTAATTATTTTGTGCGGCTTGTTTTGAAACCAATAGAGTTGTGCAATTAATTTTATTCAATCTATTGGCACTTCTGCAGTATGTTTTATATTGATGAACATAGTTGTCAATATCCAACAGCAGTATCAACTCTGTCCTAACTTACTATGCTGAGCATTATTTGCGAAGAGAAAAACATGTCCTGGCATAAGGACAGAACAGCCCCTTCCTCTATCCAAAGTTGGAGAGGTTTATAATGCTCTTAACAATTTTTTTTAATTATTAATTTTCTAAAGAAATTATTTACTTTTATAGGTAATTCATCGTTGATATTTTTTTAAACAAAAAATATCACATTTTCTTTTTTTTTCTTTTTCTTTCCACCTTGCAGTGGAGGATGGTGACACAAGGGAGTTGGTTCGGCGCGGTTTTGGGTTGGTTGGCTCGTGGTGGTGGTGGTTGAACACTTGGGTGAGACAAGGTGTCGAGGAGGGGCGAAGGTGGTTCTAGGTGTTAGATCTGGCAGGTTTGGTGGTTTCGGTGGTGCGACGTCCAGGGACGTACCCACGTCGGTGGGTTTGGGGGCACATGCCCCCATTAAAAAAAATTATCACTATATATGTAACACATCATTTTTATTCTCCACAAAATTTAAGAAAGTTTTACCTAAATATAAAGGTAATTGAATAAATTTCAACTTTAACAAACCATTGTCAATTTATCTCTTTCAAACTTTGCCCAAATTCATTCACATGGTGTTAAATTGTTAATTGGTTCTTCACTTGCATAGAGTTATATTTATGTGCATAACCATTAACCAATCTTAGATGGTTTACAAGTAAATTTTTTTTAAATAAACTAGTGCTTATACACATCAAAATGAAAAATAGCAGTCACATTAATACTCCATATAAAAAAAAAAGCACAACAAATATCACAACTTTCAAATAAAAGTTGTTCGTCCGATTGAATGGAAGGGTTTGCTCCTACTAACAAAATTTGCTGGGTCCGTCATTGGCGACGTCGTGTGTGGCATGGTGGCTTGGACGGCGAAAGACGATGACTCTGGCGCGTATCTAGTGCGTAGGGGGGGCGGAGCTGCGTGACTTGCGGTGGAGATGGCTTGGTTGGTGATGGTGGCTGGCGGTATGCTCACCGAAAAATGCAAACACACCATGGCCAACATGTTTTTCATCTTTTCTTTGGAACAATTGCTTCAACACGTTGTCCATGCTTTTGGAAGAGAATCTCTGGCGTCGGCGAAAAACTCTGGCGATTTTGACCTTGTAGAGTTCGAAGTTTTTCTCAGTGATAAGGTGGACAACGTCTCTAGCATTGTAGAGAGGCCTGCCAAAACCATCAGCAGCAGTGATTATGGTGGCCGACGAAGAAAGTGAAGGGAGGGGTGGGAGGTGGCTCTGAAAAAGAAAAAAAAATTGAGAGAGAAAAAAAGGAAGGAATTTGTTATTGTTTATCTATTAGCAATGTTGTAGGTAAAACACAGTCACTGTTGATTGATTTTTTCATAAAATCAACTAATTTTTTCACAAAATTAACGGTAAAAGAATGTGGAGCATCCATGTTCTTAATTCTTTTAAGAACATTTAAAATGTCACCTACAAAGTTATAGCATCACCCATTTCTCACTCATGATTCCTTTGGTCCACGCCTTTAACTAAATGAATCTTAGGTCGCAAAGACAGTGATGTTTTTTAGGTCTCAGTTTCAGGTGGTGTCTAATATACACCCTCTAAAAGAGAATGTATGGTACACCACCAAATCTAAGCCGTTGATTTATTCATAAAATAAATCTAGAGGTAATCTAAGTCATTGATTTAGATCAATTACAGGAAACCTGTTTAATAAGTTTCCTTTTTTTAAGTTTTTTTTTCATTTTTTTTAGTTTTATATTTTTTTTTACATACTACCACCACTACTGTCATCAGTTAACAAGTCATTGTATGTTGCTTGCCGGCCACCATCACCACCTCCGATTTTTTTTAAGTTGTATAACTGTATAAATATTATCAGTTAAAATTTATAAGATTTTTCAATAAACACAATTATAATTTTAAGAAAATTGGTCACCTCTAATTTTTTTTAAGTTATATAATCGTATAAATATTATCGGTTAAAATTTATAAGATTTTTTAATAGTTATAATTTAAAAAAAATCAATAAGTATAATTATTTATGAAAAATATAAAGATTGATATAATTTTAACTAATATTATTAACACAATTATATAATTTTTAAAAAGTAAAAAGTAATCACCAGAGGCTGACTAGAGATAGCCGACAAGTTGGTGGCGGTGGTGGCAGATGGCCGGTCGATGATGGCCGCAAGTGGTCGAAAGTTTGCCGAAGAACAACACGATGAAAGTGGCCAAAAGTTCACCGTCGACAATAGCCGGTAATGGTGACTTAAAAAAAATTGTTAAAAAAAAGATAACTTATAAAAAAAAACTTATTGTTATAAGTAAAAAATTTAAGTATATGATATACTTAAATTTAAGAAGAAGCACAATAACACTCGCCCTCAGTTTCATTTATTTTTCAGTTTATACAACCCTAGTCATCATGGGTGCCTGATGACAATTTTATAAGCCTCTAATTTGCTTGTAATGATTTGATATATGCTACTTGCACGATGTTTCTCAGTACTATCTTATTACACCGACGTAGAAAAAATAATAATAATTGCACATTATTGGTAGTGCAGAGTTTGTGCTGAAATAATTGTGTAAGAAGCATTATTTTTAGGCAAATGTTTTACGTATAATTTTTATATATACACTATATTTATATCATATATTAATATAAAAAATATTAAATTAATTTATATGTAATTATAATATTTTTATGTGATATAAAATAAATATATAAGTAAATTTAAAAAAAAAATTAAATATATAAAAATTAGACAATAACGAGACTTTTACTTTTATAATTTAAAGGTTTCAATAAGTATTTTTTGCAGTATTAGTCATTAGATTCTGAATTGAAATGTATTCAATATTTATCCAAAAATTAATAATTATCAACTAGATAGAAGGTACCTTTACAAAAGGTTATTTTCCTTTTTAATTTACATTTGGCTTACCCAACAAATTATACTTATAGTGACTAAGATAGAAAGCATAACTTTTATATTAACTACATCAAACATTCCTTTTTAATTTCTAATATCATTCATCATATATATTTTTTTCTATCACTTTCTATCACTCAATCACATTCATCAAAAGTAGTGTAAATAGTAATACACCCTTTTTTAAGAGTGTAAGTATTTTTTTCCTATAAAGCACAATGCTAGCAGGTGCCAAGTGTCATCCTTTTGCATGGGAACATAAAGGGCTACCAGAAAAGAGAATTTACACTGGATAATTCCATGCAATTAAAGATGTCCAATGAGTTCGGTCAATTTGCGAACAAAAGAATTTTAACACAATCTAACTCAAAATATGAGTTAGAGTTCGCTTCATAAGTTGAGTTGGGTTAAAAAATATTTTAACCTATAGTATATGAATCAAGTAATGAGTTAGAACATATTTAACTTACACAAACTTGATTCATCTACTTTTTTTTTTAGTAAAAGATTATTTAGATAATAAAAAATATAAAAAAATAGAGAATGAAATTAATGATTATATCAATATATATGACATGCGTGATAATATTAACTTTAATTTGTTAAATTAATTTATTGTTTAAGTTATGATTAACTTTTATTTAATTTATTCCGACTTAGTAAAATTTATTAGTTATTAATTTGTTATGCACTTATTGACTTATAGTGTGTAATTTGTTTGAAATTGAGACCTATTATGTTTGAATAAGGTCAGTTGAGACTTATGGTGTTAATTTGTTAGATTGAAACCTACTATGTTTGAAATTGAGACTTATGATTTTAATTTGTTAGATTGAAACTCATTATGTTTGTGATTGAGACTTATAATATTAATTTGTTAAATTTTATATTTTAAATTTTTTTAAGGAATTAAAAAAAAACATGTTGAACCTACAAGTTCGACTCAACCAAACTCACTCTTAAGTATGTCGGGTCGGATTGATAGAAAAAATCTCCTCAACCAAATTCAACTCAACTCACTACTCTAATAAATAGGTCGAATCTAAAAATACTATTGAATTCATTCAACTCACCCAAGAGATACTACTACATGCAATTGTTAAAGAAAAGGCACGAACCAAAATTCTTACACGTGAGATATGTGACATAATCAAAATATAGGTATACAGAATAAAATAATGTGAGACTAATTATAATCAAACGATAAAAACTGTGTACATGTAATTCGATTGATGTATAAGTGTGTAACATTATTCTTTCTGAAGTTGTAGATGCAGTTTTCTATAATTAAGATGCACCGGTATAGATTTTAGAACGGGAAAGGAAGGTCGGTGGGTGGGGTGGATTGATCGTTGCATGTGCAAGGCACGTAACTGCAGGCAGCTCTGTTGCAGTTTCCTATAACTCCCTCCATCCCACATGCTTTTGTCAGCTCCATACAGAGAGTACTATAAGCAAATTATTGCAGCGAAGCCTCCATGGGCCACGTCTGTGTAGTCCAAGAACTTTTGAGGGAAAGGAAGAAGATAGAACATGCCATGTTCAAAGGGCTAGGCTTGAGATAAATCCATCGTTTGACTGGGTAATATACCGATTATCCTTGATGATGAAGTTATCATGTGAATGATTATGTCAGTATATTTATAGTTAATCAAAATCAGTAAATCTTGAGTATTAGAAAATTAATAATGTACTAGCTGTATACATGATTTAACCGAATATTATTTAATGCATAAAATGACTTTAAAAGGCTAAATATCTGATACTTTGGGGGACCAAATGTAAATCTGTACTGTTTCAGTTGCACTAGAAGTGTAATGGAGAAGAGTTTGAATCTAAAATGGCATAGTACTACACAGAAACACGTAACCCGTTCAGTAAATCTCTGGCGTGGCTTCCACATGCAACTAAATTTCAGAATCAGGACGTAGTACTGAATTCCTTAACTCCTCAGCATTGCAATAGCATTTCCATGGCCATTCACACTTTGATTCCCTTGTCAAGAGTCAAGACTGATTAACATTCCATTCTCACTTTGATTCCCTTCTCAATAGTCAAGACTGATAAACATTGTCAGAAATCACAAATAACGGTTGGAATCTCAAGGCAAACTGAGACCTTTCAGTCTCCCACAAATCATGACATCCCACCATTAATCTATTTTCATTAAAATATGCTGCTTCTAAACCCCAATCAGAGATCCCTGCAGTGGTCTATTTTCAAACCCAAAAATACAAATGTAGATGGGTCATCCACGACCACGATTGACAAAATCTAGTATTATCAAACAAGGATAGAACATGTAAATTGCCTCTGACATGTCTGTTAAACCTGAAGTCTAAATCTCTGATTCAACACAAGTATGACTATCTTTAATCCATCTAATGTTTAGGCATTGACTCCATATCCTAATTAATAATGCGTTGTACCTTAGTCAAAATAACTGTGATTGGCATAAGATTTATTCATCAAATTCTCATGAAGAGGGTAAATTGATATTGCATAACTTCCCCTTAATTGAATTTCTCCAATGGTTTACCAGAAACCTCTGCAAGAACAGAAGCCATCCTTGAAATGGTGAAACCGGTTCGAATCTCTCAAGACAATTTCCCTCCTGGTTGTCTTGGACATGAACTTCGCCATCTCATGACAATCACCACATACTCGTAGATTCTTGGTGACCCTAATAGTCCTTCCAGGTGGCAAATTCAATATACCAAAAGCCATGGCTAACTTCTCACTGTGTGCACACAGAGCCACTTCCTTCTCCATATCATCTGCATTAATCAAGGCATACCTCATCTTAGGAAAGTAGCCTTCATTCTTCATTTTCATTCTCAATTCTTTCAGCAATGAGTCTATCCTTTTGGCTTGAGGGTGTGAAGTATCCCCAGCAACAAAGATAGTAAATTTGCTTTGTACCTCTATCCAACTACTGCCTGGGCTCTTTTTTAGTCCCCGTTTACCAATCCTCTCTCGTAACCTTTTTACTTCTTCCCATTTTTCTGCCTTTGCATAAATGTTTCCTAGAAGAACATAATATCCTGTGTTCTCTGGCTCTAGCTCAAAAACATGCTCTGCCACTTTTTCTGCTAGCTCCACATCATGATGGATCCTGCAACCACAAAGCAAGGCTCCCCAAACTGTAGCATCTGGTTTAATTGGCATTGTCTCAATGAACCTGTAGGCCTTGGATAGATTGCCAGTACGGGCAAGGAGATCTACCATGCAGGCATAGTGTTCTGACTTGGGCTCGATGCTGCATTCACTTGTCATGGAATTAAAGAATTCCCACCCCTCATTCAGTAATCCAGAATGACTGCAAGCATATAGTACGGAAGTGAAGGAGATCTCATCAGGCTCAATACGTGCAGTCCTCATCTTCTGAAAAGTGGCAATTGCTTCATTTCCAAACCCATGCATGCCATATCCAGCAATCATAACAGTCCATGAGATCAGATCCTTTTCAGGAATCATATCAAAGAGTACCTGTGCATGAACTAGTGACCCGCACTTTAAATACATATCTACAAGTGCATTGGCTACATGCAAATCTGAAGAGTACCCATTTCTCAATATGTGCCCATGTATCTCTCTGCCTCTCAGTAGAGCAGCTAGGCTTCCACAAGCTGGAAGGACACAAGCCATTGTAATGCCATCAGGTCTTGATTCTTTTTGCATCTCAGCAAAAAGTTTAAGAGCTTCACTGGGAAGAGAGTTTCTTGAATAACCTCCAATCATGGTATTCCATGAGACAACATCCTTAACTGGAATTTGAAAGAAAACTAAATGAGCTTCTTCCATGCTTCCACATTTTGCATACATATCCACGAGAGCATTAGACATAGGCAAGCTCAAGGCCATGTTGTTCTTTCTAAAGTAATTATGTACATCTCTACCTTTATCCAATGAGTTGCCACAAGCACAAGCATGAAGGACACTAGTCACGGAATAAATATCTGGGCTAACACCTTTGCTTTCCATTTCATAGAATAACCTGATTGCATCATCATAAAGACCTTCTCTTACATAAGCAGCAATGATTGAAGTCCAAGAAACAACAGTTGTATGACTCATCTTCTCAAAAACTTGAATTGCGCCATTTAAATTGCCACATTTTGAATACATGTTTAGTAAGGTATTGTTAAAAATAACTTCCCTATTAAAACAAGCTTTCACCCCATGAGCATGAAGTGCTCTACCCAAAGAAAGACTGCCAATATTTGCACAAGCCACAAGAGCATTAACCAAGGTAGCCAAATCCACACCAACTCTCAAAATCAGCATCTGAATGAAAAAATCAAGTCCATTGTGGGAAAAGCCACTCATAACACACCCACTTATCATAGAATTCCAAGAGACAACATCTCGATCACTCAATTCATCAAACAAATTGTGTGCACTGTCAACTCCTCCACACTTAAAGTAAGCTGCAATTAGAGAGTTAACAACAGTATTATAAGAACCAAAACCCAGTTTATAAACATACCCATGAATCCTTTTACACTCTCCCACCTTTCCCAAAGCAGCAAAACACTTCAAGATACATGAAAATGTATAAGAATTCCCTGCAATTCCCAATTTCTGCATTCTCTTAAAAAGATGTATACTTTCACGATAATCACCAATCTTTGCGTATTCAGACATCATAAGATTCCACAGAAAAACCTTATCATTGAGAAACTGATCAAATATCTTTCTCCCTTCTCTTAAATCTCCACAACTCACATACATGAACACTAGTTTTGCACCTAAAACCCCTTCAACTGCCATGCCATTGGAAGAGATAATTGAACGAACCATCTTACCCTCTTGCAGAGACTTGTGCTCAGCACAGAGCTGCAAGATAGAACAGTAAGTCTTCAACTCAAGCTCGGATTTTTGTGATGTTCTGAGTAATTCTACGGCATTTCTGAGATTACCCACTTCGCAAAATTTGCAAATTTTGGCGTTTTCATCCATGGTCTCGGCCAACAAAGCAGAGGCACCGACACTACTGCTACGAGGAACACCCAAATTCGAAGATAAAAAACATGTTCTTGAAGATTGTCTGAAGAAGATGAAACAATTCGAAGGTTTGGCATGGTTTGCTTTGTTTTCATGGCCGTTACAAGTTGGATACGTAGTAAAGCTGAAGTTTGTTATGCTTCTCGTCATTGTCAACAACATTGCTGTGTGTCTCAGCTAAAGAGCGAGGGAACACAAAGAAACGGGTTGTGTTTTGTATCCACAGAGTCAGCGCGTGACTACACGCGACACAGAAAATTGTGGACTAGCTATTTTGCCTGTGAAAAAAAAAATCAAAATACGGAATATATGTTTGTATAAGAAATGGAGAGGGAGGAGGTGTGTGATTCTAATTCATTTGTGTCTTTGAGAATTTGAAATTGTTCTGTGAAAGATGGATGCAGTTGCTTTTCACTCTCATCATGTTCTTCGCTTTTCCATGTGTTTCTCTTTCAGCAAGCAGTTGTATTTAGGAAAATCTTGTATATCTATGAAAGGTACTTAAACTTCATTTCTTATTTCCTTGATTTTCTTTTTCATTTTCTTTTTTTCTGGAAACTCTCAAAGATATTGAAGAATTCTAAAACTCAACGGAAACCCATCTCCTTGAATTTAGATGGTGGAAATAATTGTTCATTTAGGTATTTAAAGTAGTAGTGATTTTTGGTATTATCAGAAATAAATGATTTTTTCTCTGAATTATGTTGTTGGTTGATTGCTGTTCTGCTGTTCTGATTTCGTTGATCATGTCATATGCTTCAACAAGAGTTCACAAATCATAGGGCTAGTTTCGTTTCGTTTCGTTAAAAAAGTTTTTTTTTAATTTTTTTTAAAAAACAAATGTTATTTTATGTTTGAATGTAATATTAAAAGATTATTTTTTAATATTTGAATAATGTTTTATGTTATAAAAAATGTTTTTTAGAAATATTAAAATTTAATTTAAAAAATAACATAATTTATATTTTTTAAATATTTTTTGTTTTTAATTTTTTTATCTAATTAAAAATAAACAAAAATACTTAATTTTTTTAAAAAATATTTTTTTATTTAATAAAACACATTTAACGAGCTCTATTCGTCTGAATTATTGAAGAAAAATATCGAAGATTGGAAAGGTCATTGAATTTGAACACTTTTGAAAATCAGCCTGACCAATTTTGTTTTGAAGAAAATTCAATTCCGACGTCTTGACTTCCCAGTTCCCATCATACTCGACCTGTTTGAAGTTGCCTATTTTAATGTTCATCTGTATAGTTCTGACAAGCTATAGATATTAACTGGAGAAATGTTTTATTTTTTTATCTAATATTTTTAATTATTAAATAAAAAATATTAAATATTTTTATATTTTTAAAAATTAAATGTTTTTATGTTTTTATTTAATATTTTTTGATTTAATATTTAAAAAATTTATAAAAAAATATAATATTACTCTATTAATAGTTGTTGGCATCTTCAAAGCGATAAAAATGCATCGGGATCTCATATTCTTTTCTACTGCTTTAATAATATGGTTCCTTTACATGATAGTGCCGTAATTAGCAATATCTCATCTGATTTTTTTTATCAATACATAGTTTGGTCTGATTCTTTGTATTAGGTTAAGAATAATTCTACATCTTCTTACATAATTTTTTTATTAATCCTTTTAATTATAAAATAAAAAATATTAAATATTTTTTATGTTTTTAAGATATTAAATATATATACTTTTTTATTAAAATTTTTTATTTAATATTAGAAAATTTATTATAAAAAATTTATAAAAAAATAACAAAACTCTTAGGTAAATGATATGTTAATGCTAGCCGTAAAATTGTATGGACTAGATACTGAGGATAATTCTTTGATGCAGCTTATTGAATTTGGCAGAGGTTGCAGTTCAACCTTCACCCTTTGTATTTCACAAGGTTGTCTCTCCATTTACTAATTCGAGCAGAAGATCTGATGGTGACAAAGGAGGTGAAACTAATAGGAGAAATGAAAACAAGAGACGTCAATCATTTAATGGTAAAAAATCAAAGTCATCTGACCAGGAAGAGATAATTGCTCTATTCAGACGGATACAGTCTTCAATATCAAAGGGAGATTCACAAAACACTGGCAAGAGAAATTCCAATGCAAACAAGGATAGGCCCTCGACAGAATCATTTGTAGATATTCTTGGTGAACCCAAAAAGCAGGTGAAAGGTACTGTCATGGTGTTTATTGTGGCAATGAAAAAGATTTAAATAGCTTTAACATGATAATGTGACTCATCCAAAAAGAAGTATAATAAAGTGATTCTGTAGTAGAAAAGCTTAAAGTACTTCATGACTTGAAAGTTTCCGATATGTTTTTCTTTTAAATAAAGATTATTATACATCTTTATAGGAATATAAAATTACTGACACTTTTTTTAAAGGTGTTAATTAAATAAAAAATATGATAAATAATATTTAAAAAATATAAAAATAAAATATATACATTATTAAATGATAAGAATATCAAAATTGTTTTCTTTTGCATATGTATTTCTCATCTGATTCTCTAATTACAGCAGGCAAAATTTCAAACAGGGCAAAAGAACAGTATTTGACAAAGAGAGTAGGCGTGTCCATGAAAGAGCAAGAGGTACAGGAGCATCCACGTGTATCGGACTTTAAGTTTACTCGGCCAACATCAAACTTTGTAAAGAAATCCCCTATTCCATATCTATCAACCCCAAGAGGAAAGGTTATTGAGCTAAATAATGAAGCATTGCAAGCCATTATGGGGGACAAGCAGGTACAATCAGAGAGACTGGAGGAACTGAAAATTGCTGAGTTGAAAGAACTAGCCAAGTCAAGAGGAATGAAAGGTTACTCCAAATTGAAGAAGGGTGAACTCATCAAAATACTTAGATCCTAGAGGGTAGTCTTCCTTACCGCAAAGAGTAAACACTCTAATGTGCTGAGTCTGCTGACGATAGTCCTACACCTCTTGGAAACCCCCAGCATCCCTTTTGTAATTTCCAGAATTCCTTTTCACTGCCATCTAATTGATACTTATCCTCTTTAGACTTCATTGACTTGTGCGTTGAAACAAATCAAGAGGGTTAAAACAAAATATCGATAGTTGGATTAAAACAGTGACATTGTATTGAAGTCATACGAAACAATAAAACAACCATAACGTAAGCAACAATAACTAAATTCGTTCAAATGACACAACTTGCTCGCTAAAATTGGGCAACAACCCACCAAAACTTTAAAAAAAGCAATTGCCACATGTTGCAAATAGCCTTGTCTAAGATACAACTTGTTGGGCCTTGTTGAGAATAACTCCTTCATATTTAACTTGGAACCACTTCATTGCATCCTCTTTGGTCACCCTGTGCTGAATTCCAACCCGGGCCTTGCATCTTCGGCGCCGACCAACACGGTATCCAGGGCGTTCTAAAACAACATAGAAATCCATACCATAGATACCAGTTGAAGGATCGTACCTGAAGCAAGGCAAAACAAGATTAAGGCCAAGTAACACAGAAATATATAACAGCCATCTCTTTGAGACGTATCAGAATATGTTCTACACAAGTCCTGCCTGCAAACTGTTTTGAATCTTCTGATTTAAGAAAGTCCAACTAAACCCACATCAAATTATTTAAATCTCAACATTACTATTTTCAGTGAGTAGTAATATGAATTTAAAAGATCGGCTAATGAAATGATGACAAGTGAGGCCCCAACAAATTGGACGTCACATTCATCCATGTATAACATGTGAATTGTTTGCAATTCCCCAATCATACCATATAACATTTTTATATAAATTAATATTGCACTCTATAATGATGAAAGTATGAAACAGGATGGTTGTAAGTAACATACTTGATACCAAGATCAATGTGCTCCTGAATGCCAAATCCGAAACAGCCGGTGTCACTGAAGTTTCTCCGCAAGAGTTCATACTCCTTGACCTTCAATCCACTCTCAAGGAGCTGCATTGCCTTGTCTCCCCTGACAGTGACATAGCAAGCAATTTTTTCGTTACGCCTGATTCCGAATGATCGAACAGTGTACCTAGCTATTGAAAGAAAATGAAAATCAAATCAAATCATGAACAAATGCCAACGCTTTTAATAGGGAAGGAAAACCAGATACAAAAGGGTAAGGTATACCCTTAGAGAAGACAGGGGTTTGGCCACTCAATTGCTCCAACACCTATGGCATAAGCATAACATGAAGAGTACGAATGAGAAATTAATTAATAAATGAAGAAATAATCATCATTTTATTAATAACATGATCCCTAAATTTAAGATTCAAATATTGATTTATCACTAATCTGCCATTCATCTCTCTCTCTCTCTATGAAAGAGTTTTTCTTTTAAAAAAAACAAAAAACCAACCTTGGCGGCTCTGGTGAGACGATCGCCACTTTCACCGACAGAGATGTTGAGGACGAGTTTCTGAACTTTGATTTCCCTCATTGGGTTCGACAGTTTCTTCTCCGAAGCCTGTCAATGTCATAACAAACACTGTCAGTCAGTAACTAACTAACTGCAACAAATCATTATCAATACAATATAAGATATATTATATAATATATTCAACTCAGAAGTCTAAAATAGAAATATCAAATATCAGAGAGAGAGACCATGGCGGTGCTGAGACTGAGACGAGGAGGGAAGGTTTGGGTTGGGTGTCGGAAGCAGCGCAGCCACGATAATAAGGTGGCTATGCTATTGCTAGGGTTTTCGAGGCTACACTTTAGTTGAGTAGTACTGGATCAAACATAAAGACCATAACGACCCCCATTGCGGGAGAGGTTCTTTGATACGAGAGTATTACTATGCTGGCTGATGCTACGGAGTGTGGTAATAAGAGATAATTACCATACACCTTTGGCTTTACTTGTAATAGTAATTTTTTTTTGTTGTTTCAAGTTTTTTTTTTACACAAGCTTGCCACCAATTGCTGTTGTGAATGGTGGCCGGCAAGAGATTATGGTCGGCCAGATGTGGTGGCCGACCGGAGATAGTGTCGGCCAAAGGTGGTGGACGATCGAAAGTGATGACCAGCTGGAAGTGGTGTCGACTGGAGGTGGTGGTCGGCCGAAAGTGGTGGCCAGTCGGAAGTGATGATCGGTCAGAAGTGGTGGCAACTGGTCGCTGGTGGTGGAAGTCGGTTGTTGATGATAGAGGCCGGTTGCCAGCAATGAACAGGTGTGATCGGTTACAGGTTATTGATCTTAATTATTGATGTATTTTTTAACACAATCAATAGTTAAGATTATCAAAATGTACCATACACCCTCCAAAGGAGGGTGTATATTAGAATTTGCCTACTATGCTTCACTAAACTTGTATAACTTATACATTCTTTGGATATTTAACTGTTGGTTTAATGGAATAGAGACTCATGGAATAAAATAAGATATAATAAAATAAAAATTTTATATCATTATTTAGATAATTTATGATAGAATGAAAAGAAAAATTCATTTTATAATTTGGAATTTTAATAGAACGTAATTATAATAATTAAAAAAGCAAAAATTTTATTCCATCTCAAACTTGCCAATTTGGAAGAGAAGAAAAAATAATGTACGGAATTGAATAAAATAGGATAGATTTCATGCAATGTCATTTTATTCTATTCTTATTTTTAAAATTTAAACAATAAAACTATACATTATTCTATTTTTTATCATTAATGTAAACAAAGTCGTAGTATTACATAATCATACACAACACTAAATTAAAAATAAAATATTATTAAATTAAATCTAAATTATTACAAAACTACTCAGAGCATTACTTTGGCAAATCGAACAAAATATTCTCAGTGGCAATTTTATTTACTAATTTGTAATCATTTTTAAATTATTTATCAAATTGTCACTGTTTTTGTCACGTTAAAATTTTATATTATTTTTCGTTTCACGTGAGATGCGCTAACACGTGTGGCGCATCCCAGGTTGGATCATTCTGCGTGTTGGTGCATCCTGTTAATGTGGAACAAAAAATAATATAAACTTCCCACGATATAATGAAAAGACTTAACCAATTCATGAATTTAAAACATGGCACTCGAGACACATATAATTTACATGTCTACTTTAAAGAATGCCACAATATTGAACGTAATTTAATTAATTTATAAACCAAGTATTTACTTCTGATCTGTAAAGTAGTCGATGTGAGACTTTGCTGTTAGTAAGGCAAAACAGTTAAGTAATGTAACAAAATATATTTGTTCAATGTGGGACTTTGATAGTGATAAGGTAAAGTAAGTAAGTAAGACAATAAAACATATTTATTCGATGTGAAACTTTGGTTGATTTGTCGAAATAACACAATTAAACGTGCTATTAGTTTGCAATACCTTAAAAAAAAGGAAAAGATAGATAATTTTAACTAATTTTAAACAATAGTATTTTTAATTGTTTATACTTTTTTAAACAATAGTATATTATTTCAATAGTATTCTTTAATAGTATTTTAAACGATACTTCTTCTTTTTTAATCAATGTTTTCATGTATTTTAAACAATTAGTCGTTTATTTTTAATTTTATACTTTTACTCCAGATAAAAAAAAAATATACTTTTATTATTATTAAATAAGATTATAAACTTTATAATCTTATTCAATAATAATAATAATAAAAATAATTATTATTATTATTATCATTATTATTATAATTATTAGAGTAAAAAAACATGTACGCACTCTTCGAAGTTTAAAGTCTCCGAGTAATGATCTTTCCTTTCTGTGCGATTTTTCCAGGTACTGCCTCTATATGGTTTTTGGTTCTCAGAATATTGTTCTTTTATGGTTGATTCGAACCCTTACGGAACTCTTCTTCCATAGATTCGTAAATTGCAAATCATTACATTTGATTAGATATTTGTTTTTATTTTGCTCTATTTGAGTATCGCACTTTACATTGCTAACGAATCTTATGTATTTTGTTATCTTACTTACTTGTTTTATATTGTCACTATCAAAGTCTCACATCGAACAAATGTATTTTGTACTGTGCCTTACTAACAGCAAAGTCCCACATCGACTACTTTACAGATCAGAAGCAAATACTTGACTTATAAATAAGCTAATTGAAACTGATGTTCCTCAATATTGTGGTGCACTCTTTAGTAGACATGTAAATTGTATGTGTTTCTAGGCGCCATTTTTTAAGAGATCCACGTGGAATGGGTTAAGTGCCCTATAACGTGGGAAGTTTATATTATTTTTCGTTTCACGTGGGATGCGCCAACAGGGATGCGCCAATAAGCGTGGCGCATCTACGTGGGATGCGCCACATGTGTTGCGCATCCTAATTGGACGCGCCACGCGTGTTGGCACATCCCAATTGGATGCGCCATGAGTGTTGGTGCATCCCACGTAAAACGAAAAATAATATAAAATTTTAATGTGACAAAAACAGTGGCAGTTTGATAAATAGTTTGAAAAGAATAGTAAATTGGTAAATAAATTTGTCACTAATGACATTTTGGTCGATTTGCCGTATTACTTTAAGTGTATTTTAAAATTTCTCCTATTTATTTATTACATAAACGTAAAAGCAAATTTTAGCATTAAAAGAGAATTTTACGTAAACATCACCCCCATCCAAAATTGCTTTGAGTAATTGGTCAAAAATAAAACTTAGATAAAGTTCTATATGTATTTGTAAGGCTGCATAATCTGAACCGGTGATCTGCGAACCCGACCAACTTGACCCGATCTAATTAAAATATCTGGATTGGTTCAAGTTATCGGATCAGTTCGGGTTAACCTGAATAAACTCGTCTTCTCATTGGTTCGGGCTATAGGTTTAGGAGACCGACCCGATGACCCGTGGTACGACATTGTTTTACCTAAATTCAAGTCTTTATTTTATTCATTTTCTCTATTTCTCACTTAGAAATGTACAACTCGAACTGGTGATCCGCGAACCCAACCAACCCGATTATCAAACCCAAACTAACCCGATTGTAATCGAATTCGTTCGATTCGGGTTACTCGAAATTTTTGTCTCAAACCCGACCCAACCCAACCCAACTCGACTTTACCTAATTAATTTGGATTTTTTTCTCTAAATCCGAACCAATCCAACCCGTGATCACTCCTATATATTTGTGATATTATTTTGTAATAAAAACATAATATGTGTAAGTTTTTTAACAGTTCATCAATGAAAATTTTTAAAAAAATAATGAGATAACATGATTAAAAAATAGAATATATATTATATTTTTATTGCATAACAACACCATAAATGCTTAAAAAATTTTACCTAAATTTTATTCTTGCTCAAATAGAAAAAGATTAGTTTATGCTCTCCCAAATTTTTTGAAATTTTTTTTAGTTATATATACTTTTTTTTTGCTTTTTACCTTATTTAATTTAAATTTAATATTTTATCAACATTTATTTATTATACATATCATAATTTTATTATTAATTATAAAACTTCATTTTAATACAATTATTCTATAAAATAACAGTAAATAAATATGAAACAAAATTGTACTTTACAAGAAAAAGAGGGCGATTACTAACTCCTTTCTAACAATTTAGTCATTAGTATTATATTTGAGAATATTTGATAATTTGTAAATAGTATTGACATGCAGATTATGGATCTAAGGGAATCGTTTCTGTCAAGGGAGATGTGTACAGCTATGGGATTATGTTAAGGGAAATCTTCACAACAGAGAAGCCAACGGATGATATGTTTGCAGCAGGATTGAGCTTGAAAAATTGGATTAGTGAGTCAATGCCCAATTCAATCATGGAAGTTGTGGATTCCAATTTAGTACAACGACATGGTGAACAAATTGATGACACATTGGCTCATATATCATCTATTTTGGGATTAGCCTTGAGTTGCGGCGCAGATTCACCCGAAGCACGAATTAATATGACAGATGTCACTGCGTCATTAACCAAAATCAAGACTTTGTTCATGCAAGTGAATAAGGGAAAAATAGATCAAAATCATAGGCCAATGAGTTGAGGCTCGCACCTGACCCAATCTTCGGACTGTCCTAAACGTAATGATAGGGGGTTTGAACTTTGAACCCTTCCTTTGACCCTTTTCCTTCGTGCTCTTTGGACCTCGCTGTAATATAAAAGAATTTTAAATCATAAATAAAATTATTGTAATTGTTGTTCTCCTCCTTTGTTATTTTTTTAATTCTTTTCTTTATACATTTATTAGATGATTCGTAAATGGATATCTTGTAAAACTTAGCAATTATCATTACATTAGAAATAAAACACTTCTTGTACCCAAAAATAAATAAATAAATAAACACTTAAATTTATAACTGTCAAATCACTTATATATAATGAAGTCCACGAAGACATTGAATCATATGAGAATATTTGGCATGAACTCATTATAATTAAGCACGAGATTTTTTTTTTGTTGAGGAAGTTGGATTTTTCTAGGAAGATGGTAGCAAGAATAGGTCACTCAGTTATTCTCGTTATTCTAGTTTTTAATATTAGTATCTCGTATTCCTATAATGTACAGAATAAATTAAAAAATATTAAAATAAAAAAAAAGTATACTTAACTTAAAGATATAACATCTCAAATGATTTACATGAATTTAATTAAGTTATAATTAGTATAACCCATAGCAAGGCTCACTTAAAATTATTTTTTTGTTATCATTAATCAATTATTCTCGTATTATGATAATCGATTATGTAATTTCTCTCAATAAATATTTTTTTATATTACCTCCTAAAAAATAATTAATTTATAAAATTTTAGATAATTTTAATTTTTGATTCTATAGTTTTTTTCTTTTAATATTAATTTTTGTGTGCTTATTTATTTTTTATTGAAATTTCTATGTATTTATTCATTTAGATGTTTTATCAACTTATTATTAAGAGTATATCAAGTTAGCCCCTAATGTCAAATTATACTATCAAAATAATCTTAAATGGATAGATATTATAATAACAAATAAAAAAAACTACTAAAAATTGAAATGATCAATAGCAATAAAATAAAATGATACTCAATGCATTCAAATACCCTATCATTTTATAACATATACATTTAGTTTTCACATAATTTAAGTAGAATAAATAAAAGGGGAAAAAAGTATGTAACCCCCCTGAACTTTAACATTTTTTGTAAATCACTACCACGAATTTTAAAATATTTTCAATTAGTCATTAAACTTTAATTAATGTCCCAATAGATTATTCTGTTTAATTTGATTCTGTTAATTTATCAACGATGAAATTGTGTAACAATATCTTATTTGTATTAATTTTTCTAAATTATTTATTAATTTATTTATTAAAATTTGATTATAAATACATTTTGTAATTACAAAATAAATAAAACAAATTTTGTTTTAAAATAAGTTTGTTTTTTATTTATTTTGTAAGGAAAAATTATATTTAAAATTAAATTTTAATGAATAAATTAATAAATAGTTCTTAATTAATATTAATACAAATAAAATGATATCATGCAGATATTATTGTTAGTGAATTAATATATTCAAATTAAACATAATAATTTATTGGGACATTAATTAAAGTTTAAGAACTAATTAAAAAATTTTAAAGTTCGTGGTAATAATTTGTAAAATGTTTAAAGTTTAAAGAGTTTTTATACTCTTTTTCTTAAATAAAATAATACATTAGTTAAATCAATCAATTGACATATGAGTTCTTAGATTCTTTAATATTATTATCTTTTCAAATATAATTTATTTTAATATAACACAGAACTATAGTTTGTCCATTACATATGTTCCATCAATATTTTGATTGAGGTTAATTTCTTCCATTATTTTTTCACAAAACTATCTCAACTATTGAAAATAATTTTACTCAAAACATTAATCAAACCTCAATGTTATATTATATGAGTTTTCAATTGCATTTAAACTATTTTACTAAACAAACTTTATTATAATTTTAAATTTTTTAATTGATTTTATCATGTCTTTTTATAAAACTTTTATTTCATATATTTAAATATTAATATATTTTCATTTAAAATTTTCAATGTCAATAAATATAAATATAAAATATCTACATATTATATATTATATATATGAACAAAAAAATTAAAGAAAAAACACTTAATAATTTCTTAGTTTTCTCATAATAAATTACTCTAATTAATTTTACTATATTTTTATGCAAAATTTTCACTATCATGTAATGTATATATTGAAGTTTTCTAAATAATATAGAATAAATATATATGAATAAATATAATAATTTGAAAATATAATTAATTAATTTAAGATAACAATACATATATAATAGAGATGATATTAGACATCTACAAAAAAATTAAAATTTTAAGATCAATTCTCAATTAAAACAATTAGGGAAAATAGTATGTAACTCCCTAAATTTTAATATTTTTGTAAATCACCACAATGAACTTTAAAATTTTTTTAATTAGTCTCTAAACTTTAATTAATATCTCAATATATTATTTTGTTTAATTTGAATTTGTTAATTTATTAACGATGATATTGTGTAATAACATATTATCCGTATTAATATTTTTTAGACTGTTTTTATTTATTTATTTGATTATAAATTTTTTTTATTACAAAATAAATAAAAACAAATTTTTTTTAAAATAAATTTATTTTTTATTTATTTTGTAAGGAAGAAAATATATTTAAAATTAAACTTTAAAAATAAATTAATAAATAATTTTTAATTAATGTTAATACAAATAAAATGATATCATGCAGTATTATCGTTAGTGAATTAACGGATCCAAATTAAATATAAGGATCTATTGAGACATTAATTAAAATTTAAGGACTAATTAGGAGTGTTTTAAAGTTCATGTTGATAAGTTGCAAAAGGGTCACACTTTAAGGAGTCTCTATATTCTTTTCCAAATAATTAATAATGTGGTTAATTAAAAAATGGTGTGAATTTTTTCAATTTTTTAAAATATAAATTAATATTCAAAGGTATATATGTCAATATAATTAATATATGATTATAAACTTTTATATTTATATGTGTGAGTAATAAATTTAATTTAATCTTGATAATATATATACATATTCTTTTTAAATTGTAACATGAGATATCACGTAATGATTTATTGATCATGTATTTGTCACGTGATAGATTTTTAAACATATTAATTCATTTTTTTCATATTTAATTAAACATGTTTTTTTTTTGTATTTTGGAATATATTTTGTTTTTTAGAGGTTTTTAATTTATTTTTTAATTTATTATATATATTTTTGTACATGTGACATTGACTACATAAGTTTATATGTGAAAAAAAAACTACATCAAATGACACATAGTAAAAATTTAATTATTCTACTTACCACATGTCAACAAACTAAAATATTAATTTATTAACTTAGAAGACATATTATAACTTTTCATGCCTATATTCATTTTTTATATTATATTAATTTTTGGTAAAGCATTAGTAACATGCTTGTGATCTATACCGGGGACAAACCCCCCAAACAATTGCTTCCAAAGATTTTTAATCCAAAAAGGAGGTTACTCAACTAGCCCTAAGTGTCAAGAGATCTCCTAATAATTGATGACCATAAAACAAAATGAATGTTATTAAAACTAGAATGAAGAGAATATCGGAAAAATCGCTGGTTGAGATTAAATCAAATAAGTCGGGTGGTTGAATCGGATGATGCTATATATATATATATATATATATATACACACCATTTTCTTGTTACTTCCGTTTCATGCTTCACATTATAAAAGAGGGTGGGAATGCATGACACATGACGAGGCTGTCCATACACCATATTACTTTTGTATTTTAAGGTTTTTTTATTTTAACGGTCTGGACAGTCTAGTCCAAACAACACTAAGCAAAAGTATTAGTCAACAAGGAAATTTGAACCATGCACATAAAAAGTGCAGGAGTCACAGGACAAATTACAGTTTACCTCTTGTAGTTTCATGTTTTTTCATCTTACCCCCGTAAACTCTTACTTTGTCTCATTAAACTCCCGTGAACTTTGGATCAAAGTGAAAAACGTTGCATGACTTTTAAAGATAACAGATTTCTTCCCACGTGCCTTGCACATACTGTCTTCTTAATTTTTATCTGTTTCTTTTCTTAAAAACAGGGAAGATGAAATAACTTAACAACTCCAACAACCCTTATCTCAACCAAAATAAAAAATAAAAAAACCAACCTCACCTCTACTTCCTTACACCACCAAACCCAAAACAATCGCATAGTAGAACCAAGACCCCTAAATCACGCAAACAACAATGAGAGTTATTTTGTAATTTACTCTGTTAATAAAGATACATGTTTGTATAAAGGTAGATTAACCTGAATGAAAGTGAAAGCAAGGAGTGTTGGCTGAGTCTAAATTAAGTAATGCAGTAATGCTAAACATGAAGGTGTCCAGCAAGCAGCAATGTTAGTTCACCCTCGTAAAATTATTAAGACAGAACCCTTTGTTACCCCTTTTTCAGTTGATTTACTGATAGTATATACATTAGAGTGAACCTATAACAGGAAGATGAAAGTTAGGTGATGCAGTTAAATCATTAGTGGAAAGTAAGGTAATGTGCAAAAAGATGAGGGTGGCAAAAGTGCTCATGGGCGATGGTTGTGCAGTGAAGAGGAGCAGGTAGTGTGGTGCTTGGTGTGGTTGTGCGATGAACCAGTGATGAGATATGTAGGCAGGTGGTGTGGTGCTTGGATGTGGGTAGTTTCTATGGTGAATTACCAGTGCGTGGTTGAAGGTGCTATTTTCGTGAATGAGAACTGTGTATCGTGATAGGGTGGTTCATATGGGGTGTGTGGTTGTCATTCATGGTGGTTTATTAGCAGAGGTGAAGGTGTATGATAGTGACACTGTGGGTCATTGTTGTTCTGTTATGGTTGTATGCTCACATTGTTGTTCTGTGATGGTGACACAATGAAATTCTTTTAAAGAAGAAATGGAGTCTTCTTAAGAAGGTCACTTATAGAGGTAACGTGGGCCTCACGTGCCACTAACCGTTACATTTAACGGATAACTTAACGTTCTTATTAAAAACCAGAGTTCAGGAGATTTAATAACACAAACAAAAATTTAGGGAGGTAAACTACAATTTAGTTACCCAAGTCATATCTAGACTAGACCCCTTTAGCCAATTTAGCCAACTCAAGTTTGCTAGGCTCGACAATACTTGACACCATATTAAGATTACATAGAGCCCAATAAATCATAAAAATGCTCCTTGAATTGTAGGTTAGAAAATTTGCAAAATCTCGATATAGAAAGAAGGAAATATAAACACCTCTGATGACCACCACATGACAATAAATTCACTTTGAATTGTAGCAGACAAGTCAACGATAAAAATTGTCTAACAACAAAAGACGGTAAAATAAATGGAAAAGAGAAAAGGAACAAGGAGAGGCTCTTACTGTTTGTTTTGCAGCAAATTCTGAACTTAATAACTCTTACAAATAAGATCTATCGCCACCAAATGTACAATATATTCTCTGTTTTTTTCCCCCCTCTTTTTTTCCTTTGAAAAAAAAAAAAAAAAGAACCGTATGCATCAATATTTACTGCAGAACAACACACACACTCCAAAGATTGCAATAAAGAAACAATCTGGTGATCACTTGTCAAGCTGGTAACTTCTTTATATGTGAGCTTCACATGTTCATGGCAAAGACCCTGAGAAATGTCAACTTGGACATATGGTTAAGCATTAATATCCCACTAAAATTTGATGATGTGTCACAGAATGTAAGCCAGGAAACAATCATCCACTCACTATATAATCAGGTATGAAGAATTGAAGTCAAGAATAGTGTTTGATTCCCCAGCTAGAACATATTTACACGAAAAAACCATGGCAGAACAAAAGCTATTACCAGGCACGCCATCAAGAAGTTACAAAATGGTTGTCCTCGCCAGCATCCAACAAACCTGTGGGATGAGTTACCATCGTTGTCCATGAATCTTCTTTCATTCCACTCTACCATAAATCCATTATCAGCAACACCAGAAACATTTTTCGCAGCCTCACCACATATTTCACATAATCTGTGGTTACAAAAGGTAGCTAATAAATAATTTATTTGATAATAGATTGTAACACAAAGGCTACTTGACATGGGACCAATAACAACAGAACTAACATAGAACAAAGGAACCTCAGAATTATTCAATGAAAAACTAGTTCACATTTCTGTTCTAGGATAAAGGCGGTTGAAGAAGATTTTTATGTCTCTTTTATATCTAATAAATTTTTTTCTATAAATAAAAATTCATTTCAGGGTGATGAAGGTATAAACTTACGTTTCCTAGTCCATGCCCTACATATCATCTGAACAGAGAAACACCAGATCCAAAAGAATCTTCACCAAGACAACTACAAGAGCACTTTTTCAAATATAACATGGACAAACAACATGAACATGACGATTAACCTCAGCTAACAAACACTAGAAGCCATTTGCTAATCATGTTTATGTCTAATCCATAATCCTCTATGCTAAGGAAGGAAAACCCACTGGGTGTTTGGATGCATTTGTCCAATTCACCCCTCATTGAACCCCATTAGCTACAGCCGATAGGAACTCCAAATAGTCTGATAGCCACTGATATGCAAGGTACAGCTGTGTCTGGGTGCAGTAATGATTATAGCAGTTCTCCAACTAGAGATGTAGCAGTCCAAAGCAAAATAGTAATAAGCTACACTAACCACTTAACTAATGGTAATGATAAGCAATTAAATTCAATTCCAATAGCTCGGCCGCAAATTCAAGGGCCTTATGAAGGCAAAACTTAAGCATAAGCCCAGCCATGAATCTGGAATGGATTTGAAGGAAAGATAATAATAACAATAATGGTATTGAAAGTCCTACTTCTTAAATCCTGTTCTCATCAAATAACACATTTATAAAGATGCTGCAGACTTCAAATGATTTCAAAAGACAAGTCATGCAAAGATAAAAAGATAAAACCAATCCAATATTATTGTTGGAAGTCATAAATGTTCCAAATTATCAAGGTAACTGCACACATACACAGAACAACAAAAGGGCAAGACGACTATTTGCTTTCAGAAATTGCGCCAAATTGGATAATTAAGTAACAAGAACTTACGAATCCCTACAGTTTTAGGAATTCATAATAAGCAGACAACAACAGTAACCGTGATCAATGTTGAAAGATTTAATGCAAAACCTCAAAAAACACATTAATGTTGACATAAAAACTAGAATCAAACTGATATTTGGCAAGAATAAATACCTGTTTCCTTTAAGCTTGAACCACGCCTCAGCACAATGAATGTGCGCAATGCCTAGCTCATCTTTACATGCACAACCAAGCTGAATCAAATCTGCACTAGTAGCACTAATATCAGTGCCAACAGCTGTTGCATCTGATGGTCGCCCAGAAGCCAGATGGCAAATCCTACAAATCCTTTCACCTTCCGAATTTTCACTAGACCTTTTGCAGCTGCTGCACTTTATATCAATCACATATGAATTTTTATCTGTTTCAGATGCCCCTTTCGGTGCTTTCATGGATACTTTGCTCAACCCTGATTCATTAACTTTTGCTTCCAATTTCCTATTATCTCCATTGACATGCTCAGTCTGAACAGACTCTATTACAACCACAGTCTCAAGCACTTCCTGATTAACCAAATTGTTTGAATTATAACTAGTTTCTTGATCAACCCCAGGCAACGTATCACTGATTTTTTCTTGATCATGCTTGTCCTGAACCTTAACTTCCTCAGGCCCCTCCTTTAGCTCCTTATTTGATCCCAAATCCTTACCAATCTCTTCTGAGGTCCCAACTTCTCCACTTAAACTATCTTTGTCACCCAAGCTGCCCCCATCTACTGCATCAATTGCAACCCCTTCAACCAAAGTACTCAAATTCTCATCTACCCCTTCATGAACAGGATCCAATACCTCACCTCTGCCTTTGCTTCTGGCTTGATCCATTAACAATTCGTTCCACCCAAATATTTTCAGACCTGAAATAAAACTCCTAACAACACATACATGCCAAAGAACAAACCCCACAAAAAAAAAGGCTTCTTTTTAGTTACAAAGGATGAATAATGTGATCAAATGAAAGGTGGAAAATCTATATCTTTCAACGACCCACTTCATGATTTGAGACATAATCTTCAGATATTATAATAAACCATCAAAAGTTTTTTTAAAAATGGAAGCTTGGGATGTCACCTATAAGATGGATGACCTAAAATTCCAAGGAAACAAGCTCCCAAACAGCCGCAGAGAGAAGGGGTTTACCTCAAATATTAAATTCTTACAAACAAATTCAATCTGGATATGTTTCAATCCACCCCCACACCGCATTTAACCTGCGTAGCTTGCTGCTTCAGGGTGTTTGTGGAAGAAATAAATATTTAAGTAGCAGGGTTAGGTGAAGAAAGGAACTGGGAAAATCAGTAAGAAAAGGATATTGAATGCAATTGATTCATCAGATGCTGACCAAAGCAAACGATAAGAAATAAAAGGGTTGTCTTTATTGGACCACTTCGATTATTCGTTAAATTTTTATACATTTAATATTCTTTAATCTATTTATAAATTCATTTTGTATTTTATAGAAATATTATAATCACATATAAAATATTTTAATATTTTTTATATTAATATATAAAATAAATATAATATATATATAAAAGTTAAACATAAAATATTTTCCATAATGGACGGTTTTACACAAACCCTTTTTTACAAAGAGAGAGAAAAAGAAGAGATAGACAGAGATGATTGTAACTTTTGCAAAATACAAGGATGACTATTTACTAATTATTAATTTATTTGCAGAAATTTCAAGATTTTCTCATTCAATATTATCCGCAACAAGAGGGGGTTTGTGATGTAACTTGTAAGTGCCGGATCTAGTGGGGTAAGTGGGTGTGAGTGTATGCGTGTCTACTTATATTGTTAGTGCCGTAACCAGAACCGCCAACTAGTGTCAGCTCCTATGGCTGTGGTGAACTTGGATAGATTTCCATGGACCTAAAAAATGGCCTTTTATTTTTAGGTACCAAATTCAGGTTGTAACTTATTAATAGGTTGGTAAATGAATATATTGGTTTGATTTTAGATTATAAATTTAAAATAAATTATTAATTTATTTAAAATTTATTATAAAATATTTAATATTATTTAATGATTTAATTTAATTTAATAAATTAGATAGATAGATATTAAATTTATTTATTTTAAAAAAATTATTTTTAAAAATTTTTATTCTCTCTTTAAAATAATTTTCTCTAATTTTTTTCTAAAATTTTTTATTTCTCTTAAAAAAATATTATGTTTAAAAAATTTCTTTCTTTTTAAAAAATTTCATTCTTTTCTAAAAAATATTTGTTTCTCTAAAAATTTTTCTCAAATTTTTTTTCTTTTTAAAAATTTCTCTCTCTTTAAAATTTTTTATTCTCTCTCTAAAAAAATTTCTTTCACATTCTAAAAAATTTTGTCTAAAAGATTAGATTGACAAAATTTAATACTCATTAATTGAAGAATTAATTCATTGATAAATAACAACTTGCGCTTATATGACATGATAAGGAACCTTTTGATAATAAGGATTATATCTAGTATCAAAAAAATGATACACACCTGCCAAACTCCTATTATCCCTTCTTTTCTCACTTTTGGAAAGCCACAAAGGAACAGCAAGAAATGTTCATCAAAAAAGAAAAAAATGAAAAGTGATCCAAAGTTCAACCCTTTCAGCGCCACCACCATTGGGTCAAATAAAGACTAGACTAGATCAGACCTTCATCATTATGAAAAGTTTAGAAAACAAATAAGAAAATAAAAAAAACACAAAACATAAAACATGAAACACAAAACACAAGATCTTATTATTTTCTTTGCTTTTGCATGTTGTTTCTCGATAACCAAACAGAACATTAAAAAGCGAAACAAACCGAAGAAACAGGCACACCACACACGTACGAATGATAGGAATATTAAGAGAGAGAGAGAGAGAGACCAATGCGGTGGTGGGTTGGACTCTAGAATCGACGATTGTTGAGCAGTGGAATGGGTAGCAAGAAGAGGAGAAGGAAAAAGTAATAATTGGATTAATTTTTAATTAGATATTTATTGATTGATTTTTAATTAGATATTTAATACATATTTTTAGTTAAATTATTAATTATTTATAACTAAATTTAATTTATTATATTTAATCAAATAAAATATAATATTTTAATTAAATAAATTGAACTAATTTTAATATAGATGAATTAAGTAAATTAAAAATTAATGAATTTTATTCTCAAACCTACTTATTAGTGACTCACTAGTGTTGCTACTGATCACTAATGTGTTAGTCAGAACAGAAATATTATCCATTAACTTGTTATCATTTTTTTCTTTTTTTTCTTCTTGTATATGTTGTTAATTTGTTATTTTGTGTTTGTGTTTGTTGTTAAATTTCATTTTTTTTAGTATATTGTTAACTTGTTATTTTTGTGTGTTTTGTTATTAGTTACGTGAATTATAAAAAGAACTTGTATCGAGATTAAATTTTATGTATTGTGAAAAAAAGGTCACTTTTAAAGATTTATTTTTTTAGATTATGAGGTAGTCACATGCTTAATGGATAAGAGATTAATTTCAATCCAAATGTCTTGCTTTAATTATAAGATATTTTTTAGTAATTTTCAAACTCTTATACTAAAAAGTAAGCTTAAGTTATATTTAGAAGGATGTACAATAAAGAAAATGTTGTTAGATAAAATGATAAATTTAATAAAAATATGTTTATGAATTATTTTAAAGAGATATTAGAATAATAAAAAAGGGTTAAGAAGTCCCTTTATTATTACTCAAAACTGTCATTTTTTGTCCCTTTAATTTAAGAGGCCAAGAAATAAATAACTTGACTAATTCACTCATCATTTATTAAATTTATTAAACATCTAAATAATGAAGTGATATATTATATTTTATTTCATTCTATCATAAGCTACATTTCATTCTTTTTATAACTCCTAAATTATTAAGAATTCAAGCTACTAAAAAAACAATATGAAAATAAATATTTTTATTGTTCTGAACAAATATTAATATCACACTCCTCAAATGTGAGAAAATCTCTAAAGAAATATTTTTCTGCACTGGAGGTAAATGTACGTAGCTGTTATGAAATTAAAAAATGTAGCTGTTTTATTGTAAATAAGGTTATGCACATGCATGATCACGTTTATAATCAAAATAATTTTTTAAAAGTAAATTTGTTTTTAAAATAGGTAAACAAAATATGTATTTATCTTTAATTTAATATAAAATATATTATAATTTTAATCTATTAAAATTTAATAATAAATGTATCTTTATTTATTTATTTTAAAAATAAACTTATTTTAAAAGAACCTTACATATTTATAATAAAGTAATTGTAAGTTGTTCAAATAATAATAATAATAATAATAATAATAAAGTAATTGTAGTTATGCATATTCACTTTTGTTGATAGCTTGTCATAATAGAAATATAAGTTGATTTATTCTTTTTTTGTTAAGAAGAAGTTGAATTCTTTTAAGGGATTGATTATGTTTCAAAATTTCAAATGTCAAGCCTTTGAACAATTTTATTTTATTTATAAGGATTTATTTTTTATACGTTAACGGTAAAGTTCAAACTTTTACATAAACGTCTGTTTATACATTTTTTATAAATGTATTTTTTACATGTTATTGCTAATTTTTTATTATAAATATATTTAATGATGATATATCTAATTAATGTTAAATAATATTTTTATGATTATTAACGTGTTTTTCTGGAACATTTAAATGATTAATAAAATGTATTTATATATTTATTTTTAATATTTTAATTTAAATAATTAAATGAGTAATTAAAAATGATAATTTTTAAAAAAATATAAATTGAACATCAAAGTGAGATTCATTTATAATCGTATAGATTAGAATAAATTAATTACTATTTTATTAATTAAAACAATACATTACTTATTTTGGTTATAAAAGTTAATATTTTAGTATTGAATTTATGATATTTATTTATTTTTTAATCTGAACTTATGATATTTAAATTATTTTTAATTTTTTGTATTATCAATATACCAAATATTAACTCAACGTTATATATGTATCCCCAATTTGAACCTCATTATTAGTCGGCCATTCAAAACATCTGTTTGTTTATCTTCTATATTTTGGAAAATATCTATTTACTATTTACTTTGATAATGAGAAATTTAGTGGGAACGTGTCACCATTAAAAGAATGATAACAATGGTCTATGCCAATGTATTGGTTAAAGTAAGATTTTTTGTTGAATATTGGTCAAAGTAAGATAAGAACGAGATTATCAATGAAAAGTCGACCAAGACAAACAAAAAGGAATTCCAATAACAAGGAAAAATTACCTTAATATTAAAAAATAATATTCTTTTTATTATTTTTTAAGAGGTATGTAATTTTTAAAAAAAAAAATTAACATTCAACATATTATATTCTAAAAGAAGAATACCCAATTTTTAATATTAAAATAGAATTAAAAATTTCCTCCAAAAGAGAAATCTACAAATTGATTTGGACAATCTTCGAGAATATTTACATTCTTATCGTAATTTAGAAGTTAAGCTATTGGCTATGCTTTGTTCAAACAAACTGCAACTATGCTTCTTATTAAAAAAAATTCTAGAACATATCAATCCGTGGGATAATGCCTATTAATTAATTAATTAATGACAGAAATGTGTTAGCTAACTCAATTGGTGTGTATTTTTGGAGCGGTTTTAAAATCTATAAAATTTTCTAAATTCGTTATCTATAGGCCAAAAAAAAGAAAAGTAGAAGACTATAAAATAATTAATTAAAAAATTTAATTAAAAGTATGGTATATTGATGGAACAAGCAAAAATATTAAAAGAAAAATGTTAGAAAATTAGAATTTTTAACAGAATGATATGACATACACTACATACTTATTAACTATTGGATGAGTAAGTGATCTATATCACTTTATTTCATCTAACAATCACTCATATATTCTATCAAATATTTTGTCTTTTTATTTTAGATGTATAACATTACTCCATCTTATTAAAAAGAACTCTTGCCAGTGGCTACCTTGTTTCCTTTTCTCTTTCATATTAAAATTTGCCAGTTGCTATTTACTATGGATTGAGTGATAACTAAGAACTAAAACCACGTATTAAGAGTGGAAAAGAAACAAGAACATATTCAACTTCAACTAGTCATTTCTTGCTCGTATGTTTTTTGTAAATTGATATTTGCATTTACAAATGTATTTTAATAGAAGTTAAGAATCTAGCTACTGCCAAGAAATGCATCCATGCATGAGCTAATAAACAAAACTTATAAGTATCTTAATTAAAAAAAAAATCCTAAACAAGTTGCCAAAACTAGGAATAATGGACAGAACATTGGATGTATTTATATAATAATGCTACATATGGGAATCTACTTCTACTTGCAAATTATTAAATACGTAGACATAATTTTTAGCTTTTTAGCCCCCCTTAACCCTTTTTAAGACTTTAGCCTATTGCTGTTCCCCTTAACTTAACCCTCTTTAACCTAGTGCTGTTCCTTTAAATTTTGCCAACTCTTTCTTACAAAGACATATATGATAATAAGATCCATTACTCCATCTTTTCCTTGAATTGGGTTTTTTTCAAAGTGATTCATTAGATTTTGATGAAAGAACATAATGATGATTGACGGTCCAGATGATTTGGACTGTGAGAACTGCAGTAGGTTTTTGTTTTTCACGAAAACTATAGTATGTAACAGTTTTATGAATACTGCTACTTAGATAATATTGAAAATTGACATTTGTGTCAATATTTGAGTTGATAAAAATAATTAAATTAACGAGATTAGAATTAGTCGTACTTTCCCGTTTAGGAGACTAATAATATTTGGAGAAATTAGTCATTTATTTATCAAGTGAGAATATTATAAAAAATAAAAAAAATACAAACACTTCTTATATGGGATAATAAAGAGGTCAGTAAAGGGTCTCATTGGACGAATTGAATATTACTAGCTAATAGAGGTGAAAAAGGGTCAAGTCAGACTAGATCTTGCCTTAAACAGACTTGACCTATTTTTCAAATGTAAAGTCTGAGCCTGACATAAGTTAATTTTCAAGATCTAACTTAATTTTTTTTAAAAGTATAATTTGACTTGAAAGCATATTTAAATGTTTATTTTGTAATAAAATTTTTAAATAAGTTAATAGACTTATATCTAAATAAGTTAACGAGATAAGTTAATGACCTATGTCTTTATATAAGTTAACGACTTAAACTTTAAAAAATATTATATTATTTATTAAATTAATTATATTATATAAATATTAAAATTTTATTATATATAAAATAATATATATAATTAAATAAACCAACTTATTAAGTCTAAAAAAAATTTTTCTTAAACTTAAAGCTTAACCTAAATTAAATAATTTTTAAAGAAAATCTTGACATAATATTTTTATTAACTAAACTAAGTCAAATTAGATCTTAAATAAGTCACACTATATATCCTCAATGGGCTACTTGGCATATATCCACTCCTAGTAGTGACTAGACCTAAGGCCCTTGGTGGATTAGGGGTTAGGTGCTGCTAGAACCGTAATTGCTTTGTTGAGGAAGAATATTTGGAGCTTGTTGTGTCATCCTGGAAAATTATGGGTACAAGTTTTATCACATGAGTCCATGTACATCAAGAATCAGAATATTTTCTCCATTATGCCTGCTGTTGGTGATTCGTACGTTTGGAAATCTATTCTTAAGGCTATCTCGTCATTAAAGAATGGTTTTATTTACCGTATTGGCTCGGGATCCATTTCCCTTTGGTTTGACAAATGGCTTGCTGGGGAAACTTTGCGACATGACATGGTGGATCATGTGACTATATATCATGGATACAGATATGCAGGTGACAAATGCCTGGGACGAGAGGGGTTGGAATCTGAATAGTACTAGTACTGTTATCCCACCTACATATTATCTAGCTTATTAAAGTAGTGCCGATTGATGTAGCATCTAACTCCAGTGACTTGTACATTTGGAATATGGATGCTACCGGGATGTACTCAGCCAAATCAGCCTTGGATTTGGCGTCTCAAAGTCCCGGAAAAGGTGAAGACTCACTTGTGGTTGGTTTACTTGGCATAGCTGCCTTCCTACTAATCAGCGCCGCTTTGAGAAGATGCTGGCGAGCTCTCCAATTTGTACAGGTGATTTCTTTGAGGAGACCCTATTACTAGGGTTGACAATGGGGTAGATTAGAGTAAGTTTTTCACTATCTATTTTCAGAGGTGATAAAACGAGCCAATCAATTTTGTTTGTCTTGTCCTGTCTTCAATTCGTCAAAATATGAGATAAGATAGGTTGATTCGTTTTGAAAAGTGGATTGGAAGAGTTAATCCATCTCGTTTTAGAATGAATTAACGGATTGATCCATATGAAAAAAATTTTAAAAAAAATATAGCAAGTTAACCAGCTTAACTCACTTAAAAATAAAAAAAAATGTATAAAAAATAAAAAAATCCATAAAATTTTAAAAAATGAAAATATTATAATTTATAGAAATTAAAAAAATTAAAAAAAAAAAAAATTAATATCATATCTATAAAAATAACACAAATACAAATAAAAGACTATTTATAACACTTAAAAAAAAATTCAACTTAACGGACTAACCTCCCTCCGCTCTGCTTAACCCGCGAGTTATGCGAGGCGGGTTATACGAGTTAAAAAATAAAAGTGGATTAAAATCTTGAACTCAACTTATCAAAAAATAACGGATTGGCGAGTTAATCCAATAAGTTAATCCCGTTTTGCCACTTCTATTTATTTCTGTTGCGATTATTCATATGTTATCCCGTTTTTCATCTCATTACTCAGTAGTTTTTATTTTTTTGTCATATATCTAAATTCGTGAAGATTTATCTATCCCATACTGATTTCGTCCTATTTTGAATCACATTTTTTGTTATAAAATTTTAAAAAAATAATTAAATAAGAAATTTATTACAATTTAAATACAGTGTATATATATAATTTATTTTATAATTGAACATCAAATAAAAATTATAATTGTATTATATGAAGGAAACTACAATCTGGTCGACACGTTGAGTTAAAAAGTTCCAGAGTTCGGACATGGTGGATTGAAGGAAGAAGGAAAAGTTGGCAAATTTGACCACACTACTCCTGGCAGGGAGATTATGCCTTTGTTACCATCACAAATTTTAACAAGGAATAGATCATTTTATGTGAGTTTTTTACATGATTTTATCATGTGAAAAGAGAAATAGATATAATGTTCTTAAACAGGTCTATTATCAAAAAGTTATGTAACTTATTTAAGGTCTATATGTCTATCTCTCAACTTATATGAGAAGATTTATTCCTAACCATTAGACATCATTTATGACTTTTAAAATCAATGTCATACTTAATTTGAATATGAAAATTGTAGAATATTTGAACGTATTATAAACACATTCAAATAGCATGTAATTATCATACTAAATACAAAAACTTTATATTTCCGTATATTTGAAACACTTTGATATTAGTTCAAGGGCACATTAAGTCTCTTTGAAGAGGGAGTGGATCTTCTACTGTTACATGATTATCCTATTGAAAAGAGATAAACATATATTTTGTGTTATGTGAGGATCTACCATGTTAGGTTATAAGATCTACTAATTTTATTTTAAATAAATTATGTCTTTCTCTCTCTAACATAATCTTTTCACATTATTCCACTAATAACTTGATCCCTTTGAAGACTATTTGATTAACATCAAATCCCAACCAGGCCAATAATACATCATGTTAATACAATTTGTACATTTTTCTTTTTTCCTTCGGCCTACAGCTATGATGCTTGTGACATACTTTTCGATACTTTTTTTTTTCAGGGAAGTACCTGGTGACTTTTTGACCAAAATAATGTTAATTTAAATACTAATTTTCAGCTTAGAATACTTTTAAAATAAATTCATGGTTTGAGATTATTTTTGCCACGCTGACATTGAATATAGTAACAAATTCAACCTAGCCATTATCCAACTGCCATGAATTAGCTTCCTCCTTCCACGGAAAAACACTTAGTAAACCTCTCCAAGCATCAACTTGCAAGAGTCCCTTTTTTTAGTGTCGAATACAAATATAAACGGGGAAGAAATTTTCAGGAATTTCTATGTACAATTTCATAGACTAAAGTTAGGTTCATAAGTTAAGAATAAACATTTAAAAGGCAAAGAAAAAAGACATCATAATTATGCTCTACTTGAAAAGTTGACTAAATATTCTACAGATATAATCATTTAGAATTAAATTAAATTAAATCTTTTGAACAAACCTAAGGATAAAGGGAAGTGGAAGAGAAAAATAAATTAATTCCAATATATGTTATCTATATTGATAAAATAAAAGACTCATTTACAGTTAGACGTGCAAAATGGAACAGACTACACTCCTTGTCACCGAGGTCCAGAAAGCTCAATGGCTTCAATAATGAAGGAAGGTTCTTCATAAACATCACTATAGTTTTGGGAGAAACTGCAAGTCCTTTCATCATAAAGGTTAGCTCCCCCTTGTGACTCCTCTGGCCGCACTGACTGCCCAACCATGCCTTCTAGAATCTTCAAGACTTCTGACATCTTTGGCCTCAGACTGGGAAGCGACTGAGTACACTGTAAAGACAACTCCACTGCTTTTTCTAACTCTACAGGATCAAAACATCCCTTCAGATCCCTATCAACTAACACCTCCAGTCTCTTCTCCTCAAACAAGGTTCTAACCTGCAGGAATTCATGTGGTTACTCAAAATTTGTGGTCAACGCAATGCTTCAGAATTTCACAGCAAGGTTAAATCAGATGAAGCTACACTTCTAGCAAGCTAGGCTCTATGCAATCTTACGTAAAAGTCATGATTTTGTCTTGAGATTATTTATAGTCATCATGTAAAGACCAAGGGGACAACAAAGACATGATATAAAAAGGTGAGCTTACAACCAATTTGAAAAACTACTTGGTACTTACCCAATCAAGAATCATTCCCTTTTGGACCTGACCATTTCCAGCATCCAGTGCCTTTTGTCCTGTTATGAGCTCCAAAAGTAATATGCCAAATCCAAAAACATCTGTTTTTTCAGAAGACTGTCCAGTTGAGAGATACTCTGGGGCAATGTGCCCTACAGTACCCCGCACTGCAGTAGTTACATGAGAATCCCTTTGATCTAAGAGCTTAGCAAGACCAAAATCCCCCACCACAGCTTCAAAACTTTCATCTAGCAAAATGTTTGCAGCCTTCACATCCCTGTGGATTATTTTTGGGTTGCACTGTTCATGTAAATACAGAAGCCCACGTGCAGCCCCAAGAGCAACATGCATTCGCCTGTTCCAGTCCAAAGATGGTCTTTCACGGCAAGTCTCTGCTTAGGAATAAGAGAGAAGAGAAAATCCATTAAACTCGAGAGACATTAGAAGTTAATAGAAGAAAAAATGTATTTAATAAAGAATCAGCATGAATTTTGGAGGTATCAAAATAATTTCTTCTTTTATATAGATTCCTAGATAAACATTTTAATAATTATTACAGATCATGTGCTGCTACTTGAAAATGGCGGAAATATAAGATTTAAGCCTCTAATTACCAACTTTATGGACAAATACGCAGAAAAATCACTATTTCCTGACTTCCCTGAGTAATGGAAGCACTAAATATCATTGATTTGAAGACATGGCTCTCTTATAATTTCAACTATAAGAAGGCATCTATATACTTCAGATACATTTTACCCAGCCTAATGTACGGACATGAATTAATATGAAACAAACCTCTCAAGCGATCTGCAACACTGCCATTAGGCATGTAAGGATAAACAAGTAACCTTTCATCTGGTGTCATACAAAATCCATAAAGACACAAGAGGTTCCGATGCACAGCCAAGCCAATCATCTCAACTTCAGTTTGAAACTGCACTTCTCCGGTGTAATTGGGATCTTTCAGCCTCTTCACTGCCACCAACATTTTGTTTGCAAGGCATCCTTTGTAGACAACACCAAAACCACCTTGTCCTAGGATATTTTTTTTACTGAAATTTCCAGTAGCAATTAGCAATTCACGGAAGGAGAACCTCTTCAAATGACCAATATCAAATTCATAATCTTGCTCCACTTCAAATGTCAAGGAATACATATTGTCAGAATATGTGCATGCTTATTGCTTAGAAGGGAGGAAAATAGTACTGAAGTTCATTTCGGGAAGTACCATAAGATGTATAGAGCGTGCGTGATCTGTACCAATGCAACCAATAGACAAGCAGCATCACTGAAATTACAAATGCGCAACTAATGCCAATAACAACAGAAAGCACCATTTGATGATGACTACTGCCTTTCTGAGATGACCCTGTATCTGCAATTGAATCATCATTGATTTGTACTTCGGTCCACTGATTATTAGGGTTTCAATTGATACAAGTTAAACTTAAATGTATATTACCATTTACTGGTTTTGAAACGCCCATACAAATTTGTGATGAAGATGTGCAGAGGAAGTTGTTTCCTGAAATACTGTGATGAAAGAAGTATAATGTCAGGCAATGCAAGAAACTAGATTGATGCATGCAGCAAAAGGTTAAAAATTTAAAAAGAACAAAAGAGGCTAATGTATTACTTATTTTTGGCATGGCAATGACCAGGAATCCAGGATCCTCAAAAGTCTATAGCTATGATGTTGGTTTTCAGCTTCATATATTGTAAGTGATTTGAAATTGTTAAATTTGTTTTTAGTAAACAGTAAACACCACAGACAGGTTTGCAGGCTTCCTAGAAATGGGCTCTAGTTGTATCCATCGCCCATTGGTCTTTACCAAAGGTGCCTTCACATTATAGATTTTATTAGTCTGTTTAGCAGTTTCAATTTGGTTTCAGTACTTGCACTTCTATGATTAAGTAGATTGTAGTACCCTAGTTTCCCTTCAAAATTTCAAGAGAAAACCTCATTTTCAGAATCCAAAATTTAATCCATCTTGTATTAGACTTTTAAAGCACAAATTACCATAGCTACTGTCCCAGGTTATTATTCAGTAATCGGTATTAACTACCAAATTGAGCAAAGATTCCCCTTCTCCTACAAGAAATTGTCATTAAATAATCCTCGAAAGTTGAAAGGGCTTCAATGAAGTAATATTTAATGCACTAATTGAATAAACCATGGCAGTAAATTTGTATGCAGAAAGAAACCACTGAACATACAAGTAGTACAAGTGTTCAGTTTTTTCATTAAGATGAATAGAATTCACATGGTAAACATTAGGGCAAAATCTTATACCATTAAAGAACTCACCTGTAACCTTTTGCTAAAATTTTTGGAGTGGGACCACTGAGATTATTGAATGACAAGTCCCTACAACATGTAGTACAGTTAAGAAACTAAGTTTGAAGGACTGAAGAGGCAAAAATATAATAAAACTTTGATAGAGCGCATACAAGAATGATAGGCCTGTGAGATTAGCAACAAGTTGAGGGATCTGTCCAGATAGATTATTTCTGCTCAGCCGCCTGATTTACTTGGCATGAATAAATTAGGAAGTAAACACTTAGAGAAAGGCTAATGAATAAACTAAATAAATAATAAGAATATCATCAGTGTTGAATCTATTTGTCAAGCCACACTCACAAGTAACTTAGATGAGTCAAAAAGCCCAAAGAACTAGGAATTTCACCAACAAGCTGGTTACCAGAAAGGTCAAGGGTCTGAAGCTCTAACAGCTTTCCTATCTCAGCCGGGATAGGACCAGATAACTGATTGTTCTGCAATAACCTAAGATAATACAATGAAAAAAGTCGGCGATAAGAAAAGGTGGATAATATAAATGAAGGCCTATTATATCTCTTTACTAATGTATTTTACTCCTTGCATTACATGGTAGCTAATACAAATGAAGGTCTACAAGACTATCAGAGAGAAAATTATTATGGTAAGCTGGTAACAAGAGACAGACACACTAAACAAGGTGCCTTTCGCATTGTCTCCCAAACTCTTCTAGTATCTAACTACCAAAAAATATATGGAGGTAGAGCAATCAAACTGTACATCCGGGAAAGCAGGACAAGGAGCCTCATCCCACTCAGCACATCGGTTGCATACAGCTTAACCTAACAAGTGATCATTATGGTAGTAACTAGTCATACCCAAGCACCAAGGGTTAAGGAATAGCTACCACTAGGCTAAGAGCCTACAAGCTCAGTGGCATAACCGCCCCTAAAAATGCACGCACCATTCTAGTAAAAAAATCCTAAACAATCACAACGTGTGTCAGCCAGATATTACTATCATTTTATTTTTATTTTTTTTGGTACAAGATATTACTATCATTTATTGACATTAAAACATGACTTTGAAAAAAACTACTTTCAGATATCTCAATCCCCCTCCGTTTCCAAAATAAAAAGTGAACTTTGTTCTTCATGGGACATGCAAGAAGAGTAGCAGGATTCTATTCCCGCAATTGTTCTTCATCTCAATTTTCCTTCCCCTATTCCCCCACCTCTCTCCCGAGCCCCATTAGGGGGCCATTAGGGGCCTCTCTAGGGGCCCCCTCCGCCCATTAATGTGGGTCCTTGGCATTACCAAAAAAAAAAAGTAAACTTTGTTCTTAGACGTTGGCTGAAAGTGATCAAGGGGGCAATCAAATAACACATTCTCCAACCTATATTACAAAATATATCTATCAATATCATTACCAGCTGAGTCAACACAAAAACACGATTGCACATTTGAATACAACAAGTATAAGCCACTCCTGTTGCAACTGGTGAAAAGAAAGGCACTCACAATGCTCGAAGGTGGCTCAAATTTCCAATTCCTGAGGAAAGCGTTCCCGATAAACTCGCACTGGCCATTTCCCTGCCAACAGCGGCAAATTACCACCAGTAACATACATCAATATCATTACAGCTTGAAATGTCAAAATTTGTTACATTCTTCACAGCAAAAAGCAAGCAACATTAAGTGATGGAAATTAGGAAAACACTTACAGGGAAATCACATAACCCTCGGTAGAGCAACCGACCATGTTCCAAGTACAAGGGTCAACCGAATTAATATCCCAACCATCCATGACATGCAACTCATCATTCATTTTACTCTTCATGGACATCAAAGCAGCCACTAAACGACACCAAATTTGTGAGACATGTTACAAAAAAGCAACACTTGAAAACAAAGCTAGAATAAGACGAGAGATGGGAAACAAGGGAAGGCAAGGGAAGGGAAGAAATGGGGAAATGCCAAGACCTTCAAAGTTGACACCCTTTGGAGAGAGAAGGCTGTCCGTGCCCTCAGCCACTGGCAACCAATTCCATAGAAAGAACGAAAGGAGCCAAGCAACCACTTTGACACCTTCCATGAAACAGAAAAAACGAATCAAGTACTGGGAACCCAAAAAGTTCGAAACTTTTTTTGTAGCTGGTATCTTTTCACTCTATTTAGCTTCAATTCCAAACACAAGCACAAAAGCAAGCAAATCCTTTTGAGAAAACTCTCGTGCTGCCTCGAGAGAAACGAAGTTTAAAAGGACCAACATATTTTTACAAAAATGAAAAAAAAAATCAAAACAAATTGAAATGAAGATCGTAAGACCAGGAAGACAGCTTGAGATTTGGGAACATGACAGACATTGTCGCATGGTCTGTGGTTTAACTACAGTGTTTAACCTCGCTGGCTATGATTCTGCGCGGGTAGTCATATCATTTTTATGTTCTTGCAAGGTTGTGCTGAAACTGTTAGGACCGTTCGATTTTTGTTTGTGATCGTGATCGTAAAAGGACGGTGAAGATACAGCTAGTTTTTCGAGGTTGATGATTAAGAGAGGTGTGAGTGTGCGTATGGGACTGGACGCTCGAGGCGCGAAATTTTATAGTTGTGCTGGTGTTTGGACAATTTGGAAATTGCAAGTCTCGGAGCTCGAGGAAATGCTCTTTAAACGGCGTCGTCTGGTTTGACTTTGTTCTGTGTAATGCCAATGTTACAATATACCACGAAGTTTTTAATTTTTTTTTATATTAAGTTTTTAATTAATTTCCTTGATGTTATCCCATCACAGGAAAATAAATAAATGAACTTTATTATATCTTCTTAAAATATCTAACTTAATAATTTTTTTATTATTTATCATAAAAAATAGCTATTAAATAAAAAAATTAAATTTATTTATATATGAGCACGACTATTATTTTAAATCCCGATCTCTGCTAGAAATATAGAAAAGATATTTAATATTTTTTTACTGTGATATTTGAATAATTAAGAGCAATTATTATAAAAAATGTGTAATTTTATTTTATTTGAAGGATTTGGGGAATTAATTATTTTTCAAAATAAATAAATACAAAGAAAGAGCTATAACCAAGAATATTAACGAGGGAAGCAAGTCTATTATTATATGTTATCAACTTATCATAGATCTAGGGTAGCTCTATTTATATACATGAGATAAAAATGTCACTATTGATTTATATATGAGCACGTTAGTCACAAAATATAACATAGAAATGATATCCTAAATCCCGATCTCTGCTATTTGTTTTTGGTGCAAAAAGTTTTAGAAGAAGGGAAATTGTCACATTGTAAGGTGTCGCAAGCTCTAATAAGAGTTTACTGTGATATTTGAAAAAATTGTGTGCAATTTTTTGTAATTATAATCATCACAATTGTACGAGTAATTTTATTTTATTTGGAGATATTTGGGGAATTAAAGTATTTTTTTAAATATAACCTGGTTAATTTAAGACAAGTTTTTAGAAAATTTATTTTGAACTAGTTTTTACACAATCAATCATGTAAGAACTTATACTTGCATGTATTAACTTTATTCATTTTTCATTTAAATGATTATCAAACATATAATATTTAAAATCCGATCTATCATACTAAGTTATCTTTAAAAAAAAAAAAAAACTGTTACCTAAATTTTAACGATTGATAAGATAAACACCTCATTAACGTTTTTTGCCCACAAGTCTACTCGTTTTAGGAAAGTTCTCTTCGCCCTCATCACGCTTGGGGCTGTGTTCAATTTCGGACTATGACAATATAGATTTGAATTTTTCTTTATATTTATATTTACCATGAACAGAATCCTTACCACTTAGACACATTTTCGTTCATTGAGTAAAAAAGTTATTGACAAAAATGACATGTTTGAATTTTTTTTATCAAAAAGCTGTTTGATGCAAAAATTTATGTCATTATCAATTTTTTTCTAAAAGTTAATTTTTTTACTATTTTAAAAAAAATATTAAAATTATTCTTAATAATAATATATAAATACTATTTTATTTTCAACTAAATAATTTTTTTAATCAATTAAATAATATTTTTTAATTATTCTATACCTATTTTTAATAATTTAATACATAAAAATAATTTTTTTATAACATTCAAACAAAAAAAATTAATTTAAAATTACTTTTTAACTAACATATCTAAACATAAAACTTTTTTCTTATAATCAATTATAAAAAAATTTATACAATATTAATTATTAAAATAATTTAATTTTCACAATTATATCAAACACGCACTTAACCAACACCCCTATTTGCAAGTAGTTTTGTTTATGTTTAATATAAAAAGATTTGAATAAAATCACATGAATTTAGAGTTACTTTAATAATTAAATTACCTGAGTTCAACTTAAATTGTGAGAGATAAAGTTTGAGTAAAGCCTCTTGCACATTATAAGATAATTAATTATATGTAATATCAATGTTAAAATAATGTAAAGAGCACTATTAAAAGAGAAGTAGGCCCAGCCCACGAGGCTTTACACAAACCAGAAAAAGTGCAAAAATTTAAGAATTTAACAAAAAAACACATCACATTTCACAAGAAAAGGAACACTACAAATCAGGCACATATTAACATGGGGACGTGAGGAAACTAAACCCAACAACCAGCATTGCCCACCATCAAAACTCAAAACCCATCCTATATGGACCCTCCTTCCAGGAGAGGGCTTAGTTTTCCCTCACACAAGCATTCTGACCAATTCAGGTCAACCATACTAAGACAAGTAGACGTTTTACAATAAACATGGAAGGTATAGGGATATTTTGCCTGGGGAAATAAAGACCCACCAGAAGCAACAGAGAATCAAAAGGTATACATATATTCTGATGGATCAACTGCAGCCATCCAGCTCCCCAAGTCTCAGTCCAGGTTCAGCATGAGATTACACTGGCCAGGCCACAGAACATGGTAATTTAGACAAAAATAATGGTGCCACTTTCGTTAATTTATCAACTAGTGTACAATATGCCCTAAGCTTATCATCACGATCCTGCCAGATGAACAAATTGTAGCCCTATTTGCCGCTTCGCATGGTCAGGTATCAACTTATTAACAAGCTCTGGAGACGTTCCGGATAACTGAAAACAGGGAGTTACAATATAGTTTGTCCATCATTTTTGTTTAACTAGGATATTGATCATGATCACAAAATGATACCACTACAGTGCATATAGATTTTTCAATGCATTGCTTTGTGTACCCTAATTTTTCTTTGATGGTGAAAAATATATGAATAAAACGGACAGTAAATACTTAAAACCCAAGTGAATCTTGTGCATACACACAGGTCCAGAGCGAATCACTAGGTCTGCGAAAGAGACAAAAATCAGGCTACCAGACAGCTCTAAAACTTAGAAAATGGATCTGTGGATGTATGGACCATTTTCAGGCTTCTAGACTTTTTTCAACTTTTTGCAAAATAGTTAGTATCAATTTTATTCTTAGTCTTGAAACTATTGGCACCAATAATTTACTGCTAGAGTGCAAGTCAGACCAAGAAAGATATTTTGAGGACTTACTTCCTGTTTGAAGTTGAATAGAGGGGGAAACGGGCGACCATTTGGAAGGCGAGCATTGGGTTCTCGGAGTTCATCAAAGAAAGGATGTGCACATGCTTCTAGCTGCATAACAAAAATAGATCCTTCTCAGATTGCTAAATTTAGAAGAAATATAGGTTGATGTACCAAAAATAAATAAATAAATAAATGCGTTTGAATACCCAAAAAAAAAAAAAGCAGCCAACCAAACTCACCGCAGTGCACCGAAGACTTGGGGAGTATTGCAAAAGCCGGGAAGCAAGATCAATAGCTTCTGGAGGCATCTTTTTGTGGAATATCTACACACAAGTTTAAGTGTTAGAATGTCCAGGATGTCCAGGAATATTTTCAATCTACTCAACTTTTTATCATTTGAAAACCAAGTGTCGGAAAGGAGATAAAAATGCAGACCTTGTGCCATGGGTGTGCTTTTCTCTGTGGAAACCTAAAGTCATTGTAATTGGGATTCATACAGCGTACTTCCTCCCGAGTAGGTGTGCCAAGCACCTGCAATACAGAATTTTCATAAGCTGACTTGTCACGACACCAATGGCATGATTTTAGAAACATATAATATGTGCCCATGTTGACATCAATTGCACCTTTATGATATGTACAAGCTGGTCCACTGCATTTTCGCCGGGGAATAATGGCTGCAGAAGTTCTAATTGTGTCAGATGACATGTGGGTGGCAGATAATTAAAAGAACATTTATATCATTTTGCAAACACAAACCTGGCCCAAAAGCAGTTCAGCAAGGACACAACCAGCTGACCAAATATCAATTGAAGTAGTATACTCTGTGGCATCAAATATAAGTTCTGGAGCTCGATAGAAACGTGAACATATGTATGATATATTAGCTTCACCTTTGACCTGATCAAACAAAATCCAACGTTATTACATTTATAAGAAACATTCCATTGGAAAAAATAAAGAGAAATCAATTTATTAAGGGGAAAAGAAAGATCCTGGACATCATAGATGACTAGCAGTCTAAATAGTCACTAAAATACAAGTTGAATGCATACAGAGCATGACAAAAACCTCCAAAAAAACCCAAAATACACTGGTTTCCACAAAAGGCCATAACCATATTAAAATATTCAATGGGGTAAGACAGAAGTCTGGAAAAATAAATAAATAAATAGAGCGCTCCACAGTTTGCTGTTGAGGAGGACACCAGCATAAGAAAATGTAACAGTTAGACTCTATTCATTTATGCTGTCAAAGCTTTAAGGCAATTGATAGGTTATTAATTGGTTGACATTCTAAGATAAGTTAGTACTAGGTCAATATAAAAAAGATAACGATACACACAAAAGAAGGAACAAACTAAGCATATTAAAGTAAATGAGGAGGTCAACATACTAGCACTTTTGCACTTCCAAAATCACATAGCTTAACTTGGTGTGTAAGAGGATCAACCTGGAGAATACACAGAATGTCATCAGAGCCAGAAATAGTTACTACTTTTAAGAAAGAATTATGACTTGTAATGTCTATTCAGCAAGAATATAAAAACAAACCAGTATATTTTGAGGCTTCAAATCTCTGTGGCAAACTCCAGGAACAGTGTGGATATAAGCCAACCCCCTGAAAATCTGCATGCTTGCCACAAACTTTTATCAGGCAGTGAGTAAAAAAATAAGAGAAGTTTTTCAATCACTAGAAAGTCTGAGGCATACCTGGTACATATAAAGTTTTACGTATATAATTGGCATTCTTTGATTAGCATTACTATAGTGCTTTAAGACCCGATACATGGACTCTGGAACATATTCCATCACCAAATTAAGAAAAAGTTCATCTGTACTTGTAGTGGAAAAGAAACAATGCTTCAGAGAGATCACATTTGGATGATCCATCAGGCGCATTAACTGCAGTTCACGATTCTTATATCTTTGATCTTGTAAAACCTTCTTAATGGCCACTGCCTCCCCAGTTTCCAAGCATTTTGCCTAAGAGAAAAAATTATCAGCATGTGGCAAAATAGGTGGACACGGCAACACTTATGAATCTAGTATTAGCATACCTGGAAAACAATTCCAAATGATCCAGTTCCTACAACACGCTCTGCCATGTAACTAATAGTCTACAAGAATCATCGTAACAAGTCATTAAACTTTCAGTCCAGGATTTAGATGTGAAATAAGTGTAATATTATCAGCAGAATGGGATTTACAAAAATAATACCTGTTTGGGCTCCCCATTTTTGCCTCCAATTGTTGTAGATATGATGTGACCAGTGAGGGAATCATTCCCATTGATAACAGAGGTAGACATCTCCTGTTAAAATTGTCGCATTTATGACAAGGTATAAGGAATATTAGAATTTCAAATGTTTTGCAAGAATTTCAAAATGGTTTGGTGTCTCAAGGAAGCTAAAAGTTGGAAGAATACAATTACCAATTGGCAGACATATCAAACACACTAACACTAACTAAAGACTATGGGCAACAAGATACACGATTAAACCATCACGTTTCAACAGCATAACTCAATAACTCAAAAAGTAAATTTCATAAAACATAACATAAAGAAAAAACAAATGGTAGACGACATAAGGATGATATTGCAGAAATTCAGTGATGGAAATAAGCTGCTAAAGAGTTGAAGACAAGGACCTAAGAACTATAGCAGCACTAAGTTCACAGGACAAACTTCTATTGAAAATGTTGAAAGTAAGAAAAGAAAGGAACACTACGTACTACGTTGCTAAAGTATATTAAAACAATGCAAAAGCTAGTAGCAGAGTCCAATAAACTGAACAAAAATAACTTAATCAGAAATCAAAGTGATGGGCTACAAAGAAAGTAGGTAAGATGTGGTGAATAACTAACAAACGATCATAACAAATAAAAAAAATGAATCGTTGAGAGTCCAACATCAATATAACAACCATGATCTGATTGTAACATAGCAACAAACAAATCTTCAACACGGCACAAAACCTAGTTCAGAACTTCTCTCCAGAAAAATAATAATAATAATAATTGAAACTTCATAAAAAAAAAGCCACAGATCAACACGAAAATGAGCTAAATGGGTCTTCTCTGTTAAGGTCAAAGACCAACTTTTTAGCAAGGAAATCGAATTTCCCCCAATAATAAACCCTAACGTTCCCTTTGACAGCTGAGAAAGGAAATAAAAGAGAAATAGAGAAACAAAAATTACACATCCCAGATAATTTTAGCTTCATCCTAAAAAAGAACCAAAATTTCAAGACTATTTCAACTCTGCCATTCATGGGTCACTCAGCTTTCTCAGCAACCAAACAATCAGCATATCAACAAGATTTACAAAAAAAAAAAAACAATTTTTTTCCCGGGAAAGTACCTTATCCTCAGCCATGGCGGAGGGGAGAGTAACGAAAAAAGGAATCTAAGGATCGGTGAAGTAGAAGAAGAAGAGAATGAGGAAGGTGTGAACAAAGAGAAGGAAATGGAGGCCCCAGCAAGAGAAAGACAAGTCCATGTGATTCCAGCTCTGCTTTTCCCCCCTCCTTTCTTTTATCTTTCTTTTCTGTCTTCCCTTTCCTTTCTTTTCTTTTCTTTTTTCTTTTTTTTTCTTCATATTATTTTTGGCCTCTTCCCATTTTTCATAACTCACTTTGCAGATTAGGAAGACCTCACTGTTAATCACAATTATTAGGTGTGCTTGACTGAAATGAGAATAAAAAAATAAGTGAAACAAAAAGTAATGAATTTTAAATTTCAATATTTCCAATCTTTAAGTAAGGTATTACACATTATTATTAGACTATCTTTTGAGTTGGAATAGTGGTTAAATAAAATACTTTTAAAAATGACAATTTTAAAATTTAAATTTTTTATATTTCAAATAAAGTTCACTTGCATAATTACTATTAAATATTTTTAAATATTTTTTGCTTTATCATTTTAACGTCAGTAAAATATATATTTCAAAAGGGTAAACGGCTAGAAATAAATGACTACAACATATAATTCAGTCTAATTTCAAACATCAAACAGATCAATTTTATAAAATAATGATATGGATTATAGACATAACTATATATTTAAAGTTAATAAGTGTTCTTTTAATAGTTTTAATTATGTACATATCTTACATAAATTTAAGATAGTCAAAACGAACTAAATCTATCAGATAAGCTTGTTTATCCATATAAATGTGCGATCCAAGCCTGACTCTCAATGTTATTACTTATTTATGTGGTTGCTATGCAGAATCAATAAGGCACTTGTTCTTGGAATGCCCATATGCCACCAATGCGTTACTCAACTCTTGGCCGCATGCAGGTTGTGAGTCAGCTTCCAACTTAGGATTCTTGGCTAGGGGTTATATCAAATATCATGGCAGGAATGAATAAGAAGCAGAAGGAGGAAGTATCCATGATATGGCATAGTATTTGGGACCCAGCGTAATTTGACTTGGAAAGGGAAGAATCCAAAGAAGTCTTCTCTCCAAGCTGCTGAATCAGCTCTGTTAAATATGGCTGCCTTCCATGACGCACGGAAAGCAGCACCTCTCCAAATAGCTGGTGTAGAGTGTAGACCAAATGCTGGAGTGCTCAAGGTGAACGTGGACTTTGCCCTTTCAGACGTGAATCATTTCTATGGGCTGTGTGTGATCATCAGAGATGACCAAGGTGAGTACGTACATGGGTTGGGATCTGTTCAACCCCACATAGGTGAATTGATGGCTGTGCGTGAAGGCCTTTTATTTGCATGTGATATTGGTTGCAGGAAAATTTTCATTGAAGGAGATGCTAAGGCTGTGTTTAGAAATATCAAGGAAGAGTCCAAAGATTTATGTTATAATTAGTGGTTCCATTCTTCTTGACATATTTATGTATGCATCTTGGTTCACTTGTTTTGATCCTGATTTTGTTCTGCGATTATGTAATAGGGCAGCAGATGCTCTAGAGAACTATGCTAAGAACTTTAACTCGTGTATTTGGATTGAAGATCTTCTTAATTGTGTGACTTCGGTCCTTATTTCTAATCTGCATGGTCAATAAATCAAAGTTTACATAAAAAATAATCAGATTAGAATTGTTTAAACCTACATAAGACTGATTATGTTTATAAATACATTTCTTTTAAAGCAAGCGAAATTGATGAAATGTTAACTCTTTAAATATTTTTTTTTATCTAATTCATTTAACAACCCTACATAATTTGTTTGTATAAGTATTTTTTTTCTAAAGAATTATAACATAATAAATAAACTACAATCTAATTCATCGCCAAAAAAAAATAGTCCAATTCAAGTCATTTAAGGGTTTGATTTTATTTAAAAAATAGAACTGAACCAAATTGTCAAAGAACATCAATAATAATTTGAACCAAATTAAATTGATTATCCTTCTTAACTAAAACCTACAAATTCAGATTAAAACAAAAAACAAAAAACAAAAACAAAAACGTACTAATTTAGTTCCGTTTAACTTACTTGACTAATTTAGTTGAAAGTGACTAAAACAGACTCTAAATTATACACCACACCATCTCATATGTAAACTAATAAACATGTGACCATAAACCATATTTTGATTGTGTCAAATATCCCATTTTAATTCTCATTTTTTTTATCAATTCTGAATTGTTTTGCATTCCAAAGCTTTCTTGGCGGTTTTGCCCAAATCGTTGTTTAGCACGTATCCTTACATGACAAAATCATTGCACCATTAGGGGAGAAAGAGAGGAGAGATATTTAAAACAAGCAATATAGATAGTGTGCGAGTGAGAGGACAAAAGCAGTTACGGGATCTTATTAAAAGAGTATTTTACATTTATAAGTAGTAGTTAGTGGTGAGAAATTTTGGTGGTTTCTAAGATGTGATAAATTTAAACTTTTATGTCTTAACTATTAAAAAAAAAACTCTAAACAGTTTCAAAATGATTCAAAGGACCGACTAACATCATTATATTAGACCTTTTATGTTATAATACATTATAGTCCCACATAAATGATATAGGCACTTGGTGGATGTATATATAATAACTTCGAACTATTCCTCTTCAATAATTAGTTTTCGGGAGTGAGTTCTCCTAAAGATTGTATTGAATGATATCAAAGCTTACACCACATTTCTTAGTAGCAATCATAATGTGTGGTGGTGACTAGTACAAAAATTTTTAAGGTGAGAGTATGTATAAGCTTTAGCCAGGGTTGATAGTTGGAATCAAATTCATTTTTTTTATTTGACGATATACGATCCTATCGATTAAGTTAACTCGTTGGTAGGATTGTCACATTTTTTCTTTATGGGCTGTGTTCCGTCCTCTATCCGATAGGGTGGTCGCCGGAGAGTCCCAAGTCAGTCGTCCGGCAGTTACCTGAGGAAGACGTAATGAAATGTCAGCAGAGAGACTTCGACCGATTAGTCTTGGAGTCAAGACAGTGATGAATGCATAGGTAGAGAAAAGTTAACATGCTTGACTTAGACTGCCAGGTCGGTTTATATAGAGATTCAGATGACTGACTTTTCGGATACCCTCCATTAAGGCCATTTAGGATTCTGAACGTTATGTCTGATTATTATGGTGTGAGATATTATATCCGTTATTATGCAGACGTTATGTGGTCATTATGGCGTGAGACCATTATGTCTTGGAATTGGTATGTCATTAAGCACGTGTTTGTTGAGTTGTTACTCATTCGGGTATAGGTCGGTCGGACCTTGCGAAATGGGCCTAGCTTATGGCATGCCAATGGGTCGGGATGGTCCACGTGTTTTCGGATGGGTGAGCTTATAAGTGGTCTGTCATTTGGACTAGGATGGTCCACGGCCCCCGGCTGGTCATTGAAAGATGGGCGACCTTATAAGTGGTCGGATGTCAATTGGACCAGATGGTCCAACCCCGGCTCGGTCATTCAAAGATGAGTGAGCTTATAAGTTGATACCAATTGGGTCAGGACGGTCCATAGTGATCAATGGTATATCTCGAGCTTATATTATTAAATGTTTATTCTTATCTAAGCTAGACGATCCATAGCCAAAATCACAAAGTGAATGATATAGCTTTTCCGAACTCTTTGTAATTTTTAAGCTTGGTAACGTTCCAAGGAGAGTGGTGAGGTCTTTTGTGCATGTATTTTCCTGACCTTAGCTATGAAATTTCCTGATCTGATCCGATCTTGAGTTTCTTCAAATTAGATCAGTTTTCAAAGACATCTTGATTTGATAATAACCTCGGATAGCTTCACACGTCTTCTTCTTCTTTCTTCTCTCTTTTTTTTTAGAAGACTTTGACCTCAGAACTTTTTCTGAGCTTGGCTGACTTTATACATATGACATTTTCAATTAGCATCTTGATTAGGTTTCTCCTCCGTTGGTTGAAGTACTATTTCGAACATGACATTGGCATTTGCAATCAGTTCGAGGTTATGTACTTTAGGTCGGCATCGGCTTGGGACCAGTTACTAGCTCGGGGCCTTTCATCAGCTTGGGATTGGCATCAGTTGGGAGCTGGTTACTTCTTTTAGTTGTGCTAGCCAAAAGCCAGTTACTCTCATCGACTTTTTCTTTGGTTTAAAAGTGACATCAAAAAGCCGACATCATCGGTGAAAAGCCGATGTCTTCCATCGGCCTTTGGTCGGCATCAAAGCGGTCATCATTGTCTTCTATCGACTTTGGTATCGACTTTAGCACGCTGGCGGCATCGAAAAAGCCGTGTTTTCCATCGACTTTGGTGGCATCGGCTTTAATGGCATCGACCGAAAAGTCGGTGTCTTCCATCGCCTTTGGTCGGCATCGGCTTTAAACATCAGTGAAAATCCTTTTTCATCGACTTTGGTTTTAAGCATCGACAAAAATCGCTTTGGTACTATGGCATCGACTCTGGGCTGGCATCGGCTCTGAGCCGGTTTGACCCGAGTTTTCGGGGCCTTCATTTGAGCATCGGCTCTGGGCCAGCATCAGCTCTAAGCCGGTTTGACCCGAGTTCTCGGAGCCTTTGTTTGGAATTTTCTAAGAATTTGTTAGGGGTTTAATTTAACTTGTCTTGATTCTGTCATGTGAGTAAATCTGATAATAATATGCAATTGAAATAAATATGACTAAATTTTCATACCTCATTAAGGTTAATGTTATGCAAATAAATAAATTACAATAAATATAAATATTTATTACAAAAATTATCAAATGTAGATGTAAATACTAATGTCGTTTGTGGCTATAAAATATCCTTAATGTTATGTAATTAAATTAATGACAATAAATAGAATTAAAACAATTAAAGCGACATGATATTATAATCAGTTAATGTTATATAATTATTAATTAATAAATCGAGGACAATAAATAGTATTAAAGTATTCAATTATAATGAATATTAACTAAAATATTAATTAATATTAAATTAATGTTTCACAAACAACATGTGGAGCAATCAATTAATAGTCAATTAATCATGAATGACAATAATTATATAAAATAATGACCAATCAATAATCAATTAATTCCATGAAATGACAATAATGCACATCAATGTCTTTTACTATCATGCCATATAAGTTCTTTAATTAGAAATAAATAATATATAAAATAATATATAATTAATAGCCAATTAATTTCATGACAATAATGCACATCACTAACATTTACTATCGATATATATCTCTAATTAGTAATAAAAAATAATAATTCATAAATTAATGACAATCATTATAATATAATTTATTGGAGAATAAAATACTTTAAATATCTTGTCTATAACATGTTATTACAAGTAATATTTGAATGTATAATTAACAAATAATTATACGTTATTAAATAGATATAAATTACAAAATTTAATAAATTTTAATACTATGATAATTACTCTATTTGACTCATGAAAAATCTTAAATTTTGCACATGATAAAAATTAATTATTTAAACTATTTCATGTCTTTGCAATAAAGGCAAAATTTATTCAATGACCAAGCAATTGATTGTGGCTGTTAGGTAAATATTAACACTAGTTGATGAGTATGTTTTAAAACTGATGATGATATAAAATGGTAAATGATTAACGTATAAAACTTATAGTAGCCAAAAAAGAAACAAAAGTGGTTGAAATCTACGGATGGCCTTTGACTTTGGTCAATTTTATAAAATGAGAATTAAAAAAATATACGTAGCAAAAGTGACCCAGATCTAGAAAGATTTTTTCATAGCAGAGTAAGTTTCCAAGGAATATGTACTTATTCACCTCAAAAGGTGTTTTTTTTTGTTTTACCCGGCCTCAAAAGAATAGTAGTTTTGTCAACAAACATATTTTAATTTTTATTTTAAAGAAGGTAACGTTCTAAAAAGCTATGTTTTAGCTTATCTAAAAAGGGTTTTTTTAATCAAATTATTTGCTATAAAAATAATGATAGATGCAGATTTTTATCTTACAAAAATCATATACAAATCTTATAATGAGTGGCTATGATATATCTAATGTGTAGAAGCAAACACTAAATTGATTCTTCAGGAATTATAAGAACTAAACACAAAATTTTGGAATAATGGAAAATCAATTACACCTCCAAACATATCATAGTTGGCAGCTAAACAGAAGAAAAAACAAATTGAGCACACGAAAATGCTATCCATCATTTTGCAGACGAAAATACTATCTATCATGAATTCAACATCTTTTCAATATAAATTTCAACTTAGTTCCAATTTCACACTCTTGGCATGACAGCAACCAACAATAAACTACTAATAAAAGAAAAGTGATATAAAATTTCAAACTTAACTCACTTGGGCCTCTGGATCCTAAACTTACTGGTTCTTTGTGTGATTTGTATAGAGATGGCGCCCATTGTTCCTTGCTGAGTTTAGAGGCTTCAACGGATGAGAGTGAATATGTTTTCTATGCTACATCAAGAAAGCAATGCTGACCCCTGGGGAAAGGCAATAGCCAAATCTCATGGTCAATAGCTCCCAATATTGCAGCATAATCGTCCTTCAAGATTTATTACGTTTGATCCAATTCCTTCTTCAATTTCTCTAACTCTTGGTCAAAAAGGGCAAAGATGCATTCAATCTGATCTGAGGTTTCAAGACCAGCACTGATTCGTCAAAAAAGATGGAGGATTTGAAGTTTCGAACTCGAGGGCATCGGATTGAATTGGAGGATGTCAGACATGAATGGGACAAGGCAATGCTTGACAACAGGAAAATAGAGAGAGTAGTTTGGTTGTGGAATGGGAATCGTTTTACCGAATCCCCACAGTCGGCGCTAAATGTTCCGTCCTCTACCCGATAGGGTGGTCGCTGGAGAGTCCCAAGTCAGTCGTCCGGCAGTTACCCGAGGAAGACGTAATGAAATGTTAGTAGAGACACTTCGACCGATTAGTCTTGGAGTCAAGACAGTGATGAATGCATAGGTAGAGAAAAGTGAACATGCCTGACTTAGACTGCCAGGTCGGTTTATATAGAGATTCGGATGACTGACTCTCCGGATACCCTCCATTAAGGCCATTTAGGATTCTGAACGTTATGTCTGATTATTATGGTGTGAGACATTATATCTGGCTATTATGACGCGAGACGTTATTTCTGGTCATTATGGCGTGAGACCATTATGTCTGTTTGGTATGTCGTATTAAGCACGTGTTTGTTGAGTTGTTACCTATTCGGGTATAAGTCGGTCGGACCTTGCAGAAATGGGCCTAGCTTATGGCCGGATGCCAATTGAGCCAGGATGGTCCACAGCCCCCCAGCTTGGTCAGATGGGCCGAGCTTATAAGTGGTCGGATGTCATTTGGACCAAGATGGTCCACAGCCCCCCAACTCGGTCATCTGTAAAGATGGGCCGACCTTATAAATGGTCGGATGTCAATTGGACCAGGATGGTCCAGGCTGCATTTGCTAATTTGCTTACTGCGGCCCGTATATATGCTGTCTCACACACCCTCTCTTCAGCTTTTGGATTTATTTCGATTTTCTCTAGAGGTTTGGTCTTGTTGCATGTGAGGGAACTTGGAATTGGTATCGGCACACAAGAACTACACCCAAGAGGAATCAAGTGTTTTAAAGAGAATTTCTTCAGGGGGCAATGATATTGAAAGCTCGAACCTTTTGAATCTTAGATGAGTAATATTTTTTTTAGATGAGTGTTTAATTGAATTTAATAAACAAAAACAAAAAAAAAGTGCTACCCGGTACTGGTAGAGACTCGAGCACTACTAGTGTTTATTACCTAAACTCAATTCTTTAAGTATCTTTAAACAAGACATTTTTATTATTATGTAGTATTGAATAAGTATTATTTTACTAAAACATAAATATAATTTTTTTAATGAAAAAACATAAATACAATTAAATTGAGAGTCATTGATAATTTACATAACTAAAGTGATACACATTCATTAATATTATAATAAAAAAAAGTGTCTTACGCTTAGAGTTCTTAAACCCTCAAAATTTCTTGTGTTTTAAAGGCAAAAATATGGCACTATCACTTTATTATGGCTATGAGTAATACCCGAGTCACATGTTAGACTGGTAAATAGTTATAAAAGGTAGCATTTGACTTGTTTAATATGTCTGTGAAGTTTTGTGATAAACTGAATTCGTTTAGGCACTTAGTTGCAACACAGAAGTTGAAAAATAGCTTAAAATGACTCAGATAATGACTTATAAGGTTAAGTTGAGGGAAATAAACATAGAGAGTTTGTTTTTAAGTCACAAACGAGTTAAGTAAGATATAGTTAAAGTTTCAAGAGAATCTGAGTTAATTTGATATTTTTAGGCATACTAGTTGTGCATTTAATACCAAATTGACTACCAGCAGATATGAAAAATCATGAAAATGGTGAAACAATAATTTAGATAAATCTTAGCTTAGTTCTTGATTCCAAGGACTAGGTTAGGATAGTTTAAGCTTAGTAAACCTAATATGGTCATTTATGACTCAAGATCAACCATTATGATCTATAGATTTAAGAATTGGACAATGGTTGGAGTTATGTGATTTGGACTTAAATCTTTACTTAAGAGAATCCATAGGTTATAATTAAGTTACAACAAGTTTAGGGGCATGAATGAGTGTTAGAAATCACAAAGAAATCAATTATAGATGATTGGAAGTAAGATTTAAATCATGGAACAATGCCACGATTCTGCAGAACGAGCTGCAATATGTTCTGGTTGAGAAACATGGCTCGTGTCCGAAGACACGGGGGGGAGGGGCGTGTAATCAGACATGACTCGTGTTTGATGCCAGAATCTTCAAAAATGTGATTTTTTGATGTTTTGAGGTTATGGACTAGATGTGATCATTAGTAAATGTTTCCTAAAGTGTGTTAAGGTACAAATGAGGATATTTTCAAGAGGAAAATTATCACCTAGAAGGAATGAGAAAACCTAGGCTTTAAGCATCCAAAAGAGGTGGTTTGCCCTAGGTAAGGACATAGTACCTTAGATAACCTAGTGTTGCATTAGATATCACTATAGATGTGATGAGATGGTGCAATGGAGACAAGTATATTAGGATGGATTGTAGAATTCACTCTAGTAAGAATAAGGAAGGTATGAGCCTTATGATATCCAAAAGTAATAGATTACCTTTGAAAGATACCTAGAACCTTAAGCAACAAAGAGTTGTAAGTAAGAACCACTTTGAGTTAGATTCACTTGAGTGGGGATAAGGTTGTGTATTTAGTTTCAAAGAAGATATGTTATGTACTAAGTCTTTAGTTAAACGGGACGTTGTGCATTGTAGAATACACAATAGGATGAATATTGACTTGTAAGCTTGTTACATTCATTAAGTATGCAAAGTTATAGTAAAATGTTCATTTGTTTCCTTAAGCAATGTTGAATGAAGCATTAGTTAAGATAAACTCTTTCACTAGGGTGAGTTGAGTCTATAGGAAAATTAAGGTGGTGGTCATGTAAGAGGTAAATATTACACTATGCTTTTTACACACTAGTTAGTTAATCTAACTTGTATGTGAAAGTTATAAGAACCTTACTACAACCAAGAGTAATAGTTTGCCATAGGTAAATATCTAACATTTCAGCAACATAGTGTTTCATAGGATTCACTTAAGAGTTACTAGTGATGAGGTGGTGTTTAGATATAAGTATGTATGTATATAAATGGAAATGATCTAGTAATATTGATCTTAGTGAGTATCATTTGACAGTATTCATGGAGGCCAAGAGAGATTGAAGGGTGTCTGATAGACTCAATTGAGGAAGGACATAACCCTGATATTTCGTTAGTGCCAAAGCCAAAGGAGATAAGTAGGGGTCCATAAGGTTCTTCAGAATCAGGACTTAGATCGAATTTCTCAGCGTGCCAGGATATGTGTGATGTGAGGATGAACTTTCCCTCTATTCACCATGGGATAATATACTAAATCAGTTCCTAATGATTTTCTTAGTTTTCAAAATAATCCTCTGCATATATTTCAAAATAAAACATTGCACAATCATATCTTTAGGATCTTTCTTAAGCATATTCATATTACATATCATTCTCATTGCATTTATAGACAGTTATATGAGCATTGTCTGTTTTTATTGGTATTTACAATTGTATGGGCAGTTATTTATATCCAATGGTATGTAGGCTATCAGTTTAGATCACACTATATAGTAGTGTGCAGTTATGAGAATTAGTGGAGGAAACTCCTATGTTAGTAGTTATAGCAATTGTTATATTTGTTAAACAATATTATGGCTAGCTAGTATTGGAATTACTTTTACTGAGAATTATAATTCTTACCCCAGTTGTCCTTCAATGTAAATCCATGTAAAAACCCTTTTAAGGGAATTAAGATGAAGCATGAAGACTAGTATAGTTTTTATATGCTTTAGTAGACAAAGCTTATGTATAAGTTTATATTTGCTTTGTATATTTTAAGTAGTATGTATTACAATATGCCTTTGTGTGGTAAGTGTTGTATATATATATATGTATGAGTTTAAGTTTTTTCGCATTCTCTCAAGGCTTTCTATAATTACTCAGTTGTGATTATGAATATATGTATTAGTTAGTATGTAGAAGTGACGTATTTAGTACTGTTTATCTTTATATATCTCTGTATATCTAACATATATTTAGATATCTATATTAGGATGTTACACTATGACTAAATTGACTAGAATTATAAGTCACTAGTTAGGTTAACTTTCACACGGAAATATCAAATGATATGCAACTTCAGGGAATTGTTCAATGGCATATTCTATTACTATTAGTAGGAAAATAATGCTCCTCGCTGTAATTCTATCCTATAATTCCACTCAAAGTTCAACCCTGTTGATGTGCTTTCCTTTCCTTCCAAAAATTTCAGAGACGACACCACTTCTTTATCGTTCCAGCTCATCCTTCTCAGTATCTAAATGGGTCCTTCATTTTGATCCCAAAATCAAATCCTCTGCATCTTGCCCCTCTACGGGCTTGTGTGTCCCTACCCTAGATCACTTATGGCCCCAAAAAGTTTATTTCCATCTATCCCTTGAATCTACGAGCTGATGTGGGAAATGTGAAGGGATTTGAAACTAAGGAATTTAATTCAAACTGCGTAAGGTTCTACATTTCAAGTTGATTTTGTGTGTGTGTGTGTGTGTTAAGAGGACAATGAAGGATTTTACTATTGTCCTTTCTACTGGACCAAACCATGAAATATTTACACCAAGACCAAAGAGAATTGTCTTTTGAGAAGTTATTTAACTTCCAAAACAAAGATAAAAATAGCTTGGAATTCCTAATCATAACTCTATATTCATAACTCTCTATTAGATGCAATCTAAGGATAAGTATAAATCTACAATCAAAGCCTTTATTTGAGCTAATGCCTATTACTCAACTGATTAGGTTGGTGTTGGAAGTCCACAACAATTTCCTTGATGATGGAATGATTATGCGATGGAGTAATTGTGTGGTGGATTAGTAGTTTGAAGGACTAAAATGTAAAAAATCACAATAAAATGGATTAAATATAAATAATACAAGGGCTTTTTATTAAATGTTTAAAACTGGTTAAAAAGCAATCAAACTTATAATCATAGGTAAAATACAAGGTGCATTATGCACCATAATTTCGTAAGGTGCATGGTAAAATTAGCCATCTATCTATTAACTTGAAATAGGCTAAATCTATCATGCACCTTGTAACTTAGGGTGCATGATACACCTTGCATCTTGAACCATTGATTTATATTTAAAAAAATTTCAATGGCTAATATTAAAGATTGGAAACTTATAGAACCGATTGTTATTCTTCCTCCACACTACCACCAGTTGCTATCCACCTCCACCCACCGTCGTAGCCGCACCTTCTCCGACAACGGTCCGTCAACCCCTTTTTTCCACCACCTCCTCCCCCTCCTCCTCACTTTGTCATCCTTACCGTCACCAGAATTGCACTATGCAGAGGAAGACTTGTCATTTTTGAAAGTCGTGAATCAGATTTCGAAGCTGATGAAATTGCAGACTCATCAAGTGGAATCTTCTCGCTCCTTCGAAGAAGGAAAAGAGATCAAAGGACGCAAGGACTCTTTAGTGAACCGCATTGGTTTGACCCAACAACGTGCAATGTCATATTTAGGATTTCGAGGAAAGCCTGCAAAAGCTAGGGTTTGAGAATATCAGCATCGACGATATACAAAAGGTGCAAGGAATGGCATCGCGGTTCAAGTGAAGACGTCTGGTAGATCCGACGAACTGAGTTTCGCTAGGATATAAGGGTGAAGATGTCTAGCAGATCCACCGTTGCGCCTCAATCTCCCCATCGACGATGCTGATGAGATCGACTCGGGTCTAGTCACAATGGTGCAGTGGTGGCTCGTGGGGCTTGACGAGATCTGGTGACGCAAGGGTTGAGGCAGATTGCATGGGATGTCGGCAACGAGGGACAATGCAAAGACCGGTGATGGTGGTACGAGTTTTGTGAGCAGCTCACAACGTGGAAGAAGGTGGTGATGGTGGAGTCCAAAAGGTGGAGGGAGGAAGGGTGGGTGGTGGCGGTGGGAGTCAAGGTAAAATGATGATGGTGATAGGGGATGAAATGGTAGTAGTGAAGTGAAATGATGGTGGAGTATGTCAAAAAAAAAACTTTATTATTGCAAATAAAATCAATATTTACATCATGCATCTTAAAAACATAACATAATGGTGCATAATAGAATTAACCCTTGAAATAAAAGCAACTCGAGGATGATTTTTTGAATGTCTAATTGTGGGACGAAAAAGTCTCACAGACACTTTTTCTTTTCCCCATCTTATGAGTTATTTCACAATGATTTGTCATGGAAAGGAAGCAAGAAGAAACTTGTATAGCGCAATATAACCAAGAGTGTATGACATGCTAATAGAGAGAGAGAATCAAGCAAACGATTCAATAAATATATAAATAAACGATTCAACAACATTTTTAAAAGCTATTTGTTTGCTTCGGAGTTTTCAATAATCATAAAGGAATCTCAAGTATGATAAATGTACATAATAAGATAAGATATAAAGTTATAAACATTATTAAAAAAAACAAATATAAGATTTTTCTTTTACTGGAATATAAGATCTTTTTATATAAAGCAATTAAAAAAATACATAATCAAATCGAGAATTAGAATAATAGATTCACTTACTTCAAGGATAACTAGCAATTTAAAATTAAGTCAAGAAGATAATTCATACAACTCAAGGACCTGAAAAACCATAATAATAATAATAATAATAATATGTATGCATGTCCCATATGGGTATGCACATGATACCCCAAGGGCCAAGTCTTATATGAGCTCATCCTAGGGAGATTTTGTCAAAGTTTTCAGCAGAGAAGATCTTGTAAACAACACAATTCATTTGTATTCCTAATATTTGAGTTGAGGCTTTCATGCCTGGATAATTCTAACAAGACTAATCAGAAATATTTTGGTATATGACTTAGTGATTTATTGTGAATTTATAAATAAGGAAGAAAAAACTCAATTTATTGTTGGCTGTTTCCACAAAGGAAAAAAATAAAGAAAAAGATTAACGTACTGATGCACCCGTAATCGTCTGTTTGGGATATAAAATTCATTATCCAAACCATCCTCGCCCGCAAACAGTCTTAATTTTTAATTATTTGTGCTAATGAATACAATAAATTAAATTAAATTCCATCAATCGTATACTTTGGAGAAACTCCACTTTAATGCAACAACTTGAATTGATGCAAGTTTGACTTCCCCAAAGACAATAGCAACTTTGCGCATACCTAACTACCCTCTTCATCCACGTGTATATCATTTAACTCCTTTTCTTTTTAATAAACATATTTAACCTTTTATAAATTTAAGAAGCAACATATTTTTCTAGAAACTTGGAGTTTAATACATGCACTTGAACATTTTATTATCCAAATTATTCTTATAAATTTGAAGTAAAAGTTAATAAGTTATGGGACTGCCAAATTAAAATAAAAAGTGAGAAAGACAAAATAAGAAATTAGTGATAATATATATTTTTAAAATTACTAAATAAATAAAATATTGTAATGAACAAACTTACTGCTAAAAAGATTTTACTTTTATGAATTTAAAGTAATTTGAAATGTATGTGCTTTGTTCAAATCTCAAATGATTAGAATAGATATTTAAAAAAAAATTTGATAGAGATTCAAAGACTAAGTTCGTGATGATAGTTTCAATTAATGTAAAAACTAAAAAGAATCGCGTTTAAAATCAAATTAAAAAATAATAATTTCGTTTAAAGTGTAAAATTAAATTAAATTAAATCAATTAAATAATTCATGAGAAAAGGGTAACGGTTTTCTAGGGAACATGGGGTTGTGTAAAGACCCGCCAAATCAGACAACTTACGTAAACGAAGCCAAGTTGAAACAAAAACAATTCAGAATAGAAACCAAAAAAAATAAAGAAAAGAAAAGCTTGTTGAAATGTGGTTGCTGTTGTCACCCTTTGATTTTCAAAGATGGAATTGGAAACTCAGGAACAGGAAGCTATACGGTATACCCCAGCACCTGTTCTGTTTGGTGGGAAGTTGTTGTACCATATATATGGTGATTCTTGTTCCATAAGGTAAGTTCCCAATGCATGGTTGAGTGTTCATCTTTCGCTTAGATTTCACTCATTCATCTACTTTCTTACATAAGATATCCCCATCACCTACTCCTTCTCTTCACTTTGAATTCATACAAGAAGGTTGTGTTTTTGTCTAATTTCTAATGGATTGGTGGTTCGGTTTTAGAAGCCATAAGAGTCAGAAAGACCCCAGAAACACACAGCTTCTGGAGTTCCTTCTTCTTGTTTTAGTGGTCATTTTTCTATCTCAGACAATCATCATTGGCCATATATTTATCAATCTTCATATGGGAAAAAGAGATGGATGAGGCCAGCATGAATAGTTAAAAGTTTAGCTCTTGAAACTAGCTTCATTGATTAATAATAGTATAATCTGCGTCCTGAATTTCAGGGTGCTAGTGTAATCTTAGGATTAGGAATGAAAGATTACAAGATAACAAGCAGTGATCCTCCTTCTTGGAAGAGGATGACTGGGGTTGATAGCCGTTGGCATTCCAAAACTTTATTGCTTCATGAGCTGAAAACTTCTTCAAAACACAATTCTTGTAGGGGGCTCTATGTTGGGAAAAAGCACATCAGGACCATTGCTGTCATGTTTGGATTGTTGGGTTGCCTTTTCCTCCTTGATTCTCTTATCATCTCATTTTTTGAGTCTGCAAATCTTCAACCCAGTACAGCCTCAAATAAATCAAGTGGGTTTCAGGTACAAGTACATCATCTCAGGCTTGTTAGCACCCACCTTGAATTCATATCTGCACAACATTTTAGAATAGCTATATATACTTATTCTATTAACCGTATTCATGTCAGGGTGTAGCTATTAAACCTGAGTTAGTCTTTATTATAGCAAAGGCTTCAGTCCTTTTCTCCGTAAGCTTGAGGTCACTTGTGAACAACTTCCTTCTGAAATTAGTAATTTAACTTCATGTGATTCAAAGTTTCCAATAGAGTTTTCTGCATGTTCACTTTTCTTCTGCTTGTGGAAGCTGGAAACTATCTATCTACATTTTGGATGTGATTTTTGTGGATGTTTAAACATAGATTTAACCTAGGGGTGCATATCTCAAGTAGAGTAGAATTTGAGGATAACTAGTACTTCTAAAATTCATGTGATATTTAGCATTGATACTTGCTAATTGGTATAACTAACACGTTTATTTTAATGAAAAGGGTAGAGATTCCTACAAGAAGAAACAATCACCAGTACACATGTATGATCGGCTTCTAAACTTGGCTTCCAGTGCTCTTGCAGAGGTTTGGATCAAATTTGCAGATTGATTCATGTTTTTAGATCATCTGTTAGATACTGTACTATTTTTGGAGTTCATTTCTGTCTAATCTGATTACTGAACTTTTGTTACTAATACTATAGAAGGAGTTCAAGCAAGAGTCATCCAATTTATGGGTGGAACCATATCGGCAGGCATCTTCATGGGAACCTTGTGCAGAAAGAAAAGTTCAAACCAATCCGGGTATATGAACCTTTCTTATGCATTGACTGTTGTTATAATACTGTCTTAAATATTTACAATATGTATTCATTTCTTATACTATCATATAAAACAATATGAAGTTTAAATTGCAACTTATTATCAGTAATTCTTTGCCTAGTGTACTATTCTGTAACTCGTTTACAATCTGTGATAGGAAAGTCTGTGAAAAGTAATGGCTTCATCTTAGTCAGTGCAAATGGTGGTCTTAATCAACAACGAGTTGCTGTAAGTATTGGCAGTTGATTTATATTATTTCCCATATTTAGAAATCAACTTTGCACATTACTAAAATAATACATATACAAATAAACATACAATGTCTATCACAAATAGCATTGAACATTTCACAAGAAATTTAATTTTGTATAAAATAAATGAGACCAGGTACACACACGGAGGGCTGTGTCAACTTGATTTCAAGAGGAAAAAGCCTCCATTTGTGTCTAGTCTATTATCAAAATGAATTGTCTCCTATTAGGCTACTAGCAGCTGTCGAAGATGACAGACCAGAAAAGTGACATAGACGACTATCATATTGATTTGTTGATGAGATGGCATTGCATATATTGCAAAGAAAGGTTTTTCCTTCATTGACTTTCAGTAGTGGAATAGGAAAGGAAGGCTTGGATCTTAAACTATACTGCATATGGTTAATTCTTATACAGACGATCCTATATGTTCTTTTATACTTTCTTTTTGACATGCTTTTGGTATCTCCAATAATGGAAGTGACGAGACTACTGTAGTGATTACAGGTTTGCAATGCTGTTGCTGTGGCATCTCTCCTTAATGCAACTCTAGTTATTCCAAAGTTTCTTTACAGCAACGTATGGAAGGATCCAAGGTACCATATATTTAGCACTATAGTAAAAACTGAATTAATTTCACTAATACAAATTTTCTCTCGCTTCTTTTTATACAGATTAAGCTTTCATCTATCCGCTCATATTGATCTGAATGTGAATCTTGAAGTAATTATCATAAATAAGAAATTGCTTTACTTGATTTGAATAGTTAATGAATTTACATTAATTATCAAAATATCAAGTTGCAGGACGATTTGAAGTGTGTTATCACATTTTGATTGATTTTTAACAGTTTTTCCCCCCTTGTTCTTATCTGACCCACATTGCTACCTCCTTCTTTGAGAATTATGTGATTTCATTTGAATGACTCAGCAGTTGATTCAATGTTTAATATTTAAAAAAAATGCAGCCAGTTTGGGGACATATACCAGGAGGAGTATTTCATGAATATCCTGAAGGATGATATCAGCATTGAGAAGGAACTTCCACCTCATATGAAATCTCTGGATGTAGCAGCGATTGGCAGCCAGGTTTATTATCTTACATCTGATCCACTTGAAAAGACAAATTGCTCTAGTTATAACAATGTCAATAAACACCTACACCTTGCATTTTAGAATACAGATGCAGATCTTGCAAAGGAGGCCACATCTGCTGACTATATTAAAATTGTGCTTCCTCTTCTTTTAAGAAATGGAGTTGTTCACTTCCTTGGATATGGAAATAGACTTGGTTTTGATCCACTGCCTTCTGATATTCAGGTCATAAAGTTAGCTTGTTTCTCTAGTTTTGAATACTGTTACTAGTTTTACTGGAAGCTTGCCTTATATTCAATACGACTGCCTAGAAATAATTGCAGAGGTTAAGATGCAAATGCAATTTCCATGCTTTGAAGTTTGTGCCAAAAATTCAACAAGTTGGCTCGCTATTGATCAAAAGGATTAGAAAATATAGTTCTCCACGAAGCGTGTTAGACACTCAGTTGTTGGGGAAATTCATGGAGAACAAGAAAGATCATGAAGCTGCTAGAGCCTCAACCAAATATCTTGCTTTGCACTTAAGATTTGAAGTAGATATGGTGGCCTATTCCTTATGTGAATTTGGAGGTGGGGAAAACGAGAAAAAGGAACTTCAAGCCTACAGAGAAAGCCATTTTCCTCTGCTTCTTGAGCGCTTGAAGAATTCAACGTATGCATGTTTCTACCATATGCTTTTCAACATAATGATAAATATCTTTGTAATTTGTTTAATATTTTTATGGCATGTACTATTGAGGTTTGTAGCTTTAATTCTCCAACGGATTTGAGAAAATTGGGAAGATGCCCATTGACACCAGAAGAAGCGGCACTTGTTCTAGCAGGTCTTGGTTTCAAACGCGGAACTTACATTTACTTGGCTGGTTCTCATATTTATGGGGGAAACTCAAGAATGGATCCCTTCACTAGGCTCTATCCCAATGTGATCACAAAGGAAAATCTGCTTACACCCAGTGAACTAGCACCTTTCAGGAATTTTTCTTCTCAGGTAATTAAGTTTAGCTCTATTCATTTTAACAGTAATGCCCTTCATTGTAACATTTTTTTTTTCCAATCCTTATTCAGATCTTACTTCACTGTTCACTGTTCACTGTTCATTCATGTTCTTACCAATATCTTGCTAGATTTTATTGAAGAAGGACTATAAAATAATACCCAAGTATCCCCCCCCCCTTTAGGTTCAGAATCAGATAGATTCCACTTGGTTCTTATAGTAAGGAAAGAAAATTTATTAGCAACCATTTTTTCTGTGGCATTATTGCTAATGTCAACAAAATGTAGTTGTAGCTAAACTCACAGAACTGAAGGTTTTGTCCATTTTCATACAATAATTCTTTGAGCTAAAATGTTTGTATTGGCATTATTAATATGGGATTCAGTTCTTAAACCAATGAAAGACAAGAAAAGGTAAACTAGAACATCATTGACAATTCAAATTTGATATCTAACAATGTATATTTGATGTCATTGCAGCTGGCTGCATTGGATTTCATTGCCTGTGCAACTGCTGATGTATTTGCCATGACTGACTCTGGTAGCCAACTTTCATCATTGGTATCTGGATTCAGAACCTACTATGGTGGTGGTCATGCTCCTACCTTGCGGCCTAACAAGAAGAGGCTAGCAGCAATTTTGAGGGAGAATGGCACCATAGGATGGAACAGTTTTGAAGACAGAGTAAAGAAGATGATCCAGGAAGGCCAGAAGGCTGGCATAAGGAGTTATGGCCGAAGCATTTATAGACATCCTAGGTGCCCAGAGTGCATGTGCAAACACCAATAGCTAGTCCTTGCTTGCATTAGCAACCTCCTAAACACTTGTTAATATATAAAACTTTTGAGATTGAATTTCACTAGCCACAGATTGTTTTTTTTTTTGCCTGTCATTTTTTTTTTCAGCTTCATATGATCATATCTTATTCACGATCCTATATACTAAAATTAAAATTGATTATTTATTTTCCCAATGAATGAGTCCAGTAGATCTTATTTATGGTTAGTATTAATTTTGAGACGATGATTTCTTCTCATATATATTATATAATATATTTATCTCTTCATGCCGTTTTCCCTGCAAGTTATAGACGTTTGTTTCTTGTTGTCCCGCTGATCCAATTTTGATACCTTAGTTTTTTTCCACCCTGCTGCTTATCCATACAGTACAGAAGGACAGCGTACATAGGGTAAAAACAGTCACAGAGACAGCACAGCATCAGCAGCTTTAATCTCTAGATTCCACCAACGGAACGGGCAGTCGGGCACTGAATCTAACCACCGCTTCAGTTATTTTACAAGTCAACCCCCAGCCCCACAACACAAAGCCAGAATCCAAGGAAAAAATGCCCCATCATTGTCAAATTTATTTTAAAGTTTTGTTAATACAATTATTAAGATATTAAAATAAAAAATTTAAATAAAAATAAGATATTTAATATATTAAAAATTAAAATATTTTTTATTTAAAATTTCTTATTTTTAAATAGACACTTGTTAGTACAATTTTTTTTATTTTATATCTATTTTTAAATAATAAAAATTTAAAAACATTTTTTAAAATAACTACATAACTAGTTTATTATCAAATATATTTAACATATTTTTTATTTAAAAATAAGAAATGTGAATAATTTTTTCAACGACTATAATTTATATTTTTCTCTTTCTTGATAGTAGTCTTATATTTTTAAATCAGTCTCAGCTTAAAAAACTTTATTCTTTTTCAGCTTTTATTTTTAAAAATAAAATCTAATTCGATCAAACTCGAAGAAAGATGCTGAGCGCATCTTTTATCATGTGAGCCAAGGTATAATTTAAAAAAAAAACAAAGAAAGAAAGTACTTTTTAAAGTATGATATTTTTTTGGTGAACCTTTCTTGAATTGTTTTAGCTGTAAGAAACTTACAATACCCAATAAAAAAAAAGAATCTCGTAATTTAAAATTTTAAGATCGTATGGAATCAAATTTTTTTATTTTCAACACACTAATATTAAAACTTTTAGAATAATTTTTGTTAATTAACCGATGCTCATAAATATATATTTCTTTTTAATTTTAAAAGTCAATAATTTATCCTTTGAACCTTCTTGACTTGAATATTTAATAATTTTTTAAAAATAGGTGATGAAGACGTCTATGACAAACTTATGATCATTTTCTTCATAAAAAATTCACCAATATGATACACAGTTATCACTCTTCTTCACTCTCAGACCAATAAAATATAGCCCTTATATGGAAATGATGCTTTTCCTCTAACATCTTTCTTTGTGATAGAACTTTCTTAAGATGGAGGGAAAAACCGGTTGAGGTTGAAAGGGAGGGTGTAGAATTCTTCATTCCGGCTATCTCCTTTGAATGTTCTAAACTTGGCCCACCATGGCATTCCCCTATCTTTGGCGCTATCCTTGTAATCAAGAGTGTTGTCCAAGAACACAGCAACAATCAATGCAACAGTTGGGGATGAGAAGAAGATAGTATTAAGGAAATCATTGAACTGCAAAAACCAAAGGAAAATAAAAAAAATTAGTATCATTTTCTTAAATAGAATGATATGTTTTTCATTGCATCAAGCACAAACCATCACAAATAGAAGCAGAAGATGCATAATTATTCTGTCACTTTCTAAGGACTGTTATGACAGATACCCCATTTCATCCACCAAAACTGACATAATTGACGGCATGAAGAATTCACAATGAGATAAACGGAAGTTCTTATGATAACAATTTGGTACAAATCAGTATGCATTTTGACATAGTAAGTAATAACCACTGGTTCAATCTTACTTCATAAGTTTGCCAGGAAGCTCCGTGCTTTACACACTGAAGCAGTAAAAAATGTTAAACCCACAATTATTTTTTTTCCCTTTTCTTTTGGTTATAATATTTAAGCATTATAGTTTATGAATCTAAAAATCCTCCCAAGACTTGTGTAAGTTGTAGCTCTATGGATTGGCATATGCATTTGAGTTCACTTTCCAAATAATTGAAATATAGCATGATAACAGAATAGATAAAACAACAAACTCACCCATCCAGCCCTTGTATGAGTAGGACCATGAAGGGCCTTGGCAGTGTATTCTCTGAAATACTCAGGAATAGAAAAACCTAAGAATAGGGCAACACCAATAATAAAGAGGTTCCTCATTGAGTTCATGTTAGTGAACTGCAAAAATGATAGCCCCACAGAAGCTGAAAAACAAGAAGAGCAATGGTCATAAAAAGAGAGAGGAAGCAAAGAGATGCATTGTCAAATAAAATCAAAGGTGAAATGGTGGTACTCACCCACAAGACCAAACAGAACACAGTATACAGCAGCAAAAATGGGGAAGGGTATTGATGCAAATAAAGCTCCAAATTTTCCTGAAGAAAGATGTAAGTTGTGCCTTGTAAGTGAAAATTATGAAATAAAAATTGTTAAAGGAAGTTAATTCTAGTTAGGATTAATATACCCCATAGTTTGCCACTCACCTAACATTGAGAAGAATATCATAAAGCCTGCTGAAATTTGAATGACCCTTCGACTTCCAACACGAGTGCTTCCTAGAAGCCCCACATTCTCTCTGTCATGGTCCTATAAGAATCAATTTGTGTCCCATAAAAAGTGAAGACTATGAACATGAAGAATAGCACTTACACAGAAACAGTTGAACCAGTCAGTGTTCCAAAAAGTCCATTCAGCAAGATTCCAATTCCCTGCCAACCAATACCACGGCTCAGAACATGAGCAGGAGGTGGCGTTGCACTTGCTAGTCGTGATGCAGCTTTGTATGCCCCAGTTGACTGTCACAAGTCACAATTTTTTTTAATATCAATAGTCAACAATATATTTGAATTTCAATTAGGGCCATCTTCTGTAAATGTAATACCTCAATTAAGGAGACTAAAACAGCAGCCATCATTCCAAAAGCATGACCAGCATCAAATGTAGGAGCACCCCACTCAAGAGGGTATGGGATCTTTATCCTGCGGGCAACATGTTCAAAAGTCATCTTTATCCTGCTCAACAAGCTCCTCAAAGCTACTTTGATATAAATAATTTTTTAGTAAATAAAAATTTAAATGGAGTCCACAGTATATGCCATTTATGTGTTGTGTATGTTAAAACAAAATGGGCTTCAATTTCATCATAAAATCTTGGAAAGTTCTTCCCTGCATTTTGATATACAAATATTCAACTATTAAAGAGATGCTTTTGGTACCAACCATGGAGCAGAAGAAATGAGGTTGGCCCTGTCTGTTCTGCAATTATGTTGGGTTAATTCTGGGCGGTGTCTGTATGCTCCACTTGCTGTTAAGAGATGTGCATATGCCCAAACCACTGTGGTTGATATAAGTAGAGCAAATCGCTCTAGTATTGGTAGTTGTCTAGTATGAAAATTTTTCAAGTACTGCATACAGAAAGTATCGTTACACAATTATTATACTTTATATTTTATATAGAAAAAATATTGGACATTGACAATAGCCCTTCTTTGGCCCTCACCAAATACCTATAGTAAGCATTCACAACCATTTTGCCTAAGAATGTTTCTCTAAAAGGACTGCATTGGATTAAAGTGAAGCCTCAAAAGTTCACTTTAGATATTCCAAATATTCACTCCCTTTTTTATTATCACAAGCTAATTTGATTAGCTTATTTGACATAAAAGTGAATTTGATTAGTACCTGAGAGAAAGCTATAAACAGCATTAACATGGGAATTCCAATTTCAACGCAATGCCCGACCTAGGAAAAAATCAAAAAAGTAATGCTAAACAAAGTGAACCAAGAAGAAATAAATTTAAACTTTTTAGAAATTCAGAGAGCTTGTATTATTGACACGTGAGTTATTATTATACCACAGGGAACCCCCGGTCAAATAACCCAAAACCAACTAATGCAATTACTGGAACCATTCCAAGTGGGCTGAAAAACCTGGAAAAAAAATGGAATAAAACTGTAATTATTTGATGTATAGACTATAGAATGTGGATTCAAGCTTCATTCTTGTGCTGCAAGAGTAGCTATGCATTTCATATAGAAGAGCTTACCTAGAACAGATGGCCCATAATTGACTAAAGCCCAAAATAATTTGTATGCTTGATGCTACTATCATTGCACCTTGGACTGCTCTCATGGTGTTAAGAAATCTCTGGAAATATATGGAAGAGCATTAGTTTAAGCCCTGAAGATGACAAATTCAAGAGAAATCTGAATGCCTCACATTCTATTAACTAGGTTACAATTATTTTTCACGTAATAAATGGCAAGTAAAGCAGACAATTTCAAGATAATGTGTTTGCCTTACATCTTGTGAAGAAGGATTGGATGTAATTTTACAAGGTTTGTTCTCTATTTTGTTTTCAATGGATATGTTCAAACTAATAATTACAAAAATGACACATTATTTTCATTTTGTTTTGTGTTTTCAAACTTTAGTTAAGGAAATGGTGAAAACTAGAAAAAAAAATTTCTACCATTTCCTTCACAAAAGTTTAGAAATAGAAAACAAAGTGAAAATAATGTAACATTTTTGTTAATCAACTGAAAATTACAACAAAAAAATAAAACCAAACACCACTTTAACTTCTAAACATGAATTGGCTTAGGAACTAGACCACAAACTCCTTATTAGCATGTTGGTCCTTTTCGATCTAGGATCACAAACAATGATTTGGTTTACATTTGAGCAGCTTAATTGTTCATACGCTTATATTGTCCATAACTAATAGGAGCATAAACTTATAATTGAATTTAAGATAAAATAAAATATGGCCAGAGATTAGAGAAATGTACTAACCAAATGTGGGTCCTCTATCCTTGTCAGTGACGGATCATGAATTATCGATATAATGGGGACCATGAATGCGTAAGACCCTCCTATCACTGTTGGTAACCGGGTTCCAAAGAGTGTCTGCAGTAGTGTATTAATTCCTTCAACAAAAAGCAGAGTCTGTACTACCCTCACTTTATCATCCTGAATCATTGTATCAATATGAAATATCAATTCTCTATCTAGGCCAATGCAAAAGAAAAATAAAACCATGAGGAAATTTCATTTTCAGGGACCACCCAGCTCATTTTAGAATATGACAAAAATCAAATATATAAAACAAAAATAATCAAAAGGTAAAACAAAAAAAGCTTTTGCTTCTTAGAGATTTGCTGATATCAAAGAATCTCATCAGAATAATATACAAATTGAACTATTGCAGAAGCAAAAGGACTTGAACTTGGGAATGAATGGCTAAGGGCTTACATCACTTCCACCCATCAAAGGCACAAGAAATGAAGGAATCATCACTGCAGTTCCTAAGGCCAAAATGTAATGCTGAAAACCCAGAGCTATTGTCTCCACTGTTAACAGTTCAAAAGTCAAAATATAGATATCACTCTCAGCTCAGGGAAAAACCAAAATGGGCAAAAGAAAAAGCTCAATCTGTCAACAAAACTGAAAATGCAGTTGAGGAAGGATTAAAGCTGGGCATACCCCAAGATGGGTTTGAGTCTATACAGTACTCTAAGCCTTGAAGTTGGTCCATTGGTGGGTGGCTTATCTCTTCTGGCTTTGGAGCTGCCATGATCTCTGCCACACTTTGTAACTCTTCTCTTGCTTACAAATCTTAGTGCTTACTGCTTATGAAGTATAAAGAAAAAAAAAACCAGCTTGAGAGAAAGAGAGAAAACTAGATGAAATGATAGAAACTTGGGTTATAGAATTTTAGAAAACTGAGGGAGTAAGGGGCAAAGGAAATGTGGAGTCAATGTATGAAGTTGAAAAAGGAGAAAGGAAAAGCCAATAGATGTTGGAAGCAAGAGAGAGAATGAGAAAAAAAAATGGTTTAGACAGAGAATGTAGAGAGAGAGAATGCACAGTTGAAGAGAAACTAGTAAGAAATGATGTGTCATGTGTGGGAGAACAGAGCGACTGAGGAAGAGAAATTGCACACTTGCTGCCCACTATTGAGGTCTGTGTTCACCTATGGAGTAGCACTTCTGTTCAAATCAATATTTGTCTCTGTCACTCTCTCTTTGATTTTTATATACTATTATTATTAAGGGCAGGTGCCGTTAACTTTTGCATATTCCCAAAATGGCCCTTAAGGAACTTCCAAAATTCTGAACTGAATGTTACCGTTGCCTCACTGTTCCTATTAAATTTTTACAACCAAGTTTCTGCAGAACTGACTTTGCAAGTGCATTGATCCTAAGGATATTAATTAAAAAGAGCAAGGGTTAAAAGAGATATTGATTAAGAAAAGCAAAGGTAAAAATCATGTATGAGGCTTGACTGTAACTGTAAGTTGTATTACTGCTTAAATATTGCTGGAAGCTGTTACTGAAAACATATTACATATTTTAACTTTGGAGTGGAGTAGTCTCTCTTTTTCTTAACTTTTATTTATCACAAAAAACAACCTCCTTTCAACTTTGGTATTATGTTTGTTATAAAAAAATGAAAAGGTAGGTTCCTTCTAGGATTCTATCTGTACAAATTAAAATTTTTTACCAATATCTATCTAAAAGAAAGCAATTTACCAAATAACAATGGTGAAAACTGAAAAGTAAAGGAAAGAAATGAGATGGAAGGTTTTGTTTTTTAGTTGAGCAATCATTTCCGGTATAGTAAGCATTTACCTAGTGAGAAAAAGAAAGAGTTGTCTTGCTTTACAATTGACATACGAAATTTTTTAAAAAAAATATTATTTTGAAAATATTAAATTATATAAGAAAAAATATTTTTAATTACATTTAGCATTATAACTTTATAAAAAAATAAAATACTATATATAATTAATAAGGGACCTTTGCAATGTTAATGGTTTAATAATTAATTAGACTCATTTTGTCATCTTTAATTATCATTAATTAATACTTTTAAAGTAGAATTTTGTTAACACGTGACTTGTTAAGGATATCAAAATGGAAAGTTTTAATTAAAGAAGTAAATTTTTTTCAATTTTCAATGCATTAAATGTATTGTTTTTATCTAAAACTTCATATTTTGTATTCTTTGACAAGTTTCTTTAAGACACTTGTTAGCAAAACTCTTTAAAGTATGTTAATTTTTATTCTTCTTAACACCCTAAGAAAAAAATATAAAACAAACTTCTTTTATATAAGAGTAATGTTTTCTACATACATCATCTCATATATACATAATTTTTATTCTCTTATTATAATTAATCTTATCTTATTTTTTATACACATATACTCTAATTTTGTTCTGTAGGTGAAAAATTAAATGTAGGGTAGAAATGCGCATTTAGCATATTCCCTTATAGATTATCCAAAACGCTAGAGTTTTGTTTTTTTATAAATAAGACTGAACATTTATCATACTCTCGTTAAGTGAAATACTCTTTAAACTATATAACGTCATCTTATTCTTATCATCCATAGAAAGAACAAGGAAGAAAGAAAAGCCTTCTAACAAACTTTCGTTAGAGAATATTCCAAGTACTCTTTTCTTTTTTCTTTTTTGGGTACACAAAGCACTCTATTTTTTTTTTAAATAAAACTCAGTCTGTGTTCACGTGCACCTTTAAAGAGATATAGAGTAAAATTGATCAAAGAACATTTAGTAAGAGACATTATCTCTTCGCAACTATAATGCATTTCTATCCCACATGATGAAAAGGGGTCTGAAAAAAGTTTAGTAAGTCATCTTTATGGACTCAAAGATGCGAGAAAAGAAGCAAAATGATGCTCCTATGTAATCTCTAAAGGCACAATTCCTACGTATATCCGATTAACTACCAAGAATCATTAGTTAGTCATAAAAGGAGGATCCTTAATTAGTGCTAGCTTTGTGATAATAAACAAAACCATATAAGTTTACATGAAGAGACTTTTTCTTTTCCTTTTATATGACTTTGTCTTTTTTCTTTCAATGGGCCAGAACTAGGAAAGAAAGCATGGGAATGATGATTTTGAAGAGTTGATGTGGATGCTGACCAAAGTGTTTGATGGGTAAATTGAATATGGAAGCCAAACTTGCCAGATACTGTCATAAGCTATCAACATGGCAACGCTGGACAAGAATAGAGGATGTTGGTCGATATGGGAGGATCTTGCATTGAAGATAGCAGATGGGGTCTTTGCTTTGGTTTCTAATTATGTTGTTCCTTTCGCATAGGACGTACGTGCAAACAATGGTAATGGCTAATGCGGTTCACAGGGTAAAGTAAAGATGATTTTGACTTTCAGTTCCCCACAAAAACAGGAGAAGAAGGGACAACTATGAACTGGTTCCACATCACTATATCAGGTCCCACTTTCCCCAACTCAACGCACTCAATCGGGAAGCTATAAACTGTTACTAGATAGTAGGAACCCTATTTGTTCTAGATTTTGCAGAAGATTAAAAAAGACAACTGATATATGCACATTACTAAAGTGATATAAGTGATAGTCATTATTTTTTCAGCAATGCTATTTATCACCAATGGGAATTCGTGAATACAACACGAATGAATAAAAATGCAGTGTAACCGTTTCAATATGCACCGTTTTAAAGGTTTTTAAAATTAAAAAAATAAAGAATCATTTCTATGCAAGCCATGTCATTCGTAATCTATTCGCTTTGTGTTATTAAGTATTTTTCTTATTTTTTTAATGTTAATCGAGATTAAATTCCTCTATATTAAGAGCACACTTCATTAAGTGCTTACTTAAGATTTTGGTCTTTTTTATCACGATATCTTCATTAAGTAAAACTCTCCCGCAAATGGCGTGCACACGTAAGTTTGAATTCAAGCAATAAAGACAGGAAAATGTATGAATGTTGCATATGACCAAGTTTTAATGAATAAAAAAAAGGTATATGACTGTAAATATCATTTGTGTTGTTAGGGAATACATATTCATTTTACCTTATAAAGTTAATTAATTAAATTTAAAATATTTAAAAGCGATAAGAATCAAAATCCATTTGGTCATATATTTTACATAAAATTAGATACTATGTAAAAAATATATAAATCATTCTAAAAAGGCTATTTTAAAAACTGTAATATATATTTTTAAAAGTGAGAAAAGGTCTTAAATTTAGGAATGTTGTGCAAGTGGTGTTTTTTTAATTAATTTAAAATAAAAATTTTATTATTCACAAAATGTGAGTCCATGTCATAAGCAACTTCAACTTCTTAGAGAAGAGGACACGAATTCAAATATTAAAAAAGTAATTTTTATAAAGAGATTGTATAATTTTTGTACTCTCACAGTTGAATAGAGATTAATTACATGAATGATTTAAATGAGTTAAACTTATAGGATAACTTGTGATCTCACCAAAAAATAAAAACTTTACTTTCATTATTCATTTTTAATTAAGTAAAATATATGAATTCTTTAGCAAAGGTAAAAAAACAAATAAGGAATTTTTTCTATAAAACTATAAATAATATGAGTTTATTGCCATTGTGATAGGCACTACGTTTGTGGCATTACCTTCTCTCTTTTTTTTTTTAAGTTAGGAGACTCCTATTGAAATTTTGTGGAAAATTAAAAAAAATGAGATACGGAGGGATCAAACTCCCCATCTTGCACATGACAAGTGGAGATTGCATTACGGTCATGTGCAGAAAATACTTTAAAATTCATTAATATGACTTTTTAAATTAACCAAACAGCAAACTAATTTCTTATAGGAGATTTTATGCACATACATAAAGGATCAATATACATTAATATAATATGTAATGTATATTTAGTTCAAGAGTTATGATGTTCGTTAGTCTTAAAACAATTTTTTATTTTTTAATTAACATGATATAGCAAAGGAGCAAAGACAAATATGTGCCCGGTTCCGCTTTCAAGCTTAGTCAAAGGACTATGAAGAGCACCAATAGCTGGACAGCATAAACCCAGTGCCACTTTTACAACTCGACTACACTCCAAATCAACGTAATACCAATACTTTAAAATAATTGTAATGTCGATATTTAATACATATTATATTAGATATTTTTTTATTTTTAAATATTTTTATTTATGCCCTATTGTTCCGATGGAGAGAAGAACCTATGATTAGCTTTTCAGGAAATTTCCAAACGAACAATTTCAACGAAATCTTTCAATTTCTTATTTTACTATGTTCAACTCTATGTATTCCTCTATCCGTAGAGTACATTGAATGTACAGAAATGGCTATAACAGAGTTTCTGTTATTCGTATTAACAGCTACTCTAGGAGGAATGTTTTTATGCGGCGCTAACGATTTAATAACTATCTTTGTAGCTCCAGAATGTTTCAGTTTATGCTCCTATCTACTATCTGGATATACCAAGAAAGATGTACGGTCTAATGATATATATATAATTATAATAATATTTCATTTATATTATTAATATAAATTTGGTTATTTATTTAATTTATGATTTATATTATCTATTAATTAGTATTTATATTATCTATTAATTAGTATTAATATAAATAGTATTAATATAAATATATATTATATTTATTTATTAATTATAGATCTTAATTAATATTACTAATTAATATTAATAATTTTAATTTTTAATTAGTAATATTAATAATATTAATAAATTAGTAATACTAAAAAAAATGAATCAAATAAGATCAGACTCCCCCAAATCCTTCTTTGATTTGAACTTATCCAGTTCAAAATCTTTTCATTCTGAAATCAAAAATAGAAGAAATCATACTTTCATACAATATCTTAATTGAATTCTATGTAATGATCAAGAATTTCAGTTTAATTTTATATCTACGCATATCCAAATCCTAGCAACAATTTATTTTATAGATATTAGATATTTTTGAACTGGAATTGACGAACAACCAATACCACTAATACTGTTTATTAGTGTCGAATCGAAAATGGCTGGGGATAATATGTGGCCCAAGCGGTAATACTTTATGTTTTGCGCCACCTATTTGGCAACATGTAAGTTTTGATCCCGCTACCAATTCCAATATTTCATCGAATCATACCACATTCCATTATATTGACAATTTCAAAAAATAAGATGAATGCACCTCATACTATGTTCATAGTATAATGGCGGTCGGCAAAGTAAGTATGCCCCCATCGTTTAATAGTTCAGGACATCTCTCTTCGTCAAGGAGGCAAGTAACACTCGCGAGATTCGACTTCCCCCCCGGCCTGGGGTAGGGTACCACGAAAAGAAGTTGATCATGGATCATCAATAAAGGGCGCCGTCTCATGATATGGCAACGCAGATCGGGGAGTGATCAATACCGCAATAACCCATGTGGGCAACTCAAAATTGATTCTTCTTTTCATCTTACGAGCACGTCTAACACGCAGGTCGATATCTTTGGGAAACATACTCCTGCAACTCCAAAATCGAGCCGTCCTGCAGCGGTTTAATGCCATCTGTCACCGGAAACAATAACAACAATTAGTAAATTTGTTTTTTAATTTATTTTAATATTTTTTATATCAATATATTCATATCATTTCGTATATCTATATTATATCAGTTTCAAACAAATCAACTTTCCACAATCCCACAGCACAGGATGTTATCTACCCATCTACCTAACTCCGATTAGTATGCCATTTCGTTTTGAAAAAAATGAGATATACATCATTTTAAGTTACATGTATCTCATATTTATTTATATAATAAAATTAAAATAAAAGTATGTCAAAAATAAAGTGAGTACAAATATAATTAAATGATAAAAATTATATAAATATAAAATAATATAAATAAAAGTATGTGATTAAAATTATTCTTTCGTTTTGCTGATTTGACCTCGTTTGTTGTATAGATGCCTTTTCCTATTTATTTGCCATACATTCATGCTGAATTACCGCAATCAGTGGCTCTCTTGGAGCACTACTGTTATAATTTTTAATTTAAATTGAACAGGGCTCAATGGGGAAAAAACGGCCTTTCTAAAATAATATTATTTCTAAAGTTAATAAGTAAAATATATTTATTTTTTATTTAATTTAAAATATATTATAATCTTTATCTATTAAAATTTAATAATAAATACATATTTATTTATTTATTTTAAAAATAAATTTACTTTAAAATAAGTTTCTCCCATTCTGTACTAGCTAGTTTTTCTAGCTTCTTTAGCACGATGAGTGATGCTTAAAAAAAGAAGTTATAACTAGCATTGTTGATTTGCTACTTACGAAGCGCACAACACATTCGAATAGACATATAGGCACAAATTTTTTTTTTCCTGGTATGTGATGTGTAAGTAGCATTATATATAGGTTACATATCTTTATTGTGTAATACTATTGAGTATTGAAGCTAGACGAGTCAAAAAAAAATGGCGAGAAGAGTAAGGTTGCAATTACATTTTAGCATTCAATTTGTTTGAAGAACCATGCCAGGTAGGGGTGTCTTCTGGGTGGATTGGGTAAGTCCATTAATGTTTTTAGACTCGACTCACTCATTAGAACAGTGAGTTAGGTTAGATTGAGTTGAGTTGAAGAGATTTTTTTGTTCAACTCGACTTAACTCGACCAGTTCAAGAATGAGTTGGGTTGAGTTAGATCGAACCAATGAGTCTGACATTTATTTTTTTAAAAAAATTCTAAAAAAAGTTAAAATCTAAAATCTAAAAAATTAACATTATAAGTCTCAATCTTAAACATAATAGTTCTCAATATAACAAATTAACATCATAAGTCTCAATCTCAAACATAATACGTCTCAATCTATCAAATTAACACTATAAGTCTCAACCGACCTTACTCAAACATAATAGGTTTCAATATCAAATAAACTAAACACCATAAGTCAATAAGTGCATAATAAATTAATAACTAATAAGTCTTACTAAGTTTGAAATAAACTAAACAAAGTTATTTATAACTCAAATACTTGTAAGAAAACCTCATCTACCCTGCTTCTGTTCTCTAACTTTTTTGAAATGCATTATAAGTTTATTACCATATAAATTTTTCTAGTAAGTATAGAACATCTTTTAAGATTCTTCATCCAGATATGAAATATTAGTAAAATAATCATATTATTTTGTTTGAGTTATTTATTCCCTTTAATTGATTTATAAATATAAATATATGCAATCCACAATTCTGATTCTATGTTTGTTGTGTTCTTTTAATCTTTTTAGAGAGTTTGTTATCAATAACACGAGTCTAATAATATTATTTCTAAAGTTAATAAGTAAAATATATTTATTTTTTATTTAATTTAAAATATATTATAATCTTTATCTATTAAAATTATAAATAAACTTAATAAGTTTCACTAAGCTAACATAAATCTAAAATAAACTAAAGTAAGCTAACATGTCCTAAAAGTTATAAATAACAAATCACATTAGTTAATTGAAGTCAATATCATCACATATAAAATATGGATTGACATAATCATTTACTCAATTCTCAATTTTCTTATGATATTCTTTGTCATCCAAGCAATCAGTTAGATTTTCATCTCATTGATCTGTCAGTTACTTTATGAGTTTCTAATCAATATTTTCTTGATCACATTCTCAATGTGACTATAATGTCTACACCTAAACTTAATTGATTATATAAAAAAAATCATGGAAAAAACAACATAAATTGACACTATGATTAAATGACTTTTACAAAAAAAAATTACTTTCGTGGGTTGGGTTTGCATAAGTCGACACTTTCTAAATCCGTTACTCAACCCATACTTTACGAGTTAAAATATTTTTCAACTCGCGGACCTAATCCAACTCACATTTATAAATTGAGTTGAGTCAAAATCTACGAGTTGATAAGATACACAACTCATTGAACACCCCTAGTTGAACACCCCTACTACCAACAGTCAAACCTGGTTAAAACACACAAGCCCACTGGTGGTTAATCCCAAGCTGACTTAACATCAGAGTTCTCTCTTCTTTTTTTTTTTTTTGGGTCTGACTGAGTTCTCTGTTTCGAATGGTGCATAATGCAACAGGATGAATATCAATACTTAAAGCATTACATTCTTTGCTTAACTATTCATTTTAAATGCCATAGAATGGTCTGATGGAAAAATAAATCCAAAATCCATAACTGACTTTGAGATCGATGTAATCGTTTTGTGCACGCAGTGATGCCCTTCCATAAACATTTATATTATATTTAATTAAAGGACGTTTTAGAAACAGGTAAATATATTGGAACCATGCCGTTGAATATGACACATCAATCCACATGTCCATATTCAGTCAATCGTTCTGGATTGAATCTTTTTTTTTTTTTTCTGTATCTGAAATTCTGAATGCATGCGTGTATATAGTATAGTATAGCATAGATTCATGCATTACTCATACATATATACATATGCTTGCATGCATGAGATCTATGTATAACTATTTTCTTAAGTTTTCTTATCAAGTTAAAAAAAAATTAAATATACACAAAATATGAAAAAATCCAAGTACAAAAATATTTTTGCCTCAACTAAAGTTTTAATATCCTAAATTTCCCGGTAAGAAGCATTACTCAGAGAAAGTATGTTTGAGCAGAAACCCTTATCGGGCATAATATGGGCCCAAAACTGAATATCTTGACGCAAAGATCCATAATAGATATCTAGTGCAAAGTGCATCGCTTATTGCTACAGTTAAAAAACTAATAAAATATACAAGTATTAACCAAATAAATTATTAGGACAGATCAAGCAAAACGAACCCAATCAATCAGCCGACAGGACCACGGGACAACTATCGCAGTCGAATTAAAGAGAGTTACTCCAGCTGAGACATAGGGATAAAGCATTAGGCAAAGTAGGAGCAGAAAATTTCTTTTCATTTGTGATAATAGTATACAGTGTCTATGATGGTTGCCAAAGTTAATGAACAAACAAAAATGTTGTGCAGGAAAATCTCAACCACCGGCTTATAAACGGTGTTAGTTACTACAGATCAAAATGAAAGGCTCACGATCTTCTGTCCAACCTCCTATCACTAGATCTTTTCTCCTCTGCCTCTCGCCGTTTTTGCTGCCTGTCCAACAACAGAACAGTAGTCAATGTATCGAATATATCAATTTATTAGCTAAATGCCAGTTGTCAGAACCGGATATTCCAGCCATTTGACGGTCAATTTCATGAAGTAATATTGACCATAAATAGAGAACAAATTAGAATAAACAGGATTTGAAGATTTTGAACTCAACCTGAACTAAAACAGAAACTTTAGCAATTTTTTCTCTATAAAAAACAAAATTTGTTGATAATCCAGAAAAACTGAAACTGTTTAACTTATCTAAAGTACATTAAGAATTATTGCAAGCATGAATTACAAACTTGGTTGCCTTTCAAACCTACAAGCTGCCACTTAAAATAAATTAGCTTGAATTTGTTTAACTACAACCTACAAGCATGAATTTGTTGATAATCCAGAAAAACTGAAACTGTTTAACTTATCTTAAGTACATAAAGAATTATTGCAAGCATGAATTACAACCTTGGTTGCCTTTCAAACCTACAAGCTGCCACTTAAAATAAATTAGCTTAGTAGATGAAAGTATGATAGAGCAATTAGTAGGAATAGGACAATAAAATTAACAATTTAGACATCGAAAGTCAATCACAGAATGGCTTTAACACAGCAAGAAACTGCTAGAGCAGAAAAATAATATTGAAATACACATTTTGTAAGTAAAGATATGAGTACTTAAAGCCAATATTTATATTTGGGAATCTCTGCAAGTGGCACAAGCCAAACCAAGCCAATACTTATATGATAATTTTGGATTCTAGATTTCTTTCAGTAGAAGCGACGTATTCAAATAGATAACATGCAAAATATCTCCATAATAAAACACATGCCAAACCAGAATCAAAACATAAGAATAGAATGCATAAAGTTGTTTAAGGTTGTTTATCAACTTACGCAAATAGCATGTATCCACCACCAGCATTAGCAGCAGATAGAATTGCTGCATGAGCCCCAACAGTAGATACAGAATCCTGCCCCACAGAGGGCAGAGGATTTTTTCGATCACCATCCACCTGAAACAAGATCATTCACTAAAATTTTGTAAGCACAATGAAGAATGTCACTGAAGTAGCAATTACATTTGTTTAGATGAATACCTTATCCCATTTTGATCTTTTGTTCTGTCTACCATCCCGATTAATAGAATCAGCAGTTGGAGGCACCAAATGCAAACCACTCGTAGTCACAGCAGAACCACCTATGGCAAAAAATCAATATAAAAGCACTTTAACTATATGGCAGGCATATAATGAAAAATGACTTCTAAGGAAAAGCTTCACCACTGCACAAAAAACTAGGTGGTTTCTGAACCTGCAACAGGCATGCTGATCCTGGGAGCACCAGCTACAATTCCTGGTTGTGTTCCCCCAGGGATAAATTCAACCTTTTGTGCTTTCTTCTTCTCTTGTTCTTTCCTATCACTTTCACGCCTCATATCAGCCTCTGTTTTGTTTTAGATAAGAAACATAAGTAAAAAGCAGTAAATGATGGAAAAACCAATAATAACTGCAACAAATTGAGTAATACGGCTAATTAATAAATGGATGCCACGAATAATACCAAAATAATAGAAGCTTAAACTTAGCAAGTATTCAGTTTGCCAAGTCAAGACCAACAAAATTTGACAAGGGGGGACCAAAAACAGAGGCATCTTTAAGGTACAACAACAACCAAGCATTTTCCCACTAGGCTACATGGATCAAACGACGCTATTGTTTCTTATCGTAAAACAAGTCTTCAGAAATGTCATACAAATCTAAATCTTTTTTAATCGTTTCACCTATAGTCTTTCTTGGTCTCCCTCTACCTATTGGACTATCCTCCACCTAATCTACTCTTCTTACAAAAGCTTCTAAAGGTCTTCTCCCTACATGTCCAAACCACCTAAGGCGAGATTCTCTCATCTTTTTCATAATAGGTGTTATCGCTACTTTCTTTCTAATGCATTCATTCTTAATCCTATCTTGTCTTGTATGGCCACACATCCAGCGCAACATCCTCATCTCAATGACACTGATCTTATGCTTTTGCTGGCTTTTTACTGCCCAACATTCAATACCATACAACATCGCGGGTCTTATAGCTGTGCGGTAAAATTTACCCTTAAACTTGAGAGACACTTTTTTATTACAAATAACTCCTAAAGTACTCCTCCATTTCATCCATTCAGTTTGAATCCTATGGTTTACATCTCTCTCTATCTCTTCGTCATTTTGTAGGATAGATCCAAGATACCTAAACCGTATGACTTGTAATATGGTATGGTCTCCAATTTTCAATGCTAAGCTAATATTAACACGCTTCTTAATGAACTTACATTCCATATACTCCGTCTTACTCCTGCTTAGACGAAAGTCATGTTCTTCTAAAACTCATCTCTATAGCTCTAGCTTCTCATTTGTTTCCTCTCTCGACTCTCTAACTAAGACTATATTATCTGCAAAAAGCATACATTGTGGAATTGGCTCTTGGATATGCGCAATAAGCACATCCAAGACCAAATGGAACAGGGAACAAAATAAGAGGCATCTTTAAGGTATTGAAACAAAATAAGTCGTCATTTTTTTAAATTAAGAGATATTCAACACTTCACAGTTACCTTTGGAATGGGGAAAAGACATTCCTACAGTTAAAATTGATTTTAACATTGGAATCCAAAAAAAATAGGTGTGAAATATCAGATACTTTAAATCCCCTGTCAGTTTATTGGAATGAACAACCTACAATAGTACAATCAACTAATTCACAGTGACTAACAAATGCAGATAAATATGTACAGACACTACAGTAGTGTGTATGATAAATTTAACATAATCAGTTAAAAACAGGAGTAAAATACACACAAATATAGGGAACAACAAGAAGAAAGATGGAGAGCAGAAGCAGTTAAGGACCTATTTCATCATAAAAGTCGCCTGAATCATATCCATGAGGGTCAAATACATCTTTACTGAAGCAAGATCCTATTTGATCAATATCCTGGTACCTCACTGCATGCAGTAAGAAATCAGGGTTTCGATAGTCCTTCCTGTTGCGAACTTCTGCATTAAAACTTTTTCCAGCCTTCTTATACTCAAGGAATTTATTTATTTTTTTCTGCAATAACATAAAATTAAAGACAATCATGCCAAGGGGGAAAAAATTGCAATGTCTAAAGCTACTAAACCACCAAAGAGAAAGCTAGAAATTAGAAACATCCTACCCACTATGCAGGACACAACTTGTTTAATGAACTATATTGAATGGTAGGGTAGAAGTCTTGGTTTCTTTTCTATTGTTCTTCCACTTTAGTTAAACTGGAAAAATGGAAATGTGATAGAAACATTTAATATAAATATTGCTTAAGTGGTGCACTATGTTCTCCTTTCCACAGAAGGCACCACAGCCATCCACATTCTCAGCACTAGAAGAGGCACCCGCAGCAGTGTAAAAAGCAAACCAATTTTATTTAAGACATGATATTTTCCTTTCTTTTTAAATCTGAAAATTGAAGGTAAACTGACTTCAAACTGCAATATAAAAAATTCTAAAATAAGTCCCTTAAACGTAGGAGTGGGTGTGGCTAGTAGGTAAGTGATATTTGCAATGATTTTTTTTTCCCTATCTTTGTAGTTATAGTAAAAATAAAACATTGGGCTTCTAGGTAAAGTAAAATAGAGAGGGGGAATCCCCTTTCTATACTCTATAGCAGTACATACACTTATTTCAAATGGTAAAAACAAACAATAAAATGGAACTTCTGAATTTCTCAAGCCAGATACTATGATGCATGGATACTCCAAAATGGTTGTCGTACCCATACCAGTTACATACTCGGTAACAGTACTTATTGGGTACACATGAGTACTTACCCAATACATACATGATGAGTAGACCTGATATCACCTAGGTACAAGTCATCAGTCCATGCAAAATACAAGTTTTGTTGCTAACTTGTTTGTTTTCCCATTAAATGAAACAAACTGCTACTTCACTCCCTTTAAATCACGTTCCTTCTTTATATATTTTTGCTTACTTGAAATACTTTATGGAGTTTTGTTGAAATCTTGTAGTTAAAAACAGTATGAAAATTGTATTAATCTATATAATATATTATGTCGTACTCGTACCCTAGGTTTTAGAAATTTTAACGTACCCCATAACAGTACCGATATCGGTACTCGTACCCTTATCCATGCTACTTAGGCCAGATACTACTCTTATACTTCAGTTTAGGCCAAGACAACAGCAATGTAGACCACTTTGATGTCAAAATTACAGCTTTTAAGCCAGAATAATGATTAGTGAATCAAGTCATTCAACTAGCAAAGTACATTATATTGAGAATTCAGAGAGAGGCAGTAACTTAAAAGTACTTATATCTGGGTAATTTATTTATGAAACCAGGAAAGAGAGTTAGCAAGATAAAACAGTTCAGCAGAACCATCTAAGCATTGACAAAACTTATGGATTGCCCAATCAATACCACAGAATGTTCTTGCTCAAACTCAAAAAAAGAAAAGGAAAATACAATTAAATCAGCACACAAAAACCAGAGAAGACGACCAAAGCAAACCAGTTTAATTCAGTAACTGCATGCTACTTTACAATGTATCAAAATGGTATTTAACAATTGATAGTTATTAAACCATTTTAACAGAACTTACTTGTAGCTCCTCTGAGCATTTAGCTTTTGGTGGTGGAGGGAGAAATTTATCCAATGGATCTATAGATCTTTGCTCATCTTGATCTGCTTCTCCAATTTCTGCATCATCTGATCTAATCATAGCATCATTGTTCATGGAATCAGATTTCAATGGCTCAGAAAATTGAGGAGTGTTAGCTTGATTGCTAGGTGTCAAGACTTGGACTATTCCTGATGGTGTTCTATCTAGCGAATCACCTGCAATAACATATTCTAGAAAAGGTCGTAAGAGGTGAAACCGTAAAAACAACAAACTTACAGCGATAGTAAGGAAATTGAACAAATCAAATAAAGCAATAGCATCTTCTTAAAATTGAATATAAGCCTGCTATTCTTCCCATTCACATTTATACTGCCATTTCTAAGGATGGCAAGTTGTGAAACAGAACCATCACAATGCACTTCCTCTGCTCTGCCTCATTCACAAAGACCCAACACCCAAGTAAGGACCAGGGAAATTGGCACATTTCTAAAATATAGATAAAATTTTGTGCATTTAAAATAACAAAGACCTTAAACTGATCAATAATTGCCAATTTTTTTTTTTTTTTGCATTTATGCATGAACCTGAGCCATTTCTCAAGATTGAACATATATCATACAGAATTACATGGATTTTAATTATTGTAAATAAAGTATAGATTTATAACCATAAATACAAGGTAACTTACACTATTGGGTCACATCCATTATAATTTGCTAGACCAATCCATTTATGAAGTGATCAAGTGACTGAGAAGAACAATAGACTAGCTCAGTTTATAAGTCCCACTATTCCACATGGAATAATCAGCATGACAAAACTCGAAAGCTAAGGTATTATTGCTGAACACGAAAAAGATTAGTCAAGTTATCTTGTTTCATTTAGCAAAATCACGCATAGGAAGGAAACTGATATGAATGGATAAGGATTGATTAGTTCAAAATATTTAAATGGATTTAGTAATATAAAGATTGGGTTAACTCTTCTAGTTTGGGTAGGATTAGATTATGTTGTGATTTTATGTTAACTCTTCTAGTTCAAAATATTTAAATGGATAATGGTTTCATGTTATCCAGACGGATATAGGATCCTTGAAGTTATGGGGCAGTTCTAGTAAAGGTTTATCTAATAAGTGGCTATAAAATAAAGCCTCGTAGAAGTAGTAAGGCAGGAAGAATATAATTGTACTAGGTTCCTTTTTAAAAAAATAATACAACTTTCACTGTTGGTTGTATCAGAAACTAGGAACAGATGATGTTCAAACAAATAACAATGCTTAGTAATTGGGATTTATAATTCAATGCTGGGCACAAATTGTAATTACCATTGGTCACATGAAGCTGGTCCCCGAACATGACTCGACCATTACCATCTATCTCTCCTTCCTGCAATCAGAATCAATTAACATTCATTATCGATATTTCAAAACATCCAGCTTAGGAGACTAGAAAAAGTTCAAAGAGAAGAAATACCTCAGGTTCAGGTGACATTGCTACTTCGTCGTGACCATAGTCCACTATCGTAAGCTTCTCTCTTCTACGAATCCTCGATTCCGACGACACTACCCGCTGCTCCTGCGGTGAAACCAACATGTTGGGCACAACCTGCTGCGGCGTCGAAGCCCCAAACCTAGTCTTCTCCGTCGGGGTGGACCCATCATCGGCAGCCTCGTTACCAGACTCGACAACCGCCATTCTATCGGTGTCAGCAGCCAAATCTTCCTCGGAGGGGAATCTCGCATCTCCGCCGGCATCTTCTTGCTGTTCCCCGAGCATCCGTGCATCTTCGTGTTCATCTTCTTCGACGTCCTCCATTTCGTCGTCATCCTCGTCTTTGTACATGGACAACAAGGCAATGCCTTCGGATTGCTTCTTCTTGGACGCCATGGAATCAAGCTACGGTTCCGGAACTGAACCGTGGGATGGGCAAAACCAGAAGGAAGCTAGGGTTCGGGATTGGGAGTTTGAAAAAGAGTGAGAGATAAAGTGTTGAGGAGCTACGAGTGAGGAAATTTTGTGAGGAGAAAAAGGAAACAGGATTAGGATGGAACGGGAGAAGAAGGTTGGGAAGTGGAAACCCGAACCAGAAGAAAAAGGAAGGAAGATGAAAGAACGATGAAATAGTGACTCGAAAAACATATCGAATTTGAAGTATATATGCAACCTACAATATAAGCCCAGCTCTAATGAGGACGTTCAGATGTAGGCCCAATCACAAATAATTTATGGACTGCCAGTCCATAGGCCTGGATTTAAAAGGAGGCATCTGCCACACATTTGTACTCAAGAAACATGTTCACAAAAAAAATTCAAGAAAAATGACAAGAAAAAGAAAGAAAAAAAGAAATCGCAGCACAAAATAATAAACATTATCAAAGATTAAAATGAAAGGTATGTGCTAATAATAGTTGGGACACAATTAGTAAGAGTAGATTATGTTAATTAAGTTGAGTTGGGTTTGAATTTTATCAAAGTGCATTGTTGATGAGTTATTTATAAGAAAGGAATAGAGAAATAGAAGATTTATTACTCATTATTTGGTATGATTCAATGATAAAAGAAAAAGATGCTTTTTATTTTTTTATTTGATTTTATTAAGAAAAAAAATAAAAATGTATATAAATAAAAGTCAAATTATTTTATTACCTTTTATCTAATTAAATTGATTAATATTAAAAAAATTATAGTATAGGTAAAGTGGGAAAAAATTACGAATCTCACAAATATGCGTTCTTTCCATTCTCTTTTTTTTTTCTTCTTCTTTAAATTAATACTAAACAAAGGATTAATTATTTCCTTCCCTCTTTTCCTTTTATTTCCATCCAAAATATGCATATCAAACATACTTTTGGAGTAGAGCAATCTCTCCACTTCCCAAATTCATTCTTGCCAAAAAAAAAAGGTCAAATTATATATTTAGAGCATTATTGGTTGAGATTTTGTTAATGGATTATGCAAATAGGAAACAATTTTTATTGAAGCCGGTGTGATGTTGTTCTTTAAATAGATAAAATTGATCTTCGATGTGAGGCTAACGATTTTTAATTTTTTTTATAACTAATACTAGAAAACTAATTTTGTAAGAAGAAGAGAGCAGCAATTTTTCAAAAATGTCAGAATAATAAATACTTCAAAAGCTTTTATGTCATACATGCTCCTCATAATCCCTAATGTTATATTTGCTGTATAGAATGAAATTATATGAAATACGAATAGGATTAAAGATATAGATTAATAAACTAAAATGAGAATCTTATTGTAATTTCACGATTTAGTAGGATTGGAAATAAAATGGTAAAAAATGTGAATTCATAATTTGGTGTAAGGGATTAAATATGAATGAAAATAAAAAGTTTAAACTTTTTTCTTTGATATATCTTTTTTTTCTTATGATATCCAATCATATGCAAATTAATCCCTTATTATATATACAATATGAAATTTTTTTTTGCCTTGTGAGGTTTCTCTACAATCGCTGAATTTAAGCTTGTTTGTCACTTGAACCACACTTATGGGTGAATTATTTTATTTTTAAAATCATTCAAACTAAATTTTTTTAATAACTTGATAACATAAATTTTGATAATTTTTCTTCAACAACTTTTTTTTCTTTCCTTATAATTTATATTAGATAATTATGGCCCTAAGTTTTATAGAAGGTTAATTTGTGTTATTTTATAAATTAAATAAGTATATTAGTAAAAGAATAGAAATTTTTAAAAGTATAAAATCTCAAACCTACCTTTTTTTACAGGAATGAGATTCTATAATTCCATTTTTTTTCACTTAACTATTATTAAGATCATCTTATTGCACAATTAAATGTAGAATGATCTTACATTTCTTCACACTAAAACAAGCACAATTGTTTGGTTGAGTATGCAAACCCTATCTTAGTTCCCTAGTTTTCAATAGGAGTGTTTGCGGATTAAATTAAATCAATTTTGAAGGGAAAAATCACCCAATTTAATTTAATCAATTTTTTTATTTTATTATAGGATCAGTTTGCTTTAAAATGTAAATTTAATTTAATCAAATTCAATCTAAATCAATTTGAATAAGATTGAATTTCTAATTTTTTGTTATGAATTTTTTATACATCAATTTCTCAAATTCTTCAAAATATGAAAATTAAATTTCATTAAAATGCATCAAATATAAATTAATTCATCAAAGTACAATAAATATAAGTCTAAATTAATTTATCAAAATATAAATCTAAATTATAAATATAAGTTCAAATTAATTGTTAATTCTACAATAAATATCCAAATTCAATAGAGATAATTAAGTTTTGATTTAGGTAATAGTTGGAAATTTTAAAATAAATATATGTTATATAAAATTTGCTTAAGTAAAATATTATTTTTAAAAGTATATATAAAATTTCGGTTCGATATGGATCAGATTGATTTTTAAATTTAAAACTTAAATTTAAACCAATCTAATTAATTTTTTTCAACTTTATTTTTTCGATTTTGAACAACCTGAGTTTCCAAGTTGTGTTTGTAGTTTCTATGCCCATTAATTAATGGATATATATGCCATAGGTAGATGATCCAGGAAATCCTTGAATTTTTAACACACATTAGAGAATGGAGATGGTAAAGGTAGAATTTGATACTAGGTCTTTGTATTTACCTGAAATTTTTTTTGCCAATTGAGTTCACTGACACATTCGATTAATGTATGTATTTATAATATTTAAATTTCAAGATCAAGCATAGTTGTAACCCGCCCTTGCCATTGTACCTGTTATAATTATTCATTTGTGATTTTCATAAGTAGATGAATATTTATAGATAATTAATAATTTAAAAAAAATTAAAAATTATTAAATAAAATAAAATTTAATATCACGTACCATAATTTTAATCACAATTTAATATTTTTATAAAATTAAAAAAATATTATAAATACAACAATAATAACTAAAATTTTTTATTAAGTAAAATCGATTATATAAATCAAATTATATTATTGTATCTTATTAAAAAAATTACAAATAACAAACTTAATTTAATTATATTTTATAATAATTAATTTATATAAATAATTATTATATGAATGATATATATTTTTAACAAATTTTATTATTATAGACTTATTTAACAAAAAAATTATTATAAAATAATAAAAATATACATTTTCATCTCATATTAAAATAAAAAAATTATAATATATAATATATATTAAATAAAAAATATATTTTATAAATTTTCGAGTATTATAAAACAGATATTATAATCTTCACTCCTATCCTTATTTAATATTAAATAAGTACTCGTGTCTAATTTCATTACAAATAATCCTTACAAATTTTTACAAATACGAATAATTTTGTCATGTCATATAGCTGGCAAGAGTCCATTCCACCATGTCAGTTTCCTTAATTTAATGAATGGGTACAAATTTCTTGCTGCTGATGTGCACCACAGACATGTTCCGTGACTATAGTGTGTGTAGTAGATGGTTCTAACTCTGCTACGTATGCCTCCTAATTAAAGAACCAAGACTTGTGTTAGTGAACTCCCTTTGTGGTTTGTACAGAGAAGCACCCTAGTGTCCGCTTCCAACTTAAAGATACAGGATATTGAACTCGCAGTGACAAGGACGGCCAAAATCCAACCAAATCTTATGATCTTATCTCTGAGCCAACTTTAGTCGAAACCAGTCACTGAGTTTTTCAATAGCTAAGCTCAAAAGCAACTGTGTCTCATGAACTTTCAGAAAAATAGTGAAGTGACAACAATGACTCAGATTTGTAGCATATTTGGAAACATGAATAAAGCAAAAGGCAAAAGAGCTTCAAATCTGAAGCATTCCACTTTAATTAATCCATCATATAAGGGTGCCCTGTAAGAAATTTAGAATCATTGGTATTAGGAAAAAAATTATGCTACATCTCTTTTAGAGATGTAAGTATTGTATATATATTTTTTAAAAATATATAATTAAAAAAATGATAAAAAAATAAATATAATAAATAATATTAAATAAGATATAAAAAGATATATATATATATTATTTGTGATAAAAATATAAAAGTTGTTGGTATCATATTTTTCGCCCCCAAAAAAAAAATACAGATTCTTAACTGTGATTTACAATTCGTCAATTCGTCAGTGTAAAATTCTTTTGACAATTATAGAAACTATGGAGCTGGTCATGGAGAAGAGATATTAAATTATGGGAAGAATTATATTTTCTATGAATTATTTTCAGAATAAATGGGCATTATATATATTTTCTTGATTCTGTTATTTGAAAAAATAGGCTGACTGAATTATGATTAAGGGAACTGCGTAAATATCAATAACAAAGAATTCTATGGCCAAAAAGGAAAAAAAAAAGAAAAAGAATTCTAGAATTTCACTTTCTCACTCAGCCTTGGAAAAGAAAAATAAAGAGAAAACAAAGCTGAGAAAAAGAAAGTGCTTTCAAAAAGCACGAAAAGGCGAGAGGAGTACCACACTGTGACGTGATCTTTTTACGATTCTTTGGCTAATTTAATTTGGAATATTTATCTGAAATTTTATTTTAAAATCAATTGATATTAAATGAAAAAGTTACAAATTAAATTTTGAGTTAATTTTTTTATAGGCAAGTTTAGATTAATATATCTAGTGTGTTGTCTAAATTTTGTAACATTTTATTAAGGATTGATTTTAAGTAATTTTTCTATTGAAATAGGGAATAAGCAAAAAATTAGGGTCTAGACTTCTCCCATAAAACGAGAAAGATTCTCTAACTCACTTCCTTCTTGACTCGATCGGATTCTCAACAAGAAGGAACGAATGTATCAAGAATCATCAAGAATATTGAGAGGGATCAAAGAAGATAACCTGTGATGCATTGCGTCGAAGGTTTCAGATCGAGTTAGAATTTTAATGTAAAATTATAACTTAAAATCAATTGGTATCAAGTAAAATGACCTAATAAATATATAAATTATATTTAAAAGATTGAGACAAGTGATATGAGACTCTACCAATCCTCTCTACAAATGTCTGATTGGAACAAATGAACCTAACAGAATAGATAATAGAGATAAACTTAACAAAATAAAAAATGGAGATGAAATTTTAACTCTAATACCATATAAAATTCTAACTTAAAACTAATTAATCTCAAATGTAATAACCTAACAAATATATAACCTACCTATAAAAGATTGAAGCAAGCATGCTGCGCTCAAACAATTGAGCCTATTGAAATAATGAAATATCAGCCTCAAGAATTTTCATACGACTTTTGGGTTAGAGGACTCGGAAATCTAGCATGGCAGGCCAACTTATAAGAAGCAGAAAGTAAACTGGACATTGACGCGATGTACCCAAAAAAAAAAAGTGGACATTGAAGCGTGCAAAATGCTCCTAATTATTTTCTCATGCAAATATAAAATTCTAATAGCTGTGTTCATGCATGTCACGTCAGGAAAGAAGGGGGGGAAATAATACAATGCTTGTCTTGATTATTTATAAATTATTAAACTTAGCGCATGTTGGGTATACCCATCGAAATTAGATTTTGAATTAAAATTGTTGTATTAGAGTCATTGGGATCATTTTAAGGAAAACAAGAGGCCCTGATATGAAACTTACCCGATGTTGAAAACCCCTAGTTATAGATTAATAGTGAATTACGCAAGTATGCATTTATATGACATTTTTATTGTCTCAAATGTCAAATCGTTTGACAAAAACTGCGAATTACAACCACAGCTGAATGCTAGTTCAACAATCGACTGCTACAAATATCACTGGAATGCAAAGGCAAACACCTACACTAAAGAATTTTTAAATCCATTTTCTTGTAATTTTCTACGTTGGTGGACGAACTATTCTTTTCTTGTGCTCATAATAATGTCTGAATGATCCCCTTAATGAGATATTCCATCGAAATAATCCAAATATTGACCTCTTAATCATGCTAAACAACGACGCAACTTTTGGAAGACACTCAGTTATTGACCACAATCTGCCCCACTTACAGAAATTAGCGTACAATATTGACAAATCAAGATTAGACTTACCTTACCTATGAGAAAAACTCACTCAAAGAGCCACGACCCCATGATGTTCACACACGGCCCATGGTCCCTTCGTTTCAATAAAACAAACACGCAACTTGCAGCAAATGGACATGCAAAGGCATAGGTGTATCTATCTCATCTACCTATCATTGTTTCTTTAGGGAGGAGGGTATGCTTTGCTAAAGAGAAATAAATTAACAACAGAATAAAGCAAAAGGAAACAAAGTGAAAAGAGAGTAAAACAAAATAAAAAAGTAAGGGAAAAAAAAGATAAAATATAATAAACAAAAGTGAATGATTTTTTTTTAAAAGAAAAAGATAAAAATGATGGAAGGGGCTCTTAGAAGAGACAATTAATAAGTGGGATTCTCCGCCCTATGCATGCTCACCAAAACAAATACTACACCACACTCCCATTGATTGCCCTATCTCAGCCTTCCCTCCCGTTCCCTTCACGGCTTCCCCTCCTACCCCACTTCATTTTTATCCACCTTTTTCTCCTTTATCACTTTTTTCTTTTTTTCCTAAACTTTTTTGTCTATACATTGTAATCATAATCATCATAAATATTAAAAAGAAACTATCGAAGAGAGACAACCAAAACATGGTCCAAAACTCCATTGCCAACCTCCTATGCAACGAGGAATTACTCATCTCGGTTAAGCCACAAACTCTTATGAATCGCGTGGGCTTTGAACACTCCCAAAAAATTTTAAAAAAAACGAACGATTTGGGATACGAGTCAACTCAGTCGAGTCCGCCGCTGGGGTGAACGTCTTTGAGAAGACCCAGGACCTGCTGCATGGTGGGTCTCTTCCCAGGTGACTCGGCCGTACAAAGATACGCGACTCGGAGGCTCTCCACCATCTCGCCCTCCGACTCACCACCGAGTCTCAGCCTCTCGTCCAGCGCCCGCACCCCGTAACCCTCCCTCACCAGCTTCCTCACCCAAACCACAGTCTCCGCCGTGCCGGACTTCCCCGTCAACAGCTCCATTAGCACCACCCCGAAGCAGTACACGTCCGTCTCCGTGCTGCAATTCGGGGCGCTTTGCTGCCCGATTTTCCGGAACCCGAAGTCGGCGATTCTGGGCTCGAAGTCGTCGGCAAGCAAGACGTTTGACGTTACCAGGTGGCCGTGCACGACGGGCCTCGACCCCGCGTGGTGGAGAAAAGCTAGCCCACGCGCCACCCCGACGGCAATACGGTGTCGTGTGGGCCATCCCATCTTTTCCGGGGATGAGGCTTGGGAAGCGACGCCGTTTTGAATCTCCCACGTGTCGCTACTCCAATCCTCCACGTTAGTCTCCCCCGTTGGTAGCTCGTGTAGCCACCTACCCAAATCCCCGTTTGACATAAACTCGTATAATACCAGCTTCTCCTTACCTGAAATTTCATAAAAAAAAATATAATAATTTCAAATAGAATTCAGCCAAAAATATATATATAAAAGTGACATAAATTATACAATTATTAATCACCAGTATTTGCTAGTGAAACTCACTTGTTTTCTTCTAGTCAATACAATCATATTGTTAATTTTGATATTTCAGAAGTTATATGTCCTGTACCATTTTTATGCTTCTTATTCTATACGGCTGTGCCACCACAACCACATCAGTTACAAACTTCCTATTTCATGCACTATATATTTTGTTGATTAAAAATTTCTTTTATCATTCATTATTTATACACACTCAATTATTAACAAATAAATAAATAAAATGTAAAAGTGGTATTTTACCACTAACAAATGATCTGCAAATGCTCTAAATTTCTATAATATCAACAGAAAAAGTATGTTGGGTTATTATGTGTTAGCGAACTCAAAAATTGTTCTGCTTGAATATTTTCTACAAGTTAAAACATAACCTTGCTAATAAAGAATTTGTACATAAACATATTTAAGTAGATTTTCTAATTTATTGTTGCGAATTATGCCCTGTCAAACTCAAAAATTGAAGACTGGAAGTAAATGCATGAGTTTCCACACGTAGCCTTAGTTTGGATGAGAATAAAGAAAACGGAGAAAAGAGAAAATGGATAGAAAAGTGTATTTTCTCTACAGTGTGTTTGAAGGAAGAGAAAATGAGAGTTGCTTAAAAAAAGAGAATATAATAACATATATATACTTCTGCTTATTATATATATATATATATATATATATATATAATTTTTTTAGATCATGAGCTATTTTTACAACTAATTTTTGTTTGACTACAAAAATATATTAGTTATGTGATCTTTTCACAAATTTTTTTTTTTAAAGTTTGAACTTATGTCTTCATTTTAAACAGTCAAAGTCGTTTACTAGGTTGACTCATTTTTTGTAAATATTTTTTTTATTGCCTGAAAATCAACAAGAAGAACTAACTACATACAAAATAAAACTCTCATATTAATATTTATAGCAGAAAATAATTTAACAATATTTGTTTTTTATCTTAATTTAACAATATTTATTAATAAAAACAGTTATCATTAATTTTATTTTACCAGAATGATATTTATTTTTTGATTTTTTGATAAGCTTTATAATATTTTAAGTATATTAATTTTAATCTCTCATTCCCATCCATTTGTTAACCCCACTTGAACTCCCAACCCCACTTGCACTGTATCCATGTTTTGCGATTGAGATCACCTTATTACAATCACTCTGCTTCAATCACGATGGTGAATGATGGTTCTCACCAAAAAGCCAAAATTTTTCTCCAGCATAATATTTTTCACTATAACCACTCACCATTGCATGGTGCCTGCCGTTGTCCGCCCCCGACTTCCCCCTCCCCTTCTCAATCAGTTTTTTTTTTTATTCTATGGTATAATTGATTTAATTGTTGTGTTATTTTTTAAACTAGATAATTGATGCGTTGTTGGTGTACTGTAATTATATGGTTTAATTACTCTGTGTTTGTGCGGGTAGAAGATGAAGAGCAGAGTTGTGTTGTTCTATTTTCTCTTCAGAAGTGCGAAAAAAAAATTAATGCGGGTCCCACAGGAGTTTTTTTTTTTCCTCTCTGTTTTCTCTCCCTATCCAAACGAGAGAAAACCTCACATTCCCCCATTTTCTTTCTTACCCTTTTCTCTCCATCCAATCAAAGTTGTAATCATAGCCAGTGCTGGATTTAGGTGAAAAAAAGGGGTGACACAATAGGTTACTGAGTACGACATTACGAAAAATTAAAACCCGTGAAAGCCATTTAATGAGAGTAGGTTCAAATTCATTTAAAGGACACAGCTACGCAAAAATCAGAATTTTGTAACCTTTTGAAAAAAAAAATCTAAAAATTAAATCCTGCAGTACGAGTAGAGCAGAACAGTACCTGCAATGCAATAACCGGAGAGGGTCAACAAGTTGGGGTGCTTGAGCTTGGAGAGGTGAACGAAGATGGCGACAGCGTCATGATGATCAACGTCTCTGGCGTTTTCGAGCACCTTGATTGCCACGTGGAGGTCTCCTGGAAGGACAGCTCGATAGACGGGCCCACATCTGCCCTGAGCGAGCTGCGAATCCTTGCCGAAGTGTGACGTGGCGGCGATGAGGTCCTTGAAGCTCAGGTTCATCAACGGCTTCTCGAACATCACCACGGGTGCGGAAGATGGTTCCTTCAAGTCAGCCACCCACGAGGTCCCCGACTCTGTCTCGAAAGCGAACGGCCCTGATTTCTCCATCTTGATAGTCAACGGCACTGGTTTGGAGATTGCCCACTTGTTCCTTTTCGCCACTTGCTTCTTCTTTCTGTAAGCACACAATGCCCACGTGCACAACACGACAAGGACAAGTGCTGAAGCACAGGACACTGCCACAATCATAGTTTTGGGTTTTGATTTGTGTTTGTGTTTCTGTTTCTGTTTGGGTTTCTTATTCTCATTGGCTTGTAATTGAATGGGTTTTTCACTGTGGGGTTGGTGTGGTGGGGTTGAATGGAGGTTGGGCGTTTTGGATGCATTGTAGTTGAAGTTGTTGCCTGCGTGAATGAATGCTGATTTGCCAAATTTTTTGAACCTGTCTAAGGTAACCGATGCTTTGAAGTTGTTGTGGGAAATGTTCAAGAATTTGATGGTGTCGAGAGGAGGGAAGTCAGAAGGGAAACTACCATTCAAAGTGTTGTTTGACAAGTCCAAGTAGGTCAGTGAGTGAAGGGAAGAGATGGGTTTTACGTTTCCTTTGATGTTGCAGCTGGAGAGATCGAGGCGGTGTAGGGTGGTGAGTTTTTGAAACCCAGAGGGCAAAGTGCCAAGCTTGTTATGAGAAAGGTCGAGACTTTTCAAGTTTGAAAACCCAGAGAGCTGAACCAGATTGGTGAACCTGTTGTATGCGAGATTGAGCGTTTGCAATGATGAAAAGGCAGCATTTTGTGAAGTGGGTTTCAACGCAATCCTCCCTCCAAACCTGTTGTTAGACAGATTCACTACTAATAAGCTTGGACTTGCCCAAAACCAGTTTGGCACCTGGCCTTGCAGAGAATTCCCAGAGAGATCCAGGACCTCCAACTTGGATATGTTCCTCAGGTACCTCCATGAGATATTCCCACTCAAGTTTCTGGATGCAAGCTCTATCTTCCTAATCTGAGCGCTTGAACAGTTGGAACCTTTTGTTTTGAACCAGAAAGGGTTGAATCCAGAGACAGATTGGAAGGCCTTTGACACCAGGTCCTGGTCTCCACTGTTGCATGAAGATTCGACAATAGAAAACAGCGCCAGGAGAATGAAGAATGTGCAAAAGGGCTTCATTTTCTTTTCTTAGCTCCACGGTCTCAGTCTCGTATCCTATTATACCCTGTGATGATTCAGTTTGAATGAGGGCAGGGCAATGAAAGAAAGAAAGGGAAGAGAGAATAAACAAGAGTCTGGTCTATTGTTGTTGGGGAACTGAAGTGGGACAGTTCGCGGTTATAGTGAAGTGGGAAGCAACGGCGTCATGTATTTTGACGGAGGAGTTAACGGCACGTGAGCATGGCTATGGTGTAAAGACAATTTAATGGAAGTTGTACTGAGGGTGTTGACTCAACTGTTGAGCATCATGAACTTGAAATCAAAGAGTTTTATGATCACCGCTTGGTGAATGGGTGATGCAGTGATTGCGACTTTTGTTTTTCAGCATTATTTTATTTTCAAAATGCTTCTTCTGTGACGTAATTGCCCACAGTGAATTTGTGAAATTTACTGGGGTCAATGCTCTGCTGTTTTGTAATCGGGGGGAGAGTGGGACTGGGAGGTGTGAGATAAAAATATTTTGGTCGTGAACTCAAATAGATTTGAAGGTGACTTCACTGTGCTTCAAACTGATGGGGTCCCAGTTATTTAATTTGGGATTCAGAGGGTTAGAAAGATCATAGAGCAGATGATGTAATGGTAAAGTTTGTTCAGATCGGCATGCAATAAATTGTCCAAACTCAAACCGCAGTGGACAACGCCTTGTGCTTCTACCAACTATACCAGAATGTGCTTCAGCTACCGTAACAAGATGAAGGCAGAAAACATCAATCTTAGCAAGGAAACTACTTATGTATCAATTTTATTTATGCCAAAAATAAGGGAAATAAATATATATTTAAATTCATCTTTAAATGTTTACAGTTTATATAAATATATTTCAGTATTGTAATTTTTAAATTATGCATATTAATTTTATTTATAAAAATATCTCTACCATTTTTTTATGATTAAGTATGACTGTGACCGAAAATACTTAATGGGAAAGTTATTATATTCAGTGAGTGTTTGGGATAATTGTAAAAATTTGATTATTTCAATAATCGATTATTGTATAAATTTTTTTGTTATAATCAATTATAATTAAATTAATTTTATGTTTGGATATGTTAGATGAAAAGTAATTTTAAGTTAATTTGTTTTATTTAGACGGTATAAAAAAGAGTTATTTTTATGTATTAAATTATAAAATAGATATAAAATGATTAAAAAATTATATTGATTGAGGACAAAATAATATTTACATATCAAAGTATAATGAATAATCTATAAATTATAATCATAAATTTCAGGTGTGTGTTTAGAAAAATTGTGAAAACTTAATTATGCTTAATAATCAATTATTGTATAAAAGTTTTTTATTACAATCGATTCATTTTTATGTTTACATTCATTAATTGAAAAATTCATTTTAAACTAATTTGATTCGTTTAAATGATATATAAAAAGATTATTTTTATGTATTAAATTATTAAAATAAGTATAAAATAATTAAAAAAATTATTTGATTGATGACAAAATAATATTTACATCTCAAAATGTAATGAATAATCTTTAAATTAGAATCATAACCTTCAATATTCAACATTATGAAAATTAGCTTAAATTTTTTTTATAATGCATAAAATTTTGTGTAAAAATTAAAGTTGATTTTATCAAACATATTATAATACTGTTGAAATAATTTTTTTTAAAAAAAAAGAGTTGTTGAAACATGAAAATAAGTTTTCCTAAACATGCTATCAATCTTCAGCATTATAATGTTTTTTTATAAAATATTAAATTTCGTGTAAAAGTTAAAATTAATTTTATCAAACATGTTATAATATTGTTGAAATAATTTTTTTTTATAAAAAACCTATTTTAATAGTGAAATAAATTTTGCCAAACATGCTCTTAGATACAACTACAGAAAAAGAGCAAGTTTAGATAGATAATGAAGTCAGTGAAATGCTGAGTATAAGTCATTACTTTAAGTTGTGGTAATTACTTTTTGACATATAAGTAGTCTTGAGAAAGATTTATACGGTTCTAGCTATTTTTGTATGCCTAGATGTTTGCAAAAAATACTATATTAATTTGTTTTAGCCGTTTACATAGCCATACGCTCCCTTACCTTACAATGTGTTGCAAATTGACTACTCAAATATAGCAAAAATTGCAGAGTGCAGAGTTCAAGGGATGGGCTATTATCCTTTTTGGGTTAAAAAAGAAGTTATTCGGATGGCAGAGCCAGAGGAGATTGGCAATATATTTGTTTAGTTCGTCTGCACACTGTTTTTGCTTTTGACAACCACTCCTAGTTCAGCAAATGCTCAAGATTCAACAAGCAAAGTCTCCAGTCCTGAGGCTCAGAAATGGGGTTCCTTTCTTCCATGAATTAAATGATTCAAGCCATATGTGCAATTTTGCTTTCAAAAGGCAAGCTTGTTTCCAGGCTAACCTGGAGCATACAATTCCCCATAAATAGAAGGTTACATTGTATCTAAGAAGCAGTTGATAAAGTGGTTCTTACTTCTTAGATTAGTTATGGACTTATAGGTGATGAAAATCAGAATAATCATCAGAGAACAATTATAGTTTGATTGCAGCTATTGCAGTCAAGAGTGCTTATTTTTCCTTTTGACTAAGCTAGTTTTGCTGGTTTTAAACTATGCCTAATCGATTGATTGCTAGAGCTATAAGACAATAATAAATAGGAAACTGATTGATTGCTATGGCTGAGTAAACAATACAAAATACGATTGGCAAATTTGCGGAAGAGTCAAGCACAAATTGGGACATTCCTCTCCATCATCTAATTGCTTGGAGAAAAACAAATCACATGCAAATTACTTGACCTTGACTCAATAATGCCGAGTCTTCCACATACTTCTCATCAGTCAACAAAGCCGTTTTTGGTGTCCCCCTCAATTGGTAAACAATACCTATATAATTTATTTGCACATGTTATATGCAGAAAGAAACATGTCTGCAAGTAAGAAAAAAGCAAAAAGCACCCACCCAAAATTAATTCTCACCCTATCTCTTGAAGGAAAAATAAATAAGAACAGCAGTTTGACCTAAGCTTAGATCGTTAGGATGAGTATAATTTAGGGTGATATTTTCACTTTAATTAAGCTACTAAAATTCTTCATATGTAAAATAAATATTCACAAAAAATTATAAACAAAATAGCAAAAACAAAGAATTACCTCCGGAAAAGAGAATGACAAAAATGAAATTGTTGTTAGGACCAACTTCTAGATGATGATATTCAAATGTCTAATTTCCCTGCCGTTCAAAACCAAAACCCTCACTTGGAACTACAATATCATGCAAATATTCAGTATATTCCCCCCTTTTCTCAATTTTTTAGCTGATTTTAGAAAATTGTGGATCAAGAAAATAAAGGGGAAATTCATAAGGAGCATAATGGAAATTACATTTCAAATGAATCAACAGAACATATCCTTTCACAAAATGACAAATTACATGGCAGTGATGCACTAGTCAAACTAAGACAAACCAAAAGAGGATATACATACAGGTGAAGTGGTTCAAAACTACATTCTGGTGGATTTGGAAGTTGGCAAGTAGCTTGCTCCACAAATTCCAGATGCTAGTGGCTATCTCACCTGCTCTGACACGTGGTTTTGGCTTCTCTCTTTTGCCATTACATGTCGATTAATTTTATGTTAATAAATTGTGTTTGGAATTGTTATGGAGGGCATGTTAAGTGGATGGTATCGCCTAATCCACAACCATCCAAACAGAATTCCAAGAGAATGACAACTCAGAATTCAGATTTGGGATAAAATATTGAACTTAGAGACTGAGATTTGGGGTCATTATAAAATAATGGAACAACTTACACGCCTACCTGAAAGCTGATTCACCAGTGTGGCTCAGAGTCACTCATGGGAATGTGAAAAACTATTTGATTTATGAATGTATATCTCCATCAGCAGAGGTTATTATGCCTCCACAACTAAAATTGAATTTAGTATGGTCTCATTTCAGGAATGAGATTTTTTATTCATCACTTGAATTTGTACATCGAATTTCGAAGTGTCAAGATATATATAGTCCAGTATTTGTTTGTTATAACGGGTATAGTCTGGTATGTTTTCTTTTCTTTTCTTTTTTTAATGGAAAGAGCAAAATTTTGGCATTTGTTTGTCACTAATTAATGGCAGTATCATGAGAAGATTATACGCCAATAAATATCTTTATGTAATAATATTCAATTTAATTATTTTAAAATTTATGTAAAAAATTATAAATAATTTTTCATGAAGTGAAACAAATATAAAAGTATTAAATTATTAAGTAATTATAAGTGAAGAGTTAGATATAGTGGTAAATGAACAATATTCTTTAGAAGAGTAACAAAGTTCAAATCTTTGATAAAGTAATTATTGGAGAACCTCTTACTAATGACAGTACCCGTTGAATTAATCTATAACAATATTTGCAATAATACTTTAGTTTAAGAAAAAAAAATTAAAGCATTGTATACATTTCATATTTTCATATAGTATCATTATATATATATATATATATAGTGAGAAAAGTTTTTATTGTGAGAGGGTGAGAGGAGTAAATATTGATCATACAATCATACATGAATTGTCAATATTAAAAGTTATTTGAAGGTTATGTGACCACTTAAAAAAGTCACATGTATGTATCTTCTAATCTTGACCATTCATGAAAGATCCAATGATCAAAATTCATTTCTCTCACCTCTCTCACATATAAATATATATATATATAGAGGAAAGATTAATTTACATCTTTTTTCTTACACTTATTTTTAACTATTAGTTTCACTTTCATCTAATGGTTACATTTAATGAAATAATTTCAACCATATATATATATATATATATATATATATATATATATATATATATATATATATATATATATATATATATATATATATATATCTTTGTATATTTATTCATACACTCCTTATATTTTATTATAATTTTACAGTTCAAATTATTAATATATTTTTAAAATTCGAATTTTTTATCATTTTTAATCACTTTTTACACATTTCTCATACCATTGATCATATATTTTTTTTTATTATTTTTTTCACTTAATTATAACCTTTAAAAAAAATGTAAATTACTATACACCATTAAAAAAAATATAAGACTAATATTTTTCATATTTTTATATCATGGGAAAAGTTTTGCAATGCTTAAAAATACAAATCGGAATTGAATTAATTACAATAGAGTGGGTCCTATTTCGATGGACCCTATTCATGAAGCGAAACAATAATTATGCTATATAGGATTTGGGTCCTATACAACATAGTAGCCTTATAGTCAATCATAGTAAACCTTTGTATAATAAAAGAATAATTTTAAATTCTCTTAATTAATCATTCTAATAATTCTCTTATTTATTAAATAAAAAATATGAAATATTTTTTATATTCTTAATACATTAAATATATTTACTTTTTTTTTAATATTTTTCTATTAAATATTAGAATAATTATTAGAAATATGCTATAAGAGAATATAACAAAATTCATGATAAACTTTGTATCTATCTTTCTTTAACATGATAGTTATGTTATATGAAAGGATCCTATTCCTGCTATATATACTTAAGTGTTGTAAAAGTAAATATAGATAATTTAAAAAATAGAGGAGAAACTAGATAATAAAATATAAAGAACTCAAAAAATAGATAAGAAATTAGAGAGAAAAGAATAATTTTTCCTTATTCTTGTGTACATCTTACTCAAATACCTTACACCCTCTATTTATTGGATCACGATTACATGAAATTATAAGTATCACCATAATGAGATATAAAAAAATAATATATATTAACATTCACATAATAAGTATCTTGTAACATTCTTATAACTATATAAATTCTAGTGACTTTTGGATATTCATATTCAATATCATTCATAACACTTCCCCTTGAATGCCCATCAGGGATATACCTCATTAAAATATTACTAAGAAAAAACTCAGTGAAAAAAAATTAATAAAGGAAAAAGAGTACAATATCATTTATATGAAAACTGTCTCATTAAAAATATTATCAAGAAAAATTATGTAGGACAAAACCTTGATTAAGGAAAAAAGAGTATAGTTTTTCTCTTATTGTTAGAAGCGTCACTTATGATATATGAATTGTATCATTTTGATTTTCTTCAGAATTTTGAAAAAATATACTTTATTTAGTCGCGTTTAATATATCATCATTTTGTTGAGCTTTGCAAGTAGTATTATTTTCAGTTAAAATTTATTTTTCATAAGACAATCCATAAGATTCTTGAATATGATGAATTATAACTCTTAACAATAAATATTCACGGCTTGCTTCATGAATTGTCATTATTTCTAAATGATATGAAAAAGTAACAACTATAAATTGTTTTGTAGATCACCATGATATAGCGATACCACCACATGTAAATAAATATCATGTTTGAGATTTGACTTTATTTGGATCATATAAATACCATGCATCTGTATAATCAATTAACTAAACATAAATTTATACGAATAAAATAATATCATTAATTATGCTTTAAAGATATAAAAATAGATAGTATTTAGCAATATGCATGTATATTTCTGTAGTACTAAGGTATGATACTTCAAGATCAAGATCTTTGTTATCTGTTTTAAATCTAACGATCTAACAATCATTGCTGTACCCACTGTATAATTATATGTATAAATGACTTAAGAACTTATTCTTTATAACTTAATAGACAAAATTCAATTTTCTAAATGCTCAATCTATTGGCCAAGACAAAGTTTTATCATTCGAAGATCATTCACTTCAAAATTTTTCTTTATATCTTCTACAACCTTAGAAAAATTTTAAGCAATTTTAATAACCAACATATATAATAATTATGCAAAGCCAATTACAAGTTTCTTAAATAGACACATAAATAAATAAAATATTTTGAGAAATTTAAAAATATATATAATGCATTTTAACAAGCATTAATGCTTAATAAGAGAGTCTCGATATGATGAGAAAAATAACATAAATCACTAACATATGTAAATTAAGTTCATTGGATGCTATTGATATTTTAAGTCCTGCTTCGGGGATTTTTATGTAGATAGTATGTATCAAGAGATCCATAACAACAAGTTGTAACAATATCCATTATAAGTATTCAACTTCTTGTGTGCAAACATCCGCAAACATCCTTAATAGATATCAAAATATAATTGCATCCATTTGTATTTACAAATTTTGCATCTTTTAGGACTTAGACTTTAGGTCCATTAAAACTCGTTCTAAAGTTTGAACTACAGATTCAATAACCTCACATTTTACAAGTAAGTTCAATTCTACCTAGAAAGCATTCTTCTATTTTGGCCAATCATTTCTTCGTCAATATTCTTCTACAATTATAATTTCATGATCATCATTATTATTCATAATATTACACACTATATAAATATATTATCGATAATTATTTCTTTTTTATTCCTCCATTTTGTCCTTAAAGACATAATTTATTAAGATCTCATTATTTTCACAATTTTCAGGTATTTTAACTTCTCTTGGAGTTTGAATTATTTTTGGAGTTCGGACTACTTCATGAATTCTACTTATGTCCCTAATATCTTTTTTAATAATATCCTTTTTAGGATTATTTGTTTTCTTAGCAATATTATTTGCTCATTCTCTTTTATGGGTTTTGTCTTTTGAATTAATTGGTCTACCATGCTTCTTGCATGTTTTTTACTTATTTGATATCAATTTTAAATGGAGCATTTATAGTTGGAATATGATTTATTTATCCTTTTGCAATGGAAAATGCATCTGTAAATTCATTTGTTCTTATTTACAAATGTATTATCATTTGAACTTCCAATTTAAATTGTCTTGTTTGAGGATCTAAATAATATAATGACAATGCATTTCAAATAATTTCTTTTTCCAGTTACTTATTCTTTTATCGTAATGTTGGAAATATTATTTCATATCCAACATATATTCTTAACTTTCTTTCAAAGCTCATTTTAGTGCGATATGGTAAAGCAAGAGTGATTGCATCGCACAGAAGAAAATTCATATATGAGAAATATTTGGCTTCAGGCCAAAATCCAATTGTATAGGGGATAACTTATAACTATTTGTTGGTTTTATACCAATAAATGTTGCAACTTGTAAAAAGCATACCCCAAGCAAAAAAATGAGTTTTTGTTCTCACAATCTATTATTTAACTATCAATCGGAGGCATTTGAACATAAGCAACTGGATGTTCAACATTTTACCAATGACTATACAATAATCACTAAAAGATTGAGAAGTAAATATTCATTTGCATTATCAAGACAAATTGTCTTTTATCTGAAAATTTGTGCTTTTAATCAAATAACTTGCATAATCTCACAAACATCAGGTTGTGAGTTGATAATAAGTACAAATATGACTAATTGGTTTCTAGCCATAAAATATTTAAATGATACACATGATGTATGATATAATCCACAATATCATCTTAAATTCATTCTATAAATTCAACAAATTTAATTATATTTTTAACTAGTAATAGCCTTATAATTAATTTGCATTAAGAATACACTACACATAAAAACTCATTATATTGAAGAATCTTCTAGTCCTTCAATGATACCCTTATGAATTATCAATATTGACTCAACATAGCCTTACTAGTCATATGCTAAATAACAAAATTATCTAGACTAGTAAACTTCTAATTTACAATAACATGTATTTCAATTACACTTATCATATCTATTTGATTTGATAATGAATAAAGCATAATGTATAAAATTTTGTTTATTGAGATAACAAAATATAGTAGCTATTATGGAGACTTGGATTATTTTTGTATTACTAGATATCAAAATTTACCATTATTATATATATATATATATATATATATGGAGACTTGATAATGAATAAAACATAATGTCTAAAATTTTGTTAATTGAGGTAACAAAATATACTAACTATTATGGAGACTTGAATTACTTTTGTACTACTAGATATCAAAATTTACCATTGATATCTAGTAGTACAAAAGTAATTAAAGTCTCCATAATAGCTACTATATTTTATTACCTCAATGAACAAAATTTTATATATTATCTTTATTCATTATCAAGCCAAATAGATATGATAAGTGTAATTGAAATACATATTATTGTATTCTAGAAGTTTACTATATTCTTATAAATAAGAAGTTTACGATATTGATATATATATATATATAAAAGTTAGGAATACACATTTTGTTTTCAATCAATAAAAATTCTAAGAAATCATACCATACATATTTTATTTAAAATATTACAAACTAACAAAATAAGAGAAAATGTGTACGTGATGATTTTAAATCACATAAAAAATAAAATAAATACATATGAAATGAAAAATATAAATTTTAAGAAAATAATTTAACAACTCAAATAATCAATTAAGTGATAAAACTTTTCTCCATAATATTTAACAAAAATAGACACATCCAAATGCATATTGTTTATAGGACCATGATCAAAAGAATGATTTGTATAAGCAAATTTTTGACAAACAACAAGTATGACCAATGTTCTTTTGTACATGCTACAACATTAAGATAATTTTACTCTATTCAATATTCTCATTATTATATGATGAACCGTCAATATGTCATATTTTTACTGTTTAATTCTTTGATTTTTCATGTTCTTTTTATATTTTTTATTGAATTTTGTTCATAATTTTTGTTATATTTTTAGTATTATTTAATTGTGTTTTATGTGTTTTTTTCAGTTAATCACACATGGATTAAACTGGACGTTCAAAGAAGCAAGAAAAAGAAGAATTTTTCATCAGTGTCCAGTGCTTGAGCGCTAGAGTGGAGTGCTTGAGCGCTCAAAGCGTATGCAGCAACGGTGATTCAGTGACTTAGCACCTGAGCGTTGGGGAGGAGCGCCTGAGCGTGCAAAAAGTAACGCAATGCATCTTGACTTAAGTGGCTTAGCGCTTGAACGCCCAGAAGCTAGGTCTTAGGTGTTGCTTGCGTAACAGAATACGTGAATTTCTTTAAATTGAAGAGTTACGTCAAATTCAACACATTTTACACATCACGCAGAAAATCTCTAATCCTGAGAGAGTAATTTCGCGACAGCATACTTTGGAGGATGACTTCGAAGGGAGGATTCGATTCTTGAAGGCTTGAAGATCATAATTACTGTAAAAGGAGTTTTGATTTCTCTTTCCCTTTAGTTTCCCCATTCCTTTGGGTTTTCTTTCCATGAGTTTGTATTTTGATATAAGTTTATTTGTATTGAACATGAGTAGCTAAACCCATAGCTAGGATTGTGGGGGATCTTGTTTTCTTAATTATTTGGGTTTGACTTCTAATTTGATTAAAGTAATTTTTTTTAGGGTCTATCATATTGCTTACATTTTTGTCATAACTTGATCACTTTTGACATGTGTTAATTCATTGTTTGACTAGTGACCATCCATATTCAATGAGTGAATCTATATGGTAAGCCTAGGATTAGATTGGTGAATGACCAAACATCAAAATTTCCTACCAATAGAATTGATAAGTATGTTAGTTCATCTTTTGAATTGAAACTTAATGCATTCCTAATTAATTTAACTAAATGACCAAATAAGTGATTTAATGTAGCAATAGAATATTGTTTCATCTATGACAATTGAGATTCAATAGCATGTAAGAGAATATTGACAAAAGAATTACCTTACATCATAAATGAAAGAAAATTTGAATAATTGGATTCAAGTGAACCTTGCGCCGTAATCTCTCTCTCATTGATTATCTATTATTTGTTTGATTGTTCATTATTTTTCTTTATTTATTTTCTGATTTTATTCTTCTTCATACACTTTTGACTGTCTGGATAACAAATGGTTTTACGAATCTAGTAATTACCACTTATTTTTCATGGGATTGATAACTGGGACTCGAATCCTATATTACTTGGCGATAGAGTACACTTGTTCTTAGTGTATTTTACGCTTATCATTATCTCCCTACTTCATTTGATATGTATTTTTCGAAGAATTGGAACTGTCATGGTAATAGTCATTTTTCTAATTTTTACCACATCAATAGCCATAATCACGACCTCTATCATATCCAAAATTATAATGCAAAACATTCACTTCAGGGAATGAAGTTCAACCTATTGGGTGACCTTTGTGATTTTTCATTCATAACACATTTTTTTGTTCAATTATAAGAATGCATAAATTTGATTCAAAATATCTTTTGAAACAATTCTCATTTTTACTACTACAAAAACATATTTGAGAGACATAAAAGATCGATGATGATCTCTCTCACATTTCTTTGTTTTAAATTATACTAAGATTAAATGGATCTTTTTAGATTCAATCAAGATTTAAATGTGTAGTTTTTTAGGAATTATACCACAAAACTTCATATAAAATATGATCATGAAAAATTATTGATTTTCTATAATCCTTCAGGGATGCTTAAATAGTAATTTCTTTCAAAATTTATCAATAGTAACAAATTTAATATAAACAAAATATGATAATTATGTTAGTCAAACAAGATTGACAATAAAATTTCGATAGAAAAAAAATGAAAATATTCCATAATACGACTCACATGAAAGAAGCTATAAGCAATGAATTAGATTAATCTAGAAGGAGAGATAAAAAAATAAACTTTTTCAATAGAACCTCTAAATTGTTCAAGCCATCATTCATATAGTAGAATGTTGTGCTGATAACGTGTTGTAAAAGTAAGTGTAGAGAACTTAAGAAATAGAGAAGAAATTAGAGAGCAAAACATAAAGAACTCAAGAAATAAAGAAGAAACTAGAGATGAAAGAAGAATTTTTCTTTATTTCAGTGTACATCTTACTCAAATGCCTTACACCTTCTATTTATAGGGCCACGATTATATAAAATTACAAGTACCACCATAATGAGATATAAAAAAGAATAATATATATTAACATCCATATAATTAGGGGTGTAAATTGGTTCGGATAATTGACCAACTCGATTAATTCAAACCGAACCAATTAAATTAGTTCGGTTTGGTTTGGGTATATTGATTGGTTTGGGTAAAATCCAAACCAATTAAAGTTTAATTGGTTTGGTTTTCGGATTTAAAATTTCAAAACTGAACCAACCCAAACCAAACCAAACCATATTTTATATATTTTATTTTAAAAAAAAATTTATGCTACAACATTTTTTGACTACTTATTTTTCTTTATTTTTTGTAAACTCCTAAAACGTCATTTTCGTTCAACACAAAAGGCTAGAAACTCTTCCTAAAATGTTCACCAAAAATACTATTCCGCCAAACATATGCTATCTGGTGCTATTCTAAAAACTCTTGGAGAGGTGAGAAGGCTTGAAAACTTTGGATCCTTCCTATTGAACTTCAAAATCTACATGTCATTTAACTTTTGAACCTATCTTATAATGATTTAGAAGGAACTATTCCTAATGGTGGAGTTTTTTAAAATCTTTCTGATATCCATTTAGAAGGCAATAAAAAATTTTGCTTGTATTTTGCATGTGAGCCTCATGGCCATGAAAGAAGGCATGTCAGACATGATATCATCATAACCACAATGGTAAAGTTTAACAATTTGTTTGCTACTATACATAAAAATAGAAAAGTGAAAATAGAAAGAAAACATCAAAACTTGAAACTTAGAAACGATGAATAGTATTGACTTTAAAAAATGAATTTCTCGACTCTAATTTATGAGTACTTAAGAATGAGAGCTTAGAAGATTGGATTAAAGGAAAGAGAAAGCATACAAATAAAAATGAGTTGAACCTTATGGAGAAGAGATCAATATAGATATTGATCTTTGCTTGTGCATTGACTACCCGCAAATGGTGGAGTTCCTATTGTGTATTATGATTTGAAGCCTTACAACATTCTCTTGGATTTATTACCGCAAAGGTTGGAGACTTTGGATTCACTAGGTTATTCTTGATTCAAAGTTAACTAATCAAATTAGTTTCACTTGTCATTAAGGGTTCCATATATACCTCCATTAGTATACAACTTTCTCTTAATTAAATAGTAGTAGTATACAACTTGCCAAGTTAAATCTCTCTTGAAATTTTTTTATTATAAATATTTTCTTAATACAAATATCAATATATTTCTTTGTTTCCTCTTTATCAATACCATTCTAAAACATGAAATAATTATTAGAAATTATAAGATTAATTCTATTTCTAAAATTTTTTTCATTAGTTTAATTTTTTTATGAAAAGCTAATATTTATATTTTTGTAACATCACTATCTATAAATGTTCGATTCGGTTTGGTTATTTAGCTATCAAAAATACAAAAATCGAACCAAACCAAACTAATGATTTTGATTAATTCAATTTATTTTTCCTCATTTCACTTACACCCCTACATATAATGAGTATCTTGTAATATTCTTATAACTATGTAACTGTCGTGATTTTTGGATTTCCATCTTCAATTTCATTCACAACATTAAGATAGTCTTTGATATTTTCTATCCCAATCAGAATATCTTACTGGACGGCAACATAATCATGGAGGTAACAAATATGCCAACTCTTTAAAGGATACACAGTTTGTGTATTTGTAGTGTCGAAAATGTTAGTTAGGCTTGTATGTATATGTTAGGAAATGAGTAATTTCATTACACATTTTAAGATTATAATTTATTTTAATAAAGTGACAGCGCATGTTGTTTCTCTTAGTTGCCAGCATCAAGCTACATTACATGCGCATGAATCTGTTGGCTCAGAATTGCAAGATTAATTTCTGTTGTAGGATTGACTTCTGTCTTACTTCTTGATGTTGATTTTTTTTTTTTTAATTCCTGATGTTGATATTTGTCCATAAAGGGGGAAAAAATTCAATTTATAACCAAAAAAAAAAAGCTAGAGAAATTATAACAAATGCAAGAAGAGCAAAAAAGTTGTAGTCCTCTACTATAAATTCTGATAATTTATTATATGGTAAATGTAAATCATTCTTTCCTCCCACTTCTATTATTTAGAAGGCAACTTTGGTCTGTATGGGAATGAGGTAGAAATTAACTACTATTAATAAGAATTAAATGTAACAAAAAAAATAACCTACCAATCAGCTCAGTTAGTAGAGTTATGAGATATACAAAAGAGTGTGCCCGGGTTCGATACCCGCAATTATTTACAACTCTACCGACTGAGTTGTTTGGTATTGCAATTTTTGCTACTCCTAATTCTCATTCCTAGTTGTTAATTTGTTCCTCATGGGGCTTTCGTCCTGACAAAAAAAAAAAAATAGCAAGAAGAATCTATATTCCCTTCTGCCTGACAAATGATTATTACTGATTTACTTTGTCAAATACATTTGATATAGGGTTCCCAGATCAGTGTGTATGATTATGCTGGATGCCTTCTCTTCCTAATTTTCGGCATCCATTGCTTTCTATATCTCATCAACAATTTGTTCTGTTTCACAATTGATCTATCCTCGGTCATGTCAATGGTCATTTGATCGTATTAAGGGCATTTTCCCTCTTGACATTGTCAATCACATCCTAAAAGTAATACAGATTAACCACATGATCAAATGTATTTGACAAAGTAAATCAGTAATCTGCATATGCTTTATGCATTTGCCATATGATTCTCTAAAAATAGTCTATTGACCAATATAATCATGACTTTCTATTCCCTATTACCTTATGCTAGTGCTAAGGCATCAAACCATTGGAGCAAGAATCATGAAGTGGCAAATGCAAAGATCACTAGAGTGCTGCTGAAGTCCCAATTACAGGGAAGTACATCTGGGTTGCTATTGCACTAAAGCAGCTAGGAAGCAAAAACTGATTGGTGTTACAATTAAAATAGGAATATTAATCAAAGCATTGCCTGCATGAGAAATAACTGTCTTGTTAAATTATGAAAATTAAAAACGGTGACTCAATGGTTTTTTTTAGTTGCAATCAATGCTACAATTGCCAGAAACCGTGTTTGCTTCTAAATCACTAGTATTACACTGTATTCTCCAAAGCCATCAATCAGGGTAAAGATTTATGCTCAAGACCATGCTGGTATGAGTACCAAGGGACTAAACTGCCTACACCTAAACATATATGACAAGTCATCTTCTTATAGACAAGTGAGACTCGTTTTAAAACCTTCCAGACTTGGTGACATTTACACCTCTCAGTTTATTTCCTTGGAAAGAAATCCAGCAATAGTACTCAATCAACACAAGGCATATTTGAAGTTGAAAACAAAGTCTTGTTACATAAGTCTACAACTTAGACTCTACTAAATTCTATCTATGTTTTTCTTTTCTGATTTCCCTTTGCATGACTGTGTATGTTTGCATGGATTTATATATTTGTTAGTTTATGCAGGCAACATTAATTCGAGGGGACTGCAAAATGTGTAAGTGCTCAATTGATGAGTTTACTGATTTTTATGCTCTAGCGCTGAAGCTGAAACATGGTCCTTGTTCCTCCTAAAAAATAAAAGCTTTATCTTCATTGACTAGTGTATACTATTATCTTGAAAAGCAATTCTAGAGTTGTAATAATCTCAAAAAAAAAAAAAAGAGAGGAGCAGAAGGAAATATACATTCTTCTTGCTAATTTTTTATTTTTTGTCAGGCAGAAAGCTCCATGAGGAACAAATTAACAACTAGGAATGAGAATTAAAAGTAGCAAAAATTGCAATACCAAACAACTCAGTCAGTAGAGTTGTAAATAATTGCGGTAATCGAACCCGGGCACACTTTTTGTATATCCCATAACTCTACTAACTGAGCTGAATCTCCAACTTATTACCAACTTTGGCATTTAGAAAGCAACTATTAGAAAAGGGATTTGAATCCTCTCCCCAGTGTTTTCACTTGACAATGACATAGTCATGTGAAGCACAAAAACTCCGTGTAAGGAACAACATTCTTGCATAGGATCCCACATTGTCTTCTGCATAGTCTTTGTATTTATCGCTTTTCGAATTACATAATATATGAAAAACTCACCAGACAGAATCCAAATCCATTAAAAATGTATTTTGTCTTCTGCAAGGTCGAATGCCCTCCAATCCTTAGATTCAAGGTGCCCTTTAACTTGAAGCACAAAGCCTTTTCCCAACTCATCTAGTGAATATTCATGTTGTTCTCAAAGCAACATTTTGTCATCTTAATTTTTTCTCAAATCTTTTTTTTAAAAAAGTTTTTACACGAAATTCAATGCAAAATAAAAATTATTTTCAGTTAAAGCACTTTGATATGTTATTATTTTGTTCTCAATTAAATATTTTTTTAATCATTCAATTTATTTTAATATTTTTTTATATCATGTCATATTAACTGGTTCAATTATATAACAATAATTAATTATCAATATAATCTATAATTTTTAACTTTCTCAAACAAGCTCTTAATGGTGAAACTGCTGGAGCGTTTCCAAGCTCCAGCGGATAATAGCTTTACCCTTTCCAAAGACCCTACCAATAGTTTTGGCATTTTTTTTTAGTTTAAATCCAAGGCCACCCTCCAGCTTTGGAGTACAAATCCCTTTCCAAGTCATTTAATAGATATTCCTGTGGTTTTCCAAAGATTCCCATTTTGTAATTGCCACAAGTACTAATGTACTATACATACCTGTTTTCGTAATTTACAACCTTGCTATTAACAAAATACAAAGAGAAGGCATACAAATAATAATCTAATTATTCTTGTAAGTTATATTCGGTACAAAAGCTTACTAAAGACCAATCATTCATTTTTGCATGTATGTATGGATTTACATCAAAAGAGTTTGATAGCTCAATTTGTCAGTGTATTATATGTGTGCCGCAAAACTTCTCATGTCTGTTTGTAATACCTTATAGCAAAACTTAAAATTATGTCTTAATTAATAATTATAATTTTTGATCATGTCTGTTTGTAATACCTTATAGATATGATACTATACGTTGACATTATAAAAAAATAAAATTATGCTTTGATTAATAGTTATAATTTTTGATCTAGTAATAAATAACACTTATTTTGTTTATACTGGAGTGAAAGAAAAATTAAATAATAGAGTTTTATCTTCTTTCTACCTTGCTTTTGTTTTTGGTTTTTCTATTCTCATGTACAATAAAGTAAACAGAACTGTATTTCAAAATGCACTTAGAGTAAATAGAACTTCTAGACAGATAAATAAAAAATAAAAAATCTAGAACTACAAGAGGCTGAAACAACATATCCTAGCCCTACACATAAAGTTTATCGAAATGATAATATAAATTCATAAAGTAATGAAAACAGAAATTCCGTGGTTTAAGATAAACATATTAACATATGTTAATGGAAAAGAAACAAGTAAATCATTTTACTTAAGCACAAATTGAGATTGCAGTGACTTTCAACAGCAATATTTCAGTCATAAGTGCAATAGCGGTCCACAATTTGAAATATTTACTGTTCTGTTAATTTTAGTACCATTCCAATCGAAACTGAAGAATGCTCTCAGATTGTAATTCAAATAAATCATCATTGTTAAGGTTCTTGAAATTCAAGTCCATACCGTCAGTCGACTTTGACATGTATTAAGTAATTTCCCCAGCATGTGAAATTGCAACAATCCCTGGAAAGTTTTGTTTCATCCAACCTGTGCAGTATTGTGTCTTGGAAAACCTGCAATTCTTAACATGGCTTCATAATTCTTCTTTTAAAAGAGATAAATAATAGTAATATGCAATTTGCTCTGAATGAAATACCTCTAAGAGTATAAAGGTAGGATCCACTGACAAAGTAAATGGACGACAGCACCAAAACAACCCCTGTATAAGAGAGGTATAATCTGCGGATGACCAAATTAACATCTTGCAACACCACAAAATCAATATAGGCTGGTGCTGGAAGGTATTTTCCTTTTGATGTCAGTGGGAGGGGTACCAAGTGCCAACTACGCGTTGCAAAAGCAGACAGTAAACCAAAGCAAGGCCAAAGATTTATTTAAAAAAAATGTATCAATTTAAATAGGAAAAATCAGACAAATATAAGCATGCATACACATTTATGTATGGTATATACACTTAGGCAGGCACGCAAATGAAAATGGGAGCAAAATTACTTCAACGGTAGGGTGTCTATGCAGCTAGACCCACCTCATTAACGTTGATCTTTAACTTCAAAATAGAATTGTATTCGATGAGCTTCGCAAGATTTCTCCTCAAACATGTATAAAACAAATAGGTGTCATATGACTCATGATCTATGAGGCGTTAGAACCAGTTTGATCTTCCTAAGAATAGATGGGTTTGTCCTTACCTCAGTGAAATTTCGGGCAGTCTACTCCCTTGGTATTCATAAAAACGCAGTCTTGGAGCATAATATAAATCTAAAGACTACGACTTGAAATACTGACTTGGAACATATCATTGTTCTTCAAGACCAAGGATTTTAGTAACGCAAGTTTGGAAACAAAATGTAGCATCCCCTGGCAGCTGGTATCCTCACAGGCTTTGAGGGTCAATTTCTTTACTGCATTGCAATTTTTCCCCTTGTATTAACCAGAAGTTGGATAGATATGTCAAGAACTTGGAGATTAGGTGTATCTTCAATGACAATGCTCTTCTCTTGAATCCATGCATCTAACTTCACTTGTTTTAGCTTTCTAAATCCAGAGAGCTTAAGGAACATAGCTCTTTTGAAGAATGATGTGAGGGTACATTCCTCAAGGAAAGCTCTCTCACTGTCTCATCATGCATAAAAGCTTCTTCCCAACACAGCACCCGAAGAGCAACCAAGTAATTTCTATTCTCACTCAGCAACCGTCTCGCCAACATACATCCTCTTAATCTCAGTACAACTAGTGATGATTCAGATTCAGATTCAGATTCAGCAGAAGCAAACGAAGCTGTTCATGCATCTGGAAGACACAACTCTATGCTTGTGGTACCGTAACAAAGCTTTATTTTACTTCGTATAATCTTATTCTGGATCCATGGTATATAACTCCTTTTGCGAGCAGTGTAATAATGGTTTTTAGGATCAACTTACTATTGTACGAATATAAGGGAATTTGATCGAATTGAATTGAAGTTAAAGAGACTTGGCAAAACAAGTTTTTAAGCTTGCATTCACCGATGTTGAACACCCATTTGGTAATAGACCAATTGTGTTCAGCACTTCCCCAGCTCACATTTTACATTTCAAGATGTTGAACAATAATTTTTTCTTAAAATAAAAAAGTCACACATTTTCCATGTTTGACATGATTATCCACAAACATTAGTATTTAATGGTAGACTAAGGGCGGAAATTATAAAACACAATAAGACTACGACTAGAAGAGCGGTGGTCTGTGTTTGCTTATGGTGAAAACCACCCAAATAAGCGAAACAAAAATACTTAGAAAGAGACAAATAAAAGGCATAACTTAAATCTAACAACTGAGCAAACTATTAAAAAGAAATGTGTGAAAATATAAAAAGGAAGACAGTAAAGGCTGACATTAGAAAAAAAAAAAAAAGACGGTAACCCTACCATTCCAAGAAAAGCGGTGGAGAAAACGAAAATCAGACAAAAAAGAGTAAGAGAGAAACAAAAAAGAGAGAGACGGCTAGGGTTTTAATTCAATAGTATATTGTTATATATTAATTCTAATATATATTGACCTAGAACTATATAAGGATAGTTTTAAAAATTTAAAATTGGACAGCAAACTAGTAATTTAATATTATAGACTTTACAATTTTAAGAGATTGATCTAACAGTAAATGAATATATAATATATGAATAAACGTATATGATCACATGTTCGAATCACAATTATATTTAATTTCTTGCATCTTTACTCACTCTATCTCCTTCCACTTCCACACCCTCTCCCAATTGAAACTTGTAGCACCTTGTCTTGAGTGGTTCGCTAATTTGGCATAAGCACTTCAAACAAAGAACTGGCCATCACATTTGATTCTAGCCACAAGATATTGTCTGATGCAAACCACTCACTTGTCGAAACTGGGATGAGAAACCACTCTTCAAGAGTGTTATTTCTACCCATCCAACGTTCTTGCCAAAACAAAAATCTCGACCATTACCTAAGCCCTAGCCAATTTTTGAACCAATTTGGGCCAAAAACTTATGAATATGCTTCCACAAGTTGGAGGACGTGGCCAAAGAGGTGACATGGTTGAGCAAATCTCCACTTGAAACATACCTGCCTTGGAGCACTTGTACCCGAAGTTCAAACAGCTTGCTAACCATTCCCTATCCAACCTTTAAAAGAAATACATCATTAACCAATTGAAAATGATTAAAAAATAAACATTATATTATTAACATTATTAATTAATTTAAAAATAAAAACTTCCTTGTGCTTTTAAACTTTATTAGTATGCCAAGAGATGTGTTATTATAAGCTCGAATTCCATATGAAACTTATTATATACATACAATTTATATATGGAAAGGAGCGGAAATGAAAAGAAAAAAAGAGAAGGGAATGGAGGGAGACTTATTTACCCTTGCATAGATGTTTAAGTTTTATATATATATAAGAAATTATCTTTCTCTTGTTTGGGTGATAAAAAATAAAATAAAGAAAAAAACAAGTTATGACATTAGATCATCAATATAAGTCGTTATGTTGTTAATCTTTATAACACAATTAAGCACAAAGTATATATGTAATTTCATAAATATTTAATTAAAAATAAATCATTTCCCCATCCTTACCCTAATTTGAGGGAGAAGAATTTTTGGATTTTAAAAGAAAAGGTGAGGGAACACTTCCCTTTGTTCCCCTCCTTTTTTCCTCATTAAAAATCGTCCAAACAAAGATAAGAGAAGTTTTTTTCTTTCCTTCCCCCGCTCTCCCTCCCCTTTTACCCGCATTATCCACGTTAACAAAACTTTTACATGAATTACTCCTCCCATTCTAAAGCACTTTTATGAGTTAGATCTCTACCCTTTCTCTTCTATTTTAACAGCTTAATTGCTTTATAAATGTGATGTTTTATTGTCCAATATCACAAAAAACTCATAGAATATAACTTTTACATGAATTACTCCTCCCATGTTGAAGGCCATAATTAATCCCCTGGAGTTCAGCAAGGAGGATATCAGCTCTACCCATGAAACCAATAAACCCAGATATCCGTTCACCTGCATCACCTCGAATAAGACCACCAAATCCTACACGAGAAGGGTCTCCAGAACGGCTGCCGTTGACGACGTTAACCTTAACAGTCCCAGGTTGAGGCTTGATCCAAGAGACTTCACGCGGAACATGATTAAAAGAACCAACATAATGCCCACACCTCATAATATCATCATATAAACAGTGTATCTTGTGAACAACAGAGTCCACTATCCACGATTCAATATTAAAAATCCCATGATTCCTGTAGCACTAGCTCCACCACAAGGTAGAAAGGAAGAGGCTATAATGCTTTTTCCTGGCATATGAAGAAACCCACGAAACCACATCTTCATTAAAGAAATTAGTATTAATTTGCACCATATGCTTGGCTTTTTTAAGATATGTTTTTTATTTCAACATTTTTTTCGGTTGATATTTCAATGGATTACTACCAATGTTATTTTCACATAACACATTTTAAAGTTATTCATGGTTTTTTTTTTAATACAACCTTTTATTTAATGTTTATAGGATATTAGTATGCATAATGAATGCATTAAATCACCATCAAGACCAACACCTTCACCCCCACTCAATCATAAAAAATTGAAGCAAATCAACTAATTAACTAATTGTTAATTAATATCATATACCATCACCGACCACAAAGTTGACTTCTTAATTAAGTTGCGTTGCACTGTATTCTTCCCTTCTTTCCCCGTGTGACCTTCACAACGCGACCGACTTTGTCCCTTCCGTGTGATGGGATTAAAATGTTTTGAACTTCTGATCATTATGATCGATGATGACGTGGCGAGAGACTTTGTGCAGTCTCTTTTTTTTTTCCTCCTCAAGAAATAGATATGTCATTGCCAAGAGAGAAAATTTACAGACTAGTTAAGTAAAAAGCTCAAGAGGGAAGAGAAGTAGAGAAGTTACACAACATAAAACACAAACGCAAGCTTAGACACAGAAGACATAACTTCAAGGGATTGCTAACATTCGTAGCTTCGAATATAGTTTCATTCTTGGAAGTTCATTCCTTCACATGGTGACCGCCAATTAGTTCCTTGCTAGCTTCGTTGTTTGAGTACTGAACCTGAGAGATTATTATAGTGTGTTCTCTTTTAAGTATAACACTGAATTTATGTCACATTAACTATAGTATTAAAATTGTAGTTAAAGTTATAGAAAACTATAATCCATAAAGTTAATATGATACATATTTTTAATGGTAAAGTAAGAAATTTTTCTTACTCTAAAACACCTAAGAATTTCACAATGCACAAACCATCTCCATGCACCAAGTCAAGGTTTCTCCTTTCTTGCCCATGAAAAGAATTGCTATTACACTAGAAAGAGGTATACCAAATCTGATTCACCCCGTGACAGGAAACGACTAGCGTGCACTCCCGTTGTAGTTTCGTTTGCTAAATAAAGGAACTTTGGTTTTGGCATATCATTCATTTCATAAACTGTTGCATGGGCTTCACGATAACTTTGAAATTATTTAAATTGTAAAAAGATAGTGCAGAATGATATAGTTACAATTTCACAGATAACTTTATTTGAATCTTAGCTACTCTTCTTAATTAGTTTATTGTTAACTTAGAGCATGTTTGTTTGAGATTACATTTGACACAAATGAACATTTGCACCATCTTTAACATATAAAAGCACGTTCTTGAAAAACGTTTTACCAAAGGAACTCCGATCTTTCTTTTAACCAGGGCGTTCACGTTGGAAGGAAACTAAAATAAGCATGATTTTTTTTTACTACAATGATGTATTTTGAAAGTCAAATTCCTATATAGGTATAGGTCAAAATTAATTATTAAAATAGAGTAAGTAAAACAGTAATGTATAATGAGTCGTAGTTGTAAAACATGACTAATCTTTTTTTTTTCAATTTATGTAAGTCGTACTTGTGAGGTACAATTTACTTTTTTTTTAAATGTCATATAAAGACTTGGTTTATGTTTATAAATTTTTTTTTTGACTAATCTATCTTTAGTGACAAAACTATTTACTAAATTGATATACTTTTAAAATTATATACTAAATTGTTATACTTTTAGTCACTCTAGATTTTTTTTTATTATTTTCACGTTTTACATAAATAGAGTTAAAGTTGATGATGCAATTATTGCAAAAACTCCAATAGGCATGCCGTTTTCCAATTGGTAATTTCATTATGTTTAACGTTATCCACGTGGTAACGCCATCAAGGTTGGTGTTACTATGTGGATAGCGTCAAGCCTTTTGACGTTATCAAGTGGAAAACGTCACGCCTATTAGCGTTTCCAGTGCACGTCTCTATTAAGTCAAGTCTCTTCTCCTTCTCACGCACATTTGCTTAATTTGAGATGACTGTATATATATGTACAAATGTTTCTGTTATGTATCTTATAAAGGCTCTGTTGATTTTGAAATCTAAATATATATGAATATGTTTCATTATACAAGATGAAGTACTTTTGATAACATCTAATTTTTAGGAAAAATTCTGTCAAATTTTTCATAGAATTAGAATGTTTGAACTAATCATAAGATTAGTTTATTTTCATAGGCTTACTAGGCTGGTATTCTAACTCATGAACCGGTCGTGACCCTGGTTTTGAATGGTCACAAATTTATCCTACGTTATTGTGACATACTTATATTTGTTTACACTTTTTTTTAACTTAATCGTAAGTTAAAAGTAAAATTTAAAATAATTTTGTTTATCATATGACTACAAAATTCTATGTCATAAAAACTAAAATTTCTAATAAAGCAGTTGAATTCGGTAAAATAATAATAGAATAATTCTATTTGTATTTACATTTTTAAAAAAAATAGTGGCATACACAGGTAACGCCAACATGTCCGACAATAATTAACCACGCAACCTCTTCATCATGGCATTGTGCTCTAAATTTGTATGAGTCTGAAACAAACTTTCGTCGTACAATAGACGTTCACACTTCAAGAAAAAGCTGAAAAAATGTGCTTCAAACAAAATTTTTGGTCATACACGTGGTAACGCCAACAGGTGTGACATTTTTCACGTGGTAACGTTATCACGATAATGCCATCATGTTTGGTGTTATAATTACCACGTGGATAGCACCAAGCATGATGGCATTACCACATGGAAAACGCCATACCTATTGACATTTTTGCAATAATAGTGTCATATACTTTGACGTTATCTACATGAAACGTGAAAATAACAATAAAATCTAACGTGGCCAGAAGTGTGACAATTTGATATATAATTTAAAAAATATGATAATTTAGTAAATAGTTTTGCTACTAAGGGTAGATTGGTCAAAAAGCCTATAAATTTCACCTTTTCCTTCCAGTGTTGCTTCATATTTTAGTGTTTTTCAAGTTCTCTCTACCACTATTACTTTGTATCAAACTCGACTTATTCTCATTTAATTATCTATGCTAGAGGTATTTATTAAGAATGTTAATTATATTTTTTTATTATAACTTTTTTTACGTTTATTGGTATGAATTTTTTTTTTACTTAAATCGATAGATACCATCATATGACCTTCATTGTAGTTCATTTGTTGTTGATGTTAGTGATATTTATGAATATAATGATCCTTATAAGTCTGTATGTCCTATGATCGCTAATCTTGCTATTTGGGTAAATATTTATTTAATAATATTATATGATCTAGACAATGTAACTTTAATTATAAGAGATAACTCCAGTCTCTAAGTCTTAGCACAAGCCATGAATTCAGTTGTATTTTTTTTTATAAAAAATAAGTCATGGTTCCTGTCTAAGATTTACCTAAAATTTAATTAAAAAAATATAAGGTAAATTACGAATGAAAAACACGACTTACTTACATATAATAAAAAAAAATTATCACTGGCAAGTCACCTCTCTGAATCACAACTTATTATTAAAAAAATTATTTAAATGTAAGTAGCATTTAACAGATATTACCTATTAATTTTACTGTTTATTTTACACTATTTTAAAAATTAACTTTTAACTTACACCATTATAAAAAATTGATTTTCAAACTATATTATTTCGGTAAAAAAGTCAATAAACATACTATTAGTTAGTGTGCAAAGTGCGAATTGTGTGAAGTTGAAATTGCACTAATATTGGGTAAATAGCTTTTTCTTTTTTGACGGGAAAATAGTTCTTGTTACTATTTCGTGTGATGTTGAATGATATTATTTACACAACTCTTAAATTACAATATGCTATGACTACGTAAGTTTCTATACCTTGCTAGAAAACATAAAATACCTTAAACTCGATTACTTTTCAAGTTTTTAATTAAATATATTTATTTTTTATTTAATATTACAAGAATTATTTAAAAAAAACTTAGATGATATAATAAAGAATTTTATTATATCCTCCTACTCAATTTTCTTAATTATTCTTTTAATATTAAATAAAAAAAAACTAATAAAAAAATAAATATATCTAATATCTTAAAAAATAAAAATTATTTAATATTTTTTTTATTTAATAATTATAAAAATTAATAAGAAGATTAAATAAGAGGATAAATCATGTTACTATAACAAAACGCATCTTCTATATGAAACGTGAGAGAATCACTACCGCATTTGAAAATTTCAAACCGACTTTTATTGCCTACTTGCAGATGCAGTGCACTACTAAACGTCAGCACCATTAGGATACACGTGTTGGTCAACCAGAGGGGACGTGCCTGTGCTTCCAGCCACTTCTTCTGCGAAAGGTAAGGTGAGTGTCTTGAGTGAAGCGGTTCAATCATGTTAATTTCAACCCGCCAACCCACTCCTAGACTTTTCCAACCAGCATATAATAGAAGGAAAATAATAATAAGTAATATTATAAATGAAAAAGCGATATTATATAATTTATGTTTGAATATTTAATTAGAATTTTAAAAATTATATTTTAGATATGTGGTTTGAAATTTTTTACCATTATTATTTATTATTTTTTATAGTATTTATTGATTTTTTATATTTATTTTTTTTTTATTTTTTAGGCGGGTTAAACCATCAACTCATCTATTTTTTCTCATTTTATTTTTATCTTGCGGCCCAGTTCATTCCCACCTTAAAGCGGGGTGGATTAGTTTTTCCAACCATTTTTTAAAACAATCCCACTTCGCCGCATTTTAATGGTTAGCCGATCGGCGGGTTGGGGCGGAGTTGGCGTTTTACCATTATATGCCCAATCCTAGACTATAAAGAAGGAAATAGCCGTTGGTTTGGAAGTCTAAAGCAGATGTTATGCTGTCAAATTACAAAGTTCATTCATCTCCATCAAAATTAATTTAAAATGATTTTAAGGAAGAAACAATCTCATAAAATAGAAGATCTGAATAAAAAGGTATGATATGATATGATATTATATGGGTAAAAAGAAAATAGTTTAACTTTTATATAATTTTAGTGTATAATTATTTTATATTATGTAATTATATGTTTTTAAAAACATTAAAAACATTTTATTATAATATTATGAATTTAATTTGAATATACTATTATTTAATAATATATTATCATATTATTAAAAATATTTAACTCTTACACTAATTATCTTAAAAGTCATAGAAATAATTATAATTGATTGATAATGTAAACTTTTTTATATTGACAATGTATTAAAATTTAACTTTAATATTATTATCCAAATCATGTGTTACTATGTTACATGATACTGTAAGAAAAAATAAAATCTATATGAGATTAACTAAATAAAATCATTTTTCTTATAGCAAATAAACTCGAACATCTGAAAATCCATGCTGTTTCAAATAGAAATTTATGAAAAAAATTGTTTAAATATTAAAACTTTCACATTAAATGTTAATAAAAAAATAAGATATATCACAAAGAAGTATAAAAATTGAACTTTTAAACAAAACATTATAAACCATGTATTAATATCAATTATGATTGTCTAACGTTAATTTTTTTCACATTACTTTTTTTTTATTCTTTATATAATTAATTACATAATTTTTATTATTATTTTAATTAATTATAATTATTAAAAAATAATATAAATAGTAGTGCAATAAAACAAATAATGTGATATAATTATTTTCCTATTAATATTGGTGACAGAGAGATAAAGCAGAATTATCAGAGCTCACAATTTGAGGCGTACGCGATATTATTTTAATCTCTGGAGACAATTTGAATAGTAAAACAATTAAGTGGAGGCAATTGGGTGCGTAAATCATTGGAGAATCTTATTAATGAAGGGGAATTTCAATTAAACCGAGTCGTTGTTTTTCTTCTCGCAAGATGCCAGTTGGTAAATTGTGGATACGAAATAGTTGCTGCTGCCTTAGTCCCACGGCAGCAAGCAAAGGAAAAGAAGAAAAAAAACAATACAGAAAAAGAAAGGACTCGATCGTTACGTGGCTTTGAGTCAATGATTAAACAAATACAAAAAAATGTCAAAACGATTAGCAATGCTAATAAATTAAAAAAATAAATAAATAATAAAAGTAAGAAAAAATAGCAAACAAGTTAATGGTGGTATATACCCTCCCTTATAAAAGCATCTCTCAATCAATTTGGGCCAAAAGTGAATCGTTTATTTACACACACGACATAGAAAACCTCAAACGAATCAAAGCCACACCCTTCCTCCTCCCACCAGTCCCAACCAGAACATTACCTTCCTAACACCTTCAATGGAGGCCTATCACTAGAAACCACCTCCATTATTGTCCTTTCTCTTGATCTTTTTTTTGTTGTAAATACAATACAATAAAGGACAAAACTTTGAGCTCCAAAAATCCAAAATTCTTCGCCATCCATGGCGGACACCGTTTCCAAGAAGACGACCACCATTAGCAGCAACAACAAGAAGGAGACCTCAAATCTCTTACTGGGTCGCTTTGAGATTGGGAAGCTCCTTGGCCATGGTACCTTTGCGAAGGTGTACTATGCTAGGAACATCAAAACCGGTGAAGGGGTGGCCATCAAGGTGATAGACAAGGAGAAGATCCTAAAGGGTGGCCTTGTGGCACACATCAAGCGCGAGATCTCCATCCTCCGCCGTGTCCGCCACCCTAACATCGTTCAACTCTTCGAGGTCATGGCCACCAAGACCAAGATCTACTTTGTCATGGAATACGTTCGTGGTGGTGAGCTTTTCAACAAGGTTGCCAAGGGAAGGTTGAAGGAGGAAGTAGCAAGAAAATACTTTCAGCAATTGATCTCAGCTGTTGGGTTCTGCCACGCTAGAGGTGTGTACCACAGGGATCTCAAGCCTGAAAACTTGTTGCTTGATGAGAATGGTAACCTTAAAGTTTCTGATTTTGGGTTGAGTGCTGTGTCTGATCAAATGAGGCAAGATGGGTTGTTTCACACGTTTTGTGGAACACCTGCCTATGTTGCTCCTGAGGTTTTGGCCAGGAAAGGGTATGATGGTGCAAAGGTTGATCTTTGGTCTTGTGGGGTTGTTTTGTTTGTGTTGATGGCAGGGTATTTGCCATTCCATGACCAGAATGTGATGGCTATGTATAAGAAGATTTACAAGGGTGAGTTCAGGTGCCCCAGGTGGTTCTCACCTGACCTCTCTAGGCTCCTCACTCGCCTCCTTGATACCAAGCCTGAAACCCGGATTGCCATTCCTGATATCATGGACAACAGGTGGTTCAAGAAAGGGTTCAAGCAAATAAAGTTTTATGTTGAGGATGATAGGCTTTGTAGTGTGGATGATAATCTGGTGGACAATGAAGATGATGCAGTATCCGTTGTTTCGGATTATTCCATATCAGAATCTGATTCTGAGATAGAAACTAGAAGGAAGAGTGCTGCTCCATTGCCAAGACCAGCAAGTTTGAATGCTTTTGACATTATATCATTTTCCAAGGGTTTTGATCTTTCTGGATTGTTTGAGGAAAAAGGGGATGAGGCCAGGTTTGTGACTGCTGCACCAGTGTCCAAGATCATATCAAAATTGGAGGAGATTGCTCACTTGGTTAGCTTTACTGTAAGGAAGAAAGATTGCAGGGTGAGCTTGGAGGGTACCAGAGAAGGTGTAAAGGGGCCATTGACCATTGCTGCTGAGATATTTGAATTGACACCTTCGTTGGTTGTGGTGGAGGTGAAGAAAAAAGGAGGGGATAGAGCGGAGTATGAGAGGTTTTGTAACACTGAATTGAAACCTGGGCTGCAGAATTTGATGATGGAGGAATCTGCAACTTCTTCAGGCTTGTCTACACCTTCAGAGCCTCCCCTACTACGTGTGCTTTCTGAACCCATACCTTCGGATATTGAATCTCCACACTATATACCTTCAGATTCAGATACTTGAAGAGCTAGAGAGAGAAGAAGAGAAAAGGGTAAACTTTTCTCTCTGTTCTTTATAGATTGTGTATGGTAATTGGTTTTTTTTTCTCCAGGATTGTCCTGCTTTTAGGTTTGCTCCTTGAGTGGAGCATTAGATGCTACCGTATTTGTATTGTATGTCTAATTGCTATACGAAGGCTAATTGAAATATAGTGAATGGAGTATATATTTCTACATTTCTTTGCCATTGCTGTGTAACTGCGTATTACTTTTGCTCTTCATTCCAAGCCATAATGCACAGATATAGGTATAGGTATTGGATATGATACAGGTATGGGACGAGAATATAGTTTTTATTAAAAAATTAAGATACCGTAGGATATGACATAACATACATATAAAAAATTATATATATCATCTCATACAACATTAAAAAAAACATGAACTTATCATAAAATCTCATAAATAAAACAAAATAGTTGGACCATTTCATGATTGAGGGAAAAAGTGGAGAAAATAAGTTTTATTTTGAGTTTAGTCATTGCAAATACAATGCATATTAACATTGATAAAATATCTGAGTACGGTACGGTATTGATATCAGGTATATATTCAACACGGGTACACGGACATTATGAAATACTTCATAGATTGCAAGTGATTAGAAAATAGCAAAACAGTTTATTGATAGGGAAATGCTGAATCTCACGAATGGGATTTCATGAAACGTTCGCGAATGAGAAACAAGTTAAATAGCTTCCTTGTGTTTTGTTGTTATATTTTTACTTTTCAACCATCCTTGTTTTTTCCTCGAACCATGATTGGTTATTAGGCATTTGTGATAAAGACAAAAACTTTAGTAGGAAATAGCATTGCATTGGTTATAAGGTTATTGATAATCCATGAAGTATTGTAATGGCTTTGGCTTTAGTACTATATAATTAATATTTATTAAATAAAATTAATTTGAAATTGGAAATTGGAGGAAACCAGTCCAAGAGATTATATCAAGATATCAACAGCAAAGAATATATGCTACCCTGCTACTAATTTTGCTATTAGACTAGTACTCTCTTTGGTTTCTGCACGAAAACTGCATTAGTGTGTGTAACTGGTCGGAAGAAAAAGGATCCAGAACCTGGTTTGGTTGTATACTCAGTTAACAGATTGTATTTGTGAAATGCTGTTTAATGCTTACTAAGTTACTATCTTTTGGACCAGGAAAACACTAAATCCCACGAAATGAATTTCGTGAAATGTCATACCAAGAGGTGTTAATTGTGCTAACAACTAACAAGTTTGCGTTTAATCTATCCGTGGTAGTTATTTTTACTAAAACATGTCCACAGGTGCATGCGTTCAATGGAGCCACCTCATTCGTGAGGCATTTCACGAATATATTTTGTGATATATAGCAGTCCTGATTAAACCAATCTAAAAGCTACGGGTATAGTTAATGCTCTAAGGACTATAATGAAACTAGCCATTTAAGGATCTATTGTATTGTTATCACCGCAAAGCTGCTTTCAACAACAGAACACGCTGAGAGTAAAATTTGGATTAATCTGGGAATCTACCACTTGAGAATAAAGTTCAGTTCTAGGGCTGTAAATTTGATTCTTTTATATCTCAAGTACTATTAGACTTGGTTTATAATAGCGTCGTTTAATTTATATAACCGATCTCACTTAATAAAAAAAAGCTTGATTGTTGTTGCTTTTGTATATTTCAAGTACTACTAGTTAGCACTTTCAATATGGTTTAAACGGGCAGGGGAAATCTAAGCAGGTTTAATCAAGGTTTTAATTTAAAAAATGTGTAAGAATATTAATTGTTTGATGCTGCTAGTTCATGAGCACTTTCGAAGTTGAACCTTAACGATGAGAACGTTTGAAAACTAGGACTATTCAAGCCAAGTGTCATAACTATAAAAACACTGAATGAGGTTAGGTGAGGATAAATAAAAATGGATTACTTGCATTGCTTCCCATTTGGATAAATCCCAAAAGTGTTGCCTAATTTCCTCTGAATTCCAATTCCCTGACTTGCAGTGCATCATTGCGTGTTGGTTTTAGTAATATAGCAAGGCAGAAAACTATGAGGCTAATTGAAAAGCACGTACTCATTTACGTCAGGGTCCACAAAAATGGGAGAAATTTAGTATAGCTTATCTGAATGGATGACATTCCCTCAAAACATGCCTTCTTTTCAATACCAGAGCGTTGATTATTGCCTCTAAAATTCCAAAAACTATCCAAAAATAGCACAATGCTATCTCAATGAATGCTTCCAAGAGCTTCTGCCTTCTGCTCCTACACACTTCCAAGTGGTTTCTTGAGCCAAACCGGTACTGCAGTACAATCACAATTAAAGTAAGATGAAGCGTGGGCCACCAATCTGTGGAATTGAGAGAGCGCTCAGGTGTTTCAAGTTACTCTATTTTGAGTGTACACCATGAGAGTAGTTGCTATGATAATTAATTAATTTATAGGAACTTGCAAGAAAGAGCTCGAGCGTTTGAGTTCTATGTAGTGTTAGGTTTTTTATTTGTTAACAAATCTTGAATTTTTTTACTAATCTAAAGAATAAACCTGTCGACACGCTTGACGCTTTGTTAGTATCAAAGCTTGCGTGGGGGGATATCAGCATGTTATACCAAGTGATTTAGAGTTCAATCTTTATCACTTTTTTTTTCAACAAAATTTGAATAGCAGCACATAATAAAAATGGACTTGTACATTATCTATGTTTTAAACTCAAAGGACTTTTGCATGAGAGGGGCGTGCTAGAAATAAAAATTATTAACAAATCTTTACCTAACAGCTGAAGATTTTAAGAGAGATTATTTATGACATAGAATCATAGCCTCTATGATCAGGTCAAGAGTTCAATCCTTATTGATCTTATTTTTTTAAATAAAAGTTAAATTTTAGCACATGATAAAAATAAGCTTTTGCATTATACATGCTTCAAGCTCAAATGACTATAGCATGATAAGACGTATTAGAAATATAGTACAATCATTCATGTATTTTATGAGTTGATAAGTAACATGGTATCCGAATCTCTACGTCATAGAGCCTATGACCAAGTCGTTAAGACTTGAGAGTTAATATATACCAAGTCGTTAACACTTGCAGTAGCATTCACAAGTGTGTGCAACATTGTGTGCCACCATTAATCTTGTAGTTATGGTGCATTTAACACGTTGTCTCCGGTGATGCAATGCTAGACCAGGGTTGAAGTAGAACCAGAATAAGCGGTTGCCTACTTGTCTCTTATCTTGTTTAAGTAATCCAACATCAATTTTGTTGCTTGTTCCTTTCTGCGGTCAGGCTTATGTGGTCCACAACCAGAAGCATTGCTTTCAAATTATTGAATTGTGGAATGGCAAATGGAACCAACTGTTAGGACCCAAACTTCTATTATCTCCTCCCTCTCTATTATTAGTTATTTTTCAAGTCCTTAATAGAAAATTATGAATTATAATTCTAAAAGGAACCACCAAAAAAATTCTAAAAGGGTTTAAATTATTTCCTTGTAGTCAATAATAACACGAGAAGATTGTTCGTTGAGAGAGAAAAAACAAAAAATAGTGGGTTGCAAGTTGCAACACAATAAATTTTGTCGTTCTCTTTCGTAATGAAACCCTCTCTTATTACTGACTAAAAGAACAAAAATCAAATTCATTCTGAACGAAGGGTGGAAGGCAGAAAATCAGAAAATGATACTTGATATTGGAACTCATAGACATGACATATTGATATAGTGCTCTAATGGTTTGCTGAGCTGCATACCATTAGTTTGCTTTAGGTTCAAGACGGCACTCCATTCATCCAAACCCAAGACATATTAATATAGTAAGACTGTGAATTTCAAAATTTTATTTAATAACTTAGAAGACAAGCCGTAGCCCAAAAGCCATAACTATGATGGAAATTGTTAGGTACAAAGCTTTCTAAAGTAGACACAATTTATGTCTTGCCTCTCTATTTTTTCATTTTTTTATAGAATCTTAAAAAAAATATCCCTAATTTCTTATATTTTTTATTTTTTATTCGATTTATTTGTATTCAAATTTAATAATAATATTATTAATATAATGAATAATTAATAATATTCAATGAATAATTAATAATATTCAGAAATTCGCCTTTGTGACAAGCTTAAATTATTTTGCAGTTGGATGTATTAACTGAAACATCTTTTGAGGTCACATCATTCCTTGAGGGCAGCATTTGATTTAGGAGATTGTTGGACAAAATTGTTGGCAATACAGCTATTGGATTATCAAGATGTTGAATGTGGATAAGTGGTTATCATGAAGGACGATCAAACCTTTAACTAAAAAGGAGATAAGCTATCTTAAATTAAACCTGTCCTCCCAGGATTTGCTGATGAAACATTTTTAAAGGGTCATTTTCTGTTTGTGCATTTCTTCAAAGTCATAATTGAAAATGCTCTACAACTAATCCCAAGCACTTTACGGCAAACCAATGTTGCACTCGTTTATTTGACCTCAAGATTGGACTAATTGTAATTAGGTTTCTTGGTTGGGTAGTTAGCAGCTAAAGGACACAGATTATGAATACTGATAAATGATTAGGTGACACGAGTTGGAAAAAGTGAGCGTATCAAGCCAAAAGTAAGAAATGAAAATGTTAAGAAATAAACTTTCAACATCGAAGTGATGGCATCCACTACATACAGGAGTAAGGGTAGAAAGAAAAGTTTGATATCCTAAAATAATATCTTTAATTTGACTGGATTATTTTAAAATATTACAAAATTATATAAATTAAAATTATTTTAAGTGTTTAATATTATTTTTAAATTAAGTTGGCTTTATCGAGCCCTACAAATGTAGGCCAAATATGGTACTAACAGATGAAGTCTCCATATTGGAACTAACAATGAAGTCTCCATATTCGAAACAACAATCACCATTCAAATCCCACCGCCAAATGCACATAAAAAAATCTAGAGACGTATGAAAAACTTGTTAATCTGTTTTTTTTTCTTTTGTTTATAAAAATTCTACTTATGATTTTTATCCAAATCTTATTCTACTATTATTATTTGCGTTGTCAATTTTTTCCATGAAAATGCAGAGTCACTAAATGATTTTTTTATTTATTTACAAGAAACAAGTTTTATGATGCTTCTAAGTTCTAAATGTAACATCCTATTTTTTATAAAATATAGTTATGAAGAAAAAATTTTAATTTAACTTAAATATTTTATTTAATTTTATTTTACAATAGATGTTATTAATAAAAGATATTAAATAAAGTTTGTAAAATTTAATTAAAATTAGTGAGATCAACTTTTTAGATAAATTAAATAATAAAACTAAATTTTGAATTTAGTAGATATTTTTAGATATTTATAAAAAATATTTATGAAGAGATGTTTATAAGAAAATATTAAAATATTTATAAAAATATATTTATAGAAAAATATTTATAAAATAATATTATTTTAATCTAAATATATAAAATTAATCATTATTTTAAAAAAATATAGGATAGGTGTTACGAGCAATATTTTTCATTGGTGCCACATGCATCATTTCCCATTGGTGCTACGTGCACCAATGGTAGCCACTTCTGGTTATAAATTGGCAAGAATAGAAGTAGCAAATGTATCAAAGGGAGAGAAAAAAAAATATTATGATATTTTATTATTAATAGTTTATATATATATTTTTATATTTTTTAATATTATTTATTAAATTTTTTTTTTATAATTTTTTTCACTAAATTTGATATTTTAAAAAGAATATTAATAATATATATATCCTAAAAAAGGTGTATAATAATTTTTTTAAAGGAAATGAAGAGTTACTGTTGAAAGTGTGGAACACGAGAAAGAGAAAAGTGAAATAGTAAAGGTGAGAAACCATAGAAATAAAGGAAGATAAAAGATAGAGAGAGAGAAAAAAAAAAAAAAAAAAAAAGAAATAAAATCTCTACGAAGTAGGAATTGAACTTTCTTTTTAAATAATAAAATCATTACTTTCAGTATGTTTATATATTTTATTAATTAATTTATTATTTTAATATTTTGTGCATACTTGATATTTTGTTAAATTTATTATATATATGTAATGTTATGAAAATTTGATATTTGCTTAGCTTTGAAATATTTATAATATTTGATAAAATTTAGAATTATTATAATTTAAATGTTGACTCTTTCATGAGATCGATATAATAAATTAAAATATCACTCAAGGCTTAAGTTAAATAAATATTTTAATTATATGGTAATAAATATATGTACTTGATTTATATGAATTTTCTTATATTTACCTTGGTTTAAGAGAAATTTTATAACCTTTATTCTGACTTATATTTATTTTGGTTTGGGAGCAATTTTATGACCTTTATTTTGACCTTTGCAGCAAAAGGACTTTTGTGCAATGAACGCACTATCAAGACTATGACAAACTATGGACTATGATGAAAACCTGATAAAATATGAATTATGATGAAGACCTGACAAATTATGGACTGTGATGGACTATTAAAAGAATCATTAAATTAATTTTAAATCATAATTAGTCCCGTGAAGAATTGATAGTTAAATTTAATAATTCTAAGTTTTGTAAATTTTATTTAATTGTTATGATTTGTTTATATACTTGCATATGATGAATTTATTTATGATATATTGGTGGTTTGTATTGTTTATATTTGTGTGTGATGGTAAGCAAGTGATTCATGAAAAAGTTTGCATCTAACCATTGAGAGGTAGATGGATAAATTTTCTTTTTTATTACCTTCCTGTTAGTGTGAGTATGTCTGACTTTGTTGTCATGATATTAAAGTAGCACCAATGATAGGGTGGATTTTCTATGGAAGTAAAGACTTTCTAGTAAAATGTGAGACAAGTAGACATGGAAAGAAAAACAAAAGTAAAGGGTGGATTCCCTATGATGAGAAACTTGCTTGCTAATGATTGCAGATATTTGTTGATAATTAGTACTTGTTTGCTGATATTTGAGAAACTTGTTGATGTTAATATATAAGGCTGTATTGCGTGATTTATTTAGCATTCGTTTTGTTATATTGGACTTGTGTTGTTCTTATCATACTTTGATTGGCATGTGATTTCTTATATATTTTATATAGCTGACATTTACTATGTGCTTTTAAAATTTTTTTATAACTGTTCATTTCCTACTGAAAATTTTCAATTCTCACTCTATTCATAGTGTTTTCAGACTAGAACAGGATGTATTATGGTCATCACCATTCAGATCGACTAAGCATAGACTTTTGTTCCAAAAGAGGATGATATAATTACTAGAAATAAGTATATTTGTACTTTTGAGTAAACTTTACGACTAGTGTGAGATTTTAATTTGAAAAGTTATAGATGTGTATTACAACTTTGTGTTGTCGTGTATCAATACCTATTTCCTTTTATATATTTTTTATTTCGATTTTAATTTCTGTTTATAAATTTTTATAGAGTAAATTCACTAATAATATTATTATGAATATGTTTAGAGCTATTATTTTATATAAGGGGATTACATTTTTATATCAGAGCATCGATTTCTTGCACTAGATAATTATATCTAAGTTTTGAATTTTTGTCTATGTTGAGTTTCTACATGATAATTGCTCCTGTTATTTTTTACATGCCATATAGAATTATAACTATGCAATATTGAGACTTATCACCTCAATATTGAATTGGTCATGATTGTGTAGGACTATATGGCACCTAAACACCCGGAAGTACAGAGTTCATAAAATGATACTCTGACAGGCATATTGGGAGTCATGAAAGGATTAATTGACGCTGTCAGGGTTCAGACAAAGTCAAACAACCTGATTTTACAACACATGCAGGAAACTTAAGATAGGAACAATAATCGCAACCATAATCATCTTGGTGAGGGTAATGGGAATTCTACCGGGGAAACATCTGTGACCAACCTAAATTATCAAGGTCTTTTAAAATTTAGGAAAGCCAAACCACCATCTTTTCATGGAGATTATGACCCAGCACTAGCCGAAAAATGGGTTATGCAACTAGAAAATATTTTTACAGTCATGGGAAGCACAAATACACAAAAGGTAGTCTTTACCACTTACATGCTAGAAGGGGAAGCAGAGCACTGATGGAAAGGTGCTAGACACTTATTAGAGTCTAGAGGAACTGAAATCACATTAGAGGTATTTTTAGCCACATTTTTTGATAAGTATTTCCTTGATTTAAAAAATGAAAAAAGAGGCAGAATTCATACAACTTAGACAAGGAAACATGACTATATGACAATATGTGGCCAAATTTGAAGAGTTTTCCAAATTTTCTTCCTACTTGAAAAACAATCTTGATGGCCATTGGAAAGCCACAAAGTTTGAGTGAGGTTTGAGGCCTGAGATAAGGGAAAAGGTGTAAACCTTATAAATAAAAGATTATGGCACTCTAGTGAACAAATGTAGGATAGCAGAAAAAAGCTATCTAGAGATGGAATTTGAAAGAGAATGTCAGAACTTTCTATAAAAATAAGGGTGACAGAAGCTCAAAAGAAAAATAATTTTAAGAACAGAGTAAACTATGGAAAAGATAAGCAAGTGAAGACTGGCGGACTTCTACCTGTGTGCAATAAGTGTGAGAAATCTCATGGCTCTAGACATTGTTATGTGTGTTTTCGATGCGGAAAACTAGGTTATTTTGCCAAGTATTGTACTATTGAGAAGATGGTGAACAACCCTGTACCCAGACCATAGACTAAAGGACGAGTATTCGCCCTAAGTGGAGAAGCGGCAAAGCAATCCCCCAATATGATTCAAGGTAAATGTTTTCTTAAAAATACTCTCTTAATTGCATTGTTTGATTCAGGAGCTGCACACTCCTTTATATCTACTAATTGTGTGAAAAAGTTGAATTTGCCTAAATTTTTCTTGTCTTATGATCTGTTAGTTTCAACTCCCGCAGGGAGAAAAGTTTCTACTTCTCAAGCTTGTTTAAAATGTCCTATTTTAATTGAAGGAAAAGCTTCCACTTTGAACCTTGTTTATTTGCCTTTGATTAGTATTGATATCATAATTGGAATGGACTGGTTGTCTACTAATGATATTATCTTATATTGTTCTAAAAAACTTGTCTACTTTCTCAATGATCCACCCAAGGAACCTAAATCTACCAATACCCTATTCCTTAATGTCACTCAGGTGCAGAAGTGTCTCTTAGAAGGAGATCAAGGGTTTCTTCATTTGTTTTCTTCAAATTCAGAGGTTGAGCAAGAAATAAACAATATACCTATAATAAGAGAATTTCTAGAAGTATTTCCCAAAGAATTAGTGAACCTACCATCTGAAAGGGAAGTTGAATTTTCCATTGACCTAGTTCCTAGAACAGGACCTTTATCTTTTGCACCTTATAGAATGTCATCTTTGGAGCTAAGTGAACTCAAGAAACAAATAGAGGAACTATTAGTCAAAGGATTTATCAAGCCCAGTGTATCATCGTGGGGTGCACCTGTTCTATTAGTCAAGAAGAAAGATGGGAGCATAAAGTTGTGTGTAGATTATAGGCAACTAAAAAAAGTCATAATTAAAAATAAGTATCCACTCCATAGGATAGATGACTTGTTGGATCAATTGTTAGCAGCCACAATCTTCTCAAAGATAGACTTGAGATCAGGGTATCATCAAATAAGTGTAAAACCAGAAGATGTACTCAAGACAGAATTTAAGACCAGATATGGGTATTATGAATACCTTGTGATGCCCCTTTGAACTTACTAATGCTCCTGCAATATTCATGAATTACATGAATAAGATTTTTAGACCTCACCTTGACCAGTTTGTAGTAGTCTTTATAGATGACATACTCATCTATTCTAAGACTAAGAAGGAGCATGAACAACACCTTAGAATAGTGCTATAAATCCTAAAGGAGAAGTAATTGTATGTCAAGTTAGAAAAGTGTGAATTCTAGTTGAGTGAAGTAAGGTTCTTAGGTCATGTGATTACTCAAGGAAGAGTAACTGTGGATCCTAGTAAAGTTGAAGCAGTAGTTCACTGGGAGAGGCCAAAGACAATTACTGAGATTAAGATTTTTCTGGGATTGGCCTGATATTAAAGAATATTCATTAAGGGATTCTCCTAGCTAGTTTTACATCTGACTAGATTAACTAGAAAGAATCACCCTTTTGAATAGGATTCAGCTTGTGAGGCAAGTTTTCAGGAGTTAAAGAACAGACTTACCTCCACTCCCGTCTTAATAATTCCTGATCTTAGACAAAGTTTTGTAGTGTATTGTGATGTATCTAAGAAAGGTTTGATATGTGTTTTGATACAACACAGTAGAGTTGTAGCCTACGCATTCAGAAAACTTAGACTGTATGAAGAAAATTACCCAACCCATGATTTAGAATTAGCAGCAATATTTTTTGCTTTGAAATTTGGAGGCATTACCTATATGGAGTCAAGTTTGAGGTATATAGTGATAATTAGAGTTTAAAGTATCTTTTTGACCAAAAGGAATTAAATATGAGACAACGTAGGTGGATTGAGTTATTAAGGACTATGATTTTGAATTGAAATATCATGGTAGTAAAGCCAATGTATTGGTCGATGCCTTGAGCAAGAAGTCCTTGCATATGTCCTCAATGATGATAAGGGAACAAAAGTTGTTAGAAAATTTTAGGGACTTTAACATTTCAGTATCCTTGCAACCTCACCGCTTGTATGTTAGTGAATTAAGAATAGAATGTGATTTAAAAGACCAAGTAAGACAAGTCCAAGAAAATGATGAATTTTTGCAGTTTCTCAAAAGAAGAATTATAGTAGAACAATTTAAACATTTTCATGTTAACGAAAAAGGGCCTATGATGTACGAAAGAAGGGCCTATGTGTGCCCAATGATGAGGAATTGAGAAAGAAAAATTTATCTGAGGCATATTGCAGCAAGTATACTATGCATCCTGTTACAACCAAAATGTATCAGGATCTTAGGAAACTGTTTTGGTGGAATGGGATGAAAAGAGATATAGCTAATTTTGTAACTAAATGTCTAATTTTTCAAAAGCTTAAAATAGAACATTGAAAGTCTGCTGGATTACTGCAACCTTTGAATATCCTTGAATGGAAATGTGATAGCATATCAATGGATTTTGTGTTAGGATTACCTGAGATTCTATCAGGTTATGACACAGCATAGGTAATTGTTAATAGGTTAACTAAATTTACTCACATTTTGCCTATTAGGATCAGTTGCCCATTGTATAAGTTAGCTCAGGATTACATTCGGGAAATTATAATGTTACATGGTGTACCAACTAGCATAGTTTTAGATAGAGACTCAAGATTTACCTCAAAATTCTGGGTAGCTTTACAAGAGGATTTAGGCACTAAGCTCCGTTTTAGTACATCTTATCACCCTCAGACAAATGGTCAAACTGAAAGAACCATTCAGACTCTGAAAGATATGCTTTGAGCTTGTGTGTTAGAATTTCAAGGAAGTTGGAATACACATCTACCATTAATAGAATTTGTCTATAACAACAGTTATCATTCCAGCATAGGAATGACACAATTTGAAGCTCTATATGGTAGAAAGTGTAGTTCACCTTTGTGTTGGTTAGAGAAGGAAGAAAAGAGTTTATTATGACATAATATAGTGCAACAAACCACATAAAAGATTAAATTTATTAAGAAAAAATTATTTGTTACTCAGTGTAGGCAGAAAAGTTATGCTGATCAAAGAAGAAGACCTCTGGAATTTGAAGAAGGGGAACATATTTTTCTCAGAGTCACTTTTACTACTGGAATTGGTAGAACCCGTAAAACCAAAAAGTTAAATTCTAGATTCATTAGTCCGTTCCAAATCCTTAAAAAAAGTAGGACCTATTGCCTATCAAATTGCACTTCTCCCAAATCTTTCAAATCTTCATGATATCTTTCATGTATTCCAGCTCAGAAAATATTGTTTTGACCCTTCATACACCATAGAACATGAAACAATGCAAGTAAGAAATGATTCGACTTATGGCAAAAAACCTGTACAAATCATGGATCAATCTGTCAAACACTTGAGAAGAAAAGAAATTCATTTATTTAAAGTGATCTGAGAAGGACTGTCACTAGAGGAGGCAACATGAGAACTAGAAGATGACATTCAGAAGTCCTATCCAGAGTTATTTCAATCAGGTTAGTGAATTTTGGGGATAAAATTCCTAAAAGAATGAGAGAAATGTAACATCTTATTTTTTATAAAATATTTTTATGAAGAAGAAAATTTTAATTTAACTTAAATATTTTATTTAATTTTATTTTACAATAAATGTTACTAATAAAGGAGATTAGATAAAGTTTATAAGAATTTAATTAAAATTACCGAGATCAACTTTGTAGATAAATTGATAATAAAAAAAATTTTAAATTTAGTAGATATTTTTAGATATTCATAAAAGATATTTATGAAGAGATGTTTATAAGAAAATATTAAAATATTTATAAAAAATATATATGAAAGATATTAATAAAATAATATTATTTTAATCTAAATATCTAAAATTAATCATTACTTTAAAAAAAATATGGGATAGGTGCTATGTGCATCATTTTTCATTGGTTGCATATGCATCATTTCCCATTGGTGCAAGTCACCTGTGGCTATAAATTGGCAAGAATAGAAGCAGCAAACGTAACAAAAGGAGAGAAAAAGAAAATGAAGAGATGCTGTTGAAAATGTGGAACGTGAGAAAGAGAAAAAGAGAGAGGGAAAGTGAAATAGTAAAGGTGAGAAACCGTAAGAAGAAAGGAGAAAAAAGATAGTAAGAAAGAGAAAGAAAAGAAAAAACAAAAAAAAAAGTTTTATACAAGGTAGGAATTGAATTTTCTTTTCAAATAATAAAATTATAGATTTTTAGTATATTTATATATTTTATTAATTAATTTATTATTTTAATATTTTATGCATATTGATATTTTATTAAATTTATTATGTATATGTAATATTATGAAAATTTGATATTTGTTTAAATTTAAAATATTTATAATATTTGATAAAATTTAGAATTATTATAATTTAAATATTAACACTTTTATGATACTAATATAATAAATTAAAATATCACTCATGACTTAAGTTAAATAAATATTTTAATTATATTGAGTAATAAATATATGTACTTAATTTATATGGACTTTTTTATATTTACCTTGACTTTAGAGAAATTTTATAACTTTTATTCTAATTTATATTTACCTTAGTTTAAGAGTAATTTTATGACACATTTGTAACAAAAAGACTTTTGTACAATGAATGCACTATTAGGACTAGGATAAACTATGAACCATGATGAAGATCTGACAAAATATGGATTATGATTAGAACCTGACAAATTTTGGGTTGTGCTGTAGACTATTAAAAGAATTATTAAATTAATTTTAAATCATAATTGGTCTTTTAAAGAATTGACATTTAAATTTAATGATTCTAAGTTTTATGAATTTTATTTAATTGTTATGATTTGTTTATAGACTTGTATATGATGAATTTATTTATGATATATTGGTGGTTTATATTGTTTATATTTGTGTATGATGACAAGCAAGTGATTCATAAAAAAATTTGTACTTAACCATTGAGAGGCAAAGGGATGAATTTCCTTTTTTATTATCTGTCTAGTTAGTGTTGGCATGTCAGACTTTGTTATCACGATGTTAAAGTAACACCAATGATAGAGTGAATTCCTTATGGAAGTGAAGGCCTTCGAGTAAAATGTGAGATAAAGACATGGAAAAAAAAAAAAAAAGTAAAAGGTGGATCCCTGTGATGAGAAACTTACTTGCTGATGATTACAGATACTTACTGATAATGAGTACTTATTTGTTGATATTTGATAAACTTGTTGATGTTAATATATAAAGTTGTATTGTGTGATTTATTTAGCATTTGTTCTGTTATACTAGAATTGTGTTGTTCTTGTCATTCTTTAGTTGTCATATGATTTTTTGTGTATTTTACACAGCTGAAATTTATCATGTGTTTTTGAATATTTTTATCACTGTTTATTTCTTACTGAGAATTTTCAATTCTCACTCTATTATGATATTTTCAGACTAGAACAAGATGTATTATGATTATCATCACTCAAATCGATTAAGTATAGACTATTGTTTCAAAGAAAAAAGATATAATTACTAGAAATAAATGTATTTATACTTCTGAATAAACTTTGTGATTGATGTAAGATTTTAATTTATAAAGTTATAGATATATATTATAACTTTGTGTTGTTTATATCAATATTTATTTTATTTTATATATTTTTTACTTTAATTTTAATTTTTATCTATAAATTTTTATAAAGTAAATTTATTAATAATGATATTAATATTAATAATATGTTTAGAGCTATTATTTTATGTAAGGAGTTATACTAAGTACTATATATTGCTAGATCTATTAGTGTGTCCGGTATGATTTTCTAACCCTAACCGATATGAATTTGAATATTCTGAAGTCCGGAGTGTGCTTTTTAAAAGTACAGATTAAAATTTATATAGTACAGGTACATGAATAAGGGATAATAAATTATTGGATATGTATGAATCTATTCTCTTGATACACCCCTAACTTTACACGATCAAAATCCCCTCGATATCTATCTATGACTATGTCTATATTAAAAAAATAAACTAAACAGAGGACTAGGAAATAAGCCAAGCAATGAAGGGCTATGATGCTATAAGAAAACAAATAAGAGTATATTTGGGAGAATTTTTTTCATTGTACAAATAGTTATTATAACATATTTGGTAAAATTAATTTTAAATTTTATATAAAATTTAATATATTATAAAAAAAATTTTTTTAAGTTAATTTTTATAATGCTTAAGATTAAAGCTTATGATTTTAATTTATAAATTATTTTTTACACTTTGAGATATAAATATTATTTTTTCTCAATCAAATAATTTTTAAATTAATTTATGTCTATTTTAGTAATTTAATGTATAAAAATAATTTTTTATATTATTCAAACGAAACAAATTAGTTTAAAATTACTTTTCAACTAATGTATCCAAACTTAAAAATTAATTGATTATAATCGATTATAACAAAAAAAATTTATACAATAATTTATTATTGAAATAATCAAATTTTCACAATTTTTTCAAACAAATACTAAGTGTCGGCTTATCTGACTAAAGACCTTATAGCGTTTTCCTCCTTTGTACCAAAAAAAACTAGTGGCCGACTTTTTGGTCACTGATGTGAAATCACAAGAGTAGGTTGTTAGAAATTGATTCTTTAATCTTTAAAATAAATTTTAAATGCATACACCCTAAAACAAAATACCGTAAAACCTAGGATCTACATCATTCCAAATTATCAAAGATTCTTGAATTTTCATAAATACTCGGATTCATAGCTATTGATCACCAATTGTTGCGGAATCTTTGTGGCAATCAATCACGAACAAAGGGGTGATTTGTGATCTTCTTCAACTAAATCGCCTTAACTCCTCAATGGGATCGTCGTCTCTCTTCCATATGAGGATAAGGGAAACAGTGTTATGATTTGGTATATTGAGGACCATAACCGTTTTTGACGTATATTAACCAATTAAAGTTTTTATAATCCCCTAATGAGCTAATATGATATCTACTCATTAAGCCAACATCAAGTTATGAAATCTACTAGCTCATTAAATTAGATCACTTAATAAAAAGTCTAATAAATTAAACAATTAATATAATTATCAATTAAATATAATTTTCAACATTAATTAAGAAACGTAAATTTCTTACCATAGGAACCTACCATGATAATGACTCTTGCGTGCTTTCATTGACAGCTTTATCTTTTGTTGTGTCTGGTTGGGTTTGAGGAATGAATTCCATCGGAAAGAGAATTTGGAGACACTCTTTATCAGGGCATAATAATTTTCAAATGAAAAGATAATTGAATAGAAATAGACAAGCATTTACTGAGACTTAGGTAGTGTTAATGCAAAATGACTCACTGATAGAGCTGAGCTGTCTACTGGTGATGTATGAATGCAGCATCTTGTCAAAAACCTTTGTCAATTTTTATTTATCCAATTTTCTCCCCTCTTTTGGTTACTCAAACAAATCGTTAACTGTGTAGCAACAAGCAGAAGCAGACAATACAGTGGAAATGTTGAGTTTTCGCAAAGATCCTGCACATTTGGCTTGCTAAGTAAAAGGGAACTGTTTTTCTCATAAAGTTGAACCTTTTTCTCCTGTGATGCATTCCCATGACAGCCAATATTCCCTGTTGAATATTAGCATATGCACATAACTCTTAATCTTGGCTAGGGAAACAAATTCTGCCATTGTACAGTTAGCAACAAGTGTGATATATAGTATTATAGTAGGAATGACTGCCTTGTCCCGTTCTATGTTAGGCTGTCATTAAGTATAAACCAACTCTAGAAATGTCTCAGACAAGTAGGTTCACAGTTTGGAATGGCAAAGTATGTTGGGTAGGAACCTTTATATGATAATGAATGCATGCTCAAGGACTTCCTAAATTAAAGATGACGTGGTTCCAAATTTTAGCCAACCAAGTTGCATCCCAGTTAATTCAATTCATAAAGGTAGATTGAGCATGATTAGGTACTTTCTACACTGGCAGATATCCTGCTATAGCCCTGTGAGTAGTGAGTACAAAATCAGCCAGCAATGCAGACATTAAATTTTGTACATAACAGTAAATTGTCTCTAATTTGCTACATTGATAGAATCCTGTTAGCCCTGTGAGTACTTCTAATGAATAATACAAATTCTACAATATTGTCCAGACCAACTATTCTAAAAGTTTAAACTGCTAGGTGCAACCCTCAAAGTTGTTTATATTTCCATCAATACCTCATATGAAGTTCCTTTAGATTTAAAGCATGGACAAAGTATATATAACTTTGTCTTGAGCTAAAATGTAAGAGTGCAGGCAGCGAGGATTAAACTCTTAAGTTAACTACTGGGTGGAAGAGACTCCTAGTACATGTCAAAGGCTGAAGTTGCTAGGTATATGCTCAAGAATAGTTTATATCTAACAGATAAGATTTTCTATAACAAGAGTGGAGCTTTGGTTAGCCTAGCTATATAGGCGTTTGCTTGATTCATTTTATTCTGATCTTTGTTCTGATCTTAACAGGCTCAAAGTAATTTAGCAAGGTTGCCAATATTATTAGTTGAACATAACTACCCACAAGAGCAAAGAAAAGTAGAAATCATCTTTCTATCCATACACTTTTTTAACTTTATAGAGGAAGAAAAAGTATATGAAAGACAGAACATAGAATAACAACTTCTCAGTAAATTTAAGACATTTGGATAGAAGAATGCGTGGAAGAGCACCTTCTATCCAAGAAAAAAGAAGCCTATGAACATTTTTTATGCTACTAATGCTGCTGCTCACATCCTTGCCAAGCCCAAACTATTTCACTTAGAGAAGGCTTTAAGTCCTGGTCCCAGAATTTCCTATATTCCAATGTATCTCCAGCAATTTTCTTCACCTCAACAATATGAAACGAAGATGTAACTTCAAAAATTTCCGCATCTATAATGAGTTGGCCTTTTCGCCCTGTCTTGCTTTCCTCGAATCTAACAGTTCCATTTTTCTTCATGACCTTAAATCTACCATTTTTCTGTGCTATCTCTTCAAGTTTTGACACAATCGTTGAAGGTGGTTTTGTAGTAGTAAATCTTGCCTGCTCTTTTTGACTCTCATCTTTCTCAAACAGACCAGAAAGATCAAATCCTGAAGAGAACGATATGAGATCAAATGCATTGAAATAATATGGCTTCATGGGCCTTTCTTCTTTATTTAATATTGAGCTACCATCTGAATTTGATGAACCAAATGCAGCCTTAACATCCGAGATATCCTCCTCACCATCTGAAGGGGATAAGGGTGGAAGCTGTGGTGCTTCAATCTTCTTATACCCTTTTTTAAACCAACTGCTATCCATGATCTTGGTAATATTAATTCTTGTCCTTGGATTGGGATCAAGGATTCTGTGGAGAAGCCTTCTAGCATCTGATGGGAACCATTGTGGGCACTTGAAATCTGCTCTGGTAATCTTCCTGTACATCTCTATTAGATTTTTATCATTGAAAGGAAGATATCCTGCCAAGAGAACATAGAGAATCACACCACAAGACCAAATATCTGCCTTGGCTCCATCATATCCTTTTTTCTTGATCACCTCAGGGGCTACATAAGCTGGTGTCCCACACGTTGTGTGAAGAAGGCCATCTTTCTTTCTGGACTCCAACAATGCACTCAAACCAAAGTCTGAAACTTTGAGGTCCCCATTTTCATCCAGGAGAAGGTTCTCTGGTTTGAGGTCACGGTGATACACCCCTTTGTTGTGGCAGTAATCAACAGCATCAATCAGCTGTTGGAAATATTTTCTGGCCACATCTTCCCTTAGCTTCCCTCGGGACACTTTATCAAAAAGCTCACCACCTTTCACGTACTCCATTACAAAATATATCTTGGTTTTGCTTGCCATGACTTCATAGAGCTGCACAACGTTGGGGTGCCTCAGAAGGCGCATCACAGAGATTTCACGCTTGATTTGCTCCATCATACCCACCTTCATGACTATCTCTTTATTAAGGACTTTGATGGCAACGCTCTGCCCTGTCTTCAAGTTCCTTGCATGGTAAACTTTGGCGAAATTGCCTTGGCCAAGCAAACGGCCAAGCTCATACCTTTGCATCAGAATAGTTCCTTTGTTCTCCATTTTTCTCCTGAATTAAGCAAAAACAACGATGGGTTTCAAGCCCAAGAAAGAAGTGAGACCATTGAGCAGCACAGAAGATTGCCTTGTTCTTATGCTCTCCATTTTGTTAATGGGGAATTGGAAGAGCAAGAGAGGAGCAGAGAAAACATGAATGCTTGGGAAGCAGGGTCATGGAACCACATGCACTTTTGGCAGGGCTGAAGGGTATTCGTGTTGATGTGGAAAGATAAAAAGCCTTGGCAAAAACGGTTATTCGTTGGAAGAGGAATTTAAGCTTAGAACAGAACACCAAATCAAGGCCCAAGGAGGTGTAAAAATAGTGAAGTTAAGACAAATATAAGGAATGAATGCGTGTAGAAGTTTATGCGATCGGAGAATCTTGTTATTCCTTTTGACTGCCCCTCTCCAAGTTTAGCAAATAAATAGATGGCTATTATTGTTTGTGGTCAGGTTTTAGATGCTTGTGCAGTGCAGTTTAGGGACATACATGGCATGGTTTACTAAAATTCACAAGTAGCGGACAAAAGAGCAAGTTCATCACTTCAACATAGTGGCTTTTCTTTTTCCACTGTTCTCACCTCCCACTGAAACTCCCATTCTTCCATCTTCAAACGCATAAGAATTTAAACTCATTCACTAGTTTCAGACATACCCACCATAGAGGTCCTTCCTCCAAACCCAATTCAAAGGAAAAGGCTCTTCTAATATAATTTAGCCTCTCAAACAAGTACGTAAGAGTGTGTATCCAACTTTGATTTAATAAATTACATTGTGATTTTAACTCACTACCTTTAGTTGAAATTTGGAAAAGAATACGTGCATTTATCTTATTTGTTTATTTCATATGTTTTTAAATATTTTTATTTATTACAAAAATAGTTATTATTTAAAATAATAATAATAATAAATATAAATTAAATTATATATATTTAGTATGTAGTGAACAAACTAAATTAGTTAAAAGAGGTACCACTTAAAAGAAATTAGAAAAATTTAAATTCGAGGAAGATAGTGAAACAAGCTTATATCTAATGCCCTTTTTATTTTTATATCTATGAAGAAAAACTGCTCTCTCAATGACAACTTAAAAAACTAAAAGAAAAAAAAAACATGTGTCGATTCTTATCTCTAATGTTCTCTTTTTAAGAAATAGTGCACACTCATTTTCTTTCTAGCCAGGTTCCTGTGTCCAAAAATGAGGCTTAGCTGCTCTTAAAAAGGGGCTATATTTCAAACCTCTTAAAAAAACTCAATGAGTAATATATTTGATAAATTAATAAAAAGAGGAAATTCTCATCTTTATTTAACAATTTACACTGGGTGGCTTTGGCGCATAGAATTAGGTTTAGAATTAGAATTAAATGTCCTGATACTAATTATTTTATTTGGTGTGTAAATTAAAATTAAAATTTCAATTTTGAATCTAATTTTATGGGATTAGAAAATAATTATTTTTTGTATTATTTTTAATTTTTAGTCTAAATTTTAAGAATTATAATTTTAAATACAAAAATTTAAAATAATATATTATAATTATTATTCATTATCTTTATTCCATTGTCTCACAATAATTGTTGTTGTCGATGCCGGTCAAGTTGCCAATGTCATCCTCCCAGTACCGCCGTCAACGACAGCGCCCTTTAACCAGCATTGCCTACGACGTCTACCAACCATCATTGTTGGCAACGTTCTCCGACTATCATCATTGGCGGTGTCCTCAGATCATCATCACCGACAGCATACTCCGACCACCATCACCGACAACTTCCTTCAATTACCGTCATCGACTGTGTCCTCCGACCACCATTGTCGGTAGCGCCCTTCGACCATCATTACCGGCACTGTCCATCAACCAATGTCGTTGGCAAAATTCTTCAATTCAATTTAGAATTACAATTCTATGCTTTAATTCCTCATCTACTCCAAACATAAAAATTAGGTTAAAATTCATAAAACCTCCTTCAATTATGTGCTTTTGTGTGATATACCGCATGAGTTTTTGAAGGGTGCAAGACACCCCTGAACTTTTCACATTGTGCTATTAATACATGGACATTCCGTTCACTTCGTCATTTCAAGGAATGGGTTTTTTCGTTCCTAACTCACCGAAACTCAATATTCAATTGGAATGGCCAGTAACTTCGTTCTGGAGAAAAAAAAATGGAAGAAAAGAATTAAATAGCAAAACATCAAATTACCATTTTATAAAAAAATGACATTGTTCGAAACTTGAAACATAGAAGGCTAAACGCCTAAACCCAGAGATAGGGTCATCATCACTTGGCTTTGGCTACTCAAGCTTTCATGATGCTGATAGCAGAAGCTGCTCCTCGACTTGGACACCAAGATTGTTGCCTTCTTGACGCAGAGGACGAGGATATGCTAATTGCAGAAGACTAAGCCTTTCGCGGTGTTCCTCGTGGTGGTGGAGGCGGCGGCCAGAGGAAAAGGATTAAGTGCGGTCCTAGACACGTTTGAATGTACATGTGTCAACGAAGCAGAAAGCTGACACTTTGGTGAAGTTCTCTTCAAGAAAAGGGACCGCCGCTGCGGTGGCCGGGGCAGTAGGTCGATGGGGACGCTGCTGCCGGCGGCATGTTGTTCCATCGAGAGACTTGTTCTGCGGCGGTAATGGTTGCCTACAACTCGGGTGCTGTTTAATTATCATGTGCCAAAGTACCTGCATTTTCCGTTAATTATTTTAACAGATAAGTCAATAAAGTGGTTGTTAACTCAATCTAAAATGTTAGGGAGTAGTTTACACTTTTTTTTAAAACTGAGGGATAATTTGCACGTCAGATGTAGTTTGAGGGGATTTTTCGAAATTTACCCTGAAAGTTAAGATTTTTTTGTTAATTTCAATTCTAATAGAATTAAAATTAAAATTAGAATTCTAAATTGTAATTACAATTTCATCATCTACTCTTAAATTACTTCTCTTACAGCTTTACAAAAACAAAGAAGACCATCACTTATAAAAAGAAAGAGAGAGATAAAAAGGAAGTGTCACAAAGAGAAAAAGATAGAGAAATGGATATGCGCTAAGAGTATCATTAATCTTTAATAAAAATGAAGAAAATATAAATTTAATTTAGAAAAATTAATAGTTAAAACCTATAGCAAGTATTAGTTTCATATTCTTAATGTGAAAAAAAAATTCTTAGAAGACAAAAATAAAATTAAAAGAAAAGAAGGGATTAAAAAATAAAAGAAAAGACAGTTGAAGTCTCTGTAATTATTAATAAATAATAGTAATCAATTTAAAATATAATTTATTTTGTACCAAAAAATTATAAATAATAAATAATAGATAATCTCATTTATTTTATCTGATTTGAAAAGAGTTTTTTTAAAAAAAAAAAAAAAAGAAGAAACGTAAAAATAAAAATAAAAGATTAAAAAATGAACTAAAAATAGCATCGGTAGTCTCAGATAAAAGCAAGACATATGTGGGCTCAACACATGTATTTTGGGTGAGAAGAACGAAACGAGAAGAACGGAAATATTAAAACTGATAAACAATGCTAGGCGCCAGCCACAGTGAGCGTACTAAAAAAGGAAGCGCGGGAAAAATAATTTTGAGTGGGAAGAATTTTACTCTTATTAAAATCAGAAGATGATACGTGACAGTTTAAGGTAATCCAATTAGTAATAAAAAATAACAATAATTTGTAATAGAAAAATAATTTTGAACGGGAAGAATTTTATTTTATTAATTAGGTAAAAACGGGCATTCTAAAATAATCTAATTAGTAATAGATGATGGATTGTTGGATTTGGATCCACGATTTGCAAAACATATAGACATAAGATACAATTTTTTTTGAGTTAATAAAATTTAAAATTTGTAAATCATGAAATTTATCTGATTTCTCTCATTGTTCAAAACTTTACAAACTATAGAGAATCCAAATTCAGTTAAAATATAAGGTAACACTATCCTATTCCTACCCTCAAGTTAATTTAGGATAGTAAAATGTGTGATATTGAAAATTTTGGAGAGCATTAGTCTCCATGTAGCTACATGTATAACTTTAAATTTTCCAAGCATAAACATCAATTTAAGAAAACTTATATGAGGTAAGATAAAAATTCTCCAAAGTTTTCGTAATACACCAAATTAGGGTTTTAGTTTTTTTTTCCGTAAAACTTATCATTTGGTAACTGTTACGTTTGGTGAATTGGTGTGAAGAAATAGAATGTTATTTTATATTCACTCTTAGAATAAGAAAATTCATGCGATTGTTGATAAAATATGTGTGTGAAATAATATTTATATTCTAAATTCTATTCCACAAATTTGTAAAATCTAATTTTTCTAAAAAAAATGAGATTCGATATTTTTATGGAATAGAATTTTACTTTTTTTTTATCTAATATACAATTGTTTAATTTATAAATCGACAAAGATTACCATTTAATAATTTGCTTAACTCTTACCTATCAAATCAAGTAACCTAAACCCATCCTTTAACCTTCATGCCTATGCTTAAGAAAGAAGATAGAAGCTTCTATTGTCTAATAGAGCAAAATAATATAATCAAAATTAATGATTATGTCTAATATATATATATAATATGGAAGAAAAAATTAAATTTTTTTATTTTTCTCATTAAAGGTAATGATGTCGATTATGTCAATTTAGATTATATTTTAATTATATCTCATACACCAAATTGTAGAATTATTTTTCATTTTATATTGTATCATATCTTACCAAACTATGTTATTAAAATATAATTCTTTTTTTAATTTATCATTTCTCATTTCCATTCTTATTCCTATTCTAATTTCTAAATACTTGTTATTGACATATAAGAAATGATATTTGCAAACCAAAAAATAGGGATGGCAATGGGGTGGGGTGAGGGCGGGTAGTGCTTCCCCTGTTCCCATCCCTGCCATCGTCCCGTCACGGGTATCTATTTGTAATCTTCATAAGTAGTAGGTAGTATCCACGAATATCTACATGAGTAATTAATAATTTAAAATAAAATCTTAAAAATTATAAAAAAAAATTAAATAAAAATAAATTTTAACACTACATACTACAATTTTGTTCAACAATTTAAGATTCTTATAAAATTAAAAGAATATTATAAATAACAAATAAAATTCAATTATATTTTGTAATAATAAATTTACATAAAATAACTATTACATAATATTATATATTTTTTCAACAAGTTTTATAATTATGGGATCATTCAATAAAAAATCATTTTAAAATAATAAAAAAAATTTTCATCTTATCTCAAAGTAAAAAAGAAAAAAAGAATCATAATATGTGATATATATTAAATAAAAAAATATACTTAACGGGTTTGTTGGTATTCGCGAGACGAGTACTATAATCTTCGCCCTCACTCCCATTTATTAAATGAGTATTCATCTCTCGCTCCATCGCAAGTAATCCCTGCGAATCTCTACGGGTGTAGGTAATTTTGCCATCCCTACCAAAAAAATTATATTATGCTTATCATATTTTTTTTCTTGTTTTATTATCTAGAAATAAAGTTGTGCAAGAATAGCATAATGAAAATAGTTACAAATATCATTATTATTGGCATATTCTCCACAGAGTATGCTAGTGTTACGGCATTCTCAGTAAAACTAGACAACAGTTAGCCTTAGCAAGTAACGCTTACTGAGTTGATTATGACAGCTTGGCCAAATTGCAATTATATTGATCAAATAAGTAGGTGGAGAAAATTATGATGCTGATAAATGCCACAAGGAACAACATCCGCCTATCAGTAAACCTAGGTAAACGTAGATGATAATCCACTAACACAGTGACATCAACTTACTCTGTTGGAGGAGTCCATTATGGACCCAACACGTGTGGGTCTATGAATAGACCCTTGAATTTGTTTATTTGATAATATTTATATATAAATTTTATATATATATAAATTTATTAATTAAAATCTATAAATTTTTTATATTTATAATTATTTATAAAAAATAAAAATTGAATAATTTAACTAAATTTTTATATAAATCTAAATATTACTAATTAAAATTTATAAAAATTTAACTTTTAATCTAAACTATTAATTTATTTTAATAATAAATCAATAACTCAAACTAATTGCTCAAACTAATTGTTCCATCCTCTTATAAAAAAGTCCATATCAGAATTTTCCTTAGTCTGTAGGTTTACACTATGTGCCAACAAAAATTATTTAGTTAACTAGTAAATTGTTAAAAGAAATATCATATGCATCAGGCAAAGTTGGAGGTTCACCGACCAAACAGTACCATCAGCCTCTTCCTAAACCGCCTCCTGAAGGGGAATGGAAAATATAAAAGCAATGCAACTTAAATCAGGAATAAGCCTGGTAGATGTAGCACATTCCAAGAGTTACTCAGGGAAACTATCAGCTCAAGTAGAAGAGAAATTCAACTGAATCCCTTGGGGTTATGTAATACATCTGTATATTATGGACAAGCCAAAGTTGAATGCTAAAGAAGTTCTTGTTACGTGCTTAGACAGGTCGATAATGACAAACACGGATCAGTGTCCCCCCCCCCCCCCCCCCAAGCATCTAAACTCAATCGCTGCCTGTTAACCAATTTGCTATATACGTAAGTGAATTCTGTCTCATATTCTCAATCCTTACGCACACATTGTGTTTCAAATTATGGTGCTATCAAAAAAGGTTTTGAACTCAATCTATTTTACTGCTGCTGCTCATATATCTGCATATAAGTTTCTGAAAGCGCAACCAAATGAGGAAGTGTTTCTGAGACGTGCAAATCCTGCATCTCATACCTAAAAAAATCAAGGTGTTAGTCCCATCATTGTTAAACATCCATTCAGATTGAAGCATTGTTGTCTTGTCAAGAAATAGAATTTACCATAGTTCTTCTGATTTGCGTTGAACAAATACCCTATAGAATCCTTCACCAGGTTTGCCATCATGAACAACATTGGCAATTAAATCATATTTAGATCGTAATTTCTCATTTTCTTTCGGTGTTGGCAAGGGAATGTAATCCTTCAACTCCAGGTTCTTTACAGGAAAGTTGACTGAAACAAGTATTGACTGAGTTAGGGTGAACATAGAAATAAGCATGCTGATATCAAATTATCAACTCGAATAAATTACAGCTCATTTTCAACATAAATTCTTACCTAATGTAGGATTCTTTTCCACAAAAAAATTATTCTTAGTAAATCGACGCATGTGAAGAATCAGATACTTTGGCAATCTGGTAACACGATACCGCATCCTTGCTATATGAGGACGGACCACCTCTGTGACAGTCTCACCGTCAAACTTCTTTAAAATGTTAAAGAGTGGAACCTAGAAACCCAACCTTATTAGCAGGCAAGGGGGAAGAGACAGACACAACTAAAAAACAAAAGCTAAACTCACCTGAGCCGTGAAAACTGGAAAACAAAACTAGGAAATGCATGTGTAGAATTGCAAAATGAACTAATTATCCTGGTTTCAATGGGACTTGTACCATTTTTTCTTAAAAGCTCTTACTTCATGTCATTTTCGAGGCAGAGGATTCAAATCAAAGATCTATTGAGACTTAACTAAAATGTAACAGGGATATGGAAAAATATTATAGGCGAGCATTTTAAATTCATAAATCTTGAGCAATGAGACTGTAAAAATGTTATTACTTCCAAGTAAGATAGCACTGATTCTAGGAAAGTCATCAACCCCGTGGCATTTGCAGAAATGTGAAATGAAAGCATGTAACCAACCCTACAAGAAAATGGGAATTTCAACTAGATATGGGTGCAACGATAGTTTGTGGCAGAAACTTTGGTGTACAGAATGACCTCCAAGTAATTAGTCTCCCCAGTTATTCTTTAGAGTTCACAAAATGCTTGTGAGGCATCTATATATATGAGAAGGCCAGTTGTTACAATATTTTGTATAAGCTTATAGTTGAGTTGTAAAATAATGGGAAGTTGGGACCTCATTAAAAGTTGGAAGAAGATCATTCATTATACTGAAATCGGCAGCTAAATTCACAAAAAGTAAGTGGGGAGCATGTAGTTCATATGATTATTCTCCACACTCCCTCATGCAAGTTATGGACAATGTTCTTTTCTTTAGTTGGATGCAACGGGCCCTTAAAGGTTATATTAGGAATTTGCTTTTGTCATGGACCACAAAATTTCTTTGGTGAATGTTGGGTGTTCCCTTTTAATTATCTAGCCAATAATTTGCCAAATTAGACAGTTTTTCATCAAGAAATAATAAGAGATAGTTCACAATAGGAAAACATCTATTAGTAACTGTGAGAACTTAAGGACGAAAATGTTCATTTTCAAAGCTTAGCAAGATCAGTCATTGATGTCTTTTAATCAAAATATATACTGTATCAAACTATAAATGTGTGCTTATAGGTGAGATAGTAAAATAGCAGCTAAGATGCAGTCCATTTAGCATGCAAAAAAACCATATTCAAAATATCTAATTAACTTGAAAAGTTAGGGTAAGCATGATGAGAAAACAAGACGAAAGGTCACTGTAAAGGATGCATGACAGCATGCGAATAATGTGTCACGGAAATATCACAAACTATTTTTTGTTTTTAAATAATGGTTTATAAGTGACAATAAGTTACCAGTCTTGGTGTCACAATATCCTTCCTGGCATATTTAACCACAATTTTCCTATTTTTGCATGTCTCTGTTAGGCACCCCTGTGCTGGACCATGTAAGCGAAAATAAGGGATGGACTGAGAATGTAAACCACCTGCCCATGTGGCTCGTGGAAGGGGAAAAGGAGTGGGATATTCCGTTAGGCAGTTAGTATTAAGAGAGGAGGGGTGGAGAAGAGAAAAAAAAAAGCAAGAATTGGGTAAGGTTTGGGAAGGGAGGATGCAGCCGCTCGAAGTGCTGCCCTATCTCTGTATTTTCTTGTTTTGAGGGTTTTCCTTCTTATTTCTGTATGCAAACCTCCTTGTCCTTGATAGTGATATCCACTGAATATCAGTAGCTAGGAAGGTGTTTCAGCAAGTGAATTCAGTAATAGTCTATTCAGTTCCAGTTTCCTATCAGTCTCTCATATAACGGTTACAGCCATAATAACAAGATCCAAACTCCAAAGTCGGACCACCTCAACGTAAATTATATCAACCACAGCATTTCATATGCAAAAAGCAAAGTATCATTAAGTGAAGTAGTACCTGAGGTATTATATTTTTCTCCATCACATCCTTGAAAAGAGGAGGTGGTGGCAAGTCCAGCCCTAACATTAGGAATGGCATTTTGGAAGTTTCTGTGACAAATGCATCTCGTTCAGTTCCACCATCTGAAAGTTTCTCATTGTTGTTTTGGTCCTCACTGTTTTCTTTCTTATCAGTGATCACTTTGTTAGGAATCTGTTTTACAACCTCAAGTTCACCCTGCAAGCACAATAAATTAAACAACAAACACAACTTAAGTGGATAGTTGCAGCTAGCAACAATACATCAACCAAAAGAAAAGAAAATTAGAGTGGATAAGAAAGAACCTGAAAACACTCATAAATTATGCTGATATTCTTCTTTGAAGTTTTAAGATCTGCGTGTAGCGTATTAAGAAGCCATGACATGAACTCAACCGGGTCAGATTGCACACCTATCCGAAACCGTTTTTTACTGGCTTTCATCACTGCCTGTAGAAACTCATGTGGGCTGACCTGTTGACATGCATCTTGAAAGATAAGCCACCAAATTACAAAAATTATAGATTTACAATGACAATATCAGAAACAAACCTGTCCTTTAAAGTTCCGTGCATGCCAGATCTTCCTAGTGAGTTCACCAAATCGATGAACAAGTGGAGATTTGCAGTGTTGATAGTTTTCAGGGATAAGGAAAAAATTCCTCAAGGGGGTAACTCTCATTAAGGATTGAATTGTTACATTCACAAAATCAGTCTCCTTGATATTATTAAGTCCCACCTGAAAATTATCATATAATGGATAAATATAAGCCATAAAACATTTAACTACCAATCAACAATATGCAAAATTCCATTATTTTATTAGCAAGAGGAAGAAATATACCATTCCAGGAAGGTAACTAGAACCATCAAGTGCCCTAGACCACTGCTTATTTTTGTCAAGTTGTTCAACTTCTTTTGTAGTAAACCTGCAGATAAAGAACCATAAGAATGCAGTTAGATGTGTTCTAGTATTTGATCTTTAAAAGAATTCAATGTAATGACTATGTAAAGCAAGCAAGGTACCGTAAAGGATAAACATAAGACAACTTAATTAATGGTAGAGCTTTAAAGATTTCAATGTGATTCTGAATTAGAGAAAAATTGAGGTTTGATCTTTTAAGGTGACTGCAAGTGACCAATAAGCATCAAACAACAAGCATGTTACAGGCAAGTTGGCACATCCACAGTCAGACAAAAGAAGACAAATGCATAACAAAGCTAAGTAGATAATTAAATTCATTGAGCGATGAACTATGACACACATGTAATGCAATGCCCAAATCCAGCACTAATCAAAAACAAATGTCCTTGTCTAATTAGTATGTAATGGAGATAAAGTCCAGAAATATTAACATTAATGGCCTAATAAACAAGTATAAAATAATGATTCCTCATGTGAAAACACTCAATTGATTTTGGAAGGTCGATACTTCAATTTTGAACTTCCAGAATGGATAGAACTCTCTTTTCCTTTTCTTTTCGGGTACAAATGGACAAAACTCTCTAACCAGCCAATAGCAGATGACATATATTGGACAACAGAAGAAAATATTAAATTAGCCACCAGCCAATAGCCGATGATATTAGAAACAGAAATATACAACAACAAAGCCTTTTTCCACTAGCTGGGGTCAGCTATTGTCTAGTGTCTACAGAAATATGTTCCTAAAAAATTGTCTCCACCCAGCACAGAGAAATAAACAAATTAGACCAACCTTGGGTTTAGGACATGTCGAATGTCATCTAATGAAGGATCATTAATTTCGTATCCATCGGGAAGACAATAGACTTTCTCAGTCCGGAGATTGATATAAACATGGTGTCCTGCTTCCAGGCTATGTGTATAGGCATGAGACTTCTTCCCCCTTCCTTGGTAATATTTACCGCAAACCAAACATGCATAGACATTTAAATTTGACAGAGAGACAGAGCAGAACTTCTCGAAGTCAAAATCCAAAACCTGCATACACCACATCATCAAAATTCAAATATGTATGCAAACCAGCATAATTACTGTCGACAATGGACCAGATAAGTCAAATACCTGCCTATTAACAGTATCAAGATAAGGACAGTCCTTCCGAACCTCAACCTGGCGACTGTTTCTTCCACCAAATAGTTGTTCACGTGAATCATCATCTTCATCACTATCATCATCCTCTTCATATCCATGCCCATTTTTCTGGGACACATCATTCCTCCTCTCACTAATAGTAACCCTTTCCCTCCTCTCATAATCTTCCTCCTCATCAATGTCAGCATAATTATTGGCCAACCCAGAAAGAGGATTTGCAATGGAGACAGGAGGAGGAGAGGGGGAAGATTCCTCATCCAGCCTTTGCCTTTTTAAATCAAAATGAAGCCCTTCCTCCTCTACCCTATTATTAGTTTCCCTTTCCCTTTTTGATGCCATGTTCCTAAAGCACTTTCAAAGCAATACCTGAGAAAAACAAAAATGAATTTAAGATAAGGGCCAAATTAAGACCCACTAATCTTTGCAATTAATAAAAATAAACACCTATGCTAGATATCTATTACACTTTGCCCTTCCTAAGAAGGATTCGGGCTTACTAATAGGGGTAACATCAAGATTGAATAGCAACTAAATATGAAAATTAGGAATCGCCATCAATTTTATTTAAATTAGGAAAAAAATTGGAAAACCTAAGAAAAATAGTCTACATAGCAAGACTGGATTTAGGAGTCTCATTATGTGCAAGGAATGATGAAAACTTAATACCACTGCACCCTGATACATCCATTCTAAAACGGTTATCCTTAATTAATTATGCAAATTATCAATAACCTTTAAATATTTATTTTACCCCATAGGCCAAACAAATGATGAAATCAATATTTACAAAAATGGTGAACCAAAGTTTATATTTGATTATTTTTATTTATTTTTTAAAAAGAATTTCAATTACTTTTTATTTGAGGAAAAAAAGATCTAGGTGGGAAAAAATAGATATAAAAAAAGAAAAAACTTTAGGACAACACATTGTCGCACCTCAACTGACTGATGAGTTATTTAAAAGATGCACCTGAACAGTAAGAATTTCTTTAGGCTAACAAGTTGTTACAGCTCAGCTAACCTAAATTTTGTTAATGAAATTAAAATTTCCAAGAAGAGACTTTGTTAATTTAACTTTCAATTTGTTGTTGCATTGGGCCTCATTTTTAGAAATTAATTTGAGCACAAAAATTAGAACTCAGACCCTTGAGGTTAACAAGCTGTCCAAGCTCAGCTAAACCCTTTGATTATTTGAAAGTGAAACTCAGCGTCACACTGAGACGTCACTACTGCTCAATTGATCCTCATTTATTTGGATACATTAAACGCAACCTATTTGATGCACCTGAATGAATTAAAAAAGGGAAGGGGGGGGGGGGGAACCAATCATAAAACGATAATGGACTGCATTTAAATCAAGATCTTTTCATTTCTCTTCAAAAGGCACGCAACCTGAACAACTCATGTTATCTAGAAAAAGAATCAATAAAATTAAGCACACCTTTTTACCTAACCCACGTCCCAAAACTCAAAGACCAAAACACATCTTATTTTGAAAATGTAAAGTCCATTCATGCAAAGTTACTAACAATCATAGAGCACCTAGTCCTTTGATGTTTAGGACAGCAAAGCATTTAGGACTTGATGCAACCATACATCAGTTTTCTGAGCATCTTAAGAAACAGCATTTTTATATCTCAAGTCATTGCCACAGTGAAGAACTAACAAAGGCAATTTGTAGGCTTTAAGATGTGGCACCTCAGGATACAATCATAGTTTCAAATTCGGGTATTCACTATTCAAAGAAAAGAAAACACTAAGCCAATGAAAGTCATGAAGCTAGCCACCATTTATCAGATTATTCATCACGCCACATGGACTCAAAATTCAATATAGTTCACTCATCATCAACACAAATAAATGGCCCATACGTCAAAGTTTCTGGTAGAACAAGTTATGCATTCCATCAAACACATCATTAGCCACAAGATTAAATTTTAATGGCTTTGCTTTCATCATTTGCAGGTGCATACTGCTCATGAACAGAACCAAGCCATTCTCCCATTTAACCTGGCTTCAGCCCAGCAAATCCCGGGTTAAATTGCAAAACAAGACACACTTGACTTAGCTCCATCTAACACGCCATAAAGATAACACACCAGCAATGAACTTAACTCTTCTTGTTTACATGCAAAATTAAACCCATTTACATGTCATTAAACGAAAGGAAACACAGCATCCTCACGCCAGCAAACATTTTAAGGCATGTAAGAAAGGCAACTTTCACACGCACTACATGACGATGGAAACCGTATTGAAACTGATTTAGCTCATCCATCCAATTATTGAAAAAGAATTCTCTCAAAGACAGAATTTTGCTTTTTCTTTCAAATGAAACCCAAACTCTGCCTATGCTGAGCGTTGTTGCAAATATCTACATAGCCGATCTCAAGCCCGGATAAAAGAGGAGGGTTGTGTTAGGCAGTCGACAGCCAACGTAAAACTTTGTCGAATCTTTATGACATGGATCAACGAAGTAATTGTGTTAATGCTAGGTCATTACCTCAAAGCAACGCGCTGTATGGCTCGAGTACAGTGTCAAATGAGCAAGGACCGCTGCATCGCCGCCTGAGTGTAGTGAAAAATAAGCAAGGGTTCCCACATTGTCATGAACGAGTGTGGGTAAAGAAGCTAGTTCACAAGAGTAAGATGCGTTTTGGAACTTGGAATATAGGTACACTTACAGGTAAATCAATGGAAATAGTTGACACCATGATTAGGAGGAGGATTAATTATATGTGCCTACAAGAAACTAAGTGGGTTGGAGAAAAGGCAAAAGAACTCGACTATTCGAGTTTTAAGCTTCGGTACACCGGTAAGGTAAAATCTAGAAACGGGGTAGGCATAATAATAGATAAGAATTGGAAGAATATCGTTGTGCATGTGAGAAAGCTCGGAAATAGGATCATAGCTTTGAAGTTTGTTGTGGAACAAGAGACTTTTAATGTTATTAGTGCATATGCACCCCAAGTAGGGCTAGACGAGCACTACAAGATAAAATTTTGGGAGGATTTAGAAGGTTTAGTTCAAGGAATACCATTAGGAGAGAAGATTTTTCTAGGAGGGGACCTAAATGGTCATGTGGGGAGCGAATCTAAGGGGTATGAGGGGTTGCATGGGAGTTATGGTCTAGGAGTAGCTAATGCAGAGGGCAAAGCGATTTTAGATTTTTCGGTAGCGTTTGATTTTACTATAGCTAACACTTGTTTTAGGAAGCGGGAAGAGCATCTGATCACAAATAGAAGCGGGGATTCTTGCTCTCAAATTGATTTCTTTTTAATAAGGAAATATGATAGAAAGCTTTGCATGGACTGCAAAGTCATCCCTGGAGAGAGCTTCACTACTCAACACAGGGTTTTGGTTATGGATGTACGGGTCAAGATGAGAGTAAAGAGAATTTGTCGAGACAGAGAGCCAAAGATCAAATGGTGGCAATTAAAGGGAGGAAAACAAATGCTCTTTCAGAGGAGAATTATGGAGGAAGAAATTTGGGAAGCACAAGGGAGTGCTAATGATATGTGGGATGATTTGACTGAAGGGATTAGGAAGGTAGCAAAAGAGACATTCAGTGAATCAAGAGGCTTTGGACTCAAGGATAAAGAATCTTGGTAGTGGGACGCAAGTGTACAAGATAAAGTTAAGGTTAAAAGGGAATGTTATAAAGCTTGGCACGTACGTAAAAACAATGAAAATTGAGAAAAATATAAGGCAGCTAAAAAAGATACTAAGAAGGTGGTGAGCGAGGCGAAAGCTAAAGCGTTCAACAGGTTATATCAATCGTTGGGTACGAAAGACGGAGAAAAAAATATTTACAGGCTTGCTAAAAGTAAGGAAAGGAAGACAAGAGACTTGGATCAAGTGAAATGCATTAAGGATGAAGAGGGTAAAGTCTTGATTACGGAACAAGACATTAAGGATCGATGGAAGGGTTATTTTCACAAGTTATTTAATGAGGAACATGGGACATTAGGGAACTCGGACATTCTAAACACTAGAGAGGAGGATTAAAATAAAATCTTTTATCGTAGAATCTGGGAATTTGAGGTAAAAGAAGCATTGAAGAGGATGAATAATGGAAAAGGAGTCGAACCGGATAATATACCTATTTAGGTATGGAAGTACCTAAGAGAGAAAGGTATAAGATAGATCACAAAGCTGTTTAACGAGATAATGAAGTCTAAGAAAATGTCAAATGAATGGAGGAGAAACACTTTAATCCCTATTTATAAGAATAAAGGAGATATACAAAACTGTACAAATTACAGAAGAATTAAGCTCATGAGTCATACCATGAAGTTATGGGAAAGAGTAATTAAACGGAGATTAAGACAAGAGACTCATATTTCAGATAATCAATTTAGTTTTATGCCTGGGAGGTCAACCATGGAAGCAATCTATCTTCTACGAAGTTTAATGGAGAGGTATCGGAGGAAGCAAAAAAACCTATACATGATTTTCATTGATCTGGAAAAAGCCTACGATAAAGTACCGAGAGAGGTCCTGTGGAAGGCTTTGGAGAAGAAAGGAGTTCGTATCGCCTATAATCGAACAATCCATGATATGTATGATGGGGTTAAAACTAGTGTGAGAACATAGGGTGGGGTCACAGAAAATTTTCCTATAACTATAGGATTGCACCAAGGGTCAGCTTTGAGTCCATATCTTTTTACCTTGGTCTTAGATGTGGTTAGTGCCCATATCCAATAGCCGGTGCCACAATGCATACTTTTTGCAGATGATATAGTCTTAGTTGGAGAGTCGAGAGAGGAAACAAATGAGAAGCTAGAGCTATGGAGACGAACTTTGGAAGAACATGGCCTTCGTCTAAGCAGGAGTAAGACGGAGTATATGGAATGCAAGTTCAGTAAGAGGCGTGTTAATGCTAGCTTAGCAGTGAAGGTTGAAAATCATACAATACCACAAGTCACACAATTTACGTACCTTGGATCTATCATACAAAATGATGGAGAGATAGAGGGAGATGTAAACCATAGGATTCAAGCTGGATGGATGAAATGGAGGAGTGCTTCAGGAGTTATTTGTGATAGAAAAGTGCCTCTCAAGCTTAAGGGTAAATTTTACCACACAGTTATAAGGCCCGCGATGTTGTATGGTACTGAATGTTGAGTGGTAAAAAACCAACAAGAGCATAAGATCAATGTTGCGGAGATGAGGATATTGCGTTGGATGTGTGGCCTTACAAGACAAGATAGGATTAGGAATAAATGCATTAGAGAGAAAGTAGGGGTAGCACCTATTGTGGAAAAGATGGGAGAATCTCGCCTTAGGTGGTTTGGACATGTAAGGAGAAGACCCTTAGAAGCCCCTGTAAGAAGAGTAGATCAGGTAGATAATAGCCCAATAGCTAGAAGTAGAGGAAGACCAAAAAAGACTATAGGTGAAACAATTAAAAAAGATTTAGATCTGAATAGCATCTCTGAAGACTTAGTTTATGATAGGACACAATGGCGTCGTTTGATTCATGTAGCCAACCCCACCTAGTGAGAAAAGACTTGGTTGTTGTTGTTGTTTCAAATGAAACCCAACTCTGCCTATGTTAAGCTGTGTTGCAAATCCCTACATAGTCTGTCCTAAGTCCAGATAAAAGAGGAGGGTTGTATTAGGCAGTCGACAGCCAACATAAAACGTTGTCGAATCTTTATGACATGGATAAAAGATGTGATTGTGTTAATGCTAGGTCGTTGCCCCTAAGCAACGTGTTGTATGGCTCGAGTACAGTGTCAAATGAGCAAGAGCCGCTGCATCACCACCTGGGTGTAATGAAAAATAAACAAGGGTTCCAACATTTTTGTGAACGGGTGTGGGTAAAAAAACTAGTTCACAAGAGTAGGATACGTTTTGGAACTTGGAATATAGGGATACTTACAGGTAAATCAATGAAAATAGTTGACACCATGATTAGGAAGAGGATTAATTTTATGTGCCTACAAGAAACTAAGTGGGTTGGAGAAAAGGCAAAGGAACTCGACACTTCGGGTTTTAAGCTTTGGTTTACCAGTTAAATAAAATCTAGAAATGGGTTAGGCATAATAGTAGATAAGAATTGGAAGAATAATGTTGTGGATGTGAGAAGACACAGAGATAGGATCATAGCATTGAAATTTGTTGTGGAACAGGAAATTTTTAATGTTATCAGTGCATATGCACCCCAAGTAGGGTTAAACGAACACTACAATATAAAATTTTGAGAAGATTTAAAAGGTTTAGTTCAGGGAATACTATTAGGAGAGAAAATTTTTCTAGGAGGAGACCTAAATGGTCACGTGAGGAGCAAATCTAGGGAATATGAGGGTTTGCATGGGGGGTATGGTCTAGGAGTAGCTAATGCAGAGGGTAAAACGATTCTAGATTTTTCGGTAGCTTTTGATTTTACAAAAGCGGGGGTTCTTGCTTTCAAATTATTTTTTTCTAATAAGAAAATCTGATAGAGAGCTTTGCATGGATTGCAAAGTCATCACTAGGAAAAACTTGACTACCCAACACAGGGTTTTGGTTATGGATGTACGGGTTAAGATGAAAGTAAGGAGAAATTGTCGAGCCAGAATCCCAAGGATCAAATGGTGGCAACTAAAGGGAGGAAAACAAATGTTCTTTTAGAGAAGGATTATGAAGGAAGAGATTTGAAAGGTACAAGGGAGTGCTAATGATATGTGAGACAAGATGGCTAAAGAGATTATGAAGGTAGCAAAACAAACACTCGGTGAATCAAAAGGCTTTGGGCTCAAAGATAAAGAATTTTGGTGGTGAGATGCAAGTGTACAAGATAAGGTTAAGGTTAAAATGGAATGTTATAAAGCTTGACACGTGTGTAAAAATGATGAAAATTGAAAAATATATAAAGAAGCAAAAAAAGATACTAAGAAGGCAGTGAGTGAGGCGAAAACTAAAGCATTCAATGGGTTATATCAATCTTTGGGCACCAAAGACGGAGAAAGAAATATTTACAGGCTTGCTAAAAGTAGGGAAAGGAAGACAAGAGATTTGGATCAAGTGAAATGCATTAAGGATAAAGAAGTTAAAGTCTTGGTTACGGAACAAAACATCAAGGATCGATGAAAGAGTTATTTTCACAAGTTATTTAATGAGAGACATGAGACATTAAGGAACTTGGACATTCTAAACACTAGAGAGGAGGACCAAAATAAAATATTTTATCGTAGAATTCGAGAGTTTGAGGTAAAAGAAGCATTAAAGAGGATGGATAATAGAAAAGCAATCAGACTGGATAATATACCTATTGAGGTATGGAAGTGTCTAGGAGATAAAGGTATAAGCTGGCTCACAAAACTGTTTAACGAGATAATGAGGTCTAAGAAAATGTCAAATAAATGGAAGAAAAACACTTCAATTCTTATTTATAAGAACAAGGGAGATATACAAAACTGTACAAATTACAAAGGGATTAAGCTCATGAGTTATACCATAAAGTTATAAGAAAGAGTAATTGAACGGAGATTAAGACAAGAGACTCATATTTCAGAGAATCAATTTGGTTTTATGTCTGGGAGGTCAATTATGGAAGCAATCTATCTTCTACGAAGATTGATGGAGAGGTATTAGAGAAAGCAAAAAGACCTACACATAATTTTCATTGATCTAGAAAAAGCCTAGGATAGGGTACCGAGAGAGGTCTTGTGGAAGGCTCTGGAGAATAAAGGAGTTTGTATCGCTTATATTCGAGCAATCCAAGATATGTATGATGGGACTAAAACTAGAGCGAGAACATAAGGTGGAGTCATAAAAGATTTCTCTATAACTATAAGACTGCAACAAAAGTCAACTTTGAGTCCATATCTTTTTACCTTAGTCTTGGATGTGTTTATTGCGCATATTCAAGAGTCAGCGCCACAATGCATGCTTTTTGCAAATGATATAGTCTTAGTTGAAAAGTTGAGAGAGGAAATAAATGGGAAGCTAGAGCTATGAAGACAAGCTTTGGAGAAAATGACTTCTGTCTAAGCAGGAGTAAGACAGAATATATGAAATGTAAGTTCAGAAAAAAAAAATGTGTTAATGCTAGCTTAACGGTAAAAATTGAAAACCATACCATATCACAAGTCATACGATTTAGGTATTTTGAATCTATCATACAAAATGACGAAAAGATAGAGGGAGATGTAAACCATAGGATTCAAGCTGGATGGATGAAATGGAGGAATGCTTCAGGAGTTATTTGTGATAGAAAAGTACCTCTCAAATTTAAGAGTAAATTTTACCGCACAACTATAAGGCTTGCGATATTACATGGTACTAAATGTTGGGCGGTAAAAAGCCAACAAGAGCATAAGATCAGTGTCGTTGAGATGAAGATGTTGCGTGGATATGTGGCCATACAAGACCAGATAGGATTAGGAATGAATGCATTAGAGAGAAAGTAGGGATAGCACCTATTGTGGAAAAGATAGGAAAATCTCGCCTTAGGTGGTTTGGACATTTAAGGAGAAGACCCTTAGAAGCCCTGTAAGAAGAATAGATCAGGTGGAAGATAGCCCAATAGCTAGAGGTAAAGGGAGATCAAGAAAGACTATAAATAAAACGATTAAAAAAGATTTATATTTGAATGACATTTCTGAAGACTTCGTTTATGATAGGGCATAATGGCGTCGTTTGATCTATATAACTGACCCCACCTAGTGGAAAAAAGCTTGATTGTTGTTGTTGTTTCAAATGAAACCCAATTCTAAGTACATGATTTATGATAGAATACAATTGCGTCGTCTAATCCATGTAATCAACCTAATTTAGTGAGAAAAGGCTTTGATTGTTGTTGTTATTGTTTTCAAATGAAACCCAAAGAATTAACCCACACCTAGCTCACAAATAATACCCCATCAGTAACAATGGCAACAAAACACAAATGGCAAACATATTTGTCACATGAGGTGGTTTCAGATCTGAACAAAAAACATAAACCGAATTCCTTGCACCTGGATTTGAAGATACATTATGCTGCATTAATTTCCAATACAACCCATTCATTTCATTAACAGTCAGTCAGCCACACCTATAACTACTTAACAGCACAGGAACAAGCTAAATGGACTCTTGAATCCCACATTAACAATATGCATCTAGAAAATGAAGCTAAAAACCAGATTTCAACTTCAGAGGTACAATTCAGAAAAGTCATAATTCAGCATTAGCACCAAACAGGATGCGAACCAGTGAAGCAGACACCAAGCCATTCAAGCATCACTAACACATTGTAAAAAAAGAATTCAGCAAGCACCCCTGGAAAGAAGAACCAACCATGAACCCAATAATTTCTCATTAAACTCATAAGCTTGCTAACAGAGGAGTAGGCTCATGAAAACACATTTAATAACTCTACCCATGCAAGGATGGCCAAGCATCAAAGGGGATGAGCTTACAGGGATCCTAAGGTTCCTTCAATCATCAGCAATAACAGTATACCAATGGTTCAAGCATTTCAACGTGCATACAACTACCAAACACCAGAAGGTCACACCCAAAAAAAGAAACTAGGGAATAGTACATGGAAGCTCAGTACGCAACACATGTCAATGACTCAGGTTTTTCATCAAACAGGTCATAAGCAAGGATTCAAATACAATTAACCCCATTGAATAGATTGCAACCGCATATCACTGGGCTTTCAACATCAATAGAAACAAACACTGATTACATTTTGATTGAGATTCAGGATGAAAACAGTAATAAGAGAAGAACAGGTTACCCACTAATGTTTGCGAAAAACTGAGCAAGAATTGATGGAGGATGACCCCGAGTGAGGTTCTAGCTTCCCCTTTTTCGTCGCTTCTGCTCTGTCTTCACTGTCAAATGGGGGTGGGTTTGGGTCTGGTCATAAATGGATGGGTTTTCTGGTGGAAGACAAATAATTTATACTTAAGTCAGACCCAATCCAACCCTCGCTTGTAAATGTTTCTTGAGATTTTATATGCTTCAGGATTCAAAAAAATTAACCAACTCTCTAAACCAATATAAGTTTGAATTTTGAAAGAAAATCACCAAAACAAATAACAACTGGCAGTACACATGGCTTAATGGGAAAACTATAAACGGGAAGCACTGGATTGTAATTTACTTCAATAGACATTGAAATTCAAATCACCTACAAATACAAACACTATTACACAAAAATAAATAAATCAAATAGATGAACAGAAAGACAACAAAAAGCTAACTTTTTCTGTGTTCTACTGAAAATTTTGATTAGTGCACTTAAGAATTCCACATCTTTCAGCTACAAAAAAAAGGGCCTAAAAAGGATAGTGAAACAAGCAAAGATGGTGTGGCTACAAACAAATGAATATTACTCAAAATACTAAGAGTAAATACCTGCTGGTTCGCTGACGCACCAACTACGATTAGGGTTGCGGGCTGGGCGTCAAGGATTCAGTGAGGTGTGACCTTGATTGAAGAGAGAGAAAGAGAATCGAACACTTGTGGTGGTTGGTTTTGGAGAAGCAAAGGTTGTGGAGAGGTTCCGGCCTTCTGCTGCCTCTGCAGCTAGACTGGGCTGCTTTATGGGCCTCTTTAATGTTTTAGGTTCATGGGCTTCATACACCAACCCAATGTTGGCCAAGCTGCCAAACGTTCATCATGGGCTCCATTTTTTAATTATTACTATTTTTTGTATATAATAATAATAATAATAATAATAATATTATTATTATTATTATTATTATTATTATTATTATTATATTATTATATAAATAGTAAAGTCACAATGTGACCCGCACATCACGGTGAGTAGGGTTCACATCTAAATTTGTTAGAAAAAATTAGTGTAAACTTCAAAATGACTACTCTATATGCAATAATGTATGGATTATTATTATTATGTTAGTATATCTGGTTTGACAATTCTTCCTTGTACTACTGTGCAAAGTATATCGTTTGTAACTAAAATCGTAATATATTACAAGGATTTCTGTTACTGTCACTTTTTTAATGTAAACCTTGCACTATTTTAAATCCCTATACAAGAGACCTACCAGGTATGGGTGGCCATCCTTAATTCCTTATTCAAGGCAAGTGATGTAAATGAGAGAGTAAGGCAAAAAAAGCATGGAAGAATCATACATTACGTTATTTTGAAGGCTAAAATGTAACGAATCCGCCTCTAAATATCTGTTAGTTTAGTTTAAAAAATCCCATGTGCTTGCAAATTCAACAAGATTCCCTGACCTTCACAAAATGGTGTATTTTGAGCCTTCTGTCAACTTTCTATCTAAACCATTAAAGGAAAATTCAATAAACCCATATTTCATCTCTAATTTTGCTTTTGAATCAAACCCAAACAACTGAAAACTCATCCATAAATTGTGTTTCTCCAAATCAAACCCATATACCCATCAACCCTTCCATCTCCATCTGCACAATTGTTAGTTTCTTTTCTCCCCCCGTCCCCCTATATTACTCTCTACCTTCTGCTAAGGTATATGACACTTTGGTATGAGGGGTGAATTTAAGGCCTTTGAATCAAAGCTTTTTTTTTTTTGTTTCTAGCTGAATTTAAGATCTCTCAGCTTGTTGCTCAATGATGTCACCATCTATCGGCTGATTTTGACCTTCTCAGTCTTCAATTTCTTGAACTACCTTATCATCTTCAGTTTCTTATTCTTTATATACACCATTTTCTTAAGGAAGTCATCAAGAGATATTGTTGAGAAAATTGAAGTCATCCTCTTAACTTTCTTTAGGACTTTGTTGTATTTCATTAGACTATTGGGTCCTTCATTTGGAACTTGTTTTCTAGCTGTTCCTTTCAATTGGGGGACACTTAGTGTTGTGAGACAATCTCCTTGGACTTCTATGTGAGTGACTTATGATTGAATTCCATTTGTAGGATTGAAACTAAACAAAGTATATATATGCTTGTTACAAAATTCATAATTTTAATCTTAAAAAAGTTTGATTGTCCTGACAAGTAATTTTGGTTGATAATTTATAAGTATTAATATTGGTTCTCGTTTGAGGCTTATGACACGCCTTAATTTTAAATTGGGATAACTTTTCATCTCTCTAAATTTCTTGTTAAAAAAAATACTTAATTGCTTAATTACTTGATAGATAAGTAATGTTAATTCTATTTTTAATTTTAACCATATTGTAAAACAATAGGAAGTAAATTTCTTATAAATAGTTTTTCATTCATTATATGATGACTACATTTGATAGTAGATATTCAAAATCAAAATCACTTGAAGCGTTGAAACATGCTAATAGAATCAAGATGGGGTGTATTAGTTCTAAGGATCAACGATAGAAATTTATAAGGATGATGATAAGAAACAATCAATGATGTTCTGAGCTTCATCTATTGGATGTATGAAAGTTTTTGGGGATGAGTGAAAGTTTTAATTTAACAAATTAAAAAAAATTCTATAAGTGTTATAAACTAAATTGCTTGAGGTATCCAGCACGCTATTGTATTAATGCATCATTAATACAATATCTTCTTATAAAATTAAAATGTTGATGCAAATGCAAGTAGATAACATGAATGAATCGAATAAAAAAAGCTAAAAAGAAGAGTGTGTACAAACCAATCTTATTATACTTCTATTTCCAAAACAGAATCATAGTAGTGTTTTTGTTTCTTAGGACACTATAACAAACCTCCCTTAGATTATATATAAAGAAAAGTAACATACTCCGGAAAAAGAATCATAAATGTTATTTCATACTTTTATTGCTTAATCTGTTTAGCAAAGAGTTCAACTCTTAATTTCAAATGCTCTTATAAATGAGTTACAATGATTCTCAAAATCTCTCTCACTAGAGTGCATAAGCAAGTCTAAAGCACAAGGAGGATAAAAAAAAATAAATGTTTGCAAGTATGAAGCAGCTCTTTATGATCTTCAACCAAGTCTATGCATTTTATCCAAAATGTTTTCCTTGATTTTTGCTAACGAGTTATAAGCCACGATACTTAATCTTTTAAGTCATTAGATGAGAAGCACGTGCAATTCCAGTAGTTACTCCTTTCATTTCTAATAATTGCTCTTTTCTCCCGTAATTACTCCTGTAGTTGCTAATTTTTTTTCTGTTTTTGGTACGGCCTAGGTTCAACATTAGGGATGACAATTTTAATTAAGGTTGGAGCTAAGTCATAATGAAGTAAAACAATTATTTTAGTAACATAATCACCAAATCAAATTTAGGAGAAGAGATATAAATATCTTAAGTATTATCTTTCTTATAATAAACGGAACAAATAACAAAGAGTAGTTCAATCAACCAAATATAATTAACAATGGCTAAAATAAAAATTTTATATAAATATTTTATATAAAATTATGAAAAAACTAATTATATAAATTAAAATATTGTAAAGTTATATAAATTAAAAGTATTTTAGGTGTTTGAAATTATTTTTAAATTAAGTTGTGTTGAATAAATTTTAAAAAAGAAAATAGTATTATATTTTTTTTTTTTTATTTTAATTTTTTGATTTTTTTGATTTTTTTTTTATAATTTATTGGGACCCACGGATATTTTTCTTCGATAAACAACAAAGAGAAAGATAAAAAGGGATATCGACAGCGATATGGACAACTCAAACTAATGGAGAAAAAATAATATTATTCACGGGTAAAAAAGTCCTCTCTTTTTTCTCTCTTTCCCGTAGCCACCATGAGTCTATGCCGTTCAACCAAGCCCTATTCAACATCTTTTGAATGTTGGAATGAAAAATTTTAATTAAGGTTGGAGCTAAGTCATAATGAAGTAGAAACAATTATTTTAGTAACAACATCAACCAAATAATAAGTTTAGGAGAAGAGATTTCAACATATCTTAATTCAAAAACTTTCTTATAAATAAGCAATCAAATAACAAAGAAACGCAATCAATCAACCAAATATAATTAACAATGGCTAAAATAACAAGATTTTGGCTTAAGTAAATAGATACATTCATATTATCAAATTTAAATATATACAATTAACTATTTTAAATCAATTCCACTAAATATTCACATTCTCAAAAGCTTATATCCAACATATACATGTAATGTTCCCATCACAAAGGAAAATGATTATTATATATTATTTTTGCACACATTTATTTCATTAAGAAAAGAAGAAAGTTAGAGAATATATTTTAAGAAATATGTTTGTTTTGTTTTATTATCTAAGAAAGAAGTAGTGTAAAAATCTTGTGTAAAAAATGGACCCCATCACAAAATACACCACAGCTCTAGTCAAGGACAATTAAGGTCTCAAATTGTTGTTAGGACTAGCTGGATATAGCGGTTACATTGTAGTTGAGGCGATTGTAGAAAACTAAGAAAAAGAATATCAGAATGTGGACGACAGGAAAAACAAAATAGGATTGCAGTAACTGTAAAAAGTAAAAAGCCCTTGCTGAAGGCAATGGTGTGGATGTGCCCCAGAAGGATGCAGCAGAAGAAAGCATCCTAATCACACTCCACGTTGAATCTGAATTTACTCCCACAATGACACGTACACATAAAAATGGTTCAGCTTTCAGGTGTGTTGGTAATTTAATCTGGACCCTTCCTCACGCCCTTTCAATAGAGTCAAAGGAAACCTGGTGCGTATGCTCATGTCCCTCTCCCTCTTTGCAAAGCGTCAAACACTTCTTGAAACGCACTAGTAGGCAATTGCTGCGCGTAAGCCATGCACCAATTAACCATCCACACTCATTCCTACCGTGGCCTTCCCTCCTTTTTCCATCTGGTCATGTTCCCTCACCTCCTTCAACCTTAAAAACACAGAAACACACACATTCCCACACACACAGTTACTCAGTTTCTTCTCAAGAGTCAAGACCAACCATTCATTCTCATTCTGTCCCTGCTAGTGCTAATTTCTCTGAGAATGAAAAACCCTGTGGTGGAGAGGTTCTCTGAGTTCTACGAGAAGTGGGTTTGGAAGCTTGAGGAGATCCTGCATCAGCTCCTGGAGGTGTCCAAGCAGAGAAGCGAGGTGGTGAACAGTGAACATGACCTGCAAGCACTGGTGTCCAAAGTCACATCTCATATAAAGGAATACTACACTGTGAAATGGGCTGCAGCACATGAAGACGTTCTGGTGTTCTTCTCACCAGTGTGGCTGAGTCCTTTGGAGAATGCATACCTGTGGGTGACTGGTTGGAAGCCCTCCACGGCGTTCAGGGTCCTGGAATCTCTCAAGAAGCCGCGGGAGGGGATGAACACGTTTGACATGACAGAGGAACAGCAGAGGAAGATAGAGGAGCTGAGGATGAGAATCAGGATGGAGGAGGAGAAGGTGGAGAGGGAGATGGAGAGGCAGCAGGTGGCCATGGCTGACAGGAAGATGGTGGAGCTGGCAAAGCTGTCAAGCCGAGCAAGGAATGGGGATGTGGTGGTGGCAGCACAGGTTGACGGGGTGGTGGAGGTTGCTTTGAAGGGAGTTCTTGCTGGGTTGGAGAAGGTCATGAAGGCTTCTGATTGTGTGAGGCTCAAGACACTGAAAGGGGTGTTGGATGTGCTTAGCCCAATTCAGTGTGTGGACTTCTTGGCTGCAAATATCGCTATGCAGCTTCGGCTCAGGCAATGGGGGAAGAAGAGAGACACGGCTGGATCCATAGTGAATGAGGACAAGTGACTAAAGAAGAAAAAAAAAAGTGTACATCTTTAGGCTTAATTAATTTGTTCAGTAGTACTTTATCATTAGAAAAAAAAATGTTGTGTAGTTTATGCTGTAGTACTCTTGTTGGCCTTAAATTCAGTTAGTTCTTTTTTTACAAAGTAATAAAAGGAAAGAAATAGTAGATGCATATATGATATGATTTCTTTCCTGTAAAACAAGGAATGAAATTAGCTAGTCATAGTTTGAAGTAAGTAACGGACTATGTGATATAATTTCTCTCTCACATATATATTATTAGTCTAGGAATGAATGCATTATACAGAAGAGAGATTAAGGAAGCACAAAAGAAGCTACATTGGGAGTGCATTACATCATCGATCTCTCCACTCTCCAGAGACATCGTACAGGAATAGCAGGGTGTAGTGAGAGGCATTTTCTATATTATTTATTAGTGAAATTTTGATGGGGTGCACAAACAAACTGATGGTTTGAACAGCTGTGTAAGGTGTTACATGTTTCAGGGGCCACACTCACTCACGCAAACAAAGAGTCAGAAACATAACAGAACAGAACCAGGTGCTATCCAGATTCCAGAGTTAAGAAGTCCCTGTCATGTTTGCGCGCAAAGATTCACGAGAAAGTGACGTTTAAAAGTGTTTCCCGAGAAAATGACGCTAGCATGTGGATGTCATTAAGTGCAAGTGTAACCCCCACCACAACTTTTTCCCACTTCCTCTTCTCTGTTTTTCACTTTTTTTCTATTACTTTACCCATTGTTTGGTCGAGTGGTTGACTGGTTTTGGCAATGGATAGTTGAGAAAGGATTGACTCAAATCAACTAATGTTCTATGGACTAGTTCAGACACATGAATTTATTTTCTCTCCTCGAATTATATTAGACGATGGATTGGATCCATACCTTTTTAACGGTGTACCGATAATACAAGTCATGAAATAAAAAATAACTATTATTGGAGATTAAATACATTCTTTATTTATGATTTTCCTTTGTCAACTTTTGGTTGTGTTTATTTATTTATTTATTTATTATTAACATAGTATTATTGTTCTTCCTTTTGAAGAGTGCGCACATATATGTGTCATGGGTGTTTTGGGATGAGGTGGCAGAATAGCTTAATCATAAAGCAAGTACTAGTTTCATTAATAATTCAATAGACCTATATAGAAGTTGCATGTTCATTGGAACCGATGTCTCAATGCTATGTTAGAATCTTTACATCCCAAACTTCATCAACAAAAATACAATTTACAACACTCCTCTTGCAAAACAACAGAACACACTTCCATTGAGTCATGAATAGCTAAGGTATTGATGTTGAAGAGTTACAAAAGAACAAGGACAATGAATGAGGAAAAGAATACGAGTAGCAAATATCATGACTTCCACTCTGGCAGCTTGATAGAGGTTAGAGAGAGACTTGACATAAAACACAGAGAAGAGAGTCAGATAGAACTCAAGTGGCCTCCACTGACAAGATCTCCAATTCAGCCCACCAGAGTGGAGAAAGTCTTGGAACCGCTTGCTCAGGTGTTATACCAAGCACTTCCCTCAATTTGGTAGTTATTTCCCTCATTGTCGGTCTTAACCTTGGATCAGGTTGGATACAATCTTGGATCACCTCACAGATGACATCAAGTTCATTGTCTTTGAAAGACTGCAGGTTGGGATCGATCATATAGCTGATGCTTCGCTTGTCATTTAAGTACTCAGCAGCCTAGGAAGTTGATTAGGATTTATTTATTAAAGAGGCATGCATATAACAATGAAGTTGCACTTAAATGCAAGGAGGCAAATTTTTAAAGGAGAAGAAAACAAAATAATCCTGGGGGGGTGGGGGGATGAGGAGGGATGGGGAGAAAAATCAGTAGATGTGTTTTATACTTACCCAGTTCACAAGGTTGCCTTGTTCTTCAGAGTAAGGCAATTTCCCAGAAATGATTTCAAGCAACAATATTCCAAAGTTATAGACATTGGTTTCAGGATCAGCAAGGGGTGGCAACTCAGATTTCTTTGAATCATCTCCAGTTGTCTTAGTTGGTGATACAATATTTCCATAAGTGATATCTCCAATCTGAAAGAACAATGGAATGGAGAGATGTGTTACTTGATGGCTAACATATAATGAAAACAAACAAGAAGAGAGAAGAGAACTGTGTATACCTTAGCGGCAAAATCATCTGTTAATGAGATCGCACTTGAATTGACATTCCTATGAGGTACTGGTGGATTCAGATCATGGTGCATGTACTGAAGACAATAAGCAGTGCCCATGATAATCCTCATCCTTTCACTCCAATCAAGACGTTCAACTTCCTTAACTGAAAAAAGAAGAAACAAAATATATTAGCCTTTAGTTAAAAGAACATAATGTGACTCAGATTTGCTTTGTGCAAGGTAACAACTAAAGCAAAAGAGCATTACCATGCAGATGCTCAAATAGGTTTCCATTTGGAGCATACTCAAACACCATCATCCTTGTGAATGGTTCTTCTTCCTCACAGTACCCAATAAGATTAACAAAGTTCTTATGGTTTACACGGGACAAAGTATCAATCTGGAGCATATAAGTAACAAAATTAGCAATGGGGACTGTTAATTGAATTCAATCCTTTACTTTAGAAAGAGAAAACCTTTTTCCGGTAGTTCATCTCCATGCTCTTTGACCAATCTTGGGAAGAAGTAATCAGAGTAGAAACAACAGCAATCTCGACTCCACTGGACAGTGTTCCTTTGTATATGATGCACTCATCATAACTATTAATGATATTGCTGAAATCCTCACAGGCTGTCTCTAGTTCTGCTCGATTCAACTTGGGGACCCCTACATTTCATAACAAGACATGACACTCTTGTCAACATAAGAAGCTAACAGTAGTAATTTATTTTCTTGGTACATTGGAAATGGAAATTCTTTAGACTTTAATTGGAAGTCATTGATTGAGCTACTAACTAAAATAAGAGAGCTCAAATTTGATTTATGGGTAGACACTGCAGATGGCATAATTGATAATACATTAATACAAAACAAAACCTGTTCTTTGTAATTGAGTGACCGTAAAATAGCAAAATCAATTCCTAAAATTGTTACTATTCAGATTTGGAAGATTATGCTTGAACAAATTGAACGGGTACTCATGCATACCTATACAGAAGGTTATCGACTTATGGTAAGCTTTTGTAAATAATCAATCACCTATTATTATTAGGTTAATGAACAAAAATGAGGAAGGTCTACAAGGAGGGGTTTAAAAATTGGTACACAAACAAGAACTTTAAAAATATATTTTTTAATATTACTAATATTTTCGTCAAAAAATGTCAATTTCTCTGATGAACACTCATAATGTTGTTCTTATAGCCTATATGTCATGCTCTCAACAAATGAAAGATGCCCTGGCTACTCTCAAACAGGTTTCAAGAACGTGGTGAAACTAACATTTTTTTGGCCAGATGCTAAGTTGCATTAACACATTTTAGCCATAAAATAAGCTTTATAAACACAGCCATTTTCTTTAAATTTTTGAACAAAAATCCACCACACCAGATGATAAGCAAAAGAAACAGGACATATAAGAGTTGTGCGATGTAAGCAAAAGAAACAAACAGCATTGGCTTATTGGAATTATTACCTGTTATAAATGCTTTCTGCAATTGTCCACTTATTCCTGTCCCCCAGGGGCATATTACTTTTGCTGCTCGTTTTCGCCAAATGCAAAGCATGACTATGATAACAATGACCAACACAACTACAACTGCAATAATAATTATATACTTCCACAAGTTTCTAGAAGCACCATTAGCTGAATGTTGTTGATTTACATCAGGAGCATGGGGAGAAGCATCATGTGGAGAATCAGAAGGTGAATGCAGTGGTGGAGGTGACTGATTCTGTTTCTTTTTGGCATGTGGCACAGCAGGGAAAGCTCCACTACTAAGGGTAATTGGAACAGAACTGATCTCTATAGTAGGTCCACCACTAACAGGTGCAGCTGCGAGGTTACTGGACTGATCAAGTAACTTACGACGTGCAGAATTGACAAGATTTGGTTCATTCTGGGCAATCTCTGAATCATTAGAACCTGTATGATGCAAGACATGTTTTGAATGTCAATCAGAAGCAAATATTTCAATTGCTCAACAGGCCATAATTTAGTGAAGGTTCTCCACTCACTAGGCAGAAGGTCACAGCTACTCTCTTCGTGGCCATGAAGGGCAGCCTTTCCTAGCTTGAACCTTCAAAGAAGAGCAGACAATTTAATAAGTTCTTTTTTTATATATATATGTACAATAATTTAATAAGTTGAATATGATGAAAGAACAAAATATATGTGCATATTGAGAATAAGATAGGGCCAGAAGTTATCAACACACAGTGGCATTGCAAAGGAATTGAAGCATTTCATTAGTGCTACTTTAATTGGAATAATCAATGAATCTGATTTGTTCCATTGCTTGAAATTGCTCTGCCACACGCTGCACATGCCATCCATCAAAAGGCCAGAAAGGTACAAATTAATAATCATCTATGAACTTTGAACTTTGTCAACCATAAAAGACGTAACAAATTAAGACAAGCATGCAATCCAATGGGATGAGGCTTTCAAACAGTTTGATACTGCAAAAGGGCAAGATTTGTAAGAAACAACGTTTCTTATCTCTTAAGAGACTTCGCTCTACATTTAAGTGAAATAGGTGGAAGGAAAGCATGCCATGGAACTACTACGGTCACTTGGTCAGGGAGAAAATAATGAAGATATGGTTACCAGTGTCCAAACTTTCTATTGATGCAGGCAAACAAAGTTGTAAGAGGTGATGAACAATTGTCAAGAATTAGCGGTTTAGAGGGAAATCTGAACTTTCCGTGATCTTGAGAATCACCACCTTCAATTTTATTGTCACAAAGTAACCTAGGATAAAATATAATTTCAATGAAGGATACCCAGAAATCTAATGAAACAGACACATAAAATATAGAGTTGACTTACAAGTGCTTTAGCAATAACATCCTGCCAATTTCTGCCGGGATACTTCCAGTCAAATTATTCTCCCTTAAATCCAATAGCTCCAGCATGGCTAGATTTCCAAGTTCTTTGGGAATGGTACCAGAAAAGTTATTCTTGCATAACACACTAATTCAAAGAAACAGAGGAACCATATCCGAATCAGTAAAATAATGGAATATAAAATGCATTCCCGATGCCAAGAAATTCAGGCAAAGCGTGATTAAGGACTAGGAAGATGATACAAATGCTACAACTACTTGCAAGCATCAAAATTTGGTAACTATAGTCGTATAGCCGAGTGGATCATGCCAAAATCACCCGTTCATCATCTTGTTAACTAGGACTAATAATCGTAGCCACACTTTCTGATTTTCTTTTATATACTCAGTTTTCTTGACATTAATGGTAGTCAATGTAATCAGATTTATGCAGAAAAATGAAAAAATATTCAATCTGTCTAGAAGCATAACAAAGTCCAACTCTGGATGATATAATTGAAGGTGATAGGAAGGACATCACATGATGAAAGGAAAATAGGAACTTGTCAGAACAATGCATAACCAAACTTAGGAGGAGAATTACAAGCATTTTTCATACATATCATGGCTATTATAGGTATGCAAAAGCCCTTTGAGATTGAAGCATGGACAATGCAAAGGCTCATCTTTATCATGTGTTGAAATTCAACTTTTATTTAGAAGAATGAGGCAGCAAGGATCGAAACCTTGACTACTTAGTTATAGAGGCTCTAATACAATGTCATGAACCAACTCCCATCAAAGCTTAAGCTGTTAGGTGAAGGTAGAAACGTTTTATTATATCTTTAACAATCAGGACCAGTTAGTGTTATAACTATAAGCTTCAGCATAACATGCGGTTTGACTTCTGATGAAAAATAAAACCGATAATTTTAGAAACAAAGACACAGGAACACTGTGAAGATTCCTTACAGAGATTTTAAGTGACTGAGTTTCCCAAGCTCAGGAGCCAATGTCCCTTCCAAAGATAGCCCGTTTAGTTCCCTACAATAAATAACATGAAGGCATAAAATTTAGCACTGAATTCTGCAGCATATCTATCACAATGGCATCTTCCTTTAAACATCAAGAAAAACTACAAGTTTTTTGTCTTCGCTAAAAGAAATAATACTGCATCACTGAAATACCTTAAGGAAGGAATTACCAAAGGAACTTACAGCATTTGCACTTTACCATCGACACAATGAACACCAAACCACTTGCAGGGGTCACAATCATTTGGATTCCAATTTGCCAAAGCAACATAAGGATCAGAAGTTATTCTTGCCCGGAACTCCAACAAAGCTAATCCTGCATTTTCCATTCCGGATGGAACCAAAAAAATATAAACATACCTCAAGATACAAGAAATGCATTACATGCTTCTCCATGAATGGAAAATTAAAAGGGCAATCCATGAAAATCACCTTCATCATTAAGTGACCAACATTCCTGGATTCCCCACACAGAAATCAAGCAAACATAAATTCTGAGCCAAAATCCAAATGTGTTCCATGTCATTCCCATTTCTTTGTGGAGCCAATGCAAGTGTGGTTGAGGAGGTAGTATTTATATTCCTTGATAGCCAGGACGCTATATGATACAATATCCAAAATCGCCAGGTTTTTGCTGTACAGAGAAACCCTTCGATCTATTCGGACGAAGCAGAAGAAATTCACTAACTAGGCAAAAATTATATTACAATGGAAAGCATAAAAATTGAAGCTCTTGGGTCCGAAGATCTGATCAGGGTCTCTCATTTTTTTTAATGTTATCTCTTTGTTACAACCTTTTGTTAAACAAAGACATAACCCGGCTCAACTCAGTACCTTCCTCTCAATTATCCTCAGTGAGCTGAAAGAAATTACACACACAAGAAATATTAAGAAAGATTTCAGTAAGATTGAGAAAGTTGAGAGCCAACCAATGCCATGACAATGAGGGGTGAAAAAAAAAGATGGAATAACCCCATCAACAAGCAACCTTTTTGGTGTCTAACTTTAACAATTAAAAAGCAAAAAAGAGGATGCGGGTAGGAAAGCATTGATTGAGAGAGTGAATTACCATGCAAAAGGGACAAAAGGGTGCAAGAAAAGAACTCTCTTTCTTGCAGTTATTTGCTGGAAGTGAACAATGTATGAGATGATGCAGGGGAAGGAAATGCAATGCAGGTTTGGGGGGTGATGGGTGAGGGCAAATTGAGACTCAGGCAAAAAGGCAGCAAAAGTTAATAAAAAAATTTCAATTCTTTATTTTTTTTGGCTTTTCTTCTATTGCTGCCTTTTTCAGGATGATCTCAGAGGACCCTCTCTTCGACCATCTTCATCATGGGGCACTTTTCTTCCTTTCTCTCTCTAGTTTTCTATGTCTTTGTCTCTCTCTGGTTTCTCTCTTTCCCAGTTGTGTTTTTCTTTCTGTCTCGTTTCTCAGATTCTCTCGCTTTCCCCCTCTTGCCTCTCTCTCATCACCCCCACCACCAGCCAGCCACCCAAAAGTTTCCCGTTTTGTTTTTGCTTTTTTCTCACAATTATTATTATTTTCTTTCATTGTTCCTAAAATTCTCTTCGAGGAGTTGTAGGTCCCGTTGTCCCCCACTTCCCGACAAACTAGGACGCGCTTTTGTTTTGTTACTAGGTAAGTCTGCCATGGTTCGTGGCACCACAACATCCATTGCTTATAAAACTGCAATTTCCATTTTCCACTTTCCAGCTCTTTCCTGTTTGATGGTTTGCTAAGATCGTCTACGTGATTCCCACACAGCCATGCCTAAAGGAGCAATTTCTGAAATAGTAATACTTGTGATATTTCAATATTAAAAATAATGTTTATATAAATAATCATACTACTTGTTTTATGTTTAATTGTAATCATTTGTAAATCATTAGCTTATCAATATCTTTTAAGCCATCAATGAGGTATATATTAGGAAAATATTTTTTATACATCATTTTATAACTAATACATCACTTAAATTTGTCTATATAATAAAATTAAATATAAGTTTACAGAAAATAAAATAAAATAAATTATAATTTAATAATAAAAATTATATAAATATAAAATAATATGTGAATAAATTCATAAAAGTATGATTGCTTTATATATTATATGTATAGACAGTACAATATTTGGCAAATAGATATCTGAAAAGTCATTTAAAAATGTCATATCAACATGCGAATAATGGGCTCCAACTCCAAGGATGAGTAGAGCCAATGACGTGGAAAACTTTGGGTTTATGGCTGCTTTGCTCGGTTTATTTTTACTGTAGTGATATTATTTGTAAATGTTACGATATCTTTTATACATTCCTTGATTTGGATAAATAATAATAAAGAAAATGTGTGTTAAAATAAAATTAGAGATTTGTTAAGGATATTTGTTAAATAAATTAAAATAAAAAATTTTAGAACACCAAGGAAAATAATAAGCGAAGAAGGAAAAGTGATTCGGAAATAATATACATATCCAACAACAATTAAATATTTTTTCACTGGGTGGAGTTGATTATATGGATTAAATGATATTATTGTATTCTATCTTAAATCAAGTTTTCGAAAATGTCATTTAAATTTATTTTTTTAATCGTTTCACTTATAATTTTTCTTGGTCTCTCTCTACCTCTAACTATTAGGTTATCCTCCACCTGATCTACTCTTTTTACAAGGGTTTCTAAGAGTCTTTTTTTTATATGTTCAAACCACCTAAGTTAAGATTCCTCCATCTTTTTTACAATAGGTGTTATCCCTACTTTCTCTCTAATGCATTTATTTTTAATCATATCTTGTCTTGTATAGTCACACATCCAACACAACATCCTCATCTCAGCGACACTGATCTTATGTTATTACTGACTTTTTACCACCCAACATTCAATATTATACAACGTTGTGGGCTTTATAGTTGTATGATAAAATTTACTCTTAAGTTTGAGAGACACTTTTCTATCACAAATAACTCCTGAAACATTCCTCTATTTCATCCATCTAACTTGAATCTTATAGTTTACATCTTCTTCTATCTCTCCGTCATTTTATATGATAGATCTAAGATACCTAAATCGTGTAACTTATGGTATGATATGATCTCCAATTTTCATTGCCAAATTAGTATTAACACACTTCTTATTGAACTTACGTTTCATATATTTCGTCTTACTTTTGCTTAGACGGATTCCAAAATTCGTCTCCATATACATAAAGAAATTCAGATGGCTAGCTTTGTAAGTCCAAAGGAAGGTGAAAGCCACCGACCCTCACTGTAGGAACAAGACCTTTTGTGGCAGAGGAAGAAAAAAGTGCACAAAGTAGGAGAGGAATTCTCTGACTCTGCATCTTTGGTTCCTAGGGAAGATCCATGGATGGTAGAAGATTCTTAAGCTAACAATGAGAAAGGGCTGAGAAAATCCTATAATGATTCGGTGGTGGGTGACCAAATTCATGCTGAATGAGACACCTTTTCCTTAAACTCTAAAGACTCAAGCTTAGAAGATGACTTCTACAGTGATAAAGAGGATACACCTTATCTGGATGAGGAGGAACACAGGAGAAAAAGAAAGGTCCCTCATAGAAAGGTTGTGATGGATAGAAGAGGATGCCCTAATATCATCACTAACAAAGCTGAAAAAAGGAAACTTTGCTATCCATGGGAGGACACCTTGTTCGTTAAACTGATGGGAAGAAAGGTTAGTTACACAGTACTCAAAAAATGCTTAGATGGGTTATGGGCTAAATCTGGTATTATAAATCTCATTGATATTAGCAATAAATATTTCTTGGTGAAGTTCCTTTCCGCCATAGATTATGAATATGCCTTAACCGGTGGCCCATGGCTATTTTTTAATCATTACCTAATTGTTCAAAAATGGCAACCAGATTTTAATCATTTCACTAGCTACATCCTAAAGCTGGCAACTTGGGTAAGGCTTCCAAGTCTAGCCATAGAGTACTATGACAAGTAGTTCTTGTTGTTGTTTTAGCTTTAGTTATGATATTTCAAAAGTCTATGTCCCACATTACTTAGTCTTCAAAGTTTTAAAGAGTTTATAAATCAACATGTGTTTTGAGCTTTGTAAGAAACAAATGAGGTGGTGGGCTTGCGCGCACAAAAATGGGCACGAAAGATCATGGCCAGTGCAAATCATCGATTTGCCCCCCCTGCGCTTGATATCACGAGGCCCGAATCATTTTGTGAAATATTTAATTAATTTTTGAGCTTACCAGGAAAATGATGTTTTTGAAGAAGTCAAAACTGACTTGGTCGTATTTGACTTGGTCTTCCCAACGGGCAAATCTGTTTTAACGTTCCAATTAGTTTTCAACAACCAGATCCGTTTTCTAACGTTATTGTTCCAACAATTTAACAAACTTAACGTTGCTTTCTGAACGACTATTTCTTACCTTTTATATATACTATTTTCTGACAGTGGTTTTAAAAAAATATGCATTCTCTACCTCTTCTGAAATAGCGTTCTCTTCCTGGGTTAACTAAATTAATTAAATTTCTCTGCTGTTCTGCTGCCTCGGTCTCCACCGGGACAAGCCTGTTGAATCCTGGGGGATTCGTACACCCGTGCGATAAAATCCTTGAGGACAGTGTCTTCTCACACGCCTCAGGCTATTCCTTGGATCGTGTTTGCTGCGTTGTTATCTCTTTATTTTCATAACAATCTTAAGGATTTTAAACACCATGGTTGACAACAATGCTGGCAACCAGACTCCAGCACCCAACAACGGTGAGGCTGTTCTTTCGTCGACTCCAACTCCAGTCACCTACGCAAAGCCATTTCCAGATATCTCAAAAATAGAACTTTTCGGTGGCCAAAACTTCAAAAGGTGGCAGGAACGTGTTCACACCATCCTCGACATGCACGGAGTCGCATCCGCACTTATCGAACCCAGACCGCCATCAATAGCCAATCCAAAATTAATTCAGGATTGGACACATGCAAACAAGGTATGCTGTCACACAATTATTATCACACTTTCTAACAATTTGTTCGATGTGTACTGTTCTTACAAGGATGCGAAGGAGATATGGGATTCCATGACCATAAAGTACACCGCTGAAGATGCCGGGAAGCAGAAATTTGTCATTGGCAACTACTACCGCTAGGAGATGACCGAGGATAAAGATATCAAAGTTCAAATCAATGAATATCATAAGCTGTTGGAGGATCTCAAGGCCGAAAACATCACCCTCCCGGATGAATTTGTTGCTGGACTCCTCATCAAGAAGCTGCCTTTGTAACACCCTCCTTAGGGCATCACATTTCCGACTCCCGACTCATAATCTGAAAAGAAGTTCGCACAAAGTTTGAGTTATAAAAGATGGGTTTCAAAATTTCTTCTTTACTGAAACGTAAATTTATTGAAAATATTAGGTAATATTGAAAATCATATTTCAACTATTCATTATGCAATATTGACACCAATTAATATCACAATTTAAAGAGAAATATAAAATTAACAGACTTATATTTTTTTTACAATAGCAAACCCATGACGGGTCCTACTTAATAAAGACGGTACAACACTAACGGAAAACTTTAACATACTTATTCCTTTTTCTCGTCCATCTTGATGCATCGACATCTGTTCCTTTGTCAACATTGCACACCTTCGAGTCTGAATGTCCACTCCTTATTGTTGTCACCAATCTCGGAGTATCCATCGCCTGTTATGTCTAAGACAACTCGATCTTTCTATTATTTGATTTTAACAAGACAAACACAAAGAAAACAATATAACAAAGAGGTGAGATCACCTACACCAATACCAACGTGGCGTACAGACAGAGATAACACAAACAAAATAATATTATACAGATAGATCGTACCACAATTATGATCATGTCATCAACATTAATCAATTATCATCATCCAATCATTTATTAATTCAATTATCATAAGCAATAATTATGATAATGCCCTCAACATTATCATCATCATCATCCAAGTATTCAAAACAATTGTCATAACCAATATTCCTCAATTAATATATCATACAGATATAAATGTTCAGATTTATGCATGTACACAAGACTCGATTTCCTACTCCATGGAGCTAAAACTCAGGTCGGAGAAATGATCGAAAAGATCTGTCGGTACCACATGCCTCAGACCACGTGCTATAATCCTTATTTTGATTTTTGCACATCTAGAATATACACGACAGTCTTTATCAGATCTTGATTAATTCTTCATCCAATGGTTATAAATGATCTTTGTCACTTTTTAAGACTAAATTCCCACCCTTGATCAATTCTAAATCCAATGGTTGTAAATGGTCACTTTATATAATCAAATTTACATCGTTGATTAAATCTACGGTTGATATTGAAGCTTGCCTAACTAAGTTTATTCTCACACCATTGATTAAATCAATGGTGATTATCCAATACTTCTTTATTAAGTTTATTTCTTAACCGTTAATTAAATCAATGGTAGATATCCAAACCACCAGTGTTGACTTAAGCAATATAATTTTTATTTTTATCTACTAAAAACCCCACGAAAGAATATATTTACTGTATTTTTATCATCCGATAAATTAAATACAGTATAAAACATAGTATAAGAAATTTTTTAAAACTGTTTCCGGATTCAGGTTTAGTAAGATCCCCTGTCTCCGTCTAAACAGTACAAATTTTTCTATGCGTAGAAAAATTTTCACTTTCGGGACTCACCTAGGCCCACGTAAGGTCACCTGCAGGCCCACCTAGGACCACCTGGCCCACATACAATCAAAAAATTCATAATCATCCACAAAAATCATAAATATTAGAAAACGTATGAAAATTAAGTCAGATTGTTAAAAAAAATTAACAGTCAAGAGAAATAAATACAGAAAAAATTTTCCCTGGCCGAAAATTATTATTTTCCTAACACGGAGTAAATCACTCAAAACGATCAAATACGCTGATGGAATAATCAAAATAATTTTACAGTATCCAGAAATTACTAAATAGTAAAATTACATTGCTATCAAAATTACTTGTTTAAGAGATAGGAAATTTTGGGGTGTTACAATACTCCCTCTTTATAGAAATTTCGTCCTCGAAATTTCATGACCATGATTTCACACCCTCGAATAAATAATGACATTATTCCTCATTTATCTTATTTTCCAATTCTCTTGAAACTTCCTCTCTTACATCTTGTCATACTATTCTAACCAACAAAATCTCTTTGCTGATGTTCAACTTCTCCTGATCAAACAGATATCTCAGACTCCTATAATTACTGAAGATGTTGAATGTTACTCCAGGAAGAAAGAATTTCCATATCTCTGATACCAACACAACGACAACCAATCTTCATTCATGCCTATAATAGTTTTCCTCAGATAACTTCTAACTAATGTAATGTATTACTTAAAAATTTTTTTTATCCTCGTATCACTATATATTCTAGATTTTTGCTTTTAACAGGAAATGTCTCACTAATCGAGTTCTTTTTTCCACAGCACTATACAGGATACTTCCACAAATTTTTTTTTCTACGATTTTCCATTACCGTCTTAAGTTTTTCCATAGAAGAATTGTTCCAATCTTTTGAAGAATTCACCACGCTTCTGCTGCGTTACTCAGATACGTTAACACGGATACAAATATAGAAATATCCTGTCTTGCAAGATATTCCTTTAATTGCAGAAGATGAAAGAAAACATCATGGAAGATAACAAAACGAATCGAACTTGTTATCGAATATATCCAGCAAAGAATTGGATGTAACCCGATTTTCAAAAAAATGATTTTTCTCTGGATTACTCACACTCTATTGAAATAATCTCATTGGATATGGTTGGAAAATAACCAATCCATTTTCAAAGACCACGTCTGTTTATGAAACAGATTAAATTAACACAAAATTTTTGAACAACAGATCAAACTAACACAAAAATTTGATCTACAACAATAATTTGAATAACTTGAGTAGCTCGACAGCTAAGAATAGAAACAGAAGTAAACAAATCAGAGGATAACAAATAACTCTAACATATAATTGATCTACTCAATCATATGTTATAAAGAATAAGTCACTCACAGAAATATTCAGTATGATTTATAGAATTAGTTCCAATGACGCAATCTCCATTGTTTAAATCTTTCGCTCAGAACACTACCGTTCCATTCAGAGTAACAACTTTCCTTACTATCTAAAATTTTTACTAATAGAAAACTCTATTTTCAAAGAACACATCAGAGATTATACTCTTTGGAAATGTGTCCAACTTTTCTGTAAATTTTTTTCTTGATGTACATTCCTTCATTTAAGTACTTTCTTTCACATCACTTACTGCTTTTGGTCTCCTCAATGGTTGTAAATTCATCTTCCGTCGAAATCAATTACTTTCTCAATATCCTAAAAAAAATACTAGATTCCAAAATTACGAAATCTTATATTCCAAGACTGATTCTCTTCCATCAGATCCTAAACTTCAACTTCTAGTTTCCACTGAACAGCGGTCCTTTGTTCGTGCAGTCGTCTTTCCACATTGCTCACGTTGCTCCCGTAGCTGCAACTGCATTACTAGTAATATGTTTCACTTCCACACAAGTATAACTATCCCGAGCCATTCTCCTTTTTTTTAAGGCGTGCGGATCGAAATACAATGGATCTAATATCCATTATAAACAACATTATTTCCTTTTGGAAAAACGAACACAGAGAACACAACACAAACAAAATAGACCTAACCACAAACCCCAAAAGACTCAAACCGTACTCTGATACCAACTAATGTAACACCCTAGCTCTGATACCAACTAATGTAACACCCTAGCTCTGATACCAACTAATGTAACACCCTCCTTAGGGCATCACATTTCTGACTCCCGACTCATAATATGAAAAGAAGTTCACACAAAGTTTGAGTTATAAAAGATGAGTTTCAAAATTTCTTCTTTACTGAAACATAAATTTACTGAAAATATTAGGTAATATTAAAAATCATATTTCAACTATTCATTATGCAATATTGACACCAATTAATATCACAATTTAAAGAGAAATATAAAATTAACAGACTTATTTTTTTTTACAATAGCAAACCCCATGACGGATCCTACTTAATAGCACGGTACAACACTAACGAAAAACTTTAACATACTTATTCCTTTTTCTGTCCATCTTGATGCATCAGACATCTGTTCCTTTGTCAACACTGCACACCTTCAAGTCCTGAATGTCCAATCCTTATTGTTGTCACCAATCTCAGAGTATCCTTCGCCCGTTATGTCTAAGACAACTCGATCTTTCTATTATTTGATTTTAACAGTACAAACACAACAAAACAATATAACAAAGAGGTGATATCACCTACACCAATAGCAACATGGCAGCACAGAGATAACACAAACAGCAATATTATACAGATAGATCGTACCACAATTATGATTATGTCATCAACATTAATCAACTATCATCATCCAATTATTTATTAATTCAATTATCATAAGCAATAATTATGATAATGCCCTCAACATTATCATCATAATCATCCAAGTATTCAAAACAATTGTCATAACCAATATTCCTCAATTAATATATCATACAAATATAAATGTTCAGATTTATGCATGTACACAAGACTCGATTTCCTACTCCATGGAGCTAAAACTCAGGTCGGAGAAATGATCAAAAAGATCTGTCGGTACCACATGCCTCAGACCACGTGCTATAATCCTTATTTTGATTTTTGCACATCTAGCATATACACGACAGTCTTTATCAGATCTTGATTAATTCTTCATCCAGTGGTTATAAATGATCTTTGTCACTTTTTAAGACTAAATCTCCACCATTGATCAATTCTAAATCCAATGGTTGTAAATGGTCACTTTATATAATCAAATTTACACCGTTGATTAAATTTACGGTTGATATTGAAGTTTGCCTAACTAATTTTATTCTCACACCATTGATTAAATCAATGGTGATTATCCAATACTTCTTTATTAAGCTTATTTCTTAACCGTTAATTAAATCAATGGTAGATATCCAAACCACCAGTGTTGACTTAAGCAATATAATTTTTATTTTTATCTACTAAAAACCCCACGAAAGAATATATTTACTGTATTTTTATCATCCGATAAATTAAATACAGTACAAAACACAGTACAAGAAATTTTCTAAAACTGTTTTCGGATTCAGGTTTAGTAAGATCCCCTGTCTCCGTCTAAACAGTACAAATTTTTCTATGCGTAGAAAAATTTTCACTTTGTGAGACTCACCTGGGCCCACGTAAGGTCACCTAGGCCCACCTAGGACCACCTGGGCCCACATATAGTCAAAAAAATTCATAATCATCCACAAAAATCATAAATATTAGAAAACGTATGAAAATTAAGTCAGATTGTTAAAAAAAATTAACAGTCAAGAGAAATAAATACAAAAAAAAATTTCCCTGGCCGAAAATTATTATTTTCCTGACACGAAGTAAATCACTCAAAACGATCAAATACACTGACGGAATAATCAAAATAATTTTACAGTATCCAGAAATTACTAAATAGTAAAATTCTGTTAACTGTCAAAATTACTGTTTAAGAGATAGGAAATTTTGGGGTGTTACAATACTCCCCCTCTTTATAGAAATTTCGTCCTCGAAATTTCATGACCATGATTTCACACCCTCGGAATAAATAATGACATTATTCCTCATTTATCTTATTTTCCAATTCTCTTGAAACTTCCTCTCTTACATCTTGCCATACTATTCTAACCAACAAAATCTCTTTGCTGATGTTCAACTTCTCCTGATCAAACAGATATCTCAGACTCCTATAATTACTGAAGATGTTGAATGTTACTCCAGGAAGAAAGAATTTTCATATCTCTGATACCAACACAACGACAACCAATCTTCATTCATGCCTAGAATAGTTTTCCTCAGATAACTTCCAACTAATGTAATGTATTACTTAAAATTTTTTTTTATCCTCGTATCACTATATATTCTAGATTTTTGCTTTTAACAGGAAATGTCTCACTAATCGAGTTCTTCTTTCCACAGCACTATACAGGATACTTCCACAAATTTTTATTTTCTACGATTTTCCATTACCGTATTAAGTTTTCTCATAGAAGAATTGTTCCAATCTTTTGAAGAATTCACCACGCTTCTGCTGCATTACTCAGATACGTTAACACGGATACAAATATAGAAATATCCTGTCTTGCAAGATATTCCTTTAATTGCAGGAGATGAAAGAAAACATTATGGAAGATAACAAAACGAATCGAACTTGTTATCGAATATATCCAGCAAAGAATTGGATGTAACCCGATTTTCAAAAAAATGATTTTTCTCTGGATTACTCACACTCTGTTGAAATAATCTCATTGGATATGATTGAAATATAACCAATCCATTTTCAAAGACCACGTCTGTTTATGAAACAGATCAAACTAACACAAAATTTTTGAACAACAGATCAAACTAACACAAAAATTTGATCCACAACAATAATTTGAATAACTTGAGTAGCTTGACAGCTAAGAATAGAAACAGAAGTAAACAAATCAGAGGATAACGAATAACTCTAACATATAATTGATCTACTCAATCATATGTTATAAAGAATAAGTCACTCACAGAAATATTCAGTATGATTTATAGAATTAGTTCTAATGACGCAATCTCCATTATTTAAATCTTCCGCTCAGAATACTACCGTTCCATTCAGAGTAACAACTTTCCTTACTATCTAAAATTTTTACTAATAGAAAACTCTATTTTCAAAGAACACATCAGAGATTATACTCTTTGGAAATGTGTCCAACTTTTTTGCAAATTGTTTTCTTGACGTACATTCCTTCATTTAAGTACTTTCTTTCACATCACTTACTGCTTTTGGTTTCCTCAATGGTTGTAAATTCATCTTCCGTCGAAATCAATTACTTTCTCAATATCCTAAAAAAAATACCAGGTTCCAAAATTACGAAATCTTATATTCCAAGACTGATTCTCTTCCATCAGATCCTAAACTTCAACTTCCGCCATTTGAAATGGCGGTCCTTTGTTCGTGCAGTCGCCTTTCCACATTGCTCATGTTGCTCCCGTAGCTGCAACTGCATTACTAGTAACATGTTTCACTTCCACACAAGTATAACTATCCTGAGCCATTCTCCTTTTTTTTTAAGGCGTGCGGATCGAAATACAATGGATCTAATATCCATTATAAACAACATTATTTCCTTTTGGAAAAATGAACACAGAGAACACAACACAAACAAAATAGACCTAACCACAAACCCCAAAAGACTCAAACCGTACTCTGATACCAACTAATGTAACACCCTAACTCTGATACCAACTAATGTACACCCTAACTCTGATACCAACTAATGTAACACCCTCCTTAGGGCATCACATTTCTGACTCCCGACTCATAATCTGAAAAGAAGTTCGCACAAAGTTTGAGTTATAAAAGATGAGTTTCAAAATTTCTTCTTTACTGAAACGTAAATTTACTGAAAATATTAGGTAATATTGAAAATCATATTTCAACTATTCATTATGCAATATTGACACCAATTAATATCACAATTTAAAGAGAAATATAAAATTAACAGACTTATTTTTTTTGACAGTAGCAAACCCCATGACGAGTCCTACTTAATAGCACGGTACAACACTAACGAAAAACTTTAACATACTTATTCCTTTTTCTGTCCATCTTGATGCATCAGACATCTGTTTCTTTATCAACACTGCACACCTTCGAGTCCTGAATGTCCAATCCTTATTGTTGTCACCAATCTCAGAGTATCCATCGCCCGTTATGTCTAAGATAACTCAATCTTTCTATTATTTGATTTTAACAGTACAAACACAGCAAAATAATATAACAAAGAGGTGAGATCACCTACACCAATACCAACATGGCAGCACAGAGATAACACAAACAGCAATATTATACAGATAGATCGTACCACAATTATGATCATGTCATCAACATTAATCAACTATCATCATCCAATCATTTATTAATTCAATTATCATAAGCAATAATTATGATAATGCCCTCAACATTATCATCATCATCATCCAAGTATTCAAAACAATTGTCATAACCAATATTCCTCAATTAATATATCATACGAGATATAAATGTTCGATTTATGCATATACCTGAAGACTCGATTTCCTACTTCATGTAGGGTAAAACTCGGTCGGAGAAATGATTGAAAAGATCTGCGATTTTCCACATGCCTCAGACCACGTGCTATAATCCTTATTTTGATTTTTGCACATCTAGTATATACACGACAGTCTTTATCAGATCTTGATTAATTCTTCATCCAATGGTCATAAATGGTCTTTGTCACTTTTTAAGACTAAATCTCCACCCTTGATCAATTCTAAATCCAATGGTTGTAAATGGTCACTTTATATAATCAAATTTACACCGTTGATTAAATCTACGGTTGATATTGAAGCTTGCCTAACTAAGTTTATTCTCACACCATTGATTAAATCAATGGTGATTATCCAATACTTCTTTATTAAGTTTATTTCTTAACCGTTAATTAAATCAATGGTAGATATCCAAACCACCAGTGTTGACTTAAGCAATATAATTTTTATTTTTATCTACTAAAAATCTCACGGAAGAATATATTTACTATATTTTTATCACTCGATAAATTAAATACAGTACAAAACACAGTACAAGAAATTTTCTAAAACTATTTCCAGATTCAGGTTTAATAAGATCCCCTGTCTTCGTCTAAACAGTACAAATTTTTCTATGCATAGAAAAATTTTCACTTTGCGGGACTCACCTTGGCCCACGTAAGGTCACCTGGGCCCACCTAGGACCACCTGGACCCACATACAGTAAAAAAAATTCATAATCATCCACAAAAATCACAAATATTAGAAAACGTATGAAAATCAAGTCAGATTGTTAAAAATAGTTAACAGTCAAGAGAAATAAATACAGAAAGATTTTTCCCTACCCGAAAATTATTATTTTCCTGACACGGAGTAAATCACTCAAAACGATCAAATACGCTGACGAATAATCAAAATAATTTTACAAGATATCCGTAAATTACTAAATAGTAAAATTACATTAGCACAAAATTACATTTAAGAGATAGGAAATTTTGGGGTGTTACAGCCTTCATTGTGGAAGGACTACAAGCAACAACTGAAGCATAAGCATAAGCAACTGTCACCCTCGGATCTGATCACGCACATTATCATTGAAGACACCAACCGAAGAGAGTGTCAGGCTGCAAGGGCGAAGGCTTTGACTTCTCGAGCAAATCTGGTTCAAAATAAATCATCGAAAAAAAGGTATGACAATAACAAAAAGTCTTCTTATCACTTTCCTAGAGTTACTAATCCCACTTTCAAAAGAAAAGGTGCTTGCTATGTTTGTGGAAAACCAGGTCATCATGCTCCTCAATGCAGACATAGAGTGAGAAACGATAATCCTCCTAAGTCAAAGACAAATTTGGCGGAAGGAGATGATATTGTGGTTGCGGTCGTTTCTCAAATTAACATTGTGACCAGTGTGAACAAATGGGTGGTAGACTCTGGTGCTACCAGACATATTTGTGTGAACAAAGATGCTTTTACCTCCTACACTTCTGTAGGGGATGATGAAGAACTTGTATATCGTGGAGATTCTCGAACTGCTGTAGTTTCGGGAAAAGGGAAAGTTCTTCTAAAGCTCACATCTGGGAAGACCTTGGCTTTGAATGATATACTCCATGTGCCTAATATTAGGGCCAATTTAATTTCTGTATCACTATTGGGAAAAGCTGGGATTAAAGTGTCATTCGAATCTGACAATATAGTAATGACAAAAAATAATATTTTTGTGGGAAAAGGCTAAAGTGATCAAGGACATTTTGTACTCAATATTTCTGAAATTATTAATAAAATTACATCTTATTCTGCTTACTTGATTGATTCCGTTGATATGTGGCATGCTAGATTAGGACATGTTAATATTTCTTATATTAAGAAAATGCGATGTCTTGGTTTAATTTCTGCGACTAGTGATATATGCTTAAATAAATGTGATATTTGTATTAAATCTAAGTTAACTAAAAAATCTTGTCTTTTTGTACAACAACGTGAATCTGAATTACTTAGTTTAATTCATACCGATCTAGGAGATTTAAAAAATACAATGATTGGAGGTGGTAAAAAATATTATGTGACCTTTATAGATGACTTTTCTAGATACACTAAGGTTTATTTAATTAGAAATAAAGATGAAGCTTTTGAAATGTTGGTTTCCTATAAGGAAGAAGTAGAAAATCAATTAAATAGAAAAATTAAAAGGGTTAGATCCGATAGGGGTGGTGAATATATCTTATTTAATGAATTTTGTGAAAAAGAAGGCATAATACATAAAGCAACTCCCCCTTATTCACATGAATCTAATGGTGTAGCTGAAAGAAAAAATAGAACTTTAAAAGAAATGATTAATGCAATGCTAGTTAATTCCTCAGCACCCGATAATCTTTGGGGAAAAGCCTTATTAACTGCATTTTTTTGCAAAAAAAACTGGTAAAATACCCTACGAATTATGGAAAGGTTATATGCCTAATTTAAAATATTTAAAAGTGTGGGGGTGTCTAGCTAAGGTAATACTTCCTGATTCTAAGAAAAGAAAAATAGGAACCAAAACTTCTGATTGTATGTTTATTGGTTACGCTGAACGTAGTGCTGCTTATAGGTTCCTTGTTTTGCGAAACAATGTGCTTGATCATAATACAATAATGGAAACTAAAAATACTGAATTTTTAGAACATATATTTCCTTTGAAATCTGGAAATAAATAATCTTTAGAAAATATTTCTTCAGAAAATTATTGTGAAAACTCATATGAGGATTTGCGAAGGAGCAAAAGACAAAGAAAAGTGTCATCTTTTTTGAAAATGTTTTTTATACTTATCTTGTTGAAAATGATCCTTTGTCGTTTTCTGAAGCTATTATATCTTCCGATGCTTAATTTTGGAAAGAAGTTATTAAAACTGAAATTGATTCTATTTCAACATGTAACACTTGGACTTTAGTTGACTTACCTCCTGGAACAAAACTTATTAGTTGCAAATGGATTTTTAAAAGAAAATATAATCCTGATGGTTCGATTGAAAAATACAAAGCTAGATTAGTAACAAAAGGTTTTACTCAAAAATAAAATATTGATTATTTTGATACCTTTGCTCCTGTGACCAGAATTTCTTCAATTCGGATTTTGATAGCCTTGGCTTCAATTTACAAACTTGTTATTCACCAAATGGATGTTAAAACTACTTTCTTAAATGGTGATTTGGAAGAAGAAATTTATATGACACAACCTGAAGGATGTGTATTTCGTGGTCAAGAAAATAAAGTTTGTAAACTTCTTAAATCCCTATATGGTTTGAAACAAGCACCAAAATAATAGCATGAAAAATTTAATCAAATATTGATTGATGATGGTTTTACTTCTATTGAAGTTGATAAATGTGTTTACACTAAATTAATGAATGGTGAATGTGTAATCATATGTTTATATGTGGATGACATGCTTATCTTTGGTACTTGTAATGATATTGTGATAAGAACAAAATCTTTTCTCACATTTAAGTTTAATATGAAAGACATGGGTGAAGCAAGTGTAATACTAGGAGTCAAGATCATAAGGAAGGGTGATAGTATAACACTATCTCAAGAACATTATGTAGAGAAACTTCTTAGAAAGTTTGGTCATTATGACTCGAAACCAATGAGTACCCCTTATGATTCTAACTCTCAATTAAAAAAGAATAAAGGTGATTCTGTTGCTCAATCTGAGTATGCCTAAATTATTGGAAGTTTATTATATTTAATGAATTTTTTGAGACCAGACATAGCATATGCTGTGGGGAGATTGAGTTGATATACTCAAAGTCCAAATCAGGATCACTGGGCTGCACTTGTTAGACTCATGAGATATTTGAGAGGTACCATGAACTATGGTATAGTGTATAGTGGATTTTCCACTGTATTAGAAGGATATAGTGATGCTAACTGGATCTCAGATTCAGATGAGACAAAATCCACTAGTGATTATTTATTCACACTTGGTGGTGGAGCGGTTACTTGGAGATCAGCCAAACAAACTATAATTGCAAGATCTACTATGGAGTCAGAATTTGTAGCTCTGGAGTTGGCTGGTAGTGAGGCTGAGTGGTTAAAAAAACTTCTTGGCAAATATTCCCTTAGGAATAAAACCAACACCGTCGGGCCAATGCATCAGTGATTGTCAAGATTGTCAAGCGGCAATAGCCATTGCAAAGAATAAGACCTTCAATGGTAAAAATAGACATATACAATTGAGGCATAATGTGGTAAAGCAGCTGCTGAAAGATAGAACAATATCAATTGATTATGTGAAGTCAGAAGTGAACTTGGCCGATCCTCTGACAAAGCCTATTGGGAGGAAACCAATATATGAAACATCGAGGGGAATGTGACTTAAGCCAATTTGAAATTAACAGTGATGGTAACCCAACCTTTGTGATTGAAGATCCCATGAAGAAGGTTCATATACGTAAAAACAAGTCATTTGTTAGTTCTGCTAGCACTAATAACTTTGTCCCTTCCTATGGTGTGAGATGTGCTAGACTGCATTATTGAGAGGATAAGCTTAAAGGCTTTTAATGATTTTCTTATCCCTTATGGGTGGTGTATGATTTGCAGCATACACTTGATGAAATCACCTATATGAGTGTCAAGTGGGGTCGCTTGTATGAGATTATGGCATATCTCTAGAGCACTCATGAATTACCAGGCGCGCGCATGACCTATTAGTGTAACACAGCGACAACAGTGAGAATTGTGGGGGTGTAGTGTGACTGGTAGACCTCTAATGTACACAAAGTGTTTTTGGTTCATAGAAGTTTACTTCACCAACTCACTGTATGTTATGTCTCATCCGTCTAGGTCTAGGTCTGGTTCATAGTCCAAAAGACATCAGATTCGATGCATTTACACCCATTGTGTTAACCCAGGAAAAATCTTGTTTTAAAATTTTCTTAAATATTTCTTTAAACTTTTGAAATATGTGGGGGATTGTTGTTGTTTTAGCTTTAGTTATGATATTTCAAAAGTCTATGTCTCACATTGCTTAGTCTTCAAAGTTTTAAAGAGTTTATAAATCAACATGTGTTTTGGGCTTTGTAAGAAACAAATGAGGTAGTGGGCTCGCGCGCACAAAAATGGGCACGAAAGATTATGGCTAGTGCAAATCATCGATTTGCCCCCCCTACGCGTGATATCATGAGGCCAGAATCATTTTATGAAATATTTAATTAATTTTTGAGCTTACTAGGAAAATGATATTTTTGAAGAAATCAAAACTGACTTGGTCGTATTTGACTTGGTCTTCCCAACTGACAAATCTGTTTTAACGTTCCAAACAACCAGATCCATTTTCTAACGTTATTATTCCAACAATTTAACAAACTTAACGTTGCTTTTTGAATGGCTATTTCTTGCCTTTTATATATACTATTTTCTGATTGTGATTTTCAAAAATATATGCATTCTCTACCTCTTTTGAAATAGCGTTCTCTTCCTGGGTTAACTGAATTAATTAAATTTCTCTGCTGTTCTGCTGCCTCGGTCTCCACCGGAACGAGCCTGTTGAATCCTGGGGGATTCGTACACCCGTGCGATAAAATCCTTGAGGACAGTGTCTTCTCACATGCCTCAGGCTATTCCTTGGATCGTGTTTGCTGCATTGTCATCTCTTTATTTTCATAACAGTTCTTGGGCACGATGGGCAATCTGATAGGTATGACCTTGAAGATCAACATGAGCATAACTCAATAATAGAGGGGAAAGTTCACCCGTATTTGCATTGAACTTGAGCTTGATAAACCTTTACTATCTCAATGTAAGATTAATGGAGCTATCCACTTTGTTAAGTATGAGGGAATCCACCATATTTGCTTTGTCAGTGGAAAGTGTGGTCATACCAAGGATCAATGTCTTGATAAGAAGGAGGAGGTTCCAAGTTCAAAGAAAATTGCCCATAACCCTTCAACTTCTGGCGAGAAAGAACATAATATTCTGGCAACAGAGGGAAGAGAGGATGGACAGACATCAATAGAGGTAGGAGGTGATGATCGTTATAGCCCATGGGTGACAGTTCAGAAGAGCAAACTTACGAGACATACGGGAAAGAATATGCAAAATGTTTAGGCTTATCATGAGAAAAAAAATGCAGGGAGTGGGGATGCTACACGCTTTGAGGCGCTTAAAGAGGACTGTCCAAACAATACCCAGGGAAAGGACCAATGGAGTAAACAACAGGAGAGCGTGGGTAACACTACTTCAGTTAATGGTGACTAAAAAAAAATTCTAAATGGTAGCCAGATGAGGAAAGAACGCACACAAAGGACAATTGAATGGAATGCATGGGGAAAGGACACTACCCCCATGGCAATGACAATAGTCGCTTCAGGCACTACCCAAAAAGTGCAAAAGGACTCCAAGGCAAATTTCAAAGACACCAACTAGTCACAATGAGACAATCATGGAGGATAATAACCTAGTACAAGTAATGAGTAGTCTCTTTACACCAATGGACCCCGACCCTAACAACCCCACTAGGGAAGGACCCAATATACCTGAGCCCAACGTAAGTAATTAATGGACCACAAGTAAGTGAACTAAAGCCGCTTGATATCTATACCAAATCCAACTGGGCAGACCTGGAGGAAATATGCAAGGACTTTTAACCCATTGTGTGGCTTAGTGACCCGGGCCCCATGTTGTTGGAAGGTGATGCCATACATCTTGCCTAGTTTAGGTTGTGTGTTGTCTCTTTTACTCTTTTTTGTTTTATTATGATTATTTTGTCATGGAATAGTAGAAGGTCTGTTGGTAAGGATTTCAATAGAGCCCTTGAGAATATATGAAAATTCACAAACCCAACCTGATAGCTCTGCATGAAATCAGGTGCAATAGGCATAAGGCTACAAAGGTCATTAAAAAATTGGGTTTAAACCAGTCTGAGGTAGTTGAAGCTAGAGGCTACGCAGGGGGTATATGGCTCTTATGGAACTTAGATGACTTTTCTGTTAAAATTTTGATATAGCATGATTAGTTTTTACATATTGAAATAAAAAAGGGTAATGACCTTCTATGGTTTCTCATCATCGTTTATGCTAGTCCTAGAGAAGGGGAAAGAAAGGAGATTTAGGATCGGCTTAAAAATATAGCCAATACCACCAGTACTAGTTGGCTCCTCGTGGAGGACTATAATGAAATTACTGATGTTAGTGAAAAAAAGGGTGGGGCTGAGGTGGACATTCAGAAATGCCAAGCCTTTACAAATTAGATTTCCAGTTGCAACCTTATTGATCTCGGGAGCCATGACACTAAATTTACATGGAGATGACCCAAGTGGGATGACCTAGATAGAGTCTTTAAGAGGCTTGATAGAGCCCTGTGTAATGTTAGCTAGAGAATTCAAATCCCTAAAGCCAATGTTCACACGCTTGCAAGAATACACTCAGACCAGCATTATTGATTTATGTCAATGGCAAATTCTCCTTTCCTAGTAACAGACAATTCAGGTTTGAAGCCACCTGGATGCTCCATGAAATTTTCAAAGAATTCCTCAACAATAATTAGATCCCTCAACCATCCTTCAAGGCAACCACCAACCTTATGACTGACTGTATCAAGGTTTGGAATAAAGAAATATTTGGAGACATCTTTCAGAGAGAAAAAAAAAAGGCTCATTGCTAGACTTAATGGAATTTAGACCTCTGCCAATTATGAAAGAAATCATTACTTAGACATATTGGAAAAAAGACTTCACAACCAGCTCATATCAAGAAGAGACCTTTTGGTTCCAAAAAACCAGAACCTAATGGATGTTGTGAAATGTGTATTTTCAAAAGTATAAGTCTCACATTGGTTAGAAGTATGTCTTTTAAAGAGTTTATAAATCAACTTGTGTTTTAGGCTTTGTAAGAAATAAATGAGGTGGTGGGTTCGCGCGCATAAAAATGGGTCAGAGGCTCATGGCTAGTACAAATCATCGATTTGCCCCCCTGCGCGTGATATCTTGAGGCCCGAATTTTTTGTGAAATATTTAATTAATTTTTGAGCTTACCAGGAAAATGAAGTTTTTAAAGAAGTCAAAACTGATTTGGTCTTATCTGACTTGGTCTTCTCAAATGGGCAGATTTGTTTTAACGTTCTAATTAGTTTTAACAGACAAATCCATTTTTACAACAGTCATATTTCTAATGTTTTTTATTCCAATGTCATTAATTTAACAAACTTAACGTTGCTTACTGTTTCTAAACAACTTTTTCTTGCCTTCTATAAATACTATTTTCTGACTGTGATTTTTATATATATATTTTTCTCTTCCTGGGTTAACTGCATTAAAATTTCTCTACGGTTCTGCTACCTCAGTTCCCACCGGGACGAGCCTGTTGAATCTTGGGGGATTCGCACACCCGTGCGATAAAATCCTTGAGGACAGTGTCTTCCTACACGCCTCAGGCTATTCCTTTGATCGTGATTTTCTACGTTGTCACCTAATCAAATATATAACATTCTAACATTCTCAAGGATTTTATACCATGGCTGACAACAATGCTGACAACCAGCCTCCCACTCCCAACAACAGTGAGGCTGTTCTTTCACCGCCTCCAACTCCAGTCACCTACGCAAAGCCATTTTCAGATATCTCGAAAATAGAGCTTTTCGGTGGCCAAAACTTCAGAAGGTGACAGGAACATGTTCACACTATTCTCGATATGCACGGAGTCCCATCCGCACTTACCAAACCCAGACTGCCGTCAACAGCCAATCCAAAATTGATTCAGGATTGGACACATGCAAACAAGGTATGCCGTCACACAATTATTAGCACACTTTCTAACAAATTATTCGATGTGTACTGTTCATACAAGGATACGAAGGAGATATGGGACTCCATGACCATAAAGTACACCACTGAAGATGTCGGGAAGCAGAAATTTGTCATTGGCAACTACTATTGCTGGGAGATGACCGAGGACAAAGATATCAAAGTTCAGATCAATGAATACCATAAGCTGTTGGAGGATCTCAAGGCCGAAAACATCACCTTCCCGGATGAATTTGTTGCTGGACTCCTCATCGAGAAGCTGCCTTCATCGTGGAAGGACTACAAGCAACAACTGAAGCATAAGCACAAACAACTGTCACCCTCGGATTTGATCACACACATTATCATTGAAGACACCAACCAAAGAGAGTGTCAGGCTGCAAGGGCGAAGGCTTTGGCTTCTCGAGCAAATCTGGTTCAAAATAAATCACCGAAAAAAGGTATGACAATAACAAAAAGTTTTCTGATCACTTTCCTAGAGTTACTAATCTCACTTTCAAAAGAAAAGGTGCTTGCTATGTTTGTGGAAAGTCGGGTCATCATGCTCCTCAATGCAGGCATAGAGTGAGAAATGACAATCCTCCCAAGCCAAAGGCAAATTTGGCGGAAGGAGATGATATTGTGGCTGTGGTCGTTTCTCAAATTAACATTGTGACCAGTGTGAACAAATGGGTGGTAGACTCTGGTGCTACCAGACATATTTGTGGGGACAAAAATGCTTTTACCTCCTACACTTCTGTAGGGGATGATGAAGAACTTGTGCATCTTGGAGATTCTCGAACTGCTGCAGTTTCGGGAAAAAGAAAAATTCTTCTAAAGCTCACATCTAGGAAGACCTTGGCTTTGAATGATGTACTCCATGTGCCTAATATTAGGGCCAATTTGATTTCTGTATCACTGTTGGAAAAAGCTGGGATTAAAGTGTCATTTGAATCTAACAAGATAGTAATGACAAAAAATAATGTTTTTGTGGGAAAGGGCTAAAGTGATCAAGGACTTTTTGTACTCAGTATTTCTGAAATTATTAATAAAATTGCATCTTCTTCTGCTTACTTGATTGATTCCGTTGATATGTGGCATGCTAGATTAGGACATGTTAATATTTCTTATATTAAGAAAATGCGATGTCTTGGTTTAATTTCTGCGACTAGTGATCTATGCTTAAATAAATGTGATATTTGTATTGAATCTAAGTTAACTAAAAAATCTTGTCTTTCTGTACAACAACGTGAATCTGAATTACTTAGTTTAATTCATACCGATCTAGGAGATTTAAAAAATACAATGACTAGAGGTGTTAAAAAATATTATGTGACCTTTATAGATGATTTTTCTAGATACACTAAGATTTATTTAATTAGAAATAAAGATGAAGCTTTTGAAATGTTTGTTTCCTATAAGGCAGAAATAGAAAATCAATTAAATAGGAAAATTAAAAAGGTTAGATCCGATAGGGGTGAATATATCTTATTTAATGAATTTTGTGAAAAAGAAGGCATAATACATGAAGTAACTCCCCCTTATTCACCTGAATCTAATGGTGTAGCTGAAAGAAAAAATAGAACATTAAAAGAAATGATGAATGCAATGCTAGTTAGTTCCTCAGCACCCGATAACCTTTGGGGAGAAGCCTTATTAACTGCATGTTTTTTGCAAAATAGGATACCTCATAAGAAAACTGGTAAAACACCCTATGAATTATGGAAATGTTATATGCCTAATTTAAAATATTTAAAAGTGTGGGGTGTCTAGCTAAGGTAATGCTTCCTGATCCTAAGAAAAGAAAAATAGGAACCAAAACTTCTGATTGTATGTTTATTGGTTACGCTGAACGTAGTACTGCTTATGAGTTCCTTGTTTTGCGAAGCGATGTGCTTGATCATAATACAATAATGGAAACTAAAAATGCTAAATTTTTAGAACATATATTTCCTTTGAAATCTGGAAATAAACAATCTTTAGAAAATATTTCTTTAAGAAATTATTGTGAAAACTCATGAGGATTTGAGAAGGAGTAAAAGACAAAAAAAAGTGACATCTTTTGGAAATGAATTTTATACTTATCTTGTTGAAAATGACCCTTTGTCATTTTCGAAAGCTATTTTATCTTCTGATACTCAATTTTGAAAAGAAGCTATTAAAATCGAAATTGATTCTATTTCAAAATGCAACACTTGGACTTTAGTTGACTTACCTCCTGGAACAAAACCTATTGGTTGCAAATAGATTTTTAAAAGAAAATATAATCCTGATGGTTTAATTGAAAAATACAAAGCTAGATTAGTAGCAAAAGGTTTTACTCAAAAACAAAATATTAATTTTTTTGATACCTTTGCTCCTGTGACCAGAATTTCTTCAATTCGGATTTTGATAGCCTTGGCTTCAATTTACAAACTTGTTATTCACCAAATGGATGTTAAAATTGCTTTCTTAAATGGTGATTTGGAAGAAGAAATTTATATGACACAACCTGAAGGATGTGTAATTCGTGGTCAAGAAAATAAAGTTTGTAAACTTCTCAAATCCTTATATGGTTTGAAACAAGCACCAAAACAATGACATGAAAAATTTAATCAAATATTGATTGATGATGGTTTTACTTCTATTGAAGTTAATAAATGTGTTTACACTAAATTAATGAATGGTGAATGTGTAATCATATGTTTATATGTGGATGACATACTTATCTTTGATACTTGTAATGATATTGTGATAAGAACAAAATCTTTTCTTGCATCTAAGTTTGATATGAAAGATATGGGTGAAGCAAGTGTAATACTAGGAGTCAAGATCATAAGGAAGGGTGATAGTATAACACTATCCCAAGAACATTATGTAGAGAAACTTCTTAGAAAGTTTGGTCATTATGACTCGAAACCAATGAGTACCCCTTTATGATTCTAACTCTCAATTAAAAAAGAATAGAGGTGATTCTGTTGGTCAATTTGAGTATGCCCAAATTATTAGAAGTTTATTATATTTAATGAATTTTTCGAGATCAGACATAGCATATGCTGTGGGGAGATTGAGTCGATATACTCAAAGTCCAAATCAGGATCACTGGGCTGCACTTGTTAGACTCATGAGATATTTGAGAGGTACCATGAACTATGGTATAGTGTATAGTGGATTTCTCGTTGTATTAGAAGGATATAGTGATGCTAACTGGATCTTAGATTCAGATGTGATAAAATCCACTAGTGGTTATGTATTCACACTTGGTGGTGGAACGGTTACTTGGAGATCAGCCAAACAAATTATAATTGCAAGATCCACTATAGAGTCAGAGTTTGTGGCTCTGGAGTTGGCTGGTAGTGAGGCTGAGTGGTTAAAAAACTTCTTGGCAAATATTCCTTTAGGAATAAAACCAACACCGTCAGTGTCAATGCATTGTGATTGTTAAGCGACAATAGTCATTGCAAAGAATAAGACCTTCAATGGTAAAAACAGACATATACAATTGAGGCATAATGTGGTAAAGCAGCTGCTAAAAGATGAAATAATATCAATTGATTATGTGAAGTCAGAAGTGAACTTGGCCGATCCTCTGACAAAGCCTCTTGGGAGGAAACCAATATACAAAACATCGAGGGGAATGAGACTTAAGCCAATTTGAAATTAACAGTGATGGTAACCCAACCTTTGTGATTGGAGATCCCATGAAGAAGGTTAATATGGGTAAAAATAAGTCACTTGTTAGTTCTACTAGCACTAATAACTTTGTCCCTTCCTATGGTGTGAGATGTGCTAGACTGCATTATTGAGAGGATAAGCTTAAAAACTTTTAATGATTTTCATATCCCTTATGAGTAGTGTATGATTTGCAGCATACACTTGATGAAATCACCTATATGAGTGTCAAGTGGGGTCGCTTGTATGAGATTATGGCATATCTCTAGAGCACTCATGAATTACCAGGCACGCGCATGACCTATTAGCGCAACACAGCGACAACAATGAGAATTGTGGGGGTGTAGTGTGACTGGTAGACCTTAATGTACACAAAGTGTTTTTGGTTCATAGAAGTTTACTTCACCAACTCACTGTATGTTATGTCTCATCCGTTTAGGTCTGGTTCATAGTCCATAAGATACCAGATTCAATGCATTTATATCCATGGTGTTAACCCAGGAAAAATCTTGTTTTAAAATTTTCTTAAATATTTCTTTAAAATTTTGAAATATGTGAGGGATTGTTGTGAAATGTGTATTTTCAAAAGTATAAGTCTCACATTGGTTGGAAGTATGTCTTTTAAAGAGTTTATAAATCAACTTGTGTTTTGGGCTTTGTAAGAAACAAATGAGGTGGTGGGCTCGCGCGCACAAAAATAAGCCGGAGGCTCATGGCTAGTGCAAATCATCGATTTGCCCCCCCTACGCATGATATCTTGAGACCCGAATCTTTTTGTGAAATATTTAATTAATTTTTGAGCTTACCAGGAAAATGAAATTTTCGAAGAAGTCAAAACTGATTTGGTCTTATCTGACTTGGTCTTCTCAAACGGGCATATTTGTTTTAACGTTCTAATTAGTTTTAACAGACAAATCCATTTTTACAACAGTCATATTTCTAATGTTTTTATTCCAACGTCATTAATTTAACAAACTTAACGTTGCTTACTATTTCTAAACAGTTCTTTCTTGCCTTCTATAAATATTATTTTCTGACTGTGGTTTTTATATATATATTTTTCTCTTCCTGGGTTAACTGCATTAAAATTTCTCTGCTGTTCTGCTACCTCGGTTCCCACCGAGACGAGCCTGTTGAATCCTGGGAGATTCGCTTACCCGTGTGATAAAATCATTGAGGACAGTGTCTTCCTACACGCCTCAGGCTATTCCTTTGATCGTGATTTTCTACGTTGTAACCTAATCAAATATATAACATTCTAACAATGGATTCACAATGGAGATCGAAATACTCGGTTCTACCATACCAAAATCATCATAAAGAGGAGACGAAACAAATTTTTAGCCTTGAGAGACATAAATGGATCTTGGGAGGAGAATCCTAATCAACTCAAAAAGCTTGTTGTTGACTACTTCCAAAACCTCTATGTTGAAAAGAGAAATGAAAGGCCCATTTTATAGTTTGATACTGTCTATCCTACCCTGCATCATGAAGTGCTTGGTAAACTGAATGCTTATGTTACTAAGGGCCCGTTTGGTACGAAGGATAGGATAAGACCTGATAGTATTAGGTATGATAGTATAAGGCCTGATAGTATAAGACCTGATAGTATAAGATCTAATACGTAATGGCTAGGAATATCGAAGTGTTTAAAATTATAATTGAAAAGTCTTTATAACACCTTATACATCAAAACTCAATCAAGCCTAATCCCACCTCTCAAGGCTTGATTAAATTATCTATCATTTTAATGTATAAGAGGGGTTTAATGGATAAGCTTATACAATACAGTATTTACACCAAACAACTGATAAAGTCATAATGTATTGTATTAACTTATCTTATCAGGCCTAATACAGCATGTCAAACAGGTCCTAAGGATGAAATTAGGCAAGCTATATTCAGCATCAGCCCTTATAAGCCCTCGGGGAATAAAGGGCTTCCTAGTATTTTCTTCCAACGAAATTAGCATACTGTGAAATCCTCAGTTGAGCAATTTGTTTACTCAATGTGGAATGAACCAAAAAATGTTAGGGAGCTTAACTCAACCTTGCTGGTTTTGTTACCAAAAATTGACAAACTTGAGTTTATAAATCAATTCAGACCAATTGCTTTATGTAATGTACGATTTATAAATGTGTGTCCACAATCTTTGTTGGCCGTATTAAACCGATGCTCAGGGACAAAATATCTCCCTTCCGAGCTAGCTTCGTCCTGAGCCGGAATATTCCCGTAAACATCATTATAGCCAATAAGATGGTGAACTCAATGAAGAAGATCCATAGCAATAGAGGATACATAACCATTAAAATTGACCTTGAAAAAACCTATGATAGGCTTAGTTGGAACTTTGTCAAAAAATGCTTTGAGGAATTTCAACTGCCCCCTGCTCTTATAAGTCTGATGTTGTGTTGTATCTCTACGTCCTCTTTTAATATAATCTAGAATGGGGAAAAGACCTCTAAATTTAATCCCACAAGAGGAATCAGATAAGGAGACCCCAGTTCTCCTTACATCTTTGTTGTTTGCATGGACAAATTATCCCATCTCATCTTTGATGCTGTTAAGAAGAAGGAATGGGTGCCAATGCATGTTGGCAGGAATGGCCCCCAAGTGTCGCATTTGTTTTTTGCTAACGACCTCCTTTTATTTGCTGAAGCCTCATCACAACAGATGGACACTATCTTACAGACCCTTACCAATTTTGGTGAGGTCTCTGGGCAATGTATAAACCCTAAAAAAACTAGTGTTTACTTTTCTAAGAACGTTCCCCCAAAACAACAAAGACAATATTCTTGCTAAATGTGGTTTTACTGAAACAAAGGAAATGGGAAAGTATCTTGGAGCTTTCCTTGCCCAAGGACAAGCAAGTAAGATCCATTTCAAACATTTGGTAGAAAAGGTCAACAACAATTTGAATGGTTGGAAAGCCCAGTGCCTTTCCCTTGATGGAAAAACTACGTTGGTCTATTTTGTGTTAGGTTCTTTGGCAATGTACAACATGCAATACTCTCTAATTCCAAGAAGCATCCTCTCTGATATGGAAAGAGCCCAACGAAGATTCATTTGGGGTGGATATGAACACAAAAAAAAGAGTCATTTATTCAATTGGAGAGCCTTATGTTAGCCAAAATCTTGTGGAGGATTGGGCTTTAAAAACCTAGCTCTTTTAAATGAAGCCTTTCTCTTAAAATTAGGGTAGGGAGTTCTAAATAACCCAAATGACCTCTAGGTCTAGGTCCTTTTGGGTAAGTATCAGCCTAACCAAGAATTCCATATGGCCAACGTATCTTCCTCCTCAGACTCCTTTCTATGGAAAAACATCGTTGCCCTTTAGCCTATTTTGTTGATATATACTGCTCACATTATTGGAGATTATCAATATATTAGATTTTGGGAAGACTCTTGGCTCCAAGGTTTTGAAAGCCTCAAACCTTATGCCACGGTGACCCTCACCCCTGTTGATCTAGAAAAGAAAGTAGCCAATTTCATCAACAACCATAGGAATTGGGACCTCCCCATGCTCATAGACCACCTCCCTGTTCATATCTCCCAAAGAATTGAAAATATCCTCCCCCATTCGCCAATGGATGGCAAGGATAGAATTTGTTGGGTTGGGTCTCCTGACGGTAATTTCTCCACTAAGAGTGCATATAAAGTGGTTACAGGTGAACGAGAAAACAATGACAACATATGGAAAGTGATTTGGAAATGGGATGGTAGTCATCGAATCAAGATGTTCATGTGGCTTTCCGCACATAATAGCCTCCTCACAACATCAAGAAGGAGCTATTGGGGTAGTGGAGATAGTCCTTTCTGCCTCCAATGTAATGAAAATGTGGAAACAACCCTGCAAGTTATTCGAGATTACCCTACAGCGTCCAGGGTGTGGATCAAACTTGTTGCTACAAGTAAAATAAATCATTTTTTCACTGATACTCTCCATGATTGATTCTCAACAACCTGACCTCTGATTACGGGATAGGAAATGCTTTCAAATGGCAATATATTTTCATGGTAACGTCCTGGTATCTATGGAAGGCGATAAATGATAACTTATTTGAATGATCTCAAAATGAACATGCTCAAACCATTTACAACACCTTTGAGTATGTTTCCCAAATTCACAAGGCAAGATTTGAAAAGAAGTATGGATAATTTCCCGGAAGCCGTTCTGTGATTGAAGTTCGACGGAGGTTCTCACTTGATGGCTGGCACATATTAAATACTGAGAGTGTTTCCCGGGGCAACCCAGGCGAAGCCAGCTATGGGGGTGTGTTAAGGGATGGTTCTGGCCATTGGATTCAGGGATTAACCAAACGTTTGGGCACCTACTCTACTCTTGTGGCAGAACTATGGGGCATCCTTCTAAGCATTGAAATGGCCTGGAACCTTGGCATCACTAGAATCATAGTTGAGAGTGACTCATAAACCGCAATCAACATGGTCCAAATCCCTCCTTCACACACCCTTGTTTTGGCCGAATTCTTAAGCGCATAATTCACTGGAAAAAGCATGGAGTGAGAGCTTAAATTTTGCCATACTCTTCGTGAAGGAAATCAGTGTGTCAATTGGATGGCAAATTGGGTGTCACAGCAAGATCTCCAGTTTCAAATCTAGAGCTCTCCTCTGGAAGACATGAAGCTCCTCTTGATAGCTAATGTTTCTGGGGCCTCTATGCTCGGAGCCATTTCTCTTGTTGCTTAATTTTTATTTTGAATTTCAGGCCTCCTTTGTACTAAAAAATAAAATAAAAATAAGACATTTAATATATTAGAAATTTAAATTATTTTTACTATTTATCATATTTTTATCTCAAAATTTCTATTTAAACTTTCTTAATAAGTGTAACAAAATCTATAAAATTAATGAAAAAATATCATTATTGTTTTAGCTGCTGTGTGGGGTCAGATGTGTGCCACTTGTGTGGATGGAACTTAACGAAGTCTTCACTAAACACCGTTAATAGACGTGCGCAGTGTTTGTTGATAATATTGCTGAAGAACCAAGTTCAAACTGTAATATAAAAACTAACTCTCTTATTATTATTATTATTATTCACAAAACTAACTCTTTTTACAGCATATGAATTAGTAAATCAATTTTTCATAGTCTTCCTAATAATGGAATAGCCAGAGTATAAGGTTCATACTTCATAGTATAGGGGAGCTTAGAAAAATTGTTTTCGCTTGGAAATGACAAGATGACTTGCAGCCACAAAATTTTTTAATATCAGGAGTTTTCTTTAGTCATGTTCTAAAAGTTCTTGTGATCCAGAACATAGATACCAAAAAAAATTCATTTTGAAGAGATGGTTAAAGAGTGCAAGGGTTGAGGTTGTTTTAAATAATCAGGCTAAAATAGAAATTCATGATGACAGCACTCGTTACATAAACTTGTGTCACTTATGTTTGTTAAGGCTGCAAGAGTCTGAAGAAACAGGAAACTACCAGACGAGCCATGCTTGCGAATTATGGACTACTTATGAGGAAATTTTGAAGATCCAATACCGTGGTGTTCAATCTAAGTCATCCATAAATGATAGTTGAACAAATTTACAAAATACTGCTACAGATGAAAGTAGGCATATGAAGGCAAAGGGTTCCAGAAAAATGAAAAAAATGTTAAACTATGTGGTAGAAGTCTACTCGCAAAATTTTCTAAAAAAGGCAAAGATATGTGCAAGTCTCTGTTGGGGATAAATCTCCTCCAACTACACATTCTCCATTATTAGATGATTCCTGAGATTATTGACACACTTCCTTCTAGGGGTAAAATAATACCAAGAAATGCAATTTAATTCAATTGACGAAGATTTTATATCCAAGTTTCTCATAAGTAGGTTAAACTAATGGTCAATTGGGCAGTATTGGTTAAGGGTTTCGGGATATTTTTGTTTTTATAAGAGAAGGCATTCCAAGAAAGGATTTACTACAGTGTACACACTTAACGCCAGAGATTTAGGACTTCCCGACCCAAGGGCAACAGCGTCGGCAGAATCTACACTGCAACCTATCCAGTTGGGATCCTTAAACACTTTCGTTGACCACAAAGAATCTCCTGGAGAGATGGAGAGTAGGACGAGAAGGAGTTGTATATCCAGGAAAGATACAAAAGGTGGTGCAGAAACACATTTGTTTGGATAATAATAGCACATTTCTGAAGCGTTAGATTATGAAATCTTTGATATTGAGTGGACTAAAGTCTATTAGGATACAAGTGATAAAATTAGAACGACAAACAAGAAATCCAATCACCAATAATTGTGCACAAGATAGAAAGTGCTCTTATTCATTTCAATCATTTTAGAAAGATGAATAATGAAAGTTGATTTAATTTGGAATTAGAATTGAAATATAATGTGCACAAAATAGAAAGTGCTCTTATTCATTTCAATCTTTTTAAAAAGATGAATAATGAAAGTTGATTTAATTTGGAATTAGAATTGAAATATAAAATTTTAATATTAATTATAATTATTTTATAATTAAAATTGATTAAAAATTTTAAATTTTATATTTAGAGTTGTCAAAGAATTATGATAATAAATTATAATTTTAAATTTAATTATAATTTTATTATTTAAAGATATAATTTAAAACATTAAAAAATTATTTATAAAATTTAAATTAATAAAAATATTCATAAAATAATATTTTTATAATATAATAATCATATTTTTTTCATAAAAAATTTTTCATGAAATTTTTTAGAAAAAATAAGTAACTATTATAATAATTTTTATATAAATATAAAATTATTTTTATATAAATATAACATCTCAATAAATATGATTGTTTATAAATAAATGTGGAGAGAGAGAAAAATAGTTTAATTTTTAAGTTATAAAATTGATAATTCTTAAGATATAAATTAAAAATTAAAAAAGATTTAACTTAATTATTTTTTAATTCTATTGAATTAGTTTATGAAATTATAATTTTAATTTAAATGACATTATAAATATAAAAATTGAAATTAAGAGATCCATTTTCAATTATAAATTCTAATTTCATACTCATTTCTAAGAATCTACCAGACACTAAGAATAAAGTTAATAAAATAAATTCAATTTCACAATAAATTTTATACATAAGAGTATATTTATTATTTAAAACATAATTAAAAATTAAAAATATATATTTATTATAAAAATTAATAATAAATATACTGTATCATATAAAATTCATCGTAAATATATAATTTATGTTAACATTACTTTAAACAGATATTGATCAAAAAGATTTTGCGTTTGAATTCTGCGGATAATTCTTCGTTGGTAACTCGTTTATCATCTAGCAATACTATTATGGTATTATGAGTTCTCACTTAAGACACTGAAAAAATCAGGGGTAGAAAAAGTTGGTTGTTTTGATCCTTGCTTTATCAAACACGTGACATGTCCCTCATAAGTGGGTGTGTGTATAGGATAATCCTTACGAAAATGTTTGACTCACAACTTTTATTAGTTTCATATGCTTACAACTATTACAATGATAAAATTAAAGTATATGTATGTAATAAATAGATAAAATTAGGTATAATTACATGATAAAAATTATATAAAAATAAAATAATATGTGTAAATATATATTTTGAATGATTGTAACCCTTATTTTATCAGTGATATTTATTCTTTTGCATAGTAATATGTTTAAATTAGATTATTTATAAGGAGATAATTACTTTTTTTAATTTTTTAGAAATATATTTTTATTATAAATTATTTTAAATATAAAATAAACTATTCTAAACATATATTATTGCTTTTGCTTCTACCTTATCATCAGTTCATGAACCTACTCCATGAATGGCCAGACTGGGTTCAGTTCATGAACCGAGACCTACTTCGTACAATAATCTAATGGCACACTGAACCTTTTCCCACCACAAGCCAGTGAGATCAAATCAGTTCTCTTGCCACAAAATCAATATCTAAGAAGAGGGCATAAAATTCTCCGAGGATGATAAATATAAAAAAGAACACGAAGGATTTGCTATTTCAAAGCCACGTGTCCCCTCAAATAATCAAAGTGACATCATTACTGAATGACAAATTGGGCTCCTTTATCTTCGGTACTGGATTTCATATATATATATATATATATGACATGACATATATAATAAAATAAGATTTTATTGTAAAATAAAAAAATAAATTTTGATATATAATTATATATAAATAATTAATATTAAAAATTATATAATCACTTAAAAAATCATATATATTTATATTTTAATCTTAATTATTTATATAAAATTTAATAATTAAAATTTATTTTTCTCATCAATTATAATAAATACATCTTTCATTAAATACATTATATATATATATATATATATATATATAAAACTTTGTCACTATGTTTTAAATGATGAATGACAAATAAAAATAATCATTTTATATCTTTAAAAATGAGTATAAGTATTATTTATATTATTTTTAAGTGATATAATTGAGTGAGAGAAAGTGATAAAAAAAATATGTATAATAAATGATATTAAATAAAATATGAAAAGAAATATATGTACTATTTGATATAAGAATATAAGTATTGAATAACAAATGACACTATTTTTTTAGATGTTAAATTCCAAAAAATTTCCTGTTATAAATAAATAAGAAAAAATGTAAACCAAAAATATATATATAACTTTTATTTAAATTAATTTTTTAAATATATTTTAGTAAGTAAGATCATATAATTTACATATAGTATGAAATATTTTATTTATTCTAAATAGATCAAAATTAATTTTTAAAACTATTAGGGTATATTATTTGCCAGCAACACGATGCATATTTTAGAAAGCCCAAGTAGAAAAATGAGTTTTTTTGGAGCTAAATATATAGTAACAATAGTTAATAGTTGCCCCACGAGACTTTTCTCTCTTCTTTCTCTGGCTGAATCAAAATTGTAATAGTTTAAAGCAATAAGAAGGAAGTACTTATAGGATAAACTTTTAGAGTGTATTTAGAATGTAAAATATAAAAATAATTTGATTTTTAAATTAAAGTTTGAAATTTTAAAAATTAAAAAATAATTTAATTTTTTAAATTTCATACATTTTATTCTATTTAATTTACAAATTTTATCAAATTTAATAGGATTTGAAATAAATAAATTATTTTACTTTTAATAACTATTTCTCATAAAGATAAAATTATAAAATAATAAAATTAAATCAAATTTATTTTTATTTTAATAAGTTCTAAATATAAAATTCAATTTTTAAATCAATTTAAATATCATTTTTAATTAGTTCCAATAGCATAATTTTTTTATTTTTAAATCAAATAAACTCATTCTTAATTTTAATTGATTTTAAATACTATTTTAAGAAAATTATTTTTATGATTTTTTTTTGTAAAACTTTTTATGAAAAGTAATATTAGCTTAAAGATAAATAAACATGCAACCTATAATAAGGTGTGATCATAGATTCAAATCTCAATTATGCTACTAAGCAAGTTGATTACTTTAAAAATATGGCTTGAATTCGAATTTAAAAATATTGATCTATACTTTATTTAAAATAATAAAAGTTTTACTTTATTGTAAAATTTTGTTTTAATAAAAAAATCTAAACAAAGAAAAATAATTTCCCTTCCGTTCTCATCTTTCCTTTTCCATCCCTTTCTCCAAACTTAAAATCGTCTAAAGTCAAAACATCACATCGCATACATTAACATTTGTTGGTATTCTAAGCCTCTGTTTGGTTGGTGATAAAACCGAAAGAAAGAAAATGGGAGAGGAGAAAATGAATGAATTTTTGCATGTTCTCTCATTTGGGTGGCAAGAGAAAAGGGAAGAGAATGAAAAAAATCAGAGCGAGACTCATGTAAAACTTTTCTTTGCTGAAGTACAAAGAAAAATGACGAAAATACAAGTTGTAATATGAAATTACATCTTTGCTTAATCATCTTCTCAAGTCTCAACCAAGTATAATGACAAATAGTTACAGGCACTCAGCCAAGAAAATGGTGCCACCGCTTCAGTTACATTGTAGACAGTGTAGTCACTTTTGCTTTCACAGTCTCTAAGAGTATGATTGAAAAATTGACAAAAAATGATTTTTGACGACATAATTTATAGAGTAATTGAATTTACTAATACCAAATAAATATGCAGAATTCAAATTCTTCAACCAAGTTATTTCCTTACACAAATCTCTTGTGACAGTTGCTTTAGATTGAACGACTTCTTATGTAAATGGATGAATTTGTGATTTTTTTTTTAACAAATAGGATGGGGAGGCGACCTTTGGAGAACAGATGAGGTTGTGGCGTGGGAATGGGGGAGGGGGTGAGGATCATGGGACGGTATGGTTGGAGAGAAATAAAAGGGTGATCATGAAAAGAGGATAATTTCAGAAGAATAAAAAATATTAAAAATTAAAATTTAAGTGATTTTATATACAAAATATTTTAAATTAAATTTATATATTGAAATATTATATAATTGTAATTAAAAAATAGGTTTAATTAAAATTTATATTTTAAATATTAATAAATTAAATTTTATAATTAATATTTATTATAAAATTATTTACTTTTGTAATGTATAAAAAACGTTTAGTCATTAAATAAAATCAAAAAATGTTTATATTCCATTTCAACAAAGACATAATTGTCATTCAACATAACTATAATTTTGTCTCTCTATTTTTTTATTCAATTTTCATTTTTTTTATATTTATTTTCTCATCATCTAAACACATAAAGAAAAAATACACTTTTCTTTCTATTTTATCTTCTCTTCATTTTCTTTCTTTCCATCTTCTCTCCTCATCCAAACATAAAAGCGACAGCTGGTTTTGTGCAAGTGTCTTTCGTTGTCTGCTCTTCTCACACTCCCCACCCTGATGATACTGCCGTGACCTGTGACCCGTGAGTTTGTGGGAGAGAGGTTTCATGCGTGTATCATAATTATTCAAAGCTTCCGCTTTTATCTCTATTTTCATATTTTTAAACCAAACCCATGACTCTGAATTGAGTTTTTCTCTGGCCTATGCCTGCGTTTTGTTCACCTTCCACTTTATTGTATGTTTTGGGATTATGATAATTTCCAATTTCCAGTTTCCAATACTGTGTATGTGTTATTTCCATTTCGTTCTACTTTTTGACCATGAATTCAGTGGAAAAAAGTTTTATTTTTTCATTTCAAAGATTTCTTATTGTGATGTTTCTAAAGCAGAGAACTTAATATGTTTTAAATTCATTTCATTCTAATTTTTGTTTTAAATTTTCCCTGGTCAAGGTGCTAGTCGCTACTCTGGAAGGGAGTTGAGTTGATTCATTATGCAATGTATTGTTGCGTAGAAAGGAAGCCGTTCCTTCTGTTGTTGTTTTTATATAAAGTTAAGTGAAACCAAGTGGCACTTTTGATCCAAGTTTACATCCAAGTTCTGAAAATTCTGCTACTGCATATTCAGATTGATTAACAAGCATTGGTTGGTAGCTATACTATGCCAATTGTTCAGAAATTATATGATATTTGCAAGGCATCCTTGTCTACTGATGGTCCCATATCAGAAGAAGCTCTGGAAAAAGTTCGAGCCCTTTTAGGTAGAATTTGATCCATTTTTAATCTTCTACAATCTACCCTTGATATATGTTTTGCTGAAGTCTTTCAAATTGCCTGTGAACTGTATAATGTAGTGCTTGATTTGAGATGCTTGTTAGTCCTTAGTCAAGGATGCATCCTTGTGTTAACCGTTTCCTAAACTGCCATGCCAGATGAGTTGAAGCCTTCTAATGTGGGTCTCGAACAGGAGGTGCAATTGGCACGCGGATGGAAAAGTTCTTTGAATGGTACTAATGGCAAAAAGGGGCGTAATGGAAGTCATCAGTATCCACCCCCTATTAAGTACATCCACTTGCATGAATGTGACAAATTCTCTGTAAGCAAAATTTTGATTCTCTCTACAGCTTGTCACAGTCTACTTGGTACTCTATTTGGAGTCTTCCACCCTAAATTTTAGATGTGGAGGTTGGATTCACAAGGCTGGACTTTTTTTTTTTGCAGATGGGAATCTTCTGCATGCCTCCTGGTTCGATTATTCCACTTCATAATCATCCCGGAATGACTGTTTTAAGCAAGCTTCTTTATGGTTCATTGCATGTAAGATCATATGATTGGCTTGATTTACCGGCATCTTATGATCTATCTCAAGGTGATACTCTATATTGTATTTAGATATGCTTCCGTCTTTTATAATGCAATAACAATTGTTTATGGATATTATAAACTTGTTTATAATTTTGTTTCATTATGTGTGATTGAGTTACCCCACCTAGTGGGAAAAGGCTTGGTTGTTGTTGTTGTTGTTATGTGTGATTGAGTTGTAGTATTTGAAAAGACCGGTGACTCTGAGCTTAAGATGTGGTTGTGTCAGTGAACAATTTTAGTTAAATAATATCTTTCAATGGTTCTGGCTGAATGAAAACAAAAAACAAAAAACAAAAAGGCGATGAGAAGAAGTAAATTTTATTTTGCCATTTATCATGTGTTCAACACAAGTTAATATAGGTAATCAAAACTACTTTGATATGGCTATGAACACGCTTTTTTATTTGAAACTGATTATAAACTTTTTATCTATCATATATATCCTCATTTTCTTTGCCAATGTCTAATGTCTTTTCTGCTTAAATCTTTTTGCATTTGAAGTTTTATAAATTGGCTTGTCCATTTGTTGGACCAGTGGTTAATTGTAGTCTGGCTATGATTTCAATTTTAATAAAAGCATTCTAAATCATTGTAAACTTCAAAAGAAAAATATTTCATGGTGGAACTGTTTTTTTCGTGGCTTCTCCCAAATATATTTATTTGAAATTGTTTGGTGCAACATATATTGTCATTTGTAATTTTGTAAATACCCTTGGGGAAAAGAAAACAAAAGTATTTTAAACAATATGCATAACCTAAGGATATAATTTTGAATACCATTATACTCACATTTCTCTTGGAAAGTACAAGTAGAATAATAAGTTTACTTTAGCCGTATAATTTGACTTCATTCACTGGTCCCTGTTCTATATTTCAAATCCTCAATCACATTGCTGTTGGTTACATTTTGGTAATGCTTTTACTTTTCAGATGATTGGTTATGTTTTTGCTATTCTTTAGTGTGAATTAAAGAAACATGATTAGGAGCCTGGTATTGCACTTGAGCCACTGTTAGGTGGAACAAGGTTTAGAGCTTCTTTTTCTGAAACCTTTTGGAGTATAACTGTCAAAAGCTGTCTTTGTAAACCACTATAGGGGTGAATATAGTTTACCCTGAAATTGTCATTCACAAAGGATGAATGTTCCGTAAGTCTAGTGCCATTAGTTTAACATGTCTTGACCAGATAAACTGTTGGAGGCAATTGCAATCAATTGAATTGCCTTTAGTTCACTTGGTATTTATCTACTTTCTTGTCACTATCTCTTCACCTTTTTTTATGCCAATACAATGTTAATCTTATTGTTAGAGAATATTAGGGTTATTACTTATTAGGTTATTAGTCTTATGTTAGTGGGTTTGGGCCCGTACTAGTAGTGTTAGTATTTGACCTAAGTATTAGTGTATACAGGATAGTAGGTTATGGTTTTGTATCAGATTATCATATCAATAACATTATCAATTTATAGCCGTCTTTGTCTCTTTTCCTTCTCCCTAACCCTAATCTTATAATTCTTCAAAATGGTACCAGAGGCAAGATCCCATTTTCGTCGCCTACTTAGCCAAGCTTCTCCCGCCTACTTCGTTAGACTTATTTCCGCCTACTTCGATAGGCTCGCTTGTTTCGTCCAGGTATAGGCATCTATGGAGGGGGGTGTTAAGAGTCCCACATAGCCTGTCTCAATCTGTCGGGTGCGATTTATATATTTGTTGAACCATTCCACTTAATGCCAATTAGTTTTAAGTTGGAGTTTCACATGGTATCAGAGCGGTACCATCCACCCTGAAGGGTTTTCCTTTTTTGCTGTATTGAGTTCTATGGAACTCTTTTGTATATTCTCCCCTGTTTGTTTCTCTCAAACTTTTTGCTCAATTTTTGTTAATCAGTATTAAACTATTATGAAGAAAAATATACATATATCCCTATTAGAAACCGTGACCTAGGTCACCTATTGCCATCTGTGCACAGCCAAGGGCGGCTGCAATTCTGTGACCCAGGAGTGGTCGCCGGTGATTGGCGGCCAGACATAGCTGGACTGTGCCGGAAAGACGATCGGCGAGGTTGGTGGTGGTCGAAGGAGGCAGTTTGTGTCTTCCCCATTGCAAAGGCTCTATTTTTTCGCGTATGGAAGCCTTCCGGCGCACTACTGTTCTACTTTCAGGCGACTAGCAGCAACTGGCGGTGGGTCCTGGCTAGCCGAGTTCTGTCAGGGCTGAGAGGAGGGCCGTGAGTGGAGCGGAGGCCGACGGTGGTGCTGGGTCGCATCTTTGGCTGTGCGCACTATTTTTTTGCCCAAAGTTTCAAGCTTTTTGTTTTAGCGTCATAGAAGGTTGCAAATGGCCAGAGTTGCCATTGTGGGGTGCAACTGGGACCTGTGACTGGCCTGGGGTACTCACCGGCAATGATGGTGATGGTTGGTGGAGCTCTAGCGAGTCTTCCGGCGAGCTCTGTTCTTTTTTTTTTTTGGTCAGTTTTCTGTTTCAGAATTTGTCCCTCTTCCAGTGGCGTCTCCTATTCTCTCCTCTGCTGTTGAGTTGACAATGATCAAGATCCTTTTGGCACTATCTTTGATGGCTAGTGACCAGAGCTTCGATATTGGTGTTTCAATCTCTTGACTTAGTTGGCTGCCACTTTAATTAGGGGGAAGATTCTTATTCTGGTTTGTAGTTCATTCCTTCTTATGGCTATAGTTTTGGTGCTTCTTTGTGTGGACCTATGTTGAAGGGTCATATTCTTCTCTGTACTTTCTCTTGAATCTGGTGGTAAATTCTGGGTTGGCCAGTGGTTATTCTGGAGACTTCTCTTCTCTTATTGGTGATAGCTTCCTATGAAAATGGGTTGCAATTTCTTCTATTTTCTTCTATCTTCTCTTCTGTGATTTGGAGGCCAGTTGTGTCAACCAGTGTTTAAGGAGGAATAGCAAAGTTCATCATTGTCAACCCACGTGAGGCTGCTGCCAGCGGCAAGACTTAAGGAGTTCACAACAATGGTGTTCTTGTTGATTGTTGTTCTGCCTATGTTTTGAATTGTTTGGTTCTTGATTTGGCTCTATTTGGTTTTGTTTGAGACTTTGGAGTAATTTTACATGGTTTATATTATTTGGAGATTATTGTTCGTGCTTTCTTTCTTTTGTTGTCAAGGGTTTGTGGATAAAAGACTTTGAACACTAGTAAAGGACCCCATTTGTGTTACTAGTAAAGGGCTCCATTTGTGTTACTCGGTGGTATTATACTCAATATTTGCTTTATTTTAATTAAAATATATAGTAATGCTTTTCCTATTCAGATGATTGGTGACGTTTTTGCTAATCTTTAGTGTGAATTAAAGAAACATGATTAGGAGCTTGGTATTGCACTTGAGCCAGCCACTGTTAGGTGGAACAAGGTTTAGAGCTTCTTTTTCTGAAACCTTTTGGATTATAACTGTCAAAAGCTGTCTTTGTAAACCATTGTAGGGGTGAATATAGTTTACCCTGAAATTGTCATTCACAAAGGATGAATGTTCCGTAAGTCTAGTGCCATTAGTTTAACATGTGTTGACCAAATAAACTGTTAGAGGCAGCTGCAATCAATTGCATTGCCTTTAGTTCACTTGGTATTTATCTACTTTCTTGTCACTATCTCTTCACCTTTTTTTTATGCCAATACAATGTTAATCTTATTGTTAGAGAATATTAGGGTTATTACTTATTAGGTTAATAGTCTTATGTTAGTGGGCTTGGGCCCATACTAGTAGTGTTAGTATTTGACCTAAGTATTAGTATGTATAAGATAATAGGTTATGGTTTTGTATCAGATTATCATATCAATAACATTATCAGCTTATAGCCGTCTTTGTCTCTTTTCCTTCTCCCTAACCCTAATCCTATAATTCTTCAACATGGTACCAGAGGCAAGATCCCATTTTTCGTTGCCTACTTCGCTAGGCTTGTTTCTGACTACTTCGATAGGCTCGTCTGTTTCGTCCAGACATCTGTGAAAGAGGGATGTTAAGAGTCCTATATCGCCTGCCTCAATCTTTCAGGTGCGGTTTATATATCTGTTGGGCCACTCCACTTAATGTCAATTGGTTTTAGGTTGGAATTTCACATGCTATTAGAGCGGTACCATCCACCCTGAAGGGTTTGCCTTTTTTGCTGTGTTGAGTTCTATGAAACTCTTTTGTACATTCTCCTCTGTTTGTTTCTCTCAAACTTTTTGCTCAATTTTGTTGATCGGTATTAAACTATTATGAAGAAAAATATACATATATCCTTGTTAGAAACCGTGACCTAGGTCACCCATTGCCATCTGTGCACAACCAAGGGTGGTTGCAATTTTGTGACCCAGGAGTGGTCACCGGTGATTGGGGGCCAGACGTAGTTGGACTGTGCCTGAAAGACGACCGGCGAGGTTGGTGGTGGTCGAAGGAAGCGGTTTGTGTCTTCCCCATTGCAAAGGCTTTGTTTTTGCGTATGGCAGCCTTCCGATGCACTACTGTTCTGTTTTCAGGCGACTAGCAGCAACTGGCGGTGGGTCCTGGCTAGCCGTGTTCTGTCAACGTCAAGAGGAGGGCCGGTGAGTGGAGCGGAGGCCGATAGTGGTGCTGGGTCGCATCTTTGGCTGTGCGCACTCTGTTTTTTTGCCCAAAGTTTCGAGCTTTCTGTTTTAGCATCATAGAAGGTTGCAAGTGGCCAGAGTTGCCATGGTGGGGTGCAACTGGGACCTGTGACTGGCTTGGGGTACTCACCGACAATGATGGTGGCAGTTGGTCGGAGCTCTGGCGAGTCTTCCGGCGAGCTTTGCTTTTTTTTTGTCAGTTTTCTATTTCAGAACTTGTCCCTCTTCCAGTGACATCTCCTGTTCTCTCCTCTGCTGCTGAGTTGACAATGATCTGGATCCTTTTGGCACTATCTTTGATGGCTAGTGACCAGAGCTTCGATATTGGTGTTTCAATCTCTCGACTTAGTTGGCTGCCACTTTAATTAGGGGGAAGATTCTTATTCTGGTTTGCAGTTCATTCCTTCTTATAGCTATAGTTTTGGTGCTTCTTTGTGTGGACCTATGTTGAAGGGTCATATTCTTCTCTGTACTTTCTCTTGAATCTGGTGGTAAATTCTGGGTTAGCCAGTTGTTATTCTAGAGACTTCTCTTCTCTTATTGGTGATAGCTTCCTATGAAAATAGGTTGCAATTTCTTCTCTTTTCTTCTGTATTCTCTTCTGTGATCTGGAGTTGGTCGCTGTTTGGAGGCCAGTTGTGTCAACCAGTGTTTAAGGAGGAATAGCAAAGTTCATCATTGTCACTTGAGGAGTTTACAACAATGGTGTTCTTGTTGATTATTGTTCTGCCCATGTTTTGAATTGTTTGGTTCCTTATTTGGCTCTATTTGGTTCTGTTTGAGACTTTGGAGTAATTTTACATGGTTTATATTATTTGGAGATTATTGTTAGTGCTTTCTTTCTTTTGCTGTCAAGGGTTTGTGGATTGAAGACTTTGAACACTACTAAAGGACCCCATTTGTGTTACTGGGTGGTATTATACTCAATATTTGCTTTATTTTAATTAAAATATATAGTAATGCTTTTCTTATTCAGATGATTGGTGATGTTTTTGCTATTCTTTAGTGTGAATTAAAGAAACATGATTAGGAGCCTGGTATTGCACTTGAGCCACTGTTAGGTGGAACAAGGTTTAGAGCTTCTTTTTCTAAAACCTTTTGGATTATAACTGTCAAAAGCTGTCTTTGTAAACCACTGTAGGGGTGAATATAGTTTACCCTGAAATTGTCATTCACAAAGGATGAATGTTCCGTAAGTCTAGTGCCATTAGTTTAACATGTCTTGACCAGATAAACTGTTGGAGGCAGATGCAATCAATTGAATTGCCTTTAGTTTACTTGGTATTTATCTACTTTCTTGTCACTATCTCTTCACCTTTTTTTTATGCCAATACAATGTTAATCTTATTGTTAGAGAATATTAGGGTTATTACTTATTAAGTTATTAGTCTTATGTTAGTGGGTTTGGGCCCGTACTAGTAGTGTTAGTATTTGACCTAAGTATTAGTATATATAGGACAGTAAGTTATGGTTTTGTATCAGATTATCATCTCAATAACATTATCAGTTTATAGTCGTCTTTGTCTCTTTTCCTTCTCCCTAATCCTAATCCTATAATTCTTCAACATGGTATCAGAGGCAAGATCCCATTTTCGTTGCCTACTTCGCTAGGCTTCTCCCATCTACTTCACTAGGCTTGTTTCCGCCTACTTCGATAGGCTCGCCTGTTTCGTCTAAGCATCTGTGGAGGGGGGTGTTAAGAGTCCCACATCGCCTGCCTCAATTTTTCGAGTGCGGTTTATATATCTGTTGGGCCACTCCACTTAATGCTAATTGGTTTTAGGTTGGAATTTCACATAGTATCAGAGTGGTACCATCCACCCTGAAGGGTTTGCCTTTTTTGCTGTGTTGAGTTCTATGGAACTCTTTTGTATATTCTCCCCTGTTTGTTTCTTTCAAACTTTTTGCTCAATTTTTGTTGATCAGTATTAAACTATTATGAAGAAAAATATACATATATCCCTGTTAGAAACCGTGACCTAGGTCATCCATTGCCATCTGTGCACAGCCAAGGATGGCTGCAATTCTGTGACCCAGGAGTGGTCGTCGGTGATTGGCGGCCGGAGGTCGCCGGACTGTGCCGGAAAGACGACCGGCGAGGTTGGAGGTGGTCGAAGAAGGCGGTTTGTGTCTTCCCCATTGCAAAGGCTCTGTTTTTTTGCGTATGGAAGCCTTTCGATGCACTACTGTTCAGCTTTCAGGCGACTAGCAGCAACTAGCAGTGGGTCTTGGCTAGCCGTGTTCTATCAGCGCTGAGAGGAGGGCCGGTGAGTGGAGCGGAGGCCGACGGTGGTGATGGGCTGCATCTTTGGCTGTGCACACTCTGTTTTTTTGCCCAAAGTTTCAAGCTTTCTATTTTAGCATCATAAAAGGTTGCAAGTGGCCAGAGTTGCCATGGTGGAGTGCAACTGGGACCTATGACTGGCCTAGGGTACTCACCGGCAATGATGGTGGCGGTTGGCCGGAGCTTTGGCGAGTCTTCCGGCCAGCTCTGTTTTTTTTTTTGTCAATTTTTTGTTTCAGAACTTGTCCCTCTTCCAGTGACGTCTCCTGTTCTCTCCTCTACTGCTGAGTTGACAATGATCTGGATCCTTTTGGCACTATCTTTGATGGCTAGTGACCAGAGCTTCGATATTGGTGTTTCAATCTCTCGACTAGTTGGCTGGCACTTTAATTAAGGGGAAGATTCTTATTCTAGATTGCAGTTCATTCCTTCTTATGGCTATAGTTTTGGTGCTTTTTGGTGTGGATCTATGTTGAAGGGTCATATTCTTCTCTGTACTTTCTCTTGAATCTGGTGATAAATTCTGGGTTGGCCAGTGGTTAGTCTGGAGACTTCTCTTCTCTTATTGGTGATAGCTTCCTATGAAAATGGGTTGCAATTTCTTCTATTTTCTTTTGTCTTTTTTTCTGTGATCTGGAGGTGGTCGCTGTGTAGAGGTCAGTTATGTCAACCAGTGTTTTGTTACCAAGTGATTTCCAGTACTCAAGAGGGGGGGTGAATTGAGTATAAAACTTTTTCGCAAAACCTCTTTTTAAATAAGACAAATATTAAAAGCTTAATAAATAAATACACAGAAGGAACGAGAAGAGAAAAGACAATAAAGAGCAACAAAAAATAAATGTGCAGTAAATTAAATTGCATAAAATAAAGAGATTAGGGAACAGAGAAGCAGGCACAGTATTTATCCTGGTTCGACCACTAACCCACTTGTGGTCTACGTCCAGTCCTCGAAAGCCGAGATTTTTTACTAAGTATACAAGTTTCAATAGGTGTTTGCTACCGTTACAAAAATAGAACACTTTTCACACACAGAGACACTTTATCCTTGTGCTAAAATCTCAGCCTGCAGGGATACCTCACTCTTATACAAACTTTGAGGGATACCTCACCCTCGATACAGAATATCAGAATATAGATGAAGAGAAACTCTCACTCAGAGTAAGTAATACAAAATGAAGTGCTAATGGAGCTCTCACAGAAATATCTCAAAGTTTTTAAGCAAAAAGAGCGTAGAAAATAGTTTTCACAGATTAAAGCTTTAAAAATAATTCAGAGTTATGGGCAAAGAAATTCGTGACTCAAGCTTGCTATTTATAGGGAAAAACACGGAGACAAATTTAGGTATAATTAATAGCATTTAAAACAAATTAACCGAATTCAAGGCGTATGAAAGTTTCCATATCGATCACGTATTCAAACGTGTTTATTCGAATAACTAAACAGTTATTCGAATAACACTGCTGAAACCAATTTAAAAACTCATTTGAAATGGGTTATTCGAATAACCAATATGTTATTCGAATAACTCTATTAAAACCAGAGTTCTAAAAGCAAGGGTTATTCGAATAATAGCTTATTTATTCGAATAACATAGTTTAAAAGCAGTTCAGACAAAAAGATTTATTCGAATAACGTATGAGTTATTCGAATAACTCACTTAAAACACGGTTCTGAAAAACCTCAATTATTCGAATAAAGGATAGTTTATTCGAATAGCTACTTAAAAACAGTGTTCTGGAAAACCATAGTTATTCGAATAACAGGGTAGTTATTCGAATAATACCTTTTAGAAAACAAACCACGAGGGGATGTTTATTCAAATAGGCTAAGCTCTATTCGAATAACTCAGTTCAAAAAGGGTTTGAAAAAGATGTTTTCAAAGACACTAAGTTCAAAACCAAGTTTTATCTTCTTTTCAAAAACAAAGAGATATCAATGTGAGCTCAGTACATAATAGATCCTAAGTCCTAATGCTAATCAAATATAAACTTGGACTTGGTCTATTTATCATCTTCATTTATACTTCGCGTTTGTTATCATCAAAACAAGTCTTCAAAGGTATGCATCCAAACACATTCTCCCCCTTTTTGATGATGACAAACTATCAATGAGACTAGCAATGAGAAAATCGTTAGTGCATATAATTGGAATTCACAAAAGGTATAAAAGCTTACTCCCCCTCTTTAATTAAAAGAGGTAATATATATCAGATATGTGCGCAGCTCCCCTTTTCAATTTGAATCCAATCTCATTTTAAATTTATCTGTCTTTTCTCAATTAAAGTCAAATGATCAAATATTTTTCCCCCTTTTGTCATGAGCAAAAAGGAGGGGTAAGTCTCATATATATATAAGAATGCATAAAAGGAAATGTACTCATAGCAATAGATCAACCGGAAATTTTATTTATGCATTAATAACAAAAGAGAGTCAATTACACAAGCCAGAGAATAAATAACATGAAGCCAAAACAGATAGCCTAAGAACTAAAGTTCCTAGAAGTAAGCATCCGGAGGTGGTGGTGAAGAAAATTCGGTGCGGGAGCAGGAGAGAAGCGGTCGAAGGGCCGCAACCTCACGTTCAACGCCTTCTATTCTATCAAATAGAATAGAGAAGGTATGTTCCATGTAAGCTCGGTTGTCTTGCAAGGTGGCCATGATCTGTTCCAAAGTGACAGGAACAGGCGCAGCAGCAGGTACATCAGCAGGAGCAGTAGGGGCATCAGCAGGGGCGAGCTCGTCCTCAGCTACCTCATCTGGGTATACCCAGCCTTCATCGGTTTGGATCATCTTCATCTTCCGTAAGGTGTGAGCTCCAAAGACGTTGTGGTGAGTCAGAGCAAAGGCCCGCTCAGTCTCCAAGACCTGAGGATACTTGCTCAGCAAGGTAGTGACAAGAATGCCATAAGGCAAGTCAGATTTCTCCTTGCCCTTGGCCCTCATCATGTGCCTCATGATGAACACAGGCCAATTGATTTGATGGTCATTCTTCAGGAACCACAGCATGAAGACATCTTCCTCGCTGAGATAGGCGTAGTTTCCACCACGAGGAGCCAGGATGTGAGCATAGGCGTAATGCAGAAGCCTGTCTTGGCTCTTCAAAGATTCCACCCTTGAGACCCTTGTCGTGTGAGGGCTAGGCCGGGCTTCGGCAGGTCTTCAACCGCCCGAAGCTTGTTGAACTCTTCGAGAAACGGAGTGTCGTCATCTTCAACAAGGGCGCCAGAGAATGCGGCCCGAACAAAGTCAGCCAGTCCAGCGGTGTGATCATAATGTTTTGATCACATACCTCGGAGAGGAGATTCTGGCCATCGAAAGCCAGATTGCAGAAGAACATCTTCACCAAAGCTGGATAGATGGTGGCCCGGTGAGAGCAAAGCTGAAGAACTCCCTGGTTTTGCAGTAGAGTCAGGAAGTCGAAGCCGCGATGCTGCTGGAAGAAGGAAAGGTCCAGGTACTTAGGTTGAACCAAGTTGCGCTCCCAGAAGTGCGAGATGAAGCATGCACGATGCTCTTCGTTGGAGGAGAGCCTTCTCAGATCAAGAGGGTTGGTGCTTGGAGCATTCTTCGTGCGAGGACGCTTGCTGGAGGAGGAGGCCATGGAGGATAGGTGAGAGAGAGTGAAAACACAGGGTTAAGCAAGATGGCAGGAGCTAAGGAGCAGAGAAGATGGAGGGTGAAAAAGGTCTAAGAGGCAGAAGCAAGGAAGCTTGAAGAACAGAGAAGAGAGAAGAAGGTGGGGACCTTTGGGCGCGCAGGGTTTATTTAAAGGACACCTGTGTTTATTCGAATAAAAGTGGGTTTATTCGAATAAACCATGCTGGAAAGCTGAACAGACAGGCGCGTAGGGACCTAAACAGGTGAAACGGCTAGGGTTTATTCGAATAGAAGGGGATCTATTCGAATAGAACGTCTGTGAAAGCCAAGAGTTTTGGCCAGCTGACAGGGTTTATTCAAATAACTATGTAAGTTATTTGAATAGACTGAGGCCAATCAGTCAACACTGATAGAAATAGGTTCAGGTTATTCGAATAACCTGGGGTCTATTCGAATAGATAGAGACCAAGACCAGAACCTGATAAAAGAGGGATTCTGGTTATTCGAAAAAAGAAGGACTTATTCGAATAAGCAGAGGGCAGAAAGAAACATTTATAAACGAAGGCTTCTGGTTATTCGAATAGGGAGGGTGTTATTCGAATAAACAGAGAAGAAAAACACACAGGAAATAACAGGGGAATCAGTTTATTCGAATAAAATGAGTTCTATTCGAATAAGGCTGGTGTTCAACACACAGTTTAATAAGCAGTAAAAGAGCTTATTCGAATAAAGCTTTGCTTATTCGAATAAAACTAACACAGAAGCATAGAAAAGACATGCGTTTATGAAATTGAAAGCATATATTCATGATAATATTCAGCAATAAACAAGCAATTTAAATATTTGATTGATCAATTATGCCCAATTCTCCTCGAATATAAAAGAAAGCCTCTTTTGCTAAGGGTTTAGTAAAAATATCTGCAAGTTGCTTAGATGTTTCAACAAACTCAAGAATGCAATCCCCTTTTTGTACATGATCTCTGATAAAGTGATGTCTTATCTCTATATGCTTTGTTCTAGAATGCAATATGGGATTCTTAGAGATATTTATTGCACTGGTGTTATCACATCTTATCGGAATGTGATCAAGCTGAAGACCGTAGTCTAAGAGTTGTTGCTTCATCCAAATGATCTGAGCGCAGCAACTCCCGGCTGCAACATATTCAGCCTCAGCGGTAGACAAAGTCACACTATTTTGTTTCTTACTATGCCAAGAAACTAAAGAACTACCAAGCAAATGGCATGTCCCACTAGTACTTTTTCTGTCCAATTTGCACCCAGCAAAATCAGAGTCAGAATAGCCTATTAGGCTACAAGAGGCACCCTTAGGGTACCACAAGCTCATTTTTGAAGTATCTACTAGGTATTTCATTATTCGTTTAACAGCACTTAAGTGAGATTCCTTAGGGTTTGCCTGATATCTAACACACATGCATACACTAAACATAATATCTGGCCTACTAGCAGTAAGATAAAGGAGAGATCCAATCATACCTCTATATTTCGTTATTTCTACTAATTTACCTCCTTCATCTTTGTCCAAGTAGCAAGACGTGCCCATCGGAGTGGCCATGTGTTTAGCGTTTTCCATTTCGTATCTCTTGAGCAATTCCTTGCAGTATTTTGTTTGACTTATGAAAATCCCTTCGTTCGTTTGTTTGATTTGAAGTCCGAGGAAGAAATTCAATTCTCCCATCATTGACATTTTAAATTCATTCTGCATTGACTTAGCAAATTCTTTGCAAAGGGATTCATTAGTAGCACCTAATATAATATCATCCACATATACTTGCACAAGAAGAATGTCATGCTTTTTATTTTTAATAAAAAGGGTAGTGTCGACTTTTCCTCTTAAAAAATTATTTTCTAAAAGGAACTTACTCAACCTTTCATACCAAGCTCTAGGAGCTTACTTTAAACCATATAAAGCCTTTTTAAGTTTAAAAACATGGTTGGGTAGTTCATGATTTTCAAAACCCGGAGGTTGTTCAACGTATACCTCCTCTTGAATATAACCATTTAGAAAAGCACTCTTGACATCCATTTGATATAATTTGAAATCCATGATGCAATTATAAGCAAGTAACATTCTTATAGCTTCTAATCTAGCTACAGGTGCATAGGTTTCTTCATAATCTATTCATTCTTCTTGATTATATCCTTTAGCAACCAATCTAGCTTTGTTGCTAGTTATTAACCCATTTTCATCAAGTTTGTTTCTAAAAACCCATTTAGTTCCAATTATAGGGTGATTATTAGGTCTAGCAACTAATTCCCAAACTTGATTTCTTTCAAATTGATTTAATTCCTCATGCATAGCTAAGATCCAATGTTCATCATCAAAAGCTTCAATTAAATCCTTAGGTTCAATTTGAGAAATAAAAGCTAAGTGATTACAAGTATTTCTAAAGGAGTTACGAGTACTTACACCTTTAGATACATCACCGATGATTTGATCAAGAGAGTGATATTTTGAAGTTCGCCATTCTTTGGGAAGTTCCAAAGCTTGCGAATCTTCTTGTCTTTGTTCATCCTCTTTCTCCTTGATTTCCTTTTCTTTACTGTCCAAATGTGTTTCCGCCAAAATTTGTGCAACATCATCAACAAGATCCGACTTTGCCGATTCCAAGGATTTTTCCTTTATTGTTATCACCATAAGTGAAGTGTCCATGATTCTTTGGAATAAGTATGGTGAATTTTGAGTCGTCCCCAGTCATGTGCTTGGAACAGCCGCTATCAAGATATCAATTTGAACTCCTAACTTTCAAGCACACCTACAACACAAGTTTAGTTTTTAACTTTTGGTACCCAAACTTTCTTGGGTCCTTGTGTGTCAGTTTTGGATATAGTACCCTTGGAACCCAAACCATTTTTGTTCCAACTTTTGTATTTATGTTTTTCCTTGCATTACATGTTGAAGCACTATGTCCTTTTCTTCCACAATAAAAACATTTAATAAAATGACTACTTGAAACACTAGAATGCGCACAGAAATTTTTAGAGTTTTTGTTGATTTTTCGGGTTATAACCTATCCCGGCTTTTTGAAAAATCACTCTTTGTCTTCCTAATAAAATATTTAAGTTATCCCTTCCAAAGGTGAATTTAGAAAAAGTGTTCTTTAAGTCTTCAATTTCTTTTTCAAGTGTATGACATGAAGAACAAGATGAAGAAGTAGAAGCATGTGAAGGATGATTTGTGCATGCATCAATGATTCCCAAGAGTTTCATTTTCAATTTTCAATTCTTCTATTTCCTTATTTAAAACAATAATTTGATTTTCTAAAGAAGAAATTGTTTTCTTAGAAGAAAAAATAATTTTTGTCAATTTTAACGATTCTTCATGTAATTCTTCAAAAGCGTCTTGTAACTCATCGTAAGAAGGTAATAAAGTAGTATTAGAACTTATCTCGTTTTCGCTTTCTTCTTCATCTCCTTTTGCCATGAGACACAGTTGAGCTTCTTCGCTATCTGAGCTGTCAGTTGAGTCCATGTCGTTTTCATCCCATGCTATGTAGGCTTTTCTTCCTTTTCTTTCCTTGAAGGGCTTCTTTTCAAATTTCTCCTTCTTCTTTTGATAAACTGGGCACTCCATTTTCATATGACCAGGTTTGCCACATTCATAGCAGGTTGGAGTCGATGAAGCTCCTTCGCCTTTGAAGTGTGTCTTTTTAGGAGGGAAGGAGGTCTTCTTTGCGTTCCCTTTTTCTTGAGAAATTTACCAAACCTTTTAACTAGCAAACTTAGATTTTCTTCACTTACCTCGATGTTCTCTGAACTTTCTTCATTTTCATCATCATCATTGTCGAATGTTGATGAAGTGGCTTTGAGCGCTATTCCCTTTTTCTTTTTATCGTTCTCTTCGCTTTGGCTTAATTTGCTTAGTTCCAATTCGTGCTCATGAAGTTTTCCAAAGAAGGTAGCTAAAGTCATTGTGGACAAATCCCTTGATTCTGATATTGCCGTCACTTTGGATTGCCAAATCCTGCTAAGACATCTCAAAACTTTGTTAATCAAATCTTCGTTAGAAAAACTTTTGCCTAAAGATGCAAGATGATTAACTATGTGAGTGAACCTATTTTGCATTTCCTGAATGTTTTCTCCTTGGTTCATTCTGAATAGTTCATATTCACGAGTTAGAGAATTAATTCTCGACCTCTTAACTTCACTAGTACCTTCATGGGTAACTTGCAAAGTGTCCCACATTTCTTTAGCAGTTTTACAATTTGAAATTCTAAAAAACTCATCATATCCCAAAGCAGTAGTAATAATATTTTTGGCTTTTAAATTAAATTAAACTTTTCTTTTGTCTTCATCAGACCATTTATTTCGTGGTGTTTCGGTCCTTACACCATCGACCTCATGTGTGGGTATAAAAGCGCCATTTTCGACAGCATCCCAAACATCTAGATCAATAGCTTCGATGAAGATTTTCATTCTTTTCTTCCAATATGCGTAACCATCCCCATTGAAAAAGGGTGGTCGGTTTATGGAGGATCCTTCTGAAAAACCATTTGAAGAAGCCATGTTCTCTTGAAGCTGCTAAGCTCTTTATACAAGAGTCTAACTCTGATACCACTTGTTACCAAGTGGCTTCCAAGATCAAGAGGGGGTGAATTGAGTATAAAATTTTTTCGCAAAACCTCTTTTTAAATAAGACAAATATTAAAAGCTTAATAAATAAATACACAGAAGGAACGAGAAAAAGAGAAAAGACAATAAAGAGCAACAAAAAATAAATGTGCAATAAATTAAATTGCATAAAATAAAGAGATTAGGGAACAGAGAAGCAGGCACAGTATTTATCCTGGTTCGACCACTAACCCACTTGTGGTCTACGTCCAGTCCTCGAAAGCCGAGATTTTTCACTAAGTATACAAGTTTCAATAGGTGCTTGCTACCGTTACAAAAATAGAGCACTTTTCACACACAGGGACACTCTACCCTTGTGCTAAAATCTCAGCCTGCAGGGATACCTCACTCTTATACAAACTTTGAGGGATACCTCACCCTCGATACAGAATATCAGAATATAGATGAAGAGAAACTCTCACTCAGAGTAAGTAATACAAAATGAAGTGCTAATGGAGCTCTCACAGAAATATCTCAAAGTTTTTAAGCAAAAAGAGCGTAGAAAATAATTTTCACAGATTAAAGCTTTCAGAAAATAATTCAGAGTTATGGGCAAAGAAATTCGTGACCTAAGCTTGCTATTTATAGGGAAAAACACGGAAACAGCCGTTTAGGTATAATTAATAGCATTTAAAACAAATTAACCGAATTCAAGGCGTATGAAAGTTTCCATATCAGACTGCGTATTCAAACATGTTTATTCGAATAACTAAACAGGTTATTCAAATAACACTGTTCCTGAAACCAATTTAAAAACTCATTTGAAATGGGTTATTCGAATAACCAATATGTTATTCGAATAACTCTGTTAAAACCAGAGTTCTAAAAGCAAGGGGTTATTCGAATAATAGCTTATTTATTCGAATAACATAGTTTAAAAGCAGTTCAGACAAAAAGATTTATTCGAATAACGTATGAGTTATTCGAATAACTCACTTAAAACACGGTTCTGAAAAACCTCAATTATTCGAATAAAGGATAGTTTATTCGAATAGCTACTTAAAAACAGTGTTCTGGAAAACCATAGTTATTCGAATAACAGGGTAGTTATTCGAATAACACCTTTTAGAAAACAAACCACGAGGGGATGTTTATTCGAATAGGCTAAGCTCTATTCGAATAACTCAGTTCAAAAAGGGTTTGAAAAAGATGTTTTCAAAGACACTAAGTTCAAAACCAAGTTTTATCTTCTCTTTCAAAAACAAAGAGATATCAATGTGAGCTCCGTACAATAGATCCTAAGTCCTAATGCTAATCAAATATAAACTTGGACTTGGTCTATTTATCATCTTCATTTATACTTTGCATTTGTTATCATCAAAACAAGTCTTCAAAGGTATGCATCCAAACACATGTTTAAGGAGGAATAGCGAAGTTCATCATTGTCAACCCACATGAGGCTGTAGCTAGAGCGACAAGACTTAAGGAGTTCACAACAATGGTGTTCTTGTTGATTGTTGTTCTGCCCATGTTTTGAATTGTTTGGTTCCTGATTTGGTTCTATTTGGTTCTGTTTGAGACTTTGGAGTAATTTTACATTGTTTATATTATTTGGAGATTATTGTTCGTGCTTTCTTTCTTTTGCTGCCAAGGGTTTGTGGATTGAAGACTTTGAACACTAGTAAAGGACTCCATTTGTGTTACTAGGTGGTATGATACCCGACTCAGTGTTTTGGAGACCTAGTTGAAGGTCATTGCTGGGTGGTATGATACCCGACTCAATGTTTTGGAGACCAGTTTGGAGGTCGAGGGGCCACTAAGGAGAAAGGTCGAAGACTCCAAAATAGGTCTCATTTGCTTAGGACGTGTGCCGAGGAGAAGCAAGGAGCTGTCTGCCAAGGACGTTGCCAAGGTTTTGTTATTCAAGGAGAGTACTAGTTTCCTAGGTTCTTTGTTAAGAACGGCTGAGTTGATATAAATGTTGGTGGTGTCCTTTGTTTTCAGTTTATGCCTTTATGGGTTTTCTACTTGTAACAAGCTTAAGTTTAGTAAGCTTAAGCTTGAAGGGGAGTGTTAGAGAATATTAGGGTTATTACTTATTAGGTTATTAGTCTTATGTTAGTGGGCTTGGGTCCGTACTAGTAGTGTTAGTATTTGACCTAAGTATTAGTATATATAGGATAGTAGGCTATGGTTTTGTGTCAGATTATCATATCAATAACATTATCAGTTTATAGCCGTCTTTGTCTTTTTTCCTTCTCCCTAAACCTAATCCTATAATTCTTCAACACTTATCATTGGTACTGCCACTGATTATCTGCGCTGTATTTTTCCTTCAAATTGCCGACCCTACCTAGTGGGAAAAGGCTTTGTTGTTGTCATTTTCATTGTCGTTTATTTTTCCTTCAAATTGGTATCTATGAGTAGACATCATATGCTGTGATTTGAGTGGACAGTACAAATGTCACTCATCAATTTTATTTCTAGTATATACGTATTTGATTTTGCTGAGTTTTGTTGATGGGGTTCATCTTTAACTCTTTGGGCCTTGCTCACTGAACATCTTTCTATCATGTACAATAGTTTCTAGGATTTTTAGAAATTATAAAATCATTGGATACAAACGCATGGTATTTGAATCTCCACAAGATAATTTTATCTTGGAAACTTGGTTCCAGAAGTGGATGTTTATTTTGGTTCTTTAGTAAGTATGCTGTGAGTTATTCTGTGGCCAGGTAATGATGCATGTTTTTAACTATGTCAACTTATTTTGAGTTTTTCAGAAAATAGAGGATTATGAACTTCCACATTGCTGCATACTAATTTAATATAGATGTTTTGTTTAGTGTGCTGCCGATCATTTTATGGTCTGACGGGTAATTTCTATGATCCAAAAATAGTAACTATGTATTTCTAAGAGCATTATGATTTTATTTTTCTCAATTCCCATTCTTAAATGTTTGCTAAACAAGAAAATGAGATTCAAGTTTTATCTACACTTGCAGCAAGACCAGCAAAACTTGTCAGAGATTGTCAGATGATTGCACCCTGTAGCACAACAATTCTTTATCCAAACAGGGGTGGCAACATTCATTGCTTTAAAGCCTTAACCCCTTGTGCTCTCTTTGACATTCTTTCCCCACCTTACTCATCAGAAGATGGGCGACACTGCTCGTATTTCCGGAAGTCACCTAGGAAAGATCTTCCAGGTACTTCTCTTCCTTCTATTCTCCTCAATTTTTACTTTTGAAAAAATTTACTCTGATTTCTAAAGTGTGTTATTTTCTTACATTTTCTATTGTTAAAAGGTCTTGAGCTTGATCAGCTGTGTGGGGTAAAACCATCTGAAATGACCTGGTTAGAAGAGATTCAACCGCCTGAAAACTTGGTGGTTAGGAGGGGGCAGTACAGAGGCCCTATTATAAGACAATGAAGGGGATAGCTAATTTGTATTTATATAACATCAGTCAGGCTTGACAAGAAACTAAATATGATGGGAATATTAATTGCTGGTGGTACTTCTTGAGAATAATTGGTCACCTTCTTTGTGTGGCTGTTAACTGTACATACTATGATAAATGATGGCAGTGAATGTTGATTATGCCTTGTGTATCCCTGTTCTAACGTACCCGTTTTAGATTATAACAGTGACACGATAATCTTTGGTAATGTTAATTCCTGCCTTTAGAGTTTAGACATGAGTTATATCTATCCTATTACACTGCCAAGACTTGTTTAAATGGATTATGCTAGTTCATCTGTTAGCAAGTAGTTCACCATGGCCAGACGTAGTTTGCCACTTTGCCTTAAATGGTTGTCCGTCGGAGGGTCTAGTTGATAGAAGCTAATGAACCCTTGATAATTCTTTTTTTTTTCTCCTTTTTTGTTGGCCTTAATCAAGTTCCTCGTTAAGAAACACTTAGCAGGAGCCTAGGAGTTAATATGGAATAATAGAACTAGTATTCTTCTGATTTTCACCTGTCCATTATTATTCTTCTCATTTTCAATTTTCATTGTTGGTACGATTGAAAATGAAAAGTGAAGGGGAATGGAATGAATAATTTGCATTGTATCCATGTATCATGCATGTTTTGATACATGGTTGATTTTTATTTCTTCTCTTTCTGCTTTCTTTATTTTCACTTCTATGAAGTATAATTCTCCCTTACATATCCATAGGATCAGCTGCAAGTCTTCCAATTTGTTGGTGCTGCCCATTGTATTTGTACTTGGATGGTGTTGCTGTCTTGGCAAAATATGAAGGAACGTTCTTTTCTTTCTTTGGTTTTTATTTTTTCAACCATGATATTCTTACCACAAACAGTATATACATTTATTTTTACACCTCATCTAATACTATTTATCATATTTACTTTTTCTTTTTACTTTTTAATGGTGTGTACAGTTTAGAGGTGTAGGATGATCTTTTTCCTTATTTTTTGGGTAAATGGAAGTTTAAGAAGGGAGGTTATCTCATTATTAGATCAGGTTATACGACAGTTCACAGTGGTATTTAGAGATGAATTCTTTATTAAAAAACCAGCCGCAAATAAGAATCGAACTCAAATCTTTCTTTTTTGGACAAATCGAACTCAAATATAACTCAAGATCTTTTAGTCGATGCTGGGCACATTTGAAATTGGGCCTTTGGAAATCTAGCCCAGTTTTCTAATCCTAATCCAGCAGCAGCACCAGGCCGCAACAGTCTGCCAGTCTTCAATATCCATTAAATGTTAGACAATCCAGTTTACGATGGATTGGATCCATGCAAGTGTTTTTCAACTAAGACGTGCATTTTATGTGTATAAAGTTGTTAAATAATATCTACCAAAAAAATTTAAAAGTCGTCAAGTAATATATAGAATTGTTTAGAAATTTTAGTCAATTTTATTTTGCTTATTTTGTTCAAAAAAGACCCATGAAGACTTCTTTCTTCTTTATTTTTTTCCCTTCTTATCTCTTTTAAATTTAAAAATTATTTTATTTTTCTTTTCTTTTACTCGCATATTATGTGTATAATTTTTTTCTTAATATGACTAAAAATATCAGGTTATTAAAAATTTGATTGTATAATTGATTGATTACAAAGTTATTTGGTCATAAAATTGGAGTGTTTGAAAATCTTCTAATGGCAATAACTGGACTTGGTCTTTTTCTATATAAACCATCTGCACGTTTTCTAAATTTGACTTGCTAATATTTCCACAAACTCTCCTCCACTACTTTTCGTCATGCCATTCAAACAGGTGAATTGGAAAATATCAAGTTTTATTTCCTGAAAACTCCATGAATTTTTTTTTTATATATATAAAACTCCATCAAACCCAAGTTTTTATTAAGATAAACGACTCATCTACTACTGAGCCAATACCTTTGGACCAACAAATTCACTTTACCTCCTTCACTTATGTGTAGTATAGCTTGCAAAGTCATGTAAAAAAAAAAACACCTTGCAAAGTCAAGCTGAACCATAATAACTTTCATCAATAATACTTTAATTTTCAAACTTTCCTATAAAATGATTGCATGTTCGCCAGATCTTCCATATAAAAAGAGTGTTAAAAGATATAAAAACTATTAATACCATTTATTTAACAATTTAAACTTTTACTTTGAGTTAATTAGTTCTGAGGTAGTGTCCAAATTTGTTAAAAGATATAAAATCCTTTGAGAGCCTCCACTGCTTAAGCTTTTGGGTAGTATAGGGAGCATTTAAAAAATAAAATAAAATATTTTTTTATATAATAAAAATACACGGTTTAGATATCTTTATATATTTCTTTTATATCTTTAGTCGCAGTTCTTGAAACTTAAGCATTATTGACGACAACCGTGACTATAGTTACTTCCCAACAACTCTATAGTTGGATCTATTTAATCGCTAAGATTTTTTTGATAAAGAAAAAGTTTAAATGGTCTTTTTTTCTGGTACAGGTTTAAATGGTCTAATTTAAATAAAGGTCTTGCACCAATATATATATATATATATATATTAAAGGTCCAAAACGGCTAAGATCAGGATTGTATGTAATTACCAAAATGTAGTTGTCATTTGTAAATTATATAAATCATCGGCATCTAGCACTAATAATGACATTATTTTGGTCATACATTCATTCATCGGTCACTGGTTGATTCCCAAATTGAATAGAATAAAACTATTTATAAATACTTACACATACATCATCTTATATTTTTATAATTTTTATTATCTGATTATAATTAATTTCATTTTATTTTTTACATATTTATATTCTGATTTTGTCATATACTCTTAAATAGAAAAATGTTATTTATATATCAAAATAATTATATCATTCCTTACATCTTACTTTTTCAAGAAATAAATGAATAGAAAATGTATTGAAATGTGTATTTTATTTATTTAATTACCTTAAAAAATTGATATAAAAATGATGGAAAGAAATAATGTGCGGATTTCATTATTCCCCTCATATGTGAGAGATATGAGTCATAGGGATATGCATCTATCATTTTTCTATTCAAGACACAACTCCATTCCAATGAAACGTCCTACGTACGTCCAAAGAGTAGAAATTAAACTATTCCGTTTTGATTATGGTAATGATCTCATTCTTCGTATAATAATGTCAAAACATATAGTTTCAATTTTTCATTTTTCTAAATCAAAAGCAGATAATCTCTGCAAAAATCATGAAAGGACAAAGGGGATAATACCTTGGCACATTGATATTAAACTTTTTTTTGGTGCTGACATCAGATATGATTCTCCTTTAAGGACCAACAAAAAAAAAAAGGCTTAATCTTATAGTATTTTGTAGCCGTAGATCTCTGATGTATGTCAGTAATGCTAGGTTAGACGTCTTCATCCATGAAATAATAGAATAGACGCCTAATTCTTTGAGAGATTCTTATGGGGCTTAATATAATAAGCAATGTCAACTCTCATGCACATGAGAGGACAAAACCAACCTTGTGTTTTTTAGTTTCTTAATCTCCATTGATAAGCCCTCTTATTTTCCTTCATTTCCACGTAGTTTCCTCTCTGCCAAACCCTTTAATTCTTCGAATATCTGTCATCACTTTCTCTCTCACTCTCACTGTTAGCAGAAATGTGCACTTGCCACGCAGAACAAGAAATTTTTTGTAGTTTGGTGTCATGCAGCCATACCTAATTAATTCGATAGCTGATTCCAATTGCTGTGCCAAAATCTATGAGGAGTGTGCCCTCTTTGTCATTATGGGACAAAACAACCAAAAGGAGCCTTGGAAAGTAGAATCCCTTTTGGATTGGAGGGGAAAATGATGAAAATTTTTGCCCCATATGATCAACCCGAATTCCTTGTTTGCTTTCTACTTTCTGCCATACACACCATCCCCATTTTCAATTACCAAACTTGTATGAATGTCTCCATCAGTTTCTTCTGCATTAAACTTTGATGCATTGGTAGCCTAATGTATCTATTAACCTGGATCAAATGATACATAGTAGCTGGAGTCAAATATGGACGTCAGAGGATAGATAATCAAGAATTGGCAATGTTACTTTGTGAGTTGTTATGATGGGTTGTGGCCTTCCTTAAACTTTTGAGCATTTTTCACCTTTTAACAATAAACCTGCAGGTGTATGTATATATGTAACCCTAGTGTGAAAATATCTGGGATTGACAAAGACACTGATAAGTTAAACCATATGTGGTTGAGGTATTCAACAAATTAAAAGAGCAGTTGGGTGCATCAGAAGTCAATAAAGTTGATGAAAATTTCAACTTCCCCTTCCCCCCTTTAGATTGCCTTTAGAAGAAAGTTCAATTGTCAAACATTTGCTAACGAATCCTCTCCTTGCCACAATTCATTATCTTTGCAACAATAAACTTTCAGGTTAAAAAGTGAAATGATACTATATGAATAAATAATCTAATTAGCCGGTGCTAAGTTCTGTAATGCAAGGTATAATTTGACTAATAATGCTTGGACTTGGACTTATTTTCTTACTTCATTATTGGATGCATGCAACAGTTGATAAACCTTTAATAATATATAACCTTTCCTGTTCCATCCCCGTGCATGGAAGTCTACAAGTTGTAGTCAAGATTCCATTCAAGCTCATGCTCTTAGAAAAGTTAATTACAATTTGTCAAATGTGCATCTATGATATTATATACATTACCATCAGTTGCTGTCGAAAGTGCCTCAAAAACTAAACTATACATGTCCTTGTTTCTGCACATTTCCCACCAAGTTTGACTATTTTAAAATCCTTACACCCCTCACATTACAGCATTATTAAGGTTTTCAATTGCTAATACTCTTCAAACATGCCAAAAATCAGACGTCACATTTACGCTCGTGGGAAAGAGGGCCTTTGGGAACATGTGTTATTAAAAAAAAGTTGGAAGAATAGCTATTGAGAATTTGCACATAGGGACAGGAAAACATTGGTGTTTAAATAGGAAGGAAGTCTTAGTTTAGGTGAGAAGAAATTGAAATGTTGATGAAGGAATGGTCCCCACAATATACTTGCACCTATATTTGAGATTATAGCTATCTTGGTGAATTTGACAAAATACATCACAATAACAAAGCGAGAAGTATATAGCAGAGGTCAAGCAATTAAGATAATCACGAGCAAGCAAGAGAGAGATAGAAAGAGAGGTAGATTTTTAACAACTGTCAAGGGAGAGAAACAGAACCCGGGGTGTGCGGGGGGAGAAAAGGGTGTTAGTTGTCACATGATTTCCAACAGTACAAAAGGGACCAGCCGCATCTGTATCCACTATGTAGGTTTATTACAATTTAAAGACAACAAGTAGCCTGTCCGAATATTGTTATTCTCAATATTTTCTTTTTCCTTTGGAAGTTGGAACCATAAAAGTCTTTCTAATATCTTGAACTTGATGACTCTTAATTCTGCTGCTGAATTATATGATATACCAAAAATACATCCCAAGTCAGGTATCAAATTATATCCTCTCGCCCCCCATCCCTCTCTCTCACACCCTCAACTCATCAAAGATCAGCATGATCAAAGACTAAATCCAGTTCAATCTGTCCATGAATCGTTCTTTAAGTTCAGCTAGGCGGTGGAGCTTTTCCAGAGATGACTGATTGAAGATATGTTTGGATATGCAGTTGCACATAATACATGATCAATAGGCTTGGAAGAGAAAGACACATCATCATCTTAAATGGTTAGTATTACTGTTTAGGGTAAAAAAAAACAGGAGAAACACCCAAAAGATAATATATATACTCTTCTATGCTTTTGCTTTATTTGTTTCTTTTATCTTTTGAGCAACTAATTATAATGATATCACTTTATAATTCTTCTTCTTTACGAGTTTCTTCCCCATCTCCCTTTTAGGGTTTAATTAGGATCATGAATGTTCCTTTCTTTTTGCTTCTTATGACTGTAATGGTTCCTCCAAGCAAAGCTTGCTGAAGATTTCGTAATCAATTCCTAACTTCTGTTCCAAAGAAAATTTTTCACCACTTGCTTTTTCCTTCTGAGATGCATTTATCTAATCAAGATGTGTTGAGTTTGCGTATGATGATGAGTACCACTGTTTTGAATATATCTGGCCAAAGTGTGCCTATTAAATCTTTCTCCTCATCATAGGATCATATCTTTTGCTTCACCTTGTTCTTATCCAGAAAGTCCATTTCACATATGATACTTAAACTTAAAGTATATATAAATTGACCAGAAGTCGCATGGGTTTATGAACATAGTATTTGTCACGTGTTTCAAATTATCTGAACCCTTTTTTCTGTTTAATTCATGAACACATCGGAAGGAATCTGTTGTTTGAGTGGTTAAACGAAAACCATTTCTGGTTGAGTTTACTTTCAAAATGAAACCTAAACCAATGTGTCTACACACACAATTTGCATCATTTTTATTGTTTAAATATCTTCCTCAATTCTCAATTCAATTCTTCCCTCTATCTGATTATTATATTTTGAGTATTGCATAACTTCTATTTGGTTATTTACAAAAGATACTTAACATTGGTAAAATTCCTTAAATATGTAGATCTGAACCAATCCGACATTCATGAGGATTTTTTTCACAGCTTCAAGGTAGAGAAGTTGGTTGCATTCTTTATACTAAATTCTTGAATTTTGAACTAATATTTATACGGTTGGATGATATAATACCTATATGTAATAGGGATCTTTAATAAATGTCTTCTGCTACAACTTCTCACTGTTACCTTTACCATCACCTCATAGCATTTCCGTGCTGCTATTTTAAGAGATTTAAAGCTTAGTAATTGTTGTAGAGAAATTACAGCCTGTCCTCACTTATTCTTGTTTTAGTCACTTTGTTGCACATTAAAATATTTCCTGTTTGTTTCAGACGTGAAATTCCAACTTTTAAAACGACAAAGAAGTTAATTAATTGGGACCTTGGGGGTGAACCTGTGCAACAGCAAATAAACATGTCAGAAGGATATGATAGTCATGACAATGAGAGGAGTGGGGACCAGGCTGAGGAAACTTCGTTGGGATCTTCCCAGAAATGCTCTTCCTTTGACTTGAATGAAGAAGCTGGCAGTGAAGATAACAATGACACCGATGAGGCCTGTGAACTCACAAAAGAGGAGAATGAGAAAGCAAAGGATGAGGGCACTTCAGCAAATAGAAGTAGTACATCAAGAGAAGGAAATGAGAGAAGAAGCGCTGTTAGACAATATGTTAGATCCAAGATGCCTCGGCTTCGGTGGACTCCTGAACTTCACCTCACCTTTGTGCATGCTGTTGAAAGGCTTGGCGGTCAAGAGAGTAAGTATTTGTATATCTACCAAAGCATTACTCATTTATATATATATTCATGGTCATGGGTGAAATAAAGCCTCTGACATAATAGTGAAGCGAAAATGTTTGGTTGAACTCTGCATTGATTGGTGCAGGAGCAACACCCAAGTTGGTGCTTCAGCTAATGAATGTGAGAGGACTCAGTATTGCTCATGTCAAGAGTCACTTGCAGGTAACACAAAATTGAGGTTTGAGATAGTACTCTTTGAATTATAGCATAATTAATTTTAACTTATGAACTTATGCAAACTAGACCCTTTATCATTAATCCATTCTTAATGGCTTATAAGTTGATGTATTCTTTCTCAAAAAAGATTTCATGATTATTCAATTTGCATTTCAGATGTATCGAAGCAAGAAACTTGACGAGGTCGGACAAGGTGAGGGTTATCATAAATCCTTTTTATAAGTAGTAATGCAAATGAATCCATATACACACACAATGGATACTCTGATTTGTTTGTTCTATTAAACTTAAGTGGAACAATTATTGAGAAGTTTTGGGGAAAAAATAGCTTTTTGCTAATGAAATATCAAATGAACAAATAGTACAAAGAAAAAAAAAGTACTAATTGTTTTCAAACAATAATCAACTATTAATGTTGTTATTCATGCAAAAATTTAAAAGCTATTTATATACAAAATATATATATATTGTGTTCTAATAATATTAATTAATTGCAATAATTAATATTAAACTTTCATATATCCTATACAAGTTTCTAAAAAAATTGTTTTCTGCAAGTAATGTACGTGGATCTTATAGTTATATGATACACCAGTTTGTAAAACTTCTATGTATGTTTACTTACTCTTAAGTAAATTGGGTTTTAACTAACTTCATTAATGGAACTGTGTTAATTATGTAAGCTAACATGCATGTGTAGGAATAGAACTTTGACATAATTTAACAAGTAATTAAACGTATGTAAGTATATACAGTTCAAAAATTCAAGGATAGTAGTAAACATCAATGTTATCGAATTTGGAATGCAGAAGCACGCAAAATCCACTTTGATATTTAAAGAAAATAGTAGATATCAACCAAGAGAGAGAGAGAATAGTAGATAACTTGCTTTACTGTACTTCCTGATTAAACAAAGTGATATTGGAAGGCCTTAGGGTTAGGGTTTCTTTATCTTAGCTAAATCTCTTGAATTTGACAATCTATTCATACATTCACTTCGCAGTACTAGGTCATACATACAGATCGACCCAAGAAGTAGGTAGCAAATCTCAGATACTCCATCAGTCCATGAGTCCTCATCAACATTTTATGATGGGAAATGGTGGAATCATTCTAGCAAGTAATTCCAACGAGAATGGTCATTTCCAAGGTCTCCTGCAGCCCTCCTTCTCCCTATCACATTCACATACAAACGCCACCGACTCAAGGTAACCATGCAAACATTTAAATAACTTTTACTCCACCAGTTATATTGAAATCCCTATAATCTTATTGCTTTCCTTGGTTCTGAAAGAGAAGAAAATTCAACAAAATTATTTTATAGTAAATTAGTAACCCTTATTTGTAATCTCTCTCTCTCTCTCTCTCTCTCCCCCCCCCCCCCCCTCTCTCTAGGCACCAGCAATGGTACTTCAATCATCAACCTTTCAGAATAACAAGTTACATAACAAGCAACGAAGTTGTCTCCTCAACTCAAGGAAGATCAATAGCTTCAAACCAAATTCAAGTAATGGATACATCGGGCAAAATTGCACCCATGAGACCAAGCCAATTTCTTGAAGAGAAAAGGTGGCCTCCATTAGACATTATGAACAATCATCAATGGAAGTTCAAAAGGTTACCTGCCAATATTACTGCTAATACTGGGTCACAATCTGTTGTACATCAATTTGGCACCATGCCTGCATCTGTTCCACCATCTGAATGGAGCTTTGAAAAAAACACAAGTATCAGAGAATATCTATCAAACTCCAATGAACCTCGCAACTATGCCAATAGTTTAAAGCTAGAATTTGATCCATCATTTTGGATTAAGGTAAACATTAGGGTTTAACAAAATAAGAACTGTATGTTAATCTATCTGTTTTTTCTTTCTTCACCATTAATCATAATTATTTGTTATGCAGTTGAATCAAGAGAAACCACAGAAAGACGAGCAACGGTTGCCTGATTTGCAACTGTGTTTGAGTCACAAAGATGGAACCGATGATGGCAAGATTGATCATTGCAGAGAAACCACAGAAATCAGCACTAAGCTTTCACTTTCTTAGAATTTAGTTTTATGTCAATAATGCAAATACCACAACCTAGCTAGCTAATCATAAACAGAGTGATGATATCTAAACAAGAATAACAGGTACACGATTATATGTCACTACTCACTACAAGACCAAATTGTGGGCTTGCTAATATATAGGATTTTTTTTTTAAACTTAAACAGGATCTGACTGTAAAATGAAGTGTGTCATGATTGAGAGTGAGTTTCCATTAGCGGTTTTTCTTGTGCAAGTGATTGGTTCGATCACGCACAAAACATAAATAAAGAGATAACCAAAATAACTGCAACTGCAACTGCAAGGGATGATAAATGATGGAACAAACACTGAAAATATGGCGACGAACTTGCCTTACTGCAGAAGCTTCACTTCTCTACATCTTGAGTGAAAATTTATGGTGGAAAATGCTTGGATTTAGCAGCATTAAATTTAGTAAATTGCACGCAAGTTAATTTGACGTCCAAGCGAAGAGTGTGAAGTGTGGAGCACAGCCTCAGCGCTCTACTCTCGACAGCTTGTAACTGTACACCTTGGGCTCATCCAAATGACAATTCAAGAATCAGTGATCGATCGATGCTGATGGAATTTTCAAGTTTCTTCGTTGCTGCCTGCACTATTGGTTTAAAATTTAAATCACTCGAGACTATAATGCAGTTCATGGAAACAAGGCTTCTAAATCGTGACATGCACACTTAAAATATATGATATATTTATCTTAGTTTGATATATAGTTATACAAAAAAGAGTCTCTATTTTTACATATTACTTTCATTATATTATTTTTATATTATTATTTTTATAATAAAATAATATAAACATATTTTTTAATACATACTCTTTTTTTATTTAATAAACATTTTTCTACGAAAAAGGTAAATCACACGCACATGCAATGCAACGTGGTATCTCGTGCGGATGTGTTGAGAATTTTTCTTTTGGCCCTTTCAAACCGTAATGTTCACTATGTGATCACGTGTGCTTTATCCTTAACTTCAAAAAAGTGGTACAATGTGAACCGTGCAAGTAAAAGCCGGGCCCTTGGTGCTCAACTATCGAGGTATCAAATTCGACTAATTTTTGGTTGACTGTCATTGGAACTTAGGTACTACAAAGTGGAGTGTTAACAGAGTTTGGTACATATATTCTATGCGGGCATAGCTAAATGGCACGAATTCAATTTCATGAAAGAGTCCAGGAATGACGTGTCTCTTGATTTTTGCAAATGAAAAAATGCAATACATCGCAAATTTTGAAACAATTTGTTTATAAGATACATCGAACCCTATTCATGTACGTTTCGTAGAAATAATTTCGTAAAAACTAGCATTTCTCATTCAATGCATTCCTGCTAACGAAACAATTGGCTTTTGGGGAAGGAATATCCAACAAAATTGGATGTCTAATTTTGACTTTTACATTTGAGCTAGAAATTACGGATACGTTATTTTATTAGCATGTTAGCATGTTAAACACGTGTTTGATATGAACATAAGATGATACATACATGATATGTATGTTTTACATATCTGAATGTATCTAATTAAAAAATTATTTTTTTACTTAAACACAGCTCAGATACAGTTAATACACATCTCAAATACACTGCACATACATATTGAACACAATCTATTAAAATTTTAAAAAAAAATTATTGTGTAGCAGTGTATTAATATCACGACTTACAAATCTAATATCATCTGACTCACGCTCAAAAAATTTTTTTTATTCTTTCTCAATATATTATGTTCACTGTGTACTAATAGTTCAAGTTTTCAGTAAATTTCACTCTGATCGTGTAGTTTAATTTTTAATTATTATTAATTTTTTTTTAATTATAAATAAAGATATTTGTATTGTTATTAAAAAATTATGTTTAAAATATTTATAATTAAAATTATATATATATATATGTCTATATCATATCGTATTTTAAAATTTTTAATTTAATATGTTTTTATGTCCATATTATATCTATATCGTGTTCATTTTCGTACTTCATAGCATTTGAGTTTTAAGAAAATGTACATTTTTATTTTATTTTATTTTACCATCCCCTTATACATTTTAAACATTTGAGGCTGGACCTTAGATGACAAACAGTAGCTGGAGAGAAGTATGAGCATTCTGACAGGCTCTGGCAAGAATGTCTTCCCTCAGCAGAGCAATGGTGATGAGTATGCCTCATCTTTATGTGCGTCTCACCCACTATTTCATTCTCAGCAAAATTCCCATGACCCTCTCCCACTCCACTTCCTGTTTTGCTCCGCTCATTAATAGTGTTGTCTAACTGTGTACCCCTAAACCAGGAGTGGGTGCAAGTAGGGCCACGTCATATTCGGATCTCAGAAGCAGCCTGAGGCAGAATCAATGGATTAAATTATTCAAAACACATGGTTGTAATTAGAACGAATAAAAACAAAAAATTTGATTTAATTTAATTTAATTTAATTTAATTTAAAAATTAAATTTTATATTTAAAATTTTAAAAAAAATTAAGATTTAAATTGATTTAAAAATTAAATTTTATGTTTAAAATTTATTAAAATAAGAATTATTTGATTTAATTTTATTATTTTACATTTTAATTCTTATGAGAAGTTATTAGAGATAGTTATTAAGAATAAAATAATTTATTTATTTTAAATTAAATTAAATCTAACAAATTCTATCAAATTTGATTAAATTTTTAAAATAAAAAAATGAAATCTATAAGATTTTAAAAATCAAATCATTTCTTTTTTTTAACATTTTAAACATAAAATTTAATTAAATTTAATTTACAAATTAAATCATTTATCATATTTTTACATTTTAAACACATTCATAAGAAATTACAATAATCTTTTTTCTTTTTTTTTTCTGGGTAATATATCTACAGTCAATTTATATATACCCAATTTCTAATTAAACACTAAAACTAATTACAGAGATAAAAAATTTAAAGATAAAATAAAAGTTCTTAAATTATTCCCCCTATTTATTAAATTTGAATCTTTAGAATGATTTAATTTCTTATTCTACTCTCTAATCTCTTAACTTCTTTTTTTTTTTTTTAAATCAAACTCTTTCAATTTAATTATAAATATCCTTCTTTTCAATTTCAAATATATTCTTTAATTTAATCTATGCTTTTCTTGATTTTAACTGAATGCTAATAAACTTATGCAAGGTGCGATACACTCATTCATTATGAATAAAAATAACATACATTATCTTAAAATATTAAAAGACTTGTCACCAACACTTTCTCACAAGTCACAACCAATACATTTACCACTTGCTCACCATTTCAATATTATTTTCATGGTTTATCAGTTATCACTCGCCATCATCACTAACAGGTAGTTTTCGTTCCTGTCCTTTGTCCTGTTTTATATCTCTGCATCCCGCAAGGTCAAGTCACTGTTGCCAACTTGCCATACACAGTTGTCATAAATTTTCCGATGTTCAATTTATATGGATTCACAGGGTAGGTTCAATTCTTGATGTATGGTTCAATTCAAGTGGGTTCATACCATAATGTTAAAAAAATAAATGATAAATCTTTTTATAAAAAGGTATCAACATCTTTTTATGTTTTGTAGCAAACAGCCGCACTGTTGTGGGAGGGGAGAAAAAAAAAGTTGTGTTGATTTTGTGTATTCAAATTGGGTGATCATTTGTGATCTTATTTAGACAATTTTTTAGTATATTATTTCTTACATCGTAAATTTTTACTTATATAATCAAAATTTTATTTTTCCATTTTTATTTGTTAAGTTGTTTGTATCCTTTTATGAGTTTTGAACTTTGTTATTTTGTTGATTTTTACTTGGGGTGGCAATAAAATTCATTAATTTTTGATCCATTCAATTTATTTATATTAAAATCAATTCAATCCATCTAATTAAAATGATATATCTTATTGGATTGGATCTAATAGATTAAATTTAATTATGGATGGTTAGTAATCCAACCAAAACATGTATTGGATATCCAATGGATATCCAATTAAAACCAATTCAATGGATATCCAATATATTTTATGTTTTTTTAGAGAGAAAAACATATTTTAGAGAGAGAATAAATGTTTTTAGAGAGAGAAATATTTTTTTTAAATGAGTGGTTTGGATATCCATCCATCCAATCCATTAAAATGAATTAATGGATGGATTGAATATCCATTCATAAAATTAGGTCATGGATGGATTGGATAATATTAAATATTTTGTAATGGATCTTAAATGGATTAATGGTTTATTTTGAATTCATCCATCACAATCTGATCCAAAATCAAACCAATTTTTACTTTATTGGCAGTGAGTAGGGACCGTTGTGATATTCTTATTTGTTAAGAGACACTTTGCCGTATTTATTGATTTTTATAATGGAAATTTTTCTGGATTAGGTCATGTAGTTTTTACTTCTCACATTGAGAGATTTTTTCACGTTAAAATTATGTGTGTTTTCTTTGTCAATTTTTTTGTGCATTCTTGGATATATCTTTTTGTGAATAGTTTTGACTGACTGTATATTTTGCTCATCACAAATTCTTTCAAGTAGGAAAGATTTATTGCCCATTTGTATATTATTATTTCCGCTGTGTACACACTCTTTTTCTTTCCTAACAGCTAGTATCAGAGCTATTTACTTGTTTGTTTGCTTGATTGAATGATGGAGCCTAATTACAGTAAAATGATTAGTTTGAATGACACAAATTACCACAAGTGAAAAAAAAATGAAAGATTTATTATTTATGAAAAAAATTACATTTACAAGTGTTTGCTACTAAAAAGCTTGAGGTTAAATCTGATGAAGAATGAGCTTTTGAACATGAGATAGTTTGTGACTTTATTCGGCAACGGTTAGATGATAATGTTTTGAATCATATTGCTAATAACTAGGGATGGAAATAGGTCAGCAGGCCTGTCAAGGACCTGTGGCGTGACCTATTTTAGGCCTGACCTGTTTAGAAAATGAGTTAGGTTTAGACCTTTTTAAGAGTCTGTTTCATTTAGTAGGCTTAGGCTGACCTCTCGATAAAGCGCAATCTCGTTAGGCTATTAGGTTGGCCTGGTTATTTTTATTTATAAAAATATTTTTTTTTCAATGGTCTTTCAAGGCCTGTTTGAAGACTTAGACCTATTTGAGGCCTATATGAAAGCCTTGATCTGCTGGCCTATTTAGAAGCCTTAATATAAACCAGGCTTCTAAACAGGTTTCAGACTAGGTCAGACTTCTTAAACATGCCAGGCAAGGCCCAAAAAAAGGCCTTTAATAGGTAACAAGCCAGGCTCAGGTCAGATATTTGTAATACAGGCCTGACCTGGCCTGTTTCCATCCCTACTAATAACTCACATGCCAGAACTCTGTGGGATAAGTTTAAGGCCTTGTATGCCTCTAAGTCTGGGAATAATAAATTATTTTTGTTGAAGCAGAGTATGAACTTGAGTTACAAGGATGGTAGTTCTATCTCTAATCACTTGAGTGATTTTCAGAGATGTTTTGACCAGTTGTTCGGCATGGATGTGAAATTTGAAGATGAGATTTTGGGACTTTGATTGCTTAATACTCTACTTGATTCTTCAAAAAATCTTAGAGTCACTTTGACTAGTTCTGCTCTTAGAGGTGTTGTGACCATGAATTATGTAAAGATTGTTATTTTGAATTAAGAAGTCAGATGACGAACTCAATAGACATTCTCTTCACAGTTAAAGATTTTGGTTAATGAAAATAGGGGAAGAAGTAGTGAGAGGGATCAAGGATGAGAAAATAGAGTCAGAAACAAGAGTAGAAAAAAATCAAGGTCTAAATTCAAAAACCTTGAGTGTGACAATTGTGGTAAAAATGGGCATGTTCAAAGGTTTTGTTATCAATGGAAAAAGGAGAACAATGATAATAAGGGTAAACAACAAAAGAAAGATAATAACAATGATGATCGTGTTGTCACCATTATTGGAAGAGATATTGTGATTATCTGTAATTAGAATTTGATTAATGTTGCTTGTGATGAGACCAGTTGAGTTGTTAACAGTGGTGCCTGTTTTCATGTGACATCTAGGAAAGATTTCTTCACATCTTATACTCTTGGTGATTATAGGGTTTTGAAGATGGGTAATGATGGTATGTCAAAGGTGATTGATATTGACAATGTTTGTTTGGTAACTAGTAATGAGACAAAGTTTACTTTGAAGAATGTCAGACACGCATTAGACATCTGTTTGCATCTGATTTCTGCGAGTGTTCTTGATGATGATGACTATTTTAGTACCTTTGGTGGTGGACAGTAGAAACTCTCCAAGAGTTCTTTGGTTGTGGCACATGGAAAGAAGTGTTCAGGTTTGTACTAGACCAAGACTTCAGTTTTTGTTAGTGCTGTTAATATAGTTGAGTATGATAATCAGTCAGAGTTATAGCACAAGTGACTTAGCCACATTAGTGAGAAAGAACTTGATACTTTGGCTAAAAGGAATCTACTTTCAAGTTTTAAGGGTGTAAGTTTGGAAAAGTGTGCTAATTGTTTGGCTGGGAAGCAAAATAAAGTCTCTTTCAAGAGTCATCCTCCTTTTAGGAAATCAGAGGTGTTTGAGTTAGTACATTCAGATCTTTGTGGTCCAATGAAGACTAGAACATTTGGTGGTGCACTTTATTTTGTAACTTTCATTGATGATCATTCAACGAAACTTTGGATTTATGCCTTAAAGACCAAGGACCAGGAGCTTGGTGTCTTTAAGCAGTTTCAGGCTTCTGTTGAGAGAGAAATAGAGAAGAAACTAAAATGTGTTCGCACTAATAATAGTGGTGAATATTGTGGACTATTTGATGAGTACTGTAAACAGTAGAGTATTAAACACCAGAAGACGCCCCCTAAGACTCCTCAGCTTAATGGCCTGGTAAAAAGGATGAATAGGACATTGATGGAGCGTTAGATATTTGTTTTCTAATGCAAAGTTACCTGGATCTTTTTGGGGTGATGCTTTGTATACTGCTACACATGTTATTAATTTATCTCCTATTGTTGTTGTACAGGCTGATGTTCCTGACAGGGTGTGGTATGGAAAAGATGTTTCCTATGACCACTTACGTGTCTTTGGGTGTAGAGCATTTGTACATGTGCCTAAAGGTGAGAGGTCCAAGTTGAATGTCAAGACTAGGCAATGCATCTTCATTGGCTATGGTCATGATGAGTTTGGCTATAGGCTATATGATCCAGTTGAGAAGAAGCTTATTAGAAGTCGTGATGTTATTTTCATGGAGGATCAAACCGTTGAAGATATTGATAAGGCAAAGAAGTCAGAGTCTCTGAGTACTGATGGTTTGGTTGATATTGATCCAGTTCCTGAGTCTCATATTCCTGATGTAGCTAACTTTGACAATCATGATGATGTGTATAATCATATTCAGGGTGATCAGGTTGAGGATGCTATTGATAATGTTGCTGATGAGGTAGATGTTTCTATTCATGAGGTTATTGATGAACTTGTTGTTTCACTTAGGATGTCTTCCAGACATCTTATTCCTTTTACCCATTACTCATCTGATGAATATGTGCTTCTCATTGACGGGAGAGAACTTGAGTGCTACGAAGAGACTATGGAGAATGAGTAGAAGGCATAATGGGTTGCAGTAATGAATGATGAGATGAGATATTTGCTTGACAATCATACTTTTGAGCTGGTCAAGTTGCCTAAGGACATGAAAGCTTTGCAAAATCGGTGGATTTATAGGTTGAAGAATGATGAGAATACCTCCACTCTGAGAAACAAAGTTAGATTAGTTGTCAAAGACTATCGTAAGAAAAAAAGGATTAGTTTTGAGGAGATCTTTTCACCGGTTGTTAAAATGTCTTCCATCCGAGTTGTTCTTGGTTTGGCATTTGCCTCCATTTGAGTTGGAGGGAGAGTTTGTTGTATGGGTCCAATCCAAGTGGGCCCAATCCAAGTGGGCCCATACCATAATGTTAAAAGATAAGGAGATAGGTCTTTTTTATAAAAATGCATCAACATCTTTCTATGTTTTGTAGAAAACAGTCGCACTGTTGTGGGAGAGGAGAAAAAAAGTTATGTGTGCTGATCTTGCGTGTTCAGATTGAGTGGTCATTTGTGGTCCGATTTAAATGATTTTTCAATATGTTATTCTTTGCATCATGAACTTCTACTTGTTACTTGTACAGTCAAAATTTTATTTCTCTATCTCTACTTGTTAGACTGTTTGTATCTCTTTGTGGGTTTTGAGCTTTATTAATTTTCACTTTGTTGATCATGAGTAGGTGTCGTTGTGATATCCTTATTTGTTGAGAGACACTTTGTTATATTTATTGATTTTTATAGTGGAGATTTTTTTGAATTAGGTGACGTGGTTTTTACTTCTTACATTGAGAGAATTTTTCACGTTAAAATTATGTGTGTTCTCTTTGTTTATTTATTTTTGTACATTCTTAAATATATCTTTTGATAGATATTTTTGGTTAATTGTATATTTTGCTCCTCATATATTTTTTTAAGTAAAAAATATTTTATAACCCATTTATATATTGTTACTTCTACTGTAGACACACTCCTTTATTTTCCCGACAATTCTTACCACAGGATGGGTTCAATTCTCACTTCCCTATTTTAATGTTGAATCCAATAAATATGTGAAGTCCCAATTAAAGCATGATACTATGAACGATATTTACGGGGATAAATCTTAGTTACAGTTTGAGGTAATTTTTAGGAAAAAAATTTTATTACATATAATTGTACTACATCATTTTTACACACATTCACAAAAAATTAAAAAGAAAAAATAATTTTTTATGATGAGTGAGTTTAGAGGATTTTATTTTCTCTCTCTCCAAATTTATGTAAGTGTGTATAAAGATGACATTATACAATTATATGTAACAAAAAATATCTCAATTTTTAGTACATGTACGTGATACCAGTCCATAATTTGTCACTTTTTATTATATAATTTAACGTGAAACGTATAGCAATTGACTATATAAAATAGGTTAATCATCAGAAGTTTAAATGATCGACATAATTTTAACTAGACATAATTTTTTATTTAAGCGTCAGAATTACCATTATTATATATCAATGAAAAATTCACGGAGAGCTTGGTTGATGTTGTTTCAGGCCTCAAAAATGCTATTTTAGTATTGTTTTTGGCTATTTTTTCTATTTTTGCTTAATTTTCGTTATTTATTTTTTAATTTGCAGCTCTAATTAAAATTTAGTCATCTTTAAATACTTTTGTTTTAGTATTTATAATCACATTTTGAATAAACAGTTTCATCAAGTTTCTTTCAATCTTATATTGTTGTTTTTATGCTTCACTCACCGTGTCATAATTATAAGATTTTTTTTTTACACTGAAGTACCATAAATTGGTGTGTGATAAGCGAAAGCTGGTTCGCAGTTCTATGAATTAGTATACGGTACGCGAAAGCTAGTTCACAATTCCAGGGTTACTTATAGAATCTGGTTAAGTATGGGCTAAACACGGGGCATTCAAAGATGGCTGCCTCCAGTTCTTGTCTAACCTCAATGCCCTGTTCTTTGCCGCTTCATTCTTTTCGTCATTGCATGATTTGGAATGACTCCTCAAGTTGGCATGCAGAGGGAATTCGAGCTTGAAATTTTGTTACGGCATCAAACATAATCATTGAATCTCTTGAACAGATAGGCCAAATTGGAATATGAGTTTTAATTTGAAGCACTATCAAGGTAAAATTTTTCATGTGTTAGCACATTATTAAAAAGTTAAACTTTTAAAATAATGATTATGTTAGTCAACTTTTTTAATAATTTGACAATACATAATTAAATGGCAATGTACAAATTTTTTAACAAACATTACATCAAAATTAAATCCTTAAAATATAATATAGTAAAGATTGTATAATTAAAATTTGATGAACCATAACCGATATTGTAAAACCGCACATGAGAAAGGGAAAGAAAATTTCTTCCTTTGTCACGTGGATATGTGCGTGCAAGAAAATTAAGGAACTACAACCTTTCTGACACCAGATTGTGGCCCTCAAATCCATTGAATGATTTTTATTTTTATTTTTAATTAACAGAAGGTATTGGAGGGGACACGATTCCAAGGCTATGGTAGTATATACCCTAAGCACTAGCGAGAACTTATAGTAGCACAAATTACCTACCAAAGAGGGATTACTTGAGCCCCAAGAGTGAAAGTGCTTTGATCTTATTAGCTGAACCAAGCCGCGTTAGTACTCACTGGAATGAAATAAGTGAATAAGTTATAAGACGTATGCTTATACCATAGTCCTCCATTTAGTATAATTGTTTACAAACATTGGGTTCATACTTTTTAAACCACGCTTATGTCTGTCCTTTCACATGTAATTTCGATATGTTCGTGTCACAGGGCACAAATGAATACAAGGCGGTAAAATGTAAGGAGAGATATTAGAATAGAGTGATTATGCTTATGAAGTAGTTTGTAATCGTAAGTTATTTGGCAGTGACAACTTGGAAGTCAAATGGTTCAGATTTCATAGCATTCAAAAAGCATAATCATAAAGGGAAGACATTTGTTGCACAAATATATCAAGGCTGCAATTGATGACAATTACTTTGTCCTGTTGCTGTGCTAGGTATACTAACGGCATCACATAAGAAACGCCCCAAATGCATGAGTTTAAAATTCATCTCTATTCAGAATTGATCTGATTTACACACTTGGACATAAGCTTCTGAAAGTGCAAAGTGAAAAAACAGAATAAAATGTTTTAAAAATTTATTTTATGTGTATAAAAAGTAAACAATCAATAAAGCATGACTAACAGCAATTACTTATGTCAGTTCAGATGGCATAGAAAATTGCTGAAACCTGAAGATTTAGCAGCTGATGAGGGAACCAAAAGGATCATTCGTCTGACCTAGCAATAAGAAGTGGAGAAGGCTAAAATAACATAATGAAAGGCACACAGTACTAGCCGATACACACTTCTCTCGGGCAGCTTATGAAATCTTGAATCCACCGAAAGAGCCACTAGGCCAAAAGAAGCTTTGCTTTTATTGATCACCAAAAATGATTTTCGCTCTATACAATACAATATCAAGAAAATCAAAAGATGTCAGCTCGAAGTTTAAGAAGTCAACAGCTGGAAACAAAATCCAATAGAAAGGAAAAGCAATAACACTGACATGATATTTTATAGAAAATAAATAAGAGAATTGATATTTTGGTCTTCAAACAGTGGGTTTACATTGATTTAGTCCTGTAAATGTAATTTACATCACAGTTCATTACATCATTCTTTCAAATTTGGCTCAATTAAGAACAAATCATAATCTTTCAAAATTGAATTTACGTCGATTTAGTTCATAAATATACTTGACTGAGACAAATTTAAAGGTCGATATGATCAATTAATGTAAAAAAATTGGAGGACTAAATTGATGTAAATCCAATCTTTTGGGATGAAAATATTAATTTACTCAACTAAAAATCAAATCAACTATGCCAAATGTTTACCTATACTATAATGCCAAAAATCCAAATGGTGAGGACTACATACCGTTAGCATGAAAAAAAAAAGGACATGAAAAGCTTGGACCATAACATGATAGAAAAGTCACTGAGCTCCATCTATTTTGAATGCTGAGATTTGTGCGTGGTTAGTTCCTGTAGAGAAAATTAAATGTGAGTTTTCGTCTTTCTCACTACCAGAGTTGAGCTAGACAAAAATATAGGCAAAAGGATTAATAAGGTTACCTGAGAATAGCGTACATGATCATGATGCAAATTTGAAGTTTTCACTATTGTTTCCCACTTGATATTGCTGGATGTTGTATTGGAATCATGCCTTTTAGCATGGGATTGAGTGCCTTGATTTGAATGCAGGAATGAATTCTTCAGGGAAACTAAAGGCAGGGCACGCCAAAGCCAGGACTCAGAGGGTGATTTTGGCAATGGTGGGGGAAGAGGAAACAGATCAGATTCAGAACTACCTTTTCCTGATTCATTAACTAACACAATTTGGTGGGTGTTGGTCTTTGAATCTTCAGCAAGTGTCCCTTGCACAAGTTGCAAGGACACAGATTCCTGGTTAATATCTTGATCAGTTGTCAATCCTTCATCTTTATCTTCTTTGGCCCTGAGATGTGACATACTAGACAAAGTTGAAGAATTGACATTCATAGAACTTAATACTTCAGAATCCAATATGCCTTTTTCTTCCAAAGCTTGTACAAGTTTTTTTATATCTTGAGAAGATTCTATGTTGGAATTATTTTGTTTCCCCATTCTTTTGTCCAAGTCTGCAACCACAGTATCTATCCTCCGTTTGTTATCTACAGAACTTAAATTTGAAGATGATAATTTGACTGTACTAGCAGTATCTATGTACAATGTCTTTTCAATTGTGAGGCCCCCTGAATATGAACTTCTTTTGGCTCCTTGGGATAGCACCTCCTGAATATTACCAAGTCCTGTGCTATGGAATTTCAACTTGCCAGATTGATTATTCTCAGCCTCTTTAGAATCACCAAGCAACCTTGCTTCGCGAAAGGGAAATTGAGGTTTATTTCGACAGGGAGATATACCGGTAGCAGCAGCTCTTGAACGAAGGAAGGGAGAGAGCCTACCTGGCAGCAACTCACCTGAGTAAGTAAACCTGTTTGATTCACTAGTCCATTTTTTCCTTCCCTCCTGCTTTTCAGGTGACGCAGCTCCATAACTTGATTTGTTCTTGTGAATTGCATCCCAAGCCTGCAGGAAAGATTCATGATTGTGAGTAAGTAAGTTGAAAACATGTTCAATGAGAATGCTGATATATAAAAAGAGGGAATTGACTATTGAAGGGTGCAAAAATTTGGTGCACAGGAGTATTGTTTTTACCTTCTTTACAGCTGGAACTGGGCTAAAAGATCGAATATGATTGCTTTTGTTAGGTTTGCCAACCTCACAGGCAGAAGACAAGGGAGCCTGGTTCTTCAATTTCATCCCAGGCACAGGATTTAATAAGGACAATGAATTCCTAATATGTAAACGTGGTAACAACCCGCAACCTTTAGCTGAAATATTAGCAGAGTTGTCATAACCATCACCATCACCATCACCTTCATCTTCACTTTCTTCTTCCTCTTGACATTGGCCAGTATATGGTATAATATCAGTGGTATGCTTATTAGACAAGGGCTTCTTATCCTCACGAGCCAATCTGTTAACATCTTTTGGTTGTTGTTCTACCAGTACAGATTGCTTTTTCGAAGAATATTGAGGAGGCTGTAAAGTCATGGCCTTTGCAGCAGGCAAGAAGCGGCTCATCATGAAGTCTCGAGTTTGCTGATCTGTAGAAAAGGTTCCAAACTTCTTTGCATCCAAATTATCTAACCCGCTTACACCACTTACACTACAGTTCATGGAGAATGAATCTGTTGGTGACAGTGTTTCAAGGGCATCGGAATAAACATCATCATCATCATCCTCCTCCTTCACATTGGACATTCTTTTCTCAACTTTTTTCTCAGCTTTTCTTTCTTTGTCACAATCTATTTTAACCACACTGCCATTGAAAGAATTTGATTTATTTGAGGACCTAAATTTATTTGCAACTTTACATTCCTTTTCCAATGGTTGTTTGGTAGCATTGATAGATTTTCCAGGGGGAAGCCTGGGGCTTGGAGTAATTGAAGCTTCCTTAGGAGGTTGAGGTTCAGATGCACCATTACCCTTACGTCTTCCAGGGACATGCTCCCACTTGAAAGGCACTGCAACAGGTTCTGTTACCTGATCCGGGGTCATGTCAGATTTGTAGTGTGAAAGAGTGTGGCGTTTCTTTAATATCTTCTTCTTTGCTTCAGTTAAGGATGGTGATGTAGCAGAAGAGCGTCTCACAGACATCAGGGGGGCATTAATATTCAATTTCGTCTCAGCCATCCTGTTCCAACTTCCAAATTTGAACAACTGTTCTATGCAGCCCCTCTTTATAACAAGTCCATGGTTCAAGACAATATCATATACCAATTTTCATCTCTGAGTCATGAAAATCTGAAAAAAGAAAAAAAAAAAAGAATGGAAGAACTGATCATTAACAGTTTAAATAACAATACAAAAAGTAGATTCTCTGCTTCAATTCAACAGGACTTGAACTAAGATTAGAGAAGCAACACGGACACAACTACTGAGCACAATTTACGCCCGTGACATGGTACTGATCACCGAAATTACCTTCAATTTTCCCTGCCATTAAGCAGAGAGAAAGAAAAAAGCCATAATGCTGTATTGGAAGGTTGGAAAAGGGTAAGCAAACATTTCAAGTTGAAACACTTTCGATCTATGCTAATTTGAAAAGCAATATTTTGGCCAACGAATCATGAAAAAGCCTACTTTTCTCTCCTCAATGAAACGAATGTAAAAATATTCAACAATTTCAAACACTAGTATCCATAATCAATGAATTAAAATAGTGCAAGAGCAGTGAGCACCATCATCCGCATCACAAGCTAAATTTAAGGACCCACCTGAGTAATAATAATAATATTATTATTATTAAGGAAAAAGAAAACAATTAAATGCTAATGAAGAAAAGATCAAACCTCTTGAATAACAGCATGAAAACAACGGGCATGGCTGCAAAAGTAAAAGAATGTCTGTCATCCAAAGAGGTTTCAGTACTCAGTAGGTAGAGTAAGTTTTTGTCAACATGGTCATTCAGCAGCTAAGTTGGACAATAAAAGCCAGAAATAACAACCAAAGACTTGAAGTAATTAACAGAGAAAATAAAGAAAGGAGTGGGGAGTGAAGATGGCTTGGTGAGAGAGTATCAGTACAGTGGCATGGAATGGAAGAGATCACAAGGAATGGTGGGTTGCTAAATGATGCCGTAGGATGTGGGGGGAATGAGTAAGACGAAAGAAAAACCAGAAAAAGCAGAGGGGACCGAAGCTTTAGTTTTTCTTCTTCTTTTGTTTGATATTTATTTTCAGTTTACAGTACTGTGGCTGTGACTCACTCGTGAGACGTGAGACATAGAATAGAGAGAATAGAAATTGGAAACGTATTCAACTCCCAAACGTCTTCGTAATACTAGGACTAAGTACACTTTTTTCTCCGTGGAGGCAGCTGAAAGCCTGAAATCACAGTTAAATTAGATTTAGAATTAAACCAAACTAAAATCATTATTTCCCTTTGATCGATAATTAATTGCCATAGTAGGAAGCAAGTATTTGGTTTAGATTAATTTTTTGTTAGATTTTTTTTCTAATTACATATTTGCACATTTATCATATTAAAATTTTGTAGTCTGATGTGAGCATTGAATAATGAAGTTGATGATATGGGATGGTCACGGACGTATCGTTGGGGAACAGTTAGCGGTAAGCAAAGGGTCTTAATTTAAGTCTTCTTTTTTTTTTTGGTGCACAAGGGTCTTTAGCCTTGACTCTTAATAAAGTTGGTAGTGGACCGACCCTCTTTAAGTTAGACAACTCTCTCTCTCTCTCTCTCTGAGTCCACGCGGCATTTAATCATCACATCATTCTCAATTATTTCATATTCAGCCAAGCAAGATTCTTATCCCAAGCCATCTACCCTTCACGAAAAGCAAAGCAGGAAGAAAAGAAAATCAATAAAGTTAAAAACCACAATGCATAAAATGATATAAAGATAATAATAATCAATATAGAAATAGTTGTAAAATGTGTATATGTAAAAATGTGCATTAAATGTGTATCATATAACGGGACGTGGATCTTCTCCAATTCGTCAAAATAAGAGATGATATTGTTTTGCTAAAACAGAATAAAATAATTTTTTCTTTCTTCTCCCATCCATTAATTTTCATTTTTTTTTATTTTAACAAAACAAAATCTTCCCTTATTTTGACCAACAAGAGACAATCTCCATCCCATATAATAGACTTCATGCTTGCGTTCTTATCTATAGCCTTGATGCCGAATTCCATTTGTGTTGTTTTTTACGGCTTTGTTGGTCATTAATTTGATTTTCTCTTATAATTCTGTTATGTGTATATTTATAATTTGATATTTAATTTATATTTCTTTTACATTAGAATATGATATGTTTATTTTATTTCAAAATATAATATATTTTGATATTTATCTATATTCGATATATGATATTTATATAAAATATCAAATTTAATAATATAAAAAATATTTTCTTTTTCTTGAGCTTTGCCCCTCAAATTATAAAAAATAAAGAAATGGAGAAATCATCAATCATTAAAAAAGGAAATGAATAATTAAAATAGTGTAAATAACTAAATATATAAACAAATTTAACATAATGTTGGATGACTTTAAATTAATAAATGCAAAATATTGTAACCTTTTTTTATTTGGATAAAAAAGGTCTGAGTTGGAGATCTCATAATGGCATGATAGGACGTTGAAGCTAAAAGGTTTTATTTACATTTTGTTCTAATGTCAGTATTAGAAATAGGATTTAATTTAAATACATAATTAAAGTAAAAAAAATTACATCATATTTAATTATATATTATTATGTTATTAAAAATATTTAAATCTCATAATAATTAATTTAAAAATTACATATATAATAATATATGATTGATTTATAGTATAAAAAAATTTTACATTAAAAATGTATCAAAATTAATATATAAATATCTAATCAAATTCTTTTGTCATTATTGAAAAAGAAATGTAAAAGATCATAGATTAAAATGAAATGCATTAAAGGAAAAACATTTATCGTTATTATACACTACTGACGTTTTAATGAGTATTATGTGTCTCTCAATATGTATTTTATTTATAGTTAAAATTAAAAATATAAGAAATAATAAAAAGTTTATTATAATTCCAAAATTTTATTTTAAAAACTGTAATTATAATGTGAGAAGTTAAGGAATATCTAAAAGCAGTTATTAATATGACATAAAAAATAATATTTTATATGATTTTATAATTAAGTTTAATAAATAATAATAATATTTTAGCAACAAATAAAATTATAACCAAATGAGATAACAGGTTATCTAAAGGGACCAAACCATGAACAATTGCATACAATTGTAAGACGAAATTATATAAGTAAGTATACATTTTATTTTATACATGTTAACTTCCTTCAGGTTAAATAAAAGTTGAATGTAATATTCACATTCACAACCTCCATAGTCGCATGTAAGTATAACAGCCTATTTGATTGCTACAAAGACCTAGCACAATATGTCAAACTTAAAACATGTAGGAGAAAAAACCATCCTTGTTTATCATTTATTTAAAAGAAAAATCTTTTTTTTTCCCAACTAGTATAGATAATTCCATAGAATATAGTAATATACACATTTTTAAAATTTCCTCAACTTAGTGCGGAAAGCGCGATGGCCTTGGATTGGTGTGGGAACATGACTAATATTTAGAAAGGGGCTCTTATGTCCCACAAAGGTAGGGTCTTTTGATTCTTGTTGTCTGCCATTCTTGAATGTGGTACGTGCCTCACGTCCCTCTTTCTTCTTTAATTCAATTACTTTCCTCTTTCTCATGAAAATAACGGAGAGAACAAAACATTTGACCACAAGGATTTCTGTCGAATAATAAGCAAAAAGGCTAAACAAAATAATTCAATTCAACCTCATCCATGTGCACAACAAAACTCCCACATGCCAAACAACAGTTCAAATTTTACAATGCAGAGATTGCGGAATTTTGATATAATCCTGTCCTCATTATCCCAAATCAGACCCAAATAAACGGTTTAATTTTCTCTTTTTTTTTTCTTCATGTTCATGAACATAAATAAATGTGTATTTATCTCTTATTTAATTAAAGTATATCTTAATCTTAACTTATTAAATAATTTAAAAATAAATATATCATTACTTATTCATTTATAAACAAATATACTTTATAAGAACATTTTCTTATATTTTAACATTTATATTACCTAAGAATTGATAAAAAAAAAATTTTACAAAATTCACAAACTCTTATTATCTCCATCCTTTTTCTTCTTTTTTTTCTCTCTTTTTCTTTCTCACCATCAAGTGGCCTGTCTTAAATTTATGCGAGTTTTGTAAAATAATTCCTTTTTGCAACAATCATTTCCCATATTTTAATGCACTTTAGTAGTACATGTAGAGTTTTTAAGGGGATTGTAGTGTATGATTTCCAAATTTGGGAATGGTAACTTGTAAACTTTTAAGAGGGTGTTTGATTTGTTTTTTATTTTTATTTTAAGTTTATATTTCTTTTTGTTATTTTTATTTTTATTTACAAAACTTTAAAAACAACAAATAAATTGAAAGTAACATGACTCTTTTGTAATATGACTTTAGGTGTTTGTGATATTTTTATCTAATAAAAATATGATATATATCTTATTTTTTAATAAAAATTAATATATCTTAATATATAATATATCTTAATTTTTAACTATTTAATCGTTATTTTTAAAAAAATTATTAATAAGTTATAAAAATATATATACATCTCATATTTTTATTAAAAAAATCATAAATACTTAAAAAAATTCTTAAATTTTATCCCATTATATATTACACAACTGGATCTATGCGCATAAATATTAATGTCATCACACGTAGATTCATAAGTAAATAATAATTTATGCATAAAAGTGTTTTTGTGGTCATGAATCTATTGGTGCAGGCCTGAATATATATATTTTTCCTTACCTTTTGTCGAACAGCAGTTGACAAAAGGTTTTTAGTTTGATTTTTGTCAGTAAACTTTTATTAATAGTTCGTCTATAAATATTACTAAGTCTCAGGGGTGCACACGAGTTAGGTGGGGTCGAATTTAGGGGAGAAAAAAATTTAAACTAATCATGTGAGTTAAATCGGGTCAAATTATCCCATTATATTCATTAGATAATCTGGATCTTGATGTCGCATTATAATAAAAAAAAATTAAATATAAGCAAAACGTCATTTTATTGTGTTGTCACATTATCGTAGATTATCATAAGTAAATTTAATCCGAATTATCCATCAACAGATAAAGTCGGGTTAGTGTCGGTTTAATCGGGTCAAGGTCAAGTTGTGCACCCTAATAAGTCTTTATTAAGACCTACGAACTTTGATATGTCCTCACCTTGCAATTAGACAAAGTTCCCTCCTCTTATCCTTTTTTTTCTTCTTCTAAAAACAAAGACATAAATTAAGAAATAGATTATGAAAAAGCAAAATCTAGATATTTGGCTGTTGCGTTTACAGCATAGATTGGGGACTTTCTCATTTGTCATTAAAGTGTATTGATCTTCCTCCATATTGAATATATGGAATGTTAATTTAAGGTTAAATTATTCTTTACGTTACTAAATTTTTTGTATAATTTAAATAGATCTTTAAATTTTATAAGTTTGTAATCAAGTCTCTAAACTTATAAAATATTTATAATTGAGTTTATAGAAGAAGAGGGATCGTCTATTTTCAAATTAGTTATACTTTTATCTAATGATTGAGTTATTTCTTTATTAATAAAAGATATCCTAAGAAAAAAGACTTTGATATGATCCTCCTCTTTACCTTGCAATTTTTTCTCTTACACTCAGTTTCCCTTAGTTCTACTTTTATCTAATAATTGAGATTATTTTATTAAAGGTAACTATTAGATGAAAGTAGATCTAATGGTTAAAAATGAGTGTAAGAAAAAAGACACACTAAATCCTCCTCTTTATGAGGAGGATCAGAACTACAAGTGTAAGTCTTTTTTCTTACACTCATTTTCATGAATCTAAAGATTGAATTATTTCTTAGAACCATTAGATGAAAGTAGATCTAATGCGTTTAAAGAAAAAGACTTAGCATAGATCCTCCTTCTTTATGAGGACTTTCTCATTTGTCATTTTCAAAGTGTTCTACTTTTATCTAAAGATTGAAATTATTTCATTAAAGGTAACCTCCAAAGTATCTAATGGTTAAAAATGAGTGTTAATGTTAATTGATCCTCCTTCTTTATGAGGAGGGATCAACTTAAATTATTCTTTCATTTTCGTTACTACTTTTATCTAATTTTTATTTCATTAAAGGTAATTTAAATAGATCTTTAAAAATTTATAAGTTTGTAATCAAGTCAGACACTCTAAACTTTTTCTCTCTTACATTCATTTTCAACCGTTAATTCTATTTATCTAATGATTGAGATTATTTCATTAAAGGTAACCATTAGATGAAAGTATTAAAAATGATAAGAAAAAAAAGACTTCTGAACTCCTATAAAATATTATTGTAAAATGAGTTTTTATATGAGTTATTCAAAAAAAAATAATCGTTAATTTGAGTATATGTAAATATTACTAGTTGATTTATTTTAAAAAATATTCTATTTGCATTAACAGAACTTTAACGATTATTTAACTCTAAAAACTCAATTACAAATATTTTATAAGTTCAGAATTATCTAATTCTATAAAGAGGGAGGATCAACTTATCTGAGTGTAATATGTTCAAATTAATCAGATCTATTTCATTAATTTTTTAATGAAATAATCTCAATCATTAGATAAAAGTAAAAATTTGAGTGTAAGAAAAAAAAGATTTTACACTGTAATAATATTTATATATAAAAAATTTATTAATTTTAACTAATATTTTATATATAAAATTTATATAAAAATACTATTAAATAATATTTTATTTAGAATTAGAGATTATTCCGTTTGCATTGATGGAACAGGAACAAACGTTTAGATCCAATGACCTAATTATAAACGATTTATAAGTTCAGGAACCTGATTATAAACTTTTTTTTAAAGATCTATTTGAATTATTCCAAAAAATTTAAGAACCTATTATCACTACCAAATATTTTTTCCATCATAACAAATACGAATTCATCAACTCTTTTTAATAAATAACGAAAAAGTGAGATTCTCTCCTAACCCTTTTAGAGGAAATTAGATATATGGCCTAATTTATTGTCGCATTAAATATATTTCTTGTTCAATTACAGAAGAAATCAAACCAAAATGTTGTTAGGCATGGGAGTGGAAGCTAGAGCGAAACTATGTATTCTGCACTTGCTACATGATTGTGGTATGATTATAGACCTATTGATTTGCTTGGTTAAGGTGAACTCATGGATGCTTTCTTTAAAGCAGACAAAATTTCTTGGTTGCACATGAATTTGACCAGAGAACTGGGAAAGGATGACAACATGAACATGGATTGGGGCTAGTGCGCATGAAGGGAAAGTTGAGCTTTCAAAAGTTGCTGACATGGTATGAAAGCATGAAATTGGGATTAGGTACAAGTTAAGAATACGAAATTGGGATTATTTACCTAATGAATTCCATTTTCGGGATCAAAGTGATCAACAAGCAGACAAGTCTTGAATAATTAAAGTAAAAGTAGTGGGAAAGGGAAATAAATATAATTATATTAAGTTAATGTTAATCTGAATGGATTTGGCAGTTGGCACTGGCAACCACTTTGAAAGCCGGAAATTGAAGAATGAAATAGGGAAATGACCACGCATATATTAATCCCAAAATCCCATGAGAACAGTATCTGGGTTTCCGTATGTAGAACCTTGGTACTACCCAATGGATAACTCGGCCCAAATAACTGAACTTAGGTTTGGACTTAAGTTTTGGGCCCTATTCTTAATATTATGCCTAAGTTTTGACACAGTTAGTTTTATGCTATGAAACAGGAAACAGACACAGACATGGGACACGATACGGATATAGAGACACATTAAATTCAAAAATTTTAAAATATGGATATGAGATACTGGATATGACATATATATATATATATATATATATATATATATATATATATATTTTTGATTATAAATATTCCAAACACAACACTTTAATGACAATACAAGTATCTTTATTTATAACTAAAAAAGAAATCAACAATAATTAAAAATTGAACCACCAGATCAGAGTAAAACTTACTTAAAACTTGAACCATTAGTACACAGTGAATACAATATATTGAGGAAGAATAGAAGATTTTTCTTGAGGGTGGGTCAGGTGATATTGAGCTTGTGGTATGATATTAATCTGTTTGTCACACGTAATTTTTTTAAAATTTTAATGGACTGTGTCCATATGTGTCTGTGGTGTCAATAGTTTTGGTAGTGTGTCGCGCTGTGCGTGTGTCTTGCCGTGTCCGAGCAAAAAAAAATAAATTTTTTAATTGGACACACTCGGACACGTGAGACAGGCGTGTCATGTCGGTATCATTGTGTGCCTATGTCGGACACGTGTCCGACACGCGGACACGCCAGTAAAATGGTGTGTCCGTGCTTTCTAGGTTTTAAGCACGACTCGGGACAAGTCCAATAGCCTAACCAAGTAGATATGTTATTTTATTTTATTTATTTTATGAAAAAATCTTAGTGTTCATTTGGCTTTTGAAATTGAGAATGAAATTAGAATTTAGAATTAGAATTGAACATCTTAATTTTAATTTTTATATTTAGAATGTCATTTAAAATTAGAATTATAATTTATAAATCTAATTTCATAAAATTAAAAATAATTAAGTTAAGTATTTCTCAATTCTTAGCCTTTATATATTAAGAATTACTAATTTCATAACTTAAAAATTAAACTCTCTCTCTACATTTATTTATGAGCAATCAAATTATTGACTGAAATTCTATATTTATATAGAAAAATATGTTTATATTTATATAAAAATTATTATAATAACTATTTATTTTTTTCTAAAAAAATTCATAAAATTTTTTTATGGAAAAAAAAATGATTATTATATTATAAAAATATTATTGTTTGAATATTTTTATTAATTTAATTTTGTAAATAATTTTTTAATGTTTTAAATCATACATTTAAATAATAAAATTATAATTAAATTTAAAATTATAATTTTTATCTTAATTCTTTGATAAGTCCAAACATACAATTTAAGATTCTGAATTAATTTTAATTCTGAAAAAATTAAAATTAAAATTAAAATTCTATATTTCAATTCCACACAAAATCACACAATCCATGTAGACCAAAATACTTGAAACACGTTTACTTAAGTTTATCAACCAATTTTAAAAGATATTTGATCTCACTTGAGTTAATAAAGCAGGAGAAATTAAATCATAGATAAAATCCACGGTACACAATATATAGAAAATTCAAGCAGCACAAGGGATGCTGCTAGCCGAGAGGAAAAAAGAAAGATAAAAAGAAATACTATCAAGGGAGTGACAACAGCCTTCAGATTCAACGCATTGCAGCAAGTGGATTTCTCCTAAACTGAAGGGGATGATATGTCTTTCTTGTTTGTTCAAATTTGGTCCATGGGAACTTGTGTTTTCCCATCTTTCTCTTCTTTGCAGCTACTCCCATTAAATCTCCGGTGTTCTACATAACACAAATTTGAGAGTATATTAAGAACCAAAATGTTGATTACATTAAGAATGTTACTGGAAGAAGGCAAAATATAGATATGATATCTCTTACTTGGAGACAGAGTCCATCTTCAATATCACAAATGGGGTAATCACTTGGGCAGCAGTACTCAGTTCCTGTGCAGCAAACAGCGTTCTGATATTCACAGCAACCATAGACCAGGCAGAAATCAAAGAACTCATAAAGACAACAACATGTCTCATCAGCTGGACAATAGGAGAAGTCTCCACATTCACTTGGCGAAGGAGAAGGCGGTGGTGGTGGGGGTGGCAGTGATGGTGGTGAAGGAGGACTACTTGGGGATGGTGCAGTAGACTCTTTGGTTGGATAAGAGGCCATGTAATTGATAGCACACACTCCATATTTTAAATCAGTATTCCTTCTGATATAAATGTATCCTTCCATTCCCCAGCTTGTTCCCCATGAATTCTTTACAATCCAGTAATCTTCATCACCCTCTGAGCCATAACCCACAATTAGAATTGCATGATCAATTTCATCTGGATCACTTGAGCAATCTCCATCATAGATGCCCTGTTCATGAAAAGAAAATTCATTTTCTGGTTTTTCTTCTTCTGCAATAGTGAATGTTCAAGTGAATAGAACAGGAAAATAACACTTACACCAGTGTATAGTTGAAAATCCCATGCAGAGCCATCTATACCGGCACTGATGGGCTGCTTCACAGTAGCACACAGCAGAGAACTATCCGATTGTGCTACATCAGTGTAGCCATCAATGCTAACAACTTTGGTTTCCTCCTAATTCAAGAAAAGCACTATAAATTAGACACAAAAATGTATAATGTGCTCCACAATATCACCATATCTATTCTTCTGTCAATGCAAAAAGCATAGGAAGGAAAAGGCAGGCCTTTATAATAGTAAGAAAGAAGACCTCGGTGACATTGCAGGTACCATCCACTCCAGTATATGGGTAATTAGCTTCTGTGTTGATCCCACCATTGTTTATAACCCATTCAAAAGCATAATCCATGTAGCCTCCTTCACATCCTTCATTAGTACTATCACAATCCACAAGTTCTTGTTCCGAAAGACTTATAAGGTCACCTGTGACTATTGCATTTATTCCTTCTATGGCTCCAGTGGAGGAGAATGCCCAGCAACTACCTAAAACAATTGAATCATAAAAGCTTATATGATATGTAAAATTGAAGTTCAAAAGAAATGGGAAATTAGAGTGCTGGGTTTTGATATGAAGAGAAGCCCACATAAGTCACAACCTTACATAGAACAACATAAATCATTAATTTACTCAAATCGATAGGTGTGTCACTGTCAATTAGGAATAGAGTATAGAAGCTTACCACAGTTGCCTTGATTCTTCACACCAGTTACAACTCCCCTCTTCCTCCAATCTAAAGCGTTAGGTGCATCTTCACAAGAATCATCCTTAACATGCAAGCCACTGCTGGTGAGACCATTACTCTTGCTCAATGGCTTCTTCACCTTTGAAATAAACTTATTCTTGAACTCTTCATTGCTCATATCAGCAAACCTGTTCAATCCAAGGCGGTGCCCGTGGAGAGGATTTTGCATTGCATTCTTCTCTACTATATATTTCAAATTCCTCTTGAAATTCTCCAACCTTAATGTGGCTTCTTCAGGGTGTTTGTAAAACCTTTGGTGTTTCTCCTTCCATTGTTGGAACAGTTCAACCACTTGTTCCTCTGAAGGAAACTTGTCAATGTCAAGGGCTAGGATGGAGTACTCATTTGGGATACCATAACAAAGAAATGCCCATGAACCCCAGATGAGGAAAAGAAGAACCGACTGATTTTTCTGATGGGAACCCATGCTCTCCACTGGTTATCAGTGATGTTTGATCCACCACCAGCTTTGTATTAAATATAAAGTGAACAATTGGATACATGACCAAGCCTACCAGTCAGCTCAAGAAAAATCTGCACTTTGGTCTTTTTTCCTCGTTCTTAAAAATTTTGGTATTATAGGACGTAGATGAAACTTCAGAGAGACCGAAATGACATTGGAAAAGATCAAGTAGCATTGGAATAAAGGGGCAATTTGGTAGTTATGAATGAATTCCATCATTGTTAAGTTTAGTACCAAATTCTTATTTAGGTGTTTCTACTAGTCCTGCTATTTAGAATAGTTGACTTGCGAGTATATCAGTACAAAAGGGTAAGGAAATCTAACAGTCAATCGTGCATGTGTTCCCAATCTTGTATTGTAACCTTTTACTGTTGGACTGGTTGTTGAAGCATCGGATTGGCAATTAGCATGGATGACAAAGTCTAGGCTAGTGAATAATGATTGGCATCATACATGCCAGTCAGTGGCGGATTATTGAAATTTCAAAATTTTTGAGTGCGCAATAAGACTCATTAAGTGTGTGTTTGAGATAGCTGTGAAAATTAAATTATTTTAATAATTAATTATTTATAAAAAAATTGTTATAATAATTTATAAGAAAAAAAATTTATGTTTGAATATATTATTAAATTTGAAATGTTATTTTAAGTTAATCTATTTTATTTGAATGGTATAAAAAATTATTTTTATACATTAAATTATCAAAATAAGTATAGAATAATTATAAAAATTATTTAATTAATTAAAAAATTATTTAATTAAAGATAAAATTATATTTATATCTCATTATTAAAAATAATTCCAACAACTTTTCTAAAAACATACCCAAATTTTAGCTTGTTTTCAAAAGCTGTTCTCATACATAAATTTTTCATCTAACAGATCTTGGAACAAATTGCCAAACAACTAGTTAACATAATTAAAATTCAAACTTATAGTTGTATACTTATCTACACATCACATGATTCTCTACTGTTAAATTAACTTATTGTAGTTTCTCATTTTGAGTCTAAATAGCCGATCAAAATACTGAAGAATTTTTAAAAATTAAAATTATCATGGTAAGCATTCAAGCAAAACATTTTGTATCAAATCAAAACATTTAAATCCTCTTAAAAATTACATCCTTTCTATAAACTTTCCTATATATCCAAATACAACCTTAGGATATCAAGCCATGAAGTGACTGATACAGCTAAGTATTGGAGGAATGGACAAATAATCTGCCACAGAGGGAATCCCAACACATAATTTCATATGCTTTACCTACATTCAGAGGAATGGGAATTATATATTTATTTTTAACCTTTTAGATGAGAAGGGTTTTGGGTTGCTAAGAGTAGGCGTCTTGGGTAATTTAAGGACAGTGAGCCTACGTAAGTGATGTCCATTTTGAATGTCATCTGCAATCTTTGTAAATCACATGTAAATTTACAACCGAATAACAGAATCACATTCAAGTTGTAACGCCGTATATTGACAAGTTTCAGTAGATTATTATAGTTTGAGTTTATCTTATTTTCTCTTTTTCCTCTCCATGTTGAGAATTATTAAAGCAGCTTAATTGTCACGTTGAGTGCTGATATATTTTGCTACAAACTAATTCAAGCTCATAGATTGCATCATAAAGCCTTCAAAGTTCAAGCACATTACATCTTGTAGCGGAAGGGAATAAAGAAAAGGCTTCAAATACATGACATCAACTCACAACTTGTTATGTCAGAGTGAAAACTTTCCTCTCGCATTTGGTTCTTTCTGTCGTGAAATGTGTATTTTCAAAAGAATAAGTCTCACATTGGTTGGAAGCAAATTTTTGAAGAGTTTATATTTCAATTTGTGTTTTAGACTTTGTAATAAACAAATAAAGTGGTGGGCTACAGCACAAAGATGTAAATTTGAAAACTCATGGCTAGTGCAAATCCTCGATTTGCCCCCTACGCGTGATGTCATGAAACCCAGATCTTTTGTCAAATATTTAATTAATTTTTAGAACTTACCCGAAAAATGAGGTTTTTGAAGAAGTCAATTTTGACTTGGTCTTCTCAACGGGCAAATAAATCTGTTTTCCTAACGTTCCATTTAGTTATTAATAAGCAGATAATTAGCATTTAGTTTTCAACAGCCAAATAAATTTTCTAAACGTTACCTTGCCAACAGTCGTATTTTCTAAACGGCTCCTTTTAGTTTCTATAAATTCTAATTATATACTGTGGTCTTGGTTACCCAAATTCCGCTTCCTCTTCTGCTCTTCTACACCTTCTCCTTCTCTTCGTCTGGGTTACTCACTGTTAATAGTCTCTTGCAGTTCTTTGATCCCTGTCAAACAGGAAGAGTCTGCTATACCCTGGGGGATTTTCGACTATACCGAAATAATCCTTGAGGGCAGTGCTTGGCACGCTACAGACTTTACAGGTTTGCTGTTTCTTTTCAGGTTCAATTACAACAATCTCAAGGATTATGGAACCACAAAACGCAGCTAACAACGTTGCTCTCTCAGCCAACAACGGGTTGGACAATGGTACCCCACAAAACCCACCTCCTGTTGTTGCCGCAGTTACATACGCCAAACCATTCCCAGATGTTTCCAAGATCGAAATGTTCGGAGGACAAAATTTCAAAAGATGGCAGGAGCGTGTCTACTCTATTCTAGACATGCATGGCGTCGCTACTGCACTCACGGATCAAATGCTTGACACATCTACTGATCAGAAAACACTTGACGATTGGACTTATGTCAATAAGGTATGTAGGCACACAATTCTAACCACATTATCTAACGAATTGTTCGATGTCTACTGCTCATACAAGGAAAGCAACAAAATTTGGGAGTCTATGATTGTCAAATACACTTGAGGATCTTTGGCAAACAAAAGTTCATCATTGGGAACTACTACCGATGGGAGATGACGGATGAAATTGATATCAAGACTCAAATCAACCAATACCACAAGCTATTAGAAGAATTGAAGGAGAACATCACCTTGCACGATGAATTAAAGCAGGATTGCTCATTGAAAAACTACCGCAAACTTGGAAGGACTACAAACAACAACTCAAGCATAAAAACAAACAGCTATCCCTTGGCAGATCTAATCACCCACATAATCATTGAGGACACGAACGAAAACGAAATCAAGGCATAAGGGCAAAAGCATTGGCTTCAAGGGCAAATATGGTACAAGTCAATAAGAAAATGTACAAACATAAACCCAACAAAAGGACTGATTACAATAAACCAAACTATGTGCCAAGAGTGAATAATCCCACTTTCAAAAATAGTGGAGGAAACTGTTATGTTTGTGGCAAGCCAGGTCATCGGGCGGCTCAATGCAGACACAGGAAGAGAAATGACAATCCTCCTAAGCTAAACGCAAATTTGGTCGAAGGAGATGATATAATTGCTGCGGTCGTTGATGACTAGCTAGAATGCAGTTATTTGTGCCCTATTTCTGTGCTAGAATGAATGCTATGTCCTTGCTTAAATGCATATTTGGAGGGTTTTGTACTTATATTTGTCATATTCTGATTCTAAGCCTTTCCAATGTGTTATTGTGCAAAATTGAGCTTTAATGATCATGAATTAAGTAGATTTATATGTAATACTGATTTGGTATTTTCTCTATGATAGGAAAGGCTCCAAACAAGATGATATGTGGAGCATGTGAGTTTAAAGTGAAAAAGGAAGCCAAATTAGCCTTTCAGCAGTCACCGTCGCGGCGCAAGGTAGTGAGTGTCGCGGCGCGCAAGCGCAACATCAGAATTCCATACTTGAACCCGAGGTGCGAGGGCCGCGGCACTCACAAATGGGGGCCGGGGCGCAGGCCAACCGACCTAGCGAGGGCCGAGGCGCTCGTAAGTGGGGGCCGCGGCGCACGGCAGCCAACTGAGCCTATAAATAGATTTTTACGCATTTTTCTCGGGGCTCTCTCCATCTCTCTAGTTATTTTCTCTATTTTTTAAGGGTTCTGGCCATTTGACCAGTTCTTTCTTTTTAGGTTTAGTTAGTTTAGGTTAGTTTTAGGTTAGATAGCTTGGCTAGATCTTCATGGATGGTGGATTGGAGGCAAGGATCAAAGGATTGAAGGAGGATTCAAGCTTCAGAGACAAATCAATGAGTTTCTTTCTCTCTTTTCCCTTTCTCTCTTCTCTTCCTTATCTTTTGTATAGCTAAGCTTTGTTTAGGAATACTATAAATCCTTTTATTTATATTAATGATGTGTTTTTCTCTGAGTTTGTGTGGATGTTTGATTATGGTTTAATCATTATCTGTGTTTAATGCTTGTTCTTGGTTGGCCTCAATTGCATGATCTTAATATTGGCAAATGAACTAGACATAAGAATTTGTTGATATGGATATGATGTGGTTGATACATGTTCGACTATGAGCTGTTTCGTTAATAAGGTTTAATATACCTATTGACCATGTATAGTGTGTGATTGAGAATAGATCGTTCATGAGTGGAAGTTGTACTAGCTCTCAAGGAAACTATGTGAGTTAGGCAAGTAGAAACCAGGGTTGATTGACCTAGACATAGGCTGTTGACTAATGAAGATTCTCAAGCTAACCTAATCAATGCATTTGTGTTTATGAGGGGAATTGCATGTTGTTGATAGATGTAGGGGGTGAAGGAGGATTTCCTGAAACCTAACCGCTTTTAGGTTTATAGCTTTTGTAGGTTAGTTTAGTTTAGATTATTATTTTCCTATTTTCATGTCCTTGTCTAGAACTGATTAAGCTATTGGTTGGTATTTAGCTTTATAACAATATCCTCGTGGGAACGAACTTTTACTCCGTATCTGTATTACTTGTGCGACCCGTGCACTTGCGGTTAGCAAAAAGGGCAACATGTTTGATTAAGCTGTCCCTTGCTGATCTAATCACCCACATAATCATTGAGGACACGAACAGAAATGAAATCAAGGCTGCAAGGGCAAAAGCATTGGCTTCAAGGGCAAATATGGTACAAGTCAATAAGAAAAGGTACGAACATAAACCCAACAAAAGGACTGATTACAATAAACCAAACTATGTGCCAAGAGTGAATAATCCCACTTTCAAAAATAGTGGAGGAAACTGTTATGTTTGTGGCAAGCTAGGTCATCGGGGTGCTCAATGCAGACATAAGAAGAGAAATGACAATCCTCCTAAGCCAAACACAAATTTGGTCGAAGGAGATGATATAATTGCTGCGGTCGTTTCTCAAGTTCTATTGATGGCCAATGTGAATGATTGGGTGGTAGACTCTGGGGCTACCAGACATATTTGTGCAAACAAAAATATGTTTACCTCCTACAATTCTGTGGAGGATGGAGAAAAACAAGTTTATCTTGGTGATTCCCGAATCGTCGAAGTTCTTGGGAAAGGAAAAGTTCTTCTGAAACTCACATCTAGCAAGACTTTAGCTCTCAACGAAGTGCTTCATGTACCTAGCATAAGGGCGAACTTAATTTCTGTGGCCTTGCTAGGAAAGGTTGGGGTTAAAGTATCTTTTGAGTCTGACAAAATAGTGATGACAAAAAATAATGTCCTTGTAGGAAGGGTTATTGTAATCAAGGCCTGTTTGTACTCAATATTGTTAAAATTAATGAAAATGCTACTTCTTCTGCGTATATGATTGACTCTATTGATATGTGGCATGCTAGATTAGGACATGTTAGTACTGTTTATATTAAGAAAATGCAATATCTTGGATTAATTTCTGATTTTAGTGATACATGCTTAAACAAATGTGAAATATGTGCTGAATCAAAAATAACTAAAAAATCATGTTTATCTGTAGAAAGAAAAATTGAAGTTCTTGAATTAATTCATTCCGATTTAGGAGACTTAAAACAAACTATGACTAGAGATGGTAAAAAATATTATGTAACTTTTATTAATGATTTTTCTAGATACACTAAAGTATATTTACTTAGAAATAAAGATGAGGCTTTTGATATGTTTCTAGTATATAAAGCAGAAGTAGAGAATCAATTAAATAAAAGAATTAAAAGAGTTAGATCAGATAGAGGTGGTGAATACACTTTATTTAATGACTTTTGTGAAAAAGAAGGGATAATTCATGAAATCACACCCCCTTACTCTCCTTAATCAAATGGTGTAGCTGAAAGGAAAAATAGGATTTTAAAAGAAATGATGAATGCCCTTTTAATTAGTTCTAATGCACCTGATAACCTTTGGGGTGAAGCTTTTTTAACTGCATGTCACTTACAAAATAGAATTCCTTATAAGAAAATAGGTAAAACACCATATGAGTTATGGAAGGGTTATAAGTCTAACTTAAAATATTTAAAAGTGTGGGGGTGTTTAGTTAAAGTGATGTTACCTGAACCTAAAAAGAGGAAAATAGGCTCTAAGACTTCTGATTGTATGTTTATCGGGTATGCTGATCATAGTGCTGCATATAGATTTTTAGTTTTAAAAAGTGATGTGCTTGATTACAAGTCTATAATTGAGACAAAAAATGCTGAATTTTTTGAACATATTTTTCCCTTAAAATTAGAAAATATTTACTGAAGCTCCAGTACAAAATTTATCTAATGATTCATATGAGGATTTGAGAAGAAGTAAAAGATAAAGAAAAGAAACTTCTTTTGGAAATGATTTTTACACATATATTGTTGATGATGACCCTTTAACTATTTTTGAAGCTTTTTCTTCACCTGTTGCACATTTTTGGAAAGAAGGCATTAATTCTGAAATTAATTCAATTACAAAATGTAATACTTGGGTTTTAGTAGATTTACCTCCTGGAGCAAAACCAATTGGTTGCAAATGGATTTTTAAAAGGAAATATAACCCCGACGGATCAATTGAAAAATATAAAGCAAGATTAGTAGCAAAAGGTTTTACTCAAAAACAAAATGTTGACTTTTTTGATACCTTTGCTCCTGTAACTAGAATTTCTTCTATTCGAGTTTTGATTGCTTTAGCCTCTATACATAATTTGGTTATTCACCAAATGGATGTTAAAACAGCCTTTTTAAATGGTGATTTAGAAGAAGAAATTTACATGGTACAACCTGAGGGGTGTGTAGTTCCTGGACAAGAAAATAAAGTATGTAAGCTTCTCAAATCTTTATATGGTCTAAAACAAGCACCTAAACAGTGGCATGAAAAGTTTGATCAAACTTTAATTTGTGATGGTTTTTCTTCTGTTGAAGTTGATAAATGTGTATATACGAAATTAGTAAATAATGAATGTGTGATTATTTGTCTATATGTGGATGACATGCTAATTTTCTTAAGTCATGACATAGTGCATCAAACAAAATGTTTTCTTGAATCTAAATTTGACATGAAAGACATGAGTGAAGCTAGTGTAATTCTAGGTGTTAAAATCATAAGGAAGTGTGATAGTATAATACTATCACAAGAACATTATGTAGAGAAACTTCTAAAGAAGTTGGACATTTTGATGTCAAACCCGTGAGTACCCCTTGATGCTAACACTCAATTAAAGAAAAACAGAGGTGATCCTGTTGCCCGGTCTCGTATGCACGCATTATTGGGAGTCTGCGCATTTGATGAATTTCACTCGACCTGACATAGCGTATGCATGCAGATTGAGTAGATATACACATAATCCTAATAATGATCACCTGGGCCGCTTTGGCTAGACTAATGAAATATTTGAAAGGTACCATGAACTATGGTATTGTTTATAGTGGATTTCCCGCTGTATTAGAAGGATACAGTGATACTAATTGGATCTCAGATTCAGATGAGATTAAATCCACTAGTGGCTATGTGTTCACCTTTGGTGGTGGTGCAGTGACTTGGAGATCAGTCAAACAAACAATAATTGCAAAATCCACCATGGAGTCAGAGTTTATTGCTCTGGAGAAAACCGGTAATGAGGCCGAGTGGTTGAGAAATTTCTTAAAAAATATTCCATTAGGAATAAAACCAACTCCTTCTGTGTTTGTGCATTGTGACAACAAGGCGGCAATATCTATTGTAAGTAATAAAACATTTAATGGTAAAAACAGACACATTAGGTTGAGACATGAAGTGATAAAGCAGCTGCTGAAAGATGAAATTATATCCATTGATTATGTGAAGTCAGAAGTGAACTTGGCCGATCCTCTGACTAAGCCTTTGGGAAGGAATTTAATATATACCACATCGAGGGGAATGAGACTTAAGCCAATTTGAAACTAACAATGATGGTAACCTGACTTTTATGAATGGAGATCCCATGAAAGAAGTTCATATGGGTAATAACAAGTCACTTGTTAGTACTGCTAGCACTGTGTCTGTCCCTTCCTATGGTGTGAGAAGCATGAGAAGTGTTAGACTGCATTTATTGTGAGAATAAGCTATATGCTTTTAATGAATTTCATATCCCTTATGGGTGGTGTATAAAGTGCAGTATACACTTGATGAGATCACCTATATGAGTGTGGAGTGAGGCCGCTCCTATGAGATAATGGCATAGTTTCTAGAGCACTCATGAACGACTAGGCATGCACACGTAGTAGAAAAGTGTAAAACAAGCGTTAACACAAGAGATAAGTGAAAGTGTAGATGTGATCAAATGGGATTCTAATTTACACGAAAAATGTTTTGGTTCATAGAAGTTTAACCTTCACCAATTACATTGTAAGTTAGAGTCTTATTTATCTAGGTCTGTTCATAGTCCAAGACACCAGATTCAAAACGTTTACTCGATGATGTAACCCAGATTCTCGTTTATTTATTGTTTGTTTTTATTTTAAATATTCTTTTGAAATTGTGGGGATTGTTGTGAAATGTGTATTTTCAAAAGAATAAGTCCCACATTAGTTGGAAGCAAGTTTTTGAAGAGTTTATATTTCAACTTGTGTTTTGGGCTTTGTAAGAAACAAATAAAGTGGTGGGTTCGCGACACAAGATTGGGCTGAAAAACTCATGGCTAGTGCAAATCCTCGATTTGCCCCCCCTCCGCATGATATCATGAAGCCCAGATCTTTTGTCAAATATTTAATTAATTTTTGGAGCTTACCCGGAAAATGAGGTTTTTGAAGAAATCAATTTTGACTTGGTCTTCTCAACGGGCAAATAAATCTGTTTTCCTAACGTTCCAATTAGTTATTAATAAGCAGATAATTAGCATTTAGTTTTCAACAGCCAAATAAATTTTCTAAACGTTACCTTGCCAACAGTCGTATTTTTTAAACGGCTCCTTTTAGTTTCTATAAATTCTGATTATATATTGTGGTCTTGGTTACCCGAATTCCGCTTCCCTCTTCTGCTCTTCTACACCTTCTCCTTCTCTTCATCTGGGTTACTCATTGTTAATAGTCTCTTGCAGTTCTTTGATCCCTGTCAAACAGGAAGAGTCTGCTATACCTTAGGAGATTTTTTACTATACCGAAATAATCCTTGAGGACAATGCTTGACACGCTACAGACTTTACAGGTTTGCTGTTTCTTTTCAGGTTCAATTACAACACTTCCCTCACCTTTTGGTCAACAATCTCATCATTGAAACTTATAAACATTATCAGTCATAAAAACGATTAAGAGATATGTTGTATTTATATCTATTTTATCCATCCAAGACTATGCGGTATCAGTCCCTATTCATGAATCTCATTTGGTTACTTTCTAATCAGATTTAAACTTAACGAAGTTTTCAATGTACATTTTTGTTGTATTTGATACTATTATTCAAAGCCAGAAAGAAAAAAGAGAGAGAGAGCGAGAGAGAGAGAGAGAGATAGAGAGACTGTCGGGATCAATACAACATAGAATCATGATGGATTTACAAATGTTATATTAGGATACAAATTAGATTAGATTCTATATTATCAAAAGAATATGAAATAAACTTAATTTCATTTGATTAAACAGGTATATACAATAACGCATCAAGTAATCTCAGTCTACATAGGAATTAATAAATTTTTTATTAGAGTTACAAACAAAGACAATAATAACAATGGATATAGTAGCACATCAAATAAGGTAATCTTAAGAGAAATTAAGCAAGCCTTAATTAGCCTTACAAGTTACAAACACTTTCTTCTGTGATCTTAGCCAACGACCTAAGATTGCAAGCTATGATGGTATTGGCAAAAGAGCAGGTATCCTCGCCACTACTCCCTGGCGGAATATCCGCCACGTATGACTCTATCGCCAACGTCTTCCCTCCATATATCTCTTCCTCCTCATGCAAAGTAATGGTGGAACTATAATTCACAAGCCGGTGATCCCCGCCAATGATGCTAAACTTTAGGACATGTTTGTCATCATCCAGCTTGTCTAACCTCTCCACACTAACTCCAGCCGGCAATCCAGACATAACCATGACCTCACGTACACTTCCAATACCACCATCCCCAGCTAGCATGGTGCACTTCTTCACAAACTGCTTGTAGCCCTGTGGATACTCAAAGCGTCTAATAAGGGACCAAACCAGAGGTAACGGTGCGTCTATGGTTTGGACAAGGCTGGAGCCACACTGGTTTGATGATAGGTTAGGGTTATGGTGGCTATTAAGCATGGCTTGCATTCTTGGAGAAACTAAATTTTGCTTTGTGCTCTGTCTGCAAAGCATCTAGCATTCACTGTCCTCAATGCAACTGGAGTAGCTATTGATTGTTTTGGGCATCTCAAGGACCTTGTACGTATATATTTATATTTATATCTGGGTATAGAATGTGATTTAACTAGATGACAAAGCTTGAGGTCTTTAGCAGAGGTGGGGAAGAGTCATGAGCCTTTTAACATCAAGAAGAAGGTTTATATCCTATTGATTGCTTTTACTTTAGTGCCTTTTGTAGCATTTTGACGGGAGACATGAGATATACTAGTGATAGTTATCCTTGTTCTGCCTGTCGGTTTAGGAATGTGATGTCATCAAGATTGACTTTTCCTTTGATTTTCCATTCAGATAATGCTTTCAATTTTAAATTTTATTAACAGTCTATTAAATCACAGTATTAAATTTGATAAGAAAAAAAAATACTATATTTCATAACCATAATCAATTCTCATTTCTTCTAAAATAAAAATGTTATTACTCCATGTAAGTTTAAAGTAAAAGTCCGTGTAATTTTAGTAAAATTCAAGGTTGAAATAAGATTAGAATAATGGTAAATCTATGATTTTAGACCAATTAAAAGGGGTGAGAGAAAACAAAAATTAGAAAGTCTTGTCTTGTTGCTTACACGAATAGAGCATAAGAGAATCGACTCTGGCCATGTCAATGAATAAGTGTAAAGATAGCGACTAACAGAATGTCCTCTGCTAAGAGTTAGAGGACACATAATGACATTCAGCTGATGCCGGTAAGCTTAAGGTGGCTAATTTATCTTTGTAGGATGAGAATTTATGGCACAAAAAGGCATAACAGCGGTATATTTATTTTCTTAATATACCAAGAGCAATGGGTTCCAAAGTTTGGCAGTGGTTAATCCAGAATTACTCCAAAAGAGACCCTTGTTTGGATTGAAACCATGTGCCATAAGGCCTATAACATACATGTTTAAATAGCGACTTAGAATGGCTTTCCATCAAATAGCTGGAACTCAACTCTGATTTCTTTCACCAGTAGATAAAATGTTACTCAAAACAGCAACTACATGACATCATACGTGACAAACACGTCCAAAGCATCTTATATATCCATGAATTCAAATGCCGTATTTATTTTGTACAAATAAGACAAATAGCGTAGAGATCTATCAAATGACTAAAAAAAGTCTTAATACTAGAAATACGACTAGCTGTTTCAAGGTCATCAAGTCTGCCGTATCAGGGATAGAGCAAATAAAGAATATTCACCCATTATTATAAATACTTACATGTCAAGATCAGATCCATTTGATTGTCTACATTATTCATCATACAAAACTGAAAAGAGTCACACTAATTTGACAGTTTGACAAGTTTCAAGTGAAGTTTAAGGATAATAAACTAAGATTTTCAAATTGGAAGTAGAATCAATGAAGGGAAAAATACATCTCAATCAGGAGAGGATTAGTTAAACAAGAATGTTAAAATTAAAATGCTGGTTATCCACTGTTTAAAAAGTCATTTCAGCTACCACAAGTTGCATACAAAAATACTCTCAACTGAAACAGAATTATGATTCTTCAAGTTCAGGGTTTAAAAGCCCTGAAATTTCTGGAATCTGAACTTCATTGACAAACATCTGAACAAAGTGCAAGAGCATTAGGGATCATGCTTGGATGTTGGGGTTGCTGCAACCAAAAACAACTACGGAACCAACCAAAATAACTAAATGAAGTAAATATAAAGATATAAAATTTAGAGAGTAAAATACTTCAACTTCCATTCTGTTCTTTTAAAATGATAAGAATACCCTCCCTCACTGTCTTCTGTATGTCTAAAACTTTTAGATACCTTCCTTAAGTCTTCAGAACAGTTCTCTTGTTTTTCAAAGTGGGAAAAAAAAAAGAAGTGAAAAAGATGTACTTATATTTGTTTACTTAGGTTGCCTTTATGTCAATGTGATATGGCTAGTTTTGAAGATTTTGGCTTCTAATCACAAATTCTTCACTAGGAATCAATGGGTTAACTGGAGGTGGATAATCCAAGCATGGAGTTGGTAGCAAAAACAAATCAACTAACAGAAAGTGCATAGAAGTCGACGCAGGTTAATTGCTGAAATTGAAAGTTGAGGGATATATTTGCTTAAGCCCCAATATTTGGAAGGGGGATTTTTTCAGTGCATGTTCTCCACTGTTTTAACTTTTAACTTTTACCCATGTTTACAATAGGAGGAAAGGAGTCATAGCTGTTGGACTGAACATATACATATTAAAAAAACTTGATTGTAACACTTCTGTATGATTTCTTTTACTTTTTATTATTTAAAAAAAAACAAGTACGGAATTTTATCGTTGAGTTGATAAATAATAAAGTATTTGCGCTTGAATAACAAAGATTAATTATAGATAAAATATACATTACTTATTGAAGTTAATAAGCACGTATAGTCTTTGTCATTCAAACCCCCTTGGGTTAGAATCATGACTTCAAACCTACTTACTAAGATCCCCTAATCTAAATAAGCCCACCTCAAATTTACAACATGGCACAGCTCAATACTAAGGGAAGATTAAGTTGAGTTAGAGGTATAAGCTCAATCCTATATACCAGAAAGTTCTACAGGGACAAGAAAATCCCATTTTATTCAAGCAAAAGGAGAAACGAGATTTCAAGCTGAAGGTTATAATCTCATTTCATGCTAAGTAATTTAATTGTGCCATGTGGATAACACATTCCAAAATGGTAAATTACTGATATCTTCTGAGGTTAACTCTCCTGATTTGATGAACTGGTAAAAACATAGTCCCTTAAGAAAACTTAATGGTTAGGTAACTGCATTCCTTTCTTTTCTTTTCTTCTTCTTTTATTATTATTATTATTATTTAGTTGTAACTTTTTAGTTTGATATCTATTTGAGATCTTATCTTAACTCTTCTAATTGGAAGAAGTAATCAAGAATCTCAAATACCTTAAAAAAATTAGCTATTTTACAAATTTTTTTTCTAAATTGCCATTTTTATAACAAGATAAATTCTATCACATCAATGTAGACAGATAAGCTGCCACCTTCAATTATTCAAATGCTTTAAAAGTTTCTCCAAACTAACCAGTCTAGGGCAAGCCAGTTGTTGCAACCATCAACTTAGTAGCAATTCACCTAAAATAGATCAAAGCATGTCAGCCTATGTAACGCCACACAAAAAATCTGTTAGCTTTTCTTTTTCAAAGTTTCGCCTTAGATTTAGATTATCCTCCAGCATACTCACAGCAATGCCCATTTTTCAGATATTTTGGTTATCTGGTATTTCAAATAGGAGATAAGAAATGTAAGTTTTTCTCAAACTGGATATGAAAAAACAGATATTGGTTATAGATAGCAAACAAGATACAGATAGCTAAAATAAAGTTGCATATCCACCTGTTTCGATCCCAGACTCACCATTATAGCAGACTATTTCGACCTTCCAGAGCACCTCACTATAGTGAATTATATATATAATCTGTTACTTGAAGCTCATATGTATGAGGAAAGATCTATTAAACACTCTATATTCATTTTTTACTTTGTAAGAAAAGCTTTCACTTTAGATATAATATACAGAAGTAGAAATCCAAGGCAATGGTGAATTATAAACCCAAGACCAAGGTAGTTAAAGTCAAAAGGTACCCTTAGGGCGCTAGAGGGTTTTAACGCCATTAGAAAAAGAAAACAGTAAAATATTTGATTATTTTGCACTGACTTTCCATATAAATTAACTACTCAAAAGCATGACATTCATAGTAAAAATAAAAGATTATGATGCTCAATTTACAAAGGAAAATGATGTTTTTACATCATTTTTTCAAATACACCACTTTTTACCACATTTTTAATGGTTGTGATTAAGTGAGAGAAAGTGATAAGGAGAAAGTGATGTACCCAATGGTATGGAGAATAGTGTAAAAAGTGATATGAAAGAAAAGTGTGGTGAGAATATCATTGTTGATTTACAAATCCCTAAGCTGCTTGCTGCTAAGAGTCCCAATCTGACAATTAGTTTATTCTTTTAACATTCTGACTATTTTATCCCCTTTAGCATCACAGATAGCAAGTTAGATGGCTGGTCTTTCAGAGATTATTTTAATGTTATCCAGAAAGGCGTTGGCGCTGACCCCTTCTAGCGTTTCCGCTCAGCGCCTTAGGCACGCCTTTTGGTGCCTTTGACTACACTGCCCAAGACAAGGGCACATTATAGACCATGGTATAAACAACAAAGAAAGTGAAAGTTCACACAATTTAGACTTACACACACAATGCTTGGGCATCCAGGATTTGCGAAACTCATAATTGGCAAAACTCATCATGTGGGTTACTCAGCTACAAAATTATGAACAAAATCTAACTTCATTATCTTGTTTCTGGCTCATTATGGAAGTTCCAACAATTCCTCTTCTTTTTAGGTTCCATTTAAAGTTCTGAAAAATCTAAGCACAAAAATGGAAGTTGCAAAAGAAAGCATAACATATTAGACCTAAAACCTCTAAAACTTAATTATCAGATCAATGTTAATAGAGGTATAGCATTTGAAAACTTCAACAACTAAGTACTGCAATCCAGCCCCCTCAAAAAGGAAAACGGTGAGAAAGTTCTGAATCTGAGTGTGTAAATACACAAGACATACACATAAAATATGCAAGGGTACTTCTAAATGGTTGCCGTACCCGTACCAAGTACGTATCTAATACCGGTACTTATTGGGTACTCGTTGGTATGTACCCAATACTCACTTGATGAGTAAGTGCCTGATATCACTTAAGTACAAGTCAGTCCATACAAAACACCAAGTTTTGTTACTTGCTAAGTTGTTTGGTTTGTTACTAAATGAAACAAACTGCTACTTCACTTCCTTTAAATTTTGTGCCTTCTTTAAATATTTTTGCTTACTTGAAATACTTTAAGGAGTTTTGTTGAAACATTGGAGTCAGAACATTATGGGAATTGTATTTATCTTATGATTTAATTACTTTATTGTTTGTTTTTATATTTCTATATGATACAGCATGCTGAACCCATACCCTAGTTTTTAGAAATTGTCCTATCCCGTAACCGTACCTGTATTAGTATTAGTATTAGTACTCGCACCATATCCATGTAAATTAGCCAAAAAAAGCACCTAAGCTGCAGAATTTCCTTAGACAGGGCACTAAATTTCTAGAACCAGCATGTCAATTGGCAGTGGCATCAGCTTTAACAAACTCCAGCAACCAAGTAAAGCATCTTTAATTCCATTTAATAGAGAGCCCAATCTCCTTCTGGCTTAGATAAAACAAAGATGTTTTGGTATATTATTTGTCAATGTCATTACTCATTACCAAAGGAAGGGAAAGGGATGTATATATGTTCCTCAACATAAATATATAGACATACAATAAGAGAACCACCAGAATCCCAGAACAAGTATTGAATCTTATGACCTAGGCTATTGGAAATTCCCACCCACCACAAGAATTATAATAAGAAAAACAGAGAAAAGAAACGGAAGAAAACAGAAAGAAAGCTTCCCTTTAAGGTGCCCTGGGGTCGGTTCCATGCTGCCACACATAAACAAGCTCATCCCATCCAGTACTGGCCATGAGGCCCTCCACAAGCACGCTCATATCCACCCCAACCGCAAACTCAGTGTGATGATCATACCTACTCACCAGCGCATCCTCCACCATGAAATCCCACACGCAAACCGTCATGTCATAGGAGCAAGACACCATCCAATTCCGCACGTGTGGCGAGAACTTCACCTTCCTCACCGCATACCCATGTCCATTCAGCACCGCAATAGGAACCCTATAGTTCCTCACATCCCACACCTTAATGGACTTGTCCACCGAAGCAGTGGCAATAACACAGTCATCATACTTGTTCCAGTCACAACTCAGAATCTCAAACTCGTGAGCCGCGAGAATCATAGTCGAACCAGGTTCGCGCACATCCCAGATTCGGACGGTGCAGTCGCCGGAAGCGGAAGCGAAGACGTCGGCGTGGCGGGGGTTCCAGACGGAGGAGTAGACGCAGTAGGCGTGCTCCTTGAAGGTGCGGACACTGGTGGGGCGGTCCAAAGTCCAGAGTTTGACGGTGTCGTCCCAAGAGGAGGTGAGGAAGGAGTCGCGGCGGACGGGGTTGTAGTCGGCGGAGTGGACCTCGCGGGTGTGCTCGTGGAAGGAGCGAATGGGGTTGGAGGAAGGAGGAAGGGCGAGGTCATAGAGCTTGACGGAGCCGTCGGCGATGGCAGCAACAAGGAGGGAGTCGTGGGACTCGGACCAGGCAAGGTCGTAGACGCCGTCGGCGGTGTCGTAGGCGACGAGCTCGGAGATTGGGGGATGGGAGGGGTCGGGGGAGAGGTCGAGGACGTGGAGGCGGCCGTTGCCGAGGATGCCGTAGTTCTGCGCGGTGGCGACGGCGAGGCGGTTCTCGTAAAAAGGGCTGAACTTGACGGAGTAACCGTTGAATGGGGTTTTGAAAACAGGCATGGTTGATCTTTCAAGAGAATACGAGGGATTTGGATAGCTGAAGAGTGAAGAGTGTGACAGTGATAGCTAGTTCAATTTGTGAATTAGTGTTATGGGAATCTCAGAACATGGAGGAGTTCATCAATGAGGATGAATAGAGGATTTTTTTTTCCTCCCAGACAGATGATTTGGCTGGGTTCAAGCACCTCTCATAATGCTTTTTCATTTTTTTTCCAAAAAAAAAAAATTTCCTTCCTCTCTTTTTCTTTTTATTTTTCTTTTCCTTTTTCAGACGCAAGCATATTATATGGCAGTTTTTATAGGAAAAAAATGCATTATCATCAATTATTAATCATTAATAATTTACAAATCAGAATGAAGATGTAAATCATGAATTAATTTTAAGTAAAAATATATAGTTTTTGGTATATTAAGAGCATGTTTGAAAGAGATTATTTCTATCCCAATATATGTTACTTTGTTGAAAAAAGTTGTTACTTGCAACAGTAATATGTTTAGATAATTTGTCCAATATGAGTTGATAGAAAAATTATCTTCAGCAGTAACTTTTTTTCAAAAGTTAAATGTTGAATATTTTTTAAAAAGTTATTGAAATTATTTTTAATAGTGATATATAAATATTATTTTATTCTTAATTAAATAATTTTTTAATTATTTTATATTTATTTTAATAATTTAATATATAAAAATAATTTTTTTATATCATCCAAATAAAATAGAATAACTTAAAATCATTTTCATTAACATATTTAAATATAAATTTTTTTATTATAATCAATTATAACAAAAAAATTTATACAATAATTAATTATTGAAATAATCTAATTTTTACAGCTTATCTTAAACACACACTAAAATTATAAGTACTATTAAACTTTTATTTAAATTTGAATTAATTTTAATTTATTAGAAAGAAAAGAAATTACCTTTTTCTATAAAAAAAAAAATCCCACATACAAAAATTCATTAAAAATAGTTACTCCAATAATTTAATGGAAACATGAGATTTTCTCGCTTGACTTAACTCGTTCAATAGTAGGTTGGATTAAGTCGAACACATGAATTTGACATTTTTTTAAAAAATAAATTCTTAAAAAAAAATCAAAATACAAAATCTAATAAATTAATATCATAGGTCTCAATTTCAAATATAATAGGTCTCAATCTAACAAATTAATACCATAAGTCTTAATTGACCTTACTTAAACATAATAGGTCTCAATATCAAATAAGTTAAACATCATAAGTGAATAATAAATTAACAACTAACAAGTCTTATTAAGTCTGGAATAAATTAAACAAAGTTAGTCATAACTCAAATAACAAATTAGTCTAACCAATCAAAATCAATGTCATCACGCATGTCATATGTATTGACATAATCATTTACTTTATTCTCTATTTTTTTCATATACTCTTTATCATCTAAACGATCCATTAGTTTTTCAACATAACTGTCATTTAGATGTGTCGAGAGTCTTATGATCTTATTTTCTTTGTTCACTTTAAGAGTAACATCACATTGCCTATACTTAAACTTGATTGGAACAACAACAAAAATAATAAGAAAGTATCTTAAAATTCCACCATGGGCACTTAGGATCCATAGACATCGCATAGAACGTTGCACGGTGGCATGCCCTACTTTTCTCTTTGGTCTGCACAATCAACAAGATAATTGTCAAATTATATACAAATTTAAACTCAACAATGAAATAATAAGTTTATCAAAATTAGAAAGTCAACTAATAAACCACAAACAGCTACAAGAATCAATGTTTAAGACCTACAATTTCTTATCTAACAGTTGACTAAACGACTAAACAACTTTTTACTTTAAAAAAGCGTGTGTGGGTCGAGTTTGTGGCAACTTTTTACTTTAAAAAAGCGTGTGTGAGTTGAGTTTGTATGGGTTAAATGTGTTTTAACCCACTACCTTATTTACACATTATAGATTGAAGTATTTTTTAACTTAACCTAACTTGCGAATCTAACTCAACTTATATTTTATGAGTTGGGTTGGGTCGAAACCCTCGAGTTCGCAGGTTGACCTAACTCATTGGACACCTCATATAAGTGATGTTACATGAATAAGGAATGTTCTTCTATAAAAGAGTATGTGGTGAAAAGTTTTGAAGAGTTGGCACCCGAAAATGTAATAAAAACATTGGAATCCCTTAGTGAGAATTTAAAAGTGTTAGAGAGCTATAATTACCTAGTATCATGTCAAAATTCTATTTTTTATTTTTCTGACTGTGTATTATGCTTATACTTCTATTCTATGAGCAGCATTCAAAGGTGTATGGTTTTGGTATCAGGGATAGCTATTGATTAGAACTAATGTTGAAAAAATTAGATCGTATTGTTCGATTTGATCAAAAAATCGATAAACTAATTATAATCAAATTGGTAAAAAGCAATAGCAAATCGATTTGAACCAATTTTTTAAAAATAATTTAAACTTTTTTTTGTCAACACCTTTTTAACTCATTAAAAAATAATTTGTATCAAATAGAGGTTCAATAACAAGTTACAAATACTCATATATAAGGTCTAAGAAAAGTATAAGAAGTGGTCTCCCTTTTTTGGCTTTTATATAATTTGCATAATTAGATGTTCCACTCAATACTCTATATGGGACTTATAAATATGATCTCCTCTCAAGTTTTATATATATTGTATACTTAGATGTTTCACTTATTATACAATGTGCGACTTTAAAATACTAAGTAACACAATACGAAATATTAATATGTTAATTTATTATTTAATATATTATATAATATTAAAAAATATTATATATATCTTCACTTTGACCATGGTGAAACCAATGAACTATAAATTAGTGCTTTCACTAGTTGAATGATCAATCTGATTTTAAAAATATTTATTAGAATTAATTCCATTTTTTTGTGCTCAAAGTAAGGATTTAAGTATGTAATGATGTATGTAGATAATGAATAATTTTAAAATTTTCAATTAATTCTCTTAATTATTAAATAAAGAAAATATTAAATATTTTTTTATTTTTTTAATATATTAAATATATTTTTTTTTATTTAATTTTTTATTAAATATTAAAAATAATATTTAAAATTTTTTAAGAAAATATTATAAAACTCATATATAATACTTGGTGTAAGAAAATCGAGGAATATTACTCGTTAGTTATTATAGCCCCAATTCAGGTTTACCCTGATTGGGAATTCTACTAGGCCATGCGTTTTCATTATAACAACAATTTGGGCTCGCTGCTTATATTCTATGCCGAAGATGTCCACTTTAGCAATTAGATTTATATGCATGAAAGCAGGAGTAACAAATCAAGTGTCCAACAAGTGCAGGCCCATTTAACTAGAATGATTAACATGTATTGTTGCCTTATAATTAAATATACGACCAAGTCTGGAGTCGGTACTTTAAAGAACATTTAATTTAATCACCACTTCTAATATGAAATTATGTGAGTAGTTATAATATCTAAAAAAAGACCAGGCCTCATAGCTTACTCATGAAATAAATTACACATCTGCTGAGTGGTCTATATGATAGGACTATTTTTTTTCTATATATCAATTAAATTGAGCTCCTTCATTTTTTTTTCCGTTTTTAAATTGAGCTCCTTCTTTAAGCTATGTCTAGAATTTGTTACATAATTATAAAACCGTTCAATATGTATCCAATTAATTTTTCTTAAGGAATTGGGTCTAAGTTCGAATGCAATTAGGCATGAATCGTGGACCACGTGCTCCCCTCAATTAATTCGACATTTTTGCCTTACACCACCTATTTCACACTAGACAGAAGGATTGTTTGGGTTAAACCCGTTGAATTGGTTGTTTTTCTGCATAAACTATATGAGTTGAGCTTTGAATTTTAATGAATTCATCTATCCTTGATCCGATGACGTTTAAACCGAAAATTAAACAAACAAGCGCATTCAGGACCATTTATGTTTTAAATTCATATTTATGCACCTTACTTAGAGGCTTGTGAGCTGACATTGAGTGGGTTGGGTTCACAAAATGTCAATCCATTTTAAACCTCCTCATGTTTTACTCAGCCCATGTGGGTCAGACAGCTAGGCCGTTTAACAGCCGTCACCATCCTCCAATCTAAACCACGTGTTCGGAGACTGCTTGCACCATCCTCCTTTTTGAAACTCCTCTCAATGTGTTCATTGATGGAGCAGAGATTTATTTGTTGGCCAGACACTTTGATATTAATAATAAGGCATGAACATATGGTCTTATCTCACTTTTCTCCAGCAAAACGAGAGGCTGGAAGAATAATTTATAATCAATTAAATAAATTTAATTAAGATCACTTTTTCTTTGATGTCTACACTTAAAATGGCAATGGCAATGTGTATCCAACTAATTTAAGGACCACACTGAATTAATGTAGGATTAAAAACCAAACTATTCAGAAAACAAATATAACTGTTTCTATGCTTTTCTCAACATCTACTTTTTGTTATAATACATCTATTTATACACATATATATTATCTTATATTTACACAATTTTTATCATCTAATTATAAATAATTTTATTTTATTTTCTATATATCTATAATCTGATTATGCTACATACCCTCGTATGTGAATGTACTGAAGGGAAAAAATAAAAAATAAAAACACAACTTAATTGACATTTAAGACTAGGGCCAGTCTGATCTGACCCTCATGTCATACCCTCCCCTTCGCTTTTCTTTTGTGGTCTAACTACCCATATCTAAATATCATGAATTAATTAGAAGAATTTATTCAGTCATAAGTGGAAATAGCTGAATGGAGGAAGAGATGCCAAAACTGATATGGTCACAAGTCACAATCCCCCCCCTTCCTTTTTGCCATAACTAACGGAAAGGAATGTCTCCAATGGGTTTGAACTCTAAGAACTGTTGACAACTTGACATTTCTTACTTATAGTATATATTGAAGATAAATTGAAGAATTCACCTGAATCAAGCAGAGAATTTGAATGCGTTAATAGTTAATGATGTATCTATCCCCGTGTTTCGGTTGTTGCATTCTTGTCCTTTTTTCCTTATTATTTTCCTTTGGGAGTATGTTCTTTATCTACAAACATTTATATACAAAAGCTTGACTGATTTTTCTTTTCTTTAACCCATATGAATACAAAAGCAGCTCACCATAAAATAAAAAGTTGGTTTGTCAGCAGCTGCTTGTGGGGCAGGGGCACCCAATTAAGCACAATCCCCTGATTTCTGAAAGACTTTGATTGGATTCAGCTGGCTGGATTTGGAGCCTTTCTAACCAGCCTCATTAATAATGCTCGAGGTTTCTTTGCTCTCCAAAACACTAAAATCTACAAGGAAGATGTCCTTTTGGAAAATTGAATGACTGTGCCATCCTTGAAGAATGGTTGACAAGCGACTATGATTTCCCAATCAATAATTGTGCATTGGCCAACCTTTCTGGGGCTCGAAAATTTTTCCTTTCCTTTTCAATTTTCATCCACTACTACTAGTGTCTAGCCCCTTGATAAAACCTAAAGCCTAAAAGTATCAAAAGAGAACAATTTTTCATGTTTCATTTGCTTTATTATTTTCTTCACAATAGTACATTGCAGTATGAGTTAACAATTATATAATTACTTTAGTTATTTAATATACAATATTACAATGTAGGGGTATCATAGTTGTATAATTCGGAAGAGAAGTCAACTCAGTCAGAAGGTTGAGTTACTAGATCAACGGTCCGCATGCGTGGGTCAATCGGTCGAATCGAAAAATTTGAACAAAAAATAAATATTTTTAAAAAATATTATATAAAAAATTACTTGATATAAAATATAATATTAAAAAATATTAAATAAAAAATATTATATGAAAAAAATACTTCCAAATAAGTAATGATAATAATCAATTAATTACATAATAAATTAAGAAATTAAAATAATATTCAATAAGCATATATGGTCTAGTGGTAAATGTACTTTATGACAAAAACTTTTAAATATGATGTTTAAATCCTAAAAACTGAATTTTTTGTTTAGTTTTTATAAGAAAAAAAATGGCCAACTTAGGTCAACTCGATCGAGTTAACTACCGGGTCACTTAGGTCAATTCAAGTCTGACCAAGTCAACCAAAAAAATAGTCCAATAAATTGATTGAACCGGCTTGAAACCCAAGTCACGGGTTTTCGAAGTCAATCGGTCGGGCCGGTCCAGTCCGTACAACTATGAGAGGTGTAACAACTAGTGGCAAGATTACGCCATTAGACGCTCAAACATGGATTATTCTTATATCCAAAAGATAGGAATGAAAACATCTCCTGCTAGAACCAAAATGTTTTTATAACTTTTATTTTGTTGGTTTTATGAAATCTTCTTACATCTTTTGTTTGTGAAACTAATCTCTATTCTGGATACCATATCTTGCCACAAATATTTTGTCTATAAAAATTAAAATCATGTTAATTAACAATGTTTGTGATTAATTATACATCTTAATTATACACTGAGCACTCCATGATCCATCAAAATTAATTATACATTTTGATGCAAATTAATTAGTTTTTAACTTTAAAATACATTTTTATATGCTTATAAACGGAACAAAATCAATAATCATTGTTTAATGTTTAAAAAATATTATCAGTATTTTTTTTTTTTTATTTTATTTACAGCCATCATAAAATACTGCAACAATGATAATATTATTATTATTATTAAAATGATTTTTTGTCAAGCATATTTATCAATATAAATATACTGAACAAGATTTTGTGCAAAACATTTAACTTTGCCTTTACTATATAGAACAAAAAAAAACAAATTTTTGTTGTATCTTCTGAAAAAATAGCAAAAATTATAATGAATCAAGTACTATGAAATAAGCCGTCTAAGGAATTATCACCGATGGGAGAATAAGAGCGTAAATTTATTTACCAAGTTGTTTATGCTTAAGTAGTTGATCGTCTAATATATGTAATGGTTTCTATGAAACCTGGCATAACATATGGAGTGAGAATTGTGAGTAGGTTCATGGCTATTCCATGGAAACAACATTAGGAGGGTTATTAAATGAATCATTCGGTATCCAGAGATAGCACAACGTTGTCATTTTGTTTTAGAATTGGTGGTATGATTATTAGCTAACTTTATTAAGATATTTCCTAGTAAGTTTTTTTTTTTGGGAGATTTTAGATTTATCACTTCCGTTAGAACATTAGTTTCCCTTTCTTCCTCTTGAAGCTTTTTAGTTGGGATTTCCTACTCCATGCCAATAGTAAAAAAACTACCCCTAGACTCTTGTAGCTAGGTGCTCTGTCTTGACTCCAAGACCTAGGCCGAGGGGGCCAAGGAAGGCTTGTAGAGGACTAGCGGTGAGAACTACTTGGGACCTAGGCTAGGTAGGGAAAGATTAAGTCAATCTATTGGTTCTTGGTAAGGTTGTGTATCTAGGGTTAAAGTGAAACATGCCTTGCTGATAGCACACAGGGATACTCTTATAGGTCTCCAGAGTTGACCTAAGTATTTACCATGCTAAGGGAATCAAAGGATTGGTAAGAATAAACCTAGACGATCTATCAAACATGTACGTGTGACATGATCCCAAAAATGTGTCGTGACTATTTGGGCTCATGATCAGTGTAACGTCCCGAGACTGCCTGCAGGATCGATAAGTGTCCCTACAAACCAATACGGGTCTTTTTAGCGTGCTGTGTCCTCACTCACACGCATCCCTAGAAACTTCTCAAGAGGTCACTCATCCCACAAATGGTTCAAGTCAAGCATGCTTAATTATGAAGTACTTATACTCTTGGCTCCAGAAAAGAAGATGCATCTTGTTGATATGTGTGGTGCTAATCAATTCCTTTTAGTCATCATTAACTATGCAGTCCCATACATGCACAGTCTCTGGATCCCTCTCATTCCGATGTGTATTCAGTTCATTCATGTTTCCCTCCCCGCCTAGAAGCCTGCCAGGAGCCGCTCCTTGTCTGTGCTTCATCTTTTGCACTGGCGATCACTCCCCGCCCTTGTCGGCCCCGGATGTCACATGCCCACCAGCTTCCGCATGGTTCGTCCCCGAATCACACCATACTGGGAGAGGTCTCGCTCTAATACCATTGGTAACGTCCTGAGACTGCCTGCAGGATCGATGAGTGTCCCCATAAACATGAATAGAGTGAGAATTGGAAATTCTCAGTAGGAAATGAATAGTTATAAAAATATTTGAAAACACATGATAAATTTCAGTTGTGTAAGATACATAGAAAACCACATGGCAATTAAAGTATAACAAAAATAACACAATTCAACATAGCAGAACAAATGCTAAATAAATTACGCAGTACAGCCATATATATATTATCATTAACAAGTTCCCCAAATATCAGCAATCAAGTACCAATTATTCATCCATCAGCAAACAAGTCCCTCCTCATAGGGAATCTACCATTTCTTTCCATGTCTGCTTGTCTCACATTTTGCTCGAAGGCCTTCATTCTTATAGGAAATTCACCATATCTCTAGTGTTACTTTAACATCGTGACAACAAAGTCAGACATACTCACACTAACCAGGCAGGTAACACAAAAGGAATTTCATCCCTCTGCCTCTCAAACGATTACGTGCAAATTTTTCCATGAATTCCTTACTTGTCATCACACACAAACATAAGCAATACAAACCACTAATATATCACAAATAAATTCATCATACACAAGTCTATAAATCATGACAATTAAATAAAACTCACAAAATTTAGAATCATTAAATTTAAATGTCAATTCTTCAAGGGACCAATTATGATTTAAAATTAATTTAATAATCCTCTTAATAGTTCACATCACAGTCCATAGTTTGTCAGGTACTTATCATAGTTAATATTTGGACATGTCATTATCATGGTCCATAGTTTGATCCTAGTCCTGATAGTTCATTTATTACACAAAAATCCTTTCATTACACAAGTCAAAATAGAAGTCATAAAATTACTCCCAAGCAAAGGTAAATATAAGTCAAAATAAAAGTCATAAAATTTTTCCCAAAATAAGGTAAAAAAAAATTCATGTAAATCAAATACGTATATTTATTATCCAATATAATTAAAATATTTATTTAACTTAAATCTTAAGTGATATTTTAATTTATTATATTAATACAAAAAAAATCAATATTTAAATTATAATAACTTTAAATTTTATTAAATACCATAAATATCTCAAAATCAAATAATTATCAAATGTTTATAATATTATATATACATAATAAATTTTAAAAAAAATAATACCCATAAAATATTAAAATAATAAATTAACTAATAAAATATATAAACATATTAAAATCATAATTTTATTTAAAAAAATCATTTCTTACCTCATAAATATTTTTTTTTTTTTTTTTACTAATACAACTTCTTCTTTTTCTCACTTTTTCTTTCTTCTTCTTCTTCTCTCTCTACTTGCTAGCAGCACCTCACTTCTCTCTTTGCGCTATTTTACTTCGACTCTCCTCGGTTTCAACTTTTATAGCATCACTCTTTATTTTCTCTCGTCATCCTTACGTTCCTTGTTTTTTACCAACACCTATTTATAGGCAATTTACTTGGCTAATATTTGGTGCACGTTGCACCACTCATTTCCTTTGATTCTTTCTATTTCTTTTCTCCAATTGGTACACGTTGCTACATTATCTTCTTTTTTCTTTAACAAGATATTTATCTCTTTAATAATGATTAGTTTTATATTTTTATATCAAAAAAATAATTAATCCATAAATATATTATTATAAATATATATATTTTTTTATAAATATCTTTTTAAATATATTACTTAAAATATTTTTAATCTTTATTATTAAAATTAAATGTTAAATTTTATTTCAATAAATTTTTATTTCTAATTTCATAAACTATTAAATTTTTACAAATTTTATATAATCTCCTTTTATTAGTAATAACTATTACAAAATAAAATATTCAAGTTAAAGAATAAAAATTTTATTCTTCACAAAATATTTTAAAGAAATAAGATGTTACATTTCTCATTTTCTTTTAGAAATTTTGTCCCCAAAATTCACTAACCTAATCGAAATAACTCTGGATAAGACTTCTGCATATCATCTTCTAATTCCCATGTTACCTCTTCTGATGATAGTCCTTCCCAAATCACTTTAATTAAAGGAATTTCTTTTCTTCTTAAGTATTTGACAGATCTATCCATGATTGTTATAGGTTTTGTGCCATAAGTCAAATCATCTCTTACTGGCATTGTTTCATATTCTATGATGTGTGAACGATCAAAATAGTATTTTCTGAGTTGTGATACATGAAAGACATTGTGAAAGTTTGAAAGATTTGAGGGAAGTACAATTTGATAGGCAACAGGTCCTACCTTTTGAAGGATTTGGAATGGACCAATGAATCTGGAATTCAACATTTTGGTTTTAAGGGTTCTGCCAATCCCAGTAGTAGGAATGACTCTGAGGAAAACATGTTCCCCTTCTTCAAATTCAATAGGTCTTCTTCTTTTATCAGCATAACTTTTTTGCCTACTCTGAGTAGCAAATAATTTTTCTTTGATAAATTTGATCTTTTTTGTGATTTGCTGCATTATATCAGATCCTAATAGACTATTTTCTCTAGTCTCTAACCAACACAAAGGGGATCTACACTTTTTATCATACAGAGCTTCAAATGGTGTCATTCCTATGCTGGAATGGTAACTGTTGTTATAGGCAAACTCTATTAGTGGTAGATGGGTAGTCCAACTTCCTTGAAATTCTAACACACAGGTTCTAAACATATCTTCTAGAGTTTGAATGGTTCTTTCAGTTTGACCATTTGTCTGAAGGTGATAAGATGTACTGAAACAGAGCTCAGTACCTAAAGCTTCTTGTAAGGCTACCCAGAATTTTGAGGTAAATCTTGGGTCTCTGTCTGAAACTATGCTAGTTGGTACACCATGTAACCTTACAATTTTTTGAATATAATCCTGAGCTAACTTGTACAATAGGCAACTGATCCTAATAGGCAAAATGTGGGCAGATTTAGTTAACCTGTCAACAATTACCCATGCTGCATCATAACCTGATGGAGTCCAAGGCAATCCTGACACAAAATCCATTGATATGCTATCACATTTCCATTCAGGGATATTCAAGGGTTGCAGTAATCTAGTAGGCTTCTGGTGTTCTATTTTAACCTTTTGACAAACTAGACATTTAGCCACAAAACTAGCTATGTCTCTTTTCATCTCATTCCACCAAAACAATTTCCTGAGATCCTGATACATTTTGGTCGTACCGGCATGCATAGTATACTTACTGCAATGTGCTTAAGATAAAATCTTCTTTCTCAATTCTTCATCATTGGGCACACATAATCTTCTTTCGTACATCATAGCCCCTCTTTCATCAATATGAAAATGTTCAAGCTGTTCTACTATAATTCTTTTGAGAGATTGCAAAAACTCATCATTTTCTTAGACTTATCTTACTTGGTCTCTCAAATCACACTCTATTATTAGTTTACTGGCATACAAACAATGAGGTTGTAAAGACACAGAAATCTTCAAGTCCCTGAAATCTTCTAACAACTTTTGTTCCTTTATCATTATTGAGGACATGTGCAAATACTTCCTACTCAAGGTATCGACCACTATATTAGCTTTACCAGCATGATATTTCAATTCAAAATCATAATCCTTTAAAAACTCAATCCACCTACGTTGCCTTATATTTAACTCCTTTTGGTCAAAAAGATACTTTAAACTCTTATGATCACTATATATCCCAAACTTGACTCCATATAGGTAATGCCTCCAAATTTTTAAAGCAAATACTACTGCTGTTAATTCTAAGTCATGGGTTGGGTAATTTTCTTCATACGGTCTAAGTTGTCTGGATGCATAGGCTACAACTCTACCGTGTTGCATTAAAACACATCTCAAACTTTTCTTAGATGCATCACAATACACTACAAAGCTTTGTCTAGGATTGGGAATTATTAAGACTGGAGTGGAGGTAAGTCTGTTCTTTAACTCCTGAAAACTTACTTCACAAGTTGAATCCCACTCAAAAGGGTGATTCTTTTTGGTTAACCTAGTCATAGGTAAAACTAGCTGAGAGAATCCTTAATGAATCTCCTATAATATTCGGCCAATCCCTGAAAACTCATAATCTCAGTAATTGTCTTTGGCTTTTCCCAATGAACTACTGCTTCAACTTTACTAGGATCCACAGTTACTCCTTTATGATTGATCATATGACCTAAGAATTTTACCTCCATTCCAGTCTTAATAATTCTCGATCCTAGACAAAGCTTTGTACTGTATTGTGATGCATCTAAGAAAAGTTTGGGATGTGTTTTAATGCAACACGGAAGAGTTATAGCCTATGCATTAAGACAACTTAGACCATATGAAGAAAATTACCAACCCATGACTTAGAATTAGCAGCAGTAGTATTCGCTTTGAAAATTTGGAGGCATTACCTATATAGAGTCAAGTTTGAGGTATATAGTGATCATAATAGTTTAAAGTATCTTTTTGACTAAAATGAGTTAAATATGAGGCAACATAGGTGGATTGAGTTTTTAAAGGATTATGATTTTGAATTGAAATATCATGCTGGTAAAGCCAATATAGTGGCCAATGTCTTGAGCAGGAAGTCTTTGCACATGTCCTCAATGATGATAAAGGAACAAAAGTTGTTAAAAGATTTCAGGGACTTGAAGATTTCTGTGTCTTTACAACCTCATTGTTTGTATGCCAGTGAACTAAGAATAGAGTGTGATTTGAGAGACCAAGTAAGACAAGTCCAAGAAAATGATGAGTTTTTGCAATCTCTCAAAAGAAGAATTCTAGTATAACAGCTTGAACATTTTCATATTGATGAAAGAGAGGCTATGATGTATGAAAGAAGATTATGTGTGCCCAATGATGAAGAATTGAGAAAGAAGATTTTATCTTAGGCACATTGCAGTAAGTATATTATGCATCCCGGTACGACCAAAATGTATCAAGATCTCAGGAAATTATTTTGGTGGAATGAGATGAAAAGAGACATAGCTAGTTTTGTGGCTAAATGTCTAGTTTGCCAAAATGTTAAAATAAAACACCAGAAGCCTGCTGGATTACTGCAACCCTTGAATATCCCTGAATGAAAATATGATAGCATATCAATGGATTTTGTGTTAGGATTGCCTAGGACTCCATCAGGTTATGATGCAGCATGGGTAATTGTTGACAGGTTAACTAAATCTGCCCACATTTTGCCTATTAGGATCAGTTGCCTATTGTACAAGTTAGCTCAGGATTATATTCAAAAAATTATAAGGTTACATGGTGTACCAACTAGCATAGTTTCAGACAGAGACTTAAGATTTACCTCAAAATTCTGGGTAACCTTACAAGAAGCTTTAGGTACTGACCTCCATTTTAGTACATCCGATCACCTTCAGACAGATGGTCAAACTGAAAGAACCATTCAAACTCTGGAAGATATGTTTAGAGCCTGTGCGTTAGAATTTCAAGGAAATTGGACTACCCATCTACCATTAATAGAGTTTGCCTATAACAACAGTTACCATTCTAGCATAGGAATGACACCATTTGAAGCTCTGTATGGTAAAAAGTGTAAATCCCTTTTGTGTTGGTTAGAGACTAGAGAAAATAGTCTATTAGGATTTGATATAGTGTAGCAAACCACAGAAAAGATCAAATTTATCAAGGAAAAATTACTTGCTGTTCAGAGTAGGTAGAAAAGTTATGCTGATAAAAGAAGAAGACCTCTTGAATTTGAAGAAGGGGAACATGTTTTCCTCAGAGTCACTCCTACTACTAGGATTGGCAAAACCCTTAAAACCAAAATGTTGAATTCCAGATTCATTGGTCCATTCCAAATCCTTCAAAAGGTAGGACTTGTTGCCTATCAAATTGCACTTCTCCCAAATCTTTCAAACATTCACAATGTCTTTCATGTATCACAACTCAGAAAATACTGTTTTGACCCTTCACACATCATAGAATATGAAATAATGCCAGTAAGAGATGATTTGACTTATGGCACAAAACCTATAAGAATCATGGATAGATCTGTCAAACACTTGAGAGGAAAAGAAATTTCTTTAGTTAAAGTGATTTGGAAAGAACTATCATCAGAAAAGATAACATGAGAATTAGAAGATGATATGCAGAAGTCTTATCTAGAATTATTTCGTTCAGGTTAGTGAATTTTGGGGACAAAATTCCTAAAAGAAAAGGACAAATGTAACATCCTATTTCTTTAAAATATTTTGTGAAGAATAAAATTTTCATTTCTTTAGCTTGAATATTTTATTCTACAATAGTTATTACAAATAAAAGGAGATTAGATAAAGTTTGTAAGAATTTAATAGTTTATGAAATTAGAAATATAAATTTATTGAAATAAAATTTAACATTTAATCTTAATAATAAAGATTAGAAATATTTTAAGTAATATATTTAAAAAGATATTTATAATATATATATATATATATATATAATAAGATATTTATGGATTAATTATTCTTTTAATATAAAAATATAAATCTAATCATTATTAAAGAGATAAATATCTTGTTAAAAAAAAAGAAGATAATGTAGCAAAGTGCACCAATTGGAGAAAAGAAATAGAAAGAAGCAAAGGAAATGAGTGGTGCAACGTGCACCAAATATTAGAAGTAAATTGCCTATAAATGGATAACTTTTATATTCTTATATTAAATAATATATATATTTATTTTTATATTATATCTAATATTATTTATTATATATATTTTTTATCATTATTTTTATTATCACATTTTTAAAAAATGATGTGAATAGTTTTACATGGTATAAGACAAATTTTTTCATAAATAAGTGTTGGTAAAGAAACAAGGAACGTAAGAATAAAGAGAGAAAATAAAGAGTGATGCTGTAAAAGTTGAAACTGAGGAGAGTTGAAGTAAAATAGCGTAAAGAGAGAAGTGAGGTGCTGCTAGCAAGGAGAGAGAGAATAAGAAGAAGGAAGAAAAAGCAAAAAAGAGAAGTTGTATCTGTAAAAAAAAAAGGAAGTATTTACGAGTAGAAAATAAACATTCTTTTTAAAATAAAATCATGATTTTTAATATGTTTATATGTTTTATTAGTTAGTTTATTATTTTAATATTTTGTGTGTATTATTATTCTTGTTAAATTTATTATGCATATATAATATTATGAACATTTGATAATTATTTAATTTTGAGATCTATATGGTATTTGACAAAATTTAGAGTTATTACAATTTAAATATTGATTTTTTCTTGAACTAATATAATAAATTAAAATATTACTCAAGATTTAAGTTAAATAAATATTTTAATTATATTGTTTAATAAATATACGTATTTTATTTATATGGATTTTTTTTACCTTAGTTTGAGAGAAATTTTATGACTTTTATTCTGACTTACATTTATCTTTGTTTGAGAGTAATTTTATGACTTCTATTTTGACTTGTGCAATGAAAGGACTTTTGTGGAATAAATGAACTATCAGGACTAGGACCAAACTATGGACCATGATAATGACATGTCCAAATATTTTCTGTGATAAGGACCAGACAAATTATGAACTGTGATGTGGACTATTAAGAGAATTATTAAATTAATTTTAAATCAGAATTGGTCTTTTGAAGAATTGACATTTAAATGTAATGATTCTAAGTTTTGTGAGTTTTATTTAATTGTCATGATTTATAAACTTGTGTATGATAAATTTATTTGTGATATATTAGTGACTTGTATTGCTTATGTTTGTGTATGATGGCAAGTAAGGAATTCATGGAAAAGTTTGCACCTAACCGTTTGAGAGGTAGAGGGATGAAATTCCTTTTGTGCTACCTGTCTGGTTAGTGTGGGTATGTCTGACTTTGTCGTCATGATGTTAAAGTAACACCAGAGATAGGGTGAATTCCCTATGAGAATGAAGGCTTTCGAGTAAAATGTGAGACAAGCAGACATGGAAAGAAATGGTGGATTCCCTATGAGGAGGAACTTGTTTGCCGATGGATGAATAATTGGTACTTGATTGCTGATATTTGGGGAACTTGTTAATGATAATATATATATGGCTTACTACGTGATTTATTTAGCATTTGTTCTGCTATGTTGAATTGTGTTGTTTTTGTTATACTTTGGTTGTCATGTAATTTTCTGTGTATCTTACACAGCTGAAATTCATTATGTATTTTCAAATATTTTTATAACTATTAATTTCCTACTGAAAATTTTCAATTCTCACTCTATTCGTAATTTTTTCAGACTAGCATAGGATGCATCATAGTTATTACCATTCAGATCAACTAAGAATAAGCTATTGTTCCAAAGAAGAATTATTATAAATATGTGTATATGTATTTATGAGTGAGCATTACGATTGTGTGAGTTTTTAATAGATGTGTATTACAATTTTGTGTTATTATGTATTAATACTTATTTCCTTTTATATATTTTCGATTTCGATTTTAACTCCTGTTCAAAAAAATTATAGAGTAAATTAACTAATATTATTATTATGAATATTATAAGAGTTATTATAGTTAGGGGTTACATTTATGGTATATATGACACCCGGGGCCGATGAGGGCGGAGAGTGGTCGCCGGTGCAAAAAGATGAAGCATGGACAAGGAGCAGCTCTTGGTAGGCTTCTAGGCGGAGGGACACATGAATGAACTGAATACACACTGGAATGAGAGAGATCTAGAGACTGTGCAGGTATAGGACTGTATAGTTGAAGATGACTAAAAAGAATTGATTAGTACCACTCATATCAATAAGATGCATCTTCTTTTTGGGAGCCAAGAATATAAGTACTCCATAGTTAAGCGTGCTTGACTTGGAGCACTTGTGGGATGGGTGATCTCTTGGGAAGTTTCCTAGAATGCGTGTAAGTGAGGACAAAGCATGTTGAAAAACTTGTGTTAGTTTGTGGGGACACTCATCAATGCTGCAAGCAGTCTCAGGACGTTACAAATGGTATCAGAGTGAGACCTCTCCCAGTACGGTGTGGTTCGGGGACGAACCATGCAGAAGCTGGTGGGCATGTGACATCCAGGGCCGACGAGGGCGGGGAGTGGTCGCCGGTGCAAAAGATGAAGCACGGACAAGGAGTGGCTCCTGACAGGCTTCTAGGCGGGAAGGGACACATGAATGAACTGAATATACATCAGAATGAGAGGGGTCAAGAGACTGTGTAGGTATAAGACTGCATAGTTGAGGATGACTTAAAGGAATTGATTATCATCACCCATATCAACAAGTTGCATCTTCTTTTCGGGAACTAATAACATAAGTACTTCATAATTAAGCGTGCTTGACTTGAAGCACTTGTGGGATGGGTGACCTCCTGAGAAGTTTCCTAGGATGCGTGTGAGTGAGGACAAAGCATGCTGAAAAGACCTGTGTTAGTTTGTGGGGACACTCATCGATCCTGCAGGCAGTCTCGGGACGTTACAAATGGTATCAGAGCGGGACTTCTCCCAGTACAGTGTGGTTCTGGGACGAATCATGCCGAAGCTGGTGGGCATGTGACACCCGGGGTCGACGAGGGCGGAGAGTGGTCGCCAATCCAAAAGATGAAGCACGAACAAGGAGCGGCTCCTGACAGACTTTTAGGCAGAGGGACATATGAATGAATTGAATACACACCGGAATGAGAGGGATCTAGAGACTGTGCAAGTATGAGACTGCATAATTGAGGATGACTTAAAGGAATTGATTAGCACCACCCATATCAACAAGATGTATCTTCTTTTCGGGAGCCAAGAACATAAGTATTCCGTAGTTAAACATGCTTGACTTAGAGCACTTGTAAGATGGGTGACCTCTTGGGAAGTTTCTTAGGATGCGTGTGAGTGAGGACAAAGTACGCTGAAAAGACTCGTGTTAGTTTGTGGCGACACTCATCAATCCTTCAGACAGTCTCAAGACGTTACAATCAACATCTTGATAGTGACCTTGGCATGAGCTAGCCATGCATGGGCTACCCACGTGAGAATATCCCCTTTATGGGTTATCAGGCTTACTTTTAGGTTGTTGATGAGCATTGACCAACTTGGCTTAACTCGAGTTGCTTTCCTATGTAGTTCACCAGCTTGGGGCGGAGTGGGTCGAGCTTATAACAGGCCGAGGACATAATAGGTCAGTATAATCTACAGTTCCTTATTTTGACCATTAATAATAGAGTTAAGAGTGTTGACACTCTTTTTTAAGAGTGTTGATTAAGTGGGAAAAATGATAAAAAAATATGCATGATGAATAATATTAAGAGAAATATAAAAAATAATGTGTGATAAAAAAATTAGAGTTGTTAATAATAATGGGCCGAGCTTATAGCAGATTTAGGACATAGTGGGCCGGTACCGTCCACTAGGATCTTGAATTTAAGAAAAAAATTTGTTGATGGAGATGCATACTTGGGTGGAAATATTGATAATATGTACTAATAATGGCTATGTCCACACCTTTGTGTGGAACTGTTGTCAGCTAACTTTGGTTCTTTCTACCGCCTGACCTATCTGAAAGTTTTCCATGAGAAATTAAGCAAAAAGCAAGCAAGTGGCATTCATTTTTGTTATGGACTAAATTAAACTCTTAAAATTTTTATGATAATGGTGTGTTAAATTAAATTAAACTCATAAAATAGATGTTATCCTAATATCTTTTGTATTTAAATTATGTAAAGCCTTTTTCCTGTTATGTATAACCCTTTGTATTTCATGATTTTATGTCGGAGTTTTTTTTAAACGGCGTAAATTTTTTATATGATTTTTTTTCTTAATTTTACGTCAAATAAATAAGTTTCGTTGCAAACACCTTCCCTGCTGAAAGCTTGAGATATATATTGAGAAAAATTGCTAGCAAACTGATTCATAATTCACTTTGACGGAATGATGGTCAAGGAAACATCTAAAAATGCGTCAATGACCACGATATGAAGTTAACTTACCATCCAATATTCTATGATACGGGGCATATAGAATATCAAAGCCCCCCAACTATCGACCCTCCTCTCCTTGCTTCACATGTTCCCACTAACATCCACATCTGTACCTATTAAATGAGGGGACCACATTATGGATTGGACAATTAAAGTTTAACCAGCAATTAAACCATCCAAACAGTTTTAACTACTTGTCTTCTTTTTGGCAAATCTCTAGGTGGCTATTATAAGGACCATGGGTCAACATGATATTATATACAAATCATATCAATCACCCAATTCTCAAATCCTCAGAGAAGAGATTAGCACAAAAACTTTCTTTGAAGTCATGATTTTCCTTTGAACTTGTTTTTTACCTTCAAGTCTTAGAATCATCAGTCTTCACGTTAGGGGTAAAAAATAACAATGCTACTTTTCGAATGTCAATTTTAATAGCAGGTTTTTGATGATAAAGTAGTATATGTTTGGAAAGTTGTCTTACTCAAGGAGTTAGTCAAGTCTTTTATAGATAATTTTGATATTTGAAGTTGAAATTTTATCTTTTATAATTTACAAAAGATAAAAGGTTAAGAAGAGTGGTATCTTTTTATTTTATTTCTTTTTTTTTTTTTACTAGGGAGTGTTATCTCTTATTTTATAACTTTTAGAGTGCTACTTTTTTTTAAATATATGAATGCCCTTTTTTTATTACAATGACATCATGAATTTTTAAATCTATAACTTCTTATAAATTACTCAAATTTTTAATACTATTATTCATTTTGAGTAGTTTGTATGTGTCCTTATGATTTAAAACATGTTAGTATATTTTACATGGATCTGCCTCATCACAACAGGGATAGACCTATGTAAAAAGGTATGGGACAAATGCCCCCACTAACTTGAAAATCAAATTGTTGTATGTATTAATCGCTTATTATTATTTTCTCATTTATGTTATATATATTGCCCCTGTAATAAATGTTACATTTTCAATGTTGAAAATACATATTTATTCACACTTGATTTTTTTAAAAATGAATTCTTTTAATAATTATCAAAAGTGACAAATATATGAAAGATAAGGTCAAGTACTAACATATATATGTTGCTCCCATTAACAAAAAATTTTGGTTTGGTCACTGCATCACAATTAACGACAATACTTGCACAAGAATGTGTCTAATGTATTTAAGTTTTTCAAAATAAGAGATTGATCGAATCATCTTTAAGATATAAATCTCTTGTTGAGCTTCAGTTCTAAAATGAGTTTTTACCATACAAATCATGTTTAATTATGAACTATTATATTATTGCGAAAAATGTTCATCATATATTATTTTTTTTTATACTACTTTATACTTTACTTGTTTTTAGTAAACACGAAGAGAGAGAATGTGTATTGAGAAATGTATTTTTTTATTTTATTATTAAAAAAATAGTGTAAGAAGGATATAATGAAAGTGGTGTGTGAAAATTGAGACTCTACCATTACCTCAAAAAGGCCGTTATATGGTAATTAATGGAAAGAAAAATAGTAATACGTATATGTGAAATAAATTCTATGTATCGTGTAGGAAATATGACCTAAATGATAAATTCCATGCATGAAAAGAAAGAATGTGAAAAGTATTTGGAAGAGCATGTGAGCTAGAGTTGATTTTGGTGATTTGGCTAGTAGACAAACATATTGGCCTTAGTCAAAGCACTTCACTAACCTAAAAACCAGTAGAGATAAAGTGTGAAGTCCATCACACTTCACTTTCCAATGAAAACCACAACCCACATGATCTTGCTTGGAGAAATTGAAAGATCACAAACCCCTCTAAAAGAAGATCTCCCCTCCTATTTACCCCATTTCCCATCCCCCTCCTCCCATTCCACTCCAGACACATATATTCTATCTCTCTCTCCCTCATTGACCCTACATCACCAGCCTCCTCACCTAAACTTAGTGTAAATATTCATTATTGGCCGACAAGTGTCAAATTTTGATTGATACACGCACGTCCAGTCATGACCCTTTCAAAAGGTTAAAAGTTCTTGCTTGCTAAGCAGTCCCCATCATTCACTATACCATGTCTCACTTATGAGTATCCCAACCTTTCATTCCTAACTAATACTATTGAACTCCCCATAGGAAAGAGGAAGTGTGTGTGTGTGTGAGGTCAGGGGGTGAGAGTGAGGGTCCCTTAATAATGGATCAAAAGCCAAACTACAGAGTGTTGTGCAATTATTCATACCATGAATTTCATCCCAAAGCTAGCGTGGAAAAATATTCCTCCCGTCCATTCCAAAGTGGACAAAAAAGATAAAATATAAAAAAACTATTAGAGGAAAAATAAAGCTTTTAAATAAAGAAAAAAGAAAAATGCATCATTTTGGTACAAAATTCCTTTTATGTAACTGATTCCCACTCCATTAGCTAAAACAGAGAAAAAAGCCCACAATCTCAAAATCTTCCTCTCCTCCTCCCTCTCTCTCTCACTCTCTCTCCAGACTCTATATATTTACTCTTTCTAGCTTCTACCACTTCTTCTCCTTTCTTCTCTCTCTCTATGAGAATTAAGATACCAATAGAAAAAGAGAGAGAAGAAGCTCCCATGAGGAACACCATAAGGTGTTGCATCTCTTGCATTCTGCCATGTGGAGCACTTGATGTAATCCGCATAGTGCACTCCAATGGCCGCGTAGAAGAGATCAGTGGCAGCATCAAGGCCAGTGATATCATGAAGGCACACCCCAAGCACGTGCTCAAGAAGCCATCCTCCCCCTCCAACCAAGATGGCGTCGTTCCAAAGATCGTGGTGGTCCCACCCGACGCAGAGCTACAACGTGGCAAGATTTACTTCCTCATGCCGCTCCCTTCGCCGCCGTCGGAGAAGAACCACCACCACCACCACCGCCAGAGGAAGAAAAGGAAGGAACACAGCGACAGAAGAACCAACTGCAGCAGAAGTAACAGCATCCACAGCAGCAGCAGCAACAACAGCAACAACAACAACAACAACGGCAGCACCATTTCCATGGCCAACTTGCTCGTGTCCTCTGATCGCTACTTGACTGATATACTCTCAGAGAAGCTTTCTACACAGAGAGACAGACGAAGAGGACGTGTAGCTGTGTGGAGGCCTCACTTGGAGAGCATTTCAGAGTCACCAAGTGATCTGTAACGGTTGTTCTTTTGTTCAAAACCTTTTGTTTTATTCTCTAGTCTCTTCCATAATCCATATATTATAGAGTTCAAAAGATATATATTTCCAATTTCCAGACCCATTTTTTTGAATTTAAAGAAAATAAATTCATTTTTTTCTTTTTTTATTGAAAAAAAAAAAACTCTGCTGCTTCTACTTCTTCTGCATGTGTATATAGGGTTAAAAATAGAGAAATACATATACATAAATATGCGATGATAAAATGTTATGGTTTTGATGTTGTTTCTCGTGGAGTTGATAAAGAGTTGGGCTTGAAGGTAGGGATCATCTTGAAATCAAATTAGACCATTAGTCAATTTTATTGATTAGTTGCCAAATTTTTAGCTTTCGTTATCATTTTTTAGGGTGTGTTCACTGTTCAGCTAGTGGGGCTCATAATTGATCGAAGGGTGTTATAATTTTGTAATTTTCTGGAAGAGATAAAGCAAGAACATTGTAAGGATTTCAATTTGTATTGCTTTTAATTGTTGATGAAGCTTGGAAGTTGGAAGTGTTCACATGGAAAAAGTAAACACAAGAATATGATTGAAGTACAGGAGAAAAAGATCCCACTTCTATTGTGTCTGGTTATGGGGCATTTGATCATACTAGAAGGTGATTGAGACATGATCAATGTTATGCTATTGCTAGCATCGGAGTAATCTATTTACGTTTAATATTCTCATTCACAGTGGAGAAAGATAGAGTTGTTCGTTGGTTTCAGTCATTCATTAACGCTTAACGCCAGAGGATGACATAATGCTTCCATCACTTTCCATACATATAATATACTAGTTCTTATCATCCACCAAAAATTATAATATATATATATATATATATATATATATATATAGTTCTTATCGTAGTAGAATTAGATTAAATTCAAAGTAGATAGCTTTTCATTTTTTTTAAGAAAAAAAAAATCTTTTGGGTCCCCCAAAAGAGGGAGGACAGATTCATCAATGTCTATGAAGTGTAAAGCCACGATGTACTTCCCCACAAATGAAGGGTAAAAAAATAGAAAAGGAAAAGCATGGGTTGGATCAAGAAAAGACCAAAGTGATCACTTTGAGGTAGAAGGAATTGAAAGTCCCCACAAGTGCTTTCCACCTACATTCTAATTTCTAATGATGCGTTGCTAGTTTGCACTAATGAGTGGTGGGATATGTCTTTAAGCATTTTGTTCTGATTATGAGTTAGCCAGGTTAGTGGCCATGGCATCCTGTAAAGCTGATTGATTACACGGTAGAGTTTGACCTCTGGGTGTGGGATTGGCTGGACGGCAGATCATTGAGCCTTGAGCGAAGCTTATGTTCTGGTTCAGGTTCTGGTTCTGATTCTGATTTCAGATTCTTATTTCTGACCTTAGTGCATATATGCGGTTTTTACTTGGAAGTCCCACACTACCACCATATGGGGCCAACAAAAAAGTTGACAGACTACTTCATGTATCAATGAATGAATCATTGAAATGTGATCTAGCCCAGATCATCTCATGGGATGTCAGTGTTATCAGTGGATCAGGTGAACTCATTTATCTGCTTGTCTGAAATCTTTTCTGTACTCTCTCTCCCTCTGTGTGTCTTCTTCCATTACTTCATTTCTGTACAGATTTTCCGAAACATAATTAAACCATTTTCTTGTTCTCTTAACTTGCGATTTTATTACTAAAATTTTATGTTAGATTATGTTATCGTGACTGTTTTTGTAGTGACATGGGAGCAATTCCAAACAAAGAAATCACAACGATGCCGTGACTCCTTGATTTAAAAATTAAAGCTACTCCACATTGTCACTCTGCATTTATATCTTTAGAATTGCTCTCCGTATATATAGGATAGGTAGAGTACTAATTGAAGCAAACTCAATCAAGTTCCTCAACGATGGGATAGCAACATCGTTAAATTAAATTGAATAAAAAAAATTACACTTCTATAAGAATATGCTATGCAATTTTTTGGGTACTCGGCATATGCTTTGTTTGCTTATAAAAAGCAATGACAATTAAGCTTGTTCTAGACTGGGTATGAGTTTATGAAATTGGAGCAACTCGACTAGTCAGGTTGGTTCTCAGACGTGCAATGCACATAGAGCAACTCGTTCCTTAAACATGTCTCCTATGACAGAAAAGAGGAGACACCACTTTACTCAAATATAGGAGACAGATCATACGGAATAACGATTTCTCGCATTATGAAGGGACAACGTACAAAACAGACTGAATTGCTTAGACTCTCTATGCTTTTTACACGTTCATACATCTCTATATAAAGGATAAACAAGAGGACAAAGGTATGCACCATTCTCATTACACACTATCCCCTTTGTGCAGCTATTAACTTGAGCGTCGAAGTACCTTTTGCAAGTATCCACCACCTCACTCCATTACTGCAGTACTGCGCCTTGGAGGAACTCAGTGCATCCTACCTTCTCAGGTAATCCTAAGAACTCAATTCTGAATATTGACATCGTTTGTGGGAATCGATAAATTTCTACTCCCATTACTATTTCTAATACTCTCCCTAACATCGCCACAATGGTGAACACAAGGAGGAGACAAACTCCAACAAATCAAAACCAAGCTATTGTGGCGCACATCCCACCTCCAACATCGATCCCTGTCGCCCATGAACCATTCTTAACTCGATCGGAACCCAGGCAAGACAAGCACGAGATTCCTCCACTAGAGAGAATCTCCCCTCGCTTCTCGAGAGAGTTCCAGATAGACAACGCTTCAGTTTGAAAAGTGTGCATTCCAAAGATGCTAAACGGTGGTTGTCAATGCTACGAGGACCTGGAGACCTAGTGGGAGATAATCGCTGCCACTCAGAAGTTACCCAGACAGTAAACATCATTTCTGGGGGATTCGAGGGCGGTGGCGAGTCAGGAAACGCTAGGAAAATGGGCCATTCAGATGGTGATGAGTGTTAGCTCCATCGCATAATCCAAATCGGGAAGAGGGTCAAGAAAGGCCCCCTTGATCTCGCTTTCTGACGAGGACTATGACAATACTGTTCCAGATCATGATGAATCTATAGTCAACACCGGAATAATCACAAACACCGAGGTCCAAAGAATGTTCATGGACCAGGGAAGCTTGACCAATATAATATTCCTAGACTTATTCGATAAGTCGAGATTATCAAAGGAAGAGCTCATTCCACATTTCGGTTAGCTAATTGGGTTCACTAGGGACAAGATCACCCCGGTTGTGTATATCGAGACTCACCTTACTTTGGGAAAAGACCCCCTCTTGAAAATTATCAATGTCAGGTTTCTGGTGGTAGACTGCCCTTCCGCCTATAAGATTATTCTATGTAGCCCTTCACTCAATGCCCTTGGGCGAGGCCAGCTCAGCTTATGGACCATCAAGATTTGACGAGTTAAGGAGACCAAGTCATGGCAAAGAAGTGTATAACAAAAGCCTCACTAAGAGACCACAGACAGCGATCTCGCGCAACGATCTAGTCTCGGTCACTATGAACTTTGTAAACATCCTCTTTTGTCATGAATGAAGAATGCTAAGTCACCATGATGACAACTCAACTAGAAGAAAAGGAAAGTCCTTCGAAAAAATAAGGACTTGTTTGCCTAGATTTCAGCAGACATGTCAAGCCTAGACCCTAAATTCGTTTGCCATCATCTTTTTGTCATGAAGAACGCTAAGTCGATGGCACAACGAAAAAGGAAAGTTAGGCCGAAAAGACAAGAGGTAGTACAAAAACAGGTGAAGGAACTCCTGAACGTCGGTTTCATCAGGGAGGTCCCCTACACCATATGGATTTCAAATGTGGTCTTAGTCAAAAAGGTCAATGGGAAGTGGCGTATGTGCATTGACTATACTGACCTCAACAAGGCGTGTCAGAAGGACCCCTACTAACTTCCTAACATCGACAAGTTGATGGATAACTCATCCAGTTTTAGGTTACTTTCCTTTATGAATGCATACTCTATCTAAAACCAGATCCCCATGTATCTAGACGATGAGGATAAGATAGCTTTCGTAACTGAGATGAGAAGTTACTGCTACCGAGTAATGTTGTTTGGGCTAAAAAATGCATGGGCCACTTACTAGAGCATGATGAATAAGGTCTTTGAAGGAGAAATTGGCAAGATGGTGGAAGTGTACATTGACGACATGATAGTTAAGACAACCTACACCGATGACCACATGCAGGATTTGGAGGAGGTATTCACAGAGGTTCGGAAGTATAACATATGACTGAACCCAAAGAAATGTGCGCGTTTGAGGTATAGACTGACAAATTTCTAAGATTTTTTGTTGACGAACCGTAGTATCGAAGCAAACCCAGAGAAATATCAAACGGTGCTTAGCATGCACAACCCTCAATCCGTCAAAGAAGTATAACAGTTGACAGGCCAAATCGCAGCCCTCATGCTTTTCTTGGCCAAGGCTGCTCAAAAGTCTCTTCCCTTCTTTCAAACTTTAAAAAAGAGGATGAACTTTGAATAGACCTCATAATGTGAAGTCGCATTCCAGGAACTAAAAAGGATGCTGTCAACACCACCTATCCTAACAAGACCGAACCTCGGCGATATGCTCTACATTTACCTCTCTGTCAGTAATGAAGCGGTTAGCTTGATTGTGATAAGGGAGACAAATGAGGGCTAGAGGCCAATTTATTTCTTCAGCAAAGTTCTCTTAGGGGCCCGAAGTTCGTTACCAGAAAATTGAGAAGCAAGCTCTAGCATTAGTAGTCATTGTAAGGAGGCTGAGACAATACTTCGAACGCCACCCCATAGTGGTAAGGACAAACCATCCTATCAGGAAGGTACTGCATAAGCTATATCTCGCAGGGAGAATGATTGTTTAGTCTGTAGAGTTCTCTAAGTTCAGAATCATTTATGAGTCAAGACCAGCCATTAAAGCTCAGGTACTGTCTGACTTCTTGATTAAACTCACACCAGACTCCTATAACCCTAGAGCGCATTCTTAGACCATTTATGTCAATAGATCCTCGAATCCCAAAGGGAGTGGAGTCGGAGTCATGTTAGAAAACGAAGTCGGCCTGATGTTAAAGTACTTATTGAGATTTGAATTCCCTAATTCCAACAACCAGATCGAGTACGAAGCGTGCATAACATGTATAACTATAGCAAAGGAAATGAGGGTCAGAGACGTGATTCTGTGTAGCGACTCACAACTAAAGACATCCCAGATTAAAGGAGAATATCAAGCGAAGGAACCCTTGTTGCGAAAATTCCTAGCCAATGTTAAAAAGTTGATGGAAAATTTTGACAGCGTCAGAGTGGAGCACATTCCCAGGAAACAAAACTTCAGAGTTGATATCCTATCAAAACTCGTCAGCACCAAGAGCCCAAACAACAATAGGTCTGTGATCCAGGATACTTTCTTCACTCCCAATATTATGCATGATGAAATCTTTCCACTGGAAGCTGAGGAAACCTAGATGACACCTATATTGGCCTACCTTCGAGACGACTCACTCCCCAAGGAACGAAATGAAGCCCAGAAAGTAATGCAGACAGCGGCTCAGTACACCACCTATGATAACCAGTTATATCATCGAGGTTTCTCTTGCCTCCTCCTCAAATACCTCGATCTTAAGGAAGCAGAATATGTCATGACTGAAATTCATGAGGGAAGTTCGGGCCACCACCTCAGCAAAAAATCCATGGAAAGGATAACATTGAGAGCAGGGTATTATTGGCCCACCATGGAAGCTGACAGCATGAAGCACATGTAGAAATGTGATAAGCGCCAACGTCACTCAGACATCTATGCTGCACCAACCAAAGAGCTGTCAACAATGTTTGTCCCTTGACCGTTCTACCAGTGGAGAATGGACATTTTAGGCCATTTCCCTCAGGCTCTTAGGCAAGTAAAATATTTAGTGGTAGCTATTGATTATTTCACCAAGTGAATTGAAACAAAATCGTTGGCCACAATCTCCTCCGCATGAATCCAAAAAATTCACCTACAAGAATACCATAAGCAGATTCGGAGTCCTGGAGTCAATTGTTACGGACAACAGAACTCAATTCATTGATAAGAAATTTAATGATCTCCTGAGAGGCCTTAAGATAAAATAACTTTTCACTTTAGCAAAGCACCCAAAAACCAATGGGCAAACTAAGACTGCTAACCGAGTCATATTGAGGAGGATAAAGAAAAAAATTTGACAATGCTAAAGGAAGCTAGGCGGAACAACTTGATTATTTCCTATGGGCATATCGAATCATGTCGCACTCCTTCATAGGAGAAACCTCCTTCAAATTAACTTATGGTTGCAAAGCCATGATTCCGGTGGAGATAGGAGAACTGAGTTAGAGGAAGCAAAACTTTTCTGAAGAAACCAATCCAGACCTCATCCTCCACGAACTTGACTTGTTGGAAGAACAACATCGCATTGCCCATATCCGAGAAGTAGCCTTAAAGTATAAGATTGTTGCACAGTATAACTCTAAAGTGGTCCTGTGATGTTTCATCCGCAGCGATCTTATGCTGCGCAGGGCGGACATCAGGTGGAAAAATTTAAGGGATGGAAAACTAGCGCCTAAATGAGAGGGACCATACAGGATTACATCCACAACTGATACGAGGGCCTACACCCCGGAAACCAACTCGGGCAAGCCTATTAAAAAGTTCTGGAGCATAAACAAATTAATGAAATACTATAGTTGAATGATTCGTAATTACTACCTCGACTATGTAAGTAGCTTCTAATATTAATAAATCAGCTCTTTCCAATTGTTGTCTCATATGAAGCCGATACTTTGACCATGACCTTGAGTCCATGAGCACCTCGGCGCGCCACATCCCCCAAGGTCACTATGCCTTGGCGAGGTTCAAGGAATACAAGGTCCAAAAAAGATCAGCTATTCTAACATCTACGTAAGATGACCAAACTGGGGACGTTACTTGAACACCCTCTAAAGTCAAGTAGCGTGATATAGGGTCTTAACCCGTGCCTATTTGAGCCACACCTTAACCACCGACCGATGGAGTTTACAGTGGTTAAGGATAATCGACCATAACCCGAGACAGTGGACTCCACGCCACAGGGTTACCTCGTCCAATCAAATGAACCTAACCCTCGAGGTCGAGTTTCGCGCTCATCACAGCTGGGCAAACAAGTGTTCGTCCAATCAACTGAACCTTACTACTGAAGTCGAGTTTCACATTCATCTTGGTCTGGTGAAGCGAATGTTAGTCCAAATCAAACGAACCCTACCTCCAAGGTTGAATTTTGCACTTGTGAAGCAAGTGTTCATTATACAAGTGTACACGAGACTTAGCATTGGACTAATCTTGGAACTACGAAAATAACTACATAAGATAATGTCAATTTAACTACACAACACAATGAAAAGCAAAATATTTAGAAAAGTAAGTCTTTATTCTCATTCCAAACGTCACCTAATTTACAAGGAAACTTTACGAAAAGGATATACAAAATTACTTTAAGACAAAGGTGCCCACTAGAGGAAGCCAGAAAGGAGGCTAGATGTGATGACGATGATGACAAAACACTGACTACGACCACTTCCACGGTTCTTCCAGAAACCAGCACCCATGCCTTTTCTCTTAGCCAATATGAGGAGAATGCTTCACTCCAAGAGATTGTTCCACCCTAAGAGCCTTATGCACATCCAACTACACACCTACGACGCAACAAGCACCATGGAAGATGGTCAGGAGAGCAAATGAAGGACATAAGTGAAACACCTCCACGCCTCACAAGAATTATTACAGAAACATCGAATATTCCCGACAAGCGCAGAAAGGTTGCACACTCCCTCGTACGTCAGGAAAGAGTGGCTTCTACCGCTCAGAGACGTGTCAACCAAGCCATGTAGGGTAGTTACTTGGTCATCACTGAGCCATTATGCTTAGAAAGAAATGCCTCCATCAGAGGAACACCCAAGAGAAAAAGGAAACACATTGAAGAATTTTGGAAAGAACAAGAAGATGACTTTAGAAGGAGACATGATCCTCCACATATATACAAAAAGCACGAAAGAGACCATTATCTGGAAAAGAATCACTTTCAAGCACAATTGAAGAATGAAAGGAATAGATGATAGCCCAACCGCAAACATTCCCTATTTATAGAAGGAATAAAGCGTTCTGATTGGCTCCCGAGAAAATGAGTTGGCTACACATTTGAGGTCATATTTTAATGCTCCCCCTTGTAATTGGCCACGAGGGCAGCAGATAGTTAGGAAGCAGCACAAAATTGCTATTTTTATAAAAGTGGTTTAATTCCCTGTAAATACAAAGCAGCAGTTCCCGAGCAAGTGCAGTCTGTTACGAATCGCTGCCAGTAATAGGAGTGGATATGTCGCTGCTCCACAGATACACCGTTTCAAAATAGCCCATTATGACGATACGAAGCCTAAGCCATGCCACCTAATACTTTTCAACCATGTGTCGTACCGTCTCCATATAGAAGCAACCAAAAAAATAAGGCTCAGAACGTTCGAAATTGAAGCGATGTGTGACACAACGAAAAAACACGTAAGCCAAACATCGGACCTTCAACAAAACTCCGTAGTGAAACAACACCCCAAATCTCGACCTAAGTTGAATTGCAGCAGACCTTGCGTAGCATGGGGACAAATGATTTTACACCAAAACCACAGAATGATGACGTAGGTAAAGTGATCTAACCCAGATCCCGGCCTTACTCACATACCCCAGATTTTCACTATGGTACATCATGGAACTCGACCATTTGAAAGAACATTGCGAGATCTAGCATAGAGCAATGTGACTCGAATTTCTTTGTCCATGGCGTGCCATGTACTCTAGTTGAACATGTATATTGCCACTTAGTTGTCTCATCCAAGTGCCAAGCTGGGGGCAACTATAGGCCCACGAAACTGGAGTAACCCAACCCGCCAGACTAGTCCTCAAACATACAATACGTAGGGAGCAACTCATCCACTGAGCATATCTCCCCCGACAGAAAAGAGGAGACACCACTTCACTCGGATAAAAGGGATAGATCATACAGAATAACAATTTCCTGCATTACAAGGGGACAACGTATAATACACACTGAATTGCTCAGACCCCCTACGTTTTTTACACGTTGATACATCTCTATATAAATGTTAAACAAGAGGATAAATGTACACACCACTCTCATTACACACTATCCTCTTTGTGAAGCTACTAATTTGAACACCGGAGTGCCTTTTGTAGGTACCCATCCCCTCGCTCACCTACTGCAATATTGCACCTTGGAGGAACTCAATACATCATACATTCTCAAGTAATCCTAAAAATTTAGTTCTAAACAAAGTTAAAACAGTTAGGTATATCAAATTTTGAAAGATATTAATTTATTAATTATAATGACTGAATATTCAGTGATTCTCTTTAGAGAATTGGTGACGAGAGAGCTGAATAAATTGTTAAAATAGTTACTAAGTAGTTGAAGCTGTTATGTCCAATAATAGTTTTAACCAATACCACATGAAAATATTTCAAGCTTGAAACACTACACAAAATAGGAAACCAAGGACATGTTTAATTTCAGTTTTTATTAATAATTATAAAAATAACGCATTTTTTTATTTTACTTTTTGTTTTTAGACTTTTTGTGAAGACAATAATAAAAATAAAATGACATTTTTATAATTATTAATAAAAACATATAACTTGAAAATAACAATAAAAAAACTAATCAAACATCCCTAACAATACAAAGACTCGAACAGCTTCTGTCTAAAACAGTCTCATATTACATGAAGTGCTGTACAAATTTCATCACTCAGACAGAGTGTGTTTCAGACTTGGGACAAAAACAAACAATGCCAAGACATTTGCAAATCAAATTTCTTATTCCTCTTTAAGCAAAAACAAATCCTCACATGAAATTTCCCAATGAGAAAAATAATTCCTATCTTCCCTTTTTCTCTCTTCTCCAATAGCAGGGAAGAATACAGGATATGGAATAACAGAAAAATATATTTTAACAGAATTGCACCATTGTCACTGAGGGCGACCCATTCTGTGTGGATTGTTATGAAATGATGAAGAAAAAGGGTAAATAGCTTTTTTTTCTTCCTCTTTTTGTGGTGGGGTGCATAATACTAGGAATGGGGAAATGCGAAAATATGCAGCGATATCATCATTTATATATATATATATATGTATGCGAGCGGCGCCTCACACTTTTGCATAATTAAGATGGGAGATAAAGGGTCTCTTTATTTTTATTTTATTTTTATTTTATTTTATAGGATAAACTTTCTCTTTCTCCACCTTTCACTTTGATTTATTTCTATATGATATTATATATACGACGAAAAAAGTTATATTATTATTTTAATATTTTATAAACTTTTTAACATGTCCACATGTTGATAATGTATGTTATATTTTATAATATTTTATAAGGTGCTTATGCATTTATAATACGCACTTTATAATATTGGCCTTCAAGTTGTTGGAGATTTGATAAGCGTTACGTGGACCAGAGCCCACTTGTCTCGCAAAAATGCGAGTTTAAAATTAATTTGAGTCTTTTAATTCTAATTTTATATTTAAAATATCATTTAAATTAAAATTATAATTTTATAAATTAATTTTATAGAATTAAAAAATAACTAATTAAAATATTTTTTAATTCTTATTTTATATTCTAAGAATTATTAATTTTATATTTTAAAATTAAATTCTCTCTCTTTGACCACATTAATTTTTAATATTATTTATTTGTGAAAAATTATATTTGTTGAAATTTTATGTTTATATTAAAAATTATTTGTTTTATTTAAATAAAAATTATTATAATAAAATATTTATCTTTTTTAAAAGAAATTCATTAGAAAATTCATTATAAAAAATATAATTATTAAATTATAAAAATATTATTATATAAATATTTTTATTAATTTTAATTTTATAAATAATTTATTAATGTTTTATATCATATATTTAAACAATAAAATTATAATTTTTTATCTTAATTTTTTAATAACTTCAAGTATAAAATTTAAGATTTTAAACTAATTTTAATTTTAAAAAATTAAAATTAAAATATTAAAGTTTTATATTTCAATTTAAATTTTAACATTCAAACAGATCTACAAATCAAGCAGTACATTGTCGCAATTTTATTTGTATATGACAAGAGTAATATAATATAATACTAATATATATTCATTACCATACCACTCCCCCACCCCCAAAAAAAACACTAACTAATTAAATATATCTTCAATTTGTGCATATAAATCTTTCATTTTCTCTATGAAAATCCACATATCAATTAAATGTTTTTTTAAAATTTAAGTTGTGGAGGCTCACCAGCACACTTTTTAATGATCTTCTGAAGTTAATGCAAAGTTTAAAATTTAATACGATATCAAATTATTCAATTAATTTTCTATTTACAAGTGAGAATATAATATCCATAAAATTGGCTTGACTATCTATTTTATTTATTTTTAATAATATGTGTTAGATTTATTAGTACATTCTAACACAGGTTAAGATAAATGAATTGAAGTTTAGATTATTAGAATGTCAAATATTTTGAAATAATGTGATCGTTCGTTGATTATTAGGCTACCAGATAACCAGACTATATATTATGATACACTTAAGCTGATAATGAGTTTCTGTTGTGCAAATCTTGTATTAAGCTGTTAATAAGAAATATGACTATTTCCTTTAGTATGAACATAAAGTGATTATAAATATTTGCATATTATTCTCATATCGGTTAATGATATATAATTTTTTTGTCAAAGTGATTAGATGTTATTGTAAAAAATAATCTTGTGTATCTATTAATTTCAGTGTAGATGATTTATTTTTGATCATACAAAAAATATAGATTAATTGAAATACACACAAATAGATTTGGATATCACTTTACCATTAAATAAAAAAAATAAAAAATTTATATATTGTTAATTTGTCTAAACATATTATTAACTAAAATTTTATATATAATTAATCAGTCTAAAATTGATATACGCAAAATAATGTTCACGTACCAATTTTCAAATAATTATGGTAAAAAATATAAAGTGATTAATACTCTCACCTTATTTGGTTATATAAATATGATTACTACAATGGCCTTACACATGTTACGATAAGAAAGTTGTTTCTTTTTCTTTTATTTTTTTTCTCACTCGCAATTTAACTAATGTGTCTTCGTGAGACAAAGTCAACTGCTCTAAATACTAAATTTATATTCTTATCTCAAAAAAAAATTTGGTAGCATATTAGGGCATAGTATGGACCTAAGGAAGGGGCTAAGGGGGTGTCATGAGTCACGACCCTTCAAAACCTTTAAAACTGAACATATGTGTGACTTTTTATTTGATGCCTCTAAAATATTAAATATTTTATATTTTGATGTTAACTTTTTAGTATTAGGAACTCAGAAATTATATTGAGCTTCAATTAATTAAGAGTAGAGTTGAGTTGAATAATAAATATATAAAATTATTTTAATGTTAATCTTTTTTATTTATAAAATTTATATTCAAAACTTTATTTAAAAGAAGCAAATGCAAATCCCTTATACTTCCTAAATATTGGTAAATATTTTATATAAATAATAATAATTTTATTTGTTTAGATAAGGATGAATTGGAGCATTGTGAGTTAGTATGCTGTACTACAGCATCAAGCACTGAAGTATCTAGATATTACAATTGACTTATGTCAATGATTGATGGAAATAAATATATATAAAACATTTAGAATCTATTAACTTTGTCTCCCTCAAAGAAAAAAAAAATTATGATTTACTCTTGTTTATAAACTTGATATAAATATAATAAATATAATATATATCTTAAATCATATGCGTGATTAAAAGTTACATCATAAGCTCTTAATAAAAATGTATGGAAATAAATTCACGCTGCATAATTATAGTTCTTGATAAAGACTAAATGGAAATATAAGTTGACCTAAGCTTTATCAAATTTTCAACCCAATTCTTATATAAACATAAAAAAGTTACAGTAAAACAGTGGCATAAAAATAAAGAATGAAGAGATGAGAGAAAAAATAAAGATAAAAAAGATGAAAATTTAAATTAACATCAAACAATACTTTCATATTTTATATTAATGATTATGATACTGTATTTTATTAACTTATTTAAAGAAAATACCAAGAAAAACAATTTCTCTTATAAATCTTATGATTAAAATTTAAGATAGTCTTTCTTTACTGCCTTTAAGTGATAAATAAATTGTCCAATGTCTATGAAAGTAAGAACCCTCAGTATTCACGCAGTGTGTTTTTAGTAATTAATAATTAATAGTTATATATATATATATTATATAAATGTAGGTTTTTAAGGTACCATATGTGGTACTCGACTGCTCGTACAATTTTAATCTCTTATACAATTTTTAATAATCTTATTTTATATATATATTTTTTATATTTTTACACATACATCAATAAAATTTACAATTTTATATAATTTTAATTGATTTTTTTTTGGGTTCCCTTTTAAATTTTAATTGATTTTTGAAAGCGTAGATTTAGTTCCCAATCCGATAAGTGAACATTGTATTTGGTTCCTCACGGTGAAATGGGGAGTGGTCACGCGTCACGGGCTCACGGCGTCTTTATTTAGGGAAAGAAAACGAAAACAGAAAGAAGAGAGTAGACGCAACGCAAGGTATAAAATGATATTGATAGGTGCCTACACAGCCCTAATTCTAATCCAAAATCTAATAATCTTCCTAACCCGAAACGCTCACTCTCAGTTTCACTCTCTCGGTTTTGTTTAGCTTTTGTTTGCCTTAGTTAACGTTATCAAAAATCAAAATAAAATAACAAAACAAAGAAAAATCCTAAACGGAATTTTCACTTTCTGGCTGAGCCGTCACCCACACCGCAAGTCAAGTCGGCAACGCGCTTTCCCCACCCCCTCCAAATCAAATCTATCCTCCTTTCATTCCTCCAAATATTCAAAACCCACCGTCCCATTTTTTCTTTTTAAATTTCCAAATATTTCCTCCCACATTTATTAACCTAAAAAACAAAACAAAATAAAATAAAATAAAAAACCATTCCATAGGAAATAAATTTATTTTCATTCATAGTGTTTTAACTTTTCATTTTATATTTTTGTGTTTCAGATAGTTGTGAATAATGGTTGTACCGGTCAAGCCGAGCCGATCCGATGACGCCAGCCAGACACGCACTGGGGGGTTCCCCCAACAACACGCGCCCCTCCCCGGCGACCGTACCGTATTATCTCCCCTCCCCACTCCAACTCTTTCGCCTTTCTATTGCGTCCGCCGCTTCCCTCTCTTTCTTTCTCTCTCTTCCTCTTTCTCTCTCTAACCCAACCCTAATTGCGCCCTAATTCCTTTTTGCCGATGCCAGACTTCCTAGATTCCCTGACGCCGCCGGCCACCCAACCCCGTCCCCTCCCCGTCCGCGAGGACTGCTGGACTGAGGAAGCCTCCGCCACCCTCGTCGAAGCCTGGGGCCGCCGCTACCTCGAGCTCAACCGTGGCAACCTCCGTCAGAAGGACTGGCAGGACGTTGCCGACGCCGTCAACGCCCTCCACGCCCACTCCAAGAAGACCCACCGCACCGACGTCCAGTGTAAGAACCGCATCGACACCATTAAGAAGAAGTATAAGATCGAGAAGGCTAGGGTTTCCTCCTCCAACGGTGCCGTTTCGTCCCCTTGGCCCTTCTTCGAACGATTAGATGCTCTGATTGGCCCCAATTTCAATGCCAAAAAGTCTTCCTCTTCGCCCTCGCCCTCTCCACCGGTGGCTCTCCCTCTGTTGCCGTATCGTAAAACCTCTTCCCCTGTGACTGTGGCGCCACCAACGGCCGTGGCGCTGCCGCAGAAGCGGTCGGCGGCGACGATGATAGATGATGGGTACTTTAGGAGGAATTATTCGGCGATGGCAGCTGCAGCGGCTGCTGCGGAGGCTGATGAGGATGAGGAGGAAGAAGAGGACGATGAGGAGGAAGAGGAAGAAGAAGATGAAGATGAAGGGAGGGGAAGCGAAGTGGAGGAAGGGGAGAGGGAGAGGGAAGGGATGAGGAGATTGGCAAAGGCGATAGAGAGGTTTGGGGAAGTGTACGAAAGAGTGGAGGGACAGAAACTGAGGCAGATGGTGGATTTGGAGAAACAGAGGATGCAGTTTGCTAAGGATCTAGAAGTTCAGAGGATGCAGATGTTTATGGATACACAAGTGCAGTTGGAGAGGATTAAGCGCGGGAAGAGATCTGGGTCTAACGGTGAGATTAAAATCTTCAGCTTTTTTCTATGTATGCTTTAAAGTTTTTTTTGGCTTGATTTGATTACATACCGTACTTGTTAGTGTTTTGTTTTTTCAATGAATGAATGATGTAATGCGTTAGATGGCTTTTGAACTTGACGATAGTGGGTTGCAAGGGGATTCCTCAATGAGTTGTTCGTGGGTAGGAAAAAAATTGTTTTTCTGGGTTGATTTTGGACTTTAGGAAAGCAATGAATGCTGTAAATTAGTTGTTTCGTATGGTTCTGCAATTAAATATATTAGCAAGTGGTGCGTTTTAGTACTTTGTTATGTAGAGTTCTTCATAGTTTATGATGATACATTTGTCCATGAACTGTTTTTCCATAAAAAAAATTGAGCTAGTCCTTTAAACTTTAAAGCTTTTACAGGTTTCTTCAGATGGCTTAGTATTGTGCTGGCATTTTTAAGCATTTGGTGACTATAAAGTGAAGGAAGGGCTTTGGTTTGTCTTACATCTATTAATAGTAAAGTTTACAAGTCTAACGAGTGACTGATTATTTCACGTTGTGTTTTTCCCAACTAGCAGCTTGTTTCTGAGGCACCATTTATTTAATTTGTTGTGTTGTGTGTTATTGTTTTTATGTATGTGTAGATTGACTTAATTGTGACTAAACTATCTTACATTATGAAGTGACATTCTTATTCTTTTACATATGGCTTCCTAATTTGGAATGTAGTTGAAAGTTTGATGTATTATTAGGTTGGATTGGTGTTTGGTGGGTCTAAAATGGTGTTCAAACATATAATTTATATCTATGTTCATAATAACTTCCACGTACAAATGGGTCATTAGGTTGGATTGAAGTAGAGCCATGCATGGTAAATTGGTGCTGTATTTTTGCCTTTATGAATGCAGTGCAGAACCATGTGTGGTAAATGCGTGCGATATTTTGACTTTTATAAAGTGCAGTTTTGAGTAGTTTTTGTGCTGTAATACTGTAAGATAAGAGGGGAAAACATTGTGATGATTAAACTCTTGGGTATTTCTAGCACACTGATATTGATTTAGGATATGGGAGACATTATCATGCAGCTACTGAATTCTTTGGAAATGATGACAATTATGTATTAACTAAATAAATAACATACGTTAAATAACTTAAAATAAAAGCACAAAAATATTCTTTTGAAAAATATTGTCTGTGTCATCCCATTAATGTCAAGAAAAGTCTTAGCCTTGTTATCTACAAACTTGTTTAGTAATACTATAATGAAAGGAATTTATGAGTTCATTTTTACAAAACAACTTTAAAAGTCAACAGTATAGATTTAAAGCCACAAGGAGATTTATTGGATTCTTGATTCTGTTGGAATGGTTATTAGAACTTTTGTATGAATTCTGCAAATCTGACTGATAATTGAGCCCCAAAATATGTGATGGATTTAGTTTTGTCAAGTATCCCCTTTACCAACCAAAGCAGAAGTGTATTCTCTGGTAGAAAATGAACACTGGGCTATCTTACAGATTGCCCACCAATTTGCTGCCTGGGCATCTATTGACAGTGGGATAAATAATGTATTTTGAGCATTAGGTGATTTTCTTTCCTGTTTCTGCATGGCGAAATTGGCTGGAACTGTATAGTTAAGTGATTTTCTTTCCTGTTGCTGCATGGCGAAACTTGTGTGTGTGTGTGTGTTTTTTTTTTCATCTTGATTATGGATAAGTAGTCAGAAGACTTGAGAAATTAGGAGATGGTTTCGGAGAAGTATCTGATATGGACGAATTCAAATTCAGCGAGATGAGTTTGCCTTGTGCTAACATAGTGATGACTTGCACTCTTAGGATGGTTCTATGCAGTGAACATGAAGTGTGTAGATGGAAATTTGGTGGTAGCTGTGGTTTACTGGTGGCTTTGACCACCTTCAGTTGGATTGTCTTCTGGATACTTGTCTTGATCCTGTTTGATCTCTTTGACCAATCCAGTTTCCCTTTATTACGTTTATAGTTAGGTGAAATCTTCCATTTTTGTGCTCTTTGGTCTCTTAAAACACTCTGGTTTTCATAAATGTGATGAAGGCATCTGGTTCTCGTAATTTGAATCTCTTTGGTCTCTATTATTTTTAAGTTTAGTTACTTTCTGGATGTGTTACTCCTGTGTTTTTTGACATGTGTCACAGCTCTAAAAAAATAATATCGTGATCAATGTTTTTTATCCAAAAAGAAAAAAAAGTGATCAACGTTGATTTTTGGAATTTATATACTAATGCCACAATATGTGCGATTTCTATCTTTTCCCTGTTGTTTTTTTGAGTTTAATTTGGGAGTATCATGATGTCATGTATTTTCTAAATGCTGAATCTTTGGGGGTCCTTTGATTCAATTGCTGTTGTGTCTCTCAATTTTCCTTTTCTTTCCCTTCTATTTGAGGCATGGTTTTGGAAGTTGAATTCAGTTTGGTTATATCTTTATATATATCAAACTAAGAATAGGTCTGAGACATTCTTTGCTTTAAAAAGGAGGGAGAAGGGTGAGTTACTGGTTCAAAATGCTTGGGGGTTTTGTGAACTTTAATTTTCTTCTTGGAAAAAAGAAAACCAATGGGAGAACTGGAGAACAGTTGACTAATTCTTTTGGTGAAGTTTTCAATTATATTATTCAGATAACACAAAACAGTGGGGAAAATGATAATAATTATGCCTATATATCTTATCTCATTTTCTTACTCTGTTTCTCATTATTTGTGGTAGGGTTATAAACTTACATCATCTTTGTGGTCTAAAATGTATCTGCTAGTCTTACTCCACTTTTTATTGTTTTTTCAAATTCACTTGCTTGGTTCAGTTCCAGACCAATGCTATTAACTGTCTAGGAGTGCTGGGTTTAAGAAAAATGCTAATAAGACTGGCGTTGATTTGCACATAACATAATCTCTTGGTTTGTACTGATACTATTCAAGAAATGGGTTGTTATAGATAATTTTTGGGCAATAGGTTATTATTTTTTTGTCTAACCATATGTTTAAAAAAAAAAATAGAGATGACAGTGTGATACATGGTTTTGATGGGATGAGTGCGTTGCTGCATCATATTCTGAGCAAGACAATGGTTTCGGTCTACTTATCAATTGAAGTTTGTTGTGTTGGTAATGACTTGCTAGTACAATATCTAAATACATCAAGGGAGAAGTTTCATTTCCTAAAACGATAAACATCTATCTGGGGCATAACCAGGTAAAATTCACCCAACTGGGATACAATTCAACTTCCATCCATGGTTAGCATTTACAAATATCTTTGGTACAAAGAAAACTGGGAACCTTATCGAATTCCTCTGATTCTTGTACACTTATATATACTAGCTCTGGACAAATATTCTTACTCAAATGCAATGTACTTTTTGGTTACAATTGATTGCATATTATATGTATCATCCAGCCGCTCAGGATAAGGTGTCGTTCCGTTTAGAAAAAATATTTTTTCAGCTTTTACAACTATACAGTTGCTTGACTGCAGTAAATTTCTCCTCTCCTTTGACTTGAAACATCCAGTATAATTTTATCATTGTAGGAAACTTGATGGTCCATGATATGATCTATATAACCAGTGAAGTAATACAAGAGAGTTGTTATGGATTGTTGTTTCAGTTTAAGCAGATGATACTTCTGAAATAAAAGGATGTTTAAACATGGGGTTTGTTGAAAGGGTTTATTTATTTTTCGGTTGATGATAGCTTCTGATATCACCTTACTCAACTTACACGTCTCACATTTCTGCTGAACTATTTTGACAAACTTCTTCGTTGTTGCAGATATGTATAGCTAGCCAAGTGGGCGATGGTTCGATGATGTTGCTGCTTGAAAGGCTCATGCTTTGGTTATAATCATGGCAAAGTACATATCTTCAGCTGATACTGTCATGAGGGAATCTCCAATAGAAATTTATCCTGGAGTAATTTTGGATTCTTTTAGGTAGCCTTTACTTTGATGTTATTAGCCCTTATAAATTAATTCAGCTACTGTACTAGGCCTAATTTGGGCTCCGATATAGAATTTGCTCTAATGTATAATACTTCTATGTCTCGTATCCCTCCCTTTACACCTTTTTTTTTTTCAGTTTTGTTTCTCCTGAGCAAAGATAAAAATAAAAATGCTAGAATAGATATTAGAGAAGCGGGTACTAAGCAGATTAAGAAAAAACAAAGTGCAATAGAAAATAATCAAAATATGCGTAGTTTTAAAGAACTAATTCTTCAAACACCAAGAAGCCTATGCCAAACTAATTCTTCAAACACCAAGAAGTTACGATCAATATAAAAAAAAATATTACTGAACAATCCAAGTCCGGATTACTTAACTGCATACAACATCATCAGTCTTTGATCATTGTTCAACAAACCATTGGTCACCTTATTCTTTGAGATACAATTGGAGTTGTCAAAATACACTAACTTGTTCTTAGTCTATGATACCAATGGTGAATTAGTTTGTTAGTTATTGCCTAGTTACTTAGTTATTGTATGAATAGAAGAAAAATATTATTATAATATCGTAGTTGAATGTAAATATAATGAAGTGAGGAGTTTTTTTTTTAACTTGAATAGAGAATTGTGGAGTTTTCTTTCGTGACTCAGAGAGGTTATAACATGGGTGTTTTTGTTAACAACTCAACTTGGAGGTCACAAAAGTTATAATGGCTGTGTTTTTTATGGAGAAGGAGTTGAAAAATGGATATTCAAAGGCAAAGAACATCATAAGGTCTATAGTTTCTACACAAAGAATCAATGGGTGCCACTCTATCTAGATGGACCTGCCTATGGTTGGTGGTTAACATAGAAAATCAGCAAGAATCGCTGCTTTACATGGGAAGAATTCTTAGAAGCCATTGAATTGAGATTTGGAGCTAACTCTTCTGAGGCTCATGGAGTAGATTCAATGGTGTGACAGGATCAAGAACCACATATTCTCGATTGTATTGACTAAGAAAACATTGCTATGGATGAGCATGGAGAAAATGTTGAATTGCAAACTTGCAGTAACTAGAAACTGAATTTAGTGATAAAGAAATGAGTAGAAAGAAAACTTGAAAAATCAAAACATAAAGAAAATCCAGAACATGAGCAGAGCAGAACAGAACATGCGTAAAAACCTTTAACATTTTGTTTCATCTATTTTCAAAAAATAATGATATACATATACATTAGTTACAACACAGTATCATGACAATTTTTAGCCCCCAATTTTAACCATAAAACCTATTTCTGGACATTTTTGATGTGGACATATCAGTAAACATACAGAATACAAAATACACAAAATATTTTATAATATCACATGATTAGCACATGACATAATACTTAAAGTAAAAACATCATACTCAAGTCGGCACACTGCCAACATTCTCCTCCTTGATATTTTTGCTTGACACACCAAGTAAAGTCCTTAGAAATTCAAATCGTGTTCTTGAAAGTGATTTGGTGAACATGTCAGCAACATTATACTCTGTAGGACAGTAAATCAGAGCAAATTCTTTTCCTTTTTCATATCTAATAAAGCAACATTTGATCTTCATATGCTAAGTCCTGCCATGGTTAATAAGATTTTTCACCATTGAAATTGCTGACTTATTGTCACAATTTATGACAGTAACTTCATGCTCTTCTTGCCCCAAACCTCTAAGAATTTTTCTTAGCCAAATGACTTGATTTACTCCATTAGATGCTGCAATGAATTCAGCTTCAGCTGTAGATTGTGCAACAACTGATTGCTTCTTAGAATTCCATGAAAAAACATCAGAACCAATAGAAAATGCACCAGATGTGCTCTGCATGTCATCAATGGAACCAGCCCAGTCAATATCCACAAATCCTACCAAATCTTTAGTTTCATTAGGCTAAAACCATACACCAAGATCAACACTTCCTTTAATTTATCTTAACACCCTTTTAGCAACTCTATAATGAGCTTGACTTGGGGCATTCATAAATCTAGAAAGCATACTTGCAGCATACATCAAATCTAGTCTAGTTGATGTCAAGTACAATAAACTACCAATCAAGTTTCTATATCTTATTTCATCAACCCTTACATAACCATCATGCTTGGACAATTTCACATTAATGGGGAGAGGTGTTGCAACTGGCTTGCAATGTTGCATTTTAAACTTTTTAAGAATCTCCTTTGCATATTTCTTTTGAGAAATGAAAATTCCTTCTTTTGTTTGATGAACCTCCATTCCCAAGAAATAACTCATGACTCTAAGGTCTGTCATTTCAAAACCACTTCTCATTTGCTTCTTAAAAACAACAATAAGTTGTTTGTTGCTCCCAGTCACCAATAAGTCATCAACATAAAGAGAGAGAATGATAATATCAAAGTTAGGAAAAAAATTCACAGAGTTTAGGCTCACTTATGCTCCTCCTGAAACCATTATCAATGAAATAAGAATCAATCCTGTTGTACCAAGCTCTTGGAGCTTGTTTGAGGTTGTATAAGGCCTTTTTTAGCTTATAAACATAATCTTTTTTTTTATCCTTTTACAGTAAATCTAGCAGCTTGTTCAACATAAATATCCTCTTCCAATATACCATCTAAGAAGGCAAACTTGACATCTAATTGGTAAATGGTCCTATTTTTTTGGGCTGCTAAAGCAATGAGAATCCTAATATTGTCATGTCTTGCAACAGGTGCAAATGTATCTATGTAGCCAACACCAGCTTCTTGGGCATAACCCTTAACCACTAATCTAGCCTTGTGCTTGTTAATTGATCCATCAGAATTTAGTTTGATCATGTAGACCCATTTCAGTCCAATTACCTTTCTATGGTCTGGTTTTCTAACTAGTTCCCATGTGTCATTTTTTTAATCATTTTAATCTCCTCTTCTTTTGCAAGAATCCACTCTTCATACTTTGCAGCTTCATCAAAATTTTCTGGCTCAAGAATTACAAGGTTACACATTTCATAAATTTCAGCAAGAGGTCTTGTTTTTCTAATGGGTGATTCAGATGAAGTGGAAGAAGGATGATCTCTTGGAGAAGAAGGGCTTGAGCTAGAAGAGCCTGAATAAGGAATTGTTTATTCTGAATCTGAATCTGAATTGCTTGAGTCTCCATCATCATAACCATGATCAACATCTTGTGGTGGCTACATAAATTGGTGTTGGACTGTAACAATTGTTCTTGTCTCAACTTTGGACTCTTCCCAATTCCATGAATCATTCTCATCAAATTTCACATCACGGCTAACAACAATTTTTTCTATTTTTAAATTGAAGATTCTGTAGCCTTTGGATTGAGTGTTATAGTCTAGAAAGATCCATTTTTCCACTTTCTCCTCCAACTTGTGTCTTTTCTCAGCTAGTACATGAACATATCACACAGAACCAAACACCCTCAAGTGCTTGATGGAAGGCTTATGGTTGCTCCATGTTTCCGAAGGAGTTTTACCATTGACTGCTCCTGTAGGCAGCCTATTATGTAAATAAATAGTTGTATTAACAGCTTCTGCCCATAATTTTTTAGGCATATTTTTCTTAGCCAACATGCTTCTTGCCATCTCTATAACTGTTTTGTTTTTTCTTTTACAAACTCCATTTTGTTCAAGATAATAACCAACAGTGAATTGGTGTTGCATGCCTTCATCTTCACAAAAATGGTCAAATTCAATGGAAGTGTATTCTTTGCCACAATCTGATCTCAGACTTTTAATTTTACAGCCACTTTGAGTCTCAACTAGACTTTTGAACTTCTTGAAGACATTAAACACATCAGATTTTTGTCTAAGAAAATAAACCCATGTCATTTTTGTGTAATAATCAATAAACAAGATAAAATGCTTATTTTCACTTAGAGAAAGTGTCCTCATAGGACCACACAAATCTCTATGAACTAGCTCCAACTTTTCTTTAGCTCTCCATGCTTTTCCAATAGGAAAAGGTTGTCTATGTTGACAAGCATTACAAACATCATCACATACATGAATGAGAGGCAGATTCTTTACCATATGTTTTTCATAAAGACGCTTCAATGTATTAAGATGATAATGACCATATCTTTTATGCCATAGCCAAGTCTCATCAACCTTGGCTTTTAAGACATCACAAGAATTCTGCCACAAAAAGGAAAAATTTTTGTTCTCCATAGCAACATTAGCAATTTCCTTTTTTGAAGGATAAAAAATAGTGCAATGATTGTTTTAAAAAACAAGAGAATATCCATGTGAAACCATTTGAGAAACACACAATAAATTTTGATCAAGTTCAGGAACAAGAAACACATCATTAATAAGCTTTATACCTTTCTTTGTTGGAACAAAGATTGTACCTCTTCCTGCATATTTAACTACAGCTCCATTCCCCATTTTGACAGAAACATTAATTGAAGTATCTATCTCCTTGAAAAGCTTTGAGTTGTGAGTCATGTGGACTATCAATAATCCATGCATCTTTGTTCTTAAGGCTAAAAGACAAAGCTGCCATGAACAAATGATCATCACAATCTTTGCTTTTAGAAACATTTGCTTGCTGGTTTGGCTTAGTATTCTGAGAGCTTTGGCCTTGCTTCAACTTGCAAAACTTCTCAACATGACCATACTTTTTGCAAAAACGACATTGCAATTTGAGGTTTATCTTTATAGTAGCAATCCTTCTCTAAATGATTAGTTCTTTTACATATACCACATGAAGGGAATTTCCCCCTATTTTCAAGTTCTTTAGTGCTTGAAGAAACTTTCCTAAATTCTGCATTTTTATCACCTGTCACCTTTTTTCCTCCTTTTAACATAAGAAAATTTCTATTTATGTTTAGATTGAAATGCCCCTTCAGCTGCATTTTTGGTTTGCCTATTGATTCTCTACTCATGTGCTTCTAGAGCACCAACCAATTCACTCACTGACATCTTGGTAATGTCTTTTGATTGTTCTATGGCAACAACTATTGAATCAAACTTAGTAGACAAATAAAATCAACATTTTCTCTACAATTTGTTGATCAGAAATCTTATCTCCATATAACTTCATCTGATTTGTTACTTCTAACAATTTGGAAGAGAAATCCTTAACAGATTCAGAACTAGACATCTTCATATTTACAAAATCTGTTCTCAAGGTTTGAAGTTTAATGAGTTTCACCTTATCTGTCCCTTCGTTCTCCTCCTGCAAGATAGTCCAGGCTTGCTTTGCTATACTAGCATTCATGATACTTGGAAAAAACTTTTCTGACACAACAGATTGTAGAATGAAGAGAGCTTTTGCATCTTTGGAAAATTCTCCTTGGAGGTTCTCTGCTACTCCTCAGACAATTGTGCATTTTGTGCTGCAGCTCCATAAGTCACTTGCCATCAGGAAGCGTTGCATTTTGATTACTCAAAAATAATAATTTTCTCCTGAGAAACTTGGTGCAGTGGGTAGAGAAAGACCAATAGAAGTCATTTTCAAAAATTAAGAAATGAAACTCTTTACTTTGATAAAACTCCACAACCCGTAGAATCAATGGAGCTCTAATGCCAAATGTTGAATTACAGACTTGCAACAACTAGAAACTGAATTTAGTGATAAAGAAATGAGTAGAAAGAAAACTTGAAAAATCAAAACATGATGAAAGTGCAGAACATGAGTAGAACATAACATGCGTAGAAAGCTTTAACATTCTACTTCATCTATTTTCAAAAAAATTAGTATATACATATTCATTAGTTAAAGCACAATATCATGATATTTTTAACCTCAATTTTAACCACAAAACTTGTTTTTAGACATTTTTAATGTAAACATATCAATAAACATACTGAATACAAAATACATAAAATATCTTATAATATGATATGATTAATTGGTTGGTGACTATTTGTGAAGATTTAATATTAGAGTATCATAGCAACACCAAGGGCAAGGAAACTACATCTTCATCTTCAAGGCCAAATGTGGTAAATAACATGGGTATAGCGGATATTGAACTATCAGAAGAATGGTCGTCAGATTATGATTTATTTGTTAGTCAACAAAATTCTACTAATATAAGTGCAAGGACAGAGTTAGAACACTATTTAGAGGAGCCGGTGTTGCCTAGATCAAGTGGAGAGTTTGACATCTTAAATTGGTGGAAGACAAATGGGTTGAAATACCCAACCTTGCAGATGATTGCTAGAGATTTTCTTGCGATTCCTATCTCCACAGTTGCTTCAGAATCTGCATTTAGTACCAGTGGTCGCTTTCTTAACATCGCAAGATTATTGCCAAATACATTGGAGGCATTGATGTGTTGTCAATTGGTTATGACATAAAAGGTAATAGAGCATTGAAAATATCTATATTAATTCATCTTTAATTTTTCTTCTTTCAGGTTCTTCAAACTCAAAAGTTGATGTGGGCTTTGACTAGTGTATTTCAGAAGATGATGATGTTGTTAGTGAATTTTTTTATATGCTTTCATTTTTAAGTTTCACAATACTTTCATTTATGTGATTTTGTTTTGTAGGAACAAATGGCGGCAGTAGTTCATCATTAATTAAGGAAGAAGCAAAACTGTGATGCAATATGTTTAAGCAAAACTTGTGTTGTTATTTTGATTTTAAGTGTTTTAAGATGTTGGATCAAGTTATATTGGAATTTGACTTTGTATTTGGATGTTGGTTGAATTTTAAGTATTTTAAGATATTTGATGTAGTTATATATTTGGATTAACTTATGTTGGACAAATTATGAAAATTGATTATATTTTATTTTCATTTTTTAAATTTTTTTGAATTTTTTTTAAATTTTTTACAATTTATTGAGTGAGTGAATATCCGCTAATATTCATTTACCCGTGAGAATGATAAACGATTGCATGACGGATATGGGGCGGGGGCGGGGGTAAATATTCATCCGCGGGGGCAGGGGGCGGGGGACTACTATCCGTCCCCGGCCCGCCCCGTTGCCATCCCTAACATGACATAATACTTGAAGCAAAAGAATCATACTCAAGTCAGCACCGTGCCAACATAATCTATGAGCTACAATTGAAGAAGGGGAAAGAAAACCACGAAATTGAGGGGCAGAAAAGCAGTCTTGAGGAGATGGGGCTTTTGGAAGGAGAAACCCGCATTGGTGGCTTTATTCTGGGCAACCCATATTTTGTGAATGGTGCTATTCTATCCATCACCCTGTTTGTTTGCTGTGTCAGTGTCTCCAAGACAGCAACGAGAGTGAGCGTGAAAGAGCACCCACCCATCAATCAAGATTCTGAAATTTTGAACAAACCAAAACCCAAAATGCAACTTGAGGCCGAAACCATTTCTGAGGAAAGAATCGATTTTCAGAAGGCCAAAGGCTGTGGTCTTCTTATCCGTGAGACCAAACGCAGGGGTTTTCGGGAGGCCAAAAACAGTGAGCTGCGACTGTCGACGCCATCACCGACTGTTCCGCCGGTGCCACCAGATGACCACTGTCACAACATCGATGTCTCCCATCTCAGGCAAGAACCAAAACCTCCTGATTTACATGTCATGAAGTTTGCCACATATCAGAAATTGTGCTTGATGGTATTCACGGTAGAGCTTGTGGGATTGGGAGCATGTGAGAGAGGGGGTTTTGTGTGGGTCGCAGTTCAAATTTTCTGTTGAATAGGATTCTAGCTGTTTGTGAAAATTATGGTTTTGGAATAAACAATTTCCCTTCATTTGTTGATGTCAAGACGGTTCATTACAAAAGGATAGGAATAGGGGATCATGAGCAGAATTTGATTCAGTGTTCAATTGATTTGTCTTATGCTTGTTTCATTGAGTTGCAATTAATCCTAATCAAATTAGATTAGAAAAGGTGCATGTTGATAGGCTCGAATCACTGGAGGGTCTCGAACAGGAAAGTTCTTGCTGTACTGCAATAGCTGAGTTATTACACATGTATATTCTGGTGTTGGCTATATGAGTTGGCTGTTGGCTAAATGATTGGAATGAGCAGCTATCATGGTGCTTGGATGACAATGGAATTATAGGCAATGGTGTAAAGGGGAGTCTTAGAAATTACACAGGCAGTGGGAACTTTAACTTGACCAATTTGCAAGATGAAGTTCTGTCAACCTTCTCGAGTTGGCTGAATGAGAATCCTACGTGTGCGGCAATTGTTTAACTAAGCATTGTATGTTTTCAATTACATAGCAATTAATTCTGTGTTGGACGAGTCTGCTACTGCTGCAGTAATTGAGGCAAGTATTCTTCTTCAATCAAGGGAGGAAAAGGGATTACTTGCTGCATCTGAAAAAAACTATCAGACATTAGCTCTGCTCTGATCATTGATATTAAGTCTCTCACTTATGCACCAGAAGATGTTGTAAAGGACTAGTTTAGAGCAATCCTTGCGGGCTGTGCATCTGTTACATACTACGGTTCATCTCTCAAGCATAAAGCACTTGTTAAAAGGCTTAGTCATGTGCATGGTGGGTGGAATGTGGAAGGCACCGTTGCTGGACAAGTGTACAAGGCAGGTGCTTTGGTATAAAGCGTGGGACGGCTACATGTGCAGCTGTGTGTATCAATTTTTATATGCTTTTTCAAATGTGATATATTGTATGAGGACAAGCTTAAGCCAAACAATGCTAAGTCTCTTTCTGGACCAATTAGTAACCCTGCGAACACTTCCCAAATTCCCATGCCAAGCTGCAAATTATCTGCACCAACCTTGAGGACAAGGTTGTTCTTAAACGGATAAGTATTGATACGATTTTTAAGTAAATATTTTTGTTAGTTGGTTAGTAGTTAGTAAGTTCAATTGTATAAATAAGTCTAGAATTGTATTATTTGGTGAATTTTGTTCGATTGAAAATTTCTCTTCTTAACTTGAAGGAAGGAGAATAGTGCGTTCTTGGTTGCTTTGAAAAAGCTCATTCATTATATGTATTGTAGATATATTTTACACAACCTTAAGTAATTATTCACTAATATTACAATCACAATTACTAATTAATAATAAATTTAAAATTTTCATAAAATCTTAATAATTAACTAATTATACCAACATGCCATTAAGAGCTTATTCTTATAGAAAATGTTAGTATTACACCTGTTTTTAAGATAATATTACTATTTACACCATTTTTAAGGATTTAGATTAAGTGAGAGAAAGTGATAAAAAAAAATATGCATAATCAATGATACGAGAAGAAGTGTAAAAAGTGATATGAGAAAAAAAAATCAAAGTTGTATTCTTATAGCGGGTGAAATGACAACCAATAAAGATGTTATGTTACTTCTTATGAGAAAATGTAAGAATGAGAGATTGTTTACCCAATAGTAGTTGGCTAGTTGGTGATAGTTACAGTGGACTGTGATTTCAAGTAAATTTTATATATAATGTTAGATATTTAATTTTTAGAGTCATTACTTTTAGAGAAATTTTATCTAATCATTAATATCAGTCTAAAATTGTGTAAACAATTACTTATAATAATAATAATAATAATAATAAAAGAAGCCAAAGGATTGCTTGTGTATTATATTTTTTTTAATTTTCATTTAAGGATATACTTTTAATGTCTGTCAATGTTTATCACTCGTCCAATCATGTATTAACATGTTATTAAAAAAAAATTAGCTTCCACAAGTCCACAACTATCTCAAAAGTCATATTTTTTAAATGATGTGCTAATGCATACAATATTTCATACTAATAATATATCAAAATTAAACTCTTTGTTTAAAATTCAATGTGGATAATGTGACTCAATAATTATGTCAAAGGCATTTGTTTGTAATATTATTAATTAAAAAAATCTAGGTTCTCGCCTATGAAATATAAAAGTATAAGTAGCAAAGCATCTCCAATTCAAAAATAATTTAAAATTTTAAATGTCGATTGCGCTTTTTGTTCTCAAAACATAAAGGTAACAGTTTCTTCAAGTTACCATAACATATTGCCATTGATTTTTTGTTTTTCCTATCATTAATTTTTAAAATAAGCCTTGAAGAAATATGGCATTCCATTGACGTTACTTAAATGGTGGGAAAAATATACATGAGGAGCTGTTTAGCAGTTTATCGTGAACTAATAGCCAAAATTACGGGAAAAAATGGTTGTGGACTTTAATACCTATAACTGTCGCAACTCTTCTTATGGCTACAGTCGATTCTCTTCGCAACATTTTCAGCAGAATGCATCAACTTGAAGCCCAAGAACTTCTATTTAAGATAATGAATGACGTTATGTCACTACTAATCCAGATATTCTAAAGGCAAATCCTTCAGCATAACGCCTAAAATGCAGCAATATATTTACTTATCATCAACCTAAGATATGACCGTGTGGTTCAAACTATATAAAATTCTGAAAGCTCATTGTTGAAAGCTTCAAATAGCAGCAAGAAACCTGCTGTTTTTGCTTTACATATGGGGCATATAAAGTAAGATAAGTGGTCTGTTGTGGAGAAATTATTGTATGTTTCTGAAACATACTTGATGCATGTTTTAAGGAAAATATTTACCATTGATTTTAAGTTAGTGACCTAAAATTTATGTAAGTTTATTTAAAATTAATGGTAGAAATCTTTATTGGAGTATGCATTTAATTTTGCTGTAGTAACATTTTATAATTTCTCTTTATTGTGAAATGGTAGAAATCATTTCTTGAGCATGCATTTAATTTTGCTCTAGTAGCATTTTATAATTCTCTTTATTTTGAAAGAGAGATAAGCAATGAGAGATTCTTAAGTGTTCCTGAAGTAATATAAATCTCCTACTCTTTGCCATTGAATTAATGACAAATCAACTATAGTATTTAAAACGTAATTAAAGTAAGAGACGATGATGATTCACAAAATTAATGTGACATATATGGAATGATATAGAGTAAGAAAATCTTTTACTGTAAAAACATTTAAAACGTAGTTAAAATAAAAGACAATGATGATCCATAATATTAATGTGACATACGTTCAATAATATAGAGTAAGAGAATCCCTTGCTCTAGAAACATGTAAGAATTGAGAGAGAGAGAGAGAGAGAGAGAGTAGTAGTAGTTGTAGATGTAAAGCTAGCCATTCTTACTGTTTCAATTTTGGAGGTAATATGTGATAAGAACTTACAAGGTTGTACATATATTTAAGACTTAGACTAAACTGGCTCCAAAAGGATTATTCTGCTGTTCTGAAAGTGGGATATCAATATTTTTCTGTGATGTTTTTTGGTTGAAGCAGTAGAGATTATATACTTTTAGGGGCATGCTCGTTCTCCGTGGCAAATCTTTCCAATCCCAGAAAGTCGTTCGTGCGGCCCTGCATGCAAAGAGTATTCAACAAAAGTGACTTGTTACAATCAAATCCTTTCAGTTATACCCACATAATCAGAGTGAGATGTCACTGAATATTAAAAATGGTTACAATTGTAGCGTTTTCCAATGGCTTTAGCCTTTTGATGTCTGCAAATATGCATTCCAAACATGAGAATAAATTGCATTGTAACTTGTCATGATGCGTTTCCATATATTCAATTCAACTAACCAAACCGGATAAATCTAAAACAGCATAGACCATAAAGTGCAATCCAGTATGGTTAGTTACAAAGATATACAACATAAAACTTAATTAAGCTCGGCCCCTTTATAATGCTATGAAAGTTCCAAGTAATATTTTAGAAAGTGAAATGGAGATTAAACTGGTGACGTATCTGAGTCATAATTTTATTGATTTAACTAATTAATTTTATGAATGAATCATGATTAAATTGTGAGTAAATTAAATATTGTTTGAATCAGGGACATGACCTATTTATGATCTAACTGATTCAATCAATTGATTCGGTTTGATTTTTAAAACACTGATTCAAGTTGCAATCAAAATTTCATCCCGAATGATATGGTAGTAAAAAATCATGATTATCATACATTGGAAAAAAAAAACTACATTTAAGTCAAGAATGAATGAATCTGTAACAAATCAAGCTATTCTTTATATCATATAAAAGATTTACCTTTTTTTCTAGATTCAATTTTAATTATTTCTTATTTTATTAATGATTAATTAATGAATAGATAATTGTGATATGCTATGCGAATTGACATTAATTTTAAGTAGTAAATATATTTAAGTTTTACTTTTATTATCTGAGTATGAGTTATACAGACCTCTCCCGTTTTAACAACAGGAAATTCCCAACCCCCCCCCCCTCCGCACGCCCTCTAAATCCCATTTTTTCATGCTATTAAAGTAAAGAACATTTATATTACATATAATTTAAGTCGATTTTTTCAAGTATATAATGTTACATATTCTTTAATGATTATTTGGCACCATATAAACAAGTAATCTTTCACAATCCTCAGAACTTCTACGATGAAAAAAGAAAAAACACATGGCAGTTGCTTTGGTCTTTGTGGATATATGGTACCCAAACATTGTGAGCATTTATTGACTATAGATTTAACACTACATATTTAAAAGTATTAAATATAACTAGCACCCTAAGTACTGGAGTAATGCACAAAAACACAATTACCAACTATAAGTAATGCATCATTAACATCAATTACATAACCCAAACAAAACTTAAACACACAATATTCTACTTATATGTATATATAAATTGATATCCTAGATACTTAATGTATTAACGAACATTTCATTCAACACTAACTACAAATATTAATGTGTAGGTACCGGCAGAGGGTGCAGGTTAAACGGGTAGCTCGTTTTATATTCATTACACATCCAACAAAGAGTGGCCTATATTTACATAGTGTCTCGTATAAAGTTGTTAATACAAGGCATTATAGCAACAGATATTGATCAATATAATTTCCATTTACAACATATTAAGGAGAGAAAAATCATTCCCATGTTGTCACCTAACAGCTGAAGTTTTCAGATTAATTTAGCTAATTTAAACATTATAGCAGAGTCTCCTGACCAAATAATCAATAGTTTGATCATTGCCACACCCATTCTTCATAATTAAAGTGTTCATGTTGGATGTTGCAAAGTCCAAAAAATACCTCTTGTGAAGGAAAACATGTTAGAAATATAAAAGTATTCATATATCTTTACTTAATAATTTTAACTTTTAGACTGATTCAATTCTTGATACGATGAGCATTTGAATCTTACTTAATAATTCAAACTTTTAGACTGATTCAATTCTTGATACGATGAGCATTTGAATCCTATGTACATTGATCCTTGTTCTTTTCAAGGCTCAAATCAAATACAGTATTCAATCTGCTTAAATTAAATGTAAAAAACTATTTTGGTTTTCCATAGAAGGGACAATTATTAATTTGATCACCTAAATATCACTTTTAAATTTGCATGATTAGGGTGCGGTAGGCCTAAGTTAGCCATTCGAGATCATATTTGGATTCCAATATCCAATGTCTCAAGTAACCTAACCTAACAGGCCAAGTCAACTTTACACATAACTAGGTTGATTGGCTCTCTGTGTTCAGCATAATCCTGATAAGCGATACACACCTTGGATACAAATTTGGAGTATTATAAAGTTTCCAACTTATGTTACCCAAAAAAAAAGAAAAAACTTACTTAGACATTTCAAAATCGTCAAGACTCGTTACAATAGCCTAAGCTTCGATGATGGACAAAAAGGGAACGGGAAAAAAAACTTAAGTGAGTTTCTAGAAAAAAAAATTATATAAATTAAAAAATCTAAACTCTAACCACAATATACATGTATTAAAACTTATTAGTAGTATCTTAATTAGTTTGTTTATTGGGTACACAAAGATAATCAAAGTAAAGGAGAATGTTGGACTTTAATTATTAGCTTTGTCAACCATGATAGGATATGATATATTTTCAAGGAAATATTCGTTAATTTATATTCTATTATTTAGACACTGACTTTGTATGATAGATATAAGAGCTATGAATCACATATACACTATTTTTGAGGTGTGTCTGGATGTCAAATACTTGGAAACACCCGTATGATACACGTGTACTATGTGTTAGAATATGTCCAATTAAAAAGATTAGTTTTTTTAATTTGGACACTTCTTAGATACGATTGGACACGTCTCGGACACACTTGAATACGTCTTGGACATGCTTAGATATGTCTTAAACACGTTTGGACACGTCTATGATACAACTTGGATATGACCCATTAATATATATTTTTTTAAAAAATTAGTTTTCATGATTAATGTTCAATTACCAAACTTGTAATCTATTCAAGCCAAATCACATAACTAATATCCCAAGTCACTATTTTCACATACCTATATTTTAAGTTTTATCTTTTCACACATCACTATTTTTATCTGCTCCTTTTACCTTTACTCGTAACAAATCGTCCACTTCGTCGTCACTGAAACTTGCTTCACCCCAATATTCCCTTTAGTTAATTTTTTTTATGCACATGTACTCGTACATGGTTAGTTCTATTAGAAAAAGTTAGTTTAGAGATTTTTTAAAATATATGAATAGAAATTATGTTCAATATTTTTTAGGAGGGACTTACTATGTAGCAAATATTGGTACATATAACATATATTAATATATTGTAAATATTCAAACTTATAAAAATGATATTAATAAATTATGAATCATTTTACTTAAATTTTGTAATTATATATATATGTCATGTTTGTGTCTTATAATTTTTGAATTTAATGTGTTTTCGTGTCCGTGTCTGTATTCGTGTTGTGTCCTGTGTCCGTGTTCGTATCATGTTTGTGCTTCATAGAGACCAGGTACAAACTGGGAGGAAAATTCCTCTATATTCTGGTATAAAAGGGAGAGAGAGAGGGGAAAATACATTCCTTAGAGATGCTCGAAGAGAAGTTCCAATAGATGAGCATGGACTTACCAAATTGAAGGTCACAAGTTGAAACCTTATATGGAGATGAAGTAAAGAAATTAAGCGGGAGGGAGGGAGGGAGAGACTACCGACCAATAGGGCCCATTTGTACACTGAGAGAAGTTTATTTTAGTAGATGAAATGAGAGGCCGCTAGATTACACTACCCAATTTAGTTTGAGAGAAGTTTTAATCAAACAGTTTATTAATATGCAAAGTTTAGGTTGAATGTACTTCCAAATAATTGATAGATCATTTTTTCAAAGAATTACTCGAGTTTAAATTAACTAAACTTTTAAATCAAGGTTCGTCAATAAATTACATCTTTGATATGACTCTGAATTTTTTTTCGAAGTCACTACCCAAATTTTTTCTAGGTTCGTTCTGTCAATGACTCTTTGATATACTAAAAATAATCTTCATGTTTAAAGTGTTGACAAATTCAGTACATATGTGTTACCACTTCATGCTTTCCTTATGAGAATGTGTGTTTGAATCTTCACTAAGACATTAAGTGGATGTTTGGGATTAGTTTATTTTACACCTTAAAAAGCTTTCAATCAAAAGCTATCTCTACAGGATTAATTATATATATTATTTTAAAATAAATTAATTTAAACAAGTAGTAAGTTTGTTTATGTGGTTTTAGTTTCAAGTCTTTGTTGGAAGTATATACATTCATGTACACGCGCGTATATACTGCAGCTTGAACCTCAACGTCAAACTGAAATGTCCACCCATCAGAGCACTCTGGCAAGTTGTGGTGATCATTGATCCATTTAAACTATCTACAAATATACTTCCCTTTTTTTTATCTATAAGACAAAGTTCCCATCTAACGTAGTCTCTCCTCCCTTTCTTCTTTTAGACGATATTTGTGTTTATACTTATGGAGGTTTTCTCCTATTTGGATAATAATCCAAACAACATAATAAGCTTTGAAGAGGCCTTAAGCTTTCACCAATAAGAGACAATAGGTATTAGGTATAGACAATCTAATGATAAAGAGACAAACAAAAAGGACATGTCCAATGCCACTTTCGTGTGATCTCTTCTCACACGCACTAAGGGCAAGATTAATTAAGCATTCTAAAAGTATGGCCAACATTGAACAACTAAACCATCGTTTGTGTGGATACTGAGAGAGAGAGAGAGAGAGAGAGAGAGAGAGAGAGAGAGAGAGAGAGAGAGAGAGAGAGAGAGAGAGAGAGAGAGAGAGAGAGAGAGAGAGAGGAATAAATGAAATAATTAACTTTTCTGGGTATACCTTGTTTCTAGTGTTACAAAATTTTGTATGGACCATACGTTCTACATACAAAATTGTGTTATTAATTAAAACATGTATTCGTTTAAAATAAATGACAGAATTAGGTCAGGTTCTACGTCAATTTGTGTTTGTAATCACATGCAACGTATGATATATCAAGCTCACATAGCCGTGGGGAGCACAAGAAATCTCGCACAATCACAAACAAAAATAATTTTTAAACAAGTGTGAATAACATCGTATTGCATATGAATGTCACTTATTATTCTCATTTATTATATATCAAGCTAAATAAATTTAGTATATATAAATGTGAGTAAGATATACTCTAATATCATATTATAAGTGTTTAAATAAGATAACTCCAATATGAAAAGGCCCAAAATCAGCCCAAAAAAAATCAGCATAAAGTAGACACCTGGGAAGTATTTAATTAGGAAACTCCAATAACAGTGTTTTGAATGATAGGAGAGAGAAAGAGGGAGAAAGAGGCGACGGAGAGAGAGTGTGCCCTTTCTAGTCTAATTATTATTCTTACAGCCTTTAGCTAGTGAATTATTCTTTAGGTGAACAATTTCTCAATCGACTATGGAAATTTAGGGTTTGTATTCTGCTTCTAGGGTTTTATATACTACAATCTGTATCTCCATTCCTGAGATTTTTTGCCCTCTCGAGATATGAAAAGGCTTCAAATTTCCCAATTGTCTTATCGATATGGACCTTTTTATAATCTACCAACAGATCCAGTATACATTACTATAGGTGCTATATTTATAAGTTAATAGTAGCATTTAAATTCAAGCATAACATAAAGCTGAAACTAAATTATATATAGGCATAAGTGAAAGGTATATATTATATGAAAAGTTTACCATCGATGATCTCAAGAAGCCAATTGCTTGAAAGACTTTGGAGTGTCATGAGTCCCCTTTATTTGGCTCCTCTTCTTCTTTTTCTTGGTATATGGAATCCCTCTTGCCTTAGCCTGACACTCCTTCACTTCACGCAGGTACACCCGAATAGCTCCGCTTCCGAAGGGGTTAGTCTCCGGCGAGCCACCGTGCTCTTCATAGGCGGCTCTGAGCCTTCCGATGAGTGCATCGAGGCTCCCCCAAGCCTGCCTGAGAGGGCAGGTGCAGGGTGCTGGCGGGTCGGGTTGCCCAAAAAAGATGCAACCCTGCAAGTGGACCTTGGTCTTCCCAAATTGGTCAAGGTACCGAAGGAACTCTAGCACATGGTTGAAGTTGCACTGAGACAGTGAAACTGGAGGTGTTTGATTCTTCAAGTACTGACCAAAGGTGTTCCAGTCTCGCCGTTTCTGCGATTCATACCGGCTCAGCGGGGCTGCAGCCGGCTGTTCCTGTTGCTGTTGCTGCTGCTGCTGCTGACGGTGATGTTGATCGGCGACAGTTCGCGACGACGATGATGAGCCTTGGGCGGAATTATTTTGCATTTCACCGGACATGGTAATTACTGTGTGATGGCTGATATTGGGGGAGGAATAGCTGTGTAAGAAGTTAATGGCCAGAAATAAATAACTAGTGTAGAGGTGAAAGAATGTGTTAGTGCGGTGGAGAAAGATGAAAATCACATCTTGGGGTCTTTTGAGAGGACATGTCATGGGCCCTATAAAGGTGTTTTGTTCCCCTTTTTCTCCCCCTGCTTCTCTCTCTCTTATTTATATTTCCACTTTTTACCTATTTGTACTAACTTATAATATTATATATGTTTTTGTTTGCATTTTTCTGGGTTCAGAAAACAAATATATAAGTTTTTATGTAGGATATGGCATCATCGATAATATATGATCGATAATCCATCATCAATTTCGTAATAGGCATAATGACTTGGTAATGGTATGAATACTCTAGCTCTTTTCTTGATTTTGTCTAATTCAAGGAAGCCAATTAGAATTAGGCTACCTAGTAGTCGGTGCCTTGGTGCTTATAGTCCAAGTCTGGCTTGATTTAGGATTATCTTCATACATAAGCACAATTTAGTCCACTAACCAACTTGGTTATCCATAGTGATCAATGCTTTGTGAGTTAAGGAGATTGATACAATATTTTATGAAGAGTGCTAAAAATATATTCTTTATCACACTCCTTTCAATATATTTTCTTCTATTAGACTACATCATACACTAAAATAATACTTAAATCTGATTACATGATCATTCAAAGTTGATTATGCACTAATCAAATTAATTATACGTTAATTGAAGTTAAATGTTATTTTAGTATATGACGTGACTTAATAAAAAAAATATATTAAAAAGAGTATGATAGAGAGTGTGTTCCTAATATTATCCATATTTTATAAGTATAAGATTCGGGTCTTCTACTCTTTCCTTTTTTTTTCTTTTTATTTTTTTACAAATTCCCTAACTAGCAAAAAGGTTATAACGATATGGATTTAGGGTTAGTAGAAAGGTTATAAAAATATGGATTTAAGGTTAGTAGAAAGGTTATAATGATATGGGAAGGGATTTATTTACTCTTAGAGTAAGTTTTGTACACTTATATTGTTGAATAACTTTTTTTAAAATGTGAATTGTTGTTGAATTATCTTGATGATTATGCATACCAAATTTATTGACCCACAAACTGTACGTATTGATATTTGGATGGAGTAATATTGCTACTGTTTTGTACTTATATCTTAGTGACACAGTAGTAATTGCTTGTTATTATTTACCGTTGAGATACAATATTATTGATCAGCATTATTTCGAGCAAAAAGCTTCTTGTTAGTTTTAGCTTCTCTGTCTTTAAGGCTTTTTTCAAAGTTTGCTTGAATGAATATAAAATTTTTCTGAAGCAGCAGAGATATCTTTGAATCATGTTTGCAAATTTTCAGCTCTATATGTCAGGTTTGAGAGTACATGTCTATGCATGAAATGACAAATGGTATTCTCATACCTGAACCCCAATTCAAGCGTAATCCTTTTGATACAAAAGTGATATATATTTCAATTCCCTTAGCGCTGAAGGTTTAACTTTGCTGAAAAGCATTCAAAAGAGGATAGGATTTAACACTTTAATTGTGTCTGATTAACTAAATGATGCGCGTTTAATTTCTTTGTTTTTCCTTTACTATTTCCTCTGTCTGTACGAAATTAGTACAACTTGAACATAGATCTCCATTCAAACCCTTTTTTAAGGATGCAACTACCTTAATGTCACATATATCGAACCTAAGTGGTTTGCATTCAATTGTTATCATCTCCAATCTCATAATAAAACTAAAGAATTAGGTTTGATTGTGGAATGTGTATTGATTAGTAATTATTTTCTTAGCCTCAAACATATTCAAATCTATAGAATTGTCAAGCGGCTACAATTAAAGATTGAGTCGCACGCATAATAGATTCATTGAGAGAATGGTAATCACCCTATGACTAGTAAAACATAATAGAGAACCTTCAGATACGATGGGATTTCAAAAATAGTAATTCATTGAAATCAAATACAGAAAGTTTCCATTTACGATAAAAAGAAACATTTGCAGATTGAGGATGGGGAAAAGAAAATCCTTCTACATGTATATATCTTCAAATCAAAGGATAAAGGGAATACGGGACTCTGAAAAGAAAGATTGGTACAAATTAGTGAGACATCTTTGTGTGATAGATCCATGACTCCATGAGATGTCCCTAACACACTATAGTTCTTGAAGTTTTGACACTGCCTTTTACATTCTTGTACTGGTTTCTGATTTTGGCCTCTTCATCAGCTTATTTATACCTATGGAATAAATGTACTTTCCAATGAACAAACGAAACCAAAAATGGAAAAGTTTTCTATGCAAATGAGTTCGTATTTGGGAATTTTTGAATTTAAAACCAACCTCCTCCTGCTTATCAGTCACCAGTGTTTAATTATTATAAGATGTGATGGGTTAGCCACATATCTCACGCATATCCGACAATATTCGCTGCAAAAGAAAATGAAAATGATCATCATATATCTCTTTTAAGGGTATATATATTGTTAATACCCTTTTTAAGAATATCAGATTTAGTGAGAGAAAGTGATAGAAAAATATAAATATGATGAATGATAGAAGAGTATAAAAAGAGATATATGTACTATTAATGATAAAAATATTAGAATTAAAAGAAAAAGAGTTAAAAAGCTAATTCATCAGTTACGTATTGTCGCAACCGTCCCGAAGGGCGCCGTGAAAATAAAAAAAAAAAAAGGAGGAAAAGATCTCGGGGTGTTGGGAGTCGCCACCAATCACTTTATTCATTGAATGGAATAGTGCAATTAGACACCTAAGAGATGGTCTACGTTTTAGAGTTCGTGATTCGGGGGTTAATTACGAGTAAGAAATGTGTTAGCACCTTACACCGTTCGTTCTAAGAACGGTTGCCTATTTAGTCTAATATTATTCGCAAGGTTAATTAAATTGATCCTTTATTTAAAAAATAATAATTGCTTTTATTTGTGTTTTGATATGTCTCATTTTGTCGAGCATGTTATCAAAGATGATAAATGACTAAGACATGCAATGGCTAGCTAAATTGTCATTATTTTGGAACAAATTCTAAGTGTACAATATATTACATGAGAGTGGTGAATTAAAAAAAGTGTTAATTTAGAAAGAAAAAAATTTTCAAAATATTTATTTTTGATGAGATAAAATGATTTAAAATGAATGTTTGCAAAGAAAAAAAAAGATTATTTTTGAAAAAAAAAAGACAAAAGAATTTTTCTTTTGAACTCACCACGATCATAATGTTAAGACTATACGATATTGTTCGCTTTTATTTGAATATTTTATTTTACAAAAAGAAAGATTTTATTTTGGTTTAAAAAAAAGTATTTTACTTTACAAAATTATTTTAATTTTATGTGGGGATTAGACATTGTCAGCGCTCCTGACAAAATCTAATATAAAACCTCAAGATTATCGGAAAGAGTATATTTGATCGGTGTTCCGATCCTTTCCTAATTTTTCCGTCGTTGGCCATTTTAAATTGTTTAATTAATACATTAATACAAAAAAATGTGTAACGCCCCTTTTTGGAAGGGAGCGTCACATTGTCATTTACAATACGAAAAATAAAATTTATCAGTTAAGACCCGGTTCTTATTCTCTTTTTAATTCCATTTGCCTGATTAAAGTTGTATGAGCAAAATGGTGACTATTTTTTTTTGTTATAATGATAATTAGTAAAACATAGCGACGAAACGTAAATGGCATAAAATAGCAAGACAGAAGTAAAGCATACATTTGATCAACGTTGCATATTCATATATATATATATATATATATATATATATATATATATATATATATATATATATATATATATATATATATATATATATATATATTTATTTATTTATTTATTTATTTATTTATATCAAATCTGTTTAATTACAAAGCTCGATATACCAAAAAGTAAAACTATACCTGCCCAAAGGATCATACATATACATCCCCAAGATATCAAAAATATATAGCTCACCAAAATAAAGACATCAGGCCCCCAAAATAAAACACTAGCAGCACTTAGTAGTTACCAGCAATATCAGTCCCTCAGATGAGGAGGAATCGTATCAGGATCCTCTTCAGGATCCTCTGCGAGATCCTCCTCGGGAACCTCCTCGGGGTCTTCCTCATCTGAGGAAACCTCCATAGGAGCCACCGAACTATGGGCCGGAGCCCGAGCAGTGGAATCAAAAGAATCCTCTTGTGGAGTGTAGTAGTGGGCACCCCACATTTCCCTGATGGGCAGATAAAACTCCAAGCGTAAGCTGATGCAGCAGGTAAAGATCGGCGGTTCGTGACATCTCTAAGCCAGTGAGATGGACACGTCTCCCAGGTAGACACAACGATCAGAATCTAGGTTGATGTGCCAGCAGTCCAGCCCTCCAAGGAAGGTCAAACGCACATCACCTAGAAATCCGTGTGTGCGAGCCGCCATGATCCACAGTAGATGCTAATCGCGATCGGGCCAGAAGCCGGGGAAATCGGGAGCTTCACCCTCCTTGCCGGCGTCTTCGATAAGACACAATATACAGATAGAAAATAACAGAAATACAAGAAAGAGGTAAGACATTCTACCATCATTACCAATTATAGCAGCAAGAAACAAAATGGCGCAAAGCGCCCACAGAGCATTTCAAATAATAATCATAAGCATTAAATAGTAGAAATAGAAAATCGAGCAGTTCCAGGCAGTCATATATATCAGTAATATAACAGTTCCAATTATAATAATAAATAGATGCCAGATAATACATGGACTCACTATGCACATGCATACAAAGTCAAAATCCTACTCCATGGAGCTAGACACAAATAGTCGGAGAGAAAGATCAGGAGACACGTCTGTAACTCGGCTGCCGCGGTCAAAGTGCTATAATTCATCAGTTTATCCACGTGCACATCAAGGCATTGTACAGACAGTCTACGCTAGATCACGATATAAGACAGTGCCCGGTCAGGATCGTCGGTGCGTTTGCATCGGTTTGCCCCACGGACAGAAGAGCTACCAACTGTCCATTGTGAGGTACCCGCACCCCGACGCCCCCATGGTTAACGATATGACTTACACTAGTCTACTCGCACCCGCACTAAGTTGTGTTCACCTCCTAGGCAACTCGGCCTTAACAACAGTCTAACGGACTTTCACAATGCATGACGACTCTATGCATAATCATATATGTTTATCATTACATGCTTTTCCATAATATGCCATAATTGGCCAAGGTAAGTATTAACACATCATTGGTCACTCACATGGACCCACAATATCATAATATTAGAATTAAATGAATTAGTACATTTTAAGGTTTATTATGAATTCTTACTTAAATTTAGTCTTTCTTACAAAGTCCATCTCTAGAGGAATTCTCTTAATTAATTGAATTCTCTAATGTAATTTATTCTCATAGACTTAGAAAGTTATTCTAAGGGTCTCAAAGTCTCACACTCTCTTGTTCTTTCCCTAATTAAAATTACCCTAAGTCTTATGAAAAATTTCATTCTTGGTTCTTTAAAATTTATGAATCTCAAGGTATACCCTAATCTTCCAATGTGCTAATTTCTATCCTATTACCAATAATTTAATCACTTATTATTTAAGTTCCAAAGTTACCAAAGTTGCATAATCAAGCCTTAAATGGCCCTAGAGGCCGTGGCCTCCCTAGGGGATTAAGTTCCCAAATTTTTCATTCCATTAATTACATAATGTACACTTGATTAATTATGTCTTCCACTTATTACAATTGTTCATCAAGAACCCTAATTTTGGGCCACCAAAGCCATAGCCATTCAAGAGGGAATCCAAAATTATTTCCTTCCATTTCATGCCTTCCAATCCATTCAAACATATCAATATGCATAATCAATCAATCCAATAACTTAAATAAATTACAAACAACATGTAAACATACCAATCATGCAAACAAAGAATAACCCTCAATAGGGTTTTCTCATAATAAATCACAAACAAGGTTTCTTATTACTAATAGAGGTTGAGGAGGAGTGTCTTCCTCTTACCTAAGGGAAGAAAACAAGAGAAGCCTCCTAGAATCTCCTTGCAATTTTCGGATTGGACAACACCAAGAACCCTAAAATTTCAATCTCATCAAAATAACACTAATGCTTGAAAAATAAGGCATGGATGGTCACAAAGGAGACCATAAAAATGAAAATGGGTAAAAGAGAGTAAAGAATCAAGCTTACCCAAAAACCCTAAGTTTGAAGCTTGAAGAAAATGATGAAAATGAAAGCTTTTCAAAGAATCACCAACTAGAGAAGTGTTTAGGTGATGGAGAGGATTAAGAAAATGGGGTTGGTTGAATTTTTAGTGATGGATGAGGCAAAATGGGTGTGGTGGCCGTGAGCTTCCTAGAGAGAAGGAGGAGAAAATATTTTGTGAAGGAGAAAGATGAAGCTTAGAGAGAGAAGTTAATAGTAGAAAGTGAAAGATGCTTTTTGGTTTTTGAAAATAATGTGATATAATTAATTTTTGTGAAGCACAAATTTCCCCCCCTCATTTTTGGGTGCTGCTGCCGTGAATGTGGAGAGAGGAGAGAGGAAGTGCATGGCTTCCTTGGGAAGCTTAGAAGAAATTTTCTCAATAAAGTGCAAAGTAAGCTTGTCTCCTTAATTAAATACTCTTGAACAGATGATTAATTACACTGTTAGAATTATTTTTCCAGTGAATAAAAGTTACAGTTGATGAAAATAATATTTTATTGTTCATCGGATAATTTTATGATACAGCGATTTTATTTGTCAGATAAAACCTTGGAAAACGCAAACCACGTAAACTGTGTTCGGCCTCGGGTTTAGTAAGATCCTCCGTCGACAGGTCAACAGTTCAAGGTTTACTCGTCTCGAGAAAAATATTTCGTTATCCCGGCTCCGCTCAGCGCGCACGCAAAATGAAGAATATACTAAAATATTCAACATTTTCAGAAAAATCTACAAAAATTTCTAAAAATCACAAATATTAGAAAATAGATATTTGTCACGAAATAAACAATTTTCAGAGCGTTTCACTGACTCTGCTCAATGTATACGTAAAACGAGAAATATATTAAAATATTTAATATTTTCAAAAAAATTATAAAAATTCTCAAAAATTATAAATATTATAAAATAATAATTAATGATAAAATAAATAATTTTTGGGGTGTTACAAAATGGGTGTTAAATTAAGATACAAGTAATATATACCTCAAATTAGTAAATACATGAATCCAAATAAATAAATAAATAAAATTGAAATTGAAATTTAAAATGACTCAAGATTCAAGCCAAAAAAAAAGAAAGACCCGAATTTATTTTTTACTTAAGCCCAAATGAAAAATAAAAATAAAATAAAAAATAAAAATAAAAATACAAACAAACCAAAAAAAAGGGAGAGAATAACTTACCTCTAAGACGTATAAAAATGCTATGCTCAAAGAAGTCTACACAGAGCCTCACGCGTTCTCTTCAAATTAAACCTTGAAAAGTAACCCACTTGCAAGGAGGAAAGAAAAAAAAAATTACTAAAATATCGGGCTTTTATACTTAGTATTAAGCCCAAGTAAAAAAATTTACTAAAGTTCTTGGGCTCTTATATTTAGTATTAAGTCTAAGTGTGAAAAATTTTTGGATAATCAAAACAAATGACAACCACCCCTATATATAGGAGGAAGAGAGGAAGAAGGAGCATGACTTCTCAAATGTGGGACTTAGATACTTTATTTTTTTCAAAATTTTTCCTTTTTTTCATTTTTTCATTTTATTTTTTTATATTTTTTCAAGGTTTAGAAATTAATTTTATGGACAAAATTTAGTGTTCATACCTTGATTAAGTAACAAAAAAAAATTTATGGACAAAATTGGATATCAACACATATTATAATGTGTGGTACACAAATATAAGGTTAATTAGATTTTGTTGGAGATCAGCGCATATCAATCAGAATCATCTGATTCTGATTTGTACATCCCACAATAGGATTTAATGTAAATAGGATCAATTTTATTTCCTATCCTTTCCTTATTTAGGTACAACATTTATAGGGAGAATTATTTCCCTGATTTTCAGGGCTAGATTAGTGCTCAGGTTTATTCTCTTGTATTCTATTTATATCTCTCTTGTATCTTTTCCAAAATAAAAAAAATATACATCATATTTCCGCATGGTATCAGAGCTCAAGCTGAACCATCCCTAACCTAGCGCCGCCAACCATAGGAGAGAACAAGCTAAAAAGTTCGGTCACCTGTTTGGTCGAAGGTCCTGCTCTTCCTATCACTGGTCATAAATTGAATGGCCAGAACTACACTCAATGGGTGCGGTCAATCAAGATCTTCCTTCAAGGAAAAGGGAAGGAAGGATACATCACAGGAGACTCCAAGAGTCCAGAAAAGGGGGACCCCAACCTCAACAAATGGCAACTGGAAAATAGTTTAGTCATGTTATGGCTGCTCAACACCATGACTAATGAAATTGGGGAAAGTTTCATGTACTATGACACCGCCAAGGAGATGTGGGATGCGGTGAAGGAAACCTACTCCAATGTGGACAATACATTTGTAGTATTTGAGATCAAGAGCATACTCCATGACCTGCGACAAGGTGATTTCTCAATCACTGAGTATTTTAATATACTCAGTCGACATTGGCAGCAACTGGACATATATGAAGAAGTTGAATGGAGCATGTCTGAGGATAAGAAGAAGTACAAAGAATTGGTGGAGAAGGATAGGATCTACAAGTTCCTAATGGGGCTGAACACAGAACTTGATGAAGTCCGGGGGAGAATCCTTGGAACTAAACCCCTTCCAAAAATCAGGGAAGTATTTTTGAAAGTGAGAAGGGAGGAGAGCAGGAGGAAAGTGATGCTTGGAAAGTCCATCGCAGCCCCATCCATTGAAGGCTCAACAATGGCAGCATGGGGGAACCAGCCTCGCCCATTTCAAAAGAAAAATCGGCCCTAGTGCGATCACTGCAAGAAACTGGGTCACACTAAGGACACATGCTGGATCATCCATGGCAGGCCTTCAGAGGTGAAACAGACCAGAAATCGGGATAGCATAGGCAACACAACTGAGGTAAATTCTGACCTATCTCCATTCAGAAAGGAGCAAATGGAAGCACTACAAAAAATTCTCCAGCAAACAATTAGTACAATTGCAGTGGCACAAAAAGGTAATTTCTTGCATGCTCTAATTACTAGCAAGGGAAAACCAAAGTCATGGATCATTGACTCAGGAGCCTTAGATCACATGACTGGAGACTTAACTGTGTTTAAAAGCTATTCTCCATGCCGAAATAATTACACAGTTTGGATAGCTGATGGTACTCTTTCTAAGGTCATGAGTAAAGGATCAGTTATTATCTCACAAAATATTACCCTGAATTCAGTCCTTTATGTGCCTAAACTTGACTGAAATTTGCTGTCCATTAGCAAACTAACAAGAGATTTGAAGTGTGTCACTAAATTCTTCCCTAACCTATGTGAATTTAAGATTTTGGAGTCAGGGAAGACGGTTGGCAATGCTGAAGAGTGTGCTGGACTCTACCTCCTCCAAGTTGAAGAGTCAGAAACGGAACCCAAGGCCAACTCTTGTGTAACAGTTCCTCCAAGTAGTAAATATTTTGTAATGTTGTGGTACTATCGGCTAGGCCACCCAAATTTTATGTACTTGAAAAAAAATGTTTCCCACATTATTCAATAAAAATCAGAAGTTGTTTTAATGTGAAATTTGCCAATTGTCCAAACATACCTGCAACTCCTACCCGCCTCAACCCTATAAACCCTCTCAACATTTCTCCCTAATTCACAGTGATGTATGGGGACCATCACGGGTCAGCAATGTCACTGGGTCACGATGGTTTGTCATCTTCATTGACAATCACACACGGGTTACCTAGGTTTTCCTAATGAAGGAGAAATCAGAAGTTGGAAGAATATTTGAACTGTTTCATACTATAGTGGAAACACAAATTCAAAGTAGAATTAAGGTGCTTAAGAGTGACAATAGCCGAGAGTACTATCATTCTACATTAAATTCCTACCTTCAGAAACATGGAATCATACACCAGAGTTCATGTGTAGATACCCCTCTGCAGAACGGGGTCACTGAGAGAAAGAATATACATCTCCTAGAAGTGACCAGATCTCTCATGTTAGCTACAAATGTACCCAACCAATTTTTGGGAGAAGCTGTCCTCTCCGCAACCTACCTCATAAACAGAATGCCTTCCCGAATCCTCAACCTTAACACCCCTCACTCCATTCTCCAAACCTTATACCCAACCAGTCGTATCCTTACATCTATTCCTTTGCAAATATTTGGATGTTCAGCCTTTGTCCACAACCTAAACCCTCATCGCAGTAAACTTGACCCGAAATCCATCAAATGTATTTTCCTCGACTATTCTCCTCACCAAAGGGGCTACAGATGCTATTCACCCCAAACCAGAAAGTTTTACCACACCATGGATGTCACCTTTTTTGAGAATCAGCCTTCTTACCCCAAAGTTGACATTCAGGGGGAGCAGACTTATCCAACTGAAGTGGTAGAATCCCAACTTTTGGGATTTTAGCTAACTGAATCTGCCCCAAATGCAGAGCCAACCGAGACTGCACCTGAACCAGAGGAAACTGCAGTAGAAAATGCAGAAAACGCAGTAGAAACTGAATAAGAAAATGTAGTAGAAACTGCACTGAAAATTACTAAAACTGCACCAGCTGAAGCAAGAGAGAGGACTTTATCTCAGCATAATCAAGTCCCTACTGCACAAGGAGACAACTGGACGACGTACTTCAGAAAGAGAAGGAAGGGAGTAGAGTCAAGCACAGCTCCAAGGCAAAGCCATGAATCCAACCAGGCTCTAGAAAATGAGGTTTCCCCAGGTAATATTATTCCTAACCCTGAACCTGTTGATGACATTAACATTCCTATTGCCTTAAGGAAAGGGGTGAGATCTTGCACTCAACACCCTATTGAGAAGTATGTGTTCTATGAAAAATTGTCACAGGGGTACAGGACTTTTGTGGCAGCTCTTGACAGCACACATATCCCAAGGAATGTTCAAGAGGAACTCTAACAACCTGAATGGGCAGCAGCTGTAACAAAAGAAGTTCAGGCCTTGGTCAAAAATGGCACGTGGGAGATCACCACTCTACCAGAAAGGAAGAAACCGATTGGATGCAAGTGGATATTCTCCATCAAATACAATGTCGATAGTAGTATAAACCGGTACAAAGCCCGGCTGGTGGCAAAGGGGTTTACCCAATCATATGGAGTAGATTACGAAGAGAATTTTGCACCGGTGGCCAAACTCAATTCAGTCCGAGTCATACTCTCTTTAATTGCAAAGTTAGATTAGTCACTCTATCAACTAGACATCAAGAATGCATTCCTATACGGTGAGCTAGAAGAGGAAGTCTATATGCAAATTCCCCCAGAACTTGAATCATTCAGCACCTTAAGCATGGTGTGCAGGCTCCGAAAATCTCTATATGGCCTCAAGCAATCTCCAAGAGCGTGGTTCGATAGATTGAATCGAATTGTCAAGGAATACGGGTTCAACTAATGCCAATCAGATCACAGTATGTTTGTCAAACACTCTGTGGAAGGGAAGGTAGCCTTGTTCATTATTTATGTTGATGATATCGTTATCACAGGAAACGATTATGATCAAATCAAGCATCTGAAGGGACTCTTGGCCAAGGAATTTGAAGTCAAGGACTTGGGTCAGCTCAAATATTTTCTAGGGATGGAAGTTGCTCGGACAAAGAATGGTATTTATGTGTCACAAAGAAAATACACACTGGACTTACTTCAAGAAATCAGCATGCTTGGATGCAAGGCAACTAATACTCCCATCGAACCAATAAAAAGAAGTGAAGAGGAAAGTCCACTAGCTGATAAAGATAGATATCAAAGCCTAGTTGGGAAGCTAATCTACCTAACTCACACTAGGCCCAACATTGGGTTTGCTGTGAGCTTGGCTAGTCGCTATATGTCCAATCCAACTGAGGCCCACATGAAAACTGTGAACAGAATCCTCCAATACCTCAAGGGTACACCAGGCTAAGGGCTCTACTTCAAGAAGAACTCGAACAGAGGCATTAAAGTTTATACAGACTCGGATTGGGCAGGATGCTCCTCTGATAGAAAATCAACTACAGGCTACTGCTCCTTTGTGTGGGGAAACATGGTGACTTGGAAAAGCAAGAAGCAGTCTGTGGTAGTAAGGAGTAGTGCAGAAGCTGAATTCAGAGTTATAGCTCAAAGTATTTGTGAAGGAATATGGCTTAAGCGAATGCTGGATGAAATCATAATTCCTATCAATTACACTATGAGGATATTATGTGACAACAAAGCTGTTATAAGCATTACAAAGAACCCAGTCACCATGATAGGACAAAGCATGTGGAGATTGACCGACACTTCATTAAAGAGAAAATTGACCATGATATTATAAGTGTTGACCATGTTCCATCATGCAGTCAAATAGCAAACATCCTAACTAAGGCTCTTCCAAGGAACAGGTATGAAAACATCAGATCCAATCTGGGTATGATAGACATCTACCACCCAGATTGAGGGGGAGTGTTGGAGATCAGCGCATATCAATCAGAATCATCCGATTCTAATTTGTACAACCCACAATAGGATTTAATGTAAATAGGATCAATTTTTTTTCTTGTCCTTTCCTTATTTAGGTACAGTATTTATAAGGAGAATTATTTCCCTGATTTTCAGGGCTAGATTAGTGCTCAAGTTTATTCCCTTGTATTCTATTTATACCTCTCTTGTATCTTTTCCAAAATGAGAAAAATATACATCATATTTCCGCAAATTTCAATTCTGAAATTAAGAGTAACTTGAGCGCAAATGGAAGCCCTTGTGTATTTTGGAACAATATACATATATATAAAGAGGATATATTTAGTGAGATGAGCTTTTATTGTGAGAGAAGTAATTAATTTTGATCATATAATCATACATGAATAGTTAAAATTAAAAGTTACTTAAAAGTCATGTGACCACTTAAAAAAGTTACATGTATTTATATGCTAATCTTAACTATTTATGTAAGATCCAATTGTCAAGATTCACTATTCTCACCTTTTACAATAAATACTTCTCTCACCAGATACACTCCCTATATATATATATATATATATATATATATATATATATATATATATATATATATATATATTAACAAAAAAATACATATATAATTATATATTATATCTTATTCTTAATTAGATATAATACTGCATTTTAAAAGCAATAACTAAATTTATTATTTGACATCAAAATATTGAAAAACCATCAAAATAAAGATTAAGATTAGTGAATGTTAATTTCATCATGATTTCAATTCCCATAAGATTGGGGTGTTTAAGGGATACCACATCCCCCTTCAATTTCTTTGGAGAATACCACATTCACCTTGTTTAATTTTCTTGAGTAATATTACATCTCCTCTTTCAATTTTGGGAAACACCATATTCCTATCTTTACACAATTGCACAAATACTAGTATATAATTGAGAAAAACATAAAAAAAAAAATTATGCCTAATTTAACGTTGTTCGATCCAACTTGCCTACATCTACAAATAGGAAGAGTCAATTCTATATACTATCAAAACAAGTCTAGTTTGTAGGCTTACAAAACAATCTCTATAACATTCCCATTATTTGTTCACATAACCCTTACAATTCCCAATACACGTATTTATAACCCACCACCCTTGCTCTCCAAGCAATTATACTTGCTTTCCAAGTTTCCAATTAAAATCAATTCTCTCATATCTATTACATATTATAAAATCTTTTACAAAATTTAGCATATTTTCACATATCTTTCAAATTTTTACAAATCTTCTTATATAATAGGAAATTATCAATAACAATTTTTAGTAGAATTTGAGTTAAACCCAACAATCGCATCATTGATCCAAATTGCATCATCAACAAGTAAATCTTCAAATCTTTAAATCAAATCTTCAAATCTACTGGTATCAATGGAACATGTCGCTTGACTTCCATGCCAAGACAACTTTCGACACACATGCCGCCATTCATAACGCCCAATCTTTCAAATCTTCAAAATAAATCTTCAAATAAAATCTTCATGATTGTATCATCGTTATATGATACATCTTCATATCAAGAAGACTTTCGACATACTTACCATTATTATAATAAGACACGCCACCTGACAAATCTCCATTGTCAAGAAGGCTTTCCACGAAGGCCTAAAGGGATCATAACATCACCAAGATTCTTAAACCATCGGCTCTGATACCACTTGTTGGGGAAAATACTGCATTCCCCTTTCAATCTCGTTGGAGAATACCACATCCACTCTTTCAATCTTAGGAAATACTACATCTCCATCTTCAAAAATATGCATAAATATTAGTAATTGGGAAAAGTATAAAAATAAAATCACGCATAAATTAACATGATTTAGTCCAACATGCCTACATTCACAAATGAGAAGAGTCAAGTCTACTATTAAAACAAGTAAGCTTACAAAACAATCTCTATCACACTCTCATTTTTATTCTCATAACCCTTATATAATCCCCAATACAAGTATTTATAACCTACAATCCTTGCTCTCCAAGCAATTCTACTTGCTCTCCAAGTTTTCTATTGAAATCAAATTTCACATATCTATCACATATTCATTAATTTTTTTACAAATCTATCGTATCTTGACATATCTTTCATATCTTAATAAAATTTTCAAATATCTTCGCAAATCTTTCTATATAATAGGAAATTATCAATAATAATCTTCGGTGAAATTTTGGTTAGAAGATTGAATTTGGATCAAACCCAACATAGGGATTGGGCAAGAATAGAAACCTATGGAGTATGAGACAAGTGGACAAGGAAAACGAAGAAGAAGAAGAAGAAAACACACACACAAACAGGTCATATAAAATATACAAAAAAGTTCTAGCTTGTTGTGTGACACCATAATTGTAGGTATATAAAGATAATTTTCCCTTAAAACACTCAGGTCACCCTAACCCTAATCCTCATTCTAGCTAGATGTGTATGTTCATTTAAAAGAAAAGAAACAAAAAAAGAAAAAGAAAAATGCAAATCAAAGCATGTATTAGAGATTTTTTAAGTACATTATTCTTTTTCTTTGACTATTTTCCTTTTTTAGAACAACTCTTATATTCTTACATCAAATAATACATACACCTTTTTTTACACCTCTTCTTATACCATTCATTATATATATATTTTTTTATCACTTTTTTTCACTCAATCACATCTCTTAAAAAGAATATGAATAGTACTTACACCTCTAAAAAAGAGTGTAAAATGATAATTTTCCTTTTCAAAAATATATATCTATTTACTATATGCAAGGTTTCCCTAGCATTTTTTTTATCTGGGTTTCCCTAGCATCTTTTGATCACTTTGGTGATATCATGCACGTTTTTTGTTTTGAGGACTAGAAATGAAATGGCCACTGAATAATTATCATATTTAAGGGAAAGAATCCACTTTTTGAAAGAGACTTCAAAGGCTTAGAATGTAAAGCAGAGTAAGGTGGTGATTCTCAATTTAGAAAATGCCGTTTGTCGGACCCAAACTTGTCCTTCCCATGTTTGTATCATATTTCTCCCCAGCATCATGTGCTAAAATTTTTAGGTGAGAACTTCTCGCCATTAAGTATGTATATTACATTTTTATATATGTAAATTAGATTAACAGAAATATAAATATTTTTTGTATAATTTATATAATTTTACACATATTAAAATATAATTTGAATGTTTATAGTAAAAAAATTTCACCTAGAAATTACTCTTGTACCTCTTCGGTTAGGTAAAGCAAAAACAAATAAATAAATCAAAGCATTCTGAGCTATGAAGTAGGGACATGTGTTTATGTCGGATATATGGAGATGCACGTATGACGCACGTGTTTTGAGTATTTGAATGTATTCGATTAAAAAAATTATTTTTTTAGCTCAAACACATCTAAGACACGGTCTATTAATATTTTTAAAAATATATATATTTTCTATGACTAATGCTCAATTAGTAAGCCCGTAATTCATTCAAACTCAATCACATGATTAACATCTCAATTCACTATTTTTACATATTAGTATTTTAAGTTTTATGTTTTTGCATGTCATTATTACACTTTTAAGTTTTATCTTTTCACACACTATTATTTTTATCTGCTTATTCTATCTCTGCTCATACCAAGTCGTTAACTTCGTTGTCACCGAAACTTTTCTCACATCACTATTCTCTCTATTTAATTTTTTTGTTTCACATGTACTTATATATGGTTAATTCTATTAAGAGAAATTAATTTAAGAAATTTTTAAAAAAAGTCAATATAAATTATGCTCCATATTTTTTAAGAAGAATTTATTAAGTAATAAATATTAACACATATGACATATATTAAAATATTATAAATCTTTAAATTTATAAAAATAATATTAATAAATTATAAATTTTTTTAAAATTTAAAATTATATATATATAAATCAAATTATTTAATTTATTTTAATATATATATATATATATATAGTATATCCATATTTTATAATTTTTTAAATTTAATATATCTCTATATTTATGTATATATCTTATCCCAAATTTATATAATTGTGTGTGTGCGCTTCATAGATTCTGGCCAACCAAGCAAAAATTTAAGGCATGTCTAGTCACTAATAGTACATCATTGCACGTTCTTTCAAGTCTTATTTATAACTTCTCCTTTTAACACCTTAATACTGTAAATTCTCCGCTCAAACCAAAAGCTTTATAGTAGAAATACTTCGTTGTACCTAAAAATAAATAAATACTTCTTTGCCAAATGAGTCCTTTGAATTTTGAACTTCTCTATATGAAAACACCTATTCAATTTTTAGTAAGCAAAGATCAATACTTTTGGAACGGTGTGTACTAAGTTTATAGGCATATTACTATATGTTTGATGGTGAAATGTATTCTTGATGCAACATCTACGCTCTAAGCTCGCTATAAACTAACTAAGGCGTGTTTAGGAGTTGAGATTTTAGAGAATTTTAGAAGAAAATGAAAGGAAAGATTTATTTTTATTTTGTGTAAATATTCTTTATATTTGATATTTTTTTAAAAATAAAAGAAATAAAATGAAAGATGATCATATAATTTTTCAATCATCTTTTATTCATTTTTATAAACATTGTATAATTCTCTTAATTAAGAAATAAAAAATAAGACTTTCTTTTCTTTTTCTTCTAAAACCTTCCATTCAAATATGTCCTAAAAGAATGAGTTTAAGAGCTTCACAATCACAATAGGGAATCAAAGAAATTCACCAGTTGAAGAGTCTTGAGCTCAAGAGAGAAAGGTCCAGGGTAACTTGCTATCGACTAGAGAGTAGGGATATCAAAATAGACCGACTCTCTAGAGGTGATATAAAAAAAACTGAGCTAAATAGCTCGATAAAATAAGTAGGATAAATCAAAAAATTTGATGCAAAATTGAAATTTGGCTCAAGTGTGCCGACCTAATTCTGACGTGGTCTGCAAGCTCGATACTTAATTTTTAATTAATGTATTATTATGTAGTTTATATGATGTAGAAAATTTTATTTTTATTTTTTAATACAAATAAATATTTTTATCACAAATATAATTTTATTTGATATTTAATATAATTTAAACTATACAAAAGAAAAAAAATGTTAAAATATAAGAATAATTCTTTTAAGTGTTGATCATTAAAACCAGATGATTGGTTGGGTTTGGGGTGCCAGCTTGCTGGGATGCCTTTCCTTTCAGTGATGCTTTTGCATATCCTCTTTTATAAAAAAAAAATGTTGATCATTAAAATATATATATATATATATATGATACAGGCTAGCACATCGAGCCCGCCCAAATCGTAGCCCATATAGGATTAGACTGAACTAATCTAAGAATTTACCAACTCGTAATATTTTTTACTCGATTCATCCTAACTTGAAATATCGTTGATTCGAATAGTCCGAGTCAACACGTTTCGCAACGAACCAGGATCCTCTCCTATTCTTCTTAAAACATGATGAGATATTGTTTTTGAATCTTACCTATTCTTCTCAAATATCGTTGTTTTTAATATTTTAAAGGATAGAATCTCATCCGGTTTCAAAAAAAATAGAAGATGTTCCAAGAGACACAAAAGAGAATCCTGGTCCTTTGGCAGCCTAAGAGAGAGTCCCTTTTATAAGCAACAAGGTTATGAAGAATATACTAGTAACGTGGCTCCGTGCCCGTGCTTCCAAAGACAAAATTTGAGAACTATAAAATCAATGGTGTACAAAAGCAATTCCAAATTATGTATAAGTTTTGTGTATAAGAATAAGCAATTGATGCTTTTTATGTGAGATTAATTTTATTCAAAAATTATTTTATTATTTCTTAATAAGTTTTTTCATATACAATTACATCTCTTTTTAAACAGAATTATATGAAATACCAAAAAATAAATAAAAAGAAATGGTATGGCACTTTAGGTTATTTTGAATTTAAGTTTGATAGAACAAAATTAAAGGACAGTATAATTGTACCAATAACACATTAAACAATAAAATATGTTGAATGTATTACTAAAAATAAAAATAAAATTATATTGTTTTACCATTTCAGATATCAACGTTTATCTTATGAATAATCTTTCAAAGTAATTGATTATACACTGAAATGAAAATATAAAATTTTATTAAAGAAAAATATGTTTCCACTTTTGTCAATATATTGAGGATATCTTTTGTGGGCGCGATTCCTATGACTTTATGGCAGTGCATCATTTCACACGTTTGCTAAGGGCCCATAGGTCTATTATTTATGGTAGCAAAAGATTAATCACCACCTAGGATGAATGGGGAAACTAAATGAAAATTAAAATTAAAATAAATAAGGTAAAATGTTTGAAAAATTTATATTTTAAAATAAAAATATATTTAGTGTTGTAATGGTTGTGTGATAAATACTATATAGATTTGTATATCATTTGACATCGACTTCTTGGTATAATTTTTGGCTGTTTAATTAACTCAAGTACAATTACATTTTTGTATACTTGAATTTTCCACCATTTAGATTTTTACCCAAAACAATTATAGACTTTTTCGTTTATAAAATTCACCTTCTATGCTACATCTTTTTTTTTTTTTGGAGTTTTGTCCTTGCAATCAATTTCATTCCTTTTGAGAAAATCACTCAAATTGAGAGACATTATTTTAATAGGAATCTAGCCTAAAATATTTTAGAAATTAGATATCAATTAATAAAACATGAGAAATATGTATATGAATATAAATACACGACAAGATATTGAAAGATTGATTTCTAAAATATTACGTCATATTTAACATGAAATATAATAGAAAATGTGTTGGTAACTAGTTGAACTTTGAACAAATTTCAGTTCAGTGGTACGTAGAGTCACTTTGAGCCAGTATATATCTTCAATCTTTAGTTTGAATATATTATCAAGTTTAGGGGTATCTGTGAGTTGGGTTGGGTGAGTTTAGCATTATTTTTGGACTTGATCTGCATAAGAGATTTTTTCCATCGACCCAACTCGACCTGTCCCGATCAAGAGATTTTTTTACTTGACCCGACTCGCTCAAGAGTGGGTTGGGTTGGGTCCAACCTGTGGGTTTGATATTTAAAAAAAAAATTATTGAAAAAAATTAAAATATAAAATCTAACAAATTAACATCATAAGTCTCAATATCAAATAAATTAAACATTGTAAGTTAATAAGTGCATAACAAATTAATAACTAACAAATCTTACTAAGTCTTAAATAAATTAAACAAACCTAGTCATAACTTAAACAACAAATTAGTCTAACCAATCAAAATCAGTGTCATCACGCATGTCATATGAATTATGGACAACATAATCATTGACTTCACTATCTATTTCATCCATATACTCATTATCATCTAAACGATCCATTGATTTTTCAACACAACGGTCACTTAGATGCATCGAGAGTCTTATGAACTTATTTTCTTTGTTCACTTTGAGAGTAACATAACAATACCTACACTTAAACTTGATTGGAACAGCACAAAAATGAGGAGAAAGCATCCTAAAATGTCACCATGAGTATTTAGGATCCATGGACATCTCATAGAACTCTGCACGACGACGTGCCCTCATTTCCTCCTTAGTCTGCACAATCAACAAGACAATTGTCAAATTACATACAAATTTAAGCTCAACAATGAAATAATAAGTTCATGATAATTAGAAAGTCAATCATTAAACTGCAAACAGCTAAAAGAATCAATGTTTAAGACCCACAATTTCTTCTCTAAAAAAAGTATTAACAATTAGTAATAGACAATTAATAATTCATTAAAAAAATTAAATGAGTTCTATATAATACACTACCAGCTTCAAGTTTCTCAATATCATCCATCTGAACCCGTAAATCTATGAGTTTCTTAGGAGTCCTCAACCAATTTTGAGTACAAATCAATGCTTCAACATTGGTAAGTTACAAAAAACTGCAAAAAAGGTTAAGAACTCTCCCTCCAGTACTAAATACTAACTCAGATGAAACTATAGAGACAGGAATTGCTAAGATATTCTTAGCAATGAATGAAAGAATATAATACTTCTTGGTCTTTTCTCTCCACCATGTAAGAATATCAAAGCTATCAACGTCATCCTCCACATCATCCTCCTTGTACCTCTTAAGCTTATTCTTTTTTACCGCATATTGTTTTTTTTTCCTCTTTTAATCTAAATTCAGATTTATAACTATCATTATCATCTTCAATATCATCATCATGTGTAGAGGAAGGAACATCAGATGACATGCAACTAGAATCACTAGCATCAATAGGAACATGATGCATTTATTGATAATGTTCAAACAATGTCCTTATAACATCGTCCAACCTTTTCATAATTTTCACACTCAATTCCAAGCTATACATCTTTTCAAAGCAAAACTCAACATAATCCATTTTATACATTGGATCAAGGACAATAGTCACAAGCAATAAGTAATTTAGAGTACCATCAATGTCATCCCAATATTTATCTAACCTCATTTTCATGAAAATGATAATCTCCTTCAAAATTGGATCATTCCATTCAATCTACTTCTTTATAAACTTATTGATGTCATACAATTTATAGAAAAAAGTATTTGAAGTAACATGCAATGATCCAGAAAAAGTAAGAGTAACATCATAAAAAACTTTCAAAATTTTAATAATGGGAGTGGGTGTTACATATTGAAAGTAAGTGGAAACTAATTTTACAAAAAAAAAAAAACAATGGGTCGTGGGTGGCTTGAGTTGTGCGGGTTAGAAGTGTTCTAACCCGTTACCTGACCCACACACTATGAGTTGAACATTTTTCAATCCAACTCAACTCGTAAACTCAATTTAACTCATATTTTATAGGTTAAATTGAGTCAAAATTTACGAGTTCGTAGGTCAAATCGATCTGCTAGACACCCCTAATCAAGCTATACTCGAGTTCCGAGGATGGTACACGGATCTGCGATATTAGTTAAGATTAGCTCCACCAGCCCGTACTTCAGTTCGATCCAATGACCCAATAACAGATCCAACCACATGGGCATAAGAACAAATGAAAATGATTCTTTTGTCATCGTGCTTTCAATCTATGATTGATTTAAGACCAAAAATAAAAAAAATCTATCATTGACAGAATAGTACATGTCTGGGGGTGTTTTTTATATTATAAGATTTTACTAACTTTTGAATGTGAGACTAGTTTTTGCTTATTCGTACTGTCATTTTTCATGAATGCTTTTACTTCAATCTTAATATTATAAAATCTTCTTAATCGTTAAGTTTAAACTTGTTTTCCATTAAAATCACCCCTTAAATATGACTATAATGCATGTGGTTTAATATATTCATTGTACTTGTTTAATCTTAATTTTGTGTATGTTTATATTAGGTTATTTTATGTTCAAAATAATTTTTAAAAAAAATTGAGAGAATTTTTTTTTTTAAAATATTTTCCTAAAATAATCTTTCCTAAACATACACTTTATAATTTGTATAACGAAAGAAATTGTAGACAATGAAATTGCATAAACAAAAGCATCATTATTGAAGTTAATGAATGTTTGCTCCATTAATAAGACCAAACAATATCGGCAGCAAAAAGGTCTTGAGTTTGAACTAAATCTTGGTGGCGATCATTCATTGGGACAATTTCTCCTCCCCTATATTTTCTCTTAAACAAAAAGAATAATATTATATCATCCTATAAATTTTTCTTAATATTTGTTTAATATTAAATAAAAATTTATTAAATAAAAAATAAATGTATATAATGTCTTAAAAATATAAAAATATTCAATATTTTCTTCATTTAATAATTAAGAGAATTAGTAAAATGAATGAGTAGGAGGATAAAACATTTAAAAAAAAACATCATTATTGCATTATGATTAATTTTTAGTGAATTTCAATATTTACATTTAATTCATCATTTATTGTTCTATGAATCTAAGGACATCATATATGAAACAAAATATTAATCATAACTTTAGGAAAGGTTTCACCCAACAAGGATGTTCAAAAATATTAAACTTCAATTTAGATAAGATCGCAATCAGTTTCTTTGATTCGTATGGCTGTTCCTTCTCTCCTTGCTAATATCGTTAAAGATCAAGACAAGAAGCGGCTTTAGTTACTTTTGAAAGTTATATCGTTTTTTTGCTTTGTTTATGCCTTTTTTGGGTTCATCGGCTGCAATATTTTTGGGCATGTGCAATGTGTTGGACATATATAGCTAGCCTTTTACCACATAAGTAGGTATAGGATGATGGTGCTATCAGATTATCCTTTTGTAAGTAGACAAAGTTAATCCGTGAACCTTTTACTACAGGTTTATATGTCTTCATTGTACCAAACAATGGCAAAAGTTTTCATGGTTTGCCTTTAGAGTAAAATGAATCATAACATGATGCCTTACAAGTTTGTCGGCTAGCGTTTGTACACCTGCAAAATCTCTTTCTTCACTTCTTCTTCACTTCATGCAACCTGGCCAGAGCCATCAGAGCAACCAAATCCACAAAATTTTTTTTAAAAAAAACTACTTGATTATAGAGACACATGTTATTAATCGACACTCCTAAAAGTTTAAATTATAAAAATTTCATTAATAGTTTTATATTTAAGAAAAAGTTCTTCTGTACCTCATCCAATAAAAAATGTAAGTCGAGAAAATAATGGCTTGTGGAATGTGTCGATTTCGAAGGACATAATCAAGGAAAAGCTTTAGGTTGAAGACGTTCAATTGAGACCTTAATCCTCCTACTAGCATCAACTATGCTATTATCTATGGGTTTTGATGGGTAAGGTATGGTTATTACATCCTCGAAAATGTAATATTTGCTAGTAATGGTGGAATCGAAAAAATTAGGTCACACAATTTTAATTCGAGTAATTTTTTTATTTAATCATGATTTAATTATAATTTAATTATAAATTTAATTCATTGAACCAATCGAATTATGAACCATTTAATTGACGGACATCCATTTGAAAAGAAATGAAAGCCACCAGATTTGATGGCATGTCTGGTTAGCATTTTAGAAGCATCACTCAAGTCTTCGATATCATTTATTTCCGTTTCTCGTATAACTTCTATTCGATGTTCTAAAATTTAATTATTTGTGGGAAGGGTTAGTTTTACACTTAAAGGTACAAGAAAACCTCCTACTACCAAGCAAAGATTGATTAAATTGATGATCAAATTAAATGATGCTATAAAATATATATTTGAAAAAAATAAAATGAATAATATAACATAACTCAAGTTAAAGAAAATGTTATGTAATTTAACCCACCTTTTAAAAATTGTTACACTTTTCAAACTGTCTCATAATATTGCACTTCTGGTCAGTATACTATTTTAATTTTTCTTTTTTGACTAAGGTTGTGTTCTTTTTGGCAGCTCAAAATTTTCCAACATCTGTCATCAAGTGTTCTGACAACACAAGCGTAACATGTTTCACAATTCCTGAAAAGATCGTTCAATAATAGATCAAGAAATAAGTAAAACAACTCAACCACATCTCAATCATGAGTATTTGCAATCCATACTAAGTAAGGAGACATTACTTTAATAAAATAATAATAATAAATGACTTGTATATACATATATGAATAGTGGCGGAGCTTCATTGGAGGGATGGCAGCTGCCTCCCAATTAATTTATTTTTACTTTGCAATGTAGGCCCTTTCAATTGAAGATTTTCCTTCTCGAAACGTTACCTTCTCTGTCGCTGCATATGAAGTCGTTCGAAAAATAAAAAATTAATATTTTTATAGAATGCTCAGGCAGAAATGGTTTTTTTTTTAATTCGTATAGGATTATATAAAACTCGCGAGCATGTTAAAGGAGAGAAATATGATACAGTTACATTATAGCACAATCGGTGATAGGTCCATATTGAAAAGAAATTGTTCTCAGTTTGATTATTTATTCCCACTGATCACTTATTAACATTAATCTAACAATTACAACTATAACTTTAGCTGACATATATGTATTTTTGAAAAAAAAATAAAGAGAAAAATGAGTGGTTAACATTTAAATGTCTAAGCAAACTAAAGTCAAGAATACCTTTTTAATTATGAAATATTATGCTGTTTGTGGGTAGAAATTAAGATTAAAAAAAGAAACAACTTCACGGAAGAAAAGGTAGAATGCTATAAATTGTTTTGGAAAAGGATAGTGCTAGCACATAACTTTTAGCTAGATAGAAAAACATAACTAATTAGCATGCTTATTAGATTTCATGTGAATTGTTGTGGAAACTTGTTGATGTAGTAGTGCTCAAATATAAAGAAATATAATAAGATAAAAAAATTCTTTTAATATATATATATATATATATATATATATATATATATATATATATATGAAAAGAGATTAGTTTATATCAAGATAAGTTTTTTTTTTCTTACACTTATTTTTAATTATTAATTTCACTTTCATCTAATGATTGAGATTATTTTATTAAAAATAATTATTTAATAAAAGTGAAACTAACAATTAAAAAAATTAAAAAAAAATTTACATTAATATAAGTTAATCTTTTCATATATATATATATATTACATATCTATCATTACTCATTACCTATGTTAATAAATGATTTATAATTTCACCGTAAATTTAAAATTGGTTGTTTATCTTGACCTTAAAATAAAAATACCTATTCTCACACTGACCTTTTATTCATAAAAGAAATTACTCTTTGAAAATCTACCTGACTGCCAAAAAAAAATCAGCCTCGTTCTAGTAATTTGGTACAAGAGCATCAATTCCCACTATGGCTAAAAAAGAGGTGCCAATATTTTTTTGTATGAATGTAACTATTTTTATTTAAATATTATTATACAAATAAGAAATTATATATAAAACTTGAATCTAAATTTATTTACTAGAGCCGCATTATATATAATAATTTACATAAAATTTAAAAATTTCAATTATTAGCATTTTTAAGGGTTTAAAGTGTAATTATGATCTGCCAAATGATAGACAAGACGTGCTCGACAGCAATATAAACCAATATTGGAGACTTTATAATCATCTTTAGATGATCTCTGGCCGATTAGGCTGCTTTTAATTTAAAGACAATTTGGCACAGTCTAGTCATTCAAATGGAAAAGCAAAGCTATATGCGTGATGCACTGAATATCAGTTGCTTTATCATTTGAAATTCTCAAAAACCGGGGTGATGCTACTGAAAAACCCACAATGTCTATCGAAAATGCTTTTAAATCTCTTAACACGAGAAAGAATAGCAAAACCACGTGAAATGGCCCCCACTCTCTTCTCAATTGTCTCCACTTAATTGCTGAAATTTCTGATGTAGTAGGGCCCTATATGCTAGACTCTATTATTCCTCCCAAAGTAGGCAACTTTCCAATAACAATGTATCTTGGATCAAGTTCTACGAACTCTGATGATGTTACAGCTGTAAAACGTAATATTTTGAGGACCAAGGTTCTGAAAATCTACTTTCCTTGATCAATGATGGAAACATAAATAGGGAAAGATAAAAACAAAAGGCTCAAGGTCAATGGGTAAATTTTTTTTTCATAATATGCCTTACTCTCCCTATTTTTCGTTTGTAAGTTGAAAAGAGAAAACAGAAAACTCATTGTGATTGAAATTCCGCAGTGGTTTGTCTTTCAAAAAACATGATCTGCGTCGGGGAATTGAGGAATTATTACATGTTTTTGAAACATAATAAATATATAAGTTAAAAATCATATTTATTATTGATTTTATTATTATTATTATTATTATTATTTATAAAATATATTCATCATTAATTTTAAATAAATATATAAATTTTAAGTCATAAATTTCAAATTAATGATAAAGATGTATCTTCGAACATGTTGTATAGTAGAAGGATGCAATAATTTCTAGAATGGAGAATTTCTGTTCCATCTCATTTCATTTATGGCAAAAAAACTGTCTCTCCTCGTACAAAAATGCCTTTCATGAACTATAGCAATGAGTGTGGACCGTCTCTCTGCTGAAGCATTGGCCCTCCGACGGGTTTAATTTATTTGGCTGGGCTTACCATGTATCTTTCTTATTTTTGATATGTTATCGTTTTAGGTATTTAAAATTCTTCGAGTATTCTCATGTAAATAAGACTTGGTAATAGCTTAGCAAGTCTAGCTAGACTGTTGAGTATGAAGAAGGAGGACTAGCTTACTAGTTTTCTTTTGAATGCACTCAAAGTCTGAATTTTTCCTCAGATTTTGAAAGAATGAGAATACATAACAAGAAGAACTTTTTAGCATAAACTTATGGACTCATGGTCGATTTGGGAACTGTCATATAAAATGGCCAAGGCTGGACTTTGCAGATCCAATTTCCTCTAACTTCTGTCTGTTGGGCCTCAGTGCTAATGGAGTTTCTGACCCAAAAATTAAGTCCATATCACATGGGCGCCATAATAATCAGTAATTAATAACTACTCTGGAACCTAGATCTTTAAATCACTAAAGATAAAGATCCTCTACATTTATAAAAACAACTGCACAAGGTATAGTTCCTGATTTTGTGGCTGACATTTACTGTATTATGTTTATCATTGCATTTGAGAAATTATATGGAATTCTAAGCATTAGTTTGGGTTCCAAAACCCATACTTATGTGGATCAATAAAAAATAATCATGTGAAATAGTGGTGTTAATATGTAAAGTGTCATTCCTATAATAATTAATTTTGCAAAATGATCCTTAAGGAGATAGAATTTGTAAGAGATAACTCTTTTTTTTTTTTTTAAAAGAAAAAGCAAAAACAAAAGAAGTCAAGGAATCATTATTCTTTCCTGAAACAAGCTCACTGGATTGTTTTTTCTCCTCCGAGGATTTGCCTCGGAAAATACTTAAAAGAATTTGAACAACCTCACTCCTTTGCTAATAATGCCATTATATGCAACTCTCTTCTGGAAAGTTTCCTTTCAATTGTGAATTAACCAAGTCCGTTATTACTCGCCTACTATCGTGTAAGTGAGGAGTAGCCAAAAACAGAAGTTCAGGCAAGCAATATCAATACTTGGGAGTCCACAATCAATAAGGGTAATCAATAACTAATCATCAACCCAATACTTTAAAATTTTGACATGTGAAGTTTATGATAGTTATTTTTATGCTAAATGTCATTGATGTGACAAATTTATCTGCATATTATAACTGTCACATGAAAATAATAATAATAAATTTTAAAAAATATCAATTATTATATTCCAAAATAGAGAATGAAAATGAAAAAAAAAAAACTCAAACACCCAAATAAGTTTAAAAAAATTAAAAAAGGATTAACATCAAAATGGAAAAAAAAAAATCAAACACCCAAATAAGTTGGATTGGTTGATGGTGAGAAAATGGATAAAACTTAAACATCATTTGCAAAATGAATTGAGAGTGATTGCTAGAAGAACGTAGCTCCGACCAATTAAACTTTAAAAACAACACATGATTCTTTTGTAAGTTTGTGAGTTTCAGTATATTCCTTAATTTTACTTATTCCAACATTACATTCTTGCTATTCATCATAACTTAATCGAGATCTTATCATGACTTGAGCTTCATACAATTTTTTCTTTTATGGGAGAGTTTCTTGTAATTTTTTTCTCAATTTCCCAATTTCCAAATCGGTAACTACCCACAAGAGTAAAGTATAACATGAGGCAACACCACATGAAGGGCCGAATAGTGTGTGGGCTCATGGTGGGTGATTTGGAGGTTGGAGCCTGGAACCATGGGTGATGCTGTGCGATGGTGCGCCAAATGCTGGCTCCGGTGGTGGCATGAGCTCGATGTGCGGATGGGGCAAGAAGCCTATGGTAGCTGTTTGGGGTTTTGGTGATGGGAATGAGTTAACGGTTGTGACTTTACAAAGATAGGTGGCTGGCCACTTGTAAGGTAAAAATTCATGCTAATAGTCTTTTGGTTGCATTTTTTTATAAGGATTTGAAAAATTTAATTGCTTTTAAAAAAGTTAAATTTTAATATTTAATTTGGTTATCGTTCAAACACAAATGTTAATTGATTTGACAAAAAAATTGAAAACGATCTTTACTACAACTTTTGAATTACGGCTATCAATTCTTAAAAGGTGTCCCTAATCACCTATTAGTGTTGTTTAATTGATCAATCAATTAGCTAGCTTAATTGATTCGATGAAATTTGAAAAAAAAAATTCTTACTTTGGATTGCGACTATCATGTGATAATTGCATGTTTTCTGAGTTCAAAGAACTTAGAATTAACATAAGAGGCAAACTAAATCCCATTAAATATTTTTAAAAAATATATAGATACAATCTAAAATTTAATTAGGAATCATGTAATTTGAAATTGAATATGTCATCAATAATTAGTTAATTGTCAATCTTCATAAGTATAAAATATAATTTACTTTAATATGCAAATGCTAATAACATATTTGATTTTGAATATGAAACACTAAGAAGACTTAAATAATAGATTGACTCCTCTAATTTTACATGGAATTAGGTATTATCTTACAAATGACACAAGTATTAGATGAAAATGATGAACAAGTATTATATTAATTTTATAAACATGTACACCACTTATTTAAAAGACTCTTGAATCACACGTGTTATTGTTTTCACATTGGTATGTTCCTCTGCCACCCGTTTGTTTTTCTACAAATATTGTTATTGTCTTGATAAATAAAGTCGTAATATAATATTTCATTCTCTTATTCAATTATTTGATGGGACATTCACCTATTGCTGTATTTGTTAATGGTAAGTCTAGGTAATATTTTTTTCTACATTTTTATAAGAAATTGCTCGTTAATTTTTTTAGATTGATGTCACATTATATTTAAATTAAAATCATGTATTTCTAATTCAAGTATAGTATATAATTTTTATTTATTTTCTGTATATATTTATTTATTTATTTTCATTTAAAATTGAATTTCGTAAATGCTTTCGTGCATAATAGACCTATGTTTTATTTACAATTTAATCTACTATTATTGAAAAACATTTTAATGAAATTATATTATATTTTATTATGTTTGTATTATCTAATAATTTTTTACTTTTAATATTATGTCTTGCATTGTACGAGTACAAACTCTAGTTGTAAGAATATTTGCGATCAATAATTAGGTCTTATTTGATAAATATCCTGTGGTGTTGATTTTTCAATTAACATGATAAGTGTCTATTTTTAATTAACTTACAAGAGAAAAATTATAACCCACACGACGTTCACATAGTTTCAGAGTCGGGGGTTCAGACAATAAGATAGATGGAATATGTGTCCAGTAAACCGATGCTCAAGTCCAAATTTGAAATTCGATGAACAATCCCTTGCTGCAAGATTCTGATGGTGTGCAACAGTGGTCAATGAACGAGTTCAAGCGTGTCATTTTTGGGGAAGAAAATTAACAATAAGAGTAATAATGTAGAAGATACTTCTAGGAGTGTTGAAATTCATGGTTTCAGAGTAGAGGGAGAAGAGAGAGATGAGAGAAATGAAGAAATTTGTATATTGATAAAATGGAGAAGTAAAAAAATATAATAGGTAATCTTGGCTTATATAGCTAACTAATCCAAGTAAACTAACTAATCATAAAACTAATTCTAACTAACTCTAACTAATTTAACTATTTTAACAGCCCCCCGCAAGCTGGAAGGTGTACATTACACTTCCAGCTTGGGATGATCAATACAAATGCATATCCAAAAAAAAATACAATGATAATGTCAAGAACCGATAAGATAGATTGATTCAACAAATGCTTAACTACCATTCCAAATGTTTAACCACCTTACATGGCGAAGCTCCAAATGCTTAACCACCATACAAGGCAGTTAAAATCATCAAAGCCAACAAAGGGCAAAAGCTTAACCATTAAGCAGAAGCCACAACTCAAGGCTTAACCACTTAACAGAAGCAAGAACATCCATCAATGCTTAACCACCACCATGGGCAGAAGCTTACAACAACAAAAAAAAAATATATCAAAGAAGCAAATCACCAAACAGTTGGTGTACACAGAACTTAAAAAACATTAGAAATACATCTTGATCAAATCAAAGAACTCAGCCTGTGCTTCCAACTCATCAAACTAACCAAAGAACCACGTGAAACCAGAACAAGGGCACACCAATTAGCCCCAAACAGAGGAGAGAAAGCACCAAATGGGATCAGAACCATTGGGCACACACCAAACGGACCCAAATCGTCATGAAGACATCACACATCACCAAAGAAACCCCCAAGCGATCCGAAACCTCCAAACCACCCGAACAACAAGCCAAATAGCCGAAAGAAACCCAAAATCAAGCCAAGCACGGTGAACCCGCATGAAAACGAAACGCCGAACCAGGACCTCCACCATCGGCCACCATTCACCACCGCCGAGAGAAGCCGGCGCAAGCCACACTGACACCGGAAAGACCTCAGATGTCATCGGAGAACTCAACACACACTCACCCAGGCCAGATCGGCACCACCCGCGCATAGTACACCCATCCCGCAACCTTTAGCAGTCAAACCCACTCTGGTCTTCACGCACAAAACACGACATAGGTCACTAAATGGTCGGCTAACGGCGATTTCATATCAGAAACATCACCAGAGGGAACGGAAGGGGAGCCAGGAGGGATGAGGTGCGGTGCACCAAACGAGAAAGAGGAAATGAGAAAATAGATTATGGATGGATGGATGGATGACTCGATCTAATGAATCGGTTGCGGATGGTACGAAATCATAAGGGAATATAGATTATGGAAAAGGGGAATGAATTGGAATCTAGAGGAGAAAGGAAGAAAATAGAGAAGAATGTGTAGATTTTCTTGGAAAAGTGTAAAAGAAAAGAAAATAAGCTAAGAAAGGGAAAAGAAAAAGAAAATGCAGCAGAAAAGTATTCAAGGTGGGTAGAATGACTCTGATACCATGTTGAAATTCATAGTTTCACAGATGAGAGAAATGGAGAAATTTGTATATTGATAAAATAGAGAAGTAAAAAAATACAATAGGTAATCTTGGCTTATATAGCCAACTAATCCAAGTAAACTAACTAATCATAAAACTAATTCTAACTAACTCTAACTAATTCTAACTATTTTAACAAGGAGTGATAGAAAGTCTCGGGCTACCATGACAAGTTTAGTTTTTAATCTACTAATGTTTAAAAAAAAACAAACAAACAAGACCAAAAGGACCATTTTTCTATTTTTATTTTAAAGAATATTTATTTACAATTGAGTTTATAAAAGGTTCATTTTACTTTATTTTATACACACGTTATTATTTTATTTATCCATCTCGATGCGAATTTTGATACTTATAATTTTGTATAAATACCATAATAATCCATTTTCATTAACATTTTACGTTACAATAATAACTTTTCTATGGCTAAGATTCTATGCAGTTTTCAAAAAAAAGTGCAGGGACCCATTTCCTATTAAGCCTAATTGGAAACTGCATCAAGTAGACACAGTAAATGAATTTAAAGACGTTGTGCACTCCTAGTCTCTCAAGATACCTTCACTAATAATCAAAGAGTTTTTAAAATTAGATGGATCATTGAATTAGTCAAAGTACTTATTTATGATTTATTGGTTTAATCATGATTCAATTGTGATTCAACCAAAACATAATTTAATGTATATAAAATAAAAATTATATATATACAATAAAAAATACCATATGTTTTATATCATATAATTATAATTAAAATGTAATATAATATATAATGTATGCCTTATAACTCCTGCACACAAGTGGCTTGGTGGTAGACAATTGCCATTTTAAATTCTGCACTTGAGTTGAAATCCTCCTCTTGGAATTTTGAACATTTTTCTGTTATAGATCATATTAGAATGAAATGATAATATTTGATACATGCATTATAACCAAGAAGCACATGTGGTTTAGTGGTTGAGAACTTCTATTCAAGTTAGAAGGTTTGAGTTTGAGTCTCACCTATGGAAATTGAGAAATTTTTTAAAGTAATAGAATCAGATTCCAATGGATCGCTGGTTCATAGACCGATTTTGAGAACACCGATTAGCATAGATGGATCTAGGAATCAATGAATGAAGGACTAAAATTATAAAAGGCAAAAATCAAAATATTTAAACAAAAAATTATACTATGTACATGGCGCAATAATTTTTGATAATCACAAAATTAAACTTTTATCTTCAACATATGCAGCTTCTTACTCTAACATCTAAAATATCAAAGTTTATTTTTTATTTTTCTTAATTTCTTCTAAAAAAATGAGAAAAATATTGATACAAATGTGAAAACACTTTTACCGTTGCTGTGAAAATGTATTGAAGAAGCTTTTTTTGTGGGATATATATTGGAGAAGCTTAAGCTTCTTTTTATCACTTACTTTAAAATTTAGTATACTTTTTTTAAAAATTTTGGTTTAACATAGTACATTTTTTATTTGAGTAAAAGATCACTTTCATGATCAATAATTAAATCAGTCCACAATTTTTATTTGAGCAAAACTTCACTTTCAATAATTGGATCACCCCCACAAATAAGCAAACATTTAAACTCCTTTAAAATTATTTTAGTCACTTACTACATGAGTTAATACAAAATATAAGTAGAGACTTTTTTTTTTAATGTTTATACTACATGTATCATGAAAAATTATATATATAAAAGCTAGAGGTGCAGCATTTGCTTATCTCAATTTAGATATGTCCTTGTTGGTTAAAGTGGCTTGACCAAACCAACCAATGATTCAGTTCACAGTTGAACTAATCCAATTAGACGGTTCAATCTAATTTTCAGAACACTACTAATAACAAAGCCGAATTCACTCGAACTTGTCCCCGCGCGAGACCCAACTCAAATTCAAACTAAATCCAAACACGGCACTCCACTTGCTAAAACACCCAAGTGATTGTCATTTGTCTCTAACCCTTTGCTTGATGAGGTGAGAAAATGGGAAGAAAGAAAATAGAGAGAAGAGAAAATAAAGAGAAAAAGGAAAAAAAGAAAATGAGAAATATTTTTTTCCCTTGTTTAGTTGAAAAGAAAAGTAAGAAAAATAAAATGCATTTATATTAAATAACTTATATATAATATAATAGAATGTAGTTATTTGTTATTTTTCATCTTACAACTCTAACCCACATTTTATAAATTAGATAAAGTAAATAAATTTTACAAAAAATATTAATTAAAAAATTTCACACCACAATTAATTAAAAAATATTTTCAATCATAGATTTTTTGGTCTAGCAACTTTAAATATTCCTTGCATAAGAAAATATATAATAAAAATTAATAGTTGCGTAAACCTGTAACAATGCTTTACATAAAAAAAAAACCAAAAACTGTAACAATGCTACAATTTATAATAGAATACATTGTCTTCGTGATTCCCTATAGTTCCTCTTGCATCATGTATTGGATATTTCAAATGGAAAGTCAACAATGTCATAAGGGTACAATTATTTTCACCTTAAAGCAGGATTCTTTTCATGGGTGTGAAAATAGATCGACTCATCAAGTAGTTCAAATAGTCCAACCAAAATGAGTAGGTTAGATAATAAAAAATCAAAGTAAAATTGAAATTTACTCTTGATAGATTGGTCTAATTTTGATTTGACGTAACACGGGTCGGTTGTTCAGTAAGTCTGATAATTAATTTTTAATTAAAATATTATTATATAATTAATATGATACGTAAAGATTTTATGTTTATTTTTTAATATAAATTAATATTTTTATAAAAAATAATTTTATTTGATATTTGATAAAATTTAAACTGTACATAAAAAAATATTAAAATATAAAAATATTTTTTTTCATAAATATTGATATGGTCCAATTTGACTTAACACGCAGCCGGCATAAAGTCAGATTACCCCAATAATTTATCAATTCACAATGTTTCTAGCCAAGCTCAAAATATTGTTGACCTGATGCTAGCGTCCATTTTAACCCCCTAATTCTCTCATATTTTCTTCTCACCTGGGAAGAGAAAAAGTTTATTTGGATTCCACATACATTTTTTCTTTCTTCTTCATTTTCTCTCCACAACCAAAGACGAAAAGTGCAAAATCATCTCATTTTCTCTTCAACCCCTAATAGGCTAAATCTCAAGGTTATTTTCTTAGTTTTAAACAACTACTATTTTTTTAAAGCTTCAAAATACGTCAACAATTGAAAAAAAAGTAATAATATTTGCACAAATTTACATTCACACATTTCTTACATACTTTCATACAAGTTATTGAATAACAACTTAATTCAATTGTAACTATTCCTGAATGGTTCGACATTGTACATATACCATACATAGTTTGTACAAATATCTTTCTCTCAAAGGAGAAATATTGTATGTACACTAAAAATATGTATATTATATTTATATTATATATTTATATGAGAGATATATTAAATTAAATTATATATAATTATAATTTTTTATAAAATATAAAATAAATTTATCAAAAATTAAAAAAATTAAAATATAAAAATTAGATAAATAACGAAACTATTCTTAAAGAATGAGGATGTGAATAGACCCAATATTCCGTATTTATATATTAAATAGATTTTGTGTTACAAAAGTGATAGTAAAGTTATAGTACTCTAACACTAATAATTTTTCAACGCAAATGGCACGTTTGAGGTCCCGAAATATATAAAATAGCATTGTATTGTGTCATTTTGGCACTTTAACATAATTACTTGAAGGGTTTATAAATACGACCTTTGAAGTTCCATATATAAATTTAATTGCTATTAGATACTTTAAGAAGATTTAGCAAAATTCTTTTTTAATTTTAGTCAACCAGTTCATTGGCATATATAGTTGGCTGATTTTGCCCAATCAGCAAACTAGCTTCATTCAGTTGATCACTAAGGGCCTATTTGATATGTTGTATTAGATTTGAGAAGATAAATTAATACAATACATTATTATTTTATCAATTGTTTAGTATAAATATTATATTATATAAATTTATCCATCGAGTCCTCTTATACATTAAAATAATAGATAACTTAATCAAGCATTGAATAGTAAGATTAGATCTGATTGAGTTTTGATATATAAGCTGCTATAAATACTTTTTTATTACAATTTTAAACACCTCAATATCTTCAACCATTACGTATTAGACCTTATACTATCAGGTCTTATACTATCAGACCTTACACTATCAGACCTAATACTATCAGGTCTTATCCTATCCTTCATTCCAAACGAGCTCTAAAAGTGAGTTGGTCGGCTGACCTTTTATTTCCTTTTTCTAATGTTCTATAACATGAATTTGAATCTTTTTATATAATTTTTTCTCATGTAATCAAGTGAATAAGAGAGATAGACATAAATGTTATAAAAAAATTCATAAATCATGATAAAATTTTACTAATAAATACTTTTGTCTCTATCTCTCTTCTTTATTTGACCACATAAAAAAATGACATAAAAAATTTAAATTCCCATGACACACTAGCCAATTCTATTATGCAACTCCCTTAGTGACTTAAGGCTGTGTTTGACATACATGATAGTATAAGACCTGATAATATAAGATAATAACATAAATATTGATAGTATAAAAAACCTGATTAGCTCTTATACAATCAATTGTTTAATGTATGGTTGTATAAAAAACTTGATAGTGTAATGTTATCCTATCAAGTGTTTGTTGTCAAATATGATATAACCTTGATAGTATAAAAAAATTATTTATTTAGACAAAAATACCCTTTATGTAAAAAAAGTCAAGTTAAAATTCTAATTAGTTTTTATTTATAATATTTTTTATAACAAAAAATTCAAATTAATAAATTTAATAATAAAAAATGATTAATTTTGGCTATTAATTTTTTTTATGTATATTACCCACGAAAAATTTCAATTAATAATTTTGGCTATAATTTTGTCAAAAACAATTGTGTGTGTGTGTGTGTGTCTATATATATAATTCAAACATGCAAAATTTAGCATCAATCATTACTTTCCCATAAAACATGTAACAAAAACGTAAATACACAATAATCTAGCTAGTAAGTTAGATAGACTTCACAACAATTCATCCAATAAGCATTATGCTTGTCTTAAAAACTACGTACACCAATGAAGTCCAGAAACATTATACTCCAAAATATTGATTTGATAAGCACCAAATCAGTCCAAAAAACTCATTTCTGTATAATCTAACTCTCAAGTAAGGCCTTAATCATTTTAAGGCGATGTTCTTCATCAAATCTCCAAAACGAGTGCAAGAGTTGGGCGTTTTGCATAATTTTCTGATTAACCATCACACGATCCCTAGGGGTAAGTTCTTTCATCTTCTGTAATTCACTATAAACTTTCCTAGAGTCTTCATAAAATTCCTTCACAACCTTCACACTTGACCCGACCTCTCCCAACAAAGTTAAAGTTTCTTGCAAAACACTAGTCATATCTTTTCCAAAGGAAGTGATGCTAGCAGCAAGTTGGTCAGTAGACCTAGACCTCTTCCTAGAACGAACATAAGAATCTCTAAGGCTCTTATTACTGTCACTAGGTGTTTGGTTAACAGACATTGAGTTAGTGATGTTCATAATATCATCATCACTATCCTTCATTAGTTCAACGGTTCCTCTTTTTCTAAATCATCCACTACATTAGCTGGTGCTTTAGCAGCCTTTCCATTAGCACAATCTTTGCCAAATATATAGGTAAGTCTGTCATATAAAGGGAATGACTTATCTTTATATCCTGTTGCCTTTAGAAAATGCTACAAGCTCAAACAAACATAAAACATTGTTATATAATGTATTAAACACTATAATCCATCTATTATAGACAACAATATTATGCATTATGGTACACACAAACCTTAATGTAAGTATTCCACACTTCATCATTATCCACATGAATGCACTTTTTCTCATTATCCCAACCAAACCCACTCTTGTTTATCATATCATGCACTATATGATACTCATTCTTTAGCCTTCGTAACGCTGACTCGATATGGGATTTCACCTTGTTGTTAGAATTGGGAATTTTTCTAGCCAAAATTTCTTCTATTTGTTTCAAGATTCCTGGCTTGAATGTGCCATCATCACATCTCTTTCCTTTGGCCGCAACTTCTTCTAAGCATCCAATCAAGGTAAGTTCCTCCTCCTTAACCCATGACTTACGCTCCCTTTTAGGCTTAACCTGTGTGCTTATAGGTTCTTGATAACTCCATTGAATGTAGTTATTTGTGTCCTATATTTGTGCTATAAAGAATACTTAGTCCTTGTTTATGATGCATATATGGAAGGTTTTAGGCTCATATTTGTCAAATTCAAATTATAATATCTTTCTATATGGTTTTGAGCAAATTATGTATATTTTATAAGTAATTAAGTGAAATTGTAATTGTTATTGACTTGGTGATTTCTCTATTACAGGAAGGGTTCCAAGCAAGTGAATTTGTGTGACTTCGACCAAAATTGGAAAAGAAAGCAAAGTGTAAAGTTCAACAACTCACGCTGCGACGCAGGCATGTTTATGTTGCGGCGTGATGCATTCCCTTATTGCATAGAGAGGACTCGAGGCTTGAATGCCGCGACACAAAGTAGCGTATGCCGCGACATTGGTGACCTGATTTGATGCGCGCCGCGGCGTAAACATGTTAATGTCGCGACGTGACTCTGTTTTCTGAGCCTATAAATACTATTTTATTAGTTTTGATCAAGAGAGACTTTTAGGTTTAGAAAAGTTATGCCCTGATTTCATGTTTGAGGCTGAGAAGAAGCCGAATGGAGCAAGGTTGGAGGTTATCTTTCTCACGGAGGAGGATTCAAGCATCAAAGATCAAATCATGAGCTTCCTTCTCTTTTCTCTTCTTCCTTTTCTTCCTTTATCATGAACATAAGTTTTTAATATATATTTTCGTGTTCAATGAGTAGCTCAACTGTATTAGGGATTACTTTGAATCCTTTTATGAATATTGATGATTTTGTACTTTAAGTTTATATTGATATTTGGTTGTGTTCATTCATATAGATATTAATGCTCTTGATTGTCTAATCTTAATGCTCTTCCTCATAGAGGAGGATTCAAGCATCAAAGATCAAATCATGAGCTTCCTTCTCTTTTCTCTTCTTCCTTCTCTTCCCTTATCATGAACATAGGATTTTGATGTATATTTTCGTGTTCAATGAGTAGCTCAGTTGTATTAGGGATTACTTTGAATCCTTTTATGAATATTGATGATTTTGTACTTCTTTGAGTTTATATTGATTTTTTGTTTTATTCAATCATATAGATCTTAATGCTCTTGATTGTCCGATCAACTTTTAAGTGATTAATTAAAATTTGATGAACTTAGACATAGGAATTGGATTTGAGATCATATGTATAGTTGATGCATATTCAATTTCATTCTCATTGAAGGGATAAGTTGATTTGCTAATTGAATAGAAATATACCTACTAGTCATGCATAGCATGTGTTTGAGAATAGATCTTAATGAGTAAATTTTGCGCTAACTCTCATGAAAACATAGTTAGTTTGGTAAATGAAGCTTGATTGATTGACCTAGACATAGACTTCTAACTAAATTAGATTCTCAAGTTTACGTAACTATATCATTAATGTTGATTTAGAGGACTGCATGTAATCAATTGAAATAAGAGGTGAAAAAGTATTCCCTGAACTCTAAACATTATCTTTATTTTCAATTTATCACTTTTCAATCTTTAGTTTATATGTTTTCCCTATTTTTATGTTCTTGAATAGAATTACTTAAGTTATTGGTTGATATTTAGCTTTAGAAGTATCTTTATCCTCGTGGGAACGATCTCTACTCTTTTATTGTATTACTTGTTTGATTCGTACACTTGCGGCCTATTAAGGGACAAACAGCTTTATACCTATAAAATATTTTAATGAGGCACATAATAACTAATTTCAAAAATAACAAAAAAGAAGCAAGTTCAGGAACTTGGTATGCTCCATTACCTCAAAGAGACCAATATACAAAAAATTAACTTACGCAATGAACTTGATTTGTTCTATGAAATTCATTTGATTAAGCATGAACTAATTTTGATACATTAAGCATGAAATTAACGATTCAACCTCAACTCAAAATTGTTCCACTTGGCTTGCCAATTCCATTTATATGAATTCAATGAGCTAAATTGTTTCAAATGTTCACTATGAGTAATGCTAACATAGCATTGCAAAATCTGAAGCACATTGTGCTCTTGGCAAACTAATTTTAATGTTTTTCATGCTTTGCTTGTGCATGCCATTTTGCTGCTTATTGCACTTTCCTTCGGAATGAACATATTTATGAAAATGAATTCAATGATTTACAATAAAAACATCTAAGTATATTAACAAATTTATTACAAACTAAATTAACTTTCTATAACAAACAAAAGAATAACAAGAAAGAAATTTCCATAGATTGTAGTGTTCCTTAAATAGAGTTCAAGTTTGCTGAATATACTTTATGCTATGCATGGCTATTAATGAAAAATAAAAGTGAAATCAACAGACTGCCAATATGCAATACATAAAATATTCCATATATTTTTATGGCCATTCTAAAAAATCAATTGAAAAAGTTGAAACAAAATCGAGTATAGTAATTTGCATCAAATTTCCCCTTTAAAGCTTATAAAAATATTAATTGAATTAGTAGAACATGAATTTAGCTCCCAATTAAAAAAACTGTATGCCAGCACACTTTACAACCTACATACCCCTTAATCTTACAAAATGGAAACTAGTCAGGAGGTACAAATTAGTCACTAAGCAAAACAAAGTCTTTTAGTATAACCATTCAATCCCTGGTTTCATTGTAAATGAATTTAGCATTCTTTCAGTCAATTCATGTGCAATCACAATTTGTAACAGGTAAATGACAATCACAATAAACACCTTTTGTCAACACATTCAGACAAACAAGACAAGATACAACGATAACAAGGTAAATCAGATTTGCAAAAGATATAAGGATACATTTAACACATTGAACAGCTTGGTCAAATAAAAAGGATACATTATACGTTTTTATTTGTTGAATCATCTCAATTCTTAAAAGATTTGAAAACATTAATTTTAAAGCAAATGCACATTAACACTTGGAAAGCTTGGTCAGAGTTCCAAATGTACCAGTGTATACCAGATTAAGCTTTTGCTATGCCATTAACGTATCCTTGTATATTCAGGCCATAATATTGTACAAAGAGTGTTCAACAAATATTTAAAAGCGATTTTAGCTAGAAATCGTGATAGTACCTCATTCATGGGCTTGTGAATTTTACGGGGACGAGAGAAGAAAAAAAGGGTTCAAAGAACAATAATCACCTGATGTTGCGAAGAAGGCTGCAGAAACCACGATATTGGGGATAACTACGGTTACTGCCCAAAACACACTTGCCGCTACACAAAATACACTTGCTTCAGCGTCAGCAGAAAAGAAAGGAATCGAAAGAGGAAAAGGTTGAAGCAACAAGATGTTAGGGGTTACTGAAGCAGCAAGACGTACATAGAAAAATCGTGCCTACCTTTAGCGGAGACATCGATAATGAGGGAGATTGAAGCAGCAAGACGTTGGGGGTTATTGAAGCAGCAACGATGGAGCAGTTTACTGAAGCAGCAAGACGTTGGGGGTTACAAAGGACAAAGAGGGAAGTGAAATTGTGTGCATTATCAAGTTGTTTCTTATCAGGTCTTATTAGGGTGAAGGGAAGAAGATTAAGTTATCAGGTAATAATAGGATAAAATGGGTGATTTAATTTTATTATTCTATCAAGTAATTACACTAAATAGTAAATAAAATCTGATAGTATTACTTTATACTATCAGATCTTTTTTATACAATGTATCAATCACAGCTTAAATTGCATCGTGAACCTCAAAATTATCCTGTCATAACCTAGTTTTTTGTATTTTAAAATTGACTCCTTAACTCTTTAAAATATCAATACAATTCCTTCTTTAAAATATCAATGCAACTCCTTTACTCCTACACCATTACTCCACTCTATCAAACACACTTATTTAAATCTGAAAAAATAAATGAGTATCGATAGCGTGGATGAGTTGCTGGAAGTACTTTCTGGCCACGTCTTTCTTCATCTTTCCCTTTGTGACCTTGGCGAAGAGTTCACCCCCCTTAACGTACTCGACGTCTCAACCACCATGAAGATCTTGTTTACGGGGTTAAACACACAAATCAAAAACCAGAGGCTTCAATACCCATGGACCAAGACTACCCCTTTGGCTTTATCATCGAGCTGTCACATTCCCTCCCAGGAAGAACTCTTGCGTCGTAGCACTTCTGATGGAGAGTCCGATCATAAACCGTCGCCGAGTTCCGCCGTATTCTCGGTGGACCAACCCATTTTTTATTGGATCTGAACAGTGGACCAACCCATTTATGAGCTTTCTGTTTAATGACCAATAAAATAAAATATTATAAACCTCATTCTTTTTTGTTATTCCGGTCATGTGGCAAGGGGCTGGTTCGTGTGGAATGGGTGGCGGTGGTGTAGGGCAGAGGTGGTGGCTCGCGGTGGTTAACATTTCAGGGGAATGAGTCTGTGGCTGCTGCATCGTTGCAGTCGTGGGTTGGAAGTTTGGTTTGAGGAGCGCAAGGTGGGTTTGAGATGGTATCTAAAGGAAGTGACAATGGTGGCTCCGATTTGTATTTGGGTGGTGATGGGTCAATTGTCACCTGCATAAAGTCAATGGGATCACTTTGCAAATACAAAAAATCAGACAAGCATGTCTCTAGTAATAACTCAAAGTCATTGATGTTTTTTAACATTAATTCAACAGTACAGATTTAAGATATGTTTGTATATTTAGTAATTGATGAAATGGAATGGAATGGAATGAAATGAGATAAAAATATCATTCTATTATTTGGATATTTTAAGATAAAATGAAGTAAAGTTATCATTTTATTATTTGAGAAATAGATGAAATGATATGAGTTATAACTTTATTTTTTTTAAATTACTCTTACTGCAAACATATCAATTTTAGAATATAAGGTTAATATAGTAAAATATTAATTATAATTATAATAGAAAAACTGATTCCATCCCATATCTCCTAAATTAGGGGGAAGAAAATTGGAGGTTTTTGGTGAGATAGGATGAGATCCATCTCACCCACTTCCATCTTATTCCATCATTTTTTAACATAACCAAATAATGAAACCTATCTCTATCTCATCCCATTCGATTCTATTTCACTCAATCCCATCAATCCAAATATACCTTTAAAGTGCATGAGGGTGCATTGTAGAAATGGCCACAACACACTTATGATTACTTTTCCTTGCTCTTCCCAAACCTACGACGACCAATTTATCCCACACTAGAGTAGAGGATTTGGGAAGCCATAGCTATGGTTGGTGGACAAGCTCCTACTACGCTAAAGCTAGGATGGATTTTTATTTCAGGTCCTTGGAGTTTTGTATTAAGCGTATGGTCTTGATGCACACTGCTCTCACGAGAGATTTTTTATTATACATAATTATATCATGTTATTTTTATACACACTTACATAAATTTGAAGAGAGAAAAAAATGAGACCTTCTAAACTCACTCATCATAAAAAATCATCTTTTCTTTCTAATTTTTTATAAATATATGTAAAAATGATGTAGTACAATTATATGTAATAAAAAATTTCTTCAATTCTCACACCTTAGTTGTCCTTAAGCATTTAAGTGTGTATTTGAATTAGAATTTGTAAATTTAAATTTTAATTAACTTAATTTTATCAATTTAAATTTAGTTAAAAATAATTTTATAGTAATATAATTTATGTTTAAAAAATTTTGTTATAAAAATAAATTTGATAAAATAAATATTATTTAGAAAAAAAAATTGAAATAATTTTTAAAACAAGATTAAAAAAAATTACCCAACAGAATTTTGTCTAATGATAAAACAAGAAAAAATCTTATTTTGTCACAAACTGATGGAGGTTAGAGCCTCAAATTGTATTAAAATAATGTAGATAAAAAATACCCAAACACTATTATTATATCATTTGAGGAGTTGATACTAACTCCAAACCAAATATGCACTAATTTATTTAACGTTAAGTGAGGCTAGTATTTTTCATTAGTTATTACACTTAAGTTTAATTGATTTGGGTATGAACAACCGAGTACCTAATCCAATGCAACCAAGACCCTTGATTTCCTCCATCTCTCTTTATTTTATTTTTTTCTATTAGACGAATGATTTCCTCAATCTAAGATGTGACAAATATATAATTATATTCTTTCTCTCCTGCTCAGCATAAAATAAAAAATAAAAATTTTTCTTAATTAATTATTATTTAATTTTAATATTTTTATCATTAATAATACATATATTTTTTTATATATTTTTTAATATAATTCATCATATTTATTTTTTATTAAATTTAATATTTTTTAAAAAATATGAATAATACATACATTTTAAAAAAAGATTTATGCTTATGTTTTTCTATTATTATTCGACAGAAGTTGTAGTTCACAGTGCTTAAGCAGCTAGCAGAGTGCTGCTCTGCACGAAAATTTCTTTCGTGCTCATGGCCACAAGCATAACCACCCTTGGATATGGATATAGGACCCACATAGCCAACAAAAGTCTCACACATTTAATGGTTGATATGCTCGAAGAAAATTTCTTACTCAGGAGCATAAAAGAATTCCTCGCTCTGTACTCAACAAGGCAAATCCAGCTAACGTCTACAAAATTTCATTAATATATTATCTTTTTAAATTAGTTGTTATTTGTGCAAGTTGGAAATTCCATAGCTTAAGACAGTCAAAACAGAGATCTGCACTATAATCACCACCATAAACAGGTGCAGAGTAGCTGAGTAGATCAGTATATTCCATAAAATATAGAGGGATTCGGGATGCGTTGTACTTATCGAGGCATGTACAAAATATTATTAATTGAATTTTACTAACGAGTATCCGTTAAGAAATTTAAAATATTAAATTTTAATAAAAATAAAATATTTAATATTATTAAAAATTAAAAAATATTTAAAATTTATTATTTTAATTTCTTTAATAAATATCTATCTGTTAACAAAATCATTACTAATATTAATATATTATAAGTTTTGTTAACTTATACTTTAGTTATATTTTAAAAAATAAAATTAACATTTATTATTTTCTATTAATTATTTAAAAATATATATTTAAATAATTTAAAATTTTAAAATATTAAATACTTACTTTTTTTATTTAATAATCTTTATTTTTGATTTCTTAATATATACATTAAGAAGATACATTAACAAAAATCCATATATTATCTCTTTTATTATTATTATTTATCTGATATAATATCTCTTTTAATTAATTGTTATTTGTGCAAGTTGGAGCTTCCATTAATTGCAGTATTGCTTAAGACACTTAAAACTGAGATCTGCACCATAATCATCACTATAAACAGCTTCAGAGTAGATCAGTATATTCCATATATGTAGCAGCTATTCAGCACAGCGCTTTCTGATTAATTCAGGCGTTAGCTCAGCCATTAAGTTTGAGGCCATGGAGATGTTCAACTGCAAGTACGCATCAAGAAACATTCCCAAAGTTGTGTTTCTATTACCATTCACTCTGCTTGTCATCGTGCTACTCCTCCCTCTGATCAGAAACTTAAGTCAAGCATCTTCTAAGATATATATCGGCAGTTTGGAAACCACAGAAACGAGGAGATGCAACATATTTTCTGGACATTGGGCTCCTTATCCTAAAGAAACTTACTACAATAATGCAACCTGCCCTTTCATACTAGATCAGCTAAATTGCATCACGTCTGGGAGACCTGACAGAGAGTTCATCAAATTGAGGTGGAAACCTAATGAATGTGAGCTTCCGCTGTTTAATGCAACTCAGTTCATGAAGCTTGTCCGGGGAAAGTCGTTGGCCTTTGTTGGGGACTCAATGGGGAGAAATCAGATGGAGTCGTTGCTGTGCCTCATAAATAGTGTGAGTAATTAATCAATAATGCCTTTTTGCTTTTCTGGTTTATTGGATAAATTTAATTTAAAATCTCTAACTTGACTCCATCCTTCGAATTGCAATTAGTTCTCTTTTTTTGCACAAACGAATTGCGGAGCAAAATGTTACATGCACATATGTTTGTCAAATTCTTATTCAGTCTTTTATATGTTTGTCTTTCACCCTTTTTTCTTAAACCATCAACGGTTCACCCTCCCTCTGTTTATGTGTTGTCTGTACTTAAAAAATTTGTGTAACTTTTTCTTAAAAAATATTGGACTTGAAGAGTTAAAGTGGCTACAGTGACCAAAAAAATTGACCTTTTTTCTTTTTTTTTAAGGTTAATTATATGTGATAATTTATTCGGCATTGCTCTTCAGGTTGCTCATCCTAAGGATGTTACAGCCAAATATACATCAATGGACGACAGATTTTTCAGATGGTGGTTCAGTGCTGATTACAATTTTACTGCTACAATACTGTGGTCCCCCTTTCTAGTCAAATCCATTGATGCTGATCTCAATGGTTTTTCTTTCAACAGCGCCATGAACCTTTATCTGGATGAGGCAGATAAAGCATGGACCAGTAAAATTGAAAATTTTGACTATGTGATTATCTCAACCGGACAGTGGTTCTTCCGACCATTGATATTCTACGAAAATGGTCAAGTTGTTGGATGTCAAAAAGGAAGCGAGACGAACATGACAGGGCTTAACTTCTATGGATACAGGAAGGCATTCCGAGCAGCTTTCACAACTATCAGAAATCTTAAGGGGTTCAAGGGGTTGACATTTTTGGTGACTCACTCTCCAAAACACTTTGAGAATGGGGAGTGGACAGAAGGTGGGGCTTGTGACAGAACAAAGCCCTTTACCAAAGAAGAAAAGCACGGATATAAATATGGGGATATTCTAAAGGCACTATATCAGATACAAGTGGAGGAATTTATGGCAGCAGAAAAGGAAGCCAGAAAGAAGGGTTTGCACTTTGGTTTGATTGATATAACTGATGCAATGGCAATAAGACCTGATGGACATCCCAGTAGATATGGGCATGTGGTTGATAAAAATGTGAGGGTCAACGACTGCGTTCACTGGTGCTTGCCAGGTCCTGTTGACACATGGAATGAGTTTTTGCTCTATATGATGAAACTGGAAGGTGAAAAGTCTCACAATTTAACATGAAAAGTTTGACAGTTACATAATATGATCTGTATTTTGAATTGTTGGAGATGATTTGAAGTTTGAACACCCTAATAACCATTCACGATTTTTAATTGTTGGGGATGATTTGAACAGCCGTTGCTTAGGGACTAGGCCTATACACAAGTTTTTAGATTTTGAACAACTGCACTAAAATCCGTTCACAGGAATTTTTGAATTGAACTGCATAATTGATTTTATTATATTCTACTTGTCATAATTGATTATCGTCTTTTTTTTTGGGAGGGGGGTGGGGTATTTGGCTCCTTTACTTTGGCTGGTGACCTAGAGATGCAGTGGTCCTTGTATTTAGAAGCTAGAAAAAATTTCTCCATTTTTTATGCGAATTTAATATTTACTTTTTTTTTTCAGAAGAATTGTATATGTTTCTTGAAGTAGAAAGTACGTTAAGGTTTTTGCTAATTTGAGTAATTTCTCCTTCAAAGGGCTTAAGATAATTAATTTAGCAGCTATATACAAGTTTAGTTGCCACTATACTTTGTATGGAATTGGTTTGTGGGAGAAAATCATAGAGTAAGAAACATAAATTTAGAGTTTTTTTGTTTTGGTAAGAGGGGGAATTTAGAGTATTTTTAATATTGGTTAAATCAAATAGTTTCTTCTCAATAGGGTTGACTCATTTAATGGACTTTCTGCTTACAACAATAGTATAACTTGTAACTTGGGTTTGATTATTGTGATTTTTTATTAGTAGATGATCTGTAATTATATTATAAATTTTTGTTAAAGTTAATGAATTTAATCGGCTTTCTGCTTACAACAATAATATAACTTGTAATTTGAGTTTGATTATTGTGATTTTTTATTGGTAGATGATCTGTAATTACATTATAAATTTTTATTAAAGTTGATGATTTATCTTGACCTTAAAATAGAGAGATATTCCTTTTATCCTAAACTCTTTCTCTCCCTCTTTCTCTCTCTCTCTATATATAAAATCAAACAATTTCTTCATATAATTGGGTGATTCTACTAGGTTATCATGCCGTATACAATGTATGAAATTACAAAATTTGAAAATTAATTTGATCTTATTTATATGTGAAATCTTTTGTTTGAAACTTTTGAAACAAGAATTGATATAATTTTGAAATAAATTTATTTTAAGAAATTTATAAAACAATAATTAATTTAATTTTAAAATTCTTTTAATTTTAGTTTTTGTACATATAAAAATATGCTTAAATCATTTACCAAAAAATAAAAAGAAAAAATCTGTTAAAATTTTGTTGAATTTAAATTTTAAATAAATCAAACAGATTTGAATAGATTTTATTTCTAAATCAAATTAAATTAAATTAAATATAAGTTTATTTTAGTTTTTAATCTAAACATAGCGTTAAGTGTATCGATGGGCGGATTCCGACCTTTTATCTCCTTTTCTAGTGTCCCACACTCAATAACCAACTTGTCACGTAATGGAGGAATTGGCCCTGGTCATGGTTGATATACAGTAGAATGGAAAAAGATATTCTTATATTTTTTTTAAGGGTGTACTACTGTTTACTATCATTTTTGATAGATGTAAATAAATGAAAAAAAGTAATAAAATAATATGTATAATAAATAATATTAAATAATATATAAAAAATATATATATATTATTTGATATGAAAATATAAGAGTTGATAATCGTATAGAAGAACTCTGCTAAACCAATAATGGATTGGTTAGCTCCTTGTGAATTTTGTTTGACTCCTCTAACATTAGTCGTCTCTAACCATAGTTTAGTTAACTCAAGCGAGATTAGCATTTTTCACTCCTGTTCTTTTTTATTGTTTTTTTAAGGTAACTTGTTTTATTTTAATTTATTTATTATTTAAGAATTTTAATGAAGCATTGATTGGTTTTTTTTTTTATAATTTTACTCTATTATTTATTATTTTTATTAAATTTAACAATTACACATATTAGATTTTGTATTCGTACAATGTATAAGATGAATAATGAATTAAATAAAACAATAAATATAATTATAAATAAAATATATGCATTATAATTATATAAATATAATTATAATTACAGTAAAAACACATAAACAGACAATAACTACACTTTATATTATATAATTTTATGAATAATAGATAGTATGAGAAAATTAATATGTAATAAAATTAAGACATAAGACATTTCACGTAATGAAGTAATCATTTTATATATTATAATAAATAATAGATAAAATAAAAAGAAAACAAAACAAAAAAACAAAGATCATATAAAAGTTTTCATCAAAATTGTTTCCAATTACTTAGTTCCACAAATAGGTAATAATATGGTTGATATTTTTGTTTTACATCATTAGAAAAAATTGATAAAAAATAAATAAAATTAAATAGCGATAAAAGATATCTTTGTGAAGCAATCACTTTTATATATTATAATAAATAATAGATAAAATAAAAAGAATCAAAACAAGAAAACAAATGAAATACATGTGATGAAAGACATGTGTTCAACATTAATATATGCTATAAACAATCACACATACAATAGAATGAGTTGGAATTTTGTAAAAAATATATGTTCAATTAAATTACGTATTAAGTCATAATTTAAGTATAGCAATTAAATTAGTAACATAATATTTGGTTATAGAATTTACTAATCAAGTAAAATAAATTTCAAATCAATTCGGATAATTACCAAAATTATTTAACCAGAATATTTAACTAAAACTTTTCATATTTAACTCAGAATAAATGCCCAATTAATATATTTCAATATTTGAATAGATGAAAATAATTCAAATTAAAAATAAGTGATTGAAAAATATTCAAATTTAATTAGCAGCAATATTGTGATTGAAATCTAAAATAAGTTATCATTATTTTCCATATTAAAAATATCATAATTGATCGGAATAAAAATTGAATTAATAAAATAAAAATTGAATTTTGAAAGAAAAAAATTGAACCTCAAATGCAATATATCAATTAACTAATTTATAGGTATTTTTAGAAAATAAATTAATTACCTCTTTCTCATTCTTTCATTCTGGTTTGCCATGAACAGGTTGAAGTTTTGCTGGGGTTTAGTTGAACAACCATTTTTTTCGACAACATGACAACTGGGAAAGAATTCAAGCAAATGAGGTGGTAGACTGCCCAAATATGATGTTTTCGGCAAGCTGGTTAGAGGCAGTTCTTCTAAAAGACGAAGGTGAAGGTGAAGGTGAACCATGAGTATGTGATGAAACAGAGTGGTAATCCGAAATGAACTCTGATATGAACATTGAATATGTGTTGAAGGTTCCATCACTTGTTCTTTCTATGATTTAGAGGTGAAAATGTGAACTTTGAGGAGATGAACACCCACTAATGTCGTCATGCCTGAAACCTTAATCATTTTCAACGATGAAGATCCCTCAACTGAAAATGATGAAGAAAACACGAATCTCGATACTGTCTTATATAGAAGCTCAATCCTTTTTAAGGATAAAGACCCATCAACCAAAAACGATGAACAAAATAGTGATCTTGATGATAACCATCGTACTATAATATTTTAAAGAGATGAACTTTTGTGGAGATGAATTTCAAATTCAATGCTAGAAGCTCAATTTAGAAAAGCATCAATGGGTCTTTTAATTTTCTTTCAATGAATCTTTTTCATACATGCTAGATGGCAGTTATTGTGCACACGTATTTGTCATATATTGACGTTTTATACATATGCTGTCATATCAGAGTGACACATGTCATAATTTGAAAGAATGCATATTTTTTTTATATATTATATTATATGATTAATTAACTACTATAATTTCTTATACATATTTAATAAAGTGAAAAAAGTAATTTAATCATGTTAATTTATATTTAACTTAATTTAAGATTATTTAATAATATTTTTAATTTTTATATAAAAATCTCAAAAGATAGATAAAAAATTTAAGAATTAGAATTAAAAAATTAATTAATATATCTTTAAAATTTTTAAATAACAAATAAATTAAGACAGAATAATTTTTTTAAAAAGAGAAATAAAAAGAAACATAAGCAGTATAAATGCTGTCAGCTTTTTTGTTTTTGGTTGAATTGTCAAAGTTTAATAAAATTGAGTATGAACGAATACCTAATCAATAAAATGAACTAATCAAGCACCGAAAAAAAAAAGAAAAATACAATCAAGACCCTCGATTTCCTCCAAATATATTATTATATTCACTGCTTAAGTAGCTAAGAACAGAGGGCTGCACTGTAATTACCAAGGAACTCTAAGGGTCCAAGTGTCCAACTAACACGTCAAAATCTTAGTAGAGTTAAGAACATATTTATTAAGAAATTTAAAAGTTAAAATTTTTCATATTTTTTTTTAAATTTTTAATATATTAAATATTTTAATTTTTATTAAAAATTTATTTTTTTGAATTTTTAACAACTACAAAACCCAATTTAATAATATATTAACTTTTTTATTAATTATTATTTGTGTCAGTTGGAGCTTCCATTGCAGCATAGTTTAAGAAACAAGGACCAGAGATCTGAATTATAATTGCCACAATAAACAGCTTCAAGCAGATAAGTAATTTCCATACATAGATATATACCTATCAGCTATACAGCACAGCAGATTCTTTATAAATTCAGGCCTTATCACAGCCATGAAGTTTGAGGTTATTGAAATTTTCAAACGCAAGTGCGCAGCAAGAAACATTCCCAAAGGTTTGTTCCCAGTACCATTCACTCTGCTTGTCATCGTGGTCCTCGTTCCTCTGATCAGAAGCTTAAATCAATCATCTTATAAGCTATATGGCAGCAGTTTGGAAACCAAAGAAACAAGGAGATGCAATATATTCTCTGGAAATTGGGCTCCTTATCCCAAAGGACCTTACTACAGTAATGAAACCTGCCCTTTCATGCAGGACAAGCAAAATTGCTTGATGCAAGGTAGACCTGATAGAGAGTTCCTCAAATGGAGATGGAAACCAGATGAGTGTGAGCTTCCGCTATTTGATGCAACTCTATTCTTGAAGCTTGTCCGGGGAAAGTCTATGGCCTTTGTTGGGGACTCAATTGGGAGAAATCAGATGGAGTCATTGTTGTGCCTCTTGAATACTGTAAGTAATTCATCAATAACACCTATTTGCTTTTCTGGTTTGAAGTATAATCGAATTTAAAATCTTTACGACCTTGACTCCATTCCCCAGCTCAGTTATTATTATTATTTTTCCCTAAATCTTTTCACAAATGACACATGCATGCATGTGGTTGGTTTACTTACTTCAAGAATTTAAGTCGGCTACAGTGACCAAAAAAATTGACCTTTGGTTGTTGTTAGCAATGGCAACACTTTACTCCGTCCGTTCGTTTTTATACATCTTTTTAATACATTTATTTTGTTTCAATTTATTTATTATTTAAAAATTTTAAAGATGTATTAATTATATTTTTTAAATTTTATTATATTTTTTATTAAATATAATAATTGTATATATTAATTAATTTTATTTAAAAAATTTAATTATATCAATTTATATTTTATTTAATTTAAAATTATTTAATAATATTTTTAATTCTTATGTAAAAATCATAAAAGACTGATAAAAAATATGAGGGTGAGTAGTAGTCTCACACACTTTGATGCATTTACTCCCACATATGATGAAGACTAGAAGACTCCAGGACACCACACACTCTTTTTTTTGTCAACAGGCTAACGCACTTCTGTCACTCAATGATACCATTTTTTTTGGTGGGCTGATAACTGTAATTTTAATAATTATATCTATTAATTAATTTTTATAATTTTTTAAAAGAGTAAAAAAAATTATTTAATCATATGAATTTATATTTTATTTAATTTAAAGTTATTTAATATTATTTTTAATTTTAAATAAAAAATTAAAAGACATAAAAAATAGTAGTAGTCTAACACACTTTGATAAACCTACTCCCACATATTATGAAGACTAGAAGGCTCTAGGACACCTCACACTCTATCGCACTATTTTTTTGGTCAACAGGCTAACCCACTTCTGTCACTTAATGATACCATTTTCTTTGGTGGGCTGACAACTGCTCCTACTTTATTTCACTACAAGCCCACACTGCTAAGGCCTATAAGCAGGTTTATCTTGAGATACTCTACACTTTACAGTATTGTTGAAAAAAAAAAAACACTTTACAGTATTATTTGTAAAAAGTCATTTTATTCATCAAGCAGTATTTAGATGTTATGTTAAACTAGTTGTAGTACCTGTACTTTGCACGGGTTACTTGTAAGTAAAAATATATATCGTAATAATAATAAAAGAGTGATGGCATGAGGAGAAGCAAGAAGGACGACATTGGGTGGGAACAAATACTGTGTGGAATGTTGACAGATTTATAGATTAAGTAGATAAATTAGGCTTAAGTATTTGAAAATGTATTTAACTACGTGTTAGATCTTTAAAAAGATTTATTTAACCTATTTGATTGACTTATTTATTTATTACTTAAATATATAATTAAAAATTTATAATACTTACATAATTTATTAATTAGACATAAATATAATATTTTTTATATAATATAATAATTTTATTAAATATTAGTCTATTTTAACATTAGTTAACGAGATTAGTTCATCTAATCAACATTTTATTCATGACAATAATATGACTTGAGTTTTAATTCCTAAAATCCCTTGTTGGTAGGTGATCTATAATCAACTATAAGCCTTGGCCTTAAAATGGATAAAGTCTCACCTCACCCTAAACTTAAGGCTCACCCTAAACTTTTTGTACCTTTAAAAAAAAAAACTACTTTAACATTAAAAGTTTATGTTTTTCTTGTTCTATTTGAAGACCTTCTTGTAAGGAAAATATTTTAGGTTTTTAGGGAAAGTTAAGCTTTTATATTTGACTAGGCTGAACCCTCCAAAAAGGTATATGATAAGTAACAAGTTATATTCAAGCCAACATTTTATAAAATATTTTTGTGCTTATTTAAGCAAAGTTTAGCTTAACATATTTTCACTCCTAGTGTCCTAGTTTGGTGGGAGAGCCCAAGAGGTTAAAAGAGATTTTCTTATATTAATTTTGATACACTATTAACGTAAAGCTTTTTTACACTATTATACAATCTTGTGTAGATAACTTGTTTTAGAACCCAATCGTTTATAGTTGAATGTAAGGAATAGGGTTCAAATTTCGATTTTACCCCTTTCTTCCCTAATTTTTTGAGTCATTTATTGATTAAAATCTGTAAAGTTTCTCATAACTATTTATGACCAAAAAAATCAGAAAAGTAAAGTATTAATATATTAATAAATATATTTATTTAATAAAAACTAATAATGTATTAATATTTTATTAGTACCTAATATGAGTACATTAACTTAATACAAGAATCTGTGAGCCACTTCTTTAGATGCTTTATCTCTGATCTTGAAAGATGAATGCTACTTAGCCCTGATCGTGGCAATCCTTGATCCCCTAACTTCAGAATAATATTATCTACATTTTTCTTCGGCTTTTGGTAACTATTTTTGTCCACGTATAATTGCCGTAAATCATCGGACATTGGATCAATGGGCTTAAAATGCTCTCGTTTCTGCTAACTCATCATTTTTAACTTTCACAACTTTAGGGTATGATTAGATTGGTGGGATTGAGTAAAATGAAGTGGAATGGAATGGATCACATATATGTTCTATTATTTGGATATGTTAAAAAAAGATGAAATGAGATAGAAGTGAGTGAGATAGATTTTATTTCATCTTACAAAAAATCATTAATTTTTTTCTTTTTAATATAAGAGATATGAGATAAAATTATCTTTTTTATTATTATTATAATTAGGATTTATCTCATTCCATAAAAAACATTCACTTCTCAAATAATGTAGTGATAATTTTACTTCATTCTATCTTAAAATATCCAAACAATAAAATAGTACTGTTATTCTATTCTATTCCATTCTATCTCATCTCATTTCATTTCATTCCATCTATTACTAAATATTCAAACATAACCTTAAGTTAAAATATATCGAACTTGAGATATAGTTTAGTTTAGACATCGGTGTCTCTTCTTTTCCTTGACAGCCTCAATTTGTTTGTTGAGATATGAATCTCAGCACGTCTAGCATATGTTATAATTTTAAGCGTTGAGTTTATTGAACAGTTCTGAACTGTATCTTGTGTAGAAAAAGCTCCCCAGAGACAATGCTCCTTGACTTGATTACTTCTTGAAATTCCTCCAAACCGTCCCCTAGCAATCCCTGTATAAATCCCGGAGGTGGAAGGCTAGGCAGACTCTTTAGGACACCTCACACAAACGGCACGCACTCTCAATTTTGTAGGCTAACCCACTTCTTCCATGCCTCACCTTTCTCACCACTACTACTACTTTACTTCACTGAAAGCACACAGCTTATATATATAGGATTAATTATTATAAGGCGGTGCATTCATGACCTGTTATTATAGAATAAAATCTACAGCTTTTGTTAGTAAAAGATCATTTAATTATGTTGCCAATATACATCTAAATATTTTGGGACCCAATGATTTTTCCCAATGGATATATTTCAAGAAATTTTCTGATTACTCTTTCAGGTTGCTCATCCTGAGGATATTACAGCCAGATATACATCGAGGGACGACATATATTTCAAATGGTGGTTCTATGCTGATTACAGTTTTACCCTTACAATGTTGTGGTCCCCCTTTCTAGTCAAATCCAGTAAAACTTATCTCAACGATAGTTCTTTCTACAACGCCGAGAACCTTTATCTAGATGAGGCAGATAAAGCTTGGGCTAGTCAAATTGAAAATTTTGACTACGTGATTTTCTCAGGTGGACAGTGGTTCTTCCGACCATTGACATTCTACGAAAATGGTCAAGTTGTTGGATGTCAAAAATGCCAGAAGAACATGACAGAGCTTAACTTCTATGGATACAGGAATGCATTCAGAACAGCTTTAAGAACTATTAGAAATCTTAAAGGGTTCAAGGGGTTGACATTTTTGGTGACTCACTCTCCAAACCACTTTGAGAATGCGGAGTGGAATAAAGGTGGGGCTTGTAATAGAACAAAGCCCATCACCAAGGAAGAAAAAACGCAGGTGCATCCGTATGGTTTGGAGACATTACATCAGATACAAGTGGAGGAATTTACATCAGCAGAAAAGGAAGGGAGAAAGAAGGGTCTGCACTTTGGTTTGATAGATATAACTGATGTAATGCTGGTGAGACCTGATGGACATCCCTATAAATATGGTTCGCGTTCGTTGGATAAAAATGTGAGCGTCAATGACTGCGTTCACTGGTGCATGCCAGGCCCTATTGATACATGGAATGAGTTTTTGCTCTATATGATGAAAATGGAAAGGTGATAAATCTTCAAGTTTAACATGAAAATGTACGTATAATAGTTATGCAGTGTGATCAGTATTTTGAGTTGTTAGGGATGATTTGGACCCCGGTCAAGTGGCTGAACCCTTGATTAAATCTTACACAAAGCTTAGCAGCTGCACGAAATTCTGAGTTCAACCTCAATTGGTCTCTCTAGAACTTTTCTTACTGCAATTAATTTCACTCCTACTTTTATTTAGTAAGGTAGAATGTAGAATGTAGAATGTAGAACGTAGAACCTCAATGCTGAATCGATTTGGTTCAACCTAGACTTAGGGGGTGATTGAAAAAAAAAATGTTAAACTGCCAGTGAAAGTGAGGAGGAGACGAGTTCGCCACATCAGGGTTTAAGGAGGCTACGAGACTCATTTACTATTATAGTGTAACTAGAAGTAAAATTTAATAAATAAGTGTAATTTAAAAAATAATTATTAAAATAATATAAAATAAATAATAAATATTAATAAATCGTTATTTAGAATCACAACTTATATTTAATTATTTTTTATTAATTGTTGAAAGTAAGTCATTGATATAAATTATAACTTATTAATTGTTAATTTTTTTATTATGACACAATAAAATTGTACCTTTTAAATATAATTTTTTTTATTGAAATTGTGGTTTCTAACCATGACTTTTTTTATTATTTTTGATTTTTTTAATTTTATACTTGCAAAAGGTAATATTAATTTCAACATTTGCTGATCAGTTGAATGCAATTGATAGTGGTGTAGGCCCTGACATCAAGCGAGTATTATTCAACAGGAATTAAATCAAACAACTTGGATGCAATTGAATGCTGTGATTCTCTGCCCAATATCCTAACCATAATTTCTATAACTTGATTGTCCACCCTCGTATTTTCAGACCCAAAATGCAAATAAACCCATTCAAACAACAGAAGGGCTCTTTCTCAATTGCCAGAAATCAACTTCAAGCAACTCAAGTTTGTCACAGTTGAAGAAAGGGTGTTGCTATTGTACACTCCTATTAAGTTTGGGTGTACCATACACTCTTAATTTTTACCTATAATAATAAATTTTTTTTAGATAGGTTGTTTCTTTTTTTTTTAGACCATACACTATTTATTTACGTCGGAAAAATACTATTTATACTGAAAAAATATTATTTACATAAAAAAATATTATTCACGCCAAAAAAATACTGTTCATGTCAGAAAAATACTGTTCATCATTTGTCAGTGTTATTGTTTACCTGCCAACTGATACTGTTTATTTTTTAAAAGTTACATAACTGTGTAGATAATACTAGTTAAAATAATATTAATTAAAATTATATCAGCCTTTTAATTTTTTTCATAAATAATTGTACATACTAAAAATCTTACAGTATGTGTAAAATATTGTCAGTTAAAATCTGTAAAATTTTCGGTATGCAAAGTTGTTTATTAAAAAAAAATGAAAGATTACATTTTTAACTAGTATTATTTTAAATAGTATTATTTATACAGTTGTGCAACTTAAAAATAAATAAATAGTATAACGTTAAAAAAAAGTGGTGGCGACTGCTAGTGGTCGACAACAGTGGACAGTGGTCGGTCGACGACAGACAGTGGCTGGAAACCATAAAAAAAACATAAAACTAAAAAAAATATTTAAAAAATATATATGAAACAAAAAAAAGTAGCAGGTTTCTTGTAATTAATCCAAGTCATTGATTATTTTTATGATTAAATTAATGACTTGGATCACATGGAGTACCATACACCTTCCTTTGACTGGTGTATATTAGAAATTGTCGTTGAAGAAATCATTTAAACTATTAACCTTTGCAAGAAGCCACGACACTTGAAATTAAAAAAAAACATCGTATTTGAAAGACATAACTTTATTGTGTTATACAACATCAATAACTAAGTTTTTTCTTATTAGGTGGGGTCAATTATATGAATCAAATGGCATTATTGTGCTCTATCATAAACCAAGTTTTCAGAAATATTATTCAAATCTAAATCTTTTTTAATCGTTTCACCTATAGTCTTTCTTGGTCTTCCTTTACTTCTAACTATTGGGTTATTCTCCACTTGATCTACTCTTTTTATAATGGCTTATAAGGGTCTTCTCCTTACATGTCCAAACCACCCAAGACAAGATTCTCCCATCTTTTCTACAATAGGTGCTATACTCCTACTTTCTCTCTAATGCATTCATTCATAATCCTATATTGTCTTGTATGGCCACACATCCAGCACAATATCCTCATCTCCACGACACTGATTTTATGTTCTTGTTGGTGATGAACTGTCAACATGTCATATTTTTACGGTTCAATTCCTTGGTTTTTCATATTCTTTTTATTTATTTTTAATAAATTTTGTTTGTAAGTTTTGTTATATTTTTAGTATTGTTTGATTGTGTTTTTATTAAGTGTTTTGTGTATTTTTTCAGGTAATTATTTATGGAGAAGACTGAATGTTCAAAGCAAAACAAAAAAAAAAAAATTGCATCATACCACTTGATTAGCACTGCCTAGAGTAAGTGACTGAGCGCTTAAGCGTCCATTGCGTAGCAGAACACGTGATTTTCAATAAAATGGGAAAAATTATGCCAAATTAAACACAGACAAACACATTGAGCACCTTACACAGGAAATCCCTAATCCTGAAAGAGTTGTTTTGCGGTAGCAGACCTTGGAGGGCGATTTCAAATGAGGATTCTTGAAGGCTTGAAGATCTTAATCTCCATTAAAGGGGTTTTGATTTCTCTTTCTTCTTAGTTTCCCTTTTTCTTTGAATTTTTTTTCATGGATTTATATTCTGATATGAGTTTGTTTTTATTGAATATGAGTAGCTAAACTCATAGCTAGGGCTATGGGGGATCTTGTTTTCCTTATTATTTGGATTTGATTTCTAATTTGATTAATGTAATTTCTTTTTTGGTTTATCATATTACTTGTATTCTTATCAGAATCTGATCACTTTTGGCATGTGTTAATTCATTGTTTGACTGGTGACCATCTACATTCAATGAGTGGATCTATATGGTAAGCCTAGGATTAAATTGGTGAATGACTAAACATCGATTTATCCTACCAATGGAATTGACAGTATGTTAGTTCATCTCTTGAATTGAAGCTTAATGCATTCTTGATTAATTCAACTAAATGACCAAATAGGTGAATTAATTTAGGAATAGAATATTATTTCATCCATGATCATTGGGATTCAATAGCAAATAAGAGAATATTAGCAAAAGAATTACCTATATCATAATTGAAAGAAAATCTGAATAATTAGATTCAAGTGAACCTTGCGCACTAGTATCTTTCTCATCGATTATTTTTTCTTTGTTTGATTGCTCATTGCTTTTCTTTATTTGTTATTTTAATTTTAATTTGAATTCCTTCATACACTTTTCATTGTCTGGACAACAAAGGGTTTTGCGAATCTAGTAATTATCAATTATTCCTCGTGAGATCGATAACTGGGACTCAAGTCCTATATTATTTGGCGATAGAATGCACTTACTCTTAGTGTATTTTACGCGCACTAGTTGACTTTTTATCATCTAACATTCAATACTAAACAACATCGCAGGCCTTTTACTATGTTATAATAAAAGAAAATTAACAATTGATAAGTCGTGGTTTGTATCAATGACTTATCTTTAGAAATTAATAAAAAAAATGATCAGATGTAAAGTCACGACTTATTATCATATATTGTTCATTTTGTATTATTTTAATTTATTTTTTAAATTGTACCTATTTGATAAATTTTACTTCTATTTACACTATAATGATAAATGAATGAGGCTATGAACAAGGGAAAATTCTTACATATACAAGATGAATCTTATATCATATAAATTGTGATGTGATTTGTATAATTAGTATGACACTCATGAAATGAATGGTTAGGATGATTTGTGGTGAAAAGAAAATTCTTCCTCCAAGAGAGGAAATAATCCTATTTACTTTTATCATTACTTAGAATAACTTTTGAAGTTGAACGATCTCATTTAAACACATTTATATTTTTTTTTCTAATATTTAAATAAAAATTTTAAAATAGAATTGAAAACCCTTATACTTAGCTAGTAGACAGCAGCAAAGTTAAAAAATAAAAGTAAATAAATAAAGTAAATTCAGTTATATATATATATATATATATATATATATATATATATGTTATGAGAGGGTGAGAGTGTTTATAGTAAATAATTAACCATTGGATCTTTCACAATGGTCAAGATTAGAATAAATGCGATGTGACTTTTTAAGTTAAAAAGTTTTTTAATCTTGAATCCATCATGTTGTATGGTCAATTTAAAAAAGTCCTCTCACTAGATTTATATATATATATATATATTTGTTATGACATGGTGAAAAAAGTAAATCTTAATCATATAATTATACATAGATGGTCAAGATTAAAAGTTTTTTTAAAGTCATATTCACATGTATTTATATTTTAATCTCTCTATTCACCAATAGTCAAGATTCACTCTCTTACCTCTGAGAATAAGATCTTTTAATATATATATATATATATATATATATATATCCTTTGCAATTTTATTTTATTTTTTTAAAACAAAAGGAAGAGATCTTGACCTTTAAAAATCCTATTAATATATAGTAAAATATTATGACAAAGATAATTCAATGAATATGAACCTTCAGATCAAAAACTGCACCTGGTGTAGTTCTTTTTCAAATTGTAGAGGAATTAGTTCTCTCTCTCTCTCTATATATATATAATGAACAGTGATTTTATTTATTTTTTACTCTTATTAGTGATTATTTGTTCGTAACTCATTTAGTTCATTCAAAATTGTTCAAATTAGTTATTACAATGTACATTTGAAGTGCAGCGCAGTTTTAACTGTTATATATGTGTAGTTTCACTCTGTAGAATGTGAAATGGGCACAAAATTTCGTTGACTATATATGATTATCCGTGTCAACGAGCTCATACTTCAGTTGGTATCAACCTCAGTTTTTAAGATAGGATGTGATGATGAAGTTGGATATTTTGAACTACTTATCATCTCCTTATCTAAGTGTTTGCACTTTCATTACCATAAAAAGAGCAGCTTATCAGCATAACAACCTACAGCTCATATATATGACACCTCTACAGTGGTTTGCTTAAAGTCATAGTTTCGCACGCCAAAAAAGAAAAAAATGTCATAGTGTAGAATATTTGATTCCTATCTCATTCTCATTTTTCCCTACTTTTTTTTCTAAAAAAAAATCCTTTCTTAAAAGCTTCAATATAATTAAAAAATTTATTATGATATCTTGATCCATATTTTCTAGGGTGTATAAGATTACTTTAATTGCATTTTTTTCCTTTGTCAATGGTAAAATAGGAGCATAGAACTACAAAAGGCTGCAACCAGCCATTCTCAGCTCAAATATGCAATATCAACAGAATTAGCATAACTAATTGTGTACATAAAACAATAAAACATCCAAATAACAAATCTGAATAACCATGGGGTATGTTTAACCTGATCTCCTCGTGGGTAAACTTTATTTACAGTATAGGAGTTCGAATTTCACTATAAACATATGTGGCTAAGATCATGCTATCATAGGCCGAAATGATAATTAGTCTTACACGCAAATGGTACATGTATGGACACCCTCTTAGGAGACTAAAAAAAGTAACAAAACTGGACACAAGACTTGAGGCAAATTAAGCAAATTTGTTTAAACAAGAAAGAAATTAACCCCTTCAATTTTACGAGGCCCAATTTATAGCGAGAAAAAAACAAACAAACAAACTTTCTTTGAAAATTTCCCGAAGTTGGCTTGTTGCAACTTCGTTGTTGTTACTTGTTTGTTTCTTCTTCCCCTATTTTATTTTATTTTGAAAAGGTGTTCTCTTGGAAGAATTGGTTAATTCTGTCCGGAAGATATCTAAATTGATATTAGTCTACTTGTAGGATGGGCTCTCAAAGCTATGCCTCCTACTTGCATAGACCGATTAAGAAAAAGAGCAAATAAACTACTATCTAACTAAAAAATAAAAAAAGGGAAAAAGAAAAAGCAAAAGTACGGAGGAAATAAGATATTTCCATTTTAATTTAATTATAACAACTTGATAGAGAAAACCTAGCACAGCAAGCAACATGCCACCTTGTTAATTTTGCGTTGCAACTTGCAAGGGCTTTCAATTTATTTCCTAAAACTTTGAAATCGTTTTGTAATTGACCGGTTTCATTTGGACTGCTATATATCTTCTTAGACATTTTTGCTCCCAATGTAGTTTTTTGAAAGAAATTTTTTCTCACAGCTTGAAACTTGTGCTAAAAATTATTTTATAATAAGTGTTAACATCAAGCGTTTACCACTAGATCAAAGGCAATAACTGTTAGTCAGTGTGTAATTTTATTTCCTTATAGTGGCAGCACATAATCTCACGTCTATAATGTGTTACGAGCGGGCATAAAGGGCTTCGCAGTACACACATGACATATCGGCAGACTGTGTTATCAAGCTCCCTTGATATACGCTTATACGTACATGCGAGTCTTAGAGTGATTGTTAGACTCCCATAAATCCAACAATCTCCACTCCAACGGCACCCGGATGACTCAAACTTGCGACTTCACTTTGATACCACTTGACATAACCAAGAGGGGGTGAATTGGTTCTATAAGGTTCAATAATAGTAAATTGATAATTAAACAACAATTATAATATAAACACAAGTAAAAATTGAAAGTAAAGAGGAAAATGTTGAGAGAAATGCATAAACAAATTTTATACTGATTCGGCCACAATTTGCGACCTACATACAATCCCCAAGCAAAAGCTCGTCATTTTATTCACTTGTCAATTTTTCTCTTACAAAGATTCCAATGAACCTTCTTCTACCTTAACCTCAAAGCAGAATTACAATGATTTCTTTCACCAAGGATACCACTAAACCTACCTTAACTTCTACTCGAAGAAGAGTAATTAATTTTACTAGAATAAAAATTTACTCTTACTTTTATGCTCTTATAAGATGAGTTACAATGAATTCCAAAAATAAAACTATCTCTATAGAGTGGATACATAAATCTAGAACTAACTAGGAGGAGGAAAACAGAGATAACAAAATTTTAGCAATTCCTCATTTTTTGATTTGAGCAAATAATGTGTCTTGATCTTCTCCAATGCTTCCTATTTATAATAGAAAGTTTCTTCATGTTTCTCTAGCCGTTGGAGATATAGAAAATTAGGAAAAAACAATCTCTAATTCGTGGGAGTTAATTCCATGTAAACAATCCATAGTTGCTCCTTCTGTTCTGATAGTTACTCTTTTGCCCAGTAATCACTCTAATTGTCACTACTTTTCTCTAGTTTATGTATGACAGCATATCATTCAGTTTTTTGAATGTTGGATCATTCATTTACACTTAAAAGAGCTTGATCCAATTATAAAGTGGTATAAATGACTTGTCTATAATAATAATGGAAATCAATTTATGAGTAAGGAAATATTTTATAAGAGAATCAAATTTGAAAACTTTCCTTCTATACTTTTGATAATCTGCTAGATTATCTGTTTTTCCATAGTTTTTTGAGTGTATTTCACCGCTTAAGCCTAACTTTTGACGTTGTTTTGATCTTAAGACAACTTTATTTTATTTTTTTAGTTAATCCATTCTAGCTCGTTAGATTGGGTCATTCTGATTAGATTTATTGGTGTTTTATCTCATTTGCTAATGTTTTGATTATAGGCACAAAATGAAACAGGATGAAGCTCAACGTGGAGAAGGAAGGTTGCTGAAGTTCAGGTGTCAGGCGCCCAAATGCAGAGCGTCAGGCGCTCAGTATACAGCAAGCAACATCTTCTGGAGTCCAGGCGCCAAGCGCCCAAAGTCTGAGCGCCAGACACTCACCCTCCCGAGACTCGGTTTTCAGCGAAGTCCAGGTGCCAGGAGCTGGACTCCTGAGCGCTAGGCACCCTGCTTATTCCTGATACATATAAAAACTTGTTCTTTCAAGAAATGAGGGATCTTTGGCAGCTGGGAAAGGGAGACGGAGAGGGATACAAAACTTGACCTAATTTGGAAAACTTAGAGGTGAACTTGAAAAGAAGAAGAGTGGGAGCTCAGATTTTCTTCAATCTTCCATGGAGTTTTACTTCTTCTTCTCTATTGTTTTAGTTTCTGTATTTGTTTCTACGTCTAGCTAAACTCTCCCTTGTTGGGATTGCGTGGATTTTGATGGATTTTGCTTGTATTTAACTTGGGTTTCAGTTATGCTTAATGGATACTTCTGTTTTGAGTTTATAATCTCTATTCTCAAAGCTTTCTAGGGTTTGATCATCCTTAGAATGATTTTTAGGTTTATGCATTGGATAGAAATTTGATGTGTGAACTATGTTTGAGATTGTGAACCTTGTGATTCGTTGTGTTAGGAATAGTCGATGAATGCTTGTTATCTTGTTGGATTCTTAATCTTAATGCTTTTTCCCTTTAGAATCACCTAAGGAATTAGGAATTTTAACTAGGATTTAAGGTTCTTGTGCTTAAGGAATTAGGACTTGGATATTTTGGAGAATCCGATAACAAAATAGAAGTAGAAATTTGTTTTAACTCCAGGTTAATATGCAGCAAATGAAATCAAATGAAACTTGATCCCAACTCTTTCTTGTCTTTGAATTCTGATGCGGATATCAGCAAGTGTACCGAATCGACAAAAGTAATAAAAAGTGAGTAGAGTATTGTCCCACGAGGATTAAGGTATTAATTACTAAATTAACTGAAAATAACATTATTTAAGCTAACAAAAAGAAAGTTGGTAAAAATTAAATTAAAAATAAAAATAAAAATTAGCAAACAATTAATCAAAGGGGTGAAAAACAATAATGTTAAAGCGTTAGGGTTTAAATTTCACTTGAACTCTTTAGATGCACACTCAAATATTGGTTTAACTACGTTCTATTTCAATAATTTATGGTTAATTCCAAAAATTAATTAATACCTAATCTCTTAGTATATTAATCCTCTTACGCTAATTGAAATTAACTAATTCCTTAGTCTAACCCCAATTAGAAAGGCATTATCAAGAACGGGGAATTAAAAAAAGACCAATAACTTACCTATCCTTTGCGAAATAAGTTATGGTGTTTATCAAGTTCTAAGTTCATGGATCATATATAAACCCAAATGATCATTCCCAAATTGGCCATTCAATTAAGAATAGAGATAAACACGTAAATCATGAAAAAGAAACATAAATTAAACCCATAAAAGTTACATAATCCAAGAACAAGATCCATCATCCCTAACAATGAAAAATTAGTTACACATGGAAAAAGAAGAATACAAAAGGAAAAATATGCAAACTCCATTGTAGAAAGGTAGAAATGTTGAAAAAATTCTAATCTTCAATCCTAATTGCCCACATTAGGGTTTGTGCTTTGAATCTACTACCTTCTCTCCAAGTGTCTAAGAGTATGTAAAAAGAAAAGTGTAAAAGATGTGTTCAATTTGGCAAAACTTTCTTTTTTATAAGAATTTTCTTCTTCCATCAACATGGCGCTCATTCTCTAGCGCTGTCACTCAAGTAACGATGTAGTATTCGCAACCGCGCTGCGCCCACCGCCGGCCTGCGCTGACTAAGCGCTCGGGTGGTGGGTTCTAGCGCTCAGCGCTCAACGAGCTCGACTTGATTTTTCAATCATTCAAATGTCGAGTTTTTCCATATCTCAAATACCTAACAAAAACACATAAAATCACACAATTAAAACATAATTTAGAATATCTAAAAACAAAAGAAACTTAAGAACAAACTCAATAAAAAAGATTAAAAAAGAATGAAAACCCAGATTTTGATTGAAAAATATGAATTTTTATGTTCATCAAATTCGTGTTCTAAGTGTTTGTTAATTTGTCAAAGTTAAAATACCAAAAGAATCTTTTTCCTTAATTTATTTTCTTATATGTTGTTTACAAAACCAAAGTTATGTTTGAATAGTAGCTAAGTTCATGAATTGGTAATTGGTCATTGATCCTTGAGAACGATATCTGGTTTTCTCACCATTTTTATTACTTGACGATCCAGTACACTTGTCGTGGTCTCATTAAGTTTTTGGCACCGTTGACGGGGATCGATTTTACCAATATCGGTAATATCGAAGGCAGCTACTAGTTTAAACATTTATCTTTTCTTTCATTTATTCATTGTTGTGTTTAGTTTTTTTTTATTTTACTTATTTTAGTAGAATTTTATATCTAATTTTTTTGTTTTATTTAGTTATCTTTATTCGACACATTGTCTTCATTGTATGCGAGGAAGTTCATCCAGATTAACTTCTTTTTGACCCGAGAAATAAGAAGAATTTGAAAGAGCTTTGAGAAAGCAATTAAGAGAACAAAGAAAGAATTTGGATAGATGAAAAGGAGAAAACACGACGGACAATGGAGAAAACAGATCCCCCCGATGGAGAAAACAATGGAGAAAATGTAGATCCTCCACCACCACATCAACTAGGACTTTCATGGATTACTCTTCCTAGCATGGATGGGTGTGGGGCAAGCATAACCGGACCTCCGGTTCAAGCAAACAATTTTGAATTGAAGTCACTCTACTCTATTTAATTCGAGCAATCGTTTGGGGATTCGATAACGAGGACTCATATGCACACATTTTCCTTTTTGTGATTTATTTGAATAGATGAGTTGCCATTCGCTGAGATTGTTTCCTTTCTTCGTGAGGGATAGGGCTATTATTTTGGATTCATTGGCAGGGGAAGCATAACTACCTTAATTTTGTTTTTTTTATTTCCCTCTTCTAAGATTTCCTTTAAGTTACGTGATATCACATCATTCGGTAGTTTGATGGGAATCTTTCTTGGGAAAGATACAATGAAATATTGAGAAAATGCTCACACCACTGTTTTGACTTTTGGATCCAAGTGCAAAGCTTCTATAATGGCATGCTACCTCAAACTAGAGCAATGGTTGATGCTGTAGTAGGCGGGGCCTTGAACTATAAAACTTCAGAAGAAGCTTGGGACTTATTTGAAATGATGGCCAACAATGACTACCAAAGAAATGGGGAAAGAGTAGTGGCAAAGAAAGGATACTTGGAGATCGATTCGATGAATGCACTTTTAGCTCAGAACAAAATCTTGACTCAACAACTTGAGAATCTCAGGAAAATTGGCTCTTTTAAGGTGAATGCTAATATCCTTTGTCGTGTGATTTTTGTGGAGGAGAACATGAGAATGTAGATTGTCCGGGTAATATGCTTGGATCTCCATCTCAAGAACAAGTCAACTTTATGAATAACCCTCCAAGGCAACAACACAACCCTATCCAGCACTTATAATCCGTTGGAAATCACCCTAACTTTTCATGGAGTAACCAAGATCAAGGTAACCAAACTCCTCGTGATAATTTTCATACCAAGGTCTTCCTCAACACTTTCATAATTTCATCTCATCCTCCACCTATTGAGAGAAAGCTTCGTATAGCTTTGGAGAAACTAGCTTCTCAAATCTCCTCTTTTGTCCAAAAGACTACCGATTTCATAGATGAGACAATAGGTGTATTTAGGAATCAAGAGGTATCAATCCGGAATTTGGAATCTCAAGTAGGCCAACTAGCAAAATAGATTTTGGAAAGACCTCATGGTTCTCTACCTAGTGACATAGTGACAAATCCGAAAGAGTACTGCAATGCCATCACTTTGAGGAGTGGGAAGGTAGTATAATGGAGCAATACTGGTGTCAGAGAAGAAGAGGTGATCGAGGAGCAAGAAGACAAACAAGACAAGAAGGTTGAAGAAGAAGTAAATCAAAAGGATAGTAGAGCTATGTAAAAAGGGAAGAATCAAGTCAAAAAATATGATTTGACCACCAATTCATATTCCAAGATTCCATTTCCTCAAAGACTGAAAAAGGAAACTCAGGAGAAGTAAGATAAACAGTTTTTGAAGTTCTTAGACTTCTTCAAGAAATTACACATAAACATTCCTTTTGCTGAAGTTCTTGAACAAATGTCATCATGTGCTAAATTCATGAAAGAGCTCCTATCTAGAAAGAGGAAGTTTGAAGACGGCATCACTGTAGCACTTACTGAAGAGTGCAGTGCTATTTTAAAGAAGAAGTTGCCACCAAAACTCAAGGATCCCGGTAGTTTCACCATTCCCTGTGAGATTGGCTCACAATTTACTGGAAAAGCATTGTGTGATTTGGGAACTATTATCAATTTGATGCCATTGTCTATCTATGAGAAATTAGGCTTGGGAGATCCAAAACCCACTTTCACTATGTTACAACTTGCTGATAGATCTCATTTATATCCTTGGGGTGTGGTTGAAGATGTGCTTGTAAAGGTAGATAAATTTATTTTCCCTATGGACTTCTTCATTGTAAATATAGATGAGGATGCTGATATTCCTCTTATTTTTGGAAGACCATTCTTAGCAACTTCAGGAGCATTAATTGATATGCCTAGAGGAGAGCTTATTTTGAGGATGGATGGAGATCAAGTGATTATCAATGTTTTTGATAAATCTTCACCAACATCGATCTTTATGCTCCTATTAATTGCATTCAAGATAAGTCTCAAAAGGAGTTGACTGAACACCCAGGTTCAAGTCAAGTTCCAAACGCCTTTGGAGGGGATTGCAAGGTCAATGACCAAGAATGGTGGCAAAGGTCTGAGAAAAGAAAAGTATCATCCTACTTCTCCTGTTTCAAGCCACCGCGATGAGTTGAAGAGGCAACGTCGAGCTAAGGACTTTAAACAAGCATTTAATGGGAGGCAACCCATGCTATGAAGTTTTTCTAACTTTACTTTTACATTTGTTTATGTTTTTCTAAACTTTCTGTTATTTTGATTAGCTATGTTGCATCTTTAGTGTGTTGAATACTTTTAGAATTATGTGTGGGTGCTGTTATTTAAGTTTAGAGTATGTGAACTCATTTTGTCTTATTTTTTTTGTTCCTTTCATGCATGATTTGTATTTTAGTTAGGGGGAGTGAACTGTTCAAAAAGAGGTAAGCTGCAAAATTTTGCAACATCCACGTCGCTGGGCGGCCTAATGACCGCTGGGCGGTGCTTTAAAAAGGAAAAAAGGTGAAATCCTCTGAGTTGAAGTCGCCAGGTGGCCATATGGCCACTGGGCACCCTGGATTTGTACACACCGTTTCGGTCACCGGCAAAAAGTTTGTGGAAGAACCCCTCTGAGCTACCACCGCTAATTGTTTATCGTGTATGTTTTTTGATTATCATGAAATGTTTTGACTTCATTGGGCGGCTTTATAAGCGCAAAAAAAAAAAAAAAAAAGTGATGTCTTCGAGTTGATGCCGTTGATCGGCCCTCTTGTGCATGGTTATTTATAAAAAAAAAAAATTTGAACTATCTCTTCTTTTTCTTTGCTTCACGTAGCACACGCTCATTTCACTCTTTGTTTCTCTTCCACCTTCACTTACACACAGAAGAGCTCCTCACGTCCAGCCATTTTCTTTCCTCCTCACCATTTTTCTTTTCACTTCCTCTCTATCCTTTGTCACGTTCTCTCTCACGCGTCTTCTCTCACCTTGTGTTTTCTTCCTCTTCGTGCTCTTTCTCTCCTCCATTTTTGCCCTCTTATGGTAAGTTTCTTTTTTCTAATTGTTTTCAAGCTTAATTATTATCTCTGTTTGGTTGTTACTCATTTTGCAATTGATGTGGGTTTTCTTTGGTGTTTAGAATGATGAGAGTGTTCTCATTTTTTTTTTTTTGAGATTTGAATGTAGGTTTGGGCTTAGGGTTTAGAATTGTCAATTTGGGGTTGTTGAAGTATGAGGGATTTTGAGAGTTTATGAGAGTGGTGATGAAATTAAACCCTCCATTAAGCTATTGGATTATTCAATTTTGGAAGACAGGGGTTTAATTTTTGAAATTTTGGGATTGTTGTGCTTGTTGGATAAATTGAAGTTTGGGATTGCATTTGGGTTTGTTCAAGAGGTTTAACTGCCTTTTGTAGAATATTTGCACCCTTCAATGTTATCCCTTTGTGTAAATGTCACCCTAAGCTTTATCATGTTTGAATTTTGGAAGTTAATCTTCAGCTCAATTATGTGGAGACATTGTCTTTTGCATTTCACATGCGCATTTTGATTAGCAAACCCATCTATCTCATGGTTGCTACATGATCTTGCTTGGACTTTGTTAGATGCATACTATATATACTTGGTTGTGTTATTGAGTTGCATTTGATTGTTGTTTTTAAAGACCCTTATGGCTCCAAAGCTTCTGTCCGGAGAAATTCAAAGAAAAGAAAGTCGATCTTCTTCAAGAGGTCTCTTTTGATGGCACGATTCCGAGAACATGGAAGAAGTATAGGCAATGCACAAAAGAAAAATAATTCAAGAGCAGATTGGAACCGACCGGTAGGGAAATTGAAGAAATAGACAGAGCAATTGAAACTAGAAGATGAAGGACTTTAGTTTCCTACCCCAAAATAGCTTATTTCAAATGGTGAAGGAATTTTACTCGAATGCCTATGCCACGTCGGCGCTAAAAGAAAAAAAATATGAAAGCATTGTGAGGGGAAAAAGTGTGGCGTTTGATCGCAGGTCGATAGACACTTTCTTGGGTACAAAGCCATATTGGGTTGGAAACAATAAAAACCTGGATCTTCGCGCTACAAAAGGTATTTTTAGCACATTATCTTTGGCCAGGGAGCCCAGGTGGACGAGTACTAAGGGAGGTCAACCAAAAAAAAATTGTCCTCCACTGATTTGAAGATAATTCCAAAAATCTGGGCATCTTTCCTGGTTACCAATATCTTATCCTGTGCAAACAAGTCAGATGTCAAAGTGGATCGAGCTCAAATGATGTTTGCCATAATGAAAGGGTTGAGCATAAACATAGGTGACATTATTGCCTCAAATATCCAAGCCATAGCAAACTCATCTTCAAAAGCACTAGCATACCCATGCTTAATCACTATGTTGTGTGAAAGAGCTGAGGTGCCCAAAGAAGAGTTTCAGCCCATGAAGAGCCCTTCTTCCATCAACATGGCCTATGTTGTCAAGTTTTATGCAGTGAATGATGCACAACCAGTGGAAGGTTAAGCACTGCAAGAGTGATTTAATTCATTAGAGGTCTCAAAAGCAAAGACTTGCATCACTCGAGCAGTCAATATCAACTATTCACCACAACATGGAAGCCGGATTGAGAATGATGAACGTGTTGAGAGAAGACAACAAAGAGCTTGAGACTATGTTGCAAAAGTTGGGAGAAAAATTTTGATCTCACTTTGGGACCGATGAACTCCAAATCTGATGAAAAGATAAAGAGCTATGTTAATTGGAGATCATTTGAAGATGACTTTTAAGGATGATGCATTGGATGAAGAAGGAGAAGACCAAGAAGAGGAAGATGAAGAAGGAGAAAACCAAGAAGATTGTGAACCTTGTGAAGAAGGAGATGATCACTAGCCAAGAAAGCCTCGAGGAAGTAAAGAGCTAGGAATTTGGAATCTTCTTCACAGAGATCGAATTTGACTTCCTTCCTTTTCTTTTTATTTATTATTTTTGTTTTAATTTTAATTTTTTTTTTTTATTTTTGTTTTGTTTTGTTTTGTTTTGTGTGTAGATTTCCTTTATGTTCGTAGTCCAATTGTTTTATTTTCTTTTATTGTGTAGTTGTTCAGTTGAGTCAAGCCAATGTTGAACTAGAGTTTATTGTTGTGGTTCCCATGTTTGATAGTATCATTGTAATGTGAGCCACCATGCATACCTTTTTAGGAAAACTTGGAAGCTTTATGAACTTATTTCTTAGATTGTGGTACTTGAATGAGGATTATGATTTTCATGCACTCCTTATAGCTTATTGTTAATACTTGTGATTTTTGTGATTGATTTCATAATTCATCATTGAGTTGTTTTGAGCCTTCAACATTTTTGCTTTGATGAGAGGTCACTTGAATTCTCCTAGCTTTGCTTGAATCTCTTTGCATGTATGACTTGCGAATGCATTTTCATGATAAAGGCATTTTTGTTGTTATGCCAGATAGCCATATAGCCAACCAAATGATGTTTGTGTCTATTGTGTTGCCCATTTGAGCCTAATAAACTGAATTCTTTGTTTGACCCATACAGCATGCCTTAGCCAAAATAATTAATGTCTTATCCACCCGAAAGGAGTAGGTGAGCATTGAATTTATTGACTCTGTGGGTTAACAATGTACTAAGTTTGGGGTTACCATTTTGCTATTTGAAAAATAAAAAAATTGATGGTTATGAAGACAGATCTTAAAAAAAGAAGAAGAAGAAGAAGAAGAGAAAAATAAGAAAAAGAAATGAAAAGAAAATTTGTATGGGAAAAATGGAAAGAAAATCAAGGGAGCGTAAATTCATGAGGCGAAGTGTAATGAAAGTCTTAATGCTCACTTATTCTCTAGGGTGTTAGCCTGTCAAATCCTATTTCATCCACCCTTAACTTTGACCCAATTGCAACCTTTAATAAGTCCTTTTGATTGTTGCATCTGTGAGTTGCGTACATGCATGCTTGAGATGAAAAGCAAATTCAAGGAAGGTGAGCTCAATAAGTGATGACTGAGGGAAACACAAGCTCAAACATAAGTGACTGAAAGTCTCTTTTCACCTACAGAAAGTTTGAGTGACCCAATTATCAGGTGTACTTTATTTCTATGTTCATTAGCTCTCAAGCTGTAATTGATCAGTGCATGATTGTGATGATCCCTATTTTTGACCCTCTGAGTTTCAGTTACACAGTTGAGAGTTCTACTTTCGAGAATGCATATATGAATTGATTTGCTGTCACTTTGATGCTTTTGGATTGTGGGACATTCATGGTTTATTCTATTCAGTTCACCAAGTCCTGGAGTTGTCTTTTGTTTGGCTAGTTTGTTATTCTTTTTGCTTGAGGACAAACAATATTTTAAGTTTGGGGTGGTGATAATCTGCTAGATTATTTGTTTTTCCATAGCTTTTTGAGTGGATTTCACCGCTTAAGCCCAACTTTTGATGTTGTTTTGATCTTAAGACAACTTTATTTTATTTTTTAAGTTAATCCATTCTAGCTTGTTAGATTGGGTCATTCTAATTAGATTTATTGGTGTTTTATCTCATTTGCTAATGTTTTGATTGTAGGCACCAAATGAAACAAGATGAAGCTCAACGTGGAGAAGGAAGGTTACTGAAGTTCAAGCGCCAGACGCCCAAATGCAGAGCGCCAAGCGCTCGATAATCTGATAAGAAGAACATTTTCGGGAATCCAGGCTATAACGCCAGGCGCTTCCCGAGACTCGATTTTCATTCTCTTTGTTTCTTGATACATATAAAAACCTGTTCTTTCCATAAATGAGGGATCTTTGGCAGCTGGGAAAGGGAGACAAAGAGGGATACAAAACTTGACCTAATTTGGAAAACTTGGAGGTGGACTTAAAGAGAAGAAGAGCGGGAGCTCAAATTTTCTTTAATCTTCCATGGAATTTTACTTCTTATTCTCTATTGTTTTAGTTTCTGTATTTGTTTTTATGTCTAGCTAAACTCTCCCTTGTTGGGATTGAGTGGATTTTGATGGATTTTGCTTGTATTTAACTTGGGTTTCAGTTATGCTTAATGGATACTTCTGTTTTGAGTTTATAATCTCTATTCTTAAAGCTTTCTAGGGTTTGATCATCCTTAGAATGATTTTTAGGTTTATGCATTGGATGAAAATTTGATGTGTGAACTATGTCTATGTTTGAGATTGTGAACCTTGTGATTCGTTGTGCTAGGAATAGTCGATGAATGCTTGTTATCTTGTTGGATTCTTAATCTTAATGCTTTTTTCCTTTTAGAATCACCTAAGGAATTAGAGATTTTAACTAGGATTTAAGGTTCTTGTGCCTAAGGAATTAAGATTTGGATATTTTGGAGAATCTGATAACAAAATAAAAGTAGAAATTTATTTTAACTCCAGGTTAATATGCAGCAAATGAAATCAAACAAAACTTGATCTCAACTCTTTCTTATCTTTGAATTCCTATCTTTTTTGTGTTCTAAATGTTTGTTAATTTGTCAAAGTTAAAATACCAAAAATAATCTTTTTCCTTAATTTATTTTCTTACATGCTTAGTTGTTTACAATTGAGCTCCCTTTGAACCAAAGTTCTGTTTGAATAGTAGTTAAGTTCGTGAATTGGTAATTGGTCATTGATCCCTGAGAACGATATACGATTTTCTCATCGTTTTTATTACTTGATAATCCGGTACACTTGCCGTGGTCTCATCAACTTTAAATTTGAAATTCAAATATATAGCACATGCTAAAAACTATCTTTAACATTTAACTAATATTAAGAGTTTTAAATAAATCAATTTCAACTAATAAAATGATTTGAATAAATCAAACACATGCTCAAATAACTTAATTTACATATCATCATCAAAACTTAAAACCTAACATTCTCTCTCTTTTTGATGATGACCCCATTATGAAATATAATCAACAATTTGAGCATGACAAAGGAATGTAGAAATCAATAACCATTTCATACATCGCATGTTTAATAATAATCAAAGTTGACAACAATAATATAGAAGTCAAATATATTAAAGAAAGAGAGTTTAGAAAAGGCACCCCATTAATTCATGAGCTCCCCCTTAATCCTTGGAGGCTTGTTATGCTGCTTCTTGATCCATGAACTTGCTTTTAGGTGAACTCCCCTTAAGTTTATGCTCCAAATTGATAAACTTGACTTTTCTCCCCTTTCAGCATCAAAAAGGTCAAATGTAATGCAAAGATAGTCCAAAACTCATACCAAAATGTAAGTAAAGATAGTCATAACAAAAAATATAGCATAATATAATTCCAAATGTATATTAAGATGTAAAGTGCTAAGATCAAGATAACATGTCAAAAATATACCATGGATGACCATATCAATTTTCAAATTTTAAAGCATATTGAAAAGACTAAAAGATTCAAAACAGACTTGAAAAACATTTTAAAAAGAGATTAAGTATAACTTAGTCCTTGCAAGTGCTATTTGTTCTTCATTATTCCAACTAAAGCTCACTTTTTCCAGCTCTTGAACTTCAAGAAAATCAATCTTTCATCATCAAAACTTATCCTTTGAATGAATCATCTGTTTTCCTCATCACTTGGGATCTCAATAAGAAACATGGAGGATCTTTATAAAAAAAATAATCCATATGTCACTGTTGCTCTATTTCTCTTAGACACCTTCTTCTACATAAAATTTTGAACTGAAAGAGTATTCCAATTAAACGCATAAATTCAACTCCAAGCTTTAGATCTTTATACTGGATTTGGGCATTCACTAACTATATATATTAAAATATTTACATCATCCAATCCTCATACTGTCAACAACTATAGTTTAGATGTCACTTACTGTTAGAGTTATAGTTCTCCATAGAACATTTCTTCCTTGCCATCAAGATAGAGCAACTTTCTTCTTGGGTTGTAATTTCTTGTTTTTAACCTTTTTAGTAAATTTTCCATGCTTTTTAGAAGTCATATCAAATATCAATCAGGTGCAACACCTCAATAGCACAGAACCTCACACTAAGAATTAAGAATAACTTCAAACAACAAAAAGCAAATCACTCCACAAAAAGCAAATTAGCCCATTTAACCTTCAATTCTTTTAGATTAAACCAAAAAACCAACCAGTAGAGCTGATAACCATTAACTGAGAACCCATTACCAGATGGCCAGAAACAGACCACAAGCCAGAAATGGTGCAGTGCGACATAGTTGAGCTCTGGTATACCACGACTAGCAGTAGGCGCGACCTAGATGAGCGGAACCAATGGTCAGTGGAATATCATTACTGGCTCGTAGTGACTTCATCGCCGAAAAAAATGGAGGACCCATCGATAACTTAGACTCAAACAAACAAAGCACGATCGCAGCGTCAAGCCATAGGCACCGAGGTTTCCATCAATAACAAGATTCGTGTGTGTGTGTGTGAATGATTTGAGAGAAACAAAATTTCAAACAGAGGAGGAGATGCGTGATTTGTGATTTTTAGGTTTTGAAGAAAACTAAAGAGAGAGTGTGAGAGAATGACGAAATAGAGAGAGGATATGTGTCAAAAGCATTTTTTAAATTTTTTTATAAAGGAAGCGAAAAAGGAGTAAAAAGTCCTTAAAAATATGAATAGTGAGTTGCTTGTGCAAAAAGCAGAGAAAAAGAGTAATTAAAACTAGCAACTACAGGGGTAGTTACTATTTCTCCCAGTAGTTGCTCCGTTTGACTACAAGATCAAAACTTGAAAATTTTGAATGGAAAACTTAAGTACGACTTGGATATGGTTCTAATGATTCTAAATAGCATTGATATCATATAATATCATCATCTCATGCACTTTAACACATAAAACACAAAATTAACATAAAAGCACATAATATGCTAAGATATGAGCAATATAAGTAAACATGTTAAATATTGTAATTCAAGTATTTTTCATGAATTTTCCACTTAAGCATATCATGTATGACAAAATTATCATTTGGATAAAATAAAGAACATGTTATATCTCTTTCATTTACCTTTTTACCATTCCCAAAATGTCTATCTTAGTATGAAGGTTCGTTGACAGTAAGAACTTCATTAACTTTATATTCCTTGCATAGCAACTTACTCATAAAAGAAAAATAGTTAACACATAATATGCTTTGAAAATAATAATTGAGCAAAGGTAATAAAGAAGTATGAGTTGATACTAGTTTTACCAACTCCAATGCTTATCCTTTCTCATTGTTTTCAATGTGATAGTTCTTCCTTGTTTAAGCTTATGGGAGACAAAATTTACTCTTGAACATCTAATATCAAGAAATCATTGTTTCTTGATGCATGTCTTCAAACACACCTACAAGATAGATTTCACATTTGGTGTCCAAATTCTCTTGGGTCCTTGGGGGTTAGAACTTGAAGAACCAATCTTAGTGACTTTAGGAACTCACATTATTATAGAAACATTTTTCTTCATAACAAATGTATGTGAGATGTGTCCTTTTTGTCCACAATAATTACAAGTTATGTATGGAGTTGTAGAAAAACTTGTTTTCACAAAAAAATTCTTGTAATACTTTTCACTTTTACAATCATTAAATCCAATTCCAACTTTATCAAAAGAGCACTTTTGTTTTCCTAGAAGAATATCTAGATTCTCTTTTCCTTTCAAAAATTTTGCAAGATCTTTAGTAAGCTCATCAACTTTTTTGTTCAAAAAAATATTTTCAGCAATCAATTGTTCATTTTCATTTGAAACATTTTCTAACTTCAAAAGCTCATCAACCTTTTCATTTAATAAAACATTTTCAACAATCAATTTTTGATCATTTCCATTTAAATTATTTTCTAACTTCAAAAGCTCAGCTTCTTTTATTAACTTCTCAAGTACAACAAAAGCATTATCATACTTAGATTTTAAAGCAAAATATGATTTAGATGGCATAATAGAATCCCTTAACAATTGTTCAAACTCATCATTTAGTTCATCATAAGAAGAATGATGGTCAAAATCATTTACCTCATCATCTTGTTCACTTCTTACCATGAAACACATATGAATCACCTCATCTTTATCTTCATGTTCGCTTTCCGATGAATAGTTATCGCAATCACTCTAAGTAGAGCTTGCTATCATTGATTTCTTCTTATTTGGCTTCTTTTGAAATTTCATCTTAGTGAAGGGACAATCGGATTAGTAATGACCAACCTTTCTACATCCATAGCACATAATTTGATCATCTTTTGAATCATTCCTTTTGAATTGATACCTCTTCCTTGAATCGAACTTTTGCTTGTTGAGTTTGTAGAGTCTTTCGGTTAGGAGTGTCATCTCTTCATCATTACTTATTTGAGTTCCTTCATCATCTTTCTCATTGTGTGAGGCTGATTTGGCTTTAAGAGCAACTCTTTTCCTTGATGTGTTCTCTTCCTACAATCTATTAAGAAAAGTTGATTCATAAGTTATAAGATTACCTCTTAATTCGCCATAGGAAATTATATTAAGGTCTTGTCCTTCTTGAATTGCAGTCACCTTTGATTGCCATTCTTTGGTGAGACTTCTTAGTATCTTCTTTACTAACTCTCTATCCATGTAGACCTTCCCAAGGGCATCAAGAATGTTGACCATGTTAGAGAACCTCTCAAACATCTTATTAATATTTTCTTCCTCTTTCATGTTAAATAACTCGTACTCATGAACAAGCATGTCAATTTTCGCTTCTTTTACTTAGCTTGTTTCTTCGTGTGTTACCTCTAATTTATCCCACATTTGCTTGACCATTTTGTACCTTGAGATTTTTCCAAAATCATCCTAATTTACTACACAATAGAAGATGTTTTTAGCTTTTGCATTTTGTTCTATCTTCTTCATGTCTTCATCATTGAATTCCTCTTCAATCTTCTCCACCACTTTGCCATCTATCATTTTCTTTGGAATGGATGGTCCGTTTTTTTATCATGAGCCAAAGTTTGTAGTCAACCGACTGAATGAATATCTTCATACACTCCTTCTAATAAATGTAATTTGACCCATCAAAGTATGGTGGTCTTGAGATGAATTGTTCTTCAATGATGTTTGAGTTCATCAAGTTTCCTGCCATTGAACCTGTAAGGATCGACTTCTCAAGCGGTTAGGCCTTCTAGATAATTAAGTTCTTGATACTAATTGATAGGATCAAGCGCACCACTAGACCAAAAGTTATAACTGTTAATCAAGTCACAACTTTATTTTCTTATAGTGACAACGTATAGTCTCGCGTCTATAACGTGCTGCGGACGAACATGAGGATCACTGGTAGGTTGAGCTGTCAAGCTCCATTGATATATGCTCATACGTACATACAAGTCCTAAGGTGATTGTTTAACTCCTATAAATCCAACAATAAGCAATTAGGAATGAGTTAGTATTGATAAATTTTCATAATTTACGGGAAGTCATAAGTTTGAATTTCTGTATCCTCATTATATATATTAAAAAAAAAAGTCTTCCATGATTATTAATTTTATATATATAATAGAGAATGACTATTATAAATAAAAGATAACAGGTATTTTAGGTTTTTTAAAGTTATTTCAATATTTAAATATTCAAAAAATCTAAAAACAATTATAAGTTATAATCTATCTATAACTATTATAATGAGAAATGGGGAATTTGGTGTCCACTTTTGATTTTCCAAAATTGTCATCAATATCTTTTTAAACTCTAATTAGAAAAAGGTAAAAATGTAATGTTCTTTATCCACCTTCTACATCTAACAGTTGTTGCTACAACTCTCTTGATAACTCACAATTATTAAATTATAACTACTACAACTTTCTTAATAATTCACAAAAACTAAATAACTTACATTATAACTTCCTCATTTAAGTAATATAATAAAATAAATAATAAAATCAAATAAATCAAATAAAAATTGCGGATGCCAGTCGATCCACTAGTATTGATAAAGCACTTGCATGACAAAATTAAGCACATAAAACATTGCACAAAGATTTATGCCGACATATAACTAAATTGTTCGGAAGACAAAAAGTGATATCATTCATTATATATTATTTTTCACAATGTGTCTATTATAGCATATAAAGATATTCAATTTAAGATTGGAGAACCTTGTATTAAGTATTAAGTGCATCATCATTTTGCAAAAAAAAAAAAATTAATTGATGTCTTATATATCTCTTATGATTAATATTATTGCAATGCTAAAACATTAAAACACCTTACATGTTAGAGTATACCACTCACAAATAAACATTTTCAATCAAGCCCCTTAATTATCCTTTGAGAATTAATCAAAGTAAACTCTTCTTACAATGGTAAAATCAAAGTCACAAAATATCATATTAGTATTTGGTATGTGAAAAGGAATTCATATACTTATAATACTGCTAAAAGAATAATGGGTCAAATAAGTGGTAAATTGAGTAAATATAATATTGTAGGGATTGTGATTATCATTAAACTAATTAAAATATGAGAGATATTTTCAAAAGAGTCTCATAGCTTGAAGAGTACAAATAATCAATATGGAGGAAAAATCTCCCCTTATTTTGGTTGAAGAAATATAAAAATGAAAAATGAAAAATGAGAGAATACGATTGAAAGATAAAAACAATGAAGATTTCCCCCTTATTTAAGTAGAAAACATATGTAATTAAGCTCTAAGTTGTCTTAGGTTTTAAAATTCAAGGCAGACTTTTACTTAAGGAAAAAAAATAAAATAAAATACAGACAGACTTTGAAAGCGCCCGAAAGATAAAAGTGCGTCCTTTTACAATAAAATAAAGCAAATTGATGCTTCTTTGTCTACATTATAAAACAGAGTAACCAGTTGGAATTAACGTATATTGATCGAAGTGGATGGAAATCAAGTCTTTTAAGCATATGATCTTATATTTGATCTTAAGATTTATGTATATAAAAATAATATTTTTAAAAAAGATTATCATTTAAACATTTAATTATATTTTAAGATATTAATTTTTTATTTATTATACAGAAATACTCTAAAAATCAAAAAGAGTAATGAGTTGGAAATGAGATCACTTTTCAATTAATAATATAAAGATACCTTTAGTAAAGAAATGGCATAACAAAATATTAAATTTGTTGCGTAATGGGAACCAGACCCACAGCCTAAAATTTTATTTAATGGAAAAGGGAGCAATAAAGTTCAGCAACAAATCCATCGGAACCTGGAAAGTTGGCTTCGGTGCGAAAAGTATGTGTAATACAAAATGCCATTAGGAGCATGCAACTTTAGCGATCGATATTCACTGAAAATTGCACAATGCTTAATATGATTTGTGACCCACCTATATGTACTCTTCTACCTTTCTAAAAGTCACTAAAAGTCAAGCCTATATCACTTATTTGGAGGCATCCCAACTCACGAGTGATGCACAATATATATCTCTATCTGATTGCAACAAACCAAATCAAGGCATGTGAAAAATCGTTGTAAAATTTCATTTTCTCTCTACTTACCAAACATTCAAACCATAAAACTTGGGGAAAAGGTACATATTCTCCTTTAAGTTAAACCAATAAGCAAATACTCCCCCTCAATCTTATTTAGAAGAAGTCGTTTAAAATGTTCTTAAAATCTTTTTGAGCATGAATGCTGCACTGATTTTTTCTTTCTATTGCCAATTATCTCACATTCTTTATCAGTTTTTAACATTTATATAAAAAGGCATTCTAATATTTATTTTTTAACCCCTTAATTCTTATTTTTATTTATTTTAAACATTTTTCATTCTCATTTATCTTATCTTCTTTTCTGTCCTCCATGGTCGCCGATTGTGCCGCTATCCACTGTCTCTCCGGCAAGCCCTTCACCTTCACCATTTCTGTCTACAACAGCCGCATGGGTCACACATGTGGCGTTCGTTGTGCCAAGCTACTAGGACGTGTTCTTCTCACCATTGACCCAGATGAGGAATCAACGAGGAATGAAAAAAGGGTGATTGGTTACACTTTTTCACTCATTTGGGTGAAAAAAAGGGTCGTATTTTCCTCCCTCTATGTCTCCTCCGACCACACCATCTGGATCTCTCAAAGCGCAACTTTTTCACTTCCTTTCCCTACCCACCTATGTTTTCTTCAGATCCAACCAATTCGATTATCACCTACACCGAACTTTGCCTCTTCAGCTTCATCTAACTATTCAACCAGGACTGTGATAGGTTCATCCCCCTTTGCTCTCTATGTCATTCCTATAGGTTTCCTTCATCGTTTTCTGATTCAAAGTTAGCATTTTTATTTTTGTTCTTTTGATTTTAATCTAATGACTTATATTTTTTATAATAGATAAATTATGTGTATTGAAGCTTTTCTGAATTTTGGATTTGAGTCTAAATTTGTTGTTGGAGTGATTGATTTTGAAGAAAAAATGTTTTTAAATTATGGGTCGGGTAGATCTTGTGGTTTTTGTAGGTGGGTGGTTATGAGGTTCTACTTGAATTGAGTTCATTGATGTGCTGCTTCTATGTTGGGTGGATCTGATCTCGTTATAGGTGTAACGAATTTGTTCGATTTTGGGTTGGTTGCAAATAGAATTGAGGGGGAAAAGAAATTATCAAATGAGGTGGGAGGTGGTGGAAGAACTAGATGAGAAATAGAGGAGACCAGCAAGAGAATAGAGGAGGAGAGGAGGACTAACAAGTAATAAATGAAAATGTTAGGAGTGTAACTTATTGAATAGATTTCAAATAATAATTTTCAGTCATAAATGTTAAATTCTTGCAAATCAATGATAAAAAAACATGAAGCATTCATACTCTAAACCCTTTTAGGAATATTTAAAATGTTACCTATTTAGAGTGAGTTTTTTTAACATCTACATAGGAACATTAGTGAAATAGCTATCAACCATTTAGCTTTTTTTCTTTTTTTAGTCTTGGATGTGAACTTTTCTTTGACGGCGTATTAACTGTCTAAAATTTTTAATACTTGTAAACCAGAATGATTTAATCAGATTTTGTAAATTTCAACCAAATAAATTAACTGAATCTATTTTAATATCATACTAATTAGTTCAATTCTTACAATTTCCCACTAATTTAGTTCTACTCATACTATTAAGTATTTTTCTTTTCCTTTTCCCTTTTAAACAAAATAGATAAGTGTTCTGGACCATGGACCGGGATCCTACCCAGAAGGGTCAACCCGGCACATGCTCCACCCTATTCCTCCATCAACACCCCAGAAAGGACTATAGGACCTCGGAAGACATAACTCATGAGGATCAGGGAATCAACAGACTCTCATAACTGCTGATACGAATCTCTCTGATTCTATAACCTCTCCTCTCAATAAATGACTATAACGTCCACATTCCAATAATACTTGCATTGAATGCCCTGACTTCAATGATGCTCCATAAAGATCAGGCTAAGTAGACCTAAACAGGTAATGGTTATTGAATAACAGACACCTTAGCATACTATCTGACTTAAGCATCGGAGTCCTTTTTGCAGGTACCACCCCCCGCCGGACCCTAACGGTGGAACGCAGCTGTAGAAAGGAGGAAACCACCAAACCATACCTCCCACAGGTATCCTTCTAAATTCGTTCAGAACATTTGGCGCCGACTGTGGGGATCAGATAAATTACTATTCCCACATTCATCATGGTCAGTACAAGGCAAAATCAATGCAGGAAGTAATGCACCAAATCCAATCACGGACGGAGCCCACGGTTCGTGCGACCCTTCTTCCTTCGCACCACTAGAAACCTCCGTCGTAAGGAGTAGACCTGTTCTGGTAGAGACGCTCAATGGGGGACACGAAACTTCAGCTTCAGCTGAAAACCCAGTCCCCTCGCGAAGGATCTCTGTCTGGGATAGACTTGTTTACCCCCCAACTGGAGAGAATAACGCAAATCAAGTCACAAGGGTCCCAACGCATGCTCGTTTGGGAATCTCGAATTTGGATGTTGACCATTCACACTATGAGGACAACTCGCAGTCTGGGATGACGAGGAATGAACTTAGAGAATTTCGCATTATGTTTGACAACCAATTTGGAGGAACAATTTCGTTTGAACAATTTAAAAAGGTTTGCACAGGCTGGCAATGAGGATGGCGAGCGAGTCGCAGTACAAAGGGATACCCATCATGTCGGAGCCGGGGTCATAGAAAACAGTGACCCGGTCCTCGGCCGCCAGCAGCAATTCTCCGACGCCTTAATGGCGTACAGGGTCTTGAGGAACTTCAAGCCCCCGAGCAACTTAGAGCCCTACGACGGGACCAAGGATCCGCAATAGCACTTGGATGCTTATACCCATTCCATGCAGCTCTATGGGTATACCCCAGAATTGTTATGCCGTGCTTTCTCGCTCTTCCTAAAGAATGATGCTCTTCGTTGGTTCGTGACCTTACGGACAAAAATTACAGGATGTGGGGACCTCACGCAGTGATTCTTGCTGCATTATACCACTGCCAAAGAACGATCAAAGTCAATTGATTCTCTCTCTGGAATTCGCCAAAATATTTAAACGCGATGAATCTCTAACAAATACATCAAGAGATTCACCATTTTGTGGTTATAGAAAACCTCAAAAATATTCTATCCATTACGCCGAAAATGGTCTACGAATTTTTTCAACTTCTTTCCGGTCAAATCACTAAAAAGAAGCCGGCCATTTAGATGAGTTCCACTTAGGACGGATAAGTTTGAACTGGAAGAGATTACAGGGCAAAAGAAAGCCTTGAGAAATGTGAGCGTTCGGAAAAGAATCACAATTTTAACAGATCCCTCCAAAGTGAGCGGTATAGGCCCAAGTATTCTAAGTATACTCATTTGAACACCCCTCGAGAAAAAATCTTGAAGGAGGTCCTTCAAACCGAGTTCCAGGATATCAAAAGGCCACCACCTGTTAAAAAATAATCCCAGAGGGATCATTCAAAGCATTGCAAGTGGCACAACAGTTACGGTCATGAGACCGAAGATTGTTATTAGCTCTGAGATGTTATCGAGTCCTTGATCAAAGAGGGACGTCTGCAGAAGTACATTAGTGATTTTCGTGGTAATCAAGACCACGGAAGAAGAAGGAATCAGAGACAAAGCCGAAGTCTACAGCAAAGTCCAAACCAACATCGGCAAAGAACCCATAGCTTTTAGAAAAACGCACAAAATTACTTTTTCATTGATATAAATCAAGTCCCGTCAAATCTCAAACCACGACATGCCTCAAACAAGGACTAAATCGGGATGCTCAAGAAGGCGGATATCGGAAAGATAGGTTAATCCATACTATCGCTGGAGGGTTCACTGGAGGAGGAGTGTCAAATAATTTCTGAAAGAAGGCACTTCGAACGGCTGTCTTAAGCGTGTCAAGTTCTTCACGAAAACCACCCACCCGAGATAGTGGAGCACCTCCCATCTCTTTCTCTGAGGATGACTACGGCGATATCATCTGGGATCATGACGACCCACTAGTAATCTCCGGAGTAATATCCAACGCTGAAGTCCGTCAAATTTTTGTGGACCAGGGAAGTTCGGCAGATATCATGTTCATGGACGCCTTTGAAAGGCTGGAATTCCCTTTGTCTGAATTAACACCATATGAAAGTGAGCTCACTAGTTTCTCTGGGGAAAAGATCACCCTGGTGGGATACTCTGATACCTTCCTGACCTTGGGTGACGATAGCGCGTATAGAACTGTGAAAGTGAGATTCTTGGTTGTGGATTGTCCATCGGCCTACAACATCATTTTGGGACGCCTTACGTTGAACAGCATGGCTGCTGTAATCTCCACCGCCCCACCAGGCCATGAAATTCCTTAAACGGGATAATAAAGTGGTCACGGTCAAGGGCGATCAGATTGCAGCCCACAAATATTACAACGAAAGTCTGAAAATTAGTAAAGCATCCAGAAACAAGAAGGCACACACACCCATCCTAACCCACCAAGTCAATGTTTTAATGACCGAACTGGACGCACGAGAGGAAATCTGAAGCACTAGACCCCAGCCCGACGAAGACTTGATCCTGTTACAGCTTGGTGATGAACCTAATCACACCACCAAAATTCGGGCGAACCTCGACGAGCAGGAGAAGGCTCAATTGGTAAAACTCTTGCAAAAGAATAAAGATCTTTTTGCCTGGACATCTACTAACATGCCCGGAATCGATCCTGCTTTCATCTGTCATCGTTTATCTATTAAACGAGATGCAAAGCAGGTCTCTCAAAAGAAGAGGAAGGTTGGCCCAGAAAGGCAAAGTTCCATTGAAGGGCAAGTAAAAGAGCTCTAACGCCGGATTCATCGGGGAGATTTCATATACCACATTCTTCGAATGTTGTCTTTTAAAAAATTCAAGGACAAGTGGAGGATGTGTGTGGACTATAATCGACTTAAAAAAGCATGCCCTAAGGATCCATACCCCTCCCTAAATGTGGACAAGTTTTGATAGTTCCTCCGATTTTCAACTCTTCTTTCATGGATGCTTACTCCGGTACAATCGATTCATGTACCCCGGTGATGAAAATAAAATTTCATCACCGAAAAGGCAAGTTATTCTTAAGTAATGCCTTTCGGGTTGAAAAATGTCTGAGCTACATATCGAGAAATGATGAAGTTCTTTTGAAGATTAGATAGGAAGAATGCTAGAGGTCTACATCGATGATATGATAGTCAAGAGCCGTCATCGGAATCACACACCTCGATTTAGAAGAAGTGTTTGAATAGCTTAGAAGCATAATATTCTTAACCCGGAAAATGTGCATTCTTCCAGTTTTTGGAGTTCATGCAAACATACCGGGAATAAGGCAAACCTCGACAAGTGTAAAATGCTCGACATGCACATGTTCCCCGAATGTGAAAGAAGTTCTTAAAAAAACAAATGGACTTCGCGACTCACGCGTTTCTTGGGCTCACACCACTCACAAATCCCTCCTACTTTTCAAATTGTTAAAAAAGGGGACCGGGTTTGAATGGACTCAGGAGTGCGAGGACACATTCATCTCCTTGAAAAATATCTTGTCACCCCCCCAATTCTTACAAGACCTGAGCCAGGAGAAACGTTGTACATATACCTCTCCATTCATGAGGAAGCCATTAGTGCAAGACTTGTCGGAATCAAAGGGTGTCCGTAATTTCCTATTTTGTGAGCAAAGTATTGCAAGGCCCCGAGCTCCCAGATCGAAGATCGAGAAGGTCGCATTCACACTCATCGTTACGGCCAGAAGACTCAGACACATACTTCCAATACCATCCGATGGTGGTAAGAACAGATCAGCCTATCCGACAGATATTGCATAAACCGGACTTGGCAGGAAGGATGATTGCATGGTCCATCGAGCTTTTCAAGTTTGGAATCACCTACGAACCTAGAGTAGCAATCAAGGCGCAAGCACTCTCAGATTTTCTAGCTGAATTAACCTCGGAAACAAGTAAAGTCGAAGAAAAACAATGGACTGTGTTTGTTAATGGGTCCTCAAACCCAAAAGGAAATGGCGCCGAGGTGATAATAGAAAATTTCGACGGGGTCATCATAGAAAATTCCCTAAAGTTCGAGTTTCCCACCTCGAACAATCAAGCTGAATATGAAGCATATTGCCGGACTAACGATGGCTAGGGACTTAGGAGCCACCAAACTTAAACTATGCAGTGACTCCCAACTCGTAACTTCACAGATCCGAGGTGATTATCAAGCAAAAGAGCCACTTTTACAGAGATATTTGCTAAAAGTAAAGCAGCTTCTCTCAAGTTTTCAGTCGGTACAAGTAGAACACATCCCGAGAGAGCAGAATTCAAGGGCCGATCTCTTGTCCAAATTGGCTAGCATTAAAAGCCCGGGTAATAACTACTCTGTGATCCAGGAGATCATCCAACAATCATCAATCGCCGACATGGCAATTTTCCAAGTTGACGGGGAGGAGCACGATTGGACTATGCCGTTGGTGGAGTACCTACAGTCCGGCAGCCTCCCTGATGACCCAAAGGAAGCTTCTAGGCTAAAGAGAACTGCGGTCAGGTATACTATCTATAATGGGCAGCTTTACCGATGGGGATTTTCCTTACCTCTCCTTAAGTGCTTTACACCGAAAGAGGTCAAATATGTGTTGGCCGAAGTTCATGAAGGAAGTTGTGGACACCATCTGGGAGGAAAAGCCCTAGCTTTGAAGGCTCTTAGGGCAGGTTACTACTGGCCGACAATGGAAGTAGATGCTCTTGGACATGTTCAAGTATGTGACAAGTGCCAGCGACATTCAGATCACTATCACGCCCCACCTGAAGAACTATCCACGATGTCCATTCCCTGGCCCTTTTATCAGTGGGGAATGAACATCAAGGTCCGTTCCCTCGGTTGGATGAAATTCTTGATTGTTGGTGGATTACTTTACCAAGTGGATTGGTCATGAGCCGTAGTCACCATTACCTCGGCTTGAGTTCAGAAATTTACTTAGCGTCACATTATTACTAGATTCGGTGTTCTGGAGTCAATTGTTACGGATAATGGGACGCAGTTTAAAGACAAGGGATTCGAAGAACTACTTTCTGGACTGAAAATAAAATATCATTGTAGCGCAGTCGAGAACCCTAGGACAAACGGGCAAGCCGAAGCCGCAAATCAAATCATAATCTGAGGATTGAAGAGAAGGTTAGATGAAGTAAAAGGGAACTGGGCTGAGCAGTTGAACCACGTCCTTTGGGCCTACCGAACTACTCTCCACTCCTCGACGGGCGAAACTCCTTTCAAACTAACATTCGGATATGAGGCCATGATCCCGGTGGAAATTGGAGAACCAAGCCTGCGTTCTCAAAACTTCTCGTATGATGATAACCCCAGGTTAATCAGGGAGGACTTGGACCTGTTGGAGGAAAGGAGACGTATTGCCCATATACGAGATGCCGCAATCAAGCAGAGAACAGCATCCCGGTACAACTTGAAGGTCATCCCGAGAAGATTCCAGCCAGGCGACTTGGTACTCCGCAGAGCCGATGTCGGTGGAAGGAATGCCTCCCAAGGAAAATTAGCCCCTAACTAGGAAGGTCCTTACCGCGTTGTAATCAACACCGGCAAAGGAGCTTATACCCTAGAGACTTTGTCAGGGAGGCCGGTAAAAATTTTTTGGAGCGCAGACAAACTTAGAAAGTACTACAGCTAAGTGCCTTGTCAGACCTAGTCTCCTAGTTAAACTTTGTTTGATCTTCCCAATTGTTATGAAACCACATTGTGATATTCAATAAAGTAAGTGTTATTTTTTTTCTGTTGTGTCATTCTTCTATTCAATTTTCAAGTTTTTCAGCTACTTCATAGTACCAACTGAGGTGTGTTACCTAGTTCGTGCAGTAGAAAAATCCTATATTGGGAAAATTCTAGTACCAAACTTAAAATATGAAACAACCTCGACAAGGAGTAGTCTGTTAAAATATTGTCGTGCGGTATCCTAAAAAGGACCCCGGACATTGTTTCCTACCTTTGGCACGGATCTTAAATGCCAAATTTATCTGGACATCGGATCCTAAGCCAAGGTTTAAGCAGTTCTACAAAAAATAAAGAATATGGCATCTCGATCAACAAGAACAACGATAATTAATAAAGCCCAAAATCTGGGTTGATATTTACAAAAAATCGGGGTACAGATAAACCAAAACCTCGCACAGAAGGTCCCAAAAAAAAAACCTAATCTGTAGCTGAGTTCGGACCACGGATATTAGAGTCTTCAGCCAAATCTGAAGAAGCCACACGAGGAGCTACAAGAGATCCCTCTCGAACTACCTTTCCGGAGTCAAGCCCGTCCAAAACCAATGCAACCCTGGGGTTGAAATGTTAAACTTGGCTGACAGCGCTGCTGAATTGATCTTCCTTTATCTTGGTGCACAACGATATCAGCTGGTTAATATCGGCCTGAAGAGAGGTAATTTTAGCCTCACACTACTGAGACTTGGCTCGAGAATTGTCACTTTCAGCCCGGAGCGCGGCAATCTGCTTCTGCTGCTTGGTCAGGGTGGCCTCATTTGCCTTGCTGGCATCCTTCAAAGCAGTTACTTCGGTTTCTAACTCCTTTACTCGAAGTAAAGCTTCATCTTTGGCCTTTGAGGAATCCTCCAGATCTTTGAGAGCTTTGGTTTCACCCCTCTTGACCGCTGCCAGTTTGTCCGCCATTTCTCGTTCATGTTCCTCGAGGGCGTGCTCTAAGAATCGAGCTTCGGCAGCAATATGAATCCCCATGTTTTGGAAAGCCAGCAAAGCTTCCTTTGGACTACGTCAGGCGAAGTGATCCACAACATCTTCATCAAGAATGTGAAAGTCAATAAACTCCCGGGGATCGGCTTCCTCACGAAACAGCTCTATTGGCCCGGATATTTCTCCTGTCGCTACCCTCTTACTCAGGCAACTAGACTACCCTTCATCCAATGCCGCCCTCTTGCGTCCCCGAGGTGATTCAGGAGAATCGTCCACATTGATAGGTTCCACCTCCTCAGAAGGAACCTCGGGCATCGTGCTCGTAAGGGACGGCATGAACCTCATTGGAGGACTCATTGGGACATCAGAATTCCTCGCCCTGAGTGCCTCCAAAATCGCCAAAGAATCACCACCCACCATCTCGGCTAAACTTTCTGCAAAACATAGAAACAAAGTCAGATGCATTAAAACATTTGGGCATTTAAATATACACCACGGCCAACCGATGTTACCTAGCACGGTCCAGAGCTCATCGTCATCCGGACTATCTAAAATATCTTTAGGCCGGATCTTACCGACCTCTTCAACCCACATCTCGAAGAAGTTTACATATTCAACCTCTTCATCGATAAGCTAGTTGATCTCCCTCTCAAACGATTGAGTAGGGATGCTTCATGCCGCCGGATTCCAGTAAAGACTGAATACTGTCTCCTCACCATTACCCATCCAAAAGGGACGACTATCGCTCGCCGCCTTCAATTTGAAGAATTTCTCCTTGAAGTCCTTGTGACTCTCCAAGTACGACAAGAATACAGCTCTTCCTTGTCGGGATCCAACTGAGAGCCAAGACTGCTGTCGAGCACGGGATCCAAGGGTTGAATACGGGGTATAGAAATAGAAGAATGCCCCGTCAGAGCATTGCAACCCCACTACCCGACATATTCTTTCGAAGGCCAGGATGTTTGCCCAACCGTTTGGATGAATTTGACTGGGGGCAGCATGAAGAGTCCGGAGAATAGCAATATGAAAATCATTGAAAGGAAGCCGTAGTCTGAACCGCATGAAAAAGTCCTCGTAGAGATACATGAAGTGCTCACCTTCTTCATGGGTCCAGCACACTTGTTCTCTCCCCGGGGATAAAATCATGAACTCATCATTCCTTTCGCCATTCTCGATGAGCTCCAGGTATTCCTTCAGCTTATCTACTTCTGCGCCGGACTCATAACAGGATGCCCTATCATAGGCATCGTCGGCAACCCACGTACAGGGTAACAAAGGACCTCGGCGAATCCTAATCGCACTTGTTCCGATTTCACCTCTTGGCCGCCTTCTTCTAGCCATTTAGTTTCTTGAAAGACACACAGAGGCCTAGGGTCAGAACCAAAGATGTTCAAAATATCCACACATGGCAGTGGGCGAGCAGTAAACTAACACCCACGCACCGGCCTCTGCACTCACTGAGACTTAAGCCTTGGAAGGACACCCCCGCCCACCGTATGCGGCGCAAAAGGGGAGGTGCAACATCAGGCAAAGCCGTTGGAAGAGGGGACGAAATAACTATCCCCAAAATTGATAGAAGAGAAAAACAAACAGTCCACCAGAAGGACGTTCGCATGTTCAAGTTATCAGTAAAAATGGTGTTCAAGTTATCAGTAAAAATGGTGTTTAGAGGAAGAAAATACCTTGACAAAGGTTAGTAGAAGCTGCTTTAAAACGTAAACACCGTCGCGAAAACTTGTCGGATTTCCTCTCAGGCAACTAGTTTTTAAGCAGAAATAATAAAAGGTGAAAAATGGAAGGATGAAGCCCTATTTATAGAAGCTACGGTTAGGGGACATTTTTTCTCCATTTAGTCTTGAATTTGAAAAGATGTTCATTATGGCGCGCATTAACTGCATGACCCTCAACCTTGCAAGCCACATGGCCCATGTAATCATTTTGTAAATGGCAACCGAGGGGAGGGCCACTCAAAGAACCAACCAACCCTAGTATCTACAACGTCTACAAAATATTAAAGACCCCGGCCCATTGCATATCCCTAGTTTCCCTCACAGCTACAAATACCCACTTTAGATGCTTAAGCTTTGCACTTCATCCGTCTCGGCAAAGTACGACTATTATGTTATACAGTGAGGCTTTGGACTCACTTTTCCAATATAAATTCCACAAATCAAAAATGGTCAAAGAAGCTACAATTCAATCGATTTTATTTCATTTCATACATCGTCATACATCAATACAAGGAGAAGGAAAACACCTGGGATATGAAAAGGTTAAACAAGACGAAGCTCGAGGCCAACTTTTTGGAACTTTCACATCCGCATTCTCTGAGCGCACACCCGTCTTCCCTATCAGGCTTCTTGAAAAAGTGGATTGGTTTCAAAAAAAGGATAACCTAGGAACGTAACCAATTGCCAGATCGGAAATTTCTACCATACCACATCGGTTCCACTCACAAGGATAAAAGAAGGCCGACGTGCGCCTCCTCGCTTGAACCGAGTTCGGGCCGATCATGAAGAAGTTCATTCCACCGAAAAACCGGTTATGATCGCTCCAGACGCTTAAATATACCTCAATGGTCCTATAATTATCTAAAAGGAGGACCAAGAAGGGCTCTATTTCTCCAATTACCTCCGTCCAACATGACAGGGATTACAGAGCTTCCTAGCGAAGAAGTATGAATTAGACATTTCTTCGTACACTGGGAAGGTAAAGTCCCCGTCCTCATTACGCTGGGAAAGAAAAGTTCCTAATGAAACAAGCTTTTTGGCAGAAAAAGAAGTATCTTCAAATATTTTTGGAGAAGCAGAAAAATGGTGGCCTTCTCAGAAGGCAAAATTTCTCTAACTCCCTCTGAACATAAGCACAGGCATAAGAATAGTAAAACCATTCTGGAAGATAGAAAAAAGGAATGATCGTACCAGGCGTGAACCTTCTGTATTTATAGAACGAGAGGCTTTGACCGACCTTACGAATCAAATCAGAGGCATTAAATGCTCTCCCTTTCCTATTGGTTACGAGAGCAACAGATGTTTGGGGAACATTGAAACTAATCCTCTTTTAAAGGATCCTTATCTCCCAATTAAGTCAGAAGCGACAGTTTCTAAAGATAATGATTCGAATTTCTACAAGTTTCAAAAAGTCTTGCAACAAGATTCAGACTCCAAGGAAGCGGCAAAATCTAGACTCCGGGATAAGGGGTACGGATTTACCGATCTCCAACCCAGAGATATTCTAATATAATGGACGTCGTCCTCGGTACGGGACATCGCGAAACCTGGCTCTGAAGTCAAGGCGTAGCCCATTAAGTTTTATGAAGCTAAATACCTTAGCACTTGACTATCCTATCTAAGCACCAAGCTGGGGGCAACTATTCTGGACTGTGGACCGGGATCTTACCCAGAAGGGTTAACCCGACACACGTTCCACCCTATTCCTCCATCAACACCCCAGAAAGGACTGTAGGATCTCGAAAGACATAACTCATGAGGATCAGGGAATCAACAGACTCTCATAACTGCTGATACGAATCTCTCTGATTCTATAACATCTCCTCTCAATAAATGACTATAACGTCCACATTCCAATAATACCTGCATTGAATGCCCTGACTCCAATGATGCTCCATAAAGATCAGGTTAAGTAGACCTAAACAGGTAACGATTATAGAATAACAGACACCTTAGCATACTATCTGACTTAAGCATCGGAGTCTTTTTTGCAGGTACCACCCCCCGCCGGACCCTAATTTAAACGCACAAAAGGAGAAACCACCAAATCATACCTCCCACAGGTATCCTTCTGAATTCATTCAGAACAATAAGCTATTCTCAGATTGGTCATTTCTCATATAAGAAAGGAAAGAATAACACCTAGGCTTTAGGAATAAGTTAACCACCCGCTTGGATATTGAAATTCTAGATCAAGTAATATCAATCAGTTATGGCTAACATTTGAATACAAAGAGTGAGCTAGGAGACCAACCAATTGCCAGATCCAAATGGCATAGCACATAGCATACTTATATAACCTATGAAATACAAATACAGATATAGGGACACATTAAATTCAAAAAATTATAGGATACAGACAAGTTATATATATATATATAATTACAAAATTTAAGAAAAAAAAATTTATAATTCATTAATATCATTTCTATAAGCTTTTGAAGATTTACAATATCTTAATATATGTCATATATATGTGCTAATATTTACTACCTAGTAAGCTCTTCCTAAAAAATATAGAGCATAAATTCTATTGACATTTTCTAAAAAATATCCTAAACAAACTTCTCTTAATAGAACTAATCATGTACAAGTATATGTGCATAAAAAAATAATTAGAGGAACATTGATGTGAGGCAAGTTTCGGTGACGATGAAATAGACGACTTGGTACGAGCAGAGGTAGAAGGAGAAGATAAAAATAATGGTGTGTGAAAATATAAAACTTAAAAGTCTAATAGTGGCATGTGAAAAGATAAAACTTAAAATAATGGTATGTGAAAATAATAGCTTAGAATGTCAGTCATGTGATTGAGTTTGAGTGAGTTACAGACTTACAAATTGAACGTTAGTCATGAAAATTAATATTTTTTAAAAAAGATATTAGTGGACCGTGTCTAAGTCATGTGTAAGTGTGTCAAAGCGTGTCCAAGACGTGTTTAAATTGAAAAAAAATAATTTTTTTAATTGGACACATTCAGACATACAAAACATGTGTGTCATACGAGTGTTCTCATGTATCCGACATAGATATATATCTAACACGCGAACATGCCTCAAAAATAAAATGTACATACTTCATAGTATATAACTAATTTAAACAAAGAACCAATTTGTTCCTTAATTTTATGAGTATCTTCTTAGCTATTAATTTTCAGCGAACATTCGTTTCTTCAAAACTTCACCGATACATTTCCTTCTGGACCTTTGTGTACATGTGGCACCATATACAGAAAAGAGAATGCACCATTACATTAAGCCATTGATGTCTCAAAGCAAACTTAACATACCCACATGCCTTTAATCTTGTTCTTCAATGTTTTTTTTTTAAGGAAACTAATAGGAAAGAGAAAAATCCATACTTTTTAGCTAGTAAGATCTTTGAGCTACTTTACTTTTGAAATTAGAATACAAGTAGAAATTCATTAGATCAAGCTTCTTCTTTCTTTTATACATATATTATGCTAGTACATGCATTCCCTTTCCACCTCCTTTTGACACTTTGCAAGCGATCTATCTGGATTGGGCCCACGTTGTAGACATTTTGGACTACTGTGATGAGTACAAAAAAACTCATCCCTAGGTTTCCCACTGCACAGTACCCCTCAAACATTTTTCACTTTCCTCCTTTCCTTTTTTTTTTTCTTTAGTTTTGGCATGGCACTTTATACACCACCTACGTTTAGTTTTGGGCGTGTACCACATTGATTTTATGCCATGGTTTATGATTGTACTAACTAATAAGCACTTTTTGCTTTATCGCCCTATCTATATATAAAAGCACTTCCATAATATTTCCTCCGCAACCCTAACCAAAACCTTCTCCATTAAGAATAATCTCTCTCTCTCTCTCTCTCTCTCTCTCTCTCTTTGAAATGGCCGACGTGCAAAAAGGCCAAGACAGTCAAGGGATTAAGCTCTTTGGCGCAACGATTACATTGCATGGTGGGGAAATAAAAGAGGGCAAAAAAGGCAGTGAAGATCAGACGGTGGATAAGAGGCCAGAGAAGATCATACCCTGCCCGAGATGCAAGAGCATGGAAACCAAATTCTGTTACTTCAATAACTACAACGTTAATCAGCCAAGGCATTTCTGCAAGGGCTGTCAGAGGTACTGGACGGCCGGTGGGGCCCTCCGCAACGTGCCCGTCGGCGCCGGCCGGCGTAAGCCCAAGCTTCCGTGCCGTGGTGCCGGTGGATTACCGGACGGCTGCCTCTATGAAACTTCCGATGATGTCCATAAGTTTGGGTTGGAGCAGGGGTTGGTTTTGGATGAGTGGCACGTTACCATGCCTCAAAATGATTTCCGGCAGATTTTTCCAGCCAAACGGCGGAGGACGGCATCTGGCGGTTAACCTTGTTATGCTTTCGCTCTTGTTCATTTCTGTATATGAGAAAATATATGGATGGAAAAGAAGAGGGGAAACTTCTTTTACCCTATGAGTTTTTCTTTTTTACCTTTTTCTTCTTTTTTGTTTATTGAAATCTTCTTTTTTCTCATATCTCGTATTCTCGATAAAACTTAAACAGAAAAAAAATCGTAATCCTTTAATAAGTTTCATCTAATTCATACTTATAAAAAATTTAAAGGAAAATGAAAATATATAACTCAAAGGGTATTTGAAATGAATATATATGAGAATCAAAGTAGTGGAATTTGTGCAACTAAAACAAAAGAAAAAAAAAACTTTAATTTGATTCATTGTAAAGAATTTTGCTAAAGTGATGAATAATATGCTATCAAGTAATTTTTTTTATACAATGACAATATAAAGATAACAATCTGTAGCGCCAAGTATTAAAATCTGCTAAAGTTATTATTGATTGTTTAGGATTGGGCATATGTATATGACTCAACATTTTTCAATATTAGGACTGAATTATGTTCTAATATTATATATCATATATCATATTAGAATAATTAAATTTAATTTCACTCTAAAAATTAGTTCAAATAAAGAGAACTGTTTAAGTTATTATGCAAGGCACTTTATTCATATGCTCATTCGATATGTAACTTAACATGTTCAACTATCAATTATTGGATTTTTTATTTATTATTATCTGCAATTGAGTTTTGAATGGTCAATCTTGTGCATATATATATATATTTATCGCGTAGTCCAAAATATCTTAAAAGAATTGTTTGTTTCTGCAGCTCAGCATCAAGGTCAATAAACCCTTAATTCATTGTCGTCTACGAAAGCGCAGAATTTGGATTTATATATATGAAAACGAGAGAAGGCTTAAACAAACGACGGACGTATCTGATGTATTAAAATGTGAACAGCGAGAAAAGGTGCCGCAGCAAATCAATCGATCATGTTCAACTATGTGGAGACGTGACGGTTCAGATTAGTTCTTGCCTTGATGGTCAAGTTCATATACAGCTTTTAAGGCAAGAATGGATTACAGATAATTAATTCAAGTGGATTATTCATTAGCTGTGACATGGTTTGGTTGCGTTCCACAAAAGCTACACCAGTTGATGGACACAGATATAGATGAAATGGTCAATGGACAAAGAAAATAGACAAGATTGCAATAGTAAAACACGAAGATTTGAGTGCTAATTGTAGTTTAAATAAGTGTTTAACTTATTCATTTTTTCTCTCTGTTTTGACAAATAAGGTGTCGACCCAAGTCTTCTCTTGAGCACAGCGTGGTTCTAGAGGCCGGCTAATTAGTTTACAGTACCTAATCAATATTAAAGAAAGAATTTGAAATTCAGTAAAATAAAACAAAGATTCCATTTTTATGCTTTATAATTATAATAAAGTTGTGGTTGAATTTGTTATTTTTAATTTTCGACAACCATTTGTTTTTCTAAAATATATTTGTATAAACTATAAGCATATATACCTATAGTATTGACATCTTAGAGATTAATTAATTTCAGTTATATAGGCTTGTTCTTTTTGGTTTTTATATTCCTAATTATTTTAGAAAGCATATGCTTACTTAAATAACTTGTTTTTTACATTTGTTTCTGGAATCAAATTCCTTTCGTCAAATAATAAGGACGGAAGATTATTGATATGATAAACTGTTTAAAACGGAATATGATGTTGTTTGAGGTTCACTCAACATATTATTACAACGAATCTTCCCTTTTTTTTTTTCTTTTGTCACGTCATATGTGATGGGAGACATTAGACATATGCTAATTAATTAAGCTTCAAACTAATATGATGAATAAATAAAGGTTTGTTTAACTGATATAATTGAAAACTGTTAATTCAAAATTTTTTAGATTTGATATTTTTTTTGGTGAGAAAAAAACAATTTAGCTAAATTATCTATACTGTCATGCTCAGATTTTGAAATAAAACAATTATCTATTTTCTGTTAAAAACACATCCGTTAATTTTTATTTTTTATAAAGAAAAGATCTAACATGGTTGTATATAGAGTTTTCACTATCAGAAACAACATTCATGATCATCAAATCCCGAAGCCCGTTGTGGGAACAAACGAACGAGCACTTTTTGGGGAAGCCCAAATATGTACTCTTTGCATGATGGAAAACAATAGATCCAAAATTTTGTGAGAAAATTAAACAATCCTGGACTATCAATGCTAAATAGGTCAATCTAGAGTCTGTGGATGAAGCTCCTGCAGTCCACTTCTGCGACTAAATCAAAGAAACATAAATCCAAGTTTAGTTGAAGACCCATTCTCATAGCAAGTGCCTCTGCCACATTAACATCCACTAGTTGCATCTGTAAAAAACGAGTAGCGGCTTCCATAATATTCCCCTCTGATTCACGAGTCACCGCCCCCGGCCCACAAGAACCTCATTCCTCACAGCTGCATCTGTGTTCAGTTTGTAAACACCCTGGAGGAGGAAGATTCCAGCCCGTGGTAATGTTTAGGTCCCAGTTTTTGAGAGGGTGCGCTACAGTAGCTGAACTAGAGTTTGCTTCTTTGTTCTCATTTCTGTACCTAACCGCTCCAGCTAGAATATTATGCTGTATTGAATTTGCCTCTAATGGTTAGTGGGAGTTACTTCGATCCTCGTCTAATCTATTTGGTGTTGCTTATTTATAATTCATTTAATTTATTGTTATGTATTATTTTTAATTTCATTTAATTAAATTAATTAACACATGACAATAAATTATATGGTAATGGACACATGATAATAAATTAAGTACATGTTTAAAATAATTATAAAAATTAGATTATTTTAATAATTAATTATTGTATAATTTTTTTATAATTGATTATAAGAAAAAAATTATATTTAAATATATTAATTAAAAAATTATTTTAACCTAATTTATTTCATTTGGATAATATAAAAAAATTATTTTTATACATTAAATTATTAAATTAAATATAGAATAATTAAAAAAATTATAAAATTATTTAATTGATTAAAAAAATTATTTAATTAAAGACAAAATAATATTTAATCTCACTATTAAAAATAATCCCAATAACTTTTCTAAAAAATGCCTAAATTTTAACTTGTTTTCTAAAGCTGTTCCCATATATAAATTTTCCATCAACAGCTTCTGGAGCAAATTGCCAAACAACTAGTAAATATGATCCAACAACTTTTATTGCAAAAAAAAGTTGTTACACCCCAAAATAATCTGAAACAAACATCCCCTAGATGGAGGTTGGAGGAACGTGATAACAAATTAGATGGAGATTGGAGGGTCAGAGTTGGAGCCAATTACTATCCTAATCTTCTCCTAGATAGTTACTCCATTGAAGCACAATTTATTCCGAGCTATAGCCATACTCCATGAAGAGTAATAAAGAAAAGATCAATGCGGCTAGTCTCATGATGCAGCAGATTTTGTCCAACCCTGTCACCAATATATACTCATGTTCTGAGTAAATTGTATTTTTGGCACACGATTAGATTTGAGCCATAAATTTTTTTACCCAGTCACACTCCCAGAAAGCATGCTCTGCGGTCTCAGCCTCTTCATCAGTACATCTTGGCCATTGGCTTGGGCAATTTAACCTCTATGAACAAAATTTGCACGAACTGCAATCCCATTATGCATCAATCTCCAAACAAAGTTTTTAACTCTTGGTGGGATATAACAGGACCACACAACCTATTCCATATATATTCACCATGAGATGATTCGGACCACTAGACCCAGCCCCCACAAAATTCATACTCTTTACTAGGTGATATGTCGTCTTGACAGTGAAGATTCCATCCCTCCGTTCACCCCAAATTATATGATCTGGTTGTTTGAAAACGGGGATGGCAATATTGACAACTTGAGCCGCCTCAAAAGGTAAGAAAATGGAGTCAATTAGAGGTTTGTTCCAGGCAATTCCAATTTCATCAAACAAATCCAAGAGAACTGAACCTTCATCTAAAGAAGTTACTGGACTCTAAAGTTTGTGGCATGGCTGCTTAGGAAGCCTACCATCTTTCCATATGTGCATTGAAACTCCACTAGCCACTCTCCAAAAGCAACCTTGATCAATTATTGGCTTTGCACTACTCCTTCAAGTGTAGCTAGGATTTTGAGGAAATTTTGTACAGAGAATTTTTTTTATATAGGAAATATTTAGTTGCCATTACTCTTGCCATAGCAGAATTTGAGTTCTGCAAAATTCTCCAAATTTGCTTAGACAATAAAGTCATATTAAAAGCATGAAAACTTCTAAAGTTCCTAGGCCCATCTAATCCAGTAAATTTTTTCTCTTTTATCTTTGTTCCTCCACCAAAATTTATTGACTATTTATTCAATATTGTCACAACCTGATATTGATAATAGGAAATAAGCCCATTATGTAGGTGGGAATGGCTTGTATTACTACTTTGATAAGAATCTTCCCTCGTGCCTCAGACAAGTACCTTTCTTCCCATCCTTTAATTCAGTTTTTTTCCAAACCCGCTCCTGTACAAACTAAAAAACCTGTTTTTGGTATAATCCCAAGATATTTGGAGCGGCTCTCAACTGCCGTAATTCCCAATCCAACTAGGATAATATTTCTCATGTCATCTGGCACATTTTGGCTAAAACAGAATTCAGATTTTTCAAAATTTACATGTTGACGATAGGCCTGTTGGTAAACATTAAGAATAGATCGAAAACAATCAATTTCAGGTATAGAAGATCTAAAGAAAATAATATTATCATCTGCAAAGAATAAATAAGATATCTCAAGTGCCCCTCTTGCAATTTGAATGCCATGTAAATTATCACAATATTGTTCCTTTATAATAAGAGGAGAAAAAACCTCAACACAAAGAATGAACAAATAGGAAAAAAGTGGGTCACCTTATCTGAGTCCTCACTAGGGTCTAAACACCTCTTTAGGGTCACCATTTATAAGCAAAGAGGATGATAAAGAGGTTATATATAGATCTCAAGATAACATCCTGAAAATTTATTGGGAAACTAATTTGCCTCAAAACGGAGTATAGAAAATTCCACTCAATACAGTCATATATTTTAACATATCCAATTTCATACCCACAAAGCCACATCTTTCACCTTGCTTTCTCTTTCTCATAAAATGGAAAATATCATAAGCAATAAGCATTATCCATTATCAATCTACTCAAACAAAGGCACTTTGATTCTCTTCTGCAATATTAGGCAAAATAACTTTCATGTTATTTGCAATGTTCTTAGTAACAAATTTAAAGATGACATTACACAGAGAAATAGGATGATAACCGTTTGTACGCTTAGGTCTTTTTACTATCGAAATAAGACAAACATATATATGATTAATGCATGTCAACCCACCATAACTTCATTCTTATTTGAAATGATTTAATAATGTTTGATACACATCTTGTAGGTGCAAATTATCTCACATCAGACATAGATAATAGAATTAAAGTGTAAGTATATAAAGAAAATGAGATAGGACTAACTTTAATCAAATAAAAGGAATTATGCATATGTGAGATGATGTGTATGTAAATTTGTGTTAATAGCATTACTCTCTCTTTTTTCCCCTCTTTTTGGAGAAATTATAAAATATCTCTTCGAACTATTTAATTTATGTATAATTGTCCTTTTTAGCTTTAGATTGATACAATTTATTTTTTTTTTAATGGAGAATTTATTTTTTCCGATATATTATTAAAATTTCTATTAACATATAATAGTTGATAAGAAATCCATTACTATATTTCTATTATCAATTTTAGTGACATATTGATCACAATGTCTCTTGATTTACACTTATAGATAGATTGTGTAGATAAATGACATGAATCGTAGTTTTTAATTATGTTATGACTAAAAAACATAGAAATTATGAAGGTCTTAAGTAGTTCAGACTTGTGAAGTTGACTGTGAGGTCCTGGACAAAGATCAATGTGGTCTCTTCCTCACGGGTGTAGCATGTTAGTGTATGTTGTGAATATGGATGTGTGAGTTAATTATCAATTGAAATATATGACGTTTCCTTATTAAGATCCATTGTCTAATGAAAGAAAAAAAAATATTTGTATTGAAATGAAAAACTTGTTACATTGCAGAATTTAAGCTCTCCAATTTCATCTATGACGTGATAATCATATTCTATTGCTAATTGCTTTTCCTTTCTCTTTTCTTTCTACTTTATATGCTTTGAAAGACGCTACAGAAATGTTATTCAAATAACATCACGAACAATTAAGGTAAGAGGTAAGGCACACCGTAATTAATGAGTGAATATACTTGCGAATAAAGATCACCAACAATAATAATCATACTAAATTGAAATATCAGAATCCCTTAATTCTTCTTCTTTTTTCTTTTTAGCTGAAATAAGTTGAATACATGATGCAGAGGGGACGAAACAGATAGAGATGAGTCATCTGAACTCCACCAACTAAAAAAGTGAAAGAGGAGTACTAGCCGAAAAGGATCCTTTCAGATACCATAAATCTAGAAAAACTCCTCCTAATATACAAGCTTATATTATTAATTCTGACATCCTGATCCTAATATTTAAGGGAAAAAAGGCTTTATTTTATTATTCTTAAATTAAATTGTTAAAAGGGATTCGTATATCTCTTGAATGGGTTTAGTTTATTTAATTATATGGGGGTGCCATCTTCTTTAATTCCAAGATCCTTGAGGACAGCAGCGCAGCCAGGAAGACGGTCCTTCTTAAGAAAACCAAGAGGGTTGGCGTTGCGGACATTGGATACAATACCATTGTTGTTTGTGATGCTGATCCTAGCAGCTTGTTCAAGGTAAAACTCATTGTCAATCTCTGAGCAGTCAGTTCTGGGGCTTTTGACTAGCTTAACCTCGCAGACCTCCTCTTCATGGTCTCCATCCACCTCCACTCTGTACGACCCCGAAGCATCTGTCACAGCCTCTTTGCTGAATGTCACATTCCCGCCATCAATTTCTTTGCACTCCACGCGTACGGTTGCACCTTCATTATTATATTTTAAATTCACATTCTAAAATATATATAGTGTGCAGTTAATATTATTAATATAGCAATGATTTATGTGCAAAGTATACACATGTACCTTCCAGGAACTCGGTCAACCTGGTGATGAACTGGATGCGACAAGTGTCACAGTAAACTAAGCCCTCCACAAAGAAGCGGTCCTGGCAATAAGCTGAACCAAAGAAGGAGAAGAAGCAAAGGGCCGAGGCAAGGATGATGGTAGACTTTGCCATTGTGAATCCTGCTTGCTTGATATATTGTTGGTTTTTGATTCAGAGGAGGATCTACTGTGTGCAAGGAAGACAGGATTGCGTTTTATACCAGAAATGGGTCACGTTAATTTTGCTGTGTCTGTTTATTCTGTGAGGTTCTCATTTCTCCCTTGTTTTGTTTATGGTTCAATTTCTTGTTTTGACCCGCTTTTTACTCTTATTCTCTCTCAATTAACCTTTTTATATGTCCATATTTTTTTAAATTTTATAATATCTAAACGGAGAGGCAATTACACTAGCTATTTATTATTTTATATAAAAATTTTGGGCCCTATTTTTCTATCACGACTCCAGAACTAAATTTTGCATTTTGTAACAAATAAATATTAATATAATAGTTATTTTACTTATATGTTGTACGGATTATATTGTGTTTAATATTTAATATTTAATATTTTTATCAAAAATAATTTTTATTTCTCAAGATAATAATATTATTATATGTTATTATTACATTTTAAATCTTGAGATAGAAAAAAATTAAGAATTTTTTTAGTAAAATATTTATGGTGCTTTTCTAATAATTATTTATAAAATTATATAGAGAATTTATTTTCCAAAGTGCAGATATATATATATATATATATATATATAAGCTCATTTAAACTTTATAGGACATCTAGGTCTATATTATTTACATGTTACAACATGTTGCTTGCATGCTTAAAGACATTTTCTCAAGACAATTTTATTATATTGTATCTTTGCCACTTAATTAATTTTTCTCTTATCAACACTTACATCTTAATATTATTATCCTTTCAATTTTATTATTCAGTTTTTTTTTGCTGATTCAATTATTTTCTTTTTAAAAATCAATAATCTTGTGTTACTTAATTTCACCATTTTAATCTTATTTTTTAAAATAAATTAACATACATTTAATGATATTAATGTCATAATGGTTTTTCAAGGCAATCTTACTATATAATAATATAATATAGATAAAATATTAAAACTAAAATGTTTAAAATTATTGATAATTTTATTGCTTTGCAAAAACTTTAACATTGGATGAAAATTCATCACATCGTGTAATAAGTAAGATCTCTATTTATTATGTTATATTATATGTATTTATTATTTATAAAAAAATTGATGCATATTATGCTAATATTATTAGTTTAAATAAAAATAATTATGGTAGCAATAAAATATACAGCAATTAAATAAAATTATAAATATTATTCAAATATTCTTACCATTATAACTTGTAAGATTAACATTAAAAGACAATAGGATTTACAAATATGTAAAAGAAAAGTGTTCAAAAGGAATTTTACTAATGCATATGCATATTTTTATTTTTCTATATTTAAGATTAATATATGTAATAAAGCACATATTTTTTATAATTTGCCAAAAAATTAACACATTTTGATAGTTCTTTTTAAAAATAGAAAATAAAATTTTGAAAGATTGAAATGATGAAAGGTCATGAAAGATATAAAGAAAAAAATGAAGAGTCTCATGAAAGATATAAAAGAGAAGAATGAAGCGTAAAAAAGAAATCAAAATCAAGTTATTATAATTAAAAAAGTATTAAAAATTTTAAAATTAAGAAAATGCTATGTGGCAAATTTAGTGAAAGAACTTTTATATTAAAAGATTATAGATTATAGATAGATTATATATAAACAGATAATATTATATATATATATATATATATATATATATATTCTAATTCAAAATTCATTATAGATGTTTTTTAGTTGCATTTTTTATTTTTCTTATCAAATCTTTGATTTTAGTATACTAATATTTTGTACCATGCAATGTACAGAATAAATTAAAAAATATTATAATAAATAAGAAAAAACATATTTAACCTAGAGATATGACATTCTAAATGATTTAAATGAATTTGATTAAGTTATAATTAGTAGAATCTACAAAGAGAATTCACTCAAAATATTTTTTTTTGTTTTCGTTGACCGTCTCTTCCCGTGTTATAATAACCAGGTTATGTAGTTCCTTTCAATAAATATTTCTTTTATATGACTCTTAATAAATAATTAGTTTATATAATTTTAGATAATTTCAATTTTTGATCTTATAATTTTTTTTCTTTTAATATTAATTTTTATGTGTTTATTTATTTGAATGTTTAATTAACTTATTATTAAGATTATACTAAAAAATTTTACTATATTTTCTTAGTTTAAAAAATACTTGATAAATTCTTAGTTTCTTTATAATAAATTATATTTAATTAATTTTATAATATTTTCATGCAAAATTTTTACTCGTGTAATGTATATATTGAAATTTTGTAAATAATATAAAATAATTATATATAAATAAATATAATAATTTAAAAATATAATTAATTAATGTAAAATAATAGTATATATATAATAAAAATAATATTAGACACTTAAAAAAAACTTTAGAATTTTAAGACCAATCACTGTTAGTTCCCTAAAGCTAGTTTGAGATTGCATTGTTAGGTCATCAGAACCAGAAAAAGTGAGATGTATAATTAGTCATGCCTATTGGATATTGTTGCCTTGGATTGGGCTTTCTTGTTATGTTGAGCCCAATTGGAGTTAAAATGTGGAAAAAAAAAGGTGTGTAGTTTGTTGTGCACTGAGTAATTTTTTCATGAGTTTCTAATGTTAAATTTATAAAACTTGAACTTACTTCGTTTATATAATTGAGTTTAAGTTTAAGTTTAAATTTGTTTACTTAACTAAATAAATGAGCTTGATTTAGCATTTAATGAATTAAACTTAAATAGTTTATAAATAATTAAACTTATTTACAGGCATACCAACTGTCATTTGCATCTTGATAATTTTTTTCTATAAAATAATCAATTTAAAGGATAAACTGATTAGTTTAAGGGATAATTAACCATGTGTTAATATTGGTCATGTTCAACGATAGTTAACTTTTTTATGATAACTAAGGATACATTTGGATAAGCTTTGAAAAACAGTAATTTTAAGATAGCATAAAAAAATTAATTTTTTGTAGAGGATTTTATAAAAGGCATAAGTTATTTTGTAAGATATAATTTAAAAAGAAACACTTTTTACTTTTTCTTTTCTTTTCTATTGCATTTATCCTAAAACTGATTTTTTATAAAAAAAATTACTTATTTCAACTTCTAATTAAAAGCAAAAAACTGATTTTGTTTAGATTTTTTAAAAAAATATATATTTTCCAAACAAGTGTGTATGTCTTAGAAGTAATTTTTTTAATAAAAAAATGTTTTTCCAAACTTTTTTATGATAACTAAGGATACATTTGGATAAGCTTTGAAAAACAGTAATTTTAAGATAGCATAAAAAAATTAAATTTTTTGTAGAGTATTTTATAAAAGGCATAAGTTATTTTGTAAGATATAATTTAAAAAAAACACTTTTTACTTTTTCTTTTCTTTTCTATTGCATTTATCCTAAAACTGATTTTTTATAAAAAAAATTACTTATTTCAACTTCTAATTAAAAGCAAAAAACTGATTTTGTTTAGATTTTAAAAAAAAAATATTTTCCAAACAATTGTGTATGTCTTAGAAGTAATTTTTTTAATAAAAAAATGTTTTTCTTACAAATTAAACACAAACAAATGCATTCTAGATCTAACAATAAGTCATCGTATCATTCTCAAGATAATTATCAAATTTAGTTCTTATAATAATAATTATAACCTTACCTGACTACGAAAATCCTAAAATTAAGGGCTAATGGATTGTCGTCATCAAATTAGGAAAATCCTAAAATCCTCTTTTGTTTGGATTTAGAAAAAATAAGATGAAGGAGAATCTTCTTAAGAATCTTAATTATTCAAGGAAAAATATTAAATATTTTTTAGGTTCTCCAAATATTAAATTTTTTACCTTTTTATGTAATACTTTTCATTTAATTAGGAGAATGTTAGGAGTATGTGTTTGAAGGATTTAATATTACTCTCATCCACGTTTGATATTGATGAATGAGGTGGAAGCAGCATGAAAAATCATGCTTCAAAACATTTCTACACCACAACCATTATCAGATATTATATATATAATAATATGATTAAAAAAACATTGAAGGTGTACTAACTCTTTCTATAAAAAAATATGGCAAAAAAATGTTAGTAAATTGCTAATTCATTCTATAATAAAATTTGATAAAAAAATTATGATTTTCCAATATTTGTCAATCTCAACTAATGAAATTGTAGGAAAAAAATTGTGGAAGTGTGCTAGTGGGCCCATATCTTAATATTTCATCTTTTTGTTCTGCTCCTTCAACCTAGCCCAACGAAGAAAAACATCCGAATTGGGTCAGCCTAATGTTTCTTATTTATTCAGTTCTAATCCAACGGTTGACTCGGTTAACCTAACAACTTTTTTAAGTTGGGTTGTATTTTAATTTAAAAAATTAATTGCTCTGTTGGGCTAGATCGGCCTGATTCATAGATCCACTTGCAAGTAAAGTGAAAAAACACTGCAAGACTAGAGCTGCTATTGACATTTTCAAAATCTGCGGAACTGTTTGGTTTAATTAGTTTTCATTTTTATTTTCACAAAAAATGGAAATTGAAGGAGAAAACATGTTTGTTTATTTGTTATTTTCATTTTATTTTTTAGGAAATGGAGTCCATGTTTTAAAAAGTTTTTGAAAAGGATAAAACTTAAGTAAAATTTTTTAAGTGTTTGTAGTATTATTTTTTAATAAAAATATGTTACGTGTCTTATTTTTTAATAAAATATATAACATGTGTTCTAGATTTTAATTACTTAATCATTATTTTTTAAGTTTTTATTAATAAATTATAAAAAAATATACACGTATCATATTTTTATTTAAAAATAATACTACAAACACTTAAGAAATTTTATCGAAATTTTGTCTTTTTGAAAATTACAAATTATTATTTCCAGCATTATCAGTTTCAGGCGGTGGCATTTTTGCAATTTTCAACAAATCTATTTCCTGTTCTTTCTTATTTCGCTTTTCCATTGCTTTTAGAAGTCAACGCTGGTTGACAACGAACCCAAGCATTCTGCTATATTCAGTGTATTGTGAATATGAGAATTAGATTAAATTTCTGCAAGAGTATGCTTTCCATCTTCTTGTTCTTCTTCTCTATGTTATTTGTTCTGTTTCCTTCACTTCTTCTTCTTTATGAGATAATTAGATTACGTTTTTGTTCAAATAACAGCATAGAACTTATTATAAAATGGAGTCAATTTTATAAGTAATTAAGTATAGAAGATAGAAGATAGAAGATAGAAGATAGAAGATAGAAGACAGAAGATAAATAAATGGATTTGTTTTATCCTATTTCGGTGACAAAAATATCCATCCTTTATCCTTACGTTACTAACATCCTTTTAACCTTATTTTTTAGACGAATCCTTTTAACCTTTTTTCTCTTACTTTTGATTTTGCAGTGAAATTTACTTTTTTGCTAGTTGAAAGTTGGAATGTTGACAGTTTTAGCCGTTAGATGTTTTGTTTTTTCTTTTAGTTTTTAGTTTTCCTTTTTAAGATTAGCAAAACTTTTTCTTTTAATTTAAAATTTAAAGTTTGCTGTTTTACTTATAAAAGCGTTACATAATAGATGGGATGGTGTCAGACTAATTTAAGTAAGGTTTCGGGGGATTGATTCCCCTACGTCTACTTGCTAAGGTTACTAAAGATTATAATTGTTGGGTGTGCATTATGTTTGATCATCGTGATGTCAAATTGTTGATCATGTTCGTAGTTGATATGATTTACAATCTTTCATTCGACCACTCATAAAAATGAGCCAAACTTTTAGATAATTGATTATGTTTAAGAGGCCCTTGTCGACCTATAGTTAACTAGTGAAAGACCATCATGACTTGAAGATTCCCCTAATTAAGAAGAGGAATGGTATTTGAATATTAAAATAATTATATTACTGCTTATATCCTAAGAAAGAAGTGAATTAAAAATAATATAAAAAATATGATATGCTAATATCATTATTCAATTAGAAATATTACTATTATGACAACAAACGCAGCCCCCTTTAAATTTTTATTATTGTGACATGCTATATTATCTTGTATTCATTATAAAAGAAAAAAACAGTTTATGAAAAAAAAAAAGAAACAAGTTTGAACTAAAGAAAATGAAATCAAAAAAGATTTATAATCCATATAAGAATGTTTTTCTCAAGTCAATCAGAAATTGCGTACTGGCCATGTGCCCGTCAGAAGGTACTGTTTGTCGTACACCAAGCTTCCATGCTATAAAACCTGGAAATAAAATTGTTACTCTTATATTTCATTTTTTTTACACTTTTTTATATTTATTTTTTTATGGTAAAAAAGAATAATTTACTTTCCCCCCCCCCCTCTCTTTTTTATAAAAAATAAATGTAAAAAGAATTCATAAAAATTCAAATGTAAGAATAATATTTCTATTTTTTAAATTATTCTTGCGCAAAAAAAAAAAAATTGTACACACTCACACAAGAAACATGGCTCATTGATGTGAGGAAAAAGTTAAAAAAAAAGTGTAAATAGTTGTGATGAAATGTTGTAACGTTTGTGAGATACTTTTTATCAGTAATTTTATATTATTACTAAAAAATCTTGGGAAATGTTAGATACGCATAAGAAATAAGTACGTGACCATTGTAATAAAATTAATGTAAATTTGAGATAATTCTAATTAGTGTTTGAGAAAATAAATCTACGTAAATTGTGAATAATTATTAATAAACATAACAAAATATCTAGCACTATATACCTAAACTAGAATGTAGAGTTGGAATCCAAATATCATAATGTATTAATCCAAAAGGAATATAAGAAGTAGAAATACTATCATCAAAAGACAAAGCTGATTGTTTTGTAAGTTTACAACATAAACAATCAAAAGACTCTGTTGTGACAGTAGAAATGAGTTATTGAAAAGGTATATGAAGGGAAGTGAATTCAAACAACTGTCTAACTTTATGCCTTGTCCCAAAAATTTGTCTTGTCTGTGAATTCTGTACCTGACAACCATTACAAAAAAAAGTCATAGTAAGTCCAATATCACATAATTGTTCAAGAGAAATGAGGTTCAAGGCTAAATGAGGGACAAAATGTGTTTGGAAGGCTGACATTACTAGAAGAGGCATAACCAACATGAGTAGCTTTCATTTGGGATCCATTTGCAGTATGAATGATGGGAAGAGAATGACATGATAATTTTGATGACATAATGGATGGTTTAGAGGTCATATGATTACAACATGCTGAATCAAATAACCAAGATGAGTTACCTGGGATGACAGACAAGGTAGTAGAATGAGAGCTATTTGAAGATATAACCTGTTTGAGAAGGAATTCAAGATCATTGAGGCTAAAGACAGATGAAGTAGTTCCCTCAGATGTAGCAACAACAACAACAGAGGAAGATCCTACTTTGAAAATTGACTTACTTTTGGATGGAGCACCTTTGGGCCTAGGTGGTTGCTTGGAGCAATTATCAAGAATATGACGACGTTCATGGTAGTATTTGCACTCAATAGTAGGACAATTTGAAAGAACATTTCCATGTTGTCGGCAATACCTACAAAAATTGGATCCTTCTTGTTTGCTCATCGGTGGCTGAGATTGATGAGTGGCACAAGCAATATTTGATAAATGAGGTTTTATTAAGCCAAGTTGAGTTTCTTTCAAAATTAGTTTTTTCACAGCATCATCTAGAGGATGACAATGCAAAAGAGAGGCTCAAACAGACTCATAATCAGAGTGAAGAGCCATGAGAACCCAAATAAGATGAAAATTATCACTGATTTTGGCTTGAGATAGCTGATGCCAAATTGGTTGTATTTTTGCAAGAAAATCATTGATTGATTGACTAGTTTCTTGCTTGATACTATGAAGAGTGGTCCATAGTTGGTAGTAAAGAGCAAGGCCAGTCATCTTGTACTTGTTAGTTAAGAAATCCCAAATTTCTTTTGCTGTATCAAATTTAGCAAATTGAATATGAATAGATAGTATCGGAGTATTGCAAAACCAGGTAATAATTTAATGGTTTTTGTTATCCCAATCTTCAAGTCGTTCAGCGAACTTGGTGGCAGGTTCATTTTCTTCACTGACTGGTGTGATGATATCTCCAGTGACAATGCATCAAAGCTTTTTACTAATCAACAAACTTTTCATGCTTTTGACTCCACAGGCTATAGTTTGAACCATGGTGAATGGTCCCTATGGGTTGATAACTTTCAAATTTTTCCATAACAGTAAACTAAAATGGCAGGAGGAATTGATTGTAGCATGAAAAAGGGAAAATCGTTCAAAAAATAATGGAAATGCAAAAGACAGAGGGAATAGAATTTCTGTAACAGAGACAAAGAAAAAGGAACCAAAACTGATATAAGAATATCAGTCAACAGGAGACAGAATAGTGCACAATGGGGGCAGGCCAAGGACATGCTCTAATACCATATTAGAAAAGCTTTACAAAAAAATATTCCGTTGCTTGAAGTGTGTTTGATACATAAGGGTGTGTTAACGTGATTTTAGTCATTAATCACATGTGTGTCATGTATCATGTTTTAGTCATGTATCCACAAGCCTTAATTTTAGAGCTTTAATTCTAACTTATATTCTAAGATTTGACTAGCTTATTTTCTAGAACTTATTTATTTTTTTAGTACTTGATTAACTTGTTTTTTAGGTCTTGATTTATATAACCATTATTACCTGTATTCCTATAAATAGGGAGTAGACTCATATATTAAACACACTTCAAGCAATACTATATATTTTCTGAAGCTTTTCTAACAAGCACGACATGAGAGTTCTGACTTCTGTGCACACAAAGCTTATGATCTCATAACTAGATCAAAGATTACTTCTTCAGTATACAATAGTTGCATAAATGAATTGCATGGGTATCGGCCTCCAAGCTAAATCCAAATCTACAATAAACCCTTAACTAAAGATAAATTATATAGCCCCTAATCACCTAATTGAGTCACATTAATATTTCTCATTATTATCATTATCACGTTTCTATCAGATAGTTTCGACAGGTGGAGAAGAAAGAAAAAAAAACAGTGAGATTGGATCGGATACCTTTAAGTTCGTTCTTGGTTCCACTGATTTGGTTGGCTCAGGATTACAATTGGGCATTTGGTAGAGCTGTCATTTTTAAGATCTTCTAGCTAGCAGGTTGTTGTGACCCTCATTTTTTCATCCAAAGTTGTTAGGCCAAGGCTTTTCTTAAAGATTGTGGAATTTTGACAATCAACTTGGGCTTCTAGCTTTTCAATTATTTGCAAATGAGGGATGTTCCATGAAAAAAAAACGAGATCTAGTTCTGTAAGACGTATTACCATATATATTGCTTTGGACCTTGTTCTGACACTAATAAAGTTGGAATCTCTTTCTAGTTAGTAAGACAATTTATACTGCTACAGAATTGATACACGTTAACAATAGCAACAGACATCTGATATGTGTTATTGAACTCCTATTTTCTGGTCAAATAATTAAACTTTGAGTGTCTTTGCAAGTATCATACAACATAAGCTTATGACCTGACTAGGGCCACCCAGAACCACCTTTCTGCAAGTCATACATATATATACTCCTATCCAAATAATTAAACAAAACATCAAATAAAGGTTTCTGCAAGTCATAATAGCCACAAAGGAACAATCATGTGCTTCATGACAATGTCAAGTTCGCTTCTAATATGCACCCCACTATGAAAGGTGCATCATGCACCTTACATAAGAGTCACAGATTTATGCTTTAAATATATCAAGGATCAAATTTGATGACCTTAAACTTGTAGAACCGGTTTCCTCACTACCACTGTCACAACCCCCACCCATCCGAATCCTACTACTACTATTATCACCACCACCACCACCCCCTTCTTCCTCCCTCCACCTCTTCGTCCCACCATCACCACCTTCTTCCACCTCTTCCACCCCACCATTGCTACGCGCGGCTTGAAGGCTGGGCTGCGGCGGAGCCTCTGTTCACGGTGGTTTTAGTTTGGTGCTCTTGGCCGGCGGCTGATGCGTGACACAGTGGCCGTTGCCGGGGATGATGTTTGGGTCTTGTTTGGTGTTGATTTCATGGTGGTTCTGGGTCGACGGGAACGGAGGCCGTCCCAGCCACCGGAGCAACCCATGCCACTGCAAGCCGGTCCTCGAGTCAGATCCGGAACAACCATAACTGACCTACCCCGGACCAACCCATGCTACCACGTCTTCCCCCATTCTTTTAGGTCAGCTCACCTCTTTGTCAGATCCGGCCACCACAAGAAGGACGAGGTGGGAGGAGAGGAGCCCCGCTGACAGCAAAGTCCACGGTGGAGGCATTGCTGACGGTGGAACTCTGGCGACCGGCTGAAGAAACATGATAACCTGTAATTACAGGTATTTTTTGGGTGCATGATGCACCATAAGTTAATAGGCCCAATGTCAACTACTATATCTGAAAAGTATATTCTATCAAATTAAAATAAACTAATTCATATATTTCGTTTGCATTGCAGATCGGAGTAGGAAAGTGACAGGAAAACATGTGAGGTTGTCCATCAGATGCTGCATAATTAGTGTGCTGTCTTTGTAAGATTCCTCAATTAGAATATCCAAACTCAGAGATTACTACATTAATTAAATGCTGCTTAGCAAGGTGACAGGCCCTGAAAGACGAAATAGACTGAAAAATAACCTTGTGGCTCTGTTGTGTTTGTTGCACTCAGGAGCGGGGGGAGAATCTGTGTGCAGAGCAGCTCACTGAGTTAGCCTGGGGTTTGGAACTCAGTCAGCAGCGATTCTTATGGGTGGTGCGGTGCGAACCCCAACCAACGTGAGTGGAATCGAAAGTTACTTCAAAAAGGGTGCAGACGTGAACACTTACGAACGACCCTAAATCATATCTGCCGGAAGGGTTTCTAGAGAGAACTCGAGAGTTGGGGTTGGTGATGCCGTCGTGGGCCCAGCAGGTGTTAGCACCACTCCACGGTGTGGCCATCAAGCCGGCGGTGGAGTCGGAGATAGAGACAGTGATGAGGGCAGCAATGGAAGGTGAGGAAGGGAAGGCCATTAGAGGTAGGAAGGGTCAAAGACGCATAGAGTGTGATATTCAAGTAACATGTATTTTCTCTTGTATGGATTATAAATGATAAACAAGTTTGTACTAGAGAAGAAGAAATCAAAACGGTTCTATAATCCACACAAGAATATATTCTTCACAAAAATACGAGAGAAACACTTCTCCTTTCCGTTTCGAGTGACAGAAATGATTTTTATTATGCTTGAGACGTGTAATTGGCATGGCAGTCGAGAATAACACTTTATTATGAGTTCGGAATAACACTTTCTAAGGAAAAATGATTGAGTACTAAGATCGTAAAATATTTTAAGATAAGAAAATTTAATTAAATGAAATATAGATAAAAATTTACAATTATTCTCGAGAAAAATTTAATACCCTAATGTTGTGTTTGGATGTTTTTTTATTAACAAAACAGGAGCGAACGAAATAATGAAGAATGAAGTTTTTTCAAAAAAAAAATAGGTAGAATAAAATAAACTATAATTTTTATTCTTTTAATTTGTTTGAAAGTTTCATTAATAGAACAGAATTATTCATGTATTTTTTTCATTTTACTTCAATTTTAAGGGCTATAAAAATTAGATATTTGAAGAAAAAAAAAATGACAAAAAAAATTTCAAATAAGAGTTACTTCATCTGCTTTCGCTTCTCTTTCATAAACATAATATTAATTTGTATTTTAAAACTAATTACTCTTCCATATTTTAAGAAAAAAAGTCATTTCTATTCCTCTTATTTCTTTTTCATTTTTCTTATTACCTGTAATCTAAAGATAGTGTAAGTCCAATGTTCCTCTCACTTCCCACAAAACGAAAGGGAAAGACTACAGAGGAACCAAGGGAAAAATTAAGGAAACTCTAAAAAAAAAAGTAAGTTCCAAGAATGGGTTAAAGAGAGAGAGAGAAAGGAGAGGGAAGAACCTTCGTAGCACTCGACTTGTTCAGCGAGCTTGGCAACGAAGTTTTCACGTTCTTTGAGAGACGCCATGGCCGATCTAATGAGCTATCTCTCTCCAAACTTTTTGGTGCTTTTTCGCTCAAGAAATGGCACAAGAGCAATACAAAACTTTTTTTTTCTAGCTGTGTATTTATTAATTTTTTTTTAGGCTTGGGTTGACGGACAAATTGAATTTGAATGAATTTGAAATTTGATTTGAATTACTTTAATTTAATTTAAAAATTAAATTTCATGTTAAAACTCATTATTAAAAAGGAATTTAAATAATTTAGAAATTAATTTTTATATTTAAAAGTTATTAAAAATAAAATTTGTTTGATTTTATTTTATTATTTTATATTTTTACTCTTTTTAACATTAAAATAAAAAAGTTAAAAGGAATAAAATAATTTATTTATTTAAAATTAAATTAAATTTTAACAAATTTTATCATATTTGATAATATTTTTAAAATCAAAGTAATTAAATTCAAGAAATTTAAAAAGTTAAATTATTATTTTTTACATTATAAATACAATATTTAATTTATAAGTTAAATTGTTTTCTATTTTTTATATTCCAAATACATTCAAATGCTTTTTTTATGTGAAATACATTCATTATGTTTGAATTGATTTATTTTGTATTTAAAATTTTTATAATAATTTAAAAAAATTAAATAAGCTAATTCTAAATTATACTAATATCCATATTTCCAGTTTCTAATAATGCATTGAAATTTTTGTTGTAGCCTTGTAGGACGGGCATTGTTGAAAAAGGTCAAGAGTGGCGTCTATATAAGTATAACGTGGAAATGATGGCCGGAGGACGAACTGATTGGTGTCTGACGTTCAGTCGAGTTGATCAACAATATAAGATAATTAATTTGGAGTAACCTAACCAAAGTGATAATATATTTTGAACATGAAAATGTACATATATTATTATAGTAGACAAACAATTGAGGACCGTAAGGATAATACTGAAAACCACGGGCTTATCTAAATAGTCAAGTAATGCGCAGCCTTTTGGGTGAGTGAAGTTCCAAGTGGTGTTTGGCGTAACTTTTTCCTTTTGAATTTCGTATTGAGGGACAACAGGAGTCATTCTAACGGAGATAATTATTACTTTTCCCTGGAATACACTTCCCTAATATTAAAAATTATTTTCAGTGTGATCAAACAAGTACCAAAGTAGAGACTGATATTAATTGTTGTGAACCTTTCAATCAAAAGAAAAAAGCGGCTTCATTTTTATCTCTCATTCAAGATTCAGCCTATAAAATGGGTTCTGTAAGTTGAGACTCTTAACTTCTCAATGAGTATGCTTCTGATGAGTCTGTTAGAAACTAGAGAAGATACCATCATCTTGCATTCCTGCACATTATAAACAATTTTACATCACCTCCAAGGCTTCAACAGTTGAAAACGAAGCCCATTCCTTGAGCTGATCCAAAATGAGCAGATAATGAGGCACATTTCAACAATTGTTTTCTTGTTTTTTCCTTTCCCTTTTTCTTAATTATTACAAGTCAAAAGTCCCACATCAAAATTGAAATTAGAGAAAATGAAGTAACAATACACCCTAAGCATCATGGTTAGTGCTCATTGCTCAACATACGATTCAATCTAGATCAGTCTAAATTAACCATGTCATGATATCAATGACAGTTCTAATCCACTACATGACAACGACGAAACAAATCTTTGTAGCTTTTCACCAAAAATGCAGAAGCTCAAATGTGTGCTCCCCCTTTTCCGAATCCCAACAGCGCTTCTTGTATATACAGGCAAGTTAATACTCACGAGCCATTCGACTTTTCATTGGTATGATGATGTATCTTTCTAGTTAGGTTGCATGATAATAACCTTTTAAGGTATGTCCTACTCCCACTATATGCTTGCATGAACATATATTCCGAATTCAATTTCATGATAAAATGTTGTAAAAATATTAATGACCATTAAAATAAAATAAAAAATGATTTTTCCATCTTGTATTGTGCAGTTATGTCTCAGGCAGAGTGAAATTATACACAGTAATTAAAAGCTAGCAGCCAAATTTGATGACGTTTCTAGCTGTCTTAAGCTGTCAGCAACATGAGCAATTACTCCTACGCCAGCACTGTGAAGCCGTTCATTTTTCAACTGAAATCAGAGGAGAACTCTAGTTAAAAACTCTATATCAATGATATTATCATCCCTGAATAGAAGATTTAGTGGATATAGTACATGAATGTTGTTATGAGCAAAGAAAGGCCAGAATGCTGAGTGGAAGCTGACATCAACTTTTTTCCATCCCAATTGCTGTAATCCCCGTATCATCTCCTCTATTAAAAACACGTCAAGTGGTTTTAGTGATACGGCAACAGTGACTCAAAATGTAAATTAGACTCAGTTACTTTTGGTAATAATAATCACCTTCCACAATTTCATGATATTGCACAGTATTCAGGGTGTTGTGTGCATCTTGTGCTGTCTCCTTTGCTTTCACTGCCTCCGGAGGAAATTGAGGCCCATCAGAAGGAACCGGGGGGCAGTATTTCACATCAACAACATGCTTGTATCCATCCAAAGATTGGATTGGAGGCTGTCAAAACAAAAGAAAATGTTAGTACTCTACAAACAAGAATATACACATTCTTAACTTCTACAATTCAAGTGTTTCCTTTTTCTTACATTTAATAATTTCTCCCACTAGTTTTAAATACAGAATCTGAGACTAAACATCTAGGACGCTAGCATTTTCCCCGTTTTCCTAGATTTAATAATTTATCTTCCTAGTTTGCAATGCTGATCACACGGTAAACAACTAGGATTCCAGCATCAACACCATACACAACATCTTAATTGCAGTGTGTCAATTGCTCTGATCCATTTTTTAATAATTTTTCGAAAGGACAACTGTAAATCTTTGAAAGCACCAGCATTGCATGGATGAAAACACCAGCATTGCATGGATGCACTGATGCATATACAATTTACAACCACTAATTCATTTTAAGCCCACAAGCTGTGGCTTTGCAGTGAAAGGCACTTCTACTTTGAATTCATAATCATGGTGGGGCGCATTAGAGATAAGATTAGGCTACAAATGCACTGAGTTAGCAGTGAGGAGTTTAAAATAAAACCATCCTGATGGTTTAAAATGCCAAGAGCCCAAACAATTGTTACACTGGTAAAGTTCAAGAGAAAGTACAAAAGTGTTCTGGAAGAATTAAAAATTAATGCATTATAGCCATGTGTTGATGAGGTTCTTAATTCTTAGTTTTAGATTCCTTTTTTTTCCCGTGACAATGTTTCACTTTGTTGTCTTAGTTTCATGTTTATGTATTTTGTCTGATTGCCCATGGTTTTGTTTCTCAGATTATAAAGATCCTATATGGGTGTTTTGAATATCTGGATCTTTGCCTTATGAATATTAATGAGACTGGATCTTTTATTTGCACACATTATATGATTTCCTTTAATTTTCATTTTAAAACTATTTCCTATGGAATATAATACAAGGAAGATAAGAGTTAACTGATTTAGCTACAATTATTATATATTAAATATGTGAAGTAGTCAACTCATAATATCTTCTATTTCTTTCATTATTTTCATTACTTTCATTACTTTCTTGATAATTTGCTTAGTAACATAGACCTTAGAAGTTGTCCTATTGGTGACTGTGCAACTTAGCATGTTAGTGATAAATAAGAGGCTCGCTTTGAAGATATATGCCCTAAGACTACATTACAAGTGCAGGACTTAAACCCAGAGTCCGGATTTCAGCTACTAAGTATTAACTTCAATAATCCTACTAGATGTTAGCTTTACTGTAATCTAAATATTAAACTTACATATGTTGAAATTTAAATATTGGAGATCAATAAACAAAAAAAAAAAAAGATAATCCAAAAGGAGAAATTATTTTCTTCACCTTACCAAGTTCGATTTCCCTCCTTATAGAGGATGTGCGCCACCCAACCATATCTATATAAAGTTAAAGGAATTACAAAAATTAAGGAAGTGAGAGCCAATAAGTTTGTGGATGATGTACCAAGTAGGTTGTACTAAAGGAAAATATACTGAATGGATACGATCATATGATACATTAGCATAAACAACACGACATCCAAATGCTCCAAGCGCAGATCTACAAAACAGTAAATCTTATAAGCACTAGATTACTTTACTGAAACAGATGAATATATAGTCAGCATAGATATTTCCGTTACTTACATGAATTTTCCATCTTCACAATCAGAAGCCATTCTCAAAAGAAGAGATGGTTTGTTGGGTTTAGCATCAGTAAGGAACAGCTGACCACCAGTCCGACCAACAAAAAAAGGAGCTATGGGCGCAGCAAGCTTTTCTAGGATTGGGACACCAAATAGAAATGGAAGCTGAAAAAGATGTGTATTAAAAAGTCAAAACTCTGATGACCCATATATTTTCCGTAAACATGAGATAACAAGTGCCAGATTGATTCCAGTAAGGATGAGACATCTAAATGAAGGGTTGGAGTAAGGATGGCTTGAATATTCAATTCATTCATGATTGTTTGATTTACATGAAATTTATTATTATTTTACAATTATTTTTTCATGATTGCAAAATTAGATTAGCCCAGTAAAATAATAAATCTTATTGTAAGTTTCTCTTAACACCATAGCTAATATTGAACAGGAGTTATTAGCATTCTCTCCTATTCTATTCTATCCTCCTTCCACTCTTCTTAGATTCTATTTTAAAATTTCTTCAAAGGCCCTATCAAAAAAATATCAAAATATAAATATATACAAGCATAAACCAATCAAAGAAGCAAGAAAAACTGATTTTCTGCTGAAAAAGAATGGGCCAGAGCATGCAGATAACAGAGGAGCTTGTGGCAGCAATCATATGAAAATCAATTTTTAGATATGATTAAAGTAAAACTGAATGATAGAGAAACTAAAGTAATGAACAAAAAGGAGGGAAAGAATGAATAAGAAAATAATAAGAGAAAGAAGTAGATAGACTAGACTCAGAAACAAATATTAGAGTAATATTTATAACATGCTCACTAACGAGAAAATCATAGGGCTTCTATAATAAGTAAAAAATCCTCAGATGGCACAAAATCCTAATAAGTTATAATCATTGAACATTTTAATAAAGTTATAACCATTATGTCAAAATCATTATGTAAGCTGTGAATCATCAGTGTAAAGCTTTTAAAAAAAAATCAGGTAAGAAAAAACAAACAACGGTGCTATATTTGGTTCAGATATAAGTCCATATAGATCAAAAAATTAGCTCCAAAATTTAACTGTCCCTAACAGACCTGCTTTTTCCCCCTTACACCAAGATGTGGAGTTGCCAAAGTAATAAAATTCATTGGCTCCAACCCAGCAATCATCCCTCCTTTTGAAAAGTTTGTTCTCTGTGAATTGTCCATCAAGCAGTTTGCTGGATCACCAGGTTGGCCACTATTATAGGTCTCAGGTGAATAAAGGACAGCAATTGCATATCTAGCAATCAGGCCTCCTAGAGAATGGGCTAGAAAGGATATTCTTTTCAAGCTCTTTGTCTTTTTTACAACTTGCATGACCTGTCGTGATACAACATGAAATAATTTAAGACAAACTCCAAGCTATCAGAACTGAGTTTGGAGGTCCAAACTTTAGACACAAAAATTCGCATATATATCAAGACTCACTTCATCAGCTAATCGCTTTCCAGCTTCATCAATCCCAGTAAATGTCTTAGCGTAAGCATTTGATGAACTTGCTGCAGACATCAAATTAATTTTTAAGGACTTCTGTTAGTGTTTAACCATTTATTTCACATCGAGGTACACAAGCAATTCAAAAGAAATTTTCTCACAACATACAAGACAAACAACTATAGTCGTCATATACAGCTTAGGCTAACAAGTGTGCGTACCACTAGAGCAATAGCATGATTTTGAAAGCCAACTCAAACCTAGCAGTGTCCAGCTACATCAAAGTAGAACAACTTTGAGGTGGCCAAGGTATCTCAGTCAGTTTACACCAGTAAATCAAGCAATCATTCAAAGATTTTCTCAATTGTTCTCTTGTTAGGGTTTGAATATTTGTTTCCTATAATACACACACACATTGTCTATCATCTTCAACTATAAGTTTCAGTCATTTGTGTAATGAAGACTTTTCCCAATCAAGCACATCTCAAATAACAATTTCATGTAAAGAAATTAAGATAAATTGTGGTTATGACAAGATATATGGGATGAAACCACAAGTAAAAAAGGCGTAGTTACCATAAATTAAAAAGTTTTTTCCAAGGTGCCTTGTTAACTCTGCTTCTGCATAAGTCCAGTCCCTTGGGCTGTGTCAGTTAAAACATCAGTCAACTTTGTATGAGACTTCATTAGAGAGCAAAAACCAAAAGAAAGAAGTGACCAGATACTAGACATCCCTTGCCCATATTTTGTAGTAAAAACAAAAGATAAATCAGTAGATGTACATGAATGACTAAGGAAATTTTCCAACGTCCATTTGCCAGAGAGATTATCCATTGCTTCTGAGTTCTAAGTTTCTAACAGAGGCTTTTCTTTCAGAGTTCAGTGTTAGACATAAGGACCCTCAACTGACTAAGTTTCCACTTCAAATAGAGATGTGAAAGATTTAAAGATGGAACAAACCGACTCATTTTTAACATGCTAAACAAATCAAGATACCGATCATGAATCCTTTTTATCACAACTAAAAAAAAAAAAGAATTTCCACTATGGCGAAGTATTAAGCCAAAAAAAATTGTTTCTGTGTTACGCAGTTGCTTTTCAAGGATACCAAGACTGGTGAAGCCACTAAATTTTGTGGAAATATTCTTTTGACTGTGATAAGACTAGTTTCTATAGCCATCCACCCGGTCATACCAAATACTAGCCAAGGAAAATCTATATACTCCCTTCAAACCCTTATCTCAACTACATGGGAGAATTACATAAAAACTCATTCTTCTAGAAAATAAAACAAATGTTGAGCAGTTAGTGAAAAAAAGAATTTTCAGAGCCGTAACCAACAAAGGCTGCTAGTGAGAATTACGATATAAAAATATGGAATACTGAAATGAGTTAATGGTAGATGAAAACCATAATTTATTTTAAGATCAACCTTTAATATAGTACATAATCACAAAAGCATTAGGCACATTTATTTTTCTTTGCACCTTGATCTCATACTAATTTTTACTTAAATTTGAACACAGAACAATTCAAACAACTTTTTGATTCTGTTGATATAAATATACCTAGCCCAGATACCATGAACAAGAACGAGGAGATGATCCGGGTCATTGCTCAGATTCCCAGTGCTTGTAGCAATAGAATTTCCCTGAGTGGTAGTACTCATCATAGCTTGAGATTCAAGGCTCTGGTGTCTGTGTCCTCTGTTTGTAGCTGCACAAATTCAAAGCTTGATAATTCAGATTTCAGAACTAAGGGGTAACCAAAAAAAGGAAAATAAAAAATAAAAAAATAAAAAAAATTACCAGAAGGGAAACTCAAAGCAGAGTTATAGTTAGAGTTAGAGGTGGAGGATGAAGAACAAGACGGGGAAGACAAGACTTGAGGGCCTTGTTGGGAGCGATTCCTGCGATTAGCAATTCGAGGCGAGTAAACACAAATCAAGGGGACCGTTGCCATATATATGTATATGTACATAGAAATATTTTCGTCTCTATGTCTATCGGTGTGTGTGTCTATATAATAATAGTATAATAATACCAATGGCAATGCAAAGAGAACGTTTCCCAAATCCTTTGAAGCAAAGCAAAGTGTGAAGTTTGAGTGACTGAGTGAGTGAGGTGCAATGCAATTTAATGGCAGATTCTATCCCCCATTTGTGGGAAGAATAAGATGATTATGATTTTGATATGTGAGTGTGCAGTAAACGACAGTTTTAGGAAAAGAGAAAGAAGAGGCGTACATAGCATTCCCATGGCTTTGTGATAGATAGGCTAGCTAATAGCTACGGAAAAATCAGGGGCTGCGCCAATGGGTCAAAACAAAAAACGATCAAGATTCTGAATGATATGAATAGCGTGGTGTGTGAGAGTTGGGTAAGGGTGATGGATGGGAATGGAAATGGAAATGGAAATGGGAATGGGAATAGGATGGGCGCGTGACGAGAAATAGGTCAATCTTTTTTATATCATGCTTACAACTTTACTTATTTGAGATATTAAAGATAGATAAAAAATGTTAAAATGTATATTTTTTATTTTATTATTTAAAAAATTTATATAAAAATATTGTAAAAAAATAATGTACAAAAATTATTACTCTTAGCTGTCACCCACCTACGTCAGGTACTACTTACCAATTATGTGGTGCCAAAATTTACTATCAAATAATACAGAAAAATGTTAGTAATAAAATTATATAAAAATATTGTAAAAAATTAATGTACAAAATTTTTTTTTGGACTTATATGCTGTTTTGTTTAGAAAAGGAAAAACAAACACGTCTTTTAATTTGTATCATCACGTGGAGTGTGGAGATGAGTTCAATAACATTGTTATAGGTTGTACATATTAATCAAATAATAGAGATAAACAAAATCGATTTAAGGGAATTGGTTGTATATATAGCATTATTTTTAAGATATAGTCATTATTATTACTTAAATCAATAATTATTTAAATTTTTACGACCTCGACCACTTGCTATATACTCACTCTCTTTTTTATAAGTTAGCGGATTATATACTCACACTGTTTGTAAAATGTGCGAACACAAAGACATTAAAAATAACATAGTTTGTTATGTGAATTAAGTCTCTTGATTGTGTTATTAATCCCTAAACTTAAAATGTATTAATTATCTAATAATGACATTTTTTTACCAATTAAAAAATTTAGTGACTATGTATAACTGCTTGACTTTTCCTTTCATTTTCACTCACTTTTCTTTTTTACGAATTTGCAAAAAGCATACTGTGCTGGCTGTAATATAGCTTATTAAGGTAGCAGTAGCGTATCAGTACATTTCTGGAGTATAAATTGATATACAATCCCAGAACAGAGGGTGCCTCAGGCTTAGAGTTCTTATAGCAAATTTGATGGTTAACACAACGCTACTCGTCTTGGTTTCTCTAATCTATTTGTCACATACAGCTGTGCCACTCAGTATATAATATGCAATTGAATCAGTTACCTGAACCCATCTCAAACATAAGATACTTCATTTGAGATTTAGGAATCCAAGTAGCTAAAATGGCAGAGAAAGACGGGACAGTTGTTGCTAAGGGTCATGAAGAGAGAATCAAACTGGCAATCTCTATCTTGGAAGAGTTTGGACTTCCACTGGGACTTCTTCCTCTTGCTGATGTGATCGAAGTTGGTTTTGTTAGAAGCACTGGTTACATGTGGATCCAGCAAAAGAAGAAGGTTGAACATAACTTTAAATTGATTAGCAAGCTGGTTTTAAATTGATTAGCAAGCTGGTGAGTTATGATACTGAAATCAATGGTTATGTGCTAAAGAAGAAAACTAAGAAGCTCAAGGGGGTGAAGGCCAAGGAGCTTATGCTTTTGCCTCCTGTCAATGAAATTACTGTTGATGAGTCACCCACTGGAAAGATTCACTTCAAGAGTCTAGCTGGCGTCTCGAAAACCTTCCCAGTTGAGGCTTTTGCTACAGGCCAGTAATAGATGCAACTATTATATATAATCAACTGCCAGAGAGACTAATGCAGTTACTAGGTATCTAAGAATTTTCAAACTAAGCAATAAACCTGTAATGTTTCCTTTTTAATTTTCTTCCTCTATGTATTCTTGATCGTGATCCAGCTATAAGTGATATGTTACTTGAGAGGTAATGAGGATTCAAGTTAAATTGTTAAGAATTATGATTGGTTTTCAACCTCACTTACCTAACAGATATATACATAATTGAAGCAATCGACAATGCACTAGAAGGGTCTTTTGCGCTGACCCATAAGGAACATCACCATTTACCAGGGGTTACAAAACTAAAGGAAAAAAAAGTGGAAAAACATACTAAAGAAAGAACCAGATAACAAGGCTTCAGGTAATATTGGATTGAAGTCAAAACCAATGCTTGTATGAGCTATTAAACTGGCACTTCATTTAGCTACAAAGATAGGTACTACTAGACTATAGCAGCTCAGCACATATATGACCCAAGGGAAAGCTATATCAAATTCGCCTAGCTTGATGTCCTAGTTAAAGATTTCTGGTTGATTCTATACTAGCAGGTCACGAAGTTTTATACTTCTATTTCCTTGAAAGCCCAACAATTCAAAAGAGAGTCATTATCAATCCAAGAGAAATCCTGATATAAAAGTTCATGAATCTGTGTCCTTGCTAATAAAACTATACCACATAATTGCCACACTTTTGGGGCATACCTAATGTTTAAATTTAGGGATTGCATCCAAAAGAGAAAAAGGAGAATATATTTAACTAATAGGATTGTGAAGTTGTGATGTTAAACACTAAACTACTACTATTTATATTAATATTTTAGGTCAAGTACAAAAGTAGTACAACTAGTACAACCTAACTCAGTAACACTCCTAACATTCTAAGACCTTGCACTTAAAGGAGAAGGCAAGCCAAAATGCACAAAAGCAACTAGTAAATCATTGTCAACAAGCCTCACTCTTATCCAGCTATATTTGTGTATCATCTACATATCATCTCATTATCAGCATGGAAACCAGTCATATGTCTCAAGCGGAATTCAAAATTTAAATAAAAATTATTAAACTAAGCAAAACTAAAATGCTTGTAGCCCAAAAAATTAACAACTCGAGTCCCCCACTTATAAATCCTCTACTTTCTGAAAAGGTGACAGATAGGAATAATTTCAGTCATGTCTATTCTTCATACTATGCTGTCAGCAACCAGAAACAAAAATGTTCAATTTTTTTTTGGTAATTATCAGTTTGGGGGGAATGAAGCTACCTCATTCCAAGGCCAATGCATACCATGATACCACAAACCTCATTGAGGCTTAACTCCGACTATGATGAACTACAAATTGGAAATAATAAAGAAGAACACAAAAAGCATAGTCAAGGATCTAAAGAATAGAAAGTGTACACTGCAATGATACATTCATAGTACCTAGTAAAACCAAAGAGAAATTCTCCAGAGTAGGAGAGATTATTGGACACATGGACACAATGAAATGAAACAAGCAGAAAATTATGCTTAAGTCATATTCAAGATTTTTGGGAGAAAAGTGGAATGTGAGCCACCTGCTTGCATCCCAAAGTGATCACGATGAAAGAACTACAAACTCAATAAAAGACTAAGAATGGAAATGAAAAAAAAAAGGAAAAAAAAAGGCAAACACACTTACCATTATTAGTAACATCCATTGCATATGTTGTGCCTGCCAGTCTGCTCATAAATGTCATATTACCAATAAAAGACTAAGAATGGAAATGAAAAAAAAAGGAAAAAAAAAAAGGCAAACACACTTACCATTGTTAGTAACATCCATTGCATATGTTGTGCCTGTCAGTCGGCTCATAAATGTCATATTAAATGAATAGTAGTGCTTTAGAGTTACCATTTCATGAATCAATGCATAAGCACTAAACAACGGGCAAAAAATAAATTATAAAGGAAAGTGAAAGTCACCAGCCCATTTAAACTTCAATTAATAGAATTGACTAATTGAAATGCAGACACTCGGTAATATATTCAACAATGAGTTTTGTGTAGCAGCCGCACCAATGTGACAAGGTCTAGCAAGGACAGCAAGAAGTTGAATTTCCTTCACTGTATTTTGACAAAATAGAAGAATAGACTAAATAATTATTATCATACTAATCATAGCTTACATTTTTGTCAAAGCTCTACTCTTTGCTTCAACTAGGTTTGCTCCTGTGCTTAGAACCTAGTCCTAATGCCCAGGCTTAAGCATCCCATATAGCAGCACTGTTCATCAATATCTCAGATTCACAACACTAATAATACTGACATGTAGCTGTACAAACAAAACTCTATCAGGGGAGAATTTAACTGGTGCTGACTCTCAACATGTGCATAAACTCAATAGCCAAATAAGAGGGGAAACAAAAGCTGTAGCTGTAATTTGAACTGCAATCTGTTGAAACCAGCACCAAAATAATAGGTATATATAACTGTAAAAAATCAATAGATCACAATGTCTTGATACCATGTATACATTAAGCTGGCTGAATTTGTAAAAAGCAAAAAAAAAAAAAAAAACCCTGCCATTATCAATAAATATATAAAAAATTCTAGTACAAAACTTGCAGCAAGAAAATATCTGCTCTATCATATGCCAGTATATCTGAAACTTCTCATGCAATGCTGCCTGTATATCTGAAAACCTCTCTCATACGATGCCAGAGTTAAACACATGTAGATCCAGTAAGGTATTGTAATGCCCCTTCTCAATTTCCTCCTCCTTTACTTTATGAAGAATAAGGGTCTCAATAATTAAGTCTTCCCAATCAACATCATCAACTACCGTTCCTCTTCTCTTCTTCCTTTTTCTCTTAGGATAAGAGCCATCTAGAAGGCCAAGATTTGTTGTATCACCCAGATCAGCATCTAATGGATGCATAATTCTTTTAATCCGCACCTTAGCAGCATCGATCCTCTCTCGCCTCATTTTACATTTCAATTGACCAGCGACAAAAGATGGTGGCATGGTATCCAATCCAACATCCTTCTCTAGTAAATGTTTGAATAGAAGCTTTTTGCTCAGTTCTGATTTTCCATTCCACCACTCCGTACATTCTTGAAGATCAAGTCCTAACTTTTTCCTTTTCTGAGCTTTTACACTCCTTCTTGAGGACTTTGAACAACGAATATCCTTTAAAAATTTGTCATACATCATGGATAAACATTCAGGTGAAATCTGCAGCCTGTCCACATCCTGTATGCCTGTTCTATCAGCATTACTTTCAAATAAAAAATACTGAGAATCTTTTCGGTAAGTTATGCCATCAGTTCCATACTCATCATACTCATCATCTTGTCTTAAGCATTCACTAACCACATCTGCCAAATCTAACCCAGGTTGATCGAGATCCTTCCTCTTCTCACAAGTTTTCAACATAGATTTCTTCTCCAGATACTGAATCACAAACGGCACATTCTTAACTACGTTTTTAGTAGTAATATCCTTTCCCCAAGGCAACACTTGTGCAACTTTTACAAGTGTCTCCAAGAGCTCCTTGTACCTTGCTCTACAAGTGGAAACCATGGCATGAACCTCCTTAGCTAAATCATCCATCCGAACTTCAACTTGATTCAATTCTGCCACCAAAACCAAAACCGCAACCACCAAGGGAAGCGGCCTGCGGCCAGTACTCAAAAACCACTTCACAGCACACTGTATCAAAAATATCCCCTGCTTTCGCATTCTGTCCAGTGTACTCCTTTCCACCGCGGCAAAACTAGGAGAATTCTTAAGGGTTCGTTCCAACGAATGAACTATGTCAAACTCAGGAAAATCCGGTCTTTTCAAATCCAAAAAATCAATAACACGCTGAATCATCTTACCCAGCTCATACACATCACATCTGACTGCGGAAGCAACTTCGGCCATGGGCAAAGGGCGATCGTCTTTTCGCATAACGACATAAGCACACGCCCCAATCAACACCTGAATCCAATCACCTTGCCCAAACTCACCCTCCGTAATAGTAGATATCATAGTTTTAATTTCGACATTTTTCGATGCTAACCCTAACCTATATGTCAATTCATCGATGGAATTTTGTGCCCCAACTAATTTCCTTTCTCTGTAAGTGTAAACGGTACCCGAACCGGCGGTTCCGACATTGACGAAGGTGCCTTGAGTACCGCTGATGCCGCCGATTTGGGCGTCGAATTGGTCGAATTGTTGAATGACACCGCATGAGGAACACACCAAATCTCCAGAGTCATCGTCGCGGACAAAAGAGGTTTTGCTGCAGTTGCTGCAGGGACGAGAGCTCGACATGAAGGCGGCGTGAAATTAAGAATTCATTTAGGAATGAATGTTGGTTTGAGTTGAGCAAACTCTTTTAATCTTTATCTTCACTGGTCAAGTCGAAAACTTGCGTGTCGGCTTCACAGATTGAAGAAATTGAGTGCGGCTCCAATCAGAGTTTTGAAGCTTATTCTGTGCGCTCCATCATTGTTTGGGGAAGGGTAGAAGATGGACCAACAACGCCACTGCTCTAAAGTCTAAACTCTAACCTCTAAACCTAAATAATGAACTATCACAATATTAAGAGTTTTTCAATATTATCAAAATATTACTTATTTTTCATGTAAATACAATTTTTAAGTTAATCTTAATTTATTCATAATGAATTATATAGTACCATTGGTTTTTAAAATAATTAAAATTTAAGGAAATTCCTTTCCTAATAAGATACACTAGTGATTAGTATGAGTAATTTACAGTGCAAATAAGTTGAATTATTTTTAGAGTATTCAAACTCTACTTGTCAAACGTTTGATTAAATTTATTTATGTAACTAAGAGTTTATTTGAAAAAGATTAATTCTTTTTTATTCAATTATTTTTTTAAAAAAATTTATTTTCATAAAAAATTAGTTATGTTTGGATATCTAAATTAATTTGTAAAAAAATCATTTTTATAAAAAAATTATTTTAGCACAAACTCATAATATAAACTGTTTTTATAAAAAAATTATTTTTAGATAAATTTTTTAACTATACTTTAATGAGAAAAATATTTCTCATAATAACCCTAATAACTCTCCACTAAATATTATAAACAAAATAACTTTATATTTTTTTTCATAATTTACTATGTAAAAATAAAATTTTTTACATCATCCAAACGAAATAGATTATCAAAAATTACTTTTCAACAAACATACCCAAATAAAAACAGATTTTGATTATAATTGATTTTTACAATAATTGATTATACATATAATCGATTATCAAGATAATCTATTTTTTTTCAAACTTTTCCAAACACACTCTAAGTATGTGTTTGTGATAGTTATGAAAATTAGATTATTTTAATAATCGATTATTATATAATTTTTTTTATAATCGATTATAAAAAAAAAAAGTTTTATATTTGGATATGTTATCTGAAAAGTAATTTTAAAATTAATTTATTTTGTGTGGGTGATATAAAAGAATTATTTTTAAGTATTAAATTACTAAAATAGGTATAGAATAATTAAAAAATATTTAATTAATTAAAAAATTTATTTAATTGAAGACAAAATGATATTTACATATCATTATTAAAAATAATCCTAACAACTTTTTTACATAATGTCTAAATTTTAGCTTTTGTTTCAACGATTATATATCTTTTCTTTTATAAGATTACAATTTTATTGGGATTATATATATACATATACAATATATACAAACACTTATATTTATGAGTTTTTAATATCTTAAGCTTGATTTATTTATATAATTAATAGAATTTAAATTTAAGTTTAAATTTGTTTATTTAGGGGGTGTTTGTTTCATATTTTTCCTGCCGTCCAAATGCTTTTATGGGCAAAAAAAGTTTTTGGGTATAAATGGTGATATGTTTGGGTGAGATTGATGAAAATAAGCAACAACTTTTTTGCTTTGGATTATAAGTGTGTATTTGAGAAAGCTGTGAAAAATTGATTATGCTTCGTAATCGACTCTTATTTGAAAGTTTTTTATTATAATTAATTCATTTTTATGTTTAGATGTATTAATTAAAAAGTATTTTTAAGCTAATCTGATTTATTTAGATGATATAAAAAAATTACTTTTATGTATTAAATTACTAAAATAGGTATAAAATGATTAAAAAAATTATTTAATTGATGAGAAAATAATATTTACATATCAAAGTGTAAAGAATAATTTATAAGTTAAAATCATAAGTTTCAGTGTGTATTTGAAAAAGCTGCGAAAATTTAATTATGTTTAGTGATCGATTATTATATAAAAACTTTTTGTTATAATCGATTATAATTAATTCATTTTTATGTTTGGATGCATTAGCTGAAAAGTGATTTTAGGCTAATCTAATTCGTTTGGATAATATAAAAAAGAATCACTTTTATACATTAAATTACTAAAATAGGTATAAAATGATTAAAAAAATTATTTGATTGAGGACAAAATAATATTTACATATCAAAATGTAAAGAATAATCTATAAGCTAAAATCATAAGTTTTAATATTCAGCATTATGAAAATTAACTTTAAAAAACTTTATTTTACATTAAATTTCGTGCAAAAATTAAAGCTGATTTTACCAAACATGATTAAATACTATTGCAATAATTTTTTTTCTAAAAAAAAAGCTAATCTAATCTAAAACAAAAACACTCTTAATCTTCAGCATTATAAAAATTAACTTTAAAAAAAATTTATTTTACATTGAATTTTGTGAAAAAACTGAAACTAATTTTGTTAAACATGATTAAATACTGTGCAAACAACTTTTTTCCCAAAAAAAAAGCTAATCTAATCTCCTCCAAACATGCACGTAATATTGCACATATCCAGAAGTAAATCAAATAATACAATAATAAAGCAAGTTTTTCTGTATGTAAAGTGTTATTTATTTAGCTTTACTGTTTATGTTTTCTCAAATATCCAGAGTATGAGCAGCATTTGAAAAACAAGTCATAAATCTTCCTTCCAAAGCTAATATATAAACTACTTCGAAGATTGACTCAACATGTATTTTAGGGAAGGAATACAGCAATTAGAAATTTCTACAACCAAGCACCCAAGAAATTCGTTGTTATGCTAGAAGTTGGCAATTTGTGAACGGTGCTAAGGTAAGTCCAAACAGTTCCCATTGTAAAAATTCTTAACCTCTATCATGACACAAATTGCATATAGCTTGTTTTCACTTGTGGCATGACAGTTAGTCCACCTAAACATAAGATGCAACATTGGAGAGGAAAATAAAAATTTTAATGGTGAAAATAAGAAGGAAGAAAGAAAAAAACAAGATAAAAGGTGGAAGGTGATTGCAATGCTACCATCTAGTAACCTAAATCTACTCTGCAGAAGCAATCTGGTACAAGACAATCTTCCAAGCCAAGATGCCATATGTTTTGTTCATCAAGAAGATAACATATTTTTTCAAGCTCTGGTTTTTGGGAAAGCTGGAAGGTGATTGGTTTACATGTAGCACTCATCTAATCTGCTTTTATGCAGCTGAAATGCAGGGTTAACCCAGGCTCCGCAGTTGCACTGCATACCAGCCCAGTTGAAGTAACCCAAACGAGCATTACAGCCCATACAGAGAAGTTTCTCCTCCACATGACCTTCTTGTACTTCCAAGTCAATCAGTATCCATAAATGTGTTAGCACGAAGATTGAAGAGTGATCTTATGGCAACTATAAGATATATGAGGAAGATTTACAAGTACCTGCTTGCATCCACTTCATTGGTTCAACAAATATTGAGGTGCAGTCAGCTGGTTGCTTTTCCATTTCCCAGGGGTCACTGCTTCTCCTTTTCCACTTGAAGCTTGTTTCTCCTTTTCCACGCTCATGGGAAACTATATTTTCCTCTGAAGCAACAATTCTTCTGCATTTCTTACACCGGTATATAAGTTGAGGTTTTGTTGTGGTTTCCAACTCAGAGCTACTAGGTTCAGCCATTTGTATCAAATGATATTTATGCTTGATGCACTGTGAATTTGAAAGCAAATGAGAATAGAAGAAATAATTTAGCATGTCCAAAACTGATAATTGTCCAACAAAAAAAATCAAGATAAAAGCAATAGATTCAACAAAAATAAAGAGATAAAAGCAGTCGGAACAGAAATAAAAGTGGACTTTTCCTTCAAATTTGGTCAACAGTACTTTGTGCTAATAATCATCATGCTCGATACCAAAAACAAAAATCTGATCCATTATTATGCAAATTGAATAATAGAGGCTGGAAAAGTGGCAATTTTTGTTAGCACTCAGTGCATGGTAATTGTCACAAAAGACAATAAAAAAGCTGTGATTGTGATGTTTATGAGAAATCAACTTCTCTGCAACATGTATGTTTGCTTTGACCAGAATTACAATTCTGCAATAGAATATGATGCTTATGTGAGTGAATGAAAGGTGGGGTGCTTTGAGGTCCTAGACTCCTATCCTAACACCCACCAGGCACTAACTAGACATCATATCTGAACTCACCCTCCATTAGCACACTGCCCTTCCCTTCTTACACACACACACTCTTTCTCTCACTAACACTTAACTGAATCTTTGCCACATAATCTTTGGGCCCACCCATAATACTGTAATTTGTTAGCTCAATTTGCAAGCAATAAACCAGCCAGCCATATGTTCATGCCTATGCCAAATGAACTCCACCAATCTTAACATAAAACGATTTCGTGACATAAATTTACTCTCACTACTGGTGCTAATTGCTATCCAATTTTACCATTTAAATTTTAAAACAAAGCATCAAGTAACCAACCATGGGAAGACAATTCAACTCATGACCATGAGGTCTATCCGTAGAAACAAGAAAAGATGAAACCTCCAAATTATCAAACGCCTCAATCAAACATAGACACTTGTAACTCAGTCTTTTCCTCAAGCAGGTTATGTGCAGGTGCAGCCAACCAAACATGCAAAACTACGCTAACAAAATAAATAAATAATCCAGCACGACAGAACAGACATACATCAAGATTGAAAAAGATAGATATGCATAATGAGAATCAAAATCAAAACGAAATACACATCAAGCCAAACATTAACATTAAATATATAATTGAACCATCCCAACTACCTAGATTTTTTTTTTCCTTTTCCTCAGTCAGTTTCTACGAAATTTATAGGCAGTCTGTGCAACTGGTGAGGTGATTAAAGCAGAACGGGTGAGTAGTGACTAGTGTGTGAGTTTACATTCACAAGGGAAAGGAGGAAATGCAATAGCAAAGTCTCAGAATCATGTGGCCACTCCAATAATGAAATCAAACATTGCTTGGGCCCACCGAACTACTGTCATTGGTTGGCCCCATTAATTGCTTAATAGGATTCAGCCTAATCTTCTAATTTAACAGAAAAGCCCGAACCCAATTGGAAAAATTGATTGGGCCTAATTGTTCCTAAATAGGATGTGGCCCAAGTGGAATCAGTTTACCCGAAAACAGGAAAAAAAAAAATGGGAGTGTATGCTTGTTCGGAAATAAATATCTTATTTACACGGTTCAGCAAACATGCCTATAAGATATCAAATTTATAATCAAATAATTGCAAAACAATGTTTGTGTCTTCAGATTAAAAATAAAAAATAAATGTTTGTGTCCTCTATCCCACAATTATCTCATTATGATCCTTACATCTCTAACAAATATAAGGGTTACCTCTTTTAAAAATCTCAAAAACTCTCTCACAAAATTATTGGTTTCTTAAATCAAACATTTTTCAATACAAGTATTTGTATTCCACAAAGATTTACATAACAAGCGCTCATTCTCACTCTCCTTATTGAATAAAGACTACTATTATTTTCCTTTGAAAAATAAACACATGTTACAGAGTTCTGCCTGCTTTGTGTAATGAGAAGGAACACTACAATAACAATTTTGTATAACCATTTCTAAATCAGCAAAAGTGATGTGAAAGAGCCATTACTCTTTTCTGTACTTGTTATTCCTTCTTTTACCAATTTCATTTCAATATCCTTTTCATTTCTGGCCACTGAATTGAAGTAAGCTGCAGGGCCACGGGTGTTGATGTCAATTCAATTATTCAATTACACTCCAATCCAATAAAAATGTAAAACTACAATGATTTGGTGAGACGTCCAAATCAATCTGAGTTGTAAGAAATTTATGTTTATTCCTGAAAAATCCCAACCAAGAGTTCAGATCATAAGAAAACTATTAAATAGCAGTTGTTTTATAAAACGTATATATGATTTGTTACCGCATGCAACTTACCTCCCATCATAATTCATCAACGTGTATTACTTTATGAATCTTGGAAAATAACATCTAAAATAGTCAAAATGTCCATTCATGAACATGTTCAGTTAATTAAAAAAAAGGACACTTTGCTTGAGATAAGAGAAACGGTCCAAAGATTATGAAACTAGAGACCGCACTTCTTTTACGGCGGCTTTTTCAAGTTAATCATATTGATGTTTATCTTGTAAGTTGGAAGAATATACATTATTAAACCCCCTTACTATAGAAATAATAATTGTGGCGTTTTGCAAATTAATTGCACATGAAAAGAACAAAATTTAGCTTCAATTTTTTACTCAAATCCTTGTCTCAAATATTATTTAATATTCTTCTATATGTTCATTAATTCAATTAAATGAGATTAAAAATAATAAATAAAAAAAGATTAAATAAAATTAGAAGCAATAGTTGGGGTCAAAGTTATAATCAAGTTTTGTTCACATAAAAAATATAAGATGAAGTTATAAATATAGAGGGTCTCTTCTCCCTTTTTTATGACAAGGAGAATACTTAGCTGTCAACTTCTTTAGCTCCAAGTTTTTATAAGTTATGAAGATATGATCAAGATAACTATGAATGAGTAAGACTTTATATCGCTATTGCAGAGGTTTACATGAGATTTCTTATATGACTGACATATATAGTTCTCATCATCAGCGCTCTATGCTTAAAGAGCGATTTGAACAAGATCTCATCATATTTCACTAGCAATCTAGCATGGAATGCTAGAACGTAATATACTAACACGAATAACTTTACATTTGTTAATTAACAACATGCCGTATTTGTGTGAACTGCTTTTTAGCATTAGAAATTAAGAACCGAAAATCCTTTTTTTTTTCTATTTAGCAGAGAAAGCGACATACTAAATAATTCACGAGCAACATCACAAACTCTTACTTGTATATAAATGCCAAATTAATATATTCTCTATTTCAAATGAAAAAAAAAAAATTGATATAATTCTCAGTAAGTTGAATCTAGACACCATATAGGCATAAACATCATAGAATAAATAAGGTGCACATTACCATTTGTCAATTTTAGGAAGTATGGACCACTTCAGATTTTCCATATAATCAAACCAAGAACTTCCATGAACAATAGAAGAAAGTCACTCCGACGTAAGATTAGGTACATGTCGGAACAAGGCCTTCTTCCCCTAGTTGTATTCATTAACATGCTGCCCTGCATGTAATGTACGGAATCATATTTTTTATGTTTTGGCTTCTCTTTTTATCTTAATGAAAATATATAAAAAGAAATTAAGACGTATAACCAACAAACATTTTCTCCATTTTTTTCTCTCTCTTCTTCTTGATGCTGCTAATTATGAAACTTACATTTAAGTGATTACGTACATAGAAGAAGAAGTGCGAATAAGAAAAAAGAATTTAAGAAGAGCACTAAAATTAAAATTAACTAAGAAATTACATCTTACATAAGCAACAAATGATTTTATAGCATGCTTGGGTTGGCATTGAGAGGTACGATTGTGATTCTCTAAACCACATTTGAGATGTTACCCACACGCCAATATATATTTTGAGCTTTATAATTCAGTAGAGACTTAAGAGCCTCCTGGATCAAATATGATCAGTCGTATTATCAGAAATGTTGAATGTCGCGAAATTAAGAAAGTTTACAAAACCATTTACGAATGGTTAACTACCGTTGGAAGGTATTTTTTTCCTTTTTAATGTTTGTTAATAGCGGTGCTATTAGCACGATAAGAACGTTCATGAAAAGCAAATTACACTTACGATAAAATCAAAATAAAAAAAAATTAACAAAATATTTGATTCATAAAACACACTAGTAATTGGGTCAAAATTATCTATTCGTGTGACGTTTACGAATTCAGATTCGTAACATTTAGCATTATCATTTTATTAAACAGAAAAGATAAAATAATTGCATGGTTCTTATAATTTGTGAACGGTTTTGTTTCATAATGAGAAAATAATGTTCATCTTTCAAGTATTTACAACATTATTTATAATTTATAAATGTATTGACAAATAATTTGAAATTTTTGTTCTTTTAAATTATTAAGTTGATTATCGCATATCAAACATGAAAATCTTAAATCTTTTTATACTCAAATATCTTATAAATAAATTTTTAAGTATTTGAAAAATTAAGATGTCAACTAACAGAAGTTTCTAAAAATATTTATAGCTTGACTTCCAACATGGACATTTGATGTACTTATATGTATACGTAATTTCATACCAATATTTGCACCTACTCTTGTTAAGAATAGCTGAAATTGTTATGGCCTACTTCTTGATCATTGCAATTTTGGTAAAAATAAAAATATAAAAACATTATATTTACCTAACGTCAACTCTTCATTTGATTTAAAAGTGTCCCCAACCAAAATTGGTTTACTTATATTTAAAAAAAATGTTGCATCTCTTTAAAAATTGTTATAAGTATCAGAATAATTTTTTTCAGACGTATTAAAAAATCGAATCATGATTTGAATCAATTATGAGAAATTATTTAAGAAGGAAAATGATACATACTTATCCTCACAAATTCTTCATTGATTTTAAAGTGAACTTATTTGGATAATGTTTAAAAAAAAAATTTACAGTAGAACCAAAATATTATCTAATGGCTTACATGAATGTTTGTGAAGGGTTTTGAAGATAAAATTTGTGCAAATATCGTTACAATGATGTCGCGACCGGAGATCGCGGCGAAAAAAAAAGCAACTCATAGGATTTTACAAAATGAAATGGAGTCGCTACTAATTTTATTTTAAATTAGGAAAAATTAAAAAATCTTTCTTTGAAAATAGTCTTTTGAACTAGATTGGATTCGGGAATCGGTTATGGATAGAGAATGGTGGAAAGTTAGTCCTACAGCACCCCTAACACATCCGTTCTAAAACGGTACCTTAAGTTAATTGTGTGAATTCTTAATAACTCTTTGAAAATTATTTATTTTTACCCCTTTTGCAAAACATTAAAACTATTTATAAAAAAAAAAAAAGAAAACCACAAAATTATGAAAATTTAACTTTGGCTTGACAGAAATAAAATTCTGCTCCTACGTATCCCCTGGTGTAATGGGGAACTCAAAGTTACGTAGTTCTTTAGAAAATAAGTGTGGGTTGATTGATTTTAACTAAGAAAAAAAAACTTTTATTTGAAAACATATTTATTCTTGCACAGGGTTCAAATTAGCACCAGACTACTCAATAAACCATTATGATCCAAATGACATTGAAGGTAGTATTCACTACTCAATCATCATCATTGATCATTGCATATATTGAAACTTTCTTTTTATTCTTATTCTCTTTTTTTTATATTCTTTTCCCATCCCCCTTTTTACCAAAATACGTCATTACTGCCTTAATGTGAAAGGGGCAGGAACCCACGTGATCCAAACTCAAACTCAACAAGACAATCAACAATGCAATTTAAAGAAAATAAGAGTTTGGAGATTTTGGCAACAATGGCAGCACACACCAGGGGACGTTTGGGGAGGGATCCGATTTAAGATTCGATAGTCGGATGAAGGTTGATGAAGATGATGGGGGTGACGTCTGTAGAGGGGAAGGACATGGCTTCTTGGGTTTCGACGGTCGGTTGAGGGTATGATGGATTTGGTGTTTTGAGTTCGACGGTCGTGAGGGAGACCTAGGGCGAGGTTCGACGGTCGGTGAGGATGAATGTGGGTAGTTGAAGATGGTGGGGGTCAAGGTCGATGAGGGAAGATCTAGTTGTGAGATCCGACGGTCGGTTGGGAAGGGATCTGGCTTCTTGGGGTTCGACGGTCGATGAGGGGAAGAATATGGTTCGGCAGTCAGTGAAGGGATGTGATTGGTGTTTGCTCGATGGTCGGTGAGGATCACGGTGTGTGGTTCGACGGTCGGTGAAGGGATGTGACTGGTGTTTGCTCGACGGTCGGTGAGGATCACGGTGTGTGGTTCGACGGTCGGTGAAGGGATGTGACTGGTGTTTGTTCGACGGTCAGTGAGGATCACGGTGTGTGGTTCGACGGTCGGTGAAGGGATGTGACTGGTGTTTGTTCGACGGTCGGTGGGGAGGGTCTAACTGTGCGATGATAGTTGGTGGTGGACTTAGACGTGGAAAGGGTGTTTTCTGGCTTTGGAGGATCTGGGGTTCAACGGTCAAGAGGAAGTGAGATATAGGTTGGCGGTGGACTTGGACGTGGAGAGGGTAGAGGATGAATATGGGTAGTTGAAGATAAAGGTAGTAAAAGGGAGATGGGTTCACGGTTGGAGAGTGGACATTGGGTTTCAGTCAGGGAGGCTTGAGTGGATATGTAGTATTCATTTCAGATTGGGTGCAGAGGGATTCAGGGGTTGTGTGCAAGTGAGAAAAGCTAGCAGAAATGAGCTACATGGCGTAAATGAAGAATGTTACCTGTGGAGTTCAAGGTGGAGCAGTTGAAGTGGATGCTATTCCTCAGCAAGGCTCCTGTCTCCTTCTTGTCCCATTCTCTCTGTTTCCCTTGTGATGGCTGTGCTTCTTGGAAGTTCGTGATGAAGGTGGTGAAATGAAGGGGGAGGTGTTGTTTTCTGGTGATGAAGGTGGTGAAATGGAAGGTGTTTTGCTGGTTCAATTTTGGGTGATAGGAAGGTGAAAGAAGTGAAAAAATGCTGTTTTTCCCTTTTTTCTGATGCTCCTCTCTTTTAAATATCCCTCTTTTTCATCATTTCTCCCCTGACATTTTCTTCTCTTTTTTCTCTTTACGTGAACCTCCCTACATTGAGCCTCCTTTCTCCTCCTCTCTCGAACCTTTTTCTTTCTTTCCATCCTTTCAAATTTTTTTTTCTTACTTGCTGCCTTAAGGCATTTAATGCAATTCTTACTTTACGTGTGCTTATTTAAATGTATTAAATGCATTGCCAATTTCCCTTCGTTTTTTTTTTTTTAAAACGAGATCAAATAGATTCTTTCCCCTTTTTTTAAAAGGCTTACAAATGGGCCCATAAATATGGGCCTTTAATTAATTTAATCTTTTTTTCACTTCTCATTTTTTCTTTTTTTTTTTTTTTTTTTTTTGCAAATTTCGGTCAAAATTGAGTGTTCACAACTTTCTTTATTTGTTTCTTACTAGATAATAAGAAAATCATGTTTCATATTATCGTCGTAAGAAACGAGTAAAAATATGAATTTCAATTTTGTCCGGCGATGTATAAGATGTAAAACAAAATGCGAGAAACACATGGAGCCAATGCGCTCAAAAGAATTTACAGAAAATTACAAAAAAAATGGAGCCGATGCGCTTAACTGAAAGTAAAATGCATGGAGCAGGGAGCCGATGCGCTCAAAGTAAAGACATGAATTTAAAATGCATGGAGCTGATGCGCTCAACAGAATATAAAATGCATGGAGCCGATGCGCTCAACTGAAAATAAAATGCATGGAGCAGGGAGTCGATGCGCTCAACAGAATTTAAAATGTATGGAGCCGATGCGCTCAACAGAAAGTAAAATGCATGGAGCCGATGCGCTCAACAGAAAATAAAATGCATGGAGCCAATGCGCTCAACAGAAAGTAAAATGAATGGAGCCGATGCGCTCAACAGAATTTAAAATGCATGGAGCTGATGCGCTCAACAGAATATAAAATGCATGGAGCCGATGCGCTTAAAAGAATTGACAGAAAATTAAAATGCATGGAGCCGATGTGCTCAACAGAATATAAAATGCATGGAGTCGATGCGCTCAACTGAAAGTAAAATGCATGGAGCCGATGCGCTCAACAGAAAGTAAAATGACATGGAGCCGATGTGCTCAGCAGAAAGTAAAATGCATGGAGTCGATGCGCTCAACAGAATTTAAAATGCATGGAGCCGATGCGCTCAACAGAAAGTAAAATGCATGGAGCCGATGCGCTCAACAGAAAGTAAAATGACATGGAGCCGATGCGCTCAACAGAATTTAAAGTGCATGGAGCCGATGCGCTCAAAAGAAATTAAAAAGACAGGCGAGCTACTGAGTCCCGAAATTTAAAGACAGGCGGACTACTGTGCTCCCGAAAAATAGAGATTTAAAAAGGCAAGATATCTTGATCCCAAAAAGTTTTTTTTCTCTTCTTTTTCTTTTTTTCTTTTTTTATTTTTCTTCTTTTTTTGTTTTTTTATATTAAAAGTCCATTGAACCAACGTCGACTTTTGGAAAGCTTTGACCAATCAAAACCCTTGTTCACGTGCCTTTCTTCCTTGGGCCCTTCGGTTCTTTCCTTCTTCTTTTTCTTTCTTTGTTTTCCACTCTCAACTCCCCTTTTGAAAAATGAAATGATCATCTCTTATTATGAATCCTTATTTGGCTGATTCCTTGAGAGAAAATTTTGCCCTAGTACTTTACTTTATCCATCATTTGAAAATTTCAAGTTCTCTTCGACCTGAATTGCTCATCAGGAGATTACCATTAGATGATCAAATCATAGTGTTGTACTCATGTTCACCTTACCTGAAGCATTACGTAACAGACACTCATGAATTCAAAAAGTACAACAGAGAAGAAGCAAACAACTTCCAGATTGTTCTTAGAAGTTTGACTACAGAAATGGTATTATTTACAAAGGATAAAAACACAAGAAGTAAAATAACAATAAAGCCAAATGTTTCTTTTTTTTTCAAGTATCTACAAAAACTACCCTCGTGTAGGATATCAAATGAATTCGACTCAAGATATGCCATTTACGAACAAAATTGCCCCAATGTAGACGATTTAACAACAAAAATTGGCCCCAGTGTGGGACAAATTGAATCAAGACAAAAAAAAATTACCCCAGTTTAGAGTCAAATCGAACAGAGTAGAAATTTACCTTAGTGTAAGGTCAAATTGAACCAATGAGCAATTTGCCCCAGTTTAGGACTGAATTGAACAGGCAGAAATTCGCCCTAGTGACCAAAAGATTTGTCCCAGTGTAGGGCTAACTCGAGCAGGGTAGAAATTTACTCTGGTGCAAGTCTTTTTTTCTTTTTTTTTAGGAGCGATGAATTGGATACTTAGATGAGCATAACCTTTGTCTCAAAATTAAAGTTAATAAAAATGACAACAACCCTTCATTGATCAGAATGGACTTTTTGAGGCTTGTAATGTGGCCAAGACTAGGGGTTATGAAAGGAAAAATATAAGGCTCGAACAATTATTTAAAGGTTTGAATGGGACCAAGGATCCATGTTCAAAGTTAAACTTTGTCAATTGCCTTTGTACTTTCAAGCACACTTTTCTCTTACTGCTCTTCACTTCTTCCTTTTTCTTTTCACCTTCTTTCATTCGCCCTTGTCATGACTTATTTCATCTCATTTTTTTATCTCTTTTTGGTTTTTTTTTTGCTTCAAAATAGCCACCATGACAATCAACCTTTACTTTGTGTCATCCCCTAGTGTAGGGGTGATCCTTGTCCAGGGTTTATTGAAGAAACTTTCAAGCTCAAAAAGGGACATCGAGAGATAAAGAAAAGATGAATTCTTATGAATGATAGAGAAACATGGCCAATCTTCATTTCGAATTTTGATTGCTCATTTTCAAAAAAATTAACTCAGAGACGAAAAGGATAATGCACACCAAGTGATTATTTCTTTGCTCTATTTTTTCTTTTTTTTTTCTTTTTTTTTATGGCACTTGCACCCGTGGACCTTATGACTACTGACATCTATCAAAGTAAGGATTGTTAAAAAAAGGAGTCCCACAGGGTTCAAACAAAAGGAAGATTTTTTTTTATGGCACTTGCACCCGTTGACCTTATGACTACTGACATCTATCAAAGTAAGGATTGTTAAAAAAAGGAGTCCCACGGGGTTCAAACAAAAGGAAGATACTTTAAGTAAATAACAGAAAATAAAATGACCAGAAAGACCATGAAGATGACAGGAAACAAGATATCCATGCAAATTTATTACATTAATGCTTCAAGAACGTTAACATAAGTTTAGCACCACAAAAGTCTAAGATGACAATCACATCAATTAACGCCTCAAATCGCCAATTGTTCAGAGGTTTCCAGCTGATGGAAGACGAACAGTGTAGGCAGGATAAGATGATGGGTTTCCAATTTTGGTTTTGCATGTAGTTCACTTTTGATTCCTTTTTCCTTAGAGGAAAAACTCATTCTTGAAACTACTTTCATCATTGCCAGTTGGCAATTTACTTGCTTTTACCAAAATTTCAATCCTCTCCCCTGCAGCTATCAACTCAGCAAAGTCTAGATAAACAGCACCTGCCATTGTCTCAATATAAGGAGCTCCCAAAGTCCCTAGAAAATATGAGCACATTTCTGTCAAAGTCAACAGTGGTTGCACTTGTGCTGTGAGAGCTCTCCATCTCTGGGCATACTGCTTGAAGGCTTCCTCGTTTTTCCTTTGCATTAAGCCCAATTGTTCCCGAGTAGGAGCTGCATCTAGATTGAACTTGTATTGATCCATGAATAGATCAGCCAATTCTGTCCAACGAGAAATCTTAAAGCGGTCTAATTGAAGATACAATTCTAAAGCGGAGCTTGTAAGACTCTCGTGGAAAAAGCTAATGAGGAACTTATCATCCCTGGATCAAATAGCCATCTTGGTTCCATAACTGATCAAATGAAACCGAGGGTTACCACTCCCGTCATACTTGGCAAAATGAGGAATCTTGAAGTCTTTAGGGATTATGACATCCGTGGTAGGACATAGTTCTTCTATTCTAAACGATCCATAAGCACTGGGGTCCTTGATCGCTTTGATTTGCTATTCTATCCTTTCCTTCCATTCTTCTTCCATCTTATCCTTCTGAATTGCCGCATGACCACTCCCAGTAGGAAATCCCGTTGTCACTGGGATGGACATACATCGTTGTTCCTATGTGAATTCAGCATTACCATGAACCTCATTTCGAGTATCCTCTGGAGAACGATACCCTTCTCCGATAGGAATTCCTAGCAGTGCAGTATTTGAGGTCCTCCTCTCAACAGAAATCTCAGTGGCGATCCCGGGGCTTGTCCTCATAGAAGTGATAGTTGGCAGGTGCAGATGTGCCCCAGTCATTCTTGTGCTTCCGGCCGCCCCAATCAAGGTGAGAGTCTCTCTCATGGCCAACAACATTTCCTCCATTCTTCTCATAGACTCTATCACTTCATCCGTCCTCTCTTTAATCTCATTAACTTCCATACTCAAGTTTCTCCCTTCCTCAGGGTTATTAGCAGTCATTCTGGTCTGAGATCAAGGATTGTGAATTTGGGTTTGATTGGTCTTTTCTTTCCTAGGGCTGCACAATGGTTCAAACCAATTTGATTTATTAAAACAAAATAACATTTATAAAGAATGAGATAAAATGTATGAGATGCATAAAATGAATGAACTTTGAAAACACTTTTTGCATTTTTCCTTACCTCATTTTTTTTTCTTTTTTTTTAAATGGTATGTCATGAAAATGCAAGATGTTTTTCTTTTTTTCTTTTTTGAATGCTAAGGATGCTATGAAGATGCGTGATTTTTTTTATGTCAAGGATGCCATGAAAATGCATAATGATTTTTTTTATTTTTTAGAATGCTAGGAATGACGTGAAAATGCAAGATTATTTTTTTGAATGCTAGGGACGCTATGAAAATGCAAGATGCTATTTTTTTTTCAAGCTGGAAATGTCATGAAAATGTATGATGATTTTTTTTTATAATGCTAAGAATGTTATGAACATACAAGCAATGAATGACTTTTTTTTTTTTATGCAAGAATGAATGATATGAGAAACAGATAAATAAAGAAGAAGAAGTACGCTCCCTTTTGTGCCCTAGTCAAGTGGAACCTAAGATTTAACAATCATTATGTTCAATCCATCAGTGCAAAATTTTCGGGACAGGTCTAAACTTCTAAAAGTCATGGTCCTCAGATTACCCTTATCTATAAAGACAAGGTCCCAATGCATGAATCAATCATAAGTAGGGATAAGCCCTCTCAATATGATTCACCCATGATAATGGTAACAATCTGAGTGGTGTCTCAACAAATGTCAAGTGAGCATAAAGCCCCTCAATAACAAAAGTCGAGACCCCTTCTATTCCTCGAATTCACACAGACTCGGGTATAGAGCCCAAAAAGTGTGTGAGGTAAGTGATAGTGATGTGTGTGAGGCAGCATACAAACCTGTACAAAAATTTAAAAAGATAAAACTACCTCAACCTGCAAAAAAACATATATACAACAACCAGCAAGCAATCATCTGTCCTAGGATTTTAATGATTATGCACAACATATTTACAGGTAACAATATACATAAGATAATGCCATCAGATATTTACATAGAACAAAATAAATAAAATCTAATTACAAACAAAAATAACACAAAAACAAGGATTAAAAGGGTAAAATAAATAATAAAAATTATTAACAATTTGCACAACTAACAACAATAGGCCTGACCCTCCAAATATCCCCAGTGGAGTCGCCATCTGTCGCGACCGGAGATCGTGGCGAAAAAAAAAGCAACTCATAGGATTTTACAAAATGAAATGGAGTCGCCACCAATTTTATTTTAAATTAAAAAAAATTAGAAAACCTTTCTTTGAAAATAGTCTTTTGAACCAGATTGGATTCGGGAGTTAGTTATGGATAGGGAAGGGTGGAAACTTAATCCCACAGCATCCCTAACACACCTGTTCTAAAACGGTACCTTAAGTTAATTATGTGAATTCTTAACAACTCTTTGAAAATTATTTATTTTTACCCCTTTTGCAAAACATTAAAACTATTTATAAAAAAAAGAAAAACCACAAAATTATGAAAATTTAACTTCAGCTTGACAGAAATAAAATTCTGCTCCTACATATCCCCTGGTGCAATGGGGAACTCAAAGTTACGTAATTCTTTAGAAAATAAATGTGGGTTGATTGATTTTAACTAAGAAAAAAAAACTTTTATTTGAAAACATATTTATTCTTGCACAGGGTTCAAGTTAGCACCAGGCTACTCAATAAACCATTATGATCCAAATGACATTGAAGGTAGTATTCACTACTCAATCATCATCATTGGTCATTGCATATAATGAAACTTTCTTTTTATTCTTATTCTCTTTTTTTTATATTCTTTTCCCATCCCCCTTTTTACCAAAATGCGTCATTACTGCCTTAATGTGAAAGGGGCAGGAACCCACGTGATCCAAACTCAAACTCAACAAGACAATCAACAATGCAATTTAAAGAAAATAAGAGTTTGGAGATTTTGGCAACAATGGCAGCACACACCAGGGGACGTTTGAGGAGGGATCCGGTTTAAGATTCGACGGTCGGATAAAGGTTGATGAAGATGATGGGGGTGACGTCTGTAGAGGGGAAGGACATGGCTTCTTGGGTTTCGACGGTCGGTTGAGGGTATGATGGATCTGGTGTTTTGAGTTCGACTTGCGGTGAGGGGAGACCTAGCCGAGGTTCGACGGTCGGTGAGGATGAATGTGGGTAGTTGAAGATGGTGGGGGTCACAGTCGATGAGGGAAGATCTAGCTGTGAGATCCGACGGTCGGTTGGGAAGGGATCTGGCTTCTTGGGGTTCGATGGTCAGTGAGGGGAAGAATATGGTTCGACGGTCGGTGAAGGGATGTGACTGGTGTTTGTTCGACTGTCGGTGAGGATCACGGTGTGTGGTTCGACGGTCGGTGAAGGGATGTGACTGGTGTTTGTTAGACGGTCGGTGAGGATCACGGTATGTGGTTCGACGGTCGGTGAAGGGATGTGACTGGTGTTTGTTAGACGGTCGGTGAGGATCACGATGTGTGGTTCAACGGTCGGTGAAGGGATGTGATTGGTGTTTGTTCGACGGTCGGTGAGGAGGGTCTAGCTGTGCGATGATAGTTGGTGGTGGACTTGGACGTGGAGAGGGTGTTTTCTGGCTTGGTTTGGAGGATCTGGGGTTCGACGGTCAAGAGGAAGTGAGATATAGGTTGGCGGTGGACTTGGACGTGGAGAAGGTAGAGGATGAATGTGGGTAGTTGAAGATAAAGGTAGTAAAAGGGAGATGGGTTCACGGTTGGAGAGTGGACATTGGGTTTCAGTCAGGGAGACTTGAGTGGAAATGTAGTATTCATTTCAGGTTGGGTGCAGAGGGATTCAGGGGTTGTGTGCAAGTGAGAAAAGCTAGTAGAAATGAGCTACATGGCGTAAATGAAGAATGTTACCTGTGGAGTTCAAGGTGGAGCAGTTGAAGTGGATGCTATTCCTTAGCAAGGCTCATGTCTCCTTCTTGTCCCCTTCTCTCTGTTTCCCTTGTGATGACTGGGCTTCTTGGAAGTTCGTGATGAAGGTGGTGAAATGAAGGGGGAGGTGTTGTTTTCTGGTGATGAAGGTGGTGAAATGGAAGGTGTTTTGCTAGTTCAGTTTTGGGTGATAGGAAGGTGAAAGAAGTGAAAAAATGCAGTTTTTCCCTTTTTTTCTGATGCTCTTCTCTTTTAAATATCCATTTTTTTCATCATTTCTCTCCTGACATTTTCTTATCTTTTTTCTCTTTACGTGAACCTCTCTACATTGAGCCTCCTTTCTCCTCTTCTCTCAGAACCTTTTTTCTTTCTTTTCATCCTTTCAAATTTCCTTTTTTACTTACTTGCTCCTTAAGGCACTTAATGCAATTCTTACTTTACGTGTGCAGGCAACAGGCATTAAATGCATTGCCAATTTCCCCTTCTTCTTTTTTTTAAACGAGATCAGGATTCTTTCTTTTTTTTAAAGGCTTACAAATGGGCCCATAAATATGGGTCTTTAATTAATTTAATCTTTTTTTTTTCACTTCTCATTTTTTCTTTTTTTTTTTTTTTTTACAATTCGGTCAAAATTAAGTGTTCACAAATAAAAAAAAAAGTTATTGCAGTATTGTTTAATAAGAGCATATTTCAAGTTAAAAATTTTGAATGAAAAATATATATAAAAATAAAGCAAGAGCGCAAAAAAGAAAATGAAAAAAATGGCTAAGAACAAGTTAGATAGATGAAAACAAAACTAAATGGAATTGAATCTTGAGCTAGTGTACTCTAGTATTTAAGAAATTTTATTTTGATAAATGTACCAAGGAATGTTTTAAAAACCTAATGATATCCAAGAACTGTATCTTAACTGGTATCAGTTTTTTTTTTTATAAATAAATTGTTTGATTGCAGAATTAAATGGGATGGAATCTTACACAAATAGTCTTGCAGAATTAACCTTTTTTATCCACACACCAGAATGAAAAAAAGGGAAAAATATGACAAAAAAGTGACGCATGTCTCCATTATCGTCTTGAATATCTTTTAAAATAAGAAAAAAAGGAAAAAAAATGTATACCCTTTAACAAAAAATATCTCTTTTTGTTTCCATGTGACACCTTCATTAAAGCCATATTTAGTTATTTTTCATAATTAGACATTTAAATTAAATCTCAAGTACATATTGGATATCTATATGCACTTATATTCTTATGTGTCATTGAATTGCTCCACATTAATTGTTTGGCCTACCATAGTCTTTCACGATTTTTTTTTATTTTTTTAGATAAGGCTTAGCACTCATCTTGTAAGTCTAGTGAATGGACCCCTAGTAAAATTCATAAATGACCCCTTAATGGGTCTGACGAACGGATAGGGATTAATATTTTTAAAATTGGATTAGCTATTGATCTGGTGACACTGATTTTATGATTTATTGATTCAACCGTGATCTAACTGATAATACTTAAATATATAATTTTAATATTATATAATATATTAAATAATAAGATAACATATTAATATATCATATTATATTATTTAATTTTTTAAAATTTCATATTATACAATAAAAGAAGTATTTAAACATATAATATATATAAAAATTAAGAAGAGACCACACTTACAAGTCTCACATAAAATAATAAATGAAACATTTAAGCATATACCTTATATAAAAGTCAAGAGGGAGACAAACATTCTTATGTCTTTCTTGGACTTTATATGTGGACTTTTTGTAACTTTGCATTGAGTTTATCTGGCTCAAAAAATATTTTTAAATAAGTTAAAAAGGTGTTAAAAAAATAAACGAGTTTAAATTTTTTTAATAAAATCAGTTTGAACTACAGAACTAGTTTACTACGGGTTCTTGAACAATTCGATCGGTTCTTAAGCAGACCGATTTTGAGTCAATTAGTGGGAATAGGGAAAGAGAAATTGTGATAGAGAGCATTTGCAGATATTGAACCTTGCTACTCTTCTTGTATGTTCTTATCTCTTATCAACTGAGCTACTAACATGAGACTGCAGTCTTTTATTTTAATTATATTTTTAATGTTATAGCTAGAGTTGGGTATACAGGCCATAGTCCGTGAATTAGTTTGCATAACTCACGGCCCGCATGTTAGGATCAGACAAAATGTAGACTTATTTAAATGTAAACTTACATGCCCAATCCATTTAAACCCACCATTAAATAGATTTTAGCTTGCATGTTTGCAGACCAACATGCGAGCCTTAAATTAATATATATATATATATATATATATATATATATATATTTTTAAAATATGTTTGGATTTAGGCAATTAAGCCCAACAACTTTCATTTAATTATTTGGCCCAAAAGAAAATGTTTAAAATTAAAACAAAAATAATTAAATAACAAAAATAAAAAATAAATAAAAGAAAAAGTTAAAAAACTGTAGATTAATTTTAATTTTAAAAGATAAAAATAAAAAAAAAGATCGTGGGCCCATGATCCAACGTAGTGCATATGCGAACCAACATTTAATTTGGGAAAACGTTTTTCGTTTAATTAAATACTCTAATTTTTGTCTACCGTATGTCACTTTCATCTGACTAACCGATTAGGAGCAGCTCCTAATCGGTTAGGGACCTTAGAAATTAGCCTAATACTAACCGATTGTTCAGAAACCTGTACTGATTAACTACTTAGACATAATATCTCACAATGCTCTAATCAGTTATCCATCATTTCTAATGAATCTATATCAGTTTCTAGTGAATCTAAGAAGCGGGAAATGAAAATTTTGAAATGAAAATATTGACATACAATGGACAATAGTTGGACGTATTTTCGATGGACAAATAGCGCGACCGTTTAATTTGCGGGTCAACTAGCACCATTCATTTAATTTGGAAAAGCTGAAAAAAATAGATTATGCTGATAATCGATTATTGTTATAATCAATTATAATCGATTATTATTATAATCAATTATAATTAATTATTATTATAATCTATTATAATCGATTCATTTTTATATTTGAATGCATTACAATTGTGTAAAGCGATTTTAAGTTAATATGATTCATTTAGATGATATAAAAAATTTACTTTTATGCATTAAATTACTAAAATAGATATAGAATAATTAAAAAAATTATTTAATTGAAGACAAAATAATATTTACATATCAAAGTATAAAGAATAATTTATAAGCTAAAATTATAAGTTTCAATTTTCAAATTTTATGAAAATTAGCTTTAAAATTTTTTTATTTTGTATTGAATTTTGTGAAAAAAAATTTAAAAAATAATTTTTTACTCAAATATAATAATTATTTCACAAAATAATTTAATTCTCAAAAAATAATGAAATAGAAAAGAATTAATCTTTTTTAAACAAATTTCAAACCAATTTACATATTCAGTTCTAGCTATAGTTGATGTGACACTCATTTAAGAAAAATTATTACATATTTTTAGAGTAATAATAAATATATATTTCAAGATATTCACCATTAATTTTAAATATATTTACATAATTTTAAAAAATTAACTTAAATCAATAGTAAAAATCCTCTAAAAGCACACATTTAGTACGACTTCAGCAACATGATATAATTTCTCTATTTATATTTATAAAAAAAGTAAGTGATGATATAAACTATTTATTGATATTCTTATTCTTAATTTGAGCTCGGTATAATTATAGAAGGATAATTTATAGTACAGAATCACAATTTAAAAGCATTCAAGGGCGCACAACATGAAAGATATGAAAATAAATTATAAAAAGTAATTTCCCACTAAAGTAACAAATGAAAATTATTGTCTACATATTCAATTTATAAACTAACTTATCATTACAAAAAATATTTATAAATTCTATTGATAAAAATATAATTAATTATAAATATTAATATGCAAAGACACATTTATTATTATAAAAATATTCATAAATTTTATTTAAAAATTAACTATAAATATTATTATAGATGCGCCGCGCAATGCCTAGTTTTAAAAGTAATGTTTAGTTACTTTTCATAAACCCTAATTAATTGTAAAATTAGTATTTAATTCATGTATCTAAAACTAGTCAATCTTAATACGTACAAGTAACTTTTTAGACTAAATCCGTGCAGCAAGAAAAACACATTTCATTTATAAAAAGGTCACAGCATAAAGGAAGTCCAAGGCTAGAGAGCTGTGGGGCTTCAATCATCCAATAATAATGTCAGCAAAAGAATAGACAAAGCTAGAAATTTATTTTCATTCCGAATAATCCCATTGATAAATTTAACCTTGCACGCCATAAACACCTACAGAAGAAGCAAAGGGAAAAAAAATAAAATATTGAGCCTTGCTTGCGCCTTCCAAATTCTGTGAATAATTTTTGGACTAATTGCATATTTAGATTTTTCTCTTTTCCTTTAAAGAATATAATAGTATCTTATAATTAATGGGAGAAATCATATATATATATATATATATATATATAATTACATAATTATATATCACTATTTGCACAGAGATTTACTATTTTATATAAGGGTATGTTTGGAATAAATAAAAATAAAAAATAATTTGATTTGATTTGAATTAAATTGAATTGATTGATTTAGAAATCACATTTTGTGTTTAGAACTTTAAAAAAATAGAATTTGAATTAATTTAGAAATCAAATTTTATGTTTGGTATTAATTAAAATGAGAATTGATTTGATTTGATTTTATTATTTTACAATTTAACCCTTATAAATAATTAAGTAAGATATTATAAAAAAATTAAAAGCTCTCTCTCTCCCCTCTCCCTCTCCCTCTCTCTCCTCTTTCTCTCCCCTCTCCCCTTCTCTGTCCCCTCTCCTCTCTCTCTCTCTCTATCCCCCTCTTCTCTCTCTCTCTCTCTCTCTCTCTCTCTCCCTCTCTCTCTAAAAATTAAAAGCTCTCTGTCTCCCATGAAAATATGCATTATGTGAATTCCTCGCCAGCCTTAAAATTAGTGTGATACCATCATCACCTCTTAAAATTAGACATATTAATGCTAGAACCCAAAATTTACATAAAACTGAAACTAAATTGACTGGCTAACATCATATTTTCCCTGCATAATAAGTCTAAGTATCCACATAGAGGAGACACTAAATTGACTGAAACTATTTTTTTTTTCAACTTCAAAGCAATAACAAGTACTTTGTTAATTTAAACAACTATTTAAACAACTCAAATATAATGTAGTCAATGATTAATACAAAATAGGATGTCCATTAAGGCATAAATGTCCATGGCTAAGTCTAAATACATCTCAAATACATCGAGAAAATGGTCCATTATCAACATTTGGTATAATTTCGTATGTCTGATATAAATCTCAACATTGTTAACTCTTTCAGCACAGTAACCTAGATCAAAAGAGCTCGAGTATAAATTGATCTGCAGTTTCTTTAAGCTAATCACTATATCTTAATACCTCAAAGAGCTCATGGAACTGCTGCACAGCATCAGCAGTACCCTGAAAGCACCTTTTACCTTCCTCCCCTAGAGTTTATGTGGCTGCAAGAACCTAAAATAGAACAAGCACTCTCAGATAATACAAAATTGGATGTCCATTAAGGCATAAATGTCCTTGGCTAAGTCTAAATACATCTCAAATACAGTAAGCAAAATCACTAGTATTAACTCAAAATCAAGGCTAAGTCTTACTCATTTTCCTATGAAGCCAATTAAGGCGTAGATGTTCATCAAGGGCAATAAATGATCTCGCCAAAACTGGATCAGCCACAAGAAAATCCAAAGCATCACAAAGATAATCTCCATCCAACATTACCTCTTTGAGAATCTTCACCACTTGTTCTTCAATGCTGACAATTGGTTTCGGGTTACTGCTACTGCTACTGCGTAAGGCCTCTGCAATGTCCATCATTGCTAATTTAATGTATTGAACTCCTTCATTGACGATGTCACCAACAGAAGCCTTTCTCTTGATTCCTCTCTTCTTAATTGCAGATTGCTTTGGAAGATAACTTGTTGAAGATGAAGGGGCTGGGAATTATTCACAGTAGCTCTCATTCCCATCAATTGGGTTAAATGCCTCAAGATTAATGGCATTCTCAATGTCAATGTCTTCAATCACTATTAGGCCTTCCTTCTGCCACCTTTTAACCTTTTCTTTCGCACTTTCAACTCTTGAACCAGCAGCTCTATCTTTTTCATAGATATCACACATTAAATCCAAATTGAATAGCTACTTCCCACAAACTAACTTCCTTTCTTCTTTTTCCTAGCCAAGCAAAGATAAAATCAAATGTAACTATATATATATTGAAAAAGAAGTTAGTTAAATATATTTTACCTTTATACCTTCATCCCAAACTCCTGGCTCAGCTTCTATGGTCTTCGTGATGTCATTCTATGAGAATCCACTTAGTTTCAAAACATCTATGGCAGTAGTCATTTGTGATTTGAGAGTTTTAAGTCGATTTTGAATATTCTCTTTATTCATATTCTTCCCAAATTTTGTGTTGATTGCTATTACTACAGCTTGTTTTTGCCCTTTCAATTTTTGCTCCTTCAAAACTTCAAGGAGAAATGAATCCATTTGGGTAGTCCATCTCCTATAGTTTGATAACTTTGTTTGATCAATAAATTCCACCTCTCTAACAATGTTCTCTATATCTTTGTTTGTAGATTCCACTTCTCAATGATAACACCTATACATCTTCTGCTAATTATGATCCACAATATACTTACATAAAAAGAAGTTGTTCAAGGCCATCTAACTACATGATATTTTTCCCAGAATATTTTTCCAGCAGAGTCATACTTACTACATGATATGCATGCTCTAATGACATGCGTGCCCATTTTAGCTAGAGTTTAAACAAGAAGAATGTGAAAACCAGGATGAAACAAACAGAGAGACAATGCAGGTAAGTACATATATATATCTTCTTTAATAATTTAACACCAAATCACATACTCATGAAATACAAAATTGTAAGAAATAATTGAACAAAAAGTTAATTATTCTATAACTAATGAAGTACTCATGAAATACAAAGTCAAATATCAAGGAAAGTCAACATGATTACATAACAAAGAAACTAGTTATTATGAGAGACATAATCATTCCACATTTGCATAGCAATGCTATTTCTCATTCTTTCTGCTTCTTTTCCATCAGCATCTCTAAGCTCGCTTCTTTCTGGCCGTTCATGTTCAAGCTCTTTTTCCAAAAGTTCTCTATCAACTTCTGATATAAGTTCTTCATCAGGATCATGACCCATAAAAAAATTGTGTAGCATGCAATAAGCTAACACAATTTCTGATTGAGTGTCAACATCGTATTGCGCTTCTGTTCCACTTGCTATTATTGGGAACCTCTTCTTTAACACGCCAAAAGCTCGCTCTATTGAATTGCTCAATGAGGAATGTCTTAGGTTAAATAATTCTTTTGCATTTTGTGGAGGATGGCAAGAATACTCCTTGAGGTGATATCTAGTGCTCTGATAAGGAGTGAGAAAACCAGGCTTCAACATATAGCCAGCATCAGTCAAATAGAATTTTCCTAAGTATAAAGTCATGATTAGCTTTTAATATTTAAATTGATTAATAAATATAATTTTTTTAATATAGAGTTGTACTTGGAGGAGATTCAAGAGTGCTTGAGGATGCTTTAAATATAATTTTTTTAATATAGAACAAGCCCACGCCGTGGCGTGGAGCTCTCTGTCTTGTCAGTATGCGCTGGCTGAGACCATTACGCCGAGGCGAGACATATATTGCGTTATGGTGTGGAGCTTTGGAATGCCTCCTTGGCTTCTTTCCTCCAATGCTGGGCCTTGGCTTGCATCAATTTGTCTCTTTTGAGTCCTTCCTGCATTAGAGAAAGCATCAAGTTAAATATAATTATAAATCTACTCAATCAATCAACAAATATGCACAAATTGCTCAAAAACATAAAAGAAGGTATCTAAATGACATTTAACAAATATAGGCATAAAACCTTCCAAATATGCATAAGAACAAGGACTAAGCATGCCACGAAGTACAAATATGGGGCATAAATAACTATATTTCATGAAATTATTAATGACCTCTTATCGGCTTGTATTCTCCTCATCAGCTCTCTTCTTACTTCCTTCCTTTTCTACTTTTGATGTTGAGATCTTTCTTTCAACCCAAGTAGCATATTGATAAATACGAAGCAGGATTACTAACCAACACATAAGCAACTATGGCAGCAACACAATTTTTCTCAAAATCTCTCATCCTTCACCAACCAAAATTTAATTAGAAAAATTATCAACTACTAATTATGCTAATGAATTTAAAATTTTTGAATTTAATAGTACATTTTCATTCTAATAGCAAGTTCAACAACCTAGAAAACATTTTGAAGTCAACAAAATGTGAAATACTAGAAGTGGAATTATCTAGGACTCATTTAAATAAGAAGCTATTGAAAAAGACTTATAGATCTAATAAATGATACTAGAACTTCTTGGTTTTTTTACAAAATATACAATGAAAATGTTAAAAATCAATAAGGCATTTCCACAAATCTAGCCATCACATAAATATACCACTTGTAGGAAAAATTTAGCAACATCCAGATATAAGCCCGTAACTAATGTCTTTTAGTTAAAAATGTTAAAAATGAATAAGTTAAACATGTTGCTTGAATCACGAATAATTAAAGCTTTCTTTATTTATTCCATATTAATTTTTATCATTTGACTAGTACGAAGCAAACATACAATGTCAGGCCATGGCTATATATCGGTACGTATACCAATCCTTCTCTCTGTGCTTTTAGTTTATCAACATTATTTTTCATGGTAGCTGCTTCACTTCAACTTCTATATGCTATTTGCACATGCAGGTAGGTGTACAAACATTAAACAAGTTGGCTCTATATATATAGATTTTATATCTAATAGAATTGTTTGTTAATTATGTAGGAACTATGAAATGTTGAACCATTGAATGCTGCTAACTCTAATTAACAAGTTGCTCTGTATATGCTATTTGCATATATAGGTAAGTGTACAAACATTAAACAAGTTGGCTCTGTATATATAGATTTTATATCTAATGGAATTGTTTGTTAATTATGCAGGAACTATGAAATGTTGAACCATCAAATTCTGCTAACTCTAATTAACAAGTAAAGTCTTTGTATCATGTAAAAGAATCCTTCATAAAAGAAAATCCACAATGAATGGTAAACTATACATGCATACCAGCTAAAATTTATAACAGATGAACCACTTTATTCTCTGAGAAAACACAGCAATTAATTCAGTCATATTTTTGTATACTAATTAATCAGTGGCAAAGTTCAGTTTGACATTTATATACGTGGGCATTTATATACTAACATCCACATATAAGGTGCTTCTAAATTTAATATTCAGATAACAAATTAGGAGAACAAAATATAATATTCCATAGGCAAGTTTCATATCCATAGGGAGTGGTGAAAAGAACTTAAAAAATATTAAAACTATAGCATCCATAATGATCCACACCATAACACCCACACTCACATCTATTGTGTGTATATCATCAGTATAGGAATGTCTGCATATATAAAAGAAAAGAAGTGGAAAGAAACAACTATCAAGATCATACGCACATCAACATACTTCTGGAGATTCTTAATGCATTTCATCCTAACTAGTATTCAAACTAAAATTGGATTGATAAACATGTAAGAACCAAACTGACAACTGATCCCTCGTATGCTTGTCTGGTTTTTGAGAAATAGAATAAATCATTTGAAAGAAAAAAGAACTCACCCTTTTTTTTTGGACAACATGAATGCAACAATTAAATATCACTGGCACTAGATGAATGAGTATGAGGAGCTATGTGTTTAACAATAAAAAAATGAAGGAGAGTTGATATAAATAAACCGGTAATATATATAAAAAATTCAGCCGGTGTCATTGCTGGAAAATGAATGAATAGTTCACACAAAAATACATAGAGCTCGGAAGGGGAAAAAATACCAAACAATTTTTGAAATTTGAACTGAAACCCAATAATTACCTTCCAAAATTTATGCATAATTTGAGAAAAATATGCTACAATCATTGGGTCAAACATCTAAAAATCAGTGTTAGAAAGGATGAACATACTTCTTTGGCAATGAAACCAGCGATTTCATTTAAGAACCACAACAATTTGAGATTTTGTAATCATCATAGAAGAAAAGCTGAGAACATGTCAACACTAGCAAGATCATCAGTTTGTAATCATGTCAATGAAACTTATAACACATTAGATAAATTTTGCTTGTATTGCTATATGAAATAAAGAGGTTCAACACTGTAACTCGAATTGCAATTCATGAAATATCTCAAATTGCACAGAAGGTGAAGAAGGAAGACTATAACAGATAAACCTCTTTATTCTCTGAGAAAACACAGCAATTAATTCAGTCATATTTTTGTATACTAATTAATCAGTGGCAAAGTTCGGTTTGACATTTATATACGTGGGCATTCTCTAAAAAATTTATCAGTTAATTACACGATCAAGTTTTCCAACTGCGCGCTTATTATATTAGTAGATCATTGAATTGATTTGTAGTGTCATAACTATTACTTTTCCAATTTTTTGAGGCATAAATGGAAGTATCACCTCTACTTAACTCCCCTATAACCCAAAACACAAGAGTTAACTCAGGTGCCTTAGCTCATTTCTACATTTATACAAAATTCCTACCTACAAAAACAATTTTTACCCTTTTTCTACATCACTATTGCATATAAATATAGAGTCTACACATAAATGACTCACGTTCGACCACAACTTCAGTATCAATTGCTTCCACTGGACAGTTGGTTATCGACCACAACCTCTGGAGAAAGATCAACCAAGCTCACAGCACTTGGATCACAAAATGATTAGATTTCATAGCACTTTATTTTCCTATTTCAAAACAGAAATGTTTTAGACTATCAGATATGTGACAAATTTGTAATAAAATTATTAGAACTCATATCAAAACTAGAATTCAAACAATACTCATATCAGAACCCATATCAAAACTAGAATTCAAACAAAACCCAGATCAGAACTCAAATCAAAAATAAAAAATATATCACTAAAACTAGATCTAGAGAAATTAAATGCAACCCAAAATTTAAAAAAAGAGATGAGATCGATCAAACCTGCAACAAATATGAACATAAGGGCAAGATCGACAAAAAATTTGTAGCAAATCGACCTTGAACAACTCAAAAGTGAGGGTGAGATTGAGGAGCAGAAGAACGTGAAAGAAAAAAGTGAAAGAATGTGAGGAGTAGAGTTTGAAAACGTGGAAGGGCATGATATATAAAATTGAAAAATAAACAAGATTAAAATAGTCTTTCTAAAAATTATATCTAAAATCAAATCAAATTTAAGTAAATTCTATCATTTTTGCTAGAATTTGAAAATACGAAGAAGAGAAATCAACAAATCCGTGGGAATTATCAAATGAAATAATTTCTCAAATTTTAAGATTCCAAACAATAAATTTGATTTGCAAATGAAATCAAATCCCATTTTTAGTTGTTCCAAACACAATGTAAAAGTTTTTTTTTTAATAAGATACTTCTATTGCTTTCAACTCAACCCAAAATTTATTAATTACATAGTGAGAGTTATGTGAGTTACTTATCTCAAAGGTTTCAAATTTGAGAGTTTAAGTAAATTTTTAGAATTCCAATAAACTCAATTTTTAAATTTTTAAGAGTAAGTTTTGATGATGACAAATACAAGACAAAAAGAATGATACTTATGCTACATAGATGTACTTAATAGATTATATTGAATCATGCATGATCATGTATTTCATCTTGTTATATTTCATATGAGAATCATGCATATTCTTTATAGCATCTTTTATAGGATATATCCAATAATATGTTATATGAGTGATATTAAATTAATATTAGATTTGACTTTACTTAAATGAAAATGTGCAAAGTATTCTTTGTTACATCCTATATAGAGTATGATTATTAATAATTGATAAATGTCTTATTTGGATGTCTATGAAAGTCTTATATACATATTAAACTAACTAGAGTTATACATTTATAAATTATGCATATACATATATTAAATTATGAGTTTGGACAAACTATGTTTTAAGTTAGCAATACTTTGAAGGATAATCCGAGTACTAAGAGTGAGCATTGCAACAAAAAAGTAAAAGATCTCAATTATGCTCAATTCAAGGAGAATGTGAATACATATTTCATGAAGATTTTGATAAAAATAAAGCCAAGTCGAAGACCAAGTTCAAAGGAAGTACAATTGGTATAGTTAATAGGACTTAAAGTCTTTTATGTGAGAAGCTCTTAATATATCTCAAAATATTTTATGATGTTTTTGAATGAACTCAAATATGTTTTTTAAATATTTACAAATAGTTTTTACATGTTAAAATATCTAACAAACATGTTTTGAAAAACTAGTCATGGTAGTAATTAAAAATTATGAAAAATAGTCAACATTGAGTTTTGAAAAATTGACTTTTGCTTACTCTTTTGGTCATAACTTTAAAAATACTTTATTTTTTGTTGTGAAACTTATTTAATATGAAAATAGACTCAAAGATCTTTCAAATGAGTGGTCATTTGCTTTAAACGGATAAGAAATAAAGAAGTTATAATCATTTAAAATCAGTTTTCGAAATTAGAGTGTCATAATCGATTGCATAATCAATTACCACTTTGGCAAAAGCTCTGTAATTGATTGCATGAATATTGTAATCGATTACATCCTACCCAGAAAGCCTAAAACATGTTCTAAGAGCCATGTGATTGATTACAACATCCATGTAATCGATTACAACGAGTCTGAAAGTCTATAACGACTATTTTCTATGCATTAATATATATTAATTACCTCCAACGACTCTTTTTATCAGAACACTATAAATAGATGTTCTTGAGTCATCCTTTACATACAACTAACATTGAAAAACATCTTTCTATTGAGTTTAATATGAGTTTCATCTCTATCCTCTATATGCTCTGTTTTTGAGAAATTTTGAGATATCTTTGAAAGAGATTCATAGGGTTTCAATTTGTAATACACACTCTTGAGAGTGTTTTTTTCTTCTTCTATTTTTTGATTCTTTGTAACGAGGATGAGGTATCCCTCAGAGAAAATGTAATGAGGGTGAGGTATCCTTCAGAGAAATTGTAAGGGTGAGGCATCATTGAAAGTTGAGGTTCAAGCATAAGGGTGAGGTATCCCAAGGTATGAGGAGCGCTCTAGTCTACAACGGTAGCAAATACCTGTTCAAGCTTGCATTGATAGTGAAAAATCTCGGATGGTTACTTAAGGACTAGATGTAGGTCACAAGTAGTTGGTGGCTGAATCAGGATAAATCATTGTGTTTGCTTCTCTAAACTCAAACTCCCTTATATTTGTGTTTTAATTTCATATATTTGCTCGACTACTTTCTGTGTGGGTTGTTTATTTACATGTGTATCTTTCTATTTTTTCTATTCATTCACTTCAATTGATAAATAGTTTCAAAGAAAATTACTTTTCAAGTGTTTGATAAAAGTATTTAAAGAGTTTCTATCTTCTTTATATTTGTACTTTAATTATATATGCTTGAGTTAAATTTGATATCTACTTTATTTGTTTGATTTATCCCATAACTTAAATTGTATTTGAGTAATCTACAATAATTGTATTTTTATTGACTTATTTTATTACATGTGTTAATTAAATTTATTAAAATACATAATTTTTTAAAGTTGTTTTGAAAATTTATAATCACATAATTTATCCTTCTCTTGAATGGTGATTGTCATGATAAACAATTTTTAATAACCAAATATAATTAAATTACATATTAATAATTAATATTATACATTCAAATTTTGTATCAAAGCAAACAAAAAAATGTAAAACATAATAATTCAATACTTAACTACAATACTATACCTAACTCTGACTTTATATTATTTTGTAATTTAATAAAACAGAACAAAATAATAATAAAAATATAAAATTAACTTCATAAATTTAATACATATTATATGGCAAGTTAACTCAAGTACGGAACAAAGATGACCGAAATTGTACTTTTTGAAGGTAAAACAATGTGAGTATCTTGTTAGTTGAAAGGATTTATCAGTTTTATTAGAATTTACTTAAATTCGTATAGGTTTCACCCAAAAAAAATTATTTATATATGAATTACTTATTGTCTAGAAAGCATGGACAATCATTTTACTTGGCGTGTGGCTAAATGAATATCGACATCCGACATAAACATACTTTGTTATTGAAAGTGTTTATGTGTTCAATTAAAAAAATTATTATTATTTGACTCAGACATGGCTCGAACATGGCCAAGACATATCCCGGACATATTGCAAACACATATTAGACATAGCCCATTAAAATTTAAAAAAAAATTACTGTGTAACAGTGTATTAATATCACGATACACAAATCCAATATCACCCGACCTACCCTTAGGAAAAATCTTCTATTCTTTCTCAATACATTGTGTTCAGTGTGTGTTAATGGTTCAAGTTTCAAGTGAGTTTCATGCTCCTATGCAATTTTCAATTTTCAATTATTATTGATTTCTTTTTTAGTTATAAACGAAGATTTTGTATTATCGTTAAAATTATGTTTAAAATGTTTATAATTAAAATTATATATATATATATATATATATTTCAATGTCACCAAAATTTTTAAATTTAATGTGTCTCAAGTCATATTATATGTCCGTATCCTTGTTAGTTGAAAGGATTTTATTTTCGTTATTTTTTTCATTCTTAATTGTTGTATCTTAAAATTATGGATTCTTATATTTTTATATTAAATAATATATATATATATATATATATATATATATTACACTTTATTTAATATTATTTATAATATATATTTTTTATTATTATTTTTTCATTCAATCATATCTCTTAAAAAAATATGAACAGTCATACACTATTAAAAAATATGAGTAACATTTTCTTAAAATTACAAACACCTAAAATTTTATAAGTTAACTAGAGACTCTTAAAACCATATATACCGAGAAATTAGCACTATATAAGTACGGGGAAAACAACACCACACAGGCACACACCCTTGTTCCTCGTCCATATCATCAGCTCAGCAGCAACAGCGATGAGCTTTATTTTCTTTGGTACTAAGCAGTGAGCTCCGTCTTCTGAAGCCGTGTCCAAGTTCCATAAGTAGTTCACAAACTTTTAAGGGATTTCACGTTCTTGTCCTTTTTCTTTGCTTTCATAGAAATCCGAGACAACAGTCTTCAAAGTCTCCAGTTCCCAAAATCTCCTTTTGGCTTTTTCCCACCTAGAAAGAAAGAAAGAAATGCTGCAGTTCAAAAACATGAAGAAGAAAATGTGGATGTTCTATCACTGATCGTCCTCTTCAACCCTCCCCTACCTTGTCCTCTTGCTTGCGTAATGGAAGTTATGTCCAACACCATCAACAAAGCAATCAACATAGCACTTTCCCAAAGCTTCCCTCTTCACAAGCTCTCTTTTTGGTTCTCCCCCACTACTCGTCCACCCGCTTTCCACCTACTGTTTCTCAAGTAGCATCACTGGAAGTTGAAAGTTCAACACCATGGTTTACCACTCTCATACCTCGACTTCTTCATCTTTCAATCCAACTTCGGATTCCCTTGGTGCTTCAAATGGGGTTTCAAGAGATGGGTTGGCATCATCATCGCATTCATTGGTTTTGGATACTGAGAAGGTAGTGCTAGTGAAGTCCTCTGCAAGGATGGGAAAGAAAGAGATTTCTGAGGCCAAAGCTTTAGCGGCTTTGAAGAACCATAGCGAAGCGGAGAGGAGGAGAAGGGAGAGAATTAATGGTCATCTTGCAACTCTCCGTGGACTTGTGCCCACCACTGCAAAGGTTTTTTTTTTTTTAAACATTTTCTGACTCTGTCGATTGGAAAAGCTTTTGGTTTGCTGTGTAGGTCATCATGATTTGTAAGAGCATTAAATTCTTTCGCTTTTGAATTATATTATTACACTCTGATTTTATAATCGTTTAAGCATGTTTCATCAAGATATGATTTTGATATAATTGTTCTGACTGAAAGATTGTGATTGTGACCAAAATGGATTTATTGAGATAACATTTATAACTTTTGTAGTCTGGCTAGTTCTTGCAGACGAGCCATGTCAATGTTTCATTGTTTCTATAAAACGCATATTCTTTGTCAATTTTGGGTTTTTACTGGAATTAAAGATATCAGCCAATACTGCTTTTCTGATATCTGAATCTGACAGAGCTATCCAGCTTTACACCATGATCAATTGAACTTCAAACTGACCCCATGATTTTATTTTCACTCTTACAGTTATGTCTTAATGCTCTTGGCTTTTATGTTGCCCTTTCATGGTGTATAATAATTTCGTTGTCTTACTTTTGAAAGGAAGGTGGAGCTCAGAGTCTGTTGTATACTATTATCACCACAACAATCTGAGATTTGAAGCACATTATTGTAATTAAATTAAGGGTTTCTGATTGCATCATTTTCGTCCTTGAATGGTCAACTGGGTATGGGAGTTACTAAAGTCAACTAAGTTGTGCATCACTATATTATGTAATGTAGAATTATTTCTTTTTCGATGAATAATGTAGAATTATTTATTTGCATGGCATACAACCTCATAGGTTATGGTTCATGGTGATTTTTTTTTTTTTTTGACTTTTTGTGGTTTAATCTTCTATGATCCCAAACCGGAAATCTGTCATTTATTATTACATGATATATAAATGTACATCAGATGTTTCTACATCACTAGCTGAATATTACTGGCCCTAGACAAATTATTCTGGCTGTTTATGTCTCTGATTTTAGCTGTCAACAGCGGGCTATCCAAATAGTTTCTGCAGTTCTACTATTATTAATAATTTATTTACTAGAACAACAAAAGATGCAGCCAATGCACTTGATTATACACCGCATATTACATTTTTCTTTTATCCTTACTTGAGTCATGAATCAAATTATAAATCATTAAGCATGTATAATGTCAATTTTGACTTGGTATATTTTAATTTGATGGTCTTTTATCAATACAAAAATGCAATTATTTTTTTTTCTAAGAGGGATCAGATTGATTAAGATATTTGCTATCAAGCCTTATAGTTGATGTGGACCATAATAAGCTCGGAAGTAGTTACAACTGATGAAGGCTGGATATTAGTGCATAGTGCCAGCTGTTCTTCTGGGTGCCACGACTGATGACGGAGTCGGTTTCTTGAGTGTATTAAGTGATAGTAGGTGGCTTGCATGTTTTGTCTTATTTTGTATCTACAAGCATCTTCTGTTTCTTGGCTAACTGATAAAAGTGATTTGGGACAAGGAAAACCTTTATATATTTACGTTTTAAGCATTGAATAATCAAAATTGGATATACTTTAATTCCATGTTCTGTCTTACTTATTATTCAGTATTCCCATAGTATAATTAACTACATTAAAAAGCTTAATCTCAATTGCTGGGTTCAGTGTTTGCTGTCATGAAGTTATTGAAAATTTGAAATGATTCTAGTCACCATTCTTAAAGTATCAATCAACTTGAGTAATCACCATGACAAGCATTGGGTTGAAATCAAGATGATAGCTAGATGAGGCATTAATTGGAATACTAGTGATGGTAATTAACTCATAATGCTACTGCCTTAGTTGAGAATAGATATCAGTGTATTTTAAGTAGCTAGAAGTATATAATGGTAGCAACTGACCAGAAAATTGATGTAACTTCTTATTTACAATAATCCTCCCAATTCTTTGAGAAAACATTTGTGTTGACATTGATTTGGTGGGTCAATTGTTACTCTTAGATGGATAAAGCCACATTACTGGCAGAAGTTATTAGCCAAGTGAAGGAATTGAAGAAGAATGCAGTAGAAGCAAGCAAAGGTTTTCTAATCCCAATGGATGCCGATGAAGTGAAAGTTGAACCATATGATGAAGGAGGAGATGCATCAATGTCATACAGGGCATCTGTCTGCTGTGAGTACCGACCTGAGCTACTGTCTGACTTAAGACAAACTCTTGATGCCCTTCAACTACAATTGGTGAGGGCAGAACTATCAACTTTGGGAGACAGGGTGAAGAATGTATTTGTCTATACATGCTGCAAAGGGGACATTATTAATATTGAGGAATGCCAACTTCTTGCAAGTACTGTTCACCAGGCACTAAGTTCTGTACTGGAAAAGGCTTCTAGCTCACTGGAGTACTCGCTAAGAACGTCACATCCAAGCAAACGGCCAAGACTAAGCTTTATTGAAACATCTACTTCCTCACGCAACCATGAATCTTGTTCATGTTGATGCCAACAATTTGCTGTGTTATAGTATGTTCCATATTTGTCTGTTTGCACTTGATTTTGTGGAAAGTTGGATTTTTGTTTTTCTTGTTTTAATACTGCAGGCAAAATATAACTTTACTCAATTCAAAAAAAGGGTTCATGTTGAAGCTGCCGTTGCCGTTGCTGCTATTGGTAGTATGCTCTGTTGATTTAATGTGTGGTTACAGAAATGCGTGTGGACCAGTTGTAAATCTGTTATTGAGTGTGACACATACACTGAAGTCCTGGGTTTGTATTGTGCTGGACATGTAACAGATGCGGAATAATCCAGTTACTGTTAGAATAATAACTAATAGTATTGGGATATTGGAACATAAATGTATGTATTGGAAACTACTCGCAGTTTACAGGTTGATAAACTTTCGAGTCAGTTCATGTTCACAAGCCTCTTAACGTCCTTGTTTTTATTGGTTATAGCCTCTTTGGTCTTTGCTTCTTTACTTTCATTACGTTGGGATATTATTACTCTCATGCGTATCAAAAGTCTCCCATCAAGTTTGAGCCACTACTCACACATGATCACCTCACCATAGCTCTTCCTCAAGCCATTTCACATTATCATTCGTTCTGGGGTTAATTACTCTGTCATTAAAAATGTATGCAGCATGTTATCAACTTAAAATAGTAAATAAATTACCAACAAGCGAATCATAAATTGTTTTTCCGGAAATCTCAATTATTTGGGTATTTTTATTTGATTCAAATATGACTTTGCCAAATGAACGACATTTGACTCGCTCAAACAAAAGACAATTTTTTTTTTGACAGTGACAATTGTATTATTCACTTTTATCTGTATACAGCAATTCATATTATTAATTAAAGAATGGATTTATCCTAACTTTTATAATTTAAAGTGCAATTTGCTTAGAAGATATTACCATTACATCTTTTTTAGTTATTATTTCACGTCTGCAATTATTAAACTCTATATATAAAGATTATGAATTTGTTATGTAGTTGGTTGGATATTATCTATTGGTTTAATAAATTCCTTTCAAGCTGTAACCAGACAAGCACCAGTGGTCTAGTGGTAGAATAGTACCCTGCCACGGTACAGACCCGGGTTCGATTCCCGGCTGGTGCACTAAAGTTTACATGTTTTGCTCCTTCAAATATGAATTTTATATATATACTTGTTTGATCCTTAAAATATACAAGAATGAATAGTGTATCATACCGCTATTGTTTTATTTGACAGTCATCTGTTTGACTGTTTTCTAGTGACAAACCACCTAAAACAAATCTTTCGAGTTTCACGGTTTGGAAAATGCTTTTTCCCACGAGCGTAATTCGTGAAAACGAAGGATTCAAGATATGCCAAATAAATACCGTTTTGGCATCTTTTTCCTTTTTTATTTTTTTTTCTTGATAAAAAAGAAGAGTGAATGAACGTTGGCTACCTTGCTATTGGGCCACGTTTTCGTAGAAGGATTCGTGGTCTCCATTCGCTGTATATAGTAGTACTCTTCAAGGTTTATTATCATTTTCTGTGAAGATTAGGCATAAGTTGTTGGCAGCAGCCAAATTAAACACGAATATCAAAACACCAAAAAAGGAAGAAGAATAAAAAGGAAGGGAGGAGGAAATTTCCTTAATTGCTTGAATGACCCGCGGATAACTTGACCATTGCATTAACCTTCTATTTTCCTCGAAACACGTGGTGGACTACATACCTTTTTTTCATTTTTGGACAGAGTGCGTTTAAAATGAACCCTCAAGAAGACATGGAAGTTTAATAATATGCACTGGACTAATAATAAATAAAAGGCTATTTCTAATATACACCCTCCTTTGGAGGGTGTATCATACATCATGTGATCTAAGTCATTGATTTAATCATAAAAATAATCAATGACTTGGATCAATCACATAACAGATTGTGTAATTTAAAAAAAAAAATACTCACTATCCGTTTTAAATACAAGACATTTTTCGAAAAGACATTTCCGAAAGAAATAAGACTTTCCCGACCTTATTTTCCGATAAAATAATACATTTTACGATAGAACAGTTCATTTCCCGACAGAACACAACATGTTTTCGACAGAACAGTACATTTACCGACATAAAACTATATTTTTTGACAGAAAACTACATTTTTTGACAGAAAACTACATTTTCTGGACGAACAAGAAAATTTTCCGACAAGCAAGACATTTTTTTCGACAAAACAGTGTATTTTCAATGAACAATGTGCATTTTACGGTTTGAAACAATAAACGTCGCTTTCTTGAGTGATAACACTATGATCTGAAAAAGAAAAGATAACCCGTCCAAAAAAAAAACTTGCTTACAGTAAAATCAGTCGCATAGACACCCAAACTTTGGCTTCGATAGAGTGTCTGTACAAGAATGGCCTAAATAAAATAGATGGTGTGGATCTATCACCAGTTAATAGGATAGTTTTCAAAGAGTTTTATTTTGCAAACTGGTACATGAAAAGAGTTATTTTGTGAAAAAAAAATTGTAAAAAAGTCCCTGTACCACCATCACCGGACCTCCACCTCCTAGCCAAGAAGCGACGCCTGCCTGTCTTCAAACCAGGTGCACGCAGGAGACCATCTTTGCCTATGGAGCAAAAAGGACCACAACCCACCACCCATGTTCTCGATTCCGACACCACCTTGGCCATTAGCGACGCCTCTGCCTAACGATGCACCTAACGTTTCGTTTTCGTCGATTTAACTGATTGGTTTGACATGTAACTCCATTAAACTTGAAATTGGTTTTTGTTTTCTGGTTTGAAACAGAGATGGCATGACCTTTGTCTTCTTCAAAATGAAAGTGAAATTGTTGGTCTTAGGTACCTCAAACTTGGAATCATGCTAGACTATATTTTTCGACACCAGCAAAAGTTGTTAAGTCTCCACTGAAATCAAACAATGAAACCTACTTTTTCCTTCAAATACATTTATGGTATTCAATAATTGATTTTTGGTTGAAAATGCTTTGACTTAGATTTGGTACTTTGGAACGATTCCCAGGAAGAAGATGAAGAGACGTTGGGGTTCTAAAGATGTAGGGAATTCTCCATTGAAGAGGGGTGGCTGAGGGGTTGAAAGAGACGATGAAAGTGAAAGTTAAAATTAATCAAGGACTAAATTGAAAAAATTAATAATAATAAGATTCAATCATAAATAAATTAATAAATTATTTTATAAATTAATATAACTTACTATAATAAGTTTTAGGAGTTCATGCATGTACCCAAATTCAAGGGCTCACGATAAAAGCCACGGTACCCTACGTACTTGAAAAGTTCAAACTAACCCTAATATACGAAGCGTCATCATGACCATGAAAAGGTGCCGAATGATGGAGGTTTTAGGACTTTAGATTATTCTGAAAAGCCTGCTACCTCCAAGTTTCGCAGAAAAGGATATGCACGCATCACTTGCCTTAGTGGGTCTTTTACACTCTTCATCTTTGTTAGTCTCAAGAGCCATCATTGGATAAAATTGCAACCAAGACCCATACATGTCATCAGCCTATCAACTTCTTATCGCTTTAGTGGCACTGCAGTTAGTGTTGATTGTGGAAATTGTCCCTTGCACTGCTAACCTTCCACCTTTTTAAACTAATGAAAATTCATTAGTGGAATGCCCATTTTGAGTCCCACATTCTTCATTATTCCGCGTGTGATGACACATCACTGTCCAGGTTTTGCCTGGATAAAACCTAGCGTTATAATGTAATTAAGAGTTTTTCTAATATGAATCTCAAAATATATGATTCATTCATGAATTAATAATAATAAATTATTAATTTATTAATTAAAAAATTAATGACTGAAATTAATTATTTAAAATTTTATAAAGTTTAATTAATAATATTTATATTTTTATATAAATTTAATTAGATTATTTTTTTAATAAATAACTATATATATAAAAAAAATTTATAAATTTTAACTGACAATAATTATATATACCTAAATTTATATATAGATTATGTCAAATGAAAAAAATAGTACATCCATAAACTCAAACATAATAAGTCGATAATAACGACCAATTGGAATTATGGTGGGACTCGTAGCCACATATTTTTAATCCTTGAACCTTGATTTAGCTTTATGTGATTTGTATGGGTGTTGCATTACCCAATGAAATGGTGTGCAAGTAATAGATATGCCCAGAATGTAGCGTGTAAATCAGCTTACAAAAGGAATGTAACATATCAGCATTCTGATTTTATGTAAGAAAAGAGCTTCTCACTTGTTCCCATTTCTGAACTTTTTTGGGCTAAAGAAGAATGTAGTCACATTTTTGTGTAGATAATCCTTATGGAAAATATTTATCTCACTATACTTTTTCTTTTACTATATTTTTTATCACTTTTTTATAATTGTGATTAAATGAAAGAAAGTAATAAAAAAAAAATAATATAATTAATGATATAAAGAGTAATGTAAAAAATAATATAAAAAAATGTATTAAGAATATCATTGTTAAATCCTTAATTTAACTTTATGGTATTTCTTTTTGGTTCTCTTTTACTCTGATCCATTTAGGAATAGTATTGCTCGTAATGAAGAAAATAATCTAATTGTCGCTTAAGATTGGATCACAGGGTTTATTTATTTCTTTCTTTCTTTCCTTTTTTTTTTAATAAACTGATCACAAAGTATATTTCAGAGAATGCATAAAGAGTTATTTTAGAAAAATCAATAATTTAATTTATATAAAATAAAATGATTCTTATCCTTTTAAATTTTAAATTAGTCTTTGATAAATTTACTTTTTCTCTCTGATGTACAATGTAAGATGGAAATTTAATCTTATAGATTTAAAAGTGAACTATGGCCATTAAGAAACAATTTAAGTGGCAATTGGCAAAAGTGTGGGGTAAGGATTGAGAATTTAGAAAAATATTTCTTGCACATTTTTTTATACCAGGTATTACACATTTTTATTTGGAAAAAAAAAACACAGAGAGAATACAATGAAATATGTCTCTCTTATTTTATTAAAAAATGTAAAAATGATGTAATAAAAATGAAAGATAAATAACATTATTAAAATTTTATACTATGTTTGAGAGGCATGTTTTAAAGTGGAACAAAACATATAAAGGTAACGGAGTAACGTGGTTTTGGTGGTAAATCCATATTTCGTGGATTTTTGGGTGATGGAGCAGATTGGTTACTACCTTCTTTTCTATTACATGATTGGTTACTATTTTTTGGTTTTTTTTCTCCGAGTATTTCTTCACTCGGTAAATAAAAGACTAATATCATAGAATATGATCATGTATCTATGTAAGGACTCTTTTCAATAATATTATTTCTCTATATATAAATTCTAGGATCGAATCTAAAACTACATGTTTAAGGGAGCCGAACTCTTTCCATTCAAACCAACACATGTCGTTGATTGTTTACTACTTTACTAGGATGAATTCAAACCCATCTGTACAACTTCAATACCTTGGATTCAATTGTTATAATTTTTTTTATGGACTAACATAAATCATATTATAATTTTATAAAACTCATATTAATTAGATGTCAAAATTATTAGAACATTTTGTTTAACCTAAATTGTGATCAATATTATTTTTGGGCTTGTTGTTATTAAAGAACTACTCATACGTGAGTTTTGTTTATGAGTCTTATATATGAGTTTGTCATAATGAGAAGATTTAACTAATTTTAGTTATTCTATATATACAGGAAGAAGCTCATATTTTTAGTCATTCTAATGCGTACAGTCACTCTATTAATACTGACGCACGAGTGATTACTGTAGAATAAAAATAGTATCTTTCTCTCATCGAGATTGATTTTAAAGGTTTCAACCATGACATCCTTATCGACACATTTTCAAGCTAATCCTAAAACTCATTATATATTTTGATATGTCATAAAATTTGGTCTTAATAGATCTGAGAAATTTATCAATTGGTATCAGAGAGGTTTTAATCATAATTATAGCTATCAATTTTTCTATTTTACTCAAAAATCATATGAGGTTTAAAATTAAAGAAATCTGAAACTATAACGTATATGATGTTTAATTAAAAAAATGGATTAATTTCAAAAATAAAGTTAGGAATTTTGTAGATCGGGTTGTTTTGAGTCTAAACATGTATATATAATGTTGTGAATTCACACAAAATTTTACTCAAACTCCTAGAACCTTAAAACGTTTAAATTTTATGATTCATTTTTTTCTTTGGATGATCAATTCAAGAAATTGATTTAGGGTTATTGTAGATCACATATTTCTCATTCTAAAGACCTAAAAATCACACAAAATGGTTGAGAAACAACTTAGAATTTCAGAAAAAATAACCCGCGATGAGCTTTTGATATTATTAAAAACCCAAATATTTTGTGCTTTTTTCTTTCTAAAATTAAGCTTAAGGGAAATGTAGAGCTCGTTTTTCTGAATTTGTAGATACTAAGATCGTGGATTTTGGTAAGGAATTGAAAGAGAAAACCGCCGCAACTTCTTATCGTATAAATCGGATCGCGCGACCCGTTTTGCAAGAAATGGGTAAGGGAGACGATGGTCTACTCTAGACTTTCCCACTCATGCGTCTAACACGTGAAAGCGCGTGTGAGGTCTTGGAGTGCAATTTTTTACATCTATTTTTTGATCTGTGCTCCACGTGCCTAGTTATTAATTTTAGTGGATTTTTTAAATTGCTGTAATCATTTATTTTTAATTTTCTAGAGATTTAAACCTTTAAAAATATGTGATACTTTCCACATTTGAGCTTGAAATTTTTCATGTATATTTGTGATGCTTCTAGGCATGATATATATTGTGCATTCTCAAAGTTGATGTTGTTTGGTTATTGAAATAATTTTTGGTATTATTTTATACATAAGTTAATATGTAATGTTTTGAAAACTATTTATTTAATAATGTTGATGGGAACAACCAAGATAGAGTTGCTGAAAACTCTTCTATATTGTGGCATAAATGTTTAGGACACATCTCTAGGGAGAGAATAGAGAGGTTGATCAAGGAGAATATTCTTTATGATCTGAACTTCTTTAATTTTGATACTTGTGTTGATTGCATAAAAGGAAAACTTACAGTTAGAGTTAGAAGGAGTGGGGTTACCAAGAGTGAAGGAATACTACAATTAATTCATAGATATTTGTGGTCTCATTACTCCTATTACTATGGATGGTTTTAAGTACTTTATCACCTTTATTGATGACTTCTCTAGATACAGGTGAATTGATTTACTGTTTGAGAAATATAACTCTATGCCTTTAAAGCATTCAAAGTCACTGTTAAATTGAAATTTAGTAAGCAGATCAAATGTGTGAAATCTGATAGGGGTGGTGAGTACTATGACAAGTATAATGAAACTGGTAGAAATCCTGAACTTTTTGCTAGGTTCTTATAGGACTATGGTATTGAGGTACAATATGTACATCACGCCTGACACTTTACAATAAAAATAGTGTTACAGAAAGGCAAAATCGTACTTTTATGGATATGATGAGATGTATGTTTAGTCATTCTATTCTTCTAGAATTGTTATGGGGATATGCCTTGAAGACTAATGCTTATATATTGAATCATGTTCCAAGTAAATCTATGTCGAAGACTCCATATGAGCTTATATCAAGCAAACGACATACTTTGAGGTATTTCCCTGTTTGGGAGTTGTAAGGTAGAGGTAAGGTCTTATAACTCACATTTAAAGACGTTTGATTCCAAAACTGTTAGTGGTTTCTTCATTGGTTATTATATTGATTCAAGGGGTTCTGGGTTCTATTGTCATTCTCATAACTATTAGAGTTATTAAATTCGATTAGGCTGTCTATTTTGAAGGGGACTTAGAGCTTGGTGGAACTCACGAACCGCGTAATATTGATTTTAGATAGGAGCATGTTGTCGTACTTATTCCTGTTGCTCCTTTTCTAGGGATAATGTCATCTTTTTTTATTCATAATGATGATGTTGTTGATCATGTTGATAATTTTGATGTCCCTCAATAAGTCAAAAATAATATACAGAATCCAGATGTTGTTGTGACTCTACTGAGAAGATATAAGCAGGTTCTTATATCCACTGAGTCTACTAGATTCAGGGATTATGTTGTGTTCTTACAAGAGCATGAGTTTAATTCAATTGAAGATTCTGATCCTATTTCCTTTCAAGAGGTCATGGTTAGTCCTGATAGTGTACAATGATTGGTGGCTATAGAGGATGAGTTGGCTTCTATGAGAAAAAATAATGTTTGAGAATTGGTGGAGTTGTCTGCTGGTTGTAAAACTGTTAGTTGCAAATAGGTCTTAAAGACTAAACGTGATGCTAGAGGTGAAATTGAGATGTATAAGGTCAGACTTGTTGTTAAGGGATATAACCAGAGGGAAGACATTGATTATAAGGAGACTTTCTCACCAGTCTCCACTAATTACTCTTTTCGTGTTGTGATGGCCCTGATTACTCATTTTAATTTGAAGTTTCATCAAATGGATGTTAAGACTACCTTCCTAAATGGTGATTTGTATGAGGATATATATATGGATCAACCTGATGATTTTATTGAAGATGATAAAGATCATATGGTATGAAAAATGAGAAGATCCATTTATGGATTAAAACAAGCTTCCAGGCAATGGTACTTGAAATTTGATTATATTGTTGGCTTTATTGACTTTAAAGAAAATATTATTGACCAATGCATTTATTTGAAGTTTAGTGGGAGTAGATTTATCATTCTTATTTTATATGTTAATGATATATTGTTGGCTATTAATGATATTGATTTTCTTAATGAGATTAAGCAGATGTTAACAGCGCACTTTAATATGAATGATCTTGGTGATGCCTCTTTTGTATTGGGCATTGAGATTCACCGTGACAGATCTTGTGATACTCTTGACTTGTCTCAGAAAGCTTATATTCAAAGGATTCTGAATAGTTTTAATATGAAATCTTGTAATCCTTGTGTTGCACCTATTCAAAAAGGTGAAAGACTCTCTAATACCCAATGTCCTCAAAATGATAAAGATGTTGTTGAAATGAAAAATGTCTCATATGCTTCTACTGTTGACAGCCTTATGTATGTTCAAGTTTATACACGTCCTGATATTACTTTCATTGTTAGTGTACTTGAGAGATACTTGAGCAAACTTAATGTGACTCATTGGCAAGCTACAAAACTTGGTGCAACATTATATATGCAAAGATTATATGCTCACCTATAGGATATCAGATCACCTTGAGCTGACAGACTATTCTAATTCTGATTATAGTGGTTGTCCAAATGACCACAAGTTCACATCAGTGTATATCTTTATGTTGGCAAGAGGACCTGTTTCTTGGAAAAGTGTTAAATAGACACTTACAACTACCTCTACTATGGAGGTAGAGTATATAACTTGTTAAGAGGCTATGCGTCAAGTAGTATGGTTAAAGAATTTGATTACTGAATTTAGTGTTGTGGAGAATATTTCTAGGTCTCTTACTATCTATTATGACAACTCTGTCGTAGTACGCCACTCTCAAATCAATAAAAGTTCTAAGCACTCGAAACATTTTGACACAAAATACATGTTTGTTAGGAAAAAGATTTAGGAGTTTCAGACTCGTGTCGAGCATATCCCTATAGAACTTTTGGTTATAGACCCTCTAACCAAAGGTTTAGCTGTTAAAGTTTTTGTTGATCATGTAACCCGTATAGATATAATGAGGTCTTTTGATGTTTTGAGTTAGAGAGATTTTGTTTTGTAATTTTATTGTGACCTCATTTTATTATTATGTCTCAAAATCTTAAATAATTATATTATTATTATTATCGTTATCATATAATAATAATAATAATAATAATAATAATAATAATATTATTATTATTATTATTATTATTATTATTATTATTATTATTATTATTATCTACGCAGTTTTATTTGTTTGTATTATGACATGTTATGGAGATATTTTAGATTCGGTCTCATTTTGTTATTATGCTGAGATGTTTGTTAGATCTCAAAAAGCATCTTAGGAGGATGCTTAGATTATTTTGTTAGGAAATACACTTTGATCACATATTGACATGCAATTTTGATGTGTTTTTCCATTACCCATATATCACATTTTGTTGGGTCACCGGGATATAAGTATCTTATATGTATGATATCAGTATTCCCTCAAGTATGATTTTCTACATTGTTGATATGCTTGTAGTCTCATTTTGGACTAGTTATTGAGAGTACTGGCTTGATTTTAACATCATATTGTGACCACATATTGTTTGATTAGTTTGGAGAATTATTTTCTTATTAAAATAATGTGATATAACTGACTTATGTCATCCAAGTAGGAGAATCTTAAATTTTTTTTTATGAACTAGCATAAATCATATTATAATTTTATAAAACCTAGATTAATTAAATGTCAAAATTATTAGAGTATTTTGTTTAGCCCAAATTGTGATCAATATTATTTTTGAGCTGGTTGTTTTTAAAGCGCTGCTAATATGTGGGTTTCGTTTATGGGTCTTGTATATGAGTTTGTCATAGTGGGTAGATTTAACTTATTTTAGTTGTTGTATATACATAGGGAGAGACCCTTATTCCTGGCCACTCTAGTGTGTATAATTGCCTCATTGATACTGACGCCAGAGAGACTATTATGATATAGGAATAATATCTTTCCCTCATCAATATTGATTTTAAAGGTTTCAACCATGACATCCTATTTGACACCTTTTCAAGGTAACCCTAAAATTCATTATATATTTTGATATGTCATAAATTTTGAGATTAATAGATTTGAGAAATTTAGCATCAATCTGTAGTGGGAAAAAATAATATAAATGGATTTTCTCCCAATTTAAAATTAGCTTAACCTTTTTTTTTTTTTAAAAATTACCTCACTTCTATTGCATTCATTCATATAGCGATAGTACTGTCAGTAGAGTTAGCAAACAAGTTGACTCGTCTAGGTCCGCTTTGACCTGTCGTGGGGTAGGGCGAGTTGGTCCATTTTGGGAAATGGGTTGGAGAAAATGATAGGTTGGCGGGTCAATTTGTCCAAAAAAATAGAAAAAAAAATGCTAAAAAAAGAAAGGGTGGAAGATGAGTACTTGAGTATCTAACGTCTTCGTGACCGGTCATACGAGACACAGCGAGGGAGTGGGAGAGAAAGCGAGATAGATAATGAGAGAGTGTGAGGGAGTTGAGTGTGGTTGGGAGAGGCGGCGAGAGTAAGTGAGACATAGAGACAGACGTGAGATGGCGATGACAGTCAACAGAGGGCGGCGAAGAGAGTTAAGAGGAGAATGAGAGTTTGAGAGAGATAAGAGTGTTGGGTGCGACAAAGAGAGAGTTCAAAGAGGGTTGAAAGAAATGAAGGAAACTCTACCTAAAGTGTGAGATATCCTAACCTGAATCCTGACCCACCCAACTCGAAGCCATACCCAACCCAGCAAGTCAGCCCACCCACGTGCTAATAACAAAAAAAAAAATAACTCATTGGATCAACCTGCACCAGACCCGCTTAACTCATGAGTTAGGTGGGTTGAGGTCAATAGGGTTTGTTCATCTTGTCAATGTTTCACCCATAATAAATGCATGACTTGAATTCAAATATAGTGATCTCCATTGGTAAACCATTTGTAATTCCCTCATGATTTGTCAAAGCCTATGCAATAGAATTCTAGAGGATCCATATTTTATGATGGGTTTTGTAATGGAGTTGCAAGAAAATAATTTAAAAAATATTTTAATATTTCAAAAATTATAATCAGGCCATTCTTTCTTTTAAAATCTCAACAACACAAAATACTTTTATCTTTCTCGTTTTATGAATTACTCCATTCAATTCTTTCCATAATTTCAAATATAGCATTTCATGTAATCTCTACTTAATCTTGGGGGAAAAAAGGTAACTATGAAAAGTGGAAAAATCACCCATCTTCACGATCTGATAGTCCTTAAAATCAAACGAGTTTAAAATAAGTGAATGTGTGACACGAGTTCCTCTCCTTCTAGTGTTTATGCCATGGAAACTCTAGTCCATTTTGGCCCTTGTTGATGAAGGCGTGTCTGCGGAAAGATTGCCTACAATCATCGAAGACTATGTTCCATTGAGAAAACTATGCATCTCGGTCACTGTATATATACATACGTCTCGAAGTGCCTCCATACTACAAGTGGATACATATTGAGATGTTGGAATTTTATTCAACTTCACAAAACGTACGTACGGCCCCATTTATTAGATCTCCTATTCATATATTATACAAAAGTCAGCAATTACTTGTGTTAGTAATTTTTTTTTTCATGTGATAGTTTGCCTTTTACTTATTATGAAGGATTTGCATGAAAACACAATTTACTGTGAAAACCATTTTAAATAATAATGTTATTGACGCAATTTCACTTTTACAAGTAAAACACATATGCACACATTGTTACATATGATTTTAAACGTTTCCATGTGGAACTGTAACCAATTGTTCGATCAGATATTATTCAACAGTTCATGGCAGTAAGAAACAAATGTTTTTGGTGATACGCAAGGTCTGAGAGTGGCACACATCATATTTGCACCAGCCACCAGCAGTTCCCTGTCACACACACAGCCAAAATCAAAACGAGAATGTTATTGCTAATGATGAATGAGGTGCCTCCTTCACACGTGGGTAAACTTCAGTGCCAGCAATTCACAGATGGACAAAATTTTTGTAGTGGACTCCGACATGGAAATGCCGTCCGTCAAAGTTTCAAATAATCAAATATATCCCCCCCACCCCAATTTTAAAGTTATATACCAAAATTTGTTTCTGTTAACTTAATAGCTATGTTATCCGGGTCAAAATTGGTGATGATTTATTTGCATGCGAATGGTGCACTTAGATATAAGGCACTTTTCCTGGAAAATCCTTGTCAAAAACGGAACTTACTGCTTGTTTAACCATAATTATTTTTTAACTAATTAAATTGAATTTGTTCATTCACACAAAATACCTTCATGCCGACATGCAGCTAAAATTTTATATATATATATATATATAATTTGTTAATGAGGATGCTCTTTAATGCATTGCTAACTATCTATCTGGCTTGTTCAGTTCAAGATTATATTTCTTGAGAAATTCCACCATAGCCACATTTTCCTTTCCTTTTGGGTTCTCCTAGCTCAAATCTCTATGACACATCTATAAACTGCTTGGTTTTAAATGCATTTTAAACTGAGGGCTTATATTTAACTTCCTTTCTGAGGAGCATAGTAAAAAAAGTAATCAACGAAATTAATGCAGGGGAAACTTGACAATTGACATGATCAATCACTAATGCATGTGAGAATATCACAGCCACTGATCCAGATCAGATTTTGTAACCAATGAAGAATTATGAAAAGATATAATAAGTGTTCATTAATGTTGACACCGTGTGCACTGCCCCAAATTTTATGGTTCCATGGGGGAACATAAAGGCTGGGTCTCCCTGATTCTCACGTGCAATAGATGTGGGTTTACATCAAAACCAAAGTCTCAATTTAGTTAGTTGTTGTCTGTTTTAATGAAGAAAATGCCAAGTCATATTACTCAGTCTACTTGCGACCAGTCTCTCCAACTGCTGGAGGTCCAGCAGCTGGAGTCTGGCATCCAACGGTCCAGTTTTTTTTTTTAAATATTAAAAAAAAAAATATTAAATTAATATCTTTTAATTTGGATCGTTGAATTTTCATCTAACGGTCCGAAATGTTATTGGAAGCTGCTGCAGGAGATCCGGCTCGAGAGAAGCCGGATCCATTTTTTATCCACCTAAGAAGGTCCCCTTCCCCCTAAAATTGAGTTTGGTGAAGACGGATGGCTGTGTCCCAATATTTCATCTCCACTAATTTATAAACTAATTTGGTTGAGATTGTGAAACACAGGCAGAGAAAGACTAAATGTTAGTGATATTGTGCCAAATATTATATCTAAAAAAATGTCAATAGAGACCGTGGAGTTTTAACTAAAATTCTACAAATAATGCTACTTATATACTAATATTTTAGTTCAAATATTGTCACAACTGTATAAATAATTAAATATGACTTTTTATTTTATCAAGTTCAGGTACAGAAATCTTTATACGTACAACAAAAGATTTTATCAATTAAATTAATTAACACCTTAACCTGAATGACGGATAAATTCCATTACTTAATAAATGAGTAATCTGAGATCTTATATCATAATATCTACCACTACATTAAAATGGGACAGCACTGTTCCTCTGCATGTGCTCTGTGCCTCCCCTGTATTTCAAGTACACAGAACTAAATAGTCTCATTGATTCGCTTTCTCTCCCTTTTCCCTCTGTTCTCTCTCTGTCTCCAAAATCAGAAACAGAAACAGAAACAAAATTATAAAAGAACCAAACCACTTCTTCAATATCTTGCTTTGTTGTCTCCTCCCCCTCACGAGCCAAACATGTCTACTCCTTCTTCTTCATCATCTTCTTCTTCTTCTTCTATTTGGGTATTGTCTAACATAAAGCTTCAATTCTTTGGCCGTATCAGAAGGTTTCTTCAATCCAAAGCAACCCGAAAGTGCTGCGATCCCTCTGATCAATTTGACAAAGCAAAAAGCAGAGCTGAGCACAAAAACAAGGTTGAGAACCTTGAAACAGTTCAAGTTATGAAGAAGCATGTGGAGGAGGAGGAGGAGTCTACAATCGTGTTGCAGAGGACTGTGAAGATGCTTCACTTTGGGAGCTGGGAAGAGAAAGAGGTGGCAGCAAAGGAGATTGAAAGGTTAGCTAAAGAAGATGTCAAGGTTAGAAAGTTGATGACAGAACTTGGGGTGGTGCCCGTGTTGGTATCTATGGTGGCGTCGGAGGTGGCTACTCGCCGGCGAGCAGGGTTGACGGCGTTGATCCACCTAGCTGATGGAACTTACACGTACGTTTTGGAATTCCTATGTTCTTTCTTCGTGTATTTTAGTTTTTGCTATTCACCACTTTATGAATGCTTGCTACCTAAAACTACTGTTTTTTAGTGTTTGATAATCTTAATCTTGTTGTTTGATTTCAAAAAAAAAGAAGAAGTAAGCAGCTGAACATAAAAACCTATTTTATTAACTTAATTTAAAATTGTGTTTAATTCAAATTTGAGTGATTGAGTCCTTGTGGTTGATTTAATAATTTATCTAGATGTTATTGGTTAAACTGATCCTTCACGAGATGAGTTTAAGAAGATTCTAAATTGTTGGGTGTGGCTACCAATTATTCATACTCAGATTAGACGTCCATCCTTTGGCACATAAAACAAGATAAAACGAATGGTTAAAACTTAAAACTGAGGCATTGATTTTTAGGTTGACATATCGTGAGAGAAGATATGATAAGAAATTAGAACTGAATTTGTACATGTGTTAAGGTCCACTAACTTCAAATAATGCACAAGGTGCACGAATTAGTACTAATTACTAAAGGCATTTCTTCACATACTTTATTGTCTTTTCATTTTCCAAATTGTTTGATATGGACAAATATGTAATCATATTTTATACAAGAAATTGGTGAGAGTGGAGCCATTATGAATAACCTGTAACCACCCATTTTGACTTTTGGGGAGCAGAGACAAGATTGATGAATACAAAGTGGCTGTTAGGCTTGGCGGGAATGGTTCATGACTCCACAGTAACCAGTAACTGCAACCAAAGTCCAAAGTGTTCTTCTATAAATTCGCACAGGAAAAAAAAAAAGAAAAAGAAATGACCATTTCAAATGGAGACAAAGGGAATGATGGTGGGTGCAGTGCCTTGCATTTAGAGTTATGTTTCTGCCCTACAGGCTGTAGAAATATGAAAGTTATCAAATTAATTAAACTTGCATTCATGACATTAAATTTGAGAATGGAATTTAACAATATTTTGGATCAAATTTGCCCAAATCCCACTGTCACCACCATGCTGTAATGTGCTATGCCAGCATATTAGTTGGAAGAAACATAAAATTAAATCACCAAAATGTGCGCTGATTGTCAAGTTGTCAACTGAGTTGCTGGGTTGTAGGATGAGCTACAAGGAGACAAAGTTCATATTGAAGCGACATTTTTGTCTTAAAATTTATAAATTACAGAATATAAAATATAGGGTAGTTGATCAGATTCCTTTATTATCTTTAGAACAATTCTATGTACTTTAGTTGACATTCATTTTCCAACACAAATATTAATTTCAGATTCTCGTTGACTTCACAATGCTATAAATGATATTTTTAATTCAGTTGGTTTGGCCTTCTTATTGTTTATGTAAACTAGTTGCATCATTCCCATCAAAAGAAGAAAAAATGGACTGAAGTAGGTGGGATGATGTTAGTGGAGGGTTGAGTTCTTGACTAGTTCATGCTGACTTGGAGAATATATCAAATATTTGTTTCTAACCTAACTTTGACTGCGTTGAAACATGTTTTTCCTTCTTTTCCTGACTTGTCTGTTCTTTCTTCAGGAACAAGGCTTTGATAGTGGAGGCAGGAATATTGTCCAAGCTGCCGAAGACAATTGACCTTGTAGATGAATCAACAATAAGTGAATTTGCAGAGTTGCTCTTATCATTGTCATCTCTAGCAAACACCCAATTCCCTCTTGCTTCGTTCGACTTTCTCCAATTACTTAGAGGCATTCTTGAGTCAGGCTCAAGTTTTTATACCAAACGATCATGTTTGGGTGCCTTATACAACCTCTCAACCGTGTTAGAGAATGCAGGCCCTTTGGTTTCTAGTGGGGCTGTGCCTATCCTCTTGGAACTGTCCTCAATGAAAGAAATTTCAGAGAAAGCACTTGCCACTCTAGGGAACTTATTGGTGACTTTGATGGGAAAGAAAGCAATAGAGAACAGCTCAATGGTGCCAGAAAGCTTTATTAAGACCTTGTCATGGGAAGATAAACCCAAATGCCAAGAGTTGTCAGTTTATATTTTGATGATTCTAGCGCATCAAAGCTCATCACAAAGAGAGAAAATGACACGGGCTGGGATTGTTCCTGTACTTCTTGAAGTGGTTCTATTGGGGAGCCCTTTAGCTCAGAAGAGAGCACTGAAACTATTGCAATGGTTTAAGAATGAAAGGCAAATAAAGATGGGGCCACATTCAGGTCCACAAACACGAAGATTTACAATGGGTTCACCTGAAAATCAAAGAGATGCAAAAGAAGGGAAGAAATTGATGAAGAGTTTGGTGAAACAAAGCTTGCATAGGAATATGGAAATAATAACCCAGAGGGCAAATGCAGCTGGGGAGTCTTCTAAATTGAAGTCATTGGTTATCAGCACAAGTTCCAAGAGTTTGCCTTACTAAGGGTTTTTCATTTTTCCCCCCTAAAATTTGAAGTTGACTAAGTTCTTGCAATTTAGGCTTCCCTGATATATGTGTTATTCTTTGGCAGCAGCCAATGATGGTATCATTTTATGGAAAAAAAAAGATATAACGTGAAAAGGTCACCTTCTCATTTCTTGCTACAACATTTGTATATGCTGACAAATTTAAATGAAAAGCTTCCAATGACAGAAAATCGTTGAATATTAGGAATTTAGAGTAGGCGGGTGCTATTATACACTCTGCGATGGTTGAGTGTATAACACACCCTCCATTTTACCAGCAATAATAATTTTTTTTTATAGGTTGTTTTTTTTTTTTACATAGTACATTTTTTTATTTTATGTTTTTTTTTCAGGCCACTATTACCAACTACCACTTACTGTCACCGGCCACCTCCGACCATTGCCGGCTGACCACCGGCCACCTTCAACTGACCATCACCGATCACCTCTTGACAGCCACCTCTGGCTTGTTACTATTTATTTTTTTAAAATTACACAACTATATAAATAATACTAGTTAAAATTATATCAATTTTTATATTTTTTTGCATACTAAAAATTCTATAGATTTTAACTAGTAATATTTATACATAATAATATAATTTTCCTTGTAAAGGGTTTTTAAAAAATATTTTTTTAACTGATGATGTTATCAAATTTTAACTAGCATAAAAAATATTACCAATATTCAGTTGGTAATATTTACACAAGTTTAAAAAAATTATTTTTTTCCTAAAATTATAACTCGTATTTGTTAAAAATCTTATAAATTTTAACTAATAATATTTATACAATTATATAATATTCATAAAAAAAAATTGGAAGTGGTCGATAGTGACAAACGGTTGTCGATCGATAGCTTACAGTAATTGACAAGCAGCGTATAGTGACTTGCCAACCGACGATAGTAGTAGCGATAATATGTAAAAAAAATATAAAACTAAAAAAAATTAAAAATAAAAAAAAATCTAAAAACAAAAACCTGCTAAGCAAGTTTTTTATAATTAATCTAAATCATTGATATTTTTATGATTAAATCAATAATTTAGATTAAGTGGTGTACTATACACCCTCTTTTAGAAGATATATAACACTACTTTCAGACTAATATAGTAAATTTCGCCTCTACATCACAAGCCATTCTGACCATTAAAAAATCACTCTCGCTTTCTAAATTGACTTCAATATTTTCGAAGGGACATAACTATAGTGGATTTTTTCTTTTGTTGCAAAATAATTCACTTCAATAATTTGCTGGATTAAAAAATTACAAACATGTAAGCAGTTGGTAAGAAAGAGGATATAATATTGAAGTGAATTAGAAATTATAGACTTGAATTTTTTTTATCCTCTTTCAAACAGTTTCCGTGATTAATAATTTACTTCAAATACCTTCTTTTACAAGACTATAATCACATTTTTTTCTCTATTATCCACTCAGTAATAATTGAGCGCAACTTAAGCTTTAAACAGCTTAAATTCCTTACACTTCTCACAGTAATCATCTCTTCCATGTTTATAAACAGGTTATATTCTTTACACTTCTCATAAGAATCACCTTCAACCTTTCAGAGTAATTTACACCATGGCCATCAAGGATTGGCATCAACTATCAAGTTCCAAGAGAATCATTTAGCCCCTTTCCACCCACACCTTACATAGTCAAAAGGTTTCAAGAGCTTCGCTTACGAGATCCCCAACACGTGTCAGTTGTCTCGAGAATGAGATGATATCATATAGTACGAGGATTTGTTTCAGTTCCAATTGATTATAAAGATCTGAACTTTAACCGATGTGATCAGTGATCACCGTGATGATGTTACACAGTGCAAGTGCAGTCTCTAGAAACTTCCTCATTTTAACTTCTGAAGGGAAGCATACAGAGACTGTATACGCTAAAATTTGTAACGGTATATCAAATCTATATAAACCACTCTGTGTGCATGAGTATCCTCGTACAAAATCATTACAAGTGCACCATGTATTTCACAATAAAATGATAAAATCATTACAAAGGAATTGTCTCTCTTTACAGAATGATACAACAAACAGCTTGTCTGCTTCACTAAGCATTCGGAGACCAAAATGGCATTTCCCAAGTCCTAACCTCAAAGGACCACATGCAATGTGGCATTGGCCGAACTACCTCAAATCAAAACAGAACAAGAGAACCACCTTGAAAAAAATAATTAGCAATACCAGCAAATATAGGCATTCACAAGGTCAGAATAGAAACACAAGAATCAACAGTGTATACGCTATAGCATATATATATTTTGACGGGATACATATAGCATATTTCACAAGAAGTAAAAACACTCTTAATGTCTTATATGCATGCAAGAGCTAAAGAGCATGACAAAAGATAATGGGTTTCTCGAGCTAAGATAATAAATCCAGCACACTAACCAACAACACAAAGAAGAATCCAAAAGTAATGGACCAACAAAAGTTACAAAACAAAGAAGAATCCATAAATGTTAACCCAAAAAAAAATAAAGAATAAAGAATCCATAAATACAGTTCAGCCACCCAAAAACTGATAATGAAAATAATTAAACACTTGCTTGCTGGCTTTAATTCTTTTTCTTTACATCAAATTTACCAGTGTAATCAAAGGCATACCAGATGGGGTCAGCGCCTCTTGCTGGTTGACCACTGCCCCCCCAGTGAGGCACACACCTCTGGTGCTTTCTAATTTCTAGTTTAGGCAAGGTGCACACCTTTTGGGCAGCCCAGTCATCTAACTTGCTAATTGTGATGCAACATAGGGTAAAATAGTCAGAATGCTTTAAAAAAATAACTAGTTGTTGGCCTTTAAGACAGCTATGGAACCGATTTTTGATGATGAATCCATGAATGCCCTCTTCGATATCTATTTTTCTGATGAACTTAGGGACTTAGGGTTTGCCCAATCTAGGTTGCTTATGTCTTTTTGTTATGAATTTCTTTTAGGCTGCCACATCTATTTTGGTTATGAACTTCAATCTTTAGAGCTTGTTATCAACTTATTATCATGCTTTATCACTAACGTTTTAATGTTTTATTTTTATCACTAACGTTTTAATGTTATATTTTTACTATAAATGTTTATATTAAGTAGTTAATGTATATGGAAAACTAACGCAAAACAGTCAAATATTTTACATCTTTCTTTTTATAATGTTAACAACTTTCTTCATTGAGGCGTGCACTTTTTGACGCCTCGTGCCTCTAGGTGTTAAAATTTAAACCCCCTAACCCCTTAAGAGCGCCTTTTGCCTTAGACTACCTTGAAATTTACATAGCTATTCTACTTTTGCCCTACAATTCCAGATGTTGTCCCAAGTAACAGAAGGCCAGACTTGTCCTTTATGTCAAAAGAGAAGCTAACAGGATCAAAATGAACTTTTTATTTTTTGGGTAATTAAAAGTTAAGGGTGAGGGGAGGCTCTCCCCATTCCAAGGGCAGGACAAACCACCAACCTCAACGAGGAATTATAGTAGGATTACAGATCGCCTACCAATAAGGGATCCAAAGATTCAAATCCAAGTCATGTTGTTGTCATGAGCGAAAGGTTGACCAGGTGAATTAACCCCCAAGATGAGGGCATAAGTTAGGAACAAAAGGGTATGCCCACTTTAACTTGGAAAAAGATTAAAATAAAGTATAATAACAACAGAAATGAAGTGAATCATAGCCAGAAACAAACAAACAGTGGTCACATGTGTTGCTAATAAATTGTAGCAACAACGACAATAAAACAGTTGGTATAAAAGGATGGTTAGCACAAAAAATAAATAAAGCACCCAACTATAGCAAAGCAAGTTGCTTATCCCTTGAAAATATTTATCTACAAAAACCAAACAAATGATACCACGTGTTCAAAGGACAGTGCAGTGCAAGAGGAGGCAAACAACCAAAACATTTTCATTCTATTTTGCTTTTATGTTCATATATTATACTTTTAGCTCATTTATTAAATCCCTATCAGGCTCATGAAGAAATAGAGAGATACAAAGAGATAATCAGTGTCATTTTCTTTCCCTTCTCTTGCTTTCATTTTTTCTTAGGAGTGTGGGCACGAAGGAGGGGTGCAGCTAGATATTTTACATGCACCTAGTGTACTGTTGTTTCAGCAATTAATGCACACGATAAATCCATTATTTGTTAGTTACATTAATGGCTTGTTAACAGCCACATGATGTGGGCTTGATTAAGCTCAATTACATATTAAACAACCTGAATCTAACTTATAAGTTTCTTGAGCTGTCAGAAATTACAAGACAGCCACTTTAATTTAATCTATATTCCAATAAGATGCTTTCATACTAAAATATGTTTTTAAACCATCACTTTTAATTGTACATATAAGGCACAAAAGGATGGTAAACACAAAAATAAATAAATAAATAAACAAAGTAGCATCCAACTATAGCAAAGCAAGTTGCTTATTCCCGTGAAAATATTTATCTACAAAACCCAAACAAATGATACCTCTAACTCTAAAAGAGGCATTTCATGTGTATCTATCGTGCTAACAGGAGCCAACTATGGTATCTCATCATACAATTGACATTGGCTTAACATCTAGCTATTGATGCCAGGGTCCTACTGAAGTGCTCTACAGGCTAGCATACTAAATGGAAAGGAGGAAATCTTCATAACGGAATCTCTCTGGAAATCAAAATAGATTCAGCTTTCAAAGTGGCGAAATTGCTCAGCATGCGTTAGAATGACTTTGTCTCAGTGGAAGAGGGCAGGGAGTTTACACAAATGAAAGGCAGGACACATATCCAAAGGACAGCACAATTCAATAGGAGGCAAATAACCAACACATCTTCATTCCAGTTTGCTTTTCATGTTCATATTCTACTTTTAGCTCATTTATTACTCCCTAGCAGGTTCATGATGAAATATAGATAGATAAAAAAATAATTAGTGTTATTTCTTTCACTTCTCTCGCTTTCATTTATTCTTTAGGGTGTGAGCACGGAGGAGGAGCAGAGTTTGATATTTTACATGCACCTAGTAAGCTGTAGGTTCAGTAATCCATGCATGCGTGCGATAAATCCAATACATGTTAGTTACATAAATGGCTTGTGAACAGTCACTTAATGTGGGCTAACATATTAAACAACCTGAATCTAACGTATAAGACTCAAGCGGTTGGCAATTTTCAAAGGAGATGAAAACAAGCATCAATTTCAGGGCCAAATCAATACCAGATCTGATCTCTAAGATGATACACATAAGTTTTTCAAAACTTGACTCAACTGATTTCCTCTTGAGAGACTTGATGCTGAATTTAACTTAAAAACAAATGGGACAAATATTTCAAGAAATACTCAAATATGTAAAGTAAAGAGCCCCACCATAAAAAACAAATACTTGCAAGATGTGGAAGTTGAAAGACGTGGAAATGAATACTTGCAAGATGTGGAAGTTGAAAGACGTGGAAACGAATACTTGCAAGGATTGGAAGTTGAAAGATGTGGAAACAAATACTTGCAAGATGTGGGTAAAAAAAAGCTTCAAAAAGTTGAGGCTGCCGCAACAATCACGCAATGTGCACGTATGCACATAGGAACATAGAAGACAATAAAAGACATTTCAAAATCCAAGGTCACCACCTCAACATTTACTCAGTAACTTAGAAACCTACCTAATTTAGAGAAAAACTCTTAATAAAATGTTCTACAGAAATTCCATTTAAGTACTACATTCAAATACTACGAGGTTATGTAAGCTTTCACTAAAACCCATCAGAAATGGAACCACAAAACATAGAAGCAGGGGGGTGGTGAAGCAGCAACAAATTTACAGCAGTCCATGTAACCAAAACCAAAGATATCATTGTCTGCATGCACGAAATCAGCACAACCATTTAAAGCATTAGTGCCCAAGAAGCCATCACAAACCTGAACCAAATACCTATTCAAAACTCAAACCAATAATTAACATTTAAATAACACAATGAGCTATCGAAAATCATAATCATTATTCAAATAATAATCACAATCAACAAATAAATAAACTTGAATCAACATCAGCTACAATAGAAAGACCCTACAACCAAATAATTTCCACAAAAGATATCAAACCCAGTTCATATCATCAAGCAATTTACGAAATGCAGGTTGGCAAGATGGAAGAGTCATTCACAAGTGCGTGTATAAATGCATATGCACTTCAAAAATACAAGGTAGAGAGAGATAGAGTAATGATCTTTCTAATGTATAAACCCATAACAGATCTTCAATTTGTTGAAAACAGTATGCATGCGGAACAGAAAGTTCAGCTCAAACAAACAGATACATTTATATTTAGGAAAAACTCCTCTAAAGTGAAATTGTCTCTAAAGTGAGAAAGTAAGAGTGTATCCACCATCAAATTTTAGTGGGTTAAGATCACGATGCATTTTGGATTAAATCAAAGGTGGATACACCTCTAAAGCTCACTTTAGTAGAGCCTTATCCTTATATTTATGCTATGTTTGGTTTCATAAGGAGGATAATTGTTCGGTAAGGAAAGATTGCTTCTTTGTCCTTTCAAATCTCTCCATTACATCACAATCTTTCCTTTCTATTCCATCAAACTAAACTAAAGGAAATATAAAATCCCCTCTACTTACTGTCTTTTCCTTTTTTAAAATCCAGCATTACCCACCCCCCCCCCCCCAAAAAAACCTTATTAACTAATCAAAAACTCATAGCTTAGGCATTTTTCCAGATTGAGAAAAGGTTGCATATACAATCAACAAATGATTAAGACCTAATTTTTTTTTCAAAAAAAGAACAGAAGCAAGGAAACCAACAGCAGCTACATAACCAAAGAATAATTTCAAACTACTACAAGCACACAAAACCAAGCAAGCAACAAATCTAAGAGAAGCAAACGCATTTAACATATAGCCACAATTGAATATGAAATACGAAAATTACCTCATGAATAAGGCGACATGCCATGGAACATCCCTGGGGATAGAAGTCTGGGAATTGGCATGGGCTGTTGATGCGCAGAACCATCCGTAAATCCCCTTGGAGGCATTCTAGTAGAATTTGGAGGAGGAAACCTTCCACCGAAATCACAAAAAAACGGCCAATTCCACGCCCGTACCCACCACCACCACCACCACCATCCGAATTACCAAACGACGGCACCAAAGGTTGCATCCCATAGTTATTCCCAGACAAAGATTTTTCTCGCCCAATCATCACCATCATTATTCGATACTCCAGAAGAAGCAAGCTGCGTAACCGTCATTCTTCCGTCAAATCTCTTGCTGGGTTCCTTCAGAGCCAAGACGGCACCGTCAATGTGCTTGAACGTGACGAAGCCGTAACCTTTGGACCTGCCGGTTGAATTGTCGGAGATGACGATGGCCTCTTAGATCGGACAGAAGGCGGAGAAGATGCGGCGAAGGGCGTCGGTGGTGGTTTCTCCGGCGAGGCCGCGGATGAAGAGCTTCCGGAGCGTGGTGTCGCGGTCAGCGACGGAGCGAATGGCGTCGAGAACGTCAGGGTGGCGAAGAGCGGCGGCTTGAACGATGTCGAGGAGCTGGTGCTGGGGGAAGGGTTGGAGGATGTTGTGGATATCTTGTGGGGTGAGGAAGGTGGCGAAAAATAGGAGTCGCCATTCTCGCCTTCGGTTTTTCGCTTCTTCTGGAATTCCAGGGTGAGGGAGCTTCGGACAAGATTTGGGTGGGAAAGGAGAAACAGTGTGCAGTGAGAACTGTGGACTAATCACTAGAGACGACCGAGGAGAAATATATAAACCCAGGGCATGACCTGCAGAGCCTGTATTTTGGGTCCACCTGCTTTGACCTTATGTAATAATAAATTATGTTAGAATCTGCGATTAATTTACCGAATATATATAAATAGAAATAAATTTTATTAAATAAATGTAACTTAATAAATAATTATTAAAATAATATTAATTGTTATTCTCGGTTACTACTTATATTAGATTTTTTTATTTTTTATATTAAAATTATTTCTAGAAGTTATGATTTTTATATTAAATTTTAAAAAATATACATAAAAATCATAATTTTTAATTATGATTTTAGTATAAAAAATAATAAAAATAATTTCAATATAAATCATGATTAAGAATTATGATTTATATTATTTTAATAATTATTTTTTAGAATATATTTATTTAATAAATTTTATTTCTATTTATACTTATTTGATAAATGACTCTAGAATCTATAAAACATATTATTTATGATGTCTAGAATTTAATAATATATTAAATGATGTATCAATAAAAAAATAATGTATTAAATGATGATTATTAAAGAAAAATATACTTTCTATTTAAGTAAAATAAAATTTAAATAAAAGATATTTTTGTGGTGTAGATTTTACTCTCCTTTTTCTTTTCCACTTTGACTTCGATCTTTTTAAAATTCATGTATGCTTTCAGAAGAAAATATTAATCATATAAAATAACAATAAATCAGTGAATGTTATTTGGAATGGAAAGGGTACGCTTTATTTGAATTGATAATTAGAGGTGAGATGAGGTGGAATCAGATATTGAGATATAATTTTATTGTTTAGATTTTTAAAATAAAGATAAAGTGAGATGAGATAAAATGATATTGAGTGAGATTCATTTCATCATTTATCATTTCATATTTTACTTTTTATTTTTCTCTACATTAGAGGATATGTAATGGAATATGTTATTATTTTTTGTTAATTTAAATATAAAATTACCTTATTACCCCAACTTAAAATGATAAGAATCATTCCTATTGATCAAAATAAGAGAAAATTCTATTTTTTCAAAACAAGAAAAAACAAGAAAAATAAGATAAGGTCACTGCCATATTTATTTTTATCTTGTTTTAAAAAATCAAGATCCTCTCCTATTTTAATCAAGAGGAGAAGATTCTCATCCAACCTATAACTAATTAGAATTGAACATTATTTCTCCATGGATTGAGATCCTCTCCTATTTGGCAAAATAAGAGGGTGTCCTATTATGTTTATCTCAGTCATACAATTATAATAAAAATTTATCTACGGGCAAAAATTATGACATATTATTTGGGAGTAAAAATGTACCGTTTGATTTCATTCATTCTAATTTTTTTCACCTCATAAACAGACCGGCTCATCCATTTCACACTAATTTTTCCATTATTTCACTTTCACCTCTCATCCTCATTAGATTTTAATGTAGCTTCACACTCAAATCCACTCTAAAGAAGCAAAGCATAGGAAATTACTATAAGTGTTTTCTTACCCTTTTTCTTTCTTTTTTTCATTAGTATTTTTCTTTTCTGTTACATAATATAACACCGTTTTTCCTCTGTTTGTGGCACCTACCTTTGTTCATTATGCTTTGTAGACTCGTGGGTTGTTTATAAAACACATAAGCTTGTAGACTCATGGGTTTAGAATTATGGTGTTGGGTTTGTGGTTAGAGAAATTCTTAGATATTTGTTATTTGTTATAGTGGCTAGACATTTAGCACAGAGGGCACTTGGAATACATCACTTGTTTGATCTTGGATGATTGGATTTTTTTTAAAGATGGTTTACTTAATTATAGCAAGTTTTCTCTCTCTTATTTGAAGACAAATTAATTTTTTTATACTCATTTTGGTTTTGTTTACTTTGTTATTTTAGAAGGTTTGCTAAAATTTGCTCTACGTTAGATGTTATGGATTTTAAAGTTGTTTGGAAGCCTGAAATAGGTATGGAATTTAATGGCATAGATGAAGCTTGGGAATTTTGGGGTGCCTATGATGCTAGAATTGGATTTGGTGTTCGAAAACAATGGCATAACAAAAGCAAAAAAGATAAAGAGATTACTGCATGTAGATTTGTGTATTCCAAGGGGGGTGTACGTAAAAAGGACAAGCGAGATCATTTGACTAGCAATCCTCGGCTACAAACTCGAAACAAAAGTTCAGCAAGGTTAGGAATTAGACTTGTAAGAGAAACTGGAAAATACAAAATATATGATTTTGTTGTTGAGCATAATCATGTTTTACATCTTGAGGAGACCATTCACATGTTACCATGTCAAAGAAAATTAACTCAAGTGCAGGCCTATGAGATTGATTTAGCAGATGATTTTGGCATAAAGCAAAAGGCTTCATTTGAATTAATGAGTAGATATGTTGGTGGAAGAGCGAATCTTGGTTACACACGTTTAGATCAAAAGAATTATATTTGTAGTAAAAGGATGAAAAACTTGGAGTATGGAGAGGCAGGTAGCTTATTGAGATACTGCCAACAAGAATCATTGGAAAATCCTTCCTTTTACTATGCAGTACAGTTAGATGTGAAAGAACAAATAACAAACATTTTTTTGGTTGACGTAAGGATGATTATTGATTATGCTCATTTTGGTGATGTGGTTACTTTTGATACTACTTATAGTACTAATAATGCCTATAGACCTCTTGCTTTATTTGTTGACTTTAATCATTTTAGAGGAGTGGTAACTTTTGGAGCTGCTCTCCTTTATGATGAAATAGTGGAGTCATTTAAATGGTTGTTTGAAACATTTTTGCAAGCACAAAAGCAAAAGAAGCCTCAAACTATTTTCACTGATCAAGATCCTGTAATGGCTAAAGCTTTGTTTGAGGTAATGCCTCAAACATATCATGGTTTATGCACTTTTCATTTGATGCAAAATGACATAAAGCACCTTGGAAACATGATGAAGAATGAGTCTAATTTTTTAAGAGATTTTAAGGCATACATGTACCAAGATGAGGAGGAATTTGATTTTCAAACAGCATGGGATAAATTGTTGAGAGACTTTAGTCTTCAAGAAAACAGGTGGTTAATTTGCTTGCATAAAATAAAAGAGAAATTGTTGAGGTGCAAACGTGTTGCCCTTTTTGCTAACCGCAAGTGCACGGGTCGCACAAGTAATACAGATACGAAGTAAAAGTTCGTTCCCACGAGGATATTATTATGTTATAACGCTAAATACCAACCAATAGCTTAATCAATTCTAGACAATGACATAAAAATGGGAAAATAATATTAAAAACTATCTAACCTACAAAAGCAATAAACCTAAAAGCGGTTAGGTTTCAGGAAATCCTCCTTCACCCTCTACATCTATCAACAACATGCAATTCCCCTCATAAACACAAATGCATTGATTAGGTTAGCTTGAGAATCTTCATTAGTCAAAAGCCTATGTCTAGGTCAATCAACCCTGGTTTCAATTGCCCAACTCACTAAGTTTCCTTGAGAGCCAGAGCAACTTCCACTCATGAACGATCTATTCTCAATCTCCCACTATACATGGCTAAAAGGTATATTTCTATCCAGTTAGCGAATCAGCTCATCCAAGCCAATTGAACTTGCCGAACATGTATCAACCACATCATATCCATATTAACAAATCCCTATGTCTAGTTCATTTGTCAATATTAACATCATGCAATTGAGGCCAACCAATAACAAGCATTAAGCACAGATAATGATTGAACCATAATCAAACATCCATACAAACTCAGAGAAAAACACATCATTAATATATATTTAAGGATCCAAAGTATCCTAAAACATAGCTTAGCTATACAAAAGATAAGGAAGAGAAGAGAGAAAGGGAAAAGAGAGAAAGAAGCTCATTGATTTGTCTCTGAAGCTTGAATCCTCCTTCAATCCTTTGATCCTAGCCTCCAATCCACCAGCAATGAAGATCTAGCCAAGCTATCTAACCTAAAACTAACCTAAACTAACTAAAACTAACTAAACCTAAAAAGAGAGAGATGGCCAAATGGCCAAAACTCAGAAAAACAGAGAGAAAACGAGAGAGAAGGGGAGAGTCCGGGAGAAAAACGTATAAAAATCTATTTATAGGCTCAGCAGCCGCCTCCACGCCGCGGCGGCCACATATGCGCGCCGCGGCGCACAATGGGTCGGTCTATTCACCGCCGCAACGTTGCCTTCTTCACGCCGCGGCGCTCTTGCCCCGGGTCCAAGTATGACCAGGCTGAAAATCCTCTTTACGCCGCGGCGTTCTCTGCCTTGCGCCGCGACGTTGCTTGCTGGAATGCCAATTTGGCTTCCTCTTCCTCTTTAAGCTCAATTGCTCCATATTTAACCTTGTTTGGAGACCCTCCTATCATAGAGAAAACACCAAATCAATAACATATATAAATCTACTCAATCCATAATCATTAAAGCTCAGTTTTGCATAATAACACATCAGAAAGGCTTAGATTCAGAATATATCAGATATAAGCACAAAACCCTCCAAATATGCATTTAAACAAGGACATAGCATTCATTCTAGCACAAGGATAGGGCACAAATAACTGCATTCTATGTAGTTATCACACCCCCAAACCTACATTTTGCTAGTCCTCGAGCAAAACAAAATAGAACTAAGTAAATCACTTAAACAATCAAATCAATTTTTCATTCAGCAAATATATTTCAATCTTCTTTTTCAATTAAAAACAAATACTAGTATGTAATCATTGCATCAATCCTCAAAAAGTGCAAATGCCCGTAAAAGCTTCCACATATACATAACCCTAAACATGCTAACAAGCCAGAAAACTCTCCATGCAATTCACATTTATCACAAACATGCAAGATAAACTTCTTCTAATCAAGTCATACACATTCAGATAAGTTTACAAGCATACATGCATATGATTCACAGAATCTACAAGATTGTAAGTCAACTCTCTTTCCACTAATGTAAATCACACAAGATTGAGGATCAAAAGGGACTTTATCAGCTTATATTGTTAGGCTAATGGTATGGGCAAAAGAAATGAACGGAAAAGATACAATACAACTATTGAAATACATAATATACTACTTCAATCAATGAGCCACAAACGGACATTAGCAGGGTATTCAATTGTGAGATCATAAAACTTGCCAGAACCATTTTCGATGCTTTTTTTTTGAACTTTACTTTTCTTAAGCTTTTGCTTTTCTTTTCATTTTCATTTTTCTTTTGATTTTCTCTTTCTTTTCTTTCTTCTATTTTTGCAAAGCAATGCTTTTTCTTTTCTTTGTTTTGCATCCGGTTCCTTCAGGCTCATTTTGAATTGAATATTCATACCCCTAATCATCAGACTCATTTCAAGAAATAACACATCATATACTCAACAAACAATAAGGGTAGGAAGAAAATGACATGCTTTCACATGCATTAGAACGGCTAACAGGTTAACGAACACAATGGTTATGAAAAACAAATAAAGCCAAACAGTTTAAGGCTTCAAAAAGGGACCTAAGGATATCATCATATCATGGTAAGCTTTTTAATGCTCAATCGGTCCAAACAATACCCTAATCATTTCCTCAATCATGCACAACTTAGGATTTCGCCTCAAGAGAGTTCAAAAACAATTTCTAGGATAATCAAAACTCTACATGTACATCCATAAACATTCTCAAAACATGCACTCTTATCATTTTCAAAGTTACACTTGCATCTAAGTGATATATAAATCATGCATCAAAAGTAACTAAATTGTTTCACATGCATCAGATCACATAAGGTTTCACTAAAAAGGGGGCAAATAGCAACCTTTCAAATCATGGACAATCAAAAACAACACCAACATTCTTGCAACATGTCATGCATTCAAATAGAATCAACTTTCTAAGTTCAAGCATGCACAACATCTTTTGCATAAAGTGAAAATTGAAAATTCTTGTCATCAGCACATCAGTGATAGTCAAAATAAAATTTAATCATGAAAATATGTTGACTAAAATCACTGCATACTCAAAATACCAATACATGTTAACATTAAGCACAAAAGTAACAAAACATGTAAAGATATTCCCCTAAACCTAAAATGAATGGTATCTTTAAAGAACATGGCCTATAGGGAACCTGAGACAAGTACTGAGCATTACTAAATATTTAAAAACAGAAAAAATAACAAAAATAAAAGCAAAAACAGCAAAAACAGGGGATCACGCCGCGGCGCACCCATACTTAGGTCGCGGCGCCCACAAAAAAGCTGCATAATTATGCAGAAACGCCCCTTGCGTCGCGGCGTGTACTACCCTACGTCGCGGCGTTGATACACAAATTGCTAAATTTAGCGAAACACGCTTTTCTTCTTGAGTTTAACTCTTATGGGTCTCTAGTCAAAGAAAAACTTGTTCAAAAAGCTAAATTACAGAAATATACAACACATACGTATTAACACACAAAAACAACTTACTAACATATATACAAACCTAAACAAACTTAAAACTATAAAAACAATCAAAAACATTAAACTAACCTAAGTAACATATTAATCTATATACAAACTAACACTAACAACACTTAAAACCATACACAACAAGAACTAACACAACTAACACATAACAACTAACAAAAACTATAAACTACTAAACTAACATATTAACACTTATGTACACTAACATATTAACAAAAACACATATTAACAAACTAATATGCTAACATATTTAACATAACACATTAATATACTACCTATTTATGCACAAAATAAAAACAGGAATGAAACATAAACATGGGGTACCCTCCCACGAAGGTCCTGAGTTATAGTCCCAGCAGGACTTTGTCACCAAAATTTAAGTATTGCGGATGAGTAGTCTTCAAGACTTGATCCAAGGGTTATCCTTTCAGGAGTCGCGAATTCCTTCAAGGGCCTCGTATGAATGAAATCACCCAGCTTCTTATTCGAAACTAAAACAAAACAGAAACAAAACATAGATTATATACAACGTATATACAACTTGAATTAGAACCAATCAAACTCAGTGTTGATATTAGCTATATAAAAACTATCCCTGGCAACCCAAAAACTTGTTAGGCGTTGACAGGACTAGAATCTAATCAGGCAAACCATTTATAACGAAATATCCCGAACGGCGCCAAAAACTTGTTGAGGTGCAAACGTGTTGCCACTTTTTGCTAACATGTGTGCACGGGTCGCCATAAGTAATGATCTGAAGTAAAAGTTCGTTCCCACGAGGATATTATTATGTTATAACGCTAAATACCAACCAATAGCTTAATCAATTCTAGACAAGGACATAAAAATAGGAAAATAATATTAAAAACTATCTAACCTACAAAAGCAATAAACCTAAAAGCGGTTAGGTTTCAGGAAATCCTCCTTCACCCTCTACATCTATCAACAACATGCAATTCCCCTCATAAACACAAATGCATTGATTAGGTTAGCTTGAGAATCTTCATTAGTCAAAAGCCTATGTCTAGGTCAATCAACCCTGGTTTCAATTGCCCAACTCACTAAGTTTCCTTGAGAGCCAGAGCAACTTCCACTCATGAACGATCTATTCTCAATCTCCCACTATACATGGCTAAAAGGTATATTTCTATCCGCTTAGCGAATCACTCATCCAAGCCAATTGAACTTGCCGAACATGTATCAACCACATCATATCCATATTAACAAATCCCTATGTCTAGTTCATTTGTCAATATTAACATCATGCAATTGAGGCCAACTAATAACAAGCATTAAGCATAGATAATGATTGAACCATAATCAAACATCCATACAAACTCAGAGAAAAACACATCATTAATATATATTTAAGGATCCAAAGTATCCTAAAACATAGCTTAGCTATACAAAAGATAAGGAAGAGAAGAGAGAAAGGGAAAAGAGAGAGAAGCTCATTGATTTGTCTCTGAAGCTTGAATCCTCCTTCAATCCTTTGATCCTAGCCTCCAATCCACCAAAGAATGAAGATCTAGCCAAGCTATCTAACCTAAAACTAACCTAAACTAACTAAAACTAACTAAACCTAAAAGAGAGATGGCCAAATGGCCAAAACTCAGAAAAACAGAGAGAAAACGAGAGAAAAGGGGAGAGTCTGGGAGAAAAGCGTGTAAAAATCTATTTATAGGCTCAGCAGCCGCCTTCACGCCGCGGCGGCCATATATGCGCGCCGCGGCGCATAATGGGTTAGTCTATTCACCGCCGCAACATTGCCTTATTCACGCTGCGGCGCTCTTGCCCCGGGTCCAAGTATGACCAGGCTGAAAATCCTCTTTACGCCGTGGCGTTCTGCGCCTTCTTGTATGACGTTGCTTGTTTGGAATGCCAATTTGGCTTCCTCTTCCTCTTTAAGCTCAATTGCTCCATATTTAACCTTGTTTGGAGACCCTCCTATCATAGAGAAAACACCAAATCAATAACATATATAAATCTACTCAATCCATAATCATTAAAGCTCAGTTTTGCATAATAACACATCAGAAAGGCTTAGATTCAGAATATATCAGATATAAGCACAAAACCCTCCAAATATGCATTTAAACAAGGACATAGCATTCATTCTAGCACAAGGATAGGGCACAAATAACTGCATTCTATGTAGTTATCAGAAATGGGCAAAATGTTTTATGAAAAATGCTTTTACTATAAGCATGCGAAGTACACAACTTAGTAAAAGCTTAAATGCAGATTTGAAAAGTTGCTTAAAGCCAGACTTGGATATAACTCAATTTTGTAAGCACTTTGAAAGGGCTGTCAGTGATAAAAGATATAATGAGTTGCAATGTGAATTTGAATCAAGGCAAACATTGCCAAGGTTGAAGATGGAGAGTTCACCTTTGTTGCAACAAGTTGCACAAATTTATACTCCAGTGATTTTTGATATTTTTCAAAAAGAGTATGATTTGTTTTCTGTGGCATGGATTAAACATCAAAATGAAGGTGAAACAATTGCTGAGTATGTGGTTGGTATGGTCAATAGAGATGCCAAGTTCAAAGTCTCTTTTAATTCTTATGATAAAACGGTATCGTGTAGTTGTAAAAATGTTGAGACATTTGGCACTTTATGTTGTCATGCCTTGAATATATTTGATAGAAATGATATTAAATTAGTTCCTAACCAATATATTTTAAAAATATAGACAAGAGATGCAAAAAATAGATTTGTGCAAGACACAAGAGGGAGGATTATACAAGAAGATGGTAAGCTTGATAGCACACAGCGCTACAAACAAATATGTCCTAAATTCTCAAGCATCTGATTGTAAGGAAGCTTATGTTCACTTAGACAAGGCTATAGATGGATTAGCTAAAGAAGTTGAATGTATTTGTAAGAGAAATATGTGTTTAGACAATAATACAACTCATACATCATCAGCTACATTAAATTAAAGTGAAAACATGATGCATCATAGCCTTGATTTTCATAGAGCCAAAGGCTTGAAAAAAAGAGATGGTGTAAAAAGAGGAAGGCGTTCAAGAAGTTGGGTTGAAAAGCAACCATTAAAGAAGAAAAAGAGCAAAATGAACAATGCATCACAAAATCAACAACCAAAAGTATACAATGTCTTATACTATTATTCATCTAACTAGATGTTCGAATATGCTAACTTCAATAATTTTTTTTGTTGCATAGGGAAACCAAACTTCTTCTAGCATTCATGGTGTTCCAAGTTCACAAGAGGAATTTATTTTAAATGAGGTATAAATATATAAGTATTTTCAGTATTTTAAATTAAATTAGTTGTAAATTATATGAATATGTATATGAAATAGGATATGGGGTTAGAGAATTGGATTTTTCATAACATTAGTTGCAGTTTCACTAGACTACTAATGGTAAGAAATTTATGCAATGGATTTAATATTTTTTTAGTAATTTAATATCTTATTTAGTTAGTAAGAGTTGGTATAAATTTTAATTGGTGATTATTTAATTATTGATGTTTTGTTCATTTTATTGATTTATAGGAGCCATTTGATGAAGCTACCCATCCTTCGTCTATTCAATAGGTTAATGAGTTCTTTCCTGATAACATAATGAATTAAGGGTCAAGTCCTTTCAATGATATATCCAACTTTCCTGGCCAGCATGTAGGCTTTTGATGGGAACAAAAGCTTTTTTTGAATGCAAAAGCATCTACTATTGCATTTTATCTTGAATATGTTCCTCCTTTGATAATATTAGTTGTGCAACAATACCTATGAGATCATTTTGGCTGACAATTGTCATTTATAGTTCACTTTATCCTTTAATGTTGCTTAGAATTGTTGTAAACAATGTCACTAGAATATCATGACATGTTTTTATTTTATATTTATGTTTTCATTTTTTTCATGATTTGTATATGAATATAATAATAGCTGCTCAAAACCAACTAGACAATAAATTATATAATGTTTAAATTTCTCATTGCAAATATCATTGAGTAATACAACTGATTTGATGGTAATACAAAAGTAACTCTCTAACTAAAACAAAATCTCAATTCTCATTTATCCTCCTTGTAGCAGCTAAGTGATAGGATTTTTATTTCAAAATACAATAATTTCCTTCATATAAGGTCATAAAACATTTGGGGTATTGGTTTAGTAATATAGCAGAGATTTGCATTATTCCAAGCTTTTGATCAAGCCACACAATTAATTTAGGATTGTAGCTTTTGATGAGCACCCAAAAAGCTCTTCTGTTTTCAACCTCAGAAAGAACCAAATGTTGCCTAAAAAATTCATCACCCTAACAATCTGCCTTCCAATGAATTGTGTTTTGTCCATACTTATAAAATCAGATTTAAATAACTTAATTTGCAGTAAAAATAATAAATGCACTTTCTTCTATCATATTCTAGCCAAAATTGTGTATAGGTTAATGGCCAAACTCAACACAGAACAAAGAAAAGTTTTAAGCATCACTATGTGTGCACAACAATACTTTTTATTAACAAAGTAACTTACCTGACTATGTAAGCAAAATGTTGGTCCTTCACTGCATAAGGGCTTAAAGTTTCCATCATCCAAGTTTAAAATGCCTGATGAGGATCCCATTGTTAGTCGAGATCCCAATTGCTGTCTGTGTAGCTTACAAGTGAATTGTCATTTTCCACTACTGAGAGCTCATCGTATAACCTATTACAAGATGAAATTTGTTAAAGTTCATATATGTACTAAAATGAACATTGACTTCAATAGTGAGAAATATGTTATTTCTTACAGCAGATTCAATGTTGAATAAGATAAAGCACTCTATCTTATTCCACCAATCCATTCATTTAGGCATTAACTAGATAAATATGCAAACAAATGACTAGATAAACTTATGGCAGGAACTGTATCTCTGTATTCTAAGTTCCAACTTAATCAACTTCATATAGGAACATAAATGAGTTGTTAATATAATTAGTGCAAAGACAATGATATTTAGGCTACAAGTTACATATGTTACTCTTAACTCAAACAGAAGAAATTCTGCACTTATAGAGTTATAAATCCAGACCACGCTTTCTACTTTGCTTCCTTTGAACTACAAAGTCTCAGTCATGACACAGACATTTATACAAATATCTATAATGCAACAAATTATCAAAAGAGATGGTGAGTACAAAGATTAATAAATTTTACCAAAAAAGACTTATTCCACACGAGTATCCAAGTGCAGCTTCAAAATAAAATAATCAAGTATGTTGCTGAGGCTTTGCTTGGTACTACATGCTTAGATAGCAGATAACAAATAATAATAAGGTGAAAATTGAATAAAAATGGAAGAAAAGAAAAGCAATAAAGACAAAGGTCATACCAGATAACGTGGGGCGTAGGGAAAGAGATGGAGGCGAGGTTGAACTGAATCTTGAGCAGGGAGGGTACCCCGTGCTCTGCCAGTGATGGAGGTGGTTGGTGGCACAAGAATGGCAACGGGAAGGAGATGGAGGCGAGGCTGAACATAATCTCAAACAAGGAGAGGACGCTAAGCTCCGCCAGCATATGGAGGTGATGAGAATCTCGACCAAGGAAGGGACACCGAGCTCCTGCAACGAATGGACGTGGTGGGTGGCGCACGATGGTTATCGTGAAAGGGGGGAAAATGGTTTTGTTCGTCAGCTATGTTTTCCTGAAAGGGGAAATAAAAAAAATGGTATGTTTTACTCTCAAATGATGTGTCACAATTTTTGCCGTAGATAAATGTCTATTATAATTGTATGACTGAGATAAACATAACAGGACACCCTCCTGTTTTGCCAAACAGGAGGGGATCCGAATCCTTTCTCCATTCTCCCGTGTCTATTCATTCTTTACATTATGCACATCTCATCACTTTGTACTTTGCCTCCGTCCAACAAGTAGCAACATCTCGTCTCTTCTAAGTAATTCAAAATGAAACACATTTGTTTCTTTTTCTCTATTTTGGCCCCTTTATACAATAAGTATTTTGGATGTGAAATATCTAAAAAAATTAGAATTGATATAATTTTAAGAGAAAAATATTATTTAATTAATATAATTGGTAGATAATAATTGAAAATATTTATCATAATTTTTTAGTTAAAAATATTAAAATTTAATGTGTTTAATATAAGAATAATATGAGAACAAAAAATTTATAATGTTTATCATTCTATTCCCTTCCATTAATATTTCTAAACAAAGAAGTGATGACTTTTTCTCATTCTATCATTAAATATCTAAGTAATGATGTATGATTTTTATTCAATTTCATTTCATTTAATCTCGTCTCATCTCATCTCATTTATCATTTGTATCCAAACAAAGTATTAAGTATACAGTTCTGAATTCGATTCTAAGATTCATATGTATAAAAATAACACTTGAGAAGAATTTATGTTTAGACGTCTGACCATATCTCAAAAGATTAATCTCTTATCAATCTTATGAAAATATTCTAAGAAAAAAAAAGAATAATATATTAATTAATTAATCCAATTAATTACAATATGAAACATAAAAGTTGAATATGTGCCGTGGGTTCAATTTTGTAATATTTAGAGTTTGTTTGGTTGTGGAATAAAATTTAAGAAAGTAAAAATTTATAAAAAACTTTTCATGAAGTAAAATTTCATTTTTTCCTTTTGGTATGCTTAGTAAGAAATGGAATAATTTTAACTCCTTAAAAATTAAATGTGTTTGATATATAAATAAAAATTACGTTGAAGCAATATATATATTTTTTACTTTCAGATAAAAAATAACTAAAAATAAAAAAATAAAAAAATAACCAATCAAAACATGGTGACACAAAACAAACCAATGTGTAGTTGGCCCAATACAGCCTACATAAAAAAAAAACCAAATAAAAAATAACTCAAAACATAATTAATGACATAAAAAAGGCTTTTTTACTAAACTGCTACTATTAGTAAAACTATTTATCAAAATGCCATTTTTTTTAACTATTTACCAAATTGCCATTTTTTTTAACTATTTACCAAATTGCCCTTTTTTTAACTATTTACCAAAATGCCACTATTTTAAAACTATATACCAAACCGCCACCCTTTTGGCTGACGTGGCATTTTTAATGGTTTACGGCCAACCAGGATGCGCCACGTAGGATGGCGCGTCCACGTAGGTGCGCTAACACGCTGGCGCAACCTACGTAGATGCGCCATCCTACGTGGCGCATCCTGGTTGGCCCTGGAACCAAAAACGCCACCCTTGATGGCGTAACCAAGTACAAAACACCAACAAGGGTGGCGTAACCCTAGTATATATTCCCACACCCCTTCCCGTGCGTGACATTCTCACATTTTCCTAAATTCTCACTATTTCTCTACAAATTTCTTCTCTCTAAACACTCAAGTCTCTCAATTCTTACGAGTGGTGTCAGGATCATTGTTTGTACTTTAAATTATATTCCTTCACACTGTAAGTATTTCTTTCAATAGTTAAATAGTTTAATTATTATTTATTGATTACTTTTTTACTAAGTTAGTGTTAGTTATAATGTATTATTATTATAGTTTAATATTTGTATTGACTAATGAATAATGAAGTTGTATGATATGTAATTTAAATTATATAGATAATTAATTTATAGGTAATCTAGTAGGATATATATCTTTGACATGATTTACATTAGTAAATGTAGCTTAATTCAAGATATTCGAGTTTAGAAATTTTTTTTTTACATAAATAATCGTATTGAATATTGTAATTGATGTTTAATCTCTCTACAAATGTGTTGAATTGTTATTGTTCGAATTGGAGTTAACATGACAAAATCGCTAAATGTGCATATTTACTTGAATGGACAATGTATGATGGTGAAGAGGGTGTCATGTATCGAGGTCCTCCTCCTGGCCTATTGTGATCACAGTAGACATGACTTTGGATGGGTTGAAAACTAAGATCCATTCAAAGTTGAGGCTTCAAGCAAACCAACATGTGTCAAAAGTTGTCTATCGGTGTCCGCATATGCTTCAATCCGTGGAGATGGGTAGGGCTTCCAATAGAAGACGATGATGATCTAAAGTACATGATAGATTCTTTCTGTCAAACTCCGAACATGGCATCTATGGAGTTGTATGTGGAGGTAGAAACAAGTGGGCAAGAAGAGCATCTGAAGCTCCTGGTGAAACCGAATCTCAAGTTGGTCCGTCTAATCAAGTTGAGTCATGCAATATGATCCTTATTGGTGGTGCAATGGTTGAACCGATAACCCACTTGTCGGATGCGAGATGGGAGTCAAGTGAAGACGAAGAACAAGTTCTTTGAGGCGACGATTCGACACCGACATAGAGGCGTAAAACTTTGATGCCGAACAAAATTTACAGGTTCCTTTGGCGATTGCTCCTCAATCCATATTTATGCCTCCGTGGGCTGAATCCGTGTTTGTGCCACCATGCCCTCAGTTTTCTCAAATTAACTGGGATGCATTGGATAATCCTGATAACTTGCCTGAGTTAGACACTCGTGGGACTTGGAGCATGGGTGATGAATTCTATGTTGGCTTGCAATTTCCATCAAAAGATTCTGTGAAGTTAGCTCTCAAACAATATTCCATTCACAGGTATCAAGAGTACAATATTGAAGACTCTGATTCATGAAGATTCACTGCCAAATGCCCTAACTTCGACGAAGGTTGTAGTTGGAGACTTAGAGCTATACAAAGCAGGAGGTCGAATACGTGGCAGATTACAAAATATAATGGACCTCATAGTTGCGTAAGCCCATCTATGTCATTAGATCACCTAAGTTGGACTCTCGTTTGATCTGTTCTTGCATTTTGGAGTTAGTCAGAACAAAACCCGATGCACCCGTATCATTAATTATTGAATGGATTCGAAGTCAATTTGGTTACCAAGTTTCATATCGAAAGGCTTGGAAGGCAAAACAAATGGCTATTGTGAATGTGTTTGGGGATTGGGACAAATCTTATGAGGTGTTGCCCGATGGCTAGCAGCCATGCAGAGAGACATGGAAGGCACAAGTGGTGGAGTTGCAAGACGAGGAATGTTTTGTGAATAACCGATTCGATCGTTCAAAAAGAGTCTTTTGTCGGTTATTCGGACATTTAGACCATGTGTGGTTGGCTTCCGATATTGTAAGCCCATCATTCAGATTGATGCCACTCATTTGTATGGCAAGTATCGTCATAAGTTGTTGATTGCAACAACTCAAGATGGAGACAGAAAACCTCTCGCCTATTGCATTTGCCATTGTGGAGGGGAGACAAAGGATGCTTGGAGTTGGTTCTTAGCCCACTTGAGATTGCATGTAACCCAACAAGAGGGCTTGTGTTTGATCTCGATCGACATCGAGGCATCTTACAATCGTGGCAAATGAAAATCTTGGATGGCGACCTCAGAATGCATATCATGTCTTCTCGATACGGCATATTGGTTCCAATTTTAACTCCAAATTTCGAACAAGGAGTTGAAAAGATTTTTGATTAACACAGTACTTTACATTTTCTCTTTGTGTTGTAATTTTTGTCGCTAATAATAGTTAGGTTGTAATACTAACCCAAATTATTCGATGTATCAGGGTATGAACCAATCGCGATAAAGTTTGATGCTAGGCTAGAGAAGCTTAAAGTTACAACGGAGATGGCAAATTGGATTAACGGAATTCCAAAAGAAAAATGGAGTTTGGCGTATGATGGTGGTCGCAGATTCGGTCATATGACTACCAATTTGTCAGAGTGCATTAATGGAGTGTTGAATGGTAGCAAAAATCTATCTATAACTGCATTGGTTCAATTGACATATACGAAGTTAGTAGAATACTTCGTCAACCGAAAGGACGAGGCAAATTCGAAATTGACGACATTGAACCAGGTTTGATATTGTTTTACAATATTAAGTACAACCACAAACACATTGTTGTTCACACGTGCATCTATTTATGGTTTGATATTGTTATTCCCATTAATTTAACCAGATCTGGAGTGATGACTTATTGAAGCACTGGAGAGTAAACCTGGCAAAGGCCAGTTCACATTAAGTTTGTCGGTACAATAGAGAGAACACAAGGTTCATGGTTGAAGAGGCTTTTAATCCTGTAACACAACAGGGTGGACTTTCTTATACTTTGAACCTGGAAGCAAGGCGGTGTGACTGTGGGGTGTTTCAAGCATTGCATTATCCTTGCTCGCATGCGCTGCTGCGCGTGCTTCGGTGGCGCTTGACCCATTCGAACTTGTTCATAGGGTTTACGGGATGGAAAGCATTTATAGGGCCTATGAGTTTGACTTTGAACCGGTCCGGCCGAACCATGGTGGCTGCGGCTCCGGCGCCACTTTGGTGCCACCACGTGCATTGCTTAGATCCAAAGGTCGACCAAAATCAACCCGACTTAGGAATGAGATGGATTGGCGCGAAGCGGGGCCGGAGACGGACGTGTACAAGATGCCATCAACGTGGACATAATTCTCGTACTTGTCGTGTAGGCGGATCGAGTTCCTTGGGGATGATGGAGCCGGGCCATCAATGCGCCCATCTAGTTGATCTCGGACCTATTTTCATTTTTCGAATCTTGTATTAGTAATGATGTGTATTTACGAGTTGTATTGTTTTGTATCACCAATCTATGCGGTTGTATTCGAATACTATTCTCCTATATATGTTAGTTGATTGTCGGTGTTATCTTTAATTATTCCATATTATATTCTTGTATAGTTATCATATGGTTATATCATATTTTATTATAAAAATAATAGGATCATACTAATTGTTGTTAATGTTTGGCATACGATTGACGAGATGGCATTCTGTAAACCCTGGACCCGGAGGACGGCTCGATTTTGGAGTTGCGGGAGTACCATGTTTCCCAAAGATGTATGGCGGGGACATGAGGACCGACACTGCGTGTTAGGCGTGCTCGAGAAAGACGAAACATATGGACCCTGGACCCCCTGCTCCGATTATTCCTTATCTTCAGCAGGCTGGTTTCTTGGGAGTTGCCCACATGAGTTATTGCAGTATTGATCACTCCCTGATCTCTGCGTTGGTTGAGAGATGGCGCCCATAGACGCATACATTTCACATGCCGACCGGGGAGTGCACCATTACATTGGAGGATATCGGAATGATATCGGGTCTTCCCATTGATGGCGCAGCAGTCACTGGCGTTACGCATAGGGACGATTAGCTCAGTTTGTGCGCTCAGTTGTTAGGGATTGATGAGACTCCCTCGCTCGTAGCTGGGGCACGCATTGACATGACATACTTGTGGCGTCGAGTGTTACTACAGTCCTTGAGGACGATGATGATGAGTACGTGCAACAGCGTGCACGACATTACATACTTCGCTTGCTTGGGGTTTCTTATGCCCGATCATTCGGGTAAGCTCGTGCACTTGATGTTCCTCCCATTGTTGGAGGACTTTCTTCATTCTTGGGCGTATAGTTGGGGGTGCAGTTTTGGCGTACTGTATAGAGAGCTTTGTAAAGCTGGACTATGACGTACGCGAGATCGGAGGTGCATGCATCTTATTGCGATCGGGCGTGGTACAATTCCCCGAGCTTGCCCTTCACTAGCCGACCATGATGAGCCGATGTGTTTTACGATGTGGTCGTGGTCAACTACGTCCCTTAGGATGGGAGTAAGTTTCTATTTCATTTCATATTTTTACATTACTTTCATGACATGCTTTGTTAATAAAAATACTTACGTTTGCAATACTTTCATTTACCAAATAGGTGGCGTAAGCATAAAGTATTGAGTGATACTTGTGATTAGCGTCATTTCATATTATCGTCAATTCTTCGATCATTGAAGAACGATGAGGTATGTCTTTGTTTACATTCCTTTGATATATTTTCTTATGCATATGCCGTCTTAATGTTTTGTGCATCTCATTTTTTCGGTTTATATGGCAACCATACACGGATGAGCGGTGGCGATTGCCACCTTTTTGTGTGGTCGCTAGGGACATAAGCAATGGCCGCGGTGGTCCTCTCATATGTTTCCATATTGTTGAGTGGCACCACCAGACCGCGTCATGCGCCGGTTTGGTCTTGACCACCCGTTCCACGAGAGACCGCTCCAGGCCAGACAGTTGCACTCGGTTACATTGGCGGCGAGGCATGATGAGGATTGGCCGGCTACACACATCTTGTTTATATAGCCACCGGATAGTCGTAGGGAGAAGCTTGTTAGGGGAGTCCCATTGGTCGCACCCCTCGGTTCGCGTTACGAGTACATGCGTTGGTATAAAAGAATTACCGGTACGCCTGGATTTCTCCCACAAGCGCATCTATCGGGAATGCGGTAAGCTCTTTACTAATTTGTTAGTGACTATATGTATTTTGTATTCAAGTATAATGACATAAATTGTATATGTTTATTAGGCGGACATTGCGAGTATTTGCTCGGTTCAACTACCGACACCTGTCGCTCGAGAGGTGCTACACAAATCCTACACTCATTGCGGGAGCATGACCGCATTACGATGGAGCAACATGCGTCCGGCTCCACCAAATAGACGACATTTCGGGGCCGCCCGAGGAGTCGAGCCAACGAGGAACGCGGCGTAGATGGAGGAGAGGATTAGCGAGCGGTCGGACACGACTTCGACATCCCGAGGACTCACTCTACTTGCCAAAGATACGACACGAAGATCTCACCACGCTACCGCCGCTACATACCCCCCACTCGACCTCCTACTACTGCTACGTGCCCCTACTCGCCCACCACCTGCATATTACCCACCATACCCACCATACCCTTACTCACCGTATCCATACCCGCCACCGAGTTACCCCATATCCTTACCCACCACAGGGTTACCCACCATATCCTTACCCACCACCAGGTTACCCACCATACCCATCACAAATGTGTCCTCTTCCGAACCATCTCACAGCCACCACGCGTTCGATGCGGCCCATCTCATTGACATTTAGAGAATATATTTATTGATTTTGTGTAAAATACTATTGAGAATATATTCTTGTGAGTTTAATGCCATGACTGCTAATTAGATTACACTATATATGCTTTTCGCCTTGTTTTGGATTTTATTAAATATTGTGTAATCTTGGTTGCATTAAACAGATCATTGGCTTTTGGGAGATCCAACATTTAGGGAAACTCTGTCGAAATTTTTACTAATTCGAATTACTAAAAATTTGAGATAGGGATTATTCGGATCGAAATCTTACTCACTATCATCTGAATCCTACTCAACAAAAATTTATTTAAGTGATACGTTTCTTCTACAGGATATACCATTTAATTTTTATTATATGTTGTTTAAATTATTTGTGTCAAAATAAATAAATATATTCAATAACTTCATAATAAGATATGTACGTACGTTTGATTAGATTGTTTTTAAATTTATTAAAAATCTTACATAAAGACAATTAAAAGCAAATAATTAATACCTCAATCGTTTTTAAATTGATCAATAAATTGAAACAAAAAATTTTTAAAAAATAACAAAAAAATAAACATATGTGTTATGTAATTAATAAATCTTCATAATAACTAAAATAATATTCAATATTATTAACATACTCAATTTGTCACTTTTTTTTTATTTTATATTATATATTTTATTCTCGTAATTAGTATGAATTAATTCATTAATAAACGTTTATAAATATTTATTAAGTATTTTAATTAATTTTTATTTAATTATTTAATTTTAACGAACATACAAAAAAATTAAAAGTTTTTGGTTAGAGTTTAACAGGGATCTGTAAAGTAGGATGGCAGATCCACGCAGCGTACGCGCAGCGTAGTAAGCGTGTTAGCGCCAACCCACGCGATCTGTACCATCCTATTTTGGCAGATCCCTACGGCCAAAATATTAAAAAATGTCGCGTCGATCCAAAAGGATGACAGATTTGGTATATAGTTTAAAGCAAAACAATATTTTGATAAATAGTTAAAAAAAGGGCAATTTGATAAATAAATAAAAAAAATGACAATTTGATAAATAGTTAAAAAAATGACATTTTAATAAATAATTTTACTAATAGTATCAGTTTAATAAAAAAGCCCAAGGGAACAACAACAGGGACTCTAGCTTTTGGTCTTCGCATATACGAAGGAAGACGCACATAGGGGGCAAAACGGCGCAGTACAAACGTGGGTGGCGGTGACGGCTCAGTCAGTGGCGAGAGGAGATGACTACGGTGTGCTTCTCACCGGCAACAGTAGACGTGGCTTTGTGGGTTTGTGTGTTTGTCGCCAATCCGGCGGACACCGTGAGCAGCGACTCTAGGGGACAGCGAGGGGGCGCAAGGGAGGCTCGGAATGGTGGCTGGTTCGCGTGATCTAGACGGCACGGCAGAGCTCGCAGGTTGCAGGCAAGGAAGGATGGTGGTAGCTCCGATCTGCTGACCCGGCGTAGTGGCGAGATCAAGGGAGAGCAAGAGAAAGATAGCAAGCTCTGAGAGAACAAAAGAAAAGGGCAGAAGGGGAAATGTGACCCCACCATGATGTGATGTAAGTAAAGTTTATCCCGAAATTATTTGGAGTTTAAGCATCATGTTTCATATTTTATTAGAAAAAATTATTAAAAATTATTTTTAACAGAGAAATATAAATATTATTTTATTTTTAATTAAATAATTTATTTAATTATTTTATATTTATTTTAATATTTTGACATAAAAATAATTTTTTATATTATTTAAATAAAATAAATTAATTTAAAATGATTTTTATATTTAAATATAATTTTTTATATAATATAATTAAATTTTCATAATTATCACAAATACACACAAAAAAAATTATTTCACCCGAAAACTTTTCTTTTTTCTTATCCACAAATCAAACATACTATTTTTCTTTAAAAAAATTCTTCTCAAATTTCCTGTCCTTTTACCCCCAGCCAAACACACCTTTATAATAAAATCTAAACCATTTTTCAAGTTAACTTTAATGAGAAATATCTCTGTCATAATAATTATTCTCTTTATACAAGACTTACGTTGTGACCAAATTTAACGGACCTCACAAATTCAAGTTGAATAATACCCCTTGGTTCAGAAATGCAAATGATCTTGCCAACCTAATGTGGCTAAATAGAGGCTGAAAATAGGTACAATAGACCTCAAAAGCGATAAATTTTAATATGCTTTTCAAGCATAATAAATGTGTACTTCACGAAAAAATATACATAATTGATTTTAAATAAAATTATATAAATTTTAAATTATTAATTTAACATTAATAATAAAGATTTATTAAATCATATATTTATTATGTTTCAGTAATATGTAATAATTTTTCTCTAAAAAGAAGGATTGTGGTTCAAAATCCAATGGTGCACAAAGTAGATGAATCGTGTTCATGTTCCATTACCCGTTGAGATAAGGGTTCAAAATACAAGTCAACAATGCAAGTCTCGTTTTGACCAAACTGAGACTGAAAATAGATTTAAGATGTTTGAAAACAGGTCTCAGGAGTTTAGACCATAAGTAGCAAAATTGAGACTAATTCAAAGCCCTAGGATTGGGGTTCAAGCGCAACATCTCCAAAAGTTAGATTTGGGCCAATCTGAAATCATATTGGCTAACGGTGTCTAGTGAGTCGGATTGACCTATGAATTCACAGGTTTTGACCAAACTAAACTCATAAAATGTGAGTTGGGTTGGGTTCGTGAGTTGAGTTGGGTTGAAAATGCTTCAATCAATAGTATGTAAGTCGGGTAGCAGGTTGAAATACTTCCAACTCAACCCAACCCAATCCATCCACCTTTTTTCTAAAAAAAAAAGTGACCCAGACAAAGTGTGTGTTTTGCTTGAAAAATGCCTTTAAAGTTCGTAAATATCCTCTTTGATATAATTAGGAATAGTGTTAGACCATATAAATACGTTAACAAATAAAGGCCAAAGTGGGAAGAGAAAAAAATATCAAAACTCTATCTATCTACTTCTCCACTGACCCCAGCACAGCTAGCAGTTCTTTCTTCTCTACAACTAGTTCTTCTCAGTGCAACCGTTCTCCTAAGCTCCCATCGTTTGCACTTAGAGTTAATAACCATTGCTTCTTCTCCCACCTGATCTCCCAGTCCCAGCGATTGTGCTATCGTTATGAGTCCGTGACCATTGTTTATTCTCCCACCCGATCTCCCAGCCGTTCTCTGCAACTAGTCATGCCACCACACAGCCACGCGTCCCTCTTCCCTTTTGCGACTTTTTCAGTTTTTCGCACCACGTAGCCCCAGCAGGTAAGTCTTCTTCCTTTGCTTTTTTTTCATATAAATCTGAAACATAAGAGGGAGTGTAGCTGCATATAGTGCAGTTGCACCGTACGAGAAAGGAAGCTACAAGGGACAAAGCAGGCAACAGAGCTATGGGTACGAGCAGAGTGGGCAGGCAATGAATGTAGTATCATTGGAGAAGAAGAAGAACATGCTTAGAGCGTAGGATTTCACTTGCTAAAATGATTATCATTGATAAGTTTCTATTTAAATTTGTTGAAAATAAAGGCTTTAAAAGTTTCGCTCAAGTTATGTAACCTCAATTCTAAGTTTCTTCTAGATAAATTATTAGTAGAGATATTATGCAACTGTATGTGTTTGAGACTAATTTGTTATTTGAGTTGTGACTAATTTTGTTTAATTTATTTCAGATTTAGTAAGACTTGTTAATTGTTAGTTTGTTATGCACTTATTGACTTATGATGTTTAGTTTATTTGAGATTGAGACTTATGATATTAATTTGTTAGATTTTGTATTTTGACTTTTTTTCATGAATTTTTTAATATAAAAAAGAACACGTCAGACCTAAGGGTTTGACTCAACCCAACCAACTCTTGAGCGAGTCGGGTCGGGTCAGGTTGGGCGAAATAATCTTTTTTACCCAACCCAATCCAACTCATTTCTCTGGTGCACGGGTCGAGTCTAAAAACACTGCTAAACCCACCCAACTCAACCCACGGACACCTCTAATAGTGGCAATCTTATGCAAGTGTTGAGTCCAATAAAAAGGCAATTTATTATTTTTATTTTATCTTTTTTGAATTTTTAGGCCCAAATTCTAAGTAATTTTTGAAATTTATCCTTTATGAATTTCTTCAGATAAAAAAAATCTTTAACAATTTCTGAATACATTTTTAAAATTTATCTTTTAAGAAATGCTCAATATATTTAATAAATATATTAGTGTAGGACAACTATTGCTATGCAATGATGCTGACACCCGTAAGGTTTTGAATGCAAGGTCCTTTGACAAGAGAATATGAACGATCTCATGTATTAGATAGATAGTCATTTTCTGATTAAAAAAAATAATGTATTCAAGGCAGATGTCATCATACACCCTATTATGTTAGGGTGTATAATACACCTATTGATTTTATTTGCAATAGTAAATTTTTTTTTTACACACACACACGCCACTACTACCACTATCACTACCACCACCCTTGGATCAACCCCACCCTTGAATCATAGTAGATCTCCAAACTCGTGAATTAACCAATACAAAGCCACCACGCACCACCACCCTTGGTGGCACGGGTTGACGCAGACGAGGAGGATTGTGAGGCACGGGCTCATATGGCTACCAAACGATAGTGTGGCCACCATCGCGTCCCAGAAACATCGGTTGTCACCACTGTGTCCTAGATCGCCGGCCACCACCCACCGCAAAGCAACCCAAACCCCCTTGCGAACCACTGCGTCGCCCAACCACCGTTCTTTGCCTGAGCCAAACTGCACTGCCTTGAACCACCAGACTCCGTTGCCGTCAACCCACACCAGACACACGTTGATAGCCACCACCCTTGTCAATGCCATCGTCATTCCCTGCCTCTCACCTACGAACTTGCAACCCTTTAACCCAACGGAGTCGCCACAGCCCAAATTTGCAAGTCTTGCCACCGCTGCTTGAAAAGGAGGGTGGTGCGCGGTTACCTCGATCCCTAGGACGATGGTATTTGATGCGGGAGCAGAGCCTCTGACCAAATCTGGCCACCACAAACTGATAACTTCTGAAAATGAATTTATTTCACTTGATTTTGAATGTATTTGAGCATGCTATCCCTAGGTTTTCAAGGCCATAAGTTCAATTATTGCATGACTTTGGTGAATTAAGCTTGTTGATTCAAATGATTTAGAATTGAATCTTTGAAGATTTTGTTTATCGAAGTTGGGTGGATTGTGGTTTGATGGACATTATCATTGTTTTGATATAGGTATTCAAGATGAGAAAGACCTTGGAAGGGATGAGGAATGTGAAGAATAACTCAAATTGTGAAAAAAATATCAAAGGAAAGTGCTGTTAATCCACGCCTAGGCGTGACAAGTCCACGCCTAGGTGTGGCCCTTGCAGTTTCTCAGGAATCCCAGGCAGAGACATCTACGCTTAGGCGTGGTTAAGTCACGCCTAGGCGTGTCAAACTCAATTTTCAGGGTGATTCAGACAGAGACCTCCACGCCTAGGTGTGGTAAAGTCAAGCCTAGGCGTGACAAGTAGAGGAAAAGCACGTGATTCATAACCACGCCTAGGCGTGGGAAAATCCTGGCACGCAAATTTTACTCTTATATTCTGATTTTTGGGAGAAGGAAAGGGATCTTCTGTTTTTCACAAACCACGAATTCCAGAGAGCAAGTGAGAAGAGGAGGAACCCATTTGGATTTAAGGTGACTCAAGGGAGAATCAAGATCAAGGAAGAAGATCAAGCTTGGAATCTCTCCATTTTTGTCTATTCTTTCCCTTTACCTCTTGATTTGTAACTTGATGAATCATTTGATTTCATTTGTTTTCTTCTCTTTCATGATGTGTAACTAAACTCTAATCTAGGGGCTCTCTAGGATCTTGTTATGGATTTGATTAATGTGTAATTAGTTGGGTATCCTTTCAATGAAATTGGTTTTGTTCATCCATATTTATGCTTAGTGCTTGTTATTGATTGATCATCAATTGCATGTTTTTAATATTCCAATTGAACTAGAAATAGGGTGTTGTGAATATAGATATGCTATGGTTGATGTATATTCAATTATATTCTATTGGTATGAGTGTGTTGATTAACTAAGGGGATGAACACATACCTTTTGGTCATGCATGGTAAGTGTTTGATAATTGGTCTCAATGAGTGATTCTTATGTTAACTCACATGGACACATAGTGGATTAGCTAGGTTTTGCATGGGTAATTGTCCTAGACATAAGCTCTTATCTATTGATGGTTATTAGCTAACAAATATCATTTCATTGATTGATGCTTGTTAATTGCAGTTATTCATTGAAGTAGCAAGTGAATAGGGACCCCTAGGCTTTAATCATTCTCATCTTCTCTTGTGGAATTGGTGTTTGGTGTTTTCTTATTTTGTTTCTCTTAAATTATTTTTTTAATTACAACCCATTCTCCTTCGTTTGCTTGGATAAAAATTTGTGAATTTTGGTTAAGTTTAACATTCTTCTAATTATTCAATCCCTTGGGACACGATACTCTAACTCTCATTTATATTACTTGTCGACCCGTGCGCTTGCAGATTTACGGACCAACAAGTTTTTGGCGCCGTTGTCGGGGATTGCATTTAGTTTTTTGTGTTATTTCTTAACTTAATTCACAACTCTTATTTCAAGTTTTCTTTGTTGTTTTGTTTTGTTTTTCAGGTACTTAGCTCTTGTATGCGAAGGACTCAAAGTGTATCTTGATTTCCTTATGATCCTGAGATCGAGAGGACTTTTCGTAGATTGCTAAGAGAACGACTAGTACAAGGGAAGACACTTGAATTGGATAGTGACTCGGAGATGGCGGAAGAAGCGAATGCTGAAAGACTCTTGAGAGAGTATGCCACTCCAAATGCTAGGGACATTCGATCTAGCATTAGAAGGCCACCAGACAGTACGTACTTTTGAGATCAAGCCTGCTATTATCCAGATGGTGCAGAATAATTTATAATTTGCGGATCTTACCCATGAAGATCCTAATGCTCATTTAGCCAACTTCCTAGAGATTTGTGATACTTTCAAGCATCAAGGGATGACTGATGATGCGACTCGTTTGACGTTTTTCTCTTTTTCTTTGAGAGATAAGGCCAAGGCATGACTTCAATCATTACTTGAACATTCCATCACTACTTGGGAATAGCTAGGTCAGAAGTTCCTAGATCGATTCTTTCCTCCCATGAAGGCAATGAAGTACAAGAATGACCTTCTATCCTTCAGGCTGTTTGAAACAGAGACCTTATATGAAGCATGAGAGCTGTTTAAAGAGTTGCTAAGGAAGTGCCTCCACCATGGCATAGTAAAATGGATGTTGGTTCATACTTTCTACAGCAGCTTGACAACCTCCATTCATTCCATAATTGATGCAGCAGCCGGAGGGGCTCTCATGAGCAAGACTGTGGATGTAGCCTACAACCTTTTGGAGGAAATGACTAATAACAATTATCAGTGGCCAGCTGAAAGAGTTACTCCCAAGAGATTAACAGCAGGTATTCATGAAGTTGATGCTTTTACATCGCTTATAGCTCAAGTGACAGCTCTTTCTAAGAAGTTGGACACCATGTGAGTCAATTCTATAGCAAGTGGAGCCAGTAATTCAGCTGAAATTTGTGATCATTGTGGGGACCTTCATTCAACTGCTAATTGTACAACTAGCCTGGAAAGTGTACAATATGCAAATCAATTTCGTCAGCCAATTCACAACAATGTTTTGGGCAATTCTTATAATCCAAGTTGGAACAAGTTTAAGGTCCTTCTTCCTCTTCTTATCAGACTAGAGAAGCCCCCCGTGCTCTTCCAGGTTTTCAACAACAGAGCCCCCTTCAAGCCCAAACTTCAACTTTCAATTTGGAGAAGATGTTTGCTCAGTTCATGACTAGCCAACAAGAGTACATGACTAAAATTGATGCAAGGCTAGCCTCCCATGACGCTTTGATGCAGAGCCAAGTAGCTTCCTTGAGGAATCTTGAGACACAAGTTGGCCAACTAGCCAAAGCTCTAAACAATAGGCCCCTAGGGATTTTTTCAAACAACATTATTAATAATCCAAAAGGTGTCACTCCTGAGCATTGCAAGGCTATATCATTGAGGAGTGGGAAGGAAATAGAAAGAAATCTCAGGACTCAGTTACTTGAGAAAGAAGCTGAAGTTACAAAAAATGAGGAGGGTGTAAGCCAAGAGGTGGAGAAAAATGAGGAAATTGCAAAGGGGAAGATTGAAGACAAGAAGAAGGAAGACAAGCCTTATACACCACCTTTGCCTTTTCCCAACCGGTTAGTTAAACAAAAGCTTGATGCTCAATTCAAAAAGTTTTTGGAGATTTTCAAGAAACTTCACATTAATATACCGTTTGCCGAGGCTTTGGAACAAATGCCTAGTTATGTGAAGTTCATGAAAGACATTTTGTTTAAGAAGAGAAGACTGGGGAATTATGAGACAGTAGCTCTCACAGAGGAGTGTAGTGCCATATTGCAAAACAAACTACCTCTGAAGCTCAAGGATCCAGGGAGTTTCACCATCCCTTGCACAATCGGTGAGAAATTTTGTGGTAAGGCATTATGTGATTTGGGAGCTAGCATCAATCTCATGTCCTATTCCATTTACAAAAGACTAGGTTTGGGGGAAGCTACACCTACTTCAGTTACCTTACAGTTGGCAGACAGAACCCTTACTTACCCGAAGGGGGTTCTTGAGGATGTGTTGGTTAAAGTGGATCAGTTTATCTTCCCTGCGAATTTCGTCATACTTGATATGGAGGAAGACAGTAAAGTCCCTTTGATTTTAGGCCGACCCTTCCTTGCAACTGGAAGAACCCTTATTGATGTGGAGAAAGGAGAACTTACCATGAGAGTTCAAGATAAACAGGTTACCTTCACTCTTTTCAAAGATACCAAGAGCCCTCAAGATCAAGAAGAATGTTCTGTGGTGACTGTAGCTGAAGGGAAGACATCTGAGGCAAGGGATTTAATTATTGTCTGTTCTCTTGGTGCAAGTCATGTGATCTCTGCAGATGATAGGGAAGAAGTTCAACTGAAGCAGCGTCACGCAAGCAGGGTGGTTTACTCATGCAAATCACCCATTGAGGAGGCTCTAACCATGAAGTTAAAACCTTTGCCATTTCATGCATACCATGCTAACTTTGATCAAAAGGAGGAAGATCCTCCTCCTATAAGCACGTGCAAGTGAAACTAAAAATAAAGTCCAGCCAGGACTATAAATAAGGCGCTTGTTGGGAGGTAACCCAATTTCCTAACCCTATCTCTTCGCTTAGGACAATTTTATACATGATTTTTCTTTTATTTTGTAATTTTGTTTGATTTTGTTTTATTGTTTTAGTGTTTGTTTTTCAATTTGATGCTTTGATTGTTCTTGTCATTCCTATGCTGTTTCTTAGATGTTTGAGAATAAGGAGGGTGTGTTTGATGCATAGATGTGGGGTATTCTGGTGTTGCTGTTCAGAATTTTGATCTAGAGTCCCACGCCTCGGCGTGGTTTTTACACGCCTAAGCGTGATTGTCTCAGCTGCTATAAGGAATTTTCCAGAGAGCTCTATGCCTAGGCGTGTGTTAGTCACGCCTAGGCGTGGTACTCTCTGCGTTTTCAGTAATTTTGGCTTGCAAGAGTCACGCCTAGGCGTGATTTTTACACGCCTAGGCGTAGTTTCCTGTTCTGTAAAAAAAATTGAATTAAATACCACGCCTAGGCGTGGTAATGTCATGCCTAGGCGTGATGTGTCTCGTCTTTGCACAAAACGCACCGCCTCTTTTCGTTCTATTCTCCTTTTTCTCCTCTCAAATCCCTAATTCCCTTTTCTCGATTTCTTCCCCACCCACACCACCGTAACCCCTCCAATCTTCTCACCCTTCTTCACCTAAACCACCGTGCCTTCCTCCCCACCATTCCTTCTTCTTCTTTCCCTTTTACTTTCCCCTCTCCACCAAAGCATCTCCACCGTAAGCCCTTCCACCAAAACACCATCATCGTATCTCTTCCCCACATTTCCCCCACCCAATAGCCACCGTACCCACCACACATTTCCCTCACCATCTTTCTCTTCACCACCCACCACACTGCCGTAACCCTCTCCACTGGGTCCCTTCGTGTTTCTTTTGGTTCGTTGTGCATTTGGTGCTTATTTCTTTTCTTTGGTGCATGCTCTTCTTGTGCTTCATCCCAGGTTATTATTTGCTCTTCCCATCTTTCTTTAATTCCAAATTGTGAAACCCTTGCATGATGTGTCTGTTCCATTATAGAGTAGATGGTTAACATGTGATTAAATTGAACTGTGCGGTTGTGATATGATATGATACTAGGAATTTTGGGGTTGTATGCACATTGTTCTGACTCTTGGTCAGTTTTATGCTTTCATGGTGCTGCTGAATTACTTAGAACTGATTGCTTGATTTTGTGTGGTAAATCTGCCATAAATTGGAATTATTGTGTTATGTTGGTCTTAATGTGGGAGGATAGTTCTGGTCAGTGTCCCTGCTCTGTTCAGATTTGTTAATTGTTTATATGTTCAAATGCACTATAATTTCTGCAGTAGTGTTGTGATTTGTTTGATTTTGAACTGGTTGAGCTGGGAAATTGGTTTTCATTTAGAATCATTTGGGTTGTGTTATTTGGTCTAGTTGGACAATGCAGTAGTTGAGTTGTGCTTGGGTTTGGCTATGTGTTGAATTGGTTGTGACTTAAACATGGGTAAGTTTGGGGGTGGCCTAGGTTTAGATATTTTGCTAAGAATGAACTTCATTATCAATAGTACTCAATTGTCCTTTTGCTTGAGTTGACCCTTGTTAGTATTTGGTTGGCAAGACTAAGTTGACAATATGTTCTAAACTGTGGGCCTATGCAATTGCATGATTATTTTTGAGCTGATTGGGCTATGATATGTCAATGCTTGTTTCAAAGTTGGACCCTGTTGTATGCTGTGAATTGTTGAATTATTGGTTAACTTAATGCATATTTGTGTTGTACATACTGCATGACTCTGATCTGATTGCATTTTGGTTGGTTATTGAACTGGGTTGCTTGATTGCATTGCATGCTGTCTTCCTGGAAGTGGCTGATTTTATTAAAATTATTCTTATTCTTTGTTCAAATGGTAATAACCAGCACCATATTCTTTTTCAGGTTGTTCCTAAACATGTCAAATAGACAGCGCAAAACTGTTGAGGCTGACCCAAGTAACACAAAGGATGCTGAGGAAATTCCTATCTATGACCCTCAGATTTTCGTATCTCAAGAGGCATATGATTACTTCTGGCAGCATTTGAGGAAGATTAACATCATTGCTGAGCGGGGATTCCATGACCTTAATGTGGTACGATATCCCGCCATTACTAGTGCCACTGAGGAGCTCCACTGGAAACATTTTGCGGAGCATCCTGTGGAAGAACTAGTAGCTGCAATAGTCAAGGAGTTCTATGCCAACGCATTTGCTGAAAAGCGTTCTGAGACCACTGCTAAAGTCAGAGGGAGGACTGTTAACTACTCCGTTGAGTGCATCAGCCAGGTTTTGCACCTTGGCCCTCTTCCACTAGTGTCTACATACCAAACACTGCAGCTGCCGAAAGAGGATGGTGGTACACCTTTTGAAACAGTACTGGCAGCCATCTGTGATTTTACCTTTCCTGTTCAAGTGCAACGCAACACAAATCATTCGATCTGTTTCATTAAACAGGAAAGTCTGCGCAAAGAGTTGCGCCCATGGAACCACTTCGTTTGCTCCTCATTGCTACCTACGGAGCATAGATCAGAGATTTATCCTGAGCGCGCATACATGTTGTATGCCATCCATACTCTTCAACGGGTGGACACTGCGCAAATTCTTTATGATCACCTCAGGCTTTGCATCACAGCGAAGCTAAAATCGTTGTTCTTCCCCTCTCTTATTTGTGCGCTGTGTCGGAAATCGAAAGTGGCTTGGAAGGACATTGAAGTCCGTGTGAAGCTGAAGACTCCCATGACAGAACGGGCAGTGCAGACCATTATGACTGCTCAGGAGAAGCGGCAGCGAGCCCCGTCCCGGACCTGCATTCCCGGATCCAGAGCCTCGCTCCTCACACTACTCCACACCTGCTCCAGTCTTTGATGTCGCCTGGGCAAACTCCATTGAGCAGCGCCTAGATCGGCAGCAGGAGATGCTGACATCGCAGCAGGAGATGTTGACTACGTAGCAGGAGATGCTGGCGTCCCTTTACCAGGGCATTCATTGGATGGCCTTGGGTCAGGGGCGCCCAATGGATGATTTTCCAACATTTCATCCTTTTGCAGCTCCACCAGTTGCAGCTTCACCTTCTCCTCCACCTCCTCCACCTGCTGATGATACGGAGATGGGCGCTGAGGGCGATGACCTGTTGGATGAGGATGACTTGATTTGAGGCACCGGCCTCCTATTTTCATGATCTTTCTGTTTTATTTTTCTGTCTTTACTTTATGTCCACTGTACATACTTTATTGGAGACTTGATTTCTTTTGGTTACAGTGGGACACTGCATGACTTAGGTTTTGGGGGGGACTTTATGATCTTTTTGTGATTACTTGTTGAATCATTGTTTTGGACATATATATATATGTTGATTCCCTTCTCTTTGCTTTTGCTTTTGCTGAAATTTCAAATCTGAGTGAGCATGATTAAGCCTTGAGAGTTGCGTGAATTAGGAATTGAATTGATGAGTGTGTATTGAGGCAAGTTGAATTGGTGCATGCCTAATTTCTGATTAGAATATCTGATGAATGTATGGATCAAATATACACCTCACTGCTTGGGAACTCAATTGTAAAAATTCAAAATTTTGTACTTACACTTATTGCCGTAATTGCATATGAGAGAAATTCCCTGTTGCATGTGTGGTGGATTCTGGAATATGAATGAAATGCATGATTGGAGAAATTTATGATTGGCATGTGTATAGTCAATTTTGCATCTTAGAAGTTTGTTTGATTCCCTTTTGAGGCGAAATCCTAGGCAATGCGTTTTAAATGAAATGACTAGGGCACTTATTTGGACCGATTGAGCTTTTCAAGCCAACTTTGATTGAATGATATCCCTAGTACCCATTTTGAAGCCTAGTGTGCGTGTGTGTGGCCTAATTTTCATTTCTTGAACCCTAATCTCTCCACCTTCTTAAACCATGCTTGTGAAAGAAAAATCTCTTCCCCTCATTACAGGTCCCTTGTTGAGCACATGATTAAGCAGTTCTGTTGTTTTAAGCTATAGTGTTGTGTATGATGTTAAGAATCGAAAAATTTGTGATTACCAGCTTTCATTCAAAAATGATGTTCATAAAACCTAGGGATAGCATGCTCAAATACATTCAAAATCAAGTGAAATAACTTCATTTTCAGAAGTTATCACACCCTCAAACCTAAAGATTTGCTAGTCCTCGAGTAGACTAATTCAAGCAAGGGAAGAAGGAATACACTCCAATACAAAGAATAGAAAACATGGGGCAAATTGAACTAGAGCATATCTAACTTTCAATCATCATTCATACCTTCAAAAATCACTTCTCAACCTCACACAAGGTTCACACATGCAAGAAATTTCCAATTATCATGATCACCATTTAATGCCATTTTTGTGCATGAAAGATTTTCCAAGCTCATGAGTTTAAGACCCTTTCCTAATCATGAAGAGCAAGATGGATGAATTTATAAAATGCACATGCACTCTCAAAAGAATGTCCTTCATCCCTTTCTCCACTAATGTAGACAACACAAAATCAAAGATCATAAGGGTCTTTTAAGCTTGTAATGTGAGGCTAAGGGTAATGGCTAAGAAGGAAGGGAAAGAATTTTAATTTAAATATCAAATACATAATCAACCACTTCCATTGAATCAAGTCAAGCATGTAGATGCATAAACACAAACCAACTTGAAGAATCAATATTCTTTATTCCATTTTCTCATTAAATAATCAAAAGGCCTTTAATTTACACAACAACCCACTTATTTTCTTTCTTTATTTCTTCTTTTTCTTTTTCTCTTTTTTTTTATGAACATCATTTTTGAATGAAAGCTGGTAATCACAAATTTTTCGATTCTTAGCATCATACACAACACTATGGCTCAAAACAATAGAACTGCTTAATCATGTGCTCAACAAGGGACCTGTAATGAGGGGAAGAGATTTTTCTTTCACAAGCATGGTTTAAGAAGGTGGAGAGATTAGGGTTAAAGAAATGAAAATTAGGCCACACACACGCACACTAGGATTCAAAATGGGTGCTAGAGATATCATTCAATCAAGGTTGGCTTGAAAAGCTCAATCGGTCCAAATAAGTGCCCTAGTCATTTCATTGAATACGCATTGCCTAGGATTTCGCCTCAAAAAGGAATCAAACAAGCTTCTAAGATGCAAAATTGACTATACACATGCCAATCATAAATTTCTCCAATCATGCATTTCATTCATATTCCAAAATCCACCACACATGCAACAGGGAATTTATCTCATACGCAATTATGGCAATAAGTGTAAGCACAACATTTTGAACTTTTACAATTGAGTTCCCAAGCAGTGAGTGTATATTTGATCCATACATTCATCAGATATTCTAATCAGAAATCAGGCATGCACCAATTCAACTTGCCTCAACACACACTCATCAATTCAATTCCTAATTCATGCAACCCTCAAGGCTTAATCATGCTCACTCAGATTTGAAATTTCAGCAAAAGCAAAAGCAAAGAGAAGGGAATCAATATATATATGTCCAAAACAATAATTCAATAAGCAATCACAAAAAGATCATAAAGTTTCTCCCTCCAAACCTAAGTCATGCAGTGTCCCACTATAACCAAAAGAAATCAAGTCTCCAATAAAGTATGTACAGTGGACATAAAGTAAAGACAGAAAAATAAAACAGAAAGATCATGAAAATAGAAGGCTGGTGCCTCAAATCAAGTCATCCTCATCCAACAGGTCATCGCCCTCAGCGCCCATCTCCGTATCATCAGGAGGTGGAGGAGAAGGTGAAGCTGCAACTGGTGGAGCTGCAAAAAGGAGAAAATGCTGGAAAATCATCCATTAGGCGCCCCTGACCCAAGGCCATCCAATGAATGCCCTGGTAAAGCGAAGCCAGCATCTCCTGCTGCATAGTCAGCATCTCCTGCTGCGATGTTAGCATCTCTTGCTGCCGATCCAGGCGCTGCTCAATGGAGTTTGCCCAGGCAGCATTAAAGACTGGAGCAGGCTGTGGAGCAGGTGCAGGAGCAAGCTCGGGATCTGGAACTGGGGGCTGGACCGGGGCTTGCCGGCGCTTCTCCTGAGCAGTCATAATGGTTTGCACTGCCCATTCTGTCATGGGAGTCTTCAGCTTCACACGGACTTCAGTGTCCTTCTAAGCCACTTTCGATTTCCGACACAGCGCTCAAATAAGAGAGGGGAAGAACAACGATTTCAGCTTCGCTGTGATGCAAAGCCTGAGGTGATCATAAAGAATCTGCGCAGTGTCCACCCGCTGAAGAGTATGGATGGCATACAGCATGTATGCGCGCTCAGGATAAATCTCTGATCTATGCTCTGTAGGTAGCAATGAGGAGCAAACGAAGTGGTTCCACGGGCGTAGCTCTTTGTGCAGATTTTCTTGTTTAATGAATTGGATTGAATGATCTGTGTTGCGTTGCACTTGAACAGGAAAGGTAGAATCACAGATGGCTGCCAGTACTGTTTCAAAAGGTGTACCACCATCCTCTTCCGGCAGCTGCAGTGTTTGGTATGTACACACTAGTGGAGGAGGGCCAAGGTGCAAAACCTGGCTGATGCGCTCACCGTAGTAGTTAACGATCCTCCTCGACTTTAGCAATGATCTCGTAACGCTTTCGGCAAATGCGTTGGCATAGAACTCATTGACTATTGCAGCTACTGGTTCTTCCACAGGATGCTCCGCAAAATGTTTCCAGTGGAGCTCCTCAGTGGCACTAGTAATGGCGGGATATCGTACCACATTAAGGTCATGGAATCCCTGCTCAGCGATGATGTTAATCTTCCTCAAATGCTGCCAGAAGTAATCATATGCCTCTTGAGATACGAAAATCTGTGGGTCATAGATGGGAATTTCCTTAGCATCCTCTGTGTTACTTGGGTCAGCCTCAACGACTGTGGATGCAGCCTACAACCTTTTGGAGCGAATGGAGGTTGTCAAGCTATTGTAGAAAGTATGAACTAACATCTATTTTGCTATGCCATGGTGGGGGCACTTCCTTAGCAACTCTTTAAACCGCTCCCATGCTTCATATAAGGTCTCTCCTTCAAACTGCCTGAAGGATAGAATGTCATTCCTGTACTTCATTGCCTTCATGGGAGGAAAGAATCGATCTAGGAACTTCTAAGCTAGCTCTTCCCAAGTAGTGATGGAATGTTTAGGTAATGATTGAAGTCATACCTTGGCCCTATCTTTCAAGGAAAAAGAGAAAAGCGTCAAACGAATCGCATCATCAGTCATCCCTTGATGCTTGAAAGTATCACAAATCTCTAGGAAATTGGCTAAATGAGCATTAGGATTTTCATGGGGAAGATCCGCAAATTGCAAATTATTTTGCACCATCTGGATAATAGCAGACTTGATCTCAAAAGTCTGTGCCTGTACAGCTGGCCTTCTAATGCTAGATCGAATATCCCTAGCATTTGGAGTGGCATACTCTCTCAAGAGTCTTTCAGCATTCGCTTCTTCCGCCATCTCCAAGTCACTATCTAATTCAAGTGCCTTCCCTTGTACTAGTCGTTCTCTTAGCAATCTACGAAAAGTCCTCTCGATCTCAGGATCGTAAGGAAATTGAGATACACTTTGAGTCCTTCACATACAAGAGCTAAGTACCTGAAAAACAAAACAAAACAACAAAGAAAACTTGAAATAAGAGTTGTGAATTGAATTAAGAAATAGCACAAAAATCTAAATTCAATCCCTGACAACGGCGCCAAAAACTTGTTTGGTGGTGATCCGTGAAGACAATGACTTTAGTACCAACCAAATAAGCCCGGAATTTGTCAAATGCAAAGACAACTGCAAGGAGCTCCTTCTCAGTGGTAGTGTAGTTCAACTGAGCATCAGTGAGTGTCCGGCTCGCATAATAGATGGAATGAAAGATTTTGTTTTTCCTTTAGCCCAATACTGCTCCAATAGCATAATCACTAGCGTCACACATGAGCTCAAATGGCAAGAACCAATCAAGAGTGGTAATAATGGGTGCTGAGACAAGTCTCTTCTTCAGCTCCACAAAGGCTTCCATACATGACTCATCAAACTTGAAGGGCACATCTTTTTCCAACAAATTACACATTGGTTTGGCAAGCTTGGAAAAGTCTTTGATAAACCGTCGATAAAATCCGGCATGCCCTAGGAAACTCCGAACTCCTTTCACTGAAATTGGTGGTGGTAATTTCTCAAGCACCTCAATCTTAGCTCTATCCACCTCCATTCCCTTATGTGACACTCTATGGCCAAGTATTATGCCCTCTTGGACCATAAAATGACATTTCTCCTAATTAAGCACTAAACTTGTCTCCTCACACCTTTGAAGTACAAGGGCCAAGTTATGGAGACACTCATCAAAGGAATCACCAAATACAGAGAAGTCATCCATAAATATCTCCAAACAGTTCTCCACCATGTCAATGAAGATAGCCATCATACATTTCTGAAAGGTAACTGGGGCATTGCATAACCTAAAGGGTATTCTTCTGAAGGCATAAGTACCATATGGACAGGTGAAGGTTGTCTTCTCTTGATCATCCGGGGAAATGGCAATCTGGTTGTACCCCGAATACCCATCCAAGAAACAGTAGAAAGCACGTCCTACCAACCTATCCAGCATCTGATCAATAAATGGTAATGGAAAATGATCCTTCCGGGTTGCAGTGTTAAGCTTCCTATAGTCCATACAAATGCGCCATCCTGTGACAGTCCTGGTGGGAATCAAATCATTATGCTCATTGGCGACCACAGTCATCCCACCCTTCTTAGGCACGCACTGAACTAAGCTCAACCATTTGCTGTCAGAGATAGGGCATATGATACCTACATCCAGCCACTTAATGATCTCCTTCTTGACCACCTCCTTCATGATAGGATTGAGGCGCCTTTGATGTTCAATTGTTGGCTTATGATCTGCTTCCAGCAATATTTTGTGCATGCATATGGTGGGGTTAATGCCTCTGATATCTGCAATAGACCACCCCAAGGCCCTTTTGTATTCTTTGAGCACTCTGAGCAACTTGGATTCTTGCTCCTCTGACAAATATGAAGAGATAATGACTGGCAATGTGGATGAATCCTCCAAGTATGAATACCTCAAATGATCAGGCAATGGCTTGAGCTCTAACTTGGGAGGAGTGATTATAGAAGGCTGGAGAATGGGCTTGTCAGAAGGTATGTTCAACGGTTCAAATCCTGGTTTCCTGAAAAACTTAGTAGACGAGTCAAGCAGTTTAATACATTCCAAAACATCTTCCCTATCTACATGCTCATATATGGATGTCAATGATAAAGCAAGTGAATCATCAGTGAAATTAGCATGGAATGCATTATTAACTACTTGATCAATCATACCTATGTAAGAACACTCTTCATGATCATTTGGAAATTTCATGGCTTTGTAAATATTAAAAGTTACATTCTCATCATTGACTTGTATAGTGAGCTTACCTTTTTGATCATCAATCATAGTCTTACCGGTGGCTAGGAAAGGCTTTTCAAGAATCAAAGGTACATTGCGGTCTTCCTCCATGTCTAGGATGATGAAGTCCACTGGAAAGATGAACTTGTCAACCTTGACCAAGACATCTTCTATGACCCCCTTAGGATAAGTGAGAGATCGGTCAGCTAGTTGCAAGGTAACCGAAGTTGGCTTCACCTCCCCCAAACCTAGCCGTTGGAAGATGGATAGAGGCATCAAGTTTATGCTTGCCCCTAGGTCACACAAAGCTTTTCCAAAGAATTGGTTGCCAATGGTGCATGAAATGGTGAAGCTCTCTGGATCCTTCAACTTAGGAGGTAGCTTATTTTGCAAGATGGTATTGCATTCTTCAGTGAGTGCAACAGTTTCATAATCCCCAAGCCTTCTCTTCTTAGACAAGATGTCCTTCATAAACTTCACATAACTAGACATTTGTTCCAAAGCCTTAGCAAACAGTATGTTTATGTGAAGTTTCTTGAAAATATTCAAAAACTTTTGGAATTGAGCATCCAGTTTTTGTTTAGCTAGCTGGTTGGGGAAAGGTGGAGGTAGTGTATAAGGCTTGTCCTCCTTCTTGTTATCTTCAACCTTCCTCTCTGCTAGCTCTTCATTCTTGTCAACCTCATTGTTCACAACCAATTCATCTTTTGCAACTTCAACTTCTCCTCCACCTCCTCCACCTGCTGATGATACGGAGATGGGCACTGAGGGCGATGACCTGTTGGATGAGGATGACTTGATTTGAGGCACTAGCCTCCTATTTTCATGATCTTTCTGTTTTATTTTTCTGTCTTTACTTTATATCCACTGTACATACTTTATTGGAGACTTGATTTCTTTTGGTTACAGTGGGACACTGCATGACTTAGGTTTAGGGGGGAACTTTATGATCTTTTTGTGATTGCTTGTTGAATCATTATTTTGGACATATATATATTGATTCCCTTCTCTTTGCTTTTGCTTTTGCTGACATTTCAAATCTGAGTGAGCATGATTAAGCCTTGAGGGTTGCGTGAATTAGGAATTGAATTGATGAGTGTGTGTTGAGGCAAGTTGAATTGGTGCATACATAATTTCTGATTAGAATATTTGATGAATGTATGGATCAAATATATACCTCACTGCTTGGGAACTCAATTGTAAAAATTCAAAATTTTGTGCTTACACTTATTGTCATAATTGCATATGAGAGAAATTCCCTGTTGCATGTGTGATGGATTCTGAAATATGAATGAAATGCATGATTGGAAAAATTTATGATTGGCATGTGTATAGTCAATTTTGCATCTTAGAAGCTTGTTTGATTCCCTTTTGAGGTGAAATCTTAGGCAATGCGTTTTCAATGAAATGACTAGGGCACTTATTTGGACCGATTGAGCTTTTCAAGCCAACCTTGATTGAATGATATCCCTAGTACCCATTTTGAAGCCTAGTGTGCGTGTGTGTGGCCTAATTTTCATTTCTTTAACCCTAAGCTCTCCACCTTCTTAAACTATGCTTGTGAAAGAAAAATCTCTTCCCTTCGTTACAAGTCCCTTGTTGAGCACATGATTAAGCAGTTCTGTTGTTTTGAGCCATAATGTTGTGTATGATGCTAAGAATCCAAAAATTTGTGATTACTAGCTTTCATTCAAAAATAATGTTCATAAAAAAAAGAGAAAAAGAAAAAGAAGAAATAAAGAAAGAAAATAAGTAGGCTGTTGTGTAAATTAAAGCCCTTTTGATTATGTGATGAGAAAATGGAATAAAGAAGATTGATTCTTCAAGTTGGTTTGTGTTTATGCGTCTACATGCTTGACTTGATTCAATGGAAGTGGTTGATTATGTGTTTGATATTTGAATTAAAATCCTTTCCCTTCCTTCTTAACCATTACCCTTAGCATCACATTACAAGCTTAAAAGACCCTTATGATCTTTGATTTTGTGTTGCCTACATTAGTGGAGAAAGGGATGAAGGACATTCTTTTGAGAGTGCATGTGCATTTTATAAATTCATCCATCTTGCTCTTCATGATTAGGAAAGGGTCTTAAACTCATGAGCTTGGGAAATCTTTCATGCACAAAAATGACATTAAAGGGTGATCATGATAGTTGGAAATTTCTTGCATGTGTGAACCTTGTGTGAGGTTGAGAAGTGATTTCTGAAGGTATGAATGATGATTGGAAGTTGGAAATGCTCTAGTTCAATTTGCCCTATGTTTTCTATTCTTTGTATTGGAGTGTATTTTTTCTTCCCTTGCTTGGATTAGTCTGCTCGAGGACTAGTAAATCTTTAGGTTTGAGGGTGTGATAACTTCTGAAAATGAAGTTATTTCACTTGATTTTGAATGTATTTGAGCATGCTATCCCTAGGTTTTCAAGGTCATAAGTTCAATTATTGCATGACTTTGGTGAATTAAGCTTGTTGATTCAAATGATTTAGAATTGAATCTTTGAAGATTTTGTTTATCGAAGTTGGGTGGATTGTGGTTTGATGGACATTATCATTGTTTTGGTATAGGTATTCAAGATGAGAAAGACCTTGGAAGGGATGAGGAATGTGAAGAATGGCTCAAATTGTGAAGAAAATATCAAAGGAAAGTGCTGCTAATCCACGGCTAAGCGTGGCCCTTGTAGTTTCTCAGGAATCCCAGGCAGAGACATCTACGCTTAGGCATGGTTAAGTCACGCCTAGGCATGTCAAACTCAGTTTTCAGGTGATTCAGACAGAGACCTCCACGCCTAGGCGTGGTAAAGTCAAGCCTAGGCGTGACAAGCAGAGGAAGGGCACGTGATTCATAACCACGCCTAGGCATGGGAAAAATCCTGGCACGCAAATTTTACTCTTATATTCTGATTTTTGGGAGAAGGAAGGGGATCTTCTGTTTTTCACAAACTACGAATTCTAGAGAGCAAGTGAGAAGAGGAGGAACCCATTTGGATTGAAGGTGACTCAAGGGAGAATCAAGATCAAGGAAGAAGATCAAGCTTGAAATCTCTCTATTTTTTGTCTATTCTTTCCCTTTACCTCTTGATTTGTAACTTGATGGATTATTTGATTTCATTTGTTTTCTTCTCTTTCATGATGTGTAACTAAACTCTAATCTAGGGGCTCTCTAAGATCTTGTTATGGATTTGATTAATGTGTAATTAGTTGGGTATCCTTTCAATGAAATTGGTTTTGTTCATCCATATCTATGCTTAGTGCTTGTTATTGATTGGCCATCAATTGTATGTTTTTAATATTCCAATTGAACTAGAAATAGGGTGTTGTGAATATGGATATGGTATGGTTGATGTATGTTTAATTACATTCTATTGGTATGAGTGTGTTGATTAACTAAGGGGATGGACACATACCTCTTGGTCATGCATGGCAAGTGTTTGATAATTGGTCTCAATGAGTGATTCTTATGTTAACTCACATGGACACATAGTGGATTAGCTAGGTTTTTGATGTGTGTGAAACAACATCATGTTTTGTTCTTGTTTTGCATGCATTCTTGAGTATTTTAGGCATTTTGTTTTCCCTTTTGGTTTGTTTTTCTCTTAGTTCGGATAACTGCGGTGTTTTTGGTGTTCTTGTGCAGGATTGATGTTGAATTGGCCTTGGATTGAATGGAAAGCTTGCATGATTAAAGTTAGAGCTTAATGGATAGCAATAAAGGTGCAAAAAAGCCATTCTAGAGGGATCCACGGCCTGCCCATGGATCAAACCACGGCCATGGATCGAGGGGCAACTTAAAGAAGCAAAAGAGAAATTCCAGGGAGAACCACGGCCTGGCCGTAGAATGATCCACGGCCGTGGATTGATCAATGGCCTGGCAGTGGAATGATCCACGGCCCCATGGAATTCTGACAGCAAGTTCCATGGCCTGGCCGTGGAATGAACCACGGCCGTGGTTCGCAGCGCGCAGCAGAATTTTAATTTTAATTTTTATTTCTTTTTGGGGCTTTTTGGCCAATTAAAACCCTAGGTTTATAAATAGAGGTTCTGAATACAATGAGGAGATTCTAACCTAGTTTTGGAGGAGGCACAAAGGAGGCTAGGGTTCTTGATCTTCATCTTTCTCCCTTCTTCTTTCATTGTTACGAGTTTGGGATGTTTTTAAGTTTGATTTCTGTTTCCTTCTTCTCTATGTCTGAGTAGTTACTTTTGTTTCTAGGATTGGGCAATGCCCTTTGATACATTGATAATGATGAATTGACGTTGTTTTCCCCTTTTATTAATCTTGATTGTTCATTGATTCAATTCTTATTGCTTTTACTCATGTGAATTTGTTGGCCACTTATTTGCATCTCATAGGCATTTAGAGATGTACTGAGAAGTGAACCTAGGTGTTGGAACCATAAGAATTGAACTTAAGGTCTAAATCACGAGAGTAGTTTTAGCCTTTCGAGGATTCAATGAATTACCACAAAGCGTAATGAGTTCAATTTAAATTCAATTACCACGAGAGTAGGAATTGGTTTAATTGGGCACGGATCTTGTATCTTGAGAAAAAACATTAACTAATTTAGGGTAATTCACCTTCAATTGAATTTCAGATTTAATAAAAGGGTAGTCAATTAAGATTTATCTTGTATCATTGTGGTATCCCAATCTTGGAAGCTTTCTTTAATCTGAATACCTTTCTTGATTACTTGCTATTTTTGTTCTGAATTCTGTTTTCTTAATTTTATTTAATTGTTTTGTTATTACGTTCTTCTTTATCAACAACCATATTCCTTTTTTTTTTTTGTTTAACTTAATTGAATTAATTAATTAATTGGTATTCATGACACGCCCCCGTGGATTCGATCTTTTATTACTTGACGACGAAACCGTTCACTTGTTGATTTCACGCATCAAGTTTTTGACGCCGTTACTGGGGACTGTGTTTTTCTTGAATATCAATTTAATTTTTAATTTAATTATTTTAAACCTTTTTTTCTTTTTACCATATTATTACGTTCTTGTTTTCTCTTTGACTCTCTGCAGTAATTTCTCCGGTTTATGCAAAATACTAGACGTTTCGGGACTCTTATTGAAGCCGATTCGAAATTGAAAGAACTTTTCATAGAAAGAGAAGACAACGAAGGCAAAGAGTGAGAGAAATATCGAACCAACACTTGTCATGGCGGCGGTGAGGATAACAAACCTTTAAAGGAGTATGCACCCCAATGCTCGGGGTTTGCGATCTGAATTGCTCGGCCGGACATTGAAGCGCACTTCACCATACCTCCCGCCTTACTTTCTATGATAAGGCGAACCGGTTGGAGGTTTACCCTCGGAGGACCCAAATGATCATGTGGAGATGTTCTTAGAATTCTGTGAGACTCTCAAAATTGAAGGTGCCTCAGTTGATGCCATTCGCCTCCGATTGTTTCCATTATCATTAAGGGACAAGGCTAGAGCTTGGTTGAAATCGGTACCCACTGATACATTAACCACATGGAATCAATTGGAGCAAGCCTTTTTGGACAAATTCTTTCCACCTTCCAAGACTGCTCACCTAAGGACCCAAATCACAAGTTTCGTTCAGAAAGATGGAGAGTCATTGTCAGAAGCTTGGGATAGATATAAGGCTTTGCCGGAAGCCTGCCCACACCACGGGTTAGAGAAGTGGTTGATCGTTCACACTTTCTACAATGGATTAGAATATTCTTCGAAGGTGTCTCTTGACTCACACCGGTGGAGCTTTAATGAACAGAAGGTTGACGAAGCCTATGAGATTATTGAAAGTGTCGCCGCAAACCATCACCAATGGGCCGGTGAAAGAGGTAACAACCCGAGAAAGCTCTCGGAAGGTAAGTTTGAGGTGGATGGTGTTAGTTTAATTATGGCTAAGTTTGACTCATTGAATAAACGTTTTGATAAGCTTGAAAAAGCTAGTACTAATGCCATAAGTGCTTTGCTAACATCTTTTGTGAGATTTGTGGAGTACAGGACATATGAATGCGGAATGCCAAGTCGAAAATGGTTCCTCACATGGTGCACCTTGGTGGAGCAAGTGGAATCATGCCACAATTTCTATGACATTCCACCAAAGGTGCGCAATGATCCATATTCACAGACTTACAATCCCTATTGGAGGTCTCATCCCAACTTCTCCTATCGAAACAATCAAAATCAAGTGGACAAGGTAGTGCTCAACCTTCTATTGGATTCCCCCAGGTACAAAAGTCTAAACTCGAAACTCTCCTTGAAAATTTTGTAGAGAGTCAAACCAAACAAAATGAAGAGTTTAGGCACCATGGTCAAGTTGTTAGTGAGACTATTAAGGATTTGACATCTAAGGTTGATAATTTAGCTATTCATAACAAGATGTTAGAAACTCAAATAGCCCAACAAGCTAGCTCTTCATATAGACCACACGGGAAATTTCCAGGACAGCCTGAAATAAATCCTAATGAACATTGTAAGGCTGTGAGTTTAAGAAGTGGAAAGCAACTAGAAGATTCCAAAGCAAAGGGGGAAAATGACAAAGATGGGAGGGATGAAGAAAAAGAAACAACTTGGACACAACCCTTAGAAGAAAAAGAGACCAATGAGAAAGTGTCTAAGTATGTACCCCCTGAGCCATACCAACCCCCAGTGCCCTTTCCTCAAAGATTGGCCAAGGCCAAGCTAGATAAGCAGTTTGGGAAGTTCCTAGAGGTTCTTAAGAAATTATATATTAATGTACCCTTCACTGAGGCGTTAAAACAAATGCCTACCTATGCTAAGTTTCTTAAGGACATTTTGTCTAATAAGAGAAAGCTAGAGGAGTATGAGACCGTAGCTTTAACTAAGGAGTGTAGTGCCTTAATTCAAAATAAATTGCCTCCTACGTTAAAAGATTCAGGTAGCTTCTCTATTCCCTGTTTGATTGGTAACACTAATTTTGACAAAGCTCTGTGTGACTTGGGGGCTAGTGTTAGTCTTATGCCCTTTCTCGTGTAAAAAAGTTGGAAGTGGGTGAGCTGAAACCCACAACTATCTCTCTTCAATTGGCGGATCGGTCAGTCAAGTATCCCGTAGGCATCTTGGAGGATGTTCCCATTAAGGTTGGTAAATTTTATATGCCTATGGATTTTGTTGTGCTAGACATGGAAGCTGATGCTACAATGCCGATCATACTTGGGCGTCCATTCCTTGCCACTGGACGGACGATCATTGATGTCCACGAAGGGAAATTGACTTTGCGATTAAATGATGAGGAAGTAGTTTTTGATGTTTTTAAATCTGAAAATAATTCTAATTCCTCAAATTCATGTAATTGCATAGATGCTACTAATGTTGTGGATAGTGTTGTGCTTTCAGGTATGCAGGAATCAGTGACTGATGCTATGCCCTGCAAGGAAGGACCTAAGAAGCAGGGTGACAAGTGTGTCGAGAAGCGTGAATTTAACATCGGGGATAAAGTTCTTCTTAATAACTCGCTTCTACGTTTCTGTCCTAATAAGTTATGGTCAAAATGGTCAGGACCATATGAGATTGTTCGAGTTTTATCCTACGGTGTGCTTGAGGTGAAGAAAGAAGGTCATAAACCTTTCATGATAAATGGCCAGAGAGTGAAACACTTTGAAGGAGTGGGATCGAGCACTACTCCGTAGATGTCACCTGAGCACAGAAACCTGACCAAAGTCAAGCTAATGACTTTAAACAAGCGCTTCTTGGGAGGCAACCCATGTTATCTTGTTTTTCTGTTTTATTTCATCTTTTTATTTTAATTTTGTTTGTTAGATTGTTGTTTTGATGTTTGTCTTTTGGATTTTATCTAGGTTTGACCCTTCTTGAAGTCATATTTAGAAGAAGAGAGAGATCAGAAGGTTCCACACTCAGCCCATGAAAAATTCTATGGTCATGGATTGAACACCAGAAGTTTTTCCACCACCGCAGTGAGTTCTTTTCTTTTATCCCTTATCTTGTTTTAGATTTTTACATTGGGGACAATGTAAGTTCTAAGCTTGGGGGGTATTTTCATTTTCATTTTCTTATTTTCATTCTCATTAGTTTCATGCATTCTCATGTCTTATTTTGCATTGCATTTTCATGTTGCATTTTCACACCATCATATCTCTTGGGTTTTTTGTTGAACTTGTGCCCCTCTCTTTTGAGGATTTTGAGATGGTATTGATTTGGAACCCAATTTGTTGATTCATGTAGTTGGCAACAGGCATTGTTTTAATTGATAGTAGAGGTGATCTTTTGATAGTTGATAATTAGCATAATGTTCTCTGAATTTGTGCTTGTCATTGAATTTTTAAACCTCTAAATGTGAGTTTTGAGCCTGTATGGGATATATGCATTATATGATTTTGTTCCCATTCTTTGTGTTGAGTGATATTCCTCATTGATATTGTGCTCTAGAACTTGATTTGAAACCATTTTGAGGCGAAATTTTTGGTTGCATGCTTGAATGTGATTAAGGCATCTTAAGTATTTTTCTGGCCTTCTGAATTTGTTACACTTTCATCCACTAGTTGCCCATTTTGAGAATATTGCATAATTAATTTTCTTGATGCCTATGATGATATATTATTGGTAATCATTTAGAATATTAAATGGAGCAAAGTGGGTTTGAAAGTTGTGAAAAGTGTGTAGAGAATCAAATGTGAATGACATTTCTCTTTCTCAAAAAAAAAAAAAAATAAGAGGTGCAAATAAAAGAAAATCATAAGAAGCTTGAGAAAAAAAAAAGAGGAGAAAGAGAAGAAGGAAAAGAAAGGAAGAAAATACTTAGAAATGTGGAGTTATGCTTTTGATTGAAAAATTGTCTTTGCTCCATTTAAGTTCTATTGGATTACTTGTGTTTATTGAAAATTTTGATGAGCCCTTTGTGCATATCTTCCTTTCCTTTCCTTACCTATCATCATTCCCATGGCCCCATTACAACCCTTAAAAGACCTTTTGATTCTTGCATGCATGCTGATTATTAGTGAAAATTTGGTTTCTTATCAAGCATATGGAAGTGCATTCTCTTAAAGGATTTTGAGCGCATTGTCTTCACCCTTAAACACTTTGAGTGTGGTTAGTGGAGTGAACTTAATTCAATTAGTGAGGATGCATGATTTTTGAGAACTTAGCCTCTAATTGGACTTGATTTTGATTACCTCTCAGATTCTTTGTTTGCCTTAGCCTATTGCTTGGATATTGTTTTCCCGGGTTCCTTATTCTTTATTGTCTTTTGATCCCACTTCTTGGTTTGACATTAGTTAGTTATTGCTTGGGACAAGCAAAGTCTTAAGCTTGGGGGGATTTGATGTGTGTGAAACAACATCATGTTTTGTTCTTGTTTTGCATGCATTCTTGAGTATTTTAGGCATTTTGTTTTCCTTTTAGTTTGTTTTTCTCTTAGTTCGGATAAATTCGGTGTTTTTTGGTGTTCTTGTGCAGGATTGATGTTGAATTGGCCTTGGATTGAATGGAAAGCTTGCATGATTGAAGTTGGAGCTTAATGGATAACAATAAAGGTGCAAAAAGGTCATTCCAGAGGGATCCACGACCATGGATCGAGGGGCAACTTAAAGAAGCAAAAGAGAAATTCCAGGGAGAACCACAGCCGTGGATTGATCCATGGCCTGGCCGTGGAATGATCCACGGCCCCATGGAATTCTGACAGCAAGTTCCATGGCCTGGCCGTAGAATGAACCACGGCCGTGGTTCGCAGCGCGCAGCAGAATTTTAATTTTAATTTTTATTTCTTTTTGGGGCTTTTTGGCCAATTAAAACCCTAGGTTTATAAATAGAGGTTCTGAATACAATGAGGAGATTCTAACCTAGTTTTGGAGGAGGCACAAAGGAGGCTAGGGTTCTTGATCTTCATCTTTCTCCCTTCTTCTTCCATTGTTACGGGTTTGAGATGTTTTTAAGTTTGATTTCTGTTTCCTTCTTCTCTATGTCTGAGTAATTACTTTTGTTTTTAGGATTGGGCAATGCCCTTTGATACATTGATAATGATGAATTGACGTTGTTTTCCCCTTTTATTAATCTTGATTGTTCATTGATTCAATTCTTATTGCTTTTACTCATGTGAATTTGTTGGCCACTTATTTGCATCTCATAGGCATTTAGGGACGTACTGAGAGGTGAACCTAGGTGTTGGAACCACAAGAATTGAACTTAAGGTCTAAATCACGAGAGTAGTTTTAGCCTTTCGAAGATTCAATGAATTACCACAAAGCGTAATGGGTTCAATTTAAATTCAATTACCACGAGAGTAGAAATTGGTTTAATTAGGCATGGATCTTGTATCTTGAGAAAGAACATTAACTAATTTAGGGTAATTCACCTTCAATTGAATTTCAGATTTAATAAAAGGGTTGTCAATTAAGATTTATCTTGTATCATTGTGGTATCCCAATCTTGGAAGCTTTCTTTAATCTGAATACCTTTCTTGATTACTTGCTATTTTTGTTCTGAATTCTGTTTTCTTAATTTTATTTAATTGTTTTGTTACTACGTTCTTCTTTATCAACAATCATATTCCTTTTTTTTTGTTTAACTTAATTGAATTAATTAATTAATTGGTATTCATAGACACAGTCCCTGTGGATTCGATCTTTTTATTACTTGACGACGAAACCGTACACTTGCGGATTTCACGCATCAGTTTTGCATGGGTAATTGTCCTAGACATAGACTCTTATCTATTGATGGTTATTAGCTAACAAATATCATTTCATTGATTGGTGCTTGTTAATTGCAGTTATTCATTGAAGTAGCAAGTGAATAGGGACCCCTAGGCTTTAATCATTCTCATCTTCTCTTGTGGAATTGGTGTTTGGTGTTTTCTTATTTTGTTTCTCTTAAATTGTTTTGTTAATTGCAACTTATTCTCCTTCGTTTGCTTGGATAAAAATTTGTGAATTTTGGTTAAGTTTAACATTCTTCTAATTATTCAATCCCTTGGGACACGATACTCTAACTTTCCTTTATATTACTTGTTGACCCGTGCACTTGCGGATTTACGGACCAACAAGTTTTTGGCGCCATTGCCGGGGATTGAATTTAGATTTTTGTGTTATTTCTTAATTCAATTCACAACTCTTATTTCAAGTTTTCTTTGCTATTTTGTCTTATTTTTCAGGTACTTAGCTCTTGTATGCGAAGGACTCAAAGTGTATCTCGATTTCCAGATCTACGGCCCACAACCACCTGTCGACAACGTGGCTGTGGACAGTGATGGCCGCCAGACCTTCGTCTTCCTCCGCCTCCTCTCTTTCTCCCCCTGGAAAAAACCGTCGTGGAACGCCCCCCTCTCTGCTCTCAACCTCACCAAAAACCCAATAAACGAGATGAGGGGTGACGAAGGTAAGGTGGTTTGGGTTCATGGTTGTTGGCTGTTTGGGTGGTAGAGGCGTGGTGGTTGGGGTTGCAGCGGCTTGGGACTCGTGATGGGAAGTGACTGGTTCAAAAGAGGTGGTTGGTGATCGAAGGAGATAGTGGCTTTACAATTTTAACTTATTGTTCAAGTTATAAGTAATGAAATATGACCATTCAAATATTATAACTATAAATCAAAGGCACTCATTTAAGGTATATCATACACCCTTCATATAAAAGGGTGTATATTAGACAGCGCCTGTATTCAGTAGATAAAAAGTAGATTGACACGATATTGTTAATGCTATGCGGATACAATGAGGAAACTCATACAAAGTCAATAAAGTCAAGCAATCATGTTATCAATCAATCACACTTTGAAAGAGTTTCTATTTAACACCTAAGAGAAGTTAGTCTTTCATCTATTTAATTAAAAAATTCTAAAAAAAATTGATATCAATTAATCAACATGGTTAACATCACCATGGTAAAAGATTAAAATTTAAATTTACTTACACCAATCATTTTTCCTTTACAAATTTTTGAGGTGACATATTCTTTAAAGGATTTCATGGTTACACACCATTCTTATACATTAGTTTTACACATAAGTTATTATAGAATGACAACACATACAAAATGAGATCCGTTAAACCAACTCATCAAATTAATTTTTTTTTAAAAAGGAGAGAGCTTAACCATTCTTATAAACCATGGGTTTAAACCCAAACCTAACTCTTTCTTGTGTTCATCCAATCTTGAACCAACACCAAATTCTCTCAATTTTTTTCCCACTCATAACACTCGGTCTCAATCCTTTAACAGATGGGAACAACCATTATACACTTTATGAAACACCAACTGCCATGAATGAATGACCCCCCCATCTCTCTCATCACTCCAGCAACAAAGCAATGTTTATGAACAAACACCGAAAACATACAAACAGATGGATTTGGCATATGGGTCAATCTATTTTTGCTACTTCCCATTAAGTTCACTAATCAAATGGTTAATTCATCAATATATAAGATGGGATTCATATTTTTTTAATTTTGTTTTTGTTAACAAAAGGCATCCCAACGACATGACTTGTTTTCTTCCATTTCTCACATTTCACTTTCTTGTTGTGTTGTTGTGTTTCGATTTTCTCAACAAAGTTTGAAGCTTTGTCCCATAATTTCTCATCCAAATAAGTTTCTCTATCTTGCCAAAGTATGGGTTCTTGTTTCTTTTATGAGAAGACTAGACTTGAATTTCCTTCACCTTTGAATTCCAGTTGGATTATCCATGTCTCTCTATGTTGGGATTTGAAAGGACTGTGAGTGAGGGATATTTAAAAGAATGTGAGTGCTTGGTTCAAGCTTGTGTTGGTTCACGAACTGATAAAAATCAAAACTCGGAAGGCCTTGGGTTCAAGGGCAAATGCTATGATACACCTCAATATGTTTTGGTGTATCATGCACCAAATTTTTTTTATCGAAAATAACCGGTTGCCCGGTTTTCTTTTAATGTTTTTTTTTTCTCTTGCACACTTCATCTTCTCCTCTTTCCCACCGCCACCACCACTGCCCTTCCTCCTTCTACCTCTTCGACCTCAACCCAACCTAGGCGGCAGAGACGGCGCTACATGGCCCAGGCAGCGAGGACGTGCGAGCGGCAGCGACAACGGTCAGCAGCGACGACAATGTGGGAGCGGTGACGAGGCTTTCTGGAGACTGCGAACAGCGGCGGAGACGACGATGCACGCGATGGAGCCGAGCGGCGGTGGAGATGACTATGTAGGCGATTTCGGGTCAGAACTACGACAGATCTCGAAGGTAGAGCATGTGATGGAGCCCCTCACCAGCGGCGGTAGTGTATGACTCATCGGAGGAAGTAGGGTTCGTTGGTCGAGGTGGACAACGGTCGGGATTCGCGCAGCGGGGCTCGGTTTGGGTTGAACGATTCTCCTGGTTTGCAGATCTTGTGCGCTGGTGAGGTGAAATGCGATGGAGATTCGGTGGCAGTGATTGCAGATCCAATCATGAAGGGCACAGTGGAGCTCACAGGTTGGGATTCGAGTTTGGCCGACAATGGTGGTTTACATGTTATGAGTTAGTGGTGTCTGGTTCATGGGTTCCGAGTTGGTGGTGTCTGGTTCATGGGTTCCGGGTTGGTGATTCGAGCTATGGCAGTAAGCGCAGACACGGTGTAGGAGAGGGTGGTTGCGGAGGACCTCGAGGCAACACCATGGATTGGGCGGTGGAGTTGAGGGGAGTGGGGAGGAGAAAGGGGAGGGGGATGCCATGGAAAATGGATAGATGGTTTTCTGGGGTGAGACCACGAGAATGGTAATGGAGCTCGGTGGGTGATGGATCTGGACTTGGGAGGCACGGCGACGATTGGGACGAGCTCGACCGGTGTGGTTGTGGGTGGATACGGGTTCGGTGACTGGCTGTGCGTGGGTCGTCCGGTGAAGTGCGACCGACGGTGGTTTCTTTTGTCTTTGGGGGTGACATTGATTTTTTTGGCTTCCTGTTTATTTATTTATTTTTTTGTGGCGAAGGGTGGTGGCCGGTGACGGTTGAAGGTGGTGTAGGTTGCAGGTCTTTTATCTCAGTCATTGATGTGTTTTTCAACATAATCAATGGCGGAGATGCCCAGGGTGCATCATACACCTTCCGTTGGATGGTGTATATTAGACAGCACCTTGGTTCAAGTTTAATCTTGTGGTCTCTATAGATCAAGAAGAAAGAGAAGGGGAAAAAAAATAAAAAAGACTTACCAGTTTGGAAAGAAGGGAGCTACTGTAGCTGTACATTCAAAATTAATTATTTCGCCACTTTATTTTCCAATACTTTTTATATTAGTTAATAAATTATAAATTTATAACTAATTATATATATTAATTAATTAATAAAATTTATGTGTAATAATTAATTAATAAGATATTTATTAATTAATTTATATACACAATTAATTATGAATTTATATTTTATTAATTAATATAAAAATAATATGAAAAATGATGTCAAAAAATTAAAATTGCTGTACATTTAAGTTAAGTTGGCTAAGTTCTCCTTTTCTTTTTTATTTATTTGAGGAGTTGTGTAATGGGTCCCTTATTTTATGTGCTGTCATTACATGATAAGTTGTGTACAAAGCTAATATATTGGAACATTGTGTAACAAAAAATTTCTCTTTTCTTTATCGTTGGGTGTGAATATAGAACATTTTGATAGATTGAAAATTAGTCCATACAAGGCATAATGATCAGGGTACTAATGTGAAGATAAAGAGAGCGACAAAAATAATAATTTTTATCTGAAACGTGGTTGGATTAGAAAATTGGATATCCTTTGTTGGATAAAGCACTACCAAGCAGGTCGAAATGGAAAATAATCTTCACTCACCAATTGAAAAACAATGGGAGTTTTTTAAATTAAAAATAACTGAAATTTGGTCATAATCCGAATATGTATGTGTTTTAAAGGGTAGGAGAATAAAAAAGGATAACTATTATAAAAGATGTGAAGGAAAGAACTTTGAACGGGGTCCAAGAATATTTGTAGGGTTGAATATGCCCAGTCTATTGTCCAAACTTTGAACGAATTCATCTATGTTTTCATTTTGACATCTTTTCTTACGAATTTTTGTTTGCTTCTATCCTTGTCATTTTAGCTCCGTATGTGTTGCCTCCCCTTCCCTTAGCTCTATTTTGTTGTTTGCTGCTTGATAATGGTAGATATGAGTTCCTTAACATAGATTTGGTGTTTCTTTATTTGATCTATTTTTTTAGATGTGTTTCTTTTAGGTTTAGCATTTTTGCTATTAGTATATATATTTTTTCTTTCTCGAGTATCCTCACACTCTTTGTTATTAGTATATATAAACAATAATTTTATTTCTACAACTATATTCTTATACCTACTCTTTCAAAAAATAAAAAATAAAAATCTAGTTTCACTTCCTTTCTCTTTCTCTCTTAATCTTTCTCTCTTTTTCAAAAAATAATAAGTGTAAGAGAAAATATGTAAATTTAATTGTAGATATAATATTATTGATATCTAAGAGAATGGCAAACTTGTTTTTTGTGTGTTGCGATAAGGGCTTTACAGACTATACTTAATGTCCTATCATTAAACAGTAATAAGAGCTATTAAACCTTAAACACAACATTATTTATATTTAGACTAAATACTAAAATTAATCCAATATCAAGTTTGTCTTTCAATGTTTATAATCTCTTAATGTAACTTTGGACATTAATTTGTTCCCTAAATTAATGTTTACTTCATATTATGAAAGACTAAATAAATGTCCGAAATTTTTGAAGGATCAATATGATGTTATAGACATATTTGAATGACTAGTTTAATGTATTGGTTATATTTGGATAACTAATTTGAAGAAGCGTATATAGTGAGAAGAGTGTTTAATATAAAAAGTGAGATGAATTAATCTTGACAATTAAATTTTACATGAATAGTTAGGATTATAATATAAATATATGTGACTTTTTTAAGTAGTCACATGACCTTTAAGTAATTTTTAATTTTGATCATTTATGTCTGATTACATAGTCAAGATTTATTTTTTTCATCCTTTCACAATAAAAACACCTCTCACTAAATATATCCTCGCCAATTTGAATAGTAAAATTTTCATAATTATTATTTGAAAAATGTGTAATGCACATTACCAATTACCAATGGTTTACATTTCTCATATTAGGAGGTATATGTCAAAATTAAAATATAAGTGTATAAAAAATGATGTGTAATTAATTGTAATTAAACAAATAAAATTATGTAGATGTGAAATGATTTGTGTATAAATGTATATATGTAACATTATTATTATTATTATTATTATTATTATTATTATTATTATTTGGTGCACATCAACACTAAGTATATCACCTCACATTAGTGTGAAGTGATAAAATTAGAGTATAAATATATAAAAAATAAAATAAAATAAATGTAAAAATTGTGCAAATATAAAATAATGTGTGATATCATTATTCTATTATTATCCCCTAAATTAATGTTTATTTTATATTATGAAAGACCAAATAAATATCTAAAAAAAATTTAAGATGAATTTGATGTGATAGGTATATTTGAATGACTAATTTAATATCTCGAGTATATTTGGATAACTAGTGTGAATAGTATAAGTTTCATAATTATTTTTTGGAAAATGTTTGATGTACATCAGTGTTGGTTTACATTTATCATATTAGAGAGTATGTGATAAAATTAAAATATAATTATGTAAAAAGTGAGATATGATTAATTGTAATTGAATAATAAAATTGTGCATATGTTAGATAACATGTATATAAACGTGTACATATAATAATAATAATAATAATAATAATAATAATAATAATAATATATTATTATTATTATAACCCAAAAGTAGTTTGTTGGAGTGGAAATTGACTATGATCCACACGAACTATACTTACAATATTAGAAGTTTAAATTTTGTAGTCATCATTTTATGAAAGATTCTACCTAATTATTACCTTTGATCTATAATTGTGAGGACAATTTGTTACATAAAAAAATTATAAATTATGGATAATAATTGATGCACATTAGCATCAAGTACGTCACTCACATTAATACGAGGAAATTGAATAAAATTGTAAATTTGCAAAAAAAAAAGAGTTAAAATTAGTTGTAATTTAATAATAAAAATTATATAAATAAAATTAATTTGTGAAAAAATTCCTGTGTAAACTTACTTCATTCAAGTTAGATATACTAAATTAATTATATCATTAATTAATAAAATTAATTAAAATTATCTATTAAATTTTTTGTTGAAATAGAGTTATCGATTATTAAGGATGATAATTATATATTAATTAATACTGTAATTGATGTATTATATTCAATTTTAATATTCCAAGTATGTTAGAATTTCTAGTAATTAGTAATGTGTTTAAGACTTTGAGTGTATGGGTATGATTATTCAATTATTATTATTGACGATAATAATGGATAGAAAAGAACGGATAGGATGTGTTATTCCATTGGAGGGGACACATGGATATGGTGGTGGAGTCCGATCCGACACACAGTCAACAACAACAACAACACAAAAGTACGCGCAAATATGGCGGACACTTGGTTGGGTCCCACCTTCTGTAACACCCTTCTTCTCACGTTCCCCTGCCCCAGGACCACGATCCACCTCTCCTCACCTTCTCCTTCTTCTTCCATGGCGTCATTTCCATCACAGGCACAGCATCGCCATCATCGTCGCTGTTACTCAAACCCTAACCCCACTGCCCCCCAGCCTGCATTGCTCGTCTTTTCTGGAGGCACTGCCTTCAACGGCGTCGTTGAAGAGCTTAAGAATTTCACCACCCGTGTCGCTCACGTTCTCCCTGTTTCCGATGATGGTGGAAGCACAGCTGAGATTGTTCGCGTCCTTGGTATTATTGCTTAATCTTAATATTAATAGTGTTTCTACTTACTAGATTTGGGGATTTTTGTAGATTGTTCGGAAACTTTCGATTTTTAGGAATTTGATTGATTGGTTACAATACCAGGTGGTCCTGCTGTTGGAGACATACGTTCGAGGTGTCTGAGATTGTCTGATCAAAGTACCGCTGAGGCTCTTGCAGTTCGAAATCTGCTTGGTCATCGTCTACCACTTGATCCAATGCACGCTAAATCAGAGTGGTACCATATTCTTTGTTATTGCTGCCCAATGCCTAATACATTACTCCTCTAGTTATTCTGTGTTTCAATTATAGATGGTTTGGCTGGCATTTTGGCCCCTTTTCCTTTTGCTGTGGCGATGAGGGTGATTTTTGACCATTTGAACGTTATCTATTAATGACAGTTTTATATCTTTTACCTCAGATATGCCTTGCAGAATGTTATTGACTAATAGTATGCTAACTTGTGACATTCAGCGGTGATGCCTTTTTGTTTAGGAAAAGTTTCTCTAAAGTGAGATTATCTCTTAAGTACAGGTGTATTCACCTTTGATTTAGGCTATGTTTGGATATTTAGTAATTGATGGAATGAAATGGAATGAGATGAGATGGGATGGGATGGGATGAGATGGGATAGAATGGAATGGGATAAAATTACCATTCCATTGTTTAGATATTTTAGGATGGAATGGAGTAAAGATACCATTCTATTGTTTGGGAAGTGGATGAAATGGTAAGAGTTATAACTTTATTTTTCCTAAATTACTCTTATTGCACACACACCAATTTTATGATATGAGGTTAATGTAGTAAAATCTTAATTATAATTATAATAAAAAAAGTGATTCCATCTCATACCTCCCAAATTGGGGGGTTTTGGTGGGATGGGATGGGATCCATCCCACCCACTTCCATCCCATTCCATCATTTTTTAATATAACCAAACAATGGAACCTATCTCTATCTCATCCCATTCCATTTCATTCCACTCAATCTCATCAATCCAAACATATTAGTCTAAAATACATTGTGATCTTAATCCACTAATATCTAATGGTAGATATACCCTTACTTATTCACTTTAGAGACAAATTCACTTTATAAGAGTTGCGGTGTTTGGAACTTTTAAAATTATAACATTTTCTTATACTTTTTTACCTTTATTGGTGTTTGGCACTCTCAATAAATGTTTTTTTCGTAAAGACCCTTTCATATTATATTTTATTTGCATCAAATTTTTTATTTTAATTTTAACTTAACCCCTGGTGACATGTATATTGTATAGGTACTCTATTGTGGAAGGTGATCACTTTTTATGGAAAGGTGTGTCAAAACCGTACAGGGAGACTATTCGAGCTTTTTTGGTTTATTTCCAGAATCAGGTGACTTAGTGTGTGTTTGAGATAGTTGTGAAAACATAATTATTTCAATAATCGATTATTGTATAAAAGATTTTTATTATAATCAATTATAATAGAATTAGTTTTATATTTGGATATGTTAGTTGAAAAGCGATTTTAAACTAATCTGTTTCGTTTAGATGATATAAAAAAAATCATTTTTATGCATTAAATTACCAAAAAGGGTATGGAGCTATTTGTTTAGATAATTTGATGTTTATTTTAGTAACATATAAACTTTTTTTTAGTAACATGTATTTTTTTTCATATAACTTCACCCAAAAAAACTTTTCCTTAATTTTTTTTGTTTATCATAAAAAAAATTGTATCCATTTTTCCACCTAGGTAATATTTTTTTCAATGTTAAATGACTTTACATACATGACTCATTTTCATTATTTGAAAATATGTCAAAATGATTATTATAGTGTATATATATATATATATATTTTGGATTAGTTAAATGGTACTCATTATTTTAATAATATAGTGCATTTTAAGATAGAAGAGAGAGTAATTCAAAGCACATCATAGCATAAAAATAGTAAAATTTTGAGTGATAAATAAATCTTACCCTTTTATTTTCTTTCTTGCATACATTTGAGAACATCATTTATCATATAAATAATATAGTTATAGACAATATAAATATCAATAATATAAGTTAAAAAAGAATATAAAAAATATTTAAAAAATTACCCTAATCTCAAATTTAAGAAATAGCATATTTTTAATATAACCAAAAGGAAAAAAAAAAATAAAAATAACTGCAATATTAGTAGTATGCATTGGACAATCCCCAAGATAAACCTCAATTTTCCATTGTTACCAATGATAGGTATTAGAGTGGCTCTTCCACTTCTAATTACATTGCCACATTTCAAAATTAATATATTAATATCACAAAAATTAAAATAAAAAAGATAGTTAACCAGTCAAGACATACCATGCTACACAAATGCCTAGTCTACTACAAAAGCTTCAACAATGTCATCTCTAATTGAATTTTGAATTTGATCTATGTACTCAGAAGACATATTATCCATGTTTGGTTCAGGTAGATCATCATCATCATTGTTGTCATTATCATCATCACTGTTTGATGTATTCTTTTCAACTTCAAACATATTAAATTCAGCATCTATGACACTATTTTGTCTAATAAAGTTGTGTATTGCCATTGTGGCAATTACTATTTGAACCAGAGTGTGATATTTAAATTTGGGCATGCGATTCAAAATTGCAAATCTATTCTTCCACACACCAAATGTTCTTTCTATGGTTCCCCTTAGGCTAGAATGAAAATAGTTGAAGACTTCATTTGGACTATTAAACTTGGTAGTTCACTTGAAATCTGGAAGGTGATATTGTTCACATTTATATGGCCCAAGTAGCCAATAGGTGTTGGATAGCCAGCATCAACCAAATAATATTTGCCTAATCAAGAGTTAAAAAAAAAAAACTCAAGACAAATATAAATGGAAACAAAAAACATCCAAGTAATAAAGTAATATGTAAATGATTATTTATAATATCAAACCTGTTGGAGGGTGTGGAAATTTCAGTTTTGCATCATGCGGTGCTTCATGAAAAATTCTAGCATCATGTGCTCTACCTTCCCACCCTGCCAATGCAAATGTGAAGCACATGTCCCAATCACATGCAGCCATGACATTTTGGGTTGTATATCCCTTTCTACCTATGAATCTCGCATGCTCACTTTGAGGCACTACATAAGGAACATGACTTCCATCAATTGCTTCAATACAATCTTTAAAATAAGGCCAATATCTTGAGTCATGTTGAATTTTTGTATGAATATTCCTGAAAGAGGGATCCTATGGCTTCATCAGTTTCATTGATAACTTTAAACAAGCCACTAAAACTTTGTGGAAGCATCTACTAACAGATTCGCCTGAGTGCTGGAATCTCTCTTGGATCATTTTATTGCCTATCCCATGTCCAAGAACATTCAAAAACATGGCAACCATTTCTAACACCCCCATATGCCTGGTCTGCGTCAATCCATGCTCAACTAATTTCTCACAAAAGGCATAAAAAATATGTTTTTCCATCATAAACATCTCATAACAACGAATTTGATGGCCAATTAATATTTCTTGAACCCAACTTTGTCCTGTTAATGCATCGGTCTGACATGGTTCTTTGCATAAGTATTTCAGACAATGATCAATAATCAATATAGTCGTCGTTGCTACTAAAAATACAATATCATCTTCAGTATTGTCATTATCAGTATCTTCACTCCAGTTGCTATCGTATTGTGATGAGCTTATAAGAACCATTTGTAATAAGGGGAAGGGAGCTTATCTTGCCAAATTCATAAAATGCTTACAAAGAAGGATCCAATGCAGAGAGAGAAGCTATAACAGAAAAATAATAGTCAAAACCAAATTAAAAATTACCCAGTATCTTGCCAAAATGATCTTTTATCAAGTTTTGGAATTACAAGAGTGTCAAATTACAGAGAGAGAAACTAATTTTTTCTTTTCCCCTACCAACCAAAAGAAAAACAAAATTTAAGTAGACATTGATCTAGTTGGCAACATTTGTTGGCAGCACTCCAAGACGTAGCACAGATTTCACCTTAATCAGGGGAGAGGTTTGATAATGAAAGCCACAATGTAACCTCTACTGTTAAAGAGAAGAATAGGGAGGGGCTATTACTTTAACATCATACCTCATCAAGACCTCAACCATTCACCTAAAGGTGTTAATTAAAAATCTTGAACAATTGTATGCCTAACCCAACAACTAAACAAGTAATATTTCATCTCAAACAATACTATTTTCTTTTCTTTACTTCTTTGTTTCCAGCCATGAATTTCTTTTTTGTACATTAAACATGTGAATATTTATCTATCATTAATCCATGACATGCTGTAAAATACCAAGCTTTGAAATTGACAATAAGCTTTATACCAATGGTAATGGCAGTACCTAGTATAGCATGACCACCCTCATGTTGTGCAACTACAACCCTCTCACTTCCTTGCAACTTGGTAGTCTTCTTCTCTATGCTCTGTATCAACTAAATACATGAAGAAACATTGAAAAATATTAAAAGATTTGAAGATCTAGAGTCTGATGATAATTGTTAATGGAATACAACTTTGAAAATCAAACAAATAGGAATATCATGTAATAGTAACTTGTTAGCATTAAACAAACTGAGCAAAAGGAATTTAGATCCTATACAAGTTTAGAGATCAAATATTTTTATATAGTAGACATCATTAACATAATTACATAATACAAATTAGGGACATCAGTTGTACAATAAAAAACATCCCAAATAGTTAATGGCCATATGACTCCCAAATACTATTATAATACATCACAAAAAGTACTTTATACATCATACATAACTTACGTATAGTCTGCTCTTAATACTCTAAATACTACATGCTAATTGTTTGTCAAACTGATTTCATACAACAAGTAATTAAGCTTTGACTTTTCATCATCAAGAGCCACAAACATTTACCTTGTTACTGGGTCTTTCAAGATGTGGCTACACTGAGCAAGCAATTGAGAACCGGGTTCCATACCTGCCAATTTCTTAACCTCTTTCATGATATTAACAATGGCATAAGGATCATTTAGCTCATCCTTTCTACCATTATGAGCACTCAAAGTGCGAGACTCAACTGCTCCATAGAGTCTCTCAAGGTAATTGTTTAGTTTTTTCTATTGTATTTGCTTCCCCCCATTTGGTACTACCTTCAGAGGTGTTCATTGTGAAGTTTCCAAAACCAAAACTAGCACCAGCACTAGTACCGCCACTGACACCAATACCATCTGCAAAATAAGACCAACACTTCCACTAACATTTGGGTCTTCACTATCCCCTGAACCCTTAGTTGAGTCCAAATTTCCAACACCCTCAGGTAAAACACCTGACGATGGTGTCCATGCATATTAACCCGTGGCTGTACCAGGAGCAAATAGGGAAGTCAAATTTTCAGCGAATTTTAAACCTTTATATCGAAATTTTGCTGCTCTACGATCCTCTTGCAAGGACCAAGCATACAATGATTAATATTAACACACCAATATACAATCATCACATTCAGCAAGTCTCATTTTTAAAGCTTACCAAAATTTTTTTGTCCCACCAATTATCTGATGCTTCAAAGTTATTTTTCTCATTATTCCAACCAAGGCCAGTTTCCTTTCCAAAGATTTGATGCCATATTGACCACTTGCTTTTCAATGCATCCCACTTGTTCTTAATTTGAAGATCATCATAGTTTAAACCACTAGTGTCCTGAATTTTGCCCTAGCAGCCTTCCACCCTGATCTAGTCAAGTTATTACCATTGCGTTTACCTTTATTTGCTTGCTCCATAACTGCATCAATTAAAAGCTCAATAATTTTATCACCCCAACTTGCTGTTTTCTTTCCTTCTTCATCAGAGGGAGCAACCAATGGAGACTTTTTTTCCCTTGTATATTTGCCATTCTAAGCCAGGATAAGAGATACAAGACTTAAAGAAAAAAATAAGAAACATAAAGATAAATTGAGGTCATTGATCCAATGGCTGCCTAGTTAAATGGTAGAAAGAGTATAAACCAAATACACTATGAGATCATGAGACGAGTATAGCATATGACAATCCAATCATCAAATAATTCTTACAGTTGAAAACGAATGCATATAAGTTTTTGCTATATGTGTTGTTGTCCTGAATTTCTTTAGTTTTTTTTAGATCCGAATAGCATCTCTCGAAAACTTGGTTTATGATAGGGCTTCTTTTCCCCTTTTTTTTGTTGTTGTTGTTGTTGTTGTTGTCCTGAATTTCTTTAGTTTTTTTTTTCTTCTTTTCCCCCTTTTTTTAATCAATCTCTGTTGTTTTCATTAGTTTGCTAGCTGTATACTCATATACTTTATCTCTAAAGTTACATATCACTACGGAGTCAGATTAAATAATGACGGGTTAATGTTCTAAGTTGAGAAGTGACCTTCAAAATAAATATAACTTCTTTCAATCACTTGCAACTAAGTTACCATTTTAACCATACTTTTAAGATACACTCAACAGGCAACATACTTAAGGAGAATTTGTCATTCCGCAAAATTGAAGCTCATTATTCTCATACTAGCACCCCTTAAATAAACACTCTGCTTACTTTCATATAATAAGACTATTGACCTTATGGTATTTTGAATGTAGGGTAAAAGAAGCAATAGATATATTTGTCCAAATGTGGATACAAGTCTCTCCATGCATAGTCAATTTGATACAAAACTGTAATAGATTTTTATCTTTGTTTTTCTTTTATTATCTTTGTTGGTTAAAGTAGTAGCTTTTCTCCTCATTTGGTGCTTATGCTAAAACTGGCTTGGAATTTTAATAAACAAAGATAAAAATTTATTACAGTTTTGAACACTCTGCTTACTTTCATTTAATAAGACTATTGACCTTATGGTATTTTGAACGTAGGGTAAAAGAAGCAATACATATCTTTGTCCAAATGTGGATACAAATCTCTCCATGCATAATCAATTTGATACAAAACTGTAATAGATTTTTATCTTTGTTTTTCTCTTATTATCTTTGTTGGTTAAAGTAGTAGCTTTTCTCCTAATTTGGTGCTTATGCTAAAACTGGCTTGGAATTTTACCAAAGCTGTGAGGTGAATGAGTTGAACACGAAAATTATTTGACTTGGCAGATAACTTGTGTCTGTGTCAACATTTGACTGCTATTTTTGTTGTTCCTCGGGTCATTAGCTATTTTCTAATATCCATTTAGCATATAGTCCACTTTGAGCTTAATCACAGAGATAAAACCATGATCTCTGCTATATTCCAAATAAAACCAATACAAAGGTCCTGAATGGTCCTGCTCCTCTCTTGTTAATTGTCTTTTATTCCAAATATAATCCTATTTTGCTACGTCACTGAAATGATTTCTAATAATTTTTAAATGGCGCAAGAAGTAGTGGAAATTAACAATATCCTTGCTCAAATGTTAAAGAATGCTCAAGTTGATAGAAATAAAGGCAATTACTCAAGAAGTTGACCACTATCCCAAATAAGAAAGGTTACTGCAGTGGGGACAAGGGCAAGAATCCACTCAATCCAGTGGCAACATTAGCGTAAAATACTAGAGAGTAAATGCACCCATTACCAAAGGACCAAAGCTATATGAAAGTGAGAAGGTAAAAATGCAACCATGACCAAATGCAAACCCCAATGTCTTTCTTTATACAGATCTCAATTGAATATTTCAAAGGGGGAAGCAAGGAAGTACACAGATCCAAGGGAAAGCAAAATGGTAAAAGAAACTTGGAAGCTGAAGCTTTTGCTCTAGCGCACCTTCAGCAACTCATATGGAGAAAGAGAGAGCACACCTTCAGCAGCTCGTATGGAGAAAGAGACCAATTTTTCAAATAATGAAGCATGTGCAAAAGAAGAGAGAAAACATCAGTCTTTGGTTTAGCCATTAATGTGGATTGGTGTTGCATTAAGGATGTCATTATTTGGTAGTTGGGTTTGCGGGAGTTTGCTCAACAGTAGTCTCATTACTCAATTGACAAGGGTGGTTTTGGACAAGAAAATTGGCAATCAAAATAAGCTAAGTGAAATGTCTAGTTCGCAAGATTATGAAAAAAGTGCTTATCTACAGTAAGAAAAGCTGTTCACCACATCCATCAAATTTACCCAAACATCTCTACACAACTCAAAATAGCTTTTATCTCAAAAAAAAGCTGTTTCACTCAAAGTTAATTTGAACCAAACAAGCACTTGTACAAGCACATTGAGGCTGTTTCTGTCTTTCTGATTTATTTATCAGTTGTATTAGAGTATATTGTATCAGCCGTTGTTTGTTGTATAGTGTTCTAGAGTCCTAGTGTTAGTTAGGATATTATCTTATTATATTAGTTAGTAACAGAATTAGTTAGGTTAGTTAAGAGTAGTTGAGCTTCTAACAGAAGCCTCTGTCAACTGTATAAATACAGTTGAGAACACTGTTGTAACTGTAAAATTCAGTTTTCAGTTTCTAGAGCATTATCATTCTCTTCTCTCTCTCTACACGTTTCTGTTTTTCTCTTTCCCTCTCAATCTGTTTTCTAGAATGGTATCAGAGAACTTGTTACGATCTCTGCGTTTTCTGCTTCAATCCAATTCATTAGCTGCATTTTGCTACTTCAATCTGATTCATTAGCTGCACTATCTGCTTCAAATCCGAGTTGCAATCTTTGAAATTCTGAATTTCTGTGCTCTCTATTGAGTTTCTGCATTGCGATCTTGATTGGTGAGCAGACCCACTACTGCCCACTGCCGTCTGCCGCCATCTGTCGCTGCCGTCAAATTTTTTCGGCGACTTTTCCAGCCGGCGACCCCACCACTGGGATCGCCTCTCCCTGCTAGGCCAGAACCCAAGAGACCAATCGGAAACTCCCTCCAACGCTCCCACACGTGCCGATCGAAGCCTCTGTGTGTAGCTCCACAGGTCGCCCTTTCACCGGCGTGTGGCGGCCCATGGCAGATCCCCTCCGGCCGCCGTTTGCTGCACAGTGATCATCTCTCTCTCCTCTTTCTGGATCTGTGTGATCTGTGCGATTTGATCTTGATTTGTGAACTGCGATCTTTCTGCTTCATTCTGTACGATCTGAATCTGCGTTCTGGTTGATCTGAATCTGCATTCTGGTTGATCTGAATCTGAAGCTACTGAAGCTGTGATCTGAATTGCGATCTGAAGTTAAGTTCTTCGTTCTTGATTTCTATGCAATCCGACGTTAAGCTTTTTGTTCTTGGTCCGATCTTGTTTTGAATACTGTTCTTGAGTTGTAAGCTGCGCAATCTGCATTGTCTATTGTATACTTGCATTGTGAAGTGGTGTATTCTGGAGCTGAGTTTTTGCTTATCAAGATTTAAAGTGTATGTGTAACTTGCGATTATGGAAGCCCAATCATCACCACCAGTTACAAATGATTCTCCACCACCAGTTGCAAATGTTGTTCCTCGGTCTTCAACTCTGACTAGCTTTGCTCATTCAATTTCAGTCAAACTTGATGAGAATTTTTTTTTTTTAATCTGGAAACAGCAGATCGAAGCTTCAATCAAAGCCATCGTTTACAAAGATTGTTGTAAATCCTGACATCCCTCCACAACTTCTGTCAGATTCAGACAGAAACATTGGTCATCTAAATGATGCATATCTGGATTGGGAACAGCAGGACCAACTGCTATTCTCATGGTTATTGTCATCACTCTCCGATCCTCTTAGAACACGTGTGGTTGGTTGTGTGCACTCATGGCAGCTTTGGGATGAAGTTCATGCATATTTTCAGTCTCAAAATCGAGCAAAGGTGAATCAATATCGTTCTGAACTTCGAAACACCAAGAAGGGCACCCGTTTTGTTTCAGAATGCCTTCTGAGAACTAAAGCACTTGTAGACTCTCTCATTTCCATTGGTCATCCAGTTTCCTCTCAAGAACATATTGATGTCATACTTGACGGTCTTCCAAATGAATATGATGCATTTGTTACATCAATTAACAGCAGACTTGATCCGTATACTATTGGAGACATTGAGTCTCTATTACTATCTCATGAGGCCAGAATAGAGAAAAATCGCCTCTCTATTTCTGATGCATTTTCAGTTAATATAGCTTGTTAAGAGTAGATATTTTGTATATGCTTTATTTTGTATTGCTAGCCCATGTACTGCTAGCCCATTTATTGCTAGCAACTGTCTTACATATATAAAATACACAGACTCCACCTCCATGGTTTTGCTCCACCCAGTTTTCTATTCTTCTTAACTCATTACATGGTATCTAGGCTCAATTTTTTTTTTTTTTCTCTCTCTCTCTGCAGCAGTTTAAAAAAAAAAAAAAAAGCAGATTTGGTAGTAAAAGAGGGCGTTAGATTTGGTTCTAACTACCGTGGTGCTGCAGTTTGCCAAGTTTGTGATCAGACAAGCCATTCTGTCCTCAGTTTGTTAGGGCGTTTGATCATAACTGGGTTCGCCGGGACAAAACGGGACGTCGTTTGGGTACAAGAGGGGCAATCGCCTATGCGTGGAGAACACCCACCTTCGTGGGTGGTTGGCGTGGAGTTCACCCGCCACAAAGGTGCGACCTTGCAGCGGGGTCGTTCAGTTAGCGGAGGTCCATGACGTCTCCGGCGAGTCTCCGTTGCTTTGATCTATCCGTCTCAGGGTCGTTTTAGTCTCAACAATCATTCGGATTTCGCGGTTTGCCTCAACAGACTGTTCTTCAAGCCCAGTTTGCACGTGTTGTTGTGATCTTTTCCCTCCTTCAGACTCAACCTGTTGTATTTGTCCCATGATGGTTGACTGCAGCTCCAGATTGTGGCACACAGCACAGCAGTGGAGTTTGGCACTACTCCACTAATGAATTCTAATCATTCCTCCACATTAAAATTAACCGAAAGCTTGATACTGATGATGCTAACTATCCTCAGCAAAGGCAATTTCGATGTATTTGAAAATTCACGGGTAAGGAAGACCATCTCACCCAAGACAACACTTCAGGATAAACAACTAAGGACATGTGGATTCAAGATATGCGTTTATATTCAAATCGCTCCTAGGACCTTGGATCCTCTAGTTGATGATATTACCACTCATTGCACAAGATCATTATGGCGACTGTCACTACTTTGTTCTCATCCCTTTCATTTATCTTTTATATACAAAGACACTGCTGGATTTCTCTAATCGGAGGATGAATCTCTTATGACTATTATACAGTTTATCCTTGCGCCTATTTGAAGAATTGAACACATTGTTACCTATCACTTCATGTTCCGAGATCAAGTTGTTCATTTGAGCTTTCAGCCTGTTGTAAATGATGTGTTTTGTTGTCGTTTCAACAGCTGGTGAATTTGGTGCGGCCCGATCTCGTATTTTGACCTGTTCTAGTAGTTTGACCTCTGAAGGATGTGTACTCATCCTCCTCCAGTGCTCGTGAGCTTTCCAAGTCTCATCCCTTGAAACAGCCTCGAGCGAGGCCTCACTCCTGGTGAGTCTCATTCTCGATGGGACATGATTCAGTGGTGGTCGTAGTGGTTCTCGTGGTGGACGAGGTTTGGCCTGATCATTTGGAGATCCCCTGGTAGTATGGTGGAGGACGGGATCCCGGCGAACCAATTTGTCGTTATTGTAAGGAACCCGGTCATATTCAGTCCTCTAGTGGTAGTCTTTGGAAACTTCACCGGTTGAAATGCTTGCACAAGGTCCTCGGCTTTGCTCTTCTTGCTACCGATGAAGGCATTCCTCCTCTTCAACCCATCGTTTAAGCCCGCAATGATGACACCGTCAGTTTGCTCAATACACTCGTCCAAACCTTCGATCCGTTCCACCATCCCCTTCAAAATTCTCCGTTGCTCATACAGGTAATCCCATCGTGCTTATCATCACTTTCCCGCAACCGGGTCATTGATTCAGTGGGCTTCGACACATAGTTGATATGGGTACTTTACATCCTTTACCCTCCCCCTTCATCTTCCTAGTGTTTTTAGGGACTGCCTTCCTCACTTCAGCTTATCTCATTAAGTAGTACCGCGTCTCCACCTACTGCCTCCCTCTTTCTCGAGTTTTATGTTGAATCAATTTCCATTTAATTTACTTTCAAGTCGTGTTACTCGGTCACTTAATTGTAGTGTTCAATAAACTTCTTTTTAGATTCTTGTGTCTTTCAGCTACTTCCAATCGAAGAGGGTGATTGGTTTCGTTGGATGGTAGCATTTAGCTCTAAAGATGCTTTTTACATCCTTTCGTTTTCCCCCGGATCAAGCACCTTCCTCTGCTTGTTCAAATTAATCTCTCCAACTTCCATCTGTCGTTTGGGTCATCCATCTCTCTCTTTAAAAAAGTTTCACTGTCCTAGTTTGAGTCGTCTCTATTTTAGAATTCCTGGTCGTAGTTCTGGTTCTGGCTAAACACCATACCAGTCCTTACCCTCACGAGTCAATAAGCTGACTTAGTCCCTAAACATTTGAGCTAGTTCATTCGTATTCTATTCTTGGTCCATGTCCAATTACTTCTAAGTCCGGTTTTCATATTTTGTAACTTTTGTGGATGACTTTTCAAGAATGACTTGGTTATATTTAATGAAATCTCGTTCTGAATTATTTTCTATATTTACTACTTTTTGCTCAAATTAAAACCCAATTTAGTATCTCATGTGCGTGTCCTTCTTGCATTGATAATGCTAAAGAATATTTCTCTAATGACTTCACTTCTATATGATTCAAATGGGATGGTCCACCAATCCTCATGTGTTGTTACTCCTCAGTCCCAGAATGGAGTTCATGACGCAAAAATAGGCATCTTTTGGAAGTCAGCTCGATGCTTGTTGCTTCATATGTCACTTCCTAAAGTTTTTTGGCTGACTGTTTCTCTTATAATTTTTAATTAATCGGATGCCATTTTCTCTCTTACAGAATGTAAAGTTCCTCATTAGTACTTTTTGATTCTCATCTTTGTTTCCCTACCTCCTTGTATTTTTGGTTGTCAATGTGTTTGTGTGCAGATAGTGGCCTCAAGTTTCCAAGTTACATCCTCGCTCACTTAAATGTGTCTTTTTGGGTTACCCTCGCCATCGAAAAGGGTATAGATGCTTCTCTCCGATTTGGGCCGATCTAGTGTCCGTGATGTCACATTCTTTGAGTCTACTCTGTTCTTTGTTCATTCTCTCCTGCAGTTATTGAGGAAGATGAAGAAATTCTCGTTTATCACACCCTTCTGGTCTCATGATTCTGCGTCACATCCTTCCTCCGGTGTTCCCGTCTCTCTTGTCCTCCACATCGGCCACCCATCCGACTGAAGCTGTGTACGCTCGCCGACTTGTGTTCCCTCTGCCGATCGCACCCATAGATGTACATTGCTCTTCAGTAGACACATCACCTCCATCCAACTCTTCGTCACAAGATCCGACTGGACCTTCCCATTGCCCTTCGTAAAGGTAAACGTTCTTGTGTCACTAACCATCCTATTGCATCCTTTATTCATTATGACCATCTTTCCCCTTCCTCCCAATCTTTTGTTGCCTCTCTCGATGTTGTCACAGTTCCCAAAAATATTGTTTGAGGCTCGCTCATGATGGGTGGCGCCATGCCATGGAGGAGGAAATGCTTGCTTTGGAACATAACCGACGTGGATCTCGTTTCTCTTCCCTCCGGTAGCGTGCCATTGGGTGCAAGTGGTGTTCACCGCTGTCAATCCGGATGGTATCCAAAATCACAGAGTTTAAAAGCTCGGTGGTGGCCAAGGGTTATGCTGACTTATGGTGTTGATTACTCGAGACCTTTTCTCCCGTGGCCAAATTGGCTTAAGTTAATCATATTCATCTCGTTAGACCTCTCATCACCGGCCTCTCCACCATTGATGTTAAAAAAGATGCGCTTTTCTTCATGGTGATTTACGGAGGAAGTCTATATGGAGCAACCGCCCGGCTTTGTTGCTCGGGGGAAGTCTGGCAAGTTTGTCGATCTAGACGCTCTTTGTATGGGTTGAAACAATCCCCCAGGCTTGGTTTGGGAGATTGAGTGAAATTGTTGTGAATTTCGGCCGAAAAGAAGTAGCTATGACCACTTATTTTATGGATTTCTAAAAAAGTCCGAGGAGGATGTATTCTCATGGTTGTGTATGTTGACGATATAGTGATAACATAAGCGAGCGGATGACTTTTAGGCATCTCAAAACTCAAGAGTTTCCTTCAAACTAAATTTGAGACCGACAAAAGATCTTGGTCCTCTAAAATATTTCCAAGGGAATCGAGGTAAGTAGAAGCAAAAGAAATTTTCCTCTCACAACGGAAATATGTCATTGACTTACTATCGATGTTGGTATGTTGGGAACCAAACCTTGTGATACTCCGATGGTTCCAAATGTGAAACTCAATGCGATGATGGAGAACTACTATCGATCCCGAGAGGTACAGGAAATTGGTGGTGCAAACTTAACTACCTTACCGACACGTCCGGATATCTCCTTCCCGGTAAGTGTAGTCAACATCAATTCATGTCATCTCCTCGACAATCTCATTGGGATGCGGTACTACATATACTAAGATATTTGAAAGGAGCCCCAGGTTGTGGGATTCTTTATAGAGACAATGGACATTACAGGTTAGAAGGTTATTCCGATGCAGATTGGGCTGGGTGTCCTTTAGATCGGAAATCAACTTCTGGGTATTGTGTGTTCCTTGGAGGAAATCTGATCTCTTGGAAAAGTAAGAAACAAAATGTAGTAGCAAGATCAAGTGCTGAATCCGAATATCGAGCAATGGCTCAAACCTCTTGTGAATTACTATGGGTGTATCATTTACTTGATGAGATTGGGTTCAAGGTTTCTCTACCTATGAGACTATGGTGTGACAACCAGGCTGCCCTTCACATTGCCTCGAACCCAGTTTTCCATGAACGGACAAAGCACATAGAAGCTGATTGCCATTTCATTCGAGAGAAGATCCAACAGGGAATCATATCTACAGGGCATGTCAGGACTGGTGAACAGATAGCGAGACATACTCACGAAAGCTCTTAACGGGAATCGGGTCAATTATCTTTGTAACAAGTTGGGCATGATTAACATCTATGATCCAACTTGAGGGGGAGTGTTAAGAGTAGATATTTTGTATATGCTTTATTTTGTATTGCTAGCCCATGTACTGCTAGCCCATTTATTGCTAGCCCATCTTACATATATAAATACACAACCTGCACCCATATTGGGTACAGTTTTCTATTCTTCTTAACTCATTACATAGCTCAAGCTAAAGAAGGTGAATCTCTACCCAATTCTTCCACCAAACATGTCGTTGCACTTGCTCAGTCTTTTAGTTCTATGAATCAACCGTCCTTAAATTTGAATCAAAATCATTCAAATTCAGTTCAGACTCCACCTCCACTTGGTTTTGCTCCACCCAGTTTTCAGTCTGGTTACAATTCTGATTACAATCAATTTGGCACTCAATCTTATCTGCAGCATTTTAATAGAGGACGAGATGGTGGATTTGGTAGTAAAGGAAGAGGACGTGGCAGATTTGGTTCAAACTACCGAGATGTTGTTGTGTGCCAAGTTTGTGATCAGACTGGCCATTCTGCCTTAGTTTGTTATTATAAGTTTGATCATAAGTATGGTCAAGGCCAAAATTCTCAACCAAGAGGTAATTATCAGCAACAACGGTAGAATTTTCAGCACTCACCAATGCCACAAATGCCTCTGCGATCCTTGCAGCCATATTCAGCCCAGTTAGCTCATTCACATCTGCTACAACCAGGGCCCAGTTCTTTGATCTATCACTATCCATCTCAGTTTCAGTCTCAACAATCATCTCAATTTCAGCCTCAACAGTCTTTACTGCAACATCAGTCACTGCATCCTAGTATTGGTCCATACCAATATTCCACTCAACCTGTACATTTTGTGCCCATGATGGTTTCTGCAGATCCATATACCAGCTACACAGCACAGCAGCTGAATCCTATGGCACTGTTAACTTTTGCTTCACAGAATTCTAATCAAGCCTGACACCTTGATTCTGGTGCAACACATCATGTTACTGCAGATCCTGCAAATATGCAGCAAAGACAGGACTTTCCTGGTTCAGACCAAATTTTGATGGGTAATGGTCAAGGCCTTACAATTCCCTCTATTGGTTCTTCTAAAATTTTGTCTCCTTTCAATTCTAACATTTCTCTATCTCTAAATAATTTGCTCCTAGTTCCTTCAGTCACCAAAAATCTAGTTAGTGTAAGTAAATTTGCATAAGATAATTCTGTCTACTTTGAATTTCATTCCTTTCATTGTTTTTTGAAATCTCAGGCCACAAACGAGATACTGCTGGAGGGTTCTCTTGGACCTGATGGCTTATACACCTTCCACAGTTTCTCCTTGCCTCGTGTGCCTTCACAATTAGCAGCCTCTGCATCTTCATCTTCCGATTCAAGTTGTTCGTTTGGCTTTCAGCCTGTTGTAAATACTGTCAATAAATCTGTTGATGTTTCAACAGCTGTAAATAATGACTCTTCATTTTCTGTAAATACAATACCAGCTGTAAATAATAGTTCTTCATTCTCTGTAAATGTAGTCCCTACATCCTATACATTGTGGCATTGTAGGTTGGGACATCCTCATTTTGAAACAGTCAAAACTGTACTGCACTCCTGTAATATTCCCATTTGCAATAAAATGATTTCAGAATTTTGCTCTGCATGTTGTATTGGTAAAGCCCATCGTTTACCCTCTCATTTGTCTACTACTGTATATCAAGAGCCCTTTGAGCTAATTTTCAGTGATTTGTGGGGTCCAGCCCCTATTCAGTCCTCTAGTGGTAGTCTTTATTACATCTCCTTTGTTGATGCATGCACAAGGTTTACTTGGCTTTATCTTCTCAAGCAAAAATCAGAAGCGTGTACAGTCTTCAAACAGTTTAAGGCAATGGTTGAACTTCAGTTTGATAAAAAGATTAAATCTGTCCAAACAGATTGGGGTGGGGAGTTTCAACCCTTTTCAAAATTCCTTGCTGATTTAGGTATTCACCATCGTCTTATTTGTCCTGATACTCATAATCAAAATGGTAGTGTTGAGCATAAACATCGACAAATAGTTGATATGGATCTTACCTTATTAGCTCAAGCTTCTTTACATCTTAAATTTTGGGATCATGCCTTCCTCACTTCAGCTTATCTCATTAATAGGTTGCCCACTACTGCTCTTCAAAACCAAGTTCCTTATGTCAAACTGTTTAATGCATGTCCACATTATAATTTTCTTAAGGTGTTTGGGTGTGCATGCTATCCTTGCTTGAGGACCTATAATAAAAACAAACTAGAAATTAGATCTAGTGAGTGTGTCTTTCTCGGCTATTCTTCCAATCACAAAGGGTATAAGTGTCTTTCGTTGGATGGTAGAATTTATATCTCTAAAGATGTTCTTTTTAATGAGTTTCGTTTTCCCTATTCAGAATCTTATTCCTCTGCAGTTGCTAACAAATTAACTAGAATTCCATCTACTAGAATTCCATCTAGTCCACCCATTCTTCCTCCTCTCTCTTTTTCTCAGTTTCACTCTCCTCGTGCTACTCCTTTATCTCCTAATTCTGGTTTAGTTCCTGAACATGAGTCTAGTTCTGGTTCTGGTTCTACACTACCAGTTCCTACTGCTTCTTTATCTCCTAATTCTGACTTAGTCCCTGAACATGAGTCTGGTTCTGCTTCTGCCCCTGTTCTTGGTCCTGAATCTTCAACTCATAATACTGGTCATGAATTGTCTCACCCCTCTGTTGTTGAATCAGATTCTGAAAACACTCGACCTCTCATTACCTCAGGTTCTGATTCTGATTTTCAACCTGATAGTACTACTAATCCTCGGACTGTTCCTGTGTCTACTCATCCCATGCAAACTAGGTCCAAATCTGGGATTGTCAAACCAAGAATAACCCCAACTCTTCTTCTTGCTCATCGTGAACCAAATTCTGTCCAAGAGGCCTTGACTAGTCCCAAATGGCATGAAGCCATGATTGCTGAGTATGGTGCACTGATTACGAATCAGTCTTGGACATTGGTATCACTTCCACCAAATCCGACTGCTATTGGCTGCAAATGGGTTTTTCGTGTAAAAGAAAACCCTGATGGTTCTATCAACAAGTACAAGGCCAGGTTAGTAGCTAAAGGATTCCATCAACAACCAGGGTTTGACTACATAGAGACTTTTTCACCAGTAGTTAAACCAGTAACAGTTAGAGTTGTTCTCACACTAGCACTTATTCAGCAGTGGGCATTACAGCAGTTGGATGTTAATAATGCATTCCTCAATGGTTATTTACAAGAGGAGGTCTACATGCAGCAACCTCCCAGTTTTGAAGATTCAAATGAAGGGCTGGTTTGCAAGCTGAATAAGGCACTCTATGGGTTGAAACAGGCTCCTAGGGCTGGGTTTGAGAGATTGACAACTTCTTTGCTTAGTTTTGGGTTTAAGTCCAGCTGCTGTGATCCATCACTTTTCATTCACACTAGTTCACAACACACTACTTATGTTCTAGTATATGTAGATGATATTATTGTGACTGGCAGCTCTTCAACTTTAGTACAGCAGTTGATCACTAAGCTAAATGGAGAATTTGCCTTAAAGCAGCTAGGGAAGCTTGATTATTTTCTTGGAATAGAAGTCAAACACTTGGCTAATGGTTCTATTATTCTCAGTCAAAGTAAATATATCAGAGATTTGTTGGATAAAACTAAGATGACTGATCTCAAAGGCATAAGTACTCCTATGGTAACTAACACCCAGCTGTCTAAATTTGGAGATAACTATGTTAATGACCCTCAACTGTATAGGTCAGTGGTTGGTGCTTTGCAGTATGCAACAATCACTAGACCCGAAATCTGTTTTAGTGTGAACAAAGTCTGTCAGTTTCTTAGCTCTCCACTTGAGGATCACTGGAAGGCGGTTAAACGGATTTCAAGGTATCTCAAAGGCATGATTACTCATGGTTTGTTACTCCAGCTTGCAAGATCATCTAATTCTCTTACTTTGCATGCCTTTTTAGATGCTGATTGGGCATCACATCCGAATGATAGAAGATCAACTTCTGGGTCATGTATTTTCTTGGGCCCTAATCTTGTTTCTTGGTGGTCGAAAAAGTAAACCTTAGTAGCTCGGTCCAGTACAGAAGCTGAGTATCGAAGCCTTCCAGCCACAGCTACAGAGTTAATCTGGATCCAATCATTGCTGCAAGAACTACATGTTACTGTACCAGCTCCGGTTGTTCACTGTGACAAATTTTAGCACAGTGCTACTTGCTCATAATCCAATTCTTCATGCAAGAACTAAGCATTTGGAAGTGGACATATTTTTTGTTGGAGAGAAGGTCCTCAACAAAAGCCTAGTAGTCTCTCATGTTCCAGCACAGAATCAGACAGCAGATTTGTTTACTATACCACTGTCAAGTCTTAGATTTTGTACTTTGAGAGATAAACTCAGGGTGTTTGATAAATTTGCCTTGCAACACCCACCCTGAGTTTGAGGGGAGAGTATTAGAGTATATTGTATCAGCTGTTGTTTGTTGTATAGAGTGTTCTAGAGTCCTAGTGTTAGTTAGGATATTGTCGTATTATATTAGTTAGTAACAGAATTAGTTAGGTTAGTTAAGAGTAGTTGAGCTTCTAACAGAAGCCCCAGTCAACTGTATAAATACAGTTGAGAACACTGTTGTAACTGTTAATTTCAGTTTTCAGTTTCTAGAGAATTATCATTCTCTTCTCTCTCTCTACATGTTTCTGTTTTTCTCTTTCTCTCTCAATCTGTTTTCTAGAAGGTTGCCTCTTAAATGATCTGTTTTTATATGCATATATATTTTTTCTTTCTAATCCTTGGCTTAAATATCAATTGCAAAATATTTCTTATATGAATGACTGTTACAAATGCTGGTTTCTTTCGTTATTTTTTAATCATTTGTTTTCAGGATGGGGTATTGCTTATTATATATTGTTGAGAATCTTGTTTTCTTTTCCATTTTTAAAATATATCATTATACCATCATCATCATTATGATAATTATTTTTGATCAAGCTGTTTCAATCCTTCATGCTTTTTTGATAATTTGGTATGAAATTTGTTCTTTCTTTTTTCGTCTTTATACAGATTCTCCGCCGGTCTGAAGAATCATTTTGTTTCAGCAATGGCAGGTCCTTTATTTCTAATTTAGCGAGATGCTTGCCCTGTTTATTTTCTCTTGTGCCATAGTCCCCCCCTCCCTCTATAAGTTTGCTTTTGTTGATTATATTCATCATGCTATAGTGACAAAAGGGGCACTCCATTGCATTGCAGAAGCAGCTCAGGCATAATGTCCACGGCCCTTAACCGTTGTGTTTTGACTGTTTTCTCTTTCTGCTTTCATTAGTGGAGAGGTTTTAAAGTTCTAGATGTTGGAATGTGCCAATTGCTAGTGGGTTGAGCTGTGAATGTTATGTCCATATTTCTAGCCAGTGGCAAGAGTCATCAGAAATTAGTGATTTGTTCAGAAGAATTTTAGGTTTATTGTAATGCAAATGTAGTGGAGAAAACTCAAACAAAATAGATATGTTTCCTGAATTGGAATAAATTAAATGCTAGAGACTTTATAACTGGCAGGGTTACTTATTTCTTTCTTCACCATAATGTACTATTTCTTTTTTCGTTTGATGACTTAAGTTTTCGAAGAGGATAATTTTTTTCTGAATGTATGCCATTAATTGACATCTTCTGATATGGAAGAAAATAACTTTTTTTTTCTTTCAGAAAAGTTAGAAACAGTAAAGAAGAGAGTTGGCAATGGGTTTAACTGCTTTTAATCTTCGGTCCCCCAAGAATGAAAAATAATTGCTGGTCATGGGATTGCTGCTGTTATATATTTGTTTTGCAAATTGTAATCTATTGTGCATGCAACTTTTGTTTTACTTTGGTGATAAGTTGGGTTATGTCCAAACTAATCATACAATAATATTTCCTTCTAGCTGACTTTGGTGTGTGACATTGGAACAACTTAACTGACTTTTGTAAATTATGCAGCATTGGGAATTTCTTTTTTGCAGGAGCACGTATATTTTTTCAGTCTTTGGATGCTGCAATATTTTTGTTTTCACGCGTTTCCGATATTCACCCTGAAAGCCTGGTTCTCCCTGTGATTTCGACCAATGACAGGCTTACATTAGGGTGTGAATTATGGGTATGTTACAAAACTATTTAACCATGTAATTATCTTATGTTTTCACAGAGAATAAATGCTATTTCTGAGGGAAAAATTATTTGTTTCTTGTTAAAGGAACTTGGCATAGAAATTCACAAAGATGATTGACCTATTATTTTAATAGTTGTTGCATTATCTTTACATTATGCTCTAATATCCATTTAGGATGGAACTATTATACGGGGACAAAATGAAATTTCTCATCCAACCAGTGGAACGATGGAGCTGATTAATAAGGTATATTAGTGTATGTGTTGTGACATTATGCCTAACCCTACAATATTCTGCTTAAATTTCTACTGATCTGTAAGGAACTTGCCTGAGATAAAGCATGTATATATTTTCTAGACTCTTATTGAAAGAAAATGAGTACTTGTTCTTCAAGGTGATCCAGCAATTATAGTAAGGGTATTTTTAAGGTTAGTAATGATGTGGAGTGTATGCTGATGTTGTCAGGATATTGGTATGGCATAGGAAATTTTAACTGTTTGGTGTTAATTGAGTTTGAAATAGGAAAGAGTACTTGTTGGCTTGAATTTTAGGAAATCTTGATTTTCTGAATTAGTTAATATATTCCTTTGATTTTGCCTTTTCTTATATGAATTCTGGTGAAGGAATTTTAGTTTCCAAACTAATGATGGGCATTCATTTTAAATTTAAATACAGAAATTGTTTTCTCATTCACTCAATATTTACATATTACAAAATAGTGATTTGTCAGTTGATCTATTAAATGGCCTTTCTGAGAACACAATTTATGACAGAACATAGTGGCGTTGTTTGATCCATGTAGCTGACCTTACCTAGTGAGAAAAGCCTTTGTTATTGTTGTTGTTGTCAGTTGATCTAGTGAATGCCAAAATCTGTATGTAATTTATTGTTTCACTTGATTGAGATTTTACGTTGTGCTGCTGGTTCCCGGCATTTATATCTTATATTTTTTTCTATTGAAGTTTTATCATTTCATTTATGACATGGATCAAGTTTTATCATTTCATGGGTAGGAAAGCTTTTCCGCTTCAGCACTTCCTTCAAAAATAAAACGAGTGTTTTACATGTCAAGCGAGGGAAAAAATTTGCTCCATGAGGTAAATGCTGTGTCTTGTTGGACCTACTTCTTTCACATTTTGCAGGACTTCTGCCATGTATGACTTACATCATGAAAATCACGTCATGAGCAGAACAACTCAAAGGAAGTCAAATGAACTACTTTATTAGAAGCAGTTGTGGTTTAATGATGTATTTTTGAAACATCCACCCTTCTATCTATATGTTAGATTTAGAGTTTATTATATGTGGTGAATCTCTTTCTCCTCTTGCTTCATAAAATTTTGAAATTTTGGATTACTACTCGGTGGTATACTAGGAAATCCATAATTATTATTCCTTTTCCTCAGTTCACTTGAGGGAAATGTCTCGATCAACTCCAAACACTGCAATCCCTACAACATTTTGCCCTCTTCTTGCCTTACATAAGTAAATTTATTTCACATGCTTCAAGCCAATGAGCAGTATATTAAATTATTTGTCGGACATACAGAGATTGCCGTGCTTTACAAACTTGATTTTACTTGTTTTCTTCTGTTACAAAAATATTAATACTGTGAAACTTTCAAATTCATTTATCTTATTGTAGGAAATCTAAATATGAATTTGGCTATTGAGTTCGTAATTTATAAACATTCATAATTATAACTGGAACTTCTTTTTCTCTTCTTTGAATAGGTCTTTCCCTCACCTAATGTGGCTGTATTAGAGCAGTTAAATAATGTGGACTGCATTGTGTATGCCATGGGTTCCCTTTTTACTTCGATTTGCCCCTCATTGGTAAGATTCTTACATTTAGTATATATAACATTTCTTCTTGATGAAATGACATTACATAATCTTTGATTTTGTTTGAGATGGTGCCAATTTTGAGCCTTCCTCTCCCCCCCCCCCTTTTATTTTCTCTTTGATGCATGGCATTTTTAATTGACAATCTATTTCATTAAAAGATCTTGATATGGCGGTTTCTTGTGATGCTTATCTACTGCTAAGATCACTGTTATCATTTGCTGTAGCAACCTTTATATTCATCAGGACATCAATGCACCATATTTGTGTTGTGAGAAATTAAGAGTGAAATGGTGTTAGTGTTAAAGTTTTCTCTTAAAGAATGCTACATTATTAAGTAGACACTGCCGTTGGGAACATTATCCTTTACCCCCGTGAATTGCAGAGTGCTATTCTATCTATGGTCATTGTGTAAAGTTTGTTATCACCTGAACCCCGTCAATTGAAGTACTTTTGTAAGCTATTGATTAGCCATAATATGATTTCTTCCTAAATTAAATGGGAAAGAAGAAAGTGCTGTAGCCATGTCTACAGTAAGTTGTGGAGCTTTTTATACTATTTTGCAAGAATGGGATGGAAACCCAAGGAGTCAAGTAGTTGCTGGCCCTACCTCTAATTTGTTTTTTGCTATCACCTTTGGTTGGCCTTTCTTATTGACAACATTGACGATTATATATATTTTAAAATCTTGGTATTTAAAATATTTGAGCAGTTAGGGTTTATATGCTTGGCCTTCTCTTCCTTGGATATTGTGAATAGTATTGAGATTGTGTCTGAAAAACTTGATTGTCCAACTCTTCCAGCATTTTATTGAGGCAATTTTGGCTAGATTAACCTGTAATTTTGTTGTAACAACATTTAACTTTCATTCTTTAAGACAATTTAGTTCTCCCATTAGATGTTTACTGACTAACTAATTCTTCTAGGTATTGCTGGGAATTGGGGAAATTATTTCTTCAAGGTCCTGCCTCAAGGTATTTCCTTATCATGTTATTATGCACATTTTCTTTGCTCATTGATAGGAAGTGTGAGCCTTCCACCCTGTGATATTATAGGACTTTAGACTTGATATTGGACACCCTTTTGGAAGAAATAAGCTGTTCAAGGTGGTCCAGCCTCTGCTTGACTGCTGCATGATGAGGCAAAATGGGTCATAAGCTGATGTCCTTTGATATGGACACAAATCCCTGGTCCCAAAATCCCTGGCTTTCTGATACTGAATTGCTGATGAGATTTAAACCTTAAAAGTCCATCCATGTAATGGCGTGAGTGTGCTGCCATCACTCAGTTACATGCCTTTGCTGTCCAATTTGTTAAGCACATAGTTCTAGATTCGTGAGGCTTGAAGTTATTGAACGGAAATTAATTATTGCTTTCTTGCTTAGTTGCAAAGTATTTGCTGAGCTCTTCCTTGCATGAGATTTGGATTGCACTATCTGTTATTGTGGTCTTGTATTGGATTAGATTTGGCAATGTCAAGCATTAAAAGCTACCTCTACTTTCTTTGCTGAATTTGTACTAATTTGGTTGAAATAAAATGATAGGTACTTATGTTAAATGGCACACATGACCGGGAGACTAATGGGTTTTCGGCTTCCTGTTTTGTAACTGCCATTACGGATGCTCTAAATCGAACATATGGAGATCCCTGCAATCGCTTACAGAATCTCGTGAGTGAGAATTCCTTCACAATTGAAACTACTTGGTGCCAAGTAGTAGACTCTATGTTGATTGTGGTTCAAAATAAAGCATTTGATTTGTGTATGATTCTCTGAAAGAGCCAGTATTATAGTTTGAATGCACACTTCTTATCTTGTTGCAAGTGGTACACTGTTAATAAATGTAAAAATACGTGATTGAGCTATTTATTTCCCTTTCTTCAACTGAAAATATTCCATCAATGCAGAATTTACAGTCTATAATTAATATTTTATTTTCTGGTAACCCTAGGTTCCAAAGCTATTTGAGAATCACACTTCTCTATTTTTTAAACACTAATCATTCCAAAGAAGCATTACTGTTATCAGAATGAATTATTGCATGAGATGTAGTTTACTTTCTCTCTTTGTTGTTGTTGTTATTAGGTTTTGAAAGAAACTTCACATAAAAATGTGGGACTTGAATGCCAGTTAGCTTTGGTTATATTACTATAAATACATTTTGTTAAGAGTCCCACATCGCCTGCCTCAATATTTCAAGTGCGGTTTATATATCTATTGGGTCACTCTACTTAATGCCAATTGGTTTTAGGTTGAAATTTTACATGGTATCAGAGTTAAGATCTCATCTTCGTCGCCTACTTCGTTAGGCTTCTCCCGCCTACTTCGATAGGCTCGTCTATTCCGTCCAGACATCTATAGAGGGGGGATGTTAAGAGTCCCACATCGCCTGTTCAATATTTCGAGTGCGATTTATATATCTGTTGGGCCACTCCACTTAATGCCAATTGGTTTTAGGTTGGAATCTCACATGATATCAGAGCCAAGATCTCATATCCGTCGCTTACTTCACTAGGCTTCTTCCACCTACTTTGATAGGCTTGTTCTTTCCTACTTCGCTAGGCTCATCTATTTCGTCCAAGTATCTGTGGAGGGGGTGTTATCGCCTGCCTCAATATTTCAGGTGCAGTTTATATATTTGTTGGGTCACTCCACTTAATGCCAATTGGTTTTAGGTTAAAATCTAACACATTTGTTTTAGCATTTGTCCCTTGTCTCCTTCATTATTGTCATTCACATCTTCGACATGATATGCTGGAAAAGCCTAAGAAAAATGTTATGGCTACTCTATCTGTTTAATTAGTGTTTTCTAAATGTTTTTCTTCATGTGATACAAGATTAAATATTCATTGTGTGTTACAAAATGTTTCTACAAATTAAGATATAATTATCATAAAAAAATGAAAACCAAAAAGCACAGTACATACACAGTGAATAATGCAATGAAAGGAATTTATTTGCTGTTTTTAATTTTATGCAGCCGAGTCAGTATATCAATACCCTTTTGGTGCCAAGAAATAGTGCAATTGCAGTTGATGCTGACTATTTGGCTGCCCAAGGAATATTTGATGTGGTATGTGTGTTAAATTTGTTCATTATGCAAAAGGGTGGATAACACTTATGCTGTTTATTATGATTGAAGATATACTCCAAGATGTTTTCTGGTGGACAAATTCATGAATAGAGCTGACATTTTATCTAAGGATTTAATTTTGATATACTATTAGTATAAAATTTGTTTAAACTATCATCCAATCATGCCATTAGGCTTCTCTGGCTTGGTGGTCAGCCACTTGGTAATAAGTGGATGTTCCCCCTCCAACTGAGTTCGAACCCCGAAGTACAAAAAAAAAAAATAAAAAAAAACCTATCATCTAATCATGTGTTATCACATCGTTAAAAGAGTTTGATTTCTCTGGAAGTTGTTATCATAGTCAAACTTTTTTAATGACGTGGTAGCATATGATTGGATGATTAGTGTAAAACAGTTTTACATTGACATTTATCAAAAACAAACTGTTTGATGGTGTTATTCTGACGACCTGAGTCATTCGAGTGACATTGAAAAATTGGCTTGCTCAAAAGTCAGACTTTAAGTTGGAGTTTATGTGCCCATGTTTGAGAAAATTGTAGTAGTGTCTTTTGATATGAAAATCTTAGGGGATGTTTGGTTTGTTTTCAGTTTTCATTTTCAGTTAATATGTTTTCATTAGTTTCATTTTGTTTCTTATTTTCAAACTATTATGAAGGAAATGGTGAAAACACATTTTCTTGTTTTCACAATTTCCTTCACAAAAGTTTGAAAACAGGAAATAAAGGAAAAATAAGATGGCATTTTTGTAATTATTAGTAGAAACATATGAATTGAAAATGAAAACAAAAAACAAACTAAATGCCACCTTAATTGTATCATTGTTAATGTTATAGATTAATGATTTAATGTTGGGTCATATTTATGATGGATCTGTGTATTCTTATTTTGGTACAGAATCTATGGTCATTTTATAAAGCAATTTACTTTGTTTGCAATCATCCTATAATTCTCTTTTTTGCAGATTGTTGTTGACTCCCTACGTGATCCTAAAGTGGGTATAATATATGACCCGAAGTCTTTGATAAGAGCGCTTGCTGACTTAATAGACAGATATATGAAGTCGCAGGTCAATGGCTGAATTGATACCAGACGATAATGAGGGGCTAGTAAAATTATTATCATGTGACTGCAGAATCCTACTTTTGCATTCTGTTCTTCACAAGGTACAAAATATGACATTTTCTTTTCTTTAGGGATTCTAGGGAATTGGCCTATTATGCAAAATCTTATATCGGAACTTAATATTTTTTTCCCAACCAAATTCCAGTTGATTCCCTCCAATCAAAATATAGAGACTGGTGATAACACTCAAAAGTTCTTTGAATGCCATAATATTTTTTGGCATAAATATTTGAGTATGTAGGGATGATCTAGTTTAAGATAAACAAAGACGTGTAAGAGTGTCGTTGTATCATTAAGAAATAAGAATATTGAGGACAAAACAGTCTCTAGTTAGTGTTGTGTATATATATCTCGTACATTAATTTTTGCTGTTCCAATTATATCATGATAGAGCTTCGGTTTGTTTATGATTCACCTTTCTTTCATTTCTTGTTGATATGTTTTCTGCTAATTTTCCTTTACATTCTCTCCAATTTGGTGGCGAGAAACTGTAGCTTGAAGTCTGTTTCAATGAGTTACAGACAGGGGTGTTACTTCTTACACTTGAGTGTTTTTCAGTTGCCTGTAGAAATAAGTTCTTGAGTTTTGAAATTGGCTAGTCTGCTTGGGCCTATAGTATAGACATGATTATGTACGTCGTCGGCAAGAGGGAATATGTACCTCTGAGTACCAAATCCATGGAATATGAACCTATGCTGTGAGGCATCGTAGTTACAAGTTATAAGCAAGATAATGCACTCAACGCTCAGTACTGTGAAACCATACTTTAAAACTCATCAAGACGTATATATATGCAAAAATATACACAACCCTCTATAAAATAAACCCCTGAATTTTCAAGTCTGGAAATGAAGAATCTATATCCTTTCATCATCCGTTAGACTCCTATGAAGGCAGATCCTCAAGTGAGGAGCATGTCCATCTTTAATCAGATATAGAATAAAAATTATAAATTTTAAGAAGGTAAACAAAAAGGGAATTTTTTCCAATTGAACGGTGAAGATTATAAACTAAAACCGTTGGGATCAGGAGTTGTGATAAGAAATTAATCTCTTTAGAGAGGATTGAAGTGTTCCTAAGTCTTTTCATACTATACATGTTTTTAAAATGTAAAGTATCAGTAAACGGAATAGTTATGTAAAGTTATAATACTCGTTTTTGTTATCACTTCATTCTCTAAATTAAAATATGCAAATAAATGTAATAAAAGAAATACAAAGAAAAGTGAATGACCTCAAACTCAGTACTGTCAAACAAGTATCAAAGATTACGTACAATAAGTTATAGTTGTAACTCTAGAATAAATATATGAATTCCTTACGCGGCAAGAATATCACTGATGTAGTCAATGTGCAAATAAACCATTGCTCACAGAATACAGAGGACTTTGTAGCATTATTTTTTTACTGATTGGTTATCTGTGAAGTGAGCATGTATTGCAGGGTTGCAGCAATAAATAGAAACTCGTAATCCTTTGTCTTAGCGTGCCCGTTGGGTTATCCGGCAATCATGCCACTTATAAGTTTCACAAATAGGGGTGTTGATTTCATTTGGTATTATCTGGATCCATCTCTGTGTAATTGTGTGTGTCTTTTTTTTTTTTTTTGGGTGTAATTGTTTTGATGATGACGGTTGACAACAATTTCTAACTCTGCCAGCCTTGCCATTCCGTGGCGTTTTTCAAGTTCACAAAATTGATTTGCTGTCTCATTTGAGTTCAAATCCAAATTGGAAAATTCAAGTGCTTCCAAATTCCAATAGTTCTATTCTCTTTCTTTTGCTGCTTCACTCGCAGGACACTTCGAATTCGTTCTGCTACAAGTCACAACTGCACAAAGAAAAAATTATTCTTTGTTACCATGAGTATATAATATTCAATTGACGAAGGTAGATAAAAATAATACACGGATTTCCGAGCAGAAATGTGCCAATCAATGAAGAAAGAATAAGTCAACGTCATTGCTCAATTTATTTTTCTTCGACCAAGACAATGTATATTCATTTCTTCTATAATATCTTATTAGATATCTGCTTAATTACCGCTACAATTGACTAATCAACGTGGAGCTCGATTCTTCACATTTAACATCACGTCTCTCTTCACCCCAAAAAACAAAAACAGCACGTTTCAATGTGTTGGGAAGGTTATGCACTTGAGTTGACCACAAAATCAATGAGGCATGAACATAGATAGGAATACCCCCAAGGGCTAGGAACACCCCCAAGTGATATGACATGAATAATGATTAATTCCCTTGTTTGAGTAATTAATTATATCGTTTGACAAATGGTTAAGTCAGAAATAATTCTAAATCTTCATAACTAATCATCCTAATAATCTTTTTACTTAATAAAAAAGAAAATATTAAATATTTTTATGTTCTCAAGATATTGAATGTATTTATTTTTTATTTAATATTTTTTTATTAGATGTTAGGAAGATGTTTTAGAAAAATATAACAAAATTCTTAATTCAGTTGAATAAATGATTAATTCACTTTATAGTTAGTGCGTGTTTGGGATAGTTGTGAAAATTTGATTATTTTAATAATTAATTATTATATAAAAACTTTTTGTTATAATTGATTATAAGAAAAAAGTTTTAGTTTGGATATGTTAGCTGAAAAAGTTATTTTAACCTAATCTGTTTTGTTTGGATGATATAAAAAAGAATCACTTTTATATATTAAATTATCAAAATAGGTATAGAATGATTAAAATAATTTATTTGATTGATTAAAAAAATTATTTGATTAAGGACAAAATGATATTTACATCTCAAAATGAAGAATAATCCCAATAACTTTTTTACAAAATGTTCAAATTTTTGCTTTTGCTCCAACAACTTTTTCCAAATAAATAAAGTTGTTGATTTCTTTCTTCTGGAAACTCCAACACGATGCCATTGCCATAGGACTCAACGGCTTTTTTTTTTTGCAAAAAAACTGTTAGATGACTAAGAGAATCCAAACCGAACACACGCTTAATTGTATGTAAATAACTGGTTTATTCAGTTTGACAATCAATTGATAAAAATTGCATCCCTATCTCTTAGGGATAGGGTGGTGAAAGGATGGCACCAATGCAGTGTGGGAGTGTGGAGTACCTTTCTGCTCCTCGTCTATACCTCCCCAATTTCCCCTCGTCCCCGCCCCCCGCTTTGGGAGAAAAACGATCCCTGTCCCTATTCCCATGGGGAGGCAAGGACCCACAAGGACCTACGGGAACTTAAGATTTATTTTTAAAAAGAAAAAAGAAAAATATATAAAATTATAAATAGTTTTAATTTAATTTTACAATATCAACAAATTAAAACAATAAGTTATTATCTAGTGGTATTTTTTATTACATTTTTTAATTTTAAATTAATATAAAAATAATACAGATGAAAATTACTAAAAAAAACAAAGTATTAATACATATATAATATAATTATTAAGGATAATTTAATAATTTTTTAGGGACGGGGACCTCGCAGGGCGGGGGATGTGATCCATGTCCTTGTCCCTATCCCTATCCTCGCATCAGCCTTGGGGGATTTGTATCCCCATCTTTGTCCCCGCGAAGAAAATTCTCCAAATTCAAGTCCTTAAATGAGACAGTTCCTCAGGGATTCCCAAATACGAGGAGATTTAGCCATCCCTAGGGTGGTGCAATCCTAAGTATAAATTTTTGGATATTTTGTATTATCGTATAAAATTACTCCATTATAAAGGAAATGGTTTCTCTAAAGAGTGTCTTAAAGGCACTTGTTAATGATTCAAATTAAGAAATTTTGTATGAAAAGTAGAATATTTGATGCATTAATAATTGAAAAAGCTTAATTTTTCATATAAAACATCTTATTTTGGATTCCTTAACAAGTCTCCTAAATCCTTACAAAAACCCTAAAGGAAATTATGTCATGTTGTCCAACTAAAGCTGACTTCCTAAGTTGTATCCAACGGAGCAGCTTCTCAAAAAAGGGGAAAAAAATTATGTAGGATTAAATTTTATGAAATCTGATACGCCTACTCTAATATGCTAGGAAATTGAATATACAAAGGAATGTCTGCTTGGCTATAAACTCACCATTAGCTACTTCAGATTTGAGAAAAATAAAAGGGAGTGATCTTTGGTTACGTAATATTAAATACAAATGTCTATAATTCATTTATTGATAGCTTCAGTTTCAATACAAGTATCAAGCTATGAACTTCATCACAAAAACATAGTTTGCAAATATAGAAAATGATAGGTATGTTGACCATGACAAAGAAAAAGCAAAAGCCAAGGTAGGATCCTCTAAATTGCTTATGAAACTACTACATAGTCGAATAAGAAGCTCTCGTAGCATTGCTACAAAGGCCTTCAGGGTCACCACTTTAATTTCCCTCAGCAACTTCATGTAGCCACCCTCATCCCAGCTCTCACCCCACGAATTCTTAATCAGCCAGTACTTAGTTCCATCTTCTTCGCTCGTCCCATAACCAATTACAGTAACCTCATGCTTCTGTAAATATCCCTTCCTTGTATATATGAAAGTCATCACCCACAGAGATGGCAACTGAGACTGGTTGGTTGGCTATGGATTGTAGTAGTTGCTCTTCACTATTTGCGCACATCTTCATAACCACTTATTTGGGCTGCGGCACAGCTGCCACAGCTGAAAAAGCCCAGCAGCTTCCTGCATATATAGAATAATCATAGAATAAAATTAGTCTCATGTCTTAATTCGAGTTACTACAATATATTCGAAATATACTTTGTAAACAAAATTAGACTTGTTACTTATTACTTTTAAACATCATAAAACTTCTGAAATAATCATAAGTATCGAAAATAAACATTCGAATATAGTTAAAAATAGAGTCTCAAAATGAAATTAATCGAACTGATCATTAATATCATATAACTGAATATTCTGATTCTATACAATACATAACTTTGATTCACTATTGAAAATAAAATATACATAATTAATACAAGTTGAAAACACTATTCTACTCGAAGCTATTGTCTTCACATCTTCTCCTTGAAAAATTTGGATCTCGATCTGTATTACAACATACAATAAACAACGGGGTGAGAATTCAAAAATTCTCAGTTGCATAATACAATCAATGATAATTTGATACAATTCCATACATGACATTCTCATATGCAGTTATGTGTTGATGCTTATAAAATGATCAATGATGATGTTTATGAAATGTGTTATGATATTATTTATGAAATGTCATGACTTTTGACAAAGTGTCCGTACGCCACTTTAACCTTCGACTAAGTGCCCGTACGCAACTTAGCCTTTCACCTATGTCAAAAGAATTCCTTATGCCTTATGCAACTTTAGCCTTTGACTAAGTGTCCGTCCGCAGCTTAGCCTTTGACCTATCCTTAAAATATGTTCATTTTCTTTTCGACTATAATCGAAAACATACCAAAAACATGTTTTTAAAACTTATTTCCTTTTTTGACTTTAATCGAAAATATCTCTTCAAATGCTTTCATTATTCTTTAAAATTTCAAAATATACCATTTTGAGTAGCTCTCATAGCTTATTCGATTAACCTCTACTAATTCTCTTAACATATTCGATTATCAATTAGTTCTTGTGGATATCATCATACTTATGCATGTTCAAACACATGTATGCTCAAATCTCATTGAACATACATATATATAACTCGATACAATACATCGAATCATAACTTTATCGAGTTTCATGATAAACTCCTTGTTGTCCATTCTCTACCGGTTTTCAACAAGCAAAGAGTATTATAGCCTAGCAAAATACAACAACCCCCTACCTCAAAACTCTAAGGATGATTTTCGATTCTACTTTCTGGTTCTTCACTTAGTTCTTACTTTGTCCTCCTCTTCTTTCAATTTCTGATTTCTCCTTCCTGTTACTATTTCTTTTTCTGCTTCACATTCTTTGTTTTTCATAGATTTGAGAGGATGTTACACCATGAAATCACGATTTCGCTAAGGGTAAAACTACTTTCATAGAAAAAGCAAGGTCATTTCTAATATACACCCTCTAAAGGAGGGTGTATGATACACCATGTGATCCAAGTCATTGATTTAATCATAAAAATAATCAATGGCTTGGATTAATTACAATAAACCTGCTTAGTAAGTTTTTTTTTTAGTTTTATATATTTTTTTATTTTATTTTTTTTAGTTTTATGTTTTTTTATGGTTTCACCACCATACATCTGTCATCAGTACCATCTTTGTCCATTGTTCTTGAGACCACCAATGATCGCTACCACTTTTTTTTTAATGTTATACTGTTTATTTTTTTTAAGTTGCACAACTGCATAAATAATACCATTTAAAATAATACTAGTTAAAATTGTACCAGTCTTTTATTTTTTTAATAAATAACTGTGCATACCAAAACTCTTACAGATTTTAACTGGCAATATTTTACACATACTGTAACATTTTTAGTATGTATAGTTATTTATGAAAAAAAAATAAAAGACTGGTAGAATTTAATTGGTATTATTTTAACTGATATTATTTACACAGTTATGCAACTTTAAAAAAATGAACAGTATCAGCCGGTAGGTAAACAGTAACTTTCCCTGATGTGAACAGTGTTTTTTTCGGTATGAACAATATTTTTTTGGCATGAACAATATTTTTTCTGACATAAATTGTATTTTTTTTGTCATAAACAGTATTTTTTTTACGTGAACAGTATTTTCAGCATAAACAGTGCCCCTTTCCTTTGACGTGAATAGTACATGGTCTGAAAAAAAAAAGTAACTTGCCAAAAAAAAAACCTGTTATTACAGGTAAAAGTCAAGGGTGTATGATACACCCAAACTAAACATGGTGTACCATAGCAACGCCTGAAAAAGCAAACACAAAAATAATACATATCTTATATGTTATATTTAAGTGTGATAATCGAGAAAAAGAGAGAGAGAGAGAAATGCACTCTCATGAAACATAAAATATTGAAATGGTGTGATTTTTGTATAGTGCTGGTTTGTACAACTAACACTACTCTTTGGCTAAAGAGTTTTTTTTTTCGTTAATATATATCTATCACGCCATCTCATTCATGGATAAAGATCACTTGTTCTCATTTCTTGTCTCCTTTCTTGTCTCCCCATTTAAATTCTGACAAGTGTTCTAAACTTAATTGCATATCTCATTCTCACTTAATTTATTTTATACTTGTCAAAATTTAAGTAGAATGACAGAAAAGGAGACAGAAAATAGAGGCAGGTGATCTCCATCCCTCGTTCATATGTGGTAGTTACATAAAAGAGACACTAGCAATTAATGTAAAGAAACCAGCATCAATTTAAAGTATTGGCGGTAACATGAAGATTATAAAATTTTTTGCCATTATGAAGGATGTGGGTTCCATTGTCTGCTCCTTAAGATAATTAATAAAAGCAGTTTTTGTTAATATAATATAAAAGCAAGAGGCCATTACCACAGTGGCCTTGGTACTTAATATCGGTGACTGCTCTTTGTTCACTCCAGTCTATGCTTGTTGGAACTTCACTCAGGTTCAAGGGTGCAACTGACGCCATCTTGGATGAATATGGTAGGCTTAAAATCTTGAGTCCTGTATGTGAAGCAATAAACTCTTCTTTAGTGAAATCAGCAAATTGATTCAGGCCTAACTTGTAACTCTTATTCCGAGCATTGTTGAAATTCTCTATGTATTCCAAGTTCTCCATAAATATCTTCAAGCGTTTCTCCTTCTCAGCATCGTCTGCATAGAAGCGTCCATATTGATACATCCTTTGCTGGTGTATTTTAGCAACGGATGATTCATACAGAGTTCGGGACATGGCTGGATATGTACATATCTAGAAGATAACACAAACAGCAATAAGATGCTTCATTTCAACAGATAATAGCCATTTTTTGCAGATAGAAGAGATTATTATATGAAAATGGCTTCTACTGATTGTTTTTTTTTTTTTAGTTAGCGATGTAGTAGTAACCACAGGGTTAAGATTTTATAGAATTCAAAATACTATTTCTGGCGTTACAAAAAAGAAATCCTATTTTCATAGTGACTTCTGTGCATGTTTCATTCCAATACATATGGGGGGATTTATTAAACTAACTTCGATCGTATTAGTTGTGGAACAACATCCTGCCTTGGTAAGGTTCAGGTGGGGTCGGAGTTAGATCGAACCGTGACACTTACTGATGGGCGTAAATAGAAAGAGTTGTATCGTGACTAATATTTATAGTTTTTGATTTAGTGATAAGCGTTCGATCTAACAAGTGGTATCAGAGTCACGATCAAGAGTTCAATTCCCAAAAAGGCACGGACTGTTGGAGGCAGGTGCTAGGAGGGAGATTGTTGGTTGTAGACCATCATCCTGCCTTGACAAAGCCTAAGTAGGGTCAGAGTCAGATCGAACTGTGGCGCTTATTGATTCGGCTTAAGTGGAAAAAGTTGTATCTTGACTAACAGATATAACTTTTAGTCTAATAATAAGTGTTCGATCCAATAGAGCGCTTTTTGTGCTGGAGTTTAGCTTAAACATTTTTTCAATTTTACAAGGCCTGTTTGCTTTAAAAGTCTTAATTTATGTTATTTTATAGTGAATAATCAATATACATCACTTTAAATATAGAGCCACCGTGAGTGATATCATGCCTAACAATTAAATTTTCAATGTGATATTATGATGGGCCTCTGGCTAGGTGGTCAGTCCATTGGTAATAAGTGGATGTTCCCCCTCCAACTGAGTTCGAACCCAAAGTACATAAAAAAAAAAGGAAAAACAAACTGTCATCTAATCATGTGTGATGTGTTACCACATTGTTAGCTGGAGTTTACGTGCCCATGTCTGAGAAAATTATAGTAATGTCTTTTTATATGAAAATCTCAATCATATTGTTGTTGATTGGCAAAGTAACTGGTCTATTTTACATAATTTTAAAGTAACATAACTAAAGTGCATATTGATTATAGTAAAAGGGATTTTTTAAAGTTTTCCGATGATTTAATGTTGGGTCATATTTATGATGGATCTGTGTATTCTTATTTTGGTACAGAATCTCAGTCATTTTATGATGCAATTGCAATCATCCTACAATTCTTATTTTTGCAGATTGTTGTTGACTCCCTACGTGATCCTAAAGTGGGTATAATACATGACCCGAAGTCTGTTCTTATTATCATCTGACCGCAGAATCCTACTTTTGCACTCTGTTCTTCACAAGGTACAAGATATGACAACTTTTTTTCTTTAGGAATTCTAGGTGAATTGGCCTATTACGCAAAATCTTATATCGGTGCTTAAAATTTTTTTACCCAACCAAATTCCAGTTGATTCCCTCCTTCAAAATACAGGGACTGGTGGTAGCACTCAGAAGTTCTCTGAATGCCATAATATCTTTTGCCAAAAATATTTGAGTATGTAGGGATGATCTAGTTTTAGATAAACAAAGACATGTAAGACTGTCGTTGTATCAAGTTTCATTAAGGATATTGAGAACCAAACAATCTCTAGTTAGTTTTGTGTATATATATCTCCTACATTAATTTTTGCTGTTCCATTAATATCATGCATAGCCATAGAGCTTCGGTTTGTTTAGGATTCTCCTTTCTTTCATTTCTTGTTGATTATGTATTTTGCAAATTTTCCTTTACTTTCTATCCAATTTACTGACGAGAAACGATAGATTGAAGTCTGGTTCAATGAGTTACTAACAGGGATCTTGCTTCTTACACTAAGTGCTTTTCAGTTGCGTGTAGAAGTAAGTTCTAAAGTTCTGAATTTGGCTAGTCTGCTTGGGCCTATATGGTAATGGTATAGACATGGTTATGGAGGTCGTAGGCAGGAGGGAATATGTACCTTTGAGTACCAAATCCAAGGAATATGAACCTATGTTGTGTTGGTTGTGAGGCATGGTAGTTACAAGCAAAATAATGCACTCAATGCTCTGTACGGTGAAACCTTACTTTAGAACTCATGAACACGTATACATATGTAAAAAACATACACAACTCTCTATAACAACAAATAAACCCCCGGAATTTTCAAGTCTGGAAATTAAGATTATATATTCTCCCATAATCCGTTAGACCCCTTTCAAGGCCGATCCTCAAGTGAGGAGCACATGACTACTTCACATGTCCATCTTTAAGTAGATACAGAATAAGAACTACAAATTTTAAGAAGTTAGATAAAAAGGGAATTTTTTTTCCGGGTCGTTTTAGGGTGCTCATTGTGGTCAAATGAGCACCCATTCTCACTCTTTTTGACCTGCTATTGCAAATTCTTAAGCTCAAGTTTTTTTCTCACTTCCCATTTGTTTTTCTTCATTTTCTTCAACAATGCCATAATTTCACGAAGCTTATGCCATGGATAGTGAATACCATGTATATACCAACTCCAATTGTCAGAAAGTCTTTGGGGGAGAGGGGGGGGGGGGAGCTAAAGATCCTTTACGTCAACACAAACAAACTCACGGGGTTGATTCCTCGAGATTTATGCAAAGGTGGAAACCCAGCTACTGTTTCATTCATCATCCTTTAATTTCTTCTTGGTGGGTTCTTCAATTATTTGTTTTGCACTCTCCAACACTACAATCTTCAAAGGGATTGGGGGAGAGGAGAACGTTTTTTCCATCCCCAGTTTTAAACTCTAGTTGAAGATTTGCTTGTAAAGAAATAAGTATCTGAACAGAGAGAACCCGAGGTGAAAGGATTTGGAGGAAAAAGTCCCCAATCTTGATATATATATTTTTAATTTTTTCCTTAATTCTAAATCATTTTAATAGTCTCTGGCAATTTGATAGTGGCAGGGGAGGGCTAAAAATTGGACAACCATAAACTTAAAATATCCCATTTTGTTGGTCTACCTTTGTCACTTGAGCCATGGAAATTGCTTGCAGACCTTGAATACGCACTCAAAGAAATGGTCGGTGTATTTCTCACCTCAAAATCAAATTTTCAGCACTAACAGATGCAGCACCAGTATGTGTGAGAGTTCGGTTTGCAGCACCTTACGACCCTTTTTTTCCCATTGAATGGTGAAGGGTACCATCGCAAAATGAATCTCTTTAGAGAGGATTGAAGTGTTCTTAGTCTTTTCATGCTATTCATGTTTTCTAAATGTAAAATATCAGTAAACGAAATATTCATGTGAAGTTATAATACTCGTTTTTATTATCATTTCATTCTCTAAATATAACTTGTACAAATTCAAAGTAAATTAATTCAAACTCAATATTGTCAAATAGGTATCAAAGATTCGTAAAAGAAGTTCGTAGTTATAACTCTAGAATCAATATATGGATTCCTTACACGGCAAGAAAATCACTGATATGGTCAATATGCAAATAAACATTGCTCTCAAAATATAGAGGACGGCGTAGCAATGTTTCTGCACACTGTCTTAGCGTGCCCGTTGGGTTGTCCGGTAATCAAGCCACTCATAAGTTTCACAAATAGGGGTGTTGATTTCATTTGGTATTATCTGGATCCATTTCTGTGTATTTGTTTTGATGATGACAATTGACAACAATTTCTAACTCTGCCAGTGCTCGAGATCTCTGGTTTTAAAAGTATTTATTGTTTTGTAACGAAAAAAAGAAAAGAAAAGAGAACGTATTTCTTGCTTGCCTCGCCACTCCGTGGCGTTTTTCAAGTTCTTAATTAGGGTTGTCATGCAGTGGAGTAAATTTGGGAATTCGCAGTTTTCAACTCAACCCAACCCATAAAATACAAACTGAGTTGAGTTTGCAAGTTCGGTTGAATTGAAAAATACTCTAAATCGTAGTCTATGAGTTGGATAGTGGGTTAAGAAACATCCAACTCATAAAATACAAGTTGGGTTGAGTTTGCAAATTCAGTTGAGTTGGAAAATACTCTAAATTGCAGTCTATGAGTTGGATAATGGGATAAGAAACGCCCAACCCATAAGTACCCAACACTAAAAAAAAGTTATTTAATCATGATTAAAAAGTCGTTCGGTCGTAATTTTTAACCAACACTAAACAACCACTAAAAAAAAAGCTTATATGGTAGAATGATGTCATTCCACTTTGAAGCCTAACAAAAGGCAAAAATACTCGCACACATGCAGTACAATTGTTCTCACCAATCACTATCTCGGTCACTCACTTTCAAATTCCTAGTCTTTCAAATAAAAAATCCAAATCCCTAACTTCCTATTTCAAGAATTGCAACGTTTTGAAAAAATAGAGAGTGAAGTCAATGATTTTGTCAATCCACATGGTATGTGTGATAACATTGATTTCAATTAGTTAGAGTAATTTGTTGTTTATAAATATTAAAACCTATTAACTTAGTTTAGTTTATTTTAGACTTAAATTAGTAATACTTATTAATTTGTTATGCACTTATGTATATTTAGTTTATTTGAGACCTATTATATTTGTGTAAGATCAATTATATGAATTAATATGTGACTTTTTATATTTATATAAAAAATATTATGTGTAACAAATTTTTGATTTCGTATTTCAATTTTTTTTTTAGAAATTTTTTTAAACATATATTAGACCCATAAATTCGACCTAACCTAACATACTATTGAGCCAGTTGATTTAGGTCAAATGGAGAAAAAAATTCTCGACCCAACCCAACTCACTGCTCTAATGAGCGAGTCAAAGTTAAAAAATGTTGCATAACTCATCCGACTCATCTAGCCAATACCCCTATTCATAATATTAATTAGCCGTCTCATTTGGGTTCAATTAGATTCTTACTAATATGTTGATGTGGCTTAAAGAATAAACAATAAATAGGCTTTGGTGACCAAAGAAAGTTTCAACAGGTTAGGATGGCTGCTTCACCTTTTATATATCATAAATAAATTCTTGTTTGTAGTGATTTGGTTCATTATTATTTCTCATTTTAAGATTTTAGTATATTAGGAATGTCAACCAGGTAGGATAAGGGTTGTTAGTGCTTCTCTCACCCCGTCCTCGTCCCCAGTGCAAGTTATTTGAATATTTGCAGATATTTAATAATTTAAGATGAAATTTTAAACATCATAAAAAGAACATGTAAAAAAAAGATAAATAATAAATTTTAATATCATATATCATAACTTTATTCAATAATTTAATATTCTTAAAAACTTAAAAAATAACACAAATAACATACAAAATTTAATTATATTTTATAATAATCAATCTAAATAAATAATTATTACATAAATTATATACATTTTTTCTAACAATTTTTATCATTATAGGCCATTCACTAAAAAGTTCATTGTAAAATAACAAGAAAAAATATATATTTTCATCCTATCTTAAAGCAAAAGATAAAAAAATGGTCAAAAACAAGTAAAAGAGAAAAAATCATAATATATGTAGTATATTAAATGAAAATATATATTTCATGAGTTTGTAAGCATTCATGCGACGAGTTCTATAATCCTCGCCCTTTGTCCCATTTATTAAAAGGTAAATTACATTTTATCCTCTTGTGGTTTGACTTAAAAACACGTTGCCTTGTTATAAAATTTGACATTTTACTTCTCTACTTTACACTATTACCACATAGTCATCTTAATATGCTTTTCATTCTTTTTTAACGGAAGATACATATTAAAATTTGAGGGGAAAATTATTTTATCAATTTTTTTATCACTATCTTAATTCTTAACCCAGAAAACTATTAGTCCCTTTTTTTTATTACTATTAGTTTTACGATTAAATTCGTTGTTTGTATAATACTCCTTTTGAAGAAATATATGTGTATTGCTTTAAAATTTGAGCTAACTATAAAGATACAGTGTACATTCCTAATTACAACTTGGCAACGTGTACTTACATACTACAGTAGAACACATACAAAAAAAACCTCAAAAGAGTTTACATAAAAATTACAATTATTAGATCATTTTCTTTGTCCTTTATTCTATTCCTTTTATATATATATATACAATTAGCCAATCAATGTTTATAAGGATGCTCCCTATAAGTACTAAGGAGCTCTTATTCAAAAGGCAATCACTAAGTATCTTTGTAGCTAATACTCTAAATTGTTGTTGATATCCAATTTTGTCCATAAAAATTTTTATACTTAATTACAATATTTTAAAATGAAAAATTTTAAAAGGGGACATTGCATTTAATACCTGATACTTGCACACGTAAAGAAGAAGACATTAAATGTATTGAGGCAAAAAAGGATGGAAAGAAAAGAAAAAGGTTCGATAAAGGAGAAAATGGGGGGCTCAACGTAGGAAGGCTCACGCAAAGGAAAAAAAGAAGGAAATGTCGGGGAGAAATGATGAAAGGGTGGAGGTATTTAAAAGGGAAGAGCATCGAGAAAAGGGGGGATCTTTTTTTTTTACACACATTTTTTCACCTTCAAGAACCGAGAAAAACACCTTCCATTTTCACCACCCTCATCACCAAAAACAAAGACCTTCACCCATTCTCCACTTGTGACCATCGTCTTTATCAATCCTTCATCACCATAAACTTCCAAGAGCACACCATCACAGGAGACAGAGAGAAGGGAACAAGAAGGAGACAAGCCTTGTTGAGGAATAGCATTCACTTCAACTGTTCCACCTTGAACTCCACAGTAACCTTCTATTTATGTCATGTAACTCATTTCTCCTAACTATTCTCACTTGCACACAACCCCGAATCCCTCTCGCACTCAACCCGAAATGAATACTACATATCCACTCAAGCCTCCCCACCGAAACCCAATATCCACTCTCCAACCGTGAATCCATCTCCCTTTTATTACCTTCATCTTCACTACCTCACTTTGGCGAACTAATATTCATCGTCTCATCATTATCTTCAAGCTCAAGCACCTCATTTCCAAAGACCTCCACTACACCACCTCTCTACCTTCACGTCCAACCCACGACAAACCACTCTACTACTATTCATCATCTCCTCCACATAAACCCTTCATCACCTCACTTTCATAACCCCACAAACCGACCGTCGGACCCCCCAAACTCCATCATATCCAACGGTAACCATCCATCTCCCTAAGCCGACCGTCGAACTTCCATCATACCCCCAACCGACCGTGAAACCCAAGAAGCGATCCTTCCCTCAACCAACATACCGTCGGACCCCCAAACTCCATCATATCCGACGGTCGAACCATCCAATCTCCCTAAACCGACCGTCGAACTTCACCAACACCGGTTACCATCATCTCAACCAACTTCACCGACACCCTCACCGTCGAACCACACCGGTGACCTTCACCGACCAACACAGCCATCCTCTCACCGACACCCTCACCGATCGAAACCCAAGAAGCCGAGCTTTCCCTTCAACCAACCGACCGTTCCTCTCGCACCGACCGTCGAACCACTTCACAAAATACCATCATTCCTCTACCGACCGTCGAACTACATCACACCTTCTATCGAACCACACCCGCCTACTACCCCTCACCGACAACCCATCCAAATCTTCACACCATCAACCAATCTCCATCACATTCGATGTCGGGTCCTACTTTCCAAACCGTGATCCCATAATCCCCATCACCCAAGCAATTTCCATAACCTCTTCAAACACTATCAAACCCAACCAGAACCGACCGTACCTTAACCCTTCAAACCAAATCCTCTCCTCACTCGACCGTCGAACCATACCATTGCGACCTTCACCGACCAGCTTCACAAACCATCACATCCTCCAATCGACCGTCGAACCCCAAAACAGAATCATCCCACCATATCCTCCAATCGACCGTCGAACCCCAAAACAGAACCACCCCATCTCCTCAAACCGACCGTCGAACCTCAGCTAGGTCGCCCCTCACCGACCGTCGAACTCAAAACACCAGATCCATCATACCCCCAACCGACCGTCGAAACCCAAGAAGCCATGTCCTTCCCCTCTACAGACGTCACCCCCATCATCTTCATCAACCTTCATCCGACCGTCGAATCTTAAACCGGATCCCTCCCCAAACATCCCAGCGTATGCTTTGCCATGGTTGCCAAAGTCCCCAAACCTTTATTTCTTTAAATTGCACTTGTTGATTATCCTGTTGAGTTTGAATTTGATTCACGTGGGCTGCTGTCCATTTCATATTAAGGCAAAAATGATACACTGTTTGGTAAAAAAGGAGAGAAGGGTAAAAGAAAAAAAAATAAAAAAAAATCTTTTGATCCATGCAATGACCAATGATGATGATTGAGTAGTGAATACTACCTTCAATGTCATTTGGATCATAAGGGTTTATTGAGTAGCCTAGTGCTAACTTGAATCCTGTGCAAGAATGGATTCACTTTCAAATAAAATTATTTTTTAAATAAAATCAATCAACCCACACTTATTTTATAAAGAACTACGTGACTTTGAGTTCTCCATTGCACCAGGAGATACGTAGGAGCAGAAACCCATTTCTGTCAAGCCAAAAAAATAAATTTTCATAATTTGGTTGTTTCTTTTATTTCTTTTCAAAAAATAAAAAATAAAAAAATAATAAATAATTACAAAGTCTTTTGTTTAGAGGGTTAAAATAAATATATTTGATATTATTAAAATTTGCACAACTAACATAAGACCGTTCTTGGAATTTTTTTAAAGAAAGTGCTAACACCTTCCCTATCTGTAATCGACTCCTGACTCAAACTCATTTTCAAAAAGACCGGTTTTCCTAATTAAAGGGTTTTTCGATGTTTTTCCAATTTAAATAAACATTGGTGGCGACTCCATTGATTTTTATATTTTTTCTCGTCGTCGTCAATCCGATTCGCACAATTGCAATTTTGCTAAAAGAGAGATTGGTGAAGTTTTTTTTTTTTAGCTAAAATGGCTACCTATTTTGTTGTGATGATGATATGTAGGATTAATACAATAAGTAAATTTTAGTCTAACTCTTCTATTTTTTAAATAAAAATGGAAAATGCAACTAAAATGTTATACATTTTATTCAACATTCACATGACAAAGCTTTTTTTAAAGAAACTACATGAATAGTCTATTGCACAAACAACTAAAAAAGGGTGCTCGATTGGTGCTACTTTTTTTTTTGTAAAGTGGCTAGCCATTTGATTCGACGGAGAGAGAAATGAAATATGAATTGAGTGACCAAGTTTTTTTCAAAAAACTATTTTCTTGACAATTTTAATATGTATCTTCAGTGAAAAAATGAATGAACAACATATTAAAATGACTGTGTGGTAACGATTTTAAACAGAGAGATAAAATATCAAATGTTATAGCATAAGAAGGCAAAGTATTTTTTAGTCAAATCACGTGGAGTAAAGTGTAATTTACCCTTTATTAAATGAGATTCCCGCAAATATGAATATTTTTCCCAACCCTAATGTAGGCTGAATGGGACATAACAAAACTTTTTTTACTCCGAAATCACCTAATTTTTTTTCTTAAAACTAATTAAGCAGTCGGATAAGTTGACAACTTTCCCTTAACAACCTCATGTAGCCATCCCCACCCCATTCTTACCCCAAGAATTCTCTACGCTTAAAATGGTTTTTAGGGTCCAAAAACTAACTAGAAGACATTGATATTCTCTTTTTATAAGGCACAAGCAAGCAAAAATGGAGTTAACATTTTAGTAAAATTATTGAGTGCCATTTATTTTATGAAATCTGAAAGGCCTACTTAATTTAATATGCAAGGAAATAAATATACAAAGGAATGTATGCTTGGCTATAAATCCGCTGCCTACTTCAAAGTTGAGAAAAATTAAAGTGGGTGATCTTTGGTTACGTAATACTAAATACACTAATGAATCAATCATAACGAATCAATCATAACATAATTTATATAAATGTCTATACTTCATTGATTGATAGCTTCAGTTTCAATACAAGTATCAAGCTATGAACTTCATACCAAATAGATGGACAAATACATTGTTTGCAAATACAGGAAATGACAGGTATGTTGACCAAGACAAAGAAAAAGCAAAAGACAAGGTTATGCGAATTTATTATAACAACAATAACGAATCCTTTAAGCTGCGGTTGGAGCATTGTATAAGAAGAACCTGATAATATAAATGAATGCTATTAGGTTTTATTAGATGTTTGGTATACTTACCTGATAGTATAATAAAATTAGGTCAAATATTTTTATCTTATTCTAACCTGATAACAATATACTTTCCCTCACCTCATGATAAGACCTGATAGGATATGTTTTCTCACCCTACCCCTCAATTTTATCCCTCTCACTCTAACCACTCTTTTTCTACCAACAACACAGTTAGGCCTTTACTAGACCATCGTCGGACTGCCACCATACCTAGATCCGTCGGCCACCCTCTCTCCACCACCCTCTCTGACACCATGCCCAAATCCGTCGGCCACCCTCTTTCCATCACCCTCTCCAGCACCATGCCTAGATCCACTGGCCACTTTTGGTTGTTGGTGTTCAGCGTGGTGGGTCGCCGGTTCTAGTCAGGGACGATGGTTCTAGCGCAGCGTGATGGCTCGCAGATCTAGCGATTTTGGTCTAGTTCAGCGTGGTGGTAGTGGAAGTCACAGTCACAGGCAAGACAGAGAGAGGGTGGTGATGGCGGATTTGCAGGAATTGCAAAGCTTGGAGGCTGTGGCTATGACTTCCTTTACGGCCACCACCAGCCACTTATTGTTATTTCTTACACCAACGCCAAATCTGGGCATGGTTGAGAGAGAAACAACTCCATTGGCAATGGTCGCGGTGTCTATAGGAAGGCTTGGTCATTGCTGCTTGACGTGGGGGAAGATGGTGGCCTCGCATTCTGTTTTGGGTTGGTTATGGTGTTAATTGGTCATTCACGGTTGTTATACGATGGTGACGAGTTTGTTGCGTTTAGGTTGGTGATGTGGTTGTGTGGTTGTGGACATTCAGGGTTTGGTGTGTTTGGGTTGATATTTGCTAGAGGAGATGGTGAGGAAGGTGATGGGTAGTATAGTCATAGTAGATAGTTACATATATTATCAAGTTGTTTATATTATTTGCACCAAATGTTTGATAGTATAAGAGCTTATCAGTTTGTTTATACTATTAGACCTTGTCTTATTATCTTATACTATCATGTCTTATATTATCAGGTGCATCAAACGCAGTTTAAATTGCTTTTGAAACTACTTATATAGTCGGATAAGAAACTCTCACAGCAATGCTACAAAGACCTTCAGGATCACCACTTTCTCTCAGCAACTTCATGTAGCCACACTCACCCCAGCTCTCACCCCACCAATTCTTAATCAGCCAGTACTTGGTGCCATCTTCGCTTGTCCCATAACCAATTACAGTAACCTCATGCTCCTGTAAATATCCCTTCCTTGTATTTATGAAAGTCATTGCTCACAGAGATAGCAACTGAGACTGCTGGTTGGTTGGCCACAGCTTCATATAGCCAATATGCAAAAAAAACCAAACAGACGTAATCCAAACCACTTAAGCAGTTGGACAAGAATAACAATGCCACATTGACCTCCAGAAGTTGCAACATCTCTTGGCAGCTTCATATAGCCATCCTCACCCCAGCTCCCACCCCATCATTGCTTCCACACCCTGTTACAGTGACCCAATGGTTGAGCGAGACCTCACATATCCTTACATATATATCCCCTAGCTGTAGAAGTGAAAGCCATAGCTAAACAGTACAGGCAACTGATACTGGTTTCTTTGTCACAACTTCTACTAGTTGCTCTTCGCAGTTGGACTGTACATTTACATAACCCTTTATCCTGGCTACGCATTTCGCTATCTTCACTGTGTCACAAGTTCCATGCATTCCATCAAACGGGTAATAAGTTCCATGATTGTCACCAGAAACTCCAGTGTTTCTGCTCTTCATCGCTTGCGCAATCCATCGGTTGTTGCTCAGACAACCGTGTCAACTTGCCTGTTTTGATCTTGACAAGGCCTTCTACTGCTGCCACAGCAGAAAATGACCTGGAACTTTCTACACTTGAATGAATTTATGATAGAATAGTGAGGAAAACATCAGGAACTATTTGGTATGGGAGGCATTTAAACGTAGGGACCTAGGATTGGTAAATATGTTGGAAGTGCGTAAAGTCTACTTATATTGGTTTCAATATCAGCATGCATGATGCCTGCGAAATCAAGATCAGATAATCCACACCTGACAACATTAAGAGTTCCCAAACTATCTTGAATATTAATAATAGATATCCAATGACACCCTAAATTTTAAAAGACTTACTAGAATTACTAAAAATATCTTTTAATGTACTATTAAATTCAGGTAGAGCTACAGACATAATTAATGTGCAGATTTGTAAAGGTTTAATTGAACCTTTCCAGTTCCACATACAGAGCAGCTGAGGCATATCGACAACTGCATGAATTATAGGTATTTCCTACTAGCTTAGTGGTTAACAGTTACTGCCATGACCACATCAGATAACGTTTCCTGGGAGCCCTTCAAGGAAATTCTATAAAAATTATCATGACTGTTGTACCACTTGTTGGAAGTTAAGACCCAACTAGGATTTCATAGGATACTGAATCAAGAGACATGGTTGTAGCTCCAAACTATATTTTACAATCAAGAATACAAACATGAACAAAAAGATCAAATGGCTTAACCACTCGCATTGAAAAGACTGCTCCACCACTTCTCCGATAAGCATCCTCTTCAAGCCTTCAAAGAACAAAAGAGAGGAAATCCCATTGTTGAATCTTGAACCTCTTGTCTATACCACCCACAAATGTAAAAGGGATGCATTGACATTGTTCACAACAAATAATGCCACAATTAAAGCCAATGACAGATCCGTTGCAACAGAAGAAAAAGCAGTATGAAATGGTGTGACTGAGTAACGAAGAAATATCTGTCACCAAAATCTACTCAATCAGATTCCGTACGGTTGATTTAACAAGAACACAACCACAATGAAAAGAAAAATTAACAGTAATAATTAGGCTAACATAGCATGAGAAATATTATACATGCAGCAAAAATTATCTGACATGTTTGTCATTCCATCAAGTCTAACTAAGTTCATCTATTTGAATACCCAGAATGCAACACCTAGACGACATCCCGTTTACATCTGCATGTGGTACATCCATTCCAGCTTTGCATACAGTATACAACAGTATCCAATTATACTCACATCGGGATAAGGTATCTATTCAGGTGTCGTATCTTGGATGTACAAATTTCATTTTCCAGTCTAATTAATGATTTGTATTGCAACAAACGTATTTGGAGCAACAATGCAACTTAGCAAGAATTACAGATGACAAAGACAAAAGTGGAGACTCAAAGAATAAAGTTTTCAAATATAAAAGGTATAAAAAACACTGTTGGGGGGAAAAACAAGCTTGAAATCTAGGCAAGTACACTGGGAATCAATACATTTAGCCACTGAAATAGAACAATTTTGAAGGCCACTATTTGCCACTATTTGGGTGGGACTTGGTGCAAAGGATTTTGCGTCCCTTGGCACGTCGACGCTTTAAGATAGCTCTTCCACCTGGTGTTCTCATTCGTCTGCGGAAACCATGGGTGCGTGCCAATGATTTTCGTGATCTGCTTCTCTTGGTCAGACAAAGTGCAGCCTTGCCTGCCCTCACAACCAGACCACGGCCTTTTCCACTTCTAGTCCCAACGTTAGATGACAAATCCAATCCCAGTGACAAACCTGAACATTGATAAATTAGCTGAGATCAAGTCAAACTAAAATCTAAACAATTATTTCAATTATAGACTTGTAAAGAGAAATCAATAATTAAGCACAACAAGGGAAGTAAACTATGACAATTACACTGAACAAATCCAGCAAAGAATTGTATTGTATTGTCTGACAAAAAATTTAAGATCTGTGTTCTCTTTTCTTCTCCACTCCCACATATAATGAAGAATTCAGCACTTGCCATTTAAAATTTGAACAAACCCATGCGAAATTGAGTTAAAAATCAAATAAATTAAATTAAAAAAAACAAACAAAATTGAAGCGAGTGCATAAGTGGTAAACAACCGCATACCCAGATGCCAAAATCAGCAAATAAAGTTTATACGAGGAAAGAGGTGGAAAAATGACCTGAAAGGGAGGAAGGGAAAGAAGAGAGAGAGGAAGGAGAGGAGGAGAGGAAGGAGCAACGGAGCAGGGGAGAGCGAGTAGTGGAGGAATTCAAAGACAGTGATGTTGTTGTTGGTCTTGAAGCAGTGAGGAGTGTGAGAGAAGCAGAAGGGGTGCGGGCTCTCATGGCTGCACCTGCACTTGCACTGCTTATCCAGGTAGACACCACTGTCAAAGCCATTATCTTGTCCTTCTTCAACTTCAATCAATACCTGTTTGTGCTTTTTGAGTTTTATCCCAATAGAGCAGGAGCGGCCCGTGTCACTCAAAATCTCAGTGTATCCCTCCTGAGAGACTCAGAGTTGTACCCTCTTAATATTAGTTAACTATAGTGAAATTTATAGATATGTGCAGGGGATGTAGCTTAAATGGTAGAGCGCTCGCTTTGCATGCGAGAGGTACAGGGTTCGATCCCCTGCATCTCCAATATTCTTTTTAATTTTTTCTTTCCTTTGGTCTTAGCTGCCTGAACTGCAGAGCCCAACAGATAATGTTCAAGCCAGGTGCCCTAGTTTGGGCTTTCTGAGAAATTTTAGACTTCCTACTTTCATCCAGTTTGGACGAGTTGAAAATTGAAAGACATTTTTTATTAAAAAAATGCAGACATGCTATTTTTAAAATTTTTATTTTACTTTTGAAAAATTTTATTATCTAATTTATGATTATATTATTTTTAAAGTTTTTTTAAATTTGTAATTAATATATTTGAACAAAAAATTAATACCCCAAGAATTGTTATACACGCTCCATTATTTTCTCTATTTTATTAAAAGCATTTTTAAAAAAATTTGAATTATAAAAAATATAATATTAACTTCAAGCATTGTTTTAACATTTAAAAAAAGGGATTAATATTAACATTAAAACTTAAATTAGAAAATAATTAGTCTTAATTTATTTTTTACATGTTCAAAAATAAAAAAATTACGTGAAGTTAATCTTAATTTATTTTTCTAACTTTCAAATTTAAAAATAAAAAGTTCATGCTTGAAGTTAATCTCAAATTTTATTAATGTTCATTTTTCTTAAAAAAATGCATGCTTTTAACAATAAAATAAACGAAATAGAGAAAAATGATGGAGTTATTTGTCAAAGGTACTTTATAGATAGCATCATGCACAAAGTTAACACAGTGTTGGCTTAGTGGTGGACAAGCATGTAATGTGTGGGTAAACACATAGTCACAAGTTCGAATCATAAATATGATAATTTTTTGAGAGAATATTTTTGTGAATCCCTTAATCTCAATCTCGACATCAATGACTCTCATTTGATCAGACCCATTTTAATATTTTCAAATTGATTCGAGTCACTTTGCTTTTTTTACACTAAAACACATTTTCCTCTTTGACCCATCCCTCCTCCCATCAATGTCCTAGCCGCCATGACCACCTTCGTTTTGTTGTGCCTAACCACCATGACAGTTCCCCCTTGCATCCTCCACGCACAAGTGCACACTGATAGCCTTTATCCTTTCGTGTTCGTGTCGCCACCACCACTTCGTCGACGACGGCTACTTCTCCTAGCTACGCTTGATACGGACAGTGCGAGCCAAAATCTATGCTTATTTTTTTTTTCATTTTTTTCAATTTTTTTAAACATTTTTTGGATGATGTGTCCGAGTCCAAATGCATGCTGATGATTTGTTTTTTTTATTTATTTTTTATACATTTTTTAAAAAACTAGTTAAATTTTCAAACAATCATAATCCAACTATTTGACCCGAACTAATCTATTTTTTCATCAAGTTGTTTAGTTCGAGTTATCCAATTTTTTATTGTTAAAACCGATTCAACCCAACTCGAGTTAAGATTATCGGTTTGGACTTTAAATCCCCTAAACTTGACTCAACCTGACTTGTGTATAACCCTAAAATGTGCACAAATTGGCCTGGATTGCATTGACCCCAAAAAAAAAAAAACGAAACACAAAGAGTTAACATGAAACAAAATAGCACAAAGAGTTACCATTGTTGTCCTGTCGATTCCTAAGAGATATTGATGCTAAAAAAAAAAGTTATCACATTAATTGTTGCCTTACGCAAAAGCAGAACTAGGATTCTAGTTTTGGCGGACAAAATAATTTTTTTCAGGGTCAATACTATATTTTATAAAACTATATATGAGAGAATTTTTAGCTGTGTGCCATGCAATAGAAATTAGAATTCTCAAAATTTTGGGGGCATGAACGTAGTTCCACCTCTCTGACCTTGGGTTAAAACTTGAATTTTCGTGTGAACTCTTTCGCAAATGTGATAGCAATTAATAACTGAATACATACCGTACAAACACAGAGTTAACACGGAATAACTTTGATGAGAGAAAAGTTAATTTTTTGCATAGTGCATTAAAAATTAGAATTCTTAAAATTTTTGGGAGATATGAACGTAGTACCGGCTCTGACCTTATGTAAAATCAGTATTAGTGTGAACTCTTTAGCAGATGTGATAGCAATATTGATAGAACTGAACACATACACGTACAAACACACAATAAAATAAAGCCACGCGAGAAAAGAAAAAATCTTCTCCAAATCCTTAACCATAAAATCTTTTTGATCTATAGATCAAACAATAAAATTAACTCTGAAATAAATAACAAACCAAAAAGGAATAAGCAAAATGAAAACTAGATAAAGAAGTGAAACACCAAGTTACCAGCTTTGATTTGGAGCTATTTGAAAGTATCTTGGTTGGATCCATACGCCTTTAAGGTGATGATGGCTTTCAGATTCTGCAGCTGCCTCAATGCTCTCGCTCTGAATTACAATATCATATTCACCACTAATGTGTGGAATTAACGTCCCGCATGTGGAAATGGAAACATTTGCCTCTAATCCCAGTTTTCCCTTCATATCCTTCAATTCAAAACTATCTTTACATATAATATAGTCCAATACATCCTTGACAGATTTATCTAAAACTATACGATAATTGTTCCATCGTTTTGTTTTACCAGCATCAAAGGTAACTAATCCATTCAACCTGTCTAAAAAGTGAAATTCTCCTTGATGAAACACAGCACCCCTTATTGTATTTAGTCTTAGTTTATGGCAAGAAAACTTGTGCTTAGACCATAGGTTATTTCCTCGGCAAAGCAAGTGCAGTTCTAATTCTTGATCACTGGTGCGGCTAATCACAACTACATTGCAATCTTTAGACGTTGGAGCAGATGAAAATGCTGCAACATGGTCAGATAATTCTGAAAAAGGACAGTTTGGAAGCTCTATTTTTGCTCTGGAAAAAGGGCAAAAAAAGAACAATGAACCATGGCGAAAGAGAAGCAGCCATCCTCCATAGGATGCAAGGCAAGTTGCCCCATCCAGTTCTGGTATGTCGATAGTGTAGATTTTATCTTGGTTGTTGCTTAAGAGGGAACACTGAGAACCTTCCCCATACATAAGAAACCAAGGATCACAATATTTATCTTCAGGGGAAGATTTTGAAGAAGCAGTGTGCCAATCTTTGCAAACCCCACGGAAACTCAGAAACTCAATAAGTCCTAACCTATCTGCAATTTGTGACAGCAGGTCATGAGGCAGATTAGACCACTGTACTTTCCATGTCATTTTGCAACTGTTAGAATCAGTCTCTGACATTCCAGTATGCTTCATAGAACTATGCAAAACAGGTTCATAAGTATACTAGAAATAGAAAATTAAGAAATAGGAACACTGACAGCAACCCAATTCATGTAAGCACAAGACACCTCAAGTGAAATAAGCATTTCTGCAATAACCAAAAATGAAAATAATAGTAGAATATAGCTAATAAGACAATAATAATGAATGAGCTTGGGAGAAGTCAAAGTAGAAAAGTTAAAAATGTAGAGGTAAAAATATTTACAATGTATTTGTGGAGGACAAAAGTTTACATGCCATCTCCATTTTATTTCTACCAAGCAACATCATAAGACTTATCAATGAATTATCAATTGCTTGACGAGTGAAAATATGAGGATAATATTAAAGATGTATGAAAATGATCACTAAGTGCTTCGCCGAGTTTAAATTTAACCTTCTACTATTTCTATCCTACCTAGTGTTAGCTATATAAGAAGGAATCGCAAAATCACCAGCAGACTCTATTATACATAATGTGACAGATATAAAAGTATTCAATTTCACTTTGATAAATTGTTTCTAACAAATCAAAATGAAAAAGTGTAGAGAGTCATTTAGAGATCAAATTTCTGGAGAACAATTATCACATAAATTACAAGTTCGAATATTGTTTATCAAATTGAAACAGGCACATGTTAACCCTAAAAACGAATCATTTATGTCACACCGATCTATAGAATCCGTGCCACAATCACATCTTGAAATCCCCATTATTTTGTTTCTTGAAACAAAAAATAAATAAACAAAGCCCCGTTATTGAGCAATGAGTAACATGCGGAATTATACCCGGAAGCAAGAAAGAATAGGGAGGTGGAGAAAAATATATAAAACGGCATGATCGTGTTCATTGTGTAGAAAGACAACAATAATAAGAAGCAATAACAAATTAGAATTTATCATTATGGCTGATCACATTGCACTTACAGAATTGTTGAAGCATGAACATCTAGAACATCAAAGAAAAATAGAGTATTACCTCAGGGTTTTGGTGCAAGGAATGAAGATGAACACAAAACACCGATATTCTTTCAATTAATGGATAGGTTCTTAGTTGCATTACCCTTCAAATTTGAAATCTTTGTTACAACTAACAAGACTTTTCTTGATATGGGCTACAGCCCACAGTTATCCACCTCCTTTACTTGCGTGTGCAACGGCAAAGGATAATGAAAATATTTTTCTTTTCTTCTCTGAAACTTTTTTTATAGCTATATGGTAAAAGTATTCTTTAACTAATTTTTATGTCAACCGATACAAAGTTTATCTAAATAATCTTATGGGTACAGCTTCACATTAGCCTTTTTTATAAACATTCTTCAAAGTTACAAATTCTGCTCCTTTAAAGTGAGAAGTTCACTTTAGAAGGAAAAAAATAAAGAATCCTAATTATTAATAAAAAAATTAAGAGAGTAGATTCTAACAAACTAAGCTATTTTATAAGCATGTGTATGAATTTTATCATAATATTAAGCGTTGATTTTCTCATCAAACATCAGTAGTTAAAATTCCTTTGTGATTCCTCACTTTTTCTTCAAAGGTGAACTACACATTTTAAGATTTTGTTTTTACCAAAGGTGGGTTAGATGATGCCTTAATCCAAAGGGGAAAAAACCATTTTTTAGAATAACTTTTATATAGAACTATGAAGCACAGACATGGACACAGACATGAGATATGACACGGATATAGAGACACATTAAATTCAAAAATTATAAGACACAGACACGACATATATATATATAATTACAAAATTTAAGTAAAAAAATTTATAATTTATTAATTTCATTTCTATAAACTTGAAGATTTATAATATCTTAATATATGTCATATGTACTAAATTTGCTACCTAATAAGTCTCTCTTAAAAAATATAGAGTATAATTTTTATTGATATATTTTAAAAAATCTCTTAAACCAACTTATCATAATAAACCAACTAGAATCTATAACGAAAGACATGTGCATGAAAAAAATTAACTGGAGAGAATATAGATATGAAGCAAGTTTCAGGTGACGATTGGACGATTTAGTTTTAATAAAGGTAGAAGGAGCATATAAAAATAGTGATGTGTGAAAAGATAAAACTTAAAAGTCTAATAGTGATGTATGAAAAGATAAAACTTAAAATACTAATGTGTGAAAATAGTAACTTGAGACATTAGTTATGTGATTGGACTTATGTGGGTTACGGGCTTACTAATTAAACATCAATCATGGAAACTATTTAAAAAAATATTTTAATAGATTGTGTCTAAGTCGTGTCTGATGTGTCCGGCGTGTTCAAACGATATCAAGCGTGTTTTCCAAAACGATGTCTAAATTAAAAATAATAATCTTTTTAATTGGACACATTCTCGATATCGCAAACACGCAACGTGTGTCAAATCGTATCCCTATGTTCTTTTACACATGTCCGAATAACCCGACTCAACAACGATATGTCCGTACTTCATAGATATAGAAGCATCTTAAAAGAGAGTTATCAAATTCAGTTTTTTTTTTAATAGGAAAGTTTAAAGAATGTAAAGTTGCCTAATTCCAAGATCAAATGCCATAAGCCTTTTAATGAAAATTCATGAAGAAAATTTGAGCCGAAAACTTAGTATCCAAAAATTTTAAAAAAATTGAACCAAAAACCCTTTTTTCTTTTAATCAAATCCCGCTTAAATCTACAAAATTTGTAAAAAAAATAAAATCTACATAATATTTTCCAAGTAAAGGTGGAATAGATGATCCAATAACCTTTCCCACTTAGAATAGCCATCTATATCACGTGTATAATTAGAGTTTTATAAAACATGTTATCAATATGCTTCTATACAAACATGTTATCAATATGCTTTAGAAAATATGCTAATAATACAACACTTTTTCACGGGTTCATTTGGATAGCAAAATTGAAATTAAAATATAGAATTTTAAATTTAATTTCAATCCTTTCAATTAGAATTAGTTTATACTCTTAAATTTTATGTTTGTGATTGTTAAAGAATTAAGATAAAAAATTATAATTATAAATTCAATTATAATTTTCTTATTTAAAAATATATCTAAAATATTAAAAAATTATTTAAAAAATTAAAATTAATAAAAATATTCGAATAAAAATAATATAATAGTCATTTTTTTCATAAAGAAAATTTTCATTAATTTTTTTTAGAAAAAATAGGTATTATAATAAATTTTATATAAATATAAAAATAATTTTTTATATAAATATAGAATCGCAATAAATATGATTTTTCATAAATAAATATAGAGAGAAAGAGAGAGAGAGAGAGATTAATTTTTAAGTTATAGAATTGGTAATTCTTAAGGTATAAGTTAAGAATTGAGAAATGCTTAACTTAATTATTTTTCAATTCCATGAAATTAGTTTATGGAAATATAATTATAATTCTAAATAATATTTCAAACATAAAAATTAGAATTACGAGGTCAAATTCTAATTCCAAATTCTAATTACATGCTCAATTCTAAAAGCCAAACAAATATTTATATTTTTTACATATGCTAAGGTAGTAAAATTAGAGTATAAGTATATAAAATATGAGATAGATCTAATTATTATCAATCGATTAAAAATTAAAATGATAGAAGTGTATATATAAATATATGTACGTAATATTGTTATATGCTTTATCGGTGGTAACCAAGTATTTCAAAGCAATTGACTAAGATCTATGAACAGCGTGATAAAGAATTCAAAGAAAAATACAAGAACATTTGTGAAGAAAAGACAAAGGTTTCATTGATTGTTGAAATGCAAAAGTTAATTTAACCTAAATACAAAGAAACTATAAAAAGGTTAAACAGGGAAAGGAAAATACTATTCTACCCTTAATAAATAATAAAACAAAATAACTCAATATTTCTTAACATCTCCTCTCAAACTCACGATACAGCAGCTACAAGCATCGAGAGTTTGCCAACCAGAAAACGAAAACAAGAGATGGAATGCGACTTGGTAAAGAAATCTGCAATCTGCAAAGAAGAAGAAACAAAGGGCAAGGTAATGATTCCATGCTTGAGATGATGACGAGTAACGTGATAATCGATCTCAATGTGCTTAGTTCGTTCATGAAAAACTAAGTTATGAGCAATCTGAATAGAACTCCGGTTGTCACAATACATAGGAGTGGGATGAGAAAGAGAAACTCCCATATCTTAACGTAACCAAACAATCTCTTTGGTGGTAGATGTCATAGCACGATATTATGCTTCAGTTGAAGATTGAGAAACAATAGATTGTTCCTTGCTCTTCCAAGAAATAAAAGAATCACCTAAAAATATACAGAAAATAGTAACAGATTGCGATCTGGGATCACTCGCCATGATCAAGATCGTAGTATGCATGCAAAGGAAGAGGTTGATGGAAATAAAAGACTATGAAAGAGACCTCAAGATATCACAAAATACTGACAAATTTGCCCAATGAATAAGTAGTAGGAGAAGCAATAAACTGACTAACAACATGAACAAAGATATGCAATATCTCGAGTAATAGTAAGGTATACCAAGCTCCCAACAATAGTACGATATAAAGTAGGATCTGACAAAGGTAAACCATCAGAAGAAGAAAACTTTGCATTAACCTCAATGGGAGTGTCTACAGCCTTATTATCAGTAAGTCTAGCTCGCTCAAGAATATCTGCAACATATTTCGATTGAGAAAGAAGATAACCTCTGGGTGAGTAGGCTACCTCAATACCCAAGAAATATCGTAGAGAACCCAAATCCTTCATTTCAAACTGTCTAGCTAACTCTGTCTTCAAAACTGAAATACCATGAATATCATCACCAGTGATAATCATGTCATCAACATATAAAGACAAAATGATACGACCTGCATCAGTGCACTTAACAAAAAGAGCAGAATCATGACTACTTGAAGCAAATCCAAGGGAAGAGATCACAACAGAAAATTTCTCAAACCAAGCACGGGGTGCTTGTTTGAGACCATATAATGCTTTCTTGAGCTTGCAGACATACCCAGAATCATGTAAAACACCAGGAGGGGGTGCCATATAAACTTCTTCTTGAAGATCTCCATTCAAGAAGCATTTTTAACATCAAGTTGAAAGATATGCCACTGACGAACCGAAGCTACTGCAATAAGAGTACGAATAATAGTCATTTTTGCAACAGGAGCAAATGTCTCCTCATAATCCATACTATACTGTTGAGAATACCCTTTTGCAACCAACCTAGCTTTGTATCGCTCAATAGATCCATCAGAATTAGTCTTGATTTTATATACCCAACGACAACCAACAACAGTCTTACCAGGAGGTAGAGGAACCAAGTCCTAAGTACCTGTCTTTTGCAAAGCAGAAAGTTCTTCATCCATAGCTTGCTGCCAAAGAGGATCAAGAATAGCCTCTTTATAGGAAGATGGCTCAGAGAGACAATGAATAGAAGCTAAAAAGGAAGAAAAAGATGAAGAATAACAAGAATAAGCAAAATCTGGTAACTTTGTGGACTTACGAATTCGTATGGATTGACGTAAGGGTGGATCCACAATCTCGCATGAAGCTTGAGGGACCATAGGAGAAGAGGAAGCTTCGGATGTGCCGAGAAGTAAAGTGTCGCATACTGTTGAAGGGTATTTGAAGTACTAGGAACCTGAGATGACAAACTATCAGAATCCTTAGAAAAAGGATCTATACGAATAAGGTCAGATCTAGTCAAACTATGAGTAGTGGATGTAATAGAAAAGAAAGGTATATGCTCAAGAAAAACAACATGATGAGACACATAAAGTTTCTGAGTTATTGGATCAAAACAACGGTACCCCTTTTTACCTTTACCATAACCAAGAAAGACACAAATAGCAGATTGAGAGGACAACTTGCTATATGAGGATGAAGAACGAAACAAGTACAACCAAAAACTCTAAAGAAAGAATAATCAGGAGCATACTCATACAACTTTTCAAAAGGAGACAAACCTGAAATATGAGAAGATGGATTTGTATTAATCAAACTTACAAGAAGAAGAACACTTTCACCCCAAAACACACTAGGAACAAGTATGTATAGCAAGAGAGAAACGAAAGCAGCTTTCAACAATGTGCCTATGTTTTCTTTTAGCAACACCATTTTGCTCAGGAGTATCTGTACATGAAGTTTGGTGAATAGTTTCATCTAAGGCAAGCAGCTCACAAAATTTATTAGAGGTGTATTCCCCACCCAAATCACACCTAAAACATTTAATAACAGCAGAATGTTAAGTTTTGACAAGAGCCCGAAATGTTGTATATATCTCAAAGAATTCAGAATGGTGTTTTATTAAATAAACCCAACAATAACGAGTATGATGCCAAATCAATAAAAGAAACATAATATTGAGACCCTCCTTTTGTGGCAACAGGAGAAAGTCCCCATACATCAGAATGAATCAAATCAAAAGGAGAAGAAAAAACAGAAATACTTCGATTAAAAGGTAAAGCTAAAAATTTTGCCAGTTTACATCCACTACAATCAGAAATATCACAAGTTTGTAAATTTCCTAAAGCCCCTGTGGATGCCAAAAATCTCAAACGAGAAGATGAAACATGATCTAGACGAGAATGTCATAAGTAAAAACTAGAAGAAGAATGACTCAAATGAAAAGAAGATAAATCAACACTATTAGCAAAGAAGAAGAATCGGCACTTTTAACTCATCCAAAATATATAGTCCCCCTCCTACGGCTCGTCTAATCATTCGCGATCCCGCACATAACAAGAAGAAGAGGAAAAAGTGACTAAATTACCGTAATCACATAACGACCAACGAAGCAAGATTTAATTTAAGTTTAGGAATATGATAAACATTAGGGAGAGACAAGTTAGGTGTAACAACAACCAACACTCATAACAGAATAGAAGACGAAGGAGACACAGAAGCAAAATGTGAAGAATCTGGAGACATATGAAAGCACCGTAATTCAAGACCCATACGAATTTTACCAAGAACTATGAGGCAATCCGACCCATAGAAGAAGAAGCGGACATAGCATGTGGGTCAGTCAGGAGAGGGACTTCGAAATTGTTCACGAGTACTAGGATCGGTGAAAGGACCCGATGAAGCAACTCTACGGATTAGGTCAAGTGGGTGGTCTCGTAACCCTGAGATGGTCTATAAGCATTAGATTGTGACTGGTTACCAGGCTTTGAAGCTTGATATTGCTGTAGCGATTGGTTATGTTGTCTCAACTTAGGACACTAAGCCTTCCAATGACCTTTCTACTTACAGAAACTGCACTCGTCAATGGCAACCCTCGTATAAGACTTATTCTGATTATTGGAGGGTGGCTTAGAGGATACCGCTAACACAGAGGGATTAGAAGTAGAAAGAATTCCTTTTTCAGAATAAGACTTAAGACGTATTTCTTCAACTAATAACTCACTGACAACTGAGTCAACAGAAGGAAGAGGAGAACGATGCAAAATTGAACCTCTAAGTCCTTTAAAATCACTGTGAAGTGCCATTAAAAACTGTACCAAACGAGCAATATAAGCACCACATGCCCTTAATTCTGCCGATTCTATAAGAGCCAATTGATCCCAAAGATCTGTTACAGCAGAATAAAACTCCTGAATACTCATATTCTTCTGCTGAAGAGCTCGTATATCATTATCCAATTGATACTGCTTTGCAAAATTTGATTGAGTGAATAACATTTACAAATGATCCCAAACCTCCTTTACAGTCTCATACTTCGCCAGCTGTGTACCTACGGAATGTTCAACAGAATTGTTAATCCAAGTAATAATTTTTGCATTGTTTGCTTCCCATGTATCTATCAAAGCAGCATACCCTCAACAATATTCTTAGGTTTCTCAAAAGTTCCACTAACATATCCCCACAACTTTTTACCCTTAAGAAAGTTTCTCATCACATAACTCCAATACGAATAATTTTTTCCATCCAACCTCACACTCACATACTGAAGCGAATCGTCTCTTTCAGTAGCCATAATAAAAAAACCAAGAAAGTCAAAAGAAAACGAAATACCAAATTGTAGCTAAAAGGAAAACGAAATACCAGATTGCAGGAACTGAGCGAATACTGAAATACCAAAATATAGAAATTAAGCGAATACCCTCTCGAAATTATACGGTCACCTCACAAACTGAACAAATGTTGTCTCGAAAAATATAGAAGTTGGATCCACAAAAGCTGTGTTTAAGATTAAGCCTCGTCTCATGGCTTTCTCTGATACCATGATAAAGAATTCAAAGAAAAATACAATAACATTTGTGAAGAAGAGACAAGGGTTTCAATTGAAATGCTTAATTTAACCTAAATCTATATATAGAAACAGCTATTCTACCCTTAATAAATAATAAAATAAAATAACCCAATATTTCTTAACACAGCGAACACAAACTTCTAAAAACATCATTATTTATTATTTATTATAAGATGATACCTAATACAAGACTCATTTTATATCCATCAATGCAAGTTCTGATCATCATTTGAGGATGGAAACTGCAAACCGTGTTCACTAAATAATGCCATGCCAAGATGGGGCACTGTTCAGATCCACAAAGTCATAATATAGTTTATCCCAGGTTTGCCTAGCTGCCAAGCACTGCATTAGTCAACTAATTAAAACGGCCAATTCATGCTCAATTTGTTATATATGATTGAGATTGGACAAATACAAATATGGTTCCGTTCCATACGTAGATGAAAAGCCAAAAGGATAAAGTTGTTGCCAGTACCATTGGCAGCTTCGTGAGAGGAAGCTTTCCTGATGGGTCTTCGGAGCTATCATTCCAGCTGCAGTCCATTGTTTCCAATGCAGCCCACCAATTAATATTCCTTTTTGCTGAATTGCGATTGCCACTTTTTTTTCGGTACATTGATTTTTTTTAAAAAGATAGATAAAATTTATTATTGAGAATGAAAAAGGAAATAAAGTTTTAGGAATGAAACAGGCGTGTGTCCAAAATTTCTAATAAGCTTAGAAGAATGATTTAAGGCATTTTTGACACGTCAATAATCAAAGGAAATATATTGTACCCATAACCTATAATAAAACATAATTTTTTTTAACTTAAGTACAAACACTTAATTTCTAAAACAATTTACGGCTCTAGAACAATTCATTATCACTAAGAGAAGTCTCTGTATAGCACACAATTTTCGGACAAATTTTTTTAAATTGTAGATTGCACTATGTTTTGATAGTATAGACTATTGTTCAAGCAGAACATTTTATTAAAACTGATTTTTGTTACGTCAAGTTCTTTTTATAATTCTTCTACGTTTGGCTATATGATGTTGTCATCACTGTCATTATTGTCATTGTTATCGTCATCACTACTATTATCTTCGTCCCTACGGCCCCGCCATCCTTAGCTGGCAAGATTGCTAATATTCAGGAAAAAAAACCCTTATTTATTTATATTATATTTGTATAATTCCCTCTTTTGATAAAGATTTCTCAATGCTTCCAACCAAATTTAGAATTAAAAAACGACACACACACAGAAACAACTACTTTTGTTTCTTCGTCCTATTTGAGCTCAGTAGTGGGCACTGATCAGTGAGCTAGGATGGCGTAGGCACTACATCATATCCTCTATCATAACGAAATGTACGTAAAATAAACAAAAAGCAACTATTAACAGCAGGATGCACTTTGTTTTCATATATTGGAAGAATGACTATCGTTGACATATATCTTACTATATTAGTATGTATTTTGTTTTAGGAAAATGATTATTATACATCATTTTTCTTTTTATATTTTTTTATATTTATTTTAAATGAATGTATGATTAAGTGAAAAAAAATATAATAAATAATATTAAAAGAATGTAAAAATATGTGTATACACTATTTATGATAAAAATATCATTGTTTATTTTACTTGTGATTGTAGATTTTTTTTCGTAGGTTTCTTATCTTTTTTTTACATATCACCATCATCACTATCATCGGTCAGCCACCGTCTACAGCCTGTCGGTCATCGTCTATGCCAAGTAAATAATCATCTGCCATCGCCGACCGACCACCATTCGTTACTGGCTGGCCACCGTTCACCGTAGGTCGACCACCGTCCACTGTTAACCGACCATCATCCGCCGTTACCACCGATCATCATCGCCAATCGGCCAATTACAACAAGCCATACATTCGCAGATCGACCATCGGCCACCACCATCCGTCGTCGACATCTTTTTTTAGGTTATACTGTTTATTTTTTTAAGTTACACAATTGTATAAATAATATCAGTTAAAATTGTACTAGTTCTTATATTTTTTTATAAATAACTAGATATACTTGAAAATTTTACATATTTTAATTAATAATATTTACATATAATAATATTTTTTTTAAAAAAAAACTCTTACAATTTTTTCTATGTAAATATGTAAAGAGTTTTTAAAACTATATATATATATATATATATATATATATATTAATGATAATGTTATTAAATTTTAACTAATAATATTTATAAATAATTATTTTTTTAAAAATATTTTTTTTTCTTAAAATTATAATTGTGTATGTTAAAATTCTATAAATTTAAACTAATACAATTTAAAAAATAAATCAACAAGTTATAAGTCATTCATCATAATTATTAATATATTTTTCAATAAAATTAATAATTATGATGTATAAGGTGTACTATAGTCCTAATTTAGAGGATGTATATTAAAAATTGCCATGCAAGAATAAAGTAGTTAACCCATTCTTCATGATTCAAGATTCAAATCATATTTGTAGGCTAGCGCATGTACAGCAACAGAATAGCCTAGCTACTCTTAATCTGCAGCTTATAATACGCAAGTGACAAAAAAAAAAAATTGAAGTAACATCATTAAGTTCATGATAACTTATGACTTCCAGTAAATTGTGAAAATGATATATGAGATTCTTTCATATTTTCAATATATTAAGTGAAATAATCGCAACTGTTCTTTTCAAGTTCAAGGATTAGTAAACAAATGGTAAAGTAGTATCATTTTTAACTTTATTTGGTCTAACGCCTCTCTTAAGATTTGATGAGCTTATCATCTTGACTCATGACATCTGTAATAATGCAATCCCTTAAGTTAGATATGATTTTTAAAAAACTTTAAAGAAATAAAGTTATACTTTTGCTAATAATTATAGCTTATGACTTAGTTATAAACACTTGATCTAACAAGTAATATCAAAATGAGATCATAGATTTGAATCACTCAAATGACACTGAAAGACATGATAGGCTTAACGTACATCTCAGTCCATGACACCCATATTAGATTCAACTTTAAGAAAATAAAATTACACCGATACCATTTTTTGTGTGTTATTTTCTGAATGCTAGAACTCGCCTTTTAAAAAAATTATGTCACGTTATTATTTAAGAGTTTATAGACTGTATCGGTATATTATATTTAGTAGTAGGTTTAAAAGTCAAAATTATTAGGGTGTTTTTAGTTGGAGTAAATTGGTGTAAATTAGGAAGTTAATTACTCTCTTCTGTCTAAAATTTGATCTATTATAAATGGCATTTTTGTATACTAATAAAATATTAATAATATTATTATTTATTTATGGCCTTATATTTTAAAAGTTTTAATTATTCATGAAAATTAAATGAATATGATAAAGTGAAATAATTAATTAAAATAAATAACGGTAACTTAGAAAAAAAAAACTCTCATAATTAAGAATTTTTTCAATATTTCTTAATTTTTGTGTATTATAGTAAACTGACATTTAAAATGGATAAAAAAGTATATTGATTGGGAACTGAAAATTGACAGTGGAATACAATATCAACATGCATCATATATTGACATTAAATACACATCAATTGTCAATTTTCACCTTTTTTCCCCCATCTACACCTGATTTCGTAGTGGTGAAAGTGGACAGGAATGAATAAACGAAATGGACATGAGTAAAAAAAACTACTTTTTTGTTAGTTGGAAGAAGAGAAGATTCATGAAGAAAGATAAATTAAAGAAAATTCCTCTGGTTTGGAATTAGGTGAGTAATTTGATGTGAATATATATATATATATATATATATATATATATAACACCTTAAACATTAATTATTCAAACAATCATGCGATGCAAAAAAAAAAAAGTAGAATTTTGGATTCTCAAGCATCTTGCACTCATGTATCAATATGGGATTAAGATCTTTTTAATTTTTTTTTCAAGTGGTCAATTATAAAAATAAAATAGAAAAAAGTTATTAATGAGACTTAATTAAAATTTATAATTTTTTTTTATAATTTTATATATTTTTTCTCTTATAATTGACTAGTTAATAGAAAAAAAAAATTAAAAAAATTCTGATGATGACAGGGTGGATGGGTTTAATTTCAGTTACATTACTATATAATCAAATATTATGATATTATTTTAAATTTTTTACACTAATATTTATAGTGGATAAAAGTTAAACTCATGATGACACATTTATTATTATTGGTTTACCCAAAAATAAAAAAGTTTACCAAAAAATTTGTTATTGTTGACCTACATGTGCATAAGATATCAAGTAATACTGTAATAGAGAAGACATTGACCTCCCTTCATTGCAAGTTCCAAACATAAGATGTGCACGGCTTACCAGCCACAACAGACAACGGTGGGAACCAGACAATGGCATATGGGCAGTGGGCCCATTACACAAGTACTTGTGGATGTTCCTAAGCTCTGGCCAATGTGGGTTGCGTAGTGTAGTGGGTTTGTTGAGTAGTGAACCAGCAAAGAATCCTCTTACCTTTTGGGCTTTGGTGGGTGGCAAGGTTTGTTGCTTTCTTTACTTGTTTAGGAGAGTGTACGGAGTACCGACAAACCGAGCCGCCGGATGGAGGGTGGCTGAGTGACTCATACCGGGGTTGGTGGTGGTGGACAAAGGTTAACTTCCTTGAGTTGTTGGTCACAAAGTGGAACCCCAAACAATGGTTTACTTTCCAGACGTTTTCTGCTACATAATTCCCTCTGATGTTGATCGATATTCTTGATATATTTTTGTTTTTTATTAAGATAGAAAAATAGTTCCCCTAAAAAAAAAAGATAGAAAAATAGTTCAAATTTAAGTTTTTTTTTTCATTGAAAAAACTACAAAACTGACAAGAAATTTTCATTTTATTCTACTAGATTTTGCTTTAAGTTTTTTTTTTTTGGGGTATCTTAAGGCTTCAATTTGCAATAGAGTAAGGTGATAAAAATAGCCATAAATATATTGCGCAGATAGTTGATTTAATAAGCAGTTAAGAATCGAACGACCTGTACTGAAACTTATGATCTTCTGTACATTGAAAAAAAAAAAGTATAGGTGTGTGTTTGCAATATAAGGCAAAACAAATTTATAAAAGAAATGATAATTTTACCAAATTGTGCTACTAAAGTACTTGCATCATTGCATGGTTACATTTAAGCGAGATTCTAAAATAAGTAGCATTATTCGAATGCAATTAATATCAATTGTACATATTTTCAGTTGGAATAATTGTAGCACTGCCCCAATTAACATAAAGAACACTCACAGATCATGATTTAAGTAGTAAGTTTGATTTTAGTGATTACGGAATCTCTACGATATCAAGACTTTAAGTCCGAAAAAATATTTGTGAAAAAAGATAATTTCATATTTCAAGTAAATATTAGTCTCATACTTAAGGAATTTATGAAACTCACAAGAAAAAGAAACTTGAGACAAAGAACAGGGTATATGATTAATTATGAAAGATATACGGTAAATGTACACACACAAAAAATTATTATTTAAGCAAAATTAAGTTTTTCATGTACCTTCATAAGAAGGAGGGAAAGAAGATCTTTTTATTAAACTGTCACCGTTAATAAAATTATTTATCAAAATATTATTTTTTTAAAATTATTTATTAAATTATTATTTTTTAAATTATTTATCAAAATATCACTATTTTAAAACTATATATCAAACTGTCACATTTTTGTCTTACGTGGTATTTTTTAATATTTTATGATTATCTGGGATGTGTCATCCTACTTTACGCATCCCAGTTGGTTTTGTCATACATGATGGCATAATTACCTTGAATACGCCAAGCTTATTGGCCTAACTAACCAAAATACGTCATCCTAGTTAGCGTATTATACACACGGCCGTGTCAAAACTACACACGGTCGTGTCTTCTTCCAGAAATCAAACAGAAGCGTTGTTATTATTAGACACGGTCGTGTCTACCAAAAATTTTCAGACAAAAGCGTTTTGGGAGTTGGACAGGGCCTTGTCTAACTCCTCAATCGCTCACAAGGCCTTGTCTAACTCCTCGATAGCTCATAGGACCCTATGAGAGTCAAAATGATTATCTTTACATGGAAAATGGTAGGTCTTTGTAATTTACCACTTTTAATGTGATAAATCTCATTAAATATACAAAAAAATGAAGACGATAATAGGAATGTATGTTTAAAAAAAATGCCATTTTTGATGTTTTTTGAATTGGAGTGAAAATTTTGACAGAGTTTCCCCTACATATTGGATCTCTCCAAAAGCACATGAACCTGTTTAATTCAACCAGTTACAAAGATCATTAATAAAAACTAAAACTAAGCGAAAAACATATTTAATCCAACAAGAGAACTAAAATCACAATAGAAAGTTATCAGTTACACAAAACTACTAAATATAACATTACATTATCAGATACACTAATGGCATATATAATATACACGTCAATGAGATAAGCTCGCATCAGAAGGTGGTGACCTGTGAGAGGGATCGGAAAAAGGACCTGGCATTGATAGGTATGGTGGGTAACCTAGTGGCGGGTAAGGATATGGTGAGTAACCATGTGGTGGGTAAGGATATGAGAGGTAACCCGATGGCGGGTAAGGATACGGTGGGTAAGGGTATGGTGGGTATGGGGGGTGATATGTAAGTGGTAGCTGAGTGGGAGGGTATGTAGCAGTGGTAGGAGGCTGAGTCGTGTGCTGGCTGGTAGAGTCGGAGTCCTCAGGATGTCGAAACCGTGTTTGAGTGCTCGCTAATCTTGTCCTCCATCTACGCCGCGTTCCCTATTGACTGGACTCCTCGGGCGGCCCTGAAATGTCATCTGCTGCTGGAGCTGGACGTAGATGTTCCATTGTAATGCGGTTATGCTCCCGCAATGAGTGTAAGATCTGTGTAGCAGCTTCTGGAGTAACAGTGTCAGTAGTTGAACTAAACAAATGCTCTGCAATGTCCGCCTAAGAAACAGACATAAATTATTTCATTAGACTGCATACAAAATACATATAGTCACTAGTAAATTAGTAAATAGTTTACTGCATTCCCAATAGATGCACTAGTGAGAGACATCCAGCATCTGATAATTCTTTTGTACCAATGCAAGTACTCAGAACGCGAACCGAGGGGTGCAAGCAATGGGATTCCCCTAACAACCTTCTCCCGTTGACTATCCCATGTGGCTATGTAAACAACATGTGTAACTGACCAATCCTCATCATGCCTACCTGCCAGTGTAACTAAGTACAGACTGTCAAGCTGGAGCGATCTCCGTGGTATGGGCTGATCAAGCTCAAACTAGCGCATCACTCAGTCTGACTGGTGCCACTCAATAATGTAAAAACATATGAGAGGGACCACTACTAGTGCTATGTCCCTAGCAGCCACACAAAAAGGTGGGAGTGATGCCACTTTCTCATCTGTGTATAGTTGCCATATAATCTGTAAAAAATGAGATGCACACAAACTTAAGACGACATATACATAAGTAAATAATTCAAACGAATGTAAAATAAGACATACCTCATCATTATTCAACTGATCAAAGAACTGGCGATAATATCCAAGGATGCTGATTACAGTATCACTCAAAACTTTATGCTTGCACCACCTATTTGTAAATGAAAGTATTATAAACGTCTATTATAAATATTAACAAAGTAATAGAACAAAGTAATGTAAAAAAATAATATAAAATAGAAACTTACTCTCATCCTAAGGGACGTAATTGACTACGATCAGCATCATAGAACACATCAGGTTCAACATGGTCAGCTAGTGTAGGGGTAAGCCAGGGAATCTGTACCATGCCCAATACTGCAATAAGATGCACGCCCCTCTGATCTCGCGTGCCTTTTAGTCCGTAGCTTTACAAAGCTCTCTATACAAGTATGCCAAAACTGCAGACCCCCAGCTATATGTCCCGGCAACAGTAAAGTCCTCAAACAACGGAAGGAACATCAAGTGCATAAACTTACTAGAATGATCAGGGCATAAGAAACCCCCAATAAACTGAAGTATATAATGTCATACACGCTATTGCATGTACTCATCATCATCATCTTCAGAGACTACAGTAACACTCGGCTGCCACAAGTATGTCATATCAATCGTGCACCAGATATGAGCGAGAGAGTCTCATCAATCCCTAACAACCGAACACATAGATCGAGCCAATCAGTCCTATGGGTAAGGCCAGTAACTGCAGCGCCGTCAATAGAAAGACCCGATATAATGCCGATATCCTCTAACATAATGGTGCACTCTCTGGTAGGCATGTGAAATGTATGCGTCTTTGGGCACTATCTCTTAACCAACGCAGTGATCAAGGAGTAATCAATGCTGCAATAGCCCATATGGGCAACCCCCAAGAAGCCAGCCTGCTATAGATACAGAAGAATTGGCGCATGGGGGTCCATATATTTTGTCTTCTGAGCACGTCTCACACGCAGGTACCGGTCCTCATGTCCCTGCCATACATGCTGAGAAACATAATACTCCTGCAACTTCAATATCGAGTCATCCTCTGGTTCGGGGTTTACACGGAATGCCATCTGTCAGCTGTATGCCAAACAATAATAATTAGTGTGATAATATGATTACTATAATATGACATGACCATATGATTACTATACTAAAATATAATATGAGAGAAATGAAGTGCACGTTGATAATCAACTAACATATATTAATAGAGGCAAGAATACAATATCATAGATCAGTGATACAAAACAATACAACTCCAAAATGCACATTGATGGTTGGCTAATACAAGATTCTGACAATGACAATAGGCCTAGATCAACTAGATGGACCCGCTCCATCATCCCTCAAGGAACTCGATTCACCAGCACGACATGTGCGAGAATTATGTCTAGGTTGATGGCATCTTGCACACGTTTGTCCTGTCCTTGCTTCATGTCAATCCATCTCATTCTTGATTCAGGTTGATTTTGGTCGACCTTTAGATCTAAGTAATGCATGATCTGGCACCAAAGTTATGTCAGGACCTGCAGGCCGCCATGGTTCAGCCCGAACCGGTTCAAAATCAAACTCGTAAGCTCTATAAATGCTCTTCATCCTGTATATGATATGCACATATCGAAATGGGTCAATTGCCACAGAAGCACACGCAACAATCGTATGGGAGCATGGAAAATGCAATGTTTGAAACACCCCACAGTCACACCGGCGTTCTTCCTAGTTTAAAGTATAAGAAATTTCACCCTGTTGTGTTACAAGGTTAAAAGCCTCTTCAACCATGAACCTTGTATTCTCTCTATTGTACCGGCGAACTTAGTGTGAGATGGGCTTTGTCATGTTCACTCTCCAATGCTTCAATAAGTCATCACTTTATTCCTGCACAAATGTCATCAATTTCGTATTTGCCTCATCTTTTTGGTTGATAAAGTATTCTACTAACTTTGTATATGTCAACTGAACCAATGCAGTTATAGGTAGATTTCTGTTACCCTTCAACATTCCGTTGATGCACTCTGACAAATTGGTTGTCATATGACCGAATCTACGGCCACCATCATATGCCAAACTCCATTTTTCTTTTGGAATTGCATTAATCTAATTTGTCATCTTCGTAGTAGCTGTCAACTTCTCTAGCCTATCATCAAACTTTATTGTAATTGGTTCATACCCTGATACAACAAATGAATTGAGTTAGTATTAGGAACTCACTATTCTTATCATAAATTAGATTACAAGTTAAAAATTTTAAGTACCTGTGTTAATCAAAAATCTTTTCAACTCCTTATTCTGGAATTTGGAGTTAAAATTGAAACTAATGTGCCGTATGCAGAAGACATGATACGCATTCGGCGGCTGCCATCCAAAATTTTCATTTACCACTGATTGTAAGATACCTCGATGTCGACCAGAGATCAAACACAAGCCTTCTTGTTGTGTGACATGCAACCTTAGGTGGGCTAAGAACCAACTCCAGGCATCCTTGGTCTCCCCCTCCACAATGGCAAAGGCAATTGGCAGAGGTTTTCTATCTCTATCTTGAGTTGTTGCAATCAACAACTTATGGCGGTATTTGCCATATAAATGAGTGGCATCAATCTGAGCAATGAGCTTGCAATATCGACAGCCAGCAACACATGGTTTAAATGTCCAGAATAATCGACAAAAGACTATTTTCGAACGATCAAGTCGGTTATTCACAAAACATTCTTCGTCTTGCAACTCCACCACTGTGCCTTCCATGTCTCTTCTCATGGCCACTAGCCATTTGGGCAACACCTCGTAAGATTTGTCCTAATCCCCAAAAACATTCACAATGGCCAATTATTTTGCATTCCAAGCTTTTCGATATGAAACTTGGTAACCGAATTGGCTTCGAACCTGTTCAACAATTAAGCATACAAGTGCATCGGGTTTTGTTCTAACTAACTCAAAAATGCAAGAGTAGATCATACGAGAGTCTAACTTGTGGTGATCTAATGACACAGCTGGGTTTACGCAACTGTGAGGTCCATTATATTTTGTAATATGCCACGTATTCGACCTCTTGCTTTGTATGGCCCTAAGTCTCCAATTACATCCTTCGTCAAAACTAGGACACTTAACAGTAAATCTTCGTGAATCAGAATCTTCAATCTTGTACTCTTGATGCATGTGAATCGAATAATGTTTGAAGGCCAACTTCACGGTATCTTTTGATGGAAATTATAAGCCAACATATAATTCATCATTGATGCTCTAAGTCCTACGACTATCTAATTCAGGCAAGTTATCAGGATTACCCAATGCATCCCAGTTGATTTGAGAAAACTGAGGGCATGGTGGCACAAATACAGATTCAAGTCATCGAGGCATAAAAATGGATTGAGGAGCAACCGACAATAGAACTTGTAAATTTTCTTCTACATCAAAGTTTTCTGCCTCTATGTCAGTGTCTGAATCATCACCCTCAGCTACTTGTTCTTCATCTTCACTTGTCTCCTATACTGCATCTCTAACAAGTGAGTTATCAGTTTCAACCATTACACCACAAATAACAATCATATTGCATAGCTCAACTTGATTATAGGGACCAACTTGAGTTTCGATTTTACCAGGAGCTTCAACATGCTCTTCCCGCACACTTATTTCTACCTCAACATACAACTCCATCGATGCCATGTTTGGAGTTTGACAGAAAGAATCTATCATATACTTTATATTATCATTGTCTTCTAATGGAATACCTACTAATCTCTATGGATTGTAGCATTGTGAACACCGATAGACAACCTTTGACACATATTGGTTTACTTGGAGCATCAACTTTGAATGGATCTTATTTTTCAACCCATCCAAAGTCATATTGGCTGTGATCACAATAGGCCTAGGAGGAGGACCTTGATACATGAGACCTTCTTTACCATCATACATTATCCCATTGAAGTAAATGTGCACATTCAGGGATTTTATCATATTAATTCCACTTCTGAATAATAACAATTCAACATATATGTATTCAACATACACGTGTCAATTAAAATAAAATTGCACACATAACAATTAATTTATATTATTATTATTTTTGTACAAATAATTTCTTAAGCCCTACTAATTTGAATTAAACTACACTTACTTATTTAAACCATGTCAAGTACTCAAGAAAAAATTTTATCCTATTATTTTACATACGAATACTTCATACAAATCAGACTACATATCTTATTAATCACAGTATTAATTAGTCAAGAAAAATTAATTAAAGACCTCTAAATACGTATACAATAACATAAATGTATAATAAAATAATTGAGCACAAATCATTAATAAAAAATTCAAACATTGAAAGAGATACTTACATATAAGGAATACGATCTGAATTTGATCACCAATAGAGATCCAAACACCACTTCTAGTGAGAATTGAGTTCGTTTAGAGAGTTGAGAGCGTTTAGAGATAAGAAATTTGTAAAGAGATAGTGAGAAATGAGAAAATGGAATGAATGTCACGGAGGAGGTGGGGGTAGCGAATACATACACATGTTGCACCAACACGGTTGACACATTTGGCTAGGTTGCGTCATTCTTGTTAGTGTTTTCAAAAGGATCGTCAAGTAGAATATTTACGCGTTTACGTAGGTTGCGTTAATTATGTTGGCAAGATAACTTACGTGGATCTTGCTACCATCATACTTGGTGCATCTCAAAAGCAAAAAATTATTAAAAAATATACATAAAATAAAAAGATAATAAAACTTTGATATATAATTTTAAAATAATAATATTTTAATAAATAATTTAAAAAATAACAATTTAATAAATAATTTTAAAAAATAATATTTTAATAAATAATTTTATCAATAATAACAGTTTAATAAAAAAAGCTGAGAAAAGAAACATAATACCATAAAAAATCGGTGGACCGGAGCAGATATAGTATCTTAAAATACAAGCCATGCGTATTGATATCAACTCATAAGTCATGACAGTGAAGTCTAGGAGCAGGAGCAGTTGTCAAATTGAAAAACTTGAGCAATAGGTGAATAATCAATTCTGTTATTGTCATATCTGATACAGTAAACTGTGTAAAATGGCCCTGTTTCTGCGTATGTTAAAAGAGGTAAATTCTTTTTAAAAAAAAAAAAAGAAGCTAATTATGGCTCATAAGATTGTGCAGATAAAATGAATATTTAATTTGGAGAAGCAGATTCACTTTGCCCCGTGACATGTAGACCAATGGAATGCAAAAGAACGTTTCAATTATAGAAATATTTTGTGTATAACTTTTATATATATATATCGTATTTATATTATATATTAATAATTAAATAAATTTATAAATAAATTAAAAAATAAACATATAAAAATTAGATGAATAAAGATATTATTTAATTCCCACCGTAATGTAGTAAGTAACATGTGATTTTCCCACCGTAATGTAGTAAGTAACATGTGATTTTCCTTATAAAACAAGCTCTTAAAATTCAACCCCTGTAGGTTACACACACAGCACTGGCGAATCCATCCAAGATCCCCCAAGCTCTTGTCAGAAAATAAAAATCAGTGTCCTCTAGCACCCACCAAGTGAACCCACCAAGTACTACTTTTCGTTCCCTTCTTTCTTCATCCTATATATATGACCCATTAGCACAGACAAGTTCTATTCACAGCCATTCTAATCTCAGCTTGTAGACTCTACATAATCCTAGATGGGTTTCAGGGTCTATTCTCTGTTTCTGCTCTCTCTGTTTTGCCAAGCTCTGCTTGTGTCCCTGAACCAAGCAGGAGCAGCAAAGTTCCACAATGTGAGTGGCATAAGAGGGAGAAAGGTAGTAATAAGTGGGTGCAATTTGTTCATAGGAAGTTGGGTGATTGACCCTTCTTATCCTCTCTATGACTCTTCAAGCTGCCCCTTCATTGATGCTGGGTTTGATTGCCAAAAGTATGGAAGACCTGACAAGCAGTACCTCAAATACGCTTGGAAGCCTGATTCATGTGCCTTACCCAGGTAGTGCCAAAATCTTCCTTTTCCCATATTCTATATTTGCAGTATTACAAATTGAATGCTAAAACTGTAGAATATGGAAACATGTTTGACAAGTTGTTCAGAGCTTTCATAATCTTTGTTTGAAAGTGCTTGATAAATGAGTTTTGGCAATAATTCTTCAATTTGGTTCTTTGAAAGAAACCAAATCATTTTTGTTTCCAGATTCCATGTTTAATGTCACTGCACAATTAAGAAACATGTTTCACTCCCTAACTTAATTTCATCATTTAAATCAGTCTAGTCATTTGTTTCTCTATTATTCTCTGCCAATGCCAGAGAATGTAGTGAATAAGAGGACTAATGTAACTCGTTCTAGAAAGTGTATGATAAATGGGTTTTGTTAACATCTCTGTAATTTTTCTGGTGTAGGTTTGATGGAGTGGATTTCCTGAACAGGTGGAGGGGTAAGAAGATAATGTTTGTGGGTGACTCACTGAGTCTGAACATGTGGGAATCACTGTCCTGCATGATTCACGCGTCGGTGCCGAATACCAAGACCAGCTTTTTGAGGAAAGAAGCACTGTCTACTGTGACCTTCCAGGTTTGCTTTTGATTTGTTTTGCTTTTCTTTTTTATCTTTGTCTCCTTTCTGGTTTGGTAAACAAAATCACCGGTGCTCAGTGAATACTACACTCCCACATTTGTCTTCATCTCCTTGTTTGTTTCTCTATGTTGCTTTCTCGTTTATGGCTCATGCCCCATATTGGTTCTTCCATTCCACTATTAAGTTCCTCACTTTTCTCCAACCCCAGTTATTATATTTAAAATTAAAACTGTTTTATAAAGCTATGGTGTGCAAATATTACTTCTCTTTTATAAAATTCAAGTTAGATTTTGAGATAAGGTGGTTAAGCGGATATAATGAAGTAATGCTTTAATAATAGACCTTTCACCTTTGTCTTTCTAAACTAAATAATACACCTTTGAATAGTAAGTAGTTCCTTGGGCAGGAGAAGATTCCTCTTGCTGGGCCAAGAGGAATCAAGGAATCAAAATAAAGAATAGCAGAAAAAGTACTGATACCCCAAAAGATAAAGCAGAGAAAACAACCGCACATATTAATTTTCATTGCAGGAAAGCCAAAATTCTACTTATACTTAGGAGAAAGGTCTGATTTTGACATGAAAATGTAGAGTTCAGAGAATTGAAGATTGTTTCATCCCCAAAATTAAGCCAGAAAACTAAGGTTTCAACACTGCGTTGCACCAGTGATTGCGTTTTTATTTAGACATAGATATTCAATGAGACGAGTTATCTCGGCCTGTTGACAGGCTGTGAGGGTATGATTACAAGTTGGAGGCTCCCCGCAATTATTTGGCTTCATTGTGTTGGTTTACTTGCAATATCAATCACCTAACATGGCACTGTAGTAGAAATATTATTTAAATATCATTATTTTTGGCATGTCAACATTGTTAAGCTACAAAATGCATAATATTTTTGAAACTCGGATAAATTCCAGACCTGTGTCAACGGCAAATAATAGAAAATAATGCAAGAATTCATAGTTGCAGATAAAAATTTAGTAGCAATTCCTAAGCATATTTGACATAGGTGGAAACCCAGATAAATTCAGCCCATGCTCTGACCAGCGCAATCGATAGTATTCATGCCTACATACTTCATTCTGAGAATTATTCACGAGATTCATTAGAAAGAGACAAATTTCGCAGTTTGATTAATCATAGTTTTCCAATGTTTATAGTTAACTATTTCAATATTCTATGGATTCAAAAACATTTATGTCAAGGTTCAATGATCTCCGAAGCTGTTACCACTAAGTATATTTCCCAACTTTATCTTCTTTTTTTTCATAATAATATTCTCACACTATTTTTTATTATATCACTTTTATATATATATATATATATATATATATATATATATATATTTAACTAATAACTCAATTTTTATTTTGTTGATAATTTATTATTCTATATTAATAAATTTTAAGATCATAATAAGAATTATTATTAACATAAAATAAACAATTATTAATTATTAACAATTATAAAAATGTGTAGCATAAGGTGATATCATAGCATTATTATATTTTTTCTATTCATAAAGTGATCTTGACAGAACAGAGCATGTTTGTAAATTGTTACAATTATTATCCACGGGAATATTTTATGCATACAAATAAATACATGTTTCTCCTTTTATAACGACTGAATCTGAATGAATGAATCTCGTGAGTCCTAGTTGATTTGCATTTATTGTCTAGTTTGTCTAATATTTGTGTGTGATGACATTTAATCTCAGCCATCCAAAGTGGATTGGTGGTGATGATACTTGTTGGTGAGTTTGTGCAGGACTATGGAGTAACTATACTGCTATACCGCACACCATATTTAGTGGACATAGTTCGAGAAGACGTTGGCCGAGTGCTTACACTAGACTCCATTGTGGGTGGAAATGCGTGGAAAGGCATGGACATGTTGATTTTCAACTCGTGGCATTGGTGGACCCACAGCGGAAAATCTCAGGGGTATGCTTTTATGTAGAATCATTCTACTTACTGCATAACACCATAGAGACAGATCTACATGTATCTGTAGAATTGTCTGCATCCTAGTAGAAAAAAATAAAAAAATGTTTAAGGGGAATTCTACATTACTTCAGAGGTTTGGTAGCCTGTTCAGTATTGCTGGCCTTCAAAAATACAACAACAACCAAATTTTTTTTGATAAGTGTGGTCAGTTACATTGATTAAATGACATTATTATGTCCTATCATAAATAAAATTTTCAGATATCATAAATAAAGTTTTCAGAAATGTCATATAAATCTAATTTTTTTATAATTATTTCACCTATAGTCTTTCTTAATTTCTTTCTACTTCTAACTATTGAGCTATTTTTCATCTGATCTATTCTTCTTACAAAAACTTCTAAGGGTCTTCTTTTTATATGTCAAAACTACTTAAGGCAAGATTCTCTCATCTTTTTCACAATAGGTGTTACTCTTATTTTCTCTCTAATGTATTTATTCATAATTCTATCTTGTCTTATATGGCCACACATCCAGCGTAACATCCTCATTTTAGCGACACTGATCTTATACTCTTGCTGACTTTTTACCGTCCAATATTCAGTACTATACAACATCGCGAGTCTTATAGTTGTGTGGTAAATTTTACCCTTAAACTTGAAAGGCATTTTTCTATGACAAATAACTCTTGAAACACTCTTCCATTTTATCCATCTAACTTGAATCCTATGGTTTACATCTCCTTTTATCTCTTCGTCATTTTGTATGATAGATCCAATATACTTAAACCGTGTGACTTGTGGTATGATATGGTCTTCAATTTTCACCGCTAAGCTAGTATTGGTACGTTTTTTACTGAACTTACATTTCATATATTCCGTCTTATTCCTAATTCGACAAAAGTCATGTTCTTCCAAAACTCGTTTTCATAACTCTAATTTCCTATTTGTTTCATCTCTTGACTCTCTAATTAAGATTATATCATATGCAAAAAACATACATTATGACACCAACTCTTGGATATGCATAGTAAGCACATCCAAGACCTAGGTAAAAAGATAAGGACTCAAACTTGACTCTTGATGCAGTCTTATAGTTATAGAAAAATCTTCTGTGACTCTATTATATGTTCTCATACTAATTTTAGTACCATCATATATATCTTAGATTACTCGAATGTAAACGATACAAATTCCTTTTAAAAAGTTGATGCTTACCTAAGAAACCTCCAAATTTTTATGCAGACAACAGTAAAGTAGTGTGCTGATGCAAGTTCTAACTTGTTTGAGTTAGCAGTACTCTGCGTATTACCTCATTCATTCACTGTCCTTTTTGTTTTCCGCTCTAACCTGAAGGTTGTTGCTGTTTGTTATATTCAGATGGGATTATATAAGAGATGGTCCCAATCTGCTCAAGAACATGGACCGTTTGGAGGCATACAATAAAGGATTGAGCACTTGGGCTAGATGGGTTGATCTCAATGTTGATCCTACCAAAACTAAAGTCTTCTTTCAAGGCATTTCTCCTACTCATTATCAGTAAGTAACTCCTACGCTCATCTTTATGTGTAAATTTAAATGGAGTAAAAGCCAAGATTCTCTTTGTAATTTGTAAGATTAGTATAATTAAGACTAGAACGTTAGCCAATTTTCTATGCTTATCAATAGCTAAACTTATCTTTCAAAATTCTCTTTGTAGTTTATAAGATTGGTTTAATTGAAAATCGAGCAAATATCAATAATAATTTAGGTAAAAATCGTAAGATCAGTTTGCAATACTTCTGAATGTATAAAGAAATGAGATTTAAATAAAGACTATATATTTAAGTTGTATGTAATGAATATTTTTCAAAAGTATCAGAAAATAATAGAGAAATTAGAATAAAATGGGTTAGAGGCAGAAGATTAACTGAAACATATTTTATGATATTTTTTCAAACTCAAACAGAGGCAAGGAGTGGAATCAACCAAAAAAAAGCTGTAGTGGACAACTTGAGCCATTCTCTGGGTCAACATATCCAGCAGGTCTACCTCCAGCAACTACCATAGTGAACAGTGTGTTAAAGAAGATGAAGAATCCAGTTTATCTACTTGACATTACGCTCCTCTCACAACTTAGAAAAGATGCACATCCTTCTGCCTATAGCGGGGATCACGCCGGCAAAGACTGCAGCCACTGGTGCCTACCAGGATTACCTGATACTTGGAACCAGCTCCTATATGCAGCTCTCACCATGTAAAGGTCCACACCAATTGATCCTTTTCTTCATCCCTTGGATATATATATGTTCAGTTAGTGACTTTAGAATTTCTTCATTATTTGGAGGGTGGATACTAACAAGGGGTGGAATCAATTGTAAAATTATAGGATTCCTGAAGAAGAATAATTTACAGAGTTCCAAAGCAAAATAAGTTCGTCGGAGAGATCAAAGTTGTTGCTCATCAAGAAAAAAACTAATTTTATTAAATCACAGAAGGATATTGAACTTTACCATTGATTGATGCACAGACCATGGAAAATATTCCATACTTGTAACAGCTACAAGGTTAATTGTATTAGTGAAACACTGAAACTGTTTCCTTCCTTCCAAGAAAGAAAAGGGTCTTTTCGCCTTTTAGTTTTACTACTACTTTAATATCACTGGTCATTTTCTTTACAGAAGCAATCTAGCGACATTTTTGGCATGTCTTTCCACTTAACTTATAACCCCACAATACATGGAACACATAGACAAAACCTTTCAACCACCAATGAGTCTCAGCAGTAGAGTTTTGTGAGAAGTTCTGGTAATCAACATGCAAAATGATTTGAATGGTATTATTTGACATTGCTATTTGTAATTCAAAAAAAAAATAAAATAAAGTGAGTTTAACGAGAATTGACAAGAGTAACAAATCATATCTGGTATAGCAACAGCATAAGGGCAAGAAATCCTGATTGCAATACATTGAAATGCATAATTCTCTGCCAGATAGGCCAGCATAGAAGTCTTCCCATAGTGGCTTTGCTCAAGAACTAACAGAGATGTCCCTAATAGTAGGACTACTGCCTGCAACCATTTACAACTCTACAAAGTGAATTATATGTTCTATTTTTGTTTTTTTTTTTTTAAGTAACGCTATACATAATTTTACATTTTAATAAAAAAACACAACTCTGCTTATTCCAATAATAATTCTCACTGAAGAAAATGATTTATATCTATAATCCAGCTATATCTCATTCCTATAATTCTCACCCAACCATTTAGCGAATCTCAAAATCACCAACCCAGTAGCTCGTAAACACAGAATTTTGAGCCACAAGACCCAATCAAGCATAAAAACAAAACATGTTGTACTGCATCTTAGATCATATTATACGACACCACTTAAGGTGCAGCACGTTAGTTGCTGTGAAAAGAGACGAAGGCAAGGGGAGCGGGGAGCGTGATCCTTGGATGGTAGAGCCTTGGTGGGGAAGGAAACTTGGCCTTCAATGCAGCGTTTCTTCACCATAAGTTGGATTGTAGCTTGACATGCAATGGGCTTTACTGTTTGAGGCGGCCTAAGTAGAAGAATTACGTTGATAGGTTCAGGCATTGGAGTTGGGTTCAAAAGAAACAAATGAGCTTGTCTTTATTTTATTTTTGGATTGTTGTTAATTATCTTCCTTTTTTTTTGGTATGAAAGAGGGGCTAATGCCCCTAAAAAGCTACTACAACTCTAGTAAAAAAACTCCAGCGATATTCTCAAGAAGAATCTTGCAGCACCCATGAGGAGGATTCTCCAAAACATGCAAACTCAGTGCAAACTCATGAAAGTGATTAGCTAGCCAGTTTGCCACATGGTTACCTTCCCTACAAACATGGGAGATCTTAACAACTCAAGATGAATCCAGTATCATCTGTCGAATAGAAGCAACAATAGCAAAACAGGAATGAGTAGGGATGCATCCATCCTTGACAAGCTGCACAGCAACCTGAGAATCTACTTCTAACCATAATCGATTGATTCCCTTCTTCTTGGCTAAATCAAGCCCAGATAAGATACCCCAAAGCTCAACTTGGATGACTGAAGAGATTCCAAGATTACGCACGAAGCCACCTAACCATGACCTAGAAGCATAATGAAGAACTCCACCACAGCCACTAACACAACCACCATGGAAACACGACCCATCAACATTAGCTTTGATCCAATTATTAATAGGAAAGGTCCAACCAATTGTTTGTTGCAAATACTAATTCCTACCCGTAACAGCTACTAAAGCAGAACTAACATGAGACATTTCCTCCGCCCTTTTGCTGAACGATGAAGAACACACTTTGAACATCATCATTTCCACCACCAAAAACGATTTGGTTCCTATTAAGCCAAACAAGCCACACTGTGTAACCAACAACTAAGTGCCAGTTATCAATATCTAGCCTACCAAAATGTTCAAAAAGACCAGCAAAACCCAGTATCTAAGATTTAACCCAAAGAAAGAGTTCTAACAAGAAGGCTAAACTAGTCTAAACCACATGTCACGGACTTTATCACAGTCCCTAAGATCATGGAGAGAGCTCTCTGGTAATTGCCCACATCTCGGGCAAAGAGCAGAAAAGGCAAAATGGCAACGCATAAGGCCAAGATTAGTAAGCAAAGCATCTTTAACCAACAACAAAAAAAAAAACACTTGATTTTTTAGGACTAGGCCAACGCCATATGGCCTTCCATATACGATCCAGTGGGTACTACGAATAGCTAGAAATGGAGGTATAGGATGAGGTAGTAGTAAACCTGTCATCGCTTGTATGCGCCCAAGAAGGATAATCAAGACCCAATGATGGTTGGGGAGGTAAAATACTAGCAATTTATGAGCAATTTATTGGGGTAGAAGTTGTTAAAACATCCCAAACTTCCACTACTCAACATCGTCAACATAAGTAGCTATATTGGAGTTTCTCAAATGACTAAGAATATCCAATAGTGCCACTTCCTCAAGGATAGTGCCTGAGACAAGCCAATTGTCTTCCCAAAACCTTAGTAACTGACCATTACCAACTTTCCATCTAATTCTTGTCTGTACTTTGTCCCACACAGAACAAATACTTCTCCAAACTTGAGACGAATCTCTGGCTCTGCTTACTTTTGGGAAAAAAACCATCCCCACAATAATATTTAGATTTTAAAAACTACACCCAAAGGACATTGGGCTTAGTAATCAACTGCCACCCTAACTTCATGATCAAAGCTTCACTAAAAAAATGCATGTTCCTCAAACCCACACCACTGAATAGCTTGGGCACACAAAGATCCTACCAAGCCACCAAATGACATTTACACTCCCTATGAACGGAACTCCAAACAAAATTTCTAGATAAGTTTTCAAGCTCATCACAAGTAATTTTAGGTAGAAGAGTTGTCTGCATAGTATAGGTAGGGAGAGCATACAGAACAGACTGAGTGAGAGTAATTCTCCCAGCTAAATTTAAGAACTTTGCCTTCCAAGAACTCAACCGAGTTTTATCCACTAAGTAATGATACGTGCTCTTATTCACCCGCCTATGAATAAGGGGCACACCCAAATACTTCTCGAGATTCGAGGTTACTGTGAAACCCGAAATCAAACACAATTCTGAAACTCTGTTGTGGTTCACATATTTAGAAATGAAAATTCTAATTTTCTCACAATTAACCTTCTGACTAGAGGCTTTTCAAAAAACATCCAAGCACTTTTTGATAATATCCATTTGAATGATAGAAGCTTCCCCAAAAAGAACCAAGTTATCTGCAAAAAAGAGGACCATTCTTCAAAAGTTTAATGGGTTTCCAATACTTCTCCCTCACTGCCAAGTCAATTATACGTGACAACCTTTCAATACACAACACAAACATATACGGTGAGAGAGGGTCTCCTTGACTTATACCTCTAGAGGGAATAAAGGAAGAAGTTTTTTCACCATTCCACAATAATTGAAAGGAAGAAAGAGAAACACACTTCATAATAATACTAATAAAATGATTAGAAAACCCCAAGTTAGATAACGTGTCCTCAAGAAAACTCCAACTGATTCTATCATAAGCCTTTTCTAGATCCACTTTAATGGCCAAGAAGTTCTTCTTTCCCTTCATCTTACGCATTGAATGAATGACTTCCTGAGCAACAACAACATTATCAGAGCTATGCCCTCCCTAAACAAAACTGCATTGATTTAGAGATATTAGATAATCCATATGAGCCTTCAACCGTGAAGAAATAATCTTCGTAATGATTTTATAAATCACATTACAAAGAATAATAGGATGAAAATTCTTCATTCTCTCTGGAGAATAAATTTTTGGAATCAAAACCAGCAATGTGTCATTCACATATTTAACCTAATCAAGATATGAGAAAACTCATCTCACCATATCACAAACAGACGGGCCTACCGTATCCCAATGGCTCTGAAAAAAAATAAGATGTAACCCGTCAGGACCCAGTGCCTTAAGAGCACCAATACTAAATATCGTAGATTTAACCTCCTCAACAGAAAAAGATGCCTGTAATTCTTGAAGAACTGTATCCTGAAGAGGCCGAAAAAAACCCCTCAAAGGAAGCAAATCACCACCCCCTGAGTCTGTATATAAATCCTTGAAAAAAGAAAGGGCCATATTACGTAACACATCCTGATCCGTAAACCAACCATTATCAGAATCACGAAGAGCTTTAATTTTATTTCGTTTCCATCTAACAATAGTAGAGGAATGAAAAAATTTAGTATTCCTATCTCTAAATTTGATCAAGTCCATCCTTGCTTTTTGCATCCAAAAAATCTCTCTTGAAGAAGGATAGACTCATACTCAATCCATAGTTTCTTTTGAAGTCTGACTAAGGAAGCATTATACCCATCCTAAGCTTATTCTGAATCTCCTCCAGACGGGCCACGAAATGATGTTTTTTGTGAAAAATATTGCCAAAACAATCCCTATTCCAAGAAGTTATTTGTTCTCTAAATCTCGGAACAGCATTAAGCCAAGAAGTATCCTTTTACCAGGCATCCTTCACCACAACGGAGAAAGTCTCATCCGCTAACCAACTAGCCATAAACCGAAAGGGACGCTGACCACTATTAGATGTCGCAGTACCATGGACCTGAAGCAATAAAGGATTATGATTAGACTTCATAGGAGGGAGATGAAGAATTGAGGCTTCGGGGAAGAGTAACCTCCACCCAATATTACACACTCTCCTATCAAGCCTTTCCCGAACTCCATTATGCTCCCAAGCAAACATAGGACCACGAAAACCAAGATCAAGTAATTCACAAAGATTGAGGTAATTATCAAACATCTGCTTAGATCTCCAATCTAGACTAGCACCTCCACTTTTCTCAGCGGCAGAAAAATAAGAATTAAAATCACTCATAAGAACCCACGGCTCACTCAACCCAGCAGCAAAGCTAATCAGTTCATGCCAAAGCTCCTCCCTCAAATTCGGCCTCAAATACGGCCTTGGACTCCCGTACACCATAGTTAGGAATCAATTATCACCATATGCAGTGCTACTAACTTCTTGTTGTTAATTATCTAAATAACTTAAGAAACTAGTAAAGTAACAAACATATTTTAAATTTTTATATTTTCCTTAAATATTTGAATTGGAAATTTCAACAAATGATAGCTTAGAAAAAGAAGACAAATTTTATTATTATTATTATTTTTTAACCATAAAAAATTGTTCTAGGAAAAATTGAGTGCTAACATGCTGCAAATTGAATATGCAAAGAGAAGAAACCTAAAATCGAGTCGCCTTGAAGAGTTGCCCAAGATTTCACTACATGCCATATCAGGATGGAATACGCGCAGTACCACGCTTGTCATAAGGTGAATCTGAAAGCAACTTGTATCGGTCCTTACTGATAGGGGCTCAATCCACCGTTCGTCATTGAAAAAATAGGGTTAAAACTGTTGCTGCACCTTATTGGTTTATTCCAGTTGTAGTCTCTGGCCTCAAGGCTTGTAACCATTGTACAACTTACCCCATGTCAATTATTGTCAAGCATAAGGGATACACCGTTTCGTCAATTATGTCAATTACAGTCTTGTCCTATTGGTTTTTACTTTTCATTAAGTGTTATATTCTTATCACAAATAATATATATACTCATTTTCACATTTTATTTAATATCATTTATTATATTTATTTTTTTTATTATTTTTTTCTTTTAATCACATACCTTTAAAAATATATATACAATATCAACATTTTAAAAAAGGTGTAAGATCATCATTTCCCTACTTTTCATCCTCTACTCATCTCGTCCCTTTAAAAAGAATAACATTTTTAAGTTTCATTATAATTTTTCAAAATGATTTTGTATTGATTCTTAAAAAAATGAAAATAAAGATAATAGACAGTACACGACTGCACCTTCTTTTTCTAATTTTTTCTAATCTGACGAATGCACCTTATATTAAATCTTCGTTTATGCTACTTTATAATTTATGCCAAGGTGCTGTTAGATGAAGTTTTCTTTTAAACAAAAAAAAAAGGTTTTAACAACTTTTATTTTCAATAAAAGAAGAGTTATGGATTCAATTACTTCAGTCAATGGCTATAAATGAATTATTTAAACAAAATATTATTAGAGTAGTGGATTTGATTAGATAAGTGGATTTGGAGGGAATTCACAACAGCAACATCTGCCAGAGGAAACAAATTGGTTTTACTGTCTTGTTTCCCAGTAATTAATGAATGGATGAATTATGAATAGTTACGTCCGGCATTAACGATGGCTGCTACTATTGCCATTCTATTCACAAACAAAGTGTCACTATCTTTACAGCAAAAACGGGGCTACCAATTCTCTGAAGCTGAGTTTGCTCCAGTACTAACATGTTGCAGACCTGCAAAAGAATTTCTGTTGCTGGCTGTGGCATTGAACATGGCATGACCTCGCTTGATCTCTCAATTCTTGGAATGCCCTCATTGTCTCCACATCAAAACCTCCAGCAAACTGCCAAACATCAACTCATTACTCCATTTGGCCCTATGTATAGTGTATCAGAATAGGCACCTATTTTGTATTATTGTTCGAACATATATTGGAGGATTTACCTGATGTACTCGAAATGCAAATCTAACTCCTTGGACAATGAGCTCTTCTTCTTCAGGACCACCACCGACTGTCTCAAGCTCAGCAGAGACTCTCTTCATGTACTTCATGGCTAATTTTACAGATGCCAGCTTGATCTGCCACAATATAACATTGCAGGTACAATAAATGAAATGAGCTAACCAACAATTGAGAGCCCATTACTCTTCCCTATGTAGCCAGAAAATTGGAAATAGCAATCTACTAAGCTATCCATTGCTGAATAAGTGTTGTTTATGCGCATGTAAGCATATAGCAAGCAATTATTTAAAAAATATAGATTGTATTATATTATCCTTCCTAGTGTGCCATTTGAATACTACTAAGATATTAACGGTCTCGTTCTCTTATTTCAAGTTAAAAGGTCGAAGCAGACAAACAGTTGGATTTTAGAGATCTGAGAATTCACATGTGCGAGAGAAACATAAAAGCCCATTGCTTTGTCATGCAACACTGAGAAAAACAAACACGAGTAAAAAATTAAAAATTATAGTTTAACCATTGCTTTAATTAATTATTGTCATTTAATTGATTAATTTTTATGTTTGAATACATTAGCCAAATTTACTGCAAAAAAATTATTTAATTGTTGAATAAACTAGATACTAGATTCTCTAAAAATAACTAATAAAAAAAAATTAATTTTTTTCAAACATAAACTTAACCACGACAAATGTTTTTTAGGGATATGCTGTAAAACGCTCCAGCGCAGAAGCGCTCGAGATTTACAGCCTTTGATCTCTCTATTCTTTTTATTGGGGTGTGCAGTTTTATCAGTAAAACCTAAGAAAAAAAATGCATGTGACACAAGAAAGCCGAGTGCACAATTGCACATACGCTCGAGCTACCCTGTTTTTTAATGTTCTAAATGAAGAACGTTTATATTATTTATTAAGAGAAATGTTAAGATTACATTATTTTAAACACTCTTTTTAATACTTAAGTTATGTTGAGTGATCGTATAAAAAAATATGATAATATAAGTTAATATTATCGAGATCTTATTAAATATTTGATTCAATTAATAAGATAATAAAATCAAGTCAAATTATTTTTTCTTATTCTAAACTGATAATTCTATCCCCTTCCCTAATATATTTATAAAGACAAATAAGATTTTTAAATCTTATCCTAATTTCATTTTAATCACTCATCTCTTTACCGCGATCATTACTACTATCACCACCACCACCTCCACTACCACCGTCACCACCACCGCCACCACCGCCACCGCCACCACCGTCACCATCGCCACTACCACCGCCACCACTACCACCACCACCACCGTCGCCGCTACCACCACCACAACCACCACCACCACTACCACCGCAACTACCGCCACTACTATCCCACTACTAATATCGTCCGCCGCCACCGCCACCACCACTGCCATCGCGCCATCGCCATGCCGCCGCCACCACCACCACTACCACCGCCGCCACCACCACCACTGCCGCCATGCCGTCATGCCAACCATCACCACCATAAGACTTTATTATTATTATTTTTTAATTATTTTAATTTTTATGTTAAAAGATATTTTAATCTTAAAAAATATTATATAATCAATTAATTTATCCTTTTATTATCAAACAAAAGATAAAATTATGTCTTATCATATTAATTATATTATCATATTTTATATTATCCTATTATCTTATCTTATACTATATTATCATGTACATCAAACATAACTTTATTTTATTATTTTTCCTCATTTATTAATAGGGTTATTTAAAACCAACACTACCAATAAATAAGACTTTAAGACAATTCTTTAGGAATCCATAAAATATATCGTTTGAGTCAATCTAAAGCAATTAAAACAACTTTCGGCCATTAGTCAGTGAGACATCGAAGATAATTGGTCATGCACTAGCCTATTGCTGAAGCTATATATGCTGAATGCAGCTAAAATTAAGCATGTGTAACTTCCCAATTGGATCATGGAAATTACCTGGCTCACAAAACCATTATCAAGCATCCAATGTACAGGTATTTGGAAGACTTTGTATCTATTTGTTGCTGACTCCCTCATTCTTGAGATATTGTAAACCCCATGCTCTAATCTGCCATAACCCATTTTTTTTAACACAAACATTAAAGTGTGCTCTAAGGCCGTGTGTACATGACCATGAACATTCAATTCACATTGAATAAGTAATGTTATTATATTGGCAAGTGGGGGGAGAGTTCACAAATTCACATACTTTTCCAAGAGAGCCTGCATCTTCTTAAGAGCTGCACCACACGGTTGCCGAGGATCATCGCGGAAGGACGAAGCCTCGGATTCTAGCTTCTTCAGATCACAATACCCAAACGCAGCCTCGCGCAGAGCATCGGCCTTCTGCTCTGGCCAATCGAAGTGTTTGAGCACTGCCCGTTCATCCACCTAGAGCAAAAACAAAATCCACTGAAAATGAATCTTCTCTTCTTCTTCTTTTTTTTAATCACTCAAATGCAAACATAGAAATAGAAGTAAACCTAAGGTAACATAAAATTACGTACCAAATAGGAGAGCTCGTCATCAAGCCATTTAACAAAGAGCACAACGTCTTCAATGTCTGTAAATGCTGCACCCTCCACTTCTTTTATTAAACACCTAATAAAGTCTCCTTGTGTTTCCACATCCGTTTTTATCTGAAAACAAGGAAAGATTCTTGAGCAGCTAGTGCTAGAAATTGGATAAAAATACCTTAATTTATGCTAAATTAGTTAAATATATGATTAGGTTCTAATCACCTAAAACTAACAACTTTCTTTGACTTCAGTTGATTTCAGTATATGATTGAGAATCTTTCCCCCCACCCCCTGTTTGACCATAAAAAACAATGGTGATCCCACAAAATGACACTACTTTGGAGCATATTTACGATTCTGGGCATCCATATTAGAATCTGATTACTGTCTTATGTACCAAGAAACCCATTTCAAATTAAAGCATGTCAGCTAGCTAGCACTTGGCACTTTGACCCTGACATAAATGGCCAGTGGCAAAACCGTTATTTCAACAAAACCCAGACACACACTTACTGCGAGCAGGTGAGATGACCGGTTCTCGATCTCGCCGATCATGTCACGTGCATTCGCCGTCGCCGGCACCTCCGCGACGACGGAGCACGAGTCCCTCCGGGACTGCGACTCCCTCCTCATTAACGAATGGTAAAACTCCACCACCTCCGGCACCCTCCTCACCTTCGCCGTAGCCGCCCTGCTCCCCTTCGGCGGCGGAGGAGGAGGAGGAGGCGGCGGAGCAGCCTTGGAAGCAGCCTTTGGCGGCGGTGGTGGTGGCGGAGGCGCTAACTTCGGTGGTTGCGGAATCGCTTGCTCTGTTTCGACATTGCTCTCTGAAGCAGAAGCATCAGAGGAACCAGTCGAGAGCGAATGCGGTGACGAACAGGACGGTCTTGGCGGCGGTTTGGGAACGCGTGGCGCACGTGATCTGACGACGTTGGTTAGAACTGAGTCAGTGGACTCGGTGAGTTCCTCCGAGTCACACCGACTTTCATTTTCCGCCACCTCTCGTTTGAAATCCACAACAACAGTAGCTTCGACCTGCTTCTGGTTCCCGCTTGCATGATCCGACGCCGTTTTCTTCGAGCTCTTGATGAGGTTCGACCTCACTGAAACTTCCACGAGCCCCCTGAACCTCTGAGAAGAAGAAAGCTCGTCGTTTTCCAATGGCTCTGCTCTGTTGCTAAAGTGATCCGACGCCGTTTTCTTCAGCTCTGCTATCTCATCCAGCAGTGCCATAATTTTTGTCTGGCTCTCTGTTTTCTCTTCTTCGATTCGGAGCTTCAATTCTTGCAGCTCCTTCCTTAACATCTGGTTGTCTGCCTCCATTTCTTGGATTTTGACGGCGTTCCTTTGAATCTGAGTGTCCCTGGCGATTATCTGGTTCTCGAGAACAGGGACAATGGCGACAGTCTCCTTGAGGAGCTTCTGTTCAAGGAGCTCGGTCTTCAAGCGAGACTCTCTCTCGCGGAGGTCCTCCACGAGGCGGAGGAGGTCGGTGACGTCGGGAGGGCGGGGCTGAACCTGAGCAGAGGAGCGCGGGAAGTAGGCACCGAAAGAGCGTGAGAATGAGGACTTGTTGGAGGAGGAGTGGGGAGGCGTGGGGGGAGCCGGCGACTTCTGGAAGCCCATTGCGACCTTGACCTTGCCAGCTACCATTGGGATTAGGATTAGGGTTGTTTGGTTTGCAGTGTCATAGAGAGGGAGAGAGAGTGGAACCTCAACCTAACACTAACAAAACGTCGTTGTCTGAGAGTCTGTCTGGGAGTGGGAGGGAGACACACACAGACACACACAGAAACAGCGTTGAGAAAGAGGAGGAGGTTCGTGTTGAAGAGGCAAAATATTAAAGGGGCAAAAATCCGGATGAACGGTTTTCTCTTCTCGGACCCCATTTTCATTTTGGACTTAGCAGACAAAATTAAAAGGTTAAATGGAAATTTTAGTTTTTATTTTTTACATTTTATTTTTAATTTAATTTTTATTTTTTTAAAATTAATTATTATACTTATAAATATTTTTAAAATAATTTTATTATTAATTTTTATTAAATATCTTTAATTTAATTTTTAATAAATATTTTATAAAAAAATATCTAAAAATATATATTAAACAAAAAAATATTTACTAAAAAAAAAATTTATAAAAGCCAATGTATGAGCATTTACTAAACAAAAATGTCACTATTACACTCTTAAAAAAAGATGTAAGAACTATTCATATCATTTTTAAGGGATATGATTAAGTGAGAAAAATGATAAAAAAAAATATATAATAATGATATTAAATAAGATAAAAATGAATATATATACTATTTGATGTAAGAATATAAAAATTATTTACTAAAAGTTTTTATAAATAAATGAGTATTTAAAAAATACATATTAAATGAAAGAATATTTATTAAGTTAATCAACTTATGGGGTTATAATAACATTATAATAATAAAAGTTAAAGATAGAAATTATTTTGAAAGTTTTTAAAAATGTGAATATTGATTTAAAAAAATTATATATACTAAATTGAGAATTAGTAAAAAGTATAGGGATTAAAATTTTAATTTAATCAAATTAAAAAAACAAAATCAACAACAAATTTTAAACATAAGGCCAAATTTTTTTTATAATTTTCAAAAAAAATATTGCTGATACACAGGGAATAATATTTTAATTTTCTATTATGTGTTTACTTTAATAATTTAAGTTTCATATTTTAAAAATAATAATTTTATACTAAAATATTATACGAGAAATATATTTGTTATATTTATAATTTTATTTGATATTACACTAGATTTTGTTATAACTTTAACTTAATATTAGTGTAAAACAATTTTAAACACATAATCAAACATTATTAATATAATATTAATTATTTAAGAGTTTTGTTAGATAATATATTAAGGAGTGAAACTTAATAAATAAAAAGTATAAAATTTTAATAAATTTATATTATTTGAAGAATTTTCATAGTTTTTTCATACAACATTTTATGATATCAAAATAATATATATATATGTAAAAAAAAAAATTATGTAATGTCTTTAACTTTAATATTGCATTCCTTTTGCTTGCCGGCAAGTGGGAGATTCGTCAAGTCTGGTTTAAGAAAATTATTTATATAATTAAAGAATATTACTTTTAACAATTCAAACTTAATTTAAAATTTATTGTATAATATTTTAAACTTAATTAATAACATATATAATTATATTGTGCCATGTATTATATCTTTTTTTATTAGTATAATACTTTGAATGTATGTTTGCATTCAAGAATATGGAGGAAAAATGAAAAACTAGTTTTAATTTTAAATTTACAAAATTATAAAAATTTATAAAATAATAATTTTTTATTTTATTTCTCTTAACTTAAAAAAATTATTATATAAAAATACTTACTTAAAATAAAAACATATATCAATTCATTCCTTTTTTTAAAACTTATCCGGCAAATATACCTAAAAATACATAAGAAATTAAGAATTTCTACTATATTGATTTAGAAGGAGAGGGGAATTTGTGAAATGGACAGAAAAATAGATTTAAAGAGGAAACAATAATAGGGAGTCAATACTACATTTCAATCTAAAATTAAGAGTGTTTATGAGTTAGGTTTAATTTAACTAACTCGACTTAATATTTTGACTTGACTAATATTTTGGACTCGATTTGGTCATAATCTTACTAATAATTAGTTTGGGATTAGATTAATTTAATATTTAGATAAAATGTATAAATTTAGATATTATACATTGTTAAATTATAAAATTCTAAAAATAAGAAATTAAGACTAAAAATTATTTTGCAATATATATTTTGAAACATACAATATCAATACAAAAATATTATTATATTATAAAAAAATGTATTAATTTAAGTATAAAAAAACTTATAATTTATCACTATTTTTTGTAAAAATGATGAGTTTTTAAATATTATATAAATTAGACTGAATTGATTTAATTTAAAGTATAACCCGAATCTAATCAAAAATTACATTGAATCTATTTTCAAAACTTGAACTCAATTCAATTAGATTTAGCGTCAGACTCGATTATTGAGTCAGACTAGGTCTTATGCATTAAAATTTTAAGATAATAGATTTATGAGTTTTTTATTCTATAAAATCTCTATTTTATTTATTTTTTTAAATATGAGATTTCTTTATCCATATATTTATTTATAACTCACACTTATTACTTTCCCTAATTTTATAATTATTTAATTTAATTTAATAATATTTTATTTTTAATTCAATAACTTATGTGATGTTACATGTCATATTTTTACTGGCGTCGCACTCTCAAATCATACTAGAATTTCTCTAAGTTAGAGAGAGTTTTTGGTTTCGTTTGGTTTAATTGTTGTTTCTATACGTAGTTAAGTAGTTCATGGTTTGGTCTCAAACGAGTTAGACTCGGTCATGGAGTTGTTTCTACTCTCGTCATACTCTTACGTTTTATCGGGTACCTGAACGTGGTGGTTGTTACTGTTGGGTCGTTTGTTTGCCGTTGCAAGTCAAAAGGGCCAAAGGGGTCAAAGGTGGTTTGAAATGTGAGTAATATTTCTTACACATATTTTTATTTATATCATACCATATTTTTATAATTTTTATTATTTAATTATATTTAAATCCACTTTATTTATTGCATACAAATATGAGACAAGTATGTATATATATATATATAGATAGATTTTGAAAATATTTAATAAAAGAGTCGATTAAAAATCATGAATTATATTATTAAATATAAAAAAATAAAATTAATAAATAAAAATATATTTATCTTTAAATTATTTAATGGATTAAGATTAAAATATATTATTTTAAATTAAGAGTAAATATACTTTTATTTATTTATTTTTAAAAAATATTTTTTTTCATTGTATATGAAGATTTATGAATAAAATAAAAAAGTAAAAAAAAAATTAAATTAGATATTAAATACATCACAATAATAGTTGTCTTTTACATCATTATTTATAAACAAAATAAAGTTTTTATATATATAGATTTAATAAAAAAAAGAAAAAGAGTGAAGTTAAAAGTGAAAGAAACTAATAAGTTTATTATATAAAGATTAAAAATTAATAAAAAGATGAGTTTAAATTATAATATTAATGTAGATAAAATAATTATAAATCATATGTCAAATACATATTAAATATAAATTATTTTAATTTTATTATTTTTATATTTGGTATAATTATACTTGAATTCTCCTTAAATTAGTACTTATAATATTAACACCCTTTTTATTTGAGAAATTACTCATATTTCTCTTATTTTATATTTTTAATAAGATTTTATGTAATGTTTATACATAAAATATATGAGATATATGTAATTTTATAAATAAGAAAAGATATTAGAGTGTAATAACAATATATAAAATTAAGAATGTAGATATAATTTTAAAATAAAAGTATTAATATAATAAATATTAATTTTATAAAAAATCAATATAATTATTTTTTTATTTTTTAATAAAATTAAATTTAATTATAGATATTTTTAAAAAAATTAATGAGAAAAAAAGAGGCCGAAGCCCATGCATGCCCCTTTGAATCAATCTCTGTGTGTGTATATATATATATATATATATATATATATATATATATAAACTATCATTTTTCTTGGAGATTTGGCCTTTGGGGATGGTATTGCTAATTTGCTATACTTGCGACGGTAGAAAGAGAATGGAGACTGAATTTCAGTTTATAAAATCACACAATTTTATCAGATCAAAAAAAGTAAAATATACAATTTTATAACTTCTGATATTTCAAAATAATTTTCATCATAAATTTATTGTTCTTTGTCCTTGTTCTATTTTGACTACTACCAAAATAAATTATATGTACTGGTTTTCTTTTTTGTTTTTGGTGGAAACAATTTCGCTGTTTCTAATATAGGTTTCTTTCAATATATATATATATATATATATATATATATATATATATATATATTCGGTTAATATGTTAACATATACAATTTTTTTTTTTTTGGGCAAGCACACCCAAAAAAGTATTTAATAAAAAATTATCTCTAAATATATTTTAAATGAAATATTCAAAAATATTTTGTGAGACCATAATATATCTCTACAAATTTGATTCATTTCAACTGTTTACAAGACTAAATTTCTGTTCGACCAAAGAAATTGAAATATTCAAATATAATAAAATTAAGTGAGCAAGATTTATACAAGAAAATTCGGACAAGCTCCTTCTATTGCTTATAGGTTAAAAGATCGATTCGTTAGTCTGAATAAAGGAAGCATAGGAAGATTATGTTTGACTTCATATAATTTTGCATAGCACCAAAAATATCCAATTAAGATTTCAATATTTTCAATAGGAGAAAAGGGATTCTAATTTTGTTTTTGGCGTGAAGACTTTTCTTTGTTAGATTCGAAGGGTTTGAAAGGCTATTAATGTCTTGAAAGTTGAAAGTGCTTTGTTAGCATGTTTAGGGAATTGGGGGGAAACAAATTTGAGTTAGGATCAAAAGAAAAATCTGATAATATTATATGCATGGAACAAAACATAATACCTTTGGAAGAAAGCAAAGGAACTTGAATTAGGACTTTTTGAATAGTTTAGGAACGAAAGGAGACAGATTAAAGAGAAAAGGGTAAATCATGTTGACAATATTGAATCATTGATATATATTTCACCAAAAAAGAGAATGGGTAAATCATATTGACGATATACTGGTACATATTTTTAAAATAAATGCCACCAGTGATGTGAAGGACCTGTCATATGCATGGTTACATGTGATGAACTCCAAATATCAGAAATGCCACCGATGATATTGACCTGGCATATTGGCGTATGGTCTGTTTAGACCGAGCCTATGGTCCAAAAAGATGTTGAGTTAAACTGTAACTGTTAATAAAATTATTTATTAAATTATTATTTTTTAATTATTTATTAAATTATTATTTTTTAATTATTTATTAAATTATTATTTTTTAATTATTTATTAAATTATTATTTTTTTAATTATTTATCAAAATATCACTCTTTTAAAATTATATATCAAAATCTTCTTTTTTTTTATCTTACGTGATATTTTTAAATGATTTAATTAAGATGCTACGTAGGATGGCGATTAGATCGCACGTTTGCGCTAACACGCTCATTACCTACGTGTGATCATAATACACGCGATTAAAAAAGTAATTGTTGGCAAGCAACGAATAAGCTAACAAGAGTGGCGTAACCCTAGTATATATCACCCACCCTCCTCCGTTCATTCAAACCATTTCCTAAATTCTCATTATTCTCTACAAATTTCTTTAAACACTCAACTCTCTCAACGAACTCAATTCTTTACTAAGAAGCGCCATCATTATTTGTTTGTGATCAAATTTAGATTATATTCCTTCACACCAAGTACCTTTTTAATAGTTAAATAGTTTATTTATTATTTGTTGATTGATTTTTTACTAAGTTAGTGTTAATTGTAATTTAATATTATTATACTTTAATATTTTTAGTGACTAATGAATATTGAAATTGTATGATATGTAGTCTAAATTGTATAGATAATTATTTTGTAGGTAATCGAGTAGGATATATGTCTTTTGTTAAGTACTTGACATGATTTACATTAGTAAATGTAGTTTAATTCAAAATATTCGACTTTAGAAATTTTTTTTTCACATAAATAACGATATTGAATATTATAATTGATTGTTAATATATTGAATAAATATATGTAATACATTATTATACATTATTATAAATAGCTTGAACATTGTTATATGTCCAATTTATATAGTAATTGATGTTTAATATATTAAATAAATGTTTGAATTATTATTGTTCGAATTGGAGTTAACATGACAAAACCGCTAAATGTGCACATTTACTTCAATTCAACAACTGTATGATGGTGAAGAAGTCTATCGAGATCCTCCTCTTGGCTATTGTGATCATATGACTTTGGATGGGTTGAAAACTAAGATCCATTCAAAGTTGAGGCTTCAAGCAAACCAACATGTGTCAAAAGTTATCTATCGGTGTCCGCAATGTTTCAATCCGTGGAGATAGGTAGGGCTTCTAATAGAAGACGATGATAATGTAGAGTACATGATAGATTCCTTCTGTCAAACTCCGAACATGGCGTCGATGGAGTTGTATGTGGAGATAGAAACAAGTGGGCAGGAAGAGCATGTTGAAGCTCCTGGTGAAATCGAAGCTCAAGTTGGTCCTTCTAATTAAGTTGAGTCGTGCAATATGATCGTTATTGGTGGTGCAATGGTTGAACTTGATAACCAACTTGTCAGAGATGCAATATGGGAGTCAAGTGAAGATGAAGCACAAGTAGTTTCTACACCGACATAGAGGCAGAAAACTTTGATGCCGAAGAAAATTTACAAGTTCCATTGGCGGTTGCTCCTCAATCCATATTTATGCCTCAAGGACCTGAATCCGTGTTTGTGCCACCATGCCCTCAGTTTTCTCAAATTAACTGGGATGCGTTGGATAATCATGATAACTTGCCTGAATTAGACAGTCATGAGACTTGGAGCATGGGTGATGAATTCTATGTTGGCTTGCAATTTCCATCAAAAGATTCCGTGAAGTTAACTCTTAAACAATATTCCATTCACAGGCATCAAGAGTACAAGATTGAAGACTCTGATTCACAAAGACTGACTGCCAAGTGCCCTAATTTTGACGAAGGTTGTAGTTGGAGACTTAGAGCCATACAAAGCAAGAGGTTGAATACGTGGCAGATTACAAAATATAATGGACCTCATAGTTGCGTAAACTCATTTATGTCATTAGATCACCGGAAGTTGGACTCTCGTTTGATATGCTCTTGCATTTTGGAGTTAGTCAGAACTAAACCCGATGCATCTGTATCCTTAATTATTGAACGGATTAGAAGCCAATTTGATTACCAAGTTTCATATCGAAAGGCTTGGAAGGCAAAACAAATGGCTATTGTGAATGTGTTTGGGGATTGGGATAAATCTTATGAGGTGTTGCCCAGATGGCTAGCAGCCATGAAGAGAGACATGGAAGGCACAGTGGTAGAATTGCAAGACGAGAAATGTTTTGTGAATAACCGACTCGATCGTTCGAAAAGAGTTTTTTTGTCGATTATTCTGGACATTTAGACCATGTGTGGCTGGCTTCCGATATTGTAAGCACATTATTCAAATTGATGCCACTCATTTGTATGGCAAGTATCGTCATAAGTTGTTGATTGCAACAACTCAATATGGAGACAAAAAATCTCTGCCTATTGCATTTGCCATTGTGGAGGGGGAGACCAAGGATGCTTGGAGTTGGTTCTTAGCCCACCTAAGATTGCATGTCACCCAACAAGAGGGCTTGTGTTTGATCTCTGATGGACATCGAGGCATCTTACAATCAGTGGCAAATGAAAATCTTGGATGACAACCTCCGAATGCATATCATGTCTTCTGCATACGGCATATTGGTTCCAATTTTAACTCCAAATTTCAGAACAAGGAGTTGAAAAGATTTTTGATTAACACAGGTACTTTACATTTTCTATTTGTATTCTAATTTTGTCAATAATAATAGTTAGGTTCTAATACTAACCCAAGTTATTTGATGTATCAGGGTATGAATCAATCGCAATAAAGTTTGATGCTAGGCTAGAGAAGCTTAAAGTTATAACGGAGATGGCAAATTGGATTAACGGAATTCTAAAAGAAAAATGGAGTTTGGCGTATGATGGTGGCCGCAGATTCGGTCATATGACTACCAATTTGTCAGAGTGCATTAACGGAGTGTTGAAGGGTAGCAGAAATCTATCTATAACTGCATTAGTTTAATTGACATATACGAAGTTAGTAGAATACTTCATCAACCGAAAGGACGAGGCAAATTCGAAATTGATGACATTTAACCAGGCTTGATATTGTTTTACAATATCCGTAAATTAAATGCACACGTGCATCTATTTATGGTTTGATATTATTGTTCACATTAATTTAACCAGTTCTGGAGTGATGACTTATTGAAGCACTGAAGAGTCAACCTGACAAAGGCCAGTTCACACCAAGTTCGCCTGTACAATAGAGAGAACACAAGGTTTATGGTTGAAGAGGCTTTTAATCCTGTAACACAACAGGGTGGACTTTCTTATACTTTGAACCTGGAAGAAAGGCGGTGTGACTGTGGGGTGTTTCAAGCCTTGCATTATCCTTGCTCGCATGCGATTCTTGCGTGTGCTTGAGTGGCAATTGACCCATTCCAACTTGTTCATAGGGTTTACAGATGGAAAGCATTTATAGAGCCTATGAGTTTGACTTTGAATTGTCCGGCCGAACCATGGTGGCTGCAGCTCCCGACACCACTTTGGTGCCACCACATGCATTGCTTAGATCCAAAGGTCGACCAAAATCAACCCGACTCAGAATGAGATGGATTGGCGCGAAGCGGGGCCGGAGACAGGACACTGTACAAGATGCCATCAACCTGGACATAATTCTCGCACTTGTCGGGTCTGGTGGATCGAGTTCCTTGGGGGATGATGGAGCGGGGCCATCAACTGTGCCCATCTAGTTGATCTAGGACCTATTTTCATTTTTCAGAATCTTGTATTAACAATCATGTGTTTTTACGAGTTGTATTGTTTTATATCACTAATCAATGCAGTTGTATTCGAATATTATTTTCTTATATATGTTAGTTGATTCTCAGTGTTATCTTCATTTCTTCCATATTATATTTTTGTATGGTTATCATATGGTTATATCATATTTTTATTATAGTAATAATAGAATCCTACTAATTGTTGTTATTGTTTGGCATACAGCTGACAGATGGCATTCCGTGTAAACCCCGAACTAGAGGACGGCTCGATTTTGGAGTTGCAGAAGTACCATGTTTCCCAGCATGTATGGCAGGGACATGAGGACCGACACCTGCGTGTTAGACGTGCTCAGAAGACGAAACATATGGACCCCCTCTGCTCCGATTATTCCGTATCTTCAACAGGCTGGTTTCTTGGGAGTTGCCCACATGGGCTATTGCAGCATTGATCACTCCCTGATCTCTGTATTGGTTGAGAGATGGCGCCCAGAGACGCATACATTTCACATGCCTACTGGGGAGTTCACCATTACGTTGGAGGATATCGGAATGATATCGGATTTTCCCATTGATGGCGCTGCAGTCACTGGCGTTACGCATAGGGATGATTGGCTCAGTTTGTGTGCTCAGTTGTTAGGGATTGATGAGACTCCCTCGCTCATAGCTGGGGCACGCATTGACATGACATACCCGTGGCGTAGAGTGTTACTTTCCTTGAGGACGATGATAATGAGTACATGCAACAACGTGCACGACATTACATACTTCGCTTGCTTGGGGGTTTCTTATGCCCTGATCATTCGGGTAAGCTCGTGCACTTGATGTTCCTCCCATTGTTGGAGGACTTTGCTGTTGCCGGGACGTATAGCTGGGGGTCTGCAGTTTTGGCGTACCTGTATAGAGAGCTTTGTAAAGCTACGGACTATGACGCACGCGAGATCGGCGGGGCATGCATCTTATTGCAGTACTGGGCATGGTACAGATTCCCCCGGCTTGCCCCTTCACTAGCTGACCATGATGAGCCTGATGTGTTTTACGATGCTGATCGTGGTCAATTACGTCCCTTAGGATGGGAGTAAGTTTCTATTTCATTTCGTATTTTTACATTGCGTTCATGACATACTTTGTTAATATTTTTACTTACGTTTGTAATACTTTCATTTACCAAATAGGTGGCGTAAACATAAAGTATTGAGTGATACTGTGATTGGCGTCCTTACATATTATCGCCAGTTCTTCGATCAGTTGAAGAATGATGAGGTATGTCTTCGTTTACATTCCTTTAAGATATTTACTTATGTATATGTTGTCTTAATGTTTTGTGCATCTCTTTTTTTTATATATGGCAACCATACACGGATGAATTGCCACCTTTTTGTGTGGTCAGGGGACATTGCAACTCGGCGATGGTCCTCTCATATGTTTCCACATTGTTGAGTGGCACCAGCCGATCATGCGCCGATTTGGTCTTGACCACCCCATTCCAGGGAGACCGCTCCCAGCCAGACATAGGGCATTGCACTTTACATTGGTAGGTAGGCATAATGAGGATTAGCCAGCTACACATGCTGTTTATATAGCCACCTGGGATAGTCGTAGGGAGAAGCTTGTTAGGGGAGTCCCATTGGTTGCACCCCTCAGTTCGCGTTTTGAGTACATGCGTTGGTATAAAAGAATTACCTGACGCTGGATTGCTCCCATAGGCGCATCTATTGGGAATGTGGTAAGCTCTTTACCAATTCGTTAGTGACTTTATGTATTTTGTATTCAGTATAATGACATAAACTATATCTATTTACTAGGCGTACATTGCAGAGTATTTGCTCAGTTCAACTACCGATACTGTCACTTGAGAGGCTGCTACATAAATCCTACACTCATTGCGGGAGCATGAGCGCATTACGATGGAACAACTGCATCCAGCTCCAGCAACAGACGACATTTCAGGGCCGCTCGATGAGTCGAGCCAACAGGGAACGCGGCGTAGACGGAGGAGAGGATTAGCGAGCAGTCGGACACGACTTCGACATCCCGAGGACTCCACTTGGCTAGCGGCGATACGACTCGCCTCTCCTACCGCAGCCTACCGCCGCTACATACCCCCACTCGACCTCCTACCACTGCTACACCCCCTACTCGGCACCACCTGCATATTACCCACCGTATTTACTCACCGTATCCATACCCACCATCGAGTTACCCCTCATATCCTTACCCACCACAGGGTTACCCACCATATCCTTATCCATCACTAGGTTACCCACCATACCCATCACAGCCAGGTCCCTCTTCCCAACCATCTCACAAGCCACCGCATTCTGATGCGGGCCCATCTCATTGACATTGACATGCAATTATATTTAGTGATTTTGTGAAAAGGCTATTGAGAATATCTTCTTATCAGTTTGGTACCCTTATTAGATTAGACTATATATGTTTTTCGCACTGTTTTAAATTTTATTAAAGATTCTGGTAACTGGTTGCATTAAACAGGATCATTGGCTTTTGGGGAGGTCCAATATTTAGGGGAAACTCTTTCGAAATTTTTACTAATTCGAATTACTAAAAATTTGAGAGGGGGATTATTGGGATTCGAATCCTACTCACTATCATTCGAATCCTACTAAAAAAATTTTATTTATTTATTTGAATTAATGCAAGAGTAACTTAATTGATATAACTACTAATAGGATTTTTTAGGAAACATTTAATGCCCATATCATCAATACTAACTTTTCTTATGATTTGACTAATAATAAAAGGAAAGTCATCGAAGTTTGTTTTAAAAATTATATTAACCAAGTATAAGTATAAGTATAACCTATAAATGATACGTCTCTTCTAAAGGATATACCATTTAATTTTTATGATATGTTGTTTAAAATATTTGTGTAAAAATAAATAAATATATTCAATAACTTGAATAATAAGATATGTGATATATTTGATTACATTATTTTTAAATTTTTTAAAAATCATAAATAAAGACAAAATTAAAAGAAAATAATTAATACCTCATTCATTTTTTAAAATGAAAAATAAATTGAAACAAATTTTTAAAAAATAACAAAAAAGAAGCATATGTGTTATGTAATTAATAAATCCTCATAATAACTAAAATAATATTAAATATTACCAACATATTAAATTTATCACTTTTTTAATTTTATATTTTATATTTTACCTCCGTAATTAGTATGGACTCATTAATAAATGCTTACAAATTTTATTAAGTAATTTAAATAATTTATAAATAAATATTTCAATTTAGAAGTTTCATGCCAACAAGATGATTTTAGTGTAAAGACAAGGATCTGGCATCCATTGGCGTATCTTACGTAACGGTCCCTATGGGTAAAAATTATTAAAAAATGCCACGCTGATAAAAGCCTATTGGTATATAATTTCAAAAGAGTGATATTTTGGTAAATAGTTAAAAAAATGATAATTTGATAAATAGTTAAAAAAAATGATAATTTAATAAATAATTTTACTCTTTTTAGTAAAAAATGTTAAATAAGTTAGTTCTCTTTTTTAAAAGAAAAAAAATTCTTTAAAAATTATATAAAATAACTTTAATAACATTTAAATTATATAAAATTTAAATTTTTAATTCTAATTTTAGTTCGTATCTATATAGATTCAGTGAATAACTCAATAAAAAAGCATCAAGAGTCACGAATCTGAGTATAACTATTTTAAAAAAAAAATTAAAACAAGTTTTGAAAAACTCAAAATAAAAAACTATTTCAAAGATTCACTTAATTTTCTAAATCAAATTTATTATTAGAAGTGTTCATAAGTCGATTTGATTTAAGTTTAATGAAAAAAAGATTAAACCAATAAAACTAAATTAGATAAATTTGATTTGATTTTACAAAAAATCTTTAGCCAACCCGACCAAACTTAGATTGGTTCAGAGCGGGTCTTCAAGTTCTTCCTTTTTAAAAAAAAAAAAAACTTTGAACAAAAAACTGTTGCTTCCAGAACAATATCGCAAATGCAGTACGAATCTATAATTAAAAAAAAAACAGAATTACAAAAAAAAAATTGTAGGAAGCAACCAAATACCAAAATTAATAAATTATAGTGATGAACAGCAACCAAATACCAACACCGTAGTGATGAAAAGGGATTACAGGATAGTACAAACAAACCTATAACCTATTACCATGGATGTCAACTAGTTTCTTCGAATGCTTATTCCTTTCTATGGGCAACATTCTGTTGTTGCAAACAATAAGGAGCAGTACAAACCTATGATGGCAACCAAAATCACATACTCGCGATTGGTGTCACTGGTGGTAGCCATCATAGATCTGTTGGGTGTTAGTAGTAGTCATCAAAGATCTGTTCGGTGCTGCTGGTGGCCATTGTAGATTTGCTGGGTGCTAGTGGTGGTGGTCATAGTTAGCGTCGTTGTTGGTAGTTGCTCAAAGATTCATTCGCGGTAGTCGTTGCAGTTGGCATCACCAGTAGCTATCGCACTCACTGGTAGTTGACAGCGTCAATAGAGTGAACTTGCTCGACGGTGGAGGCTGAGAGTTCGAAAGAGATGAGGAGAAAGGACTCCCTTAAACCTAATGGAATGAATCAAAACGACAGGTGCGTACTTTTTTTTTTTTTAGACAAAATCCATAATTTCATCCTTCAACCTTTTTTTATTTTTCAAATTCTTCTTTTAATTAATAAATGTTTTAAATTAATCCTCCAACTTATAAAAACTCAACAGTATTTTCCTTTCATCTAACTTAGTTAGTTCTGTGAGCATATGTGGTAGAAAACTACCTAGTTGGCATTTGACATAGCAAAAAAAAAAAAAATTGCACATGCACTTGGCATGTGACATGGCAAGTGACAAATGACAAGTTTAATGATTCATCTTCTTCTTCCTAGGGTTTCTGCTTCATCTTCTTCTTCATATTATTACTTCTCATATGTTCATTCTCATCTCTATTTTGACAATGATTTTGCAAGTCAAACTTCAACGGTGGTTCTACAAATCACCGATTCGTAGACATTCCAAAAATCAACCTTGGGCTAGATGCTCACATCCACATCGTCGATTTGTCACACCTCGAAGGCCTCCTTGCACCCTTGCGCTGCTGTAAAAGGTCTAGACTTCAAAGGTCAAATAGACGATTTGAGGTTTTGAGCCATCATCGAAGCACCAATCCAGATCTTGCACACCGTGAAGATCACCGAACCACTAAGCTAGAGCCATGTCATAGTGTAAAGCCACTGTCAGAACTTAGAAGGTCCAGCATAAAAGTTCGACTTGCAGGGTCACTGTCGAAATGGAGATGAGAAAAAATAGAGGAGATGCAATAGTAAGAAGAAGAAGAAGCATAAATCCTAAAAAGATTATTTTCTACCACGTATCTTGGCAGAACTAACAAAGTTAGGTGAAAGGATAATGTTGTTTGGTTTTTATAAGTTGGAGAACTAATTTGGAACGTTTATTAGTTAGAAAACGAATTTGAAAATAAAAAATAAGTTAGAGGATGAAAGTATGGTTTTTTTCTTTTTTTTTATAAATAAAAAAAAAGTTACGTAATTCGGGTCAATGGGTTGGGTTTCGATTTCAAAATTTATTAACCTAATTCAAACTAATGAAAGTCGGGTTTGACCTAATCTAACTCATTGACCCAAATTAAATCAAATTAATTTAATTGATTTGGGTTAAATTTTTAAGTTCATCGAATCAATCCGATCCAATGAACACCCCTATTTATTTTAGAAATTTTTGTTATTGAAAACTTGACTATATATGTTAGTATAACAACAAAAATGGTAGCAATTTGACCAAAAAAAAATGAATAGATGGACAAACAAGCCAGCCTGTGAATTAAAAGGACTAGCCCATTTAGCCCACAAATTAAACGAATCAGACAAAAATGAATTAATTTAAATTGATTAGAACATTTTAAGCCTAGCCCACATAATTTTGGTGGATAAATAGGCCAGCCTAACGAATTTGACTAGTTTTGAAGGCTCTATATGTTACCTTGAGTTTTAGTTTTTTTTTTTAAATGTTTGAAAGGGATCAAGAACTATAATGGCTTAATGGGTAAGTGGCCTGGTAATTATATTGGCCTAATGGGCAATAATTTCGCAAATTACGAGAGTTGTTTCATACTTTAGTCTTTGGTAGAGATAATGCCAATTGGAGCAACGATTTCTAGTTAGGAAATTTCTTCATGTTTCTATAAAAATACACTTGACATGGCCACCAAGGATTCCATTCCAAACCACCAACATACATTAGGTGAAGCAGTTGTATGCATCTGTCTTGTGAGGTCATTGGCCATTGCTTTGGAATTACACTGGGATGTTACATCATTCTCACTGCATGTACAGTAATATTGTACGTTAGTGTGTGCTAGAGGTTACGAAGCTGAACAGTGACCCACCATGTTTGTATATTCTTGATTTGCCTGCTTTTTAATCTCATGGGATCTGTTGATGCATATTTAACATTGGGGTTTCTTTCTAGTTTGTATTAAACACCAAAACAAGAAAAGGATGAACCCGACTTGAGAAAATGTGCTTCTTATATATAAGCTTTCATGATGTGTATGGGAAGAATGATATAAACAAATTAATGTGGAGACTGATCAGGAGCGGGTTAGAAACGCTTGCATGAAAGGAATGTATCATGGAGGTACATTAATGAGTAAACGGCAAGTGGTCCTTCAAGTCTTATATTTGAGAAGATTGGGGTTGCAGTTGTTACAAATTTGTAGATGGCAAGGCCAACGAAGCAAGAGTTAATTTAAGACACATTTTTTTTTGGATTTGAAAATTGTTTTTAGGAATACAGTAGTGTGATGTTCAGAAAACAAAAAGTACTTTTATGTTCCATTTATTTTTTTGTTAAATTGTTTGTATTTAAAAAAAAAATAACATTATAATGTTTTTAAGGAAAAAAGAATTCAAATTCAAATTTTATATAAACAATGCCTACATAGATAGTTAGGTACTATTCTAGCGATGTGAATCTTTTAAAAAATTCCACATGGTTGCTACTGTACATTCTGGTTACAGCAACAATGTATATAATACCAAACCAAGTATAATGTTACATTTCTCTTTGAGGGACTCTCAAGCTCTACAAATGGGTAGCAAATAGCAATATGGGAGTGACCGTGATTGAGGGTCAGGTTCTTGCATTTTTGGCTAGCGAGAAGAGGGGCCGGGGGGGGGGGGGGTGGGCATGTCTTCACATGTTAGGATTGGGAAATTGTTTATTGAAAATTTTGTCAAAAACAAATTCGATTCTTACTATTAATTTGGAAAAAATTTATTTCTCTTAAATATTCTTAAGTATTTGATGATTTATGAATTAAAAGAATATAAAAAACTTATCTCGAATTTAATAAGAAGACATAGTAAAGTATGAGTGTAGAATATGAATTATCATAAAAGTAATAATCGAAAATGAACAAAAACTTGAAGTTAAAGAAATGCAAATAAACGGAAAACAGTACCTAAAGGCAAGTAATGTAGAGAGAAATCGAAAATAAGTTAAAGCATATAAAAAAAAAAGCAAGAAAAAGACTATGTAAAGGAAAAGAAACTTACACTTGCATGAAAGTAAATTCAAATAGAATTTAAATGAAAGTAAGTGAAGAAAAATAATTAGAAGAAAGCAGTAAATTGAAATCAATAAAGATACAGGAAAATAAATTTTCAAGAATTTTTATTTTTGTTAAAAAGACAAACTTACAGAAAAGTAGAGAAAGCAAGTAAAAGAAATCAAATGATTCTACAAATCACTCTATCAAAGATGAAAATAATTGTAAGAAATGTAAATAAACGGCTTTAAATTTTGCATTGATCTAAATGAAAGGTTTACATAAAGAAAGAAGACTGGAAGACATACTTAACTAATCCTTATGTTTATTCGTAAGTGTCAAAGTGACTTTATATGTGTTTAGAGATGTGTGCAAGTGATTTACAACTAATTTAAATGTCTTCACCCCTTAGTATTTATAGACAAAAGGTGATAATTATTATTGTGACAAGATCTTGACAAGTGTTTTTGTCATAAATAATTTCCTAAACTAACATAAAAATTATCTTGTTTTAATATTACAAACTCAACTATTAATAACTTCCTAAATTTAAATTTGAACACTTGAATTTAAATTTTAAATTAAATATAAGTACCTTGAATTTGCTTTTAAACATCTTGAACTCGAAAACGTCCTTTGCAATCTTAGAAAATTGCTTAAGTGTTCTTATTCTTTGTTTCAATTTCATATGTGACTTCTTGAAATGATCTCCCTTTATCAAATTGAAACACATCTTTAAAAATTTATCCCTTACTTTCAAATTACATTTTGACTTGCAAAATTAATTAAAACATTTTAATTGAAAGGGTTAATTTTAATTTGATGATCGAATTTTAACTTAATAGTCAAATCGACTATAAGATGTATTGTTTGTTAATGTATTTCTTTTATAAATGAAAAAGTTTTATTTTTATACTAACATAACTATAATTAATTGCATGAGGTAATGTAATTGAATATCCTGTTTAGCATAATTTATTTGTCCGATCCAATTGCTAATGAGTACAAATGCTAGTGACTGTATTATTGTCTTAATAGCTATCCTAACGGTTTAATTTTTTTAGCTTTTATTTTTGTGTAAATATCTCAAGTATAATATGAAAACTTGCATCATCACAGAGCATATGGGTCATTCTCATACGTACTTTGAGAATGTGACTGGAGACAGATGTTCCAAATCCATCAGGATTTCTTTGTTCGTCTTTGATTACCTATCAGTAATACCAACATTTTCTTGTACCACTTAAGCAATGAGATTTGGAGCGTATGTCGCTCATGATGCTAACAGCCACCAGCTACCAATCAAACTTTTCCCATGAATGTATTTACAGAGTTTAATATTGATCTATTATGAACATAATTTTTTTATTTTCTTTCCATCAGTATTGATATATTATGAAAATGTTTGGTATATCAAATAATTATTTATTATCACATTCTTTTAAAAATATGATGATATATGATTAGATAATAGGAATTTTCTATTAACAATAAATGTAATATTACAGTGCAGAATCTCATTGGTCACAGCTTTATTAGAATGTGCAAGTAGATTTGTTAATTGAATCGACCAATGATCTTGAAAGTAATTCAATTTCGATGGCTGCATTAACTCCTCTTAGAACGCTCGAGCCAGGAGGACATGTTAATTTGTAATTGAGCTTTGCTATATTTTTTAAAATATTTTTTAATAATTTTTGTATAATTTCATTAAAAAATATTAGATAAAAAAAATACAATTAATATATTGATAATATAAAAAATATTTAATATTTTTTATTTAATAATTAAAAAAATTATTAAAAAATGAGTTAAGAGAATTAATATTTTTTTTTTGTAATTTAATAATAATCTCATTATTCATTTAATTTTATATTTTAATTTTTTTAATTCATTCACAAAATTATTTTATATTCTGTAAAAATATTATAATCACATATAATTTAATTTAATATTTATCTCACATAAATATATTATGAATATACATCCACAAATTTAACAAAGAAGGTTTTCCATTTTAGTCGCAAGGAACACGGACAACTTTAATGGTTCTGTGCTCAGTGGTCAGTACTCCACAATGCAGCTGAGCATTTCGTATTGCCTCATCAATGACAAGGAGTGGTCCATTTTAAGAGTAAGGTTTTTAATGTATAAACAATTTACAAAGAGTTTTGTTAAAGGGCACTTAATAAGAATATTAAAATAAAAAAATTTAAATAAAAAAGTAAATTTTCTTTAATTTTATACATTAAATATTTTATTTTTATCTAAATTTTTATTTTATTTTCTTAGCAAAACTCATAAAGAAATTACATATGTCTCACAATTTATTCTAAAAGTTATTAAATAATAATTATATCTTATTTAATTTTTTTTAATGGCCCTAAGTTTATATAAATTTTTCATTTCATTGTATGATAAGTATTTTCCTTTTAGAAAATATAAAAAGCTTTACAAAAAATATCTTTAAAAAAATTCCCTATTTTTTTATAAAATTAAGTCCATTTAAAAACAATTTATTAAAATTAAAACTTAAACGAAACTAAAATATATAAGCGTGGGATTAATTCATGTTTACATCGGCTGAGCCCTAGCCACAGGGGAACTAGTTACAATAATGAGTTTCATAAAATTCGGGCAAATTTCCACAAACTTTATTTAAAGAAAACATTTGTAGAGATTTTTTTTTTTTTAGTTAGTTAAAAATTGAAAACTAACAGAGCGATTGAACTAGGCTGAGCCAACTATGTCAACCCACATAATCTGCTTAAAATGATGGGCTAAACTTAAAAATAGATTGTCCATTGCTACTATCCAAGCCACATCATGTATGTCATGGGCCAAGATAAATCGGGCCAAGTTGGTAGTATGGTCTAAGCAAAAGAAAAACTTTTAGTTTTAATTTCTATTTTTGTTATTTAATTAGTGAATAATAACGTTTTTCTATAAATTTTTTATTTTAATGATTTTTTTATATTTTAAACAATTTAATAGTTAATTAGTGAATTTTTTTAAAAATATTTGCCACCATTTAGTTATATGTTATCACATCATTAATAAAGTTTGATATTTCAAAGTAATTGTAATTATAACAAATTTTTTTAATAATGGGATAATGAATAATTAAATGATATTATAAAAAAAATTACACTGATGTTGAATTGAAATTAAATTATATATATATAAAAGAGAGTTGCCACATACTCAATTTTTTTTTAATATGAACCCCTAAATGAATTGTAGAGCGTTAATTTGTGATAATGACGACATGTTAATGTGAGACTAAGGTATTATTCAATCACTTGCATAGGAGTTTATGGGGGAAAAAATCTGGGTTAGTATTGTTACTCTTCTTGCAATAAGGACAAGAAAGTCACGAGCTGAATGCAATCTATATTTCATTTGAATAACTTAATTAAATCAATTAAAAACTGCTATTTTCATGTAGCTTAAAATAAATTTAAAAGTTAATAAAAAAGGTAAATGGCAGCAGTTGTATTTAAAAAATAATAAGATGCTGATATTTACGTACTACTTTTATAGTTTTATGATGTAAAAATAAAATTTACTTTATTTAATTTTTCAAATAAACAATCGTTGTTATAAAAGAAAAATTCAGTCATGTATGTAATCTTGAGCAAAAACTAATTTTTTATTAAAAAAATAAAATAAACCTTATGTTTGCATAAGAAGTACAAAACTTATGATGGTTAATATACACCTTGTAAAATAAGGTGTATTATGCACCTTATAATGTGAACCATTGATTATGAGAGTAATGAGATCAATGGCTGACATGGAAGATTAGAAACTTGCTAACCAGGTTTCTTAAATTTACAAGAAGGTCCTTTCTTTTTCCTATGAATTGAATGGTCCAGATTCTGTTTATCACTCTTCTAAAAATGATTTGGTGTACGAATGTCCTCTCTTATGTTCTCATCTCATCTCATCTCATGTCCATATCAGTATCGCCACTGACCGATTCTCGACTCTGCAGTGCTAGTTTGCGACGACAACAAGGAATGAGTCGAAGAGCCTTGTAATCTCCGCAATTGCAAGCTAGCCTCGTACCAGCCACCTTTGAATCGTGTTGATTAGTGTAGATGCCATGGCGGATTCATGTTATTGGTGTTGAGGCCATGGTTGTTTTGGTCGTATGTGGCAGGTAACAGGGTTTATTGTCAATGGCGATGGTAGTCGGTGGTGGGTTGAACGAAGCACTACTCGGGTGGATGAATAATATTGCAGAACAATGTGCTGGATGGTCATTCTTGTGATCAGCAAACTTCGATTATTTAAAATGATATTGCAAAACAATGTGTTGGATGGAATGAGCTTGGACAATCTTATGGATGAATATGCAGTTGAGTGGATGCCCCTAAGTTAATGTACAAATCATTTAAAGTTTATTTGTCAAAATGAGATGATTGAATGAAAATTTTCCAAAGTTGACTACTTCGTCTCTTAATCAACCTAAATAGTCGTATACTTTTGCATCCTGATTTCATCCATCTTGTTTCTCTTTTTTGTGTAATGATGATTGAATGGAAAAAAAAATTAGGGTTCAAACGACGAAATAGCATCCTTCTTTCTCTTTTACTCTGATTCAAATTTTAATTCATCTGATCTTGTTTTGATAGCTGTAGTTATTGTGTCAAATAAATTAGGTGGATTGGAGTAATTATGTCAAAAGCACTACTTTGCAAAGTTAAAAAAGTTTTGGGGCTACTTTTGCAATACTAGAAAATAGGTCAAAATAGCTCAACTACTTATTATTGCAAGTTGTTTCAACGGTGTAGGATACACCCTAACTCAAGAGGGAGCATTCTAGAATCTGCCCAAAACTTAAACAAGCCTCTTTCTTAAATTTGTGGTTGTGGGAAAGGTGGAGTTTGGTCCCATTTAAGGGCCAAATCTATCATGCACCACTTTTAAGTTTAAGTGTATGATGCACCCTTGACTTGACTTGTAGTAACAACTGAGCTTTACTTATTACCCAGTTATCTTATATTTACAAAATAACACATTTACTAAAATTATTTGCATTGTAGTCTTTGACATAATTAATTTCATTTACCTACTCCCATGTAATGAAGATCCTTGTAATGAAGATCCAAAATTATTGGTCATTTGTTAAAAAAAAAAAGAGTTAAGAAACCATCGACAAAGTTGAGCTTGTTTGTTGAATTATCAAGTAGTGAATGAGTTGCAGAACTTAGGAGTAGTTGGAGAGTGTTTAGAAGAAGAAAAGAAGTTCTCGATAACCATCTTTCTTTGTGGCTATTGAGTGAGGAAAGGAGAGAAGAGGCAGCTCCTCTGCTGCTTAAGTGAGCTGTGCATGTTTCAGTAATCTCAACAAAAATCGTGGCCTTGTGGTTGTGATTGTGGCTGATTAAACTAACCAAAAAATGCGTACGAAAGATAATTGGTTCAAGAATATTTTGAATAGTTATTTCTGGTCACTGGAAACCACCTTTAATCTGGCCACATATCAACGTTTTCATTCCCGATCTACTATCGCCTTATCCTCATTAGTCTTTCAACAAGCTATGCCATCTCTCTACCGCCTTACCTTCATTCACTACTGCCTTATACCATCTCTCTTCCTCTTATCCACTCTCAAAGAAGTGTGGTTCCATTCTCTCTCCATTAGCTACAATACCATGAATCTGTCAAGGCCAAACCATACAACCTCCACTAAAGGATGTAATGAAGACGACGGATTGGAGTGGAAACAAAAAGGGTCAAAATCAATAGGGAAGTCACTGGTGAAGTCATTGCAAACCGCTTTTAGTTTGACTGTAGTGGAGTGGAATGAAGACTGTAGAATGGATTAGAAACAGATTGGGGTCATGGATAAACACAGGGTCATCAGTATGAAGCACCTAGATGCAAAAATGTTCACCTACAACACCCACCACTTCTCATAAGCAAAAATAGCCACTAAATATTTATAGAGATAGATGAGGAAGATGGACACAAGCTACCTACCCACCATTTCCCATAAGCAAAGATGACAACTGAATATTTAGAGAAAAAGTGTGTGTGTGTGTGTGTGTGTGTGTGTGTGTGTGTGTGTGGAGGAGGAAGAGGAATGTGAAGACAAAAAAGACCAAGATACAAAAACATAAAAACCAGATGAGAAGGCTTTTCTTATTCAATTATAGTCATAGAGGTCTTTTTATATATAATTCAATGGATCTGATCAAAGGTGCATGATGCACTCTAAATATGAGGGTGCATTATAGAAATGATCCCCTTCCAAGTTAGAAACTAAAAGGGCGTTTGTTTCTAGAGATGTTTTTGCATTCTTGAAAATCTTAAGGTAGGAATGATTTAGTGAGAATAATTCTAATGTTGCAAAAAGACATTCTTTCTACCTTTATCCTTGCTATTACCTTCTTCATCCTTATTCTGGTTTCTGCCATCACACATTGTCACCGTCGACCACCATCTTCATCGTCGTCGATTACCCTTCCCCTCCATCAAACCAACTGTTGCTGCTTTCATCTCTTCCTCTTCCTCTTCCCTACCTTTTGCACCATCTCGTGTCTTACTAATCGGTTCGTGCCTTGCAAAATCTCTTCAGCGACCTTTCCCTTCCCACAACCAATCGCATGGCAGTTGTGATGACGCTGGTGTTAGAGGAGGGATAAGGTTGAAAATAAATTTTCTTATAAGGGGTATTTTGGTCATTTAGCCTATATATGTAAAAAAAAAGAACTCAAAGTGTTAAAACGGAGGAAGAACGAGAAACAAAGACATTTCTCATCCTCTGTTTCTCGTCTCTCCCTCTTTCTCTACCAAATTTCCATCCTTTCCCCATTTTAGCACCAAATCCTTGCATCCACTTACACCAAGAGCTCGAGGTAAGTTTCTACTGTTTTATTCTTATTTGCTTTGTACCAAATTTTATTTCCCTCAAGCTTTGTTATCTCAAATAAAATGGTAGGTGAGCGTATTTTGGGGCTTTGAAGTAGAAATCTAAGAATGTGGAAGGTTAGTTCTAGTAAGTGGTAATGAGAAAGTCATACATTGATTTTTTTTTCTTCTCTCATGAGATTCTTAAAAACCCTAAGCCCTAAAATTAGGAATTTTAACTAATCTCTTTACCCCTTTGTTAGTTCAACTCTAAATGAAATTTCTAGAGTTTTATCAATTGTAAATTTGTAATTATAGTGTAGTTATTTTATTTATTCATGATATTTGTGTTCTAAATTTCTAATAGCTAGTGGATAACTTTACATTTATCTTGACTGCTCAAAATGCTTGTTTATGATCAGATTCAGTGGGCACTTCACAGCTTGCTCCTTCGAGTGTCATAGGAATCGATTGAGTTGGTTCTTCATACTGTGAGTGGATAATTTACACTGTGATATATGTTGAAATTTAGACTTCTCGGCATGTATTTATATTTATTCTAATAGTTTTAGTTATAACCTCAAACTTTATATTATGGGGAAACAAAACCTTTCTGTTAGTCTTGGATAATTATGAATCTTGGTTATAAGGATTGAGTTATAAATGTTGAGTGTTAAAATTCCGCCTACCGTGACGAAGAGATATAACAGCATGTGTTCCACCTTCCGTGGAGAAGAGATATAACGGCGTGGGTTCCGCCTGCCGTAGTGAAGAGATATAACGACGTGTGTTCCGCCTGCCATGGCGAAGAGATATAACCGCAAATGTTCTACCTTCCGTGGCGAAGAGATATAACGGCGAATGTTTCGTCTGCCGTGGCGAAGAGATGTAACGACTATTGTGTATAAAATGAATGTAAAGATTTTGTTTTAAGATCTGAGAGGAGATTTGATAAGTATAGATGAATTCCTTTACAATTGTAAATTTATTACTAGAAAAGAAAACATGTGACGAGATTTTATTTATCGATCTCATTTATTTGATTTTTGTGTATTGAGCTGTCTTGCAAAGTTTAAATGTTTTTGGCTCTTACTTGCTTCCCTTTCTTGTTCATTTTTTTTATGCCCTGATCACTGAGTCTATGTGACTCACCCATTTCTTTCTTTTTCCCCCTTTAGATTTGCAGGCTGTTGAGTAAGGGATTCTTGGGATTTGCTATTATGCCTAGGAGTATTTGTATTTTTGTAGGCCTTCATTGTCGTTGCTGGCTAGTGTTACTTGTTGACTCCAGTATTTTGCAGCTATAGGAGATAATGTTTATTTCCTTCTTTTGATGTATATATATGTAAACGTAAAGTCTTAATATATTCCTTCTATATAGCTGGCTCATCTTGTTCTTAGGATTGATACTAGATGCTTATGTTAGTGATGAATATGGATATATATTACTGACCAGGTCTAAATGAATTATGTGGTTTGTTCAATTTTTAGAGGAGACTCTGTCAGATATTTAATGGCCTTAATCTACATTACAAATTATTTTTCTTTAATTGAGGTTGTATGGTTAGGCTTGCCAAGTTAGTTGAGTACTGAGTATCACTAGTTTGTGCGCCGATTGTTGATACCTAATTTTGTTCATAAAATTTTGTCACTTAATCAAGGATTAATGTTTAATTGCAGTGTTGTGAGCATTTTGTTTTCTTGGTCAGTTTTCATTTTAGTTTATTTTATTGGTGCAAACAAAAAAACAAATAAAAAAAACACAAACAAAACAAAAAAATAAAATAAAAAATAAAATAAAAAATATTAAATAATAAAACATGATTTCTTTCTTTGTTGATGAATAAAAAAGTTTGAGTAGAACGTAGCTTTCTCTGTGCATCAATCTGCTCCCTGAGTCTTTGCATACCTTGGGAGTTGGTTTGGGAAGGGTAGCGGGCATTGGAGAAAAAGGAGCTTGGAGCGAGAGCGTTGAGGGAATACCATGGCGACCCAGTTCAACCCTGCAACCTCTCCACCTCGGACGAGGAGGCCTCTGTTTTTCGGATACAAAGGAAAAGGGAAGGGAAGCGAAGCGCATTTTTGAGATTTCTCCAACAAGCGAGACCACTCTCGGCCCCCCGAACCATATTTTACCGAACTTCACAACCCGGCCCAACCTTGCTTTGCCACCCTCACTCACCTCCATTACACCAAAACGGCCGGACCACTCACACCGTCACTCGGACACTCCAGTGCACACACACACACCGCACACCAAAGAACCACCTAACTTCACCCTCTTCACCCAACGACCCACCATCTCCATCTTCAACCTTCCTTACCAACACCACCACGTCACCCCACCATCGCCTCCATAGCCTTCAAGACATAACTCAACTCACTTGTTCACACAACCTCCCCAAACCGCACTACCGCGTCTTCAACATCCACGGATCACATCGCTAGCCACACCCCCTCACCGTGAGCTCAAGCAGACCATCGTGACCCCTTCACCATCAAGCTTCCATCATCCACAAACCACCCACAACTATCCAAAAAAATCATCATCCTCCAAAACCGCCAACTCCACCGCGACCCCCACCGCACCGCGCCCTCACCATGTCACCGGAGCTGCTACCCACCACCGTGACGCCTAGCCATCGAACTCGGGCCACCGAGACAACCCGGATCCGGCCCCGCACCGTCGCCCTCTCCCTCGCTCCCCTCGTTCATCGCGAGAGCCGTGCGAGCCGCACCGTGAGGCCCGAGCCCCACCGCGTCGCAGCGCCTCCACCGCCGTAGCCAAGCCCCGCACCAGATCCGGCAAGCCGCTCCACTCACACCAGATCGTCGCGGACCAGTGCCGAACCGCAGCGAGCCGCCGTCGATCGCGCTTCCCGTGCGCGCCGCAGTCGCGCTTATCCCTCGTCTCCACGCCGCCGTTCGTCTTTGTCGGGGGTGGGCATCCTTCCCTTTCCCTTTCCCATTTCCGTTTCGGACTTTTCAAAATAACCCCTACCTTTTTTTTTTTATTATTCAAGTTCCTTCTAAGTTTGGGTCGGTATTGAAAGCCCATAAAAATAAAAAAAAAAACCGAAAACGAAAAATAAAAAGTGGGTAGTGGGGTAGTGTTTTGAGTGGGTTGAGTTCCTTTTTTATTGGGTTAAGATTAGATTTTTTTTTTTTTGTTTAGAGACTTAATGAAAAAATATAGGGATGAGAGGCATAGGAATAGATAATAATAAAATACCAATAAAAAATAAAAAAAATGTATTTTGAGTTTATTTGTTTGTCATTTAGGATTAATTTTTTGTTTGATGTTTATTTTATTTAATGGTATGTTTTATATTGTGTTGTGTGACTAATAAAAAGCAAAAATAAACAAAAATATAAAAAATATGAAAAAATAGAGAAATAAAATAAAATAAAATAAATTTGTTTAAAGTGGTTTGATTTGAAATGTTCATATTTAATCTTGCCTTTATTATTATGTATTTGGATCATGAAAAATTATGTTTACTTATTTGTCTTAGAATACTCCCAAAAATAAAATAAAAAATAAAAAAATTAGTTTTTAATCCATGCAGTGATCAATGATGGTGATTGAATAATGATGCTATCTTCAATGTCATTTGAATCATAAGGTTTATTGAGTAGCTGTTAACTTGAACCCCGTGCAAGAATGGATTTATTTTCAAACAAAATCTCTTTTTCAAAAAAAAATCTCTTTCTTAATTAAAATCAATCAACCCACAATTATTTTCTAAAGAACTACGTGACTTTGAGTTCTCCATTGCACCAGGAGATACGTAGGAGCAGAAATCCATTTCTGTCAAGCCAAAAAAAATAAATTTTCATAATTTGGTTGTTTCTTTTATTTCTTTTTCAAAAAATAAAAATAAAAAAATATTAAATAATTACCAAATCTTTTGTTTAGAGTGGTTAAAATGAATATATTTGAGATTATTAAAACTTGCACAACTAACTTAAGGTACTGTTCATAGAAACGTGCAAGTGTAGGTGCTAATACCTTCCCTACCTGTAATCGACTCCCGAATCCAAACTCATTTTCAAAAGACCAGTTTGCCTAATTTAAAGGTTTTTCTAATGTTTTCCTAATTTAAATAAACATTGGTGGCGACTCCATTGATTTTATATTTTTCGGTCGTCCCGTCGCGATCCCGGTTGCGACACCGATCATGGCCTAATATAGGTCATGACAGCAGTGGACGACCCTTCCAGTTTGCATGTGCGATGGGTGATGACCCTTCCCTCCTCAACTCAATGGTGTCGTGACCCAGCCATTGCATACAACCCTATCCTTTGATAACTCGAGGAAATAGAGTTATTGTAACCATAACCTTAAAACTAATACAATTGTGAGCATAAAGTCCCAATCTTTCTTAGTTTGTATGAAAAAAATGCACATGATTTTATTTTTTAATCATTCATACCAAAGTTCAATATTGCATCATTTAATGATTTTTTATGAAGATAAAGAATACAATTGTTGAGATTTGATTCAAAACTTACTAGGGCATGGTGATTTACAGCTTAAGAAGACAAAAAGAAACTTTGGAGGAGCTAAGGAACTTGGACAAGAGGATTAAGCATCAAAGGAATCAAAATGTGTTGAAGAATTGAAGGATTTTTAAGAAAAGCTTCCAAGTCCAGGCATGTTGTTTTGGTAAAGACCCAAACCCAGACTTGGTGCCACCAAGTCTAGGCGTGGTGGTCTTAAGTTTTGAGAAACTGACAACTACAAGTCCAAGTGTGGACCCCCCCCAAGTCCAAGCTTGGCTCTTGATGTCTATCTCTGTGAAAATCTGCGTGCTCCAAGTCCAAACATGGAACACCCAAGCCCATGCTTGGACGGCTGAAACCAAAAACTTGCTAAAGCACGTGACTTCTTTAAGATCCACTATAAATAGGGTTATGTGACATATATGTATACTGTTTACTCTCTTTTTCAAAGATTTCCTTCGTACTTCATCTTACTCTTCCTTTCCTTCATTCTCTCTCATCTTTCCACCATTTTTGAATAGCAAAGAGCTTGGATCTCAGACCAAGGAATGAAGATTTCTCATCTAATCTCCATGGGCATCTTAGTTCCCTCTTTCCTTTTCTCTTTATTTTTGTTTTTCTTTATGGGTAGCTAAATCTCTCATAGCTATGAGGAGATTTAGCTTGACCAAATCTTGATGTACATGAATTCTTGATTAATGAATGCTTATTTCTATTCAATTGAGTGTTAATTTATATGCTTAATGCTTCTATGACTTTATCAACTATAGATTGCTTTGTTGGGTGTTTTGAGAATTGAAAAATTTATCTATACGTTTGATCTTAAAATTAACAACATAATTTGTAAATACCTAAGGATGGGTATTAGTGATTATGTAGCTAATTTGGGAATATCGTACTTAAACCTTCCAATTGCATGAAATTGACCAAGTGATTGGTAATTTTGAACAATTGGAAGATGGCTAATTTATTAAAGAATTGAGTTTTAACTAATTTAGTGTATTCTCACCATCAATTGAATGAAATAAGCATAATTAATTAGAATTTGTAAAAATTAAGAGAAGGTTAAATGATAATTGACTCCTGGCACATTCATTCATTGATTTTAATCCATCCTTTTTTTTGTTGAAAACACACAAAAATACTTTAATAGTTTTAATTGGTAGTTTTCATTGTTTTTATATTTAAGTATACAACTCTCATTCCCATCATTAATATAGATAGTACATTGTTTAACGAATTTGATACTCAATATTAAAAAAACCTTGTGAAAATGATACTCTCTTACTATTATATTATTTGTACGACTTGTTATACTTGACAAAGTCCCATCATCCTTCAACAGCCTAGCCACACCATCTCCCCCTGGATCTGGTTATCGGCTCCACCCTTGTAGATATGTTGTTTTATTATTATTATTATTATTTAACTTGCTAGATCTGCTGGCTATCAAAAGAATTTTTTTGAAATAATACTAAATATTCCTTAAAAAATTGTGTTCAAACCAAACACAAGATATAAAATTCCCGTAAATATAATCTAACAATTTCAGCAATGGCCAAAATCAACCAAACGTGGTTTGATAGATTCTTTGAAACACCACTCTTAATAATACCATTCTTATAATATAAGTCATATACTTAACAATAAAAAATTAACTCTTCAACTAAATGTTCCCAATAAAAGTGTAGGCGTACGGCCCACCTATATAACCCTTGCTTTTGCTCTGTTTTTCTTTTTCTTTCTCCATCATTCCGCATGGTGCATAATAATATGGGCAAAATGCAATAAACCTATTTAATTATAAGTCATGTGTAGAGTATTCTCTTATATTTTAAAACTTATCAACACAAAATCTTTAAACTAATAAAACAGTATACATTAATGTATAATAATTCTTTTGTACATCTGTAAAAAATCATTTTATAGAGAATCATTATGCATGAAATGATGAATTCAAAGAATTGTGCTAGTGAGTTTTAAAGAATAAAAGAGGTTTTTTTTGCACATTACTCATGATTGAATGAAGTTTATTACATTTTACCCTTATATTATAAGTTGGGGATGAGATCACATCTCAAGTGTTATACATATCTCATTCCCTTCTCTTTTCAATTTAATTTATTTTACATTTGACATAATTTAAATGAAGAGATAGAGAATGAGATATGAAATGAGGATGATTGATCTTTATCTTATAAGTGGCTGAGGATCACCTGTCTCCTTCCTCTTCCTCCACTTAAATTTTGTTAAATGTTTTAAATTTAATTATATGTTTGATTCTATTCTTTTTTATTTTTCACTTGATAAAATTTAAGTGAAAAAATAATAAAAGAGACAAAAAATAAAGACATGTGATCTCAATCCCTTATAAGTTGACTCTGAGCATCAAGATGCTCTTGTTTTTTGTGTTTAACCATAAATATCCATTTTAAGATTATAACTCCGCGTGGTGCATAATTATAATTCCGCGTGGTACATAATATTACAATTTCTAACCATAAATATGCCAATTTTAAGATTATAAGAGCACTTGACTTTCTCCAATAGCATTTTCAAATGAGAACTTAATTAGAAAGAAGATTTTTTCAGTTATTCAAGGAATTGGATATCGGCATATTGCTAGTTGAGATAAAGTGGCGACTTAGAATATATTCCTAAGATCAAAATTGTTTACAGCATGTAGGTGGTTCCTCCAGGTATGAAATCCCTGCTGGGGCGTAGTCCCTTTCTTTTTCTCGACTTTACCCCTTTTTTCAGCTTTGTTTTGGCAAGGCACCGCAAAGCATCTAACCAATGAGTTGCAAATACATGTCTTCTTCAACTATCCAAGCATCTCAACTATACTATCTGCGTGTGTCTTGTGTTTATAACTTTAAGGCTAAGAATCTAGCTAGCACATAAAAATTTGCAAAAACAGGCAGGACTATAATCTTATGCCATATACATAAGGATTTCCACTTCAACTAAAGATGTGGTCAATTTATATTTCTAATTTCCGAAGTACGTGGCTTCCACATATCTACTATGGATTAACTTTGCTTACACAGTTACACCGAAGAAACGTATGTAACTTAATTTTTCCTTCATTGTGTTTTTGGTTTTATTTATTTATCAAAGCAACTTAGTTTCCTTGATTTTAATATTAATCTTCTCTCTGAAGCTTTCTGATTAAAGTAACAAGCACGATTCTTATTGTTTGATTTGTTTGTGACAAAGAAGCATGGATTGTAGTTGTTATGTCGTTTTCATTATTTTCTATTGGTAGAACTTTTGTTGTTTTCTTCTTTTTTTCTTTTTTAAATTGTTTTCATCGCATTGCTTTATTTTGGTTGTAGAATGGAGCTAATAATAACTCAAATAATTAAGAAAAAAGATCGTTATAACTGAAACTAGCGGGAATAGTTTACATAAGGATAAAGGGAACAAAAGCACAGTAAAATTTTATATCATATTTGATATGGTTAACTGATTATTGATTGCAAGCACAAAATTTTTCTGTCTGGGACGAGGACGATTGTACTCTGCAACAAGAGAGGAATGGTCTTTGAAGACAAGCTAGTAGCGGCAGAGATATAAAGTACCTAACCTGACTTCACAGCCATTCCTCCACGTACCTAGATCTCCTTGAAAGGGGCGGAACCTTTGCTTATGGCAATTAAATTGCGAAGATGAACATAGGATATTTCTATTTTTGAGTGGGATGTTATTATCATTCCTGCCTAACTGAATGACAACTGCTATTTTTTTGGGTAAAGGCACCGCCATTTTTAAGAATGAGCCTTGCAAGTCTTCAATATTCAATAATATATTAAGCACTTGGATAAGACAATGTATGATGTTGCTTACAAGAATAATATTTCTTTGAAACTGACCGTAAAAAAAAAAAAAAAAATATATATATATATATATATATATATATATATATATATATTTCTTAGAAACTGATAATTATGCCATGCTTTGAGGGAAAAGAAATAATATTTGGCATTGAACTTAGAATAACTATGCATACGAATTATATAAGTTCATCTACAATCACAACATAATCTTTTGTCACATTTGTTGAAAAGATTAAAGATTGATTTGACTACTTGAGTAGTACTTCTAAGAGGAATCCTTCAATTAATTTTATAGACACTTAAAGTTGAAAGCTCAACGTTTTCTGGATGGATAATATGTAAATAGGATTCAAATCTTGTGTCTCATTTTCTTTCTTTCTTTTTTTTAATTTTCATAATTATGTGTTGACTAAAATTTAAAAAAGAAAGATAGAGAGAAGTTATTACCATTTAGCAAGAAAAAGATTTTGTTTTTTTGAGTTGTCATTATTTAATTGGAAGATAGGGAAAGAGACCAAAATTTCATTCCATTTAAACGTATTCATTCAGTTTCAAAATATACTAGTACTAGTATGTCAGTGTTTTATATATATATATTATATAAGGTAGGTTGGTTAAAACTTAGAACAAAACGAACTCAACTAAGACTAATGGCTTATATCCTTCCAAAAAAGTCAAAGAGAGACAGAAGGATAAGGTCAGATCATCATTAATTTAGGAATATGAAGACAAAGGCCTCTGATCTGTTTCCATATATAAAGCATGCATGCAGTAGCAGTAATGATCATACGGTGGATAGGTTTGAAGAAGAAGAAGATGGACGACAGCATAGCTAACAAATGGCGACAACTCAGCGGCCAAAATCATTGGAAGGGTCTGCTAGATCCTCTTGACATTGATCTGCGCCGGTTCATCATACACTATGGCGAAATGGCTCAAGCTACATACGATGCTTTCAACACCGAGAAAGCATCCAAGTATGCAGGAAGCAGCAGATATGCGAAGAGGGATTTCTTCTCCAAGGTGGGTTTGGAAAATGGCAACCCCTTCAAGTATACTGTGACCAAGTTTCTGTATGCAACGTCAGAAATCGATGTCCCTGAAGCGTTTATCATAAAGTCCTTGTCCAGGGAGGCTTGGAGCAGGGAATCAAATTGGATAGGGTATGTTGCTGTGGCCACAGATGAAGGGAAAGCTGTGTTAGGGAGAAGGGACATTGTGATTGCGTGGAGAGGAACAGTGCAGACCTTGGAGTGGGTTAATGATTTTGAGTTCATTTTGGTCCCTGCTCCGAAAGTGTTTGGTAATAACACTGTTCCTAAAGTACACCAGGGCTGGTACTCCATTTACACTTCTGAAGACCCACGTTCTCCCTACAATAAGACCAGTGTCAGAAACCAGGTAAATATATATAATACATATAAGTTTCTTTCTTTTTTGAGAGAAATTTATGGTTGATTCTCTTTGAGGAATTACTTACGTGATGGCACTTGAAAAAGAGAAACTAATTGAGTGATAATACATATGCTTGTTTTGATTTTGGAAAAATTGTTATATGCTCTCAGAGTAAGAGATTTGTCTTATACTCTATATCATTAATTTTGTATCACATTGTTTTCTTGATGTTGATAATCATATGAGCAGGTCCTAAGTGAGGTGAGAAGGCTAGTGGAGAAATATAAGAACGAAGAAATAAGCATAACTGTAACTGGGCACAGTTTAGGTGCAGCAATTGCAAGCCTTAATGCAGTGGACATTGTTGCAAATGGGTACAACAAGGCAAGTGATCCGTCTCTCAAGGCCTGTCCAGTCACAGCCATTGTATTTGCCAGCCCAAGAGTTGGTGACTTCAACTTCCAGAAGGTTTTTTCTGGGTACAAAGATCTGACAACCTTACGTGTTCGAAATGAGTTAGATATTGTTCCAAACTATCCCCTTGTTGGGTATTCGGATGTGGGTGAGGAGTTGAAGATTGATACCCGGAAATCTAAGTACTTGAAGAGTCCTGGGAATCCATCTAGCTGGCATAACTTGGAGGGTTACTTGCATGGAGTAGCAGGAACGCAAGGGAGCAATGGAGGATTCAAACTCGAGGTTAATCGCGATATTGCACTTGTGAATAAGTCCTTGGATGCTCTAAAAGATGAATACCTTGTACCTGTGTCATGGAGGGTTGAGAAGAATAAGGGTATGGTTCAACAACCAGATGGTTCATGGAAGCTGATGGATCATGAAGAGGATGTTGGCTTTTGATCCTAGAGAATGCCTGTGGTTGTCAGTTTCACATTTGATGAGGTTGTCATTTTGTTCTGTTCCGTGTGTCTCTGGAGACAAATAATTATTTTTTCTTTCCAGCAACTCATTTGGTTTTTAATTAATTAATTAATGGGGCTTTGATTTGTTCTCACCGATTATCCCAGAAATTTATGGAATCGTCAGTGACGGGCCAGAAATTTTAAGTAACGCAGGCAAAGGCAACACAAAAATATAAAAAAAAATTTAATGAAAAAATTATTAATATAAAATAAAAAAATAATTTATAATTATTTTTTAATATTAAATAATATTTTCATTATTAATATTATCATATATTTTCAACTCTATTATGTATAAATTATTATATGAGATAAATTTTAACTTCTTTTATTGTAAATTTATTCATTTACTTATTTTATAAGAATAAAATTAAAAATATAAAAAAATAACAAATAACAAATAATTATCGTGAATAATAAAGAAATTCTAAACTTGAGAAGAGGCATGTATCCCTACTCTCATTCATGTAAGTCCATTCCTGGGAATCGTCAATTTAATTAACAAGCCACGTGTGTAATTATTTTTTAGGTACAAAGCAACGTGGTGAATCTAATAATTAGTTAATTGATTAGTCTCATTATTCATCTAATTTTTATATTTTAATTTTTTTAATTCACACATAAATTTATTTTATATCTTTACAAAAATATTATAATCAAGAATGAATGTAAAAAATATTTAGTGAAAGAATTGAAAATAATAAATTATATTATTAAATATATAAAAAATTAAGTTAACAAATAAAGATATATTCACTTTTAAATTATTTAATATGTTAAGATCAAAATGTATTATTTTAAATTAATGGTAAATATATTTTTATTTGGTCACTTTATAAGATTATTTATATTAGATTTAGGAAGATTTAGGAAGATTTATGAATAAAGTGAAAAAAGTAAAATATATATATTTATATTAAATATTAAATGCATCACAATAGTAATTATTTTTATATAATGATTTATAAGTAAAATAAAGTTTTTATATATATAAATTTTAAAAAAGATAAGAGAGTGAAATTAAAAGTGAGAGGAACTAATAAATTTATTATATAAAAATTAAAAATTTATAAAAAATGAATTGAAATTATAATATCAATGTATATAAAATAACCATAAATCATATGTCATATACATATCGAGTATAAAACTCTTTTAAATTTATTATTTTTATCTTTAGTATAATTATACCGACCCTCTATTGATATTAAGTCTTATAATATTGACATACTTTTTGTTTAAGAAATTACTCATACCTCTTTTACTTTACATTTTTAATGTGACTTTTGTAATATTTGTACATAAAAATATAAGAAATATATGTAATTTGATAAACAAAGAAGAGTGTTAGAGTGTAATAACAATATATAAAATTAGGGATGTGGGTAAAATTTTTAAATAAGAGTGTCAATGTAATAAGTATTAATTTTATAAAAATCAATGTAATTATTTCTTTATATTTTAATAAATTAAATTAAATTATTCATATTTACAAAAATAAATTAGTGAAGAAAGGGGAGCAAGACTCATGCTTATCTCCCTTTCAATTGTCTCTGACTACAATCACATATAATTTGATTTGATATTTATTTTAAATAAATATATGATAGACATACATTCATTATATTTGGTTTTAACAAAAAATGTTTTCCTTAATTAATCCATTTAGAAGTAGGTTGTTGAATAGTATTTTCACTACTTTGGAAGCTATCAAACCTCATTTGTGATTATTCTTTTATTATTATGTTCCTCTTCCAGTTCAGTTTAGATTGATAATAAAATTTTGGCTGAGGAAGTACCTTTAAGGTGAATTTGGATCATTTGAATTCTTAATTATTTTGTTAATTTCGGCACAAATTTTATGTTTCTTCTTTACTCTGGTAATCAATTTGTGTTTCAGAAAAAGACTACAAGCAAATAAATCTTAGATTCCAAGGCTAAGATTAGGCCCACTAGGAATCTAGTAGTAGTAACTTCTGTAGTTTTTAGACTATAGAGGGTGTAATATTTTCTTTTCCTTGCATTGATTAAAAAAGGAAAATGAGAATCACATCATAAAAAAGGAAAATGAGAAAGAATCTAATAAACATGACAAAGCACATGCACGGATGTAACATAGCGCTGTTTGTTATTGCAATTGTAAATCACGAGGACATTCATATATAACTGGATCAATAATAATGATACTTGGACGATGCTATTCGGTACATGAATGGTTCTTTATTTTTATTTTTATTTTGAAAAAAGTGTATACAGTTATCTTAAAGTTTTATTTTTTTATAAATTATTATTATAAATTTTAAAAAAATTAATTAATTTTTAAATTTTAACTAATGATTTAATAGATTTTTCTATTAATCATCTATATTAAATTATTAACAAATATGTCACGTAACATTATTCTGTTTATCAAAACTCAATAAAATTTAGATCATTAATTTTTTTTACTTATTAAAACCTTATTTTTTTTGTTGTTGTTGTTAATTAATTTTTATTCTTAACAAATTAAATAAAAAATTAAATTATTATAAATAATAAAACGGAAGGAAGACAGCCTTTCCCATAAATCAGTGAACAGAACATCTAAAATGGTTGGATAATATTTTTTGTATAATCAAAATAAGTATATTATATTTATAACGTAAATTTATGTGAAAAAATATTAAATCAAATTATATGTTATTATAATTTTTTTGTGAGATATAAAATAAATTTATGAGATAATTAAATAAAAATTAAAATATTTTAATTAAACAAATAACGCTCTGAAAAACTTTCCCCACTGTTGGACTTGAAGTTTTGACATTAAATTCGTCTGCATTCCAATCCTCACTTCCAAAGTCACCATTTAGGACACTTATCTCGATCTTCATCGAGGACCGTGGACCTTCGTTGACTATGCGGTGCTGATATGTAGCATCGCACAGCACAATTTGAAGTGGAGCACCGCCCTCAACAATGATCTTGTTGAGTGTAAAAATTGTTGGAAGCAATTTATTCATGAAGCACAATTGCAAAGCTCTGCCTCTAGATGTGCCAGTCTGCCGATTAATACTGGGGAAAGGACCATTTCTGTGATTGAAGCTCACGTGGGCAGAGAAATCATGAGTATGTTTCAAATAAGACTTGTCTCTTCTGTTTTTTCCTTCTCCGTGACTTACCTTTAAATGAGGATCGAAGCTCTGTTCATCTGATTTCTGAGAAAGATTATTTTTCCTTCGTTTTTTTAAATAATTTAATTTTTTATTTAATTGGTTAAGAATAAAAAATAATTTTAAAAATAATATTTTAATAAATAAAAAAATTAATAGTTCAAATTTAATGAATTTGAATGATTATTATGATGTCACGTAGAATTTTTATTAATGATTTAATAAATAATTAATAAAAGGATTTATTAAATTATTAGTTAAAATTTAAAAATTAATTAATAAAATTTTAAAATTTATAGTAATAATTGATAAAAAGATGAAATTAGGGTGATTCTATATTTTTTTTTTTATTTGATAGTATCTATATACAAATTTAGATGTATATAAAAATTATCAATTAAAATTTATAAATTTTTTATATGTATAATTATTTATAAAATTAGTAATTTAATTAAATTTTTATATAAATTTAAGTGTTATTAATTAAAATCTATAAAAATTTAAATTTTTAATCTAAACTATTAATTTATTTTAATAATAAATCAATAACTCAAAAATTATAATCCAGCCATAAACCTCTAAAAGGATGTCCATGGTAAAATTTTCCATGATTCATGCAAAGTTTTCTCTCTCAGAAATCACACAAATCTTAAAGGAAAATGTTCATCCTACCGCAAAAATTACAAACTTGCATCTTGTTTATGGGATCCACCCATAAACATGATCAAATCATCGTCGTCATTAACCAACTTCTCTACGTTGTTAACCACTTTTTTGTTTTTCGTTAATCAACTTATTTCAAGAGCATAGAAATTGTGGTAAAATCTTATATCATTAATCAATTTCTGTACGTAATTAATCACTTTTTTATTCTTCATTAACCAACTTTATTCTATACTCGTGAAAAAGTAATTAATTACATATAGAAATTAGTTAACGAAAAACAAAAAATTAATTAACGATGTAGAAGTCTATACTAAAAAAAAAAAAAAACAGAAAGTGATTTGGTATTGTTCACACCTAATGTTAAACGAGTCTTTGAATCTTAAAATCGGTGGTTACAGAAATTTCAATCATTAACTCTCTCTGTATGTATCATTTTTTCTAATTGGATTCTATATAATATAGCATAGAAGGTTCCATTTTAAGGTAAAGACTAAAAAGTGTCATAACCTTTCAGCATCAACGTTCTCTTTCTTAACACGTGGACATGGAGGATGCTAATATTGTCCTAATAAAGTTAGTCTATTAATAAATTTTATTCGACAGTATTTATATATAGATTTAAATATATATAAAATTATTAATTAAAATTTATAAATTTTTTAATTTATAATTATTCATAAAAAATAATAATTTAATTAAATTTTTATGTGAATCTAAATATTATTAATTAAAATTTATAAAAATATAATTTTTAATCTAAACCAAAAATAAATTAATGACTCAAAATCAATGATTCATTCATAAATCCAAAAATTTTGAATCCATTTTAGACTTTTCCTGTAAACATAATTGGAACAAATTTCTCTTGTGCATGCCTCTGAACTGTGTATCACAAATTGCTCTACAAATGAAATGATCATATAATTTTTAATTTAAGTATTACTAATTAAAATTTATAAAAATTTAATTTTTAATGAATTATTAATTTATTTTAATAATAAATCAATGATGTATACATGGACTCAAAATTTTGAGTCCGTGAACATAATTGGAACAAATTTCTCTTGTGCATGCCTCTGAACTGTGTATCACAAATTGCCTTACAAATGAAATGATCATGTAAGATGTGGGCAAACAAAACCAAATAATACAAACTTCTGGTGCACTTTCTTAAACTTAGCCTTAATTGGGATCACAAAATTGTTCGACAAATGAAAGGATCACAAAATCAAACTTGCTATGTTGATTATGTTTCGGTGTGAAGTTCAATTAATAATGTGTACTTTATATCTGTTAAAAAAAATGGGAAAAGCAAATAATACAAATTGAATTTATCAAAATTCACACACTCTTCCTTTTAATTTACTAATTGTATAGTATCAGAACTTCCTTTTAATATACTTGTGTTTGGTGAAATCGCTAATGTAATAATTTTTTCTTTTAAAAAAATATCTTCAAGGAGAGGAAAGTGACTTTTCCTTCTTTAAAAAACAATCTAATAATTAAAACTCCCAATTGCCGAGTATATTTTCAATTTAGGATTTATTTAAAAAATTGAAAATATCTTCTACTAAATTTTATTAATCATAATTATATATCATGATGGCGTGTTCATTAATGGGATAAAAGGTTTCAATTGAAGCATAATGGCAAAGTGAATTGAACTTGGATGCTGGTGATTTCATTTTCTCTTTTAATTTTAGGTGAGCAAAAGGAACCGCTTATATCAAGCCCATTTTTACTTTCAGGCTGTGTTTAGTATATTGTATAAAAAAGATTTGATAGTATAATTTAATACTATCAAGTCTTTATCATGTGTTTATTGTACTAACCTGATAGTGTAGTTAAATAAGGTTAACATTTTTTATCTTATTATTACCTGATAATGTTATCTTCTACCACATCCCCTGATTAGACTTGATAGGATAACCCTTATCACCCTACTCTTCAACTTCATCCCTCTCAGTCCAAGTCTCTCCTTCCTTGCCACCACCACAGGACCACCGCCGGACCACCACCACGATGGCCGAACTCTCCAAACTCCAGTCACCCAGCACCACCACGGCCATTCTGTTTGGCCACCAACTTCTCCAGGGAGGTCCTGCTGACGAGACCAACGAACGGAGCCCCTGCAACCTGCGAATCAATAAGTGAGCAGATAAGAGAGGCATAGTACACCGATCACTAGATTGGACCGAAAAGCACCAACACGAATTTTCTTTCGACTTCACCTTCTCTAACCGCAGGTTGAAGTAGGAGAATGATGACTTCAACTACCATGGCGGCCAACACGAACTGCTCACTGTCCTCCACCGCGTTGAAGCCTTCGAGTTTGATGGTGGGTCGCAGAGATATGGTTGCTGCGATGCAATCCCAGATCTAGTCAATGTGATGTCGTCATGGATCTGGTCATTATGATGCTATCACAAATTTGGTAGTTGTGATGTCGTCACGGATTTGGTGCACAAAATGGTGGCAGTGATTGAAAATACACATAGACGATGAGCGGAGTTGGTGCGTGATCATACATAATCTAGTGCGCGACTAGCAAACGGTGGTTTTTTTTTTGAATTTTTTATATTAAAAAATAATATAGTCATGATAAATAATTATATATATTATCGACTATTTATATTGCATATATCAAATATTTGATAATATAAAAATTTATAAGTCTTTTATATTATCAAATCTTATCTTATTATTTTATATTATCATATTTTATACTATCAAATATGCTAAATGTAGTCTTATTTTAGTTAGTTGGTTGAGGGGGGGAAGGGGGGGATCAGACTTTTGAAATTGACGACTGTTACATAAAATTGATTGTGAAACTGGAAACAGCCCAAGCCCAGAAGACATAAGAGAAGGGACAGTTGGAATTCAATTTATATCCAACAAAGCTCTAAAATGCTGAAAACAAAAGTGACCTAAGCAAAACCATAAACGCTAACTACTTGTGTCACCTACGCTCTGCATAGGTTGTGTTTTGACTTTCTTCCATGTCAATTTTTTTTAACAGTATTCAGTTTTAAATACATGAATAAGTTGAGAATTACTCAATCACTCATATGTATATTTTTTAAGAGTATCAATATTCAAAATGAATTATAAAATATTTATTGTTTGTTAATTATATTTAATAATTTTTTAAATGATTTTGATAAAACTAAAAACAAATAAATATTTAAGAATTCATTTTGGTTACGGTACCTAAATGAGAACCATAAGAAATATTCCCTCCTAATCCCGTTACAGTTGTATTCTGCTATAATGAGAATATGAGATGCTTGTCCCCTGCTATGTGTGCAAATGTAATTCATTCCTCAATCTTCCCTTTAAGCACATCCACCACTGCTAGAGAATTACTCTCAAGAATAATTCAACGAAAATCCATTGATGACCACGCCAAAATTAGCATATATACGTACGGAGCTAAGCAAATTTCACCTGTATCATTTTCGAAATGACGACTTATTGACACTAGAATGAATTATATGCAAGTTCTCAAAGAAACAGAGTCAATGCATGGTTTAAATAAACAACACGATAGGTAGAATCCTATCATCTTTATGAATAATCTCTTTAAAATCGAGGCTTGACTATTTAGCTTATATATGACCACCTTCGAAATGAATACCCTAAATTTCACGCTGTTGACATTACTGGACGCCGAGCCATTCATCAAAAGCTATGACAGCCGAAAAACCAAGTCTTACTATGCTATGGAAACAGAAAAGCTAGCTGCTGTAACTTTGCCATAATGATGATATATCTAAGCAATATGCATCAAGTTCATGATTTTTTAATAAAAAAAATGGTCATCATCGATTAGCTCTTTTCGCTTTTATTAGGGCGATCGCTTAACTTGACGGTAATTTACACTGATGACTAGAATCAAATTGACTAAGCCAAAGTCAAAAATAAGAAGTAGGTGAAGGTTCGATATGGGACACTATGAGTTAAAAAATATGCTATGACTACCCCTTCGCAATATCATGCTTACTATTTGTTGTAGTCTAGTTTCTTACTATAATTGCAAGGGAATATTTATCAATTCTCACATTCATACGGAATAAGAAAGTTTACAGAAAATAACATGTTATATCCGGTTATATATGTAGCATAAATATTTTTTTGGTTCAATATATATAGTAGATATTTAATTTAAGAACTGATGCATATTGCTTAAAATTATTATTTTATTTATTTTAAACAATAAAATATACACATTTTGTCCCCACACAGATTTAAAGGTTTGCAAAAATTGATAAAAAAAAACTAAAATCAAACCACAACAAAGACATATTTAAAGGCAAGCAAAAATTGATAAAAAAAAAGGTAATGTTAGTATAATCTGGGACCACATACGATATTGGGACCACATATCAGAAACTCTAAATCTCACAAACAATACCAAAAGCTCATAATCTACCAAACCAAATTGAGAAAACCTTAAACCACAACCACCACAATTTCACATAAAAACAGATGCGGAGAGGGTGAGGGTTTAATATGAACTCATCTTGAGTACACAAGCGATATTAGAGGTCTTCTTCGCACAAAGCTTCCTTCAATGGCAAAATGTGCTACAGTTCACGCGTAAAGCTTCACACGAACAACTTCAATTACGAAAATTATAGGTCTTAATAACAGAGAATTAGGTTTAAGGCAAAGCTATTGCAGTTTAGGGATTTTTTAGGTATATTTATAAAGGGATTAAAAGTTTGGGAGTAGGGTTCACTTGTGATGGAGGTCATGTGCCTCTCACGTGATCACTAGTATTCTAAATCCCAAAATACCCTCATGTGCGCAGGACCTTGTTTGGTGTTTTGAATTTTTGAGCATCACATGACGATTTCTGTCCAAAATATAACATTTGTTACTATTTTGGACTTGCCTCCACACTTTAGGGAGTTAAGAGACCTTGTTACACATTTTTTAAGTTGAGGGACCAAAGTACACGTGAAACAAAGTTGAAGTGATTTTTTATTAGAGTTTTCCCTAAATCAAAATGCAAAACCCAATCGTGGGACTTTCACAGACAAAGTGCAAATCACGAAAGAAGAAAAAAGAAAATCAAATTTTTATCTCATATTCTATCAAACTCAAATGAAACTCACACCTAATTGGAGACTTGAATCTAGGGACTACGTAGAACAAAGAGTAATGAACAAAATTGCAAAAGAGAAAGAGAAAGAACTTGCCTGAATGAGAGTGATAGAGAAAGAAAAAGAGGGGAGGGGGACCTTCTCCGTCACCAACCACTTGCCTGAACCACCGAACTTGCCGGACCTCCTAGCTTCAACCACCATAGCCATCCAACTTGTGTTGAGCCCCTAAACTGCCATCAACATCGTCATTTGTCTCTCCCTCATTAACGCCTGACCGTCACTAGAGAGAAGGTGCGGCGGCAAATGGAGATGTTCGACAATAAAGTTGAAGTTTGGGTAACCAATTCTATAGGTTGTAAGTCATGAAATCTATCCTTCGATGTGTATTTTAAACATAAATCAACGATTGTAATATAAGATGCACCATACATCCTATTTTATGGGGTGCATAGTAAAATTAGCCTAACAACTTTTATCTTTTCCTCGCGCAATGACAAAATTGATCTGTGTTTGTAGCGATTTGGCCAAACCTTTACATCCTTTCTATTTATTTAATACATAGGATAATTTCCCTGATTTATTTATTTTTAATATATTCCAGGTCTTCACCAAAGATATATTTAAGGTATGGATTTAATTTAATTGTAATGTTTGTATTATTCAATCATATATTAATATATTATTAAAAATATTTAATTCTCATAATAATTATTTTAAAAGTTAATAATATAACAATATATGATTGATTAATAATAATAAAAATTTACATTGACAATGTATTAAAATTAAATTATTGAAGTATAAACATTTGTATAGAAAAGTATAACTAATTGACTATCAATTGAACTCTATAATTAAATTTGTTGAGACTAAATTATTTATTTTATTTAATTATGAATAATAAATAGATTTATTATGGCTCATTGACTTGGGGGGTGCCAAGGCAGCAGGCTTTGGTGGGACCAACAACGAAATTGAGTGGGAAAAGGCAATGTAGAGCTAACAGCGATGCCCTCACGAACACAGACCCGCGCAAGGATCAGGGTGCGATGGTGCTCGCAGGTAGCATGGAATGGAAGGTACGGGAGTGAAGGTTGTTATGGATATGGGGACGAGGAACGCAGGTGCAGCTGTGGGGGAATTAGAGGATGCTAGGAGTGATGTGCTGGCCCATGCAGCTTTGTCACGAAGGTGAAGGGAGGTGAAATACTGGAAGAAAGGTGAAGGTATTTGAAAGATTTATTTGGAAGGTAAGGCAAACGATGTTCATGATGGTGGTATTAATTAATGGGGGCCTGGAATATTACTTGTACAATGGATCTATAGTTAGGAGCAAATCTTTTTGCTTCTTGATTTTCTTGTTTTAGATATGGATACTTATCTACGAAATTCTAATAGGGTGGCTAACTATTTAAGGATGCTGGCCCTAGATCATGGGAAGCATATCCACCCTCGTTTATTTTTTCTTTGTTGGACGTTGATTTGTAGTTTAATTGAAATTTCTTTTTAGCAAAAAAATAAATAGATTTATTAATCTATTATCTATTCAGCCTATAAATATTTAAATTTAATCTAATGTATTTGATGAAATAGATTAATTTCAGTTTACAAGGATAAGAAAAATAAGTATTGAATCCCCTGATCCATTTAAATTACTTGAATGCTTACTATTAGGGATGTTTTTAACAAATCTTCATTAAGGATATTAAAGTTGTTTTTTTTTCTCATGAGAATTTTTTTTTTTAACTTGAATTTCAGGAATTATATAAACTTATGAACTGCTGCACTCAATCTTACTTACTATATCAATGATCCTTGTGGGTAAGCAGCTCCCCTATCACTAAGTATCTTTATTAGCATTTTTAATTGTTTATCATACTTCTCATTAATTATTCATAAATTTGTGAAAGAAAGTTAAAATTAAAATTAGTTAATAGAAAATGTAAATAGATAATTAAAAATGGCAATAACATTTAAAGAGGGAATTTTTTTTAAAAGTAAAAAATCAGATTAAAAAAAGTAAAAAAATAATTATAGCAGTACCACACACTGCAATCAGCTAATGGGTTATTATTGAAATAGATTAATGGATAAACTAAATATTTATTATTAAATAAGTACGGATTTAATTGTTTTTATAACTTTTTTTATACATCTTAAGAACCTATTTGATATGCTATATTAAATTTGATAGAATAAGTTAATGCAATATATTATGATCTTATTAGTTATTTAGTGTAAGTATTATATTATATAAGTTTATTTATAAAAATTTTCTTTTACATTAAAATGATGGAGAACAAATTAAGTCTTGGAGTAAGAAATTAGGTCTGATTGAGTTTTGATGAATAAATTGTTATAAAAGCTTTTCTATTACAATTTTAAATATCCCGATATCACCAACCATTAAATATTAGGCCTTATATTATTAAGTCTTATATTATTTGACATTATACTATTAAGTTTAATACTATCAGGTCTTATCTTATCATTCATACCAAACGAGCTTAAATGAATTAATGTTTATATTTTATCATTCATATGATCTCATCCAAAATTCATCTATTTGTCATGTATTCATTCATGTTTTGTGCCTACAATTTGGTAAGAGAAAGTATAATTAAATATCAGGTTTAATATTCTCCAGCCAAAATAAGTGAACAAAATCGGTATACGATATATATATATATATATATATATATATATATATATATATATATTCTTTTTCCTCGTTATTATCGGATTCAGCTCATTCTTTATGTTGAGAAATCTTTCTTATACACCATTTTTATAACTTTTGTAAAAGAGTGTATATTCTATTCTTTTATGTCTATTGTCATTATTATTTTATTAACTTTTTATTAAATAAGTTTTGATTTGTTTTAATGTAATAATTTAAATTAACTCATTTAATAAAAAGTTAATGGTATTATATTGTCAATAGATACAAAGAAGTGATAATAAACACTTTTCTTTTGTAATATCTATTTTTTTTATCTTTGTCTAATTACTTATGAAATTTTGAGTCACAGATAGTAATTAGCTAAAACCTTTCTTAAAATGGTAATTCAAATATTCGGACCCTGACATTGCACAAGGTTCGATTAAAGTCGCAATATACTTTCACCGCAATTAATCATTACTACTTGTTTAAGAAAATAAAAAAAGAGAGTATATATCAGAAACTATATTTCTTATTTTATTAGGAAAAAAAGAGTGAAATATTATTTGAAGACCTAAACTTTTTGTGATTGACTAATTTAGGGATTAAACTTTTATTGTTACCGATTAAGAACCTCATTTTTATTAAAATATATTTTTATTAATAAAAATGTTAAAAAAGACAAAAAATATCTAACTTAATAAATAAAAATAATTTATAATATAAACAAAACACATATCATGTATTCTATTTTTTTCAAAATTATTAAATAATAGTAAAATATTTTTTATTAAAATTGAGATCTTTGATTAGTAATCAAAACAAAATTAATGTCCTTAATTAATTGATAAATCTTTAAAATTGAAGTCGTAATTAATTATCACAATAAAATTGAGTACTTCCTGCACTACTTTTCTCCTAGGAAAAGTGGCATAAAAAGAGTTTAATAAAAATAACGTGCAAGGCTGAGAGATGAAGGCTTTATTCTTGAATCTTTGCCGGTTGATCTCCCACTTATAGCTGATATTGACCCTAATGACCCCCTGAAGGCTTTTCTTTATAAATAGAATGATAGAATGATATATTACAATAGAGGCGTCTCGTGGAGAAATTCTAAACTATTTTAGAATACTCTGGGTGATTTTATAACTGTTTAAATTTAATTTTAAAATATTAATTTTTCATTATATGATTATTATGTATTAAATATTACAATTTTAGTGAAATAGTGTATTATTCTAAAAGTATAGAACAACTATGGCTTATTGTACTTCTGTCGTAATTGAAAGATATGTTAATGGAGTATATTGCATTACCTCGAGGTCTCACAAGATATACCTCATAATATTTGGATCTCCCGTTTGTTGTAGCCGTTGTCAGTAAGTCTCATTTTGTGGAAAACAATATCTTGGATAATTAGTATATGCTTTTTTCTGTTTGTTTATGCATTTGGCCGTTTACAGATGTTTCAGTTTCTATGTACCAAAAATAAAATAAAATAAAAAAGAATTAACCTGCAAATAACAATTTATTTCTGCCTCCAAGATTTTCTTAGAACTCTGAAAAACCATTTATTCTTCCGATTGACATATTCAGAGTAGTACTATATTCCAAGTATGGAGACCAACGCCAATAAATAGAACCTTCCTTTGCATGAAAAGCCCATACAAACTGAAAGGAAGTAAGGAACTTCGTTTGCTTCCAATTTTGAAGGCATGCAAACCGTGGTAAGGTTCTCAAGCTGCCGAGGCGTGGCCTTTGAGGTCAAGCCTCACGCAGATCCCTTCGCCATAACAACTAGACCTACACCACAAGAGCCCTCAAAGTCAAATAGCAAGCTATTTTGGCTCTTTGGCACTTCCAGAGTGTTCTCTTCTTCAATACAAAGATCCATCAGCAAGACCAGTAGCCATTTCTGTGACCTTGAACTTGACGAAGAAGAAGATGAAGAAGATTATGGCCTTGAAAACCTCCCTGAAGAAAGCTTCGATGTGGAGAAACAGAAGGCTATTATGGAGCCACTTCCTGTGCAAGTGCAACCATCCAAGCCTGCAAGAAAGAAGAACGAATCAAGACTCTCAGTTATATTGCTAGACCAAGGGTTGTTCACGGTGTATAAGCGACTTTTCATGGTTTGCTTGACCCTGAACGTCACTGGTTTGGTTCTTGCAGCTACGGGGTATTTTCCCTATGCAAGGAACAGAGCTGCTCTGTTCTCCATTGGGAATATACTTGCTTTGACCCTGTGTCGAAGTGAGGCCTTCTTGCGTGTTGTGTTTTGGCTTGCAGTGAAGATCCTCGGGAGGTCATGGGTGCCTCTCTTCATCAAAACAGCTACCACATCTCTTCTACAAAGCGTAGGAGGCATACACAGTGGCTGTGGCGTGTCCTCAATTGCATGGCTGGTGTATGCATTAGTCCTCATTCTTAAACATAGAGACAACACTTCACCAGAGATTATTGGGGTCTCTACTGCCATTCTTGGCCTTCTATGTCTCTCTTCTTTGGCTGCATTCCCACTTGTTCGCCATCTCCATCACAATGTGTTTGAGAGATGCCACCGTTTTGCAGGATGGATGGCCCTGAGTCTCCTCTGGGCCTTCATCATGCTCACAATCTCTTATGACCCAAAAACCAAATCTTACAGAAATGAACTTGGATCCAGGTTAATCCATAGCCAAGAAATTTGGTTCACAATGACCATCACAATCCTTATAATCATGCCATGGTTGACAGTGAGACGTGTTGCTGTCAAAGTCTCTACTGCTTCTGGCCATGCTTCCATTATCAAGTTCGAGGGAGGAATAAAGGCTGGCATACTTGGAAGGATTAGCCCTTCTCCACTGTCTGAATGGCATGCCTTTGGTATAATCTCAGATGGGAAGAAAGAGCACATGATGCTTGCAGGTGCAGTTGGTGATTTCACAAAATCTTTGGTCTCCAACCCTCCAACCCATTTGTGGGTTCGCCAAGTGCACTTCGCAGGCCTCCCTTATTTGGTAAACATGTATGATAGGGTCTTGTTAGTGGCCACTGGCTCAGGAATTTGCGTGTTTCTTTCATTCCTTTTGCAGCCGTGTAAAGCAGATGTGTGCTTACTTTGGGTGGCTAAGGGGATTGAGCAAAACTTTGGTAAGGAAATTAAAGAAATGGTAAGTGGCTACCCAAAAGACAAGGTGATAATGCATGATACTGCTGTTCTTGGTAGGCCAAACGTGTCTCAATTGAGCGTCAGTGCTGCAAAGAATTGGGGTGCTGAAGTGGTCATTGTCACAAGCAATCCAGAAGGGAGCAGAGATGTTGTCAATGCATGCAAAGCTGCCGGAATAGCAGCCTTTGGTCCCATATGGGATTCCTAGCCAGTTTCTTTTCCCTCTCTTAAATTGTTTACGGTTGCATTTCTCCGAGGCTTCTTATTTTTATTATTATTATTTTTTTGATCGGTCCTAGGCTTCTTAATTTATATATTATGCGAAGAAATAGTAAAACTGTTTACTCTGTCAATTTAAACGTTGTTCCTTTTTCAGGTGTTACTGTACATTGATAATGAGTATACTTGTTGTTTCATAAATTACCTTATGATTTTCTGGTCTTTTTGTGAGCCCTTAATCCCTTGATCCTTGACAAATCTTGTGATAATGTGTAGTGTTCTGTTAAATCTTGACTAATGCTTTGAAATGTACCGAACATGATGGACATTTAAATGATCTCTCCTTTTCGGCTATCTAGGAGCCAGGAGGTATTACTATTTCTTCCCTGGAGGCCTAAACTCTCACAATTTTAGTGCTGAGGAATTTGATCTCATGTCCTTCAAATATGGAATAGATTTCGTTAAGCTGGCATCTTCTGATCATTTACTATTATTCTGAATAAATTGGTTTGAACAGGAATTATAAGTTCAAACTCTTTAATGCATCGAGATCTCTAATGTAGAAATACATGTAACAAGCATTAGTACTATTAGGTCTTCGAATGCCGTGATCTTCCTTCGCTCAATAAAAAAAAGTATATGATATTTTTATATCACTTTTACACCATGCTTGCCATAAACTTAATGTTTATCTTGTTAGTAATTTTTTATTTGAGAAATTCTTATATGATACCGGAGTTTGAAAAAGTTCTTATTCTATACTATTTATCATATACTATTTCAATTATATGGACCATTACTTATTTTTATTTTAACAATATTTTTAATTAATGAAGTGACACATGATGAATGGTACATATTAATAACTTTTTCTTATTCTAAGAGTATTTAAAAATTTATCTTAATATTTAATTATTTGTGCTGATAACTTTTTTTATTACTATTTAACAATTAATTAATTGTTACATTATTATAATTCATTTCAAAGCAGTTAAGTGACTAGCAATATAACACAAGTTACTAACCACCATTAAATGGTTTAAAATTTGTATATATTTTTTATTACCAAAAGAAAAAGATGTCTTTTTATAAACACAAGTTATGACCATCTTACCAGGGAATGCAGTAACAATGTCGTGAAGGAGGGTGCGAAGGGCGATGATCTGAAGCATGCAACGGAGGTTGAGACTGCACATCCGACGGCAGCCATGGTAGAACCAAACTCTATGGGCATCACGGAGGGGGAGCAATCAATCGACATTAATGCAGGAGGTCACAATGGTATTAATGCCACTAATGATATTGTTTGTATCGTTCCACAAGTTGCTCCTGATAATGTGGAACCACTTCATGGTGATTGGCTGGTGGTGAAGAAAAAAAACCGCAAACCAAACTATTCACAAAAGAAGAAAACGGTGTCATATAAGGAGAATGCATCTAAGCCTTCAATGCTTAAGGGAACACCTAACGGGATTCATGCAAAGAACCACGTGATACATGCATCTATTGTGACTAAGGGGGGTCACGTGGGGCCGTCTACGCATGTGCATGCTAATTCTGATTTCCAAAAGATAGTTTCCAAAAACAAGAGACCCAGGAAGGAAACGGAGTTCCAATTAGAGAAGCCGGTGGAGAATAATTCAAATAAATTGGCAGGCAATAAAAAGAAGGATCCGAGACAGATTGTTACTATTGATAGTAAAAATGACAAAACCAAAAACAAGGGAATTGTGATTTATGACCTTGGAGGTGGAGCGAAGTCAACTGTTAGTCTCAAACCCATCTTGGGTTCGCGTTTTGAAATGCTACTGGATGGAGATGAGGCTTCTATGGATTCAGCCATGGATGGGATCAAAGACCAAGGGAACCAAGACGACCAACAAATTGACCATCGTTCTTCTTAGGTTATTTGTTGGCTCTTTTCTTTATCCTTTTTTCATGGATTTGTTTACCAACTTCTCGCTTTTGTCCTGGAATATTAGAGGTGCTACTAATGTGTGCACTTGGCGCCATGTTAAAGACTTGGTTAATAGGTTTCATCCTTCTGTTTTTCTTATTTATGAGACTCACTCTTTATTTGCTACAATGGAGAGGAAGTGGAAGTCTTTGGGCTATAAACCCATCTTCATTCAAGAAGCAAGAGGGCATTCAGGAGGAATTTGGACGTTGTCTTCTTCCAGTGACTTATCTTTTCAGCTTGTTAGTTCAACTCCTCAATGTATTACGTTCAGCATTAAGAGACGGGATACGCTCTGGTATTGTTCCGCTATTTATGCTTCTCCTACGCCTAGCATCAGGGAATCTCTTTGGAATCATCTTATTGATACGGGTGCTTCCATTCAAGGACCGTGGATGGTAATAGGGGATATGAATGAAATAACTAAGTCTTCAGAAGTCTTGGGAGGTTTTTTTAATCATGGTAGAGCTGCGAAGTTTACTGAAACAATTGAAGCTTGCCATCTGTTGGATATGGAGACAGTGGGAGGTTTCTTCACTTGGAGAAGAAATATTCAAAATGGTGTTCATATCAGGAAGAGATTGGACAGATGCTTATCTAATATGGACTGGCGGGTTCTCTTCCCTCATGCTCTAGTAGAACTTTTGCCCCCTAATAATTCAGATCACAACCCCCTCTTGGTTAGTTGCAGAAAATCTCAGAGTAAAAAACTCAAATCTTTTCACTTCCAGGCGGCTTGGTTAATGCACCTTGAGTACGGGAAGTTAGTGGAAGAGTCTTGGATGAATACTCCTGGTACAGCTTTGTTTAAATTGGATAATGTCAAGCAAGAATCTATTAAGTTCAATGAGAAGATTTTCGGGAACATCTTTCGACGTAAGAGGTGGATTGAAGCGCGCCTTCGTGGAGTTCATTTACAGCTGGACTCTTGGTTCTCTTCTGATATGGCTATATTGGAAAGGGACCTACAGAAACAACATGAGCAAGTTTTAGCACAGGAAGAGATGTTATGGTTTCAAAAATCTAGAGAGGATTGGGTGAAGTTTGGCAATCGTAACACTAAATTTTTTCATGCTCAGACGGTGATCAGAAGAAGAAGAAATAAGGTGTCTGGCCTCATGATTGAAGGTTGTTGGTGTTCTGATGATAATATCCTACAACAGGAGGCCCAAAAGTTCTTCAAGGGACTCTTTCAGAATCATGCTCATTGTAATCCAGAGGGTTTGAGACTTAATTGTATCCCCACTATCCCTCAGAATTGCTTTGAAGGCCTCTTACGGCACGTAACTATGCAGGAGGTGAGGAATGCTATTTTTTCTATGAGACCTTATAAAGCTCCAGGACCCATGGCTTCCAAATATACGGTTGGTTATGATGTTTAGGAGTTGGTTGCTTAGGCGTTTGCTACTGGTGTTTTCAATGAGGAATTAGCCCATACTCTTATTCTTCCTATTCCTAAAGTGGATAGTCCTACCAGTCTTAAAGATTTTCGGCCTATAAGTCTTTGCAATGTCTTGCTCAAGACTATTTCTAAAGTTATTGTTCAGAGGATTAGGTCATACCTGAATGATTTGATTGGTCCTTGCCAGAGTAGTTTTATTTCAGGGAGAGGTACCTGCGATAATGCTTTGCTTGCTCAGGAGATTTCTTATACTATGCACAAGAAGAAGGGCAAAGAAGGCTTTATTCTTTATAAAATTGATTTTGAAAAAGCGTATGATAGGGTGAATTAGGATTTCTTATGTCTTACTCTTGCAGAATTTGGGTTTCCTTCTCATATTATTAAGCTGATCATGAATTTGACTATGTCCACTTCTTTGTCACTAAAGTGGAATAATGAGATCCTAGAAAGGTTTTCCCCAACTAGAGGTCTTTGCTAAGGGGACCCCATATCCCCCTATCTGTTTGTTTTATGCATGGAAAAACTTGCTATTTTAATTCAAGAGCAAGTTCAATGTGGGAAATGGAAACTTATCAGAGCAGCAAGTGGTGGGCCTGAGATTTCTCATTTATTTTTTGCTGATGACTGCCTGCTATTTACTAAAGCTGACCCTTCTCAGGTACGTCTTGTTGATAGAATTCTTTTTGATTTTTGTAAAGCCTCGGGTCTTAAGATTAATGTGCAAAAAACTCATTTTATGACCTCAAGGAATGTGAGCTATTGCTAACTTTGTAAGTATCTTGGGGTATCATCATACTATGAATATTAGTAATTATCTGGGATTTCCTCTACTCACTGGCCGGGTCAAGAATTCCCAATTCTCTTTTATTTTGGATCGTATTCTTAGCCTTGGAAATCTAAACTGCTTAATAGGGTAGGGAGGGTTACTCTAGCTAAATCAGTTTTGAATTCCATTCCTATATATGCTATGCAGAACATGTGGATTCCTGAAGGTGTCTGTGATGCTATTGATAGAATAACTCGGACTTTTATTTGGGGAGGTAGGGCATCTCATTGGGTGAATTGGGACACTGTGACTAAGCCCAAGAATAAAGGTGGTTTGGGTATACGTACTTCTAGAAAGACTAATATTTCCATGTTAGGTAAGCATATTTGGTCTATTTTGCACTATCCTGATAAGCTTTGGGTCCAGACTATGGAAGCTAAGTACCTTCGGAATTCTTATATTCTTTCTCCGAGGAAATACCAAGGTCCTTCTTATGTTTGGTACTCTATTACTAAGGTTGTTCCTCATCTTCATGATGGATTCCGGTACAGGGTGGGGTCTGGAGATTTATCCCTTTGGTATGATAGGTGGTCGAGCTCAGGTTATATGTGTCACTTTGTGCCATACGTGCACATTCAGGATGTTAATCTATCTGTTAGTGATCTGTATCAGAATGGTGTGTGGAATTGGAACTTGCTGGCCACTCCTGTTACAAATGAGGTTAAAGATCTCATTAGTAGTGGTGTACTGGACGAAAACCTTCAAGATTTGGTTAGTTGGGACGCTTCTCTAAAAGGGAGTTATTCTGCCAAAACTGCTTATGATTGGTTAACTAGAGCTCGTTTAACCCAGAATTCTCCAGATGTTAATGGAAATTGGGTGTGGTCTCTCCATTTACCAGAAAATATCAAACACTTCTTGTGGCTCTTGGACCACAAGAGCCTCCCTACTAACGTTTTTCGTTGTCAAAGACATTTGTCTTCTGATTTTTCTTGTTTCAGGTGTGGAGCAGATCAAGAAGATATCAATCATCTGTTGCGAGATTGTTACAAAGCATCTCAAGTATGGGACCTTCTCAACTTGGGTGACTTGCTTAACAACCCGAATCAAGATGTTTCTGATTAGGTTAGAAGCAATTGTAGAGGACCACAAGGATCTATCTTCGCTGTGGCTTGTTGGCACATTTGGAAGGCGAGAAACATGGAGATTTTTCAAAACAAGGTGTTGAGCAGTCATTCTGTTGTTGCCCAAATTCACAGTCTCCACCACATTATTTCTGTTGATTCTAGTAGTACTCGTCAGAGGCATGCTCGTGAAGTGTATTAGTCTTACCCTTCTCAACTTTGGTTCAAGTTAAATACTGATGGGAGTTCTTTTGGCAACCCGGGGAGATCCGGTTTTGGTGGTCTGAATCGTGATTCGAATGCTAACTGGGTCATTGGCTATTCTGGTTATTGTGGTGTCACAACGAATATAATAGCTGAGCTTCATGCTATATGGCACGGGCTTAAGCTTGCTTATTCTACAGGTCTCAATCATATTATCTGTGAATCGACTCATATAATCTTGTTGAAAAAGGTTGCAGTTCAACACATTCTCAGGCTGTTTTGCTGCATAAGATTAAGCTTCTATCAGCTAATATGGTCGTTCAGTTCCAACATATTCTCAGGGAAGGCAATGCTGTGATAGACATGCTTGCTAAAAGAGGTGTAACTCTGCAGAATGATTTGGAGATTCTTCCAACTTGTCCCCTGGATGCTTCGCATCTCCTGTTATCGGATTCCATGGGCACTGTCTTTATTAGACAGTAGGCTTTTAGGTTTTTGCCTTTCTTGCCTTTTAGTTTATTTCTGTAGTATCAAAAAAAAAAACACAAGTTACTTGTCAACTTTGTTACATACCAAGTTACTTATAAAGCAAAGATCCACTTCTATCTTGGTCTAAAAATAATTCGGGCACCATTGGGAAGTGCCATCAAATGTTCGAGTATGTCAAGCTATTAAGTATTAACGGTGTAAAAGTAAAACAATTCATTATTTCAGTATGGTATTTTAAAAAACAAGATGAGCCCCACATCAAACTGGTTCTTGACCAATAGATAAGTTGGGGACATTGGTACGCTCCCCGGCACTATTTCCTGGGCTCAAGTATGTGTCTAGTTGGTTTTCGACATTTTACATAGTTCTAATGAAAAAAGAAAATATTTGTATAAATCTTGTTTATATAAATTATATAGATTGCCAGTTAATAATTAATATATTATTATTTTAATATAAAATAATTATGTAATATAAGAATTTATATAATTATTTAAGTATTGATGATTAATTTACTCTACACAAATATTTTAAGAAAAACTAGACCCACTCCATTTAAAGCCAATGCTACACTTGGCCGTCAACAAAGAATTACCATTGAAAGTGCAGTAAATAGAAGTGTGACACATAAATCATGCGTGTATGTTTTTGTTTGTGACACAATTTTACTTTAGAAAACATTGAGCTCCTGTAGTAGAATCCAGACCTAACCTAACAGAATGAAGGAATGACAATACTCGTGTACTGTCACAATTCATCAATACACATAACTAGAATGTTCAATAAATTGCCATACATAATCTTATTTTGAAGTCACTGTTATAGATTTTCTCCCGGTGCATTTTAGAATTGCATCAACTCTAGGGTGTAGGCTATCTTAAGGGGAGAGGACATGAGGGGGGGATTTGAGAAAGGACCGTTAATTAGACCTTCGGCGATGTGCCTATAAGCTGCTTCTGTTGAGTGAAATCCATCCCAGTTTGCATATGTGGACGGATCTGGACATACTTTTGAACCAGTGCGACCACACCCTGCTGAATTATTGAAATTGAATGGTCCACCTCCACCACATCATGCCCTTAAAGTCCAGCCAGTAAACCCTGCTCCATCAAGGTATATAAATTTAGGTAAGTTAAATAATAATAATGAAAAAAATTGATCCTATTCCTACCAATTCCAGCCCTATGGAGATATTGCACATATTTCCAAAAAGAAAACACACCACATAAATCGAAGATGTGTAAAACGAGAGTTATTGGTTTAGTTGATAAATCTCTAGCATTCAATATCAAAAGATCAAAGTATGCATTTATGCTTCCATACTGAAGGCTAGAAGGAAAAAAAATACTTTTTACAGATATAATAAAAGTCATTCACGTGTCTTCACTCTGTAGGCCAAACGTGTCTCAATTGAGCGTCAGCGCTACAAAGAATTGGGGTGCTGAAGTGGTCGTTGTCTCAAGCAATCCAGATGGGAGCAGGGATGTTGTCAATGCATGCAAAGCTGCTGGAATTGCAGCCTATGGTCCCATATAGGATTCCTAGTTCTTTTCACTCTCTTAATTTGTTTACGGTTGCATTTCTCCTAGACTTCTCAATTTATATAGTATCTGAAGAAATAGTTAAAATGTTTACTCTGTCAGTTTAAACGTTATTTCCTTTTCAAATGCTACTTTCACGTACGTATCCCTTTGTACATTGATAATGTCAAAATGAAATGTATACCTGATGTTTCACAAATTATCTTATGATTTTCTGGTCTTTTGTGTGCCCTTAGTCCCTTGATCCTTGACAAATCTTGTGACAATTTATAGTCTTCCTGTTAGATCTTAAATAAAATGTACCGAAACATGATGGACAAATGATTTTTCCTTTTTGGCTATACAGGAGGTAGTGCTTTTTCTTCCCTAAACTCTCCCAATTTTAGTACTGAGGAATTTGATCTCATGTCTTCAAACATGGAATAAATTTCGATAAGCTGGCAACTTCTGATAATTTACTCTTATTGAATAAATTGATTTGGGTGAATGGAGATCTGAGAAGAAATTCTAAGTTCAAGCTCTTTAATGCATCGAGATCTCTAATTAATGTAGAAATACATGCAACAAGCATTTGCACTATTGAGTCTTTTGATTACCATGGTCTTCCTTGGCTCAAGAAAAAAAAGAATATGATATTTTTATATCACTTTTACTGCTTTACAGCTCATCATAGCCAGTAGCCTATGTTTATCTTATTAGTAATTTATTATTTAAGAAAATCTTATATGTTTTCGAATTCTCTTTATATCATTCACCACATACCACTTAGCATGGGGACCATAGCTATTTTTCACTTTAGCAACATTGTTAGTGTTATAGGTAATGTGGTATATAATGAATAATACAATACGAGAACTTTTTCTTATTTAAGGAACATCTAAAAATTTCTCAAATTATTTTATGCTAATAACTTTTTTCATGAGTATTTAACAGTCAATTTACTGAAAAATACTAGATAATCAGATTTTTTCTTCCAGAATTCACTTTCATACCCATAACTAGAATGTTCAATAAACTACCAAACATAATCTTATTTGGAAGTCACTGTCATGGATTTTCTCCTGGTGCAGTGAGAGAATTGCATCAACTCTAGGCTATCTTAAAGGGAGACGACTTGAGGGGGGGATTTGAAAAAGGGCCATTAATTAGACCTTTGGCGATGTGCCTATAAGCTGCTTCTGTTAAGTGAATTCCATCCCAGTTTGCATATGTGGACGGAAATGCACATGCTTTTGAACCAGTGTGACCACATCTTGCTGAATTATTGAAATTGAATGGTCCACCTCCACCACAGCATGCTCGTAAAGTCCCGCCAAAAAACCCTGCACCATCAAGGTATATAAATTTAGGCACGTTTAATAAAAAACCAAAAAAAAAATAAAATTGATCCTACCAAATGCAGCCCTATGGGGATTTTGCACATAGTTCCAAAAAGAAAACACACCACACAAATTGAAGATATATAAAACATTAGTTGTGATTGGTTTAATTGATAATTCTCTAGCATTCAACATCAAGATCTAATTATGCATTTATACTCCATACTGAAGCATAGGAAGAAAAAAACAAAAACTAACCATAGTGTTCCGGTGCATGGAAGAAACGTTGGGCAGCACCATAATAGTCAGCATAGATTATCCTTGCATGAGGATTCTTCCGCCTTAGTGTCTCTAAGGCAAGGATGAGCTGCCTGTTATGGTACTGTGCGAAACCATTGAAAGCTTTTAAACATCCATTGTTATCATAGTCCTCTTTGTTCTGGCTTCTAAATAAGGTTAGGTACACAGCAGAGCACCCAATTGGCAAATTCCCCGGCACCACCAGTTCCACTGCTCCTTCAGCTATCAATTCCTAGCAAAATAGGGGGGAAAAAAAAAAGAGAGAATGAATTTGATGTATTAGAATATTGCATCCATGTTTTGTTATGAATCACATTTTTGAACAGATTGAAGCTGATATTAATGCACCCTGTTTGATATAACATACACTGGTGGCCTTTGTTATTGCTTCAATAACTAGAGGAACAGTAGCTACAAGTTGCGTAACATTTCCACCAGCAAAAGCGGCGTAGTTATAATCATTACCACCTATCTCCCCAACCAGAAAGAGCGACCTTTTAAAGTAGCTATCACAATCTGTGACATAGAATAGAAGGGGACAAAAATTTAAGTTTTATTATTAGAAATGTGAGATTCTAATTTAAAACAATTTGACATTAAGTAGAGTGACCCAAACAGATATATAAACTGCACCCGAAAAATTTAAGTAAGCGATGTGAAACTCTTAACACCCCTTCTACAGAGACCTGGATGGAACAAGCGAGCCTAGCGAAGTAGGCGATGAAGATGAGATATTGGCTCTGATACCATATGAGATTCTAACCTAAAACCAATTGACATTAGGCGATGTGGGACTCGACAGAAATGAAATGTTGACTCTGATATCACGTGAGATTCTAACCTAAAACCAATTGACATCAGGCGATGTGAGACTCTTAACACTCCCTTCCACAGATTCTTGGAGAGAACAGGCAGGCCTAGCGAAATAGACGGAAGAAGCTTAGCGAAGTAGGCAACAGAGATGAGATGTTAGCTCTGATAGCATGTGAGATTCTAACTTAAAACCAATTGGCATTAGTTGATGTGGGACTCGACGGAGATGAGATGTTGGCTATAATACCATATGATATTTCAACCTAAAACCAATTGTCCTTAGGCAATGTGAGACTCTTAACACCCCATCCACAGATGTCTGAAAGTAACAAGCGAGCCTAACGAAGTAGACGGAAAAAGCCTAGCGAAGTAGACGATAAAGATGAAATCTTGACTCTGATACCATGTGAGATTTCAACCTAAAACCAATTAACATTAAGTGAAGTGACTGAATAGATATATAAACCGCATTCAAAATATTAAGGCAGACAATATAGGAATCTTAGCCGAAAAATTTCATACAAGACATGTACAAGAGTTTCGTTTGGTGGTCAATGTCACCTTGTTTAGTGGTGCAAAGGGAGGGTTTCAACTTCTTGAACCAGCCAAGCTGAATGTTCAATGAATCATTTGTCCAAAGAAATTTTCCAATTCCATTTTTGATGAAGAATTCTGCATCAAGTGATGTGGCTCCAGCCACGGCAAAATTTACTCCACGATGAATGTTTTGGCCTTTGGTTAGTTTCAGATAGGGTGGCAAATATGGCAACCCATATGCCTCAGCTACAACCAAAATTCACCATAAGTCAGTATTAATGAACTTAATTATGTATAACTGCACAATATTTTTGTTTTTTTCTTTTCTTCTTTTTAGATGCATGAGATAGTAGCTAGATATACAGCTCACATCTACTACTACATACCTATGAAATCAATCACTAGTCGTCCATCTGAGCAACGGCCAGTTGCATGTCTAAAGAAGGTTTCACCATAAGGAAGCTTTCCAATGACTGGGAATGAAAGGGCACCAGAGGCAAGGAAATTGCCAGTGTCACTTAAAGAGTCACCAAAATTGAAAATTGCCTCAAATGGATGAGGACTAGGATTTGAAACCACTTTCTCAAAGAAACCAAATGTGAAGGAAGTGGTGATTAAGAGGATATAGATCTTCATAGTGTTTCTGTAAAGATGAAGATGGATGAACCAGAACACTTATACAAGTAGATTTAATTATGAGGTAGAGTTATATAAGCCACCAGACTCGGTCTATGCTGTTGAGCTTTAAATGCTGGTTTGATTATTTGATTCATGAAAGAGTCACGAGTTGTAAGATATAGGTAGTTAACTGAAGTTTTTGTTACCATTGGCTATTAATTAGTAGATTCATATTTCAATGGTGGAACATAGAGGACCAAAACAGTTCAGAAGGACTGTTGAGAATTAAGCATATAAAACCATTACAGTTATACTTTGTTCTTCTTCTGCTCTTGGCTAAAGTGGAATTATATTTAGTTAACACCCAACAGAAAATTTTAATCAATGTACTAGGGGCAAAATATAAAAAACTTCCTCCAATTATGCGTTATGTGCAAAAAAACTCTCAAATGCTTTAAAACTCATCAATAAGAACTTTTGAACTAACTAAATTGCATATTAATATATATTAATCCCCTTATGCATATATAAAAAATCCAGTTACAAAAAGTGTATATGCACAATTTGACGAGTTCAATGAGTCGTGCTGAAGAATTTTAAAATATAAAAAAAAATTCTACACATGACCTATAGTTTATAGGAATTTCTTGTATTTTACTTATATATTAGCTCATAATAGCAGCAGTATTTTTGTCATGTTCCAAAAAGTTGATTTTCCTATACTGGGGCCTAACCAGAGGGAAAATGGCCAATCAATGCAATATAATACTTTTCTTCCTTTTCTGCCTATTAGATTATTCCAGATTTATTCCGGTAATATGTCATGGTGCAAAATGAATCATCTAGAAGCAGTCACAGCAGAGGTGGTGACGTGGGAAATTCGGTTGCAACTGATGGACACATGGCAAGAGGAACGAAATGCAAGGAAAATGACGTGAGAAGGGGTACGCGGGTCAGAAGGCCTAACAACTTGTTCAAGGAATTTGTGCAGTGAATGGGAGTATAAGTATAAGCGAGGATTGAGTTGAGAGGTGTGAAAGATCTGAATTGTACTTCTCTTTCTGAATTCCCTTTCCTTTCCTCTCTTGTATTCTGTATCCCTTCCTATTCCTGTAAGACTCGCAGTTTTTCTTATCAAATAAAATAATATTCCTTGAGTACTGTTCCATTATTCTTGTTGTCATTGTGCGTGAGAATTTTATAAAGAGGTTGCATTGCATAATATTATACACTATCAACCACGTTTCCGTTAGTCAGGTTTCAAATTCACATTTCTCTATATATGCAAACAGTTTTATGTGAAAATCCTAAAAGAAGATGCGAAAATCTACTATCAAGTCAGAATTTGTCAACTTGAGGAACAATAGCTGCTACTGCTAGATCATCCATTGTTGGATAGCTTTAAGACACGAAGTCAATACTATGTTTGGAGTGAAAAATGTACAGCATTTATACAAAATAAGCATGGTTTGGCACATTATTAACTTGAACTTATTTGTTTATTTTAAAAATAAACTCATTTTAAAGAAGTTTTTTTCCATCAACCTGCACCTTATAATATAACTTACATATTATTTGATATTTGATTAACGATCCAATTTATATATATATATATAAAGAGGAGGTCATAAATGGCTAAACTTGAACACAAACAATTGGTCAAGACTCATGGGACATGATGAAAAGATTACTCCACACATAACTGAAATGGCGGATTAATTTTGGTAGTTGAGCTGTATTGTCAAGCTGCAAAAACTTAGTAACAGAAAATCGAGTGACAAACAAAACTCTGTTGGATTTTGATTTATATTTTATTTTACTGTATTTATCAAATATTTAGTTATTTAAAATTTTAGCTAATTAAATTATTTAAATGGATTTGTATATTTAAAATAATATTTTTTATCTAGTATATTTACTAGTATATTTAAAATAATTAAATATTTCAAAATCAAGAAAATAATAATATCAGTGGACGGATTTGGATCATAGCAATAGTATAGGGTTATAATGTGCAATAAAGGATGAGTGGAGGGTTCTTGTTTGGTTTTGCTACTAATCTTAGAATCATGTCTATAACTATGACTAAGTTGTATGATATTTTGAATGATTTGCCTCTCGTTCGTGCTATGAAAATTTTGAGATTGATGATTGTGACGAATTTTAGAAGTGTCTTTAATATTATTTATTTTGATTTAGATTCTTAACACTCGTGTGCACATATTATTGTTCAGATCAAAAGATTCTTGTTAGAAGATTGACAAGTTGATATATACTTATAGAGAAGGAAATTCTTGTACTATCTCATGGCTAAACATGGGCATATGCTTCACCCTATTTTGCATAGTTTTGCTTTTGCTCCTTTCTTTTTATCTATTGCTTTGCTTGTTAATGCTAGTAATGTCTCTTTTATTTATAGTGTAGCAGTGTGATTTTGTTTTTTTGGCTTTTGCCCCGTTGTCCATCAAAAAATAAAAAAATAAAGGATGAGTGGATAACAATTTCATTAATATTAAGAAGGAAGGTGCCAGTAATGTCGAAATTTAGTGGCGCCCAATTTTATAAACATTTATTCCTGAATTAATTTTCAATACTTACACGTAACATACTTTTATTTTATTTTATATAAAATAAAGAAGAACGTATAAAATACCTATAGAAATACCTTATGGTAAATAAAGAAAAAGGTATAAAATGATCATTTCATATTAGATTTGGACACAAAATGAAATTACACCTAAATTCTCAACACAAGCAAATAATTTTCGGCCTAAGAATTAGTTATATAAATTCCACATCAACGTCGGCTGTTACTTCTTTTGAATTATTTTCCTTCCCATATTTGTTTTCTTCCTTTTAAACTAAAGTTAGTAAATCATTATGAGCGATTTTTTTTTTTTTATGTGGGGCGTAGGAACATTATGAATGAATTAGTAATAAAGATTGAGTAATTTGTTCAAAATCATAAGTTAAAACTTTCACGCAATCATGTGACAAAAAAAAAATCTAGAATTATTAACTAAAAAAATAAGAATGTCTAGTTGACCAAATGAAATATAAAAATATATATAATAAAAAGAAAAATGCTATATGCACATCATTATAACTTACATTTCTCATACTAAGAATTAGGTGACAAAATTAAAATATAAATATGCAAAAAATGTAATAAGAATTATTATAATCAGATGATAAAAAATCTACAAATGTAAAATGATGTATATAAGTGTAAAATAACATTATTATGATAAAAATATAGTTAGATATATTTAGATATAACCTAAACGTCTTCTTGCTACTCCAAAGAGATAGTAAATTAAATGTTACTCGCATGGAAGAAGTGAACGACAAAGTTGGACCACAAACAAACCAAACTCCAATCAATAATTAATTCAGCATCTGTAAACTTAAATCAACACAACCAGTTAGGCGCAGAGAGACATATCAACATCCACTCGAGATAGAGTAATTCTTAAGTGGGCATGGTCCACCATAAACACTCAAATTATTGTTTGACATGTGTAAAGTAGTAGAGACCATCATAGAATTACACTAATCATTAACAATATTTTTATACATGTCAAATAATGATTTGAGTGCTTAAGTGATGACATGTTAGACCGTGCCCACCTAAGAATTTCTCCTCGAGATATTATTTTCTCCACTCAGGCATTAAACTTGCTAGCCAAGGTCCAGCTGTGGTTGAATGTACTATTCATTCATTATACAGGTACAATTGCTTGACCGAATGAACCACATTTTTTGATGCCACCACAGCCTCTTCGATCAAGTGATCCACACTTTTTATAGACACTTATTAGTAGTAATATTGTACTATAAGTCAGGCAAAAGAAAGGAATTTTTAAATTGAAAAAGAAAAATACAATGATTTTTATTTCACTGCATAGTTATTGAAATCTCCAGAGGTCTCACCTTTAATACACGAGACACTAAATTTAGGAATGGTGTATGGTCCATCTAATAAACCCTTGGTCATCCATCTATATGCAGCCTCTGTAAAATGATAACCATCCCAGCTAGCATATTGTGAGGGATCATCACAAGCAATCACCCCTGCGTAGCCACATAGTGCCGTATCATTGTAATTGTATGGACCTCCACCTCCACAACAAACTTTGAGAACATTTCCACCAAATCCTGTAATAACATTGAACTTGAAGTCAATCCCCCAGTATCACTCTTACAGAACAAGAGGCCATGTTTTGGTGGCATACTGAAAGATCATGGCATAGAGGCTCTCTAGATACCTAACCAAATACAACTATGCTAAATATAAACTCAACCTGAAATTTAGTTCCACTATAATCTATTGATTCAAGTTAATTCCTACTAGTACTACTGTCTACTAACTAAATAGCACATGAATATGACTGAATTTTTCTCTTTACTTGCAACCAAGAAAGTTTGATAAAACATAAAAAGTTAAGAAGATAGAACTACCGAATTGTTCTGGAGATTGGTAAAACCGTAATGCAGCATTGAAATAATCTGCATAGATGATACTGGTATGAGGATATAGCACTCGAAGCCGATTTAGTTCAATTTGAAGCAGCTCATTGTGGTATTCAAAAAACTTGTTTAACCATTTCAAACAGCCAGCTTGGTCATACTCCTCTTCATCTATAGTTGCAAACCGTGTTAAATAGGATGGATTGCATCCAAGTGGTAAAATTCCAGGAACTATAAGCGTTACAGCCTCTAAATCAATCAACTCCTGCATAAATTAATAAACCAACCAATGAATAGCAAATGATTTAGTAATAGAAAAGAAATCACAAATCCTTGGTTTCTCAAAAGAAACTAATAACAGTCTCTCCATTGGAAGAATGCAACATATATAACGAAATTTTGTCTTGGATAAAATAAAGCCTTTTTTAAGTATGAAACTACTTTCCAAGAAGCAGTAACCTGTTCGTAAGTCATTGGTCATTATTGAGAAAGAAAGAAAGAGATTATTTTCAAAATGCATTAGACTTCAAGGTTTTTATTTTTTATTTTTTTAATGAACACTTCTCTCTCCTAGAAATAAGTAAAAGCTCATTTACTGAGAGTTTTGCTAAATATTCAGAACATAATAATTCATACCAAAATATCATGTTAAAATCTTCAGTTCATTGAAAGTTGCATTATATAACTGGGTTTGGCTTATCTCCCTCTCAAAAACCCCATTTCATTAATTCCCATGGGATTTGAACTTGAAACGATACTGGAGGCTACAACTCAACCATTGAATTAAATTCTTACCCTGACTACTGAAGTGATAACGGATATTACTCGGGGTATGTAAGTTCTAAGCTCCTCAAATGCTTTTGTTTCAGACAAGGGATAACCATAATCATTTCCTCCAATCTCTCCCACAATAAATAAGGAGCTGTGAAGAACTTTTTTGCAGCCTGCAAGAATAAAATCCCATATACACTTGAAATAGGAATTACCTACGGACTACTGTCAAAGAAAAAGCAGGAGAATGAATCCTTGCTTATCAAATTTTATGATCATTTAACTACTTCCTCTCCCTCCATATTCATTGTATTGTTAATGATGAAAACAGTAGATAAAAGGAATTTAAAGTGTTAATTATAGAAAAGCTTTCTAATAAATGTCTTAAGATCAAATAAGTAAATAAAAATCTTAATTTTGGTGAATGATATCGGTATTATTTTATTAACAAATTTCATTATGAAGAATATTATTCAAATACTATGAATATCTGATATACTGAATATTTTAAGGGAATCTCTATAGTGTATGATATCCAAGATGAGTTGTGAAGCATTCATTTGCTCGAAAGCTGATTTCATAATAAATGTTTAAAATTCTATTAAAAAAATAACCGCCTATGAAATGCTTGATTAAAAAAAAGGGAAAGCATAGAATTCTCCATATTTAAATCAGACATTTTCATGTTAATTTATCTCTGGATCCGTTTCCCTCACAAAATTCAAACTTATCATAGGTTTTGGTGGACCTATTGAACATCATATTAAACTATAAGGAATGGAAGAATAAGGAGGGAACTTTACTTGAAGAAGTATTGCAGAGAGAAGGCAGCAATTCCTTGAACCAATCTAACTGAATCCGGAGAGAATAGTTTGTAGTGACTCCAACAGTAAAACCCTTTTCTTCAAAGAAACTGCGCTTCAACGCCGTGGCTCCAGCAACCGCAAAATTCACTCCCTGCCCAACATTCCCACGTTTCACTGCCCCATTCTTGAAACCCAGATACGGTTTCACATAAGGAAGCCCCACAGACTCAGCTACCCAAGCCCAAAACCAAAAGAAATAATAAGTAACATTAGTAGCAACAAGAGAGAGAGAGAGAGAAACAGAGACAATTGCATACAAAGGTTGAGTTTTTATCCCAGAAAAGCAGTGAAAAAGCAAGTGGGTGTGTAGTACCAATGAAATCGAGGATTAGGCGGCCATCAGAGCATCGTCCATTGGGGTGTTGAAAGTGGGTTTCTCCGTAGGGAGGGAGCAAGCAATCGGGCCTTTGTGGTTGGGAAACAAAATACAGGTTGCCAGTATCAGTGAGGGAGTCTCCGAAGCTGAAGATTGATGTGTAGCACCCTGTAATAGCGCTGGGAACAGCCAATGATACAGCAACAAAAAGTAGCAGCACAAATAACAATTGTTGTTGCAGTGACCAAACTTGACAAGAAGCCATGGTTGCTGACCAATACTCACTTTCACACTTTAACTGAGAAATTTTTAGTTGGTTGGCAAGAAAAATATCTGTTTCTGTACATTCAATGTTACCAACCCAACTTAGAACTAACACTTACCAAACAAGAAATTCCTATTACAGCACAAAAGAATATCTTTTTAGGAAACGTTTATTATGCTCCACTTTAAAAGTGAAGTATGGTATGCTCTAGTTTAAAAGTGGAAAAGAATATCCTTTTAGGAAACGTTTATTTTATTTGAGTTTGATATTATGGACTTATTATATTTAAGTTTATGGATGTATTTTTTTTATTTAATAAGATTTATATATACATATAAGTGTACATAAATATTATTAATTAAAATTTATAAATTTTTATATGTATAATTATTTATAAAAAATAATTTAATTAAATTTATATATAAATCTTAATATTATTAATTAAAATATATAAAATTTTAAATAATTTTTTTAATTAATAAATGAATAATTTATTATTATTAATCTATCATAACACTATATATTTTTAGGAAAAATATTAAAGAAACCCTTATGCTCCACTCAGTTACCAAACAAGAAATTCCTATTACAGCACAAAAGAATATCATTTTAGGAAACGTTTATTATGCTCCACTTTTAAAAGTGGAGCAGCCATGCTCCACTCTTTACAACCATTGATAAAGTGGGGAATCATATCAACGGTAGCAAATGTTTAAGTGCTACCTGTTGAGCATGTAGACGTTATGCTTAAAGTGTCATTTAATATTTGGTCCATGAAATAGATGAATATTAATTAGCTCTGATTTACAAACAACAGAACTTGGCTTCAAAAGTTCTTCAATTTTGATTGGAGTAAGTCTATCTATCCCTATTTAATCTATTATCATATATTTATTTTTTATTTAATCTATTATTATATATTATTTTTATTTTAATTTATTAAGTTAATTAACGCATAATAATAAATTAAATAAATAATAAATATATAATAATAAATTAGATGAGATTTGAAAAGACGCCTCTAATCAAATTAGAGCCAAGTTTTGTCTATTTATAAAATAACTTTAATTTTTTTATATTTTTTTTTATATCATTTTTTATATCATTAATTATATTATTTTTTTATCATTTTTTCACTTAATCATAATTATTAAAAAATAATACAAAAAATAGTGTTTGAAAAAAAAAATATTCCTACATCATTTTTCTTTAAAAAATGGCCCTTAGTTACTTTTTCATATTAGCATCCTTCCATTTTTTCGCAGCTCGAGCAAGTTGAACCATTATAAAGATGAACGAAATTCATATGTTTCTTTGATGAGATCATCATACAATTAGTGAAAATCGACCTTTCATAAACTAATGCCTACAAAAGAAAGTTCATCATATAAGGTGACCGAGGCCATATGATATGATGCTGCAATCAAACATTAATATTGGCAAGTTCTTCAAAGAAAAGACGGTCTGCTCATATATGGTCCCACGGCAAGCACAAAATGGAATGCTTTAGGGAACTATTTACACCAACATGAACACCTATGCATCGTTTTAACATGGACCCTGAAGTTAAATATCCAAAGATAATCCTTGTTTAATGACTGTTAGATGCATTGAAAAATAGATAGATGGTTATGAATTATTACTAATTACTTGATAATCAAGTAAAAGTATAAGTTTTCTAATTTTATAATAAGACTCCATATTAATTTTATTTTCATTCTCTCCTACATTGTCTGACCAACTCCGCTTTGAACCACCACCACCGACTCACTATCGGTAACCCACCTACACCACCATTTTCTTCGACGTGCTGCCATCCAAAACAATCCCAAACCCACCCAAACCACTGCCTTGTCTCATCACCGAACCCAATCTCCATCAAAAGTACCTGAACCGACCAAGCTTCACCACCCAGAAATCCACCGTACCAACCACCACCGACCCATCATGGCAACCCACGTGCACTGCCAAAGCCACCACAGCAACCAGAGATTTCTTTCACTAACTCAGAGCCCAAATAACCAGCAACCAGCTTCAACTAGGTGTAGCCCACAACCTAACCCATCACCCATCCACAAGCCCAACCACCAAAGCCACTGTTGGTAGATCGAGCCTCGAACTAGATTCGCGCAGCTTCTCCAAACGCTCAGCACCACCGCGCCACCACACTCTCTCCCTTTTCAAATCCTAGATCTGCACCGCGGGTCGCCCACTATAGCCTCACGCCACCGTCGTCAACGCCCACCATACCCGAAAACGACCAACCAAGTCGCATCTCAGTTGTAGCCGCTTGCACCTGCAGATCTGCGACTACCTCGTCACGTTGCACCACGAGCTCGCTGTAGACTACTGCGAGCAGCACCACCTCCGTCATCTTTGCGCGCGTATGCCCAAGCCGTAGCAGACTCAAATCCGCACCTAGTCACGTGCGACATCTTTGCTCCACCACATCATCCGAGCCAAGCTGCCACACGCCACCACCTAGCCGCCGTTCACCATTGGACCGTGCCATCGTGTCGAGGCGTGGTCAAGCAAGGAACTCTAATGCTTGAAGGTTCTAGTCGTGGGCCACAGAGGAGGATTAGTGTAGAAATTGCATTAGTTGCAAGTATTTGAAAAATATAAAAAAAAATAAATTTTGATGTAAAATTATAAATTTTTAAAATTTAATATAATGAGTAAAGTCAAAAGGACCATTTATAAACCTTTGAGTACAGGTCTATGTTAAAACGAATAAACACCTATCACCTTTCACCACATAACTTTTTGCCATTTCTTGACTAACCAAAATGAAAGCATAGCAAAATCAACTGATAGATATCAATGTCAAAACTCTCTGACCAACATTTCTAATAACATTATGATTAGATGATAAGTAATGAGAAAAATAGAAAGAAAATGAGAAGAATAAAAATAATTTTTTTATTTAAAAATTTTTTAAAATATATGATAAGAGAATAGTAATATATAAAAAATTATTTTTTTATCTTCTCTTTAAATACTTAATTTTTGCTTCTCTAAAATTAATATAAAATAAAAAATATATATAAATAATAAAATTTTATTTTATTCTACTAATAAAATTTTTAAATAAAGAGAATAAAAAAATTATATTTTATTTCTTTCCTTTCATTTTTATTCCATTTTCACGTATTTTATTCCATTTCATTAATGAAAAAACATATCGTACACTAGGTAAAATAATCACAATTCTAAATGAACCTAAAATCAAACAGCCAACTTGTTTGAAATTCATCTTCACTCTAAAACAATCACCCTCCGACCACCGCCTTCAAATCCTCTCCGTCTCCGGCAACAAATTTCGCTTCACCTCTTATGTCAGATTCAAATTTATTTAAGCTCCATCACTGGAGCTTCTGATCTCCGATCTACAATTTCCACTGCAATTCTCGTGTTTCAGCCTCAAACGCAGCTAAGGTCTATTGCAAGTCACAATCTACGGTGTCTCGTGCTTCCATTCCCAGCCCAAAGTTCCATTTCATATCGGCTCTGTCGTCATTATAGAAGCTAAGTTGGCAGATCTAGGTTTCACATCGCATTCTGGTGCTTGGAGCTTAAACAGTGGATGACGAAAATTTTCATAGGTCATTTTGCACCCTTCGAAAGGCCGTTTCACTTCAATGGTGGGTACTGGGTAAACATCTCATTAGATCAATGGAGATGGGAGATGGATTTTGACTAGTCAAAAACAAAACTAGGAAATAGGGACCAATGAACAAAATACAAGGTTAACAAAATAAATATAACAACTTTAAAAAATATTCAAAATCACTTACCAACCGGTCACCAAACTCGCTATTGCAAGTCAAATATGGGGAGCATAATAAACGCCTCCATCTTTTTAACTGTGTTTTTCGTAGGCTGCTGCTGTCCACATTCACACATAATTGAAATTGAATTGGTGGATCAGCTGTGTTTTTGAGTGACTGTACGTAATTTTTAAATTTATACATTTTACTTAAATATTGAATTAAATATTGGGTTCTAAAAATTGACCCAATGGACATTAATATGCTTAATGAATGGTTATTATCACATCAAAATGATGTGAAAACCAATCAAGAAAAAAACCACGAGAACTTTATAAACGGAGGCTAAACAAACACTAGTAAGCAAAAAAATAAATCCATCAAACTATGGAAGTGAGCACTGGGCTGCAAACAATTGATTAACGAAGTATTAAACTAATTTAACTAATAATCTACATACAGTTAATCAATAACTGTAAGTATATTAGTGATTAAATTAATTTGATACTTAGTTATTAATATATGAACTAAAATGAAACACTCATTCACCAAAGTGCACTAAATTGTCATCTTCCCTTAAAAATTTACAAGCACAACGTCAGATTACAAGCCATAATTCAGCTGCTCCAACAAGCAAATAACACCTTATATATGAAGAGCCTAACGAATCATTGGCATTAAGTTCGGTTTGACTACATTTCTATTAGAAGTCTCGTACACCATCCTTCTCATGCAGAAGTAATCACTTGTGCAGGAAACATTTTTCATGATAGTGTGGGGCGTTGGTTGATCTTACCATGTGGAAGCCTTCTAAAACCTCCAGAGAAAGGACGTGCTGGAAATATGCTTAACATATTATGAGATACATATAAAATATACATGCTAAAACAAGTACAAGGACATCTATTTCCTTGTATGGTTATTATATCATCATATCTCTGAATCACATGAAATACTAATTTTATGGTCAGTGTATGGTCCATTCAATAAACCTTCGGCAATCCATTTATATGCTGCCTCTGTCAAGTGCAGACCATCCCAGGAAATATACTGGGAAGGATCATCACAAACAATCACCCCTGGGTTGCCACATTGCGAACAGCAAGCATTTAGAAGTGTTTCTTTGAATCCTGCAATAGCATGAAGAAACCACAATTATTGATAATTACACTCACAATCATCGGTTACAAACCTAATCTGCAATTTATTTATAACTATATCGTAAATTAATATAATAATCATACATATCATCTCCTCATACTGCATCAACTAAAGCTGCTATTTATATTATCAATAATGATCATCTTACACCCCTAAAAAGGGGTATAACACTGTTTACACTATTTTTAAGGGATGTGATTGAGTGAGAAAAAGTGATAGAAAAAAATATGTATAATGAATGGTATTAGATGAGGTGTGAAAAGGAGTGTATGCACTGTTTGATGTAAGAATATAAGTGTTGTTATATTATTCAGCAAACTTGTTTCTAAGTGAGGACTTTCCATTAAATTCAAAATTAAACATACAACCACATCATTAATTTGAAATTTCAGTCAACTTATGTTATATCAATTAATCCAATTTTGACATCTTTCAATCACTTTTAGCGAGAAATTATATGATATGAGCAGAAAGAAAAGGACTTAAGTACCAAATTGTCTTGGGGATTGATATAATGGCAATGCAGCATGATAAAAATCTGAATAGATGATATTGGTACGGGGATGAAGCACTTGAAGCCGATCTAGTTCAGCATAAAGCTGCTCGTTATAGTATTCAGCAAACTTGTTTAACCACTTCAGACAGCCAGCTTGATCATATTCCTCCATATCTGTGCTCGGGTAACGTGTCAAATAGACGAAATTGCATCCAAGAGGTAAGTTTCCAAGAACCAAGAGAGTTTGTGCCCCCAGATCAATCAATTTCTGAAAGCAATAAAACTCACCGAGGTTCAGGTATGACTAATAATTGGAAGAGAAAGAACCAACAGAAAAGAATCGTTCAGTATAAAACATGACATTTACAAAGACCAAAGGCTACTTCAACAAAAACAACAACCTTGTGGATGAAACTAAGGGTCAGTTTGTCATAAAGGGGAATAAGAAATTCACTCAGCAAAATGTCTCAAGTTCAAGGCTTTCCAGAAAATCACTTTTCTCTCAAACAATAGCATACAGTTTCACCTTTTTCCAGAATTTTTACGTATTGAGAGTCACATATTAGCATTTCATAAGCCAAGCAAACTGGACCAGAATAAAGACAAAAATAAAATACTAACATGCTAATAGCCCAAAAGCACAGACACTGAAAATAGGAGTAGTGCATGTTTCTTGAGTACCTGGACAAACGATATTTGCTATCAATAACTTAATTATGTTAAAATAATTCTTAAATGCTTGCTTGATTAGTTACTTTCCACATGATGCCCAATTGCCCGTTACAAATATGAACAACAATATGCTGGATCATGGCGATGTTATTATGCTTATGCCAATTATTGATAAGGTTTACACCTCACACCAGTTTGTGTATGAATAATGGAGAGGCCTCAGGTCGAGAACAATTATAGGATTATCAATTTGCAGGTCTACAGAATGATAGTTTTTATCAGTACAGAGGGCAATAAATGGACCAATTCAGCAAAGTTTCTTTACTGAGTGGATAAAACAGCAAAATCTCCTCAATCTCAATGAAGTCATACCATTCATGTGATTGCAGCACTTCTAAACAGCCTATTATCTAGATGTTGAAAAAAAACAAAGCAGATACAATTGTTCAAGCGTAATTGATTTTTTAAAATTCTTACATTGATTGCTGAAGAGATTTCATTAATCACTTGGGGTACGTATGTCCTAATTTCTTCTAAACTCTTGAATGCAAAGAGAGGATAATTGAAATCGTTACCACCAATCTCCACAAGAAATAAAGAGCTTCCAATAACTTCTTTACAACCTGCAAAACAAGACCATACTTTCACTGCTTAGTAAGTACTGTCCAAAGAAGTTAAGCCAAAATATTTATCATTTGAAAATATTAATTAGCTTTTTTAATTTTACTTTTATTATTTATTATGCCAACTAAATTCATTAAAAGATAAGTTATTTATATTAAACCATATTTTTTACTATTTAAGACTATTTTACAATATCTTTAAGGACAAAATTTAGATAATATTTTTTAAGTGTTTGTAGTATTTTTTTAATAAAAATATGATATGTATATATTTTTTTCACAATTTATTACTTTAAAACAAATGATAAAGTAACTAAAATTTTATTAAAAAATAACACCATAAATGCTTAAATACCTTTACTTAAATTTTATTCTATCTTATAAAATACCTTAAAAGGTAAATATAAAAAGGTAGAGGCAGTATAATAGGCAATTAAGAGTTTAACACCATGGTCGGTTGATCTTCATCCTTATCTTCCACTCCAAACCCAGACAAAAGAAAAAGACAGGTTTTGGGTGAGTCCCAAAAGAAAAAAATATGAAAGTTACCTGACGAAGAATTGCAGATAGAAGGGAGTAACTCCTTGAACCAATCTAACTGGACTCTTAGAGAATAGTTGGTGGGAACATTAAATATACCCTTCTCGGCAAAGAAGCTGAGGTCCAAAGCAGTGGCCCCTGCAACCGCAAAATTCACTCCTTCACGTGTATTCCACTCTTGTATCTTACCATTCTTGATTCCCAGATACGGTTTCAGCAGTGGAACCCCCATATGCTGGGCTGCAAACCCCCCCCCCCCCCCCCCAAAAAAAAAAAAAAAACCGAATAAGAGCAACAGAGAAACAACATAACAGAGAGACAAAAAACGGGTATGGAAGGAATGGATTGGCTTAGTAGTTAGTACCAAAGAAATCGATGACAAGACGGCCATCACACCATCTTCCAGTTGGGTGATGAAAAAAGGTTTCTCCATACGGAGGGTTCAAGGAAGAAGATTTTGGATGGTGTGGTGTGTCATCATAGTAAGAGTTCCCAGTGTCAATAAGGGAATCGCCGAAGCTGTATATTGTTTTGTAGCAACGATTGGAACTGGACGATGCTGCAGCCATGAGAATGGAAGATGAAGCCACGTGTAGAACTGCTGTCAGAAACCAAACCAAAGAAGAGGAAGTAGAAGCAGCCATGTGAAACCTGCTGTCAAGTGTGAGCACTCAGTCTCAGCTCTCAGACATACCGACACACCCTAAATACTTGTTTGGTTTATTATTTACATTAAAATAACCTTCATTGCAGATCCTTGTTTTTATTCTAGCTTTTAGCAACATCGTGAGACGACAAAAACAATAAATTTCTATGAATTATTGATTTTGCCATAAAACAGTTTGCTTGGACCAGTATTCCGAGATACTTTCCTCCCTGTCTCACAATTTTTAAAAAGTAATATATTTTTTGTATGATAATAAGGACATATATATTTTTTATATCTAAATGATAAGGATATTTAATTGACAGGTTTTGGATCAATTGATATTGGAATTTCTCTAGTGATAGGTATGGTGCATTTAAAAAAACTAATTTCTTTTCAAGTGCCCATTCAACGTTCAAACATCAATATAATCAATTAAAGACTGCACCTCCTTTAAGGATGTGTTTAAATTATTTGTTAAAAAAGATTATATTAATAATTAATTAATTGTGTAATTAATTTTTTTATAATTAATTATGATAAAATTAGTGTTATATTTGAATATATTAGTTGAAAAATAATTTTAAGATAATTTATTTTATTTGAATATTTTTATATATTAAATTATTAAAAAATATATAATAATTTATTTATATTTTATAATATTTAATATTTTAGAGTTTCTTTAGTAAAAACATAATATAATCAGTTTTTGAAAAAATAATCAAACTGTTTTTTATCATAATGTTTAAAATCAACTTTAAGATAAAAAAGCTTTTCTATAGTGCAATTTTTTTTTACTATAATCAATTTAACTCAAATAATGCTTAAATAGTGCAAAAACTTTTATCTTAAAAAAGTTTTTTGGCCAAAATTTAGTATATTTAGATTAGTTATGAAAATTTAATTGTTTTAATAATTAATTATATGTATAATCGATTATTATTATTATTATCAATTATAATAGAATTAGTTTTATGTTTAGATATTTTAATTAAAAAATAATTTTAAAATAATGCTTTTTTGTTTAGATAGTTCAACCAGGGATGGATGGATCGGGGACGTGCATGGGTCACGACCCCAAAAATAATTTTTTTATTAAATACCTATAATTTCTAGAAAAAATTAAAAAAATTATAATGTTTATATGTACTAGCTATAAGTGATCTTTATAATTTTTATATATGTTTTTATTTCGAGTGGGTGAACAGTTATTTTATAACCCAGATGATCTATTTCTCTCTCTCTCTTAAGTCTTATCTCTTCATTACATTTTAGCGAAGAAAACTTATTGCAAATTTTTAAGAATAGAAATAAATTAAATAAATATTAAATGTGTCGAACTCTTCATCATATTTGAGATATATTAGATTTTTACTTCTGAATTTTATTTTCACTCTTCTTAAGTAACTTAAATTTTGTAAATAAAATTAGTTTTAATCATCTACCAAAAAAAATTAGTTATCCAATGTTAACATAAGGAGTTTTTCCTTCTTTTGTTAAATCTCCTCTACTATAGTTGTCCAATTATGTGCAAGACATGTTGATTGGGCTTCATACCAATAGGATCCATGAAATAGTGGCTTAAATAAGGTCCATTGTTACTTGTTATTAATGTTAAATGATGTCAAACACCTGTCTTTTCCATTTCCTTGTCGATCTTTTATTTTTTTATTAACAACCACCATGTTACATGTCACATAACCATGGTGCAACTAAGAGTCTATGCTTACGACCCATTCAATAAACATTTTTTGGATTCATCTTTTGGTACAATAAGAATTATTTTTATATATTAAATTATTAAAAAAATTAAATAATTAAATAATTATTTAATTAAAATAAAATAATATTTACATCTTAAAATTTTTAAATAATTTTATAATTAAAAATCAAAAACTTCAAACTTCAAATTTTAAACTTATAAAAATGCTATTATAATACATTAAATTTTATATAATTTTTTTTGGATGTTGCCAAATATGTTATAACCAGTAACTAACAGCCATTTTTATACCATTATAAAAAGCTGTTAGGATATACCATTACAACATCTTTGGATATTATATTTTTAAAAGCTGGTAGGATGGGAAAAAAACTTTTCCAAATATTATCTTAATCTCTACCAAGCACACACTAAGTTAGTACTTTGAGTTATCTAAAAATAATATCCAAACTATTATATAATCAAAACCAAACACATACTTCCTCCGTGTTATTATTATACATATTTTTTAAGGTTTTTATACAAAGATTAAAATATAATTAAATAGCTTTAAATAAAAAATATATAATTTAATATGAATAAATTATTATTTCTCTCATTTTATTAATTATAAATTATGAGTAATTATTAAATTAGTTAAGATAATAAAAAATGAATGTAAAATTAGAAAAAATTAATTAATATTTTTTTCTTTATTTTTAAATGACAAATAATTTAAGACAAAATATATTTTCTTAGAAAACAAATATAAACGAACAAATGGAGTAATAAATAGTAACTAAATCTATTCAAGAAGTATAACGAGAATAAATTGGAAAAAAGATATTTTGGCACTCCATAATGAATAGTGTCGTTTAATTCTAATCTTTTTCAATATATTACAAGCACCTAAAATAGGCAAAAGAGATCTCAACGGAGGTTAGTCCACCCAGTAAAAATTGAAACACTTTACTTAAAATTGATAGTCTCTTCTCTTCCTAAATTTTTATATATATCAAAGAAAAGAAAGACAAGCAATGTGGTGGATGATAAAACTACGGCATCTTTATCATCACCAATTCGAAGACTGGGGCCGGTGAAAATTAAGTTGTGTATCATGAAAGCAGTGGCGGACCCACGTGACGCGAGGGGCACAGGCTTCCGTTGAAATTTAAGTGTATAAATATAATGTTTTTTCACTTTTATAAGGAAAAAAATATTATCTCTCATGCTTTTTTTATTTAATTGACCAAAGTTTTTTTTATAAATACTTATTAATTTTTTCTCTCTTACTTTAAAGTTTTTTAAGCATGGAGTTCCCATTTTTATTTTATAAAAATAGTGAAGTTTTTTTATTTATTGTATAATTTTTTTCTTTTTATCTCTAATGCTTTTCTTTATTTAAAGAAGCGTATTTCTTATTTCTTTTTTCTTTTAGCATTATCTGTTTTATAGTAGAATTTTCTAATTGTTTTCATTATATACATTTAGTGCTTCTAGTTTTTGATATTATGATTTGAGCTTATTGATATTTAAAATTTAAGTTTAAGTAATATAATTTTTTATTAAGAATTTCAAGTGTGCTATAGTGAAAACTATTTAGATAAATATAAAATAATATAATGTTAATTGTATTTTTTTTAATAGAGTATGTCGGCGTAAACAAATTCTTTAAAAAAAAGTGATTTATCTAAACATCAACATTCTTCTTAATTAAAGTAATAAATAATTGAGATAAAATTAAAAAAAATCTTCTAGTAACTCTTAGTTTATATCGTAAAGTTTCATTGCATCATCTAAATAATAGAGATAACATCTCAAGAAAAATTAGTGCTCCCCATGAACCTATGGATCCACTGCATGAAAGATATGTATGCCTCGCCTCATAGTGCAGTTAAAATGAATTTCTTTATTTTCATTTCATAAGAGAAACGTTGTGATTATTGAAATATCCATAGCTTGCATTAAGCACAACTGCACAAGGTACTAAATTGAGGGAGAGAGTATGGTCCATTTATTAAACCTTCGGCAATCAATCTATATGCGGCCTCAGTCAAATGAATACCATCCCACCCAATATACTGAGAAGGATCACCACAAGCACTCACCCCTGGATTGCCACAAGTTGCTGATGCGTTGTAATTGTATGGACCTCCCTTTCCACAACAGATTTTGAGATCTATAAAACCTGCATTGGCATCAAAATTAATATAAATCACAATGTTATACTTCCATTATAGTTATGAAGCAACATATTCTGGAGTTGCTCAAATATGAAGTGGCACCGTGAAAGCATAATATATATAAAATGGAGTTATATTAAATTACTAGAAGTTGAGAGGGTTGAATTACCAAATTGTGTGGGATAATGATATAATGGCAATGCAGCATTGTAATAATCAGCATAGATGATATTGGCATGAGGATGGAGCCCACGAAGCCTATCTATTTCAGATTGGAGCTTCTGGTTGTAATATTCAGCGAACTCGTTTAACCACTTCAAGCACCCTGCTGGGTCATATTGGTTCTTATCTTTGGTTTCATACTTTGTTAAATAGTTTGCTTTGCATCCAATTGGTGAATTCCCAGGAACCATGAGCGTGCGAGCCCCTAGATCAATCAATTCCTGTAAAGACACAAATTACAACTACTCAAGGCTTCGGATATGCCTGGAAACTGAAAATCAAATAGATTAATCAGATTCATGGAATAGAATTTAGAGACAATTCCAAAAAACCCGTCCTTCAACTTTACCTCATGTGCACTTTATCCCTCAACTTCAAAAATGTGCAACAAGGTCTTTTAACTACCTAAAGTATGCAGATGAGTGAAAAATGATAACAGACGTTACATTTTGAACGGAAATCGTCATGTGCTTGACACGTAACGCTTAAAAATTCAGAACACCAAACAAGATCCTGCGCAAGTGAACCCTAAATCACCCCTTCAGTTCCAGATCTCACCCTATCACCTCTGAAGTTCTAAAATCTCCATCAGAGAGCAAGAAGACGAAGGCCCAACATTCAGAACCCCACTGTACCTCCATCGCACCAGAGCTCATCCAGCTTCAGGGAGCAAGATGACAAAGAAGAGCCAACCAGTGCTGAGAAATATGCATCATACAAAGTCTTTCGAGAGCTCATCCAGCTTGAGGGAGTGTAGTAAAATCTGCACATGCGGAATTCCTTGCCCGCTACAAACTTCGTGATCGAGAAAAATCTAGGTAGGAGATTCTTCGGTTGTGGAAGGTATGGGTCTGGAAATAAGTGCAACTTCTTTAACTAGTATGACCCAGCTCCAACCCAAATATATCAGAAAGTTATCAATGGTGTACTAAGGAGGAACAAGACATTAAGTGAAGAAGTGGAAGGACTGCTGAGGAGGAACAATGCCTTAATTGAAGAAGTTGAAGACCAAGTAGTTCAAATGCACTTATTACATGAGAAGATTGAATTACAGAGGGCACAATTGTGGAAGCTTCGTGGGATGCTATTTGTCATACCGGTACTGATTGTTGTCTTATGGATTTATGGTTAAGTATAGTGGTTTGAGTTATGTAATTTGATAAAGATGGGTTCTGTGTAGGGGTAGTGGGATTAAGGTATGAAGCTTTTTGATTAATGGGTATGTATTTGGGTTTAAGGGTCCTGGATATGTAAGTTTCTTGAGTAAGTGTGGTGTAATTAAGTCTTGATATGTAAATGATATTGTGGGGATGAAATGAAGTTGAATTAACCTGGAATGTGTTACTTTAATCCTGTTGTGTTTTGCACTTGCAAATGATGGAGCTTCACATAATTCAGTATTCACTTAGAAGTCTGAAATGCAAATAACAGAATCACTTAAAAAAATTGACATGTAAAAAAGACCACAAATACTTAGGCTTCCCAATCCCTTGCTTTATCACATAAGCACTCAAATGTGTGGTGGACAGAAGATCACTATCTAAGTTATACAACTTATGACACACACCTACATAACCCATAGGTCTCTTAAACTAGACATTCCCTCCATAATGTAATAACACTATTATGAAAACCATCTACATAAACAGGAATATAAGCACATGGGGATAATATTCAAACAATAAACAAATTCAATCTAAGGGTCCACATACATTAGGATGGAGGCCAAAGATTTTGTCCATATTCACATTTTGTCCCCCACAAAGAGTCAAACAATAAACAAATTCAATAAAATATACACATTTTGTATTTTTGTCAACACACAAATTTAAAGGTTTGCAAAAGATAAAAAAACCAAAATCAAAGTGCAAATGTCAGCAACTAAACTACAAGAGAGACATATTCAAAGGTAAGCAAAAATTGACCAAAAAAAAAAAAAAAACAATGTCAGTATAATTTGAGACCACACACAATATTGGGACCACATACCAGAAAATTTGAACCCGACAATCAATACCGAAAGCTCATAATCTACCAAACCAAATAGAGAAAACCTTAAACCACAACCACCACAATTTCGCACTAAAACTAATGCAGAGAGGGTGTATGGTTTAATATGAACTCACCTTGACTACACAAACGAAATTAAAGGTCTTCTTCACACAGAGTTTCCTTCAATGGCAGAATGTGCTACAGTTCACTCACAGAGCTTCGCATGAACAACTTCAATGGGAAAAATTATAAGTCTCACGAACAAAGAATTGGATTTAAGGCAAGTTATTACTGTTTAAGGATTTTTCAAGTATATTTAGAAAGGGATTAGAAGTTTAGGGATAGGGATCACTTAAGATGAAGGTCAGGTGCCCCTCACAAGATCACTAATACTCTAAACCCCAAAATACCCTTATGTGTGCAAGACCTTGTTTGATGTTCTGAATTTTTAAGCGTCATGTGCTTGTGATGATTTTTGTCCACAATGTAACATCTATTACCATTTTGGACTCGTCTGTACACTTTAGAGATTTAAAGAACTTTGTTGCACATTTTTTGAGTTGAGGAAACCGAAGTTTACATGAGACAAAGTTGAAGGAGAATTTTTTAAAATTTTCCTTAGAATTTATAGAACAAAAAATCTTACACTGATTGTTGAAGTGATTGCATTGATTACATACGGCACGTATGTTTTAACCTCTGCTATGCTCTTTCCTAGAAAAAATGGATAATTGAAATCATTGCCTCCAATCTCTCCCACAAGAAATAATGAGTTCCCAATAACTTGATGGCAACCTGCAAGGTTAAACCTTAATTCATAAATAGGTATTATTGGACTTGCAACGAACGGATCGTGTTGGATTATGAGGGCTTGGGACATAATTTCGAAGTTTATGTGTGTTTGGAATATCATTTCATTTTATAGAGGAATCTATGAAAGAAATGATTGTTTTAATAAAATGTTTGAAATGATATTGAGCATTGACTTAAGAATTTTGTTTATGTATAAATTAATTTGTGTTATATATTTGAGGATTTGTAAATTATGTCATTACAAAATTACACAAAATTGTCATATAATTATACCCAAATTTTTTTTAAAAAATTTGGATATATATTTAGTAGAAGTTAACTAAATTAAACTAAATTACTGCCCCACGTCAACTCCACCCCAGTTCCCCATCGTCAAATTGGCTACCGCATTTAATATTCTCCTTATACACAATTATGTTGCATACAAGTCTTACTGGTTACTGCGGAGGCTTTAAATTGGGAAGTATACCGAACAATTATTAAAAAAAAAAAAACAGAAGATTAGGTCTTACTTCTCGATGGGATCCATCAAGGCCAACCATATGAGTATGTGGTTGTTTAGTAAAGGTTATATTTTGCAAAAAAAAAAAACAAATTATGAGTTAAAGTGACGTTTTGGATAAAATTGATCAAAGTAATAAAAAAAAATTATAAGTTAAATTTTTTTTCTTCATAATCAATACTTTTAAGCAGTTTTTGGAAAAAAAATTCTTCAAAAGTTGATTATGTTATGTTTTTATTAAAATAATTCTAAAACATAAAATATTATATAATATAAATAAATTATTTCATATTCTTTTTTAATAATTTATTATAGAAAAATATTTTTTTCAAAATATTCAAATAAAACAGATTATTTTAAAATCACTTTTTAATTAATATATACAAATATAAAATTAATTATATTATAATCAATTATACATATAATCAATTATGGAAATATTTTTTTCACAACTAATCCTAAAACATATTATATGTATTCGATTAGTTTTGGGGATCAAACTACTGCACTGTATTTTTCTATGTGCTACGCCCACCAAAAGTTTTGCTGTCATTATTGTTAGTGCCTTAATTAAATAAACTTGTGAGCAAATGAGAAATTCTTAGATGGTTTTCGCTCCTTAATTAATATTATTGAATGTGTATTATTTTAGTTATATAGGTTATTAAGAGTCTCTGTTTGTTTCATATTTATTTGGCCATCCAACAGCTATTTTTTCATAAAAGATATTGGTTCACTATTACAATGTGTTTCGGCAATTCAACAAAAGCTGTTGATATTAAATTCATGTACGGGAATGCTTTTTTAAAAAAGCTATTGGTTGAACATTTTTATCAAAAATTGTTGAAATTATTCTCAACATTGATATATAAATATTATTTTATTTTTAATTAAATAATTTTTTAATTTTTTTTATACTTATTTTGATAATTTAATGTATAAAAATAATTCTTTTTATACCATTCAAACGCGAATAAATTAATTTAAAATTACTTTTCAATTAACATATCTAAATATAAAACTTTTTTATAATCGATTATAACAAAAAAAATTATATAATAATTAATTATTGAAATAATTTAATTTTTATAGTTATCCCAAACACGCACTAAGTTAGAAAAAAATAAAGTTACATAGGTTATTATTATCTTCTAGTTTAGTAATATTTTTAATATTATAATTGATGTGATATATATTAATAATACAGAGAGAAAAATGTGTTTGTCGCGACTTTTCAAATGCAACAACTCATAATTTTTAAAAAGAAATAGAGTCATACCAATTTTATTTAAATTAAGAAAAATCGGAAAACCTTTCTTTAGAAATGGTCTTTGGAACAGATTGAATTCGAGTCGGTTATGGATAAGGAAGAGCGGGAACTTAATCCCACAAAGACTTTTAACACACCCGTTCTAAAAACACCTTAAATTGATTGTGTGAAACTTTATAACTTTCAAGAATATTTGTTTTATCATTAAAAAAAAGATAAATAAAAAAGAAGGAAAAGAAGATTTCGTGAATCATCAGTCGTCGCGACTTAAATGATTCTAAATCAAAAAGAGGAAATTAACAAGTAAAGTTACAAATAATCTCATTTTATTTTTTAACAACGTTTAATTATTTTATTTTATTTATTTATTTATTTATTTTTTAACAAAAACCAACATAAAAAAAGGAAGGCAAAAAAGATAAAAAAAGAAAAGAAAAAAAGATAAATATGATAAACAAAGTTAACCAGAAAAGAAAAAAAAGTAACCAACATGCTATTGTTATTCATCTATCCCACACAAACTCAAGAGAAGGCCTTGGAACGCATAAAAAAAAAAAAAAAATAATAATAATAATAACCACTAACCCTAACCCAAATAGAACCCTCTTTTTGTTTTATCATGCTTTTTGTTATAAATTCCTTCTTAAGACATACATACAAACAAAAAAATAATAATAATAATAAAATAAAATAATAATAAAGATCGTAGCCTCCGATAACACATCATTGAAAACGTGAGGTATCGTGTTGGGGGTGTTGGGATCCGATCCGGCTCTGCAAGGTCCGACTGGTCGGTGAGGGGATGGATTGGGTTTGGACTCGACTTTCGACGGTCGGTTGAAAAAGGAGAGATTTGTTGGGTTCGACGGTCGGTTGAAGGGAGAAATTTGTTGGGTTCGACGGTCGGTTGCAAGGGAAAATTTGGTGCTGGATTCGACGGTCGATTGAAAGGATTCTGAGGTTCGACGGTCGGTTGGAGGGAGGATTTGGTGTTGGGATCGACGGTCGGTTGAAAGGAGAGGTTTGGTGTTGGGTTCGACGGTCGGTTGAAAGGAGAGGTTTGGTGTTGGGTTCGACGGTCGGCTGAGGAGAGATCTGGTATTGGGGTCGACGGTCGGTCGAAAGGAGAGATTTGGTCTCTCGAGGTCCGACGGCTCGGTTTGATCCGGGATTTTTGTGGTGGTTACACGGTGAAGGGGTAGGAGATAATGGATAGTAAGATGAAGGAATGGATGGATGAGTGGTTTGTCGGGAGTTGATGGAGGGGGTGGTCTCGTATGATAGTTTTGATAGGTATTGAAAATGAAAATAGTGTCGAATGGTGAGAATGGAGGGGTGTCGGTTTTTGAGTATGCAAAAGAGGATGAGGGTAACGTAAATGAAGGTATGAGAACCAAAGACGAGAACAAAGGCAAGAACAATATGAATAAGATCAACAATCCTCGCCCATTCGATGAGTGAATAATGACAAAAGTCAAGATGCATAAGGAAAGAGCGAACAATATACCTCTCGAATTTCAAAAAAATGGAGTTTCTTTCTATTCAAATTTACAATCTCACTTCTCACTCTTTCTCAATATCCGCTTTTCTCACCAAGAGCAAACAAGAGGCTGCAAGTGAGTTCCGTATTTTTAACTAAGAAGAAGAAGCGTAAACCAAGAAAAATTTCTCTCAAAAAAGCTAACCAACAAAAACACCAAAAAAAAGAATTTTCTTTACAATCCAGCGTCGATCGTGCGCCTCTTTCTATCCCCCTCTTCTTTGCTTACTTCACTTCCTCTTTCGACATGCTTAGGTAGCGAGCATTGGTCATTTTCAATTTCCGGTTTGAAACCTTCCTGTTTTTTTTTTTTTTTTGACTCTGCACTCCCTCTAGCTGGCTTCCTCTTACTATTTTCAAAAATCAAAATGTCAAGTCCTTTTCAACTCCATTTTTGGCTTTCAACGCTGCTTCCCCTTCTTTGGTCAACTTGTGTAGCAAAGATATAGCAGCCTTGGTTGTTTTTGATGAATCCTTCTTGTTTTTGTCTACCCCGTGCCCCTCGTCTGCTTGCCATTTTCGTGTCACAAGAGGTGCAAATATTCCATCTCCTTATTAGTGTTTCATTTTCAAAGTTTCTAGCCTCACTCTTCTGCCTTCCTTCTGCTATCACCAGAATGTTCATTTCGTCCTTTTGCTCTTGGCTTGGTTTGTTGGTGCTTGTTTGTCTCTTTCAAATTTTTTTTTTTTTTCAAGTGTTTGGGCCATTCTTCACGTTTATTTTCTCTGTTGCTCTTTCTTTTCTCTTTTTTTTTTTAAAAAACTTTAAACAAAATGGGCCAAAGTAATGGGACTTAACATATTTTCTATTGAATATACTTGATCTATTATTAAAGAAATGAGGGTGATTATTTTATTTATTTATTTATTTATTTATTTATTTTAAGTTCTAAGGATCCGGACAAAATTGGGTGTTCACAGTGTTATTATGCTAATATCTCATATAAATTTTAACTCATTGAATGATGTGGTAACACATCATTAAAATAGTGTAAATTATTTTCACTAATTAAATCATACTCTTAAAATAACTAAGAATTTCTCACTACTTACTCAATTAGGCTTCATTTGGTATCACCGAAGGAATAGGAAAAGAAGGGATAAAATAGAAAAGAAAAGAAAGGTAAGAAGAGAGAAGTGAACAAGTTATGACCCCATTGTTTGGTATCATCAAATAGAAAAGAATGGAGGTTTTCCTTCTTTTATTTGATTTCATTAAGAAAAAGAATAAGAATACATGTAAATATATGACAGGCCCAACAAAATTACTTCTCTTTCCTTCGTTTCCTTGCAAGAGAAAGAGGATGAAAAAATGGCGAAACACAAAATGCAACGGTTTATTGGGAAAAAGAAAGGATGACTTTGTGATGAATAATTATATATTCTCTTAATCATTTCTGTTAATAATTTTTCTAATTGCTTAATGAAAAAATATTAAATATTTTATATGTTCTCAAGATATTAAATAGATTCACTCAACAGTAATTAGTCGTAATGGAAATAAACTATGACCCTAGATGAACTTTACATGCAATATCAAGGTTTCAAATCTAGAGTTGTTACCTTGGGAAATGTTTTACCTTACTATCACCCTCGGCTCGAAATTGCGTGAGCAATTGGTCAAAGACCAAAATAGATATTAAATAGATTTATTTTTAATTAACATTCTCTTTGTTAAATATTAGAAAAATTATTACTTCCCCCAATCCATTTTAATTGTTGTTTTGGTGAAAAGATTTTGGTCCATTATAAATACCATTTTTGCATATCAATAAAGCATTAATTGATAATTTTCCATAATTTCCCTTATGCTTTAAAAGTCTCGACTACTCATAAAAATTGGATGGATATGGTAAAGTGAAGTAATTTATTGAAATTGAATAATGTTGACTAGTAAAAAAAAATTCACAATTAAGGTTTGATTTAATATTTTTTAATTCTTGTATCTAGCATCTAAATGACACTTAAGATAGATTAGAGAGAGTAAGAGGACTCTTTAAGAAGATATAATATTAAAGTTTTGTTATATCATCTTAAAATATCTCCTACTACTTAATAAAAAAATATTAAATAAAAAATTAAATGTATTCAACATATTAAAAATACAAAAAATAATTGATATTTTTTTATTTAATAATTAAGATGATTATTAGTTATGTAACATTAATACTTCAAAATAATTGTCCTACAGATATCCGATATGTATACTTCAATATTTTTAAGTATTTTTTGTTAATATATTTTTTAATTATCTTTTAAATTTTTATTATATCAACATATTCATATTATATCATATCTATATATATATATATATATTCCGTATATGTATTTGTGTCTCTTTTAAGTTATTAGAATGATCATTTAAGACGATTTTAAAATATTCACAACATTATTCTTTATGGTTTGGTCATAACTCATAAGTCAGAATTATGTGGTAAAAGAAAAAAATTCAAGAATTGATGGCAACTCATTTTCCATGGCTATTGTTTAATTTTTGTTTTTGTTTGTTTGTCTTTTAGCGTTTGCTGTCCACGTTTTGGTTGACTAATAGCTGTCACTACAGGTGATAACAATTATTTAAATAAGAAAAAGAAGAGACTTTTATAGACTATAGAGATAAGAGAATAATTGCAAGCTTACTTGTTGTTGAAGAATTGCAGAGAGCGCGGAGCGATTCCTTGAACCAATTCAATTGAACTGTCAAAGAATAATTGGTGGGAACATTATGAATATCCTTTTCTTCAAAGAAGCTGATGTCCAACGCCGTGGCTCCAATAACAGCAAAATTTGCTCCCTCATGTTCACTCCAATTTCCCAATTTACCATTCTTGATTCCCAGATAGGGTTTCACCAATGGAATTCCCAGAGACTCAGCTGCACAACCCAAAACCCATTTACAATATATATGACCAACAGCTCCAACACCAACAACAGACAGAGACACATATGGCAATAATAAATAATATTAATAATTAATAAAAGATCATAGTATATTATATCACTGATAATACAAATTAGAAAAGAGAAAAGAAAAGAGAGACAGAAGACAGAAACATAACATGGTACCGATGAAATCAATGATTAGGCGTCCATTAGAGCAGCGTCCAGAGGGGTGGTGAAAGTAGGTTTCGCCGTAGGGAGGGAAAAAGCAATGGTGGGAGGGTTGGTGGGAGCTGAAATACAAGTTGCCAGTGTCAGCAAGGGAGTCACCGAAGCTGAAGATGGATGTGTAGGGGCATGCCGTGCACGTGAATAATGGTTCTGAAGCTATAACGACAAGTACTACCATCGTGATCCATCGTTGTTGGGAAGCAGCAGCCATTGCAAATTTGATTGTGTTACACAGAGAAAGGAAACTCATTCTTATCAGACCCCGACACACAAACACATTTAGTATATAACTCCGATTTTTTGGATAAATTTTTATCTCATATCATTTTTTATATTATTTTTTATACCATTAAAATTTATATTTATATTTTAATACTTTTTTACTTAATTATAATTATTAAAAAATAATATAATAAAATCATCATTTTCTTTTATTATATTCCTCCTGCGACTCTCTCGTCCTCGTGAAATATGTGGATATCGACTATCTCGTCCTCGTGAAATATGTGGATATATTTAGGAACGAATTTAAAGAAGCTGAGCTTTGGACTTTTCTACTAAAATGCTTTCGGCAGTAAATTTATTTATCAAATTATTATTATTTTTAAATTATTTATCAAAATATTATTATTTTTATTATGTTAAAATTTTTTATTTTTTATTGTTCAGAGATACGCGCTAACGCTCTTGCAGATCTCTACGCGAATACGTCAGTGTGTATCAAACACATGACCGTGCTTCTTATTTTCATATAGTCATGTCTAATTCAATTGAAACTTCTGACTTTGAGACACAATCGTGTATAGTAATCACATAACTGTGTCTATCAAAAAGTGCATTTTTCAAGCTAAGAAGACTGTGTAGTGTTATGGCCGTGTGAGTCTTGTTTACGTGAAAAATAAATTATTTTATCATTAAATCATTTATAGTATGCTTAAATAAAAAATTTTATATTTTTATTTTGTTAAATATTATAATTTAACTATATGAAAAATAAAAACTGATACAATATATCTAATCTCAATTAGGTCAAGTCTCGACCCAATTAAATCTAAGGCCGAGTCCAGGTTTAAAAAATTGGGTCTATGAAATAATCAAGTTAAACTTTATCAATTAAATCTAGCCATGAGCAGTCATGAGCACCCTTAGCGTATTACAATCAATTTTTACACTTTGGATTGATTTTGAAAATTGAAGTTAATCACACTCTTAACGTCATGACCGGTTCATGGACAATAATATCATCCTAGAGAGCCTAACAAATTCAATTAACCTTAATAGTTCAAACATTCTAATTCAATGGAAAATTCGACAGAATATCCCATAAAAATTAGATATTCTCAAAAGTATATCATCTTGTATAATGAAAAATATTTATATATATTATGATTTCCATATCAACAGAGCAAGTATAAGATGCATAAACATAACAAAAGCATTTATACATATACATACAGTCTTCCTAGTCTAAGAAAATGTAATAAAAGGATAATAAATTCATATATTAAGTGCAATGACTACATTAATGAGAAGGGTTAAGGTCAGAATGAGGTAGTCTGTGAGGGGGATCGGAAGAAAGTTCTTACTGTGATGGGTGATGATATGATGGGTAACCTATATACGGTGGATATGAAAATGACGGTGTAATGATAAAGGTAAAAGGATATTATGGATAAGTGTAAGTAGGTGGTTGGTATGCTGTAAATGGTGGATAACCTGGATATGGTGGGTAAGATAAATGTTGTGGCTGAAATGGTGGATAAGTAGCAATAGTAGTGGGCGGGGGCTGAGTTCTAGGCACACCTGAAGAATCAGAGTCTTCTGAAGGTCGTAGTCGTGATCGAGTACTTGCTAACCCTCTCCTTCTACGGTGCATCCTCTGCTCATCGGATTGCTCGGATGGTCCTGGGATGTCATCTACAGGAGGAGCTGGATGAAGTTGATCCAATGTAATGCGATCATGCTCCCTCACTATAATATCTCCTCCATGGATTGTAGAAGGCTAGCCATACTAAAACCCGAACTAGGGTTCCTGGCCGAAGCATGGACGTTCTCTGCAATGTCAGCCTAAGATACAAATATAACATATGTCATCATCAATACAAAATACATTTAGAAAATAACATAACATATTGGTAAATAACTAACCAAAAACCCAATAGATGCACTAGTACGAGAAATCCAACATTTGGTAATTCTTCTGTACCAGCGCATGTACTCATAATGCGCAGTGAGGGGAGTTTCCAATGGACTTCCAGTAACACATTTTTCCCTCCAACTGTCCCAGATGGCTATGTGTGGTAGGTGTGTAACTCGCCAATCCTCGTCATGTCGTCCTACCAATGTAATCGAGTGCAACTCGTCAGGTTGGTGTGGTCTCCATGGTATTGGTTGGTCCAAACCAAACTGACGCATCACCCTATATGGCTGGTGCCACTCAACAATGTGAAAAAAGATGAGTGGAACCACTACTAGTATAATGTCTCTACCAGCGACACAAAAATCTGATAGTGAAACCACAATCTCATTCGTATAGGGCTGCCATGTTATCTGCAAAATGATATGTTCAAAGCATTAGAAAGTAAGACAAGGTAACTTATTTAAATCAATGTAAACAAATATTGACCTTATCACTCTTCAATTGATCAAAGAATCGGCGATAGTATAGAAGCACCCTCATTTGGGATTTTATTCAACACCTTATGTTTATGCTACCTATTTAAATGTCAATGTAATATGATGTCAACATAAGTAGTACATATAACAAACTAATATAAACAAATGATATTTTGAGAAATTTACTGAAATCCCAGTGGACGTTGGTGACCATGATCAGCAGCATAGGCAGCCAGCAGGACAAGATTAGTATCATCTACAAGTGTAGGGACCAGGGGTGGAAATCTATGCCAAACCCAATACTGCAACAATATGCAAGCACCTCCAATCTCATGCACGCTATAGTCTGTGACTTTTCAAAGCTCCCTGTACAAGTATGCCAAGATCACAGATCCCCAACTGTAATTCCCAATAGTCTCAAAGTCTTCCAACAATGGAAGGAACATCATGTACACGTATCTATCAGAATGGTCAGGAAATAACAATCCCCCAATCAACCGAAGTATATATGCTTGTGTACAGTGCATCACATAAGCAGCTCCATCGGCCTGAGTAAGTCGTCTACTGAATGCACTCCAAAGCCACGACATATCAATACGTCCACCTGATACGTGTGACTCAAGCGGCTACGAACCTAACAAGTCCTCACATAGTTACATCCAATCTCCACGTGATGTATGACCAGTAACTGCATTGCCTTCAATAGGAAGTCCCAAGATAATACCTATGTCCTCTAATGTGATGGTGCATTCTCTAGTAGGCATATGAAATATATGTGTCTTAGGATGCCATCTCTCAACCAATGTCGTAATCAATGAGTGATCGATGGTGCAATATCCCATGTAGGCAACTCCCACGAAACCAGCCTGATGTAGATATGGAAGCATCCGCTCATCTGGGTCCATATGTCAGAATTTATGAACACGTCTAACTCGTAGATGACGATCAGTTTTTCCTTGCCATATATGTTGTGAAACATGAAACTCCTGCAACTCCAATACTGAAAGCTCCTCCAGGCTTGGGCGCAAGTGAAATGCCGTGTCTCACGCTGTAATCAGGCAACAATGGGTAAGTTTTCAAATAACATACTATAAAATGAATATACATATTAAACATGAGTGTGTCGAAACAAATTATAAGACACCATTAAAAGCACAAGGAGGAATGATATTAAACAAACATAATCAAATAGAAATTGTCATTATTGAAATCCGTACATCAAGTAGATTATCAAATTACATACTGACAATCCTCAATTACACACTGATAGTCATCAATTATAATACAATGATTATCAAATTATGTCCTAATCAAGTAGATGGCCCTTCTTGGTCATTCCTCAAGGAAATCGATCCACCACGACGACAACTACGAGAGTTATGTCCAGATTCATCACATTTTTTATATATTTGTCCCGGTCCTGATTTGCGCCAATCTATCTCATTTTTAAGTCGAGTTGATTTGGGTCGATCTTTAAATCTAAGCAATTGATGATCGGGTACCAATGTAATCTCCAGAGCTGGTGGCCACCATGGTTCATCCTTAATGATTCCCCAATTAACCTCATAAGCCTTGTACAAAAGTATGCATTCTGTAAATACTATGCACATATTGAAAAGCGTCAAGTGTCCTAGAAGAACATGCTGCTATTGCATGAGAGCAAGGAAAATACAACGCTTGAAACAAGCCACAGTCACACGTGCCTTCTTGAAAGTTTACAGAATATTTAACTCCACCCTGCTATGTTATAGGGTTGAATGACTCTTCGACTAAAAATCTGTTGAAATGTATATCAAATAGATGGACTTGGTGAGAACTTGCCTTGAGCACGTTCACATTCCAATTTTTCATAAAATCATAAGTCCAATCAGCCCCATCAACAAGTTTCTCATTTGCATCATCCTTTCGATTAATAAAGTACTCTACTAATTTATAATATGTCATCTGAACCAGTGCAGTTATTAATAGGTTTCTGCCACCTTTCAACATTCCATTCATACACTTAAACAAGTTCATCGTCATATGACTAAATTTGTGGCCACCATCATATGCTAAACTCCATTTTTCTTTTGAAATTGAATCTCTCCAAATTGCCATTTCGAGAGTAGCGATCAACTTTTCCAACCTAGCCTCAAATTTGTATGTAATTGGTTCGTACCCTGATATTAAAATATTGAATGAGTTGGTGTTTGCAACAAAAATTGTAGTATGGTAAGTAGTATACTAAACTCATAGAAATTGAATTGTTTAACTACCTGTGCTAATCAAATATTTCTTTAGGGCCAGATTGCGAAAGGCACTGTTAAAATTGCTAGCAATATGTCGAATGCAAAAAACATGATGCGCATGCGGTGGCTGCCATCCCAGATGTCGATTCACCATGCCTTGATATCGGTCAGATTTCAAGTACAAGCTTTGTTGTTGTGTGACATGTTTTCGAATCAAGGCTAAGAACCAACTTCAAGCATCCTTTGTTTCTCCTTCAACAATGGCAAATGCAATTGGCCGTCAATCTGAATAATGGACTTGCAGTATTGGAATCCAACTACACATGGTTTGAATGTCCAAAATAAGCGAGAAAATACAAGTTTTGAATGTTCAACTCTATTGTGCTCGACATAATCAACGGTTTGCAACTTCACCATTGTGCCTGACATGTCTCTTTGCATGATAAGTAACCATCTAGGCAACACCGCATAAGATTTATTCCAGTCTCCAAATACCTTCATAATGGCAATTTGTTTTGCCTTCCAAGCTTTCCGATAAGAGACGTCATATCCAAATTGACATCGAACCCTTTCAATAATCAGGTATACAGGTAAATCAGATTTTTGCTTAACCATCTCTAGAATGCAAGAACATATCATAACAGAGTCTAACTTCTGATGATCTTATGACAGAGCTGGGTTGACACAGTTGTGAGGTCCATCATATTTTCTGATTTCCCACTGTCACGACCAGGATCGCGGTGAAAAATAGCAACTCACAATGATATTAAAAAATAAAAAATGGAGTTGCCACCAATTTTATTTAAATTAGAAAAAATTAGAAAATATTTTCTTTAAAAATGGTCTTTGAAAATCACATTGGATTCGGGAGTCGGTTATGGATAAGGAAGGTAGAAACTTAATCTCACAGCACCCTTAACACATCCGTCTTAAGACGGTACCTTAAGTCAATTGTGCAAAAACTTGATAATATCAAATATATTTATTTTACTCCTCTCTTTAAAAAAAAGGCAATGTAACTATTTTTTATTTATTATTTTTTTAAAAAAAAGAAAGAAAGAAAGAAAAAGAAACAATCAAATTATGAAAATTTAATTTTTGGCTTGACAGAAGAGATTCTGCTCCTATGTATCATCAGGTGCAATGAGGAACTCAAAGTCATGTAGTTCAGTAGAAAAAATTGTAGGTTGTTGATACCCAATTTTATCCAATTTCTTTTATTTTTGTTTTTATCTTATTTAATTTAATTTCCTTCTTTTAAAAAAAAAAAACTTTGTACGGGTCAACCCATGACTCAATTTCATCTCAACCCGTAACCCAATTTCACTTTTAACCCATGACCCATTTTTTTCATCTCAACTCTTCCCTTTCCCTTTCCTGCTGCTGCCACCGAGCTATCAAAGCTACATTGAACTGAATTAAAAATTTCTACAGTTTTTTTTCCCTTTGGCATTTCTATCATTATTTCCAATCATTATCTTGCCTGTTTGCATTTCAAAACGGAAAAGCAAATTGATTGTGAATGTGAATCAAAGCAAGAATAAAAGAGAGAATCGTTCGAAAACAGGGAGCTACAGAGAGATTCGGAAAAATAGGAGCAAAAATCACAGATCGATAAAATTCCCACGCATTACGCATTCATCCTACGAAAATTCTCTCGTTACCCGAAATCCTTGCAAAGAAACCACCATCATTCACATACCAAGCATCACCAAAAGCCTTCTTCACTTACCTTCTACTTTCTTTCCATCTCTCGCACCTCGCCTATTCTTACTATTTTTCTTCACCCATTCTCACCATCGATTGACCCATTCTCTCGCAACCTTCACAAAATAATCTCCACTTCATATCTCTCCACGTTGAAAACCACCCATCGAACCCAACATCACAATCTTCTACCTTTAACCAACCATCCACCCACCCAACTTTGATTCCCTTCTCATCATCTTCCACGGCCAATCCACTCCCAAAAGCCACCCCAAATTCCCCATAACCTTCCCACCAACAACCTTCCAACATCATCATCCTTTACCCAAAACAACACTACCCCATCCCAAGCTAGCAACCACCGCCTATACTTTAGTCACGTCGTAAGCCACCATTCCGCCATCCATGTCGTGACCCCAATCGCCAGCCCACCGTCCTCGTCGTCGCGCTTCACTCACCATAACCACTCAGATCCGAGCCCCCACCCGCGAATCATCACTGTGATCCACCACGGAGCCCTTCATCGCTCCACGCGCAGCGACCGCGCCTCCTCCACGCTGAACAGCGAGCCATCTCCACCGCAACAGGCTGCGCGAACTCGTCGTCTTCAGCCGGAAACGCCGCTCCCCAGCCGTGAACCACCATCAAACCCAGATCCGTAACTCGCTGTTTGCGCCGCCAGACCACCGCGCTGCGCATTCCCAAGCACCACCGTGAGCTCCCCACCGTGAGTTCTCCCTCTCCCCCTCATTTTCTTTCTTTTCAATTTTCGTTTGATAGCTTCTGAGACTAAAGTCTCTTTTATCTTCCTATGCATTTCATTTCTTTTTTCTTCTTTTTCTTCTTTTTCTCGATGGGCTTCACCCATTTCTTTTTTTTTTTTTTTTTTTTTTTTTACTATAATAGAAAAAGATGTGAAATAAAAATCCAAATGAGTTTTGAATTCTAGGATTTAGTACTTGTTTGATCATATTTATTTTACTTGATGATATGTTTTATATTGTATTTTGTGCTAATAAAAAATAAATAAATAAAATAAAAATACATAAAATATAAAAAAATCATAAATAAATAAAAATGTAATGAAAGTGAGCTTGTGACTTGTTTTGATTATAGTTTATCTGTCTCTTTATAACTTGTGAATTTTTTTTTATTGATTAAAACTCGCCATGACGAAAAAATTGGGAGAGGATCTAGCTACTGATCAAATTACACTTTTCCCGATGATCTTGAGACTTTATATTGGATTTTGCCAGAGCACCGTGAAGTCTAATTCTCACACTAAATTAAATAATTTTTTTTAAATTTTTTAAAATAAAAAATATACAAAAATAAAAATCATTTTGTAAAATAAAAAAAATCCTCAAATAAAAGTGAATAATTTCATATAGTTTCAACATCATGATTGTGGTGAATTAAAACTTTTATTTCTTTTATGAAGACCTTTTTACTACAAAAATCTCTTTATGCTTAAAAATATTTTTTTCTTGAGATTTTATTTGGCCATTTACTTTAAAAAAAAAACTTTCTCTTACCTCAAACAAATTTCTTTGAATTAAAATTTATTCATTGAAATAATGTTTTATTTGGCCATTTATTTTGAAAATTACTTCTCTTCAAAAAAAAAAATTTTGATTCACCACTTTTATATAATATGTTGTAGACTTAGAATTTGTTCCAAAATAATGGCTATTTAGTCACATATTGCTTGTCTTAGTCATTTATCATTCTTAATATTATGCTTGACAAAATGAGACATGTCAAAATAAAAAAAATAAAAAAATTCTTTTCTTTTAATTAATAAAGAACCAATTAAATTAATCTTGCAAATAACATTAGATTAAATAGGTAACCGTTCTTAGAACGGACGGTGTAGGGTGCTAACACATTCCCTACCCGTAATCAACCCCGAACCTCAAACTCAAACGTAGACCATCTTTTAGGTGTCCAATTGCGCCATTCCATTTAATGGATAAAGCGATTGGTGGCGACTCCCAACACCCCGAGGTCCATTCCTCTTTATTCTTTTTATTTTCGCGACGCCCTTCGGGACGGTTGCAAAATTAGGCGACTCCACCGAGGACATAGAGGTTAAGCCTTGTTTTAATCTTATGTGATTTGCTTTTTAATTATGTTGGTCCATTTTTGTTTTATTTGTTTATTTGTTATTTGTTTCATATTATTGTATATTTTGTTTGCATTATATGTATTATATTTCTCGCTTTGTAAATAAGTTCTCTCATGTACACTTCCACACACAAGCTCTCTACCCGAGCTCGACATTGTAGGCTTAGACAGAGGGTGAAGTAGTGTTGCTTGTGGGACCGTTGGTCTCGCTTAGGCACATGAAAACCCCTCGCTCAAATTGAACTCTTTCCGCTTGTAACCTATCATGGGTGAGGATGGAGGACCCTTGCTAGCCAAAGTGTTGGTGACAAGAAGGGACAATTGGGGACTTTTTGTCCAATAGGGGTCTAGAACCAAAGCTCTCACTTGTAGATATAATCTTAGAGCTATCATCGTTCATAGAACTTATCTTGCTGACGGTACCAAGATTAGGTACCCCTTTTCCTCTAACATATGAGGAATTTCTATTTGTCTTTTATTTTGTAGTTGTTAACTTTTCTTTTATCTTGCATTTGCATACGTGGTCCAATCCTGTGAAGATATCGATAAATCTCAAGCATGAATAAGGGAAAGATGACTCTAATGTCTGAGGTGGCAGAGAGTATCAGGGTTGTCGGTGAAGAGTCTGCAAGAATTCAAGCCAAGGAAGGAAATAGTTTGCATCGCGAGGATGTTCATTTACCTCTCTTAAAGGGGAGCCATGACTTTGAGCAAAATGACTTAAGGAGGCTCCGTAATGTGTGGTGTAGCATGAGAAGACAAGAAGAATTCAATGACAAGTATGGAGATATTGCAGCTCTCATGTTCATCACCCCTGACCTCCAAATGTTGAAAGCTATGCTCCATTTTTGGGACCCCTCATATCGGTGTTTTACTTTCCAACAATTTGACTTGGTGCTCACGATTGAGGAGTATGCTAGGCTTCTTAATAGAGACAACGTGCCAAAGGACAAAGTGTACTCACATGACCCTAAGAAGATGCCCAGAAGGATGTTGTCCAAATTGATAGGGATTCATGCCAATGAACTGGATAAATACATGGTGGATGAAGGACGAAGTCTAGATTCAGAGTTCTTGCTTAGGCTGGTTGAAGCTCAAATTGATCAAAGGTTTGGTTTGGTAGCACTAGCCCTTGCTATTTATGGGTTAGTAATTTTTCCGAGATGGAAAAATCAAATAGATGGACATGTGATCAATTTGTTTGAGCAGATTGAGCATGGGGTACACCCAAATTCCCACCAATTTTAGCCGAGACAATTCGATCTCTCGAACTACCGCCGAGTCCATAAAAAAGGAAGGTTTTGGGGATGTGCACCATTACTTGCGTATGGATGCTTAGTCATATGCCAACGTTGAAGTGCTTTAACCATCCGTAAATTGATCTCGAAACAAGATGTCATACCTAAGCACCCGCTCTCTCTATATGGTCGTGACAATTGGCCTTCCCGAACTCCAACGATGAGGCAATGGATCAGTTTTTTCATGGGAATAAAAGAAGTGGTCTGGAGAGCCAAGTGGTTTCCTCACACTTATACCATATATAGATGTGGAAGCAAACCTTGGGTTCCACTTATTAGCCCATGGGGAGTAGTGGGCTATGCTCCAGCTATGGTCCGAAGACAAATGGCATCTCTCGCAATTCATTCCGATGACTCATGGACTGTCCAAATTTGAATTCTCGTACGGTGATGAAGGAACCACCATAAAATAAAAGAAGTCATTGAAGATTGGAAGGACACAAGAAGTGTGAAGCTCTGCTCCCATCGTCCGAAACGACGCCGAATACTTAATCTGCAGGCTAGTAGGAGGAAGGGTTTCTTGCTCCCAAGGTACAAGGTCCAGAGTTACCAATGCACCAATTTAATGAACCCAATGACTACTATGTCTTTGAAGGAGGGGCGGTACGAAATCATTTATCTAAGAGTGGACCACCGAGAGAAGGTCCTTGGAAGATCAACTTAGCACTGCAAAAAGAAAAATCCAAAGTCAAGAACAAATGGCCTCTAAAGATATTGAAATAGAGAGGTTAAGAAAAACATGTCAAGCTCTCGAAACAATCATTCAAGAGAAGGATGGTCAACTTCAAGAATTCAAGAATGAAGTTAAAATCTTGAATCAACATTTGAAAAAGCATGTTGAATGGTCTACTTTCTTGGAAAGTAAGAAGAATCAGTTAGAGGATGATGTTCTTTTCTTGACTAATGAAAAGAATTTCTATCGTAATGCAAGCCAAGAAATGGAGCGGAAAGCCGAAATGGTTCTTGAATATGAGGGAAATCTCCAACCATTCAAGAAAGAGGGCAAGAGAAATCATCAAAGTGGAAGCCAAGCTAGCACCAGGAGAAAACCAAGATATTCTAACTCGGGTTAGAAAGGACCTTGACTTCCTAGGAAAATTTCATTGAAATTAGTTTCTTGTTCTAGGAATGCTGATGTAATGACTCTTTCTATCTTGTTTTGTAAAGCTAACTCCTCCATCTGACTTGAGGAGTAGCAAGAATCAACATGTGTAAAACTCTCTATGGTCATAGAGCTTTTCCCTTTGAATAAATGAGGTTTATCGATATCGCTTGCTACTTTGGATCATGTCTCTACATGCATAGTTTTATTTTTGTTTGCATTTTCTTTTCTTTTTTTCATATTTTCTAATAATAAAAAATGAATACAGAAAGGAAAACTGTCTCTACGACACCCATATAGGACTCGCTCTTAATCAAGAGTCATGGATGAACTGGGTCAGTCACAAGAAGAGTTGAGAAGTGAAGTAAGCCAGCTAAAAGAACAAATGGCCAAGATCTTGGAAATTCTGGAAAAAATGAAGAACACAGAGGGGACTCCTTCAAAGACAAATGATGATCCTTCTGCCACGCCTGCTCACCCGCCCGGCTTTACGCCAGTTCCTTGGCAATATCCTAGTGTCACCTCTCAAGAGACCATGATGCCGCTCATAATTTACTCAAATAATCCTGAAACACAGGCATCTTCATTCCCACCATATGGCCTTCCACCTGGTTATGTGCCACAATTATCCACCAATATTCCTGAGGGCGGGTGCATCGACAAATCCCAACGACTTCAAACCCTCTCCAAGGATTTCAACCAAATACCAAAGTGAGATTCCTCAAGACCCTTTCTATTCCACCTTATGGCATTTCTCCCGGTTTTATGCCATCCCAAATTACCAACCCTCTTGAGAGCGGCTCATCATTGGTAATACCTACTTCAGGCCACAAGGCTCGACTCAGTGCCCAACCTCCTTTCTACATGCCACAGTTTTTTCCCCATAAAGTCGCTGGAACTTCTCCGCTGAACCCTTCAACTGAAGGCATTCAATCCAAGGGAAAATTAGAAGTTCTGGAAGAAAGATTGCGAGCCATAGAAGGAGCAAGTAGCTATGGTCTTCTGGATGCCGCAGAGCTCTGTCTTGTCCCGAATGTGGTAATTCCTCCAAAGTTTAAGGTCCCAGATTTTGAAAAATATAAGGGAACCACTTGCCCAAAGAATCATCTGACCATGTACATTTGCAAGATGGCATCCCATGCTCATGATGATAACCTGTTGATTCATTTCTTTCAGGATAGCTTAGCTGGGACAGCTTCTAATTGGTATACATACCTGGAACGTGCCCATATACGATGCTTCAAGGACTTGGCGGATGCTTTCTTAAAGCAATATAAGTACAACATCGATATGGCACCAGATAGGCTACAATTACAGAATATGGCTAAGAAAGGAACTGAAACCTTTAAAGAATATGCTCAAATGGTGGAGAGAAATAGGCCGCTCGGTTGAACCCCCATTGACAAAGAGAAATGGTGGCCACATTCATTGACACTCTCCAAATCACCCTTCTATGACAAGATGATAGGAAGTGTGTCGTCGAATTTCTCGCATGGTTATCATCGGGAAAGAATCAAGGAGGAATAAGAAGTGGAAAGATTGTTGAAAGCTCAACAGGGACATTTAGTGCCAAAAAGCCCCCAAATAGGGAAGAAAGAGAAGGAGAAGCCCATGTCAGTGACTTTCGATCAAAGGAATTTTGCCCAAGGGAGACATAGCCAGCACCTGTTAACCCTCAACCATCCTTCCAACCTCCCTACATGCCTTACTATCCATACATTGCTAATGCCTCTCAAGCTCCATACCCTCAACCTTATCACCCAATGATCCCTTATCGTGCACTGTCTCCTATCCCAAATCAAACACTCCCTACCATGCCATACCAACCAACCCAACCATGGGCCCAAAACTCAAATACCAACCAAAGAAGGCCTCTAGCTAACCAAGAAAAGAAACCTGTCCAATTTGACCCAATTCCCATGACTTATACTGAATTGCTACCACAACTCTTCCGAAACTCCTTATTGGTTCCTTGCCCAATGAAGCCATTGGAACCCCCCTACCCAAGAGGGTTTGACCAGAATGCTAAATGTGAGTACCATGCTAGGGCTGTAGGTCACTCAACGTAAAAATTACTGAGCCTTGAAGTTCAAAGTGCAAGACTTGATTAATGCCAAATGGTTAAACTTTAAGGAAAAAACTCCTAATGTAGGCCGCAATCCCTTGCCTGATCATGGAGGTCCAGTAGTTAATGCCATAGAGAAGTCTTCTCGACGATGCCTCATAAGTCGTAGCTGAGGTGAAAACTCCCATGAGAGTAATTTTTCAAGAGCTTTGCAAATATGAGTTGATACAAAACCAAGCTGAGATAAAAAAGGTCAATGAAGATGAAACTGTGTGCAAGATCCATGGAGAAGTTGGGCATTCTATTGAGGAATGTGATGAATTCAAGCAGATCCTCCAAAGTTTGATGGACAAATACCTAGTGCAAATAAGCAATCGACGATAATGGTGACGTCTATATGGTCAAGGAAGTTACACCTCCACCAGCTTCAAGAGGCGCCAATACCTATGCAACGCAACCAATCATAGGGCAAGCTCCGGTATACCAAAGCCATTGACGATTCATTATAGTAAAGAGGTGTCTCCGCAAGTCTCTTTTGGTCTAATCCTATCACTATCCAAGTGCCGACTCCTTTTCCCTATAAGGATACCGTAGGCCGTGCCTTGGAAATATGATGTGCAAGTCGTTGTAAATGATCTCCGTGACAATCAAATGAAAATCCCATCGGCTATCTCTAGCATATCTGGGATTGGTGAAATGACTTTCGAGTGGTCGTATTTATACACCTGAGGATCTGCGTAAAGACCAAGTGGAGGAAGTGGAAAGAATTCGGAAAGGGAAAGGCAAGATGGGGGAAACTTCTACTGAAAAAGCTTTGAAAGAAAAGGAGGAACCAAAAGCAGCACAGCAAGAGGTCTATAAGAAAGAAGTGACCGAGGAAGAAGCTTATGAGTTCTTAAAATTCATAAAGCAAAGTGAATACAAGGTGGTGGATCAATTGAACCGCACCCCTGCAAGAATATCACTCTTATCTTTATTAATGAACTCTGAGCCACACAGGAAGGTGCTAATGAAAGTGCTTAATCAAGCCCATGTTTCTCATGACATCACGGTTGACAAGTTGAATGGCGTTATCAGTAACATCACAGCAGATAATTACATCACTTTCACCGATGATGAAATACCCAATGAGGGAAGAGGACATAATAAAGCACTTCATATCTCAGTAAAATGTCAAGACCATATCATAGCTAGAGTACTGATGGACAATGGCTCTTCCTTGAATGTGATGCCAAAGTCAACACTCTCCAAATTACCTTTTGATGGGTCACACATGAAATCAAGTGCGATGATAGTAAGGGCATTTGATGGCACAAGGAGAGAAGTCATAGGGAAAATCGAAATACCAGTTCAAATTGGTCCCTGCACTTTCAATATACTTTTCCAAGTAATGGACATTGCACCATCATATAGTTGTCTCTTAGGACGACCATGGATTCATTCTGCTGGAGCTGTGCCTTCCACCTTGCACCAAAAAGTCAAATTCATAGTTGATAGCAAGATGATTACTGTCTTTGGTGAAGAGGACCTACTGGTGAGCAAGCCGCTAGACACCCCTTATATTAAAGCTACAGAAGAGGCTTTGGAGACTGCCTTTCAAGCACTCGAGGTTGTTAATACTATTTATATAAAAGAAGGAGCTCCAATTCCTAAACCGCAGCCCTCTGTTGCATCTGTAATGATGGCTAAAGTTATGCTAGAAGGGGGTTATCAGCATGGAGAAGGGTTGGGCAAGAAACGACAAGGTGCCACAGGACTTTTTCAACCTTTGGAAAACAAAGATAGATTTGGGCTGGGGTACAAACCCACCAAGGCCGATAAGAGAAGGATCATGGAAGAGAAAAAAGAGAAAAGGCTGGCTCGCTTGGAAAATCGAGAACCTAAAGTGAAGGGAGTCCCTATCTGTGATATACGACAAAGCTTTCGGAGCGCGGGAGTTGTGTTCGTAGACCAAGTGACCGCAGTTGAAGATGATGATTTTGTCAGTCATACGGACCTGGTGTATGCATGTTCTTCAAATACAAGACTCAACAATTGGGAGATCTCCGAGTTTCCCATAACCTTAGAGTCTCTTTCAAAGTAATTCTGTAGTGCTTTTCCTTTAGCTCTGCCCAAGGCTTTAGGATTTCCATTTGTAAATGGGCTCACATGTTTCATTTCCAATAACTGTTATTAATAAAATGCATTTTTGAGTTCTCTCATTTTTCATTCCATTAGCTTTCATCCCACCATGACCTTCTATTCATTTCATTTTTCTTGTGTCAACATCACTTATTGCAGATCTGAAAATGACTCTCTTGAAAGTGACAGTGTCAATATCTCATCATATAATTTTGAACACCCTATTAATCATGCTGATGAGGAAAATGAGGATGATTGGGAAACTTCACCTGAGTTAATGAGATTACTTGAACAAGAAGCTAAAGAAATCCAACCCCATGAGGAACCAATTGAAGTAATTAATTTGGGGACTCAAAATGATAAGAAAGAAATCAAAATTGGTACCTCGATGAAAGAGGATGAGCGTAACATGTTGATTAAACTCTTGTTTGATTATAGTGATGTCTTTGCATGGTCATACCAAGATATGCCTGGGCTAGACACTGACATAGTTGAGCACAAATTGCCACTAAAACCTGGTACCCTCCTAGGTTAAGCAAAAATTGAGACGAATGAAACCCGAGATGTCCCTAAAAATCGTAGAGATGAAGTAAAAAGACAGCTTTGATGCTTTGGATTTCTTGCGCTTGCAAAATACCCACAATGGGTTGCCAATATTGTTCCCGTCCCCAAAGAAAGACGGGAAAGTCCGAATGTGTGTAGACTATCGAGACTTAAATAGGGCTAGCCCTAAAGATGACTTCCTGCTTACCTCACATTGATGTTTTGGTGGACAACACTCGGCAAATTCTTTTTTTTTCCTTTATGGATGGTTTCTCGGGATACAATCAGATCAAGATGGTACCTAAGACATGGAGAAGACCACATTCATCACTTTATGGGGCACCTTCTGCTACAAAGTGATGCCTTTTGGTTTAAAAAATGCTGGGGCAACGTATCAAAGAGCTATGGTGACATTGTTCCATGACATGATGCACAAAGAAATAGAAGTTTATGTGGATGATATGATTGCAAAGTCAAAAACAGAAAAAGATCATATAATCAATCTACAAAAGCTTTTTAAGCGATTGAGGAAGTTCAAACTTCGACTAAATCCTGCAAAATGCACTTTTGGTGTCAGATCGGGCAAACTATTGGGGTTTGTGGTGAGTCAGAAAGGAATAGAAGTTGATCCTGACAAGGTCCGAGCAATACTGGACATGCCAGTCCCTCGCACTAAAAAGGAAGTTCGGGGATTTTTGGGAAGGTTGAATTATATCGCTAGATTCATATTCCAGCTCACAGCAACATGTGAGCCGCTCTTCAAGTTATTACGCAAGAATCAGCCAGTCAAGTGGAATGAAGATTGCCAAAGAGCCTTTGAAAAATCAAGCGATATTTACAAGAACCCCCGTTTTGGTGCCTCCAGTGCCGGGAGACCTCTCATTATGTATTTAACGGTTCTTAATGAGTCTATGGGTTGCATACTGGGGCAGCATGATGAATCCGGTAGGAAAGAACGCGTCATTTATTACTTAAGTAAAAAGTTCACCGATTATGAGGCAAAGTACTTATTGTTAGAGTGAACTTGTTGCGCCTTGGCATGGGCTGCCCATCGATTGAGGCAATACATGTTGTGTTATACTACTTGGTTGGTGTCCAAAATGGATCCTATCAAGTATATCTTTGAGAAACCTACTCTCACTGGGAGAATCGCGCGATGGCAAGTTTTATTATCGGAGTATGAAATTGTTTATGTTACCCAAAAGGCAATTAAGGGAAGTGCCCTTGCAGATTATCTGGCTAACCAACCTATAGAAGATTATGGGTCGATGCAATGTGAGTTCCCTGATGAAGATATGATGGCTCTGTTTAAAAATGAGGAATCCTCTGAAAAAGAAAAATGGACCATGTGGTTTGATGGAGCCTCTAATGCACTGGGGCATGGCATTGGAGCCATCTTGATCTCCCCTGAAGATAAATTTATCCCAATCACAGCAAGGTTGTGTTTTGACTGTACTAACAATATAGCGATCACGAAGCATGTGCTTTGGGTATTCAGGCAGCAATAGAATCAAAAGCAAAGATCTTGGAAGTATATGGGGACTTTGCCTTGGTCATTCATCAATTAAAAGGAGAATAGGAGACCCGTGATGCTAAACTGATCCCATACCATGTTTACATCAAAGAATTGATCGAGCAATTTGATGAAGTCACTTTTCATCATGTTCCTCGAGAAGAAAATCAGTTGGCTGATGCTTTGGCCACACTATCATCAATGTTCCAAGGAAGTCATGAAAGAGACCTACCACTTATAAAAATGGAAAGTCGTGACTGTCCTGTATATTATCAAGTGGTTGAAGATGAGCCTGATGGGAAGCCGTGGTACCATGACATCAAATGCTTCATCAAGAATAGGGAGTACCTTGCAGGCGCTTCAGAAAATGACAAGAGGACCCTAAGGAGGCTCGCAATGGGTTATTTTCTGAGTGGGGAAGTACTTTACAAAAGAAACCATGATATAGTGCTTCTAAGATGTGTTGATGCAATGGAAGCAGAAAAGATTATTGAAGAAGTACATGAGGGCTCCTTTGGAACTCACTCCAATGGACATGCAATGGCAAGGAAAATCCTAAGATCTGGTTATTATTGGTTAACCATGGAAAATGATTGCTTCAATCATGTGAGGAAGTGCCACAAGTGCCAAACATATGCTGATAAGATCAATGCGCCGCCAGTCCCTTTGAATGTCCTAGCAGCACCCTGGCCATTCTCCATGTGGGGTATGGATGTCATAGGTCCTATTGAACCTAAGGCCTCAAATGGGCATCGCTTTATCCTTGTCGCGATAGACTACTTCACCAAATGGGTTGAAGCTGCTTCTTATGCCAATGTGACTAGGAATGTGGTGATCAAGTTCATCAAAAGAGAGTTGATATGTCGTTATGGTCTACCGAATAAGATCATCACTGACAATGCAACCAACTTGAATAACAAAATGATGAAGGAAATGTGCGAGAATTTCAAGATCCAACATCATAATTCCTCGCCATACCGCCCAAAAATGAATGAGGATGTTGAGGCAGCAAACAAAAACATCAAGAAGATCATCTAAAAAATGGTTGTGACATATAAAGATTGGCATGAGATGCTTCCCTTTGCTCTGCATGGTTATCGCACGTCTGTCCGTACCTCAACTGGGGCAACTCCTTTCTCTTTAGTTTACGGAATGGAAGCCGTACTCCCTATTGAGGTAGAGATCCCCTCATTAAGAGTACTGATGGAGACAAAGTTGGAAGAGGCCGAATGGGTCCAAGCTCGACTAGATCAGTTGAATCTTATTGAAGGTAAAAGATTAACTCGCACCGTGTCATGGCCGGTTATATCAAAGGAGGCTTATGAAAGCCTATGCAAAAAAAAAAGTGCGCCCTCGATAATTTCAAGAAGGAGACTTAGTGCTCAAAAGATCCCGCCAATGCAAAAAGATCACCGTGGAAAATGCACTCCAAATCATGAAGGACCTTATGTCGTGAAGAAGGCTTTCTCTGTAGGGGTCCTTGATTCTCACAAAAATGGATGGTGAAGATCTACCACTTCCTGTAAATTCGGACGCAATCAAGAAATATTATGCGTAAAAGCACTACAAAAAAAAAAAAAAAAAAAAAAAAAAAAAAAAAAAGAAAAGAAAAAAAAGGATAACCATGGCTCGCTAGGTGGAAAACCCGAAAAGGCTACCTAGGCAAAAGTTAGAGCGACCTGGTAGGTTGAAAACTCGAAAGAGCGACCTAGGCAAAAGTTAAGGTCCAAAATAAAATGACAATAGTGCTTGATATGACAAAGGAAGTGAGACCTGAGCAGTTGAGTCTTCATGCTAGGGAGGAGCAAATCTCTACTTTTGAGCAAACTAAGTTTTCCATATTGGGGCAGGCCAAATGATCTCAACTGGGGCAATCAAAGTCTTCATAGGCTGGTTAACGGGTGTTCAAAATTGGGTATGCAGAGGATTGACGTTGATTACGATAAAGGGTTTCATTGGAAGAGCTGAAGACCTTTGCCCTTATCATCCCTTTGTAAATTTCATGTTGATGACCACAATATTGCTTTCTTTTCACCATTCCCATTTCAATACAATATCGTCATGTTTTTACCTTTGCCTCTTCTTTGACTCAATATGCATTTTTCTAATAATCATAAATTGGAATATGAAATGTGTGACATTGCTGTCCGAGCATTAAGAATTGCTAATGACTTGAAAGGTATGGGAAACACAATGATTCCTGATAAGAGTGTTGATAAAAAGAGAAAGGACAACCAGGTCACCTCAAGGGTCATCTAAAGAGTTTTCCTATTGCTCTTGTGTGTCACATCTAATGCACACTTCAAGGGTCATTTTGGTTGGACATTTCAACCATCGACTGAATAGACAAATGAAAGGATGCCATTAAATCCTATTCCAGTTCATCTTTGAAAATGATTGCAATCATGTCCTCAAGGGTCGTGGAGACAAAACAAAAAACAAAAAAAAAATTCATACTCTCATACATTTGAAGCATGCATTGCATAGTGCATTTGTTCTCATTTTGCTAGCCTCAACCTACAAAGGTCCAAATTGTTGTTTCCTTTTCTGGGTCCCCGTACCCATTGTTTTATGTTTTTGGGTCCCCGTACCCATTGCTTTTAAGTTTTTGTTAAGCTTCAGCGGATACTTGACTCCGTAAGCTTTTTATCTTTTTGGGTCCCTGCACCCATTGTTTTATCTTTTCGGGCCCCGCGCCCATCAGGTGTTTCCTTTTCGGGTTCCTACACCCTTGTTTTCCTTCTCGGGCCCCCGCGCCCATTGTCTTTAGTTTTGGGTTCCTACACCCATTGTTTTCTCGTTTTCGGGCCCTCGCGCCCATTGTGTTTTCCTTTCGGGCCCCCGCGCCCATTTGTCTTTAGTTTTTGGGTTCCTGCACCCATTGTGTTCTCGTTTCGGGTCTCCGTACCCATTGCCTCTTTGTTTCTGTTAAGCTTCAACGGATACCCGACTCCGTAAGCTTCTTACCTTGTTTTTATTAAGCTTCAGTGGATATCTGACTCCGCAAGCTTTTTACCTTTTCTGGGTCCTCGTACCCATTATTTTTGGGTCCTCGTACCTATTGTCTTTTTGTTTCTGTTAAGCTTCTTGCCTTGGTTAGCTTCAGCGGATACCTGACTCCGCAAGCTTTTTACCTTTTGGGTCCTCGTACCCATTGTTTGTTTTTGGGTCCCCGTACCCATTGCCTTTAAGTTTTCTGTTAAGCTTCAACGGATAATCGACTCCATAAGCTTCTTACCTTGTTAAGCTTCAACGGATACCCGACTCCGTAAGCTTCTTACCTTGTTTTGTTAAGCTTCAGCAGATACCTAACTCTGCAAGCTTTTGGGTCCTCGTACCCATTGTTTTTAAGTTTTCTGTTAAGTTTCAGCGGACACCTGAATCCGCAAGTTTTTACCTTCTCATGGATAAAATTGAATTAATTCCTTTGTTTTTCATTTATTCTAAATGTAAAACAAAGGTGGGCAGCTGTTGATACCTAATTTTATCCAATTTCTTTTATTTTTGTTTTTATCTTATTTAATTTAATTTCCTTCTTTAAAAAAAAAAAAAAAAAACTTTGTACGGGTCAACCCGTGACTCAATTTCATCTCAACCCATAACCCAATTTTACTTTTAACCCATGACCCATTTTTTCATCTCAACTCTTCCCTTTCCCCTTCCTGCTGCTGCCACCGAGCTATCAAAGCAACATTGAACTGAATTAAAGATCTCTACAGTTTTTTTTCCTTTAGCATTTCTATCATTATTTCCAATCATTATCTTGCCTGTTTGCATTTCAAAACGGAAAAGCAAATTGATTGTGAATGTGAATCAAAGCAAGAATAAAAGGGGAGAATCGTTCAGAAACAGGGGAGCTACAGAGGATTCGGAAAAATAGGAGCAAAAAATCACAGACTGAGAAAAATTCCCACAGACACAGATTCATCCTACGAAAATTCTCTGTTACCCGAAATCCTTGCAGCAAACCACCATCATTCACATACCAAGCATCACCAAAAGCCTTCTTCACTTACCTTCTACTTTCTTTCCATCTCTGCACCTGCCTATTCTTACCATTTTTCTTCACCCATTCTCACCATCAGATTGACCCATTCTCTGCAACCTTCACAAAATAATCTCCACTTCATATCTCTCCACGTTGAAAACCACCCATCAGAACCCAACATCACAATCTTCTCCCTTTAACCAACCATCCACCCACCCAACTTTGATTCCCTTCTCATTATCTTCCACGGCCAATCCACTCCCGGAAAGTCACCCCAAATTCCCCATAACCTTCCCACCAACAACCTTCCAACATCATCATCCTTTACCCAAAACAACACTACCCCATCCCAAGCTAGCAACCACCGCCTATACTTTAGTCACGTCGCAAGCCACCATTCTCGCCATCCACGTCGTGACCCCAATCGCCGCCCACCGTCCTCGCCGTCGCGCTTCACTCACCATAACCACTCAGATCCGAGCCCCCACCCGCGAATCATCATCGTGATCCACCACGGAGCCCTTCATCGCTCCACGCGCAGCAACCGCGCCTCCTCCACGCTGAACAGTGAGCCATCTCCACCGCAACAGGCTGCGCGAACTCGTCGTCTTCCGCCGGAAACGCCGCTCCCCAGCCGTGAACCACCATCAAACCCAGATCCGCAACTCGCTGTTCGCGCCGTCCATTGCACCGCCAGACCACCGCGCCGCGCATTCCCAAGCACCACCGTGAGCTCCCCACTGTGAGTTCTCCCTCTCCCCCTCATTTTCTTTCTTTTCAATTTTCGTTTGATAGCTTCTGAGACTAAAGTCTCTTTTATCTTCCTATGCATTTCATTTCCTTTTTCTTCTTTTTTCTCATGGGCTTCACCCATTTCTTTTTTTTTTTTTTTTTTTTTTTTTTTTTTTTTTTTTTTCTTTTTTTTACTATAATAGAAAAAGATGTGAAATAAAAATTCAAATGAGTTTTGAATTCTAGGATTTAGTACTTGTTTGATCATATTTATTTTACTTGATGATATGTTTTATATTGTATTTTGTGACTAATAAAAAATAAATAAATAAAATAAAAATACATAAAATATAAAAAAAATCATAAATAAATAAAAATGTAATGAAAGTGAGCTTGTGACTTGTTTTGATTATAGTTTATCTGTCTCTTTATAACTTGCGAATTTTTTTTATTGATTAAAACTCGCCTATGACAGAAAAATTGGGAGAGGATCGGAGCGCCGATCAAATTACACTCTTCCCGATGATCTTGAGGCTTTATATTGGATTTTATCGGGAGCGCCGTGAAAGTCTAATTCTCACACTAAATTAAATAATTTTTTTAAATTTTTTAAAATAAAAAATATACAAAAATAAAAATCATTTTGTAAAATAAAAAAAAAACCTCAAATAAAAGTGAACAATTTCATATAGTTTCAACATCATGATTGTGGTGAATTAAAACTTTTATTTCTTTTATGAAGACCTTTTTACTACAAAAATCTCTTTATGCTTAAAAATATTTTTTTCTTGAGATTTTATTTGGCCATTTACTTTTAAAAAAAAATTTTCTCTTACCTCAAACAAATTTCTTTGAATTAAAATTTATTCATTGAAATAATGTTTTATTTGGCCATTTATTTTGAAAATTACTTCTCTTCAAAAAAAAAATTTTGATTCACCACTTTTATATAATATGTTGTAGACTTAGAATTTATTTCAAAATAATGGCTATTTAGCCACATATTGCTTGTCTTAGTCATTTATCATTCTTGATATTATACTTGACAAAATGGGACATGTCAAAATAAAAAAAATAAAAAAATTCTTTTCTTTTAATTAATAAAGGACCAATTAAATTAATCTTGCAAATAACATTAGATTAAATAGGTAACTGTTCTTAGAACGGACGGTGTAGGGTGCTAACACCTTCCCTACCCGTAATCAACCCCCGAACCTTAAACTCTGAAACGTAGACCATCTTTTAGGTGTCCAATTGCGCCATTTCATTTAATGGATAAAGCGATTGGTGGCGACTCCCAACACCCCGAGGTCCATTCCTCTTTATTCTTTTTATTTTCGCAACGCCCTTCGGGACGGTTGCGACATAGGTTGATTGATTTTAATTAAGAAAAAGATTTTGAGAAGAGATTTTGTTTGAAGACAAAACCAAACTTGCACAGGGTTTAAATTAACATCAGGCTACTCAATAAACCCTTATAATCCAAACGATATTGAAGATAGCATCTGCTATTCAATCATCATCATTAGTCATTGCATTGGTTAAAAACTTTTTTTAACCATTTTTTCAAAAAAGAAATGCACGAGGACAAACAAGTGAACACCATTTTTTCATGAGTCAGGTAAATACCAAAAAAAAGCATCACAAACCAAATAACTTAAAACAAAATTTATTTATTTTTTATATTTTAGCATTTTTGATTTTTTCTTTTTTCCTTTTTTTTTTGGCTTCCCATTAGTCATAAGACACAACATTAAACATAACATTAAATTAAATAAAACTATCAAACAAGAATTAATCCTAAAAAAAACAGAAACAAATAAACTCAAAATATATTTTATGATTTTTTTATTCATTTTTTTTAACATTTTCGTATTTTTTTTAAAAAGGAAAGAAGATAACTTTGGTAGAAATGGGCTGCTGGCCCAAAAAAAAAAAACCAAATCAAGCAAAAAAAGACCTTGTCTCTATAAAAGGGAAAACGAAATAGAGAAACAAATGGGAGGGGGGAAGTTTGTGGATGGCTCACGGTGGGTCTGGGTGGACGGCCAACCTTGGGGAATGACGAGCTGCTGGAGTTGGTTCGCGCACGGTGGTGGACGCGTGCTGCGATTCAGTCTGGATCGGTACGGCTGAGAAGGCGGTGACGTGCGGGATGGCGATTCGTGGCTGGGTCTCAGACTGGGTGGTGGCGCACGGTGCTGCACGTGGTGATGGCCTGGCTGGTGCGGTGTTATACGAATGGCAACGGTGGAGGAGCGGCTTCGGTGGTTGGTGTGGTGTGGTGTAGTGCGACGGGCTTGGCCGGTGTGGTGCGATGCGACGGGCTTGGCCGGTGTGGTGCAATGCGACGGCGACGCATGATAATTATGATTTTAAACATATTAATTATCCACACAATTACCTTATTAATGATGTCCAGATTGTAATTAAGTGATCTTAGCACTCATTTAGATCATTGGGTTGAATTGGGCTTTAAAGCAAAATTTTCGGATTTTAATGCATATTGATAGTGGTTCAGTATTTTAACCATAACTTGAGTTGTAGATCTCTGATTTTGATGTTCTTTATATGCTAAGAAAGATGAGAAAAAGATCTACAAGTTTTGTGAAATGTCAAATTGGAAGATTCGGATGTTTACATGGTCAAATACAGTTTTGAAGTTGGACCAGCGGTATTGTTACAAATTCTGGACACACCTTCACTATTTTGGGCATATCTCACTCATTTCAAGCCCAAATTAAGCATATGAGTACTCCTTGGAAAGCTTACTTCAAAGGCTATCTGATGGACTTGATTTGAATTTGAGATTATGACAGAAATTGAAAAGATAGCAACGTGGAAAAAGTGGAGGAATCATTGGAAGGTGGGAGACACACTTTCATAATGAGAAAATAATTCAATGGAAGGTGGGGGACATACTTTGATAATGGATGAATAATTAACAAGAGTGGGTGAATTACTTTTGACTCTTTGTGAATGATTAAGAGGAGAGTGTTATGAGTCCCACATTGAGTAACTAAGGAAACTCAATGTGGTACTTAAGCCATGAGGTTCTCCCACCTAATGGACTAGTCTTTTGGGTTGGGCTCTCCTCATGGGCTTAAGTCATAACAATTAGTGCTTTCGTTGAGAGTCGGCCAACGCGAAGGGGGCGACCTAGAAAAGAGCGACCTAGGGAGGAGCGACCAGGGAGAGGGCTACCTGCACCAAGAGGGTCAGAGTGAAAGCTACCCTGAGTGGGCACCTAGAGTGGGCAGCCAGAGTGAGCCGTCGCGGACGCCGGCTTTCGAAGGGGGTGGCAATGTTATGAGTCCCACATTGAGTAACAAAGGAAACTCAATGTGGTACTTAAGCCATGAGGTTCTCCCACCTAATGGACTAGTCTTTTGGGTTGGGCTCTCCTCATGGGCTTAAGTCATAACAATTGAAATGTAATGAATGAAAATGAAATAGCCCAGCTTGGATATGATAACTTGGGCAAGTTGGTTGGAGAGAAAGGACAGCTGGCAAGAAATGCTGAAAATAAGGATATGTTGAGAAGGAGTAATAGATTTCGTGAGACATAATGGTGGGAAATAAAAGGGCATGGAATGAGAGGAATTGGTTAAGCAAATACTGAGAATCAAGTCTTCTTCTTTCTAGACGTTCTTCCTCTTCTCTCTGAACTTCTTCTCTCTTTCTCTCTTGATTGTATCTCAATTGTGTTTCTAAGTTTATCCCTTTGCTCTTAAGGATTGACTCATACCTCTTGTTACTACTCATATCAGTCGTCTTGAATTGATTTTCATATTATTGTTTACTAAATTTCTGTATTGATCCATTGAACTCTCATTATCTCTGTGAGCCACCATTACAGAGAGCAATTAGATTTGTAAAAAAGGAGGGGAGAGCTTCTACGTAGGGTGTGATTTGTAGTTAGTTCTTGTAGTTTTAGTGTTTTCATTTTGGAGAATTCTCTTCTTCTCTTCCTCTCCTCCTCTCTCTTTGTTATTTTTCATTTTTGTATGGTTCTTGAAGGTTCTCCAATGGTGATGGCTATGGAGAACTAAACTTCTTTAATCAATCCGAGAGATTGACAATCTTGATGATTAATCTTGAGGTCTTATTTTAATTGCTATACATTCATCTATTAATCAAGTTTCCCTTTCTCTTCTTCTCTTGTTTAAATTCTGATTTAATGCTTAATTTGATTGGGATTTGCATATGTTAATTGCGTAATTATCATGTGCCAAGAGATGAATTCAGAGGTTAAATAATACATCAAAGGTGTTTGATGAATGTTTAGCTTGGTTGGATCTTGGTTTTTAAGTTAATTTGGGTTTTGGATGGATGCTTAATTTGTCTAACCTTAATTAATTAAATTCTAGAAGCATTTCTAGTAGAAGATCCATGGATCATTGAGAGGCGTCTTGATGTGATCTAAGATCAAGGATTTGGTTGATAGTTGAACGGATCTATAAAGATCAAGGATGGATTAAAATCAAGATTGGTTAATTCTCTTGGATTGGTTGTTTTCCTAATCTTGTTTACTCTTTTTAATTGCTCTTTGTTGTTTAATTTTCTAAAACTTTTCCCCCCTGTTTATTAACCTCTTAATCTGACTTCATAATTAGAATGATCTATGGGCTCGACCCGGTGTTACCTTATGCTACAAGTAGTTTTGGTAAATCGGTTAGTTATTGATTTAAATTTGGTAATCTCGACAGTTGTCAAATTTTTGGCGCCGTTGCCGGGGATCATTCTGATTTTGTTCAATCTTATTAAGAGTATATTTAACTACTAATCCCTCACTAACCTTTGTGTTGCTGTGTTGTGGTGATTTTTAGGAGAAAACGGGTGATTACGGGTCATTTTGCGAATTTCGTAGACAGAAAATGTGCCTAGAATGTGTTGAAACTTGGTCAGTTGAAGGAAAACGGCCTAATAAACAAGACTCACAGTTGTGAGGTCACCCCTGTTTTTTCCAAAATCCATCGTTTAGACCAGTTTTTCAATTTTTTAATATTTTTATTGCATTTTTTAGTTTCATTTTTGTGTAGTTTTCATGCTGTACAAGTCCTATAATTTTTAAAAATCATTTCATTAGTCAATTAGATTTATTTTGGTATATTTTTAGAGTTGTCTAGTATCTTTTACTTGTTTACTTATTTTATTTTATTTTTGTGCTTTGATTAGTGCATGACTACGTCTAATCCTGATATTTTGCTTGAATTTCATCCTGAGATTGATAGAACATTGCATAGGTTGATTAGAACTCGTAGGCTAAGTGAAAGAATTGAGTCTGAATTTAGTTGTGACATTGAATCTGAAAGTGCACTTGAGATCTTAAGTGATTCTAAAATCATGGGTGATAACAAGCAAAATAGGACCCTTAAAGAACTTCTTTGCTCCCGATGTAACTTACCAGTCTTTGTGCATTCAATATCCTAATCTTGATGCTGACTTCGAGTTAAAATCTGAATTGATACACTTGTTACCCAAGTTTTATGGTCTTACAGGTGAAGATCCCCATAAGCACTTAAAGGAGTTCCATGTGGTCTGTTCAACCATGAAGCCACATGGAATCTCTGAGGAGCATATCAAGTTGAGGGCATTCCCTTTCTCTCTGGCGATGTAGCCAAGGATTGGGTGTTCTACCTTTCACCGAGGTTACGTCACGAGTTGGGATGATATGAAGAAATTATTCTTGGAGAGGTTCTTCCCTCGCATCCGAGCACCGCCATCGAAAAGACATTTGTGGTATAAGGCAAATGACTGGTGAGACATTGCATGAGTATTGGGAGAGATTCAAAAAGCTGTGTTCGAGTTGTCCCCACCATCAAATTAGTGATCAGCTCTTGATTCAATATTTTTATGAGGGCTTGCTGCCGATGGATAAAAGTATGGTGGATGCCGCATCTGGAGGTGCATTGGTGGATAAAACCGCTACTGCAGCAAGAGATTTGATAGCAAATATGGCAGTCAATGCTCAACAATTTGGCACAAGAGTCATTACCTCAACCAGAGGAGTTAATGAAGTTCAATCGTCTCATGTAGATCAACAGAGAATGAAACATAGACTTGATGAATTGACTTCTTTAGTGAGACAATTAGCAGTGGGACAACATGTACCAGGTTCTGTACAAGAACCTGCAAGGGTGTGTGGCATTTGCTCTTGCTCATCTCATCCTACTGATGCATGCCCCACACTTCAAGATGGTGGTTCCGCGTTTCTAGAATGATCATTGCGAAATGACATTTTTCCTAGTAGATCTCAATATCACGCTAGCGGTCAAAGCAGACCAAGATATGATCCATTTTCTAATACTTATAACCCTGGTTGGAGGGACCATCCTAACTTGAGATATGGAAATTCGTCGACAGAACAACAACCCCAACAAAGCGCTGAAGAATTTAGATACTAAGTTTGTAGGTCCTAGCAACAAATACCAACCACCGCATTCGGATAATAGCAAATCGTGCGTACACCAATGCGGCAAAGAAATTTCCTCATGTTGCCAAGTCCAAGAACCACTCCATCCGAGCCATCATTAGAAGATTTGATGAAACAGATGGCTACAAATAATGTTCGGTTCCAACAAAATGTCAATGCCACCATTCGAACCTCGCAAACTCAGTTAGGCGGTGGCCACCACCGTGAGTGAATTGAAAAGCCAAGGATCAAGCCAATTGCCTTCACAAACAACGGTAGACCCAAGAGGCAATGTAAGTGCCATTACATTGAGAAGTGGCAAAGAAATTGATGGTCCTAGTCTCCGCCACAACCGAGCTACCATTGCAAAGAACCGTGAGATTGATCGAGACACAACAAAATTCGCATGATGCCCCAAATCCGAGAAAAAATGTGTAGAGAATTCGACTTGAATATTCCACTACCCTTCCCAAACAGTGACACAATCCAAGCGAGATAGCGCATGAGCGAAATGGAAAAGGAAGTCATGGAGACATTCAGGAATGTGGAAATCAATATTCCCTCCTAGATGCAATCAAGCAAATTCCCAAGTATGCCAAATTCCTCAAGGAGTTGTGTATTCACAAGAGAAGACTTAAGGGTACTGAGAAAGTCAGTATGGGCAGAAATGTTTCTGCGATGATTCAGCCAAGCATGCTAAAGAAATGTAAAGATCCTGGAACTTTCACAATCCCTTGCACTATAGGTAATTCCAGATTTGGCCATGCAATGCTAGATTTGGGTGCTTCTATCAATGTCATGCCTATGTCAGTGTATAAGTCTTTGAACATTGGCACCTTACAACCCACTGGTATAGTGATTCAGTTGGCAAACAGGACCACTGCTCATCCTGCAGGAGTGCTGGAAGATGTGTTAGTGCGGGTGAATGAGCTGATTTTTCCAGCGGACTTCTACATTCTGGACATGGAAGATGAGTCTTCAACAAATCATGCTCCATTGATTCTAGGAAGACCATTCCTCAAGACAGCCAAAACCAAGATAGACGTGCATGCTGGCACCCTTTCTATGGAATTTGGTGAAGATGTGGTACAGTTTAACATTTTTGATGCCATGAGACATCCTCTTGAGGAGCATTCAGTTTTTTATGTTGATATGATTGAAATGATGGTTGATGATACTTATGCTGATATGAGTGTTGAATTCCCTGATATTGCTGACTTTCTCGGATTCTCATCACTTGTGATATATGTGTTAGGCAGTGATCTTGAACCATGTCTTTGCATGTGTTGAGATTTATGCGATTATGAGTGATGATGCAGTGTGCTTATTTGACCGATGCAAAGATATGAAAATATGAGTCAAAATTATGTCAAATTTAATGCTGCTGAGTTGCTTGTTTCAAATAGCTTGCTGCCTTCTATTATGCATCCCCCATCCTTAGAGCTAAAGACTTTGCCAGACCATCTTAAATATGCATATTTGGAAGATGGTGAGAAGCTGCCAGTGATTGTCGCTAAGAATCTGCAACTTGAACAAGAAGAAAAATTGCTGCAGGTTTTGAGGCAACATAAGCGTGCTATTGGATGGACACTTGCAGACATTCCTGGTATTAGCCCCTCCACATGTATGCATAGGATTTTATTGGAGGAAGATACCAAGCCAGTGAGGCAACCCCAAAGGAGACTAAATCCCTTGATTCTGGATGTGGTGAAAAAGGAAGTGACCAAGCTACTGCAAGCTGGCATTATTTATCCCATATCTGACAGTAAATGGGTGAGCCCAGTGCAAGTGGTTCCAAAGAAATCTGGAGTCACAGTAATTGCAAATCAGAATAATGAGCTCATTCCCACAAGAATCCAGAACAGTTGGCGGGTGTGCATTGATTATAGGGGGCTAACCAAGGCAACTAGGAAAGATCTTTTCCAATTGCCTTTCATTGATAGATTTTGGAGAGACTGGCTGGCAAGTCGCATTACTGTTTCTTGGATGGATATTCGGGCTATTTTCAGATTCATATAGCCCCAGAAGACCAAGAGAAAACCACTTTCACTTGTCCATTTGGAACATTTGCATACAGGAGAATGCCCTTTGGTCTGTGCAACGCTTCGGGAACCTTTCAAATGTGTATGGTCAGTATCTTCTCTGAATTTTTAGAGAGTTGCATGGATGTGTTTATGGATGATTTTACTGTCTATGGCTTTTCCTTTGATGCATGTTTGGATAGTTTGGATCGAGTTTTGCATAAGTGCATTGAAACTAACATTGTCCTGAATTTTGAGAAATGTTATTTTATGGTAGAACAGGGTATAGTTTTAGGGCATATAGTATCTAGCAAGGATGTTGAGGTAGATCCTGCAAAAATAGATATCATTTCATGCCTATCTTACCCCACATGCGTGCGGGAGGTTCGTTCTTTCCTTGGTCATGCAGGTTTCTATCGTCGGTTCATAAAGGATTTTAGCAAAATTGCCCTTCCACTGTCCAACTTGCTACAAAAGGATGTAGAGTTTCACTTTGACCGAGAGAGATGCAAGGATGCCTTCAATCACTTAAAGCAAGCATTGACCAGTGCACCTATCATCCAGCCACCAGATTGGACACTCCCATTTGAACTCATGTGTGATGCCTCTAATTATGCATTGGGAGCTGTCCTTGCACAGAGAGTTGGCGAGGTACCTCATATCATTTCCTATGCTTCGAGGACTTTAGATGCTGCACAAGCCAACTACACTACAACCGAAAAGGAACTTTTAGCAATTATTTTTGCTTTAGATAAATTTTGATCATATTTGCTTGGTTCTAGAGTGGTTGTATTTTCAGATCATGCAGCTTTAAAGTTTCTCCTGAAAAAGCCCAATGCAAAGCCTCGACTGATTAGATGGATGTTGCTTTTACAAGAGTTTGATATTGATATCAGAGATAAGAATGGAGCAGAGAACCTAGTGGCAGATCACTTGAGTCGGATTGAGAGAGAGGCAGATTCTGTTCCTATCCATGATGCCTTCCCTGATGAGCAACTTTTCAAGATGCAAGGTAACATCCCTTGGTTTGCAGATTTGGTTAATTTCTTGGTTGCTAGAGCACTACCTACACATTTCACTAAGGCACAGATTGATAAACTGAAAAGTGAGTCAAAATATTATGTGTGGGATGACCCTTATTTGTGGAGATTTTGTAGTGACCAAGTCATTAGGAGATGTATTCCTGATCATGAGTTTGATTCTGTTCTTAGTTTTTGTCATGCACTTGCCTGTGGGGGACATTTTGGACCTACTCGTATGCTAGGAAAGTTTTGGACTCGGATTATATTGGCCCACTCTATTTTGTGATGCATATTTGTTTTGTAAATCTTGTGAACAATGCCAGAGAACAGGGAATATTTCTCGTAGGAATGAGATGCCCCAACAACCTTTGTTGTTCTATGAAATATTTGATGTTTGGGGTATTGATTTTATGGGTCCTTTTCCTGTGTCATTTGGTTTTGTTTACATTCTGCTTGCTGTGGATTATGTATCTAAATGGGTGGAGGCAAAAGCCACTCGGACTGATGATTCCAAGGTTGTTGTGGATTTTGTTAGATCACATATTTTCTGCAGGTTTAGAGTCCCAAAAGCCATCATTAGTGATCAGGGTTCGCATTTATGTAATCGAACCATGGAAGCCTTGATGAAAAAGTATGGAATCTTGCATAGAGTTTCTACACCTTACCATCCCCGGACTAATGGGCAAGCCGAGGTTTCTAACGAGAGATCAAGCGGATACTTGACAAAAGTTCAACCAACCTAAGAAAGGACTGGAGCAAAAGACTTGAGGATGCTTTATGGGCTTATAGGACCGCCTATAAGACTCCGATTGGGATGTCTCCTTATCGGATTGTTTTTGGCAAAGCATGCCACTTGCCAGTGGAAATTGAGCATCGTGCATTTTGGGCAATAAAAAGGTGTAACTTGGGCCTAAATCAATGATAACTTTGTAGAGTTAAGTTATTATTGCCCTATATCTGTGCATCATGGCAAGTTTAGTCCTGGTTTGTGAGCATTGATGGAAGGTTTTAGCATCATTTCTATATGATTTCATTTTGATGACTTCCATTGTGATCCTGAGTAAATACTTTCAAGATTATGATTAAATTGAGTACATTTGCATGATTTAAAGAATTGATAAATTCTCTTATATAGGTAGGTCTTAAAAGAAGCATGGAAATGAAGAAGTTGAAGCAGCTTTGGACCAGGAAGCCTAAGAGAAGCTCAAAAGTACAGATCAGCACTCAACGCCGCGACGTGGATATGGTTGCGCCGCGGCGCTTCCCTGCATTAGTAGATAAGACCCGAGGCTGGAGCGCCGCAACGTTGAAGAGTAGGCGCCTCAGGCGCCTGTGACCTAAATACACGCGCGCCGCGGCGGGACATGTTGGACGCCGCGGTGTGACCCTGTTTTATTCAGCTTATAAATAGAGTTGCACCGAATTTCTACAAGAGTTTTCATCATTTTTGGAGAGCAGCTGCTGGTTTTTGGTTTTTTAGACCTAGAGGAAGCAGAAAAGGCTAAGGTTGGAGGCCATCCTTCCTATGGAGGGTGAATCAAGCTTAAAGGATACAATCTATTGAGCTTCCTTCCTTTCCTTTCTTCTTTTCTCTCTTTATTACTGCATAATCATGATTTATATGTTTGTACTCTCATGATTCATGGCTAGCTAGGCTGTATATAAGTTTTACTTTGTAGTTTCATATGGATACTGAGAAATTTGTAATCTTTTGAGTATATATTGAAGTTTAGTTGAGTTCAATCACAATCTGTGTTTAATGCTTGTGGTTGGCTGATCACTAATTGCATGATGTTAATATTGACAAATGAACTAGACATAGGGATTTGTTAATATGGATATGATGTGATTGATACATGTTCGGCAAGTTCAATTGGCTTGGATGAGTGATTCATTAATATGATAGAAATATACCTATTGGTCATGTATAGTGTGTGGTTGAGAATAGATCATTAATGAGTGGAGTTTGCACTTGGTTCTCAAGGAAACTTAGTGAGTGGGTAAATGAAACCAGGGTTAATTGACCTAGACATAGGCTTTTAACTAAATCGATTCTCAAGCTAACTAAACCAATCTTCGATTTTGCTTGTAAGGATTGCAATTCATTAGTTGAAATAGGAAATGAAAAGTAATTCTTATTTCTCTATTTATCTATTTATCTTAGAGTTATTGCTTTTCAGTCTTTATATTTCTTTAACCATTCATTTATAAATTTAATGCTTTTGGATAGCATTAACTAGACTATTAGTTAATACTCAGCTTTACTTTGAAATACGTTTTCCTCGTGGGATCGATCTCTTACTCTATAACTGTATTACTTGTGCGACCCGTGCACTTGCGGTTAGCAAAAAGGGCAAACACGTTTTGCACCTCAACAAGTTTTTGGCGCCGTTGCCAGGGACTACGGTTATTTCTGTTTAGTTGATATTAGCAATAAGTCTAATTAATGCTAATTCAAATTTTGATTTGTACATATTATTCTAAGTTTTCAGTTTATCTATTCTGTTATAGGTACTAACATGGCAGATGATAACGCTGCACTTCAGTTGGAGGATGATAGTCATACAAGACCATTAAGGGAGTTTGCAACCCTCACATGGAGAACTTGCAGTCCAGTATTAGGTGGCCGCCATCCGTGCTAATAATTTTGAAATCAAACCGGCCATCATTCAAATGATACAGACATCTGTGCAATTTGGCGGTTTGCCCAAGGAGGATCCTAATGCTCATCTTTTCAATTTTCTGGAGATCTGTGATACGTTCAAGCATAATGGTGTCTATGATAATGCTATTCGCTTACGGCTCTTTCCCTTCTCTCTCCGAGATAGAGCCAAGAGTTGGTTGTAGTCTCTACCTGCGGGATCCATCAGCACTTAGAATGACTTGTGTGGTAAATTCCTAAACAAGTATTTCCCACCGGCCAAGACTGCTGAGATGGTGAATGATATTACATCATTCACTCAAGCTGATATTGAGTCCTTGTATGAAGCATGGGAGAGATACAAGGATTTGCTTCGAAGGTGTCCTCATCATGATATTCCACCATGGCACCAAGTTTATTCATTTCATAAAGGATTGCTACCCCACCATCGATCGATAGTTGATGCGGCTGCTGGAGGCTCTTTATTGAGTAAGTCATTTGATGATGCATTCCAATTGCTTGATGAATTGGCGGCTAACAGCTACCAATGGCCTTTGGAACGAAATACGTCAAGGTGAGTGGCTGGTGTGCATGAACTTGAACCAATGGCAGCATTATCAGCTCAGGTGGCAACAATTGCAAGTAAAGTGGATCGTTTGGGGATTAGCCATCAACAAAGCCCATTTGTCTTTGTGTAACAAGTGTGGAGAGAATCATTCTAGTGATAGTTGCCCTTTCGATCGAAATCGCTCAATATGTTGGTAACTACCGCCCGAACAAAATAATCCATACTCTAACCAGTACAACCCGGATGGAGAAATCATCCCAATTTTTCCTGGAGGGACAATCCAGGGGCTTCCTCATCTGCTCAAATTAATGACAGACCTTATAATTCATCAGGTTATCCTTCCCAATTAAGACAACAGGGCCAAGATCGAAAACCCTATTTGGAAGATATGTTTTCACAGTATATGGTCAAGACGGATTCTTACATGACAAAGACCGACTCTCAGTTGGCAAAACATGAAGTGATGTTGCAGAGCCAGACTGCTTCCATGCGAGCCTTAGAAACTCAAGTAGGGCAGTTGGCTAGTGCTATCAATAATAGGCCTCAAGGCACCCTTCCTAGTGACACTGAGAATAATCCCAAGGGTGTCTCGAATGAGCACTGCCATGCCATTTCACTGAGGAGTGGGAGAACCATTCAAGGGAATCCGCGAACCAGGCTGCTTGAAGAGGAACATGCAGTTGTCGGAGAAAAGGAAGTTGAGAGACCAGAAGTCAGGCAAAGTCAAGATATTGCTAATGGGAATGGAGAGGAGAAGAAGAATGAGTTCCAGCCCTATGTTCATCCTTTGCCTTTCCCTAATAGGCAAGTGAGTAAAAAGCTTGAGCACCAATTTCAGAAATTTCTTGAAGTGTTCAAAAAGCAGCAAATCAACATTCCATTCGCAGAAGCTTTAGAACAAATGCCAAGCTATGTTAAGTTCATGAAGGAAATTCTATCAAAGAAGAGAAAGCTTGGTGACTTTGAAACGGTTACCCGACACAGCGAAATGCAGTGCCATTCTTCTTAACAGAATCCCTCCTAAGCTCAAAGATCCCTAAGTTTCACCATACCATGTACAATTGGTGATAAGTTCACTGGCCATGCCCTGTGTGATTTAGGAGCCAGTATTAATCTCATGCCCTATTCTATCTATCAAAGACTAGGTTTGGGTGAAGTTTCGCCTACTTCAGTTATACTCCAGTTGGCGGACCGAACCCTTGCTCATCCGAAGGGGGTTATTGAGGACGTGTTGGTTAAAGTGGATCAGTTTATCTTCCCTGTGGATTTCGTTATACTTGATATGAAGAAGGATAGCAAAGTCCCTTTGATTTTTGGCAGGCCATTTCTCGCAACAGGAAGAGCTCAGATCAATTTAGAGAAGGGTGAACTCATCACTGAGGGTTCAGGATCAAGAGGTGAAGTTTAATATATTTGATGCACAAAAAGCCCTCACGATCTAGCAGATTGTGCATTGGTGAACACTTTTGATGGGAAGAAGACATCCAAGGAAGGAGGTGTCAGTGAAACCTGTGTTCCTGCCCAAGGTCCAGTCATTTGTGATAGTGAAATGAACCAGATACAGGCTACTATGGTGGTACCTTTGTTAAATGCACCTGTTGAGCACACTCCAAACTTGGAGTTGCACGTCTTACCCTCCCAATTGCATTAAACTTATTTTTTAATTCAGGAGGAATTTCCTCCTTATTGATAGAAATGCATTTGGAAGAGTAGACAAGTCCTGCCGGGACTATAAATTAGGCCCTTTTTGGGAGGGAACCCAAATTTTTGCTTTCAAGCCTTGTATATGTAAATATATCGCTTTTTAAGATTTTATATATTTATGTATAATATTGTGTAAATTAACCTTTTAGATAAGTTTTTCAGCTGCTGGAGGCCACATTTAAGTCAAAATCACAAATTGAAGTGAATTTCTTTGCATAATCGCAAAGATGATCGATAATACCATAAGGCATGGCATTAACAATGCAATGCGACGTGATGTGTGTTGGGCTTCAAAACAGGGAGCTCAATATGCCGCGACTTTGCAGATCCTAACGTCATGCACAATGTGCGCAGTTATAAAAAAAAAAGTAAAAAAGTAATTAGTAAATAGTAATAATTTAAATAATTAAATTAGGAGGAATTAATGCACGCCATACGCGTGTGGCGGTGGTGTTTATTGCGGGCGCTTGGGTATCTTCATTTTCTTACCCTTTTACTCTCTCATTTTCATTTTCTCTGTTCTTTCTCTTTTACGTTACCTGCGCAACTCTGCCTTTTTCTCTATTTTCATCACGCTTTCCTCTCCTATAAGGTATGTTTTACATTATTATTAGTTTTTGTCACTTGTTACTTTATTTTCTTCTTATTTTTCTCGGTTGTTTTGGGTTTCTACTTATAATTTTAATTTTTACTTTATTAAATAGTTAGTATTTGTTAATTAGGTTTAGGTTTTATTAGCTTTTAGTGTTTCACAATGCCTGTGTGCATTATTGGGTTGGATTGGACGCCCTGAGGTGTGCGTTCCTGGAATTTTCAGAGCTACGCGCCGCGGTGTTAGATTGAATGCCGCGGCGTTGATAAGAACAGTTTGAATGTCGCGACGTTATGTTGAATGTCGCGGCGCTGTGTTGTGTTTTGCACGCCGCGACGCCCTTTGTGCATGTCGCGGCGTTGAGTCCTAAAAATTGGCAGAATAGTTCATTGTTTTCCATATGCTTTCTGTTTTCTATTATTCCCTATTCTGATTTCTGCCATTTTTTGTTTCAGGTTATGGCTCCAAAAAGAGGCCGCGTAATGCTTAGAGGTTCATCCATCGTCCACCCGAGGAGCCTTCTCCCCCTCCTGCTGACTTTGACAGGAGGCGTTTTATATCAGTTGAGGCGGCTGAGCGATACACTCTTCTTATCACCCGTCCTCTCATATTGGAGCGAGGCTTTGCCTTTACACGCGCTCTGCATTCAGAGTTGGAGCGGCGATTGAACCACCTAAACTGGAGCACCTTTGCTCAACATCCAGAGTCATCTGCAGTGCTTCCAGCTTGTTCGCGAGTTCTACGCGAATGCCGCTTTCCTAGGCCGAGGGAGTACCACGGTTCGAGTTCGTGGTCGTGTGGTTTCATTTTCTCCACCGCTATTCGAGCCGCGTTGGGACTTCCTCCACCTCCGAGATTTGCGAATATACCGAGTTTTGTAGATGGGAGCCGGAGGAGGGTCTCGGATGTTAACGTGGTCACGGCACGGATTTGTTTGGCTGAATCTCAACTCATCATGTGGACCATGAGTATTCGGACGAACATGTGCCTAGATATTTTGCACGTACTCATTTGACCCCGAAGCTCGGGCGTGGTACCATTTCATCAGACACGCATCTTGCCGTCGGCTAACCTTTCAAAGGTTACGCGCGATCGAGCCATTTTGATTTATGCTATTATGGAGGGTCGATCGATTGATGTTTCTATGCTCATCTTCCATCAGATCCAGCGGTCTGCTAGGGAGTATCGGAGTCTATTCTTTCCATTTCTTATACATACCCTGTGCAGTCGACATCAGGTCCGCTGGGGGCCTCATGAAGAACTTATCGACGTTCGGCAGTCGCTGAACGATACATTTATTGAGCGAGTCGGGCAGCTCTCTCGCTGCAGACCACCGCGCGCGGCAGGCGTGCTCGTGGAGAGCCTAGACCAAAGATTTAGACCAACTCATACTCCCGAGATCGTTGCTCCATCCCGGCAAAGACCTACTCGGCGACGATTCGATTGGCGTGCTAGGATGGAAGCTATGCTGGTATATCAGATGCAGACACAGAGGTGGATGGCGGAACGTCTAGGGCTTCCATTGCATGATTATCCTGTTCCTTCATTTCCACCCACTTCGGTCGCTGCACCCACTCAGGCTGGTCCATCTCGTGCACCTGATGCTGATGTACCTGATTCTGCTGATGATGATGATGAGGATGGTGATGGTTCTGCTACCGAGGGTCCTGAGAGTGATGACCAGTCTTTCTAGATCTGCATCCAGGGCATTATTTCTTTCGTTGTATTTACTTTTTGATTTGTGTATGTCTCTTTTGTACAAGTCATGGACACTTTTTTTCCCTCAGTTTGGGAGGTGTCTTTAACATTATGTTTTGATTATTTATGCAAAGACATTATGTTTTCAAGATTATGTTTATATGTCTATGTTTTGTTATTATGTATGTTTGTTAGTGTTGTATTTCTTGTGGAAGTTTATATATATGTTATAGTATTTTAGCTTAAATATTAACTTTAGGAGCAGTTATCTTGAAAGTTTTGATGAAAATTTCATTCAAGATACAATCGTCGTTCCTTTCACTTGGTGTGTTGTAATGTTTAAAGGCTAGTGTGTATGGTTGTTCCAATGATAGATTTGGATACATTTGACCTTCATTGTTCTGTGAATTCATATGTAATCTTTGGTGCATGCTTAAGCATTCTAGTTTCTTTTTATACTTGGTGAATTTCCCAATTGCATGTTTTTTGAACTTTGGATAGGATATGAATGTTTGCTTGAAGAAAGTTTATGAATGATACATGTGAAAAATTTGATTATCCTTGAAATTGTTTGGCAACTCTCTTGAGGCAAAATCCTAGGTTGTGTCTGATTGAGGAAATGATTAGGGCATTGTTTGGATCGATTGAGCCTTAAAAAGCTTACCTGATATGATGATATCCTTAGGTCCTATTTTGAAGCCTTATACTGTTTGGCCTTATTTGTTTTTCATAACCATTGTGATCGTTAACCTGTTAACCGTTCTAATGCATGTGAAAGCATGTCATTTTCTTCCTACCTTCTTTGTTTGTTGAGTGCATTATATATATTATTTCTTGAAGTGATTCTTATGATTAGGGGTATAAATATTCAATTCAAAATGAGCCTGAAGGAACCAGATGCAAATCAAAGAAAAGAAAAAGCATTGTTTTGCAAAAATAGACAAAGAAAAAGAAATGAAAAAAAAAAAGAAAAGCAAAGCAAAAGTGAAGTAAAGTTTGTAAAATCCAAGTGGTTCTGGCAAGTTTTCTGATTACATTGTTGAATACCCTGCTATATCATTGTTGACTCATGAATTGGAATATTATATTTATGTTTCTCAATGTTTGTGTTAATTCTATCCATTTATTCTGTTACCCATTACCCTTGGCCTAACATTATAAGCTAATAAAGACCCTTTTGATCCTCAATCTTGCATGATTTACATTAGTGGAGAGAGAGTTGTATTACAATCTTGTGGATTTTGTGAATTATGTTCATTTGTATGTTTATAACCTCATTTGGGTGAATTGGAATTGAATGAAAGAGGTTTTTCTTGCATGGTTTGGGAAGAGTATCTTGTATGAAAGGAAGCTATGAATGCTAGCATGATGAGGATTGTGTATGCTTGACACTTATTCTAAGGTATCTGTATTCTTTGAGGTTATGCATTCATCATATACTAGCCTGAGTTAAGTGAAAATGGAATGTTTAAAAATGGCTGAAAATAGGTTGCCAGTTGATCTTTGTGAATGTACTTTGTTTTGCTTGAGGACTAGCAAAAATCTAGGTTTGGGGGTGTGATAACTCTGTAGAGTTAAGTTATTATTGCCCTATATCTGTGCATCATGGCAAGTTTAGTCCTGGTTTGTGAGCATTGATGGAAGGTTTTAGCATCATTTCTATATGATTTCATTCTGATGACTTCCATTGTGATCCTGAGTAAATACTTTCAAGATTATGATTAAATTGAGTACATTTGCATGATTTAAAGAATTGATAAATTCTCTTATATAGGCAGGTCTTAAAAGAAGCATGGAAATGAAGAAGTTGAAGCAGCTTTGGACCAGGAAGCCTAAGAGAAGCTCAAAAGTGCAGATCAGCACTCAACGCCGCGACGTGGATATGGTTGCGCCGCGGCGCTTCCCTGCATTAGTAGATAAGACCCGAGGCTGGAGCGCCGCAACGTTGAAGAGTAGGCGCCTCAGGCGCCTGTGACCTAAATACACGCGCGCCACGGCGGGACATGTTGGACGCCGCGGCGTGACCCTGTTTTATTCAGCTTATAAATAGAGTTGCACCGAATTTCTACGAGAGTTTTCATCATTTTTGGATAGCAGCTGCTGGTTTTTGGTTTTTTAGACCTAGAGGAAGCAGAAAAGGCTAAGGTTGGAGGTCATCCTTCCTATGGAGGGTGAATCAGGCTTAAAGGATACAATCTATTGAGCTTCCTTCCTTTCCTTTCTTCTTTTCTCTCTTTATTGCTACATAATCATGATTTATATGTTTGTACTCTCATGATTCATGGCTAGCTAGGCTGTATATAAGTTTTACTTTGTAGTTTCATATGGATACTGAGAAATTTGTAATCTTTTGAGTATATATTGAAGTTTAGTTGAGTTCAATCACAATCTGTGTTTAATGCTTGTGGTTGGCTGATCACTAATTGCATGATGTTAATATTGACAAATGAACTAGACATAGGGATTTGTTAATATGGATATGATGTGATTGATACATGTTCGGCAAGTTCAATTGGCTTGGATGAGCTGATTCATTAATAGGATAGAAATATACCTATTGGTCATGTATAGTGTGTGGTTGAGAATAGATCATTAATGAGTGGAGTTTGCACTGGTTCTCAAGGAAACTTAGTGAGCTGGGTAAATGAAACCAGGATTAATTGACCTAGACATAGGCTTTTAACTAAATCAGATTCTCAAGCTAACTAAACCAATCTTCGATTTTGCTTGTAAGGATTGCAATTCATTAGTTGAAATAGGAAATGAAAAGTAATTCTTATTTCTCTATTTATCTATTTATCTTAGAGTTATTGCTTTTCAGTCTTTATATTTCTTTAACCATTCATTTATAAATTTAATGCTTTTGGATAGCATTAACTAGACTATTGGTTAATACTCAGCTTTACTTTGAAATACGTTTTCCTCGTGGGATCGATCTCTTACTCTATAACTGTATTACTTGTGCGACCCGTGCACTTGCGGTTAGCAAAAAAGGCAAACACGTTTTGCACCTCAACAATCAAGCAGGCATGGAACGAAAGCTGCAGTTGCAGGAATTGGAGGAGATCCGTTTGGAGGCTTATGAGAGTTCCAAACTTTATAAAGAGAAGACCAAAGCCTTCCATGATAAGAAGATCATGAGAAAAACATTTAAGATTGGTCAAAAAGTTCTCCTCTATAACTCCCGCCTCAAACTCATGCCCGGAAAGCTCAGATCTAGGTGGCTTGGTCCATTTGTTGTTACTAAGATTTTTCCTTATGGTGCTATGCAGATTACAAGTGAGACTACTACAAAAGCTTTCACAGTCAATGGACATCGCCTCAAACCTTTTTATGAGGGAGCTCAAGAGGATATTTTGGAGGAGGTCCACTTGCAAGAAGTCGTCTACCCCACTTGATAAGTAAGATGCCGCCTTAATTGTTTAAAAAAAAATAAAATAAAAAAAACACAAAAAAAAAGAAAAACAAAAAAAAAAGTTTTTGATTAAGGTAAAAAAAAAAAATTTGTGATGACCCATATTTGTTCAATTATTGTCCTGATCAAATCTTTTGGAGATTTGTACCCGACAATGAGGTAAGTAGTGTCATTGACTTTTGTCACTCGGACGCATGTGGAGGTCATTTTTCTTCTTCAACGACAACAACTGCGAAAATCTTGCAGTATGGATTTTATTGGCCTACTTTATGCAAGGTCTGTTACACCTTTTGCAAAAGCTGCGGAAATTGGTCAACAAAAGTTCTGCTTTGAGATTATCATCTGCACCTACTCCTTGGAAAATTGAGATCTAGTTGGCGCGGTTCTTTGGTTGTCAAACACGTGGGGCCGTAGATATTGAGGATCCTAGGAATGGTAATGCGCTTAAAGTTAATGGCCAAAGACTCAACCATTCCTGGAAAACCAAGTTCTTGAGTTCTTTGTGTTACTGGTTAAGTGGCGGATACGGTACTCCGTGACTCTCAAGTCGGTTTATTTTTCAGTTTCCCAAAATAACTGAATCCTTCTTCTCCTTCAAAATGGATGTCATTCTTTCAAACCTGAGCAAATATTTTCCTTCTCTTCCTCAAAATGCTCTGAGAACAATCTACAAAGTTCGATGTGAAAGATTGAGACTGTCAATGCACAAAGGTATGCCGAAGATGTACTGCTGGATAATTGAAGCAAAGGTCCGATTAGCGGTGAGTCCTCAATTTCATTTAACTCATATATGCCTGGTTTTGGAAGAAGTTCATATTCTAAAAGGAGAAGAGCAAAAAGGTTACAAGTTTGTCACAAATGTGGACGATGGAACTAGTAACAAGCGATGTCGTACTTTGGGGATGGTTTCCACAAATAGAGAAGATAAAATTTTCTTCATTAAGAATAGACTGAGTAAGGAGTCATTAGATGATATCTTATTGACTCTTGAGACGCATTCTTGTGGATTGGTGCATCATGAAATTCTTAAATTGTGGAATCTCTTCAAGGATGAAGAAAAACGCTACAGATCTTGGGAATCTGACTCTAAAAGATCCTGTTTGCCAATTTATAAGAAAATTGGATGGGAAGCTTATCCTCGACTCATAGAAGACATTTAAGCCGTTATCGGACGTTAAACCGAGGCGATGTGAGCCATATCCACAAACAATCAGCACGTATCACCCTCTTCTTCTTCTTCATGTCATCTTTCAAAAAAAAAAAAAAAAAAAAAAAAAAAAAAAAGATTTTATGTTTCTAAAATTCAACCTTTTCTCGACAATGTACCAACCTACCCTTATAGGTGCAATTATTTCCTTCCCATTCTTTTTCTTATTTAAACACTCTATTTTCTCTACTAACCTTCAACTCGTAAACACTCAAAGAGAGGAAGAGTATAGAATGGGGCCTTCTATTCGTAACCTCAAAAATGTCCGTGTTTTTGTGGGTCGAGTTATGGGAAGGGATTAGAATTTGTAAAAGCATAGCTCTCTTGGTCGATCACTTGCTGCGAGGAATATTCATCTTGTATATGGGGGAGGTTGTCGTGGATTAATGGGGGCTGTTTCACTTTCTGCTTTTATAGGAGGCAGTCAGGTTTTAGGTATTATTCCTAAACCTTTAGCTGAAAATAACATCACTGGCAAGACAGTTAGAGAAGAGCTTCAAGTATCATCTATGGATGAACGAATGAAGACAATGCTTGCAAATTCTGATGCATTCATAGCCTTACCAGGTGGTTTTGGTACTTTGGAAGAAATTTTTCAAATTGTCTCTTGGGCTCAATCAACATCCACCATAAACTCATAGGTTTGTCAATGTTAATAATTTCTTTGATCTTTTGTTATATTTTCTTGACTATGTTTGTGGAACAAATTCATCACACTTTCTAAGAAGACAACTCCTTATTTTTGCTTCCACCGTTGATGAGTTGATTGATAAATTAGAAGTTTTTGTTTATAAACCCGATCTAGTAACAAATTTCGATAGATTGGTCACAGCAAAAAGAAGAGAGGCAACAAGATAGGGAGGCAAAGCAGGAGCAAGAGTGTGATTTATCACTTCATCTATAACTTTCCTTTATCTTTAGTTTTATTTATCGTATTTTTTTTCTTTCTCGCTTAAATTTGTGTGAGATTTTTCTTTTCAAGAATTGCAAAGAACAGGTAATATATTCTATCCTTTACCTATCTATGTTTTGACATTGAGGACAATGTTGTGATCTGATTGGAGGGAAGGATGGTTGTTGTAAAAAAAAAAAGAAAAAAAAAGAAAAAAAATTGTGTTTGTTAATATGTTTGTTGTATTTGTCATCAATTTAGTAGTTAGGAATGGTAGAGTAAAGAGTAAATTATTTACTCTTTAGACGCATCTTAATTGGTGGCAGAGTAAAGAGTGTTTTTAGGTAGTAAATAATTAGTATTAAATTGTAGAAGTACTAAAGTTTTATGATTTGATTTCTTTTCGTGTCGATGCGGCAACGATAGTGTGCTTCTTTTCTCGCTTACGTTGATTCACTTCTTATCAGGTTGTGTTGCTCTTTTCTATCTCTCTCTTTTACATTAAGGACAATGTTATATTAAGTGTGGGGGAGAGATTTTAGCATTTTTTTTCTGTTTTTGTTTTGTTTTGTTGTTTAAAAAAAAAACAAACAAACAAAAACAAAAAAACAAAAAAGGGGTTCATTGCATGATTGAATAACGTTTCTCCCTTCTTGAACTGATATGCTTGGTTATGGATTATTGAATTGATGAATTGAGTTTGATGGATGCATACCTTGTGAGATTTTGAGCCTAATGGATGGATTCAACATTTATGTCATTCTCTTCTTTCTTGTGTGATTTTCACTCATGTTAATGATCACTCTAGAACTTGCTTTGATTCTTTTTGAGGCTACATTTCACTTGCATGTATGAACATGATTGAGGCCCTCTTTCTTAGCTAGTTTAACCAAATAGCCAACCTTGTTTTCAATATGATATCAAGCACTCTTTTGACTTCTTGAAAATTTTCTGATTCTTGCCAACCTTGTATATTTTCCTTTACTTAACCCCTTTGAGCTTATTTGACCATTCCTTATTTCTAGCTCATTATGTGCCTTAAATGAAAAATCGTGTTCTTACTTTACCTTAGGGAATAAAAGAACATTAGCTTGGTTAATGGATGAGTTTTTGAACAAGTGTGGGGGTGTGTGTACAAAATGGTTGTTGAAAAAGGAAAGAGTTCCTAAAAAAAAAAAGGAAAAATGTATGTATATAGTTATGTTCAAAAAAAAAAAAAGATTGAGAAATGAATATGTAAAGGAATATACATTAGAGTTAGGATGAACTTTTATACTTGTTATTTGAACTCAACTCTCATTTGCTTTTATTCTCTTTGGTATTTATCCTCTCATATCCATTTTACCCTCTTCTGTTACCTTGACCTCACTACAACCTTGAATAAAGTCCTCATGATTTGTGTATGCATTTGTTTTGAGTAGTGGAGAAGTAGAAGATAAGCAAGCTTATGGTAGTGCAATTTTCATGGTTGAATTGAGTGAAATACCTACCTTTTAAATACTTGAGAGATTGAGAGTGAATTCTGTGAGGATCTATCATTCTTTACTCATGCTTTTCAATTGAAGTATCATTGCTTGTTGATTTGAGATCTGAAGATGTGTTACCTCATAAATGTTTTGATTACTTGAATTATTAATTGCTCTTCATTCTTAAATATTATTAGAAATTGAGTCTTTTAGAATGTTTAACTTTTGAGTCAGTTTTATTTTATTTTTTTTTCTGTTTTGCCCGAGGACGTGCAAAAGAGTAAGTGTGGGGGTATTTGATAATTATGATTTTTAACATATTAATTATCCACACAATTACCTTATTAATGATGTCCAGATTGTAATTAAGTGATCTTAGCACTCATTTAGATCATTGGGTTGAATTGGGCTTTAAAGCAAAATTTTCGGATTTTAATGCATATTGACAGTGGTTCAGTATTTTAACCATAACTTGAGTTGTAGATCTCTGATTTTGATGTTCTTTATATGCTAGGAAAGATGAGAAAAATATCTACAAGTTTTGTGAAATGTCAAATTGGAAGATTCGGATGTTTACATGGTCAAATATAGTTTTGAAGTTGGACCAGCGGTACTGTTACAAATTCTGGACACACCTTCACTATTTTGGGCATATCTCACTCATTTCAAGCCCAAATTAAGCATATGAGTACTCCTTGGAAAGCTTACTTCAAAGGCTATCTGATGGACTTGATTTGAATTTGAGATTATGACAGAAATTGAAAAGATAGCAATGTGGAAAAAGTGGAGGAATCATTGGAAGGTGGGAGACACACTTTCATAATGAGAAAATAATTCAATGGAAGGTGGGAGACATACTTTGATAATGGATGAATAATTAACAAGAGTGGGTGAATTACTTTTGACTCTTTGTGAATGATTAAGAGGAGAGCAATCAGATTTGTAAAGAAGGAGGGGAGAGCTTCTACGCAGGGTGTGATTTGTAGTTGGTTCTTGTAGTTTTAGTGTTTTCATTTTGGAGAATTCTCTTCTTCTCTTCCTCTCCTCCTCTCTCTTTGTTATTTTTCATTTTTGTATAGTTCTTGAAGGTTCTCCAATGGTGATGGCTATGGAGAACTAAACTTCTTTAATCAATCCAAGAGATTGACAATCTTGATGATTAATCTTGAGGTCTTGTTTTAATTGCTATATATTCATCTATTAATCAAGTTTCTCTTTCTCTTCTTCTCTTGTTTAAATTCTGATTTAATACTTAATTTGATTGGGATTTGCATATGTTAATTGCGTAATTATCATGTGTCAAGAGATGAATTCAGAGGTTAAATAATGCATCAAAGGTGTTTGATGAATGTTTAGCTTGGTTGGATCTTGGTTTTTAAGTTAATTTGGGTTTTGGATGGATGCTTAATTTGTCTAACCTTAATTAATTAAATTCTAGAAGCATTTCTAGTAGAAGATCCATGGATCATTGAGAGGCGTCTTGATGTGATCTAAGATCAAGGATTTGGTTGATAGTTGAACGGATCTATAAAGATCAAGGATGGATTAAAATCAAGAATGGTTAATTCTCTTGGATTGGTTGTTTTCCTAATCTTGTTTACTCTTTTTAATTGCTCTTTGTTGTTTAATTTTCTAAAACTTTCTCCCCCTGTTTATTAACCTCTTAATCTGACTTCATAATTAGAATGATCTACGGGCTCGACCCGGTGTTACCTTATGCTACAAGTAGTTTTGGTAAATCGGTTAGTTATTAATTTAAATTTGGTAATCTCGACAGTTGTCAACGCACAAATCCGGCTAGGAGGTCGCGGTGGACCTGTTTAGGGTGGCTCCGCAGTGCACGTGAAGGTGGTAGGGGTGATTTGCGGTTTGAATGGTGGTGGTGAGGTAGGTGTGTGATGAAGGGTGGTTTATGGTGGTTTTGGATGAGTGACCGTGTGTTGGTAAAGGTGGTGAAGGTTGGTTTGAACATGGTGATGAGCGATGAAGGGTGGAGTGTGGTGGTGAGGAGAGGGTCACGGTTGTGATAGTTGGCTTAAGATGGTGATGGGAGATGAAGGGTGGAGTGTGGTGAGAGGTGAGGTGGGATGATGGTTATGAAAGGTCGGGGGTGAAGGTTAGGTGTTGGTGAGGTGAAGGTTGATGATGGTTATGGAAGGTTAAAGGTTGAAGATGAAGGGTGGAGGGGAGAAGGGTGGAGTCGTTTATGGGTGATGGGTGTGGCTTCCTTGATGAAGGTTGATGGTGGTATGAGAAGAAGGGGTGAAGGTGGTTCGCTGTTGGTGAGGCTGCTGCACGGTGGGAGCTAGGCCGTGGTGTGAATGGGTGCGAGCTACGCTGCTGCTGGGTGAGTTTGGGTGATGGTAGTAGAGAATGGGTGATTCACGGTTGGAGCTTGGAGGAAGGGTGAATGGTTTCTTTAGGTTGATGGGAGGTTGAAGGTGGTGAGTGTTTTGGAGGTTGATGGTGGTGATGGGAGGCCGTGAATGGTTAGTCGAAGGTGGTGATGGGAGGTTGAAGGTGGAGGTTGAAGGTGGTGAGTGGTTATGGAAGAGTCATTGTGTGTTGGTGATAGTGAAGATGGTGGTGGTGGTAGAGAAGAATGGGGTGAAGTAGTGTAGTGAGAATGATGAGGTTGGATGCTTGGTGATTAAAAAAAAAGTAGGGGGAGAGGAATGAAGAATCTCCCCTGATGTAGTCTCTATTTTTCTTTTTTTGTACGTGGAAGATGAAAATGTCAATGTGTGGGAGTGAAAATGTGAGCTACGTGAGTGGGTGTGTATGTAGGAGTGCAGGTGGAAAAGTGGAGAAAATGAGTAGGAGCAAAGCAGCATTGTCCCCTAGGTGGTGTGTTCTATATGCTGCAGTGCATAGCCAAAACAGGAAAAAAAGTAGAGCAAGAAAAAATGTTTCCAGCAGCAGCCCCTTTTTTTATTTTTATTTTTTGTTGTTTTTTTTAACTTTCATTTTTTTTATTTTCATTTTTTTTAATCCGATCAAAATTGGGTGTTCACACTTACATGTTTGATTTCTTACTTTGAATGACCCTAACCCTCCAATTACAACCATCAGCATATCTTAGACACTTAACAGTTAGCCATCGTGCATTAGAATCTTCAACCTTATAATTCTGATGTCTAATAATCGAATAATATTTTAGGTCCAACTTGACAGCATTTTTAGAGTGAAATTGCAATCAAACATAAAATTCTTCATCTGAACTCCAAATACTACGAGAATCTAATTCAGTCAAATTATCAGGTACTCAGCGCATCCCAATTGATTTCAGAAAATGGAGGATATAGAAGCACAAACGTAGATTCAGAAGCAACTATCAATGGAGGGATTAGTTGTTGTATATTTACTTTAGGGCTAGATTGATCTTCTTCTAAGTCAGTGTCTGTATTTTCACCCTCAGACATCTATCCTTCATCATTGCTTGTGTCAAATAATGCATGTGTCATAAGCGGGTTATCGGTTTCAAAGTCCAACCTAAATGAGCTCCCTTCAGGCCTTGCAGATGTACCAACTTCTTGAGATTGTACTAGTACAGGAGCATGTGTCATAGAGAATTGAGTGTTGATAGGGTACGATGATTCAGTAAGATTAGAAGGACCAGCTTGTAACCCTGTTTCAGAAGGAGCTTCAACATGCTCATTGTGCTCACTCGTTCCTATCTCGACATACAACTTCATAGAAGTTAAGTTAGCATGTTGATCAAAGCAATCAATCATGCAAGCAACGTCTTCATTATCTTCTAATGGAAGACCTATCAATTTCAGTACATTGCTCCATTGTGGAAATCTATACACAACACTGAACACAACTTGATTTTCTTGGAGCTTAATTTTAAATGAATTCTCCTTTTTAGAAGCTCAAAAATCGTATCACGTTGAATCATGATAGACTTAAGACGAGGACCTTCATACATTAGACCATCTTTACCTTCATACATTCTCTCATTGTAGTAAATGAGAACAATAAGGTGTTTGACCATCTTAAACTTTTGAATAATAACAACACAACACGTATGAAATCAATTAACACATTTGACAACTGAAACAAATTTGTTTTATACCCAACTAATTTCAATTTCAATAAACCAACAATTTTAATCAATTGAAAATAACAAAGAAATTACAAAAACCCTAATAATAATCAAATTATTATTTTTTGTATAAACAAATTTCAAAAACCTACTAACTAACAATAAAACAAATATACAATACATAATAATAATCAATAATTCTACCAATAAAACAAATATACAATACACAATAAATATAAAAACCTAAAAAATAAACAATACTTCTAACAACAAAATATTCAGCAATCAATATAACAACAATATAATGATAAAATTACTTACATATATGATCAGAAAATGCCTTTCTCACAAGTTATAGCCAAAAGAGAGTTTGGGAGAGATAAAAATTCTAGAGAGAATGTGAAAATTTGAAAAATGAGGGAAGTGGCTATGAAAGGGAAAGGAGAGGAAAGGAAAGGTGGAGTTATAAGGGTACGACCTGGATGCGGCAACATGTCTGGTGCATCCAGTAGGCATGCGCTAACGCGCCTTGCATATCTTACGTGGATGCGCCAACACGCTTGGCGCATCCATGTAGGATACGCAAGACGCGTTGGCACATCCTGCGTGGAACAATAAAGAATAAAAAATTTTAGCGTGATAAAAACGATGACATTTTAATAAATAGTTTCAAAAAGATGACAATTTAGTAAAGAAATTTGTCATGAAAGACATTTTGGTAAAAAAAAAAAGCCCTGAGCTTTGCCCCTTCCTTTTCTCATCAATTTTTGTTAAGTTGCAACAATTTAATTTAATTTACTAAAAGATAAAAATACAATTATATTAATTTTTTATAAAGTTAATATTTATTATATATTGACACTCTTATTTAAATATTATACTCACATTTCTTTTTTATATATTAGTATTACACTTTAACATTTTTCTTTATTTACAAAATTATATATACTTCTCCTATTTTATGCACAAACATTACACAAATTTCATTGAAAATACAAAATAAAGGAAGTATGAGTAATTTCTCAAATAAAAAATGTGTTAATATTATAAACACTAACCTAAAGGAAGGTTAGTATAGTTATACCAAAGATAAAAATGATAAAGTTAAAAAAATTTATACTTAACACATATTTGACACGTGATTCATAATTATTTTACATACATTGATATTACAATTTCAACTCATTTTTTTATTACTTTTTAATCTTTATATAATAAACATACTAGCTCATCTCACTTTTAGTTTCACTCTCTTCCTTTTTTAATATATATATATATGTATGTATACTTTATTTTGCATATGAATCATGATGTAAAAGATAATGGAAAAAACTTAGGTAAAATTCTTTAGGTGCAATTACTATTGTGATGCATTTAATATCTACTATAAATATTATTTTTTACTTTTTTCACTTTATTCATAAATCTTCCTATATAATGAAAAGAAAATATTCATATAAAGTGAGTAAATAAGAGTATATTTATTCTTAATTTAAAATTATACATTTTAATCTTAACTAATTAAATAATTTAAGGGTGATATATCTTTATTTACTAACCTTAATTTTTTTCTATATTTAATAATATGATTTATAATTTTTGACCATTCAATGAATATTTTCTATATCTCGTCCCTAGATATATTTAATATTTTTTAAAAGATAACTAATTTCATTATTAAAAATAAAGAGAGAAATAAAATCACAAGTATAAGATCTAACATTATGGACAAATATTTAAATAACTTCTGACGGATTGAAATGGTAGTTCAAAAGTCAATGGAAAGAGGATTTATTTTATATATATTGAAAAATAAATAAAAACCATTTTCAATATAATTAAGATTATGATTCTATATAATATATTAATTTATTATATATTTAAAAATTATTTTATATTAAAAAATGTAATTCTAATTCTAATTAATTATATATTTATATTTTTTCAATTAATATGAATATTTTAATTATATATTCTTTCTATTTATAATAATTTTTCTTTTAATCTATTAATACTTCTATAAATATTCTATATTTTATATTTTATTAATATGGAATATTTATAGAAGTATATATATAGAATATATTTGCAGAATTTAATATATTTATAGAATATATTCTAATATATTAATATAAGTTAATATAATATGAATATTGTAGCCCCTTACTAAATTAATAGTTATAAACATGGGCATAATAATAATACCAGTGAATTTTCTCTATAAGTGGAAGCTTCTTGATTAAGCTAAGTGGAAGCTTCTTGAAGAAGCTATTAGGAGAATTCTTAGAGAATCCATTAGGAGGATTCTTAAAGAAGCCATTGGAAGAAAATCTCGAGGCTTTATGAAGAAACTATTATGAGTTAAGCAAGATTAATTAGGTAAGCATGATGAGATCATTGAAAGACAAGTGTCAAAAGGAAGACCCTTGAAGCCATAAAAATTCTAGAAATAATATAAGTATTCAAATAATGATTATGGGTAAAGTAAGTTTGTGATAAGGCTTTTGGAAGATGCCATTTAGTGGATAAGTAAGAAGGGGCTTGTGGAAGAAGCTTCTTAGATAGAAAGATAAGAAGGCTTATAGGAGAAGCCATCAAAAGAAAAATCCTAAAGCTTATAGAAGAAGTTATTGTAAGGTAAAGTATGCTCACAAGTGTCAAGCAACGGGTTTGAGACTAACAAAATATCTTGAAGCTTATCGAATAAGCCACATGAAACATTCTTGAAAAATAAAAAGTGCATAAAAGTGAAAATTAGTCATGTTATTTGAATGACCAAATGGTTATTCGAATAGAGTTCCTGCTATGCAAATATAAAAGAGAAAATGTGACCCTTTATTTGAATAGAACTTCTTTCATTCGAATAAACATGCAATTAAGGAAATGCATATAGGGTGAGTTATTCGAATAACAATTCTGTTAATCGAATAACACAACAGATATCAAACAATGGGAAGCACATCAACTATAACAGAACAACTATGTTCTTCCTTATTCAACTAGTTCCAATGGAACCAAATGGTGAAATAAGCTTAGTGAGGTAAGTAAGACAAGTGTCATGAAGAAAACATCTTTGAAATCTTGACTAAGGAAGTCGTGATGATTTTAGAAATAGGTGTTGAAGGATGAATGGAGAACTAGTAAGGCTTAATTCTTAAGCCATTCCATGTGTCAAAATAAAAGAGTGGATTATGGTTAAGAAGGGACAAATGTCCATGCATTTATTAGAGATGGTGTAAGCATATGATGTTATCATGAACATGTGGAGCTCTTGCAACTTTGATTAAGTTTCAACAATGATTATAGAAATTAGGTAGCAAATTTTGGACGAAAATTAGATTAGAAGTAATGATGATGGGAGAGATTTTTGAAGGGAATGAAATCTCCTTATGACACCTAGATATCACGTAATCATTCCTATGCATGAAGAATACCCAATTTGGCTCTATAAATACATACTTCCCTTCTCCATGCTTATCAAACAACACCCACTTAAACACAACATTAGCACCTTTGTTTTTCTGCAACATCACTCTCTCATCTTCACTCCTCGTCAACTTTTCGTTCACTAATTTCAATTATGTAAAATAGGTAGGAAATGACAAAAACTCCATTTTTTACACCTTATTTCTATTACACCTAACTTACAATAGTGGCTCTGCTGGTGTCTGGAACTGATTTTGGATCAGTCTATTCGAATAGAGTTTGTGTTATTCGAATAGACTATGATAGAGAGCTTCACAGTTTTGATTAATTTGATGCATGGTTTATTCGAATAAACCATGTGTTATTCGAATAACATATTACAAACTTGAGTTTCAGAAACAAGCTATTCAAATAAACTCATGTTTATTCGAATAGACTCTTTTTTAGAAAAGTTCAGATATAAGGTGTTATTCGAATAACACTATGGTTATTCGAATAACAGACTCCAGAAAGTTAAGAATAGAGATTTTAAACGTAAATAATTTTATTATTATTTTAATTTTCATTCAACTATGATATTTCTAGTAACTAAATTATTTATTACTTATTCAGACTGATTTTATGATTTATTATATGAATTGTTTATTATTCAGATGGATTATTAACTCTTTTCATACACGATATTTTATTTGAAGATTTTACATGAAATATTATCATGATGATTGTTTTATGAAAATGTTATTAAAAGAGTTATGGATAAACATGAATCAATGTGCCAAAGAGAAATATTGCGGCCGTGATGAGAGGATTAAGAGACACCTTACTCAACCAGAGATTATTATTATAACCACGGTGAGAGGATCAAAGGACGCATTTGTCAAATTATTGTGACTATGGTAAGAGGATCAAGAGACGTCTTTGTCATTTTTAATGATTGTGGTTATGGTAAGAGGATTAGGGACACCCTAATCAAATTATTATAGTCACTGTGAGAGGATTGGGGAACGCCCTGATCAAGATAAAAAAGGTACGTTTGTTTAAAAGTATAAAGAGAATGAAGAAATGAAGATTTTGAATAATGATGTGAAAAGAACATTCAGTTATTATTCTGTTAAGTTTCAAATTTCTTACTCTTTTATTACTTTAGCTTGAATTTAAAAATTTTTTTAGTTACCTATTTTTATGAAGCCCTTTCCATTATAGAATTATTTATTTATCTTATTCTTCTTTCAACTTATTTTTAAGAGAAATAGAGAAATTTTGAGATAAATCATTACTTATTACTTTATTTTTATGAAGTAAAATTATCAAAAAATATTTATATTTTTACATCACCTACTATTTTATTTCTCAAATAATTATTTATTTATTTGTAGACTCTTAGTTATCGTTTTAGAAATAGAGTATGATAAAGAATGGATAGTAAATTTATATTATATGTTTTTGCATATTTCTACTAAGATTTTTATCTCACTCCTTTTATGGTGTAACATTTCAGATAATTCCAGCAATAATAGTCCAGAATAAAAGTCATGAGCGACAAGTTATATAAATCTTCAGAACTAGAAGATTATGTCTTTACTGCTATTTTTGGGGACTCTTGAGTAGATATAGTATTAAAGTTTATAAATACGTAAATTTGTAGTATTATGTAAAGGCTTTTGTAAGTCTCATTTTTATAAATAGGTGTTTAGTTTAGAAATTATCCGTATGTAAAATATTATCTTTTAAAGGATTTAACCCCTTAACATAATATAATATATTTTGATAAAGTAGTAACATCTAAATTATATATTTTAAAATTAATTAAGAAGTAGGACGTTATAGATAAAATTAATATAAATACACTTTCTTATAATAATGTTATTATATATTATTTAAATTTTTTATTTTATTTTTACATTGTGTATCATGGGTGCTAAATTGTTGAAATATATACAAACAAATAAACGTTGTGGTTATTAAAATATACAAACCTTACATTTTTTAAACACAACTGCACAAGGTACTAAATTGAGGGAAAGAGCGGCAATCAATCCATATGCGGCCTCTGTCAAATGAACACCATCCCACCCAATATACTGAGAAGGATCATCACAAGCAATCACCCCTGGATTGCCACAAGCTGCAGATGTTTTGTAATTGTATAAATCTCCCATTCTACAACAGATTTTGAGACTTGTAAAACTTGCATAGGCATCAAAATATAAATCACAATGTTATACTTCCATGATAGTTATGACTTATGAGGCAATGTGTTCTGGAGTTGCTCAAGTATGATGTGGCACTGTGAAAGCATAATCTGAAAATGGAATTCTACTAAATTACAATAGGAGGCGAGACTTGAGAGGCTTTACTTGGATTACCTAAATGTGTGGGATAATGATATAATGGCAAAGCAGCATTGTAATAATCAGCATAGATGATATTGGCATGAGGATGAAGTCCTCGAAGCCTATCTATTTCAATTTGGAGCTTGTGATTATAATATTATGCGAACTCGTTTAACCACTTCAAGCACCCTGCTGGGTCATATTGGTTCTTATCTTTGGTTTCATACTTCGTAAAATAGACTGCAAGGCATCCCAGTGGTAAATTCCCAGGAACTATGAGCGTGCGAGCCCCTAGGCCTAGATCAATCAACTCCTGTAAAGACACAAATTACATCTCATCATGGCTTTGGATATTATGCCTGGAAACTGAAAATCAAATAGAAAAATGATACTCACACATCAATATCACACATATCTGTTTCACATCTGTCTATATGGCAAAATCAGAGTGTAGATATGTAAAAAACGAGATGAGTCCAATTATAATCAAATGATAAAAACTGTAAAGATGTGAGTAAAAGTGTGTGTGAATAACATTACTAAATCAAATAGATTAATAAGAGATTCATGGAATAAATTTTATAAAACAAGAAATCTTATACTGGTTGCTGAAGTAATTTCATTGATTACATGGGGCACGTGTATGTTATAACCTCTGCTATGTTCTTCCATTGAGACAAAGAATAATTGAAATCATTGCCTCCAATGTCTCGTAGAAGAAATAATGAGCTCCCAACAACTTTTTGGTGAGCCTGCAAGATTAAATCTTAATTCAGAAATACGTATTATTGGACTTGTATCACAAGGATCGTTATGGATTTTGAGTGCATGGAATTAGGGTTGGAAAGGCCTGTTTATTAAATAAGTTGAGTCAAAGTTTTCTTTAATAACATTTTTTTAAGGCCTGCGATGTTATATAATACTGAATGTTGGACGGTAAAAAATCAGTAAGAGTATAAGATCAGTATCATGGAGATGAGGATGTTGCGATGTGAATGTGTGGTCATACAAGACAAGATATGATTAGAAATGAATGCATTAGAGAGAAAGTAAGAGTAGCACCTATTGTGGAAAAGATGAGAGAATCTCACCTTAGGTGGTTTAGACATTAAAGGAGAAGACCTTTAGAAGTCCCTGTAAGGAGAGTAGATCAGGTTGAGGATAGTCCAATAGTTAGAAGTAGAGGGAGACCAAGAAAGACCATAGGTGAAACGATTAAAAAAGATTTAGATTTGTGAATGGTGTACAATGGCGTACAATAGGTCAAGGATAGCATAGGTTGAGGATAACGTACAATAGCGTCATTATATTAATATATTTTTTAATTAAATTTTAATAAAAGCAATAATTAAAGCATAAGTTAGTAAGTTACAATAAAAATAATATATTAGAATTATTTTATAACTTAACACTCACTCTCTACTTTTATAAATACTTATAATTTTCTTATTCAAATCTTTGATCGATGTGAGACATAAAAATATACTAAGTTACAAAATTATTAGAGACATATAATTGCAAAACATGAAAATCGAATCTACGTTCCTCTAAGTGTAACATGAAACACCAACCACCAATATGCAACAATTGTTTTGTTATAGATTCAAATATATACCAAAAAAAAAAGTTATAAATTGTATTTTGAGGTCATGGGATTCGGACTATATTTATCATTTTTCATTCCTTTGTAAGTATAATTAAAACTGGAGCCATTCAAATTTGAAATCCACAGCATTCAAAATTTTGCTCCACTTTGCAGAATGTGTCCTCTTTATACTCAAGGTAAGAACTTCATGCATCAACAGAAGGCAATTTAAAACAAACTACCTTCGGGCTGCCATTGATTGGACTTTGGTTTATAGATGGATTGGATGTGTAGTCCAATAATTGGTTTTCAGTATTACCCAGTTATTTTATATATGCGTTAGTTGTTCAATATTTGGTAAGGAACTAATCAAGAATTTACACAGGATTCTTCAGCCAACCAAATAAAATAAGATTCTGATAACTTGCCTGCAGCAAAACAGAGTTGATGATATCTTCATATCTGACTGCCAAATTCAGTGACATAGACCTAGCAGGTGCAATAGCATAGCCCTTGAGACCCTGACCCTCTTCCTCTCAATATTTCCGAGTCTATCTCGATTCTGCACCACCACCATGCTCAACATGTATAGCTGCTACTCTTGATCCAAGGGAATGTCCAGCAAAAGTCAATGTGATGAGGGTATGTTCAATCTTCATGTTTTGTATTTATATGTTTCTAATAATTTTATAATTTGGTATATTTCCAAGCTTAACATCGATCATAGACTAAAGTAAAAAAGTAGTGAACATTTATAAAAAGTAGAGAGTAAATATAAAGTTATAACAAAAATATATATTAACTTTTTAGAGGTAGAATATTATATTTTTAATGTAATATTTTAAATATTATACACTTGTTGCTTGATGTGTAGATAAAATATACACATCTTGTACTTGATTTGAGGTGGATTTAGGTGTGCTTTGATTAGTTTATGTTAGAATTTATGTCACTTTTAATCTAATTATCATTGGTATCTCATGATTGGTCTTTCTTTATATTTTTAGGTCCAAAAGAGGTGTTTTGACATGGTTCTATGAAGCTTTGGATGGATTCATTGCAATAGAGTTGAACTCGGAATTTATATGGCTAAGATTCGTAGAGTTTTTGACCTTTGATGATAAAATGATCATAACTTGAGCTGCGGAGGTTTAAACGAGATGATTCCAATGGCATTTGAAAGTTAAGACAAAAACTTTCAACTTTCATGAGACCACTTTTCTAAATGGTGATGTTTTGATAGGATTTTTAACGTTTGAATTAGACATGGTCGTATCTAACTTGGAAAACATTTCTATCATGTTCACACGACTCTGTCTAACTTGAATGAAGCTTCTGACTTGGAGACACAGCCGTGACTCTTGGTCACATGGCCGTGTCTCCCTTCTATGTTGATGTTACGCTATTTTTTAAGCTCACACGATCGTGTCGAGCTTAGATATGGCCGTGTGAGGTCTCTTGAAGTTAAAAACAGCAGTTTTTTACCCCAAATATTATAAATAAAAGCACAATCCTAAACCTGAAGGAGACTTTTGTGACGATAGGCTTTGAGAGTCAGATCAAAAGAGAGATATGTCATGAATCCTTGGAGGATGGCTTCAAAGGGAGGATTCAATTCTTGAAGGCTTGAAGATCATAATCACTGTAAAATGGATTTTCATTTCTCTTTCCCTTTAGTTTTCCCCTTTCTTTGGGTTTTCTTTTCATAAGTTTGTATTTTGATATGAGTTTGTTTGTATTGAACATGAGTTGCTAAACCTATAGTTGGGGCTATGGGGGATTTTGTTTTCATAATTATTTGGGTTTGATTTCGAATTTGATTAAGATAATTTCTTTTAGGATTTATCATATTGCTTGCATTCTTGTCATAACTTGATCACTTTTGGCATTTGTTAATTCATTATTTGACCGATGACCACCCACACTCAATGAATGGATCTATATGATAAATTTAAGATTAGATTGGTGAATGACCAAACATCAATTTTTTCTACTAATGGAATTATCAGATATGTTAGTTTATCTCTTGAATTAATGCTTAATGCATTCCTAATCAATTCAACTAAATAACTAAATAGGTGATTTAATTTAAGAATAAAATATTATTTTATTCATGACTATTGGGATTTAATAGCAGGTAAGAGAATATTAGCAAAAGAATTACCTTACATCATAAATAAAAGAAAATATGAATAATTAGATTCAAGTGAACCTTGTGCCCTAATCTCTTTCACATTGATTATCTATTCTTTGCTTGATTGTGCATCTCTGTTCTTTATTTGTTTTCTGATTTTAATTTGAATTTCTCTTCACTCTTCTAATTGTCTGGATAACCAAGAATTTAGCGAATCTAGTAATTACTATTTATTCATTGTGGGATTGATAACTGGGATTCAAGTCTTATATTACTTGGTGTCTGGCGATAGAGTGCACTTGCTCTTAGTGTATTTTACGCGTATCATTGCCCTCTTTAAAGGCCTATGCTCGTTGGCCTATTTTAAGTTTTAAACTTGTTAACTTATATAAAGGTTTGTTTGTCTATTTAAAATGTAGGCCTATTAGTCTATCTAAAGGTAGGTCTATTAGTCTATTTAAAAGTAGGTATGTTGGCTTATTTAAAAGTATGACTGTTAGTCTATTTAAATATTTTATTACAAAGTAAGCATTTAAATAGACTTTCAGGTCAGGTCAGATCTTAAAAATCTGCTTATTTCAAGTTTACAAGTCAGACTCAGGTCTTATAATTGAGATACAAACTAAACCTGTTTAATACAAATTCTGACCTGACTTATTTTCACCCTGCATGAGACCATAATTTCTTTCTTTTTGTTCTATAAATCGGTGTTTGTGTTTGGAATATCGAAGATAAAACTATTCATTTCATTTGTAAAGGAATCCACGCATGTATGAAATGATCACATAAAAAAAAGAATGTTTGAAATGATATTGAGTATAGACTGAAGAAATTTGTTTATGTTTAACTTATTTTGAATTTTATAATTGAGAATTTGTAAATTCTATCATTACAAAATTACACAAAATTATCATATATTTAGATCTAAAACTAAACAAAATTGGCATATATATATATATATGATTGTATGGTCAAGATTTATTTTTACCATCCTCTAATAATAAAAAACTTCTCTCACTAATATGTCCTCATATAGGGAGTGTATTTAATAAGAGGAGTATTTATTATAAGAGGAGTAAATTTTGACAATTAAATCTTACATGAATAGTCAAGATTAGAGCATAAATGCAAGTGACATTTTTAAATGGTTACATGATATTTAAATAATTTTTAATATTAACCATTCATATATGATTGTATAATTAATATTTACTCTTTTTATCATCTCATAATAAAAATTATTTTCACTAAATATATTCACCATATACATATATAAACAAAAATATTACTTACACTAATTTAAAAAAAAAAAACGTTACTTGCGCGCGTTCATAGCGGTGATGTGAGTTCTATAAAAAAATTTGAGTAAAATTAATGATTTAGTAAAATTGATTAACCCACACTAATAAAATGAATTTTATTATATTCTCTTAAAATATTCTCTTACAATATTTTTATTATCTAATAAAAAATATTAAATAATAAATTAAATGTAACTAATATCTTTAGAATATAAAAAAATATAATTCCTTTTTATTTAATAATTAAAAAAATTAAAAAGAAGATAAGTTAAAAAAATTAATCATATAATAGAATATCGCAGCACGTCAACTACCCCAACATCAATTTGGCTACCGCATTTAATATTCTCCTGTTATATACACTAGTATTTCTTGCATATTAACGTATTATTCCTTTTACTTTTTTATAACTATATTTTAAGATTTTTATACATAAATTAAAGATTAAAGTATATAATTTTATATATAAAAAATATAACTAAATTATCCTTTTTTTCACTCTATTAATTCTCTTCATTAACTCCATTACTAGTTGGTTAATATTTTAACTTTATAATTTATCCCTTAATTGAATAAACTTGATGTGCTCATTCAATAAGTTCATAAAGACTTCCTTTTCAGAGTATAGCTATCTAAGAGGGAGAGATTGTATTGATGGAATGTGATGCTTCATCGGAGGAAGAAGATAATGTGATTGGCTCACGTCATTGACTTCCCGTTGAAATTGACTCGTGTATCGTGAAAGCAGCGGCGGATCCACGTGATCCGAGGGGCACAGGCTTCCGTGGAAATTTATAACCCCGATAATCCTATCGCCTACAAAGCATCTACACCCGCTTTAACATTAGATCGTTTTCACGGCGCCCACCCGTAAACATGATCTTAAATTATGCTTTTCATCTTTTTTTTTTATCGTCGTTCATTCCAATTTTTTTTCGTCGTATCAATTTTTTGTTTTTCGCTAACCAACTTATTTCACGAACATAAAAATCGTAGTAGTAAAATTCTTGTTATTTAACCAACTTATATGTAATTAACTTTTTTATTCTTCATTAACTAACTTTTTCACGTTAGAAATAAAGTTTTAATAACGAAAAAAAAAGTAGTTAATTACGCATGTGTTTCTAAAATGATACAAGATTTTATCACATTTTTTATGTTCATGAAAAAGTTGGTTAACGAAGAACAAAAAGTGGTTAAACGCGACGCAGGTTAATGAATTGACGATACCAAAAAAAAAAGAGGATTTCATACTATTCATGGGTGGGTCCACAGGCTGATCCGTGGAACATTTTCCGGAAATTTAAGTGTGTATATATAATGTTTTTTTCACTTTTATAAGAAAAAATTATTATCTCTCATACTTTTTTTTAATTTAATTGACCAAAGTTTTTTCTTTCATAAATACTTATTAATTTTTTCTCTCTTACTTTAAAGTTTTTTAAGCCTGGAGTTCCCATTTATTTTAGAAAAATAGCAAAGTTTTTATTTATTTTTTGAATAATTTTTTCATTTTATCTCTAGTGCTTTTCTTTATATAAAGAAACATATTTCTTATGTCTTTTTTCTTTTAGTATTATCTGTTTTAAATTTCTAATTGTTTTCATTATATGCGTTTAGTGCTTCTAGTTTTTGTTTTATGATTTGAGTTTATTGATATTTAAAATTTAAGTTTGTGTAATGTAATTTTTTATTAAGAATTTCAAGTGCTATAGTGATAACTATTTAAATAAATATAAAGTAATATACTGCTAATTGTAATTTTTCTAATAGAGTATGCCGGCTTAAATAAATTCTTAAAAAAAAATAATTTCTCATCATGAACATCAACATTTCTCTCAATTAAAATAACAAATAATTGAGATAAAATTAAAAAAATCTTCTAACAAATCTTAATTTATATCTTAAAGTTTCATTGCATCATCCAGATAAGACATAACATCTCAAGAAAAATTAGTGCTCCCCCTGAACCTATGGATCCACTGCATGAAAGATATGTATGCCTCGCCTCATAGTGTAGTTAAAATGAATTCCTTTATTTTCATTTCATAAGAGAAACATTGTGATTATTGAAATATCCATAGCTTGCATTAAGCACAACTGCACAAGGTACTAAATCGAGGGAGAGAGTATGGTCCATTTATTAAACCTTCGGCAATCAATCTATATGCAGCCTCAGTCAAATGAATACCATCCCACCCAATATACTGAGAAGGATCAACACAAGCACTCACCCCTGGATTGCCACAAGCTGCTGATGCGTTGTAATTGTATGGACCTCCCTTTCCACAACAGATTTTGAGATCTATAAAACCTGCATTGGCATCAAAATTAATATAAATGACAATGTTATACTTCCATTATAGTTATGAAGCAACGTATTCTGGAGTTGCTCAAATATGAAGTGGCACCGTGAAAGCATAATATATATGAAATGGAGTTCTATTAAATTACTAGGAGTTGAGAGGGTTGAATTACCAAATTGTGTGGGATAATGATATAATGGCAATGCAGCATTGTAATAATCAGCATAGATGATATTGGCATGAGGATGAAGTCCACGAAGCCTATCTATTTCAGATTTGAGCTTCTGGTTGTAATATTCAGCGAACTCGTTTAACCACTTCAAGCACCCTGCTGGGTCATACTGGTTCTTATCTTTGGTTTCATACTTTGTTAAATAGATTGCATTGCATCCAATTGGTAAATTTGCAGGAACCATGAGCGTGCGAGCCCCTAGATCAATCAATTCCTGCAAAGACACAAATTACAACTAGTCAAGGCTTCGGGTATGCCTGGAAACTGAAAATCAAATAGATTAATCAGAGATTCATGGAATAGAATTTAGGGAAAATTCCAAAAAATAAAAACCCTTCATTGCCTCATGTGCACTTTGTCCCTAAACTTAAAAAATGTGCAACAAAGTCCTTTAACTCCCTAAAGTGTGCAGATGAGTCCAAAATGACAACAGATGTTACATTACGGACGAAAATCGTCACGTGCTTGACACGTGATGCTTAAAAATTTAGAACACTTAACAAGATCCTGCGCAACTGAACCTAAATCACCCCTTCAGTTCCTGATCTCACCCCATCACCTCTGAAGTTCTAAAATCTCCATCAGAGAGCAAGAAGACGAAGGCCCAACATTCAGAACCCCATTGCACCTCCATCGCACGAGAGCTCATCCAGCTTCAGGGAGCAAGACGAGGAAGAAAAGCAAACCAATGCTGAGAAAAATGCATCCTACAGAGTCTTTTGAGAGCTCATCCAACTTGAGGGAGTGTAGACAAATCTGCATATGCGGAATTCCTTGCTCGTTGCAAACTTCGTGGATCGAGAAAAATCCAAGTAGGAGATTCTTCGATTGTGGAAGGTATGGGTCTGGAAATAAATGCAACTTCTTTGACTGGTATGACCCAGCTCCAACCCAGAGATATCAAAAAGTTATCAATGGTATGCTAATGAGGAACAAGGCATTAAGTGAGGAAGTGGAAGGACTGCAGAGGAGGAACAATGCCTTAACTGAAGAAGTCGAAGAACAAGTAGTTCAAATGTGTTTGTTACATGAGAAGATTGAATTACAGAGGGCACAATTGTGGAAGCTTCGTGGGATGCTATTTGTCATACCGGTACTGATTGTTGTCTTATTGATTTGTGGTTAAGTGTAGTGGTTTGCAGGGGCGGAAACAGGGGGACGTATATGAGGCACGGTCCTCCTCAGTTTTGGATAATTGAGTTTTTTTTTATATATACATGAATTTTTTTTAGTTCCTCTAATAAAAAAATAAATATTTATTCTTTTGAATGATAAATTATTTTAATTTATTTTGATTTTTTTCAGTATCAATAATAACTATTAAGTGTGTCTTTTTAATTATGAAAATTATTAAAATAAAATAAGTTATAAAATAAGATGAAAGATGATTTTTTCACATATTATATGAATTGTTTATATTAAAAAAATTACTAAAAAATTCACTACAAATACAATAATAGATGACTTTTATTTTATAAAATAACTTTGAACACAACTTAAAAATTGAAGATATATATTTAAAATTGTCTTATATTCAATTGTATTTATTATAAATGTTTCTAATTTAAAACATGTTGATTATGAATTGAATTGAATTTATTTTTATGTTTACATTATATGATAGTTAATTTTTTTTAACTTAAATATTTAGAAACATGTATTTAATTTTTAGTCTCGGCCCCCCTAGAGTTAAAATCCTGCCTCCGCCTCTGGTGGTTTGAGTTATGTACTATGATAAAGATGGGTTCTGTGCAGGGGTAGTGGGATTAAGGTATGAAAGTTGTTGATTAATAAGTATGTATTTGGGTTTAGGGGTCTTGGTATGTAAGTTTCTTGAGTAACTGTGGTGTAATTGAGTCTTGATGTAAATGATGTTGTGGGAATGAAATGAAGTTGGATTAACTTGAAATGTGTTACTTTAATCCTGTTGTGTTTTGCACTTGTAAATGATGCAACTTTGCATAATTCAATATTCACTTAGAAGTCTGAAATGTAAATAACAAAATCACTTAAAAAATTGACATGTAAAAAATACCACAAATACTTAGGCTCCCCAACCCCTTGCTTTCTCATATAAGCACTCAAATGTGTGGTGGACATAAGATCACTAAGTTATACAACTTATGACACACACCTCCTATATAAACCCATAGGTCTCTTAAACTGGACCTTCCTTCCATGATGTAATAACACTGTTATGACAACTATCTACATAAATAGGAACATAAGCACCCACATACAGTAGGATGGAGGTCAAAGATTTTGTCCATATACACATTTTGTCCCCACAAAGAGTCAAACAATAAACAAATTCAATAAAACATACACATTTTGTCCACGCACAGGTTCAAAGGTTTGCAAAAGATAAAAACAAAAAACAAAATAGAAGTGCAAATGTCAACAACTAAACCACAACAGAGACATATTCAAAGATAAGCAAAAATTGACCAAAAAAAAAAAGGCAATGTCAATATAATTTGAGACCATATACCAGAAACTTTAAACCCCACAATCAATACCAAAAGCTCATAATCTACCAAACCAAATAGAGAAAACCTTAAATTATAACCACCACAATTTCACACGAAAACTGATGCGGAGAAGGTGTAGGGTTTAATAAGAACTCACCTTAAGTACACAAACAAAATCAAAGGTCTTCTTCGCACAAAGCTTCCTTCAATGGTAGAATATGTGCTACGGTTCACGCAAAGAGGTTCACATGGACAACTTCAATGGCGAAAATTATAGGTCTCACGAATAGAGAAGTGAGTTTAGGGCAAAGGTATTACGGTTTAGGGATTTCTAACCCTATGTTTGGATGTTTTTCCATTAAAAGAACAGAACAGAATAAGTGGGAATGGAGCGGAAAGGAAAGGAAAGGAATAGAACATAATTTTCATTCTCTTTGTTTGGAAGTTTCATTAACAAAACGGAATGAAACGGAATTATCCATGTGTTCCTCTCATTCCACCTCAATTTTGGGGGGGGAACAAAAGTTAGGTATTTGAGGGAAAGAGAGGGAAAATGATTCCCCATGTGTTCCGTTCCCATGTATTTTAAAACTCTCAAACAATAAAAGTTATTTCTGTTCCCATCATTTCCTTTCCGTTCTTCTCATTACCTATCATCCAAATATAGTGTAAAGTATATTTAAAAAGAGATTAAAAGTTTGGGAGTAAGGCTCACTTGTGATGAATGTCAGGTGCCCCTCACATGATCAATGATATTCTAAACCCTAAAATACTCTTATGGGTGCAAGACCTTGTTTGATGTTCTGAATTTTTAAGCATCACATTGATTTTGGTCTAAAATGTAACATTGGTTATCATTTTGGATTCATTTGCATACTTTAAGAAGTTAAAGGATTTTGTTACACATTTTTTAAGTTGAGGAACTGAAATCCACATAAGACAAAGTTGAAGGAGGAATTTTTAAAATTTTCCATAGAATTTATGAAACAAAAAATCTTACACTGATTGCTGAAGTGATTGCATTGATTACATACGGCACGTATGTTTTAACCTCTGATATGCTCTTTCCTAGAAAAAAAGGATAATTGAAATCATTGCCTCCAATCTCTCCCACAAGAAATAATGAGTTCCCAATAACTTGATGGCAACCTGCAAGGTTAAACCTTAATTCATAAGTAGGTATTATTGGACTTGCAACGAACGGATCGTGTTGGATTCTGAGGGCTTGGGACCATCATTTCGAAGTTTATGTGTGTTTGGAATATCATTTCAATTTTATAGAGGAATCCATGTATGAAATGATGATTTTTTTAATGAAATGTTTGAAATGATATTGAGTATTGACTTAAGAATTTTGTTTATATATAAATTATTTTGTGTGTTATATTTGAGGAGTTGTAAATTATGTAATTTCAAAATTACACCAAATTGTCATATAATTATACCCAAAATTAAAAAAAAAATTGTCATATATATTTAGTAGAAGTTAACTAAATTAAACTAAATTACTGCAGCACGTCAACTCCACCCCAGTACCCCATCATCAAATTTGCTACCGCATTTAATATTCTCCTGATACACAATTATGTTGTATACAAGTCTTACTGGTTACTGCGGAGGCTTTAAATTGGGAAGTATATCCAACAACTATTATAAATAAATAAATAAATAAAAACAAAGATTGGGTCTTACTTCTAGATGGGATCCATCAAGAGATTCAAGACCAACCACATGAGTATGCGGTTGTTTAGTAAAGGTTATATCTTGTCAAAAAAAAAAAATTATGAGTTAAAGTAATGTTTTGGATAAAATTGATTAAAGTAATAATTTTTTTTATAAGTTAAAAAGTTTTATTTCATAATCAATACATTTGAGTATTTTTCGAAAAAAACTTTTTTCAAATGTTGATTATGTTATGTTTTTATTAAAATAATCTTAAAATATGAAATATTACATAATATAAATAAATTATTTCATATTATTTTTAAATAATTTACTATAGAAAAATAAATTTTTAAAAAAATCAAATGGACTAAATTATCTTAAAATTACTTTTTAACTAATGTATTCAAATATAAAACTGATTCTATTATAATCAATTATTGAAATATTTTTTTCATAACTAATCCAAACACACTCTATATGTATTCGATTAGTTTTGGGATCAAACTACTGCATTTTATTTTTCTATGTGCTACGCCCACCAAAAGTGTTTTCATTATTGTTGGTGCCTTAATTAAATAAACTTGGGAGCAAATGAGAAATTCTTAGATGGTTTTCGCTTCTTAATTAACATGATTGAATGTGTATTATTTTAGTTATATAGGTTATTAAGTTAGAAAAAATAAAGTTACATAGGTTATTATTATCTTCTATTTTAGTAATAATTTTAATATTATAATTGATGTGATATATATTAATAATGGAGAGAAAAAATTTGTTGTTATGTTATTTAATGAATTTGACATCTCATATAAATTTTAACTCATTAAATGATGTGCCAACACATCATTGAAAGAGTGTAAATTATTTTCATAGACAGTATATCAAAATTAAATCATACTCTTAAAATAGCTAAGAATTTCTCACTACTTATTTAATTAGGCTTCATTTGGTATCACGGAAGAACAAATAAAGAAGGGATACAATAGAAAAGAAGAAAATAAATGTAAGGAAGAGAGAAGTGGACAAGTTATGACCTCCTTGTTTGGTATCATCAAATAGAAAAGAATGAATGTTTTCTTTCATTTATTTGGTTTCATTAAGAAAAAGAATGAAAATACATGTAAATATATGACGAGACCTACAAAATTACTTCTCTTTCCTTTATTTCCAAGCAAAAGAGAGGATGAAAAAATGACAAGATAGATAAAATGTGACAGTTTATTGGAAAAAAGAAAGGATGACTTTGTGATGAATAATTATATATTCTCTTAATCATTTCTCTTAATAATTTTCCTAATTGCTTGATGAAAAAATATTAAATATTTTATATGTTCTCAAGATATTAAATAGATTCACTCAACAGTAGTTGATTACAGTGAAAATGGACTATGACCCTAGATGAACTTTACCTGCAATATCAAGGTTTCGAATCCTAGTCGTTACCTTGGGAAAGGTTTTACCTTACTACTACCTTCGGCTCGAAATTGCGTGAGCAATTGGTCAAAGACCAAAATAGATATTAAATAGATTTATTTTTAATTAACATTCTCTTTGTTAAATATTAGAAAATTATTACTCCCCACAATCCATTTTAATGGTTGTTTTGGTGAAAAGATTTTGGTCCATTATCAATATCTTTTTTGCATATCAATAAAGCATTAATTGATAATTTTCCATAATTTCCCTTATGCTTTAAAAGTCTCAACTACTCATAAAAATTGGATGGATATGGTAAAATTAAATAATTAATTGAAATTGAATAATGATGACTAGTAAAAAAATCCCCACAATTGAGGCTTGATTTAATATTTTTTAATTCTTGTATCTAGCATCTAAATGACACTTAAGATAGATTAGAGAGAGTAAGAGGATTCTTTAAGAAGATATAATATTTAAGAAGATACAATTTAGAGTTTTGTTATATTTTCTTAAAATATCTCATACTACTTAATAAATAAAATATTAAATAAAAAATTAAATGTATTCAACATATTAAAAATACAAAAAATATTCTATACCTTTTTTATTTAATAATTAAGATGGTTATTAGTTAGATAGCATTTTAAATTGTGATTATGAATCTATTGGTTGAAGCGCAAGAAATCCTTTAGTTAAAAAAATTAAAAAAATCAAAAATTTCCCATAAAGTGTTGACTAATTAAATTAAACAATTTATGATATCCGATATGTATATTTCAATATTTTTAAATATTTTTCGTTTATATATCTTTCAATTATTTTTTAAATTTTTATTATAACATATCTATATATATCTATATTCCGTATAAGTATTTGTGTCTCTTTTAGGTTATTAGAATGATCATTTAAGACGATTTAAAAATATTCTTTGTGGTTTGGTCTTAACTCATAAGTCAGAATTATGTGGTAAAAGAAAAAAGTTCAAGAATTGATGGCAACTCACTTTCCATGGCTATTGTTTAATTTTTGTTTTTGTTTGTTTTTGTTTGTTTGTCTTTTAGCGTTTGCTTTCCACGTTTTGGTTGATTAATAGCTGTCACTAGAGGCAATAACAATTGTTTAAATAAGAAAAAGAAGAGACTTTTATAGACTATAGAGAAAAGAGAATAATTGCAAACTTACTTGTTGTTGAAGAATTGCAGAGAGCACGGAGCGATTCCTTGAACCAATTCAATTGAACTGTCAAAGAATAATTGGTGGGAACATTATGAATATCCTTTTCTTCAAAGAAGCTGATGTCCAACGCCGTGGCTCCTATAACAGCAAAATTTGCTCCCTCATGTTCACTCCAATTTCCCAATTTACCATTCTTGATTCCCAGATAGGGTTTCACCAATGGAATTCCCAGAGACTCAGCTGCACAACCCAAAACCCATTTACAATATATATGACCAACAGCTCCAACACCAACAACAGACAGAGACACATATAGCAATAATAAATAATATTAGTTAATAAAAGATCATAGTATATTATATCAGTGATAATACAAATTAGAAGAAAGAAAAGAAAAAAGAGAGACAGAAGACAGAAACATGACATGGTACCGATGAAATCAATGATGAGGCGTCCATCAGAGCAGCGTCCAGAGGGGTGGTGAAAGTAGGTTTCGCCGTAGGGAGGGAAAAAGCAATGGTGGGAGGGTTGGTGGGAGCTGAAATACAAGTTGCCAGTGTCAGCAAGGGAGTCACCGAAGCTGAAGATGGATGTGTAGGGGCATGCCGTGCACGTGAATAATGGTTCTGAAGCTATGACGACAAGTACTACCATCGAGATCCATCGTTGTTGGGAAGCAGCAGCCATTGCAAATTTGATTGTGTTAGACACAGAAAGGAAACTCCATTTTTTTTATCTAATCATAATTATTAAAAAATAATATAAAAAAATTATCATTTTCCTTTATTATACTCCTCATGTGACTATCTCGTCCTCGTGAATTATGTGGATATATTTACGAAGAAGTATTATATATTCTTACATCAAATAATATATATATTTATTTTTATATTTTATCTAATATTATTTATTATATATATTTTTTTATTATTTTTTTACTTAATTACATTTTTTAAAAATAATGTAAATAGTATTTACACTCATTTTTAAGAATGTAAAATGATTATTTTTCATTCAGGAATGGATTTAAGTGGGGCAAACATTTGCCATATCCTTCATTTTCTCATCAATTTTTTTTTTGTAAGTAATAATTTATTTTAATTTACTAAAAGATAAAGAGATAATTATATTAATCTTTTATAAAGTTAATACTTATTATATAAATACTCTTATTTAAAAATTATATTTATATTTTTTATATATTATTATTGCACTTAACACATTTCTTTATTTACAAAATTACATATATCTCTCTTATTTTATGTACAAATTCTCATTAAAAATATAAAACAAGAGAGAAAGAAGTAATTTATCAAATAAAAAAAGTGTCAATATTATAAATACTAATATCAAGGAAGGTTAATATAATTATACTAAAGATAAATATGATGAAGTTAAAAAAATTGATACTTAATATATATTTGATATGTAATTCATAATTATTTTATATACATTGATATTATAATTTTAACTTATTTTTTATTAATTTTTAATTTTTATATAATAAATCTACTAGCTCTTATCACTTTTAATTTTACTTTCCTCTTATATATATATATATAAAACTTTATTTTGTATATGAATTATGACGTAAAAGATAATTACCATTGTGATATATTTAATATTTAATATAAATATATTTTTTTACTTTTTTAATTTTTTCATAAATCTTCTTATATAATGAAAAAAATACTTTTATAAAGTGAACAAATAAAATTATATTTATTTTTAATTTAAAATAGTACATTTTAATCTTAAATAACTAAATAATTTAAGAATGAATATATTTTTATTTATTAACTTTAATTTTTTTCTATATTTAATAATATGATTCATGTTTTTTGACCATTTCATTGAATATTTGCTACATCCATTCCTGGATATATTTAATATTTTTAAAAGATAACTAATTTCATTATTAAAAATAAAGAGAGGAATAAAATCACAAGTATAATATCTAAGATTATGGATAATTATTTAAATCACTCCTAACATATTGAAATGGTAGTTCAAAAATCAATGGAAAGAGGATTTATTTGATATTGAAAAATAAATAAAAAATATTTTCAATATAATTAAGATTATGATTCTATATAATGTTTTAATTTATTATATATTAAAAATAAATTTATTTTACATAAAAATGTATTTCTAATTCTAATTAATTATATATTTATATTTTTTCAATTAATATGAATATTTTAATTATATATTCTTTCTATTAATAATAAATTTTCTTTTAATCTACTAATACTTCTATAAATGTTTTATATTCTATATTCTATTAATATAGAATATTTATAGAAGTATATATATAAAATATATTTACAGATATATTTATTAGGGATGACAACGGACGGGCGGGGCGGGGATATTAGGGATGGCAACCTGACGGACGGGACGGGGGGACAGTAGTAGTCCCCCGCCCCCCCATGCGATAATATCACCTTTGCTCCATATCCGAAGCGGGTATCATTTTTTCATTCCTCCACGGATAAACGAATACTCACAGATATCCACGAATATCTAATAAATTACAAAAAAATTAATAAAATAAAAAAATTATTATATGAGAAAACTAGATATGCAAAAAAGTTGATCAATATCTTATACGATATATTTTGTTGGAAGAAAGTAACAAAAATCAACTAGTTATTTTTATATGTCAATTAATGCAATGCCTTTGTTTGGAAGATGTGGTTAGGAACTGCATGAACTAGTTGAGGCTTAGAAAAATGTCACCAAAAGAGATCTAGGATTAAATTATTTGGATTTCAAGTCAGTCCCAACCATAACATATGCATTGAGTATCATCAGTAAGCAAATATATGTCACTAACTTACAATGTTGCGTTGATGAAAATGAAATATCGAATACAAAATTAAAGTGGTCATGTTTCATCTCATAAATATTTTCTTCTTTCAATATAATAATAATAAATAAGGGTATTTTTATATATTAAATAATATATAAAATGAGATTTTTTGGTAATTTTATGTAATGATATTTTTGTAGTTTTATTTACGAGTACTCGCAGGTACGGAGGGAATCACCCCTATCCCCACCTTGTTTATTAAATGGGGATAACAAATAAACTGATACCCATATTCGTGGGAAAATTTTTTTTCCCCCATATCTGCCTCATCACGGTATTACCCATGAGTATCCCAAGGACGGGTAAAATTGTTATCCTTAATATTTATAGAATATATTCTAATATATTAATATAAGTTAATATAATATGAATATTGTAACCACCCTACTAAATTAATAGCTATAACATAGACATAGTAATAATAGCAGTGAATTTTCTCTATAAAAATTTACTGATTTATATTAAAATCAAAGTTTAAAATATAAAAGGAAATAAACATCGATACAGGATAACACATGATTGTATTGCACATCTATAACTTTTTAAATTAACATCACACACCAATCATGATGTTTACTCAAAAGTGGATATACACATATTTCTAATAATTCTAATACACACACACATCCTTCTCCCGTGGAACAAGAAACTATGCTTAGTCGATATGAATGACGATGATCATAATGTATTTTGTGCTAGTCTGAAAACACCATGAATAGAGTGAAAATTGAAAATTCTCAATAGAAAATGAACAGTTATAAAAATATTTGAAAACACGTGACAAATTTCAATTATGTAAAATACACAGAAAATATCATGACAATCCAAACATGATAAGAACAACACAATTCTAGTATAACAAGACGAATGCTTAATAAATCAAACAACACAACCTCATGTATTACCACTCAGCAAGTTCCAAACTTTAGCAAACAAGTACCGATTATCAGTAAGTATCAGCAAGTTCCTCAACGTCAGCAAACGTCAGCAAGCAAGTTCCTCATCATAGGGAATCTGTCCTTTACTTTACTTTTCTTTTCATGTATGCTTGTCTCATATTTCACTCGAAGACATTCACTTCCATAGGGAGTCCACTCTATCTCTGATGTTACTTTAACATCATGACAACAAAATTAGACATACTCACACTAATCAGGCAGGTAACATAAAAGGAAATCCATCTTTTTACTTCACAACGGTTAGGTGCAAACTTTTTTATAAATTATTTGCTTACCATCACACACCAACATAAGCAATATAAACTACTAATATATCACAAATAAGTTCATCATATACAAGTCTATAAATCATGATAGTTAAATAAAATTCATAGAACTTAGAATTATTAAATTTAAATGTCAATTCTTCAAGGGACCAACTATGATTTGAAATTAATTTAATATTTCTTTTAAAAGTCCACATCATAATCCATAGTTGTCTAGTCTTCATCATAGTCCATAATTTGCTAAGTCCTCATTGTGATCCATAATTCATCCTAATCTTGATAGTGCATTCATTACACAAAAGTCTATTTATTGCAAGGGTCTAAAATAAAGGTCATAAATTTGTTCCCAAACTAAGATAAATATAAGAAGGTTTATGTAAATCAAGCACATATATTTATTGCATAATATAATTAAAAATATTTATTTAACTTAAGTCTTGAATAATATTTTAAATTTTTTATAATTTATTATATTAGTCCCATGAAAAATTAATATTCAAATTATAATAATTCTAAATTTTATCAAATATCATAAACATTTTAGAACCAAACAAATATCAAGTTTTCATAACATTATATTAACATAATAAATTTAACAAAAATAATAATATACACAAAATATTAAAATAATAAATTAACTAATAAAATATATAAATATATTAAAAATCATCATTTTATTTTTTTTAAAAAAGTTTAATTCTTACCTCATAAAAACTTTATATTTTTTCTTTTCTTTTTTTTTCTCTTTCTTCTTCTTGCCGTTACACCTTTCTTTTCTCCATCTCTATTTCCACGTTTTTTGTTTCTTGGAAGATTCTAATATGGACATATTTATAAGAGGTCCATGGATGGACCAATTAATTTAGGTCATTAATTTATTATTAAAATAAATTAATGATTCAGTTTAAAAAATTAATTTTTTTACAAATTTTAACTAATAACACTTAAATTTTTACAAAAATTTAACTAGATAACTTATTTTTTATTTTTTACAAATAATTATAAATACAAAAAATTTATATATTTTAATTAATAATTTTTATATACACATAAATTTATATATAAATACAATCAAATAAATAAAATAAAGACTCCATTCAAAAACCCAAACTTATTGGATGTATAATAGGCTCTCCCGGTTTCTTTACCTTACTTCCATTCTTTCTTTTCTCTCTCTCTCTGTTTTCGCTTTCACTCTTTCTTTTGTTTCTTACGTTTTTCTCACCGCCTCACTCTATATAGCCAATGTGGATGGCTACTTTTTATTCTTATTAGTGCACGTTGCACCTGTTATTATTTTTTAAATAAAGTAATAATTATCTTTTAAATTTTTATCTTTAATAATAATAACTCATATATTTTTATATTAAAACAATAATTAATTTATAAATATTTTTTATATATTTTTTCATAAATATTTGCTTATGAATATATCTATTAATTTTTTAATTACTTTTTATTAGTAACAACTATATATCTTCTCATAAATATATATTTATCAATATATCTATTAAAAAAATTTAATCACTTCTTATTAGTAACAACTATTATAAAATTAAATAGAATATTCAAGTTGAAGAAATAAAATTTTATTCTTCACAAATTTTATGAAAAATAAGATGTTACATATATAATATTCACTACATCTTTTGAATTTTTACTGGAAATTAATTTGATTTAGTGTGTATTTAGATTAATTTATTTTGTATTTAAAATAACTTATAATTAAATTTTTTTATTTTTTAAAAAATAAGTAATTATTTTTTCAGAAATAATCTGATTCAAACATAACTTTAATGTATATTTGGATTAACTTATTTTATATTAAAAACAACTTATAATTAAAAGTTTTATGAAAGAATTTTTGAAAAAAAAAGTAATTATGAATCTTAACCAAACATGTTTTATGTTTATAAATCAATTCTTAAATTTATTATAAAAAGATACGATTAAGTTCTTTTAAAAAATAATCTTCATGCTTATATCTCATTAATTATGAATTGAACTTATTTAATTTTAATTTTTTCTATTGGATATGATAGATAAAACAATTTTTTTAAGTATTTAACAGATATCTTCACACTCTTTAAGTGCCAAACTAATCTTATCTTATTTGAAACATTGAAACTGTCTCTCCCAACTTAGTTTGGACAAAGGGGACCATGACCCGTTTTTTAAATAATTTTTTTAACACACACACACACACACATATATATATATATATATATTAATGTCATCAAATAATTCAAATAATAAAATTTTAAAATAAAACCATTTGAAAGTGTGCAGAATCTTCAGTTTTCCAACTGGATGGTGCTTCATGGTGGTCCTTCCCTCTACATTTTATTTTTCTATTCATTGGCTTACTCTTGACTTCCATTTCCTCCTCACTTTTAACTTCATTTCTTTTCCTAGTAGAATAATCAGGTATCCTAATATCCTTTTTCCTAGTTATATTAAGATTTTTCTTTTATTGTTTGTTATTTCTTCCATGTTAACTATACAAAAAATTTCTTTTGCAATGTTTGTTTACCATTTTACTTGCAGTATTTATTTGACTTATATAAAAAAAATTAAGATATTTTGGAGGTGAAAAAAATTATCTTAAAAAAATCTAATGATAAAAAGCAAAAGAATTTATCCATACTTTTAATAGAAAGACTAATAAGAAATAAAAAAGAAAAAAATTTACACATTAAACATTCATTTTTACCCTCCATTAAATTTTTCTTCATGCTCCTCCATTGCTCCCAACAGTGCTTTTGCGTACTCAAACCCTTGCCAGGCCCCTCAACCAGTTAAGTTAATGTGGTGCATGACTTGTTTCAAAGATAGTAACGACTTGGTTAAAACTTGAACAATGGGGTCCATGACTTGGTTCAAGTCGTGAGTAGTATATTCAACACCTCATCATTTCGGGTTGTCGATAATCCACCAAACAGCCACACAAGGGCCAATAAGCACGTCATCATAATTAAACTTCTATATTTGCTTAATGTGAAATATAATTGAATCACAATCAAACTGTTTTGCTCGTACTTCAGTTTATTATCTCCTTCACTTTACCAAGTTATAATAGACGTATTTTATAACATAAAAACAGTCTTTATTTTCTTTTATAAAAGTATACAGAAGTTTTTGCAATTATATCATTTATGTAAATTTAAAGATAAATTTAGACATGTGCACTCTTTTGAACACATCAAATTACCGAATGATACTAACAAGAAAATTGGGTTAAGTAGTAAGATTTTGACGTATATAAACTAAAAGGTCTTGAATTTAATTCTTAGTCATATATCACATCTTTGGAATAGAATAACTTCTCATTGCTCTAAACTTTTATTCACTCACAAATATGTGGCTTATGAAAGAATTAATTAACTCCGGTTGTCCTGTTATAAGATTTTCAAATGCATGAATCATTTTTCAATAAAATTTTCAGGGACGATTATTCTATATCCTCCACAGAAGATCATATTGGTGTCCATTTTAATTGATTCAATTTCAATAAAATATTAAAAAAAAGTCTACTTGGACTAGTCTAGAAAAAGTACCATTAAGCAAAACCGAAGTTCACCTTACATACATTTAAAACAAAAAAGGTGTAGCTAATCTGTTAAAAATTTTGTTTGAATTCAAATACAATTATTTGATGCAATTGTAAACAATTGTGCATAATTACGACTTGCTACTTGTACAATTAAACACATGGCATCTTTTTATTGTGCCAATTTGCATAGACACCGATACCCATTTTATGGAATAGGCATCGTAGTTTTCTCAATTTTCAATCTTGGGTTATAACAAACACAGATTTACATATAATCACTATATCTTCATTAATTCAATTAAAACTTCCATTGAGCAGGATCTCTATACTAAAGCAACAATAGTTCTAATTATTGTCACTGACTATTATGTATTGATATTTTCAATGATTCTGTAACTTACTAATTCCCATTATTCCAAGTAAACATCCACTTCATACTTTCTTCTCTGTTTCATATGTATCTATTTGTACATTTACATATGCCTTTAGTAGTCAAAAATATTTTTTAAATTAGTTTATTTTAAAATAATTCCTTTAGTAGTTAACTTTTATCATTTAAGTTTATACAATATTATATTTCTCATTATTAAAATAAATACTATTCATTTTATGCTTCATGTATTATATATATGAAAATTTTATTATACTATTGTATTTACTAAAAGTAAAAATATGCTATATTGCTTTTAACTTTTTTTAAAATACAAAACAGAATATAATATTTCTTTCGTTTATAGTTTCTTATCTAAAGAAGTTAATTCAAAATAATAATATTTATAAATATTTTTTATAATATGAAACTATATTACGATATGAACACCACTGATAAAATTAATATAAATACACTTTCTTATAATAATGTTATTATATATTATTTTAAATATTTTATTTTATTTTTACATTGTGCATCATGGGTGCTAAATTGTTGAAATATATACAAACAAATAAACGTTGTGGTTATTAAAATATACAAACCTTTCATTTTTTAAACACAACTGCACAAGGTACTAAATTGAGGGAAAGAGTATGTTCCATTTATTAAACCTTCGGCAATCAATCCATATGCGGCCTCTGTCAAATGAACACCATCCCACCCAATATACTGAGAAGGATCATCACAAGCAATCACCCCTGGATTGCCACAAACTGCAGATGCGTTGTAATTGTATAAATCTCCCATTCTACAACAGATTTTGAGACTTGTAAAACCTGCATAGGCATCGAAATACAAATCACAATGTTATACTTCCACGATAGTTATGACTTATGAGGCAATGTGTTCTGGAGTTGCTCAAGTATGAAGTGGCACTGTGAAAGCATAATCTGAAATGGAGTTCTACTAAATTACAATTGGAGGTGAGACTTGAGAGGCTTGACTTGAATTACCAAAATGTGTGGGATAATGATATAATGGCAATGCAGCATTGTAATAATCAGCATAGATGATATCAGCATGAGGATCATGAAGCCCTCGAAGCCTATCTATTCCAGTTTGGAGCTTGTGATTATAATGTTCAGCGAACTCGTTTAACCACTTCAAGCACCCTGCTGGGTCATATTGGTTCTTATCTTTGGTTTCATACTTCGTTAAATAGACTGCAACGCATCCCAGTGGTAAATTCTCATGAACTATGAGCGTGCGAGCCCCTAGGCCTAGATCAATTAACTCCTGTAAAGACATCTCATCATGGCTTTGGATATTATGCCTGGAAACTGAAAATCAAATAAAAAAATGCTACTCATACATCAATATCACACATATTTGTTTCACATCTGTTTATATGACAGAATCAAAGTGTAGGTATGTAAAAAATGAGATGAGTTCAGTTATAATCAAATGTAAAAATGTGAGTAGCATTACTAAATCAAATAAATCAATAAGAGATTCATGGAATAAATTTTATAAAACAAGAAATCTTATACTGGTTGCTGAAGTAATTTCATTGATTACATGGGGCACGTGTATGTTATAACCTCTGCTATGCTCTTCGGTTGAGACAAAGGATAATTGAAATCATTGCCTCCAATATCTCATAGAAGAAATAATGAGTTCCCAACAACTTTTTGGCAGCCTGCAAGATTAAATCTTAATTCAGAAATTAGTATTATTGGACTTGCATCACACGGATCGTTATGAATTTTGAGCGCATGGAATTAGGGTTGGAAAGGTCTGTTTATTATATAAGTTGAGTAAAGGTTTTTTTTTAAAAGCTTATTTAATTATATATTATAATAATTATAATTATTAATAATAGACAGTAATTAAAACTTAAATTAATAAGTTAGAATAAAAATAATATATTAAAATTATATTATAATTTAATATTCACTCCTTATTTTTATAGATATTCATTATTATTTTTTTCTCTAATTTTTAGTCGATGTAAAACTTAAATATATAATAAGTTACAAAATTATTAGAGACATATAGTCACAAAATATGAACATTTAATTTACGTTCCCCTAATTACAACATGAAACACCAACCACAGTATGCAACAATTGTTTGGTTATAGATTCAAATAAATAAAAAAAGTTATATATTGTATTTTGAGGTTATGGGATTCGGACTATATTCACCATTTTTCATTCCTTAACCTGTTTGTAAGTATAATTAAAACTGGAGCCATTCAAATTTGAAATCCACAGCATTCAAAATTTTGCTCCACTTTGCGGAATGTATCCTCTTTATACGCAAGGTAAGAACTTCATGCATCAACAGAAGGCAATTTAAAACAAACTACCTTCGGGCTGCCATTGATTGGACTTTGGTTTATAGATGGATTGGATGTGTAGTCCAATAATTGGTTTTCAATATTACCCAGTTATTTTATATATGCGTTAGGTGTTCAAGATTTGGTAAGGAACTAATCAAGAATTTACACAGGATTCTTCAACCAACCAAATAAAATAAATAAGATTCTGATAACTTGCCTGCAGCACAACAGAGTTGATGATATCTGCATATCTGACTGCCAAATTCAGTGACATAGACCTAGCAGGTGCAATAGCATAGCCCCTGAGGCCCTGACCCTCTTCCTCTCAATATTTCCGAGTCTCTCTCTATTCTGCACCACCACCATGCTCAACATATATAGCTGCTACTCTTGATCCAAGGGAATGTCCAGCAAAAGTCAATGTGATGAGGGTACGTAGGTTCAATGTTCATGTTTTTCAATTATATGTATCTAATAATTTTATATCTCTAAAGTCTTATATCAATAAAAAATTAAAGCAAAAAAGTGATGGACATTTATAAAAAATAAAGAGTAAATATTAAAATATAACAAAAACATATATTGATATTTTAGAGTTATGTTATTGAATTAAAATATTAATTTTTTAATATAATATTTTAAATATTATACACTTGTTAGTCTCTTTAAAGGCCTAGGTCCGTTGACATATTTCAAGGTTTAAACTTGTTAACTTATGTAAAGATCCGTTAGTCTTATTTAAAGGTAGTCCTATTGGTTTATTTAAAGGTAAGTCTATTGGTCTATTTAAAGGTAGGTATGTTAGCTTATTTAAAAATAAGTCTGTTAGTCTATTTAAATGTCTTATTACAAAGTAAGTCTTTAAATAGACTTTCAGGACATGTCTGACTTTAAAAATCAGCCTATTTCAAGTTCACAAATCAAATTCAGACATTATAATTGAGATACAAATCATACTTGTTTAAAGCATAAAACAAAGTCTGACCTGACCTATTTTCACACTACATGTGACCATAATTTCTTTATTTTCGTTCTATAAATCGATGTTTGTGTTTGGAATATCAAAGATAAAACTATTCATTTCATTTATAAAGGAATCCATGCATGTATGAAATGATCACATAAAAAAAATGTTTGAAATGATATTGAGTATAGACTTAAAAAATTTGTTTATGTTTAACTTATTTTGAATTTTATAATTGAGAATTTGTAAATTCTATCATTACAAAATTACACAAAATTATCATATATTTAGATCTAAAACTAAACAAAATTTTCATATATATATATATATATATATATATATATATATATATATATATATATATATATATATATATATATATATTGTATGGTTAAAATTTATTATTTTCACTTTCTTATAATAAAAATTTCTCTCACTAATATATCATCATATAAAAAGTATATCCGATGAGATAAGTATTTATTATAAAAGAAGAGATGAGTAAATATTGATTATTAGATTTTACATGAGTGGTCAATGCTAAAACATAAATACAAATAACTTTTTTAAGTGATTATATAATATTTAATTAACTTTTAATCTTAACTAATTATATATGATTATATGGTCAATATTTACTCTTTTTATCTTCTCATAATAAATTTTTTTTCACTAAATATTTATATATATATATATATATATATCAACGAAAATATTACTTGCACCAGTTTAAAAAAAAAAAAATTGTTACTTGCGCGTTAATAGCGGTGATGTGAGTTCTATAAAAAAAATAAATTTGAGAGTAAAATTAATGATTTAGCAAAAGTTGACTAACCCACATTAATAGAATATCGCAGTACGTCAATTACCCCCAGATCAAATTGGCTACCGCATTTAATATTCTCCTGTCACATACACTAGTATTTCTTGCATATTAACGTATTATTCCTTTTATTTTTTTATAATTATATTTTAAGATTTTTACACGTAAATTAAAGATTAAAGTAAATAATTCTCAATATAAGAAAATATGACTAAATTATCCCTTTTCTCACTCTATTAATTCTCTTCATTAACTCCATTAATAGTTGGTTAATATTTTACTCTATAATTTATCCCTTAATTGAATAAACTTGATGTGCTCATTCAATAAGTTCATAAACACTTCCTTTTTACAGTGTAGCTATCTAAGAGGGAGAGATTGTAATAATGGAATGTGACAGTTTCATCGGAGGAAGAAGATAATGTGATTGGCTAACTTCATCGACTTTCCGTTGAAATTGAATAGTGTATCACGAAAGCACTGGCAGATCCATGTGATGCGAGGGGCACAGGCTTCCGTTGAAATTTAAGTGTGTATATATAATGTTTTTTCACTTTTATAAGGAAAAAATATTATCTCTCATACTTTTTTTTATATTTAATTGACCAAAGTTTTTTCTTTCATAAATACTTATTAATTTTTTTCTCTTACTTGAAAGTTTTCTAAGCATGGAGTTCCCATTTTTATTTTAGAAAAATAGTAAAGTTTTTTATTTATTGTATAATTTTTTTTTTTTTATCTCTAGTGATTTTCTTTATTTAAAGAAGCATATTTCTTATGCCTTTTTTCTTTTAGTATTATCTGTTTTAAATTAGAATTTTCTAATTGTTTTTATTATATACGTTTAGTGCTTCTAGTTTTTGTTTTTATGATTTAAGTTTATTGATATTTAAAATTTAAGTTTGTGTAATGTAATTTTTTATTAAGAATTTCAAGTACTATAGTGATAACTATTTAGATAAATATAAAATAATATAATATTAATTGTAATTTTTCTAATAGAGTATGTGGATATAAATAAATTCTTTCAAAAAAAAGTAATTTCTCATCATGAACATTAACATTCCTCTCAATTAAAATAACAAATAATTGAGATAAAATTAAAAAAAATCTTATAGCAAATCTTAGTTTATATCTTAAAGTTTCATTGCATCATCCAAATAATAAACATAACATCTCAAGAAAAATTAGTGCTACCCCTGAACCTATGGATCCACTGCATGAAAGATATGTATGCCTCGCCTCATAGTGTAGTTAAAATGAATTCCTTTATTTTCAATTCGTAAGAGAAACATTGTGATTATTGAAATATCCATAGCTTGCATTAAGCACAACTGCACAAGGTACTAAATCGAGGGAGAGAGTATGGTCCATTTATTAAACCTTCGGCAATCAATCTATATGCGGCCTCAGTCAAATGAATACCATCCCACCCAATATACTGCGAAGGATCATCACAAGCACTCACCCCTGGATTGCCACAAACTGCTGATGCGTTGTAATTGTATGGACCTCCCTTTCCACAACAAATTTTGAGATCTATAAAACCTGCATTGGCATCAAAATTAATATAAATCGTAATGTTATACTTCCACTATAGTTATGAAGCAACGTATTCTGGAGTTGCTCAAATATGAAGTGGCACATTGAAAGCCTAATATATATGAAATGGAGTTTTTATTAAATTACTACGAGTTAGAGAGGGTTGAATTACCAAATTGTGTGGGATAATGATATAATGGCAATGCAGCATTGTAATAATCAGCATAGATGATATTGGCATAAGGATGAAGTCCACGAAGCGTATCTATTTCAGATTGGAGCTTCTGGTTGTAATATTCAGCGAACTCGTTTAACCACTTCAAGCACCCTGCTGGGTCATATTGGTCCTGATCTTTGGTTTCATACTTTGTTAAATAGATTGCATTGCATCCAGTTGGTAAATTCCCAGGAACCATGAGCGTGCGAGCCCCTAGATCAATCAATTCCTGTAAAGACACAAATTACAACTAGTCAAGGCTTCGGGTATGCCTGGAAATTGAAAATCAAATAGATTAATCAGAGATTCATGGAATAGAATTTAGGGAAATTTCCAAAAAAAAAACCTTCAACTTTGCCTCGTGCACTTTGTCCCTAAACTTAAAAAATGTGCAACAAGGTCCTTTAACTCCCTAAAGTGTGCAGATTAGTCCAAAATGGTAACAGACATACATTTTGGACGAAAATCGTCACGTGCTTGACATGTGATGATTAAAAATTCAGAACACCGAATAAGATCCTGCGTAACTGAACCCTAAATCACCCCTTCAGTTCCTGATCTCACCCCATCAACTCTGAAGTTCTAAAATCTCATTAGGGAGCAAGAAGACGAAGGCCCAACATTCAGAACCCTATTGCACCTCCATCGCATGAGAACTCATCCAGCTTTAGGGAGCAAGACGACGAAGAAGAGCCAACTAGTGTTGAGAAAAATGCATCCTACAGAGTCTTTCGAGAGCTCATCTAGCTTGAGGGAGTGTAGACAAATCTGCATATGCGGAATTCTTTGCCTGCTGCAAACTTCGTGGACTGAGAAAAATCCAAGTAGGAGATTCTTCGGTTGTGGAAGGTATGGGTCTGGAAATAAGTGTAACTTTTTTTACTAGTATGACCCAGCTCCAACCCAGAGATATCAGAAAGTTATCAATGGTATGGTAAGGAGGAACAAGGCATTAAGTGAAGAAGTGGAAGGACTGCAAAGGAAGAACAATGCCTTAACTGAAGAAGTTGAAGAACAAGTAGTTCAAATGCTTTTATTACATAAGAAGATTGAATTACAGAGGGCACAACTGTGGAAGTTTCATGGGATGCTATTTGTCATACCGGTACTGATTGTTGTCTTATGGATTTGTGGTTAAGTGTAGTGGTTTGAGTTATGTATTTTGATAAAGATGGGTTCTGTGTAGGGGTAGTGGGATTAAGGTATGAAAGTTGTTGATTAATGGGTATGTATTTGGGTTTAGGGGTCCTGGGTATGTAAGTTTCTTAAGTAACTATAGTGTAATTGAGTCTCGATGTAAATGATGTTGTGGGAATGAAATGAAGATGGATCAACCTGAAATGTGTTACTTTAATCCTGTTGTGTTTTGCACTTGTAAATCATGGAACTTTGCATAATTTAATATTCACTTAGAAGTCTGAAATGTAAATAATAGAATCACTTAAAAAAATTGACATTTAAAAAATACCACAAATACGTAGGCTTCCCAACCCCTTGCTTTCTCATATAAGCACTCAAATGCATGGTGGACATAAGATCACTAAGTTATACAACTTATGACACACACCTCTTACATAACCCATAGGTCTCTTAAATTGGACCTTCCCTTCATAATGTAATAACATTGTTATGACAACACAACCATCTACATAAATAGGAACATAAGCATATAGGGACAATATTCAAACAATAAACAAATTCAATCAAAGGATCCACATACAGTACGATGGAGGTCAAATATTTTGTCCGTATATACATTTTGTCCCCACAAAGAGTCAAACAATAAACAAATTCAATAAAACATACACATTTTGTCCACACACAAATTCAAAGGGTTTCAAAAGATTAAAAAAAACCAAAATAAAAGTCAAATGTCAGAAACTAAACCACAATAGAGACATATTCAAAGATAAGTAAAAATTGACAAAAAAAAGGCAATGTCAGTATAATTTGAGATCACATACCAAAAACTTTAAACCCCACAATCAATATCAAAAGCTCATAATCTACCAAACTAAATAGAGAAAATCTTAAACTATAACCACCACAAATTCACACGAAAACTGATGCGGAGAGGGTGTAGGGTTTAATGAGAACTCACCTTGAGTATACAAACAAAATTAGAGGTGTTCTTCGCAGAAAGCTTTCTTCAATAGTAGAATGTGCTACGGTTCAGGCAAAGAGCTTCACATGAACAACTTCAATGGCAAAAATTATAAGTCTCACGAACAGAGAAGTGGGTTTAGGGTAGAGCTATTACGATTAGGGATTTCTAAGGTATATTTAGAAAGGGATTAGAAGTTTGAGGGTAGGGTTAACTTGTGATGGAGGTAAAGTTTCCCTCACATGATCACTAACATCAGTTATCATTTTGGATTCGTTTGCACACTTGAGGGAGTTAAAGGACTTTGTTGCACATTTTTTAAATTGAAGAATCGAAATCCACATGAGACAAAGTTGAAGGAGGACTTTTTAAAATTTTTCTTAGAATTTATAAAACAAAAAATCTTACACTGATTGCTGAAGTGATTGCATTGATTACATACGGCACGTATGTTTTAACCTCTGCTATGCTCTTTCCTAGAAAAAAAGGATAATTGAAATCATTGCCTCCAATCTCTCCCACAAGAAATAATGAGTTCCCAATAACTTGATGGCAACCTGCAAGGTTAAACCTTAATTCATAAATAGGTATTATTGGACTTGCAACGAACGGATCGTGTTGGATTCTGAGGGCTTGGGAGGGGTGGCAATAAAATTCATTAATTTTTAATCCATCCAATCTATTTATATTAAAACCAATCCAGTCCATCCAATTAAAATGATATATCTTATTGGATTGGATCTAATGGATTAAATTTTATTATGGATGGTTAGTAATCTAACCAAAACATGTATTGGATATCCAATGGATATCCAATTAAAACCAATTCAATGGATATCCAATATATTTTATGTTTTTTTAGAGAGAGAAACATATTTTAGAGAGAGAATAAAATGTTTTTAGAGAGAGAAACATTTTTTTTAAATGAGTGGTTTGGATATCCATCCATCCAATCTATTAAAATGGATTAATGGATGGATTGAATATCCATCCATAAAATTAGGTCATGGATGGATTGGATAATATTAAACATTTTGTAATGGATCTTAAATGGATTAATGGTTTATTTTGAATCCATCCATTACAATCCGATCCAAAATCAAACCAATCCATCCATTTGACACCCCTAGAGTTGGGACCATAATTTCAAAGTTTATGTGTGTTTGGAATATCATTTCAATTTTATAGAGGAATCCATGTATGAAATGATGATTTTTTTAATAAAATGTTTGAAATTACTGACTTAAGAATTTTGTTTATGTATAAATTGTTTTGTGTGTTATATTTGAGGATTTGTAAATTATGTCATTACAAAATTACACAAAATAGTCATATAATTATACCCAAAATTTTTTAAAAAATGTCATATATATTTAGTAGAAGTTAACTAACGAGTTTTGTTTTATCCTCTTAAACGATTCTTTTAATAATTTTTTTAATATTACATAAAGAAATTATTTAATAAAAAATAAATATATTTAATATCTTAAAAATATAAAAATATTTAATATTTTTTTATTTAATAATTATAAAAATTAATAGAAAGATTATATAAAAAGATATAGAATTATCCTTAACTAAATTAATTAAGGAGGATTCTCTGGTGCACCTAGAAAGCTATGGCCACGATGCCTCTAATAAAACAAAATAAGCAAAAGACAAATAATACTTAAATTGAAAAACTCAAAATATGAGAATTTTAGAAGAAATTGAAATAATGAGTAAAGAATTAATTAAAATGATGGAAGAAATAAATAAAAATATAATAATTTTAATACAAAATACGACTAGAATAGCAAATTGTACTTGTGATAGAACACAAAATGGAATAAATGAAATAAATAATATTAGAAATACACTTAATAATATAAGTAAAAGAAAAGAAACTAATGAAAAAGAAAATCAATTTGAAGAAATTTTACTACAACTTGAAAACCTATTAATAGAAGAACAAAATAATAAATATATCACAAGAAAAGATTTAGAAGAACTATTAGAAATGAAACCAAAAGAAATATTAAAATTAGTCGAACAAAAAGAACAAGAATTCTCAAAATTCTTAAAACCAATAACCTCATGGAGAGGATAAAAGAAGAATACATGGATACACTAAAGAATTCAAATGATATTGAAGAAAGTCAACAATTATTAGAATAATTAAAAATAATTAAAGAAGAAAATAACCAAATATAAAATGTAAAATAAACAGAAATAAAAAAGGAAAATGAGGAAGTAATACTAAATTATAGTATTTTAGAATCGATTCAAAATATGATGAAATATTTATAGAAAAAGGAGAAACAAGTGAAACAAAATCTAAAAGAAAATGGGAAGAATATTGGGAAAAACCAGAAGAATACTGGGATAAATATGAAAAAGAAATAATGCATAAGCAAGGATATGCTAGAAAAGATGGAAGATGGACAAAAATTCCAGAAGAATTTAAACTTCGATATGAAAATTTTAGAATCGAAAATAAATTAAATATTGACTGTGCAAGAAATAAAGAAGAAGTATTATTACAATGGACTAATGAAATAACTCTATTAATATCAACAGATGAAAGATTTAATGGACTAAGTCCATTAGATGTTAAAAATCTATTAGTCTATAAAACAGAAGGAAATGTACAAAAACTCCTTATAAGTATAAGTGACGATAATTGGAATCAATACACTAGAACAATCAGAAATAATCAGGAATTTGCTAGATTAATTATGCATTTAATATACTAAGAATTTATAGAATATAATTCGATTGAACATAGAGATGAAGTAAATAGATTTCTCCATGAAAAAGCAAAAGCACACTTAAATAAAATGCAAATATGTAAGCTGTGTGAAATAGATAGTTTTATATGCAAATACCAAAAATACTATTACCAATTAAATACTGAAACAAAACAAATATATATGGATATCTTTATAAATAAACTTCCATATCCGCTAAATACAAAAATAAGAACTATCTGACAAACTCAACCTATGGAAACAACTAATATATTAGGAAGAATTATACAAATACTTTATCATAAATTACGAGAACAATGTATACAAAGAGAAGCAATTAGACAATTAAATAAAGGAAGATTTGTACTCTGTTGTGATATTCCAGAAATAGAAAAACTAGGAAATTATGGATGTAATCAAACAACAAAGAAAAGAAAATACTATAAAAGAAAACCTAGATTAAGAAAAACTTATCCTAAACAAAGAGCTTATAAAAATACTAAGAGAAAATATTTTAGAAAAAGAAGACAAACTCCAAGAAAATATTGCCCAAAAGGAAAAAAGAAATGTGTCTGTTGGATATGTAATGAAGAATGATACTATGCAAATGAATGTCCACAATGAAAAGAAACATAATTTAAAGAAAAAACAAAACTAATAAAAAGAGTATACAAAATATATAACCTAGAACCATTAGAAGAAGAATTAAGTAATACTGAAGACAGTATATATGAGTACTCAGAAAATGAATTATCTCTAGAAGAAACAGAATCCGAATAGTACTTATATCAAAATTAAGATTGGAAAAAGTAATAAAGAGACAAAAGCCTATATAGATACTGGAGCAAGTATTTGTTTAGCCACAAAATTATTATTTAAAAAATAGGAAAAATTAGAAAAACCATTAAAGATTCAAATCGCTGATGGATCTATACATCCTCTACATTTTGTAGCCAAACGAATTACTTTAATCATCCAACAAAAATTATTTATCATTCCAACTATATACCAGCAAGAAACGGGCCTTGATATGATCCTAGGAAATAATTTCTTACGCTTATATTCTCCCTTCTGTCAATACTTAGATTATATCTCACTCAAAACACCATATATCAAGAATAACCAATTGCGTGAAATACTAGATATCCCAATTATTCACTCTTCTGACTATATCTATTCTAAAAAGCACTCAGAATTTAATAGACTGAAACGTGGTGAGATACTAGAGACAGTATGTTGAAAAATTCACCAAGTATTAGTTAATTTAGAACCAGGACGAAAAATACTAGCCCATATTGAAGAACTTTTAGAAAAAATATGCAGTGAAAATCCTCTTGACCCAAAAATTAACAATAAAAATACAGAATTAATTGAATTAAAATTAAAAGACCCAACAAAAGAAATAAAATGTAAACCTATGATTTACACAAAACACGACAGAGATGAATTTGCAAAAGATGTCAAAGAAATGGAAAATAAAAGATTAATAAGACCATCAAAAAGTAAACATTCTTCTCCAGCATTTTATGTTGAAAATCATAATGAAATTAAACGTGAAAAAAGGCGAATGGTAATTAATTATAAGAAAATGAATGATGCCATGGAAGGAGATGCATATTATTTACCAAGAAAATATTTAATTATTGAACAAATAAGAAATATGAATTGGTTTAGTACTTTCAATTATAAGTCAAGATTTTATCAAATTAGGCTTACAGAAGAATCCAAAGCTTTAACAGCATTTAGTTGCCCCCAAGGACAATATGAATGAAATGTACTTCTAATGGGAATGAAACAATCTCCAGGCTTTTTTCAAAGACGAATGGATTCAATACTTAAAGAATTTAAAGATTTTTGCCTTATCTATATTGATGATATATTGGTCTTCACTAGCAAAAATTTAAATGACCATTTTAATAAAGTAGAATTAATACTTAATAAATGTCTAAAACATGGAGTAGTTTTAAGTAAGAAAAAGGATGTTTTAGCTCAGAATAGAATTAATTATTTGGGGTTAGAAATTGAAAAAGGAAAAATAATAATGCAAAAACATGTACTAGAAAAACTTCAGAATTTTCTAACTAAATTAAAAGATAAAAAAGATTTACAACGTTTTCTTAGTTTACTAACGTATATTTCCAGTGAATGATTTATATAAAGAATGTTTCTGTATGTCTTTTATTCATCAAGGCCAAAGATTATATACAAGAAAAGGCACCTACAATTTCTCCTATACGTGTGCCCAATAATAAATTATAGCCACAATATCTGCTATAATATCTCCTAATAATGTTACAACTGTCAAGGCTATCAGGGAAACAACTATCAAAGGATACAAATCAATTCTGATTGTTGTTGCCTTATATTGTGCATGGCTAATAATGGTTTACCAGAAATATAGTCTAATACCCCCCTCAAGTTGGTGCATGAAAGTTTCAAATGCCCAACTTGCCAAGGAAGAACTGAAACTGTGGTTTTCCTAATGCCTTTGTGAAAATATCCGCAAGTTGAGTGGTAGTAGGAACATAGGTTGGTTGAATATTGCCTTTGAGAACCTCATCCCGGACAAAGTGGCAGTCCACTTCAATATGCTTGGTACGTTCATGGAACACAGGATTTTTGGCGATGTGTAAGGCTGCCTGACTATCACAATGAATAGTCATGGGTTTGTCATGAGAAATACCGAGATTAGATAAGATTCCTTTTAACCATTTTAACTCACACGTAGTAGTTGCCATGGACCTATATTCAGCTTCAGCAGAGGAACGAGAGACAGTGTATTATTTCTTTATTTTCCAGGATATAGGAGAGCCACCAAGTAGGACCAACCAGCCAGTGACAGAACGCCGGGTTAAAGGGCAACTGGCCCAATCGGAGTCGCACCAACCATGGAGCTGTAAGTCACAGGTACTATCCAGAAGTATTCCTTGTCCTGGATTCCCCTTCAAAAACCGAACTACTCGAAGTGCAGCTTCCCAATGTTCTGTTTTGGGTTGTTGCATGAATTGAGATAGAGTGTGGACACTATATGATAACTCAGGTCGAGTGAAGCATAAGTAAATCAGACGCCCAACCAAGCGCCTATACTGCTCGGGATTAGAAAGGGGTTGATCCGGAGCAAGTGACAAGCGATGATTTTGCTCTAATGGAGTGGCAGCGGGTTTATCACTGAGGAGACCAACTTCAGATATAATATCAAGAGCATATTTACGCTGACAAAGGAAAAACCCGGTAGGACTTCTGGTAACTTCAATACCCAAAAAATACTTCAATACACCAAGGTCTTTCATATGGAAACACGTACTTAAGTGGAACTTAAAGCGCTTGATGGCAGAAGGAGTATCCCCAGCAATGATCAAGTCATCAATGTATACTAGAACCATAAGCTGAACTCCTTGTTGTTGCAAAGTGAACAAAGAATAGTCAAGGGATGATTGTTGGAAGCCATAAGCTTTGAGGGCAGTAGAGAGCTTGGCAAACCAGCAACATGGAGCTTGCTTTAACCCGTAGAGCGATTTGCGAAGCTTGCACACCATATCTGGTTGCAGTGCGGCAAAGCCAGGAGGCATTTTTATAAAAACTTCTTCGTGAAGGTCTCCATGCATAAATGCATTGTGTACATCCATTTAGTGAAGTTCCCAAACTTTCGCTGCTGCCACAGCTAGGACAGTGCGCACCGTGACCATTTTAGCAACTGGTGCAAATGTTTCAGTGTAATTGATCCCTTCCACTTGATGATTGCCTAGGACAACCAATCTGGCTTTAAAGCGTTCAATCATCCCATCAGAGTGATACTTAATGCGATAGACCCATTTGCATCCGAGAGCTTTCTTGCCAGGTGGCAAACACTGCATGGTCCAGGTGCTATTCCGTTTAAGAGCTTGAATCTCGGTTTGCATGGCTTCTCTCCAGCGAACATCTTTCACTGCTTCATGAAAGTAAAGTAGTTCTTTTTCTGCAGTAATGGCTGCAAGGAAGTGTCTATGTGGCAGAGAAAATTTATCACAGTTTACATAATGTGTTATAGGATAGGGTGTACCTGAAGAATATGATGGAGCTGGTGAACGAGTGGGAGGACTCAACTTCTGAATAATGTTCGTGACATATCCTTGCAACCTGGTGGACGGATGTTTAACACGACAGTCTCGCCCCAGTGGCACATTATTGTCGTGATGGTTTGGAAACTGCATTTCTGGCGAGTTTGGCATGATAGTAGTGTCTTCTACATCACCTTTGATAGTATGGGGCATTTCTGGCGAGTTTGGTATGACACCAGTGTCTTCTACATCAACTTCGATATTATGGGTACCCCCTATCGTCAAGACTTGCTTCTGTCACTGATTCGAATGGGTCTAGATAAGAATCATCCACTTCGCCTGCAGGTTCGTTATGGTTCTCTGTATTTAATGCAGATTCATTTTGTTGAAAGGGAAACTGTGTTTCAAAGAAGGCTACGTCTCATGACACAAAGAATTCATGGGTATCAAGGTCATAAACTCGCCATCATTTCTGCCCATAAGGATACCCCACAAAGGCACATCGACGACTGTGACTTGCAAACTTATCTCCTTTAGTACCTTGGTTGACCCAAAAATACGTAAATGAGTATAAGAGGGTGGCTGGCCATGCAACACTTCGTACGGAGTTTTGCCATTCAAAACTAGGCTTGGAGTGCGATTAATCAAGTACCTTGCTGTCAAGATGCACTCGCCCCAGAATTTAATGGGAAAACTCCCTTGGAAGTGCAAAGCTCGTGCGACATTGAGGATGTGGCGATGTTTTCTTTCGACCCTTCCATTTTGCTGTGGTGTCCTTGTATAAGATGTTTGAAAAACAATTCCATGTTCCAGAAAGTAATTTTTCATGCAAATGAATTTTGTTCCATTATTGCTTCTAACACTTTTAACCTTTTTGTTATATTGCCTTTCCACCATCGCAAAGAAATTTACCAGTGTCCGTGATACTTCTTTCTTATCAATTAACAAATAAATCCATACTGCACGTGAGCAATCATCCACAATAGTGAGAAAATACGAAGCACCACAAGAAGACGGAGTTCTATAGGCTCCCCATAAATCACAATGTATCAAATCAAATATATTAGAAGCAAGATAATTACTCAATGGAAATGTTTCTCTAGTTTGCTTAGCTCTTTGACATGCATCACAAGCTTTATTTAGTAAGTTAGTATCTTTCCCAACACTAGCTTTAGAAATCAATTAAGTAGTCTTCCAAGATGGATGTCCCAAGCGCTTGTGCCACAGTTCTAGTTGGTTCATTCCTTCACTTCTGTAAGCCTTCACTCTCGGAATTTCCCAGAAGAAGTAGAGTCCATCCCTTCATTCACCCACACAAATCAGCATCTTCGAAGTGTGGTCCTGTATAACACATAGGTTATTAGTAAACTGGACAGTACAATGAGATTCATCTATCAATTGTGATACAGAAATTAAGTTGCAATTTAATTGAGGAACATAAAGCACGTTCTCAAGTTTTAAACCCCTAGCAAGCCTTATTGTCCCTTCCTTAGTGGCCATGACAGATTTTCCTTTAGGAAGTCCAACAGGACACCCAGGCATTTCGCGTACATCACAGAGGTGTTGAAGGCTTCCTATCATATGGTTGGATGCCCTGCTATCGAGGATCCATAGATTGAGTTTAGTCTTACCAGTCATGTTTTTGTTTGGAGTGACCTTAGAAGTATTAAGCATTTGCAACAAAGTTTGCCATTGCTCATTGCTTAATCTTGCCATGGCAGAGCCCTTTCCGTTGCTATCAACACTAGGTTCCAAGCTCTGGACAACATGAGCACGTATTGGACCATTTTGTGCATGTCCAGCATTGGCTCCAGTAAGGTTCTTACCCTTTCCTCTTCCTCTTGCCTTGCCGTCACTTCTTGTACGTTCACCCCACCATTCTGGATATCCAGTCAGCAAGAAACAACTTGTTTCATCATGACCAGCTTTGTTGCAGTTCGTACAGAGCAAAGATTTGTTCTTGATTTCACTCCCTTTTCATCCTTGCACCTGTTTGAATAGCCAAGCCCATGACCTCTGGTCTTTCTTCTTTAGCCCGTGTGATAGTCTGCACCATTTTCTCTTGTACCAGAATAGAGTACATCTTATTCAAAGGTGGCAGAGGATCTGCGGCTAGCAAGTTGGAACGAACCGTTCCATAGAGCATATCATCTAGTCCCATCAAAAATTGATGGCCTCGTTCCTCCTCTTTGCGTTTTTCAAGTTTCGCTGCAATATCACATTTGCAGCCTTCATAAGTACAAGTCGGTACTTGTTCGTAGTTGTCCAAGTCATCCCACAAGGCCTTCAGCTTTCCGTAATAAGCCACTATAGTCAATCCACCTTGTTTGCACTGTGCCAAGTCTGATTTCAGTTGCTGAATGTGTGGGCCATTCACAACCGAAAACCTCTCTTTGATGTCGTTCCAAAGCTCCTTGGCGGTTTCCAAATAAGACAAGGTTGATCGTAAGGTGGGTTCCACTGTGTTCAAGATCCATGACACCAACATGGATTGAACGGTCCACCAATCCTCCATCTCAGAGGATTCTTTCGTAGGTTTCTCTATGGTTCCATCAATGAAGCCCCATTTTCTCCTTGTTCTCAAGGATGTTCGCATAGCTCTTGCCCATTCATCATAATTCTCACCCTGCAGCTGCACCTGTGTAATCACGTTCCCAGGGTTGTCGCTGGAGTTCAGATCGTATGGTGATGAGTGTTTCTTCCCAGGATTATCATTTGTTGCCATCGTGTCTACCTTGTATGATTGTTTATTGGTAGATGGCAAGCTCTGATACCATATAAAGAATGTTTTTGTATGTCTTTTATTCATCAAGGCCAAAGATTATATACAAGAAAAGGCACCTACAATTTCTCCTATACGCGTGCCCAATAATAAATTACAGCCACAATATCTACTACAATATCTCCTAATAATGTTACAACTGTAAAGGCTATCAAGGAAACAACTATCAAGGGATACAAATCAATTCTGATTGTTGTTGCCTTATATTATGCATGGCTAATAATGGTTTACCGGAAATATAGTCTAATAATTTATTAAAGACCTTGCCACAGACAGGAAAATACTTCAGAAAAAACTAAAGAAAGATGCTATCTGGTCATGGACAGAGGAAGATGAAGCAATAATTTCAAAATTAAAATACTTATGTCAGGATCTTCCTGAATTATATTATCCATCAGATGATGATACAATTATTATTGAAACTGACGCATCCAATGAACATTGGGGTGGTGTCATGAAAGCAAAACCCCCTGAACAAAAGAAGGAATTACTATGTAGATACATGTCTGGAACTTTTTCAGATAGTGAAATTAATTATCCTACTCATGAAAAGGAAACATTAGCACTAATTCGGATGTTAGAAAAACATCAGATTTATGTGCTTGATAAAGAATATATTGTCCGAACGGACTCTACTTATGTTACAGGTTTTAAAAACATTAATCACAAAGGGACTTATAAACAAGAAAGATTAATCAGATGGCAAATGAAAGCTCGCCGAGTACAACTACTCAATCTCACACATTAAAGGAGAAAAGAACGTTCTTATAGATATATTATCTAGAGAATGGAATGAACAACATTAGAAATGATCATGCAACAATTGGAATTCAAGGAAGCATTAAGAGCTCAAAAGCCGAAAGAATTAGAACTCATTGAAGCAGATATCAAAGTCCTTAATTACAAATAAAAGCTTAAGGTTTTCTTACAGAAGCACTTCAACAAGAAGAGAAAAAGACCCACAAGTGGTAAGTAATCTTTAATGGACCATTTCCAAGAATTTACGATGATTGGTTCAAAGCAGCACCACATTGCCAAAAGATTTCAGGAGTCCTACACAAGTCTTACCTAACTAAAGAAGAAGCAGAGAAGGCGCTAAAGGAATATTCGGAAAAAGAAAAAGAGAAAGAATTCTATCTTGGACCAAGAACTTTTTCAGAAGTAACTAAGAATCCACTAGTAAAACAATCATCATTCAAAATTCTAGGAAAAATTCCTTCTTCTCTAGATAATTTCCAAATTACTTCTCGAAAAGATCACGAGTTAAAAATTCAATTTTCAAAAGAAAATTTTTAGGAAAATTTCAAAAGACTAGTAGATTGGAACGACAAAGAAAAGGTCAATTGTTTTTACATGAAAGCTTTTTGGCATCAAGGCAATTATCCTCCCTGGAGCACCACCATTACTAACATTCAATATGTTCCAATTCAGATTTATTGATTGTCTTTACTTAAGTTTAAATCTAGAAGAAATTAATTTATTTCTGTATAATTTCAAAGAAGTAGTCCAGATGTTCAAGAAAAATGTAGCCAAAGAAAGAAGTATCTATTTGAAGTTCTACTAAGCCTACCCGGACTTCATCACTAAGCAGCAAGCAAAGCACTTAGTATATGTGGGAGTTAGTAATAATAACTTTCCATTAAAAGATGAGTCATATGGAGTTGTCTATGACGAAGACCAAATCACTCAGATTTTGACAAACCAACTGACAAGCATTTACTCACAATGTCAAAGCATCGGAAAGAAATCTTTTATCAAGACTTATACAAAGCACCGACAACTTTATCACTCAACAAGACGAGTGATAAAGTAGTAAAAGAAAAGGATATGAACCTACTAACAAGCTTTGAATTTCCTTTCTACGCACTTCAGGGACCACTAATGGAATATAGGCCAGCTGTGCTTAATGGCCTATGTGCAATGACAAGGACAAATGGAAACCACCCATGTGAACGTTGTGTAAAAGGAAAAGAGGTGGCAGACAAAATGGCCGACACACTTAAAGAAGATGGCTCATCAGACGAAGCAATCATAGAAGAGTAACGTAAGCCATTACGTCACTATGTAAAATTATTAAGTTTCTGATGTAAGCACTTACGTCTGTAAGGACACTCTTGTAAATTAGCTCTTGGCGCCCTAGCCTATAAATAAGTCCTCTTATGTTGAGGCAAATCAGAGTTTTTCATTTCGAAAATCCTCAAACCTTGAGAGTGTTTTCCTCAGGAAAACTTTGTAATAGTCTCCTATAAGAGCTAATCGGGCACTTGAGAGTGTGTCCAACCCTTTGTACTGATAATCACTTATAAATAAATCATTGTTTCTAACCAGTTCATCTAAATACTTTTTCTATTCATTCTTCAAAATTAATCACTCTATTTACGGAAGCAGCAGTGGGCTTATCAAAGATCTCGGAAGAGAAGGAGAGCAGTAGATCCTAATAATCAAGAACAGGTATGTTTATCAAACTCATTCCAGATAATTATTGTCAATATCATATACTAGGAAGAGTAAATGAAATTATTATGCCTATACTTATTGATACTGAATCATGTCTAAGTTATGTAAGTAAAGATCTAACAAGTAAAATAGAAGTAGCAAAACCACGAACAATAGTAAAATTCAATCAAGAAGAAAATACATTTAGAGAAAAAACAAGAATAGAGGTTTATTTAAATTCAGAAATAAATATTCAGACTAAATTATATGTTTCAAACCAAATAAATACTAAACTATTATTAGGAATAGATTTTCTTGAAGTAGTAAAACCATACGAAATAAGATCCTGAAAAATTAATAATAATTCTAAATAATATAAGAATCGAAGTTCCAAGAATTCATCTAAGTATTTATGCAATAAAAGATTACCTAATTAAATTCTTATAATGGAAATAGAAAAACTAGATGATATTGAACATTTACATACTATTGAAAAAGAAGGAAATTATGAAGGAAGTACTTTAATAAATAAAACTCTATTTAGAAAAATACAAAAAGAGGAACTTGACTTAACAAAAGATGCAAATATGGAAGGAAAAGGAAAACTTAAAGGAATACTAAAAATTTTAATCAAAGAAAAAATATTATTTATTATGAAAAACTAAATAATGAAACACCTATGGATATAGCAGGATGTGCGAGGAAATATGTGTCTATAATTAATAAATAAAAAGAAACTTATGGAATTAAAAGGAAAGATAAAGAAAGAAGAAGATAGAAGAAAAATCGGATATATTCATATAGGAGCAGTTCAAGTATTAATTAAATCAACTTTTCAAGAAGAAATTAATTCACCAATAAAATTAATATTAAAAGATGAAAGAATTAATGATCCAAAAGATAAAATATTAAGAATAATATAAGGCAATTTAGCATATGAAAAATTAAAATTTGAAGTAAGACCAAACATTAGAATACTATTAAATACGGAAAGATTAGAACAAACTCTAACTTTAGAACATAATTTTTTAAGAAAAACTTTAAAAAAACCATGAGATAAAATATTTTCAGTAACTTACTGTGTTAGTTATGCATTAACAAACTCACATCGTAGTATAACATTTAAACAAAATGATAAAATAGATATACCATACTTATTTATAGAAATTGAAAAAATTTACTATCCAAGGAAAAATGAAATAACAAAATTAGGAATATTCTTTAATAAACCAAAATTATTAAAATTTAAAGAAGAACTGATCCCAAAACCTATTAGATTTAACGAGCCTAAAAATACTAATGAAGAAAAAAAATTAATAAATTAGTAGTACAAATAAATGACTTATCGCAATATTTAAAACAGAGAATATGAATAAACTACTTATTAATAAGATAATTAGAAAAATTTATGGGACTCAGAAATTGGTATCAGAACAGGAATTTAAAAGAATGAATAAAAATAAAATTTTAAAATTAAAAAGAGAAAAAGAATTAGAAATTAAATATATAATTAATATATTACATGAATTAACCGACCGTATGAATTACTTTATAAAAAGTAAAAGAATAAATAATGAAAAAAGATAAAGAGATAAAAACAATAAGTCAACGTCTTACGAGGATAGATGATATACTTCAAAAAGAAAAACAAACAAAAGAAAAATTCAATGATTTGTTGCAAAAACAATACCGTGGAGAAAGTTCAAATTCTACTTAGAATAATAAGGATCTAAAAAAAAGAAGCTGAAGCCACCGGTGCACTCATGTTTTATGAGCCACCGAAGTAGCCACCCTAAATTAAACTAAATTACTGCACCACGTCAACTCCACCCCTGTACCCCATCATCAAATTGGCTACCGCATTTAATATTCTCATGATACACAATTACGTTGTATACGTGTCTTACTGGTTACTGCGGAGGCTTTAAATTGGGAAGTATACTGAACAATTATTATAAATAAATAAAAAACACAGAAGATTGGGTCATACTTCTAGATGGGATCTATCAAGACCAACCACATGAGTATGTGGTTATTTAGTAAAGGTTATATTTTGTAAAAAGAAAAAAATTATGGGTTAAAGTGATGTTTTAGATAAAATTGATTAAAGTAATAAATTATTTTTTATAAGTTAAAAAGTTTTATTTCATAATCAATACTTTTGAGTATTTTTTGAAAAAAACTTTTTTTTTTCCAAATGTTGATTATGTTATGTTTTTTATTAAAATAATCCTAAAATATGAAATATTATATAATATAAATAAATTATTCATATTTTTTAAAAATAATTTACTATAGAAAAATATATTTTTAATCAAATGAAATAAATTATTTTAAAATTATTTTTTAACTAATGTATTTAAATATAAAACTGATTATATTATAATTAATTATACATATAATCATTTATTGAATTTTTTCACAACTAATTCAAGCACACTCTATATTTCTATGTATTTTTCTATATATTAAAATTAGTTTTGGGATCAAACTACTGCATTGTATTTTTCTATGTGCTACGCCCACCAAAAGTTTTGTTGTCATTATTGTTAGTGCCTTAATTAAATAAACTTGTGAGCAAATGAGAAATTCTTAGATGGTTTTCACTTCTTAATTAATATTATTGAATGTGTATTATTTTAGTTATACAGGTTATTAAGTTAGAAAAAATAAAGTTACATAGGTTAATATTATCTTCTTCATTTTAGTAATATTTTTAATATTATAATTGTTGTGATATATATTAATAATATAGAGAAAAATGTGTTGTTATGTTATTTAATGAGTTTGACATCTTATATAAATTTTAACTCATTAAATGATATGTCAACACATAATTGGAAGAGTGTAAATTATTTTCACTAACAGTGCATCAAAATTAAATCATACTCCTAAAACAATTAAGAATTTCTCACTACTTATTCAATTAGGCTTCATTTGGTATCACAAAAGGAACAAATAAAGAAGTGATACAATAGAAAAGAAAATAAAGGTAAGGAAAAGAGAAGTGGACAAGTTAAGACCTCCTTGTTTGGTATCATCAAATATAAAAGAATGAACATTTTCCTTTATTTATTTGGTTTTATTAAGAAAAAGAATGAAAACACATGTAAATATATGACGAGATCTACAAAATTACTTCTCTTTCCTTCATTTCCGAGAGAGGCTAAAAATATGACAAGATAGATAAAATGCAACGGTTTATTGGTGAAAAGAAAGGATGACTTTGTGATGAATAATTATATATTCTCTTAATCATTTCTCTTAATAATTTTTCTAATTGCTTGATGAAAAAATATTAAATATTTTATATGTTCTCAAGATATTAAATAAATTCACCTAACAATGATTAGCTACAGTGGAAATGGACCACTTCAAATAAACTTTACCTATAATATTAGGGATTCAAATCTTAGAGTCGTCACATTAGGGAAGGTTTTACCTTACCACCATTCTTAGCCCAAAATTACATGAGCAAATAGTCAAAGACAAAAATAGATATTAAATAGATTTATTTTTAATTAACATTTTCTTTATTAAGTATTAGAAAAATTATTACTCCCTCCAGTCTATTTTAAGTGTTGTTTTAGTGAAAAGATTATGGTCCATTATAAATGTCATTTTTGTATATCAATAAAGCATTAATTGTAATTTTTTATAATTGTCCTTATACTTTAAAAGTCTCAACTGCTCATAAAAATTAGAGATATAGTAAAGTGAAGTAATTAATTGAAATTCAATAAGATGACTTAGTAAAAGATCATCACAATTTAGACTTGATTTAATGTTTTAAAATTCTTGTGTCTAGTACCTAAATGACACTTAAAATAGATTGGAGGGAGTAAGAGAATACTTTAGGAAGATATAATATTAGAATTTTGTTATATTCACTTAAAATATCTCACACTGCTTAATAAAAAATATTAAATAAAAAATTAAATGTATTCAACATATTGAAAATACAAAAGGTATTTGTTACTTTTTTATTTAATAATTAAGATAATCATTAGTTATATAACACTAATATTTCAAAATAGTCGTTTTACTAGTATGTGATACATATGCTTTAATATTTTTAGATATTTTTTATTTATATATCTTTCAATATTTTTTAAATTTTTATCATATTAATATATTTGTATTGTGTTATATCTATATTCTATATATGTATTAGTGTCTCTTAAGTTATTAGATGGACTAATTAAGACGATTTAAAAATATTCATAATATTATTCTTTATGAGTTGGTCATAAAGAATTGCTCAAGAAAAATGTTCAAGAATTGTTCATAATATATTTTCTTTTCTTTTATGTGGGAAAAGAAAAATGTTCAAGAATTGATGGCAACTCATTTTCCATGGCTATTGTTTAATTTTTGTTCTTGTTTGTTTGTTTGTCTTTTAGCGTTTGCTTTCCACGATTTGGTTGACTAATAGCTGTCATTATAGGTTACAACAATTGTTTAAATAAGAAAAAGAAGAGACTTTTATAGACTATAGAGATAAGAGAATGATTGAGTTACAGCATCCTAAAACAGTTTTTTGCTTTAAATTTTTTTTTATTATTTTAATCATGTTTGATAATTTTTGTTTTAGCTTTTGAATAAAATTTAGTGTATTATAATATTTTCTCATAATGTTAAAACTTGAAATTTTTTATTATAGATTATAAATTATTTTAAAAATTTAAAATATAAATTTTATTTTATTTTAATTAAATAATTTTTTAATTATTTTATATCTCTTTAAATAATTTAATACATATAAATAATTTTTTTATACTATTTAAATAAAATAAATTATTTTAAAATTATTTTTTAATTAACATATTTAAATATAAAATTAATTTTATTATAATTAATAATAATAATAATTAATTATTAAAATAATTAAAAATTTACAATTAATTCAAACGCACACGTACTTGTTGAAGAATTGCAGAGAGCACGGAGCGATTCCTTCAACCAATTCAATTGAACTGTCAAAGAATAATTGGTGGGAACATTATGAATATCCTTTTCTTCAAAGAAGCTGATGTCCAACGCCGTGGCTCCTATAACAGCAAAATTTGCTCCCTCGTGTTCACTCCAATTTCCCAATTTACCATTTGTTCCGGATACTGACCGAAACCCAAGGTAGCCAAAAGGAGATCCACCGAAGTTCACAGAACGGAAAGTCGATGGAGTCAGTTCTTAGGTTTGCCGATCAGTTTGGAGAATTTAGTCAATGTAATCAAAGGCTAATAGAATTGGAACATGCCCGGCCTGGATGACCGAGCTAGCTTATATATGAACTGTTTCTCGGATTCCAACCGTTTAAGGACATTTGAATCTCTTACCCGGGTGGTCTACGTTATGTTTGGTCTTTATGATATGAACCGATTCTGAACGTTGGTCATCAAGTCGAGAACTTATGGCTATTAACGGTCATCGGATTTTGACCTGATGACCGTTAGCGGTCCATGATTTGAAACCTCGGGCAATGGTCAGTCGGGTATGGGGATCCGAGAACTACCATGCATTAGGTCGGCCCAATCGGTCAAGGACATAGGTGTCCCGATGACATTTTGGGCCAGTACGGTCCACAGCCCCCCAGCTCGGTTGATCTTTAGATTCGGCCGAGCTTACTTTATTGGTACTACCTTGCATTAGGTCGCCCCATCGGTCAAGGACATAGGTGTCCCGATGACATTTTGGGCCAGTACGGTCCACAGCCCCCCAGCTCGGTTGATCTTTAGATTCGGCCGAGCTTACTTTATTGGTACTACCTTGCATTAGGTCGCCCCAATCGGTCAAGGACATAGGTGTCCCGATGACATTTTGGGCCAGTACGGTCCACAGCCCCCCAGCTCGGTTGATCTTTAGATTCGGCCGAGCTTACTTTATTGGTACTACCTTGCATTAGGTCGCCCCAATCGGTCAAGGACATAGGTGTCCCGATGACATTTTGGGCCAGTACGGTCCACAACCCCCCAGCTCGGTCAATAAACAATTTTTATTTTTGACCGAGCTTACTTTTCATCGCCCGGATGAGGATGAGTCCAAAACCGTAAATTTCTCCTCTAACCAGGCGCTTCGTTATCTGTGCACGAAATTTAAATATAACTTGCCACGTGTCATGCCTTCATTTATTGGACGTCAACTATGTCACTTCACCATTAATACACCTGACTCCATCAAGGCCTTTAATTATTACAGTTCTTTACCTTCCGCCGTTAGATTCATCCAACAGTCCTGCTTAAAACTTTTCGTTTTCCTAGATTTTTTGATTAGCGATTTTATCACTTTAAAAACTGCCCAACTATGCTTCATTTATTCGTTTCTCTTCACTTCCCCAACTCTTCTTCTTGATCCTTCCTCTCCTCATTTTCCGCGTGCTGCTGGTGAAACTCAACACCCATTTTAACCCATTCGGTTTCCCCATTCTGTACAAGCGAAAACTCCCATTTTTCTTCACACAGCCTTTACGCACATTCCAGGTAACCTCTAGAATATAATCTTAATTTTCCTTTTGTTTTGGTATCCGTTTTTGAAAGAGAAGGGTGCGTTACTAGGATTTGTGTTTTATTCATCTTCTTCTCCAATCCAAATAGGTTAGTTCAGTGTTGAACTTCAGTTTTAGTAAAAAGTTATTGTCGAGAGATTCCTCTAATTAGCTGTCCAAATCCATACTTTGGAAAAAATCCTAAAAGAAAATCTATAGATACATTAAACCCTATGCATCAAACCAGGATGTCTAACCATCCGGCAAACACATCGGCAAGAGAAGAGTTGATGCCGAGCTACGACTGGGTTCACCCAGCCGTTAGCAAATTCCCTTCAGTTTACAATACGGTCGAGAGCATTACCGTGCTCCGACAACGTGTTCTGCTTAGCCGAGATGGTGATGAGGGTCGGTTTATCTGTCTACCGTGTCGCAACGATGAGTTCGTATTCATGTCATCGTATGGCGATGATCAAGTCGGATGGGTGTACATGTACGAAACCTTTTTTAACCGACTGAATTTAAAGCTACCTTTTACCGACTTCCAGTGCTCGGTACTTAGTCGTTTGAATGTCGCACCGACCCAACTTCATCCTAATAGTTGGGCCTTTGTAAAGGCTTTCGAAGTTTTGATGATCTTTCTTGATAAAGTTCCTAGCACAGAAGTTTTCTTTTTCTTTTTTCAGTGTAAAGGAGTCGGTAAAGGAGGTTGGGTTTCACTCAACAGCCATCCTCGTAAAAAACTTTTTTCAGCTTTTGACTCATCATATAAAAACTTCAAAAGTAAATTTTTCCGAGTTAAGACCCGTCATGGCGACATACCTTTCTATGCCGACCAACTTGGGATAGAGAGATTCCCTCTTTATTGGAGAACAGAGCCGAAATCCATACTAAGTGTCGAATACCGAAGCCTTTTGTCTACCGACCGAGACCTGGTCGACTTCTTGGAAGAATGTCCTGTTCTGGACATTAGTGTGTTTGTCAAATTTGGGGATTATCCAGACAAAATTGCAAATTTAATGAGTAAGTTTTAAATCCGATGTTTACTAACTCATTCTTTAACATAAACTGACTTTTAACCTTTTTGTTTTCGTTTTTCAGAATCGATGGCTCCTCGGATGTCAGTTCGACAGCTTAAGAAGTTCGTGAAAAAGAAAGAACTTTCGACCGACGTGGTTGAGACAGACAAGACAACTTCCGATGTAGAAAAGATTGAGGCCCCAATTCATGTTGCCGATTCCTCCGAGACTCAATCAGATTCAATAGTCGGAAAGAGAAGCCGGGAAGAAGCCGATGAGGCGACTGAGACCCCAAAGGTTCCTACTGCAAGACGCCGAACACTAGGTGAGGGCTCTTCCTCTGAGAATCAGGAATCACGAAGTGCGTTTGAGAGGCACTGAATGGCTTCGATGCTAATGCAGATGGCCCTTCGCTTTGGGCATCTTCTTTTCCATTCGAGTCATTTTGGAAACACAAATCTTACTGCCAGGTGACAAGGAGAGGAAGGATAAGGTTGGTGGGATCGGTCTTTGCCGATGGGTGAAGTTCAACTCCTTAGAGCCACAAGTGCGATCGGTCGGTAGAACACGAGCTGGAAGATTCGAAAAAGAAGTTATCTTCTTTCAACTCATTATATCGATCGGAACTTGAAAAAGCTCAGCGAGCTCATCAGGAGGAAGTCTCAAACCTTAAAAAAGAAAATGAAGTCCTAAGGCAAAAAACTTCGCGTATTGACGATCTCGAGACCTCTCTTTCTTCCTTAGAGAATAAAAAGAAAGAGGTCGATGAAGAACTTTTGATTTTGAAGAAGGCAAAAGAGGATGCTGAGGAACAAAAAATGGAGGCCAACCGAGTCCTGATAGAAGCCTTGAAGTCGAGAGATACTCTTAAGACCGAACTGACAAGCTTAAAAGAGGAGGCGGCCGAGCAGAGGATCGCCGGTTTTGAGTCCGGTCTTGAGCAGGCAAAACTTCTTAACCCCGATGGAGTTTTTGACGATCGGCTAGGCGAGCTTGGTCCATTCAAGATTATAAGCGAAGGCCGAATAGTTGATCCACTAGAAGACGAAGATGAAGATGATTAACTTCAAGTTAACTTATGTAGTTTGTTGTTTTTGTTCTAACCGAAAGTCATTGTAATCCTGTTTCCATTAGTAAGCATTTCGTCTTTAATGTAACCTGAATGTGTTTGGAAATATTATTTGCTGTCTTCGTTTGGAAATATTTGCTGTTCCCTACCTGGCCAAGCTTTCCGAGGTATTCTTACCCACGATTCCGAGGTATACCTAACAAAAACGTGTATAATAGTAATCATTTTAGGTCGGACAAATCACCGAAAACACGATTTTTACCATAAAATATATTATATGATTGTAGGTCGAACAATTTTGCCGGAAACACGATTTTTAACATAAACGTGTATAATAGTAATCATTTAGGTCGGACAAATTACCGAAAACACGATTTTTACCATAAAATATATTATACGATTGTAGGTCGGACAATTTTGCCGAAAAACTGATTTTTCACCAGCTTTGGCTGGCATCGACTTTGGTCGGCATCAGCTAAAAATCCGGAGTCTTCCTCAGCTTTGGCTGGCATCGACTTTGGTCGGCATCGGCTGAAAAGCCGGAGTTTTTCATCAGCTTTGGCTGGCATCGACTTTGGTCGGCATTGGCTGAAAAGCCGGAGTCTTCCTCAGCTTTGGCTGGCATCGACTTTGGTCGGCATCGGTGGCAGTATTTCATCGCTTTTATTGGCATCGACTTTGGTCGGCATTGGCTGAAAAGCCGGAGTCTTCCTCAGCTTTGGTTGGCATCGACTTTGGTCGGCATCGGCTGAAAAGCCGGAGTCTTTCATCAGCTTTGGCTGGCATCGACTTTAGTCGGCATCGGCTGAAAAGCCGGAGTATTTCATCAGCTTTGGCTGGCACCGACTTTGGTCGGCATTGGCTGAAAAGCCGGAGTATTTCATCAGCTTTGGCTGGCATCGACTTTGGTCGGCATCGGCTGAAAGCCGGAATAAATACATATCGAAAATATTTTAAAAGATGGTAACATTTTGATTTAAGTGTAAGATGTGCCTCGTTAAAACCTTCTAGACAAAACCCAGTGGGAAAAAACCTGGTAAGGAAAAAGAGTACATCATCCTCAGTATAAGAGATTTTAACTATAAAACTTCCTTAAAGAGGCCGAGTTCCAGGACCTAGGAAGAATTTTGCCGGTGAGTTCCCCGATCCTGTAAGCTCCTCCTCCAACAACCTCTTCAATTCGAAAAGGACCTTCCCAGTTGGCCGACATTTTCCCCTCACCTTGTGGTCTTCTGGAGTCTTCCATCTTGCGTAGCACCAAATCGCCCTGATGAAAAGTTCTCGATCTGACCTTGCGATTGTACTTCCTTGCCATCCTAGCTTTGACTGCTTCTTCGCGGATGTGGGCGACTTCCCTCTCTTCTTCCAACAGATCAAGATCGGTCCTCCTATGCTCATCATTCGCTTCTTCAGAAAACGTCATTCTTCTAAAGCTCGGCTCACCGACTTCAACCGGGATCATAGCGTCGGCTCCATACGTCAGTCGGAATGGTGTTTCTTGGGTCGAGGATTGGGGCGTCGTATGATATGCCCATAGGACACTATGTAATTCTTCCGGCCAGAGCCCCTTAGCACGATCCGCCTCTTCTTGAGTCCCGACGAATTATCTTGTTTGCAGCTTCGACCAAGCCATTGGTCTGCGGTGCTCTACCGACGTAAAAACTCGCTTAATACCATTCTTAAGACAAAATGCTCGAAAATTCTTGTCAGTGAACTGTGTTCCATTATCAGACACAATAATAAATGGTAAACCAAACCGGCATATAATATTTTTCCATACAAACCTTTTTACCTTTTCTGACGTTATGCTGGAAAGTGGCTCGGCCTCGATCCACTTCGTAAAGTAGTCGATTGCCACCACAATGTATTTCACTTGTCCTGCTGCGATTGGTAAAGGACCCAGCAAATCAATTCCCCATCTACAGAATGGCCATGGAGTGTCAAGGTTATGAAGTTTTTCCGGTGGGGCCCTGTGCAGACTTGAAAACTTTTGGCATTTTTCACATTTTTGGACGTACTCCAGACAATCGGTCTTCATAGTAGGCCAATATAATCCTGCACGTAAAACCTTGCCGGCCAAAGAACGTCCTCCGATGTGACTACCACAAACACCTTCATGAACTTCCTCCATTACCGACATAACCCGACTTCGCTCAATGCATTTCAGTAAAGGTAAGGAAAGTCCCCTCTTATATAAATCATCACCGATCAATACATAATAACTTGCCGACCTTTTAAGCTTCTGGGCCTTTTGTTCGTCGAGCGGTAAATCGCCATTTTTCAGATATTTAATGATCGGAACCATCCAAGAATTTGGGTCGGTGTTTATAACAAAAGATTCAACAGCATCAATGCTCGGACTTTCTATCACCTCCTGTATGACCGATCTATTGTTCCCGGCTCTCTTAGTACTTGCTAGTTTGGATAATAAGTCGGCACGTGCATTCTGGTCTCTTGGAATGTGCAGAATTTCAAACTCCGCGAATTTCTTGACAATATCCTGCACCTTTGATAAATATTTTGTTAGCTGAGCATCTTTCGTTTGGAATTCACCCCTGACCTGTGCAGTCATCAGCTGGGAGTCTGATTTTGCAATCAGTCGGGTTGCTCCCATCTCATCAGCAAGGGAAAGCCCAGCTAGGAGAGCTTCATACTCTGCCTGATTATTACTGGTTCGGAAATTGAACTTTAATGATTGTTCGATCAGAATCTCATTAGGCCCCTCCAATATAATTCCTGCCCCACTTCCTTTCACATTCGATGCTCCATCAACAAAAAGATACCAGAGGTCATTATTTGGGTCATGAGAGGGTGAGGATAGTTCAACCAGGAAATCGGATAATACCTGTGCCTTGATTGGTCCCCTAGGTTGATACTGGATATCAAATTCCGAAAGCTCGACCGACCAAGAAATCATACGACCTGCTAGCTCCTATTTTCTTAGAACTTGTTTAATAGGTTGGTCGGTCATGACAATTATTCGATGGCTTTGGAAATATTGTCGAAGACGCCTTGCCGTTACCACGAGGGCCAATGCCAATTTCTCTATCCTTTGATATCTGACTTCCGCTCCTTGCAGCACTCGACTCACGAAGTAGACTGGACGCTGGTCCCTTCCGTCTTCCTTAATCAATACCGAACTCAAAGCTTTGTCAGAGATAGATATATAAAGCAATAGAGAATCACCTTGTTCGGGTCTGGTTAAGATTGGCGGTGTGGTTAAGAAGAGCTTCAACTCTGCAAACGCCTTTTCGCATTCCTCGGTCCATTGAAAATTAGTTGGTTTCTTTAAGCACTGGAAAAATGGAATAGCTCGGTCGGCTGATTTTGATAGAAACCTTAATAGAGCAGCGATTCTCCCTGTTAGTCTCTGGACCTCCTTGATTGACGACGGACTCCTCATGTCCATTATAGCTCTACATTTGTCCGGGTTGGCCTCAATCCCTCTATTGGTTAGGAGGAAACCGAGAAATTTCCCACCTTGAACACCGAACACACATTTCTCTGGATTCAATTTCATATTGTATTTCCTTAATTGAGTGAAGATTTCTAGGAGATCTGAATAGTGGTTACTGCTGGCCGGTGTCTTTACCACTATATCGTCAACGTACACCTCAATGTTTCTCCCGATTTGGTCCTTAAATATTTTGTTCATGAGTCTCTGATAGGTCGCCCCGGCATTCTTTAGACCAAAAGCCATGACTCGGTAACAGTAATTCCCGAACTCGGTGATAAAGGCGGTTTTCTCCTCGTCTTCCTGATGCATCCTGATCTGATTATATCCCGAATAGGCATCCATGAAGCTAAGGAACTGATAACCGGATGCACCGTCGACCAACCGATCTATGCTTGGAAGAGGGTAGGAGTCCTTCGGACAGGCTTTGTTCAAATCGGTAAAATCCGTGCACATCCTCCACTTCCCTGTCGACTTCTTGACCATGACCACGTTAGCTAGCCACGTGGTATACTCAACCTCCCTTATGAAACCAGCCTCCAGCAGTTTTTTGGTTTCCTGAGCGGCGGCCTCCTGCCTTTCAGCTCCGAGCTTCCGCTTCTTCTGAGCAACAGGTTTTATCTTCTGATTTATTGAGAGTTTATGAGTAATCACCTCTGGGTCAATTCCTGGTAAGTCTGCTGCTGTCCAAGCGAACACATCGGCGTTGTCCTTCAATAGCTTCTCCAACTCGTTCTTGACATCGGCTGGAAGGTTGGAACCGATGCGGGTTACCTGATTCGGTTTCGGCCCCAGGGATATAACCTGCAAATCTTCTATTGGTTGAGGTCGATCCTGCTCATCACCCCTTGGGTCTAATTCCGCCATATTAATGTGCAAGGGTTTGCCTGACGACTCAACTCGGTCGCACACCTCTTTTGGTTTTGGCTTCAGGCTTTCGTTATAACATATTCTTGCCTCTCTTTGATCCGCATGAACCACACCTATCTCGCTTTTGGAAATGGGAAACTTCATTGTTAAATGCGGGGTTGACACCACCGCTCCCAAAGAATTAAGAGAAGGCCGTCCAAGGATAATATTATATGGAGTATGAGAATCAATAACCAAATATTTAACAAGAATTGTTTTTAAGAGTGTACCTGTTCCGAAAGTCGTTCGAAGTTCGATATACCCTTTTACATTTACCTGCTCACCTGAGAAGCCGATCAGACACCCATCAAACGGTTTTAACTCGGATTCTGGAATTTGCAATCTTCGGAGAGTTGACAAATAAAGTATATCTGCCGAGCTTCCCTGATCGACCAAGACCCTTCTGATCTGGAAATTTCCGGCGATGATGGATATCACCATTGGGTCGTCCAAGTTTTCATCGAGACCTGTGAAATCTTTACTGGAAAAAGAGATCACCGGGCTCTCTTCACATTGTACTGGGGAAGGATGACTTACCGACATGACAGCTCGGAGGTGTTTTTTCCGAGATGAATTCGAACTCCCTCCTCCAGCGAATCCTCCAAAGATGGTGTCGATCACTCCCCGATCACATGATCCCGGGAGTCCGAAACAGCAACGACAGCTTTACTCTTTTCTCCGGAGCTCGGACTCCTTTATCTGGAATGATTTCCGTCTCTTGTCTCTTTTATCTCTCTACTACGGCTTCTACGCCGATATATGTATTTTCCAAGATGACCTTCTCGGATGAGTTGCTCAATTCTGTCTTTTAACGTAATGCATTCTTCGGTTGAATGTCCGTATACCTTATGAAACTCGCACCTTTTGGTCTTGTCAACATTTGGCGGGGTCCTTTGTTTTCCTGCATTCATTGGAATTTGAATCAAACCAAGTATATATTTCTCGAAGAATCTGGTCCTGAGGGGTGTTCAAAGGGGTATATCTGTCAAAGATAGATCGAACTCTTCCGAACGCCTCCCTCGAGCCTCGATTAAACCTTTCTGATTGGTCATTATTGCGTGTTGCGGTTCTGCCTCTTGGATTGGATCGGCCCCCTTGAAATTTTTCTAACAAAGCTGGGCGAATGGAGATGTGAGGGCTGCTCCTGTTTCCTGCCGTTCCCAGATCGGAAAATTGCCGCTCCATCTGCTTTCTTGCAAGGGCTATCTCCTCCATGTTTATGTACCCTGCAGATCTACCTCGCAGATCATCAAGGTCCAAAGGGGGCTTTCTGGCTAAGGAATCCGCAAATGGTCCCGGGCGTAACCCTGCCATGATTGCATGCAAGGATACAGCCGGGTTGAGATCTTTAATCTGAACCGCTTCCTCCCCGAATCTCCGCATAAATTCTTTAAGGGGTTCATCTCTTCCCTGTCTTAAATTGATCAGGCTTGCCGAAGTCTTCTGATGCGTCCTGCTTGTAGAAAAATGGTTAAGGAATTTAATTGACAATTCAAAAAAGTCATAGATTGAACCTGCTTCGAGGCTTGAAAACCAAAGTAAGGCCGACTTCTTCAGTGTTGTCGGGAAAGCCCTGCATTTAATCGGATCCGACCCGCCGTTCAGAAGCATCATAGAATTAAACATCGTGAGATGCTCCTGTGGATCGGTCGTTCCATCGTACAATTCCATAGTTGGAAGCCGGAAGCCTTCCGGGAGTTTGATCGACATTATGAAGTCCGAAAATGGATGATCCGCAGTCGGGAGAGAGTGATTCTTATGGTTCGTCTGCACACGAACTTCCTGATCGGTTACTCTTGGCTGGCTCGAACGTTGATGAAATTCCCTCGCTACGTCCTCATCAAATAACCCTTCGACCTCCCTTTCGGGTTCTGCTATATGTTGTTCTCTGTTGTGCATTCGACCAATCTGATCAATGCGGCTGTTAATGTCCCTTATTGCTTGCATAAGCATCTCCATTGAACCGGGCTGAAGATCAACCGGGGTCTCGCCATTGACAGCACGGTTCTGATTTGTGGCCATAAGTAATAGGAAAAGTGGACTTTTCGGATAACGGAGTTGGTTGCTTGTGAGGTAGGAAAAGTTTTACCTAGCCCCACGGTGGGCGCCAAATGTTCCGGATACTGACCGAAACCCAAGGTAGCCAAAAGGAGATCCACCGAAGTTCACAGAACGGAAAGTCGATGGAGTCAGTTCTTAGGTTTGCCGATCAGTTTGGAGAATTTAGTCAATGTAATCAAAGGCTAATAGAATTGGAACATGCCCGGCCTGGATGACCGAGCTAGCTTATATATGAACTGTTTCTCGGATTCCAACCGTTTAAGGACATTTGAATCTCTTACCCGGGTGGTCTACGTTATGTTTGGTCTTTATGATATGAACCGATTCTGAACGTTGGTCATCAAGTCGAGAACTTATGGCTATTAACGGTCATCGGATTTTGACCTGATGACCGTTAGCGGTCCATAATTTGAAACCTCGGGCAATAGTCAGTCGGGTATGGGGATCCGAAAACTACCGTGCATTAGGTCGGCCCAATCGGTCAAGGACATAGGTGTCCCGATGACATTTTGGGCCAGTACGGTCCACCATTCATGATTCCCAGATAGGGTTTCACCAATGGAATTCCCAGGGACTCAGCTGCACAACCCAAAACCCATTTACAATATATATGACCAACAGCTCCAACACCAACAAAAGAGAGAGAGACATATAGCAATAATAAATAATATTAATTAATAAAAGATCATAGTATATTATATATATTACTGATAATACAAATTAGAAGAGAGAAAAGAAAAAGAGAGACAGAAGACAGAAACATAACATGGTACCGATGAAATCAATGATGATGCGTCCATTAGAGCAGCGTCCAGAGGGGTGGTGAAAGTAGGTTTCGCCGTAGGGAGGGAAAAAGCAATGGTGGGAGGGTTGGTGGGAGCTGAAATACAAGTTGCCAGTGTCAGCAAGGGAGTCACCGAAGCTGAAGATGGATGTGTAGGGGCATGCCGTGCACGTGAATAATGGTTCTGAAGCTATGACGGCAATAACTACCATTGTGATCCATCGTTGCTGGGAAGCAGCAGCCATTGCAAATTTGATTGTGTTAGACAGAGAAAGGTATCAGATACTGACACACACAAACACAATTATTATACTCCTCCTGTAACTCTGTCTCGTCCTCGTGAAATTAAATGTGGATTTATTTAATTTTTAAAAAAAATACTAATTTCATTATTAAAAATAAAGAGAGAAATATAATCACAAATATAAAAACATGTTTGGGAGTGATTATTTCATATTTCAACAGCTTTTTTTTAAGAAAAAAGTTGTTATAATAGTAATTTAATATGTTTGATAAATTTAGTTTCAATTTTTACATAAAATTTATTATATTTTAAAAGTTTTTTTATAATATTAAATTTTTAACTTATAATTTTAAATTATAGATTATTTTTATACTTTAAAATGTAAATACTATTTTATTTTTAATCAAATAATTTTTTAACTATTTTATATATATTTTAATAATTTAATACATAAAAATAATTTTTTATATCATCCAAACGAAATAGATTAACTTAAAATTATTTTTTATTTAACATATCTAAATATAAAATTAATTTTATTATAATCGATTATAACAAAAAAAAATTATATAATAATTAATTATTAAAATAATTAAATTTTTATATCGATCTTAAATACGCACTAAGATCTAAGATTATGGATAAATATTTAAATCACTTCTAACATATTGGAATGATAGTTCAAAAATCAATAAGGGGATTTATTTGATATTGAAAAACAAATAAAAAATATTTGCAATATAATTAAGATTATGATTCTATATAATATTTTAATTTATTATATATTAAAAATGAATTTATTTTATATTCAAAAAATGTATTTCTAATTCTAATTAATTATATATTTATATTTTTTATTAATATGAATATATTAATTATATATTCTTTCTATTAATAATACTTTTCCATTAATCTATTAATACTTCTATAAAATTTTTATATTCTATTAATATAGAATATTTATAGAATTATATTTATAAAATATATTTATAAAATATTTAGAATATATTCTAATATATTAATATACAGTAATATAACATTCACTGCATTAATATAAATATACTTTCTTATAATAATGTTATTCTTATAATGGTTTTCTATTAATCTATTAATACTTCTATAAATGTTCTATATTCTATTAATATAAAATATTTATGGAAGTATATATATAGAATATATTTCTAGAATTTAATATATTTATAGAATTTATAGAATATTAGAATATATTCTAATATATTAATATAAATTAATATAATATGAATATAATATTCACTACGAGTGTATTTAGAATGTGAAAAAATAGAAAATAATTTGATTTATAAATCAAATCTAATTAAATTTTGTATTTGAAATGTTAAAAAATAAGAAATGATTTGATTTCTAAAATCTCATAGATTTCATTTCTTTTATTTTAGAAATTTTATCAAATTTGATAGAATTTATTAAGATTTAATTTGATTTGAAATGAATAGACTATTTTACCCTCAAGGTAACTACCGCTAACCACCTCTCATAAGGGTTAAAATGTAAAATAATAAAATAAAATAAAATCAATTCTCATTTTAATGAATTACAAACAAAATATTAAATTTCTAAATCAATTCAAATCCTATTGTTTAAAAAAGTTTTAAACATAAAATTTGATTTCTAATTCAAATCATTTTTCATTTTTATTTATTCCAAACACAATCCTATTTTTTGAATTGTTATTGGAAATTAATTTGATTTAGTGTGTATTTAAATTAATTTATTTTGTATTCAAAATAACTTATAATTAAAAAATTTTATTTTTTTAAAAAATAAGTAATTATTTTCTCAGAAATATTCTAATTCAAACATGACTTTAATGTATATTTGGATTAAGTTATTTTATATTAAAAACAGCTTATAATTAAAATTTTTATGAAAGAATTTTTTTAAAAAAGTGATTATTAATCTTAACCAAACATGTTTTATGTTTATTAATTAATTCTTAAATTTATTATAAAAAGATACAATTACGTTTTTGTTTTAAAATTAATCTTCATGCTTATATCTCATTAATTATGGATTGAACTTATTTAATTTTAATTTTTTATTATTGGATATGATAGATAAACGATTTTTTTTGTCTTTAACAAATATATTTTCACACTCTTTTAAGTGCTAAACTAATCTCATCTTATTTGAGATATTGAAACTGTCTCTCCAAACTTAGTTCGGACAAAGGGGTCATGGCCCCCTTTTATTTAATAATTTTTTTTACAAATATATATATGTCATAAAATAATTCAAATAACAAAATTTAAAAATATGCGTGACTCTACTCTACTAAAAAGTTCATAATTGACGTTCTCTTATTTCACTAAAACCATTTGAAAGTATACAGAATCTTCAGTTTTCCTTTTTATTTTATCTCTCATTGGCTTACTCTTGACTTCCATTTCTTCCTCACTTTTAACTTCATTTCTTTTCCTAGTAGAATATTCAAGTATCCTAATATCCTTTTTCCTTATAGTTATATTAAGATTTTTCTTTTATTGTTTGTTATTTCTTCCATGTTAATTATACAAAAAATTTCCTTTGTAATGTTTGTTTACCATTTTACTTAAGTATTTATTTGACTTATATAAAAATAATTTAAGATATTTTGGAGGTGAAAAAATTATCTTAAAAAATCTAATGATAAAAAGCAAAAGAATTTATCCATATTTTTAATAGAAAGACTAATAAGAAATACAAAAGAAAAAAATTTACACATTAAACATTCATTTTTACCCTCCCTTAAAAATTTTTCTTCAAGCTCCTCCATTGCTCCCAACAGTGTTTTTGCGGGCTTAAACCCTTGCCAGGCCCCTCAGCCACTTAAGTTAATGTGGTGGATGACTTGGTTCAAGTTGTGAGTAGTATATTCAACGCCTCATCATTTCGGGTTCTCGATAATCCACCAAACAGCCACACAAGGGCCAATAAGCACGTCATCATAATTAAACTTCTATATTTGTTTAATGTGAAATATAATTGAATCACGATCAAACTGTTTTGCTTGTACTTCAGTTTATTATCTCCTTCACTTTACCAAGTTATAGACGTATTTTGTAACATTAAAACAGTCTTTATTTTATTTTATAAAAGTATACAGAAGTTTTTGCAATTATATCATTTACCTAAATTTAAAGATAAATTTAGACATGCACTCTTTTGAACACATCAAATTACCGAATGATACTAATAAGAAAATTGGGTCAAGTAGTAAGATTGATCTATATCAACTAAAAGGTCTTGAATTTAATTCTTACTCATATATCACATCTTTGGAATAGAATAACTTCTCATTGCTCAAAACTTTTATTCACTCACAAATATGTGGCTTATGAAAGAATTAATTAACTCCTGTTGCCCTGCATAAGATTTTCAAATGCATAAATCATTTTTCTATAAAATTTTCAGGGACGATTACTCTATATTCTCCACATAAGATCATATTGGTGTCCATTCTAATTGATTCAATTTCAATAAAATATTTAAAAAAAGTCTGTGATTTTGACTATGTGACATTGAAGATTGGTTTTGATGATAATAAACATGAAGATGATGAAAATATTAAGTCCAAGAATTTCAATAATAACTTTAAAACTTAGAGTCTTTTTGTATGAAGCCTTCTGAATATTTATTTGGTTTTTGAAGAAATTTTGTTCAATAAATCCAAAATTTCAAAATGGCTTTTGAAAATAATTAAAAGGTTTTTGGGAAATTTTGGAAGCAAATTGACAAGTTTCAAAAATGTTTTCAAATAACTTTATTCGAATAAACATTTTCACTTAATCTGCTTCTATCAAAGGTTATTCGAATAACATTTGAGTTATTCAAATAACAGTTTCAAAATCAATTGCGTGCTTCTTCTTTTTAAAAAGTGTTATTCGAATAGCACTTATGCTAGTCAAATAAAGGCGTTATTGTGTGTAACTTTCAAAAAGATTTATTCGAATAACAAGGGAGTTATTCGAATAAATATGTTTTTCAAAAAACTCTATTTGAAAGAGTTATTCGAATAACAATTATGTTATTCAAATAATATGTCTCAAAATCAATTTTCTCGTGGTTTTTCAAATGTGTTATTTGAATAACACAAAGGTTATTTGAATAAACACGAGCTCCAGTTTTAGAAAGAAACGACCATTTTAGCATTGAATGCGTAATTTAATTGCCGTAAACGATTATTTTCTCAAAAACTCTATAAATACAAGGCTTTGAGTCATCTTTCAAATACCTCATCTATCTGAAACAATTCTTTCTTGCTTTAATCCGTGATTCAAATTTTTTTTCTGTGTTTCTTTTCGCCAAAACTTTGAGATATCCTTAAAGAGCTTCATAGAGTTTCGAATTGTATTATTCATTCTTCTGAGAGTTTATTTTCTACTATGTTCTGCTTCATTGTAAAGAGGGTAAGGTACCCCTCAAAGATTTTGTAAGGGTGAGGTATCCTTGAAAGTTGAGGCTCAAGCACGAGGGTAAAGTTTCCCTAGGTGTGAAGAGCGCTCTAGTTTGAAACAGTTGCAAGCACCTGTTCAAACTTGCTTTGATAATGAAAAATCTCGTATAATTTTTTGAAGACTAGACGTAGGCCACAAGTGGTTGGTGGCTGAACCAAGATAAATACTGTGCTTGTTCTTCTCATCTCAAACTCTTTTATTTCCTGTAATTTATTTTATACTTGTTTAATTTTGTGTTTAAAGTTCTCTATCTTCTCTATTTATCTCTTCATTTAAAAAATAGGTTCAACAAAATTTGTTTTATAAGCGTTTGCAAAAAAATTTTATATACTCAATTTACCCCCTTGAGTACTGAAGCCACTTGGTAACAAGTGATATTAGAGATAGACTCTTGTATAAAGAACTTAACAGCTTCAAGAGAACATGACTTCTTCAAATGATTTTTCAAAAGGATTTTCCATAAACCGAGCACCCTTTTTCAATGAGATGGTTATGCCTATTGTAAGGAAAGAATAAAATTTTTTATTGAAGCTATTGATCTAAATGTGTGGGATGCTATTGAAAATGGTACTTTTGTGCCCACACATGTGGTCGATGGTGTAAAAGTTGAAACACCAAGAAGTGAATGGATTGATGAGAACAAGAGAAAGATTCAATATAATTTAAGAGCCAAAAACATCATTACCACTATTTTGGGGTATGATGAATTTTTCAGAATTTCAAACTATAAAATTGCCCAAGAAATGTGGGACACTTTGCAAGTTACTTATGAGGGTACCAGTGAAGTAAAGAAGTCGAGAATCAATTTTCTTACTCGCGAATATGAATTATTTAGAATGAACTAAAGAGAAAACATTCAAGAAATGCAAAAGAGGTTCACTCACAATGTAAATCATCTTGCATCATTAGGAAAGAATTTTTCTAACGAAAATCTTATTAACAAAGTTTTGAGATGTCTGAGTAGAATTTGGCAACCCAATGTGACATCTATATCAGAATCAAGAAATTTGTTAATAATGACATTAGCTACCCTCTTTGAAAAACTTCAAGAGCACGAATTAGAGTTAAACAGACTTGATCAAAGTGAAGAAAATAATAGGAAAAAGAAAGGGATTGCACTCAAGGCTACTTCTTCTCCAATTGATGATGATGAAAAGGATGGAGAAGGCACAAAGAACCTTGAGCTAAACGAAGAAAATTTGGAAAAAAATTTAGGATAAAGGGAACTTAAAGAAGATAGTCTTTCCCTCCAAAGAAGACCCATCACAAAAGGGAAGGAGCATCATCAACTCCAACTTGCTACGAGTGTGAAAAATCGAAACACATGAAGATGAAGTGTCCAATTTATCAAAAGAAGATGGAGAAATTTGAAAAGAAACCATCCAAGGAAAGAAAAGGAAAGAGTCTACATAACATGGGATGACAATGATATGGACTTCATTGATAGCTCAGATAGCAAGGAAGCCCACCTATGTCTTATGGCCAAAGGAGAAGAAGAAGAAGAAGAAGAAGAAAATGGCAATGAGGTGTGCTTGAAGGTCAAGAGCTCAAATTGGTACCTCTATAGTGGATGCTTCAAGCACATGACCGAAGACGACTCTAAGTTCTCATCCTTTGTTCCCAAGACTCACTAACATGTAACCAATGGAGATAACAACAAAGGAAAGATTCTTTGAGTTGGTAAAGTCCAAATCTTGGCGAAAATACAATTGGACAACAAGGAGAAAAGAAGTCAAGAAGTACGAGGAAAGTCCAGAAGACACCCCAAGACAAAAGGATTCACAAGTCATGGACCTTCCTAAGGAGTGCAGGACTTCAAGATACCATCCACTTGACTCTGTGATAAGTGATATTTCAAAATGGGTAATTACTAGAAATTCTCTTAAAAATGCATGTAACCATATGACTTTCGTTTCACAAATTAAGCCTAAAGACCTAAATGAAGCCTTTGATGATGAACATTGGATCTTGGCCATGCAAGAGGAACTAAATCAATTTGAAAGAAATTAAGTTTGAGAATTAGTTCTTAGACCCAATAATCATCCTATAATTGACACCAAATGGGTGTTTAGAAATAAACTTGATGAAACTGGCCTAATAACAAGAAATAAAGTTAGGTTGGTTGCAAAATGATATAATTAAGAAGAAGAAATAGACTATGAAGAAACCTATGCACCTGTAGTTAGATTAGAAGTCATTAGAATGTTGCTTGCATATACTTGCATTATGGATTTTAAGTTATATCAAATAGATGTTAAAAGTATTTTTTTTAAATGATTTTATTCAATAGGAGGTATATTTTAACAATCTCCAAGTTTTGAAAATTATGAATTACTCAATCATGTTTTTAAATTGAAAAAGACATTGTATGACTTCAAACAAGTTCCTAGAGTTTGGAATGAAAGGTTGAGTAAGTTTTTTTTAGAAAATGGTTTTACAAGAGGAAAAGTTGATACAACCTTTTTATTAAAAATAAAAAGTATGATATTCTTTTTGTACAAGTTTATATTGATGATATAATTTTTGGTACTACTAATGAATCTCTTTGTAAGGAATTTGCTAACATAATGCAAAATAAATTTGAAATATCAATGATGAGAGAACTCAATTTTTCCTTGGGCTTCAAAGTAAGTAAACTAAGGAAGGGACTTCCATAAGCCAAACCAAATATTGCAAGGATCTGCTCAAAAAATTTGGAATGGACAATGTCAAACACATGACTACACCAATAGGTACTTCTTGTTATTTGGACAAAGATGAAAGAGATAAATATGTAGAAATTACTAAATATAGAGGTATGATTGAATCTTTTCTTTATCTTACTGCTAGTAGGCTATATATAATGTTTAATGTATGCATGTATACTAGATATCAAGCTAATCCTAAAGAATCACATCTATATGCTAGAAAAAGAATCATGAAATATCTAGTAGGCACTTCACAAATGGGTTTGTGGTACCCTAAGAGTGCCTCATGTAGCCTACTTGGTTATTCCGATTTTGATTTTGCAGGATGCAAAATGGACAGGAATAGTACTAGTGGGATATGTCACTTGCTTGGAAACTATTTTGTTTCTTGGCACAGTAAGAAGCAAAATAGTGTGACATTATCTATTGCTAAGGCTGAATATGTTACAGCCAGGAGTTGTTGTGCTCAAATCCTTTAGATGAAGCAACAACTTCTAGTATATAGTCTTCAACTCGATCACATCCCTATAAGATGTGACAATACTAGTGTAATTAATCTGTCTAAAAATCTCATTTTGCACTCTAGAACAAAGCACATAGAAATAAGGCATCACTTCATTAGAGACCATGTACAAAAAGGAGACTGCATACTTGAGTTTATTGAAACATATAAACAACTTGCAAATATCTTTACTAAACCCTTAGCAAAAGAAGCATTCTTTTATATTAGAAGAAAATTAGACATAATTGATCAATCATGCATATGAATGAATGCTTGCATTTATTGCTTTATTATTGATTTATCATTTTTGAATTATTACTGACTTGAGTATCGAAGGTATCCCAAAATTTGTTTTGCAGGTACTCCATCATTGGGTAAGTTTTCTTCTCTCAAACTATCTTTTTGAACATGCTTCTGGTGTTTTCCTAATAAGTTTATTCGAATAAACCTGTGACTATTCAAATAACTACAAGTCAGATGTTCAAATTCTTATGTTTTTAATTATTTTATTCTAATAAAGTTAGATTTATTCTGATAAAGTAAGTCTCTTCTTTGTCTGCGCTGTTTGTTTTATTCGAATAAGCACATACTTATTCGAATAATGTCTTTGACAAAGGCCAACTCTTCTGGTTTTATTCAAATAACCACATGGTTATTCGAATAACCCTTGGCAGAAAGCCAAGTCTACAGACTTGGTTATTCGAATAACTAAATAGTTATTTGAATAACGTATGGCAGAAGGCCACGACGTTTGGGTTACCATGTATTTATTCAAATAACATGGGAGTTATTCGAATAAAACACGGGCTCTATATATGCCCACAATGCATCTCTTTCTTCATTTCTTCACTTCTCCTCTTCTTCTTTATTTCTCTTCGTTCACGTTGCAGAAACCAGAAACTCCTCTCCACCATTCTGCCTACTCCTCTCCTCTCTTTCTCCACCATTATTAACCTAATCATCCACCATCATCCTCAAACCCTTCACCATTATCTCTCTCTGCAACCGTACCCTTCCCTTCCATCATTTTCCACTGTTCTCTCTCTCACAGACACCATAGCTATGGCCTCTTCTTCTTCTCGTGTGAAACATGCCCGCATGAAGACCGCTCCTTACAACAACCCGCTGGACCTACGACGTCTATCCTCTAATAATACTGAACTGGGTCGCCTCATCACTCATTTCTGGGAGCACAATCTCGTGCAACCAAAGTACCTTGATTTGAATTTCTTCGAGAAATAAGGTGGGTTTGACACTGATGGTCAGGATATGCGCTCAAATGTTCCAGTTGTTTAGATTGCAAGCCACTGGTAGGGGTAGAAACAGGTCAGGCCAGGCCAAGCTTTGTCTTAAACAGGCCTGGCCTGTATCTCAATTATAAGGCCTGAGCCTGGCGTATGAGCCTGTAATAGGCTAATTTTTAAGGTCTGGTCTGACCTTTTTAAAAGTCTAGTCTGGCCTGAAAGCCTATTTAAAGGCCTATTTTGCAATGAGACCTTTAAATAGGCTAACAGGCTTACTTTTAAATAGGCCAACAGGCCTTTACATAGATTAATAGACCTACATTTAAATAGGTCAACATGTCTTACATAGGCTAACAGACCTACCTTTAAATAAGTCAATATGTCTTTACATAAGCTAACAAGTCTAAACCTTGAAATAAGCCAATGGGCCTACTCAAAGTCAATAGGTATTTGTTATAATTTAACACTCACCTTCTCATTTTATAGATACTCACTACTTTCTTACTCTAGTCTTTGGTCGATGTGAGACTTAGATATATACCAAATTACTCACTTTCTTACTCTAGTCTTTCAAGTCCCACATCGACCAAAGATCAGAGGAAGAAAATAGTGAGCATCTATAAAAGTAAAGGGTGAGTGTTATAAATATTCACTACTTTCTTACTCTAGTCTTTGGTCGATGTGGGACTTGGAGATATTCCAAGTTGCTCACTTTCTTACTCTAGTCTTTCAAGTCCCACATCGATCAAAGATCAGAGCAAGAAAGTAGTGAGCATCTATAAAAGTAAGGAGTGAGTGTTAACTTATTATTTTCATTCTAATAAATATATTACGTTAAATATATTAATAAATATGTTATTTCAATTCTAACTTACTAACTTAAGTTTTAATTATTGACTTTTATTAAAATTTAATTAAAAAATATATTAATATATTATAATAAATTAATAATTATAATTATAATTTATAATTATTATAATAATATATATTATATTATATATAATTAAATAAGTCAAGCCGGCCTACCAAGCTTAAAAGACTTATTAGATGGCCTGAGGCCTGACCTTTTTAGTTAAATAGACTTTTAAAAAAACCTTGGCCTAGCTTGTTTACAAGCTAGGCCAAGTCAGGCCTTGGGTAGGCTAGGTCATAGGCCCCAGACGGGCAGCCTGGCCTATTTCCATCCCTAGCCATTGGTCGCATTTTTGAAGAAGATGGAAGTTCGCCTCCTTTTTCGGAGTATAACAAGATAAAAGCCACTAAAGATATGTTGAAACCCAGTCTAGTGTTACTTTTGAAAGGTGTCAAGGGGGGCATGCTAAAGAGTCAAGACAGGATCTTACATTATGTATATGTTCATATATTAGTGATGCACACTTTTTAGTTGTTGCATTTACAAACCCAAGTGCAGGTTGTCTCAAGTAATAAATTTTTCGGGAGTCCGAGGTCGATCCATAGGGAATTGTTGAAAATTAATTAAGGTGAAGTGAATATTTTGTTACTATGATTAAAATTATTTACTTGGGTTAAAAGATCCACTCTTGGTAAATAAAATAAAGGTAAGATTAATTCCTTTTATAACTCAATTAGAATCCTCACAACATGGAGGTTCCAATCGAAAAATACAACGTAAAAGTCTATTAAAACTATATATGTATTTATATTATGTTTCCAAAAATATTACTACCACTTATAAATGGGTTAAAGCATTCATTGTGCCAATATTTTATCTACAACAAATCAAGAACTCCACTTTATAAGGAGAGTTTCTAACACCACCACTTGTAAATGGGTTAAAGCATTCATTGTGCCAATCTCTTGTCTACAACAAATCAAGAACTCCACTTTACAAGGAGAGTTTGGAAACAAAATATAATACGTATAATGATCACTTGAAAATATATCATTTAAGCATAAGAGAGAAATTAATCTAACCTTATTTCATTACCAAGAGCTTCACCTCTTCACCTAAGTAAAATGAAACTTAGTTACTCATAGATAAGAAGAAAGAAAGAGAGAAGAAGAAGAAGAAAAACATGACTTCAATTTAGAACAAAGGAAAATTACTACAAGAAAACTTAGTAACAAACTAGCATTATTTTGGTAACTAACACCTAATACACCTAATGATCTGCCAAGGCCTCCTTTTATAGAGGATTAGAGATACAAAATGTCAAGGGGGCTGAGTTATTAGTGGGTGGATGATTGGAAAATGAGTGAAAAATGCCAAATGACATTAAATGACATTAAATGACATTAAATGAGTGGGAAATAATGGAGATTCATTGTCTCCGAAATCATGCAGCTCTGAAGTCATTGCATTCGTCATTTTTGAACCAAGTGGTCTTCATGAAAGTTGTAGGACTGGATCTTAGCTTTCAAATGGCTTTGGTTTGGATCCAATATCATTTCTACAACTCCAGATACGTTCAAATTACTACATACTGTCCAGGCCCAGTCACAGCTCCTCTGTTCTGACTTCCAAACCCAATATCACCTTCAAGGAATCCGATTCTGGAAAAGTGTTCAACATGAAAGTTGTAGATATGGGTCTTAACTATTCAGCATCCAAATTTCAATCTATTTTACAACATCTAGCCCAAAATTTATGATGAACAGTATACATAGGTCAAGCTGTCAGGAATAGTATTCTAGTTCTTGCTTCAACCCCAAATTGAGTTATCTACTCGTGTGATTGGGCCTTTGAGATCTTCATGAAAGTTATAGAACTCTCTCTTATCTTTCAAATGCCACTACAATCAGCTCCAAAGACCACCTACAGCCCAAGATATGACCCAAATACAGAAACAGTGTAAGATATGAATCATGCTAAAAAATTCAATTAAGTTCAATTTTGAGTCCAAACTTACAAAACATAATAAAACTCAATCAATTAAGTACATAAAGAGTGTAAATAACTAAAAATGAAGGCTTATTAATGTATCAAATATGTGATCATCAAATTCTCCCACACTTAACTTTTTGCACTCCTGGGCAAAACACAAGACCAAAACTAAAAAAAAACGAAACAGACTCAAAAGCTAAACACTCTAAAAGACTCAATTTCTAATATTTACAAATGAAGAGCAATTAATCATTCAAGTAATCAAGACATTCATGAGGTAACATATCTTCATATCTCAAATCAACAAGCAAGGATATTTCAATTGAAAAGCATGAGTCAAGAATGATAGATTTTCACAAGATTCACTCTCAATCCCTCAAGTATTTAAAAGGTTTGTATTTCACTCAATTCAACCCATGAAAATTGTACTACCATAAGCTTGCTTATCTTCTACTTCTCCACTACCCAAAAACAACATATATACACAAATCATGAGGACTTTATTCAAGGTTATAATGAGGTTAAGGTAAAGGTGGAAGTAATATAGATAAGACAAGTTAAATACCCAAGAGAATAAAAGAGCATTATGATACAGTTAGAATGGAGAAGATGTTTGAGAACATTCAGTCTAAATTTCTCAAGAATTTCTTAGTTCTTCCTCATATAGGACAATGACCAATATCTGACTAATGTTTTGTTGAAGATCAATTGGTAGATTGAATTCCTTTAGGCTTGAACATTCTCCTTCTATTCTTGTTATTTCCAATCATCCACCCTCATTCTAGGTATGAATATATCATATGGTGCATTCTTTTGATTGTAGCAATAATTAGCTCTTTCTTTTTTTTTTATAGAAACATTTTTTCTTTTTTTTTATATAACCAATCTGCATATGCACCCCCACACTTGTTCAAGAACTCATCAAATAACAAAGTCAATGCTTTCTTATTCCCTAAGGTTGGGTTAGAACATGGTTTTTCATTTAAGGCACGTAATGAGTTAGAAACAAAGAATGGTCAAATAAGCTCAAAGGGGTTAAGCAAAGGAAAATATGTAAGGTTAGCTATTTGGTCAAAGTAGTTAATTCAAAAAAAATGCCTCAATCATATTCATGTATGCATATGAAAATGTAGTCTCAAAAAGAATCAAAGCAAGTTCTAGAGCAACAATTCCATGAGTGAAATTCACACAAGAAATAAGAGAATGGTACAAATGTTTAATCCATTCATCAATAGGCTCAAAATCTCACAAGGCATATATCCATCATTCTCAATCCACAAAAATTTTAACATCCATAACTAAGCACGTGATGTTTAAGAAAGAAGACAATTTACTCAATCATGCAAATTTTCCTGAATTTGAATTGCTACTTCCACACAAAATAGTTCTCTACCCCAACTAAGATGCATCTCAAGAGTAAAATTTACTCCTTACTCTGCCATCCTTAACTGGTTTAGTAGTTACTGACAAACATATAAACACAACAAACATATTAATATACACACTTTCTAAAAAAAAATTTTTTTAAATTTTTTATTTTAATTTTTACACACAACTATCCTTCCCCCCAACCAGATCACAACATTGTCCTCAATGTTAACAATTAAATCCAAACTGAAGAAATAATCATCATTATACATCAAAGAAATTATTGGGACAAAATTAAACAAAGTAATGAGGAGAAGTTACATACCCGAAATGCTTAGATGAGAAGAGAATAACTACATCTTGACAATGGTTAGCAATGACAAAAAAAAAATGAAATAAACAAGTATGCAAACAAAATTATATTTTTTTTTGGATTTTTTTTTTATATTTTTTTTTGTTGGCCAACATTATTTACATCCCCATACAAAGGCTCCGAAATCTGGGAGGCACTTAAGCCGACTCAATAAAAATACGAAATACTAAAAACTTACCTCAGCTTTGGTAGACAGGATCGTCTACCAAAGTTTCTGCTACATCTGGATCCTTCAACTCAAGTTATAGCTTCAACCGCTGACCATTTACCTTCTTCCAAATTAATTTTATAAGAACAGACCAAAGGATGAACACCTTTTTTATCAGTAATGCTCCAACCTTTCATAAGAAACTCTTTAAACTTTGGTTGCCATGCCTGAGTGTCATGATTTGGAGTTTTATCAAAAATAGTAGAAATATCAACTACATCAGAGGGATTACTGATAGAATTAAACTCAGAATTGACAAGAAAATTCTCAAGGGGATCAAATTCATGAGTTGTAGAAACTTCCCTATCCATGAATGAGTCAATCATGTATGTTTGGTGGCCTTTGTCATCATTTTCTAGCTCAACAAGACTTTTTGTCACCTTAGGTTCCTTGGGTAGCTCAGCATCACTACTATCTTGATTCTTTTCCGCATCCTCTAACTCATTCACACTCAAGGAGTTCATCACTTTGGACATTTGGCTCTTTATCTCCTTACTTTCTTCAACAACTTTTTCATTCTTAAGGGTTATCACTGACTTGACTTGATCTATTTGTTGGTTTTCTGAATTACCATCTTTTAGACTGTATTGACCCTTGGGATTTAGTTGAGGTTGAGAGGGAAACTTTCCTTTCTCATGAATGACAAGTGCAGAAGAAAGTTTAGCAAGAGTGTCTTTTATGTCAATCATGGTTTGATTGTTGTGGTTATTGATGGCCTCTTATTTTTCCATGAATGCATGCAATGTTCCTTCAAGGTTTTTCCTATATGGTGGGACATAGGGTGCATATCTTTGAGGATTTTGAGAATTTTGCTGTGCTTGAGGAGGTGGTGGTTGCATGAATTGTGGCTGGTTGCTATTCCTCCAACTGAAGTTCGGGTGATTTCTCCATCCCGGATTGTATGTATCTGAAAAAAAAAGAAATGAATGACTTTTTAAAATTGTTCATTGCATTTACTTGCTCATGCACAACTTCTTTAAACACAGGAAGTTTTGGACATTCATTTGTTGAGTGTCCTAATTCATTACAAATGCTACAAATTTCTTCATTTTGCACAAATTTGATTTCTTTTACTTTCTGAGATTTCATAGCTTCAATCTTTCTAGCCAAACTAGCAAACTTAGCATTTAGATCTTCTTCTTGACTAAGATGATATTTTCCTTTACTAGCATTTGCAAGATTAGATCTAATTGAATTTTCAGAAGGATTAGTATCATGCCAAGATTGAGAATTTTCAGCCAAATTGTCTAAATAATCTAAAGCTTCTTCAGGTTCTTTATCAAGAAACTCACCATTGCACATTGTTTCCACAAATTGTTTAGTTTCGGGTGTCAACCCTTCATAAAAGAAGCTTATAGTGTGCCATTTTTCAAAACCATGATGTGGGCAAGAATTTAACAAATCTTTAAAACGTTCCCAACTTTGAAAATATGCTTCATTTGAATTTTGGGAAAAATTTTGGATTTGTCTTTTCAAAGCATTGGTTTTATGTGTTGGAAAAAATTTCTTTAAAAATTCACATTGCATTTCTTGCCATGTGGCAATTGATCTTGGTTTCAAAGTGTTAAACCAAGTTTTTGCTTTATCTTTCAAAGAAAAAGGAAACAATTTAAACTTAGCAACCTCTTCAATGCAAGTTTGATCATGAAAAATAGTACATACTTCCTCAAATTCTTTTAGATGTAAATATGGGCTTTCAGATTCTAAACCATGGAAATTAGGAAGTAAAGAAATCATACCTGACTTGAATATAAAATTGTTAGCACTGAGTGGAAAGATAAAACATGATGGACTAGAATTTCAGGATGGTTGTAAATACTCACGCATGGTTCGCAACGGTTGATTTTCATGTTCATCATGCACACTTTCATTTTCAGCCATTGTATTTGATGTGTGTGATTGTGATTCAAACAAATCAATATGTACAGTACTAGGATTAACTTTAACCAAACGACCATAATTTAAATCACGATACCAATTAAACATAAACAAGTAACTTAAAATAAAAAAAAAATACACAAGCTAGCAGTATAAACCGTCCATTAAATATTAACAAAGGTGTGGTATAAACCAACCACCAAATAAGAAAATAAAAAAAATAGGGTAATAAACCAACCACCAAATAAAAAAAAAAAAAATGGTGTGGTAGAAACCAACCACCAAATAAAAAAAAAATAACAAAGGTGGGGTAATAAACCAACCACCAAATAAAAAAAAAAAAAAATAAATAAAAAGTTAGTATGCGAGATAAATTTAAATGTTAGAAGCGAGATAAAGTAAAAAGTTAGATAGTTAGTAAGTTAGTAAGTTTGTAAACAAAAAAAAATGACAGAAAATAAATAACAAAAAATAAATGACAAAAATAAATACGAAAAAATAAAGTACAAAAAAATAAAAGGGAGAGTTACCCCACTAAGTTAATATGTACAAGAAAATAAAAGGAAGAATTACCCCAATTTGTACGAGAAATTAAAATGCGAAAAATAAAGTGCAGAAAAGTAAATTACAAAAAAAAAAAGTAAAAGGAAAGGTTCCCCCACTAAGTTAGTGCGTAAAATAAAATGGAGAATTTTCCCCACTTGTTAGTATGTACAAAAAAAAAAAAAAGGAGAGATTTCCCCCACAAAGTTAGTAAGTTAGTATATACAAAAGAAAAAAAAAATTAAAAGAGTAAAAAAAAATATGTACAAAATATTTACACCGAAAATTTGTTCTTCAAATCAAGTCCCTAAGAACGGCGCCAAAACTTGATGCACACTTTTTAGTTGTTGCATTTACAAACCCAAGTGCAGGTTGTCTCAAGTAATAAATTTCTCGGGAGTCCGAGGTCGATCCACAGGGAATTGTTGAAGATTAATTAAGGTGAAGTGAATATTTTGTTACTATGATTAAAATTATTTACTTTGGTTAAAAGATCCACTCTTGGTAAATAAAATAAAGGTAAGATTAATTCCTTTTATAACTCAATTAGAATCCTCACAACATGGAGGTTCCAATCAGAAAATACAACGTAAAAGTCTATTAAAACTATATATGTATTTATATTATGTTTCCAAAAATATTACTACCACTTATAAATGGGTTAAAGCATTCATTGTGCCAATATTTTGTCTACAACAAATTAAGAACTCCACTTTATAAGGAGAGTTTCTAACACCACCACTTGTAAATGGGTTAAAGCATTCATTGTGCCAATCTCTTGTCTACAACAAATCAAGAACTCCACTTTATAAGGAGAGTTTGGAAACAAAATATAATACGTATAATGATCACTTGAAAATATATCATTTAAGCATAAGAGAGAAATTAATCTAACCTTATTTCATTACCAAGAGCTTCACCTCTTCACTCAAGTAAAATGAAACTTAGTTACTCATAGATAAGAAGAAAGAAAGAGAGAAGAAGAAGAAGAAAAACATGACTTCAATTTAGAACAAAGGAAAATTACTACAAGAAAACTTAGTAACAAACTAGCATTATTTTGGTAACTAACACCTAATACACCTAATGATCTACCAAGGCCTCCTTTTATAGAGGATTAGAGATACAAAATGTCAAGGGGGCTGAGTTATTAGTGGGTGGATGATTGAAAAATGAGTGAAAAATGCCAAATGACATTAAATGACATTAAATGAGTGGGAAATAATGAAGATTCCTTGTCTCTGAAATCATGCAGCTCTGAAGTCATTGCATTCGTCATTTTTGAACCAAGTGGTCTTCATGAAAGTTGTAGGCCTGGATCTTAGCTTTCAAATGGCTTTGGTTTGGATCCAATATCATTTCTACAACTCCAGATACGTTCAAATTACTACATACTGTCTAGGCCCAGTCACAGCTCCTCTGTTCTGACTTCCAAACCCAATATCACCTTCAAGGAATCCGATTCTGGAAAAGTGTTCAACATGAAAGTTGTAGATATGGGTCTTAACTATTCAGCATCCAAATTTCAATCCATTTTACAACATCTAACCCAAAATTTGTGATGAACAGTATACATAGGTCAAGCTGTCAGGAACAGTATTCTAGGTCTTGCTTCAACCCCAATTTGAGTTATCTACTCGTGTGATTGGGCCTTTGAGGTCTTCATGAAAGTTATAGAACTCTCTCTTATCTTTCAAATGCCACTACAATCAGCTCCAAAGACCACCTACAGCCCAAGATATGACCCAAATACAGAAACAGCGTAAGATATGAATCATGCTAAAAAATTCAATTAAGTTCAATTTTGAGTCCAAACTTACAAAACATAATAAAACTCAATCAATTAAGTACATAAAGAGTGTAAATAACTAAAAATGAAGGCTTATTAATGTATCAAATATGTGATCATCACTTAGCTCCAAGAGGAGGTAACTATACCTACCTAAGTGAGGATGACATCTTTATGTTGTGGATTCTGAAGAAAGGATACCAAGTCAACTGGCCCAACTTCATCATGAAACATATGATGAAGGCAAAGGGGTAAAGAAAAGTCGGATCTGCCCTACAACTTGATTATCATAGCCTTTCTTGGAAAATACCCTCAACTTTTGGAAATTGAATGGGCCACCAAGTTGACTCATCATAGTGTTTTTAGCTCTTTTACTCTAAACAAAATGAAGATGATCAGAACTACTGAAGGCTGAGTGTACCCGGATGAAGTCGAAGATGATGGGAATGAGCAAGAAGACCACCTTGCTACGCCTCCTGCTGATGCTACTGATCTTGCTCTTGTTCGTGTTATTGGTCCAATCACAAATGAGCAGCTCATGGAAACCATGCTGGGCACTAGAGCTTACATGGAGAACATCTTTTCTATTATGTTTGATATAATAGAAGGTGTAGAGCGGGAACAGGCAACCCTACGAGCTTTCCTGACTGGCAGGGCTCCTAACTCCCCTTCTCTGCCACCGGATGCCTATTTTTAGACCCCTATACTTAGGATCCTTGCTTGTTTTTTTTATTGACTGCTTTTGTCTTTGCTGCAATTGTTACTTGTAATTGGCCAAAATGCTTTTATGAATAAAACACATCATTTATTGCCTAGCATTTGCTTTACTGAACTATATCTTTGTTGTTTGAGACTGTATTTATATGATCCATTCATTACCTTTACATGCTCAACTTCAATAAATATTATTTGCTTTGACTTTGACTTTCTCTTGCCCCATCTTTTTGATCATGACAAAAGGGGGAGAAAAAGTTTGAACTCTATTTAATGAGTTTCTTTGATTGAGAAAAGGTAGGTAAAATTAAAATGAAAAATTAGATTTCTAAAAGTAAGGGAGAGCTGCGTACATTTCTGATATAAATCACCTCTTTCGAAAAAGAGAGGGAGTAAGTCTCTCAAATTGACTTTGTGAATTTCAATTTATATGAACTAATTCTTTTCTCAATGTTAATTGTCATCATCAAAAATGGGGAGAATATAATTGGCTATGTGACATTGAAGACTGGTTTTGATGATAACAAACATGAAGATAATAGGAAAATCAAGTCCAAGAACTTCAAAAATAGCTTTAGGACTTAGAGTCTTTTTGTATGAAACCTTCTGGATATCTCTTTGGTTTTGGAAGAAATTTTTTTCAATAAATCCAAAATTTCAAAATGGCTTTTGAAAATAATTAAAAGGTTTTTGAAAAAATTTGGAAGCAAACTGACAAATTTCGAAAATGTTTAAAAATGATTTCAAACAGCTTTATTCGAATAAACATTTTCACTTGATATGCTTCTATCAAAGGTTACTCGAATAACCTTTGAGTTATTCGAATAACAGTTTCAAAATCAGTTGCACGCTTCTTTTTTTAAAAAAGTATTATTCGAATAGCACTTATGCTATTCGAATAAAGGCATTACTGTGCGTAAATTTCAAGAAGGTTTATTAGAATAACAAGGGAGTTATTCGAATAAATATGTTTTTTCAGAAAACTCTATTTGAAAGAGTTATTCGAATAACATGTCTCAATCAATTTTCTTGTGGTTTTTCAAAATGTGTTATTCGAATAACACAAATGTTATTCGAACAAACACGAGCTCCGATTTTAGAAAGAAACGACCATTTTAGCATTGAATGCGTAATTTAATTGCCCCCTAACGGTTATTTTCTAAAAAACTTTATAAATACAAGGCTTTGGGTCATCTTTCAAATACTCCATCTATCTGAAATAATTCTTTCTTGCTTTAATCCATGATTCAATTTTTTTTTCTGTGCTACTTTTCACCAAAACTTTGAGATATCCTTAAAGAGCATCATAGAACTTTGAGTTGTATTATTCATTCTTCTAAGAGTTTCTTTTCTACTACATTTTACTTTATTGTAAAGATGGTAAGATATCCTTCAAAAGGTTTTGTAATGGTGAGGTATTCTTGAAAGTTGAGGCTCAAGCATGAGGATAAAGTTTCCCTAAGTGTGAAGAGCGTTCTAATTTGTAACGGTTGCAAGCACATGTTTAAGCTTGTTTTGATAGTAAAAAAATTTAGATAATTTTTTGTGAACTGGACGTAAGTCATAAGTGGTTGGTGGCTGAATCAGGATAAATATTACTTTTATTCTTCTCATTTCAAACTCTTTTATTTCCTGCAATTTATTTTATAATTGTTTAATTTGTGTTTGAAGTTCTCTATCTTTTCTTTTTATTCACTTCATTTAAAAAATAAGTTCAACAAAATTTGTTTTATAAGTGTTTACAAAAAAAATTTTATATATTCAATTCATCCCCTCTTCTTAAGTACTAAAAGTTAATTGTTAACAAAGTCTACTTGGACTACTCTAGAAAAAGTAGTATTAAGCAAAACCGAAGTTCACCTTACATACATTTAAAACAAAAAAGGTGTAGCTAATCTGTTAAAAATTTTGTTTAAATTCAAATACAATTATTTGATGCAATTGTAAACAATTGTGCATAATTACGACTTGCTACTTGTACAATTAAACACATGGCATGTTTTTATTGTGCCAATTTGGATAGACACCGATACCCATTTTATGGAATAGGCATCGAAGTTTACTCAATTTTCAATCTTGGGTTATAACACACAGATTTACATATAATCACTATATCTTCATTAATTCAATTAAAACTTCCATCGAACAGGATCTCTATAATAAAGCAACAATAGTTCTAATTATTTTCACTGACCATTATGTATTGATATTTTCAGTGATTTTGTAACTTACTAATTCCCATTATTCCAAGTAAACATCCACTTCATCCTTTCTTCTCTGTTCATATGTATCTATTTGTACATTTACATATGCCTTTAGTAGTCAAAAATATTTTTTAAATTAGTTTATTTTAAAATAATTCCTTTAGTAGTTAACTTTTATCATTTAAGTTTACACAAGATTATATATCTCATTATTAAAATAAATACTATTCATTTTATGCTTCATGTCTTATATGAAAATAAAATTTTATTATACTATTGTATTTACTAAAAGTAAAAATATGCTATATGGCTTTTAACCTTTAAAAAAAAAATACAAAACTGAATATAATATTCTTTCGTTTATAGTTTCTTATCTAAAGAAGTTAATTCAAAATAATAATATTTATAAGCATTTTTTTATAATATGAAACTATATTACGATATGAACACCACTGATAAAATTAATATAAATATACTTTCTTATAATAATGTTATTATATATTATTTTAAATATTTTATTTTATTTTTACATTGTGCATCATGGGTGCTAAATTGTTGAAATATATACAAACAAATAAACGTTGTGGTTATTAAAATATACAAACCTTACATTTTTTAAACACAACTGCACGAGGTACTAAATTGAGGGAAAGAGTATGTTCCATTTATTAAACCTTCGGCAATCAATCCATATGCGGCCTCTGTCAATGAACACCATCCCACCCAATATACTGAGAAGGATCATAACAAGCACTCACCGGCCTGGATTGCCACAAACTGCAGATGCGTTGTAATTGAATAAATCTCCCATTCTACAACAGATTTTGAGACTTGTAAAACCTGCATAGGCATTAAAATATAAATCACAATGTATACTTCCATGATAGTTATGACTTACGAGGCAATGTGTTCTGGAGTTGCTCAAATGTGAAGTGGCACTGTGAAAGCATAATCTGAAATGGAGTTCTACTAAATTACAATAGGAGGTGAGACTTGAGAGGCTTGACTTGAATTACCAAAATGTGTGGGATAATGATATAATGACAATGCAGCATTGTAATAATCACCATAGAGATGATATTGGCATGAGGATGAAGTCCTTGAAGCCTGTCTATTTCAGTTTGGAGCTTGTGATTATAATATTCGGCGAAGTCGTTTAACCACTTCAAGCACCCTGCTGGGTCATATTGGTTCTTATCTTTGGTTTCATACTTCGTTAAATAAACTGCAAGGCATCCCAGTGGTAAATTCCCAGGAACTATTAGCGTGCGAGCCCCTAGGCCAAGATCAATCAACTCCTGTAAAGACACAAATTACATCTCATCAAGGCTTTGGATATTATGTCTGGAAACTGAAAATCAAATAGAAAAATGCTACTCACACATCAACATCACGCATATTTGTTTCATATCTACTTATATACAGAATCAGAGTACAGGCATGAAAAAAAACGAAATGGATCAATTATAATCAAATGATAAAAATTGTAAAGATATAAGTGAAAGTGTATGTGAGTAACATTACTAAATCAAATAAATTTGTTGGACTTTATTATACAGATTTATTTTCTTTATTATACAGATTTATTATTGTACATATTTATTTTCTTTATTGTACAGATTTATTCCCTTATTTCCGTTATTAGGGTAGATTTGATGCTTGTATTATGACATATTTATTTCCTATAACTTAGTTTTATTTTAGGCAAGTCATTATTGTCATAGGTCTATATAATATAGATCATATTTGTACAATATTATCAAGAAATAATATTCAAAAATATTCTGTCTTTTTCAAGTTGGTATCAGAGCTTCCGATCTGGGAGTCTTTGTTGTTTCCGCTGCAATCAGCCTTCATTGTTGATTGAACCAACCTTCATTGTTGGGTTTAGAGGCAGGATTCTAGCAACCTTCATTGCTGACTTCACCTCAGAACCGGATCAGATCGTAGTGCTGTTCGTGCGTCTTACCCAAGTGCTCTTTGTTCGATTTTTTTTTTTTGGACGAGATTGTAGTTCAACCTCTCAGCAACCAAAAAAAAAAACTAGAAACAGATTGGAGTCATGTGTATGTCAGACGACCAGATTGGTAAGAATTTTTGTTTTTCATCTTTTAATGCTTCTGGTACTGAGAATTTATGGATTATGGACTCTGGTGCGACTGACCATATGACATTTTATTCAACACCTCTGTTATCTTATCAACCATCTTCTAGTAAGCATCATATAACTATAGTTGATGGCTCTCACACTTCAGTTGCGAGTTTTGGTACTATTAAACTCCAACCCTCTCTATACTTATACAATGTGCTCCATGTTCCCAAACTTACTCATAATCTTATTTCTATTCATAAGCTTACTAAAGACAATAATTGTGTCATAACCTTTTTTCATTCTCATTATGTCTTTCAGGATCTTGTCACGGGGAGGACGATTGGAGTTGCTAAGGAACATAGAGAGTTGTACTATTTTCTTAATATGCCAATTCATGGTAATCCTGATCAGAAGTTGTTATCGTCTTGTCATCAGTCAAATTCTAAGTCTCTTACTTCTCAAATTTGACTACAATACAAGCGTATGAGGCATCCACCTTTTTCTTAGCTTAAGCCTATGTTTCTATCTTTATTCTTAAAAGAATCTACTGAGTCTTTTCATTATGATGTTTGTGAGTTTGCCAAACACCATTGTGTCACTTTTTCACCTACTTCTAATAAAAGTGTTGAACCTTTTGCACTTATCTATTCTGATGTTTGGGGTCCTACATCTATGTCTAACATTTCTGGCACCAAATGGTTTGTTTCCTTCATTGATAATTGTACTCGAGTAACTTGACTTTTTCTAATGAAAGAAAAATCAAATGTGTTTCAGTTGTTTGTTTAGTTTTACCGCATGATTCAGACCCAATTTGGAAAGTCTATTAAACGTCTACGTTCTTATAATGGTAAGAAGTATGTCAACCAAAACTTCTCTACATTTATTAAAGAGCATGGTATTGTGCATGAACTCAGTATGTCATTTGCTTGAAATCACTAGAGCTTTACTATTCCAAATGTCTGTTCCTAGTTCATACTGGGGGGAAGTTATTTTAACTATTGCATATTTAATCAATCGGTTACCATCTCGTATCTTGAAAAATGTAAGTCCTGTCCAACTCATTACCTCTCACTTTGCATCTGTTCCTATTATGCAGAGTCTACAGTCTCGTGTCTTTGGTTGTGTGACTTTTGTTCATGTACATCGCCACAATCGCAACAAACTTGATCCCCGTGCTGTCAAATATATTTTTCTAGGTTAGGCTCCTAACAAGAAGGGGTACAAATGCTATCACCCCTCAAGTCGTCATTTTTTTTGTTTCTATGGATGTCACTTTTCATGAAAATGAGTCATTCTTTACTCATCCTCAGCTTCAGGGGGAGAACATTCAGGAAGCTGAGGTTGAGGCTAAGGCTGAGTCTTTCTCTCCTGGGCCCTTCCTTCCTTTACCATCTGACTCTACACGGGAATTAACATCTTCTTCTGGCACTCCATTTGAACTAGCTAACGTCAAGGACAAGGCTAGCACATCGTCATTGGTGTATCAGAGGAGAGGGACACTCGAACTGGCCCAACAGCAACTTCAGGCGTCCGAACCAACGATAAGTACTAAAGATACAAATTTTCCTGTCTCTAAACTTCTTTTTTTGAACCTAACCCAGATAATATTGTTCCTAAACCTGATAACATGTCTTTGAATAATTGTGAATCTGACCTAGATGACTTACCCATTGCATTGAGGAAAGGAAAAATGTATTGTCTCAATCCCAAGTATCCTATTGCCCAATTTGTCTCTTCTAAACATCTTTCCCTGCAGCACCAGAGTTTCATTTCAGCCATAGATTCTATCAAAATCCCAACATCAGTACAAGAAGCATTGAAGGATAAAAACTGGATTCAAGCCATGAATAAGGAGATGAGTGCGTTGGACAGGAATGGAACATGGGAGATTGTTGAAAGGCCAATTGGGTGCCGATGGATATATACTTTGAAATATCGGTCTGATGGTATACTACATCAGTATAAAGCAAGGTTGGTGGCAAAATGATACACTCAGACTTATGAAATTGACTATGAGGAGACATTTGTGCCAGTAGCCAAGATGAATACTGTAAGGATTCTACTCTCCCTTGCTGCCCACTTTGGATGGAAATTACACCAGTTTGATGTTAAAAATGTCTTTCTTCATGGATACTTAGAGGAGGAAGTTTATATGGAAATTCTCCCTAGATATGATTCCACTAATGGAAGGAACAAGGTGTGCAGGTTAAAGAAGGCGTTATACGGGTTAAAGCAGTCTCCCCATGCTTGGTTTAGAAGATTCACAAAAACAATGGTGTTCCTAAACAATGGTGTTCCTAAGTTACAGATAAAGTCAAGGTGATCATATCCTCTTTTTTAAACATTCACAAGAAGGTAAAGTCACAATTTTGCTTGTGTATATTGATGACATCATTATATTAGGTGATGACTTAGTTGAGAAGCAACTTCTAAAGGAGAAGTTAGCTGCTGAGTTCGAAATGAAAGATCTTAGAAGACTAAAGTACTTCCTTGGGATTGAAGTTGCTTACTCCAAGCAAGATATTTTCATTTCATAAAGGAAATATGTCTTAGATCTTCTCAAAGAGACCGAAAAACTCGGGTGTATGCCAACTTGTGTACCAATTGAGCAGAATCACAAAATGAGAAATGATGAAGAGAGTCCCAAGGTAGATAGATCTCAATATCAGAGGCTAGTTGGGAAACTGATATACCTGGTACATACTAGATCTGATCTAGCGTATGCTGTCAGTATTATTTGTCAATTCATGCATATGATCCGAGGGAGAGACACATGCAGGTCGTGGATCGAATTTTACAGTATCTTAAAACTGCACCTAGAAGAGGACTACTATTTAAAAAAGGGGAAAACCTATCCATGAAAGTGTACATGGATGCTGATTATATTGGTTCGGTTACTGACAGGAGGTTAACATCAAGTTATTGTATGTTTCTAGGTGAAAATCTAGTAACATGGAGAAGTAAGAAACAGAACGTAGTGGCACGGTCGAGTGCAGAAGCTGAGTTTCGAGTTATGGCACAAGGAGTTTGTGAGTTTCTATGGATGAAGATCATACTAGATGACTTGAGAATAAAGTATGAAGCACCTATGAAGCTGTTTTGTGACAACAAATCAGCCATTAACATTTTGCATAATCCGGTTCAACATGACAGGATAAAGCACATTGAGATAGACTGACACTTTATCAAGGAAAAATTGGATAGTAGGCTCATAGCCACAACATACGTCCCTTCAAGACATCAGTTAGCAAATGTATTAACTAAGGGACTACTCACAGAGCACTTTTAAGATCTTACTAGTAAGTTGAGAATGATAAATATTCATTCACCAGCTTGAGGGAGAGTGTTTGACTTTATTGTACAAATTTATTTTCTTTATTGTACAGATTTATTCCCTCATTTATGTTATTAGGGTAGATTTGATTATTGTATTATGACATATTTGTTTTCTGTAATTTAGTTCTATTTTAGGCAAGTCATTATTATCATAAGTCTATATAATGTAAATCATATCTGTACAATATTATCAAGAAATAATATTCAAAAATATTTTGTCTCTTTCAATTAAATTAATAAGAGATTCATGGAATAAATTTTATAAAACAAGAAATATTATACTGGTTGCTGAAGTAATTTCATTGGTTACAAGGGGCACGTGTATGTTATAACCTCTGCTATGCTCTTCCGTTGAGACAAAGGATAATTGAAATAGTTGCCTCCAATATCTCATCGAAGAAATAATGAGTTCCCAACAACATTTTGGCAGCCTGCAAGATTAAATCTTAATTCAGAAATACGTATTATTGGACTTGCATCACACGGATCGTTTTGAATTTTGAGTGCATGGGACCATAATTTCTTTCTTTTCGTTCTATAAATCGGTGTTTGTGTTTGGAATATCAAAGATAAAACTATTCATTTCATTTATAAAGGAATCCATGCATGTATGAAATGATCACATAAAAAAAATGTTTGAAATGATTTTGAGTATAGACTAAAGAAATTTGTTTATGTTTAAATTATTTTGTATTTTATAATTGAGAATTTGTAAATTCTATCGTTACAAAATTTCACAAAATTATCATATATTTAGATCTAAAACTAAATAAAATTGTCATATATATATATATAACAACGAAAATGTTACTTGCACCAGTTCAAAAAAAAAAATGTTTCTTGCACGTTAATAGCGGTGATGTGATTTCTATAAAAAAAAATTTGAGAGTAACATTAATGAATTAGCGAAAGTTGACTAACCCACATTAATAGAATATTGCAGCACGTCAACTACCCCAACATCAAATCGGCTACCGCATTTAATATTCTCCTGGTATATACACTAGTATTTCTTGCATAATAACGTATTACTCCTTTATTTTTTTTATAATTGTCTTTTAAGATTTTTACATAAAAATTAAAGGTTAAATTAAATAACCCTAAATATAAAAAATGTGATTAAACTACTCTGTCTCTCTCCCTTTATTAATTCTCTTCATTAGCTTCATTAATAATTGGTTTATTTTAATTCTATAATTTATTCCTTAATTGAATAAACTTGATGTGCTCATTCAATAAGTTCATAAACACTTCTTTTTCACAGTGTAGTTATTTAAGGGAAACGGATTCTCTCCTGTTACAGGAGAGGTCTTGTTCTTCACATAAGTAAATTTTATTGCATGTGGTATATTATAAAATCATATCACATGTAATATGTTAAAAAAATATGTATTTTTAATTAACAGAATCCTCTTCTATTTTATGGGAACAGGAGAGGATCTTAATCCCTATCTAAGGGAGAGATATTGTACTAATGGAATGTGACGTTTCATTGGGAGAAAAGATAATCTGATTGACTTGATTGTTTTTCATTTATAATAATATTATAATTTAGATTTGAATTTAAGAATTTTTTATTGATAAGTGATCTATAATTTCATTATAAATTATCAATAAAATTAATAATTTATCCTAACATTAAAATGTTGAGAACCTTCGTTGCCCCCCTATTTTTTTTCCAGCAAAAAAGTTCACCCAAAAATGAAAAAGCTCAATAATCGATGGCTAGTTTCCATGTCTTTTGTTTGTTTGTATTTTAGCCTTTGCTTTCCATGCTTTTTGGTGACTAATATCTATCACTAGTCACTACAAATAACAAAAAAGAAAAAAAGAAGAGGCTTTTGAAAGGGTGGGTCTGTATAGAGATTAGAGAAAATAATTGCAAACTTACTTGTTGAAGAATTACAAAGGGCAGGGAGCAATTCCTTGAACCAATTCAATTGAACAGTCAAAGAATAATTGGTGTACATATGAAGACCCTTCTCTTCAAAGAAGCTGACATCCAAGGCCGTGGCTCCTGCTACAGCAAAATTTGCTCCCTCATTTGCACTCCAATTTCCTAATTTATCATTCTTGATTCCCAGATACGGTTTCACCAGTGGAATTCCCAGAGACTCAGCTGCACAACCCAAAACCCATTTACAATATATATGACCAACACAGTTCCAACACAACAACAGTACAGACCGAGACATATAGCAATAACATTAAAGGCTTGTTTAACAAGTGTTATAAGTTCATTCGTTAAGAAATAAAAAATAAAAAAATTAAATAAAAAATAAAGCATCTAATACATTAAAAAAATTTAAAAAAATTATATTTTATTTAATATTTTTATTTTTAACTCCTTAATATTAATAAGATCATAGCATATCAGTTAATACAAATTAGAATTTAGAACACAGAACAGACGAGAGAGACAGAAGACAGAAACATAAACATGGTAACGATGAAATCAATGATGAGGCGTACATCGGAGCACTTTTAACTAAACTTTTTCTTTGAAATATTTACACCATAGGAACTGTTAAATGTATTTGTGTGTACTGTTGAGTGTTATGTTTGTGTTCCGATGAGAGAAATATAATAAATGTGTTTGTGCCATTGTGTGTTCCGATAGGAATGAGTTTCCTTTCTGTGTCGAACACAATCAAATTTGCGATGACTGCTGCTTCCCAACAACGATGGATCGCAATGGTAGTACTTGTCGCCATAGCTTCAGCAACATTATTCACATGCACGGCATGCCCCTACACATCCATCTTCAGCTTCGGTGACTCCCTTGCTGACAATGGCAACTTGTGTTTCAGCTCCCACCAACCCTCCCACCATTGCTTTTTACATATAATCTTATAAATAATAAAACATAATAATAGAGAGACTCATATTTAAAATTTAATAATTATATGCTTCGATTTTATTTTGTTTATTTCTAATAATACTTATATGTACTTTTAAATTATATATATATAATTTAAATAAAAAAGTCATTATATTTATTTTGAAATGTTAAGTGAATATTTTTAAATATGAAAAAATTTCATAACTGTTACTTTTTATCTTATTTTTTATTTTACAAAATAGTTTTTTTACTCAATTATATTTTGATAACTTCTTAAACTTTTTTTACAAAATTATTTGCATATCTAATGTTAATACTTATTAGCGTAGTTGATAACTTCTCTCTCAATATAATTTTACAATCCATTTGATATATAATTAAAAATTAATAGTGTTATTAGATATTATAGAGATTCTCATATTTAAAATTTAATGTTAACAAAAAAAAATTTAATAATTATATGACTTTTTTGTCTCAATATTTAGACACACTTCCTAACTTTATATACACAACTTCAAGGAAAAATTATCATTATAGTTTATTTTAACATGTTAAATGAATTTTTTGAGACATGAAGAGACTATATAATTTTTGCTCTTTAGCTCTTTTATATTTAACAAAATAATTTTTTAACTCAATCTTAATTGATTATATTTTAATAAATTTTCTCTTAATTATACTTTGGTTATGATTAGTCATTAATTATTAATTACCTCTCAGTAAAGATAATTTTACAATTAAAGGTAATTTTACACATAACACGTTGTGCCAATTTGGAAAGATACCGATAGCCATTTTATGGAATAACTCAATTTTCAATCTTGGTTATAACTGCTAGGAATGCAAGCAGCCAAACCCAGCCCAAGAAAAGATAGATTCTCTTATTTATTGAGTTGTTAGGGGAGAATGTATTCATAGGTGTGAATCCGTGAGGAAGAATAATGTAATGGCAATGCCTATAAATGTAATACTCCTACAGTAGAATGAAAACAGGCAGAAGATATTCAGTCTATTTTCCCTCTACTTTATTAGGTTTCCTTGCCTCGAAAAGTATCTCTTTCCCTATCAATAAGGCACACAGATTTACATACAATGGCTATATGTTCATTAATTCAATTAAAATTTCCATCGAAACAGAACAGGATCTCTATAATAAAGCAACAATAGTTCATGTTTACAACAGAGAGCAGAATACAGGGGACAAGACGAAAGTCTCTGGAAAAGCAAGTATCCCTGGTTATTCTAACTACTTTTCATTTCTGGTACATTTCTCCTGTACATGTCCTCAGGTTAAAATCTAATACACCAAAAATACAAAATATATAATTGAGCAATGATTAGGAATGAATTTTCTATTGAGGATTAGGAGGACGGCTGTTAGCAGCAGCAACACGGGATCCCCATCCTAGCAACTCTTTGCTGGTGTCATCCCTGTGTACAAAAACTTCTATAAAACATAGTGAATCTTTCTGTGGCCCAGTAGCTGTTCCAATTGCTTCTGTCAGATCGTCCTCTGTACGTACCTACACTTACAGCAACAAGAGTCCTTTGGTACCACGAGCAAACAACTTACAAAAGGAAATTGTGATTTATGAGGCATTCAAAGAGCAGGACAAAATTGCCAACTCCAGTTAATGAAGTGACTCTTCTTTTTCTTCTCTTGTAGTGCTTTTTGGTTCATTTGGACTGAAAAACCTATGATGTATATATACATGAATTTGCAGTCTCAAAATCAGCATTGACCTGAAATAGTACTCAAATGGACTCTTTCTTTCCTTATTTTACCATATCTTTAGGTTAGACTAATCCAAATAGAGTCAAGGATTATATACCTACAAAGTACAAAACAAAGGTGCTCCTTTCTATGTTTGGAAGTTTTAGGCTATGTTTGGGAAGATGACAAGGGAGGGAATGTCATAGAATGGAATGGAAAAACTTGATGAAAGTATATTTGGAAGTTATTTTAAAGGACAAGAGAAGGTCAAAGAGTCAATCACTTACCACTCAAAGCCTCTAATTTTTGTCCTCCCAAACTCCAATTTGGGGGGTCAAGGAAAGAAGTGACTTGAACACTCCACTCCCCTCCTTTATTAAACTCATTAAACATCCAAACAATGAAATGACATGTTCTCTTTCATTCCATTATGAGCCACTTCCTAACATTCTCTTTAAACCAGCATCTTCAATCTGGCTAGAGCATAATACCTTCACTAACAACTGACTAGAGTCCAGACACTTAATGCTACCAACTATAAATGATAATTAGCATAGTGAATTAAAGAAAAAGATCAGTGATTAGTGATTACACAATAAGGCAGTACCACGGTAGCAGATAAGAGCATTTCCATACAGTAATAAATGGAGAACAAAAGAAAATTCATCATCATCTGTAGTTCTACTTCCTTATAATTTAAATATTTGACACTCAACACAAATTATGATGCGTATATATAGCCTTCAACCCATAATAGACTAACGCAGTAACACAAGATAAATTGTTCAATTTATGCTAACCTTGGCAGCCCAGCATTTTCCTTCTCCATTATGGATGGCTTCCACAAAGCGAGTGTAGTCCCAGTTCTTGATCACATTGTATGGGCCATCATGAATCTCAACTTCAATTGTATAACCTCCATTATTAATGAGGAAGATGATGCTCCTTTGTCCACAGCGGATCATTGTTGAAATATCCTGTGCCGTCACCTAAATAAAGGAAACTATAAGTCCTGTGCTTCATGCATCAAGCCTAAAGTAAATTAATGAATAGGTTTACTTGCTGTTGATGCTCATCATTATTCAAATGTCACGAATATGTAATAATAATAATGGTTGATATTCTCAGGAACTAAAAGTAACTATAACCTCAGTTCAAAGGAAGTCACTTTCAATTTTCAATTCTAATAATTTATTCAACCAATTACATACCAATGTAACTAACTAAATTGATGCAAGGACTATCATATATCTATAATGATACTTTATTTCTTAATAAACCCCCCTTCTCCAAGCCTAAAAAAATTAAAAAAGAAAAATATTGAAAAATCCACCAAATTGTTAATATGTATCAGTATGGCCATTGTTTGTCATAGCAATAACTTCCATTTTGCACAAACTTTCATACTCTTGGCCAACACTTTAAAAAAAGAAAAAAAGTTGTATACTATCATTAATATTCTGGATACAAAGATAGTTTTTATTCTAATAATCTTACTAACCTGAAAACTCCCATCTCCAATGCAAGCAATTACACGCTTATCTGTTGCAGCCTGTGCATATCCAAGAGTAGCACCTACTGACCAACCAATAGATCCATACTGCATCTGGAATTCATAACTGAAAGATGGAATTCATATTTAACAATGTTAATTCCAACACCATAAAGGTTGTAATTAGCATATTGTTTGATGAAGAAATTGTAAATGACTTACCCACAATTCTCAGGCAGACGGAGCTTCTGACAGTTGAACCATGAGTCTCCAGTTTCAGCTATTACAGCAGTATCCCCACTTAGCAGGTCCTGTACAACATAGTTAATTACTGAACTAAAAGGAAAAACTTACTACAATATATTAATGCAATGGAAACCACACAAATATTGTTGCATATTTAGTAATGTAAAGTGAATCATTTGAAATTGCTATGCATGATATAGGACGATTTAGTTGTTCCCCATTTTTGTGCAACGTTTTACACTTCTAGTCCAATCACAATTAACAGATGCATACAAACATGAAGCTATTTAGAAGACACACTGCTACATGGTTTAACAGGATGGATCAGATGAAGGGGCCATGCGGTTACTACTATAATATATGAAAAAAACTTCTGGACCTAAAAACTAAGTTGGTAAGCCAGGGCCCAATAATTGTTTTCCATTTTCATAAATATAACCCCATATGTGGAGCCCATAATGCTAGAAGCCTAGACACAGTAAATGCACACAACTATGAACTATCTCGTTCTAAAAAATAGAAATGAAACACTACTTTAGGACGAAATCTTAGTTATAGAACAAGGTAACTCCAAGCTCATGTTAAAGAACCACTGGACCTAAAATCTTAAAGAAGCTGATAAACAGAATTTACCTGAATGTGCTTAAATAGAATATTAACTCTAAGAGGTTCATCCTTCTCTCGCTTCAGAGGGATGCCTGGGGGAATAAAGATACGTTTGTAATTCTCTACAGCTGTGGTGTTTCTCTTCAGCTTCTTAGACAATGCAGTTAAGAAATCAGCCATGAAAACCCAGCCCAAAGAAAGACCATTGCCAATGGTCACCCGATTAGGCTGCACTATGATGGCTTTCTCCTTCTTTATCAATAATGAGTATCCAACGGAGCTATAGTCATTGAAGATGGGGCCAACAAAAACATAGGCATCAGCAGACTCCACTATCTCGGCACAAAAGCTAGTACTGACAGCACCCCAATACGTCCCAATGAAGTGTGGATGATGCTCTGGTACAAGCCCCTTCCCTGAGGGCATAACAGCTATTGGATATCCACTAGCTTCTGCAAACTCTAGAAATGCCTGTTGTGCCTTTGCCACCCTTAGTTTTGGCCCACCCACAATGACTGGCTTCACAGCTTTGTTCAGAAAAGCAGCCGTTGCTTCCACTGCTGCTTCTAATCCTTCTTGATTGCTCACCCTGCATAAAATCAAAGATTTTACCTTAATGCTAAACGTGGATGCAAGAACAAACATAAAATAAAACATCATAAGTAAAACACTATGAGATTTGAGATATAAGAAAAAAAATTAAAAAAAAAGGGTGATTAACAAAATAGAAAAAGGCCAAGGCATACTTTCTTTTAGTCTATCCGTGGCATTAGTCATGCTTTCTAGTTTCTGCTACTAAGATCATAAGTAAAACACTATGAGATATAACAAAAAATAAAAAATGGGTGATTAATTAACAAAATAGAAAAGGCAAGGCATACATACTTCGGTGCAAGAAAAAATGGAACTGGGTCTCTAGCAAAAGTTGGATGAGGAATTCCAGGAAGATTACAACTTATGCTGATATAAACAGGCTTGCTTTCCTTCAAAGCAGTAGAAATTGCAGTGTCAATAAGCTCATGTGCATCATCCAAGTTATTCACCACTGCCTGAGGAATCAGGATTCATCAACACCAAAATCAGATATCACAATCACATCCTCAAAATCAGCACCAACACACAATAAATATCAATCACAGTTCAACTCATTACTCACCTGAAAACACGTGATCGTCTGAAAGCACTGTAGCTCTTGGGTGAAATCGGGTAACCCGATTGTGTGGTGGAGGATCCGGTTGGTGCCGTAGTCGTTGGAATTGGGTCCACCAACTATGCAAATCACGGGCAGGTTCTCGCTGTAAGCTCCAGCGATGGCGTTGAGGAGGCTGAGGCCACCGACGGTGAAGGTGACGACGCACGCGCCGACGCCTTTGGCACGGGCGTAGCCGTCGGCGGCGTAGCCGGCGTTGAGCTCGTTGCAGCAGCCGATGAGGTTGAGGCGAGGCTCGGCGATGAGGTGGTCGAGAAGGGTCAGATTGAAGTCGCCGGGAACGGAGAAGACGTCCCTCACGCCGATCTCCACGAGCCGCCGAGCCAGGTGGCCGCCCAGCGTGCCGTCGGAGCAGGAGGGACGGACCGGCGCGACAGCCGAGCTGGGCCAAGCCGTTGAGACGACTTGAGTAGCAGCTTCCATGTGATTGTGAGAGTGGATAGTGAGTTTGAGTCTCTGTGGAGTGGGTTTGGTTTATAAAAGGGGTTTTCAGCACTTGGCAAACACAGGTTAGTTGGTTCTGGAAACCATGGGCAGAACCTTGGAGGAGGGGGAAACCAAAACTGTGTAAAGTCATTTGAAAAGTATTGATTCTGTCGCGTGAAATTTTGTGTAAAACGCATTTTTCTTTTTCCTTTTTAAGTAAATTCCTGTTATTTGTTTGTTGACACTTTATTTCAAAATTAATTTAATAGTATGAATTTTAATTGGGAAAGGAAGGTCCCATGGACAAACTATTCCATTCCATGTCATTGGATTGGCTTTTAGGCATAGTCTTGGTTTTGCTGCTGCTGCTGCTGCTGCTGCTGGGTTTGATTAATACTCTTGGAGGGTTGGGTCATGGCTAAATGAATAGATTGTAGACTTTCTTTTTTTATTTTTTGGACTGACGATGATTGACATTTTAGATATAATTATTTTAAATTAAATTTATTTATAAAGTAAATAAATAATAATATATTTATTTTTAAATTATTTAATAAATTAAAATTATATTATATTTTAAATTAAATTAAAAATAAATACACTTTTATTTAATTACTTTATACACAAATTTATTTTTAAAGAACTTTTTCCATACATTTTAATTGGACAAGATGAATCAATGCTTTGAGTTTTCTACTTTTGAGAGATCAAAGGTAGATTTTCATTTGCCGGTTTTATGAAGCCAACCATTCCTAGTTAGTGCCTATACTTTGTCCTTCTTTTACTATTTTATTTATTGATTGATGAAAGTGCCACCGAATCTTTTAGATGCCAAAAGTAAAGTTGCGTTGGGTTAGCCCGTTATATTTTAGCATATTAAATTTAAAGATTAAATTTATATTTTTTTTAACTCGCATAATTCGTCTCATTTAACTTATGAATTAAGTGGATTGAGCCAAGTTGACTTGTTAATTTAACTTTTTATAAAAAAAAGTGATAAGTGATATTATAAATAATTTTTTTAATGTTATATAATTTATATTTGAATATTTAATTAAGTTATTTTAAAAATTATTTTTAGATATATGATTTATAATTTATTATTATTATTATTTATTAGTTTTTTAATATATTTTATATAATTTTTTTATATTTTATATAATTTTTTTGATTTTTAAGAGGGTTAAGCGAAGTTCCACCAACTCATCTATTTTTTTTCATTTTATTTTTTATACCCGTTTGATCAATCTATCAATCCATCTTAAAAAGAGATGAATATGATTCTTCTAACTTATTTTTTAAAATAGATCAACTTATTCATCTTATATTTTGGCGGATTGAGGCGATCGAAGCAGTTTGTCAGCTCTAGCCAAAGGGCACATTACTTGCTATAGCCTATAGGCTATAGTACATAACATAAAGCTATTATGAACTTATTTTATTTGAGTACACGGATGGGTTACTTTTTTTATAATATTTATATGTTAATTTAATTGTAGGTAAAAATTACTAATTAAAATTTGTAAGTTCTTTATATGTATGGTTATTCATAAAAAATAATAATTTAATTAAATTTTTATATGAATTTGAGTATTATTAATTAAATTTAAATTTTTAATCTCAATTTTTAATTTATTTTAATAATAAATTAATAAATAATTTATGCTTGATTTAGCTATAGACCACCCTGGAGGTGATCGATATTAAAATTCTCCTAGTCCAAAAGATGTAAAACACTTGTTTGTTCATTTTAGAAAACAATACCAAATAAAGGTGTATGAGACGGTAATAACATAACAAACCTACCGTATTTATCATCTAAATTGGATATCCATGATATCCAAATAACAAAAAATTAGACAAGTTTCTATTAGGGTGAATTTTTTTAAAATGAATATGAAAAAGTTATATTTATTATTAAATTTTATTAAGTTTTAGATTAAATCAAAAATAGATTCACCATTACTTATTTACTTTAAAAAAATATGTCACATTTAATTTAATAGTATTCAAATGCAAGTTGTGAGCTCACACTTTACATAACTACATCAACATGATAAAGAATAATAATAAAATATTCATAAATAGTTCAGTTTGAATTAGAGTTTTTCTTTTCTTTCCTATCATGCTCTGAAGTATTGTTCTTTGATATTATCAAATAGTGGGAGCTTTTGGCTAGACTATTCATTCTATTATATATGACAAGTTTTCTCATGATGTAGTTTATTATGAAATACTGTGAAATTTTATTTTGCAATATTGTTACTTTTGTCAACATATGAAAATTTTAAGAGAAATAAATGTGTGTAAGAATGGATATTTAAATTTTCTGCTTAATGAATCTATATTAAAAGTCAGAATACTTGTACAAGAAATCAACAGAAAATTGACACACTTCATAGACTATATGTCAATGTTAAGTTTTTTTTTTGTTAAACTATATTTTTGGTGTTTATAATTTTTGCTTATTTTCAATTTAGTTGTTATAGTATTTTTTTTAAATCAGTCTTTATACTTACAAATATTTTCAAAATAGTCCCTACCTTCAATTCTTATTGTAACATCATTATAACACTGTCAGTTGACTAATCTAATAAGTGTTTCATATTCTTTTAGACGTTCTTTTTCTTATAAAAAAAAAGTCCAAAAGATGTTTCTTCATTTCAAAATATGCTCCTATAAGTGCTCTTTACTTTTAAGTAGGTGTTTTTATTTTTAATAGACGTTCCTTTAGATGCTATTTTATTTTCTATAAAATATTCGATAAGAACAAAATTAATGGTGTTATGATAGAAGTTTATGACAAAGATTATTTTAAAAATATTTGTAAGTATAAGAATTGATATAAAAATAAAAATATATATAAGAACTAAACCAAAAACAAATAAAAACTATAAGACCAAAATTTTAATTTTATTTTTTTTTAATTGATACTTATAGATTTTAAGATATTATCTACTTTAATATGATAAATTCACAACTGGTACTTTTATGAGAGGAAATAAGATTTCCTTTATAATTATCGAAATTATCATATTTTTACTTGACATGAGATTTTGCATGTGAGTTGTGTTCTTTGAGTGCAGACTTGCACAATTTTGGAGCAAGTCTACTTGGCTACTTGCTCCTTATAGTTTTGTCAAATTAGTCCATTATTGGAAAGAAAGTCTCAAGTTAATAAAGCACAGGAGAGTGGAATCAACTTTTTAATATATAATTATAAGAAAAATAATATTCTTACATCATATTATATATTAAATAATTTGTTAATTGTCTGTGATAAATACCCAAACAGCTAGAATGATCGTACATTTTTCAACATCACAACCCTTTATCATTAGACCCGAGTCTTTTGTTTCATATCCTAATTTTTTAGTTTTATATGTTAAATAATTGTTTGTATTACCTAGGGGTTAGCGAATTCCAAATTGTTTTAGGTTCGTATTATTTTTGTATTGTTTCTTCTTGTAGGGTTTCCATCTCATTGTTACATTTAGCACAAATAAACTATCTATCTTCTACAATAATATCAATAGCCTCCTAGATTATGACGGCGATTAAAACTTTAGGACGGCATTATTGCATCCGAGAGGTATCAAAACGTAATTGGAAGAATGCCATATAGTCAAGGACGGCAACATTGCATAGGAGATGGAAACATTGTGAAAAAATGTAATTATTTTGAGGTATTTTTACTTTGTTTCCTTTAGAATTTAGATTGAAATAAAAATTGCTGATCTTAATCAAACTTAAACCCATGAAATAGTTAGAAGGAACCAAATGCGTCAATTCTCATATAAGCCAAGAAAAGAAAAACAAAGAAAAAGGGAAACAAAAAGAAACCTTAGAATTCAGAATTCAGCATGGGATTGGACCACACGAGAGTAGTTCCATGCCCACTATATTCGTTTGACAATAATTAAACAAATACATGAATGAACTGAGAAGGCAATCAACCAAAGAATACTACTAAAACTAGTACAATCACCTTAAAGACTTAATAATACAAATATATCTCTAACATGGAATCTTGGAGATGAACCACTCCATAACCACAACTGGAGCCTTGATCAACGCCAGAGCAAACTCAACTATGATGGTCACGCAAAGGCAACATGGGCATATGCATGTCAAAATCAACCTGCCATCACATCACATACATAACTGCTGCTCAGTTTTTGAATCAAAGAATCAAAAGAAGGTTCTTCAACCTCTTATAAAACACTGCAGAGAATGAGATGGGAAGAAGAGAGGAAGGACTTACCCAACGATCCAAACAACCACACCTATAAGGGAGATGAGGAGAGACAAGAAGGCAAAAGGCAGGCCTAAAAGGAACCCAAGAGGCCTGCATTTACAGTCCTCAGAGCAGCAGCAGCACATGGCTTAATGATTTGTTGTTGGTGCTTGCTACTACTACCTTCTTGAAGTTTTTAACTTCTGAGAAGCCAAATACAATATAAACTACAACATTGACTGAGAGCACAAGAAATATTAATAAACTGAGTTAAGAAGAAATAAAACAATAACTACAAAAACACGTAGTTGGGTGCCGGTTACCCACCAAGGGATGCTATTCCTAGAAAGAACCGACTTGATTAACCAATACCAAAACCCCACGTTGTTCACGCCCTCTTGCATGATCAACAAATCTTCCTCTCTGCACACGCCACTTTCTTGCAGCCATGGATAAAGTTCTTGTTTTATTTTTTTGGGTAATTATGTTGATCCAATTATGTGACACCATGTCTGCGGCGCCCATGCTAAGATTGAATCATTGAGTGTGATGTATCATCATCCTTCATGGTGCTGACTGACTAATTGGGGGTGCGAATCAGCATATCAACTATGGAACAAAATCAAAACATTATCAAGGATTAACTTTCTTATCCATATTGATTTTCACTCTCCCCACCGCCTGTGTTAATTTACACAAAAAATAAACAGATTTTTAAGTAACTTTTAAATTATTATTTTTTCTATTACGTGTCATTACTGCTGGATCAAAAATAAAAATAACTTGCACATTAGAGTATAAGAAACCCTCCCCACCCCGCCCCCCCCCCCCACCCCGAAAAATAAAAAAAAAAAATCTTATTATGCTGAAATAATTCACCCATGACACCAAGATTTTCAAAATCTTATACTGAAGAAATATCTTCTCTATCTGTGTGTATCCCTATAGCTATAGCACAACATTTTGCCTTTTGCTTTCAATTTCTCTTTAGGCATGTACCACTGCTCAAGACAGAAACTAACTTTGCAACTGTCTGCCATAGGAATGTGATGAACCAATCTAAACTTTGTCTCCCCACATTCTAATCATTGAGTGGCAGGTGAGAATCAATATATACCTATAGCAAAACCACGGTAACTCTTCTAAGCAGCAGGACTTGACTTCAACCTTGTTCAAAATAGTCTGCAACTTTATTAATATTTTTTTTTTCTTCTATTCAATCAATTGGGATTAACCTCCTTGAACCATACTTTCTGCAACTTCCTCCAAGAACCACAGTTGCCTCTCCACTTCAGCAAAAATAATTTCATATTTTCTGTAAATAGTTTACATTATTGTCAGAAGCACAAGATATGACTGTATGAAAGCAATCAAGAGGGATCATCTCATTTAACAAAAAAATTCAGTTGTACAACTTTGCACCCGTCATGAGAACTAATAAACACCATCAGCTCCAACCCAACTGCAGCCAGTGTCCTTGGATATTCCTCTATCCTTCATTATTTCTCTAAGCTCACTTACACTATCCCATTTCCCAGCAGCTGCCAAAGTATTAGATAGTGCAACATATGCCCCTGGTCGTCCATTAGCATTCAGCTTAAAAAGCTCATTTGCAGCTAATTTTGCCATCTCTATATTACCATGTAGTCTGCACGAACTAAGTAAAGCAGCCCACACATCAGAATTGGGTCTCTCAGGCATCCTCATGACAAACTCCCAAGCCTGATTCAGCCTCCCTGCTCGTCCTAACAGATCAACCATGCAAGCATAATGCTCCTTCCCTGGCTTTAGCAAGTACTCATTCTCCATGCTCTGAAAGATCTCCCAACCCTTATCCACAAGCCCAGCATGTGCACAAGCTGAGAGAGCACTCAGGAACGTCACAAAATTGGGTATAATGCAATATTCTTTCTGCATCTTTTGAAATAGCTCAAGTGCTTCATCAGGAAACCCATTCTTCCCATATCCATCAATCATAGATGTCCATGAAAAAACATTCTTCCCAAGCATGTGGTCAAAAACTCTTCGAGCATCCACAACTCTTCCACATTTGGAATACATGTCTATAAGAGCACTTCCTAATTTTATGTCTGTAAAAAACGGAGTCTTCATAAGCTGACCTTGTACTTGTTGACCAATTTCAAATGCTGCAAGCATCGAACAAGCACCAATTATGCTAGCAAATGTAGAAACATTAGGCCTAAAGTTCAACCTTTGCATGTCAATGTAAACTTTAAGAGATCTCATGGCGTATTCAGAAGTTTTGCTATAGCCTTCAATCATTGCATTAAATACCACTACATCCTTGTCAAATGCTTTCTGAAATATACATTCAGCATCTATGACAGAGCCTTGATTCATGTAACCAGAGATGAGGGATGTTGAACATATCACATTCTTCTCCGACATCACATCAAAGACAGCCCTCGCATAAGCAACCCTTGCATTCTTAACATAAGAGTCAATCAGTGCTGTACAAAGAACCTCATCTTTCTCAACATCAGATTTGAGGATTTGGGAATGTACCATTCTTCCTAAATCACTAAGCAGAGCAACATTAACCCCCAAAGTAGATGCCTTTAAAATCATTGAAAAAGTAAATCCATCAAGCTTTTCACCAGACACTAAAAGCCTATGTACCAAGCCAAGTGATTCTTCAACTTGCCCTTGTTTGAGATAGGCACCAATCATATAATTATAAGCAGATAATGTTCTGTCCCGCAAATCATCAAACACCTGGCGTGCATATCTTAAACAATTGCATTTCAGATACAGTATGAGTAGTTTGATGGAAATACTGGTGTTTGGAACAAACCCAGTTTTCAGAATGTGGGAATGGATCGTTTGGCCAGGGGAAGGAGTCCCAGAATTGATGAAATGCTGCAAAGCATTGGATAACAAGGTAGAGTGAGGAACAAAGTCATGGCTTTGCGGAAATGGTTGATGGGGTGAGATCAGGGAACTATGGATGTGACGTGATGAGAAGAAAGGTCTGAATATTCCATTGTTCATCTTCCCATTGAAATCACCGGGTCCACGGCGAGACTCCGAACTCTCGTCCTTCGTTTATAAATGTCACCTAAGTAAGCTACATAAACAAAAGTGACATATAAAACTGCTCCTAGCTGTTTCAGAAGTTCAGAGAAAAATCAACTTTTTAGCAATTTCTCTACATTGAATTGAATCTAACTACTATTAGGTCAATGCTATATCAATATGGTACTTAAGAAAAATAAAAAGAGAAAATACTCTATACAGATTCAAAGAAATTTAATAAAAAAATGTTTATTACACGTTACTATTTTTCTCATATATCTCATATATGTTGTAATAACTGATAAAGATAAACTGCGTTAACTAAGTTAATCAGAATGAGTTTAATTCTTGTCACGATTCATTTTTTCATTTTTCGGTATGTTTTTTTGTAAATATCTTTATAAATGCTTATTAAACTTAGAAGCATATCTTAATCCTGAGATGTGATAATCATCATTAATCCTAAATTTTGCTTCAGTAAAATTTTTTTTCCTCAAATCAATGTAAGTGATAGAATCATAGTATAAATTTGAGTTGAAACTCAGTTATAATCGGATAATAAAAAGTGATGTTTGTGTAACTTTGTGTATATAATAACATTGTTAATTTAATAAAGCAAAGGTAAGTGTGAATTTTCTATGTATAAAGTATTATTTATATAAAATTATATTTTGTGGTTTTTATTTCAAAATCATATTTTGATGGAAAGAGATTTATAATAATAAATTTTTCTAGAGTTTTTGTACCTAAAAAATAAATAAATAAATAAATATCTAGAGCTATGGAACCCAAATTACCTTGCAGGCTTGCAACTGGTTTATCTTGCCACTAGCGATTGCAAATGGCACCATAGAGTCGGTGCCAAATTCAACTTCCTAAAAGTAGTATATAAATATAATTGAACTTGAAATCCAAAATCAAATCTAATGGGTAATGGAGCTCAAAATGAAGAAAACAAAGTAGAGAGAAAATAAATTTTTTATATTTAAAAAATCATTTTAATCACCTTCATAATATTTTTTTTAAATATTTTTTTCATTAACATGTTCTTACAAAATTTAAAACAACAGGGCGTTTTACAAAAATCCAGGAACAAAAGGTAAAGATTAGAATTTTTTTTAAAAAATATCTTTATTAATAACAAAGACTATTGAATTGCATTAGAAGTCTATAATGTAAAAACTTTATAATCTTTAATTTTTTTTTTTTGGAAACATAATCTTTAAACTTTTATACACTATATACATATATAAAACACACAAACACAACTTTTAATATTTCATTAGTAATACCTGCCATACTTACATTCTAGTTTTTTAAATTTTGTCCTATCTGAATTTCGTATCGTTTCGTTTGTGAGAAACACATACACAACGTACCCGTACATTATTTTCTTTTGCTGAAAATCAAAAGAAAAAATGCAGTGTAGTAAACTCCAACAATATAGAACTTATCGTCAGACAAAATTTCACAGAAAATTCCAATCAAAATACATATTACTAAGGTCTAAGCACTAGCACAATAATACTGATATTTCATTTACATATGGTTCCTAATCACTGTAGAAATACAAACCGTGAATTAAGTGTAGGGGTGTTACAACAGCAAGACTGAGATTCAATCCAGTTACTGGTCAATTGCCATTGCTTCCGACCCCCCACTTGCGTCTTCCATCCCATTCTTAAGCTCCTCAGTTGCTATTCTCATCTCCTCAACTAGACTCTTTTGCTCTTCCTCTATCGTGTTCTGCAACTCATCCACCTGCAGGAAGATCAAGAAGCAGAATAAATATTAACATCATCGGTTTTCACATTGACAAACATAATAAAACAAGGGATGTCACATGTCGAGAATTTGCAATCACGATGGTATAAGATAACTATACAGCCAATGGAACACACAACAAACAGTTAAAACAAGTTCACATGACACAGGAAAGGTTAGATAAACAGACAATTTACAACAAATTATTGAGAAATCCTTGAACCAAAGTGTCTCACTGAATCACTATTGAGTATTGACTCAAATTAAATTCAACAGTTTCAGTTTACACTGCCAACAAAGGCAAGCATAACAGACATATAAATCTTCATCACACATGTCAATGAATAAAAACAAGAAAAGGTAACAGATAATAACTGAATTGTAACAAGGTTGATAATGAAAGATAGGTAGTTATTCAGAATGTCACATATGGGTTCACTTCCTTTGGAGAAAAGCACAAGGTCACAATTTATTACCTACAAGGGAAATTAGGGAATCAAAAGGCATCACTCACACTCAGCTCCTCAGTAAGAATACTACCAAGAGAAAATACTGCAGAATGATGACATTTCATTATCACCATATGATATTATTTGACAACAACCTCATAAGTTGCGTGGACATTTTAAGCAATAAACTTACAACAACTTCCCTGTTACAGAAGTATAATTTAACAGTTTTCACCCAATCACCAATTTAAATGTTGTAGACAATGACAATCAAATAACCCTGAAATACATTATAGGTTTACATTACCCCTTCCAAATGTGCTTCGAACCTTGTGTTTCTTCTTCCCCTTTCCTTCTCTCTTATAAGTTCTAACTTCTAAGACACGAGTTCCAATTTTCAGACCAGTGTGCCATAACTTCTACTTCTCACCCCACGAGTTTCTGTTTTTGCATTCTCTATTACTTAATTATATTCTCTCTTCTTTGTTTCTTCATCCTCTCTTGTTTGATTCAGGCTACTAACTCGCAAAATGAGTTCTACTTCTGAAAAAAATTCAGACCCTACCTAGAAGTACTGCCTCTATGCATGTCCCCCTACCATTTCAAAATTAGCATGCAAATTTTTATCATACACATAATCACTTATTTAATTTGTAAGTGTTACTGTTTGATGCTGTATGTTGTGGTTAATTTCAGTTAAACATTGGATGATTATTGAGTTGTATGAGTTAAATTTTCAGTGAGAGTTTAGTTTTTCATATACGTTAGTGGTTTCAACTGCATACTATTGTCATTTTGAATTATAATCAAATATACCAAATCCATTTAATATAAAGTGCTGTAATTTCAAAATAGCTTGTGATACGCTATGTGTTATTTTTGCTATAGCACTAAGATCCCTTCTTGTCATATATTAACTATGGTTGCATTCTCTAGACCTCATTTAACAGGATTAAGTATCTACATTAGCACAATGTTTCACAGGGGAAACAAGTTGAACAAGGAAGCATAACAGACAAGCACAAAGCCGACAGTGAGTAGTGCTGGTCAAATTACTGCATCAAATTCCAAGTGAATATTTCACAGTAGCAAAAGAACACAACAATCACACAAGTCAAAGCATAAGCAGACTACCACATACCACATGCAACAAAAGAGCGAATTGCTTCTTCCGAAGCTCCAACAATCTCGAACCAGCTGTATTCTCTGCATCTAATGCTGTTATTTCTTTCTCTAACTCCGTTATAAGCTTCTGTGTCTCTGATCTTGGTGGCTGCAATGCAATCAATTTCCTGATAGCCTCACACTCTTCCTTATGCCGCCTCTCAACCTTACTCTCTTCAAGTTGCTTCTTAAGATCTTCAATGTCGACTTGTGCTTGCAAGATCTGCCGATTCATTTCATCTTTCAACTCATTGAAGTTTTCCTTCTCTCTAATATTGGCCTCAACAATGGCTTTGCTCTTGAGAAGTGGAATCTCAAAAGTGGTCAATTCCTGCAAAAAGGCTCTGGCAAGCTTTTCACAGTCATTGTAGTTGTTTTCCTCCTTGTCGACCTCAGAGACAAAAGAGGTGAACTTCTTCTGAAGCTTCTTTAATGGAGGCTCACCCCTTGTGGTTGTTGTACGAGTGAGAAGCCTGTGTTTGATAATTACATCATCTTCAGCTGGACCAAAGGCATAGTTGGCAGCCACTGCTTCTCCGCGCCCTGAAACTTTCCTCCCTTTTCCCAGCATCTGAACTTCTTCAGAACTAGGAATGAGAATATCAAGGCTTAAGTTCAGTTTGTTTGAACAGAAAATAGATTTTTTGCGGCAAAAAATTCTCTAGAAAGTTTTTATTGTTATTTTCATTAGAAGTGGGGAAAAAAAAGGAACATTTTTGTTTGGATTGTGGAGCTGAGCTAAATTTAGGGATAATTTAAAGTTAAATTAAAAAAATTAATTGTGTAAGAATTGAGTAGTGATAGTAGTTGAGGAACTTAACCCAGTTCTTCATTTATGATTATTTATAGAACTAGGGCATTTAAATACACTGGTAGATCCAGTACACTAGTAGATGAGTGAGGAAATACAAATATTATCCTAATTTATGAATAAGATATTGTAGTGGACTCGTAGGTTGAGTTTGAAATGAATAAAAATGAGAAATGATTTGATTTGATTTGATTTAGAAATTAAATTTTATGTTTGAAATTTTTTAAAAATATAGGAATTGAATTGATTTAAAAATTAAATTTTGTGTTTGGAATTTATTAAAATGAGAATTAATTTAATTTAATTATTTTATATTTTAACCTTTATTAGATGTGGTTAGAGGTAGTTATAAAGGGTAAAATAGTCTATTCATTTTAAATCAAATCAAATCTTACTAAATTTTATCAAATTTGATAGAATTTCTAAAATAAGAGAAGTGAAATTCATGAAATTTTAGAAATCAAATCATTTCTTATTTTTTAACATTTAAATATAAGATTTAATTAAATTTAATTTATAAATCAAATCATTTCTTATTTTTTTACATTTCAAACACACTCGTAAATTGTAATACGAAACTAATGTGAGTGATGAAGGCGAACTAAATTCAAAGGATACGAACAAACACACTGCAGTGGTATATAACTAATAATATGAAATGACATATTGATAGCCATTTTTGTGTACCAAAAAAATGTAAAGCAGAATAAGGAGGTTAAATAAATGAACCTTTGGGGGATTGCGTGTGCGGTGGAGAAAGGGTGGTGCGCCTCCGCACAGAGACGGGGTTAGTGATGAATGAGGGTCAGAAACCCAAGGCCATGGAGTGGCTCAATCATGTTTCTGACTCAAATGAAAAAGCTAGTAGGCCAGGCTGGCTATTGGGCCAGTTGGGAGCAAGCCGAATAAGTCTAATTTTCCAAATCGATAAATTAAATATGTGACCCGGCCTAATTATTTTTTTCAGCATAACAAATCAACTCACATTTATTAACTAGGATGCACCAAAATACTTCATAATAATTGTCATATAGATATTCAATTATATCTTAATTTTTCGGATACATTTGGATGCTTATAATCTATATTTTTTAATTATTTTTTAAATTTACACCAAAACTCAAGCGAAATACTATAATGAGTAGATAAATGATACTATTTTTTGTGTTTATAATAATTAATTTAACTTTTCAAACATTAATAAAGTTATTCTAGTTTATGATTTTTGCTTTTATGTTACTATTAAATTAAATTTACATATTATATTTTACTTATATTGTATCCTATAGTTTTTAAAATTTATCATATCCATATATTGAAATCATGTTATATTTGTATCATGTATTTGTATTTATGTTTTTTAGTTTATTAATGTATTCGAATCATATTGCATCAACTTCTTAAAAAGAAAATACAAATCTAATTGAACAAAGTTAAATGAGTTAGGTCTGATTGAGTGAAAATATGATATTAACTTGAACTACCTTAACCCAATTAAAATTGCATTGGTTCAAATCTATTGGTCAAGTTAACTTGTTTTTCTTAAAAAATATATTAAAAATAATGTCATTTTATATGAAAAATTATAAATGAACAAAAACCATGTTATTATATATATTTTTTATAAATGACAATCATTAACTTCGTCAAAATTGTATTCACTTTAATTTTTCCTAAAAGATAGATAGATAAAATATTGTTTATTGTTTTTGAAGTACATTTTTTAATATCAAGTTAAAAACAAGTTAAACTTGAATATTACTCTAAAAATGATACATGTATATTACATAGATAAAAATCTCCTTTCCCTTTATCTTGTCACATTTCTTGTCCCTCCAAAAAATATTTACCATTTCAATTAAAAATGCCAACTCATCTTTTTCATCATTCTAAAGAAAACTTCACCTAACTCTTCTCTTCCAATCCTTTGGGAAGCAAATCTTTACTATAGATCAAGATCCTCTCTTGTTCTCAAAAAATAAGAAAAGATTTTGTTAGTTAAAAATACATATTTTTTTAACATAGTACATGTAATATGTATAATTTTTTTTACAACATACTACATATGATATATATGATTTTTGCCTTTCACTTAACAACAGGACCTCTCTTATTATTTTAGAAACAGGAGAGGATCCTCTCCCCTTTACTATAGCTATCATCATCTGAAGCTTCCACTCGCCACTAGGGTAAGGACTTGTTAGATTGTGGGATTCTAACAATTTCTCTTCCTGAGATTACTAAGCAACTCATATTCTCCTATCCATGCATCATCTTTCATTAAAATAGCTTATATCTAATTTAAATGGCTTTTCTTCAATATGGCTTGGCAATTTTTACTATGTTTTTAACGAAAATAATCGAAATTGATCAACCAAACTATTGAGCCTTTCTTTTTTGCAGACCAATAATTAAAATTGTTGTATTAAGTTAAGTTGGTTGCTACGATAATAACATTGACAATAATATGACCACGGTAAACAATTAATCATAATGGGGGGTGTGATTATGACATGATGGTGGTGCACTGGCATTACTTACAATGGAAGGAGGTGGTCATGGGGTTGCAAGCAAGCAACGACAAATTGAATACCTTGTAAAGTGGTGAGATGACAGTTGTATATGGGATAACGTCATTAAAACATTACTATTTTATAAAGAGTGGTGTTATTTGTCTTGAAGGACTTTTTCACAAAACTGTAACAATGTAGTTGAAATCTAATAAATAAATAAATAAATAACTATTTTACAAAATGCAGCATGTGTGGTCTGTTTTTGTTATTTTGTGTACCGTTTTATGAAAAACAATTCGTGATATTAAGCATTTTCCTTTTATAAGAGAAAATGAGACAGCAGATTTCTGTCAATATTACATATATAAAAGATAAACTTCTTTTGTTTTTTTAACATTGATAACTTTTAATATATGTTAGTAAATAATCCAATAATAATATAAAAAGTTAAATACATAATCCATTGGCACACTAAACTCCATTTGGAAAAAATTTACTTGTAATACAAAGATTCAAAACTCATTAAAAACACTTTGTAATTAAGGTTAAGTATACGTTAGTCACACATTCAAAAAATATAAAAACACCTCATGATTTTTCAACAGGGAAAAAAAATTCACAATAGACTATCAACATAAAATAAAATAGTAAATTACCATAAAGTCAAGCATAAATTACTACCTAACATAGTCGTAAAATTTAAACTTTTGTGGCGTGTAAATAACAGGCTTAACAGGGTTGCTAAATTACTGAAGTGCACAGTTGAATCAAATTTGTACCATATTTTTACTAAATCCCGAGCTATGCACAACAACTTGTATATTATCAAGTTTTTTTATTTTGTTTTTATTATTATAAATATATGCACAATTACATTGATCTAATAATTTATATAAGAAAATTGTGCTCTATTAATTATTAATATTAAATTATATTTTTATTCATTTACTATATTAATTATAAAAAATGAAAAGGTAAATTAATTGTAAAGGACAAAAGTAGAGAAAAAAGAAAAAGAGAAGAAAAAAGATAAATTAATTGTAGAGACAACAGAGTCATCAATTTAACAAATGTAAATTGCATCAATCCAAACAAGTGAAGGCAGCATAATAAATCAGGAAAAAAAAATAAAACAAAAATAAAATCAAAGAAACAGGTATATCTAACCTTAATCCAACAGAATGCATACCATCAACACATAAAAGCCAATGACAAAAACATAAATTCAAATTCCCAATGACAAAATCATAAATTCAAATTCAAATAAAGTAAAATAGGAAAAAAAAAGTTTGGAGGAAAAGACTTTTAACAGCAAGCTAAGATATGTCCTATCAAATGCTTATTATTATAATAATATAGATAGATTGATTGATTATTACAACGTTGGATCAGAATTAGTTTAACTGCAATTTCAAGGTGCATGGCCTTCTTGCTTGATAATTTTTCTATTTATCTATCAGCCATAAATCACTGTTGGCTTCAAAACAATTAGTTATTATTTCGGCCAGAAGGTTCAAATTCAACTAAAATTTCAAAGAAGCTATAAAATCTTGGCAAACAGGATGAAATGTAGTTACGGTAGTAGAGGGCATGATGGGGGAGGTGAGCAGGTTCACCAACCTTGCAAAATCATATAACTCAAAATTACAATAACTATTAGCAACACTAAATTGACAACTACACAAGACAAAATTGGAATGTTAATCGAACCATTCCATTAAAGTTTTGTGGTCTCTGCAGGGTAAATCAACTCCAGGCCATGTATCCTATGATTCCACCCCAACCCCAACCCAAAAAAAAAATAATTTTGGGCCCTGTATGCTAGAACTGTTTAATACGGTCTAAATTTCCTGGCAGCTCTCAACTGCTGCAGCCGTTTTTTGTCCTCTTCAAATTTGCTCTGCAGCATCATGATCTCTGCAAGCAAAGCATAAATGATTTATCTCAGTTTGATCACTAACAATAATAATATAAAAATACAAACGAAATCCCTTTACAAAGTTACAATGTCACAATTTGCAATAGCATCTAGAGTAAGAAACAAAATAGGGATCAATAATCACAATGACCATGAAATTACAAAGAGAAACCATAATCCATGAGCATGAGAACTTTAACAGAAAATCATATAGTACCTTAAGTAGTTCCAACCAACATTACTGACAACATTATTTGCTAGTGTATTCAGGCACAAAATTTTCACTTACTAACAAAATTGGTTTAAACTATTCAGCCAAACAAAAGTAACAGTCAATAAAATATTTGACCCTAGACAGTTGATCGAAGGGAAAGTCAAAAAGATAATTGTGCATAAGAATAGAAAGAGAAAAGTCTCATGATTTTCCTTTTTTATGAATTAAAGAGGAACTCATCAGAAAGGAAAAAATGTACAGAGACATCAGATGAGAAATACTCTTGAAAGAAGCCAACAAACTAAAGATAAAGATACAAACAGATAAACAAAAAAATAAAACATCAGGTTCTGCATATACCAACATTTTTGTTCTACATTTGATTATTTACTAATTGCTTTAACACACAATTTTCAGGGTTCAAAAATGGCTGAACATGACAAAAAAAGCGGGTCATACCATTTCTCTGGGCTTCTCTTTTTTGAAAGCGGTAGAAATCTATCCCCACCTCTTTACGCTTCTTTTTGGCCATTTTATTCTCCACAGCAGCTTGGGCAACAGAGCCCACAGCCACTCCACTTTCAGAGTCAGTAGTTTTCTTCCTACCCTTATGGTGTACAACAACAGTCCAACCCCCTTCTGCAGCACGGGCTTCTCTCTCTCTTCTTTCCTGCATTTTCCATAACATTATTATATTAAAACCAAAACAGTATGAGCCAGGGGCATAAATGCAAGAGGGTTAAAACATTTACCTCTTCCAGTTTTTCCTCATGAGTGGTTATAAACTCGTCGATTTGATGTTGCAATACCTTCAATCCCGGTCTACTTTGATTGTATTCCATGATCCACTCTGTAGTTTAAATAGCCCCCAGTCAGAAACTATGCCTGATATGACAGTTAATTGGCAATAGCATACAATGTGCATAAAAATAAAAAGGTGCATCCCAATCCAACTTGCTAGAGGACATGTAAACAGCCTGATAATACATTAATTATGCTGCAACTTGCAACATTGCAAAATATAAACCCATTATCCATTTATATATCATGCAAATAAAAGTTTCAGAAGCACAATATTCAAAGATTCTAAACAAAAGTAAAATAATCCCCTCAATTTAACAATTCATACTTTTCATTCCTTTTGAGCAGTCCTCATCTCCAGAAGAAATAACATAAATCTCATCCTGATCAGGCACCCCTCCCTTTTTTGGTGAATTTTGAACCTCCTTTACAAAACTCTCTTCACTTTTCCTCCTTTTCTTAGCTTTCTTTGACCTACCTACAAGATAAAAAAAAAATCCATCAGGAAAATGAATAGATAACTTCAGGAGTTTCATTTCATTATGCAACAAAGAAATCAACCAGAACATGCTTTTATTACAAGGTTTAATAGCTGCTCCAGTATCAGCATCTCCATGCTCCTTAAAGTCTTCGACATCTTGAGCTTCAGAAGGACAATTGTCCAATACTCCATCTGATAAAATGGGAAAAAAATAATTTAATATCAACATTCATTGTATGATATATTACACTGAAACGTTAAAAAAAAAGTCCAATTCTATGCTCATTGACAGCAATATATCTTGTTCACACAATGCCACAAGCCCATAACCATTAACCACCAACTCACCACTTTTCTCTTCTAAATCAACTTCATCCTTTGGTCTTTGTCTTGCAACTAGAGATTTAACTTTGTTCTTCCTGTTTTTATTGGTAGAAGATTTCTCCTTTTTCTTCGTTCTAGCTTGCATTCTAGTATCCACTGAAACAGGAGAGGCAGCACACCAGAGTAAACAAGTTATTCCAGTGATAAAAAAATGCCAAATAAGAAAGGGTGAGCTATGAAAACATTTGTACCTTCAATATTCAATGTACTAGTATCTGTCTCAACATGAGCATTTTTTTCCCTCTGCCTTTTTCTCTTCTTTTCCACAGTATGTTTTTCAGTTTTGTTTTTTCCTTTCATCATACCAAAAATTTAATCTGGAAACAACACCTTACACGATAGGCCAGCATTCAATTAATTACTTTTCATCCAATATGCACACAAAACGACCCACATATAAAATTAAAAAATATAATAAAAATATCAAATCAATTGAAGCAGCAATACTAAAACTCTGTAAGATCGAGCAATTGCAGAATTTAAGCAAAAGAAAAGTGAAAGAAAATATTACAAATGGGGTTGTGAAACAAACTAGGGGAGGTCAATTTGGGAAGAGATGAAGGCAAACTACAAACTCTGAAAACCCTAACACGAGGGAGGAAGAAGACAGATGGCAGCTGGGTATAGAGCTGTCAAAAAAGCCCAGCCCAGCCCAGTCCATCAAGCCCTAGCCCACGTGGGCTAGGGCCAAAAAGCCCACAAGATAAAAAAACCCATAGGGCCAAGTGGGCTAGGGCTAGCCCATGAGTTGGCCCACAACAACAAAAAATTTAATTTGGCCCACTTATTTAATGGGTTGGCCCTGACCCACCCATGGGCTGGTCCACTAAAAAAAACTTGACACGTATTTTATGAGCTGGTCCTAGCCTACTCTATTAATTCTGAAAGCAATACCAGGAACATACTTGAGCCAAACAGGAAATCCCCTGAACAGGAACATACCAATGCAAAGATGAACATAAAAGGCCATCTTGCTGCACCAGCTTGATGAACTTAGTATGGTAATAGTAAATATAACAAGTATATTAATAAATAGTCCTTCTAACATTTATACTCGCATGAAGAATATCTTGACAATATTCTAATGAAGCTGCAATATATCAGTAAACATATTACTGATATAACAGGAAAAATAGCAGGCAACCAGAAAAGCTTTACAATCTATAATGTGAAAATTCCCATAGTTGCAATATCAATCCAAACTAATGGGGAAAAATATTACAAGAACCAAACTCATTGACTCACTCTTTTGATAAATTAGATGATGGATGTGAAAATATTTTGAGTAAAATCTCCTGCAAACAAGCATCATTGGACAAGGTCTTAGATGAAACTGTTCATGTCTTTTACCCTGGAAATACAATTGTTTTTTGGTGATAAAGAAGAATTTATTAGAAGTGGAAAGAAATATAGAACTGGAACATAAAAGATCATCCTAAATTACCGAAAGGAGATTCGGTAAAAGAGAGGGAAAATAATATATTATATATCAGCTCAAAAGAGTTCTCCAATGCCTTTGCATAACTGGTAGAGTAGGAATGCAGAATTAACAAAGAATTAACAAAGGGGAACTAATAGATTCAAATAGACCCCTGTTGCTACAAAGATCCACAGCAATACTTGATAATAAATATCTTTACTTTATAAGGAAGAATGCTTAAGATAAGCTCTTTTGACACTTTCTATCCGCTGTATTCTTCCAAACCAATTAAATCTTCAAGCTATATTCCAAAAATTCTATAGCAAAATGGTCTTCAAGCTACCTGTCAAGTCACAATCAGAACAATTTTAATAACAATTCCAGATTTATGCAATTATTAACATAGCACAAACACAATAACAGCAGAACCTTGAGCTCAATTCATAGAATTCCAGATTAGAATGTCAGACTTAACAACAAAAAATAATGAAGTTATGTGTAACACATGACTCTTTCTTATGGACTTATAGAAATTAAAGATTATATAATAAATTTTCAGTGGTTTGCTTAAGTGCCTTAGCAAGCCAGTCCAGAACAATGGTTTCAAGTTCAGTTGCAGCAGGAGAAGTTATAAAACATTTTGATCAATACAGCATTATTCAGACTAAAAAAACACATAAGAATAAGAATATGTGCCCACATAAGAATATGCATCAACTTATATTTTAAGAAGCATGCCTCAGCAAACACTTTCTATTGAACAGGATTGTTAGTACTTGTAAAGTGAAAAGTCATTTTGATATGCATTTTAGAAAGAAACCACTCATAAATGGGCTATCCAATTTAGCCCGAATGCATTTCGGGTACTCATTATTTTATTGGGCTAAATAAGAATTATGTTCATAAATATGTGAAAAACAAATATGGTACTCAGAAATGCTTTTTGATTGCACTTTCAAGCATCAAATATGTTGAATTCCATCTAGTTGACACATCTAATCTTAAACCAATGCTTGTGTCAATGCCTGCTTCTTGCACACAATCCTTGAATTTAATCATCCTCTCATCCGATTCTCTCACATACCTAACACTCTCTCTGATTTTAAAGAGTGCATCATTAGCCACCTTCAAACCATCTTGAACAATCAAATTAAGTATATGAGCAGAACAACGGATATGAAAGAACTCACGATCACACAACAAATGATTCTGCAAACGAAGATGGTTTTTCAAAATATGTTGCATGTTATCATTTGCAGAAGCATTGTCCAAGGTAAGAGAAAACACTTTCTTATCAATTCCCCATTGCTTCAAGCAATCAAATAAAGTGGCTTCCAATTCAACTCCAGTGTGTGAAGGCTTCATTCGACAAAAGTTAAGAATCTTATTCCAATTCTCATCAACAAAGTGAACAGTTACACAAATGTAACCCTCAGTGGTAGATGTTGTCCACACATCAGAAGTTAGACACACTCTATTAGGAATCCTAAACAAGACTAGCTTAAGTTGTTGCTTCTCTTTCATATAAATTTTTTGAATATCAGACACAACAGTATTCCTAGAGTGCATCACAGCATTAGGGTTCAAATAATTTATCCATTCTCTAATCTTCTCATACTCAACAAAATTAAAATGAAGATCATGTTTAATTACGGCTTGTGCAAGCAAGTCACGATGGGTCTTTTGATTAATCTTTGTCATGCTAGACTTCCCCTCTTGGTTAGGAAGAATGTCACCCACATCCACACTTAAGTTTGTAATACCTTTACAAACAGAGATATGACGACTTAAATGTGAAGTCCCGTATTTATTTTTGGTCTTAGGATTTTTCCCGATTGCATACTCACGACCATAATAATTGTACACAGCCTTTTCAATGCCATCCTTGTCTTTACCACTTTTTGTAAAGAATTTCCAAACATTAGAGATTTCTTTCTTAGTTGACTCAGTACTTGCAGACACTACAGGAGGAGTTTCAAAAACAACTTCATCATCCACATTGAGAGTCTTACTCACAAACTCCATAATACAATTTTTTAACTCCTAGACATTGAAACAAACAAAAATATATAAAAAAACAGAACAAACAAATCAAGTCAAGATGGGTAATTATAAAACACACAACATGGTAGATTATATCACCAAACACAAGTCAAATTATGCACAAAATAATACTAACAAATTCCATGTCAGTCACTTCATTTAAATCAACATAACTATAGCTTTTCACTTCATTTAGATAGGCAAAATCAACACAAAATCTAGAATAGTGAAAGGGCAAACAACTGATTCATGAGAAAGCATAAGCTGTACATATAAAATTATACTCTCTAGCCGTGTTTAATAGTTGGACCTTGAACATGGAAGACACTCGAAATAAAAACACACACATGAAATGGACACATGTTATGGAAAGGAAACCTTATTACATAGTTGCCTTGGATAAACACAAAGTAACCTCAAATCGAATTAATTATTATTATTATTATTATTATTATTATTTTATTATTTTAAGTTACTGAATTGGACATAGAAAAGAAAGAAAACAAAATGCACCTCTTGCTGCTTCCAGTGTGGAAGAAGCTCATCCAGTGCTCGCAGTTCGAAGACGTTTCCAGAAAGAATGTGAGCACCTAACCACAATAACACACAACTTACTTGCAATCATCAATCAACAAATGAACATTACATTTACATTACATTAAGCAAAAGAAATTTCTAATTTATATTACAAATGTGAAATGAAAAAATCACATTTCTAATAAGGTTATATCTCAGACTTAGATTAAAATGATCTCAACTTAACCAAGTATTCCAAGTCACCTATTGCAAATTAAAGAGGAAATCTTGACTCAAGCATTCTATCAAACACCTTAAAAGTGAGGTCATCATTTCAGATTATCTAGCAACTCATCACATACACATCAACTACTTTCATACCAAATCAGTAAAACCCATCTCAGCATATCATTTAAGCTTACACTTAATCAATACAATTCATCTCAGATTGCTAATGAACTAGATGGAGTCAAGGATTTACATATAGAGAAAAATGAAAAATAAGATACAACTACCACAAAATGCTATGTTACCCCCAAGAGCTTCCTAAGGCTGGTACTACAATTCTAGAAACAATTTTCAAACTCAAACAGACTAAACTGTAAAATTGGACGTACAGTACACCCAATTTGATAATATTTCCCAGCCAGGACTGTAAATCACCACAATCTGTGTTATATTTCCAACCCATATCATATTTCATGAAATTCAACACTCAATGGAATTAAACTCACCCTTCCTTAAAACTGTACGGAACTTGTACAGAGTAAAAGAATGTTTGTTATAGTTATTCAAAACCATAATTTCATCAAGATAAGCATAATTTACCCTACACTGATTTTATCATCCACATCCCAGTAGTAACAGCAACTAATGCATTAACATTGGTAATTACTAATGCTTAATGATCCGCACATGCAATTGATCAAAGATTCAGGGGTTACAACAGAGAAACACAACACTAGCGCGGTTAGTTGCTCCATTAAATAATCAGATTCAGGGGTTGAAAAACCACACAATAGTAATCGAAACAGAACCAAAAGAAAAGCATCATAAAAAAAAGAAGAACAAGTACCTGATTCGATAAATCAATCAGATTAAAAGAAAAATATTGTCACAACGAACTATGCTTGCAACACCTTCAACCTAGCAAGACCAATGACACAAAATCTGAAAAATTAGAGCCGAAAATCAGAACAAGAGAAAAACACAAATAAATCGAACGAGGCATCGCCGAGTTTGAAAATCAGAACCGAGAAGCAAAGGGTTCAGATATGCTGCTTACTCCGGTAGGAATCTGGTGGCAGATGGAACGACGTCATTGGTTGGAACGACCGAACGAAGAAAAGTGTACAGATTGAAGGTGGATTGGGTTTTTGATTTGGGATTAGGGTTTTTTAATATAGGATTGAAAATTTCTGATCAGGTGAAATGTGGGCTAGGGGGTTTTGTGGGCCAGCCCCTCTTGACCCACTAAATTCGTGGGTTTAATGGGTTAAGGTTAAAAAAAGTCCCATTACATAATGGACTTAAAAAAAAGGGGCTGAAAATGAGGGGTTAGTAGGTTGTATTGTGTGCTATAGTTCATATTGACAGCTTTAGCTCGGTAAACTACTAACTCCACTAAGTTTATTATAAATGGGCCGGACCACATTGACCCATGTTATAAATTGGGTAGTAAAATGCCAATCCGGGCTTGGTCCCTCTTAACTCCCAGGTTAGTAGGTTGGGCCGCGAACCCAGTTCTTTTAAATTGGTAAAATAGGCAGACAACTCTAGCTAACAGTGATCAGAAGACGAAATAAATCACAGCGACTAACCTAAGTAGTTTCAATGTTTTCTTACTTTACTTTTTTGTCACCTTTGGTTGTTGCACTAGTGTGGCACTAGATAATTAGCGTGTGAGAGTTGAGATTTATTCACATATCTATTTCCTCGCGCGCCCCACCCCCCAATAGATAGTATGGGGTATTGGATGTGCCTGATTCGGGAGTTGGAAATCGAATTTAAATTTTTACTTTTAGTAGGATTAAAAATTACATTTAAGTTATAGCTAATTGGTTATTGGCATATTAATTCTTATTTTTTATATTTATCATTATGTTAAATTATCTTAATAATATGCTAATATATAATTAGATAATAATATTAATATATATATATTTTAAAATGGTGATAATATTTTTTTGTCTTGCAAGATTTCTCTACAGCTTGAGTGTGAGATTTATTCTTCTTGAGATATTGAAACTATTCCTCTCTCTACAAATACTGTTTCGGAGGCTTGAATTTCAGTCATTGTTTGTAGCCTTCAACTACTAACTTATGCTTACTACTTGATCTGTCTTTATGAGGCATATAATATGTTTTATATTTAATTTTAATACACTCTTAGTATAAACTATCATCTAATCATATTTACTATATCATTAAAAATATTTAATTATCATAATAACTATTTCAAAAATCATACATAATCGCATATAATTAATTAATAGTGTAAAATTTTTTACACTAATAATTAATGTATTAAAATTAATTTGATGTTTTGTTATACAAAGTTTTACATGACGTTAATAGTTAAATACATTAGTTACATGTTTTATTTCTTTAAAATTATCACAATTATTTTTTTGACTGGTAAAATTATCACAATAGTTTTACCCAACTAAAAGGATAAAAAGCATAAGAAAAATATATACCCATTATTAAACTTTAGCTATCTACCCACATATCTTGTTTTGAGTGGAAGTGTTCGACTCTCATAAGTATATAGTCTTGGGTTCGATTTTAAAATTCATGTGTATGAAAAAAAATTCATTGGAAGGGATTCTCGTTTAGGCGCTTGACTGTACCTAAAAAAATTAGTCTCTCACTTATCGGATGAGAGGATATTCTAGGAAATCAACTCTAACTATATAAAGTTTTCTTAATAAAAAATGCATTTTCTCAATATATATATATATATATATATATATATATATATATATAGAAACTTAAATTTAGTTATATATTAAAACCTTATATTTTGTACAATCAATTTCATTTTTTCTTCTCAAATTACCCTCTACCCGATAAGTGAGAGGCTGATCTCCCGAGAGTACAGTTAGACGCTTAAGTAGTGACTTCTCTAAACGATATTATTTTCATACGCATAAATTTTTTAATCGAACTTATGATCACATATTTAAAGACGAGTCCCTCCAACACACATTAAATTTTTTGAAGATTCAAAAATTCTAAAATTTATAAATAATTTAGTTAAAACTCAACATGGATATACCCATCTGCAAAAGAAAAAAAAATTAACCAACAGAAAATACATATAGTTTTTCTAGTGTTTTGGTTTCTACTATTTATAACCACAATTCGCAGTATAACAATTATTGTTAAGAAGCATTGTCGGTAAATAAAAACAAATATATTTAATTATTGAATTATATGTATAGATTTAAATAATATTCATATTAAAAACATATGTATTATCTCATTTTGTTATTGTATTTCTCCACATACCATACATTTTGTTATTTATTGTTATGTGGAGATTGAAAATGAAGTGTCGGAGCCCTTTCTGTCGCTCTCACTCGCCGCCCCAATCGTGTCTCTGTCAGGATGTTCCTTTTGTAGTGCAATTAATTGGCTGCATCAGAAAATTGCAGCCTTTTTTTTCCACTAAAAAGGATTACTAGCTTTATTTAATCACCAACAACATTGTAAACACCACCGAATCTGGTTTTTTCTTTTTCTTTGATTCATTCATTTATGCACTTGCTGCACCTGCACCCACCAACCACACGAGGTGTGAACTGTGAAGCAAAACCCACCAAGACAACACTTCTCTAACGTGATGAGTGTTGAGGAAATTTAATAATTTGCACGTGGGTTGTCCTAGTGTTTAGTCAGTTTGTTTACCTAGTTATATGAGTTAGTTTTAATGTGGGATAGTGCCTATTTTTATATTACTATCAGTTATGTATTAGCCTATTTATACACTGTTTGTTTATCAATGAATATGCAGAAAAGTTTAACAATGAGGCCGAAGATCTATCTTTTCGGTGATTCAATCACCGAGGAGTCCTTCGCTGTTGGAGGATAGGGTGCTTCTCTTGCCAACCATTTCTCTCGCACGGTATTCATCTACCATTTTTTTAATGTTGTTTGATGTTTTCATGGTTTTATTCTTTTTGGGTTTGATGACCTTCATGTAAAGTTTGAAGCTTTTTGTATATGGGACTGTTGCTATTGATTAGGCAGATGTGGTGGTCAGAGGGTAAAGTGGGTACAACACCAGGTGGGCGCTGAAGGTGTTGGACAGGGTTTTCCCTGCATCACGGGGCGGTGACGGTGGAACCCAAGTTGCGCCAATTGCTTTAACTGTGTTCTTTGGGGCTAACGACGCTAGCCTTTCGGATAGATGCTCTGCTTTTCAACACGTGCCTCTAGGGATGGCAATGGAGCGAGGCGAGGGCGGATGGTGCTTCTCCCGTCCCTATTTCTGTCTCGTCACACGGGTATTCATTTATGATCTTTATGAGTAGGCAGGGGTATCGCGGATATCTAAAATATTAAAAATTATTAAAAAATAAAAGAAAAAAATTTTAACACTTCACTTTGTTCAACAATCTAATATTCTTATAAAATTAAAATAATATTATAAATAACAAACTAAATTCAATTATATTTTGTAATAATCAATTTACATAAATAATTATTATATAAATATTATATATATTTTTTAACAAGTTTTATCATTATGAACTCATTCAATAAAATAATAAAAAATATGTATTTTTATCTCATCTCAAAATAAAAATAATAATAATATATGATATATATTAGATAAAAAATATATCTTAACATCTCCCCACCTTTTGCAAGTAATTCCCAAGGATCTCCACAGGTACAGATAATTTTACCATCTCAACATGCCTCTCTATGAATATAAACAGAACCTTCACTCCATTGTTTCCTTCTTCAAGGTAAATCCATCTCTTTTTCTCTATGTCTTTGCAGCAAACGTTGAAATAGTTAGAAATTTTCTTGAACGTGAATATCACTTTGATATTATATTAGAAAGAGAGAAAAATATTAGTAATTTGTATATATTTTTAAATAAATAAATATAAAAAGATTAATTTTTATTTATATAATAAAATTATTATATAAATAAAGAAAATAATAAAATATAATTATATATTAAATTAATATTAATTATAATTATTTTTAAAATCAATCATGATCAATTATAATTAATTATAATTAATTATGCTAATATTCACATTTAAACTCAAGTGAATATAGAAAAATTAACTTGAATTTAAAAACTAGAATGCATAATCGACCAGGATGATGATTAAGTTTGGAGTTTAAAATTTAAGATGAAGTTTTGAGTTTGGAATCTAGAATCTAAGAATAAGTCTGAAGTTTGAAGTCTAGAGTGTGGAATCTAAGGTAAAATCTTGAGTCTAAAATTTAGATTAGATCGAGTTTAGATTATCTAATACTAAATTAAAAATTTTTCTCAAGTTGAATACAATAACTTTGATATTATGTTAAAAATAAAAATAGAGTGACAAATATTTATAATTTGTGTATTTTTTTAATAAATAAATATAAAAAATTAATTTCTATTTATACAAAAATATTACTATATCAAAAAAAATTATATACTAAATTAATATAATTTTGTATTAAATTAATTATAATTATTTTTAAAATCAATCATAATCAATTCTAATTTTAATTATAATTAATATGTTAACAGAAATGATTAAGCAAAAGTTGCAGGGGTTGAAACCCAGAAAAAAGGATCACTATTTTTGAGTGGCACAAAAGGGTTTTTCTTTTAGTTTTGAGTTTGACCTTTTGGGATTGATAAGCGTGCTTTGGTGATGTATATTGCATGTTACAAAAGGATTAATTATTTGCCATTTGGTGGGGTTGAGTGTTATGATGACTTTCTTTGTCTTGGGTGGTCAAAGAAGGTTGTGGGGACTCAGGAAAGTTTATACTCGATGATTACCCTGGCAAGTTTATAACCGCTAACTATTTGTATCGTTATAGAGTACTATGTGTCACTTTTTTTACTGGGGTTGAGTACTCTCAGCACAAAATAATATCTCAAAGAATTAAATTGAAGAAGTGGGGCCCTTGAAAATTTAGGAGGCCGTGTCAAATGAGAAGCTTTTGGAGACTCCCAGATGATTAAAAGTATAACATTTATCATTTATACAGATGCATGTCATTACAATGAAAAATAAAATATTATTAAATTAAATATTAACTATTATAATAGAATTTCTTCGTGTCAAACACATGCAGTGCCTGTGGGAGCCTGGTTGTCACTCTTGGTATTTGCCACTTGATATGCTATGAAAAGGCCTGATTCCTTGCTTTTTCTTTGGGAGTGGAATTTGCACGAGATGTTTGTGTAAAGGTCCACTTTTTACAAGTTTTCTTTTGGGGGTCAACTGGGAAGGGTTAGTAGGAGCTTGGCGTTGTTTTCACAACCTAATCCTTGTGTCTTTTTTCTCGTGTTTTTGGCGCCCCATGCAATTATATTATATGGTTTGGTTGCCTATGAGCTGTTAGGTAGGTATGTTAGCAAGAAAGGATTACGGGGAAGACCCACATTTGCTCTAGGAGTGGAAGAGTGGTGCCTCTTCTTAAGGATTAAGACATCTGCTCAACATTCCTCGAGGAGGGTTATTGACTCTTTCGAGGCCCACTGCCTTAATGAATGCTGACTCTTCTTCTATTTGGTACTTTAATTTAATTGGAAGATATAATTATGTTTCATGAATGAACATGGGCTATATTCATAAGCTAAAGTAAGAAGGGATGAAAATAGAGAAAAGTATATGTTACTAGTATGTTATGGACAATCCCAAAATACCCATATTGTCTAAGTTGAGGAATTTTTATTTCTTATTTTTAGTTTGTCAACATGCAAGTTCTTTGTTACTTAGGAGATCCAGGGTATGGCAAAGGTCAAGGGTAAATTATCTCTTGGTTCATGAGACCAAGCTTGGATGTTGTGCTTTGATGTTGTAATTAACACTACTGTCTTCAGGACTCGACATATCCAAGATCTCTGTTATGTTTTTAACATTTGTCTGACTCCAAAGCACTTTCTTTCTAGCCATTATTTGCACTTGGATGAAACCTATCATAAATGCTAGACCCAAATTCCATCCAAGCACCACAAAAGAAACCTGCCCTCACTATTTCTATATTGTATAGTTTTCTTGAATTAGCTTGAACCATTCAATATTGGAAACATGAGAGTTGTGTCTGTTTGCATATATGCCTTGCAGTGGAGGATATTCCTCTTTTTTTCTTTTGGTTGATTTTGAGTTTGTTTTCTCAAGTCAATATATGTTTATTTCCTTTCTAGGCTTCTTAAATAAATGTAAAAAATAAATATTGTAAGTTTTCCTTTGAAATTTAGAAGCGATGGCCCACAACTCACTTTCTCCACATAACTCCTCCTCCAATTGATGAAGATGCACGTCTTAGGTATGGTTTTATTGGCCCTTTGTTTTCCATATTGTCACTGCTTTTAGTAGGTTTTCTCCGTTTATATAATTGAGAGGTAAAATGTTAAACTCAGAGTTTCTAAATTTCTATTGCAGATATCCGTATGTAGACAATCCACAGGGTCTTCCTGAGAGGACAAATGAAGCTGCTGGTGAGTATACTGGAGCATGCATTGCTGTGGCTGGAGAATGTGGAATCCCTGTGGTTGATCTCTGGACCAAAATGCAACAGTTCCCTGATTGGAGAAAAGATTATTTAAGGTTTCTAAAAGTTTTTACCTGCTGTGTTTATCTTCATTTCCAGCATTTTGATGTGGTTGATAATCTTGCACTTATATTAACAATAGTTATCATTTAAATTAAAAATACCATCGAACATGATGGCCTTGTCTTGTAATTTAACTGAAGGTGGATTGAAGTGTCATCACTACATAGCATAAAATCTTATGAGGTTTTCATTGCTAACTTGGTTTTTCAAATTTATATCTACGTGAAGCTGATATATATGGCTGCAGTTATGCCAAAATGACCAATTCCATAGAGTTTGCAAAGAAGAATGTCATTCTTTGATGGGTCTGGTTTTATTAAAAATGCAAGACAACTGAAAATTTAAGGGACGTTTTGTTTGTTTTATATTTTCATTTTTAATGAATATGATCTCATTTATAATTACAAAAATATCATATTGTTTTAATTTTGTTTCTTATTTTCAAATTTTTATAAGGGAAATTGTGAAAACAAGAAAAAGAAAAAGTTATGTTCATCATTTCCTTTATAAAAATTTGAAAACAAGAAATAAAGTAAAAATAATGTGATATTTTTATAATTATTAGTAAAAATATATCAACTAAAAATGAAAACATAAAATAAACCAAACACATCCTTTGGTTAACATATAATGGTACAAAGAATGCGGCAAGTTTTGTTTTCTAGAGCCTAGATTGCACTGTTTGGATTACCCTAATTATTATGTCTACAATAAGATTTCTCTACCTGCAATTGTCTTTCTTGCTTTTGTGACTTCACGAGCAATGCTAAATTGAAGAGTATGATATGACTATATATTTGGTTTTGATATGAATATATGATTTTGTTAACTGAAATGCAGTGATGGTTTGCATCTCACTCAAAGTGGCAATCGAGTTGTTTTTGAGGAGGTAATGGCAAAGTTAGGGGTGATCACGGGTCGGGTCGGGTTTAGGGGAGAAAAAATCTAAACTAATCATGTGAGTTCAGGTCAGGTCGGGTAGAGGGGAAAAAATTTGAGTACCCCAAACTAAACCAACTCGATTAGAATCAGGTTGGTTCGGGTTGGTTAATCGGGTTGTTTGCGTTGGTCGGGTTGGTCGGATTGGTTGAGTCACCGGATCGGGTTGTAAGAAAAAATAAAAAAAACTTGAATATAAACAAAACGACATCGTTTTATTGGGTCATCGGGTCATCGAGTCGGGTCATCTGGTTAGGTCACTCAACCCGTTACTCGAATCGATATTCAACGAGTTTGTCAAATTTTACCCGAACTGACCCGATTACCCGAACCAACCCGGATATATATGGTCAGATCGGATCGGATTGGTAGAGTTGGTCGGGTTGGCAGGTCGGGTTGTGCACCCCTAGAAAAAGCTGAGAGATGAAGGCTTGAGCCTAGAATCTATGCCAGTTGTTCTCCCACTTATAGTTGATATTGACCCTAATGACCCCCTGAAGGCATTTCTTTAGTAATAGAATGATATATTACAATAGGAGCATCCTTTTTGTGGATTATTGTACTTTTGTCATTATTGAAAGATATGTTAACAGAGTATATTACCTCATAACATTTTTTATAAGCAAAAATATATTAAAAAGGAGCACAAGGGGTACTCTAACCCATTACATCAAATTACACAATTAAAAAGTCCAAAAACAATCCAAAGGATTAATACACCAATCTGAAAAAGGAGTCCTGAGTTTCTAGCCTCTCTACAAATAAATCACCCCCGGGATAAAAACTTAATCTGAGCAATTACAGAAGAAAAGTTAGCAATTGCCCCTTGGAAAATAACATTATTCCTCAATAACCACATAGATCAAATAACTGCAAACCAAATAATATGTCTTACTTTTTTAAGCTTCTTCCCTCTAAGAAAAGCCAAATGTTGCAAGAAGTGATTGACGTCATCATTATGATAAACACCATCAAACCCCATCCAAGCATAAATAGCAGACCAAATAATATTACCTCATAACATTTGGATCTTCCTTTTATTGTAGCCATTCTTTGTAAGTCTCTGGAAGACAATATCTTAGCTATCGGTAAATGTTTTTTTCTATTTGTTTATACATTTAGCTGTTTGAGATGTTTTAGTTTCTTTCCTTTGATGATAGTTGTAAGTTGGCGTGTCTAATGCATTTTCTCTGTCAAGGAGTTTTATTTGTGCTCGATTGTAAATGAACTAGATTGAAGTGTTCGTATACCGATGCTAGATACATTTTAGGCTTCTCAGAATTTCAATATTTTTAGAATCGAACTGATCATTGAACCAAAAAAGAGAAATGTTAAGATTTTGATGTTGGACCAAGATTGAACTAAGATCGAACCGTAGTTTTATTATATTAAAAAAATAACAAATATGTGTGAATTATATAAGTCAAAATAAGAAAAAAATATTAAATTATCAATAATGTAATAAATTATTAAAAAATTCTACAAAAATAATCAAATTTCATAGTGGTAAAATATCCTTTTAATATAAAATATGATCTAAGTTCAAATCTTTACTCTTAAGTTTTTAAACATTTATTCCATAGTCATTAGTAATACAATATATTAAATAATATAACCTAATCACAGCCTAGTGGTTGCAAGCTCTCCTTACATACTCAAGACCCAAGTTCAACACTACATGAAAGAATTTTGTAAATTTTCAAGTTATACTAAAACTGGTCCAACCCTCTCAAACTGTGACCGATTCAAGCAATTTGGCCGGTTCATGACCGGTTTACAAAAAAATTTATTGGTCCGACTCGCTAGTCCAGTTTGGTTCAAAAAATAGTGCAAAATTTACAAAAAAATAGAGCCATTTGGATATGTGCATGCTTCTTGCTGAGGTTTAGTTCATGAAGGTCCAAACTCCAAATGAGTCCTTGGTATCATTTTGGGTGGCTTTTATGGTGGACCCCCCCATCCATGATCCCCTAAAATAACCTGTCATAGCAAGTTTTTCCTTTTTACGAAATTGGTCCTTTTAAAGTTTTGCCAATGAGCCTCACTAGTATTTATTATTGTAGTTAAGTCCTTTTATCCAAATCAAATCTATTGGGCTCAGAGGCTTGGATGAACTTCATGGACCAACTTTGGAGAGGTTGATGTTCTACATCTTTGACAGATAGCAAAATAAACTAGGAATGGTGGGTTGGACGCTTTTGGCTGAGCCATGGAAATGAATGTCCTTACTCAAACTTGTCGATTTGTGACACTGGTGATAGAAGGTCGTGAGGGAGAAATAGGTGGTTGGCATGGATGAAGCATTGAGTGGTTGTGGTCTCAACAGTTCCGTCATTTATGAGCTGCAGTGGTAACAAAAGTGTGAGTAAGATTGATATTGCTGCTTGTTTATTTGGTTTGATTTTTGGGCTACAACCCATATATGAGCTGTTAGAACTCACAATCAGTTTGTTCTCACCGTATAGAGTTTGAGCTGCGCAATTACTTGGTTGGTGCTTGTTAATTTTTGAATTTGGTTAAGCTCGTAAACGCAAAATCAATGAAGATATCAGCTATCAGTTTCGTTTGAGCAACCTTACTTTAATAGTTAGGCAGTGTGTGTTGGTGGTTTTAGCAGTGGGTCGTGGTGGTTGAGTAGCGATTGTTTGTGATTTGGTGACACGTAGCTCCGACCAACTCAGGAATATAACATTGATTATGCAAGCTGATCGTTGGTAGGTATAGGTTCATGCGACAGTGTGACAGGCAGGAGCGGCTCAATTATCATATAAACCTAAAGCTAAATACAAAATTGAGGTCTTTCTAGTGAAGTTGATGAAAAAATATTTATCAAAGTTTTGTTCTTTTAGCCTTTTGTGATTCAATTTTTTTTCTAATATTTCTTTTTCAAATTATTCTTTAGATAATATTGACATTAAGAAAGCTAAAATAAAGACTCAGAGCAAAGGAGAAAGGAAAAATTCAAAAATAAATATTATAACTTGAAAAAAAGATAAGTGGTTTTATATATAATAAGAAAAAAATACTTGTTGGTGTTGAATAAATACATATTGCGGTTAGTTAATTGAAAATAGGAAAAATGCTTGACAATTACTAGCATCGTGAGAATTGAGAAGTGATAGAAAATAGAAATGTGTAATGAATAATATTATTTTATTAATTATCTTGATTTTGTATGTTTTCAATGGAAATAAGGTAAGTAGTTGAGAATTAATAGGGATGTGAAAAGTGTAAAAAAGCAAAAATTAATTAGACAATTAATTTAATAAATAAGGATATATAAATATCTTATTAATTATTTTTAATTTTTTTAATTTTAATATAATTAATAATATTATTATTAAATTATAGAGCCTTAAGAAATGACCGCCTAAAGCCCTTACTTTATTTGCTTTATGCTTAAGCTGACACTAGTGGTAGGGGCAAAATTACGTTGCGGTAGCTGATGGATCCCTACCCATGGGGTCGCGGCTTTAGCCGTGGTGTGTGATGATTGGGGATTGAGAAAACCACTGACTAAGGCATTGCACGTCTTCGCCTTTCCCCACTCGCGTGCCGCTTTGTAGTCACTGATTCTGGCCAAAAAAAAATTGCCACCAGTGAACTTTGCCCTATAATGATGGAAAAGGTTAATAACTGAGAATAAATTAACCCAAATGTAAAAGAAGGACCGATCTGTAAATTTAAATTTTTCCTGATTACCTTCTAAACAAATTGCATGTCTTTAATCTCAACTATACATATTTTTTTCTTCGAATCCAACCGCTTAGACATACTGGTCCATCAATAGACCCAAACTATATAAGTCCATCTTATACGGGGCCATCATTTTGAATATGTGATGTGGCAAAAAAAAAACTCATGCAATTTGTTGATAGAACAAAATTTTAAAATTTTTATCATTATCACCATTTTGTTTATCAAATTTATTCAAGTTTGACTATGATTGAGATTTTTTTTTTTACTAATTAACACATTTTCTTGGAAAAATTCATGAGTTTACATATTAAATTATGAAAAATGTTTTTTAAACACTTAAGATACAAATATTTATATGAGACATTGTGTCATATGTGAATATAATTTATTATTTTCATATATCATATGAATAATTTTTTATTTTGTAATATATTCACATGTAAAGAGAATGTCGTACCTCAATATTCAAGGAACTCATTAAATGGCATGTTTCAAATCCGTGATGTCAGCAACCGCAGACCAAAGGGTTTGGGAACAAAAACATTGAACAGAAAAATGAACAGTGACTCTTCTAACTTCTAAGGATATGAACAATCTTTTAATAGAAAACATTGGCGCAAATCATTAATGTATATATACTCGATATAACATAGAATATAAAATATATGTACTTTTATTATTAAAGTTGTGAGAATGTATGACGGATGTCGCTCAAGAAAGCACCAAACCAATGAATATTAGACTAACAAATCAAGCTGGTAACACCTCTCGCCCAAGCCATCGTGATGCTAACTTTAATGACCAAAATCTATGCATGAAGACTAGGCGAAATGCCGATGAAACTGTAATAGCTATATAAACCATGCACCATACGAATCACGAAAATTGGTTCCTATCAGCTTCCCATGATGATAATTAATTGAATTGGTTCTGTTGATTCGTTGATGTTGTGGATCTTATATAAAACCTCACTCTTATAAACATCGTCAACAATGGCTTTTGGGCTTCCAACTGGTTCCACGTAGCAGTAGACGATGCTGTTGCTTGTGGGCCTCCCAATCCGGGGCTTTAATGTTGATGCGAAGAGAGCTACTACCTACTAATGCATTGGAACAGTTGTAGGCCACCAAGAATGGGCTTTGATTGATATTGAGTTTATAATGATATTTCGAATGTGGACCTGAAAAGAAGTGGTTTTGCTGCAAATATATCCGTTGGGGAAAATAACTAAATATATATGTATAAAAAAAAATTATAATCAGTGTTGCTTGAACTTATGAGGAATGTGAAGTGAAAAGATAGATAGAAGGTTTCTCCACGAATGAACTTAACTGACTAAAACAATCTGTTTTTATTTTTTGGACACTAGTGGGAATTGTATTTCTTAAAGGAGACCCTGCAATATATGGCTTAATGGAAGATTCAAGATTGACCTCATACATTATCATATACCACATTCTTTAAAGAATGTGGCTGATGCCAGTTGAATAATAAGCTCGTTGGCAAAAAATTTCAGTAGTTACCCTAATCAAACATGTTTGTAGTTGGTGTTGGCCTAAGCCTTTTAATATTTGAGTGTAATGTTGATATAAGACATCTTACTAGGTTATCTTCTCTCTCCTAGCTACATGTTTGCACCTCTCATAATATATATAAAAGATTAAAATAAAACCGACCTTCACTATTAAATGTGAGGTTATTTTGACCAATTATTTAGAACTAAAGTCTCTTGATAGTTCAAAAGTCTGTAACCATGAGCACTGTTTTTTTCCTTTAAAGTTAAAAGATAAGGTGGCATTTAACATTGAATCCTTAGTTTGGGTTCATAAATGAATCTCTATGGAAAATGATTTTCTTGCATCATTTTTCATAAAATACCATTTTTTATACTATTTTCTATGGTTGATTTAGTGAAAAAAAGTGATAGAAAAAAATGATATGATTAATGGTATGTAAAATAATATAAAAAGTGATGTGAGAGAAAAAAATAATGTATCAAAATCATGGTTGAATTTTTGTCATTGAATAATTACAAAAAAAAAAATTCAATGACAAGGATTTATGCCTTAGAACTTGAATAATAGGTAATTTTGTAGCTTCTGTAAATTGTATGAAAGTCCTCTTAATTTATAATTATTTACTTTTTGATCCCTCAATATTAAAAAAAAGAGATTTCACTTTTTCGCTCTCCTCTCTATCGTTGGATTGCAGGAACCTACGATTGTTGGTTATGGAGGGATGACTATGGTTTTCTCTACTGTGGGTGGTTCCGATTAGGTGGTTGAGCGGCGATGTGAATTTGGAGTAGTGGTGCAAGTCCTGGTGGTTTTGTGCGAAAGACGTTAGGTTCGCGATGATTGTGGTAGAGGATGCTAATGGCGGTGGGGGTGGTGGTTCATGGCGGCGGGCTAACGGTGGCTAGATAGAATTTGGGAAACTTTGGTGGCTGGGTTTTGGTTGGAGACTTGGTTTGGTTGGTAGCTGCCAATATGTTTTAGTTTGGGTTTTAGGAAAGAGCATAACCAACCTATTGGCTACGTTGAACTTGTCCTCATTGTTCAGATAGTCCTCAGCGTCCATGAAGTCCTCCCACTCGGGCTGTGACTCGTGCCCGGGTGCTAAGTCGTGAAGAACAAGTTCGGGGTGGGAACGGTGGATGTGCTGCTTCTCCCATTGCTTGTCTTCGGAGCAGCATTCGAGCTTGGCGACGGGTCGTGGTGGGAGGGGGTAGAATGGTGATAGTCTTGGTGGTAGGTTTCCGACGCGGTGGAGCTCCAACAATAAATTTGTGCAGAAATATTAAAATAAAATTAAAATATTTGCAAAACTAAATTATAAATAAATTAATAGACTATATAATAAATATCTTAAATTTAGTATATCAGGTTATTTTTAAGGATACATCCGTATAACCCAAACTTAGATTCCATATTAAATGACACCAAAAGACAAATAGGAAAAATTATGTGCTTCCCTCAAAAGCTATTGGCCTTTTAATTCCAATTCTTCGTTCAGACAAAAAGATCCCAGCTTCTTTACACAATCATAAAGGCACTTTGTGGCTTTTCCATGCGTGTACTTATCGCTTAATGAATGTGTTCTTGGCCCTAGCTACGTGTTTTGTTATTGCATTTGAAATTATAAAAACGTACGTCCTTGCCATCTAACCCACCTTTCTGGTCATCCATTGTTTCTTTACATGCTGGTCGTTTGGACAGTACCTGTAGGGCTAGCACATAATTAAGCTTATGACATTGTCAAAAGAGAAGGCAAATAGGCATAAAAGGCAATTTGACTATTATATATACGACAAATTAAAGAATGAATGGATACATGTAAGGCCAAATATCATGCTCGTGCATCATGTAACCATCGTTCTTATTGTTTAGATGACATTTAATCTGACGTGCTAATTAATGTGGTTTCCACTGGTCATCAATCACTACAATCCAATATTACATAGATGCTTAAAATTTGTCCTCTTGGACAAAACGTTTGTCGTTTGAGAAGTTGGAATAGACGCTATTGCGATTCATTTGGCTCTTTGTTTTACACGTGTTGTCGTATTATGAATATGTATAATGAACTCTTCAGTTCCAAAGGCGATTTCTTGGTGCCAGTGATAGAACTTGAAGGGTAGAATAGAGATATTGAATTTCTACGTGACAAGAGACAGATACAAATGCAAGTGCACGTGACGGCTGGCCGGCAATGCGTCCCCGACATTGTGTGTGTGTGTGTCATTTTCATACTTGTATTGTAAGTGAGGGTTCCTTCAACTCATAAGATTGAATAATGGTGAGTGTAAATACACTAATCTTTTGATTTATTTATTAGGATTTTTTAATTTTATTTATTTATTTATTTATTTTTATTTTTTAATTTATTTTTAAATAATTATCTCTTCATATAAGATTATTTGAATTTTAAGATAAATTATCGATTTTTGTGTAAAATAAGAAATTCTTAAATATAAATATTTGAATGATTTGAATATTTTAAAATAAGAATTATATTATTTATTTATGATATTAAATAAATTCTGATCCCACTAAATTAAAGATATTTTTATTGTATTTTATAAGAATTTAAGGAAAGATCAAATTAGATTCTTAATTGGAGTGCAAACAATCTCTACTTGATGACCAAGTATCTCTGCGTTTAATGCAAGAATCTCAAGGAGTTTCTTAATTTGAGTGGAATATTTGTTTCCTAATTTATATGGATTCAGCAAAAATGAATAAGAAACAAGAGATTTGATCAAAGATTAATTAAGAGATCAAATCGACGCGCTGTTTGTGACATTGAAAAGTTAAGGCTACGTTTGTTGCATTGTATAAAGAATACATGATAGTATAAGTTAATACTATCAGGTCTTATTCAATGTTTGGTGTATTCAACTGATAGTATAATGAAATCAGGTCAAGTAATTTTATCTTATTCTAAGCTGATAACTCTATCCTCTCCCTTAGTACATAATAAGACCGAATAGGATTTTTATTTCAATCTTATCATCAACTTCATTTTTATCACTCTTTTCCCTTGATATCCATCATCACCATCACCACCACCACTATTGCCACCGCCATCCACGCCACGTCGCCGCCGTGCCACCACCACCACCATCACCATCGTCGTTGCCACCACTACCAACACCACCACCATCACCGCCCGCCTCTACCACCACCACCGCCGCTATCACCAATGCCACCACTACTACCACTACTACCACCACCGCCACCACCACCACCGCCATTGCTACCACCACCACCACCGCCGTCGCGCCCTCCACCACCACCGCTACCACCACCACCACTATCACCACCACCACCGCCACCCACCACCATCGCCGCCGCCGCCATCGCCACCACCATCGCCGTCGCCGCCATCGCCACCACTGTCGCCGCCGCCGCCACCACAACCGTCGCAGCTGCCGCCGTCGTCACCTCCACCGCCACCATTATCGCCGCCACCACCGCGGCCGCGGCCGCCACCACTGCTGTGTGTTTCAGTTGCAGAGTTGCATAATACTTTTTTATTATTGTTTTCTAATTATTTCAACTTTTATGCTAAATGATATTTTGGTCTTTAAAAAAATTATTATACAATCAACTAATTTATCCTTTTGTTATCAAACAAAAGATAGGATTATGTCTTATCCTATTAATTATACTATCATACTGTATACTATCCTATCATCTTATCTTATATTCTAATATCATGTGCACCAAACGTAACCTAACAAAAAATCCTACAAATTATCTGTTGAGATCAAGGGCAGATTTTGCTATCTAGTAGATGAGAAAAATCGTTCAAATTAGATACAAAAAGCTATCAACTTTTCTATAAAAAAGGAAAAACGAGTTTAGCAAAACAGTTTTCTTTTGGTTCAGAAAATACATTAAAAAAATAGAGTTTTGAGAGTCTCAAAGGTAGTGAGGAAACGAGCCCTAGGAAATGAGGAGAAACCGTCATGGAGCTCTCATGGAATTGGAAATCGAATAACCATTGAAGACGCTTTAGTTTCTTCTCTACAGTTCTATCATGATGAATTCTCTTTCCTCTTCCTATCTCTTCTTCTCTTTTGTCACGTGTAGCTAAATTCATGTGTTGCTAGGGTGAAAATGTAACTTGATTCAATCAACATGTATTAAGATTAAATTTTTAATTAATTTATTTTCTATTCAATTTGAGTGCTTATTATGGTTCTTAATGCTTTTATGAATTGGCCACTCACAAATAGAGGTGGCAAAACGGGTTCAACCCGCTGGGTTAACCCACCAACCCGTTATTTTTTTGCGGGTTGGGTTCAAGTTTTCAACCCACTTTTATTTTTCAACCCGCATAACCCGCGGGTTAAGCGGGGCGGGGGCGGGTTGGCCCGTTGGGTTGAGTTTTTTTTTAAAGTATTATAAATGAGTCTTTTTATTTGTGTTTGTGGTATTTTTATGAGTATGATACTAATTTTATTTTGTTTTTTAGTCTCTATAAATTATAATTTGTCTATTTTTTTTAAATTTTTGTGGATTTTTTTTGTTGTTTATACCTTTTTTTTTTTTTTTAGGTGGATTAAGCGGGTTGACCCGCCAACTCACCTACTTTTTTTTCATTTTTTCTTTTATGCGGATCAACTCGCCAACCCGCCAACCCACCCTAAAACGGGGTGGGTTGGCTCTTCCAACCTATTTTTCAAAATGGGCCAACCCGCCCCGCCCCACATTTTGGCGGGTTGAAGGCGGGGCGGCGCGGGGTGGGGCGGGTTGGCCGTTTTGCCACCTCTACTCGCAAATTGATCTAGTGAGATGTATGTAGAATCGGAAGGTTCGCATATGACTTAGACCATAAATAATAAGTGTCATGATTTATAATCATCTAGGAATAGATGTTATAGGTTGTGTGAGAGAATTGTGATATTTTTCATGAGAATCCATAGAGTGAAGGTCATGCCTTTAAGAGTTAGGGTTTAGATCAAGGAATTGACTAGACTTTGATAATTAAAGAGAATTAACTCGTCAAAGAATTAGGTTATAATTAATTAAAAGATTATCCTCATCAATTGAATGATTAGAAATTAATTAGAATGAAGATTCCAAAGCTATTCTATTGTCTATGATAGATTGTTGAATTAAGTGAAGTCAGATCTCTAGTGTTTTAATTTCATGCGTTCTTATGTGTTTTTGTCTTTTATAATTTTGTCTTTAATTATGTTGAATAACTATTAATTATTGGTTGCCTAGATAGTATTAATATTAGAAAAGTGGTACTTGGTAAACTAATTCCTCTTGGGAACGATATCTTACACATCATTTATTACTTTTGTGATTTGGTACACTTGCCAATATCACAACAAGTTTTTGGCGTTGTTGCTGGGGAATTAGGCTTTTATCAATATTATTAGTATCTAGGAAGAATACCACTCTAGGCTTTTTTTTTTCTTTTTTTTCTTTACTTTTTATCCTTTCGGTTTCGGTTAGTTATTTGTTTTTGCTATTATTTTATTATTTCTTATTTTATGGACTAACATTTTTCTATTTTTGTTTTGAAGTTTGCTAATGTTGAGTTGACTTAAGTGTCTCTCCGAGTTCGGAGCCTTTGTAGGGGATGTATATAGCTGTCGGCCGTTAAAAAGATTTTTCTTCTCTTTTCTTTGGCATTTTATTTCGACATTTATTTATTTTTTCTTATTGATTTTATTTTGTCATCATTATCCTTTTGTGTTTTGAGTCATTTTGTTGAAACTGTGCATACCGGTTTATTGAATTGAATATCTGATGACTGCATAAACTGTGAATTAATCTATTTTCTTGGGAAATCACATGAGAATTGGAGAGTTATGTTTATCTCTATTGTTTCAATTATGTATGAATGCATTTTTCATCTTTATGTTTGATAGACCTTGGAATTTAATTTCATGTCAAGCTTAGAGAAAGTTTATGAGAATGTATGTGTGTGGATGATTTGCATATAGAAGTTGTTAGATTTTCTCTTGAGGTGAAATCCTTGACAGTGCATGATTAAAGAAATGATAAGGGTCTTCTTTGGACCGTTTGAGCCTTTAAAGCTAACCTGTGAACACAATTTATCCTTAGGTCCCTTTTGCAGCCTTGTTATTGTTTGGCTTTTATTGCTTTTCTTTACCCACATTTTCCTTTTTCCATACCCACATAAAAGAAATTCTCTCTTACATAACCTTTATTGAGTGCATATCTTATATTAATTTATTATTCAAGCTTTAGTTGTTTTGTGCATGAAGTATTTAAGGAGCTATAAAAAAAAAGTTCACTCAATGTGTTGTAAAGAAATAAGTTTAGAGGTGGAGGTTATAAAAAAAAAAGAAAAAAACAAAAGAAAGAAAGAAAAATAGTAAAGTGTTGATTCTTATGCTCTATTTTGCACTGTCTTATATTTTGTGGCTTGAATTTTGAATTTTGCATGATTTTATATTTCAACTTTTGTTTTCATTATCCTACTCTTTCTTTCTTAACTCATACCTTTGGCCTTACATTACAAGCTTTATAAAGTCTCTTTTGATAATTGATTATGTGTTGTTTACATTAGTAGAGAAAAAGATGAAAAACAACCCTATGGATGCAGGTTTGATGTACATTTGTAATTTTATAAACCTATCAGAGCTTGTACTTTATTAATAGCAATTGGTCTTACATTCATGGCTATGGAAAGTCATTTATGCATGAGAGTTGCATGTGAGAGTCAATGTAACAATTGGATTGTACATGTGTGACATTTTGAAATGAGGTTGTAAAGTAATTTATGAGGATATGAATGATTTTCAATAATCAGTATTGTCATTTTTGAGTCTGCATGTTTTGAGTTTTAGTTGTTTTCTTTTCTTTTCTTGTTTTTAATTCTTCTTTTTCTTTATTGCTTGAGGACAAGCAATATTTAAGTTTTGGGGGTATTTGGTGAATGTAAAATATACTCATTTTTTGAGTTTATTTTATTAGGATTTTTTAATTTTTATTTTTATTCATTTGTTTATTTTTATTTTTTAATTTATTTTTGAATAATTATCCTTTCACCTAGGATTATTTGAATTTTTAGGATAAATCATCAGATTTTGTGCAAAAATAAGAAATTCCTAAAGATAAATATTTGAAGGATTTGAATATTTTGAGATAAGAATTATACTATTTATTTACGATATTGAGTAAATTTTGAGCCCACTGAATTAAATGTATTTTTATTATGTTTTGTAATAATTTAAGAAATGATCAAGTTAGATTCTTAATTAGAGCGCAGACAATCTCTACTTGATGACCAAGTATCTTTGCGTTTAATGCAAGGATCTCAAGGAGTTTCTTAATTTGAGTGGAATATTTGTTTCCTAATTTATATGGATTCAACAAAAAGGAATAAGAAACAAGAGATTTAGTCAAAGATTAATTAAGAGATCAAATCGACGAGCTGTTTTGCGGCATTGAAAAATTAACAGAAAATCTTACAAATTATCTGTTGAGATCGAGGGCAGATTCTGCTATCTGGTGGGTGAGAAAAATTGTTCAAGTTAGATACAAAAAGTTATCAACTTTTATATAAAAAAAATGAGTTTAGCAAAACAGCTCTCTTTAGGTTCAGAAAATACATAAAAAAAATATAAAGTTTTGAGAGTCTCAAAGGCAATAAGGGGACGAGCCCTAGGAAATGAGCAGGAGCTGTCATGGAGCTCTCAAGGAGTTGGAAATTGAATAACCATTGAATATGCTTTAGTTTCTTCTCTACAGTTCTATCATGATGAATTCTCTTTCCTCTTCCTATTTCTTTTTCTCTTTTGTCACTTGTAGCTAAATTCATGTGTTGCTAGGGTAAAGATGTAACTTGATTCAATCGACATGTATTAAGATTGAATTTTTAATTAATTTTTTATTCAATTTGAGTGCTTATTATGGTTCTTAATGCTTTTATGAATTGACCACTCATAAATTGATATAGTGAGATGTGTGTAGAATCGGAAGGTTTGTATATGACTTAGACCATAAATAATAAGTGTCATGATTTATAATCATCCAGGAATACAGGCTATAGGTTGTGTGGAAGAATTGTGGTATTTTTCATAAGAATCCATAGAGTGAAGGTTGTGCCTTTAAGAGTTAGGGTTTAGATCAAGGAATTGATTAGACTTTGATAATTAAAGAGAATTAACTTGTCAAGGAATTTGGTTTTAATTAATTAAAAGATTCTCTCCATCAATTGAATGACTAAAAATTAATTAGAATGAAGATCCCAAAATTACTCTATTGTCTATGATAAATTGTTGAATTAAGTGAAGTTAGATCTCTAATATTTTAATTTCGTGTGTTCTTATATGTTTTTGTATTTTATAATTTTGTCTTTAATTATGTTGAATAACTCTTAATTATTGGTTGCCTAGATAGTATTAATATTAAAAAAGTGATACTTAGTAAACTAATTTTTCGCTAGAATAATATCTTACTCATCATTTATTATTTTTGTGATTTAGTGCACTTACCAATATCACAACAAACAACTTCGATAATAAAGTCTTTGGTTCGAATCCTGCCGATAATCTTTCATTAATATGTAATTTGTATAATTCTAATAATTACATGATATAATATTTTTAATTGACTATGTGTAGTACTTTTAAAATACATAAGATTCTTTTCTTGAAATGAAATAGCCTTCCTTCTCCTAAGTTTTATTTTTTTAAAAAATAAATCGTAATTATATTTATCCAAAATCCAGTCACTATGAAGTGTCTAACCTTTGACGACTATATAATATTAATATGTCATGAGTGTAAATTAATTAATTATACTCACTACAAATGACTTTATCAACTAAGCCAACTAATACTTTCTTAATTGTTCAAATCTTTTTTTATTTTATTGTGGTTAGGTGGTATTTGAACTAATTTATGTGTATTTTGTTTTATTTGATCAAAGGTAAATCATTTACATCCAGATTAGAGAATACACAAATATATTTACAATGCAACTAACCCCAAGTAATTAACATAGCTAAGAGCACATCACATGCTCATTCATCACTAAACTAACCCATTGAATTTCTTAATTATTTTAATCTTTACTCCACTTATATATTTATTGGAAAATTAATTAACTCTAACACATTTCATATTAATTTATAGAACACAAAAGTCGTGTCGCCATGACATTATACATATATGGGCAGAAAATCATGCTTTAAATTATCAAATTATCTCTTAAAATTTTGACGGGGGAGGAAAAGAACTAAAATTTATATCACATTATTATCATTTTAAGATCATATGATAACTGATAATTTACTACATAATTCAAGTATTTTGATGAACCTTCAAAATCTCATATTTTTACAGTTCAATTTCTTGATTTTTCATCATCTTTTGATATTTTTATTGAACTTTTTTCTCAAAGTTTTATTATGTTTTTATTATTTTTAATTATATTTTTATTACGAGTTTTAATTGCTTTTGATAAGAAAATTCGTATGAAAGAATATTGGACAATTTTTACAAGGTGAAAAAATACAAATTCTCTTTAGTGGTTCAGCGCCTAAGTGCCAAAGAGCCAACGCTCATGACAGAAAACCTCCAATCTCTCTAGTGTCCCAGTGCCTAGGCGCTGGGAAGGCAGCGCCTGAACACGCAACACATTATACAATGCATTTTTTGTTTAGTGACTCAGCGCTTGAGCACCCATAAGCTAGCGTCTAGGTGCTGTTCGCGTAACAGCACACATTATTTTTCATAAATAGAATAGTTACTCGAAGTAGAACGCAAAAAATCCCTAATTTTGAGAGACACGTTTGTGACGGCAGACTTTGAGAGACAGATCAAAAGAGAGAATTGCTATGAATCCTTGGAAGACTTGAATGCTTGAAGATCATAATCACCGTAAAAGGAGTTTTAATTTCTCTTTCCCTCTAGTTTTTCCCTTTTTTGGGTTTTCTTTCTATGAATTTGTATTATGAAATTTGGGATTGTTTGTATTGAACATGAGTAGCTAATCTCATAGCTAGGGTTATTGGGCATCTTGTTTTCCTGATTAATTGGGTTTGATCTCAAATTTGATTAAGGTGATTTCTTTTAGGGTTTATTATATTACATGTATTCTTATCAGAACATGATCTATTTTGGCATATATTAATTCATTGTTTGATCAATGACCATCCGCACTCAATGAGTGGACCTATATGATAAACCTAGGATTAGATTGGTGAATGACCAAATATCAATTTATTCTATCAATATTAGAATTAATGATTATGTTAGTTCATCTATTGAATTGAGGCTTAATGCATTCCTAATTAATTCAACTAAATGACCAAATAAGTGATTTAATTTAGGAATAGAATATTATTTTATCCATGACCATTGGGACTCAATAGCAATTAAGAGAATATTGACAAAAGAATTACCTTACATCATAAATGAATGAAAATATGATTAATTGGATTCAAGTGAACCTTGCGTCATGGTTTCTCCCTATTTGATTATCTCTACATTGTTTAACTGTTCATTATTCTTTTTTATTTATTTTTTATTTTAATTTAAATTTATCTTACACTTTCAATTGTCTAAATAATCAAGAGTTTACGAATTTAGTAATTACCACTTATTTTTCGTGGAATCGATAACTAAGACTCAAGTCCTATACTATTTTGCGATAAAGTGCACTTACTCTTAGTGTATTTTACACGCATCATATGTCTTCTTAAAATGTCATATGAGAAAAAATAATACTTTTAATACTTTTTTAATGTTCAAAAAATCTTCAATGACTATACAAACAGTTTTTACATGTCAAATCTTCCTGTCAATGCATCTAATCAATTCATAAAACAAATATAACAAATTATATTACCTAAACAAAGCTTGTCCAAATGCAACTTGATCAATAGAAAGTTAAAATTAAAATTAAGTCCACAACTAAGTTCATAAAAATGTTCAAAAGAAATATAGCAATCCATACATACTGAAACATTAATTTAATCCATATCCTTATCATCACTGACATCTTCATGATCATCTTTAGTATTCTCATTGTCTTCTAATAGTGGTTGTTGCTGGCCTAACTGAGTGCTTGTGGATTTTAAATACGTTTTCAACAAATTACCAATTAGTTTATCCTATTAATGCAGGTATAGTTGAAATCACATTTTCCACTCAGAATCACGTTGTTGGCTCTGCTGCTTCATTCCCTATTGAATCTCTTGAACCCGTTAGTAAAATCTTGAGAATTTAATAAAATCAAGAGTAAAGAAGCTGGAGGGGGAGGAATCTTGCCAAATAGAGGCTGAAGAAGCTGCGAAACAGAGGATCTCTAACTCAACTGCCAACATAAGCTGCAAAAAGGGGTGGGCTTGGCCAAAAAAGGGGTGGGCTTGGTACCAAAAGAAGTAGGCTAACTATATTCAAACCAATTAGTTCACTTAACAAAAAGGAGTTCATCCACAGACAGCGTATGAGAACTAAGATATGCTAAAAAACCATACCAGGACTCACGATATGCTAAAAGCGAGACCAGGTTCACGGTGGTTGGTGAGATGGCCTCAGGGTGCGACAATTTGGGCGATGTGGTGGCGTGCAGCGCAAGGTGGGTATGTTTGGTGCTCACGGATCTGAGTTGGTGGGCCTTGGCTCGATGGCGTAGATCCGCGGGTTTCTCAGGTGGCTGGACGGCGGGTTCATGGCGACGACCTCAAGCAGCAGTGGTCTTGGGCTCGCAGTTTTGGTGCGATGCAGTGGAGGCACCACGCAGTGCAGTAATGGGTGAATGGGCGGCGACGCAACGACATCGAAAACAAGGAGCCTTTGGTGGTTACGACTAGAAGAAATGGGTGGTAGAGGCAGATCCATGAAAAATGGTTGGTCGCTAGCTATTTGGTAAGGCAAGGGAAATGGATTAATGAGCTATCTATTTCAGATCCGTCATTTTTTTTTGAAGAAAATTGTGGCAGATTTTACGGTGAATTTTTCTGCACAAAATATATATATATATATATATATATATATATATATATATATATAATTTTTACAGCAAAAATATCTGCCGCAAACTTTTTTTTTTATAAAAATATGATGAATGTATTGCCAAAAAAGTTTGTGGTGATTCGCCGCAAACTATCTGCCACAAACACATATTTTTTGTAGTGATGTGAGCCGGAGTCAGTTCTATTCCCCTTTCTGTTAATGCCTATTTTTTAATACATAATATTTTCCCTTGAGTAATTCTAAAAGTTACAAGTTACATTTTACGAAACCAATTACGGTGGCATTGCTTTTCCTTTTTGTTCACAGTAGTCCCTAAAATTATAATCACCCATGTATGCTCCTTATAACCTGATTGATCAAATGCCATTACGTAAGAGATTTTGTGGAAAAAATTTAGTAGGAAATAGCTCTGCTCTTTCCCCTTATATAAATTTATTTTAAGAGCTTAAAATATACATTTATTATAATTTTGATTGTGGAATCAGCTGGACTTTAAACAAATATTTGACTTTTGAGTGAGTTGAAGACTATAATATTCCCCAGCGGCTCAGCCTCAATAATTTTACACGGACATAATTAAGATACTCGTCTGGTCCCATGAGATCTGTTTCAAGCCATATACTATATACGAATATAAATATATGGCTAAACAATATATAGCCGGTCTTGGTGGTTTCTGAGTGTGGAATCCATAAAAAATAACAGGTAAAAAGATTATATGGACAAATTAATGTGGTACCTCACATAACATACATAGACAAATGTATATGTGGGTGCCCCGCGATTCATGTGAACAGGAAATTTACTGGCAGAATCCTTGTGCATAATTTTGTTTAAAAGCAGTTTGGAAGATATATGACTATATATGAATATATCTATAGTTATGTAGAGCATTTCCTCTCCAGTTGGAAATTGGAATACTAAGCAACGTCCATATGTCTGTATCTATTTTCTTTAAGGATTATTCAAATATTCTGTCACATGTTCAGAAGATTTGAATCCTTTCATCAGGAGCTAGATGTGAAGCCTTTTACGTGATTTGATCACGAATAACTTCCTTTAAAAAATAGCTAAGTGCTTCCTTTTAAGAAACCCTTCATTAACTAGTTAAGCATCACCATATCTCTCTTGATTGAGAAATTATTTACGTGGCTTCTTTGTTGTTACCCATTGACACAATGCAAAGCATCTTGATTCGTACACACTAAAGAGCTTCGGAATTGAAAAACTTACCAAATCCTTTCAAAACATGGATACTACTGCAATTCATGTGGCAATATGGTTTTTTTTTAATAATATTTTTGGATCAACTTCAACGTTGACGAAACTTACAAATTTTTTCTCTCAACCATCTTAAAGTCACACCACCTACATTAATTAACTTGATACATTAAAAAAAAAATACCCTAAGTGATAGCTTAAGTTTGAACCGCGCTTATATGGATTATGCTATGCCGTTTTCACAAAATAAATGAAAAAAAAAAATCATCATATCAACAAAGATTGAGCCTTATCCACAAATTTTGTGGCATGGTGAATGTCTATAAAGGTGAGCTCCTTGCGGCTAAAGCTGGCCTTCTATTTGCTTGGCAATCTAGCTTTCGAAACGTGTTCCTTGAAGGTGATGCTAGTATAATGTCTATAACAGCATTCATAGTGGTGTGATAAACCATTCCTATAGCGGGACTATCTTTAGGAAAATTTTCTTATTACATCTTGGTTTGATGAGTTTGATTGTGGCTATGCCTCTCATAATTGTAATAGTGTAGGTGATTGCCTTGCTCATTATGCTAATGTGTGTGAGCATGGTATCCGGTAAGAAGAACCTCTTAATGTAATAGCTATGCTACTACATCTTGATTCTAGTTTTGAATAAATTCAATCTTCATATATATAAAAAAAAAAAAAAGATTGTGCCTTATCAGCATTATACTAATACTGAAAATTAATTACACTAATTTTAAAACTATGAAGATGTAACATTATCTCAAATGAGATAAAAGAGACCAAAATTAAAATTTAACTAGAATTTAAAAGATTTAGATTAAGAAAGATGTTTAAAATTAAAAAAGATGATGCATTATATTTACATTAAAAGAGATTTTTTTTCAAAAAATAAAAAGAATTTAAATTTCAAATCCAAAAAAGAAAAAAAAAAGAAAAAGAGAAATGTCATTCTTTATAAAAGAGTATTATATAACAAATTTAACTACTTTTAAAAAGATGTACTTTAATTTAATATATAAAGATGAATTTACCTAAAATATGTAAAAGCATGCTTAAGATTCTTCTAATTCTCCACTTCCCAAATTAATGCCCTATTTGAGTTGTGGAGAGAACAATTGAATATCCTCGAGATTCAACGTATCATAACGGCGACGTAGCTTCAGGGTAAAAAAGAAGGATATATATAAAGCTAACCATAATCTTATCTTGAATTGCATAAGCTCGAGAGTCTCCAAGTTACTTTCATCTTGCCAGTATTCATAGTGGCCTAGTGTACACTGATATAAGTTACTTTTCATTCCTTATAATTGAAAAATGCTTGTATATTCTGATACTAATAATACTCTCAATAGTTAGTTAATATTTAATCTTTCAATTTTTTCCCAGGACATGTGTGCTTATATCGTATTATGTTTTTAATGAAGTGCTCTAACATTCTCGAAGTACATAATTTCTCCCATTATTAATCCTTATGCAACATCAATGTCCCCACTTATAAAGTGTGTGTGTATATATAAATATATATTCAATTTGTTTCGTTGATTCTGTAACTCACAGCAGAAGAGAGAACAGTCAAGTGCATTTATTTCAAGATTGACAATACATTTTACATGAAATATCAAATATCCACAAACCATGGTGCATTATTCTGATTTGAAACTGAAGACTTTTCATAAGCGCCCTCTCCCCATCCCACCCACAACCCCCCCCCCCCCCCCCCGGGCAAAAAAAAAAAAAAAAACAGAAACGAAAGTGATGATAGCGGATGGACACCATGCATTGAAATCCTGAAAGCAGAGGAAGGAGTTATTAGGGAGAAGGCTACATCTGTTTTTCATAACTGTAGATCACACCAACAGATAACAGAAACAAAAGAAGACAAGGGGGGTAGCAGTTATAGTTATACTAAGATTTTATGTAGTGGTGATGAGTGTCAGGTCCTTCCGGACTCAATCTTTCCGTGTCATGCTGTCCAGTTCTACCATCTCTCGCAACTGCTCGAATGGGTGCCCGGTTCGAGCTTCGAAGCATACTGCTTACAATTGTTGGACTCAGGGACCGTGTCTCACTTCCTGCACTTAGAAGCAAGACCAGCAAAATGCACCCCAAAAACCTCGTCAAGCTGGTCATCCTCATCCTACAAATTAAGCTTCTGCATGATCCAATGTTTTAGCTAGGCACCTGGTATTTATAGTAAGTTTTACAGTAGTGCGGTTGAGTTAGTAATATATATACTGAAAACGTTAGTGCGGTTGAGTGTATCTCAATCTCATTGAGCTGTTCAAATCTGTGCAGTTGGCATCCCCACGAGCATATATAGGTAATTCTTTTTCTCCGTCTACCGAGTTAAATGGCTGCAATTTGCCTCGCAAAGAGGGCTCAGCCAATAGAACTTAATTTCTGGTTGATGTGTCTTATCCGCTTTCCAGGACCAGCAAAATGCTAAAGCTTCCCTACAGATAGAAAGCCACACGAGCTGACCTTAATTAATTCGAATAAGTAATAAAATTTCCGCGTCAAAAAATCTATATTATTCTTGCATTTTTTTTTTCAGATAATAAAATAAAAAAATACACATTTTAAAATACTTTTTTTTATTTTCATTATTTCAAATAAATATAAATATGATATAAAAATTTTAATGCGTAAATATCATTTTTATGATACATTACTATCTTTGCCAGCTTGCTTTACGTGTGTACTGTTGCTTTTCATCTGCTTGCTTGTAATGAATCTCATTACAATAATGTTAGCAGTATATAAACTTCGGAGAATTACATGATATCTTGATGGGTATGTTATCAAAGATAAGTTGTGAAATATTTGTTAAATATCAATTTATAATAAACTATTAAAATTTTATTAAAAATAACCAATAGCTTATGAAATATTTGATGGGTACGATACCCTAAAAAAATAGGTATCATAAAATTATCCTAAACTTTAGCATACATAACTCACATAAAGTGAGATAAACGCTATTGATGGTGAGAAAAAAAAAGGTGATGATGAGATTTATGTGAATTATATGAGAAAAAGCTCAATCTACTTATGATTATGTAAAGTAACTTGGTAGTTATCCATATGTTATGATCTGCTGATGATTATCCATCAGTTTGTGGATAAATATTGTTACGGATAAGGGCAGAAATGAGACATGAAGAATTAAATTTTGAGTTTTGCTAACAAGGCTTGAACACTTAATAAAGAAAAGAAAATAGGATGTTTTAAATGAAAATATTGTATTTAATATATTAAAATCTGAAAAAAATATTTTTTTATTTAAAATTTTTTATTTGATTTTTTTTATAACAAGTGCGATATTTTGCTAGCAAAACCTTTAAATTTTTATATAATAGATTAGTGTGAAACAATATGACAGTGTTTTACACATGAGGCCACAAGTTTGTGCTTTTAAATTATTTTTTTATTAAATTCATATTCAATCCAGTGGAATATGAAAATTGACATGTTTGTGGTTGCCTGTACAACTTACAACTTGCACCATATATTTTACGTAAAAAAAATTACATTTTTACATACACTTGTACTTGATAACTTGAAATTAAACTTGATTGTAACTAGAGTTGCAAATTGGTCGAGCCAAGTCAAGTATTTTAAGTTTGGACTTAACTTATGAAAAAAAATTTACTTAATCTTAGTTTTTTTTTAGTATAAATCTTCTGTTATTTAGAAGTCACATTAGTCTTGACTAATTTATATTCGAGTCAAATCGAATCACAAAAATGTAAAGTTCTCTTAGTACTAATTTTTATTTAAATAAAATAAATTTAAAATTTGAATTTGACTTATTGTCTAACGCATTTATTGTTTGATTATTTTTATTCTCTTTATCAAATCTCTCCCTAAAGTATTTTTTAAATTTATCAATTTAGAATTTAGTAATTAAATATCTTTATACTAAAGATGAAGTAAAAATAAAAACAAAAACTTTTTTTTTTGGCACTGATCAAAATCCTAACATAGCAAATACATAAATTTCTCCCATTACAAAACAAAATTTTACAAAAATTTAACATATTTCCACAATGCTAGCTATAGCTGCTTCTATTAACATATATATATGCATAAGATTAATTTATTAATGTAAAATCAACTTTCGAGAAAAAAGTATCTATAGATTATATATACCTTTTGCTATCTAAAATTACAATGTTTTTTTTTTTGAATTTTACTCTCTCTCTGTTTATTTTCTGTGTGTTCATTTATATAAACAAGTTTAAATTTAAACTTAAACTTGTTTATTTAAATTAACTAAATGAACTTGATTGAATATTTAATGAGTAAGGTACAAATTGTATGCATGTAGGGTGCATTTTTCTCGCACATATATATACACACACACGAATTGGGTAAACGGGTTGAGTACCTATACTAGAGGTTTGAGAGCTCCAAAGAGCCTTGTGAGTGATGACAAGTCACAAGTGGAATATATTAGAGAACGATGGTCTCTACTCTCTAGGGACATTTTTTGTGTGAGCACCCTCTTATGCTAGCGGTTTATCCCAGGTGGTGTTGTGTTGAGTTGGTAGGCAGTTACCAAAAAAAGCACCACTTGACGATGAGTGATGGTTGTGGGGGTTCGCTAGCATATTGGAAGGCATTGAAAGGTCCTATGAATGTACTTCAGACTTGAGTGTTATGTAAGTCCAATATAGACTCGATGCAATATTGCCCTCTGCTTGCTATTCAATTAAGCGGGGGGAGTTAATACCATGTCATTGGTATTCCATTTCCCCCAGTTATCTGACTGTTAGTAAAAAATAACACCCTTTCGATTTAATGATTTCGATTAAGTATCGAAAAAGTTACTTTTTTCTAATTAGAAACAAAGGTAATAAAGTCTTTAAATTGACGTTGTTCGATTTAGAATTTGACAAGTGAAATCGTTTTAATTTGACATCAAAAGATGTTAAATTATAAAATTTGTGTTAAGTTTCGATTTGATAATGAAGATTTTACTTTCAATTTCATAATTAAAAATTTCGAGTGGATCCTGAAGATCAAAAATTTCAGCAGTTGTTGGAATTGTAATGAAAACTCAAAATTGACAAAATAAGTCTTAATAAGAAATCGAGGTCATTTTGATTTCATAATAGGTGTTGAGATTTCAATTTAATATTGAAATTGAGATTTGAAAAGTAACTACACTTAGTAAATTCTTGAAGAAGAATAGAATATCTCGATTAGATGAAAAACCCGAAAGTGGTTGAAGATTCAAGTTTGAATTCAAAAAGAGATATTTTTGAATTTGAATTAGAAGTTAACAATGATTGCAAATGCTAGATCAAGACAACATAATGATTTATGGTTGAGATTAAACAATTATTTGTAGTACGAGGATCGCTGACAAAGATTTGGTAGTTATTAAACAAAGATTATCAATCATTTAGTAATTATCTTTGTTTTAGATACATGTCAAGCTCTTGTAAAAATAGTAGTTACTTAGAAAGTTTATAAATACCAAGAGGATGGAAACATTTAGGGGTTGAAAATTGATTACTCACAAATACTTGTAAACTCAAGCTCTCACGTCCATTACATTTCGAGCAAACAACACGTAAGTCTAGTCCAGTATGTTTCCATCAACTTTCATTTCTGTACAATTTATGAATTCAATACAAGTTTATCTTGAATTCATTTAATTTTAGTCACTTTACTTTATTGCAAAACTCTTTTATATTCCCGATCGAGTTTTCTTTCGAGATCATTTGATTTCTTTTAATTATTTTCTTTACTTTCTTGTAATTTACATACTTACACATTTACTTTTCGTTGTATTTATTTTAAATTGCTTTACTTTATGCTCTTTATTTTTAAGCATTTTACATTACTTGTCACATTTATTTTGATTGTTCTTTAATTTCTGTCATTTACATTTAACTTATCTTCATTTGCACTGATTTTCTTATTTCTCAAAAAACAAAGCCTCTTTATTATCAAACTTATTTTTAATTAAGTTGATAACACACATAAACATTTGATTTTGGATTTGTATAATCATCTGAAATTCGAAATTATCTTTTAAATTCCTTTAAGATACTAACTTGGATTAGAATTCCAAGAGAAAGCGATTTCTTTTCTCGAATTAAGATCGAGAATCAAATTTTGTCCCTTGAACAAAGAGTTTACCATAGTCTAATCAACTATTTTCAAAATATTTTGGTAAACACTGGCCAAGGTATTTTCCTTTTCAATTTGATATAGAATGTCACTATCTATAACTAAACAAGCATATCAATTTCAAATTCTTTTAGCATCAAATAACATAGATCAAGATTGATAATAAAAAAACCACTAATTAATAAGTGAATATGACATTTGATTCAAGTATTGGTGTACTAGTTCAAAAAGTAGATATATGGTCAATTAAACACTTTAAACTCACTGTGCTGTCGAAATAGCCCAGAACTTCTAATATTTTCGTTAAAGTATTTAGAATATATTTTGAGATTAAATTAAACTTAATTTTATGTTATTTTAAGGATTTGATTTATACATAATTAGATATACTATTTTGATTATATTTCTTTCTTTATATAGACTCCCTCTCCTATAAATAGAGAATTCTCTTGTACACACTGATTAATTTAGAGATAATTCAGAGAATATACAAAAATTTTCTCCATACTTTTTTGTGTGTCTCTGTTTCTTTATTTCTAACAGTTTTATTTGTTTAAGCTTTTCCTTGGATTAGATAGTTTTTTATTTAAAGAATTTAAGAATTTCAACTTTCAAAATAAAATATGCAAAACATTTTTTTTAATTAAAGAGAAAGCTTTACAGTAACTTGGAATAAAAGTAGTACTTATTCATTCATGGTTAGCATGAATAAGATGACCATGTATACGATGAACCTTTTATGTTTGGGTCCATTGATGGACCATTCCCTTTGAGCCGTAGGATATGAAAAAAATAGGTTCGACGGTTGGGATTTAAGGTGAGTTACTTGTGAAGTAGGTAATGGAAGATAAAAAACTTAGCTTGCACTCAGTCTAGATCTGGTGGTTTTGGGCAACGGAGGAAGGTGACGTGTGCAGCTTTCGATAACTCTGGTTTGATTTGGGTTTGGTTCCTACACAGTGCGGCGGTGGCTTGCAAATCTGGATGTGGTGAGGTGGCTGGCGGTTCTGGCGGAGATCCAATCTGCACAGCTCCGATCCAGTCCGCGTCAAGCTCACCTCACCACCCTCTTGCGCGATCTGCCAGTTCTGGGCAGAGGAGGACGATGGCAGACATAGCGTCTGACAGCTTTGGTCTATCGGAGGGTGGCGAGGCAACATAACGGTGGGTCGCAGTGGCTTGGGGCTTGCGGTGGGTGCCTGGTTAGGTTGAAGGAGCATGAGATGCGATTTTTTTTTTTGGGTCGTAGGTGTGCATGGTGGTGGATAGTTGGTCTGACGGTGGTGCGGCGGTGGGTGTCTAGTGGTGATGAGCCAGATTGGGTCGAAGGAACAAAAAATGGGGTTGCTATTTTTGGGTGGCAGTGGGTGGCTAGTCCGGGTTCGGTGAGGGGTGCGGGTTATAGACGGAGCTTCTAATTTGGAGGCGCGACCGACTGCGACAAGGTGGTTCCTGGTCGCATGTGGTTGTCGACGATGGTGGTGGACGGTGAATTCAAATCTAGGATTTAGAAGTAAAAAAAAAAAAAAACTGGTTATGACCAGTTATTTTGAGAGTCCATTAATGGATTGAATCCATTATAAAAGCCACTGAATAAGATAGCTGCTTCAAGAAGCTTGGTTTATTTGTCGAGGCCATCTGCTCCAAAAAAATGATAATTTCCATGGTATTTATCAATGATGCTTTGGATCAAGACCACAAGGGGTTAAGCCGATTGGACCACTGTTGGGCCATCTTTTCTTCTTCCCTAGACTCCTGAACCTGCAAGAAAAATTTCTTTCTCGAATGGCAACCTTGTTTCAAAGCAAATCTTTCAAGCTTGGAAAGGGAGGTAGAGGTTCAGATTTAGAATCTAAAACTAATTCGAAGACCAAGATGAGGCACACCCAGAACCCAAAGTTTGCCATATATATTGTGCCAAGATCTCAAGTTAGAAATTGAACCAATTAAGTAGTGATTTAAAAATTGAGCTTGTTTGCAATGCAATAGCGAGCAGACTAGCCATGTTAGCACTTTGAAGTGCAGGTGATGTGATGAAAGGCTCCAAGGCAAAGCTACAGGATATTTAGGACACATTTGACATGACGTATAATACTTAATAGTATAAGGTTATACAATATATTATGACTTTATCAGTTGTTTGGTGCGACTACAGTATTGTATAAGCTTATCTAACATATCATTTTTATACATTAAAATAATGTATAACTTAAGCAGGCCATGCGGATGAAATTAGGCCTGATTAAGTTTTGATGGATAAGCTCATATGAAAATATTCCCTTTCTAATAAGGTTTTTATTTCAACCCCACCATCATCTCTCATCTCTTGTAACAGCTCCAACCACCACCACTATGCCTACCTTTTCTGACCACCATCGTCATTGATGATCACATATTTGATACATTAATAAGCTTTCATTCTTAGTCATTTACACTCTCTATGTACTTAATTGATTGAGTTTTATTATGTTTTGTAAGTTTGGGCTCAAATTGGATTTAATTGAATTTTTCAGCATGATTCATATCTTACACTGTTTCTGTATTTGGGTCATATCTTGGGCTGTAGGTGATATTTGGAGGTGATTCTAGTGGCATTTGAAAGATAAAAGAGATCTCTATAACTTTCATGAAGACCTCAAAGGCCCAATCACACGAGTAGATAACTCAAATTGGGATTGAAGCAAGAACTAGAGTGCTGTTCCTGACAACTTGACCTATGTATACTGTTCATGCCATTGTTCAGGCTAGAAGTTGTAAAATGAGCTGAAATTTGGATGTTGAATAGTTAAGACCCATATCTACAACTTTCATGTTCAACACTTTTCGGAATCAGACTCCTTGAATGTGATATTGGGCTTGGAAGTCAGAACAGAGGAGCTGTGACTAGGCTTGGGCAGTGTGCAGTAATTTGAACGTATATAGAGTTATAGAAATGATATTGGACTCAAACCAAAGCTATTTGAAAGCTAAGATCCAGGCCTAAAACTTTCCTGAAGACCACTTGGTTCAAAAAGGACGAATGCAATGACTTTAGAGCTGCATGATTTCGGAGACAAGGAATCTCCATAATTTCCCACTCACCTAAAGTCATTTGGCATTTTCCACTCATTTTCCACTCATCCAACCACTAATGACTCAGCCCCCTTGTCATTTTATATCTCTAATCCTCTATAAAAGGAGGTCTTGACAGATCATTGAGGGTGTTAGGTGTTAGTTACCAAAATGATGCCATTTTGTTACTAGGTTTTCTTGTAGTAATTTTCCTTTGTTCTAAATTAAAGTCATGTTCTTCTTCTTCTTCTTCTTCTCTTTTTCTTTCTTCTTATCTATGAGTAACTAAGTTTCATTTTACTTGAGTGAAAGGGTGAAGCTCTTGGTAATAAAATAAGGTTAGATTTATTCTTCTCTTGTGCTTAAATGATTTATATTTTCTAGTAACCATTATACGTATTATAATTTGTTTCTTATAATTTAGAAACCATCTTTGTAAATAGGAGTTCTTGATTTGTTGTAGACAAAATATTGACACAATGAATGCTTTAACCCATTTATAAGTGGTGGTGATATTTTTAGGAAACATAATATAATTACGTATATTATTTTAAATGGACTTTTAATGTTGTATTTTCCGATTGGAACCTCCATGTTGCGAGGATTCTAATTGAGTTATAAAAAAATTAATCTTACCTTTACTTTATTTACCAAGAGTGGATCTTTTAACCCAAGTAAATAATTTTTATCATAGTAACAAAATATTTACTTCACCTTAATTAATCTTCAACAATTCCTGTGGATCGACCTCGGACTCCCGAGAAATTTATTACTTGAGACAACCTGCACTTGGGTTCGCAAAGCAACAATTAATCCCACATCAAGTTTGTAGACTTGTTTGAAACTAAAAATTGTGCATCAAGTTTTTGGCGCCATTGCTGGGGACTTGATTTGAAGACTAATTTCGGTGTAAAAAAAAATTGTATATATACTAACATACTAACTAGTGGGGGAACCTCTCCTTTTTAATTTCTGTGCATACTAACTTAGTGGGGAACTTCTCCCTTTTATTTTATGCACTAACTTGGTGGGGAATCTCTCCCTTTTACTTATTTTTTTTTCTTCTTTAAATTTACTTTCCGCACTTTATTATTTTTTTTTTGCATTTTAATTTACGTACGATGGGGTAATTCTCCATTTTATTTTCTTGTACATTTTAACTTAGTGGGGTAACTCTCCCTTTTATTATTATTATTTTTTTTTTTGAACTTTATTTTCTCGTATTTATTTTCTCGTCATTTTTTTGTTATTTATTTTACATGTCATTTTCTTTTATTTACTAACTTACTAATTCTCTTACTAACTATCTAACTTTTTACTTTTTTTACTTCTAACATTTTAATTTATCTATATACTAACTTTTTAATTTTTATGCTTATTAACTTATTTGGTGGTTAGTTTATACCACACCTTTGTTAATATTTAATGGACAGTTTATATTGCTATCTTGTACATTTTATTTTATACTATAAGTTACTTGTTTATGCTTAATTGGTATCGTGATTTAAATTATGGTCGTTTAGTTAGAGTTAATCCAGGTACTTTACATATTGATTTGTTTGAATCACAATCACACACATTAAGCACAATGGCTGAAAACGAAAGTGTGCATGATGAACATGAAAATCAACCATTGCGAACCATGCGTGAGTATTTGCAACCATCCCGAAATTCTAGTCCATCATGTTTTATCTTTCCAGTCAATGCCAACAATTTTAGATTCAAGTCAGGTATGATTTCTTTACTTCCTAATTTTCATGGTTTAGAATCTGAAAGCCCATATTTACATTTAAAAGAATTTGAGGAAGTATGTACTGCTTTTCATGATCAAACTTGTATTGAAGAGGTTGTTAAGTTTAAATTGTTTCCTTTTTCTTTGAAAGACAAAGCAAAAACTTGGCTTAACACTTTGAAACCAAGATCAATTGGCACATGGCAAGAAATGCAATGTGAGTTTTTGAAGAAATTTTTTCCAACACATAAAACCAATGCTTTGAAAAGACAAATCCAAAATTTTTCTCAAAATTCAAATGAAGCATATTTTCAAAGTTGGGAACGTTTTAAAGATTTGTTAAATTTTTGCCCACATCATGGTTTTGAAAAATGGCGCACTTTAAGTTTCTTTTATGAAGGGTTAACACCTGAAACCAAACAATTTGTGGAAACAATGTGCAATGGTGAATTTCTTGATAAAGAACCTGATGAAGCTTTAGACTATTTAGACCATTTGGCTGAAAATTCTCAATCTTGGCATGATACTAATCCTTCTAAAAATTTAATTAGATTTAACTTTGCAAATGCTAATAAAGGAAAATATCATCTTAGTCAAGAAGAAGATCTAAATGTTAGGTTTGCTAGTTTGGCTAGAAAGGTTGAAGCCATGGAATCCGGGAAAGTAAAAGAAATCAAATCTGTGCAAAATGAAGAAATTTGTGACATTTGTGATGAATTAGGACACTCAACAAATGAATGTCCAAAAATTCCTGTTTTTAAAGAAGTTGTGCATGAGCAAGTAAATGCAATGAATAATTTTAAAAAGCCATTTACTTCTTCTTTTTCAGATACATATAATCCGGGATGGAGAAATCACCCGAATTTCAGTTGGAGGAATAGCAACCAGCCACAATTCATGCAACCACCACCTCCTCGAGCACAAAGAAGATACTCAAAATCCTCAAGGATATGCACCCTATGTCCCACCATATAGGAAAAACCTTGAAGGAACATTGCATGCATTCATGGAAAAATAAGAGGCCATCAATAGTCAAAACACTTAAGCCATGATTGACATAAAAACACTCTTGCTAAACTTTCTTCTCGCACTTGCCATTCATGAGAAAGGAAAGTTTCCTCTCAACCTCAACCAAATCCTAAGGGTCGGTTTAGCCTAAATGAGGGTAGTTCGAAAGTCAAAAAATAGATCAAGTCAACTCAGTGATAACTCTTAGGAGTAGAAAAGTTGTTGAAAAATAAATTCCTGAACTTTTTGAGAAAGATGATGAGTCAATTCCCAAAGATGAGGAAGGAGTTGATAAGCCACCTAGCCAAAAGGAGATCAAACCCTCGTCTTCACCCCCATTTCCTCAAGCATTAAACAATTCAAGTAAAGTGAATCATAACAAAGACATTTTTGAAATCTTTAAACAAGTGAAGGTCAATATTCCTCTGTTAGATGCTATCAAACATTTCCTTCTTATGCCAAATTTTTGAAAGACTTGTGCCTTCGTTAAAAGAAACATAATGTGAAAAAGAATGCCTTTTTGATGAATGTAAGCTCCATTATTCAAAACAATAATGAGTTGAAATATAAAGACCCTGGTTGTCCTACGAGTTTCATGCATTATTGGTGAACATAAAATTGAACGAGTTTTACTTGATCTTGGTGCTAGTGTTAATTTACTTCCATATTCAGTTTATCGAACTCAACCTTGGTGAGTTAAAACCAACTTCTGTAACTCTTCTACTACTGGCGATAGATCAATTAAAATTTCAAAAGGAATAGTAGAAGATGTGTTAGTACAAGTTGATAAATTCATATATCCTGTGGATTTTATTGTCTTGAAAACTGAACCTATGGTTGATAGTTCTAAGTCAGTTCCTGTTATTTTGGGTCGCCCATTTTTAGCAACATCTAATGCTTTGATAAATTGCAGAAATGGAGTGGTGAAGCTAACTTTTGGAAATATGACACCGGAGCTTAATGTTTTCAACATGTGCAAGCAACCACATGAAGTTTATGATGACAATGAAGAGATTGAAGGGATTGAGGCCATTATAGATAATCATCTTCAAATCAGGAGTTCTTCTGACCCATTAGAAATCTGTTTAATTAATTCATTTGATTCAGCTACACAATTAGATGATGATGTTTCTGAAATATGCTCTTTGCTTGACTGTACACAGGAAATAGAATACAAAGGATGGAAGTCAAGATTTGAAGAGCTAAAATCCATGAATGATGATACCCATGAAGAAGTACCCACACTGGAACTGAAGCCATCACCTGATGGGTTGAAGTACACATTTTTGGGAGAAGAACAAAGCTCTCCAGTGGTAATTTCCTTATCCTTGACCAAAAAACAAGAAGGTAAGTTGATAGAAGTACTTAAAAGGCATAAAAGTGCAATTGGATGGACATTAAAGGATATAAAAGGCATTAATCCATTAATGCATACACATATAGAATACATTTAGAGGATAATGCTAAAACATCTCAACAACCTCAAAGAAGATTAAATCCACACATGAAAGAGGTAGTTAGAGCTGAAGTTCTTAAATTACTTGATATTGGAATTATCTATCCTATCTCTGATAGCCAGTGGGTAAGCCCTACACAAGTTGTGCCTAAGAAATCTGGAATAACAGTGGTTGAAAATGAAAAAGGAGAATTAATACCTACCCGAGTCTCATCTAGTTGGCGTATGTGTATTGATTTCAGAAAATTGAATGCAATCACTAGGAAAGACCATTTTCCATTGCCATTTCTTGATCAGATTCTAGAAAGAGTAGCAGGACATCCCTACTATTGTTTTCTTGATGGTTATTCAGGGTATAATCAAATACCATTTGCATTAGAGGACCAAGAAAAGACCATTTTTACTTGTCCCTTTGACACTTTTGCATATAGAAGAATGCCTTTTGGTCTTTGTAATGCTCCGGTAACTTTTCAAAGATGCATGCTAAGTATTTTCAGTGACATGATTGAGCATTATTTAGAGGTTTTCATGGATGATCTGACAGTTTTTGAAAATTCTTTTGAAAATTATCTTGATAATTTGGAAAAAGTTCTTAAAAGATGCGAAGAAAAAGGATTTGTGTTAAATTGAAAAAAATGTCATTACATGGTTACCTCAGGAATAGTGTTAGGTCATGTGATATCTTCTAAAGGAATTGACGTTGATAAGGCCAAAGTTGAATTAATTGCTCATTTGCCTTTCCCAAAAATAATCAGAGAAGTTCGTTCCTTTTTAGGATATGCAGGATTTTACAAAAGATTTGTAAAGGACTTTAGTGCTATATCTAGACCTTTATGTAATCTTCTAACAAAAGATACACCATTTGATTGGACTCAAGATTGTCAAAAATCTTTTGAAAAATTAATTAGTCTTTTGACTTCTGCTCCTATCATGCAATCTCCTGACTGGTCTTTGCCTTTTGAGTTGATGTGTGATGCTAGTGATTTTCTTTGTTGGCATTGTTTTAGGCCAAAGAAAGGAAGGTAAGCCTCATGTAATTTATTATGCAAGTCAAACTTTGAATAGTGCACAAATGAATTATACCACTACTGAAAAAGAACTACTTGCTGTAATTTTTGCATTGGACAAATTTTGAGCTTATTTAATTGGTTCATCCACTGTTATTTTCACTGATCATGCTGCTGTTAGATATTTAATGTCTAAACAGGATGCCAAACCTAGGTTAATACGGTGGATCTTGTTGCTTCAAGAATTTAACATCACAATAAAAGACAAGAAAGGAGCCAAAAATGTTGTTGCAGATCATTTGTCAAGGCTGACAACAGGCTCATCTTTTGATAGCACACCTATCAATGATTCTTTCCCTGATGAATTTTTATTTTCTGTCAATTCTATGCCTTGGTTTGCTAACATTGTCAATTTTCTTGTAACAGGTAAGATGCCGCCTTAGTGGACACACCAAGACAAAAAAAAGTTTTTGATTGAGGTGAAAAATTTCTTTTGGGATGACTCATATTTGTTCAAATATTGTCCTGATCAAATCTTTCGGAGATGTGTACCCGACAATGAGGTAAGTAGTGTCATTAAATTTTGTCATTCAGAAGCATGTGTAGGTCATTTTTCTTCAAAGAAAACAGCTGCAAAAATCTTGCAGTGTGGATTTTATTGGCCCACTTTATTCAAGGACAGTTATACTTTTTGCAAAAGTTGTGAAAGTTGTCAAAAAATGGGGTCCATTTCTAAAAGAAATATGATGCCTTTGAACCCTATCATTGTCATTGAAATTTTTGATTATTGGGGAATTGATTTCATGGGTCCATTTCTATCATCTTTTGGATTTGTGTACATTTTGGTTGCAGTTGATTATGTCTCAAAATGGATTGAGGCAATTTCATGTCGGCACAATGATCATAAAACTGTTCTAAAATTTTTAAAAGAAAATGTTTTAAGTCGATTTGGAATTCCTCGAGCTATCATCAGTGATGGGGAAACACATTTTTGCAATAAACCATTTGAATCTTTAATGAAAAAATATTGCATTACCCACAAAATTGCAACCCCTTATCATCCTCAGACAAGTGGACAAGTTGAATTAGCAAATAGGGAGATTAAACAAATTTTGGAAGAAACGGTTAACCCAAATCGTAAAGATTGGTCTTTAAGACTAAACGATGCACTTTGGGCTTACCGTACTGCTTTTAAAACATCTTTGGGCATGTCTCCCTATCGATTAGTTTATGGAAAACCTTGTCATTTGCCTGTAGAATTGGAGCATAAAGCATTTTGGGCCATTAAAGCTTTCAACTTAAGTCTTGATGATGCTTCCAAGTTACGCAAATTGCAATTGAATGAACTTGAGGAATTAAGAAATGATGCATATGAAAACTCAAAAATTTATAAAGCTAGAACAAAAGCTTTTCATGACAAATCAATTTTCGAAAAACTTTTGAAATTGGTCAAAAAGTTCTCGCTTTATAATTCTCGCCTTCACCTATTCCCTGGAAAATTGAGATCTAGGTGGATTGGTCCTTATATTGTCAAACATGTGTATTCTTATGGGGCCATAGACATTGAGAATCCTAGGAATGGTATTGTATTTAAGGTTAATGGACAAAGACTCAAACCATTTCTGAAACATCAAGTTGTTGAGGTAGAATCCATTTCTCTTTCTAATCCTTGTTATGAGTAGAATTTATTTTAATGTTGTTTCTTTCTTTTTGCAGTTCTTTGTGTTCCGGATTAAATGGCGGATAACGGTACTCTGTGACTCTCAAGTCGGTTTGTTTTTCAGTTTCCCATAATAACTGATTTCTTATCCTTTCAAAATGAATGTCATTCTCTCAAATCTAAGAAAACATTTTCCTTCTCTCCCTCTAAATGCTCTAACAAAAGTCTATGAAGTTAGGTGTGAAAGACTGAGATTGTTAATGTATAAGGGCATCCCAGAAGATATACGCTGGATAATCAAAGCAAAGGTTCGTTTAGCTGGTGAATCTTCAGATTCATTTGTCCCATACATGCCTGGTCTCGGTAAAAGTTCATTTTCAAAAAGGAGAAGAGCAAAAAGAATGAAAGTTTGTTACAAGTGTGCACGATGGAATTGCAACACGCGATGTCACTCTTTGGGGATGGTTTCTGTAAATAGAGAAGATAAAATATTCTTCATTAAGAATGGACTGAGTAAGGAGTCATTAGATAATATCTTATTGACTCTTGAGACGCATTCTTGTGGAGTTGTGCAGCGTGAACTTCTTAGTTTGTGGAATCTCTTCAAGGATGAACAAGAGCGTTATAATCTTGGGAATCTGACTCAAAAAGACCCTGTTTGCCAATTTATAAGAAAATTGGATGGGAAGCTTATCCTCGACTCATAGAAGGCATTTAAGCCGTTTCTAGACGTGAAACCAGAGGAAGATGTGAGCCACAATCACAACAACATGTATATATTATCTTGTACATTTTCAAAAAAAAAAAAAAAAAAAAAAAAAAAAAAATAAAAAAAAAAAAAAAAAAAAAAGTGCGAAACTTCGGTTGTACTTGGTCTTTAATTAGATTAGGAGCCCTGCCGGTGGTGGCGGACCCGTCATTGACTCGGGTGGACCTTCGCACGCCGGTCGGTAAATAAGGTTCGTGTGCCATGCTCTGCAGAGAGCGCCGCAAGTATTCCCGGTTTTAACCAAAGGCTCGCTTGTTGATGGACGAAAAAGCGTCCGTGTTTGCATTCTCGCGTGACAATGCCTCGAGCCGGATCCTGTGATTTAATGTCATGGGCTCTTCAAATGCGACCTCTCACCGGCCGTGGTCGTTGGTGGTAGGTATTCGTTTACGCACTTTAATTAGTGGCATCGTAGCTCATCCAAAATATCCCACAAGGAGGGAGAAGAATGCCCAGATTAGGTGAGCCGTCTTGGTATTACTGCACTCATGACACGCAATATAAAGATCTGCCATGAAACCTGTACATAAAGGTATGTAATCATTTGTTATTATTATTTTATCTTTGTATGATTTTGTTGAATTTTGGTTTTGGATAGACAATCCTTTGGATAGGATCCTTCGGGAGTTTCTAGACTTCTTTACCCTGATGGTTTTCTTGAAGTAAAAAAAAACAAAAACAAAAACAAAACAAAACAAAACAAAAAACAAAAAATAAAAAAAATTATTATTATTATTATTTCAAACTTTTCTGACACCAGCCAACCTACCTGTATAGGAGCTATTAGTCATCACCTCATTTTTTTACCACCACTGATCTCTACTCTAGCCATCATTCCTTCATCGATCTCTACCTTACCATCTAAAGCCCTAGTATCAGCGAGCAGCAGTTCCGTTTTGAACATATTTTTGCTCCTCCACCATGGTAGGCTTTGGGACAATGCTGCTGAACATCTACATTGCTGGATTGGTTTTGATTCATCACCTTATAGAGAGGCGCAACGTAAGCAGTGGTCGATAAGAAAGAGTTGCCGTCGCCATGGTAAAATAACCAAGACGAAGAGAAGAAAGAGTTGCTACCACTGTCGGAGGTAGAGAATCCACCTATTGCTCACGCTGAGAAGCCGAACAGTTGAAGGAAAACTATATGGTGATGTGCAATCTAAACAGAAGCGTGCAGATCTGAATAGCAACCAACGAAGTCCGGTCTTTGAGCAGCGACCCACGACCCACGAACTTCGGTCTCTGAGCAGCAACCCACGACTCACGAACTCTTATCTATGAGTAGCGACCAATGGTTTGTCGCCAGAAATCAGTGCGACCAATGATGTGACTTTGGTCATTCATGAAGGTCAATAATATATTTTTTATTAAAGGGTATTTTTGTTAAAAGTGTTATTTTTTATCATATCAATTATTATACAGTGCATCAGTAAACACATGATAGTATTATCTTATACAATACAATATTTTATATAATATCGCGTCAAAGATTGGATAGTATTAAAATTTTATCAAGTTTTATACTGTCAGACCTTATTCTATCAGATCTAATATAATCAGGTTTTATCTTATCTTGCATAACTAATGAGTCCTTATAGTATAGGCATGTCCTTATAGTCCTTATAGTATCTTACGCCTAGCTAGATGTCCACCTACGTGCTTGAGGCTCAAAGCTTGTATTTCGTAAAAATGGTGAAGAAAGGCTCATTGATAATTAGATAATAAACCACATGAGGGGGTGTCCAATAGTTGCCATTTTATGTGCATTTCAATCAAAGTCTTTCTTTCATTTCAAGGGTAAGCCATGTGCGAGCAGGCGCTGAGTGAAACTGAATGGTCAAAAATTTAGAAACAACACTATGGCTTTTTCTTTTTGAGACCTTCACATTTTGGGACAAAAGGAAAAGACAATATCCCTCGATTTGGGTAATGCTATTTACTTTCATATGGTTTTGAATACTATACAAGATTGTTTTTAGGTACAGTAACATATACTATATATACAAGATTACTACAAGCTATTACAATAACCTAATTAAAGATATATAGTAACATCGAATCATCTTAAAATTATTACTATTATTTTTTGGGTTAAAATTAAGATTATTATTTTAATCTGTTCAACATAATGTAATTCGCATTATCAATGCAATCTAAAAGATTTGAAAAGACACCAGTGCCTACCATTACAATGAAAAAAATAAATTGAAGAATAAAAGTTGTTTCATTCAAAAAAAAAAAACCTCTTCATCTTCTTAGATATGCTTCTTTATTTATGTTAAAGACTTGAAGTTACTAGTAGGTGATAGGATTTTGATTTTCTCATATTAATTTTTCTTTTAAGTAGTAAAATGAAAGAGATAGATAAATATAAAAGTTATAAAAGATTTTTTACAAATTATGATTAGGTCTTATTAATAAATACTTTTGTATCTATTTTTTTCTTTTACTTAACTATATGAGAGAAAAATGATATAAAAGAATCCAAATATTAGGTAACAAGCAATTCGTGGTAATAAATTAAACACTATATATGGACAGGACCTAAAAGTCTGATCCTGTAGAGGGCCTATCCATTTGCTACTCTGAAGGTGTATTTTGTTCATATCATATTCTTTAACCCTCTTCTTCTATTTATGTGGATGGCCTTTGAACTGACTGGCTGCATATAATATTCCAATCCCCTAAAAATGTCAAGAGTTTGGTCGTTTTAGGTCATCTTAGTGTTTTAGGTCCTTGTGTACGTTGTGTTGCGTGCCATGTAAGATGTAACGTTGAAAACAACGTGTTCATTTTTCTTGCGCTGTTTGAGGTTACTGTTATAGCATGCCATGAGGTTTTTAAGGATTAATTCTTCTAAAAATTTATAGAGGTTGATTAAGGTTTATGAATGATTTTATATCTACTAATGCACTCTTTTACGCAGGAGTTTTTTAGACATGAAATATGAACAATGTACAAGTCCACTCAACCAAAAGAATAAGAGCAACAAAGAGCAAACTTTTGACCATTTGTTTATTAAAGCATAAGCTATTAAGTGGAAGATGATGAATAATTTTATATCCAACAAGTTTCTATTGTATATGCCAGAAAATCACCATAAAACCAACTTTCACCATTAATTGTTTCTTTTGTTGCTGCATAAGTTACCTTCCATATAAAGCTGATCAAACTATAACTTCTATAGGAAGCAAAATTCTAATTTTGTGAAAGTTTTGGTCACAGAATAAATTGTGGAGCTGCACAATCATCATTTAAGGAAGTCTCAATTTTTACTCCAATAGATGCAAAAATAAACATGCTATTATATTATGTAATATTTTGAATGAAATGGTTACTTCTACTATACTCCATTCATTAGATTTGATTTAGGTCAGGGGTTAATGTAGTAGTGGTAGTTGAACTTTTCATTTCATAAAAACATATAAAAAAAAGTTCACGATTCGAAGTGTTTTATAATTTTCATATCTTTTTTTCTATAACACGGAAGGTTTGTAGTAGGATCAAAGAAAATTACAATCCCGAAAATCCAAACATGCTGAAAAAAGGAAAAAATAACAAAGTATAGTGTAAAAGGATTGAAATAAAAGTTTCATGATTATATATATACATATATATATATATATATATATATATATATATATATATATATATATATGCCTGGCTCCTCACTCTCTTCGTAGAACATGATCCAATTGGCCGCACTCACAATCATTAGTAATTTCTAACTTCATGTGTGTTAATGCCTATTTGTAAAACAGCGTCAAATAAAACAATTAAACAATTCAAAATACCTTCATAATACTATTTGCTTGTAAAATTTACGATTTTCAATGGATTCATTTAAAGCATTCCACTTAACTATCTAATAAATGAACTGCTTTGAATCATGTGTTTCCCAGACTTTATAAATATTATACGTTATAGTATTTTTATTCAAGTCGATAAAATGTAAACTTACTCAATTTAATCTTTTCTAAATTTTATTTTAATTAATTTTCAATCAATTATAAAATCAAATAAAAATATTACGTTCATAATGAGAATTAAAAGTCACATCATGCTTTATTTTGACTACCACAATATAGAACCACACAATAAAAAGTTGATTGCTTATTTGAGACAAATAATGCCAAATATAAATCATTTGATATTTGCACAATTTTTACTAAATATCACTTATTATATATATATATATATATATATATATATATATATATATATATTATAATATCTCACTTTAGTGTGAGGTGATATATGTGCACTAAAACCGGAGAAATTTTTATGTATCTAGAAGGACAAAATCATAAATCAAGGCTTAAGTTAATTAAAATACAATATAATATATAACACAAATTAATTGTGTCATTATTTTTTTATAATAAAACTTAAATTATTAAATATATTACTAAAAATACATAAAAACTTCTCTTGGCCTTGATCAATGATGCTTTGGGTCAGGTCCATCAGGACTAAGTCTTCCTGGCATTCGTGGGCTTTCCTGTATTTCTAATAACCAGTTGCGCAGACTAGCATGGGCATGGAGAGGACGAGATTTACAACTCGAGAATGAGAGGAACACCAGTACAACGCACAGCCAGAACCATAGTTTCGGCATTTTCATGCGCTCTAGAACTGTAAGTACGTGAAGATGAAAAATATATCTATCTATGGTAATGGAAGAAGAGCTGGTGCAGATGTTCAAAGGCTCTGCTAGATTTATATAGAGGCCTGATGAATGGTGCTACAAAGAGCTAGTTCACTGTGTCTCACATGAGCAAATTCTAAAGCTCAAGCTCAACTCAAATAATTTTCCTTGACTTCTCCAGTAATGGAGCCGTTTAGTACTTTGGTGACTCAGTCAGTACCAGGACGCAACGCAGCCACATCTCTCCTATTTGCTTGTTCTAAAGGCAAATCTCTACATTCTATTTTCAGTTTCCCAATGTGTAGATCTCTTGCTTATAATTAATTTGAACAATCTTCAAAAATTGCCAATACATGTTCTTCACTTCTTCGTATTGGCTCCGGCTGCCCCTCCAAAGTTCGAAAGAGTTCCTCACTTTATCATTTATGTGAACCTTTCCTAACATCCTAGAAGCATGCCTTCGGACATAATCTAAGAAAAGAGAAAATTCTAAGTGCTAGCACTCAAAGTAAGATAAATTTATTGTTTTATATTATTGAATCATTATTGTTTTGCTCTTTAACTATAATTATGTTTATAAAAATTATTTTTAACTTACATTATTGTAGGTTTAAATTTTTTTGGTCAAAATCGAATAAACCGATTGGATCGATTTTTAGAATATAACAATTTAATTAAACTCAAATCAATATAAATAATATTGTTTGAACAATTTTTTGACTCAATAGATTCAAACAAAACTGGAAATATCTCTACTCGTGAAAATGATCAATCTCTTTGAGAAGATCAGCACTTTTTGATTTCTTAATTTTCATAATTACTATTTATGATACACTGTTGTGGGTTTCGAACTCTTATACCTATGTAGAGTTCACCGAGTCACACCTCGTGTTTGTTTGCGAATGTTTGAGTAATTCGTGGAAAATTATTAATTCATATTTTTGCTAGTACATTCAACTAATGAAAAAGAATTGGGTATTGTCTAGCATAATCTTTTTCAATTATTAATATCATGGAGTCGTTACTGCAACTTGAATCTTTAAGCTCTATCCATATCACTACTTGTCCTAATTACTTGAGCTACGTCCAAGTGGCATGTCTAGCATAATATTTTATTCATACGTATACAGCTTAGTTACTTAGTGCTGAGCCAATACACGAGCCCTATATAAGTACATTTTAACTACATTACAAATATGAAAGCGATTTTAGGCATAGGAATTTTAAACATGATCCGACAAGATGAGTTACAAATCTGGTCGATTATTTCGAAAGGAAAAAGGAACATAATGCAACTGGATTTTCAAGAAACGCATCGTCTTGTGACTTGTGATTCTCGTCCAAATAGCGATCGATCTCTTTATAAGTGCTAGGATTGGTTAGTGATGCCTTGGATCTGGCCCACCAGGGCTAAGTCGACTGGTCATATGTGGGTTTTCTTCTTCAATCAGTGACGATGACCATGGGCGCAGAACATGTTGGGCACCTAAAGCTGCTGAATCTTTGGCTGCATTGCTCATCGAACCTGAAGTGCCGAGTGGACGAGGTTCGGAATATGAAAATGAGAGAAACACCAACATAAGGATCAGCCACCAGAACCCCATTTTTGCCATTTTTTGAGCTAATGTTGCGTAGGGTGTTCAGAACCCTGTCTATCAAATTGCATATACTGATGAAAGAGTCTAGTGCAGAGGCTCTGAGTCAAAACTCAAACGGCTTGATTTATATAGGCTATAACGTATGTCTATGAGCATGAGATTTTTAAGACTACGTTTGGATTAGTGGAATTGAGTAAAATTAAATGAAATGAAATGAGATGAAAATAGGTTCTATTGTTTAGTTACGTTAAAAAATGATAGAATACGATGGAAGTGGGTGGAATGAATCTCATCTCATATCACAAAAAATTATTAATTTTCTTTCTTTTAATTTGAGAGGTGTGAGATAAAATCATCTTTTTTATTATAATTATAATTAAAATTTTATTACATTAATTTTATACTTTAAAATTAATATATTTGAAATAAAAATAATTTAAAAAATAAAGTTATAACTCTTATAATTTCATCTATTTTTCAAATAATAAATAATACTTTTATTCTATTTTATCTTAAAATATTTAAATAATATAATAATATTTTTATCACATTTTATTCCATCTCATTTCATTTTATTTTATTTCATTAATTACTAAATATTCAAATATATCCTAAGGATTTAACAATTTTTGGGGTTAAATGGCTCAAGCATTTAGGTCCTTAAATCAACTTTTAGACGCAGAAATCCTCTTAAGGGCTTTTCCATTTGCTGCCCGTGATTGCCTTCATAACCATTAATCTCTTTCCACCAATTCAAGTCTTATACTTTAAACAATCTTTATATTGATAACATTTGTCAATATATAATAACTAAGTTCAATTGTTTCAAGTTTCAACCAACGGAAAAGCTGAAGTTGTGAAGCATGCGTATTTCACACACATTCAACCACAATCAGAAAATACAAAATACCAGTATTTATGGGGACCACAAGTACGGTATAACTTCGGTTTGTTTGTAGTTTATAAAGAGTTGACACTTTCATCAATTTTTTGTTTGTTGCCATAATATAGAAAGCTAACTTTTAGCTCATTGGTTTAACGTTTTTGTGGGACCACATTTAAGATGCACAGGCTAAGAGGAGGTCAATGGATGGTCTACTTATTTATTTTAAGTCGTTGGATTGTGTTGGAGTGTGTGAAAATTAGATGAACTGTATAGATCATTTACTTGTTCATTTGGTAGCAGGTTAACAGAGCACCCAACCTAGGTTTACCAGCAACTCATTAGGATAGCTGGTAAACCGATTCCTACACTGTTGTCACCACTTGTCGTTGGCCACATCGTCTATGTCATTAACAACCACCAGACCCAATTGTACCTACGAACCTCACTTATCGTCCCTAACCACTGCGCTCTACCACACTAAACACCTTTGTCGCTGCACACTCAACACCAGCCACCAAACCCAAACCCATCACCCCTGGCTCCCATCCTTGACACCCAAGTCGAGCTAGATCTCACCGCGGCGCCGCCGCTCACTAGGCCTCAACCATGTTCCACTGCATCTGCCGTTTGCCTCCTCTATAGACCCCTATCGCAGTTGCTTAGAAGAAATAATCAAGTTCCACCCCAAGCTAGCATCATGACCAGATCGCATCTTGCCATAACCATAAAGTAGAATCATTCCCCTTCTCGCCACATTGTCATGATCTCGATTGACATCACTGGTAGCCTGCGCCACCCAACACTGCCATTTGGCTTCGATCTCTCTTCTTCACACACTCACACACACCTAGCTCCAAACTGGAGCTTAGTTCGAAGCACCCAAGGAGAAGAAGAAATATGGCTGGAATTTTCCCCTTCCTCATCACCACCGCGACTATCACAAACAGATTTGGCCACCACGAGTTGTCAACAGATCCGACCACTATGAGTTATGAACAGATCTAGCCACTGCGGTGGTGGGTCGAGCTAGCTAGAGTGATACTTGGTGGTGGCCATTTTTCTGCAACATTTTTTTTTTAATTTTAAAACCTGTTATCACCGGTTAAAAAAACTTGGTCCATGGATGATCTCAAACATAGGGGGACCACCATAAACGACACATTTCTATGGATCATGTTTGTTTGTTATTTGTCTAGCCAACTACAAAGGTCTCAGAAAAGAACATATATATATACCAAACAGTGAGCTCCTTGAGGTGTACATTCCATTAACATCAATACTTTATAATTGGCTCTAAAATGAGAGAATTTAAAATATTTTCATTGTGTTTGGAATCAACTAAAATTAAAAATAATTTGATTTGATTTAATTTAGAAATCAAATTTTATGTTTAGAACTTATTATAAAAAAATGAGATTTGAATTAATTTGAATATTATTTTTTTTATGTTTGAAACTTCGTTAAAATAAAAGTTGATTTGATTTGATTTTATTATTTTATTATTTTACATTTTTACTTTTATGAGAAGTAGTTAGAGGGGATTAGTTAAGATAAAATAGTCTATTTAAATCAAATCAAATTTTAATAAATCATGTCAAATAGATGAAATTTTTAAATCAAAATAAATAAAATCTATATAATTTTAAAGTCAAATTATTTCTCATTTTTTAAGACTCTAAATACAAGATTTTGATTTAAAAATCAAATCAAATCCTTCTTTATAACTTCAATCAAAGGATTGGCTATTTGTCAACAACCATGATTTTTTCACATTATTTTTTTTTTCATATCACTTTTTACATTACTCTTTATATTATTAATTATATTATTTTTTATCACTTTTTTCACCTAATTACAATCATTAAATAATGATATGAATAATGGTGTGATTAGAAAAATGATATGATAACATCATTTTCCATTTGTCAAAGAGCATATGACTGATATTTCTATTCTATTAAGGCTCTAGTTTTTGTCTGACTGTAAACGACGCATGTCAAACGTAGTCGAATTAAAATTTGGTTTAATTTATTGGTTCTGACGTAGTTAATAATAGTTAATTCACCATTTGATAGTCCAAATGAAATGATCAAACACATATTTCATGGATTCCACCTTGGATGAGATGGCCTCATCTGATGTGAGAAAACCAGGACCAAGAACTAAAAAGACAAAGCATGGATATGCTTCTAAAGCTTTGATATATATATATTTCATAATTTCAATAATATAATGACGAATCTACGTAAAATACTTTTTTAGAGAAATGAACAAAACTGTTTGACTTGTATTATTGACGTGGCACAATCGCACGTACTACTAACACGAAGACGACTCTGTGGACAAAATCGGCAGCAAATTCTATGAACATACTTGGACCATAACAAACTTATTGGGTCAAGCCCAATTCAACACAACTTGTGCTAAGGCATAGGACCTGACCTACCTACCCAACACAGGCCCATGAATAGCTATTATCACCAACCATAGTCCGACTCAACGCATGTAACCCGATTGATCGATCCAAACTCAAGCCCGTATACCCACACACCTTGTGCGATTATGGAAGATATGCCCGTTGGCGACATGGGACACATGTCATTATTGGGTAGGTTAAATGAATAACAAAATTCCTCATCCAGCACCACATCATTTTAGGTGTTTAAATTCAATCCAATCTAAAAATTTAATTTAAAACTTAACAAAAAAATCAAAATTCAATTAAAATGAATGAATTTGGCTTTTTCTTTAATTTTTTTAAATTAATTTGATTGGATCAATTTTATTTTTATTTTTTAAAAATTATATAATATAATATAAGCTGATTAATGTTATACATTATTGAATTTATATTTTTACTCACACTAATTTTATTTTTCACATACATTTTTTATTTTTTGTATTGTATTTTTTATTTTTTATTTTCTTTATTTTCTTATTTTTTTTATTTTTAATTGAACAAGCTACTTTTAGCTCACAAAATTATAAGTTTAAAAATCTCAGTGACAAAAAATCAATTAAATCCCAATGGTTTTAAATTGGATCAATTTTGAAATTTAAACCAAACTGATCGATTCTATATGTCAAAGAATTGGCAGAATTATATTAGTTGAGTTTTCATGTCAAAATTGATCTAATTTTATCTATAAACACCCTTAGTCATCATTAGAACTTTAACGTGCAATTCACACCACTATGCAAAAATAAATGAAAAAAGAATAATGTTTCATACATATTTTTTAAGTATATATCACCTCACATAAAAGAATGAGTAAAAATACATAATAAAAAATAAAGATAGAACTAATTGTAATAAAATAATGTGAAATGAAGCCTGGGTAACTACCATTATTCTAATTATAATTATAATTTGCAATAATAAACTTACTTATAATGTTGTATGGGCTCCAACCATCCATTTTCAACGAAAAATTTTCATGCATTATTAATGGTGTGGGTTTGGTGAGATCATGGACTGCAGCATGCTCCACGTCTTCCTTTCTCATGACTCGTGACACATGTCTCTCTGCCATGAAAGCTAACATTCAGTGCCCATAATAAAATGGCTGTACGCAACCCCAACAACCTCAACCAAAATCAACAACGAACCATGGCAATAATCAAAAGCACAGAGCGCACTCTCATCTTCCCTTCCCGCCCCCCCTTCCTCCACGACCATGCCCTCCCTCTCTCTCACCTTGACACCGATCGCAACCTCAATCTCACCTTCCGCTACCTTCGCGTTTACGTTGGCGCCACCACCTCCCGCGACCCCTTCCTTATCATCTCTTCCTCCCTCTCTCAAGCTCTCCTTCACTACTACCCACTTGCCGGCACCCTTCGGCACCGCCAAAACGAACACCACCGCCTCGAAAACTGGTGTGCTGCCGGTCAAGCCCTCCCTCTCATTCGTGCCACCGTGGATTTCACCCTCCATTCCGTGAATTATCTCGACGACCCGGATTGGCATTTCGTCGAACAGTTGGTGCCCGACCCGGGACCCGAGGAGGGGATGGAGCACCCGTGTATGCTTCAACTCACGGTGTTCAAGTGCGGTGGTTTCACTCTTGGGGCGGCCATGTACCACTCGCTGTGCGACGGGCTCGGCGGGACTCTGTTCTTCAATGCGGTGGCTGAGTTGGTTCGCGGGGCGACCCAGATAACAGTGGAGCCGATTTGGAACCGTGAGAGGTTGTTGGGTCCCAGGGACCCGCCCCGAGTGGACTCGCCGATGATAGAGGAGTTTCTGGGTTTGGAGAAGGGGTTCTTGCCGTACGAACAAGATATTGGTCCGGTTGCGAGAGAGTGTTTTCACGTGAGGGATGAGTGCTTGGAGAGGTTCAAGAGGTCCTTGTTTGAGCAATGTGGGTTGAACTTCACCACTTTTGAGGCTCTGGGTGCCTACATTTGGAGGTCCAAGTAAGTCATCTCTTACCACTGACCCTTTTAGATTTTGTTTCAAAGTAATGTTCAATTGTTGTGGGACTCGTGGAATTATATTTGTGTAATGTAAACAATTGTCACAAATGTAAATTTGGCTACATCTGAGTAGTAAAGTTTGAATAAGGCAATAAATAATTCACATGTAGAGCTATGTCTTTCAATTATGTCTAGTTGTGGAGCAACTCAGATCATGTTAAACAGTTTTATTTTGCATGTGCATGTGCAATAGTGCTCTAAGATTGAGGACACTAGGATAAGCCTAGTGTATAAATATTGTCAAATCTGACATCATCTTACACAATTGGCTTGCCTCTATTGCTACAATACTTAGGCTAACATATTGCCGCAATTGTCTAGCTGTAGGACTGTATTTGCCTATCGAACATTCATAGATTCAATTACGGCTAATGTTAACTTTGTGGTTATTGGGTTGGACATAGACACTCCACTTCCATTTAGATTTCAGTAATATGTGGGTTCTATGGGGTTCCATGTGAGGTCTCACACATTACTGAAATTTAAATTGAGTGCTTATGTAGGCTGGTACTCAAGAATTTTCCATGTTAATTCAGATGGTATTTAGCATTACCTATTTCTGTGGAGAATTAGGCATCAGTTTTAGTATTATAAATTTTCATGATGATATGAGCATTGTTCTCGATGACTTATCTTGTTTTTGACAATGCTATTGCTAATTGCTAAAACAGGGTTAGGGCCTCGGGAGTCCAGGCACATGAGAAGGTTAAGTTTGCATACTCAATTAATATACGGAGACTAGTAAAGCCATCACTGCCTGCTGGTTATTGGGGTAATGGTTGTGTTCCAATGTATGTGCAGCTGAGTGCCAAAGATTTGATAGAGGAACCCATTTGGAAAACAGCAGAGCTAATCAAGAAGAGTAAAAGTAATGTTACAGATGAGTATGTTCGCTCCTTCATCGATTATCAGGAGCTGCATTTTGCTGATGGGATCACAGCAGGAAAAGGGGTGAGTGGGTTCACAGATTGGAGACACTTAGGCCATTCAACTGTGGAATTTGGGTGGGGAGGTCCAGTTACTGTTTTGCCACTTGCAAGGAACTTACTTGGGAGTGTTGAGCCTTGCTTCTTTTTGCCTTATTCAACAGCCAGTGCAGTGAAGAAGAAGGGATTCAAGGTTTTAGTGACTTTGACAGAGGCTGCATTGCCTGCTTTCAGAGAAGACATGCGGCTATTTGCCAGTGGCCAAGAGCAGTCGCGGAACCACATATAGATGATTTGCACACGTGGGGTATGTGCACACATCTCCTGACACATGAGATTATGTGTCAGAATTAAAATAAGTGTGTAGAAAATAAGATAAGAATCGATTATAATTAAATGATAAAAATTATGCATACATAAGTTAATGTATGTGTAAATATGTACGTAACCTTATTCGTAATTATGCAAGAGGCAGTCTAAGCATGATGCAAGAATGATGTGTAAATAAGGTCTTTCTTAGCTAAGAAATACTTAGAATAAATTTAGTGCATTTAAGATAAATATATTAAATCAATCACATTATTAATTAATAAATAACTATTATGATACCATAGTTTTATTAATTAGTTACCATAAATACCTTTTTTTCAAAAAGATGTTTACCCAAATCTCGTCTTAGCTACGATGATGTTTGGTTGGAGGATTTATTTTCTTTTATGACTTTTTTGGGGGGAAAATGTGCTGACCAATAAATAATTCTTTCTAAAATCATAGTTGGGGCTATTTAAATTGGTTACTGGCTTAATGTGTATTTGGCTGGGCTTTTTTTACTGTGCAAAATAGCCTTTTTTTGAAAAAAAGTTGTTTGCACAGTATTATAATATAACATATTTGATAAAATCAAATTTAATTTTTACACGAAATTTAATGCATTATAAAAAAAATTTAAAGTTAATTTTTATAATGTTGAAGATTGTGCATGTTTGTTTCAGATTAACTTAGCTTTTTCTTAGGAAAAAAGTTATAACAAAAAGATTTAATTACGTTTGTTAAAATTAAACTTTACTTTTTGCATAAAATTCAATATAAAATAAAAGCTTTTTAAAGCTAATTTTTATAATGCTGAAGATTAAAACTTATGATTTCAGCTTATAAATTATTCTTTACACTTTGATATGTAAATATCATTTTATCTTCAATCAAATAAATTTTTTAATCATTTTATACTTATTTTAGTAATTTAATGCATAAAAGTGATTCTTTTTTATATCATCTAAATGAATCAGATTAGTTTAAAATTATTTTTCGCTAATATATCCAAACATAAAAATGATTTGATTATAATCGATTATAATAAAAAGTTTTTATACAATAATCGATTACTAAGCATAATCAAATTTTCGCAGCTTTCTCAAATACACACTGAAACTTATGATTTTAACTTATAAATTATTCTTTACACTTTGAGATGTAAATACCATTTGTCCTCAATCAAATAACTGTTTTAATCATTCTATACCTATTTTAGTAATTTAATACATAAAAATAATTCTTTTTTACACCATCAAAACGAATTAGATTAGATTAAAATTATTTTTCAGCTAATGTATCCAAATATAAAAATGAATTAATTATAATCGATTATAATAAAAAACTTTTATATAATAATCAATTACTAAGCATAATCAAGTTTTCACAATTTTTTCAAACACAGACTTAGTGCATGTTTGGTAAATAATTTTTCATTGTGCAAACAGTTTTTTTTTTTTAAAAAAACTGTTTGCATAGTATTATAACATGTTTGGCAACATCAACTTCAACTTTTGCATGAAATTCAATGTATTATAAAAAATTTTATAAGCTAATTTTTATAATACTGAAGATTGAGTGTGTGTTTGGTAATGATTAGATTAATTTTTTTTTGGGAAAAAAATTATTGTAATAGTGTTTAATCATGTTTGACAAAATCAGCTTAAGTTTTTGTACAAAATTTAATGTAAAATAAAAGTTTTTTAAAACTAATTTTCATAATGCTGAAAATTGAAACTTATAATTTTAACTTATAGATTATTCCTTACACTTTGAGATGTAAATATCATTTTGTCATCAATCAAATAATTTTTTTAATTATTTTATACCTATTTTAATAATTTAATGCATAAAAGTGATTCTTTTTTATATCATCTAAATAAATCATATTAGTTTAAAATTATTTTTTAACTAATGCATTCAAACGTAAAAATGAATCGATTATAATCGATTATAACAAAAAAATTTATATAATAATTAATTATTAAGCATAATCAAATTTTCTGATTTTCCAAACACACACTGAAGCTTATGATTTTAGTTTATAAATTATTCATTACACTTTGATATGTAAATATAATTTTGTCCACAATTAAATAATTTTTTAATCATTTTATATTCATTTTAGTAATTTAATATATAAAAATAATTTTTTTTATATCATTCAAATGAATCAATTAGTTTAAAATTATTTTTTAATTAATGTATCTAAACATAAAATTAAATTGATTATAATAATAAAAATTTTATACAATAATTAATTATTAAATATAATTAAATTTTTATAATTTTTTCAAACACACACTTAGTAAATTGGCTGTCTAACATGAGTGGGTCAAATGGCTCGTCAAATTGGGCCAAAATACATTTACAAATTCAGTTGGTCTTGTTCTGGTCCATCGGTAAAATTTCCCGTATAATAACACGTTTTAATAAAGTTATTAATTAACGACAAAAAAATAGTTATTAATTTATTATTTAATTTTAAAAAAATAAAACTTATAAAATATTTAAAGTTTTTATAGTACTATTCTTTAATAAAAATATAATATATGTATATATATATTTTTATAATACATCAATAAAAATTAAAAAAATGATAATATATTTTAAAAAATAATATTCGTATTATATTTTTATAATAAAACAGTACAAAAAATTCTATTTAAAATATATCCAAATAGAAACATGTACTTTTTTAACAGCAAAGAAAAATTTATCAATTTATTGTTATTATTATTTTTTAGAAAAAAGAAAACTGTTTTTGAAAGCTCATATTTCTTGCTTTGTTTACAGCAAAGAACTTTAACAATTATGTATTTCGTATCAAGCAAGATGACGCCATTTTTTATGCATGCGTTTGTTGGGGTAAAATTACAAGTTTTAATTCAATGGTTGGATGATGATATTAAAAATATCTTCTAAGTATTGGGCGGACGTGAGTGTTAATGGTCAAGTTTTGGTTTTTATTGAAAGTATTCATAGTTGCTCTTATGGTTGAAAAAATATTAGTGTCAAATATGTGGTATAACTATCGTATACGTATTTAATTTTTAGGAATCAATTATTTTCATATTTTATTTATAAATACTTGGGTTCACGATGTATAAAAGGAGGTTATTTGCTGATATACAATCCTAATATCTCACTCAAATAGATTAATAGATTTGATCTAAGTATATCTTCTATTTTCATTTCAAGTCATTTACTTTAATGTAATGTTCTTCTAAAAATCCTTTATTTTTTAGTCTTATTTTTTAAATTTCTTTACATTTCGTTGCATTCTTTACATGCTTTGTTTTATTGTTTTCCTTTAATTTTCTGCTAAGTCTTGTTCTTTAAATTTCTTTATATTTTGTTGGATTCTTTACATGCTTTGTTTTATTACTTTCTTTTAATTTTCTGCACTTTACATTTTTTGCATTTTTCTACTTATTATATTAAGTTTTACAAATTTCTTTACCTTCAGTTTGTTTTCAAAGGTTTTTCTTTTTTGAACGAGATTACCATATAATTATGAGCCCACATTTTGATTGAAAATAAATATTTGTTTGTTGGAATTTGTCTTAATTAAATTTCACCATAAACAGCGTGTTAGACACGTGTTCGTGTCAGACATATAAGGATGTATGTACGAGACACGTGTCTTATATGTTTGAATGTATCTGATTAAAAGAATATTTTTTTCAATTTGAACACATCTTAAACACGGCTTAAATACAGTTTGGACACTGTTCTGGACCGTGGTCTAGGATCCTATCCAGAAGGAGCAACTTGGCGCACGCTCCACCGGACTCCTCTATTAATACCCCGGAAAGATCTGTAAGACTCTAGATTACGACATTGGACTATATGGTGAGGATCACTGAATTAGCGCAGACTTTTGTAACTGCCAATTAGGATCTTACGAAATTAAAGGCTCTGTAACGTTCACATCTCAATAATACCTGCACTTAATATCAGGATTTCAATCATGCTCCATAAAGATCAAGCTAAATCAACCTAATGAGGTAACTGTGATCTTACCACATAAACCCTACTAGTGCACGGCCTGACTTGAGCATTGCAGTCTTTTTGTAGGTACCCACCCCACCGGTTCAATACGCTTGAGTGCGGCTGCGCAAGGAGGAAACCACCACACCATACCTCTCACAGGTATCCCTCTGAATCCACTTCAGAACATTGACGCCGTCTGTAGGAACTGATAAACTACTATTCCCACGTCAACCATGGTGAGCACAAGGCAAAATTAAAGGAGAGGAAGTGCTGTGCATGCTGTCCCTGCCCGTGGACAGGGCCCACCAGCTCAGCGTGACCCTCCTTCTGTTGCACCACCAGAAACCTCTGTCGCTAGAAGTAGGCCTGTCCTGGTAGAGATATTCAATGAGGGGCACAAAACCTCAGCATCAGCTGAAAACCTAGTCCCCTCGCGAAGGGTCTCTGTCCGCGATAGACTTGTCTTTCCCTCTGCTGGTGGAGAGAATAACGCAAATCAAGGAGCGAGGATCCCAGCACATACCCGCCTGGGAATCTCAAATATGGATACTGACCATGTCTCTCATTATGAGGATAACTCACAATCCGTAATGGCAAGGAGCGATCTTCGAGAAATACTACATCAACAGACTGCGTTGATAGACAACCAACGACGTCAGTTAGAAGAACAACATTGTCGCTTGAAAAATTTAGAGTGATCTGTACGCATTGACAATGAGGGCGGAGAGTGAATTGCGGTCCAGCATACCGGCGCCGGGATCATTGGAAACAATGGCCCGGCCCTCGGCCGTCAGCAGCAATTCTCAGACTCTCTAATGGCGTACAGGGTCCCAAGAAATTTCAAACCCCCAAGCAATTTGGAGCCTTATGATGGGACCATGGATCCGCAAGAGCATTTGGATGCCAATACTCAATCTATGCAGCTTTACGGGTACACCCCGAAATTGTTGTGCCATGCTTTCCCACTCTTTTTGAAGAAGGATGCTCTCCGCTGGTTCGTTACTTTACGAACGAAAATTACAGGATGGGAGGACCTCACACAACGTTTCTTGCTACACTATACTACTGCCAAGGAACGACTGAAGTTGATTGATTCTCTTTCTGGAATCTGCCAAGGAAGTAGTGAATCTTTGCGTGAGTACATTAAGAGGTTCAATCATGCTTGTGTGGGTATAGAGAGTCTTGATGATAGGATAGCCCTCCATTACGCTAGGAACAATCTCCAGACTAATTCAAATTTCTTCTGGTCACTTGCCAAAAAGAAGCCGGTCAGTTTAGATGAATTCCAGTTGAGGGCAGACAAATACGTTGAACTGGAGGAAATTACCAGGGCTAAAGAGAGCCTAGAAAAAAATGAACCAGTTCATCAGAAAAAGAATCAGAACTCCAACTAACCCTAGTATTCCTCCAAGAGTGAGCGGTATAGGCCAAAGTATTCTGAGTATACTCCTTTGAACACCCCTCGAGAGACAATCTTGAATGAGGTCCTTCAAACCGAGTTCCAGGATATTAAGAGGCCACCGCCCGTAAAAAAGCAATCACAGAGGGATCATTCGAAACGCATAACAGTTACGGCCACAAAATAGAAGACTGTTACTCGCTTCGAGATGTTATCGAGTCACTGATCAAAGAGGGGCGATTGTAAAAGTACATCAGTGGCTTCCGAGGTAATGGGGACCGCGGAAGACGAAGTGATAGGAGACGGAGCTACAGCCCACAATGGAGTCCAAACCAACATCGACAAAGAACCCGAAGTCCCGCCAAAAGAACCCGGAGCCCCGAAAGAAGATCTCGAACCTCGCCACGCTGAGACGTAGAGAACAGGTAAGATCAAAACCGGGATACTTAAGGCGAAGGTTTCAGAAAAGATAGACTTGTCCATACCATCTCTGAAGGGTTTACAGGCGGCGGTTTATCTAATAATTCTTGGAAGAAAGCACTCTGGACAGCAGTCTTGAGTGTATCAGGCTCCTCGCGGAGACCACATGTTGAAGACAGTGATGCACCGCCCATTTTCTTCTCGGAAAAAGACTACGGCGATATTATTCGAGATCATGACGATCCACTAGTCATATCCAAAATAATATTCAATGCCGAAGTTCGTCTATCTTTGTGGACCAGGGGAGTTCGGCAGATATTATGTTCATAGACGCCTTCGAAAGGCTGGAGTTCCCTTTGTCCATATTAACACTATATGAAGGTGAACTTACCGATTTTTTTCGGAGAAAAGGTTACCCCGATGGGATATTTTGAAACTTTCCTGACCCTGGGTGATGACAACATGTACAGAACTATAAAGGTGAGATTCCTGGTGGTGGATTGTCCTTCGGCGTACAACATTATTCTGGGACGTCCTACGTTGAATGGTATTGCCACTGTAGTCTCCACCGCCCACCAGGCCATGAAATTTCTTAACCGAGATAATAAAGTGGTCACAGTCAGGGGTGATCAGGTTGCAGCACGTAAATGTTACAATGATAGTTTGAAAATCAGTAAGGCTTCCAGGAAAACAAAGGCACGCACGTCCATCCCGGCTCACGATCAAGTTAACATCTTAATGACCAAGTTGGATGCACGTGAGGAAATCCGAGGTACAAGACCCCAGCCTGAAGGAGAATTGATCCCGCTGCAACTTGGTGATAAACCCAACCAAATCACCAAGATAGGTGCAACCCTTAAAAAGCAATAGAAGCTTCAGTTGATAAAGCTTTGATAGGAAAATAAGGACCTCTTTGCCTGGACATCCGCTGACATGCCTGGGCTTAACCCCGCTTTCATCTGTCATCGCTTATCTATTAAGCAAGATGCAAAACCAGTCTCCCAGAAGAAAAGGAAAGTTGGCCCAGATAGGCAACAGGTTATTGAGGAGCAAGTCACAGAACTATTAAATGCCAGCTTCATTAGGGAGATCTCGTATACCACATGGCTCTCGAATGTTGTCTTAGTTAAAAAATCAAACGGCAAGTGGAGGATGTGTGTGGCCTACACTGACTTAAACAAGGCGTGTCCTAAAGATCCTTACCCCCTCCCAAATGTTGACAGGTTAGTTGATAGCTCGTCTGGTTTCTGACTACTATCTTTCATGGATGCTTACTCCGGGTACAATTAAATTCCGATGTACCCCAAAGACGAAGATAAAATCGCATTCATCACTGAAAGGGCGAGTTATTGCTACAGGATAATGCCTTTCGGTTTGAAGAATGTCGAAGTCACTTACTAGAGAATGATGAACAGGGTCTTTGAAGATCATATAGGAAGAATGCTAGAAGTTTACATTGACGATATGATAGTTAAGACCCCATCATTAGGATCATACACCACAGACCTTGAGGAAGTGTTTGCGCAGCTGAGAGCGCATAACATAAGGCTTAATCTAAAAAAATATGTATTCGGGGTTCAAGTTGGAGAATTTTTGGGGTTCATGGTAACTCACAGGGGAATCGAGGCAAACCTCGATAAGTGTAAAGCCGTACTTGGGACGCACTGTCTAAAAAATGTGAAAGAAGTACAACAGTTAAATGGGCGGATCGCGGCTCTCACACGATTCCTAGTTAGAGCCACTCACAAATCCCTCCCACTTGTCAAGTTATTGAAAAAAGGGATAGGATTTAAGTGGACGCAGGAATATGAGGATGCTTTCACGTCCCTAAAAGATATTTTGCCATGCCCTCCTATCCTTACAAGATCGGAGTTGGATGAAACTCTGTACGTGTACTTCTTCATCCACGAGGAGGCTGTAAGCTCAGTACTTGTCAGAGAAACTGTCGAGGGTCAGAAGCCGGTGTACTTTGTGAGTAATGTGCTGCAAGGCCTCGAGCTCTGATATCAGAAAATTGAGAAGGTTGCATTCACACTCATCATCACATCTAGAAGACTTCAACAATATTTCTAATATCATCCAGTTGTGGTAAGGACAGATCCGGTAGATATTGCATAAACTAGACTTAGCAGGGATGATGATTGCATAGTCCATTGAACTCTCCGAGTTCGGGATTACCTACGAACTCAGAGTAGCCATCAAGGCACAAGCACTCTCAGACTTTGTAGCCGAACTCACTTCAGAAACCGGTGACTCTGAGGAAACACAGTGGACCGTGTTTGTTGATGGGTCTTCAAACCCAAAGGGAAGTGGCGCTGGAGTAATCTTAGAGAACCCCGAAGGAGTTACCATAGAAAACTCCCTTAGGTTCAAATTCCCTACCTCGAACAATTAGGCGGAATATGAAGCGTGCATCACCAGACTAACAATGGCCAGAGAATTGGGGGCCACTAGAATTAAACTTTGCAGCGATTCCCAGCTCATAACCTCCCAGATCGGAGGTGATTATCAAGCCAAAGAGCCACTCCTGCAGAAATATCTGGCAAGAGTACAAGAACTCCTCACAAGTTTTCAGTCGATACAAGTAGAACACATCCCACGGGAGTATAACTCGAGGGCCGACCTCTTATCTAAGTTAGCCAGCACTAAGAGTTCGGGTAATAATTGTTCAGTAATCCAGGAGACCCTCCCATAACCCTCAGTTACCGACATGACAATTTTCCAGGTCGACGAACAAGAGCGTAACTGGATTATGTCATTAATGGAATATTTACAGTGCGGCAGCCTCCCCGAGGACCCAAAGGAAGCCTCTAAGCTAAAGAGAACTGCGGTCAGATATACCATCTATAGTGGATAGTTATACCGGCGTGGATTCTCCTTACCCCTCCTCAAATGCCTTACGCCGAAAGAAGCTGAATATGTCTTGACCGAGGTCCATGAAGGAAGTTGTGGACACCATCTAGGAGGCAAGACCCTAGCTTTGAAGGCACTTAGAGCGAGTTACTACTGGCCGATAATGGAAGCAGACTCAATTGTGCATGTTCAAGTATGCGACAAATGACAATGGCATTCGGACCACTATCACACCCCACCAGAAGAACTATCCACGATGTCCATACCCTGGCCTTTCTATCAGTGGGGAATGGATATCCTGGGTCCGTTCCCTCAAGCTCCCGGGTAGCTGAAGTTTTTGGTTGTGGCCGTGGATTACTTTACAAAGTAGATTGAGGCCAAGCCCCTGGTCACCATCACCTCGGTCAGGATTCAAAAATTTACCTGGCATCATATTACCAGATTCGGGGTCCCGGAGTCAATTGTGATAGACAATGGAACGCAGTTTAAAGACAAAGGGTTTGAATAACTACTTGCCGAGCTGAAGATCAAATACCATTGCAGTGCCGTCGAAAACCCCAGGACGAACGAACAGGCCGAAGCCGCAAATCGTATTATCATCTGTGGATTGAAAAGAAGGCTGGATGAAGCAAAAGAAAATTGGGCTGAGCAGTTGGACCACGTTCTATGGTCCTACCAAACAACTCCTCATTCCTCAATAGGAGAAACTCCGTTTAAGCTCACCTATGGATACGAGGCTATGATCCCGGTAGAGATAAGAGAACCAAGCTGACATCTTTAGAACTTCTCGCCTGATAATAACCCTGGGTTAATCAGAGAAGACTTGGATTTACTGGAAGAAAAGAGGTGCATTGACCACATACGCGAAGCTGCGATCAAGCAGAGAACGACATCCCGGTATAACTTGAAGGTCATTCCAAGAAGATTCCAGCCGGGCGACTTGGTGCTTCACAAGGCTGACATCGGCGAAAGAAATGCCTCCCAGGGGAAATTAGCCCTCAACTAGGAAGGCCCCTACCGTATCGTGATTAGCACCGACAAAGGAGCTTATACTCTGGAAACTTTGGTAGGAAAGCCAGTAAAATTTTTTTGAAACGCAGACAAACTCAAAAAGTACTACATCTAAGTGCCTTCTAAGGCCTAGTCTCCTAGTTTACTTTACGTTTGATCTGCCCCAATTATGGGAGCACATTGTTTGGACTCGTTACTTATTCAATGAAGTATTATGCATTTTCTACCAAAGTATTCAAAAGCTTTCAAGAAATATTGCGATATCCCGACTTCATGGTACCAACCGAGGTGTCTTGTGCTAGATAGGTCGTGCAATAGAAAAATCCTACCTTGAAAAAATTCTTGCACCAAACCATAAGCACGGAAAGACCCCGGAAAGGACCAGTCTCTTAAACTAATGTCACGTGGTATCCTAAAACACCAAACTAAATGGTAACGGACCCCGGACAAAGTTTCTTGCCTTTGGCACAGTTCTTAAAATGCCAAACTATTTTGGACATCGGATCCAAAGTCAAGGTTCTCAAATAATGCAAAGGATAAAGAATTTGCACCCCGAAATAAATAAGAAAGTTAATTAATAAATCTCAAATCCGGGGTAACGTTCTTACAAAAGCACAAACCCCACACAAGGGGTACAAAAAAAAAACTACACTATAGTGGAGTCTAAACCACGGGCATTAGCAGAAGAATCTCTAGCAGCCGAACTTGAAGAGGCAACACGAGGAACTACAAGAGACCCCTCTCAGACCACCTTCCCAGAATCTAGCGCATCCAACACCAGGGCAACCCCGAGATTGAAGTGTTGAACCTAGCTAACAACATTGTGGAACTGATCTTCTTTTATCTTAGTGCACAGGGTTATCAGCTGATTAACGTCGGCCTGCAGAGAGGCAATTTTACCCTCACACTACTAGGACTTGGTACGAAAATCATCGCTCTCAGTCCGGAGTGTGGCGATTTGCTTCTGTTGCTCAGCCAGGATAGCCTATTTTGCCTTCCCGGCGTCCTTCAAAGCCGCCACTTCAATCTCCAGCTCCCATATCGGAGATGAGGCCTCATTCTTGGCCTTGACAACATCTTCCAGGGCCTTGAGAGCTTTGTTTTCACCCCGCTCGGCCGCCGCCAGCTTGTCCGTGATTTCTTGTTCATGTTCTTTGAGGGCTTGTTCTAAGAAATGAGCCTCGGCAGCAATATGGATTCCCATATTTTAGAAAGCCAGCAAAGCCTCCTTTGTGCTACATTGAACAAAGTAATCCCCAACCTCTTCATCTAAAATGTGGAAGTCGATAATCTCCCTAGGATCCACTTCTTCACGAAACAGCTCCATTGGCCCAGAAGTTTCTCTTACTGCCTTCCTTTTACCTCAGCCACTGGACTGACCTTCCTCCGCCGCCTTCCTTTTACACCCCTGAGGTGATTCAGGAGAGTCGTCCAAGTTAATAAGCTCCACCACCACGAAAGGAACCTCAGACACCGGGGTCGTAAGAGTCGGAGCGAACTCCACTGGGAGGCCTATCGGGACATCAGCGTTCCTTGCTCTTAAGGTCTCCAAAATCGCTAAAGAATCGTCATCCTCCATCTTGGCTAAGCTCTCTGCACAGCATAAAAATAAGTCGTCATGTGGCATGAGAAAATCAAGCATTTAAAAACACACACGACGGTCAATGCTGCCTAGCACGGTAAAGAGCTCATCGTCATCTGCGCTGTCTAATATATCTTTAGGTCGGATCTTACCGACCTCGTCAACCCACATTTCGAAGAAGTTCACTCACTCGACCTCTTTATTAGTAAGTTAGCTTATCTCTCTCGAATGATCGAGTGGGGATGCTCCACACCGCTGGGTTCTAATATAGGCTGAATGCTATTTCTTCATCGCTACCCAGCTAGAAAGGACGAGTGCCGCTAGCTGCCATCAACTTGAAGAACTTCTCCTTAAAGTCTTTGTAGCACTCCAAGTATAGATAGAACACAGGCCTCCCTTGCCAAGATCGGACTGACAGCCAAGACTGCTGACGAGCGGGGGATCCATGAACTGAATACCTTGTGTGGAAATAGAAAAATACCCCATCAGAGCATCGCAACCCCACCACCCGGCATATTCTTTCGAAGGCCAGGATGTTCGCCCAACCATTGCGATGGATCTGACTAGAGGCGGCGTGAAGAATTCGGAGAATAGAAATATAGAAGTCATTCAAAGGAAACCGAAGTCCTAACCTCATGAAAAAGTCTTCGTAGAGATATATGAAGTGTTCACCCGCTTCTCGGGTCCAACACACCCGTTCTCTCCCTGGGGACAAAATCACGAAATCATCATCCCTTTCACCCCCTTGGTGAGCTCCAAATACTCCTTCAGCTTATCCAATTCTGCCCCGGACTCGTAACGAGATATCCTATCATAGGCGTCATCAGCAACCCACGTGCAGGGTAACAGCGGACCTCGGCGGATCCTAATCGCCTGCTCCCCAGCCTGTAGATCCAACTCTCGAACTTCAAGAACCGGGGCAGGCGCTTCAGCTCTTGGCCTCCTCATTCTAGCCATTTCATTTCCTGGAAGACACACAGAGGCCTAGGGTCAAAACTAGTTAAGTTCGAAGATCTAAACATGGCAATGGACGAGCAGAGAAAACTGAGCACCCATGCACTGACCTTCGTACCCACCGAGGCTAAAGCCTCAGAGTGACACACCCGCCACACACAATGCGATGGAGGAGGTGCTCCATAAGGTATCACCATTGAAAGGAGGAAAAAATAGTGTTCCCACCCTTGTTCGCAGAAAAAAGAAAGAAGTACACTCCGCCAAAAGAAGTGCGTAACCACTCAATAATCGGTAATTGAGTTAGAGAGGGAAACACCTTGCAGAAAATTAGAGAATAGAAGAAATTAAGCTTTTGAATCTTCGAAAATGCCAAAACCACCTCTCTCCGCCGTCAAGCTGGTTGAAAATCTCCCCAAACCACCAGTTTTCAAGGAAGGAATAACGAAATGCAAAAAGGGAAAAGGTAAAACCCTATGTATAGAGGCTACAGCTAGGGGGTATTTTCATCCAGCCAGTCTGGATTTGAAAAGATGTTCATTATGGCACGCAGAGTACTATGCATGTCCATTCAACTGTGACATGCCACGTGGCCCACGTAGCTGTCATGGCAGTTGAGGGGATGGTTACCCAGCAGACCAAGAAATAACCCTAGTATCTACAACGTTCACAAAACGTTTTCGACCCCAGTAAGTTAACTATCCCAGAGAATTCCTCCACGGTACAAAGACCCTAGACCAAAGGCTTGAGCTTCGCACCTCGCCGGACTCGGCTAAGTATAAAGCAGAGGGCAACTCGTGGTATACAAGATGAGCGTTGGACTTACCTCGGCACAATATAAATACTACGGATTAAAAAAACGGGTGATTCAAGTAAAAGAATATTTTATTTCATTTCATACATCGAATATCAATACAAGGAAAAGAAAAAGAGACATGGAATGTAAAACAGTAAAGCAGCACTGACGAGCCCGAAGACTAACTTCCTGCTCGTTTGTCACATCCACTTCTTCCGAAATCCACACCGGTCTTTTCCCTGTATAGAGGTCTCTTGAAAAAGTGGATAGGCTTTGAAAAACCAAGGATAACCAAAACAGAACACTGCTGTTGGATCAGGGAAATTCAGCCACGCCACTCTTCGATGCCACTCAATGATAAGAAAAGGCCGAGGTGCGCTTTCCTCTACTGGACGGGGCATGAGTTATTCATGAAAAAGTTCATTTCACTGGAACCCAACCAATTTCATGATCATCCTAGATTGCTTGAAAGTATGCACCTCAATAGTCCCCCCTGCTTATTTAAAAGGAGGACCAAGAAGGGTTCTGTTTCTCCAATTACCTTCATCCAACACGACAAAAATTACAAAGCTCCCCAGCGACAGAGCATGAATTAGACACCCTCGTACGCTGGGAAAGCAAAGTTCCTGCAGTTACTATGCTGGGAAAGAATAGTTCCTAATGGAAAAAAAAGTTGTTGGCAAGAAAAGAAATATCTTCGAAGATTTTGGGAGGATCAGAAAAATGGTGACCTTTACGAAGGACAAAGCTCTAGCTCTCTTTGAGCATGAGCATAGGCATAAGAGAAACAACAAAACCATTTTGAAAAATAAAAGGAAGGAAAGACAGTATTAGACGCGAACCTTCCATATTTATAAAATGAAAAGCTTCGACTAGCCCCACAAATCAAAAATCAGTCGCATTTAATGCTCTCGCTTTCCATTGGTTACGAGAGCAACGAGTGCTTAGGAAACATTGAAACCGATCCTCTTTAAAGGATCCTTATCTTCCAATAAAGTCAGAAGCAATAGTTTCCAAAGATAGGACTCGGATCTTTGCAAGTTGCAGGGAATCTCACCGCAAAGGGCCCCAGTAACCCAAGGGGGCAACAAGAACCAAATCTCGGAACAAGGAATACGAATTTATCACATTCCAACCCCGGAGGTATTTTTATACAACGGATGTCAGCCTCAGTATGAGACATCGCAAAACCTGGCTTTAAAACCGGGGCGTAGTCCACTGAACTTTATCCTAATAAAGCTTATACTTTGACACTCAGCTATCCTATCAAAGTACCAATTTGGGGGCAACTGTTCTGGACCGTGGTCCGGGATTCTATCCGGAAGGAGCAACCCGGAGCACGCTCCACCAGACTCCTCCATTAATATCCCGGAAAGATCTGTAAGATTTCAGATTACGACATTGGACTATATGGCGATAATCATTGAATCAGCGCAGACTTTTGTAATTGCCAATTAAGATCTTACGAAATTAAATGCTCTGTAACCTCTCCTTGCAATAAATAACCGTAACGTTCACATCCCAATAATACATGCACTTAATATCACGATTCCAATCATGATCCATAAAGACCGGGCTAAATCAACCTAATGAGATAACTGTGATCTTACCACATAAACCCTACTAGTGCACGGCCTGACTTGAGTGTTAGAGTCTTTTTACAGGTATCATCCCCCACCGGTTCAATACGCTTGAGTACGGCTGCGTAAGAAGGAAACTACCACACCATATCTCTCACAGATATCTCTCTAAATTCACTTCAAAACAGACACGACTCATTAATATTTTAAAAAAAAATAATTTTTATGATTAACATCTAATTAGTAAAACATACTAATTACATAGTAAAACATCTTGAATTCCTACTTTTGCCTGCACGGCCTTTGCAGAGACAGAAGCCACAAAGCTTTGACTCTGCGTCTTCCTGATACTCAAATGCTGTAAATATTTTCTTTCGATGAACATAACTTGTTTGCAAAAGGGCTGGTAACTTGGTTGATGGTACTTACATCACGTTTTCCATTTCTTTAACACAATTATACGAGGCAAATCCAACAGGATTTTGACCCAATGCAATGCAGTAGTAACAATAACGCTGTTGCTTTTCAGTGAAAATTTAATTGTATGTGTAACTATAAAAAAATTACTACTGGGGCCATAAGTGTAAATGTCATCTAAAAAAGTGTGAGGAATTTTTCCATTCTTTACTTCAATTTCAATCTCATTATTAGTATATTAAAAATTTAACATTTCACTATCACATCTCTGGTATTGACATATAATTTGTTTATTTTATTTAAAGACAATATATCTTAATATCTGTTCACAGTTTTATTATAGCACAATTTCTATACCAAAATGTGAAATTTAGTAATAACAAAACTAGTTTCCTTTCAATATTACACAAACAAAAAAGAAGAGAGAGAAAGAACGTTTGTTAGAGATACGAATGAAATCTAGGAATCTATCTATCTATCTATCTATCTTCTTATCCGGAGCGTGGCAAGCCAATGGGGAGCAATGCATGCCAGCTGCTATGAATTGTGAATAAAGGACAAAAAAGAAGAGAAACAAACTGCTGCATAGGCCTAGCAATTAGCCAATTACCATACACTACTACCTCTCTTCTCCGATTATGGCGTCCACGCTGGGCACTTCTTCGATTGCGGTTCTACCTTCACAATACCTCTCTTCCCCTTCTTCCAAGTCTTCCATCCACTCTCTCTCCCTAACCTCAGGTACATTGCTTAACAAAGTTTATTTATGCCTTTTCCTTTGATTTGGGAGGGTATGCGGCTCGTATCTGGTGTTTCTTTGTGCTAAAGTTATGAAAATTTTCTGCCTTGGGAATGGAAGGTGGGTGGGTGCTTGTGGGCATTAATATATGTGATTGTTAGCAATGTTGAGTGGTTTGTGGCTTTGCAGGGCAGAGCTGTGGGCGGAAGTTTTATGGAGGAATTGGAATTCATGGCATAAAGGGAAGGTCTCAGTTTTCAGTTGCCAGTGTTGCCACTGAAGTTAACTCTGTAGAACAGGTAGGTAAGGGAGGGATTTTCCATTTTTGAGGTCAGATTTCTTTGCCAGCATTTTGACTTTCATTTGGTTCACTCCAGATATTTGTTGGAAAGACTTCCATCTTTTGTTGAGCCGTTGAGAACCCGTAATGAATTTTTAGCAAAGCATGGATTGAAAACACATTTTTGGACTATATTGTGGTTTTTCTTTTTTTCCCTCTCTTTAGTTTCTATTTTTCTTTAGGTATTAGAGTGTGGTGGATAGGAGGAAAATAGGAAGGTGAAAAATAGAGCATTAAAAATGAATCAATATTTGTACTTATATTGTGTTCAAATAGGCAAATACGGTACCTAGTCAATTTATTTCATGCATTTTTTACCTTCCCATTCTTTACTTCTACGGTCCTACTTAATGTGTAGTTGCAGGTTTCTTAGAAACATAGAATTCATGACTTTGCATTTTACCTCTTCTTTTTTCTGTATATGCATTTTATAACATGCCAAGTGCCAACTCTGTAAACTGTTCATATCCAGGCTCAAAAGATTGCTTCTACAGAAAGCCAGAGGCCAGTGTACCCGTTTTCTGCTATAGTTGGACAGGATGAGATGAAGCTTTGCCTCCTCCTTAATGTGATTGATCCCAAGATTGGAGGTGTAATGATCATGGGGGATAGGGGAACAGGGAAATCCACAGCGGTTAGGTCATTGGTTGATTTACTTCCTGAAATCAAGGTTGTTGCTGGTGATCCATATAACTCAGACCCAGAAGATCCAGAATTCATGGGTATTGAAGTGAGAGAGAGTGTAGTGAAAGGAGAGCAACTTCAGGTTGTCTTGAGCAAAATTAACATGGTTGATTTGCCATTGGGAGCTACAGAAGATAGAGTCTGTGGGACAATTGACATCGAGAAAGCCCTGACTGAGGGTGTCAAGGCATTTGAGCCTGGGCTACTGGCTAAAGCTAATAGGGGAATCCTATATGTTGATGAGGTTAATCTTTTGGATGATCACTTGGTGGATGTCTTATTGGATTCTGCTGCATCAGGTTGGAACACAGTGGAGAGAGAGGGTATCTCCATCTCACATCCTGCTCGGTTTATCCTAATTGGCTCAGGTAACCCTGAAGAAGGGGAGCTCAGGCCACAGCTGCTGGATAGGTTTGGAATGCATGCTCAAGTGGGGACTGTTAGGGATGCTGAGCTTAGAGTGAAGATTGTGGAGGAGAGAGCTCGCTTCGACAAAAACCCAAAGGAATTCCGAGATTCTTGCAAAGCTGAGCAGGAGAATCTCCAGAAACAAATTTCCTCAGCAAGGAGTACTCTTTCTTCTGTTCAAATTGATCAAGATCTCAAGGTGAAAATCTCCAAGGTTTGTGCAGAGTTGAATGTGGATGGATTAAGAGGAGACATAGTAACAAACAGAGCTGCAAAAGCTCTGGCTGCTCTTAAGGGAAGAGACAAAGTAAGTGCAGAGGATATTGCTATTGTCATCCCTAACTGCTTGAGACACCGTCTTAGAAAGGACCCCTTGGAGTCAATAGACTCAGGTTTACTTGTCACTGAGAAATTTTATGAGGTATTCAGCTGAGAGTGATAGATATAACACGGTTTGTCTGCTGTGGTATTTGATGAGTATATTACTACTTCATTATTTACAATTTTATCTTTTCTGTGGGGATTTTCATTGTCCTTAAACTTGAGCAAAATTCAGAAATCCCATGTACACAGGAAATTCCAAGCCTTTTACGTGCAAGGGTCTTTCTCTATTTTCTTCTGTATCTGTAGCCTGCTAGAGGTATCTGATAACTTTATGTGCCATAGTGAGGAGAATTTAATTGGGGAAATCATAAAACTTGGAATGACTCGAAAAGAGTTGAACAATGAAACTGTGGTTCTTATACTAGCATAATTTTTTTTTTAAAAATAATGTGATTATTTTGTTAAAATCATCTAGGGTTCTAACCTTTTTGATTGAGTTATCTAAACGTGCTCTGGAGTTTCACTGCAAAGTTCACCTTAGTTTGCCTTTTAATTTATGAGACACCAAAATAACTATGTGAGAAGATATTTTTGCCTATGCTTTTATGATTGAGTCCCAATTTTCACACACCGTTTTTATTACACTCTTCTTACACTATTTTTTTTAATAATAAAACAAGAAAAACATAATACTTAATACATATTCTCTCTCTCTCTCTCTCTTTCCTTTTTACCAAAACAAGTGTAAAGTGGTATAGAGAAAAAATGGTGTGTGATAATTATTTTTCTTTATGATTCCCCAATCTCTTCTCCTATATCACTCTGAAGTTGTCTCTTGTACTACTATATTGTGCCTATCATTTGTTATTTACTGATAGAATAATGCGTAATATACAATATGTGGGTGCACATCACCTTATATCAAGTATAAGTGAAAAAAACAAAGTATAGATATGAGGTTATGAGTAGCATTATTCTTACCAAAATTCACTCAAGTCATAAAGATGACTAGGGTTGCACAAACAAATATGTTCAACTCCAAAGGCGCATAATAACTCTTACAATCTTTGGCCTAGTGCATTCCTGATGATTCCGAATGTTATATCATCCTAATAAGAAAAATGATACTTGCATAAACAAACTCCTCACAAACTCATGCAAGTTATTGGTTCCTGGTCCTATTATAATTTTTTTCTGAATGATTTAGATGAGTCCATCTTAAAATTTTTGAGAAATTTGTGAAGGATAAAGTAATGATATGTGTCAAGCTCTGACTCCTACGAGTCATGAATCGGCTGTCTGAAAGCAAGATATCAGTAATTCAGTGCCTTTAGCGACCTTCATTAGTGATAGCCACATTCAGCTATGCTATCGATTAGATATATCTAGGATTTGAATTAAGCTGGTTGATTCTTGAATTAAATTAAACCTCCTAGCATTTCTCATCACAGATTGAACATAAAGTGCAGGAGAAGGATCTAATCTAAGAAACAAAGTGAGAGTGATTTGATGATCATTCTTGGAAGTTCTAGTGGTTCTCAAGAACGCACTAAAAGCTGCCGCACAATTTGATATGACACATAGATTATGGTTAACGGATGGTTCAGTGATAGTGATGGGCAAAACTTGTGACTAAATTGCTATCTCGTAAATGGTCATATTTGAGATGGAAAATGTTTGATGCAATAGAGTAAGCATCATAAATTTGAATCCAAATTAGTTAGTGTTAAAGATTAGGTTCTAATGTTATTCACACTCTCTTATTTGCCATTGACATAGGTAATTATGCATTATATGACCCGCACGATTAATTTAAGCGAGACTACATTTCTGTTAGTAGGGAACTTCATTTTGTCTTCTCTTTCATATAGCATGTAAGCAGTTTCTCAATCCCCCGCCACCCTCCCTTTTTCTCATATTATCAAAAACAGAAATTTGATTTACTCCTCTAATTTTTTTTTTAAATTGCCAAAATATGTATAGCAGCTTGAGGTGGAAAAGAAAACTATCATGCAAACTTAAAGATATAAATAATATCACTATTTGGAACTGTTCTGTAGTATTATCATGTCACTTTCAGTAATTCCGCCCCATATTTTAGGTCTCTGCTCTAGAAACGCTGGCGGCCGCTGAAGTACAATGGTAGCAGCCCTAATTAAGATTGCGGCAGTAATAGCCCATATCACATACTTCTTATTCTCAACCTCATATTCAAAATAATGTACAAGATGCTTCTCTCCCATATAATCTCTTTCCTCAGCTCTTCTATTATCATTCTGCATTAAAACCATTATTATGTCAACAATAAGTTCTTTTTAGTTTGATCATGTCAAAATATACAGAATTTTTCCATTAAATAAATAAATAAATTAGAGAACAAAATTATAATTTATAAGTGAGAACTGGAACAGGAGTATAAACCTTGAGAAACATCTCCAATGGAGCATCAAATATTGCTTCAACTTCAGCTGAATTTAAAACTGGTGAAAATGCATCCTTGCCGGACAGTATTCCAACCACAGGTATTACTGTAACGCCATACTGTACTTAAAAATCCACTTTGTAAGGGAAAAGAGTTATGAATAGATTTTTCTAATATATAAAAGTTTGGGGAGAGGGGAAGTTGCCCCATTAGTGAATCACCAAAGGAAAAATGTTTAAACTGAAATAAATTAGAATTCAAAATTGCACCCCAACAGTAAGACTATAGACAGTATAAGGATACTGGTATTTGCTCAGTATGTATTAATTCAATACCAAACCATAGGAAAATTTCATACATACACAGACTTAAATTGAAAAAAACCAAGCTTATAGATATAATTAACCTTAGTATGGAAGGGTTCAAGAAGAGTAATAACAGAAACAAGAGAAGGGTCCAAGCCAATCTCCTCCTTAGCCTCCCTCAACGCCGTTTCTATATCGTCAGCATCGCCTTGTTCCCTCTTCCCGCCAGGTAAAGCAACCTCACCTGCAACCACGCACACCCATTTGAGTTATGGTGAAAAAGACCCAAACTTTACAACTTTGAGCACCGGAAACAATGACCCAGAAGACAATTACAGCAGGGGGAGGTCGAAATGGAAAAGGGTCTGACCGGAGTGGGTGGAGAGAGAAGAAGCCCGCTGGGTGAGAATAACTCGCAGATTCCCATCGGCACCTTCGAAGAGACAGATCAGAACTGCAGCTCTCTTGGAGGGTTTTGAACTGAATTGGTTCTGCGTCAAATTGTCGGCGTTGGTGGTGGTGGGTATGGAAGATCGGAAGTGATGAAGCAAAGCTTGTAATCTCTGTGAACCTCGTATTTCAGGCCTGTTTGAACCCATTTCTATTCTTCAACTACTCTCCTTTCTTCTTTGATTGTTGTGGTATACCAATGTTTCTGTCCAAAAAATAAGGACAGACATTACACTCAACCGTTACAGCGCATACACCAGTTAAATAAGGTTAGCTTGGAAAAGTAAACGAAATTATGATAAAAAGAGTTTAAATTTGCGAAAAAAAATTCTAATGTAAATAATATAGCTGTTAAAATAAAAGAAATTTTGTAACAAAAATAAATAGAAACCTTAACGTAACATGATAAATTATGATTAACTTATGAATTTAATTTTAAGATATTGTTAATGTAAAAATTATTTACACTAATAATATATTAAAATTAAATTTTTATTTTTAATTGAATAAATTTTGATTGTATCATTTCAATATATATTAGACTCTGGTTGATAAATTTATAAAGAAAATAGCATTGAAAAAATACAGCACTTGACAATAAAACAAAACCATTAATGTAAATATAAATCTTATCCAAGTGATATATATATGTTATCATATTAGTTAATATAAAAACCACCACATGAAAATCTATTATATATTTTTTTGTAAAATTTTTGGTATAAATAAAATACTTTAATTTCTATAAATAAATTAAAAAATTAATGCGGATTTTGATTTAGGGCAACTGAATAATATTCCATGATTAAGTAGAATACTATTATGTACCTTGACGTCCATAAGTTATTATTATCGGTCAGTTGGTTTTTATGGTTTTTTATTTATTTATTTCCTTCTTCAACGTTCTGTGTCCGAAAACTTAGATGAGTTGAAAAATGGACGTCTAACAACCTCGATTAAGAAATCTTCATTTATTTCCTCCCGGATCCCAACCAGGTTGAAGGCAAGTATTATCCGTTGACATCCTGTTAAATTTGGAGCATATCATATAAACTATGTCTTATACTTTTACTTCTTTTTACAAATTTTTTATTTATAGGTTATTTTTTTTTACAGATTAAATATTTTTCATCCCCTTTGACATCGGCCACGTATTCGATTACGTTATGCCACAAAGTTGTCAGCATTCATCCAATCTTTTTTTTTTTATTAATCACCATTTATTTTCCTCCTTTCATACTAATGAGTTACCACCAATTAATTTCCAGATGATACTATTTGTACAAGTCAAAATGGACAATTTTAGGATAATTATATAATGATGAACGCCTCAAATAATAGTAGTTAAATATTGATATTATTTTTACATATATTTTAAAATTAAAATTCATATATTATAATTGTATGATATTAATTTTTTTTTATAATTATAATTGTTAAAAATCTTATAATTTTAATTTTAATTTATTTTTAATATAATTATAGCAATTTAAAAATCTTAGAGATCCATTTATTTTTGTCCCAAAATTATAATTTGATTTATTAAAAATATTTCTTAATGTCATTTATAATTTGGTGATATATGAGTAATGCAAAATGGTGATTTAAATTTATTATTAGGTGATTTAAGTTCAAATTATTTACCAACACTACTTATCTCATTATTCATCACTTAATAACTTTTATGTGTACTAATTTATAATTTGGTGGCCTATAATTAATGCCAAATAATAATTTAAACTTGTTATATAATAATTTAAGTTCAAATTATTCACTATCATATTACTTATATAATTTTTTTTATTCATTACTTATTTTACACTCCACATAACCTAAAAAACATTAAAAATAAAGTCAACAAAATTGACCCATTATTGCCGGTCGGTCTTCGGGTATGAGTACATTAAACGCCTCCTTCTTCCTTAATAAGGGGGAAAAGTTCACCTTTGTTAATTTTTTATACGCTAGTAATCTATTACTATATAAAAACAAAATTAGGACCTTTAGATAATTGGGAAACAAATACTTTTAGAAAGAAAATCACGACAAAAAAGCATAAAAAATCATCACTTGATTTCCAAAACAAGAAACACAAATTAAAACAAATCGTTGAAATCTTATCCAAGGCACATTTGAATGGCTAATTGAACAAATTAGAGACACCTTCATTTTTTCAACTTCTTTTAAAGTATTCTTATTGAATGATTAAATAATTTTTTCATGTAAAATTATAATGGTTTTTAAATTATCTATTATGTCCAGTAAAAAATTACTTTAATCTCATAATTTAAGAATAAAATTAAAAATTAATGAAATATTAAACAAGGAAAAAACTATAAATCTGTGATATATTATGTGTTACTTAATAAATTATTCATATAATAAGATTACTTGGTGCTTACAACGAACGTTAATCATGTTATTGAGTTATCAAATGAAATAAGATTATATCAAACTTAGTATATATTTTTTCATGGATCTTTTGCTTTTGTAAAAGTTTTAAAACAAACTAATATGAATTGAATTTTAAAATGGTACTTATAATTTATTAATTCAATAATATCGGAAACGCATGAAGGTTCAACTAGTTTTTATTGAAAAAGAGGTCTTATCCTTGGAAAAGTTTCACATGCACCATCCTAAAAATTCTATAGATTCACCATGATCCATTTTCGGTCATTAGATTAAAAGGTTAGATATTTACAAATTTTAATTAATACACACCCGATCCGTAACACAAAAATTTAGTTAGAATATTTTTTATGAATAATTATACAACCCACCGCTATAAACTATGTCACCTTCGAACTTGTTCACTAGAGCCTCATCTCCAAACCCAATAAAATAAAGTCGAATTTGATAGAAGCCTCCTTCTTATTCTTGCTTTGCCTCCCTAGTCTTATCATGGATCCAAGTCAAGCCTCTTCCAATCCCCTATGACATCAGTGAACATGTAAGAAGATTACGTTACCGGTTCACAAAGTTGTCAGTCATTCATCCTAATCCTTATTTTTTTTATTAATCATCATTTATTTTCCTCCTATTCACCACTTAATGAGTTATCCGTGAATTAATTTTATGAGTCATACTATTTGTACAAGTCAAAATTGACAATTTTGGGACAAGTCAGATAAGTGATGAACGCCTCTAAGATAAGTAGTAATTTCAGTTGCTTATATGGTGATCTTACTTTATTACACATAATGAGTTAAAATTAGAATTCACATATTACCTAAAGATCACCATGTAGTGATCAATGAGAAGATAAGTGGTGATCATTATTACTTATGTAGTGAATTTTAATTTCAATTTACTATGTGTAATAGAAAAAGATCATTACATGAGCAATTTGAGTCACCGGTTATCTTAGAGACGTTCATCACTTATTTAAGTTGTCCTAACGTTGTTAATTTGAGTTGTACAAAAAATATTTCTTAATGTCATTTATAATTTGATGATATATGAGTAATGCAAAATGGTCATTTAAATTTATTATTAGGTGATTTAAGTTCAAGTTATTTATCAACACAACTTATACAAAAATTATTATTTATTATCTCATTATTCATCACTTAATAACTTTTATGTGTACTAATTTATAATCTGATGGCCTATAATTAATGTATAAATAATAATTTAAACTTATTATATAATAATTTAAGTTCAAATTATTCATTATCATATTACTTATATAATTTTTTTATTCATTACTTATTTTACACTCCACATAACCTAAAAAACAAAATAAATATATTGAAAGCGTAATAAATTACAAAATAATTTAAGTTCAAATTATTCATTATCATATTACTTAAATAAAGTCAACAAAATTGACCCATTATTGCCGGTCGGTCTTCGGGTATGAGTACATTAAACGCCTCCTTCTTCCTTAATAAGGGGGAAAAGTTCACCTTTGTTAATTTTTTATACGCTAGTAATCTATTACTATATAAAAACAAAAACAGGACCTTTCTAATAAGCAAAATTTGTCGACCAAAATTATCCCATCATCACTATTTCTTTCAGCAATTAATCTTAATCGTTGATTCTTCTTTCATTTGAATGGCTAATATGAAGCTTATGAGAGACTCTTCATTTTTTCAACTTCTTTTAAAGTATTCTTATTGAATGATTAAATAACTTTGTTCATGCAGTAAAATTATAATTTTTTTCCTTATTATATTATGAAAATACAGTAAAAAATTATGCAATAACATAATTTAAGAATAAAATTAAAATTAATGAAATATTATAACTAAAAAAACTATAAATCTGTGATATATTATGTCTTATTTAATAAATTATTCATATAATAAAAATTACTTGGTGCTTACAAATAACAATTAATCATGTTATTGAATTATCAAATGAAATAAGATTACATCAAACTTAGTATATTTTTTTCATGCTTTTGCTTTTAAAAAAAGTTTTAAAACAAACATAATATGAATTGAATATTTAAAATTACTTATAATTTATTAATTCAATAATATCGTGCAAACGCACCAGGTTCAACTAGTTTTTATTAGTAAATAAGAGGTCTTATCCTTGGAAAAGTTTCACATGCACCATCCTAAAAGTATTCTATAGATGCACCATGATCTTTTCGGTCATTAGATTAAAAGGTTAAGTATTTACAAATTTTAATTAATAAAAAATTTAGATTTAAATATAAATTTAGTTAGATTAACAAGTTTTTGATGATATAATTTTGTACATAAAAATCATTTAATAAATTTTAATTAATAATTTTTTTATATACTTAAATTTATATATAAATAAAAATAAAAAATAAAATAAAAAAACAATTTAATAAAGCCTCCTTCTTATTCTTTGCTAAAAAAAAAAATAAATTATGAGGAGTCTTCTATCATGGATAGGAGTGATCAACCCAAATCAATGACTTTGTGGGATCCGCTCGACCATGGATTCGGGAAGGAGCAAACACGTTGGAAATATTTAGGTTGGTTTAGCGTGTTTGAGGCTGGTGACCCAATCCGATTAAACCCGACCTTCCACCTTATTAGGGGAGGCCTCCAAATTTTTCAAATACAAAGGACAAAGGGAAGGCAAGCGATCGAGGATTTTTTTTTTCCACGACGAAGATCACACGCGAGAGTTTTTTGCCATCTCCATTGCCAATTTAATTATTATTTTATTCACACTTCATTTTCACCATCACCACCCTTCAAGCCATTCACTTCATCCTAACCACCGAGTTGACTCACCAAAACCTCCATCAAGCCTTACCATTTTGTTAACCATCCTACCATTATAACAAACACACACCGAAAACCCATCTTCCTCCATTAACCACAAAAAACAAGCAAACCTTTCACCACTTAATTAGTTTGAATTTTTTCAACCTCAAACATCACCACCCTCACCACTTCACCATCAACTCCAAACAACAACCCAATAACCACCACGTCCCACCATTGAGTATACCATTGGTCACTCACCCAAACAATTTAACAATATTTATATGTAAATTTAAGTGTATAAAAAATGCCAATTAAAATTTATAAATTTATTATATATATATATATATATATAGTTTAGTTATTCATAAAAAGAGTAATTTAATTAAATTTTTCCCCCGTATGAATTTAAGTCACCACATTAATTAAAATATGTAAAGATTTAATATTTTAATTTTAGCTATTAATTTATTTTAATAATAAATCAATAACAAAAAAACTATAGTTCATTCATGGTTAAACTTTTCTTTGTTACTAGAGTTTAATTTTACTTCTAGAGGTGCTGTTTTGTAGCTTTTTTTTTGTGCCGTTTACCATGGACCGCTTGCTTTAGGGTCCATCGATAGACCCCTTAAATTAGCCATTAGATTGCATTAGATTATGTGCAAATTAGATGGATGGTATGGATCACTCACTTGCTCATTAAGTAACAGATTAATAATAGAAGAGTCTAAATTTTTAATTAGTCCCTAAAAATAAAGTTATTTGTGAAAAGGACCCCATATGTCCCAAGCACCTCTGAACACCCTCCAGTACAGTTCACTTCTCCAGCATCGAAGGCCGGAGCAACTGCAACCATCACAACTTAGTCACCATTTTGGTAACGAATCTGTCTAAGAACAATTTTGGAGGAGGCATTGCGTTGAAACCCACTTCACAAGATGGTTCCTTTTCATCATTGCAAACCCCAATCTCCAATGGATGTTGATAGCCAATTTCCGACCAGCCGCCACAAGACGCAACGAGGTGCGTCGTTGCACGATGAGGTGTGATTGCAACGCCTCAGTTGCGTGTGATTTGGATAGTACGAGGCCAGATCTGCGAGTCTGCGACAGTGAGACGCGGCCCCAGTGCAACGACATGAGGACAAGATGGCTGCGGGTCTTAGCTGTCCAGTGCTCTTACGGTTTCAAGGGTTCTTTTCATGGTGGTGAATGGTAGAGGTTGGATTGAAGCTATCAACTATGACTAAGTGGTGAATGGTAGAGACCGTGTCGAAGAAGAGGGATGGTTGTCGGTAGAGCTCCCAGAGAAAAAAAATAAAATGATTTGATTGTTTCTTTTAAACTGAAAAAAAAAAATATTAACACGACTAATTGGTTTAAATACAAATAAATATATTTGAGATCTAATAAATTAAAACCTGCAATTACAGGTTCTTTATCGGGTTCATTCGATGGACCCTAACTCAAGGGGTCCATGGGTCCATCTTACTCGCTGCCTTTTTTTTCTTTGCACGTTGGGTTTTTGCACGGTTTATTTACTAAAAAAATTTAGAGAAATGGGATTTTCAAAATCGAAAATTTTCGAGGATGCTAATATAACTCGGTAAGTTTGGGTTCATCAATTAATTTTATTTGATAGTATTTATATACAAATTTAAATGTATATAAAAATTATTAATTAAAATTTATAAATTTTTATATTTATAGTAATTTGTAAAAAAAATAAATAATAATTTGACTAAATTTTTATGTGAATTTATATATTATTAATTAAAATTTGTAAAAATTTAAATTTAAATCTAAATCATTAATTTATTTTAAATCAATCATCTATCCATGTAACTCTTTTTAAGAAGTCCATATTACAATTTTCCAAGGAAAGTACCTTGTTTTACAATAGCCCATCTTCATGGCCCATGCCAAGAAAATAACGTTTGACAGAATATTCAAGCATTAAAATTTGCAAAATAATCCGACAATTTTAAAAAGTTTCAATGAAATTCATGCTTTAGTCGTGTCGTATGGCAAATGCCACGTGGTTTCTTTCTTACATCACATAAATTCGACAAATTACCAAGCCAAGATATCTGGATGTAGTAACCTTACTCTCCTATTCCTAAATCAATGGAGTACCGAACGACAACATATGAGAAGACCAAATTACCTTATACTTTAGAGCCCTGCAAATTTTACAAGAATTTCTAAGTTGAAAAAGGACAATCTAACCTAGAGAACTGAGGTAAATAAAACAAGTTATTAGTCGGCAAATGTTTCTGGGATTCTTGATACTGTTATGAAGTGAGGATGCTAATATAGACCCAACAAGTTTGGGTCTATCAATGGACTATTTTCTTTTTTAATTTGACAGTATATATATCTAAAATTTAAATGTATAAAAAAATTACTAATTAAAATCTATAAATTACTTATATATACATTATTTGTAAAAAAAAATTAATTAAATTTTTATGTAATTTTGAGTGTTATTAATTAAAATTTATCTTTTAATTTGAGCCATTGATTTATTTTAACAATAAATTAATGATTCAAAAGTCATAATCCATCCATCGTCCACTTTTTAAGAGGTTCATATTAGAATTCTCGAGAAGTAATTCATTGTTCTCAACTTCATGATAACACTCTCTAAGCAGGAATATGAATTCCAAGTGCTGGGACAATATCCTTTTCCTTTTTCAGTACATATAAACACCTTACCGTGAATAATCTATAATTGTGATGAATATTATTGTAGGATGAACAAATATTAAGGACTAAAATACAACAAATATTGAATTCAATGCATTACAGTGTCCTTGGTTAAATCCCGAGGAGCCTTGAATTTAGGATTCTGCTCCATGAAAGCTGGCGGCAGTTGGTACACAACTGATGCAGCCCTTATCAAGATCCCAGCTGTTAAACCCCATATGAGGTAATTTTTTATGCCCAATTTCATAGTCAAACAAATGTATCAGATACTTCTCTCTCATCCACTGCCTCTCTTCCTGACTCCGATTTTCATCCTGATTAATGTAATGACATCAGACAACCTCTAGATGAATATAAAGAAAGTAGAAGACACAATACAGAATTAAAACTAAGAGTGGACCTTGAGAAACATTTCTAAAGGTGCATCAAATACAGCTTCTACTTCAGCGGGATTCAGAACAGGTTTGAATGCTTTTTTGTCATGAAGTATGCCAATGACGGGTACAACTCTCATAAGGTACTACAAAATAAAAAAGTGATGGATTAACTTCCACTTTGGGGAAAATTTACCAGCAGTTTTCAAATTAATCAATTGTCAATCAAGGGAAAATATCATGCCATTCAAATCCCAAGACAATTTCAATGCATTGCAATAACTTCCCAGAGATAATTTTAGATTCCAGGTAAAATCAATGTACACATAAAGGAAACAGTCAGTTATGTAAAGATTTCATTTAAAGAGAAGCATAAAAAATCGGATTACAAAGAAAAGCATATTTTACCAAGCTCATTTGAACCATATATTTTATAATAAAATGTAACATGGACTTAAACAACTACTTATATTTTTTGAAAGATTCATAAACAAGTGACAACTATATTACATCCTCAGCATTGCTATTATTAAATTTAAATCTTACTGAGTCTTCAAAAGCTGTCTAAATTCTGACAAAACTACAGAATACAGACCATTATTCCTCATAACATGCAATACCCGTAAAGGTGAAATTGTAATACAGGGAATCAAGATTGTATGATGCTTCAAAATTCTGCATCCATCTAATCGCAAAATGATCAAAATGTATTAGACAACCTTGAGTGTCAGTGACCTTCCAAAATCTACATTTTTCAGCACAGAAATGTTTAATGAACCACTTCATTGAAATAATTTTCACGCATATGCAAATTTTCAGCAAAATTCCTAGTAGCACATAATTGGAGTGCTCAATTTTGCTTTACTAGCCATCCTGAGTCAGGCCCATCAAAGTTATTATATCAATTACTTCAACTAGTGGAGTACCAAATAGAACTCATACCTTAGAGAAGAATGGTTCAAGTACAGTAACAACATTCACAAGTTCTGGATCTAACCCAATTTCCTCCATTGCCTCTCTTTTTGCAGTGTCCCCATCATCCTTATCCCCCTCTTCTGCTTTCCCACCAGGCAAAGCCACTTCACCTGCAAAACAACATCAACATTCAACACACACAACCCTCAGTGCATTCCCTTACAATTCAGAGCCTAAATATGTAAGGAAGGAAAAAACAATCAAGTACAGTAACAACATTCACAAGTTCTGGATCTAACCCAATTTCCTCCATTGCCTCTCTTTTTGCAGTGTCCCCATCATCCTTATCCCCCTCTTCTGCTTTCCCACCAGGCAAAGCCACTTCACCTGCAAAACAACATCAACATTCAACACACACAACCCTCAGTGCATTCCCTTACAATTCAGAGCCTAAATATGTAAGGAAGGAAAAAAAAAACTTTTTTTAAAGATGTCATATTTAGTCTATCAAAATCTTAAAATAAGAAAAAAGCATGAAGACATGAATTCTCGTACATTGGAAATCTTTAAACAAACAATACTGGTACGACACTGGACTGACCCGAGTAAGTAGAGAGCTTGGAAGACCGCTTGGTGAGTATCACCCGCAGATCCCCAGCATCCCCTTCAAAGATGGAGATCAAAACAGCCGCTCTCTTGTGTCTGAATTTTTCTTGGTTTTGAGCAATTGGGGTGGCTGATTCCGGGAAACCCACTTTGGAAACAACATTCCCTCCACTTTCTTCCATGATCTGCTCCAAGATGTCTTCATTGAAAGGTGGGGGCTTGTAGGCGTAGCTGTTGTGCCAAGGCCAGGAGCCTCTGTGATCCTCCACTGGCATTGGAAGAATCCATGAAACCTGGAGAGAGAGGCTATGTACATAACCTTCTCAGAATGAAAGCCATGAGTGGCAGTTAAGTACTACCATAATATCATACCATAGCATGTGCCAATGATGTATTGAAATTGAAGAAATTAATGAAAATGGATAGTAGGTTGAGGTTCTTTGATTGGATGATTTCAAGAAATTAATGAAGTGGAAAAAGTGCCACATGAATGGCTGCTCTTCTTGTTGTACACCATTCACCATCTTCTTCACTTTTTATCAGTAACAACCAATGAATTAACAAAGAAGAGTCTCTCCTGTAAAAAACACAGCTTTACAAGTTTATTTTCCAAAATCTTAATATCACACATTTATGATACACACACGACACTGAAATTCATCAAACTAATCAGGCAACAAGGAGTTATTACAATTGCAATTTTTGAGCAAGAAACTTTGGTGCCAATTTGTTGAGCTTTGCTGTTTCATCCACTGGCGCCCATGGAAGAACAGAAATGATAAAATATTTAATGCAACAAACTGGACAGCTACTGAAGGAATTAGAAAAGCTGAGATATCCATATTGTAAGGTTTCTGATTTTAACATTGGGAAAAAGATGACCCTACAAAAGAGGTCTAATAAAAAAAAGTAAATATAATGATTATAAAAGAGGTTATTGCATTATTCTAATGATTATATTATTGCTCTTCTAGTTTGGATGGTTCTCTTGGTACTGCCTAATTAGCTTGATTTCGCATGTTGTACATTTAGGTTAAAAAACAAAGGGCCAGTGTCCAGTGATGAGACGAGAAGGTTGTTGGTTATCAACAATGTCGGCTTTTAAAGCAACTCTTTCAGGAACCAGACAAGAAATGTAAGTTCATCATTGGTTTAATTATGCTTTTTAAGTTTGGATTGTGCAACTTTTATGAGCTTTGATTCTTAAGCTTAAGAACTGATCTCATTATTTCAGTAGTTCCCTTCTCTATGGTACATAAAACGTCCACATTTACGGTGTAATCATTAATCAATAATCTAATTGTACCGTACAATTGTTAATCTGTCACTGTTTGAACCAGTAAATTAAATCGGAATCCAATTTGAAAAACTTTATGACAAAATCTAATAATCCAGGGTTAAAAGGCATAATTATTACTAAGAAAAATAATCATCTCTCTATTTTTTTATACTACTTTTTACATTGATTTGTAGTTAAAAACGTGTATTGATTAATTAACAGACTATATATGAAACAACTAATACATCGTTAATCAACTAATACACATTATTAACTATGAATTTGTACATCGTTAACCAGTATAAAATTTTTTGTAGAAAAATGTTATGAGAAAATTGAAACTCTATTACTAATTAGGTAGCCTCCATCCTCCACTATCCTGTTAGAGTTATGAGCTTATTGGGCATAACTATAACTAATTCACTATATACTATCAACTAAAAAAAATCTATTACTATATTTGAGTCCAAGTGGCTTCATAAAAGTTTTTGTAAAACCCAATATTACTATTTGCAGAGTTCTGGACAGTTAATCTATATCTAGTCCAGGTATGTAAGTTAGACTTATTCAACTAAAATATGGTACTATGTATGTTTTTTGTCAATAAATATCTAAGCTGGTTGGCCAGGGGAGTGGGAAAGGAGAAAACAACAATGATAAAAAATAATACAGTTGAAAGATAATATGCAGTATATTATTGTGTAACATATAAATGGAACCGAAACATTAGCAAGCCGCCCAAGCCATCTCAATATGGTGATGATAAAACATAACGAAATCAACAACAGGATCACATCTTAGAAAATTTCTATTACAACAACAGAGAGAGAGGGAAAAAAATAGATACTGTTCTATCTACAATTTGTCTCTTCGTTGAATATACAAGATTGAAAAGATAATAGACAGAAACAATCAACAAATCACACCCACATGGAGGTCTGTTGACCCATTCTCTAAAGGTTTGGATTTCAGTCACGTTCATATGCACAAAATGGAAGCAATCCAATGAATAAATAAGATGGCTTTTTCTCTTGACTTTATGGACTGTAACCAATTGAAAATAGATTTGACTGCTCAAGTTATACATTAGGCTTGATACTTAAAATGTGCTTTGTCTTAGCAACCACTCCTGACTCCCGAGGACTCATTGCACTCCTTCTTGCACCACAGTTTTTTCTGTGGCTGGGTAAGAGAATCTCCTAGCTTTTGTAGTCCCTTTTGCATTACCCAAAGGAGGAGTTCCTTTCGCATTGGTAAAAGGAGGCTTAACTGAAACAGGGGTTTTAGGTGTTGATGTGATATTGTCCTTCTGAACCTTGCTTGACTGCCTATTTTGAGCTTTCTTCAAGTTAACGGATATGCTGGGGACACGGCTTTCCCATGGGCGAGCAGCAATCCAGCGTTCCTTCCAGCTCCAACCCCAATTAGCTTTGCTAAGTTCATAATTACCTAGCACTTGGCTCTGACTAGAGTTGGCCCTCCACTATGATTCATAAGATATGCATTTGATTTTCAATTGGATCACGTGAAACAAGATAATGAGACATTCCTAATATTAACCTACCTGATGAGAAAACGCATATGCCATGGCTCTTTCCCGCTTAACTGCTGCTTCTTCCCTCTGATGTATCCTTCCGAGGATTTCCTCCATAGTTTCAGAACCACCACACCATTCAACCTGTAATTTATTTCGTCTAGTGCTCAGAAAAAGATTAACTGAATTGAGTTCAAACAAGCTCATGTATCTACCGAAATAATTCCACCACTATTAACTATTAAATGATAAAAGATTTCAAACACTAATCAAAGTACACATTTTTTTATCACTGAAATTGCATAACAAAATATTTTTTATCATGGAAACAAACATAAAGAAAATTAGGGCAAGCTAAAGGTTACCTCCAGATCATGGAGCTTTGCCTCAAGTTTTAGTTGAGACTCTAGTTTCTTCCGCCTGATCCTATCTTCTGTCACCATACAGATTCGGCGAGCTCTAATCTCAGCCTGTATCTTGCTCCATGAATGAAGGTAAGTTATAGCTGTACTGGCTTGCTTTTTAACTGAGTAACCTTGTGTTAGGATCTTCAGTTTTGTGAACCCTTTCAAGCGACGTAGAGCTTTTCTAGCCTGGAAGGTTTAAAAGTCATAATTGCAAAACAAAAATCAGCAGAAGATATTAACAAAGGTTTGTACTATTATTATAAATAAGTAACACAAACCTACATTGCTCAGCTATAATCATAAATGGCATGCATATTAAGACAATAATCAAGATTCAACACATAACACCTACTGAAAGAAACTGCTTAGAGTATCATTTTTCTCTAACTTCAAAGCAGCCAATTCTGCCAATTCTGTTAGTAGGGGTTAAATCAAATCCTTGACAAGAAAAAATGAGTCTCAAATAAAAGGTTGCATGCATTTAAAAGAATACTCCAAGATTTTCAATCCATGCTTATCTTGAAGGATTTCATAGCATCCAATCACAGTTAATAAACAGGGAAAAGGTGTCAAGATAGAGAGCTAAAACATCACTCTTCACTCGTAAAACAAGAGCAGAGTCCAGCAATCCACTTTGAACATAAGAATATCAAGAAAAATCTCCATATTAGAGTTCCTAATCCTGTGAACATATGAGGTCAGTGAAATGGTGGAAAAAAAAAAGGGTCAATTGCACTTTGCCACCCTAATTTATTTGTCCAATTAGACTTTAACACTTGATTTATAAAATTAAGCACACTCCTCATTGATTTAATGACATTTTGCGATCTCCTGCCCATCATCATCCAATATGGTAGATATATCTTGAACGATGCAATACAAATATAGCAAAAAAGACTAATTTAATTTCATAGTATTATGTAAAGTCAGTAATCATATACCCCTCTAAAATGCAATCAGAAAGCTGGCATACCAGCAGTAACAGCACAATAGCACATAGACATTCACAGTGGAATAATGAAATATAGAAACAGAAGCAGGAGTCAGATTAGAGTTAGCCTGTATTTTAAGAACTCTTCTCTGCAAAAATTCAACTTGACATACCTTGTAAGCCCGGAATGCAGTCTGGATCCTTGTTGCAGCAATAGTTTCAACTGACACCCCAGCTGACACAAGATTTTCACTTTTAATACCATTTGCTAAACCACTAGACTCTTTTCCTGTATAATTGTTCGACTTCAATGCACTTAATTTCTCTGGAGTTAAAGTACCCTGTCTCAAAGTGTGACCAGATATGAAGATAGAAGCATTCTGGTTACAATGACTCTCATACAAAATAAATTCTAATACTTGGTAATAAATGGTATTGCTGCAGCCTAAATGATAAACAAAGTAATTAAGTGGTTGTTATAAACAGCAACATATACTGTCCCACATATGCATCATCATGCCAAACTCAGATAAAACTTTACCTTTTATAGTCCTGTTTAAAAAATAATTACATGAGTTTAGAGGCATATTGCTGTCAGAAATCTTGAATAACTTGATAGAAAGCTTCTAAACTAACTTTGTTTTTCAATTTATGGCAACAAAGTACTGTGTTTAGACAAAATGTTGGTCATTTCAATTCTGGACAATGACTAAGTCTGGTATAGAGCCAACTTACTACAGTTTAATCCTTCATAGGAAATGAGAACCCTCCAATTCCAAATCACAAAACATAGCAGTTATAATAAGGCAAACCAGTATACTATATGATTAAGTTAAATGACCATCAAAACATTCAAAAGACTAATTTGGTTTTTCAGGAAAATAATGGCGATATGGAGGTTTACAATTAACAGCTTGACACTCATGCAACTTAATCTCTGTAAGGATTAGTCAAAGAAACTAAAAGTGACATGAAGTGCACTCGTACCTTTGCTTTCTTTGATCTGCCTTCTTTTGATTTTCTTAAGCTAATTATTGTCTTAAACCAATCGCCTGAACCCATTCTTGAATAACTTCTTTCAAATTAACATAGCCCTGGGAGTATTTTTAATAATATATAAGAAACATTAGCATATCACTCCACAAATACAGATTTATTACGTTGTTCTTAACCATAAGAGATCCATACAAAACAAACAAATGGAAAAATAGTGTTGAAGTTCCTGTCCCCACTGTTAGTTTTTTTTCTTTATTCAAATAATTAAATGAAAGCCTTAGACCAACTACTTCAAACATTAGTCTCTGTAGGAATACATTCTTTAACAGTTTGGTAACAAAATATTCTTGTGTAAGTTGTTTGTAATCAAGTCCAATCAGTACAGCTCTGCACCCATGAAGCATTATGTTACAAATATGATACAGGGTGGATTCTATCAGCAATCACATTAAGATCAGAAAAGCATATGATATGATACACCGATGACCTATCAGATTGGATACAGTTTGTAACACAATAAAACAGAAAGCAGTAAATTGCACATATTGAAGCTAACTATAGCTATTATTATTAACATAGGCTATGCTGTTAGAGTTGAATAGTTGATACAAACAAGCAACTTGTTTTTTCTTCCCAGTATAAAACAAGTAATCCCAAAAATAACAGCCAAGCCAGCGGAAATCTACAAGAGAAATTAAAACAATCACACTGCACTGCCTTCCACGTCAAACTCATACTGTGATCTACCAAACAGAACATAAAAAACATGGATAAATAACTCAACTGATGAAAAACAAAAGAATATGCTTTATTGCCTAGCAAGTAGCAAGCAGAACAAAGTATGGCAAAATCTATCTAGTTCTCACAGGACGAACCCAAAATCAACATGCAAATGGGTATCCAGAATCACGCAAGAAGAAACAAAAATGCATCTGGGTGGGGGGGGGGAGAATGACATACCAGAGAAGAAGGTGTAAAGTGTCCAAAGGAGGCTCCTTTTTCCTCAATTGGGCAACCAAGATTTTAGGATGGAAAAAGGAGGGTGTAGAAGTAGAGAGGAAGGAAAGCAGAAAACAGGGAGAGAATGTGAAAGGGTCAGAAAAGGAATAAAAGGTGGGTGTGGAATGTGGATTGCCATGGCCCAATACAACCTTTAATTCCCTCATTTATAAATGTTATAGAAGGGGAGAGAAAGATAAAACCAAACCCCAAAAAATAAAATGAGAAAAAAAAAGGAAGAAATTTTCTCTATGTGAGGCCCTCAACCGACGAATATATGGGTCAGTGTAGTCCCAGAGTATCGTAATATGACACAGTTGGTTGGACTTTTGAAGCATTCAGCAAAGGGAGGCTACAATGACAGCAGAACAAATGGTGGCAATATTTTGATGGGGACTGGTTGCTTTCTTTTTAAATAAATACTTGCATGTACAGGATGCACTCAATTTGTGTACGCTAAGTTAATAATATATTAACATTTTTTTTTATGCAATAAGATAAAATATTTTACATATAATTAATATATTAATAATTTGTTAACTTAATACAATCAAGTTAGGTAACTAAATGTATGCAAGATTTTTCTCTGCTTTCTTGAGCTTATATGTGTATACTATAGCCTCCGGTTGATAAATATACATTTGCATTTTGCGAAATGCGAAAGGGAAATTCTTTTTTTTTCTTCCAATTATTGGAGAGTTTATTGGATGAGATGAAGACAGAAAAAAAACAGAGAGAGTGAAAGAGGATCCTTGACTGTCTGAGATGACAAGGTTATGGTCTGTTGTGGGATCTGGTACAGGCGGGTCTATTGAATCCTTAAATTAAGGTTTCGACGTGGAAGGTTGTCGGACGTTGGTGAGAAAGGAACACAAGACAGATGGCGTGGATGGTGTGGTTCATGATTGTTTATGAAAAAGGGATTTGAATCTTCTCTAGTTGAAAAATAACTGAAAAACATCTCAATCATTTAAATTAAACTTTTACATAATAAAATATTAAAAATAAATATAATACAATAATTATTAAAGGGGAGATTAAAGATTGGATTCTTCACCAGTTTTTTCACAATCCAAATCCATGGAAAAGCGTCACCTACTGTTCATTTATTCAGGTCGTCTAACGTGGAGGCTCGTCATACGTTGACTAAAACTGAAGTAACTTACAAAGGGAAAAACAATAAATAATTGAAAGTTGGTCCTGGCGAGGCTCGAACTCGCGACCTTCGGCTCATAAGACCAACGCTCTAACCAACTGAGCTACAGGACCAACTTGCTTAACTTGGCTCATTTTATATATTTGTATCCAATTCATTAGTACCTTCTCGGGCCTTGCCTTCCCTAATGTTCTTTCGTTAAGCCGATCGTTTTCACTATGAAGTATGAACCCTAACTGAAGAAGTGATGACCAAACAATAAAAGTCACAAAATGGCTTGTATCATAAAAATACTCATTGATGCACATGTGAAAAAAAATGGTATTTAACGAAGTGATAAATACAAACATTAATTGGCTCTAACCCTATATCACTGAATTGGATTTGCTAACTAAGTTGGATTTAAAATTATCTAATCTATTAAATGTTGGTCAATTTGTAAGTTAGGTCCCTTTCAAGTCCCCAACTTGCAAGAAGTAACACACTTTATTTATCTTTATCTTTAATCGCTTAACCACAAATAAAAATTGAAAATTGCTGTTAAATGATCATGAATTAAAATTTAAAAAAAATTTAGTAGAATGAGATTTCAACCATGGAAAATTGTCCCACAAGATAGGCACCACTAATTAAAAAATTTATTTTTTTCATTTTCTCTTCACACAGCAACAAGTAACTATACCCTGATACTTTCTCATTTTATCTACGTGGAGTCTCCTCATTTGCCATTTTCACTAATTTCTTTCACAATCTAAGTGCAAAAGAAATGTTAGTGGTGTGAAAAAAATTGTCAAAAAGTTTTTGGAGAAAATTTCCTTTAAATATTATAATAGAATAATAGATTTTAACTTATGAAGTGATCAATCAACACAATATGTTTTCTTAAATAGACAATTAAATAATATGGTGATTTCTCTAGTACTCACAATATTGGAAATACCCTTCCTAAATGGACTAACAAAAATAATACACATGTACATATAGCTGTCAACTCATCATCCAATATGACAAAATATAAATTATATTTATGTAGTCCCTAATATATTTTTGTTTCATAGAATAACTCAAGGGCTCTTCCACAAATTTTAAAAAATTAACCCATCTTCATTCAAACACCAAACCCAAAAAAAAAATTCAAAAAAAATTAACCCATACGATTCTAACTCACTACTGAAAGGAAACCATGAAATGAAACCATTGGAACTCCTTTGAAAATTCTAATTCAAAACACCATTGTAATCCCTAACCCCATGTATTGATGGCCATCCTATTTGAGTGAACTTTCGTTTTCCTTCAGCTAGAGTTATCGGGTCACGTCGCTGTTGCGATTGTCGAGTCACCGTTGCCATTGGAGTTTTTGGGTCGCTGCCAACATTTTTGTCAGCCTTAGCACACCACTATACCCAATAGGGTCTCTCTATTATTCAATTCTATTCATTTTGCTTTCACATGATTCATCCCAAGTATTCTATATAGGGCCCAGTCACATAAAAAGTCTAGGCATTTTCTCATTTTTCCAATTTATTGAGCAAAAGCTCACGTCTTCAATTGTTCAAAGTTTTAAGATCTCTTTTCATATTGTTTGAGCTTCACCTGTAGACATACTTGGACCATTCTGTATTCTTTTAAATCGGTCTCTTATAGCTTGACTCATATCTTCTATATGATCGAGTTAGGGGGCTGTGGATCATTCTGGATCCGATAAAGTAGGCCCGATATGGTAATGTCCAACATAATAGCAGACTTGGCAGAACCCGGCCCGACTTCCATACTTAGGCATATATCCATCTATGAATAACGGGTAAATAGTGGTAACATAAGAATTCACCGACTTAAGTAATTAACCAACGACTATAAACCCAGGCATTTAGTGAATAGATTATAATCGAATCCCAACATTCTGACTTTGAATGTCTTAAACAGTGGAGTTCGGATTGATCGGGATCGGGATTCTAATATCTATATATTCTAAGCACTTTGCCGGTACATGTTCCATTCTTTTAAATAATACATCTATTTATCAGAAAAACTTAATTATGATCCTACATCAATGTCTTGATATACAATATCTTGACACTCGTCTTCTAAGTTATCTTTACTCAAAGAGTTGTGTACAAAATTTGCAACTCTTTTAGAGCATTTCTATTCTACTATCATTTGCAAACACCTAGTCAAAAAGAAATATGAAGCTTTGGGCTAGATTACGTGGTTTTGGTTTTGAAAACAAAATTTAGAATTTAATTGTTGTGTTCTTGTTAATTTGGAATTTGGGTACGTTTTAGGTGTTTCTTTAGGTTTATAATCTTGGGTATTGCAGTGAAAACAACTTTTATAAAAATATATCCACAAGTGAGCTTGATAAGTGGATGTAAGCTACAAATTGGGACTGTACCACTATACATAAAAGTTTGAATTCCATCTTTCTCTTATCATGACTTAGCTTGTTACAACTTGATTATTTCATTTATTTGCTTAATTTCTTCAAGTTGTTTGTGTTAGCAACTTAATACTTAAACTTCATGCCTTTAATTTGATTCAAGAATGGTTGAAACACGACACATATATAAGATCTAATATAAAAAGTTCAGTACTGCATTTTCTGTTTCGATGGTACTAAATCCCATAATATTATTCACTAGAGATATACAAAATGTTCATTTTTCAGACTTAATCTAAGTACTCACGCTTATAGAAGTTTGGTGGAGGATAATATTGAATGACTATAACTTTCAACAAAATATATAGATGTGTGTTTGGCAATGCTATTCTCTGTTACATTTTCTAATTCATTGTTAGACTGCAACAAACAAAGTAGGCTCTTATAAAAAGAGTAAGATATGAATGGAATACTTGAGATGAATTGTGTCAACTTAAAATAAATAGAGTTGAATAACAGAGAGACCTTGCTAGGTACAATGGTGTGCTGAGGCTAAGAAAGACGTTGACGACGTCAGTGGCGACCAGGCAACTCAAGCAGTGGCGACGACCCAAAAACTCCAATGGCGATGGCGATATGACAACTCCAATTGAAGGAAAACAAAAGTTCACTCGAATAAGATGGCTATCAATACATGTGGTTAGAGATTACAATGCTGTTTTGAATCAGAATATTTAGTGCATGTTTGGATAGGATTATGATTAACTTTTTTTGAGAAAAAAGCTGTTTGAATAGTGTTTAATCATGTTTGGTAAAATTAAACTTGAACTTTTATACATGTAAAATAAAAGCCTTTTTAAAGCCTAATTTTTTTTATAATCTTTGAAGATTGAAGTTTATGATTTTAAATATAGATTATTCCTTACATTTTGATATGTTATCATTTTATCCTCAATCAAAAAATTTTTTTAATCATTCTATACCTATTTTAAGAATTTAATACATAAAAGCGATTCTTTTTTATATCATCCAAACGAATTAGATTAACTTAAAATCACTTTACAAATGATCCAAACATAAAAATGAATCAATTATAATCGATTATAACAAAAAGCTTTTATACAATAATCGATTACTAAGCATAATTAAATTTTTGCAGTTATCCCAAACACACACTTAAAGGAGTTTTCATGGTTTCTTTCAGTCGTGAGTTAGAATGACTTTTGTTTTGTGGTTTGGAATAACTTGGGATTAAGTTTGAATGGGGATGGATTACTTTTTTAAATTTGTGGAAGAATCCTTGGGGTGATTGTATGAAAAAAAAATATATTAAGAATAAAATAAATACAATTTACACTTTGTCATGTTAAATAATGAGTTGACCATTATATGTATATATGTCTTATTTTTGTTGGTCCACTTACAAAAAAATACCAAAATCCTTCAAAGATTACGGGTACCGAAAAATTCACCAATATTTAAGTGAAACCAAAAATTACAGGCCGCATTATCGCGGCTGTGACATCTCAGTTATGTAAACTACCACAATTACATCGCTTTGCAAATGTGAATCAAATTGACCTATATTAGTATGTATTAGCCCGCTACAGCCTCAACGTGACTTAGTGACTAAACCGCACAATTTAAAACCTTGAGTGAAAGTTCAAATATAAAATATTGAACTTGATCCAGTATTCCTCTCTAATTATTGGACTTTTACATAATAATTTCAATTACACCGTGAACTTGAAAATAGAAGGAAAGTAGCAATCAGGTTCACTCACTTTCAGTTTATTAATTTGTTGTCATTTCCTACTAGCATTCCACTTAGGTTCCCTAATCCATCCGCAACATGAACTTAGAAATTGAGCAGAAATCTCAATCACAGAAACATACACCAACCTTCGTTCTGGTTGGGAATGGGACCATGAGGGGTCACCTTCAAACGCTAATTATGTAATAATGACATTATTGTAATATCTTTCAGCTTTTCCCTCTCATATACATGGACCAGCCAATAGAATCCTTCAACGCTAGCTTCTTAAGAAGGCTACCTCTTACTTATCTTTGGATTTTGAATTTGTTATGCTTCCTATTACGTTAGTGGCCCTAGAAATAGACATGCCATTTAACCGTTCCCCTACAGCCTTTATTGACAAAAATGATGCTTCTCATTTTGGTCTAAACCAACAGTGGCGATGCTTCAGAGCTAGGTTTCATTATGAATGATCTCTATTTTATATGTAATTATATGTAACATATTTCCATTTATTCATTTCCGTGTTCCCCTAGATCCACTAACTTGGTTCATTATGTTTTGAGCTTGTCAAGGATCTCTCCCCCCTTTGTTATTTTCTTGTTGATGCTTTTACAGTTTTAGTACAAGAAACTGGGGATTTTCAAAGAAAAATTCTGACAAATAATCTGATGGATTTCCCCTTAGGATTTGGTCATTTTATTAGTGACATCAACGAAGTGAGCTATAGGAAAAAGTCATTCCTTATGCATTAAAAATATATTCGTCTTAAATTTTTTTTTAAAAATAAATATTTAAAAAACATTTCTGACACTCAGAGCCGTTGCAAATTTTTTAAAAAAACATATATTTTCCATGATAAGATAATTTTTTAGTATTGTTAAAGAAATTACTTGTTGAATTAATTTTTTTAGAAAAATTATGGTAAATTGCTGCATTGGTAATGCAGATTATTTAAAAAAACAAAATTGAAACAATACTTTCAGATGGATCTCACCTGTCATTTAAATGTAAAAGTTTCGACAGTTTTGAAGTTTCAACATACTTTCCAAATATTTTAAATTTACCAATGAATCTTGAGGCCATTAAAAATGAGAAAATATTATTTAAATGGTCATTGAATTGATCGAGTCTGTAGAAAGTGGAAAAAATATTTTATTATTATCAATAAATTAGGTTCGTCAAAAATCATTTAATAATTTGCGATGATCCAACAAAAATTCTTTAAATCTTGGTAAAAAAAAATTAAAAAATTTGACCGTAAATTTTCTTGTCAGAAAATGTTCATTTTTGGTAGTTTTTTTAAATTAAATTAAATAAGAAATTCTTTTTATCTAAGTAAGAGGAAAAAATGATGTGCTACCGATGTATGTTTGTAAAAGGGATTCGACTTCTTTAAATATATAGTTCTGAGTTTGATTTCGAAATTTATATGCATAGAAATAATATTACCTATTGAGACATTTGACTATATATTAAGATATTAGTCTCTTACTTATCATGTGATGATATTCTAGAAAAAAAAAAAAAAAGAAAAGAATGATGTGCTCCTAAGAGGTCAAGTCCATAAATTTAAAGATATGGTTCCTTGATATTGAATTTATTTTTTAAATTTTTTAAGAAAGATAGTGTTTCACTATTTAAAATGAAAAGAAATATAAATTCTAAAATAACAATATTTATATCTATATGATATCTATATCTATATGATATCTATAATACTACATATTGAGACATTTGAATTTATTTTTTAAATTTTTTAAGAAAGATAGTGTTTCACTATTTAAAATGAAAAGAAATATAAATTCTAAAATAACAATATCTATATCTATATCTATATGATATCTATATCTATATAATATACAATATATAATATATAATTGAACCTTTCTATCAAAGAAATTTATGCCGCATGTGGCCTATTAAGGCACTCTAATTCCCACCAATTTTTCAAGACTTTCCTTTAATAGAAATAATTTTAAAAGTTTAAATTTAAAAATTACAAATATTTGTAAATAATAAATTAAAATAATAAATTGATCAAAACAATAAATGATAACTCAATTTGATTGCAATCATGTAATAAATTTATAAAAATCAATTAAATATAATTAACACTAATTAAAACTCTTTTATAGCAAAGTTAAGTGATTAATTCACTATTTGCTTGAAGATAATTAATCTCAATCAACTAATTAATTGAATATAAAGTTAATTTCATTTTTATTCTACAAGTTTTTTTTCACAAATTTTTTTTTTGGCTTATTAGAATACTCTTCAATCTGATAAGTGAGAGACTAATTTTTCAGAGTACAGTTAGGCGCATAAGTAAGGATCTATCTTAAAAAAAGAAATTTTGAGCCAACGATCGGGCTGAGCCGGCCTTCTTACCCACAACCTGCATAGGGTTGTGTTGGACTAGCAAAATGCTAACTCATAATAAGTTTGGCTCGACCCGACCCGAAGTTTGTCTAAGCTCGCACTAGCTAGCCTGAATGGGTCACGTTGGTCCGTTTTGACACCCCTAAATTTTTAGTAAATGTAATTATTTACATAATAAATTATGTTTTCCTTTAATTAGATTATAATATTTGGTTGGCATGAGCTTTTTTGAGTTTTTTTTTCATGTGCTATATAAATATTTTTTGTGCTTTATTTTGGAGTTGTACAATTATTTCTTTAACTATAGTGTTTTCTCTCAATACATATGAAAGTAAGTCACTTTAGTTTCAAAGTCATTTTTTATACTACCTTTCAAAACATGTTTCTTTTGAAACATTTCTCTTCTACTTTTTCATTTTCTCTTACTATTCTATCTATTTTCATATATATTGTAGATTTTAAATATGAGATATAATAACGTTTAAGATGTCGATTCTTATCCAATCTCAAATTGTGATGGCGAAAATAATGGTGTAATTAAGGGCCAATAAGAGCCATCACCCTGTTAAATAGAAATTATAAGACCAGTCTAGGGTTCTTTCCATTTTCTTTTTCATTGTATATACTTACTTATTATATAAAAATCTTTGGTACTTTATTTAAAATTCGTGTATTTTTAATTATGCAAATATTTAGTAAAATGTCGTGCACACAATTAAGTTGCTATTCAATTATGATATTCTGAAAGTGATAGTAAACTGTCCATTGTTCTTTTCATTTTAATTTTGTATATTTATAGTATACGATGTTAAAAACTTGACATGAAATTATATTGATATATGCAATTATGAGAGGAAAACTTTATAAGGAAACTTAATAAAATTAATTGAAATGTAATTTATTAACAAAAATCTAAATTGATTAATTATATCTACGTGTGACTATTGGCACTCTAATTTGTGATTATTTACACTCCCACTTTTTAATTTTTAATAAAAAAATTCACTTTTTAAAAAACTTTAAGAGGGTAAATTTAAAAAGTGTCATAAAAATTAAAAAGTACGTATAGACATATTAGAGTGTAAATTGTCCTACCCATTATATATATTTAAAATAATTGTTTATTTAAAAATAATTTTATAATTTTTTATACACTAAAATTAATTGTTTGACTATTATGTTTGTTTGTTTTTATATGATATATTCTTATTATTGATATCAATGCATTATAAATGAATTAATAATTTTTTAACCATATTTTCAATAACTATATAAATAATTTTTATTAGTTGTCTCACACATAAAATTCTTACTAATTATCTGATACATTATACTGGTACAAAATACTAATATGGCTACATACTCAAGGTTGCTTTAAACAAATTAGGAAGTAGAAAAGACCAATAGCCAATATGGCTCTAAATCCCCCTAAAACCACATTTAGACTACAGAAGAAAACGAAAGGATATAATTACAATCAAAGGCTAGGGATGCTAGATTTAACCAATAAGTCGAAAATGTGCAGTCCCTGTGCAAAATTGCTTCCCTTCACCATGTTCAATCGCACCAGAGCCTCTATTTTTTTGGCGCACTTCCTCAAAAGCATCATGTGGGGGGTGATCTAATCCAGGAGTAGTGTTGATGGATTTTGTTTGATCTTGGCTTTACCACTTGGTTTAATGCTCTTTCTAGTCTTCCTGAGTGTTAAATCTTTAAACTTTTTGCTCGGAAATGCATATTAAAGGAGGCGAAATTATAAGATTATCAGATGAGTCCATTGGTAACAATAAGAAAAAAACAAAAAAAAAAAAGGACCAAAATAAGAAAGAAAATGAAAATGGCTGTCGTAGAAGGATAGGGACAAAAACCTACCACAAAAGCTAGAAGGACTCCACAAAAGAGTGAGAAAACTAGGGCCAACGAATATTTTACCCCTTATGTTGAATCTTACATATAAGTTTTATGGACAATTGATTAATTCTGATTTCATGCAACGAATCATTTTTTGACCATATATAAATTTTACATTATTTTAATTTTAAATTTTATTGTATGAAATTTACAGAAACTCTCTAAAAGTACTGCAATTAATTTGCATTTTGTAGAAGAATGCATGTATTATAATCATTAGATTCAGTCAACGGTTGAGATTATTACACAAATTAATTTTGAAAGTATTACATCATATGATCTAAATCCAAAATTAAGTAAATGCTATATTTTTATGTAACTTGATAAACTATTATCCATATCTCAATTATTATATAAGGAAAAAGCAGAACTCGGTGACAGCAAAGTTTATTGACGTATGCATGCATAATAAGACTAAATTCAAACAAAATTTCTTTTCTGCAATAAAGTGTAATATGTAGGTCTAAAATTTCTATGTTGGGCTTTTCGGCCCCTACTTGTACCCCCCCACCCCACAAAAAAAAAGTCTAATTGTAGGTGTGAACTAGTGACTCTACATACACAAGAAAATCGTTTGTCATGCTAAAAGTCAATTATCTTGACGGAGGGAGAGAAAAAGATTCAATTTAAAGGGTTCAATTTTCGTATTCTGAATTTCTTTTCCATCCACCAAACCAAACCGACCATAATTTCCATTTCAAACCCCGCAATATATTTCGAAGAAACAAAAAAAAATTTAACCAAATCTATCTCGATCCTTGATTAATTGCAGTGAAATCAAAAGCATGGGGTTAGAAGGCGAAGATGGTGACTCACTTGGTATCGGCCTTAAGGTAATGCTGGCTGCAGCTTTCTCTTTATTTGGTATGGTATTGATCATCATCATCCTCCATTTTTGTGCAATATATCTCATAAGACGCCAACAGAGAAGACGCCACAACGACAATATTCTTTATCAGATCAACACTCAAATTGCACCAATTGATGTGAGCACCATGGACGTGGAGTCACCCAATTCTGGCCTTGACCCTTTGGACATAGCCTTACTGCCTAAACTCTTGTACAAGCAAACAGACCAGTTCAGCCAAGGTGAAGTTATAGAGTACTGCTCGGTTTGCTTAGGCACTATTGTGGAAGACACAACTATTAGGGTACTACCAAATTGTAAGCACATTTTTCACGTTGATTGTGTTGATAAGTGGTTTAGTTCAAACACCACATGCCCAATTTGCCGCACCGTGGTTGAACCCAGGGTGCAGCCAGGGCATAATCCCTTGGCCACACAGGTCCAACCAGCAGCACCACCGCCTGTAGTTGAAGTTGGTGGTGAGCCACAAGATGGAAATGAATTGGAGAAGGTGGGGTGTTCAGGCTTGAGAATAGCATCTTTTCATAGGATGGTTAGTAGCAGGGAAAGATCATTGAGAAGGACTCAGAGCTCTGATGAGTGTGCCATAGAAGATATTATAGAAAGGCACCAAATTAAGCACTGACTATATATATTTACATATGGATATCCCCTTGCATTGGGATGTACCTTAGTTTGAATGATTATTGATTTGTTTGTTGTTGGGATTGTTTATACGAAAATTTTCCTGTATTCGTAAATAATCTGTATTCGTAAATTTTCCACCCAAAAACAACAAAAACAGAAAACAGAAAACTAGCTCATACCACGCTAGAAAGCCCCACCAACAACATCATCACATGAAGAATCTGAACTATACACTGGGGAGGGTCCAAAAATCTCACCAAACCAAGTTGCAAAGAGTGCCCAAAATGGGCAAGAGAGTCCACTGCTCTGTTCGCTTCTCTGTAAATATGAGACATCTTGACAACCCAATCCTGAGCCAAAAGATCTTGAATACGTTGAATAATGGTGAAAGAGGGGGTGACCCTTGTCACATCCATTGTTCACTGGACAAATACCACTTTGAGAGTCAAATTGGAGTTGAATTTTACGATACCCCAGACTCCAAGCCAACTCTAACCCATGCAAAAACATCCTGAAGCTCAGACACAGTTATAGAAGCTATACCAAGATTCGCTGAAAAACCACCAACAAAAGCACCAATAGCATCCCTAAGCAACCCACCACAAGCAGCCTGTTGAAGATTTATATATAACCAAACCATCCATATTCAAAGAAATCCAATCATAGAGAGGAAAAGGCCAAGCAAAAAATTGCATAACCCCATCACTAAGATTATTGAGAGTAAAAAAAGCTTGCTGAGATAGAGAATAATAACTCCTCACCCGAATCCAAAAGCAAGAAACAGGATCTCTATTATCACGATTTTGAGGATTAAAAATAACTGTATTTTTGAGGCTCCAAAGAAAGTGAGTTCTAACCCCAAAAACAAAAGCCCACATCGTATCCTCAAAAGGAGAAAAATTAGAAAGATTCTCTAGCAACCAATCATAGAGATTGAGTTGGAAAAAAGAACGAGGAATGGACCTACCAAAAACTATTCTCCAAAAATCCGCATTCCCTTTGCAATCACGAACCACATGCAAAGTTGTCTCTATATAACTTCCTCCACACCTCTAGCAGTATGGATCTAAAGAAATATGCCTTCTATACCTCCTTTCATTAGTGAGAAGACCCCCTGAGCTAAGAAGCCACATAAAAGTTCTAATCCTCTCTAAACCTTTCCACGCCCAAATATTTTATAAAGTCTATCTTCCACAACAAGAATATTGGCTGAAATAACATCGTAAGCTGATTTAAAAGTGAAGTTCCCATCATGCCTAGACACCCAAGAAGGCATATCATCTCCTGCATGCATGGAAGGAGGAACATAGGATACAATACGCATACAAGCTTCATGAAATAAAGAAGAGCTTAAATAATTTCAATCCCACTGTCCACCAGAATCAACAAATTGCATAACATTCAAAGACATATATATCAGTATCCGAAAGATTTCTAGTAGCAAACGAAGTGAGAACATCAAAGCCTGACACCCACCTATCTGTCCAAAATTTATGCACTCTCCAGATAACATTTGTTGGGCCGAATTTCAAGCTTTATTCACACCCTTCCCTAAATTAGATTTCACATTCCTGGTTTGCACCTTGGGAACGATATCATTACCACAGTGATATTTTATGACGCAAGACCTCAACCCACAGGTCATCCCTTCTGGTAATTAGACCCCAAGCAACCTTATCCATAAACCATAAAAGCCAAGTTCACATCTTTAGCATGCCTTAAACCTAATCCTCCCTTCTTCTTAGGAGTACAAACAGAATCCCAGGAGACCAGACTAATTTTTTTATCATCATTAGTGGAACCCCAAAGAAACTTTCTATTTGCCTTATCATTATCCTCACAAACACCAGAAGGGAGAAGAGAGGTCTGCATAGCATAGGAAGGGATAGCAAAAATCACTGCTTTACATGCAGAGAGTCAGTCTACCTGCAAGAGAGAGAGCATTGGCCTTCCAACTACTCAGCCTTTTCATAAGTTTATTCGTGATAAAACTGAAAGATCTTCTAGAAGCATTCTTATAGAATAAAGGCATCCCCAAATATTTTCCCAAATCTGAAGTTAATTGAAAGCCAAAGAAGTTAATTGAAAGCCAAAGGCGTTAGCAATGTCAGAGGACCTGTTATGATTAACATTTTTGAAAAAAACAAATTCTAATCTTTTCTACATTAACTTTTTTATCAGAACTAGCACAAAAAATATCCAAACAATTTTTAATAAGAGGTCTCAACAAAAAGAAATAAATCATTTGCAAAACAAAGATGAGACAAAGGGGACCCACTTCTAGAAAGACAAATAGGACGTCAGAAATTACTATCCACAACAACAATAATGAGATGAGAAAGTCTCTCCCATGCAAATGACAAATTAATAGAGAGACATAAAATCACCGTGTTTGATACCTCTAGAAGGAGCAAATTCACAGGTACACTCCCCATTAATTCCACAGAATATCCATAGAAGAAGAGGAAATACAATGCACCAACTTGTCATCAAGACCAATTTCCTGAAGACAGTTCTCGAATAAAATTCCACTTCAACCAATCATAAGCTTTTTCAAGATTAATTTTAATAGCCATGAACCTCATAGGTCCATGGATAACTTCTTGTGCAATCACAATATTATTTATCTATACCATGTCTCCCTGGAACAAAGCCACATTGAGTTGGAGAGATAACAGCAGACATAATACTTCTCAGACGATAAACAATGATCTTGGTAATCAACTTATAGGCCGCATTACAAAGATTAATGGGCCTAAATTGTTTAATAGAGTCCGGATAATCAACCTTGGGAATGAGAGAGATAAAAGTCTTATTAATTTCCCTCATCTTATCAGGGTTTAGAAAAATATCATGCACCATAGAGGAAATAGAAGGACCAACCAGGACTGAAAGAAATTAGCATGTAATCAATTAGCCAGGAGCTTTTAACTCATAGAGAAAAGTGCATGCTAATATCATCATCAGTTACCTGAAAATGAACCCGTTGGAGCTGAGCGTCACTTATATGCTATTAAAACAACCTGTAAGAGGTACATAATTATATCATATTAATTATATATTAAAGTCATTTATAAATCTCTTTTGAGAATAGATAATATAAAGTGAAATAAATTAGCGAAAGTTCACTACGAATTAGGAAAAATATATAAATTCTAATGGGCAATATAACTAAGATTTGAGCTTAGATCCTGAGATTAAAAATAAAATAAAAATTGAACTTACATCCTTGCATATATAAATCTACCAAAACCTGAAGATTAGGTATACGTCTCCAAATTATAAAGCCATTAGCATCGGTTCCTTATCGTATTTTAATTTGGTAATTATTTTATACTAAAATTATTGCAAGAAATCTGTAAATTACTAGTGTATATATACAGATTAGAGCCGTATGAAAATTGAGCCAAATGAAACCCATCCATCTTCAACATATGTTTAAAAAAAAAACCACTTTTACATGTGAGATTTAATGTCAAAATTGCGGGATACATAAAGAACAACTTTTGAGCATTAATGCTTTCCATTAGAGATCCTAAAAATTAATTTTGAACGACGAAATTTGGCTTATATATAATTAGTGTGATTAGATTCCATATTTCTTTACTAAAAAATCCACTTTCAAATAATTCCTATTTATATACTTATTTTTCTTCACGTGTAAATAATTCATTATACAACTCAAGAGGCTTGTGATATACGGTGATACATAAATTTGATCCTATGAGCTTTTATAAATGATCCAAATTCCTTATTGATTATTAACCCGTAGATTTGGGAAGATTTTAACCATAATAAACATAAATTTCTTAGTTTCTTTTTTAGCGTAATTGCTTCTAGTTCATACGTATTATATATATGGTTATGTAATAAGTATAGTGATTATTGATGCAATTTTCAATTGACTAATTGTTTGCTAACAATACGAAATGAATTAACAAAATTAGGAAGATCCTTTCACAAAGTAAAATATCATGTCGAATGGTTTTCTTCAAAATGACATTAAAATGTGATTTAGTTTCATGACTTCCGAGGTATGAAATTATAAATTTAAGAAAAGGATATTATTCTCTTATTGAGTTCTTAATCGGTATTGAACGAAGTCAATGTTTTAAGGTTGCAAAATCATTTCCTGCCATGGCCTGACAAAGTAAAACGGTTTAGAAGAGGGCATTTATTCCTAGACAAATCTTTACTTATATCTGGGAAACTAGTTTCATTTCAGTTTAGAAACCTCAAATTATTTGGCAATGTTAACAGATACGTAATCTTCTCATTTATCCTAAATCGTTTATTCTTTCCGTTCTTTAATGAAAACCTTAATTTGAGAGTTATATTTTTCATCAAGTCAAACAAAAATCACAATAAATGGCTGAATCTTTGGCATATATTCTATAAATTTTCACTGAAACTTAATGCGCTAGATCAATGCATCTTTGGGTGTCAAACTGAAATCGAGTCTCCTCCAATGTTCTTTTCCCCCCTCTTCCCCTCTTTTCTTATGTCTTTGACTCCTCCAACATGTAACTACCAATTATATATCTTTATGCAGAACATGAAATTGACAAATTGTGTAGCTCATACATTGAAGCCATTTATTATTATTATTATTATTATTATTATTATTATTCAAAATATTCCATACCTGATAGATGAGAGATTAATCTCTCAATATACGGTCAAGCGCTTAAGTGGAGACATCTTCCAACAATATTATTTACATATATATGAATCCTGAGATCGAATTCAAGACCACATGTTTAAGAGACTCGAACCTCATTCACTTAGACCAACACACGTTAATAGCCATTTATTAATTTTAACCACTCACAATATAGACCCTATGATCCAACTTAGCCTCTCTTGCAGTATTTTTCATTAAGAGGGTGTCTATTAATGGCATTCTATATATGTTACCAAAAAAATAAATGGCATTCTATATAAAAGAAATCTGACCCATAATTGGATTTGGGCCTGTCTGCAGTTAGGATCGATGAAAGAGGGTTATTAAGATGATGGGGGAATGATCGTCATAATGAGTAAAGATTACATCCGCATGACCCATGTGGGTGCATTTCTTGTTGCCTTGCCAAAGATTTCTCAACTTACATATATATCTGGTCCTTAAATGTATTTTTAGAAAGATTTGCTTTCAAAATGGAAAAGCATAATTTTTATTTTGGAGCAGAGGAAAAGCATGATTAAGGTCAAATTCATTTGACAAATCTTTCATTTTTTTGCATATTACAGAAGGTTTTGTGGCATAGATTGGTTGCCTTATGTAGCAGATACATCTCTAATGGCCTTTAAAAATGCAAAATTTTAAGGCTGCCAGGTTGACGACTGCACATATTTCCTATAAAGTTTATTTTCCCAAAATTGTAGGTGTTACTTGTAGGATTTGTTTGTTTGCAGGCTCTTTCTATCCACATGTTATAGCAAAAAAGCATAGAGAAGAGAAAGATGAAATTAGAACAAATTCCTTCAAGTTTAATTTCGTTAAAGAGTATAGAGGAAAAACAATTATCTGTATTTCGTTAATTCTCATTTTTTTTTATATGTAATTCCCATTTTTTAAGAAAATCAAAGGAATAAAAAAGGACATGCACATATATATATGACATAGGTCTTCGCTGGGAAATTTACAAGCCAATTCTCATTTTTTTATTTTTTATTTTTAAAAATTATACAAGAGCTATTGGAATGTGATTTTCCTGGTTACTCAAACAAACAAAAACTTCATGTAGTAATTTTCCAAAAAAAAAAAAAATCACCAACCAAAGGCTAAAGAATCTGCATTTAGGATAAGAAAGAAAGAAGTATAATATTCAAGAGCAGGGTCCACAAAATGAACTATAAATTGCATGCAATAACTGGCTAAGGAAAATGCAAGTTCGAGGTTAAAAATAGGAGAGATTTTCACACGCGTTTAACAAGAGTAGAAATTTCACTGCAGAATCCTTAAATTAAAAGCTTTGCTTTCCTACAGAGAAGAGAAAGCACAAGTGAGTGAGAAAAGCATGGGCGAGAAAACCGAGAAGGCAAGAAAGATTCTGATGAATGCTTGGATTTCCGGGCTTTGAAAAACTCTCTATGTCTGATTTGTTTTTCTCGGACATTCAAAAGGGTCTGAGAAAATCCCGGGAACACCTTTAGATATCACACACACACACTCTCTCTCTCTACATAAGATTTTCCTTAGCTGAAGACAAGGATTACTCTCCTTAATTGCACCAAGGTAGTAGGCGCATTCTCCTCTATACTCTGAGATTTTCTTTCCATATATCACGGTATTTGTTTTTGAATGAATATGTTTTGTTACTCCTTTTAGATTATATTTTGTGATCCTTCTTCAAAAGGGTATTTTGGATTTGGATCACTTTTGAATTCTCTCTATTGTATTGTGTTTAACTATTCATATTTATATATTTGGATGATCATCCATATTTCTTTGGCTAAATGAAGCAGCAGCAGCAGGAGTAGGAGGCAGTGCATAATCCATCATCACCAGTGGCAGAATAACATGTGCAGCAATACTGGCAGTAGTGGTTGTGGCTGTGGGACTCGGGGTCATGGTGCTAGTAGCATCTGGAGTTCTGGCTTGAAGAAGCAGCAGAAACGTCCAAGAGTCCCAAAAAGAGGTCCTGGAGTGGCTGAACTTGAGAAGATCCTGAGAGAGCAGGGAAGCATAGACATAGGAGACAGGAGAAATGCTGAAGGATTGTCACCATCCTGTTTCATTCCCCATCATTCAAATAATCCTTGTCATTCTTCCCCTTTGAAATCTCTTCCACCACCAACTTCACCACCTTGTCATAGGATGACTATACCATCCCCTGGCCCTCCATCAAGCAATTTGCCTACTCATGTCCCATCAGCCCCAAAATTTGATCACTTAGGCCCAACTACTCCACCATCCATGACCATGTATGGTAACTGTGGCTATAACACACCATTAGGAAGAAATGGTGGATCAGGCTTGGTTTTGCCTGAGCAGGAACTATTTCCCATGAATCTCACTTCATGCAAGTCCAAGTCCAACCTTAATGAAGGGTTGGATGGAAGCCAATCTGACTCTGGCAATTCCTCATCCAGGAATTTGTCCAGTGAATCCAATCCAATTTGGCCTTACCCTGCAAAGGTTCAAAAGAGAAACAATCAGTATCCACCTCCCATGGTAAGGTTTATGACATCATTCATATTCTCTATATGAGTTTTTGACCCTTTGCCAAAAGGGATAAAGGTCCATTGCTTGTGTATTTATATATGTGTATTTGAAATTCTCATCGTATATGTATAACCTATACTTGCAGATGAATCAATTTCTTGGGGCTGGTACCCCAACTTCTTCAGGATCATTGGCAATCGGACTGCATAATCATGTAGAGCCCCCTTCAAACCAAAGTTCTTATTATAACTCCAAATCTAGGGCCCCAGAGGAACATAAGGTAACTATTCTTATTCCCTCCTGCTCCCATAAAACATACTAATATAATAGACTTAAATCGTTTGCTTCAGCATTTTTTTTATCTTTTTTGCTTTTCGGTACAGGTTTGCTTCAGCTTTTATCTATGGCTAAGTAGGTTTTGTGTAGCAGATTTTGATATTAATTCCGTATTGGGTTGTTTAGAAAAGTACTTCTGTTGGTCTCAAAAACAGCTATTTGATGTATAATGCCTTGCAAATTTGTGTGGTAATTGATGATATTAAGGCATATAATTGATTGATTTCTTACCTTTAGATTTTTTAAAAAATATTTGACAAACTCTGTATATGATTACCATAAGTTGTCTAACTTTACAATTTAATTACAAAGCCATTCAAGTGGAATACTTGAATTTTAACAGATCTAGAAAGCAGAATCCTATTAAATTTATTTGACCCCATAACCCGGCCATCATGATACTCATTTTTCTATTGCCTATTGCCACTTGCATTAACAATGATGTAAAGTGCAAAATTTCTCGATTCACTGCTGATGAAATCAGTAAAGTGCAGTTCTATCTTGATGACAAAGTTATGTATGTGTTGTAGATGATTGGCATGAAGCGGCCTCACCCTTCATCCTTGGACAACTCTCTGATCCCTCGTTCTAACTTTCAAGTTTCTCCAATTTGCTCTCACTTCAATAGACCACACCAATCATCTACAAATGACAGTCAAGGTGCAGGTAGTTTCACTTCCGCCAATGAGTGCTACAGGTAATTCCTTAATTAATGGATCTTTGTCATCACTAACTTCTGCCTTATTTTCAGCTTCTAGTTGCTTGTAATGTTACCATATTCTCTCCGTCTTTCTCAGGGATGCCAAATGGGGTAGCACTTTGGATCTCAATGGCAGAAAGTTCATTTCTGAAATTGGGGTGCCTGGACATGCAAATTTCCCACCATTTGCTACTCCTCATGTTCCTCCACCTCCTATGCATTTGTTTCAAGGAGAACTTTCCAAGGGCAATGTGCTCCCTTACCAAGTTACTGAAGTAAGTTGCAAGCTATTCTGGAAGGACCAATATTCCTTACTCTTTGTCTTTGTATATAGATTTGCTTAGCTAGCTGAATATTTTACTTGTGTCTTGCTTTTAATATTTTATAGGATAGAATGGAAGACTTATACCAACGTTCAGAATTAAGTGGATCAGATCATAGACCTTTCTATAACTTCTTAGAAGTGAAAGATGAAAGGGTCAAAGAGACACCTGGCCCAAATCATAGGGGACGTGAAGCAAACGGTGGCATTGATCTTAGCTTGAAACTCTGAGTTTGCACTTGCATTTCCTAAAGACTAGCTGTGATGAACATGTACTGGTTTTTCAGATTGAAATCCGACAATATTAGCAAGTGAAGAAAAGAGAATACTTTGCTAGTGTTGTTTGAAGCTGAAGTAACTTGGTATAGATAGATTGGGATTGTTGGATTCTTGAAAATCAAGGAGATGCTACTTTGTATGGGATTTTCTTTTAACTTATCTTAGTTTCAATCATTAAGGCTTTTATTGCTTGAGACCATTAATTTGGTTAAAATGTAATTCTAGTTGCTCTAATTTTAATGAAAATTTAATTTATGTTGTTCTTCTCTTTGGTTGTAACAAGGGTTTGTTTGGTTGAATAAGTAAAATGATGAAAAATTTGGAATGATTTGAGCATAAGTTTCAAAAAAGAAAAAGAAAAAAGTGAGCCAGCATCTAAGTTAAAACATGAACAAAATGTAGCATTATGATATATGTATAAAAATACAAAATATTAGTTATCACACATAGATAAATAAATAAATAAATAAATATATATATATATATATATATATATATAACGTATTTGGTGAGAGAAGTATTTATTGTAAGATTTGAGATGAGTGAATCTTGATCATTGGATCTTACACTAATGATCAAAATTAGAACATAAATGCATGCGAGTTTTTTAAGTGATTACATAATTTTTAAATAACTTTTAATCTTGATCATCTATATATGATTGTATGGTCAAGATTTACTTTTCTCATTCTCTCACAATGAAAACTCCTCTCACTAGATATGTCATTTATATATATAATCTATCTATCTCTATAATAATAATAATAATAATAATAATAATAATAATAATAATAATAATAATAATACATTTTAAGGCTCATTTGAGGGAAAGCCTTGCCATGTGTCACTTTTATAAGCATTTAAAAGAATTTCAAATTTCAAAATTATTTAAAAAAATTATAAATAAAATTTATTCATTTTAATTGAAATAATCATTCATCAATCAAATTAAATTGAATATAATCCAATCAAGTTTTTGTGGTATATAAAATAATGATAGTGTGAATAAAAAAGTAACACATGTTGGCACAGGGTTATATATATATATATATATATATATGTACTGAGATAAAGGAAATAAAATCACAAAAAAATCATAAAACAAGATTAAGGATTAATTAATGTCCCAATTATGAATATTAATTCTAATTGTTTATAAAATATGAATTTAATTTTGATATACTATCAATGTAAAAAAATTTTTACACTGTCATCAAATCATGTATTATCATATCATTAAAAATATTTAATTCTCACAATAGCTATCACACATATGATAATATATAAATGGTTGATGGTACAACAAATTTTACATTGATAGTACATCAAAATTAAACTCATAAAATATTAATATAGGATATTGGCTAGCATTTAAATTAAATGAATAAAGTTAATTTAAGAAATATTAATACTTATTAATTGAAAAATCAATATTATAAAATCAACTTAGAATTTAGGGTATCTTGTTGTATTATTTCTTGATTTTAGAAACTAATACTGTAAAAATATATATAAATTAATATTATATATATATATGTGTGTGTGTGTAATATTATATAATAAAATTAAGGTTTTAATGTCTCAATTATGCATATTATGAGTATTTATTAGAAAATTATTGATATTTAATATTGCCAAACATTTAAATTTAATGTATGAAATTAACTTAGAAAAGACTAAGATATTGTTGTATTGTTTAAAAAAATTATATTTTAATGAAAAGAAGGAAATAATACTGTAAAAAAATCATAAAATAAAATTAAAGAATTAATTTCCTAATTACAAATGTTAAGTCTGATTCTTTAGAAAATATTGATATAGGATATTGACGAGCATTTAAATTAAATGAATAAAGTCAACTTAAGAAAGATTAATACTAGACAAGATGTAAAAATTAGCCAAATAAATACTAAAATAAATTATTCTACCGTGGATTTTGAAAGGAAGATAATTGATAAAATCATAATATTAAATATTATATATATTATTGATTTAGCTCATTTACAAAATCAAATGTGTTTCTTTTTATTTTTTTTTAAATTGCTTATCATTCCTAAATTAAGAGCTCATTTTGATGCCCTTTTTCAAATAAAAAAAGACATTTTTTTAAAAAGTACTTTTACTCAATTTTAGTATGTTTGGATGAGAAATTTTTTTAAAAAAGAAAAAGCACTAAAAAAAGCACAAATTGTGCATTTTTTAAAGATGAATTTTAGAGTTTCTGAAAGAAAAAAAATACCTTTTTTTGGATCATGAAAAAGGTGTTCAAAGTAATTTACCATAAAAAAGTCCTTTTACATTTTTACATCCAAGAAATAGTAAATTAAAAAAAAACATTCTTTGAGTACTACATTCAAATATAAAATAGTTTTTACTTTTTAAAATATCTTTTAAAAAATCATATAAAAAAATCTTATTTTAAAAGATCATCCAAACAAGCTCTAAAGCTGTATTTGTGTTTGTTTGGCTACAATAATAGAACTACCTATTGATCACATATAATACTATCTTAGTTGTCTAATGTCTTATTAGAAGATTGATGGAGTCATCTTTTGTTTGTATATGTGATGAAAAGATTTGTTAAACTGTTTTTAGGTAGATTCTTTTATTCGAAAGCTTAGTATGCCTAAATCACTCACATAGTAATATATTTTATATCCTATTAATTCCATGTATAAATTGACAACTTTTGTGGTGGCTGATCGTAAGGCAAGCAAACTCCTCCGTAAAAAAGAGCAACTAAACTTAGAAATATAAATAAATGTTTTCCTCACTATAACAAAAAGGGAGAATAATTGTTTAGAAAATAAATAAAGATAATAATATAACTAAGTAATAAATATTTCCGTGATGAATATTGATTCTAATCGATTTAAAAATATATATAAATATTAAAAGCAGAGAATAAATATTTCATTAATGAAGAATTATTTTGATTGTTTAAAACTTAATTGATTATAATTAATTAAATATAATATAAGAGAATAGAAAAATAACTATCTCATTAAAGAAGATTGATTTTGACTGAATAAAAGTTAATTTAGAAGAAACAAAAAATAATAATTTAGAATTAAATTAAAAGTAAAATTAAATATAATAAATGCAATAAAAAATGATGAAATAATAATAATATAAAAATACTTGAGCTTCATTCCCTCTTTGTACCTAAAAAAATTGTTGATAATAGAAATATAATTGAATAAAATTAATTTATGATATATGTTTAATTTATTTTCCTAAGTATATGGGGTTATGTTACAATGTTTTTCCTTTATATGGAATACAGTGATTCCTAATTATGCAAGATATTGACTAAAATTTAAATTTATGCGTAGTTTATAAAAAATGAGTTAATTATCACCATAATGTCTATTAAGATAATCATATGCAAATGATGGAAGCAGGGAACGCGGGGCAGTAATAATTCATTGTAATTAATCTTACAATTATTTTTTAAGTATTTATTATTTTGTCAGAAATTATTTATCATATAAAATAATAGAGAGATAGAGGGAGATGTAAACTATATAATTCAAGCTGGATAGATGAAATATAAGAGTATTTCAGGAGTTATTTGCGATAGAAAAGTGTCTCTTAATTTAAGGGTAAATTTTATCACACAGCTATAAAACCCGCGATGTTGTATGATATTGAATGTTAGACAGTTAAAAGTCAACAAGAACATAAAATCAGTATCACGAAGATAAAGATGTTGCGATGGATGTGTGACTATACAAGACAAGATAGAATTAAGAATGAATGCATTAGAGATAAAGTAATGGTAATACTTATTATGGAAAAATGAGAGAATCTCACCTTAGATGGTTTGAATATGTAAGGAGTAAACCCTTAAAAGGCCCTATAAGGAGAATAGATCAGATGAAGGATAACCTAATAATTTGAGGTAAAGAAAGACTAAGAAAGATTATAGATGAAACGATTAAAAAAGATTTAAATTTGAATGACATTTCTGAAAACTTAATTTATAATAAAGTACAATGATATTGTTCGATCCATGTAATTGACCTACACTTAATGAAAAAAGATTTAGTTGCTATTGTTTATATTATATCTCACATTTATGATTTTAAGTTATACAATTTTATTTCTTTTTTATCGCATGTAAATTGAAGTCAATAATTAATTAAATAAATTAACACAAATAAAATATTATTAAAAATATTTTACATATGTTTTCCTAATTTTACAATTATAATAACATTTAATAAAATACTTATTGTTTATATTAAAAGTATTTATCAATTTATTTTTTAATACGAATTTATTAAATAATATATTAAAATTATTTTAATTTAATTTTATATTTTTTATATATTTTTTATATAATTTCATTCATTTAAAAGGATTATAAAATCCTTTCCTATTGTACTTAATCCCATCTTTATGATTTCCGTTATAAAGACACGAAATTCTATTTTTATTTTTTCAACTTGATTAGACAGGTTAAATAATTTATATATGTGCAAAATGATCAAAATATTACCAGAGTGCAATATACATATATATGGCGAAGAGTGAAACTTGATATATTTCACTTCCTTAAAATTGTATATAACCTCAAAATTAAAATAGCAAGAGTGAAAGAGACAATTACAGATGACACTGTTTAGAATATTGTCAGTTTGGCGCTGGTGTTATCCAATAACCTAGTCATACATTTGTAATTAACTAATTATCAAGAACTCCAGTTCTCAAAAGCCACAAGTGCTTCTAAAAGGTATGTAAAAGAAAACATTCAAGAATTTGTAATATTTTAAAAAAAAATAACCTTTTCATTCCTTATCCTTAAAAAAAAATTGACAAGCATTGAAACTTGGATCTGACAATTAGCAGTGAGGCGTATGAAGGAGAAAAAAAAAATCTTCCCATAACTTCCAGAAAGTTTCCAATTTGCATGAGTAACAATTTCTTGAACTGATACTTGATATGTCAACAATTTCTTTCCTTTGTCTCAGCCTTCCATTCTTCCAATAATAAGCCTACGGCAATCGGTGAAGAGGATTAGATTGCTGTAGCTGGTAGAAGTGAGGGGCAGCCTCCAATAGCCATGAGAGATCTATAGTCATGACATTACGCATGTATTGTCGATCAGTTGATACAAGAGAATTGTAAATAACCCACTTCGGATTTACTCTGCAAAAGAACATAATTTTTAGTTGGCTTTAGATACTGAGATCCTAGGAGCATGTGGATGAAACATCGAAGTATGCCTAAATAGTCTTCAGGAAGGGAGATATGTCAATGGGTAACCGTAAATGAGTTTGATTGCCTATCTGAGGATATCGTGATCCAAAAGAAGAAGAAGAAGAAGAAAAGATCCAAAAAATTTCGCGAGTTAAGATGCTGGAAGAGTACCCAGGATTTCTCTTTAGACTTTTAGTTTACCCCCATTTCAAGCAATTTAATCTTTTAAAGCAGAAATAGTAGTAAAACCAGCACATAATACATAAAAACTTTCACAAACTCAGTTTTCTGACTAACCTGAATAGCACTGATGATGGGTGAATATAAACTTCTTGTGATCCTCTTAACGTCTTGTACATCCCATTATGACTGTATGCCTTTTAACAAGGTACAGAAACAAATAAAATATGAATGAAATGATTTTCTTTCCTACAAAATCTGTGGCCAAAAAGAAATAATAATAATATACAGGAAAAATGAAAAAGAAAATGGTGCATCCTAGTGTGTAAAGAAGTCACTCACCTCTAGATGGCATGCATTAGCAAAAAAGCCAGCAGTAACTGCTTTTCTAACCACCTGGGAAAAGTATAACTCATAAATATAATTTGAAGGTACTGGTATTATTGAGAAAGAAACAATAGAGCCTAACTCCTTACAATAGGGAAGATCCCCTCTTGATTAAACTGAAAAGCAGAAAATTAAGATATAACAACTGCAGATCTTTGAGGGTCTGCTAACCTCCCAGCCCAAAGGTCCTAATTCTTTACTCAAATGACTGGATGCCTTCTCCCCTCTTCTACTTCCCTATTTATTCTCTCCACTAAGTGCCTATTCATTTGCCAAAACCCCTAGTTAAATACTAATTGCTTACCCTTTTAATTCTCTGAACTCCCACTAGATATAAAAGCTCCTTGCTGCCCCTTCTTTACTCTCCACTCCCACTAGCTATATATGCTCCTTGCCACCCCTCATTAATCTCTACATTCCCACTAACAACCTGACCATCCACAACTTGCCAAGTAGACAGGTGGTAGCAATTATAATCCCCTTCCTTCCCTTGCTGACTCATGCTCTCCCCTCTGACTGTGTGATTGCAAGGGACAGATTCCTGTTTTCCCTCCTATCATTCTTGAAGTACACTCTTGTCATGGGTGGATACCTATCAATACTATCCCCCCCCCCCAAAAAAAAAGATTCACCTCGTCCTCAAGGTGAAGGTTTAGTAGGGGTCCTGTCCCCATCAAGGTCTCATTACTTGAAGCGTAATGACCAAGTTATGCTTGAAGCACGAAAGCTTCCACTGGGGTCCTATTGGCCTTCCCTAATTCCCTTGGCTTCTACAATATCCCAAATTTCAGCAGCTCCACCCTCGCAGCGTCGGTCAAGGCCATTGCCCAAACCACTACCCCTCTTCTCTAAAGTCCACCCCATATTCTCATCCCTATCTATTACCAATGACTTACGCATCTTCTTTTCCACTACGAGATTGTGAAGCAAAGGCTCAGAAGCCATCTTCAACTGGGCACCAAACACCCCCACCGTTTCTAACAGTGGAACCCCCTCACTGCAACCTTCATCTTTTGTCTCGATCTCCTCCACCCAATCATTGAGCTGACCTGTTTCTTTCCCTGTGACAACCTCCGACAAAACAACCATAGTTAGAGGGGGATCTCGCGCTTCTTCCCCCAATGGGTGTACACCTTCCAATCCCGAAATTACTCCAATTGCTTCTGACTCCAGCTTCTCCAACTCTTGATCAATTTTCATTTCGGTCTCTGGTTTTCGTTCATAGGGTTCTATTTGCTCTACCTAGACAAGAGGCAATCCTTAGCTCGCATCCTCAGACACCAACCGTTCCAATTCTGGCTTCTCATCCTCCACAAAGATCAATAAATATGGATCATACTCTAGCTGGAATTGCTTAAGCACTACCTTCAATAAGGTTACCCAAGTCGCTTGAGGGCTGCATAATTTCCACCCGAGCCACCAGTCGAGAGCACAATCTCTCAGACCCTTCACAGCCTCAAGTAGCTTTTTCGTCTCGCGTATACTGGTGGCATCAAAATACTAGGTGATATTGATCAACCACCAATAGGCTTCTTCTCCTTTAAATAATGGAATCTCCACTCTCCTCCGATGACGAAAACTTGCTTCTCCAATCTATCCATCAATTTCTCCATCTGATTACAAATTGTGTAAGGCTCCCAAGATCGGGAGCTCTAATACCAATTGATAGGAAATTTGATTTCTCAAGGAAAATATGGAGATGAACTCCTTACAGTAGAGGAAAACCTCTGTAAACCCTCAAAGACAAAAGTAAACTAAGAACAAAAATAAAACCAAATATGGAAAAGATAGAAATGCGGCAGACTCTTCAAGATCGGGAACTCTGATACCAATTGATAGAAAACATGATTTCTTTAAGAAAATATGGAGATTAACTCCTTACAGTAGAAGTAAGTGTGAACACCCAATTTTGTCCGGGCATTTTGTAAAAAAAAAAAAAAAAAAAAAAAAAAAAAAAAAAAAGAAAAATACTCATCTTTCAACCCATTGGCCTTTTAATTCCTAAACCAATCCATTAACCTATAATCCATGATCCAACTCATTAACCCACAACCCATATGCCAGCACTTATCCTAAACAAATCCCATCAGTTATCCTAACCCTTAAGCACTTATCCTAAACAAACTCCATCAATCATCCTAATTCCTAAACACTTATCCTAACTATCCTAAACCAACCAGCACTTATCCTAAACCAACCCCCAACACTCATCTTAAACAAAACCTGACTTATCTTAAACCAACCACAACTTATCATCCTAAACAAATTCCAATCACACCATAACTCAAACTCTTCAACCTAATCCCCTCCTATATAAACACATAACCCACACACACAGGGGGACTCTCAGAACCTTGACTTTTGAACTTTCAGCTTAATATTTTTTGTCACTCACGTAACTTTCCTTACAACAGATTCTCATTCATCTTCTACTACCAACCGAGTCAACTCAGTTCAACCAGCCACCTCCAAACCACCCTTCATCGTGCACCATCCCCTCAACCACATCCTTACTCTACCACCCATAACCACCATCACACAAACTAACTTCATCCACACCCAGTCACCAAGTTCTTCAACCTACCTTCCATCACCCGAAACTCATCCCCACCATAGTCTTCCACGACACCTCCATAACCACCCAACCAAAATCACCCATAGCCATTGAACCCCCATCATCAACCAAACAACCTTACCTCAACCCAGCTGCCCCGGCAAACCCAAAATCGCCATAGCCAGACAAACCAAGGAGCTCCACCGCGTCCTCACCCCGTCCACATTGCGAACCACCCAGCAGCCCCTCACCATCTTCTCCATCCCAATCGAGAAATACCAAGACTTGCCACAGCCTCCGTTGTCGCATCCTGCTCAGTCGCAAACTGGACAGAATCGGAAACCGGCCACCACCCAGTTGTCGCGCCACGCTGCTCCGCGCATCAGACCCGCTGCGCCGCCGACTTGCTCGCCGTCCAGACTCGATCCACGAACCGCAGGTTGCCGTCCTGCTAAGCCGCACCAGTCGCCGCCCTGTCGAGCCGCACCAGTCGCCGCCCTGTCGAGCCGCACCGGTCACCGCCCCTTCACTAGCCCAGCCGTCGGTTGCTCCATTGGTTCCCTGGTTGATCTCAGTGAGACATCAGAGAAGAAGAAGAAGAACCAAATAACCCCTCTCCTTTCCCCTTTTCCTTCGTAAGCTGCTACTTTTTTTAGTTTCTGAGTTTTTTTTTTTTTGGTTAATGGGCTCATTGGCTAAAAACACAATAAGTAAAAAAATCTAAAAAAGGAAGATAAGTAAAAAAAAATGACAAGAATAAAATATAAAAAAACATATAAAATAATGTAAACCCCTTTTCTTTTAAGAAAAATAAAAAGGATTAACTGAGTTGCGACAGCTTGTTAATCCTATAACATTTGTATCATCTAAATCATGACAAATTGATGGCTCAAATTATTATTATTATTATTATTTTGTACTCAGATTTTTATAAAATAAATTACTAATTGATAAAAATTAAGTTTTTTTTTGTAACAAAATTTAAACCAATGGGTGACGTCTTTAGCATAACGCGAGCTTCACCTATTCAATCATTAAATTGATTAGCAGAGTCGCGACGACTCATTAATTCAAATTTCTTAAAAAATATAATTAAATTATTTTTTTAAATAAAATCAACCAATTTTCTTTCTAAATAATGTTAAATAATTTTTTTTAAAACAAATTTGATAACCAATAAAGCGACGTCTCAGAAATGACGCGAACTTCACCTATTCAAACTTTAATTTGATTAACAGAGTCGCGACAACCTATTAATTCAAATTTTTATAAAATAAAAATTATAATTATAAATTTTAATTAAAATCAACCAACCCACAATTATTTTCTAGAGAACTACGTGACTTTGAGTTCCTCATTGCACCCAAGGATACGTAGGAGCGGAATCCCTATTCTGTCAAGCCAAAAATTAATTTTTCATAATTCATTTGTCGATTTCATTTATTATTTTTTTTTTATAAAAGGGGTATATAAATATTTCCAAGGATTATTAAAAATTTACATAATTAACTTAAGGTACCGTCTTAGGACGGGTGTGATAGGGGTGCTGTGGGATTAAGTTTCCACCCTTCCCTATGCATAACCGACTCTCGAATCCAATCTGATTCCAAAGATCATTTTTCTAAAAAGGTTTTTCAATTTTTTCTAATAAAAATAAAATTGGTGGCGAATCCTAACTATTTATTTTGTTCGCCGCATCTGTCGCGATAACGGTCGCGACAGTAAGCCTCTGTAATATCTCAAAGACAGACTGAAAAAAAGAGAATTAAAAAAAAAAGAAAAGAAAAGGTAGACATTGCAGAACTTCTAGGATATGCTTCCTCCCTGACCAAAGACCCCAATTCTTTACTCAAATGACTGGATGGCTTCTCCCCTCCACTTCCCTCTTTATTCTCTCCACTAAGTGCCTATTCATTTGTCATAAACCCCTTAGTTAGATGCTAACTGCTTACCCTCTTTATTCTCTCAACTCCCACTAGTTGTAAATGCTCCTTGCTGCCCCCTCTTTACTCTCCACTCCCACTAGCTATAAATGTTCCTTGCTACCCCCTCTTTACTCTCCACTCCCACTAGCTATAAATGCTCCTTCCTGACCACTCGCAACTTGCCACGAGGACAGATGGTAACAATTAGAATTCCCTTCCTTCGGTCCTTCCCTTACTGACTCATGCTCTCCCCTTTGACTATGTGATTGGGAGGGACAAGATCCTTGCTTTCCCTCCTATCATTCTTAAAGTACACCCTTGTCATGGGTGGATACCTATCATAATTAAATCACCTTAACAAGACTGACACCAAGGAACTGAAAGTGAAAACATATAGTAAGGTGAAAAGTGAAAACATATAGTAAGGTGAAAAGCCAAAGAATGGAACAGGAACTATAAATAAGAATAATTACACTTGGTGAGAGCTTTATCTAACTCAACTATTTAGGCATTCAACAAGGAATAAATCAAGAGAATATTGCATGCATTTTATGAAAGAGCTTTCTCTAAACCAGCAAGTTATCAGAAATACCAACCTGCATATCACTTTCGCAAGATTTTAAGACTATGCCTATCCTATGTGCAATTCTTTTGAGTTGTTCTCTAACTTCAAGAACCTTTCTCTGCAATTTAAGCCGCCATGTCAACATGAATTAGTGAAAAGGACAAATTGAAAAACTTACATTGTGCAAAATTGCTGCACACATACACACCATGGCATGATAGTTGACAAAGTTCTTGTGACACCACTGTGAAGATTTACCAGACTGAAGAAACCCCTTATATACATTAAGGAATGTTACATGGTCACCCTGTACCAATTATTAAAAGAAGGTCAAATTAATAAACCAAAAAACTAGTTAATACATTACAGTGTTACAGAAAAGCAGTTGTGTTACACAGTGGAAGAGTTCTTGAAAGAAGAATCATTGGAAGTTTAACACAGTGAAAGAATGTAGAGGAAATTATGGTTATAAACATACACACACACACAGAGAGAGAGAGAGAGAGAGAGAGAGAGAGAGAGAGAGAGAGAGAGAGAGAGAGAGCAAAAGAAATTAAACTGAAATACCTCAGCAGCAGCAAATCTCAATTTTGCTTCATCCGAATCCTTTTGTATCCCTCTCCCTGAGATCCAGATAGACTGCATATATAGATACTTTGAAAATGAGATAAACAGCTCTATCACTACATTAATGTTTAATTATATTTCTGTGATGTTTTCCAAGTAGATTTCATTTAATATTTCCCAACCTCAGCACGAAAATTGATTTTAACATAGAAATTGATAGAAATTTTTTTGCCAAAACAATTAGTCATGACTCAGCAAAACGTTTTACTTGGATGGAAAGAACAGCAGCAATTGTGATGATCTCCTCTGAACACCCAAATTGGTTGGAAGCTATTATCATCTTTGAGATCATTGGGTCCTGGCAAAATTGTAAGAAATGCATAAGGAAAGGTAATTGTGGAAAGGTAAGAAATGCATCTAAAAATGCCAAAATGGACAGACATAACCAAAACTCCTTAACAGCAGAACAATGGCAATATTTATAACATTAATGATTAATTTAAAGAATATATTAACGAGAAAGCAAGAGTAGAAGCTCATATGACCTTTAAATATATAGTTTATTTCATGAATCCAGACCTTGCATCGATGCATAACAGAAAATATGAAGCAGAATAAAACAGTTAAGAAAAACACTCGAGAGCAAAGAAAGCCATGTAATATATACTAGAACCACATGCACCGCAGACCAAAGTCACGTAAATGGTGTGGGAAATGGTCTAAAGCTGTCAGTTGATCTCTCTATCGCTGGAAAGAATCAGGAGGGTTTTTAAGGGGGAAAATGACAACCGCATTAATAATTAATAAAAGAGTAGAGGTTCCCCATGAACTTCTACGTTTCTTATTTATATTTTAAAGGAAGAGTTCCTAAATAAAGTCAGAGAATTGCTTCCGAGTCTTAATTTTTTAGTTCTTTACTTTCTCTTGTTCTGCTAATCTTTTGTGCTATATGTCTGATGTACTTAGAACTAACCCTGTGCCCATGGTGAATAAAACAAGTTTTTATTATTCTACAAATAAAGATGAAGTATTTAACAGATGATTGAAACATGATTTTAGACGTATCCAAAACATACAAGTGGAATCTCTGCAACTTGAAATCCAGTTGGTGAAGTAAGCTTAGCATCATCATTCAAGACCCCAAGTGAGTATAGAACTTCTAGTGCTCGGATCATTGCTTCAGGAGATGGAGATGCTGGCCAATCAAAGCCCAAGATATTATCAATCCCCAAGGCCTTTAACTGGAAATCATCAGAAAAGGTATCAAGTAATTAACTTTAGGATCAACCATTAACTCTGTCTAGAATATATACTCAGGCGCACACACACACATACACAATTAAAAAAGGTAGAGTTGACAATAGGACAATCCACTTCATCGAACATAATACTATCATTCATTTTATTTTTTTGATTGAAGGAGAAATGTTATCAGAAGAAGTGATGCACAAGTATGGGACAGAGGCTAAAAAATGCAACACAGCCGTTCAACCCCTTCGCATATTAGAAGTGGAAACCCCCTTAAAAATAACCATTAGCATAGCACCAGATAGAAGAATTAAAAACAATCCTATCCCATAAGTCCATAACATATGTAGGGGAATATTAATATGCTAGTTTGTGGTACTATAACAAGGAATTCTGTTCATGCCCTCCTCTCAAAATTCTTCCCTCTGAATGGCTTTGGCCATAAATGGAGTTTATGTGGCTCAAGAGTATGCCAAAATCAACAACAAATGAGAAGAAATTATAGGATTCATAACGTGAAGTACCTAACTGTTTTAGGCATTCAACAAGAAATACAAGACCAGGGAAAAAAGAAAAAAAGATGCATCGATTTCATTGCAAGAAAAGAGTTAGTGAAATGAAGTAATGAACTATAAAAAACAGTTAAGTTTCAGATGCAGCTTCATCTTTCTCTCTCCCGAATTAATCTTAACAATTTTTTAATTGAGAAATTTTCATAAGGAGAGCGATATGCTTTTTAATTGCTACTTATTAAATTCAAACAAATTCATGATAAATCAGAATATCATTGATGCAACTGATCATTAGTCATCATTCCTATTGATCAGTAGAATATAATCTCAGTCGAAGTACTATGCCTGGAGAAAAAGAAATGACCAATGATGGTGGTGCTACCATAAGAAATAAACTAGGCTAAAAAAATTTGTTGCTGTGAAATTATTCCAAAAAAAATACTAACCTGGATTACACAGGAGACAAGATTTGATCTCTGTATCTCTGGAATTCCCTCATTAGACATATGGTTTAGAAAATATTCTTCTGTATATAACCTGGCCGCAATCATGTGCACAGTGAATGGTAAGAAAGAGGATGCCACAGTTAACATCACCATTGCAAATTACAATTTGATATGGTGACATGGTAACAGGAACACAAAACAGAACAGAAGAAAGATATATCAACATTAAATGAATACATAAAAATAGCGTGATGAACAATATTACACCATGAAATAGAAGAAGCAATACTAGCTTCGTGAACAAAATGCTTAATATAATATTAGAGTATATCTGAAGCAGTAAGCCAGCTAAAGTAATTGGGTTTGGTTCAGTAAGACCCAGAGAAAGGGTAAAAGTAGAGGGCAGAGTGTATATATACATATGTTGTCCCGATTTCCGTTATTAAGGTAGATTTGATTCTTATATTAGGACAGATTTATTTCCTATAATTTAGCTCTAATTTAGGCAAGTCATTATTGTCATAAGCCTATATAATATAGATCATACCTGTACAATTGCAATCAAGCAATACAACAACAACAACAACAACCAAACCTTTTTCCACTAGGTGGGAGCCTTTGTTATTTCTGCCGCAATCAGCCTTCATTGTTGATCGGACCAGCCTTCATTGTTGGGTTTAGAGCCAGCCTTCATTGCTGGGATTCTAGCAGCCTTCATTGTTGCCTTCAATCAAAACCGAACCAGAACTGGACCAGCCTTGTCGGAGTAGATTTCCACCGCGACAGACGTAAGCTATCAGCCATCGCCAGTAGCCCATTGCTGCGCTCTCCATCACGCCAACCACCGCGCTGCCACCATCCCCATCCTACACTGCCGTGACCACCGCTCCGACAAATAGAAGGTGTTTCTCGCCACCATGTCTCGCCCTCTCTTTTTTCTGGTCTCGCCCTCGTCCTCTCTTGCTGCCACCATCGTTCGTCCGTTCGTTCAGCCTCAGCCTGTTTTTTAATATTTTGTTTCTTTTACGTTCATCCTCCCAATGTAAAAAAAAAAAGTAAGAAAAAAAAACAGGTTGAAAATTGAACATGAGTATGTTAGACGATCAAACTACCAAAGTCATCCCACAGCTCAGCACGACACTGCCCCCACCGCTGAATCCCAATGATCTCCCAGTATTGCAGTGGGCCCAAGTCATTCGTACTACACTTAAGGGCCGTCGAAAGTTAAATCACATTGAAGGACTGCCCCTGCGACAGATGACCCTCACTTTGAGACATGGGATGATGAAAACTCTCTTATTATGACGTGGCTCTAGAACTCCATGACTCCTGAGATTAGCAGAAACTATATGTTTCTTCCTACCTCCCGTGAAATTTGGGACAATCTTCACCAAACCTTCTCTATGAAACAAGATATCGCCACTTGCTATGAGTTGAAGACTAAAATCTTTGCTACCTGTTGTAATATATCACCATTAATATTAGATATGTACAGATATGATTTTATTCTTGTTTTTATTAGGGCTGATTTTTCTCCCTTATTTTTAAGATAGCAATTAATAACATTAGCCTATATATTGTAACATTCTCTGTACATAATATTTCCAGGAATAATATTCATACATTCTATATGGTATCAGAGCCTAGGTCGACCTAGGGCTTGCCTCCTTTTTTTTCTTCCGCTGAGATTGCAGCCTTATTGCTGCCTGAGTATTCAATCCTTCACCCGCCACCTGCTGTCGCCGTTTTTGGCCTCACCGCCCCCGCCGGACTGCTTGTCGGCGTTTTTTCGGCCATCTCATAAAAGCCCACCCCAAACCAACCAGCCACGCGCCTCCCACGCGCAGCAGCACTGTACGCTGATAATCACATATTTTATTTATTAAGAAACCCTTATGATTAGTCATTCACACTCTCCATATTCTTAATTGATTGAGTTTGGTATGATTTTGTGAGTCTAAGCTCAAATTGGTCCTAATTGAATATTTTCAGCATTATTGAGATTTTACATTGTTTCGTATTTTGGCCATAACTTGAGTTCCTCGATAGACAATTATGAATTTTATCTTGTAGGAAAGCTAAGAGAGAGCTCTACAACTTTGATGAAGAGCTCGAAGTCTTAAACAGATGTCTAAGGGACCTAAGTGTACATGAAAGTCGAATACGAGTTCTGTCACTAGAATCCGAATCTGTGCACTCATAAAATCATATATCAAGTTTTAATAATGGAGATGGGCTGAAATTTGGATAATGATAGTCAAGACCCAAATAAACAACTTTCATGAAGAACACATTTTGAAATAATGAAGTCTAATGGGTCATTTGAGCTTGCAAGTCGAAACAGAGGTGCTGAAGTTGGGTTTGAGCAACCGCGGTATTTGGGTCATATCTTGGGTCAGAGGCCAAATTGACGATCCAGATATGCATGTTATAGCCAAGACAAAGACCTAAAACTTTCATGAAGAATACTTTTCATGAATCCGAAGCATTATCGGTCGTTTTTGGCTTCCAAGTCGACCAAGGAATTTTCGCACTCACCAACCCATTCACCTACTTCACTCACCAACCCATTCAACTACCCCATTCACCAACCCTTTCACCTACTTCACTCACCAACCCTCTCAACTACCCCATTCACCAACCCACTCCCTTTGTCATTTTGCTACCCCGGACTTCTATAAAAGGGCACCATCGGTTATCATGGAAGACACAACTTGAACTCTCCTTCATTTCTCTCATAGTTTCTTCTTGTTTCTTCTTGTTTCTTCTCGCTTTTTCTTGTGATTTCCTTTTAGCTATGTGTAACTAAACCTCCTTTGGTTAAGAGGGTGATGAAACTGCTAGTATTGATGTTGTAAACCTTGCATATTTGATTATTTCAACACGCTTATGTTTTTATTCATATATTTCAATCTATTGTTGGTATGAAGGTTTTTATACTTGTTTCCACTTTCTATGAGATAGAGTTGGGTTTATTATGCACCTGTTGTGGTAATAGATCTAATGGGATGTATGATGTTCATGTGGGTATAATTATCTTTGTGCTATTTGCCGCTTATAAAAGTGGTAGATTTGGGTTTATTATGCACCTGTTGTGGTAATAGATCTAGAGAAATATATGTTCTAAGTAATTTAATCCCTGTGTGATTAGATCTTAGTGTAATTGGTTTTCTAAATCTTAATGCAATTGTTGGATAATTGTAAGAGCGGTTGCTTTATGATTAATCAAAGATTAGAAGTTGATTTGAGCGGTTGCTAAATTGGCCAACACGTAAGGAAAACAGAGCTTTACTCTCACAATTGCATAAAAACATAATTGAGCATGATGGAATAAAATAATATGTGGATTTACATCATCATATAAATCTAGTGGTGGATTCAATCTCTTAACCAATTTTCTTATATTGTTGTTTTCAGCTTTATTTATTGTTATTGTCTTTGAAACTGTTCATTATTCATCAAAACTCCAAAACCCCCTTTTTATTGTTTATTGTTAATTAGAGTTTAAATTGGGAATTACTTGATAGTGTTAATTGACTTGGTTCTCTCATGGATCGACCTTCTTACTAACTACAACTAGTTGTAAGGTTTTTTTTTTATTTTCTCGTGAGCCTAACAACTGATTTTTAATCACTACATCCACACGCATCGAATTTTGGCCGTTCTTGGGGAGCCAATTTTTCAATTACACTATTAATTTATTTCTTATTTTTACTCTGTTTTTATTTTTGTTTTTATTTTTAGTTTTGAATTTTTTTTTTCTCGAGTATTTTGTAGGTGTTGATGTCTATTGAAGGGGTAGACGCAGGATTGCTAAATTTGAGGAACTATATTGATCAACTCACTTCACATCCTCAATTTCCTTCCATCCTGGATAATTTCCACTTCACACCGGCGACGTTGAAGTCGCCCGTCACATAGATCTTTCCGGTTCGCGGCATCCGAGATATCCGAGCCACCCGAAGAAGCGATGATGGCGTAAAAATACACTAAGGATGTTGGGTGCTCCGAACTTAGACCAACAACCTCTGTGCATGAAATTCCCGAGAATGAGGAAGCATTTGAGTTGAAATCGGTCTCATTCATCTTTTGTCATCTTTTAATGGACTAGCCGAGAAGATCCTAACAAACATCCGAAGGAAATCCATGTTGTGTGTTCTAGTATGAAGCCCGCAGGAATTTCATGGAGCAAGTCAAGTCGAGAGCTTTTCCGTTTTCCCTAAAGGATTCTCAGCAAAGGAGTGGTTGTACTACTTGCCACCCTGGATCAATCTCGCATACATGGCGTAACATGGCTCGGCTTTCCTAGACAGATATTTCCCTGCATCAAAGGCCGCCACCATCGAAAAGAAATTTGCGGCATCCAACAAAGACATGGGAATCACTTCATGAGTATTGGGAGAGATTCAAGAGATTGTGTGCTAGTTGCCCGGCAAGATCAAATCGTGAACAACTTCTCGATACAAGATTTTTTTATGAAGGTTTGCTAGTGATGGACCGCAACATGATTGATGCTGCTAGTGGAGGAGCATTAGTTGATAAAACTCCTCAAGAAGCTAGAAACTTGATCTCAAGAATGGCTGCCAATACTCAACAATTCTACTCTAGAAATGACTCTGGAGTAAGAGCAGTGAAAGAAGTAGAGACAACAAATCTACAGCAGCAAATGACTCAATTGACTGCTATGGTTCAATGGTTAATGGATTCAGTAAAGCACCGTTCATGCTTGTGGGATCTGTTGTTCATCCGGACATCCCATCGATACGTGTCCCACTCTCCAAGAGGACACAAATGAGGAGGTAAGATCGCAGGGGGGATATGCTTGGCCTTTCAAAAAATTACAACCCCTACTCAAACACATATAATCCAGGTTGAGGGATCATCCTAATTTTAGCTATGCAAAGCAACCTCAAAATCAACCTCCAAATTATGGACCTCCAGATTCCAACAAAGGCAAGCACATTTCCCTCGAGACAAGCAGCAAGTTCAAACTCCTAAGCAACCCGAGCCTTCACTAGAGGAGCTAGTGAAGCAAATGGCTACTAATAATTCATAGCTTCCAACAAGAAACAAGGATCGCAATCAATAACTTGCGAATCGATAGTAGTGCCATGTCCACGAATTCAACAAGTTTCAAAGCCAAGCTTCAGAAAACTACCCTCACAAATGTAAGTCAATCCGAGGGAAAATGCTAGTCTTGTCACGTTGAGAAGCGGAAAGACGATGGATGAGCCTACATCTCCTCCACCAATCACTCAAGAGACAGATGAACCACCCAAAGAAGAAATGATAAGGGGCAAATTTCCAAAGCCCCTAAGGTAAGTATTTCTCGAACCCCTTCCTAAATATGTTACTAAAGCTCCTTTTCCTAGTAGATTGGTTAAAACCAAGAAAGAAGAAGCGTAAAAAGAAATACTTGAGACTTTTAGGAAGGTAGAGGTTAATATCCCTTTGTTAGATGCCATTAAGCGTGTACCTAGATATGCAAAATTTCTCAAAGAATTATGCACTAACAAGAGGAAGTTAAAAGGAAATGAAAAGGTCCAAGTGGGAGAAAATGTTTCAAATTGTAATTAAAAAGAAACTCCCAACCAAATGTAAGGACCCCGCACATTCACCATTCCATGCACTATAGGTAACACAAGGTTTGAAAGGGCAATGCTTGATTTAGGTGCATCTATAAATGTCATGCCATATTCTATTTATGCATCTTTATACTTGGGTCCTTTGGAACCTACCGGTGTCGTTATTCAATTGGTTGATAGATCTAATACATACCCTAAGGGTGTGGTTGAAGATGTTTTGGTGCGGTGAATGAATTAGTGTTTCCTGGAGACTTCTATGTTTTGGACATGGAAGAGGATGAGTCTCCCAAATCTGCTCCTATCTTGTTAGGAGACCATTTTTGAAGACTCACGCGGACAAAAATTGATGTGCACTCATGAACTCTAACAATGGAATTTGATGGGGAATTAATTAGATTCAATATTTTTGAAGCTATGAGATACCCAAGTGATGTGCACTCGCTTGTTTAATTGATTCTTTTGATCCTTTTGATTCTTTAATTTCTGCAGCTTTTGATACTAACCATTTTGATGCTCTTGATACAATTCTAACTCATAGCTTAGATGTACAGGAGGAAAAGAAGAAGAGTGAAGAAGAGCCATGGAGTGAAGACATTGATGAAATTGTTGCTGCCTTAAAAGAGCTCTCTTCCACTCCAGAAGAGCATGAGGTAACTTTTGTTGATTTACCTGTTACTACTGATATACCTCAACCTTCTGTTGTGCAGGCACCTGAATTGGAACTTAAAGCACTGCCTGATCATCTTAAATACATCTTCTTGGGAGAGAAGGACACCCTTCCAAGTAATAATTGCAAAGTCACTCACCCAAGAACAAGAAGAGAAACCGGTAGCTGTTTTGCAGGAACATAAGACAGCCATTGGTTGGTCAATACCTGATATCAAGGGTATTAGTCCCTCCATTTGTATGCACAGGATATTAATGGAGGAGGATACTAAACCTGTGAGAGACCCTCGGCGGAGGTTGAATCCTCCCATGATGGAAGTTGTGAAAAGGAGATACTAAAGCTCCTAAGTGTGGGGGTGATCTACCCCATTTCTGATAGCAAGTGGGTAAGCCCAATCCAGGTAGTACCAAAGAAATCTGGAATTACTGTGGTAAGAAATGCTGAAAATGAGCTTATTCCCACAAGGTTACGTCAGTGGTGGCGTGTTTGTATTGATTACAGTGAAGTTGAATGCCGCCACGAGAAAAGACCACTTTCCTTTACCTTTCATTGATCAAATGTTAGAAAGATTAGCTCGTCATTCTCATTATTGTTTTCTGGATGGTTTTTCAGGTTACAATCGATTGCCATAGCTCCAAGACCAAGACAAGACTACATTCACTTGTCCATTTGGTACCTTTGCATATAGGCGAATGCCTTTTGGACTCTGCAATGCACCAGAACTTTCCAAAGATGCATGATGAGTTTATTTTCTGATTACATTGAAAACATCATTGAGGTTTTTATGGATGACTTTAGTGTCTTTGGAAATGATTTTGAAAATTGCCTGGAACATTTAACATTGGTTCTTAAAAGATGCATTGACACTAACCTGGTATTGAATTGGGAAAAATGTCATTTCATGGTGAATGAAGGTATTGTGTTAGGTCATGTAATTTCGCTAGGGGAATTGAAGTAGATAAAGCTAAGGTAGAACTCATGCATTCTTTGCCACCACCCACTAGTGTGCGGGAAATTCGTTCTTTTATTGGTCATGCAGGTTTCTACCGAGATTCATTAAAGACTTTTCTAAAGTCTCATTGCCCTTTGTAGACTTCTTCAAAAAGATGTTAATTTTAACTTCGATGAGAAATGTATGGAAGCTTTCAATAAACTCAAGAAGTTGTTAATGCTTGCCTATCATCGTGCCACCAACCGGGAGTTACCTTTTGAACTAATGTGTGATGCCGTGACTTTGCAAGAGAGTGTCTTGGGTCAACGAGTTGATAGAGTTCCTTATGCCATTTACTATGCATCAAGGACTCTAAATGATGCTCAACTTAATTACTCAACCACGTAAAAGGAACTTCTAGTCAAAGTTGTATTTGCTTTAGAAAAATTTAGATCATATCTAATTGGTTCTAAAGTGATTGTGTTTTCAGATCATGCACCTTGAAGTATCTTCTAACAAAGAAAGAAGCAAAGCCTAGATTGTTCGATGGATTTTATTGCTCCAGGAATTTGACTTGGAGATTAAAGACAAGAAAGTGGAGCGAAAACTTGGTGGCCGATCACTGAGTAGATTGGTAATCAAGAGGAAGAAATGCCTATCATGGAGACTTTTCCTGGATGAATATTTGATGGTTGTCAACACCATAATCCCTTGGTATGCTTGACATTGTTAACTACCTGGTTACTAAGGACTTTCCTGGAGGGTTTGAACAAGGCCCAAAGAGATAAATTAAGGAGTATCAGAATACTATATCCGGGATGAGCCGTACTTATGGAAGCATTGTGCGATCAAGTCATTAGAAGGTGCATTCCCGATTCTCGAGATACACTCCATCCTCTCCTTTTGCCACACCTATGCATGTGGAGGACACTTTGGCAAGAAAAGGACAGCCAACAAAGTGCTTGACAAAGGTTTCTATTGGCCTTCAATTTTCAAAGACGCTTACAACTTCGTAAGTCTTGTGGACCGATGTCGAGAACAGTAATATTGGTCCTCGTAATCAAATGCCTCGGACTCCGATCATTTTTGTGGAACTCTTTGATGTGTGGGGTATTGATTTCATGGGCCATTCCCTCCTTCATTTGGTTTCACATACATTCTTTTATCTGTTGATTATGTGTCTAAATGGATGGAAGCAAAAGCCACCCGATCTGATGATTCTAAAACTGTTGCAGATTTTGTTAGAACACATATTTTCTCCAGGTTCGGGACCCCAGGGCTATCATCGGTGACTGGGACTCATTTTTGCAACAGTAACCTTTGATGCTCTATTGAAAAGATATGGAGTTATGCACGTAATCTCCACTCCTTACCATCCACGTACAAATGGGCAAACCGAAGTGTCCAACCGGAGATTAAGTCAATCCTTGAAAAGACAAAGTGAATCCATCAAGAAAGGATTGGAGCACTCGACTTGACGACGCTTTATGGGCTTATAGGACCGCCTATAAGACTCCCATTGGCATGTCACCATTTCGGTTGGTGTATGGAAAGCCCTGTCATTTGCCCGTTGAGTTGCAACATCGCTCTTCTTGGGCCATTAAACAAGTAAATATGGAATTGGAAGGAGCCGGAAAGCAAAGGAAGTTCCATTCACAGGGAACTAGAAGAATTAAGAAATGAGGCCTTCGAGAATGCCCCGATTTATAAGACTAAAGCTAAGGCATTCCATGACCAGCTGATTTCCGAGAAAGAAATTTCACGAGAGGGCAAAAAGTTTTACTTTTTCAATCAAGACTCAAATTGTTTCCGTGTAAATCTGCGTTCTAAGTGGATTGGGCCATTTGTGGTAACTAATGTTTTTCCTTTTGGTGCGCTTGAGATCGAGTGAAATTTCGTGCAAAACATTTAAGGTCAATGGTCATCGTCTCAAACCTTATTATGAACTTCCCAGAGAATGCGAAGTGGAGGTGATGAACCTTCTCCATCCGCATTATGAATAAAAAAAAAAAAAGAAAAAAAAAAAAAAAAAAAAAAAAAAAAAAAAAAAAAAACAATTTGTGTGCCCGACAATGAGGTAGGTAGTGCCATTAAATTTTGTCAATCGAAGCATGTGGAGGTCATTTTTCTTCAACGACAACAACTGCGAAAATCTTGCAATATGGATTTTATTGGCCTACTTTATTCAAGGTCTACTACACCTTTTGCAAAAGTCATGCGGAAATTGGTCAAAAAGGTTCTGTTTTGAGATTATCATCCGCACCTACTCCTTAGAAAATTGAGATCAAGGAGGCGCAGTTCTTTGGTTATCAAACACGTGGGGCCGTAGATAATGGGATCCTAGGAATGGTAATGCGCTTACAGTTAATGGACAAAGACTCAACCATTCCCGGAAAACCAAGTTCTTAAGTTCTTTTGTGTTGCTTGGTTAAGTGGCGGATACTGATCTTCGTGACTCTCAAGTCGGTTTATTTTCAGTTTCCCAAAATAACTGAACTCTTCTTCTCCTTCAAAATGGATGTCATTCTTTCAAACCTGAGCAAATATTTTCCTTCTCTTCCTCAAAATGCTTTGAGAACAATCTACAAAGTTCGAGTTGAAAGATTGAGGCTGTTAATGCACAAAGGTATGCCAGAAGATATACGCTGGATAATTGAAGCAAAGGTCCGATTAGCAGGTGAGTCCTCAATTTCATTTAACTCATATATGCCTGGTTTTGGAAGAAGTTCATATTCTAAAAGAAGAAGAGCAAAAAGGTTACAAGTTTGTCACAAATGTGGACGATGGAACTGTAATGCGATGTCGTACTTTGGGGATGGTTTCCGCAAATAGAGAAGATAAAATTTTCTTCATTAAGAATGGACTGAGTAAGGAGTCATTAGATGATATCTTGTTGACTCTTGAGACGCATTCTTGTGGATTGGTGCATCGTGAAATTCTTAAATTGTGGAATCTCTTCAAGGATGAAGAAAACGCTACTACGCTTGGGAATCGACTCTAAAAGACTTCGTTTGCCAATTTATAAGAAAATTGGATGGGAAGCTTATCCTCGACTCATAGAAGACGTTTAAGCATTCATCGGACGTTCAACCAGAGGCGATGTGAGCCATATCCACAAACAATCAGACGTATCATCTTCTTCTTCTTCTTCATGTCATCTTTCAAAAAAAAAAAAAAACAAAACAAAAAAACAAAACAAAACAAAAAAAAAAAAAAAAAACAAAAAAAAAAAAGAAAAGAAAAGAAAAGAAAAGATTCTGTGTTTCTTAATTTCAACCTTTTCTGACAACAGCCAACCTACTCATATAGGAGCTATTATTTTTTTTTTTTTTTTTCTCTCTCCTATTTAAACACTCCATTTTCTTCACTTTCCTGCAACTCTTAATCATTCATGAGAGTGTGAGTGTAGAGATGGAGGGAGCTTCTTCTTCTTCTCGTTCGTAAACTTGTTAGTATCTCGTGTATTTTGTGGGACACATTATGGGAAGAGTTTAGAGTTTGTCAACGCAAAGCAACCACTCTTGGTAGAACACTTACCGCGAGGAACATTCGTGTAGTATATGGGGGAGGTTGCCTTGGGTTAATGGGGTCAGATCACCGTCTCGCATTTCTAAGAGGTGGTCAAGTTTTAGGTGTCATTCCCGAACCTTTAACTCGAAGGAACTTTGTTGGAAATACAATTGACAGAAATTCAAGTATCATCTATGCATGCACGAATGACGGCAATGCTTGAAAACTCGATGCCTTCATAGCCTTACCTGGTGGTTTTGGTACTTTGGCGTAAGTTTTTCAAATTGTTTCTTGGGCCCAATCAATATCCACCAAAAACCCATAGGTTTGTTGAATGTTAATAATTTCTTTGATAATTTGCTATCTTTTGTTGACCATGTCTTTGTGGAATGTAAATTTGTCACACCTTCTCGCAAGACAACTCCTTATCTCGGCTTCCACTTGTTGATGAGTTAATTAATAAATTGGAAGCCTTTGTTTATGAACTTGATCCAAAGGATGTACCCAAATAGATTGGTCGAGACAAGAGTGCTGCGAGACAACAACAAGGGAGGCAAAGAAGAAACAACAAGTGTGACCCGACACTTCATCTATAACTTTCCTTTATTTTTAGTTTTATTCATCGTACTTTGTTTCTGTTTAAATTTGTGTCACTTTCTCCAACAGGTAATATCTTCTATCATTTACTCATCTATATTTTAACATTGGGGACAATGTTGTGATCTAGTTGGGGGGGAAGGATAGTTGACCTAAAAAAAAAAAAAAAAAAAATTAAAAATTTAAAAAAAAAAAATTTTTGTTTTGTTTGGAAAGTATGATATGATTGTCATGGACTTATTAAACTAATTAGTGATGGTAGAGTAAGGAGTAATTTTACTCTTGAGACGCATCTTAATTGGTGGCAGAGTAAGGAGCTTGTTTTTTTTAGGTAGTAATTAATTAGTATTAAATTGTGGAAGTACTAAAGTTTTATTATTTGGTTTCTTTTCGTGGTCTCATTGCATAAAGAATGACAAGATTGTGCTTCTTTTCTCGCTTAGTGTTGATTCACTTCTTATCGTGTCAGGTGTTGCTCTTTTCTATATCTCTTTTCATATTGAGGGCAATGTTATATTAAGTGTGGGGAGAGATTTTAGCATTAAAAAAAAATGTCTTAATTTCAAAAAAAAAAAAAAAAAAGTTTTTAAAGAAAAAGAATCATTGCATGATTGAATAACTTTTCTCCCTTCTTGAACTGATGTGCTTGGTGATGGATGATTGAATTAATGAATTGAGTTTGATGGATGCATACCTGGTGAGATTTTGAGCCTAATGGATGGATTTAACATTTATGCCATCTCTTCTTTTCTTGTGTGAATTTCACTCATGAAATTGTTGCTCTAGAAACTTGCTTTGATTCTTTTTAAAAGCTACGTTTTCACTTGCATGCATGAACATGATTGAGGCCCTCTTTCTTAATTAGCTAGTTTAACCAAATAGCCAACCTTGTTTTCAATATGATATCAAGCACTCTTTTGACTTCTTGAAAATTCTCTGATTCCTGCCAACCTTGTATATTTTCCTTTGCTTAACCCCTTTGAGCTTATTTAACCATTCCTTGTTTCTAGCTCATTATGTACCTTAAATGGAAAATCGTGTTCTTATTTTACCTTAGGGAATAAAAGAACATTAGCTTGGTTAATGAATGAGTTTTTGAACAAGTGTGGGGGTGTGTGTACAAAATGGTTGTTGAAAAAGGAAAGAGTGCCCAAAAAAAAAAATATAAATAAACAAAAAAAAAAAAGAATGTATGTATATAGTTATGTTCATATATATAAAAAAAAAAAAAAAAAGGATTGAGAAATGAATATGTAAAGGGTTATACATTAGAGTTGGGATGAACTTTTATGCTTGTTATTGGAACTCACTCTCATTTGCTTTTATTCTCTTTGGTATTTATCCTCTCATATCCATTTTACCCTCTTCTCGTTACCTTGACCTCACTACAACCTTGAATAAAGTCCTCATGATTTGTGTATGCATGTGTTTTGAGTAGTGGAGAAGTAGAAGATAAGCAAGCTTATGGTAGTGCAATTTTCATGGTTGAATTGAGTGAAATACCTACCTTTTTAAACACTTGAGAGATTGAGAGGGAATCTTGTGAAGATCTATCATTCTCGATTCATATTGAAGATACCTTGCTTGTTGGTTTGAGATGTGGAGAATTGTTAACTCATGAATGTTTTGATCCTTTGAACCTTTGGTTGTTCTTCTTGATTGTAAAATTTTGGGCTCTTGAATGTCGTTGGAATTTAAATTTTTGTTAATCTCTTATGTCCTTGTTTTGGTCTTGAAAGTTTTTGCCCAGAGTGCAAAAAAGCTAAGTGTGGGAATTTGATAATCACATATTTTATTTATTAAGAAACCCTTATGATTAGTCATTCACACTCTCCATATTCTTAATTGATTGAGTTTGGTATGATTTTGTGAGTCTAAGCTCAAATTGGTCCTAATTGAATATTTTCAAAGATTATTGAGATTTTACACTGCTTTTACGTATTTTGGCCATAACTTGAGTTCCCGATATCCGACAATTATGAATTTTATCTTGTAGGAAAGCTAAGAGAGAGCTCTACAACTTTGATGAAGAGCTCAAGTCTTAAACAGATGTCTAAGGGACCTAAGTGTACATGAAAGTCAGAATACGAGTTCATCACTAGAATCCGAACGGTGTGCACTCATAAAATCATATATCAAGTTTTAATAATGGAGATGGGCTGAAATTTGGATAGCTGATAGTCAAGACCCAAATAAACAACTTTCATGAAGAACACATTTTGAAATAATGAAGTCTAATGGGTCATTTGAGCTTAAGTCGAAACAGAGGTGCTGAAGTTGGGTTTGAGCAACCAGCGGTATTTGGGTCATATCTTGGGCTGTAGGAAGCCAAATTGACGATCCAGATATGCATGTTATAGCCAAGACAAAGACCTAAAACTTTCATGAAGAATACTTTTCATGAATCCGAAGCATTATCGGTCGTTTTTGGCTTCCAAGTCAGACCAAGGAATTTTCGCACTCACCAACCCATTCACCTACTTCACTCACCAACCCATTCACCTACTTCACTCACCAACCCATTCAACTACCCCATTCACCAACCCTTTCACCTACTTCACTCACCAACCCTCTCAACTACCCCATTCACCAACCCACTCCCTTTGTCATTTTGCTACCCCGCACTTCTATAAAAGGGCACCATCGGTTATCATGGAAGACACAACTTGAACTCTCCTTCATTTCTCTCATAGTTTCTTCTTGTTTCTTCTTGTTTCTTCTCGCTTTTTCTTGTGATTTCCTTTTAGCTATGTGTAACTAAACCTCCTTTGGTTAAGAGGGTGATGAAACTGCTAGTATTGATGTTGTAAACCTTGCATATTTGATTATTTCAACACGCTTATGTTTTTATTCATATATTTCTCAATCTATTGTTGGTATGAAGGTTTTTATACTTGTTTCCACTTTCTATGAGATAGAGTTGGGTTTATTATGCACGGTTGTGGTAATAGATCTAATGGGATGTATGATGTTCATGTGGGTATAATTATCTTTGTGCTATTTGCCGCTTATAAAAGTGGTAGATTTGGGTTTATTATGCACTTATGGTAATAGATCTGAGAAATATATGTTCTAAGTAATTTAATCCCTACAAGTGTGATTAGATCTTAGTGTAATTGGTTTTCTAAATCTTAATGCAATTGTTGGATAATTGTAAGAGCGGTTGCTTTATGATTAATCGCTGATTAGAAGTTGATTTGAGCGGTTGCTAAATTGGCCAACACGTAAGGAAAACAGAGGTTTACTCTCACAATTGCATAAAAACATAATTGAGCATGATGGAATAAAATAATATGTGGATTTACATCATCATATAAATCTAGTGGTGGATTCAATCTCTTAACCAATTTTCTTATATTGTTGTTTTCGGTTATTTATTGTTATTGTCTTTGAAACTGTTCATTATTCATCAAAACTCCAAAACCCCCTTTTTACTTGTTTATTGTTAATTAGAGTTTAAATTGGGAATTACTTGATAGTGTTAATTGACTTGGTTCTCTGTGGATCGACCCTTACTAACTACAACTAGTTGTAAGGTTTTTTTTTTATTTTCTGGTGAGTCTAACAACTGATTTTTAATCACTACATCCACACGCATCATACGCTCATGAGAGCCACGCACCACCCTCCACGCCGCCGTTCACCGCGCGACCACCGCCGTTCTGCTCGTCGGCTCCTCCTCGTTCCTTTCTGCCTATTTTCGGGTCCAACCGGAATGTCTACAGTAGACACCCAGTCCTCCTCCGTCACTCTGACGCCTCCGGTTGCCGTTGCTGCACTGAATCCCCATGATCTTCTAGTTTTACACTCTTCTTATCACCTCAATGATAAGAATTATCTCCAATGGGCCCAGGTTATTCGCACCACTCTCAAGGGTCATCGGAAGTTGTCACACATTGTCGGGGATCCTCCGAAGGCCGATGACCCACAGTTTGAAATTTGGGATGATGAAGATTCTTTGATTATGACTTGGCTATGGAACTCTATGACACCAGATATCAGTAAGAATTGTATGTTTTTTACTTCTGCACGTGAAATTTGGGATAGTTTGAGTTAAACCTATTCTATGAAACAAGATATTGCTGCGTGTTATGAATTAGAAAACACAATTTTTAATACCAAGCAAGGATCTCTTTCTGTCACCGATTATTATGGTACTCTGAATGGTTTATAGATTGAGCTTGATCAAAACCAAGACTTAAAGATGAAATGCACTGAGGATTCTGCTACTTTAACCAAGTTTATTTAGCGTGGACGGGTCTTTAAGTTTCTCTATGGGTTGAATTCTGAGTATGATCCTATTCGGGTTCAGATTTTAGGTAAGGACAAGCTTCCTTCTCTCTCCGAGGTGTTCTACACGCTTAGGGGGGAAGAGAGTCGCGGGTCATGTCATGTTGAATACCGGGTCATTCAAGTGATGGTTCTGCTTTGGCCACCGTGAAGAAGGTCCTATTAGTGGGTTATCATCCGAAAGGCCCGGTTCATCCTTCGGAAGTCGTCCACCAAACGCGACGAGCGTTGGTGTCCTTTTTGCAAGAAGTCTGGTCATACTAAAGACACTTGTTTTAAACTCCATGGCAGAGACAAGGTTCTTGGACGCTCTGGGGGTTTTAAAGGTAGTCAACAACGGCAGGTTAACCAAACAGTGTCCGACTTGGTTCTTGAGGGTGAAGAGGTATCTGCACCACCATCTGGGGAGGCAATTCCGGCACTTAGTAAAGCCGAGTTGGATCGTTTGCGCACGCTCTTGGATTCTATGAGTAAGCCTTCTGGCACTTGTTCTCTAACCATGACTGGTAAGAATTTAAGTTCTTTTTCCTTTAATGTTTCTAGTACTGTATCTGAGGATCTCTGGATTATTGACTCTGGTGCTACTGATCATATGACCCCTCATCCCTCATATTTTTTCACTTACTCTAGATTATCTGGTAAGCATCACATCACGGTTGCTAGTGGATCCCATGTCCCTGTTTTAGGATGTGGTACTATTTCACTTCAACCTTCCCTTCCTTTACATAATGTGCTTCATGTCCCTCATTTGTCCAATAACCTTATTTCTATTCATAAGCTTACCAAAGATTTAAACTGTACAGTGACCTTCTTTCCCTCTCATTGTGTTTCAGGATCTTACCATGGGGAGGACGATTGGGGTTGCTAAGGAACAGGGAGGGTTATATGTTCTACATCGGACTCATGGTAGTACCGATCCAGACGGTGTCCACATCCAACCATGTGACAAGTTCAGATTCTACCGCATCTCGAGATATGGCTTCACTACAAACGCCTTGGTCATCCTCCTTTCGCCTTCTTAGGTCGTTATTTCCACATTTGTTTACAAATGAGTCATTGAGTCTTTTCTTTGTGATGTTTGTCAGTTTGCCAAAACACCATCGCACAACTTTTTCTCCAAGTAATAATAAAAGTATTGAACCTTTTGATCTTATTCATTCTGATGTGTGGGGACCTTCCTCTAATTCTAATATATCTGGTGCAAAATAGTTTGTTTCTTTTATTGATGACTGCACTAGGGTCACATGGATATTTCTTATGAAAGATAAATCTGAGGTGTTTCAAATATTCCTGAATTTCCATCGTATGGTTCAAACCCAGTTTGGAAAATCTATAAAAAGGTTACGATCTGATAATGGCAAGGAATATGTGAATCAACATTTCACAAAATTTCATAAAGAACATGGTGTGTTACATGAGTTAACTTGTGTTGATACCCCCCAACAAAATGGGGTTGCAGAAAGGAAGAACCATCATCTCCTAGAAAGTGCACGAGCTCTTCTATTCTAAATGTCTGTCCCTAAGTCTTATTGGGGAGAAGCTATCTTAACTGCCGCATACTTGATAAACAGATTGTCCTCCCGTGTCTTGGATGGTCTTAGTCCTGTGCAACTCACGACTTCCTCCTTCCCTTCCGTTCCTACCATGAAGAATCTCTTGTGTCGTGTCTTTGGTTGTGTTGCCTTGGTTCATATCCATAGTCAATATCGTGGTAAGTTGGATCCTAGGGCTGTCAAATGTATCTTCATTGGGTATGCACCAGACAAAAAGGGGTACAAATTTTATCATCCTCAAAGTCGTCGTGTCTATGTCTCCATGGATGTCACTTTTCATGAATCCGAGTCTTTTTACCTTCGTCCTCAGCTTCAGGGGGAGACTGGTCAAGAAGCTGAGTCTCTTGAGTCATCTTTTGTTCCTCTTCTGGCTAAATCTATTGAGTCATCTGTCCCTCCTCTGATAAAGAATGTGGCATCATCTTCTGGTACTTCAGAGACACCTAAAGAATCAGTATTTGTTCCTATAGATCGATACAAGCAGGTGTATTATCGAAAAAAACCCAACCTAGTCCAACAGCAGCTTCAGTCGTCCGAACCAGAGGTAAGCATTCCTGATTCTGAGCCTTTGAATAGTTCTTTACATGATATATGTGCACCTAACCCTGATGACTTGCCAATAGCCTTAAGAAAAGCCAGAAGAACTTGTGCAAAATACCCTATATCTCAGTTTGTGTCCACTAAAAACCTATCAATACAAAGATCGGAGTTTTATTTCAAAGAATTGAGTCTACCGAGTCCCCACTTCAGTACAAGAAGCATTAATGGATAAGAATTGGGTTCAAGCCATGCATGAAGAAATGAGTGCTTTAAACAAGAATGAGACTTGGGAAATTGTTGAGAAGGCGAAAGACAAAAGGATAGTTGGGTGCAGATGGATTTACAAAGTACTCTAGAGCAGTACAAAGCAAGGCTGGTTGCAAAAGAGTACACTCAGACATATGGGATTGATTATGAGGAAACATTTGCCCCAGTAGCAAAGATGAACACAGTCAGGATCATTCTCTCCTTGGCAGCACACTTTGGATGGGACTTGCATCAATTTGATGTTAAAAATGCTTTTCTCCATGGGAATTTGGAAGAGGAAGTATATATGAACATCCCACCAGGATATGGACCTACCGGTGGAGGGAATATGGTATGCAAGTTAAGGAAGGCCTTATATGGACTCAAGCAGTCTCCTCGTGCTTGGTTTGGGAGGTTCACCAATGCTGTGGTGTCCTTAGGTTATAGGCAGAGCCAGGGAGATCATACCATTTTTATAAAACATTCCAAAGAAGGCAAGCTTACACTTCTTCTGGTTTATGTTGACGGCATGATCATTGCCGGTGATGATGAGGTTGAGAAACAGGTCCTAAAAGAAAAACTAGCTACACAGTTTGAAATGAAGGACTTGGGGAAGCTGAAGTACTTCCTTGGGATAGAGGTTGCCTATTCCAAACAAGGCATCTTTATTTCCCAAAGGAAATATGTCCTGGATCTTCTTAAGGAAACAGGTAAGCTAGGTTGCAAAACCACAGGGGCACCTATTGAACAAAATCACAGGATTGGAAACAATGAGGAGAGCCCAAAGGTGGATAAGGCACAATATCAGAGACTTGTGGGAAAACTGATATATTTGTCTCACACCGACTGTACATAGCCTATGCTGTCAGTGTGGTTAGCCAGTTCATGCATGATCCTCGTGAGAGACATATGCTAGCTGTGAATAGAATTCTCCAATATTTGAAGACAAGCCCAGGAAGAGGACTTCTATTTCGAAAAGAACAAACTTTGACCATTGAAACCTATACAGATGCAGATTATGCCGGGTCAGTTGTTGACAGGCGGTCTACCTCAGGTTACAGCATGTTTTTAGGAAGAAATTTGGCGACTTGGAGAAGTAAGAAATAGAATGTGGTTGCAAGGTCAAGTGCAGAGGCTGAATTTCGAGCTATGGCACAAGGAATTTGTGAACTGTTATGAATGAGAATCATACTCGATGATCTCAGAATAAAGTATGAAGCTCCTATGAGGTTACTATGTGATAACAAGTCAGCAATCAGCATTGCTCACAATCCGGTTCAACATGATCGGACAAAGCATATAGAGATTGATCGCCATTTTATCAAGGAAAAATTAGATGATAGCCTTATAACTACAGAGTATGTCCCTTCAGAGCACCAATTAGCAGATGTTTTCACCATGGGCCTTCCCACAGAACGATTTCAAAGTCTTACTTGCAAGCTGAGAATGATAGATATTCACTCACCAGCTTGAGGGGGAGTGTTGTAATATATCACCATTAATATTAGATATGTACAGATATGATTTTATTCTTGTTTTTATTAGGGCTGATTTTTCTCCCTTATTTTTAGGATAGCAATTAATAACATTAGCCTATATATTGTAACCTTCTTTGTACATAATATTTCAAGGAATAATATTCATACATTCTATACTACCAAACAGGGGCACTCTCCGTTACTGATTATTATGGAACCCTTAATGGCCTATGGATTAAGTTGAATCAATATCAGAATCTCAAAATGGAGTGCAGCAAGGATGCTTCTACGTTGGCTAGTTTTGTGGAAAGGTACCTATTGTAAGAAATTTGCTCACACCAAGGAGAACTGCTTCAGACTCCATGGGAAGGACCAGGTTCTTAACCGCACAGGAGGGTTCAAGAATATGCAACAAAGTCTTGCGAAATGAAGACTCATATGTGGGTGATGATGTTCCAACTCTTAGTAAAAATGAGCTAGAGCGCTTGCGGAATCTCATTGACTCTCTCAGTAAGCCTTCTGGATCCTGTTCTCTGACCATGATTGCTAAGAATTTTTGTTTTCAATCCTTTAATGGACTCTAGTGCAACTGACTATATGACATTTTATTCACCACATCTGTTATCTTATCAACCCTCTTCTAGTGAGCATTAGCTGATGACTCTCACACCTCAGTTGCGGGTTCTGGTACTATTAATCTCCAGCCTTCTCTACACTTACACAATGTGCTCCATGTTCCCAAGCTTTCTAATAATCTTATTTCCATTCATAAGCTTACTAAAGACAATAATTGTGCTGTAACATTTTTTTATTCTCATTGTGTCTTTCAAGATCTTGTTATGAGGAGGACGATTGGAATTGCTAAGGAACAGGGAGGGTTGTACTATCTCTTTAATATGCCAACTAACAATGGTCCTGATCAGAAGTTGTTACTTTCCTATCATCAGTCCAGTTATGATTCTCTTGTTTCTCAAATTTGGCTACAGCACAAGCATCCGAGACATCCTCCTTTTTCTTTGCTTAAGTCTATGTTTCCGTTTTTATTTTTAAAGAATCTATTGAGCCTTTTAATTGTGATGTTTGTGAGTTTGCTAAACATCATCATGTAACTTTTTCACCTATTTCTAATAAATGTGTTGAGCCTTTTGCACTTAACTACTCTGATGTTTTAAGTCCTACATCTATTTCTAACATTTCTTACACTAAATGATTTGTTTCTTTCATTGATGATTGTACTCGAGTAACTTGTCTTTTTCTAATGAAAGACAAATCAGATGTGTTTCAATTATTTGTTCAGTTTTCTCATATGATATCAGAGCCAAAATCCCATCTCTGTCATCTATTCCGCTAGGCTCTCCTGTTCTGTCCAGTCATTTGTGGAGGAGGGGTGTTAGAGTTGCACATCGCCTGCCTCAATCTTCCGTGTATGGTTTATATACCTGTTGGGTCACTCCACTTGACACCAACTGATTTTAAGTTGGAATCTCACGTGTTTTTCTGGGTTATGTTCCTGACAAGAAGGAGTACAAATACTATCACCCTTCAAGTCGTCATTTTTTCGTCTCCATGGATGTCACTTTTCATGAAAATGAGTCTTTCTTTACTCGTCCTTAGCTTTAGGGGGAGAACACTCAGGAAGCTGAGGTTGAGTCCTTCTCTCCTAGGTCCTTCCTTCCTTTACCATCTGACTCTACACAAGAATTAACATCTTCTTCTGCACCCCACCTGAACTAGCTAATGTCAAGGCCAAGATTAGCACAACAAAATTGGTGTATCAGAGGAGAGGGAAACTTGAACTAGCCCAACAACAACTTTAGGCGTCTAAACCAACGGTAAGTACTAAAGATACAAGTTCTCCTGTCTCGGAACTTCCTGTTTTTGAACTTGACCCAGATAATACTGTTTCTGAACTTGATAACATGTCTTTAAATAATTATGAACCTGACCTAGATGACTTACCCATTGCATTGAGGAAAGGGAAAAGGTATTATCCCAATTCTAAGTACCCTATTTCTCAAATTGTCTCTTCTAAACATCTTTCCCTGCAACATCGGAGTTTTATTTCAGCCATAGATTCTATCAAAATCCCAACATCAGTAAAAGAAGCATTGAAGGATAAGAACTGGATTCAAGCCATGAATGAGTAGATGGGTGCATTGGAAAGGAATAGAACATGGGATATTGTTGAGAGACCAAGTGACAAAAGGCTAGTAGGGTGCAGATGGATATATACTTTGAAATATCTCTCGGTCTTCCACCTAGATGGTACACTAGACCTTATAAGATGGTTGGTGGTAAAAGAATACACCTTTTTGTATGACTTATGGAATTGACTTCATGAGGAGACATTTGCTCCATTAGCCAAGATTAGTTTTGATTATTGTTGTTGCCGATGAACTTACATTTATTATATAATTTATTTATTCCTGCTGCCCACTTTGAGTGGGAATTACATCAGTTTAATGTTAAAATTGTCTTTCTTCATAGCAACTTAGAGGAGGAAGTTTATATGGTACAAATCCACTAGTGGAAGGAACAAGGAGTGTAGGTTAAAGAAGGCTTTATACGGGTTGAAGCAATCTCCTCGTGCTTGGTTTGGAAGATTCACAAAAACAATGGTGGCCTTGGGATACAGTCATACAGACAAAGTCAATGTGATCATACTTTCTTTTTTAAACATTCACAAGAAGGTAAACTCACAGTCTTGTTTGTGTATGTTGATGACATCATTATATCAGGAGATGATCTAATTGAGAAACAACTCCTAAAGAAGAAATTAGCAACTGAGTTTGAAATGAAAGATCTTGGAAAGTTAAAGTACTTCCTTGGAATTGAGGCTGCCAACTCCAAGCAAGGTATCTTCATTTCTCAAAGGAAATACGTCATTTTTATTGTACATTGAACAACTTAAGTATTGTAATTTCGAATCTTCTCAAAGAGACCTAAAGCTTGCAACGTAGGATGTAAGGCTACCCGATTGAACAGTTAATCTACAAAAATGGGAAGTGATGAAGAGAGCCCCAAGGTGGATAGAGCTCAATACCAGAGACTAGTAGGGAAACTGATATACCTGACACATACTAGACGAGATCTAGTGTATACTGTCAGTATTGTTAGCCAATTCATGCATGATCCGTGGGAGAGACACAGGCAGGCTGTGGATCGAATTCTACAATATCTTAAAACCACTCATGGAAGAGGATTACTATTTAGAAAAAGGGGAAACCTATCAATGGAAGTGTACATAGATGCTGACTATGCAAGTTCAGCTACTGACAAGAGGTCAACATCAGGTTATTGTATGTTTCTGGGTGGAAATCTAGTAACATGAAGAAGTAAAAAGCAGAATGTAGTGGCACAGTCAAGTGCAAAAGCTAATTTCGAGTTATGGCACAAGGAGTTTGTGAGTTGCTATGGATGAAGATCATATTAGATGACCTAAAACTAAAGCGTAAAGCGCCTATGAAACTGTTTTGCAACAACAAATCAGTCATTAGCATTGCTCATAATCCGGATCAACATGAGAGGACAAAATACATTGAAATAGATCGGCACTTTATCAAGGAGAAATTAGATAGTGGACTCATAACCACAACATACATTCCTTCAGGATATCAGTTGACAGATGTATTAACTAAGAGACTACCCACAGAGCACTTTCAGGATCTTATTGGCAAGCTGGCAATAATAGATATCTATTCACCAGCTTGGGGGAGGTGTTGGACTTTATTGTACAAATTTATTTCTTTATTGTACAGATTTATTTCTTGATTTCCGTTATTAAGGTAGATTTGATTCTTGTATTAAGACTGGTTTATTTCCTGTAATTTAGCTCTAATTTAGGCAAGTCATTATTGTCATAAGCCTATATAATGTAGATCATACTTGTACAATTGCGACCAAGCAATAATATTCAGAAATATTCTTTCTCTTTCAAGTATATATAAAGAGTGTAAAACAGCTACGAAGTGGATAAGATATCCTTCAAACCAGAAAAAGGAGGGAAAAAGAAAGAATCAAAAATGCATCAAGGCTCCCCAATCTCTCTGGATATAATAAATTAAAATTCCATTGAAACAACCATGAGCAGAACACCAGAGAGAAGCCATAAATACAACCTATCTCAAAGCAAATCTAGCAGCAAAGAGTGGCTCTTCAAAATGCAGGCATTCTGCTTCAATCAAATCAATCAACCAAAAAACAGTAAAAAACTGCACACTGCCAATTTTTTTTAATAGAAATTGCCACGAATTTTTGGTTTGTTTCTCCCAAAACTTCTTAAAACGAACTAAGAGAAATTTCTCCAAAGTGAAGGAGCACGCTTGTTCTCAGCTGTGTAATTAGTTCTTACACAAAAATTTAAAAAAGAAAAAGTAAAAGAGTATTCTAGAAGCATGTAATTGTTTTCCTGAAAAGATATTTGGTTAAAGTTATATAGCATAGCCAAAGCATTTCCTTTAGTTGAAAGTATTATCAGATATTCAGGCCTTTACAAAAGATTTTGGCAAGAATGCCAATGCATAGATATTTATAGATTAACAGGGGTGCTTACAGAGCCATGTCATCTATTTAGAATTGGAAGTAAAAAACTGCATCAAGAAACAAAAAGCAACCTTTTAGTTAAATAATTATGATTCTTTCATAGATACAAATGTTGATCTCTTATCTCTCAAGCAATAGGTGATTAGGTGAAGAAATTATATTGAAAAAGTGAAACATCTTTCTGAACCAGCTGAAAGAAACTAACTACTTTAAGTTAGAAACCTGTAACACTTTCCAGGTCGAACTCGTCCAGCCCTACCAGCTCTTTGTCTAGCAGAAGCCCTAGATATTGGTGCCACAACCAGATTTTCAATATCAGAAATCTGCGACATAGGAGGGCAGAAAATTACTTAGTGGCATCAAGACATCTGAGACAGGAAGAAAAAGAGAACCAGCTAGAACCAATCAAAATTTAGTGGAAAAAGTTCTAGTAAACTGAACTATAAAGAGAATCGAGAATGAATGTTTATTTAGAAATCAGCAGTGTTCCATCATTATTGCATGGGAAACTGTCATCCCAATATACTGAAATTTTTAAGATTCTAATGAACAAATAATGAATTGTTTATAAAAGCCACATTAAAAATTGATGAAGTTTCTCTAATTTATTAAGAAAAAACAAGCACAGAAGTGGAAAGTGCCTCTGCAGTGGAACAGTGTTAGATGAAGAATACAAAGGGAAAAAAATACTTGAATGAAGGCCAAAATAGAGGGTTCTAATCTAGTAGGCATGTGCTTATATTAATTATAATCTGAAAAACAAAAGGTGATATTTATAAACCAAAACAGGAACAAGTCATTCCGGGGCTTATTAACATATATCTTCAATAGAAACAACAAAATGGAAATACCGGATTGTAGAACCGCTGTTTTGAGAATCCACTGTCAACAACATAGACAATGCCCTGCTCAATTAGAAAAATAAGAATGGTTAAGGAGCATCTTGTTGCCTCTAATTATACTCAGATTTCTTGTAGAAGAGATGTTACCTCCAACGTGATTGATGTTTCTGCTATATTAGTAGAAATTACTACTTTCCTCTTTCCTCTAGGAGTTGGAGAAAACACTAACTCCTAAGAGAAAGTAAAAATATATCACTACATTCAGAAATTTAAATAACTATATAAACAAATTTTTCAGAACTAAATCAACAGATATATTTCTAACCTGTTCAGCACGTGGAAGTCCTGAATATAGAGGCAAAACAATCAATCCTGCAACAAAAGAAAATTCCATGCATTAGTGGTATCTGATTGATAAGCATAATTATGTGCAAAACACGGAAGTCTTTTCACAATATGTTCAATTTTGAGAAACAAAAATGCAGTTTACAATTGCTTAATGTTTTCTAATAAAAGTTAATAGTAAATAGAAACTGTTTATGATATAATTCAATATGACATATTCCACTACCAAAAATAAAACCAGTTCAGAAAGCACCACTTATAATCCAATATTGTAATCCAACTAGGTGAACAAAAGAACAAAAAAGTGGGATGAGTTTCCCAATCTGTAGATTTCATACCACAAACAAGCTTGCATTGTTAAATTAAAAACTATACATGGAACATGGCCTAAAATAACAGTAGGATGCCAAAACAAACATTTTATGTTAACAAAGTGCATGTCAACTGCTTGTGTAATGCCTTTATGAATTAAAGGCCTTAAATAAGTACTATTATCCTAATATTTTACAAATTCTCATTGTTTCAATAATTTTCTAAACCATGGCAAAAAATAATTTCTAAACAAATTTCCACTTTACAATTTCAGATGAAACACATTGGTTTCTAAACCACCAGTTATATATAACTTGCAAAATAGTGCTGCCTCTAGATGGTAACTCATCACATGACACAGGAACAAAAAAAAAAAAAAAGAGGAGGGGACTTATTGATAGTTTATGCTGTTTACACTGAAAGTTCGTCATTCACACTCTTTTTTAACAGTAGTTCCATGCAATTGTACAGAACCACTACTAATTTATGCACATTTTACTCATTTACTTTTGGTTGTAAGTAGTTAAAGATATCAAAAGCTAATAGTCTAAATAAGAACTATTTATGGTGTGTACCTGAAGAGTGTTTCCCATTAGTTTGAACTTCTTCGGTAAGTAACTGAACAGCAGCATCAATATCATCTTGGCCAGTAAGGAAGACTAGAACATCTCCTGTGGGCTCCTAAGGGGAGATAGCATAGACCAAAACCACCATTTCAATCCATTTTGTTTTTGTTTTAACTATTAAGATAAATCTGACTTTCTGCTTATATCAACAGTTAAAATGCTTAGAGTTAGTGTGTATTTGCTTTTCTGGTGAAGGGCCCCAGAATTTCTGGTTCTCATTTAAATCAACAACACTCATCTAATGCACGCACCATGGAACAACATATGTAATTACACTGAATTAAATGCCTCAAAAATAGAATGAATTAGTTGTAGTTATCTTATCTCAACATAAGGTAAAATACCCGCTCATGAATCAAGAGTACTGTTGAAACAGCAGCCTGAACATAGTCTTGGACAGGTTCCTCGACATAATTAATTTGTACATTGAAACCTCTACCCTGAAAATCATAAAGCATACTTTATTTGTACATTAAAAACTCTACCATGGAAATCACAAAGGCACAGTGACTCCTAATTATACATCTTCAAATTATAATGTAGTCCAGATTCTGAAAAGTAAATATTGTTTTTTAATAGAAATTCAGTATTAATAACATTAAATTGAAGAAAAGTACAACAAGGTCAGGATATGCTACTAGAGAAAACAAAAGAAAACTAAGGAAGGAAACAAGGAAGCTAGGAGTAGAGTAGGGGCAGACCAATGCCCTTAGCATATCGGATATGGCAACACCCTTGAAACAACCATGGGCTGAGCACCACGGGGAAACTAACAACATAACCCTATCCCAAAGCAAATTAAGGGGCAAGAAGGTTCCTTTAACCTTAAAGATGCACTCCAACCAAATACATCAAAACAAGAAAAATAAAGATTATAAAGCAACAATCAAACATACAGTTAGAAAACAAGAGACATGCAAGCAAGAGCCATATTTCCAAAAATATTACCTCAACTGATAAGATTGCAGGTTCCACTTGTAGTCCACTATCCTCATTTTCAAGTTCTCGACGCTTTTTTCTGTTTACAGTGCACACATAGTTGAATTAGTGAATGCTTTTCGCGTGACAATCAAAATCTGCTAACTCAAGACAGGAAAGCAGCAACAAGAATTTCAACTTCTACAATTCAGTAAAACTGTCATATTACGTACCAGATAATAACAGGTATAGTCAATTGGACATAATCTTATGGTTATAACTAAGTATAAGTATAGAAATAGTCAGCTAGACAGTGAACCCAGGAGAGTTGTTATGCTGAACAGATGAGAAAAGTAAGCAACTGTAATAACAATGTTAATATTAAAATCTGAGAGGCATGCTGCAAAAGTGCAAATACCCAAAGTTTAAGGAGAGAGTGACAAATAAACTAGATTAAATACAACATTTACCTAGTGCTTTTGTTGGTGCAGCAGACAGAAAGAACATTGAAAGATGTAAGTCAGTTTAAAGCATGACCAAGCATCAAAAGGTTATTTCTATGAGAAAACAATAAGGAACATTTAAATGCCAACAGATATAGAAGGTGTATGGATAAAAATGTTCATCCACTGATGATAATTTTGAAATCTCTGATAGAGAAACCTTGTGTTTTGCTGCATACTTTTGTAGCTATCTAAATATGAACCAGGTGAATCTTATAATCAAATATTTGCACTTTAGGTTGTTTTCCAGATAAAATATTATTGCATCATTTTCTAATGAAGATCAATTCTATATATAGAGCTTCCAGAGGAGTGTTAAGGTGAAAAGAAAAGGAAGAACAATTGAAACATTAGCAAGATCAGAACAAAACCTCATTCGGAAGAAGTCAGACATTGACTTTGCTTCAATAGTAGCAGACGAGATAATTAATCGCAACTCTGGTCGACGTCGTTGAATCTACTAAAATAGCAAACAGAAAATATACAACGTAAAAGATCTAAAAATTGTGAAAATAAAGACACCATTTTGTCCCTATAACAATATATGGCATGCCCATGAATTCAATACCTTTTTCAATAGTCCAAGTAAAATGTCAGTTGAAATTGACCTTTCATGAGCTTCATCTACCATTATAACACTGCAACAAGTATTTTCAGCGGTGAAAGGAATACAGGACAGAAAAATGGAATAGAACTCTTTGTCTTTCATTCATGATATACTTCTAAAAGTAAAGATTACGGAGAAAATTAGGAATCACCTCCCAAGTCAAAACAAAACGCAAAATGAAAATATCTGATCTGAAAAACTCTAGCATTCCATTCCAACCAAATACACCAGAGTCTAGTCCATTAAGCACACTTCCATAAAACCTCACAAATCAGAATCCCCCAAAGGCCCAAAACCAAAACCCACAATGCTCATAAGAGAGGTTTGTAAAATTCGCAAGCAACTTCATAATGAAGGAAAAGAATAATGTTAGTCTTTTAGTTTTATAAGCATATAACAGAACATAAGTATGCTACGCTAAACAGCATTCGGTTCATACCACCATGATTTGCCTTGTGCATCCAGGTACTTTGATGTCTAAGTCACAATTTGTGTACATGGAATATGTCAGGTGATCAGGTCACTTTTATTAACAATTAGTTATATAGGTAGCGTGTGTACTGTTTGTGTAACATAACATTTGAAGTTAGTGTATCAGTGAGAGTAGAAAGGAGAGAATTTGTAGAGTGATAACAAGTTAGTAGTACCTATATTTAGTCAAAAGAGGATCGTCCATCATCTCCCTTAGTAGCACCCCGTCTGTTAAAAATTTTAGTACAGTTACATCCTGTGCTGCCGAAAAATGGAAAATTCATTACACGGAGTGATTAACCGACCAAATGATGTTACAAATTGTTCGAATGATCACATGATTATGACTATCAAGAAGATTATGTAGTAACTGTAATTGTAAAGAAAGTATAAAGAGAGAGAGATGGATACTGACTGGTTTAGTAACATCTTCAAACCTAATAGTGTAGCCAACTTCGTCACCGAGTTTGACTCCCATCTCTTCGGCAACCCTGGAAGCAACTGCCTGGATGTGAATGAAACATTTGAGAGAGAGAGCATTAGAATGATCAAGAATGATGATGATGAAATGAAAAGAGTAGAGTAGAATAGGTGAATGAACCTGGACAGCTAGACGTCTAGGTTGAGTACAAGCAATGATTCGGCCACCAGCAGCCCAGCCTGCCTCTTTCAGGTACTGAGGAATTTGAGTAGTCTTACCACTACCGGTCTCCCCCACAATGATACTAGTGCCGTGAGTCTCCACCAGGTACAGAATCGCACTACGGTACTTGTACACAGGCAATCGCTGCCTTTGCTTCTCAATACTCGCATATCCATATCCAGAAGACAAGAACAGAACACCGCCTTCTTCATCGTCCACCAGCCGAGGCTTCTCCGTCCCTGGTTTCCAGAACTGCAACGACATTCCTCTCCTCCTTCCTTCTCCACTCCACTTCGCTTCGCTTCTAGACTTGTAATTGTATGCAGGAGTGTCGGGTGGGTTGGGTCGGCTAGCTCAGCAATATTTTTGAACTCGAGAGTTCGCTTTAGTCAAGAGATTTTTTTGTTTAATTTGACGTAATTTAACTCGCTCGAAAGTAAATTGGGGTAGATCGAATTCATGGATACAATGTGTTTTTTTTTTTTAATTTAAAAAAAAGTTAAAATATAAATTTTAATAAATTAACATCATAAGTCTTAATTTTAAATAAATTAAATATTATAAATCAATAAATGTATAATAAATTAATAACTAATAAATTTTATTAAATTTAAAATAAATAAAATAAAATTAATCATAATTTAAATAATAAATTAGTCTCAAACACATATAATTGCATAACATCTCTATCAACAGTTTATTTAAAAGGAACTTAGAATTGAGGTTGCATAACTTGAGTAAAACTTTTAAAACCGTTATTTTCAACAAATTTAAATAGAAACTCATCAATAATAATCATTTTAGCAAGTGCAATCCTATACTCCAAATTTGCTCTTCTTCTTTTCTAGTGATACTACATTCATCGCATGCACACTCTACTCGTATCCATATACTCTAAGCTACGCTTCCGCCCCCTCAGTAACTTCCTTGCAGTGCGGTGCAAGACTTGCAGACTTACCAGCTATGCTTCCTCTCATGTTCCAGATTTACATGAAAAAAGCAGAGGAATAAAGCTTACCTATTGGGGCTGCGTGGTGTAGAAAACTAAAAAAGCCGTAAGAGGGAAGGGGGATGCGTGGCTATGTAGTGGCATGACTAGATGCAGAGAACGACTGAGAGATCGAGTGAGAGAAGAAGCAATGGTCACGGACTCATAATGATAGCGCACCACTGGGACTAGGAGATCAGGTGAGAAAAGAAACAATGGTCACTGACTCAAGACACAAGCGTTGGGAGCTTGGGAGAAAGGCTACACTGCGAAGAACTAGTTACAGAGAAGAGAGAACTACTAGCTACGTTGGGGCCAGTGGAAAGGGAGTAGATAGATAGAGTTTTGATGTCATTTTCTCTTCCCACTTTGACCGCTATTTGTTAGCGTATTTACATGGTCTAACACTGGTTCTAGTTATATCAGAGATGATATTTATGAACCTTAAAGGCATTTTTAAAGCAAAACGCATACTCTATTTGAGTCACTTTTTTTTTTAAAGATGGGTGGGTTAGGTTGGATTGGGTTGGAAGTATTCCAACCCGCTATCCGACCCACACACTATGAGTTGAAGTATTTTTCAACCTAACCTAACCCGCAAACCCAACCCACATTTTATGGGTTGGATTGGGTCAAAAGCGTTCGTGGGTCAACCGACCCACTGGACACCCTTAGTTGTAAACTGCAGTTGACGCAAAAGGAGCCCCAACTCGTCAGAATCTTGGATAGTGTCAAATCAAACGTTGCTTCATCTAACACCAGCCTATTTAGGGTTTGATTACCCTGTGTTTAGATGTTTTTCATTAATAGAACGGAACGGAATAGGTGAGAATGGACCGAAAAGGAAAGAGAATGAATGAAACATAATTACTATTATCTTTGTTTGAAAGATTAATAACAGAACGAAGTGGAACTTCATTACTCATGTATTTTCTCCATTCACCTCAATTTTAGAGAGAACAAAAATTGGTTTGAGGGGCAGAGAGAAAAAATAGTTCTCCATGTATTCTGTTTCATTCTCATGTATTTTAAAATTTTTAAATAAGAGAAGTTATTTCTTTTTCTTTCATTTTCTTTTCATTTCCCTCGTTACCTATCATCCAAATATAGTGTTAGTTAGGATTTAGGAGGATAGCCCAAAGCCTATATCCATCTCTCTTATGTACCCAAATGGGGGGGGGGGGGAGCCTATATACTATTTAAAATTGATACTTATTCAAGTGTACACATGCAAAATTTTATGTTATGGATAATGTGAAGGAATGAAATATCATTCCACATTCAATTCTAGAATTAGAATATTCACGTGTTTATTAACAAAAAAATTATGAATCGTTATTCTTATACCAAATTCTATTTCACAAATTTGTGAAATCTCATTCCTCAAAAAGAGAAAAGAATGAGATTCTATATTTTCATGAAATAACATTCCACATTGGCCTAATGTGTCTTAATTTATAAATTGACAAAAGTTACATTTTATTAATTTACCTAATCTTAACCTATCTAATTTTATCTAATCTAAATCCAGCACTTTTGCACAAAAAAAAAAATCAACCTTCAAATTTCATTCACCCTGATTCAAAGAAAATGATAGAAGTTTCTACTTTTGTCTATAAGCGTAAAATATTATTATCAAAATTGATTAAAAAAATGAATCTTAAATATTATTTTAAAAATTAAATTCATATTATATATATATATGGAAGAAAAAGTAATTTTATTATTTTTCTCATTAAGCTAATTATGTCATTTATATTCAGATTCTATTTCATACTATACTTCATACAACAAATTATAGAATTATTTTCTATTACATATTGTGTTACATCATACCAAACTATGGAATTAAAATAAAATTTCTATTCTAATTTATTAATTTTCATTTCTATTCCTATTATTATTTCATGGAATTCCATACGCATCAAACGGTTCATATGGTTAAGAGACATTCCAACTTTCTTGGCCAAGGGATTAGATCCTGTCTTAATTCCTCAAGCTTCTCAGCCATCTATATTGACGCTTCAGATTTCTAACTTTTTAATTTTATGTCAGGAAATCGCTGACTTTTTTATTCTCCATTTAGCGTGACGGTCTGAGGAGAAAAATCTTTACGTGTTTCTGTCATGGCAGAGGTTCAACGTAATACAAGTCAACATGCTAAATTTCAAGCTGATATTTACAGCAGAATCATTGCCACGAATGTACTTATATATCTTCCATTCAACTGTGGGATTATGACCATTGACCCGTCCCTCCACCATATAAATATACATGCTTTCATTATAGGAGAATAAGATCAGTCAGTTTATCATTATTTATGTCAGTCATAATACTTAGGCCAATATGAATTTTCGCACCCAAACTTCCAACGCAGTTCCAAACCTTTTGCTTCAGCTTCCTCTAATAATCTCACTTCTCCTATTCAAGTGCCTTATTATAGGAGCTCAAGCTGCCAACAGCAGTTCCCAAAATACAAGTGTTGGTGTGATCATTGATGTCAATTCTGAGACTGGAAAACAACAGAGAAGAGCCATGGAAATTGCAGCTCAAAGTTTCAATAATTATTCAAAGATTCACAACATAATCCTTTTCTTCTGTGACTCTGGTAGAAATCCACTACAAGCAGCTTCAGCTGGTGAGTACTATTTCATGATGAATAAACATCTTTTTTAATTTCTTTCCTTAAGCACTAAACAGAAAATCTTACTTCTTCTGGTTTCCAGCTGAAGAACTAATTACCAACAAGAAAGTTAAAGTCATTATTGGCATGGAGACATGGCAGGAAGCAGCTCTAGTTGCTGACCTTGGAGCCAAAGCTCAAGTACCAGTTATTTCATTTTCTGCTCCTCCAGTAGTCCCTCCATTAATGCAAATTCGTTGGCCTTTCTTGATTCAAATGGCTGAAAATCAGACTGCACACATGAACTGCATAGCAGATATTATCCGTGCCTACAACTGGCAAAAGGTTATAGCTATATATGAAGACAACCCCTATAGTGGTGATTCTGGAATGTTAAGCCACTTCTTTGAGGCTCTCCAAAAGGTTAACTCCCAGATTGAGTACCGACTAGTTCTTCCACCATTTACTTCTTTATCTGATCCAAAAGGGGTTGTTCTTGATGAATTGCTGAAGCTGTTGTCAGTAAAATCTCGGGTTTTTGTTGTTCTTCAAGCATCATTACCTATGGTGACCCATTTGTTCAGAGAAGCTAAGAAAATTGGATTCTTGGGGAAAGAGTCAGCTTGGATAATCAATGAGGGGATTACAAGTACGTTGGATTCTGTCAATAAATCTATTTTATCCTCTATGGAAGGCACTTTGGGAATCAAAACCTACTATTCTACAAGTTCTGGTGCTTATACTCAGTTGCAGGAAAATTTCCAAGCTGATCATACAGAAACAGTTGGGTCTAAACCAGGATCATATGCACTACGAGCTTATGATAGCATTACTATCATCACAAAGGCCTTGGAGAAAATAAATACTAACTCTAGTAACTCAAAGGTGTTGTTGAAGAAAATGTTGTCTAGCAATTTCGCAGGCTTAAGTGGGAATATAAGATTCAAAGAAAGTCATTTATCCTACACTCCAATAATAAGAGTCATTAACGTGGTTAACAAGAAATACACAGAATTGGACTTTTGGACCCCAAAGTTGAAGTTTGCTAGATCTCTTAAATTACTGAAAGAGAGAGAGAAAAGAGGTGATCCTGATACAAAAGGCTTAACTGGTCCAGTGGTTTGGCCTGGAGGCCTAATTTCTACTGCTCCTAAGGGATGGAAAATACCTGCCGATACAAATCCTTTAAAAGTTGCAGTTCCTATAAACCCTGCTTTTGATAATTTTCTAAAGGAAGACTCCCAAAAGCAATATAGTGGTTTCTGTATTGATCTTTTCTACAAGATACGAGAAATTCTGAGTGACAAGTATTCTGGTCTGCCCTATGTATTTCAGTCCTTCAATGAATCCTATGATAGTCTTCTATTGAATGTCATAAACGAGGTAAAATCTTTATCTTCTGAACATTTTGGTTCTCGTAAGCTTTTGTTCTATTTTATCTGTCATCTTCAATATATGCACACCACAACATGACACAGATCAAAACATCATATTTTCTCAACACTAAAGTAAACTGTTTTCTAGGTAACCGGCTTAACTGACCATTGAATTTGTACAACCCGAATCTGGTGACCTGATTGAGAGTGAATAATTCAGCAGTAATTGTGTTTTGCACCATATTGGCACTTAAGGTATCTGAGCTCAAGTGGAGAGAAATCAAAGTGAAAGAAAATAACAGAGAACTAAGAGAATTGTGAGAGAATGAAAGAAATCAATTCATTGCATTTCTGTTTACAATCGTGATCAGCTATATATACCTGAGTCTAGAACAAGCAGATATTAACTAACTCTAACAGATTTTACTAACTGAATAACTAACTTGCTAGCTGTCATAAATGTCATAACTAACCTATCTCTCTAACAGGCACCAACAAAAGAATTTTATCAAGGACGATAAATTCATAGCAAAGCCTTCCTACTGTGAATTTCAACACAAATGCTTTCTGGTTTCCTCTCTCAAGACTTTCATGATATTTCATTTGAGCATGACCAAGTTAAGACAATAACAGAGAACCCTTATAGAGATTGAAAGAGAGCTAGCCAAGTTAAAAGGATAAGAATTTGACTAATAGAATTGTTTATCAAATCATGTAGTTAGTTTTTTAAATTATTTAATATTTTTTTCAAACAAAAAAGGAAAAAAAAAACTAATACTACTGTTCTGGACCAAAATCAATGGCAGTCAAATGATGCTATCGTTGGAGATGTAACAATACTTGCCGAACGATCAAATAATGTGTCGTTCACTCAACCATACACTGAGTCAGGTTTATCACTCATACTACCAGCAGAGACTGAAGGGTCAGCATGGTTGTTTATGAAACCATTTAGCTGGGAAATGTGGATGGCAACTATTGGCATCCTCATCTACACAATGTTTATCATCTGGTATTTGGAGCATCATCTCAATCCAGAATTTGGTGGAACATTAAAAAAACAGATCAGCACCACACTGTGGTTTGCTTTTTGTTCTCTATTTTTTGCTCATAGTAAGTATAAATCTACAAAAAAAAATGAAAACTTCTGCATTTTATTTTTTGTTATATTTGAAAGTCAAATTTTATTAGTATTTTAGTGTAGGTTTTTTATTTTTTAATTTGTATTATTTCCGAGTCAGAAAGTTTCCATTTATTTTACACAAATCTTATTCAAACAAGGACCTGAAAAGTATGCATAAAACAATATATAAAAAGGAAAAAATAGTTCAAAATCTTACAGTAATCAGCAAATGTATATTCCTTGTAATTTGAAACTTCTTGGTAAAATTATAGGGGATTTTGAACTATACATTTGCTGATTACTGCAAGATGGCAGAAGCATTGCTAAAGATTTTGAACTATTTTTTCCTCTTTATATATATTGTCTTATGCATACTTTTCAATATTATTTTGAGCAATATTATATATTGTTTCAAGCATACTTTTCTATATTATAGGGGATTTGGTGGCACTTCTGAGTTGCAATACTTTACAAAATTGTGTTTAGAGAAAAAAAAATCAAAATGTTGAATTTCAGTTCATAAAGATTGCTTCTTCAATTGGAAAACCTTGCTTTGCAAACTAATCTAAGTAGCATGATATCTGATTCTGATGTACCACAGGGGAGCAAATAAACGGCAACTCTGCACGAGTAGTACTTGGCGTATGGTTATTTCTTGTGTTTGTTCTGACCTCAAGCTACACTGCCAGCATTTCTTCAATGCTTACAGTCAAACGATTGAAGTCTGGAAGAGATATTGAGTGGCTAAAGCAAAACAACTTACCAGTTGGTTGTGATAACAGCAGTACCTTTATAAAGAGCTACTTGATGAACGTGTATAATTTCCAACAACAGCATATAATAGATGTTGACGGTGAACATGACATTGTTGAAAAATTCAAGAGAAAAAAAATTGCTGCTCTCTTTCTTGAGAGTCCATATGAGAAGGTTTTCTTGAATAAGTACTGCAATGATTACACTGCAACTAGAGCTGCCTATAAATTTGGAGGACTGGGCTTTGTGAGTGCTTACAACCACTCTACTCTAAAACTTTATTTCTGTATTTTACACTCCCAAAGTTTTGTTTTTTACAATGAATCTCAGATGAGTTCATCAGTAAAAACATAATACTCTATATAGAAACTTCCAAAAAAATAACCATCATATTTTAGAGATGCAAAGTTTCTCTCGAAAGAGGAGTGCAAGTATATTCATTCTCAAGAAACCTTTAGAATTGGAAACTTGTTTTGTTATTCTTGAACAGGAACCTCTACGAAATGATAGAAGATTTGCTTTTCTTACAATGACTATATATGATATATGCAGGTATTCCAAAAAGGATCTCCAATGGCAAAAGACTTTTCTGAAGCCATTTTAACACTAGCAGAAAATGGAGTACTTAAAAATTTGGAAGAGCAATGGTTGACCCCTTCCAAGGAATGCTCAAACAACTCAACGTCTCCTGAAACTGAGAGCCTGACCCTCAATAATTTTTGGGGTCTCTATATTATATGTGCTGCCACATCCACCATCTGCTTAGTACTGGCCTTACTGACAAATCACCTCCATAACCATTACCATCATCAAGAGGAAGGTCAACTTCAAGGCAATGTAACCGCTGATAATAATAATAATGTTTGGAAGAAGGCATTTAGAATCAGTACAGGCTTTAACAATGTGAGTCTTAAAACTTTAGATAGAGCTGCAACTTTTGGTGGAACACATACACAGGGTGTACGTCGTCGGAATTCCTCAAGGTGGCAGAGTATAAGCACTTCTGATGATCTAGGCAATCCACAACGCTCCCAATCAGCTGTCATACAAATGCTGTAGCCTCTGGCATGTAAAGTTAGTGACTTACATGCATATTAAAATTCACATTTAACAGTTTGACATCTTGGCTGTTCTGGACATCCTAGCTAGCCTTAAACTTTCCAATCTTTATTGTTTTGTTATGGTAGTAGTACCTTTTTACTATATTAGTTGGTTCATGTAATGCATCCAACATGAAATAGCAACTAGCAAGTGTTGCGTTCGTTTTCTCAGAGTCGACACTGACTAATTCAAGCCATTGAGAAAGTTTGTTGAATTTCTTATAATCAAAATTCTTAAATTCAAAGGGTCTCCTGTAATCAGTAGATTTCTTATGATTGAGTTATTCAACTATAATTGTGGGATTTAGTGGTATCCTGTTTAGGTTTGTTAGATGTGCGGGCAACAAATACCTAAATTTAACTAGTGGTTGATATTTTGTCAGCCCGACATATATAAGGGTAATTTTACAGTTTTAAATAAGTTGTTTATTTTTTATTTTCTTATTTTTTAGAATTTATTTACTTTAAAAAATAACATATTATTGTATAAAATTAAAATCATAAAGTCAAAATAAAATAAAAATCCAAATGTTGACTTCAAAACAAAAACAATTTCTAAATTCAAAGCATATCAAATCTATAAATCAAACTCTAAATTCATATTATTGGTAATTAAAAAAAATTAAACAAGCAACTGGGCTATTCCATGGGAAACCAGTTTGGCTTGTTTAATCCATAGGTTAAATGTGCTAGGTCATAAATACATTTATTTAAATTGTTAATAATTTTAAAACTCAACTCACTTAATTTAAGCAAGTAAACGGATCAACTCGACAAATTTATCTCGTTTTGATTGTCGTAATCCTTTTCTTTGTATAAAATGGGACTAGACTAGGGCCTCTTGAAAATCAAGAAGAAAGAGAGGTGGGTGGAGACATTAAGTTATTAGTATTTTTTGGTGCATTTAATTGTTCATGTAATTATTTCAGGATGGGATGGTAGTTAAGTAAATTCTTCTTCAAATTGACGATTCCATAATTCAAAAATTATTGATATTGTTGGTGAAATTTGTTTGAACACAATACTTAGTACTGACCTTATCATGAAATGCATTATATCACTAAATTACATATACTTGTTAAATAATATACTTTGTTTTTTAATTTATATTATTATTCAATCAATAGGTTATTATCATTGCTAGTATGAAAGAATTTTTTCATATAGTATTTTTTATTTAATACTTTTTAATATAATATTTTTTTATGTAAATTAGTTTTTTCATATAATATTTTCTTAAAAAAATGTTTTTCCCAAGTTTTACGATTCGATCACGTGACCCGCGATCAAACTATTGACTCAATAACCCAGTCTTTTGACTAAATCAACCTTTGATTCAAGTTATATAGCTATGCGTCTAGGTTCGTAGTTTGCTTTCACTTCAATCAATAATTGATGAGTAAGTTATTAGTATGTTTATAAACAATTATAACTCCAAAAATACTTTTTTTCGTTTATCAATAGCAATGGGAAGTAGTGACATTCTGACTCTAGTAAGAAAAATTAGTAATTTTTTTATTTTATTTAAAATTTATGTGAATATAACTTAAATTAATGATAGAGATCATCTATGAATATGTATTTATTGTTATTCCCGGAATATGCAATAATTTATCCTCTAGTAAAATGGAAATCGTGATTAATTGATCCATTCCATGATTAGCCATGGAAGTTGAAAATTGCTATGGCCTCCTCAAGTTCGCTTCTTTTTCTCTTTGCGATTGACGCAAGAGAAACCATGCTCCGTCAAAATTTCGGGGTCGGGTTTCTGAGCCACACCTAGTATTGGATCAAATGTAATTTCATCTAACTTAGGCCGAATTATAGGTTTTCTCTATCAAATTATATATCAAATACTAATTATTAGGTAAAAAATTATAACTTTCAAAAAAACTTACTATCAAACAATTAACAGAATTTTGCCTTTGGCCTTGCTAATAAAGTTTGTAAAATAAGTTTTCCTATCATTAGTATATTTTAAACTAATCTAATAGCATTTAGAGTGACATTTCAATAAACACTTATATATGAATAATATTTTGGTTATTCATTAAAGTTAATTTGGTTGTAAATTATTATAAAAGCCTCAACTACATGACTTAATTTTAGCCTTCGTTAAGGTTTATTTTCATAAACTTAGTGAAATATAACTAGAAGACCTAAACTTTTAATAAGAAAATTCTTAAGGTAAAATGTAAACTTGATTAAAGCCCAACCTCATCTAACTTGTAATAAGATAAAGTGTAAGATGCATTATAGGTGGATAAAGTGTAAGATGCATTACAGGTGACATTTAGTTCAAGAGTTGAATTTTCATTCTTAAGAATATATCAAACTTATCTTTAGTTAACTTTAACTATTCTTGGTAATTTGATGATAAATAAAGGTGGGTAAAAGTATCATTTTGTAATTTTATAATTATTCTTATCATGTGAGAATCACCTCAACTTTCTTCTCTCATTCAGAATAGATAAATAGTGGTCAATAAATATTCTTGAAAATGAGACATTGTTAGAAATGATTTTTTTTATATCTCTTACCAAATATTAGAATAAAACATTCCCGTATTAAGATTTCCAAAAATATAACAACTCCTCCTGAACCAAACACCCCAAAAAATAAAGCATAAAATTAATAATCATTTAAAGTACAACCACATATATAACAAAATATTAATTTGTTAGAACGATTTTCTCATTGCAGCTGCTAGAGCCGCTTGCAATACATAATGTACTTAACAACTTAATCAAAATCCATCTTTTTTACCCTTAATTATTACACAGTAAGCACCAAAAGATTTGGATTTTGAAGAGCGTGAGGTTGCGTTGAACTCGGTAGTGGCAAGTCTTCACAAGTTAAGGCCATTTGACCATATACCCCAAACAAACTGGTCGTAATTTGAACTGAGGTATCCTGCTCTTTTGTTCCGTGGTCCTCATATCAATGCTATTTGATGATTGTTATAGTGTTTTTGAACTTGAAATTTCTAAGAAGTTTGTCTAATAATGTAATGATATTGGTATGCACGAGAACGTCCCGTCATGGGCCAAGTCCATACAGAAATTCTTTCAGCACATTGGAAAAGATTAAGATGGTCTTATTACACAAGGCAGAAAGAGCACTGTCGTTCATAATGCCTGCTCCTCACGATCGATGAAGTATGTCAAGCCTGAAACTCCGTCATCGTCCAGAAATCAGCATGACTCAAACAAACATTTCAGGGTGACAAACGATAACAGTACCTTTGCGCCAATTACACAGCCAACAGGAGTGTGTCCATCTGTGTTTGTTGCACCTACCGTTAACTTGGTTAAGGTTAGAACTGTTCTAAAGCCTTTGATTCGATCGTTACTTATGTGGAAACAACAATTTGGACAATTCTTTGGCACAATTTGTCAGACTTTAAAATTTATTTGGTCGAACTGTATTTCATTGGCTTGACAAAAAAAAATTGTGAAAGAAGAAGAGACTAAAATGAAAAAAAAAATGTTAAGGTTTATGGCATACTTAACTTTGGAACGAGACAATATTCCCTTTCTCTAAACTCTAGATGAGGATAAAGAAAGTACTTAATTCTCTATTGATTAAGAATCATCAAAGGGAAGCCATCAGATATAATTCGTTCGGTGATCACCAGTGAATCCCAAGTAATAGAAAAAGGTCAGCAAAGGCAACACTTCAAAACCTAAAATGCCGTAAATTTTATGCGCTTCAAATGTTTGAGCCTCATGGTTTTGCCTTGGTCAATTGCATAACTCGATTGATCATTTCCTGAGTTTAATTACCACTTTATGTTTTTATTATCCTTTCCCTATGTGATCGTTCCATGACATTCTCATGTCATGAAGAGCCTCTTCCTTGATATCTTGCATATCCTTGATATTTAATTTCTCATCCATGATTGTTGAGTTGATTCTGCTAAACAAGGCAAGAATGGTTTATTCATCAGTGACATGACGAGCATTATCATCAGTGACATGACAAGCATTATAATTCTGTTAAATAAGGCAAAAGCCACCCGTTTGTTATTTGAGACTTGAGAATACGAAGAATAATGGTTCCTCATTCTGCAAGCCATGCCAAACATATATATGTTCAAGTGAGGGATGGACAATATTTATATTTTAGAATCTGAAAGTATAAGCAGAAAGATTGAATAGTTTACTCAATAAAGTGGAGTCCCATGGAGGGCTACGTGTTACTTTCAATTCACTTACTCATTTCATGCCCATAAATCTTGTTATGATAAAGTAACTACACGGGTGGAATGAATTTACTAAGATGGTCCAACAACTTTTTAATGTGGGGTCCGACCCCCCTGGGGGTTGACAGGGGGTTTCCCCCTGTTGGGGGTTAGGGGCTACGACCCCCCCGGGGGGTTTAAGGGAGGCTGGCTTCCTTTTAGCATTTTACAAATGGAGTATCGCGCTGTAATTTATCTTGGGGGGATTTAAGGGGGGCCAGCCCCCCTTTAGGATTTTGCAAATGAAATACGTGTTGTTAGGATTTTAGGTTTAGGGTTTTAAGGTGTGTTGTTTAGTGTTTAGGTAGTTTAGGATTTAGTGTTTAGGTAGTTTTTTTATACAATTTTGATTTTTGTTTTTATAGGGCAACAAAACGAGTGACGGATTTAGAGAGGGCCTGTAGGGCCCTGCCCTCCACATGTTTCAATTTTTTTAAAAAAAAGATTAATAGTATATAAAATTTTATTTAATTAATATTTGATACTCTTAAATTAAAATTTTACTTTGATCCTCCTATTTTTTATATTAAATAAAAATTATGCTAATTTGCAACTTTTTATATACAAAATAAAATAAATAGTGTCTAAAGTTATTTGAGAAATAATATAACTTCAAAAATGGGTTATATAAAATACAAACAAGTCTTAAACCTACTTTTATTCCTTCAAGTTATATAAAGCAATAGTTTTTTTATGCATATTTAAGATGTGCAAAACTAACTTTATTATAATGTGTACGATTTATAACAAATGAAATATTGTTCACACAACTCTTCAATAGTTTGATCTTAAAATTTTAGCTAGTTTGCATTAATTTAGTTTTAATTATTATGAAAATTATGGAACTGTCACATAAGACTTTTAAATTATGTGAATAAAATAATAACATAAGTTATTTATGAAAAAATATATACATTTCCAGATTTTTTTATATATAAAAATCAATTGCCAATAAAATTTGTAAATTCAATGGAGGAAGGTGATTAACGTAAATATATTTTATATTATTAATTTTACTTAAACTGTTAAACATTTAGTTTTTACTCCCGCGATACTTATTTTTTGGATCCGTCCTATCGCCCACTTAAGACAGACCTGAATAATGAAAAGCAACTCAGAATTTTGGTCCTCTACATGCACATAAGGGGATGGAGAAATCAGTTGCCCAGATTAATGAGTTTACATAGGTTCATTTAATTATCATCTAGTGGGATCTTTATTTCTTGCACATGCCCTACATTTAAGAACTCATGCAGGGCCTGTACTACAGAGGTCACTCAGATAATTTTGAAACCGGCTTTCTAAATTGAAAATGTTTCTTTTATTTTCATATTACTTTTTACTGTCCCACGTTTTATACTATTTTTCTTGATCAAAGATTGATCTATGTGCAGCCCAACTTATTTGTACAAGGCCCATCTTATTTTGTATTTAATTTTTTACAAATATTAGAAGTGATGTAAATATTTTTTAAAGAATTGTGTAAATATAACCTATCTTTGTGAATTGTTATGTCATGGCTTCTATCTCTTTAATTAGCAAGGTCCTTCATATGCCATTGCCTCTAATGAGTAATGAGACTCCTTTACCCTCTATCTTAATTTCTTAATTCCAAAATCACAATTATATGAGCTAGAAAATGCAAGGCAGTTGGATATTTCGATTTTGAAAGGAGATCCCCATTAATAATCTACAATCATGCATGATGAAGAACATTTGCATATACACACACGTGAGTGATTCTCATCATCATCTTTTCCTTAATATTTTGTCAAAATTCAAGCTACTCATAAGGTTAGTTCAATCTTTCCACTTGCTGTTTTCATGATTCTACTCATCCACTTTTGATAATATTAGAATTTTCTCTTGGTTAATTTATCAATTATCACTGATTATTTCAATCTAGCGAAAGTTCAATTATTATCAAAAGTGACAATATATTTCTAGATATATAAGACCCTACATTTCTATTTTTTTAGCTTCTGAAAGTATCTCACTAAATAACTGAGATACTAATCTCCTTTGAGATACTAATCTTTGCGTACCTTAGAGAGATGATGTGATGATTGAGTTTAATGATCATCTCTTTCTAACTTTTTGTGAGTGCAAATATCTCTCTACATTTCTACTTGGCCAAACATAAACCCTTTATGATTGAACCTAATATATGTCGGAAAGTAGTATTAGGGGGTGAACGGTGAACTGCAAGTGTAATTTCAATGTATTCAAGGGTCTATCCTTTGAGTTTTTCTGAATTCTTTTTTGGGTTGTCTGGCTTTTTCTGAATCAGAAACCAGCACCTTCAGCTTTGTATTTCTCTTCTCTGAGATTCACGGGTCTTGATTCCCTATAATATTTAAATTCCCTTTTTTCTCATCTGTCCCATACAAACCGTTCAACCTCTCGTTTTCACTTTTGATATTCTACAATACACCACTCTCTCCCCACCTTTGTCCTAAACTGCCCCATTATCCAAAAATCATGTCTGCACCTTCTTCTGCTGCTGCTGCTTCTTCTTCGTTTCTATTCACTTCTTTGTTTGTTTTCTTCACTTTGATATGTTTAGCCGAACTTGCCAAAACTACCCGCCCCCATAGCCAGCTCTCAGTTGATTACTACGCCAAATCTTGCCCCCAGCTAGAGCAGTTCGTTGGCTCAGTCACATTTCAACAATTCAAAGAATCACCTGTTTCTGGGCCTGCCACCATTCGCCTCCTCTTCCATGATTGCTTTGTAGGAGTAAGCCCAATTTCAAATATATATATATATGCATGTATTGCCATGCTTTCCTAATGCAGTGTCAAAGTTTTTTCTTCCTTTTTTTATTTTTTTAAAAAAAAAACTCATTTTCTGATCTTCATCTAATAGTTTAAGTTTTCAGAAGAAGAAATGCTTTTTTGAATGCATATAGTCCTGCATGTTTGATTGTCAATTTTGTGGTTTGGTTCTCTTTTTCTTGGGGTCTATGATAATTTTAGTATGGGTGACTGAATGCAGGGCTGTGATGCATCAATTTTAATAGCATCAAGGCCTGGAAGCCAAGAGTTGGCAGAGAAGGATGCAGAGGATAACAAAGAATTGAGGGTGGAGGGCTTTGAGACTATAAGGAAGGCTAAGGCATTGGTGGAGAGCAAGTGCCCAGGAGTAGTGTCCTGTGCTGACATCCTTGCAATTGCAGCCAGAGATTATGTGCACCTGGTAAGTGATTAATTGGTTCTTTTTTTCTATTCATAGAATGCACACCAGAAGTTTTGTTCTCACTCTTTGTTTGTTTTCTTTATTCCTCCCTTTTCTGTTTATTCTTCTTACCATTGTAAAATGCGGGCACTTTACTAAAACGTTTCACTGCTAAAGTTCTGACGTCATAGCTACTAAGCTTCTAGTTCACAAGCAAGACAAATTCAATTTGTTTCCTTTGTTTCTAAGATCTAAAGTGATTGCTGTGCTCTTTACTGAAGTAACCACACTTGGTCCCCATTATCTTTGTTTCTTCTTCCATGCCGCTTATATAGAAATAGAAGCAAAACCGTTTAAAAGGAAAATAACTGCCTCCAACCCCCCCCCCCTCCACCCAAATAGTACGTAGAATATCTCAGAAATTTTATGAAGATTCAACATTCTAATACGAAAACGTATTTTCTAGTTCTTTCTGATCTGAAAGTTTAGGCATTATGCTTGGTCTTTGTAGTTAGATAATGGTGTTCTAAATTTCTTGCAACCTTTTTGTCGCCGTGTAATAATATAATATTTAAAGAAAATATTCAGATTTTGGAAAGAGGTTTTGTATAATGTCAAAAAAGAAAAGGAAATAGACAATAGAGCCAATATTTTTCTTGCTAAACTAAAACAGACAAAAGAGCTAGCTAGCAGTAATGTTACAGAAAAAAATTCATCTTTTCATTAGCTAATTTGTCTGGCGAAAAAGACATACAATGTGCTAGGCGTACAGGCTTGTCTAGATTCTAGGTTATTCAAAATCACTTAATTTAACTCTAGAAACAGACAAATTGGTCTTGGTTTAATAGTTGATACATCAAAATATGGAAATGCAATTCCATAATATATTGCATCTACCAGCAGTTCACAGAGTTGCTTGTTTCATACAACGATTCAGCATAAAGTCAAAATGGGTTTAGTTTTGGTTTTATATTATTATATCGATTATTTGTATGTTAGGCCTCCAAAATAGCAGAACTCTTGTTTTATGTGTTGGATTGGATTATTTGGCACCAACCACAAAAATGTGTCTCGATCTTGGGTCTATTTTGTAGAATTGTCCTTTTATGATACATGAGCAAGATATATGGACTATTTAGAAGTCTTGTATTGTGAATGCTACATGAATTTTGCTGGAGTTCGGATTCTCTCCACCCGGATTCAGTCCTAACTCCATGGTGTTTTTCATGCTACACGAAGAGAAGTGAATGGATAATGTTTTTCGTACAACCAAAATATGCACATCGAATTTACACCATAGATTTATGTGAGAGAGATGTCAAATCAAACTGTATATATGTTATTGTAGTTTTCCCGCGATATACAGAATGCGTTTGTGAGTGAGTTGGATGAAAGTTGAAGTATTTTGGTTGAACAAATAATGCTGCCAAAAGTGAATTAGGTATTGGGTGCTGGTTGGGATTCACTCCATTAAGATTTATGAGGAGATATGGCATTACTCTTTTTCAAAGAATAATTTTATATTTTCGTAATGAATCCTGTTAACATTATTTTTTAAAATAATTTTATATTTTTTAATGAGTCTTTATAATAATCTTTTAATTATTCAAAAAATAAAGAATAAAACATTTTTTTATATTAAAGGCATGCTTGTTTCAACTTATTTTAGAGGAAATGATAGTGTATTTTTTAAAAGCTCTATAGAGATCAACTTTTGATTATAAATTATTTTAAAAACAAAATAAGTTAATCCAAACATATATTAAATGATTTTATTTTTTCAATTCCAAGCATTCTTTTTTGTCCAAAACGACGTCAACCGGGTTAATCATTTGCCACGGTGACACTCTTTTCTTAAATTTTGCATTGATATATAATAATAACGATTCTAACATTCGGATCAAAAGTTATACCTAATATTAAAGTTAGACTGACTGTGTGGGATTTTAACAATCAATCTGCTTCAAATAATCTTTTGCTACACGTTTTAAGTCAGTTCCTTAAAAACATGACACTGAATGGTTATTCATGTTTGACTCTTTATTTGTTGAATGATTTTTTATTTGGTTATTTGATTTTTAGTATTTGTATATATTGTCGTCCACTTGTACAGACATGTCAATGTTGTGTTGTAATTTTCCTTTATTTATAAAAACATATGACATTAAAATAGGTAAATAATTTGACACGTGGTACAAAATTAGAGCTTTGGTTGCTAGTTAGGATTGACATATGATGAAATTTTAAGTCATATATCTTCTTTTTTTATATTATTGTTATATTAATTGATTGATGATTGATATTTTGATTGATTGATTGATTAATTATATTGATTAATTGATTCTATTTTCTTTTTTAAAAAAATCACTTTTTAATATTTGTATATGTGTCATCCACATGTGCAGATATGTCAATACTGTGTTATAATTTTTACTTACTTATAAAAACACATGACATTAAAATAGATAAGTAATTTGACATATGGTAGAAAATTATAACTTTGCTTGTTAATTAAGATTGACACATGACAAAATTTTAGACAATGTATCTTCCTTTTCAATATTGTTATATTATATTATTATATTATATTATACTATTATATTGATTGATTGATGATTTATTTTTTCACCTAAGCGACACATGAACAGAATAAAAAAAAAACATAATGCAAAAAGAATAAAGAGTAATTCAATTAAGAAGGAAACGCCTATGGATAAGAGAAGTTAATGAAAATTTTATATGCCACCAACATTTAAGAACTTAAGGGGAAAAAAGCTATCTAGTAAAGTAGATTTGTAATGATAGAATCAGTATCTCACCTTAACAATAATTATATTTAACCATGATTTTGTATGACTAAAGAAACTACGTATTAGAGTAAGGAATACAAATAAATACAAGCAAAACATGTTCCACGATATTATTAATAACAGCGACAACAAATATTAATTCATTTATTTTTTTATTTATACTATGTAGATGCTCTTTCAATCTTTCCATATAGTTATTTATATAAAAAAGAAACTTAGTTTTAGATCATATTTCTTTATGATAAATAGGATCTGTAATATTTGACAGTAGAAGTATCAAAAGATATGTCTTTAGCAGAGTTACAATTTCAAGCCTCTGACAGAGTTATAATTTCAGGCCTCATCAACTTGCAACAAAATTTAAGGTCTATTAATATTAAATAACATAAATGTTTGAAATAATAACTGTAAAAATAATTTTTCAAAATTTAAAAATGTTTATTCAAAATGTAATGTTCAAACACTACAAAATGACGGTATTTAAAGGTGGCTAAACCTAATCAGAGCCGCAAATTACTAAATAAATGACAAAATTTAAGGAAAAATAGAAAAAAAAAGGCTAAAAATAGTGCAAAAATGACATTTTTTCTCTCAAAACAACCTCAATCGGATTAATCCTTTGCCATGATGACACTTTCTTATTGAGTTTTGCATTGATATATAATAATAACAATTTTGATGTTCGAATCAAAAGTTATACCCAATTAAAGTTAGATTAAATATGTGTGATTTTGACGATCAATCTGCTCCAAATAATCTTCTGATACACGTTCAACGTCAGTCCCTTAAAAACTTGACACTGAATGGTTATTCATTTTTTGTTCTTTATTTGCTAAATAATTTTTTATTTAGTTATTTGATTTTTAGTATTTATATATATATATATCATTTACATGTACAACCATGTAAATGATATATTATAATTTTTTTCTTATTCATTAAAATACAACATTAAAATAAGTAGACAATTTGACACATTGACATAAAGTTAAAATTTTATTTATCAAATAGAATTGACATATGACAGAATTTTAGACTATATATATATTTTATATTATGTTGATAATTGTTGAAAATGTTGTTACATAATTCAGGCAGGAGGGCCCTATTACCAAGTGAAGAAGGGAAGATGGGATGGAAAGATATCAATGGCATCAAGAGTGGGAGCCAACATTCCCCGTGCAAACTCCACCGTTGATCAGATGATCAAGCTCTTCAACTCCAAAGGCTTAACCATAGAGGACATGGTTGCACTCTCGGGTGCCCACACATTTGGGTTTGCCCATTGCAAGCACTTTGTGTTCCGGCTGTACAATTACCGGGGTATGGGACAACCCGACCCGGATATGGACCCGAGACTCTTGCATGCGCTGAGATTATATTGCCCAAATTATGGTGGAAATTCAGATATTGTAGCCCCATTTGATGCCACTACACCATTCTTATTCGACCATGCCTATTATGGGAACTTACAGAACAAGTTGGGCTTGCTAGCCTCTGACCAGGCCCTGTTTTTGGACCCACGAACCAAGCCTCTGGTTCAAGCTCTAGCAAAGGATAAGCAAAAATTTTTTCAAGCTTTTGTAGCTGCCATGGACAAAATGAGTTCGATAAAAGTGGTAAGAGGGAAAAAGCATGGGGAGAAGAGAAGAGATTGTAGCATGCATACGTGAGAAGTGAGAAATGAGAAATACTATCTATATTCTATACTATATTGTCGCATTCATAACTGCACACGTGACTTCACTTGAGCTTTTGTTTTTGTTTAGATCGAGGCACTTGTAATGTTCTGTACAGTTACAAATGCAACACTCGTGCGGAATGCGGATAGTATTATTTGTGAAGATTTTGATCATCTTTTTTTAAGTCTCTTCAGTTGCTCTTGTATTCAACTGTGTTTTAGAATATTAGAGAAAAATGTTTTTTCATGATGTAGATATTAATTCTGGTCAGATATTCACCAATCTCTCGTCTATATTTTAAGTGTTGTCTTAGTTAATAAATTTTAGTATATTATTATTTATAAGTGACATTTTTATATACTAATAAAATATTAATAGTTTTTTTTATTTCTGTCCTTATATTTTAAAAATCCAAATTACTCATAAAAAGAAAATATGAATATAATAAAGTAAAGTAATTAATTAAAATTGAATAAAAATAACTTAGTAAAAATATTACATAATTAAGACTTAATTTAATATTTTTTAATTTTTGTGTCTTGCACTAAAATGATATTTAAAATGAACTAGAGGGAATATATCCTGATAACTATTATTTTAAAGGTTTTAATTTGTTTTAATTTATTTGTCACTTTAAACTATTAAAGAAGTATTAATTAATTTTTTCAATTTTACTCTTATCCCTAACTACATGTATTTATTATTTTTATTTTCCTAAAATATTTCAACTAATAAAATGTTATCACTCTCCTTCATATTAAATTCATTTTTTTCTTAAAATATCTTAACAAAAATTATTAATACTCCAATAATTTACAAAAGTAAAAATTTAAAGAGTTTTGCAAATGAGTGTCTTAAGAGCTCTTGTTACAATTTTAAAAATAAAAAGTATTAAATGAAAATTCAAAAAATTTGTCTTTTCATTTAATATTTTCTATTTTAAAAATCTTAAAAATAAACCATATTTAAATAAGAAAGAGTGTTAATGGAAAAAGAAACCAAATTAATGAAATGAGTGAAAATATGAATAAGGTTCGAATTTTAATAAAAAGGTAATTTTATCAAATTAACATTTTTTGTACTATTATCAAAATTGTTTATTAGCTTTTTTTTTAATGTGTGTAAACTGTAATGATCGGAGGGAGAATTAGTAATAAAAAAAATGAAATTTCAAAAAGAATATTATAAGAGCTGAAAAAAAGTTGAGAAAAAGGAAAAAGCAGCCACCCTTGACCATCCATCCAGTTGAAAAAGGAAAAAGAAAAAAAGAAAAGAAAAGAAATTCAAGCCAATAATAAAAATGCAATCCGTGTTGATTTGTAGACCTAGAGTTGCAATTGCAAGTGTAGCAGTAGCAGGAGGAGGCGTAGCCGTACGCAGGAAGGGCAGAGCAATTGGGATTGGCAGTGTCAGTGTCAGTGTCACCAACAAAACGAAGTCAGTAAGAGTGACAGCAATGCGAGCTGTGGTTCAGCGCGTGACCTCTGCGTCCGTGGAGGTCGAAGGCCGCATCGTTTCGGAGATTGGACCGGGCCTTCTCGTCCTCGTTGGAATCCACGACTCCGATTCCAACGCCGACGCCGATTACATGTCCTCCTCTTTCTATCTTTCTAGTTTCTTTTTCTTTTCTTTTCTTTTTTAAAAAAAAATCGAATTTCAGATTCCAATTACTGAATTTGTTTATTTGTTTTCTCCATTTTCAGATGTCGTAAGGTCTTGAATATGAGGTTGTTCCCAAATGAAAATACAGGCAAAGGATGGGACCACAATGTAATGCAGAGAAATTATCAAGTTCTACTAGGTATTCACATTCTCAACTCAACGTTAATTATGGAAGAAAATATTATATAAATAATATCTGGAAATTAAATTGGTTTTCGTTTTAGTTGCTTTATTTATAATGTTTTCTTTTTTTTTTTGAAATGGGTTTGTAACAGTGAGTCAGTTTACTTTGTATGGATTCCTGAAGGGTAACAAGCCGGATTTTCACCTTGCAATGCCCCCTCAAAAAGCCAAGCCCTTCTATGCTTCTTTAGTTGAAAGGTTTAGGAATGCCTATAACTCAGATGCTATCAAGGGTATGTATGTATGTATGTATCTATGTTTCAGTTCTATATGACATAGATATAGAGGCATCATTTATATTTTTTTATTCTCTTTGAGCTATAGCAATGTATTATTTTTCATTTATATACTAAACAAACAGGTTATAAGTAATTGATGTAGTTAGAACTTCCAATTATTATGCGATAGATTGTATGGACATATAGTGAGTTGGAACCCTTCTTATATTAAACATACCTCTAATGTGTGATACCCCAACTAGAGAATAGATCGAGCCAACCTGAGCAGATCTGTGGAGTGGATGGCCCAAAATGGCCGTTTATAGTATAGTACAATCTCGCTCCATTTTTCTCTGCAGAAAATCAGGATATTACAATTTCTCTTACAGAAACCTTTGATATCTTCTCCATGACTCATTGGATGCGCAGAATCCTCTCTGTTATGTAGGTTTTCAGAGGAATGTGTACCATAGGCAACACTCGTGGCCAGTCACCACAATGCTGCCAGCCCCATTGTTTTGGAAACTGCTATCAAACCTTTAACTTTTCTCTCTTTCTTGACAGAACTGAGGAATGTTCTATGCAATGTACATTGTCTGTACCTTAATAACTGTCTTTTTAAAATTTTGATCTGTCCTAAATTATCTATCATTCGAAAATATTAAGAAACCATTAATTAATTTTTTTTAAACTTTATGCTCTTTAATGGAGAGAAAATTTATTGTACCATGTGAGATTAATGGAGAGAATTAATAGATCCCACATTATATCATATTTTCTTGTATTTGATATTATTTAATTTTGTCTTAATATTTGTGTAAAAATCTTAAAAGACAGATATAAAGGTACCGAGGGAGTAGTGATGACTAATATTAAAAAGTTATTTATTGAGGTCAACAAAGGCAAATGCCAGGGCAATCTTTCGATGCTCTCTATGAAATCAAGTTATTATCAATCCAAAAATTTGTTTGGCATGTAATTTCCAATGTCTACATTCCTTCTCATTAACCATGTATGGAAACACGCCTTTTAGCTTATCGCCAGTTAAATTATAAACACATAATCTTGAAATTGCCTATGATTATGATGACCGTTCAATTCTTTTTTCATGGCCCATAGTTGGAAATACATTAGTTGTTCTATGAAACTTGTCAATACAGATTTCCATAGGAGTCTTAGTTGTGTTTGTGTTGCTTAGTATTCATTTGCTATTAAATTCTGCTTCAACCCTTCACTTAAGCTCCTTTCAATTTCTTATGTAGATGGTGTATTTGGAGCGATGATGAAGGTAAAGTTACCATACCCAATTCCTGTGTAAGGGTCCCTTTATTGGGTGACAATATCTAACGCTGCCTATGTTACTAATCCTCACACTTGTGATGGCGAGCAGGTAAATTTGGTTAATGATGGACCGGTTACCATGCAGCTTGATTCACAATCACCCAAGTGAGTAGATGATATTAATTTTGAAGAAAATGTGTTTGCCTTTTTCATTATAACAATTCCATTGACAATTCAATCATTCAGGAATGCAGTTGATGCAGCAGAATCTTGATCAGTGGTTGATCTGCCTTGATGAAAATGAGTTTGAATTCTGTCCCTTTTGTCAGCAAGACCAAATGTAAGACATGATTTTTGTTGTTCATTCTATCTGAAGCTCTTTCTCTGCCAATGTAATGACTTTACCATTTTTTAACACTATTCAGCTCAAAGGATGCCTAAGGTTGTCCTTGTCCATTCTGCTGATCTGGAAATAGAGTTTGGATCCTTTTAGCACAAACTAAAGCCAGATGACTACTAATCTGGGTAACTTTACCCTGTCTGAAGGACTAATGGTCTTTGCCAAGTTATATTTTAACTGTTCCACCAGAAGACCTGTAAAAGTTTTTTTTTTAAAATAATTTAACGTAGACCCAAATTTTTAATAAAATTTTGGGTTGATCCTGCTCTCCATGGATGATTTTATTTTAGTGCAAAAACAAATCAACCATCCTTTTATAAGGCAAATCAATTATTATTCAAAGATAATAACACGGATTAAATAAATTTACCACATCAAGTAAAGTCCTATCACAAAATCTCTATTGCCACTGCCATGCAAGTTTACTTTTCAATAAATAATAGGCACGGGAACCACAACAAAGAAGTATCACAAGTGATATTGCCAAATCAATTTTGTGTTGGTGTAAATGCTCTAAAACCAATAGCCATCTCTTATTGCATTGTGAGGTAGCTCAGCAATTATGGAATCAGTTTGTTTGAACTGTTTGGACTGGAGAGCATTGAATATGTTCACCTTATGTGGAGTTTCCTTTTGAACCCGATATGGAGGTTTTCAAGGTAAAACCGTAAAAGGAGAATTAGAGCTTTGGATCGGGCTGATGTTTGGTGCATTTAGATGGAGCAAAATGTTACCCACAAAGTTTGGAGTCTTGGGAGAAATTACTTGTGAGTACGGTTTACCAATATTGTTCCGTGTTTGAAAAGATTAACCTTACATTCAAAGTGTAGAGATATCCTAAAATCCAGGGGGAAAAAAAACTTATGGACTAGTTTTTATTTTTAAGCTTAACACTTCATAGACCCACTGAATGTTGCATCCTTTGTGCAACCATTTGTCCTACGAATAGAACTACAGAAAGGTTGAAAGTAAGTTGTTAAATCAATAAGATTTGTTATATCTTTTTAAAATATCATCTTAATAATTTTCTTATTACTTAATAAAAAATATTAAATAAAATATTAAATGTAATTAATATTTTGAGAACATAAAAAACATTCAATTTTTTTATTGAATAATAAAAAAAATTATTAAGAAGATGAGTTAAGAGAATTAATCATTTTTCTAAATCAATACATTAGGAACAGGCACTACCACTAGAGCCGCCTTTTCTGGTGGGAGAAAATCAATCGTTAAGCCAAGAGTAATAGATTATTGAACAATCTAACTGTTATTGACTTTGTCATTTATGTTTTCCAGAGAATCAGAGGCAATAAAGTAAGTTGTTGAATCAATGTATTATGAAAAGCTGCTACCACTAGAACCAGCCTCCTCTTCTGGTGCGAGAAAATCTGTCGTTAAACCAAGTGTAACGGATTTATAAAACAATCTAACTATTGACAACGTCATTTATGCCTTTCCATAGATACTATACTGCACAACTATTTCAAGCTTCTATTTTGGTTCACCGTTCACCGAAGATCTGCAAGCCAATCTCATGAAAGGCAGAAGAAATTGTTAGTCACAAGATAACTCTCTCAAAACATGACTTGAAACTTGAAAGGTAGCAGAAGCCTTCGTGTGTGTTACTCCTCTCTTGATGTATGTATTTATTTATGGTCATGCAGTGGATGCATTAAAATTAAGGCTATATATAAAGACCATTAATCTAGTCATTACAAGGAGATTGGTTTTTGCAAAAACTTAAATTCCGTTGCCGGGACTTGAACCCGGGTCTCTCGGGTGAGAGCCGAGTATCCTAACCAACTAGACTACAACGGAATTCTGTTAAGGGAGTGAGATATTATTATAAACTTAGCTAACGATCCCCATATAATTGGTTTCAAATTCAAACATTGCAATCTTTCTTTCCCTCCCTTTTTAAAAAAAATATATATATTTGTGACTAGTTCCTATTTCAGATCGAAAAGCAATATTTTGAATATGGTATTTGTTTTGCTTTTTATTATCCATTTAATTTTATTTTATTTTATTAGTAGTAGTGCGATTTTTAAACCTATACCCTCATATAAATTATCTAAATTCCTCAGAATTAACTAAGTTCTAGTAGTTTACTCGAATTTCATCATTTAATTGTGGAATGCAGTGTTCTTTTTTTTATTTGATTAAAACAGGAAAAGACTATTCCCAACTTTTATTTATGTGACTTATTGCTAAAGGTATTTTTTTGTTAACTTCTCAATAAGTTATGTTCTCAAGCTAGTAAGGTGAGTTTCAATTGAAAAATTTGGCTTATTTGTTAAATGAATTAAGTTTGAACTTTCACATGTTTAGCTCATAAATGTGGGCTGGTAATTAGATTATGATTAGATAATTAATTACATACATACATTTTAGAGCAAATTATAATTAAAATAATAATATTAATATAAAACATTATTTTTGAATAAAAATATATAATGTTCCGGGGCTTATAATTAGATCATGATTAGATAACCTGATTTTAATAATGTTTAAGGGTAGATATTGTAATGTGATTATTGTTCATTGCTTGATACAATTTGTTTTTGGTAAAAAAAAGTTTATGTTGAAGGGAAGCTCTCCATTGAAGACAATGAACAATAACTTTTATAGTAGAATTACAAATCACTACCAAGAAAAAAGATAAATGTTATTTTAGGTGAAATTATGTTAATTCTTTTAACTAGAATTGAGTTTTACATGAACTTTGAATTTGGTTTGGTATTGTGCGGATTATGCCAATTTTTATAAGTATTGGTTAATTTGGTTTAGGTTAATAATATATGGCACATGCGTTCAAAATAATACAATTTGTATAACTTGTTAAAATATATGAATTTATGGTATATCATGTGGTTCTAAATTAGATCTCGAGATTTATGTGTATAAAAATAATACTATTAGAAAGTATTTTTACTTAAGCACCTGATTATGTTCCAAAAAATTAATTTCTTACTTATCGGGTAGAGATACTTTGGTAAACTAAAAAAAAATTATAGTATAATTGAATACACATCACAAATGATCCAAGAGTGCTCTCATAAAATGAAGACATGTGTTCAAATCTTCATACTTCTGATATGTTATTGCCAACGAGAATTGTGACATGCCGTAACTTTAGACTCATTTAAAAAAAATTAGAACTTATGATAGTTAGATGCTTGACAAACTGATAATTAATGATTGTTTTCTATTTCTCTTTTTTAAAATATTAAAAGTTTAAGGATATTTATAACATTTTATACTATCATTTTTTAACAGACAAAAAACTTGTTGTAAACAAAAATTTCTAATGGAACTTCCACTACAAGAAAATAGTAAATTTGTGGTGGATTCGCATCCGTCATAATTGCGAAAGGCGTTGTGGCAGATTATGATCCATCTCAATTTGTGGTGAATTTTATGGCGGATAATTTTTACGACAGATTTTTAATAAAATATAATAAAAATTGGGAGGAAAATTTAAAAAAAATTAACAATTGCAGCGGATAAATCAACCGTAAAATTTGTCGCAATTTATAAAATAATAAATTATGGCGGACAAATTCTGACGCAAAATTAATAAACTAATAAAAAAAATCATAAAAAAATTTTAAAATTTTTTTGCGGCGGATTCTAGTCATCGCAATTTGAAAAATAAAGTTGCGGCAGAAAAAATCTGTTGCAAAATATATGACGTAATAAAAAATTTGTAAAGAAATAATAAAAAAAATTTATGCAGAAAAAACTACCTCAAAAAATATGCCGCAAATTCAAAAAAATTTACAAAGTGAATTTTTTCACCGTAAAATATATATAAGTAATAAAAAATTGTAAAAATAATTTGTGAAAAATTTGTCGCAATTTAAAAATTAATTTTGTGACAGAAAAATTTGCCGCAAAAAATCCATCGCAAAACTAGATCTAACTAACACCTGCTCTCCTTCTTCCATTATCATTTTTCCGAATCCATTTTCCTTCCCTCAACCTCCTCATCTCCCTCAACTGACCGACCACCTCCACCGCCCGCCGCCATCGACAGCTGCAACCTCACCAACCCTGCGAACTTGTGACCCGCGACCCTCGCCAACGACTGCGACCCGCGCCAGCGACCGCTACCAGCGCCAACAACCGCGACCCGCGCCATCTACCACGACTCGCGCCAGTGACCCCGCCACGCGCGATGATCTGCATCGGCTCCCCCTCTCGTCGACAGGGACCCCGACAATCGGCAGCATCGACGACCCCGCGACCTGCGGCACCAGCTCCCCCTCCCGTCGACCGCGACCCCCTACAGCGACCCTCGACATTGCCACCCGCGACCCACCGACTGCGCGACACCACTACCCGCGACCCCTCGACCCCACTGCACCACCGACCCGATCGACCACCACTGCTCCACGCCTCCACTAGTCCGCCCACCTACCAACTAGGTATCTCACTGCTCATTGCTTGCTCTGTTCATCACTTTTCATTTTTTTATGTATTGTAAGTTGCTTGATGTAAAAAAAGTCTATTGATGTTGGTTTAGTGTTTGAACCAATGATTTCTTTACTGAGAAGATGAGTGATTTGTATATTGTGAATTATAAATTTAGAATTTGATTACATGCTCACGATCGGGTTTGCTTAAATTTATCTGTCTTTGATCAATTTGAATTTGATTATTGTAATGTACTGTAACTCTGCCTGGTATTGTTATCTTTATAATATATTTGATGCATGTGGTAAATCGTATTACCAAGCGAACCCTTAGTTTCCCGTTTGAGATTCAATATTAGTGAGCACACGTACTTTTTGAAGGAACTGCTCATTGTATTGAATCTTGAATTGTCCAATTTGGACAGTTTAGGAAGAAACTTTTACTTCACTTGATTATAGTTACTCATTAAATCTCATACCATACACTTGATGAAATTTTGTTGTGCAACATTTTCTTTTGTTCTCTGGGTGCACACTTGATCGTGGTAGATGTCACCACTTTCTAGTCGTGCACTTGGAGACTAATGGAAAATGCTGCTGAAATTTCGTCAAGTATACGATGTGTGATTTTTTAGAGTACTATCAATCAAGTGCTGAAAATGTTTCTTCTTGAATGGGATAGAGCCATACCATGTTAAGAGATTTTAAGATTTTGAAAATAATAGTTATTTGGATTGAAATATTTATACAAGTATAATTTTAAAATATATTAATTATGCAACATATGTTGTGCATTTTACATTTTTATATTTTGATTTAAGTGGAAAATTATCATTCAGAAAATGATAGCTCCAGAAAATCGTAGATGGATGTATAATAAGACTCATTCGGGTCGTAGAGGACTTATACAAGAATTTGTATGTGGAGTTGAAGAGTTTGTGAATTATGCATGTCGATCTTCTCATTACTTAAGTGAAGGAATAATTAGGTGTCTATGTTTAATGTGTTATAATGGGAAATTGTTGAAACCTAAGATTGTGAAAGTTTATTTGTATAAAAAAGGATTCAAACCTAGGTATTGGTATTGGACAGATCATGGAGAGGAAGAGCCTGATCCAATTAGTGTAGATATAAACTTTGATGTGAACACTGCTAATAGTCCTATATTAGAGGAGGAAGACGTGGTTGATAAATATCAAAATATGGTTTGTGATGCGACTGGAACAGAATTTGAGAATTTTAGGAGTCGTTTTCAACGGAGTGTTGATGAGCCTCCACATCCAGAGGCCGAAGAGTTTTATGATCTATTAAATGCTTCAAGTCAGCCATTATGCCCTGGCTGCAAAACTCATTCTGAGTTATCCTTGGTAGTTCGAATGTTAAGCCCCAAATCTAATTATAATGTAACACATGCGTGCTTTGATTCATTTATGGAGATATTAAGAGAGGTTGCTCTTCCAGGATCACGAATTCCTCTGAATTACTATACAACAAAAAATTTGGTTTCTAAACTCGGACTTGCTTCAAGAAAAATAGATTGTTGTGTAAATAGTTGTATGTTATATTATGATAATGCCAGATAATGTAGGTTTTGTGGTGCTGAAAGATACAAACTTCGTAAAATTAGTAATGAAAATAATAACAAAATTCCGGTAAAAAGAATGCATTATTTACCTCTTATTCCTAAGCTCAAGAGGTTGTATTCCTCTATGAGCTCATCTGCACACATGAGATGGTATGCTGAAAATAATAGAAAGTTGGGGGAGATGTCTCACCCATCCGATGGTGAAGCATAGAAGCATTTTAATAGGACATATCCTGAATTTGCAATTGATCCTAGAAATGTTAGGCTTGGTTTGTGTGTCGATGGTTTCACTCCATACAATCAATCTGCTTCTCCTTATTCTTGTTGGCCTGTGATAGTCACTCCATATAATCTATCACCAGAAATGCGTATGACTATCCCATACATGTTCCTAATATGCATTATTCCCGGCCCTAACAATCCCAAGAGCAAGATTAATGTTTATTTATAACCATTAATCGATGAACTGAAAATTTTATGGGCCGGTGTTTTAACTTATGACGTGTCAAGCAAATAAAATTTTATGATGAGGGCGGCATTGATGTGGACAATAAATGACTTTCCAGCATATGGAATGTTGTCTGGATGGATGACTTCTGGTAAATTAGCATGTCCATATTGCATGGATCAAATAAAGGCATTCACTTTGAAGCATGAGGGAAAAAATTCGTGGTTTGACTGCCATATTCAATTCTTGCATGTTGATCACATATTTAGAAGAAACAAAAGTGCATTTAAGAAGAAAACTGTGGTGACTGATTTGCCTCTACCAAGATTATCTGGACATGAATTAAGTGAGATTGTTAGTGCCTTTAGTAAAATAACTGAAATGCAGTCGTGCAAACACTATGGGTATGGTGTTTATCATAATTGGACTAAGCAGAGGATATTTTGGGAGTTACCATATTGGAAGGATAATTTAATTAGGCATAATTTAGATGTCATGCATATTGAGAAAAATGCCTTTGATAACATATTCAACACTGTTATGGATGTTAAGGTCAAAACAAAGGATAATGTGAAGGCAAGAATGGACTTAAAAGAATATTGTCAACGACCAAAATTGGAGCTTATTGATTTTTTAAATGGTAAGATCATGAAACCAAAGGCTAATTATATTTTTACAAAAGAGCAAAAGAAAATTGTTTGTGAATGGGTGCAACATTTAAAAATGCCAGATGGTTATGCTTCGAACTTAGCCAGATGTGTGGACATGAGTCAATTACGATTGTCTGGGATGAAGAGTCATGATTGTCACGTGTTTATAGAGAGTTTGCTTCCAATTACTTTTCTTTTGTTGCTAGATCAAATTTGGAAGTCATTGACTGAATTGAGTCAATTTTTTAGAGACTTGTGCTCAACGACTTTGACGGAAAAAGACATGCTCCAAATAGAACAGAACAATCTGGTGATTTTGTGTAAATTGGAAAGGATATTTTCACCGAGTTTCTTTGATTCCATGGAACATTTACCAGTCCATTTACCTTATGAAGTAAGAGTAGGAGGGTCAGTTCAATACAGATGGATGTATCCATTTGAGAGGTACTTAAACAAGATAAAGAAAACAGTTAAGAACAAAGCTCAGATTGAAGGTTCTATTTGTGAAGCTTATTTGATTCAAGAGATATCTCATTTCTGTTTATTTTACTTTGAGCCTCATGTTAAGTCAATGAGAACTAGAGTTGGACGAAATGATGATACAAATGAAAATATGTCAATTGAATCGACTTTGTCAATTTTTAATCAACCCGACCGAGGTTATAGAACATAAAAAATACAGTGACTAAATGATGCTGAGATAAAATCTGCGACATTGCACATCTTGCTAAATTGTGAAGAAGTTGAACCATACCTCAAGTAAGTGATACTAATAATTTAATTTAAATTTCAAATGTATTACTCACTAACAATCAAATCATAAACTTTTAATTTTTCAATGTTTTTTTACAACATTTCAACATTCCTGAGGAACATTCAAATGAAAGAATAAATGCAGATTTTATAGAGTGGTTCAGAAGTTATTTAAGTATTTAAACATTACTAAATTGTTAATCCCAATCATTATATATGATTTAGATCATTAACATTAACTATATTTTTTTCTAGGTTCATAATCCACAAAATATAGTGAATAATTCTTACTTGCATGATTTGGCATGGGGGCCTAGTAGATGTGTGACATATTGGCCAATGTATTTTGTCAATGGATATAAATTTCACACAGATGCTTAGTCAGATAGGAAGAAAACAATCAATAGTGACGTGTGTGTTAAAGGCTCAACCAATGGTGAAAATGAAATTGATTATTATGGAATACTAAAAGATGTGGTTGAGTTAGAATATCCTGGGGATCCAAAAAAAAGTTATTCTTTTTAAATGTGAATGGTTTGATCCTATGATTAATAGAGGTACAAGAGTTCACAAAAATTATAAGATTATCGAGGTTCGACACATTAGACGATACGAGAGGTTTGATCCTTTTATCCTTGCTTCCTCTACGAGACAAGTGTATTACGTTCCTTTTCCTGGAAAGAAAAAGGATAAGGTCCAATGATGGGTGGTAATAAAGACCAAGGCAAGATGTCGAGTTGAAATTGAAAGTGCCCAAAAAATTGTATTTCAAGATGATACTATGACTCCTGTGGATGCAATTGTTGATGTGGATCTCATTGACTATTTGCAAGACACTAATGTAGTTTTTGATGTAGTTCGAGATGTTGGTTCTAGTAGACAGGATGAAAATGATGAAGATGAGCAAAGTTTTAATGACGATGATGATGAAACATCTTCCAATAATGAATATGAAACAAATAGTAATGAGGACAATGTTTCTTATAACTGTGAGTATAGAATTATATTAATATGTTGTAGTTACTAGTTATACATTATTGTGTTGTGTTTGGAATTTATTTACATTATATTTTTATTATTTGTGTAGATGTCATCGTCACGAGGTGATAAGGGGAAAGAGAAGGAGAAGGAGAAGGAACAACCTTGACATCTTAGGATCAATATAGGGAGGCCACCTAGGGGGCAAACATCAGGATCATCTCCACCCCTAGTTACAATATTACTCACTACAGGTTTGCTTCAGCCACCATCTTTTGAGTACATTATGATACTCACACCTAGATCACAGCGTCCGTCATATACTTCACATTCACTACATGATATATCGTATGATTCTGGGTCACCTACTATTGGCCCGTCACCGAGTACTCGTGAGTCGTCGGGTACCTATGAGTCGCCGGCTACCCCTGATTCTAATTTTTCCATTTCTGCAACAAATCAAAGCAATAAGACATTTGTTGAGCCCGATAGTGATTTTGGGTATGTGTACAACTACTTGTTATTCATTTATAGTTATGCGCATTCAAATTTTTTTGTTGAGAATATTTACATTTTCTTTTTTAAATTGTATCGTAAGTTTCTGCTATCTAAACCTACTGCTGATGCCATAACAAAGATTATACGATCTAGGTATAATTAACATTGGACATCTTGGGGAGAAATACCCAAGGATACTAGAGAGATGTGATTTCGAGAGTTTCAAGTATGTATCATTGTTTATCTGTTTAATTATGTTTGTTTATCTTGTAATAGTACATTTTTTTTAACTTTCATGATATTTATAACATATTTTTGAAAGGTTATGTTTGGTGAATGTCTCAGCATCATAACCATATGCGAAAGGCATATAATAGTCGTAGTTCGAAGCGACTATCAGGTTTGCTAGGGCAGACACGCAATTTAAATGAAAGGCCTTTTTGGATTGGAGAAGGCATATGGGAAGACTTATGCAGGCACTGGGCTAGTAGCGTGTATAAGGAGAAATGTTAGCAAGCAAGGATGAATCGTGCTTCTGACACTGGTGGATACTTGCACACAGTTGATTGCATTTCTACCGGCACTCATGCGCAAAAATTGGTAACTATTATCGTCAGTTGTTTAGTAATATATTTTATTCTTTTGTTATTAACTTATTTTCTCATTATTACAGGCTAAGGCTTGGGGTAGAGAGCCTACAGTTGATGAGATCTTTCGTCACGTACATTTGACGAAAGAAGGTCATACTGCATGGGTTTCTACAAAAGCAAAGGATGTATATGTTAGTATTTCTTAACTTAAATTTTTTTATTTTAACATTAACTCATCTTATAACAATAGCTATAACAGTTTTTTTATTTATATCTTTTTGGAGGAATTCAAAGCAAAGGAATCTAAACAATATTCTCAATGCTCAAATGAAGAAGGGGCATCTGGTACATGATAACCCACTTTGAATTTTTTGGATTCAGATGGATTATGGATAAAGAAGGGTCGTATTTATGGTCTTGGTTCTCAAGCATCTATCTATGACCATGAAGAATCATCCTCCTCAAGACTTAGATCGAGTCAAGTTCCTGAACAAGTTATTAATTAAGTTAAGTAACAGTTGCAACATTTTTTTATTAATTGATTTTTAGAATATTGATGGATGTACTCAATCATTCCATTTTTTGTATTTTGGGTTAAATAATTTATTTGTGGAATGATTAATGAATTTGTATTTACATATGTTAATCAAGTTAAGGAGCAGTTGCAGCAGGAGATGTTGGATCGGGTTTAGGAGATTCAACAACAAATGAAGCAACGGGACCAACAACGTGAGGCAGAGTGAAAAATGTGATTTGAACAATACCAACGTCAATAACAACAAATGATTGGTAATGTGATGAAATCATATTTACAAATCGCTGGTACTCAGCCAAGCCAGCAACAACCACCAATAGAAGAAGACAATGAGAATACTAAAGATGATCATGAAAATGACAATGATAATGATCATATGGATTGAAATTGATATTTGAGAATTCTGATAGTTCTTGCTAAACTTTGTATTTGAAGAAACTTTGTTTAATAAACTTTGTATGGATTATGTTTGTTTTATGGATTGTTTAAATGCATTAATAAGTTGAAATTGATGTTTGAGTGTTATTTTAAATGCATTGACAAGTTGAAATTAATGTCTGGGTGCTATATGTATTGATAATAATACAATTATGAATTTTGAACAATTCTTTTAAATATTTAAAAAAATCAAAAATTTTGTTGCGAAAAAATCTGCCGCAAAATTTACCGCAAAATCACGTAGAAAGGAAGACAAATTCGACGCAAAATCCGCTTTAAATTAGCAGCGGGCAAATCTACTGCAAATTAGTGGTGAACAAATTAGCGGCGGATAAATTCCCTACAAATTAGCGGCAGACTAATTCGCCGCTAATTAGCGACACTTCGGTAACGATTCCGGCTTGTTGCCGTGTGATTTGCGGTAGAATAATCCACCACAAATTTGTGGCAAAAATTAAAATTTACTGCAAACAAAATTGCAACGACAATTTTTGCGGTAGTCACGAATTTGCTGCAAATTTTTAATTTCCAATGAATTTTATGTGATTTGCAGCGAATTTATCCTTCGCAAATCACAATTTTTCTTGTAGTGTTCATAAAAATTCATCAATCAAAAATTCATTTTCCAATAGTGACCCAAACAACTCAACCAATTCTCATTGGCCTATTAATTAAAAAGTAGTTTTAATTTTTTACTATACTTTTCTCTCACATCACTTTTTACATAACTCTCTATAACATTAATTACATTATTTTTTTTTCCATTATTATTTTTACTTAATTATAATAATTAAAAAGTAAGATAAAAAGTAAAGTGAGATAAAACATAATATAGAATCATTATTTTTCATTAAAAAGGATGTACAAGGAGTCTCAATCACAATTACTTTGGAGTAAAGGAACCGCAGTTAAGAGCTCTGTGGCTGGGTTCTTTCTTTTCCAAAAGTGTAGTATAGTAGTTTTAAACTTTAAATGCTGTAATTAATTTAGAGAACCATATTTTAATGCTCGAACCACCTCAACAAATTCTTATGTGGTGTATTTAAAGAATGGTGCATGAGGAGGCTCAATCATAGTTCCTCACGTACTCACTTGGGAAGGACTAAGGAGGGACTTCAGTTCTGAGCTCCCTGCCGGCTCCTTTCTATGCCTACCTGCAAGGCCTTAGGATGTCAATGGAGTTAATAGTAAAAGTGATACTGGCACTGGCCATACTACCATGGCACTCACTTGCTGTGGACATCCATCTCCTGAGGCAATTGACAGCTCAGAATAATGTGACTTGCATCTTAGTTTTTGGAGATTCAAGTGTTGATCCTGGCAACAACAATGTTCTGCACACCACCATGAAAAGCAACTTTCCTCCTTATGGGAAGGACTTCTTTAATAGCCGCCCAACAGGAAGGTTTAGTAATGGGAGACTTGCCACGGACTTCATTGGTAAAAATTCAAACCCGGCCCTTGCTCCTTTCTGCTCACTTTTTAGCTCTATGTGATTGATCATGGGGTGCTGCTGATGTATAAAATTATCAAAGTAGTTCATTTCTATGTAACATAATCAACCATTCAAATAGCTTAGGACTCAACTTTGTTCTGGTAATTGGAAGCATCAATCTAAAAAGGGGCAGTGAGCGTAAGCTCCTGGCTAGTCAAAGGGAATTGATTCCTAGTTTGGCAAGACTCATACAACTACAATATCCATTTCAGGAATAGCATGTACTTTCAATAATAAAAAAATGTTTCAGTTATTCACATCACATGTTTCATCCCTATTTTTCTTCTCATATAAAAGAAATCTATCCTATTATATGTAAACTCTGAGTCTCATTATTTCTAAACACATCTACAGCTGAAGCAGTAGGGTACAGAAAAATAATTCCACCATTTCTTGACCCAAATTTGAAGCTGGAAGATCTGCCATATGGTGTTAGCTTTGCATCCGCAGCTACAGGTTATGATGATTTTACTGCCAATATTTCGGTACATTCTATGACCTCTTCTCCATCATCACATATATTTGAACGTTTTTCTAATTTTCTCACTAATTGGGGCCTATTTGATGAAACAGAATGTTCTGCCAGTTTGCAAACAGCTTGAGTATTTTGAGCATTATAAGATCCACATGAGAAAATTGTTGGGAGAAGAAAGGGCAGAATTCACTATAAGAAATGCCTTGTATATCGTTAGTTTGGGTGCAAATGACTTCCTGCAAAACTATTTCTTGGAACCTACTCGCCCTAAGCAATTCAGCTTGGAAAAGTTTCACAATTTCTTGCTCTCCCGCATGTCCAAGGACATTGAGGTTCCCTCTTTCACAACCTAAACTGAATTGTTGCATCTATATGTATACATTCATAGCTTTGTTGTATCCTTCTGCTAGTGCATTTGCTTCCGTTCACTATAAAAGCCTCTCCTACTTCACAGCTTTTCATTTATTTTTGTTTGTACATGGATTATCTTTTCTTGCTTTTGGGTGGACCTGTGTAGAAGCCTAAGGTGGTGGCTTCCTACTGAAACACGTGAATAATTAATGCTACTAATCACACGAGATTTATATGTGGCGGATTGTTAGGTGATTTACAGTTTAAGATACCTGTTGGAAGAACACTTGTGACGTGAGTGCGTGATGTGAGGTGGTTAAGTCGACATCGGAGAGATTAAAGGAAGACATGTCCTTTATAAGTTTGAATGGGCCGAGATGCCAAGATTAAGATTTAGGTCAAATTAGTTCTAATATAAGTAGGAGTCCAATTTTTTTTCATGCCCAAATGCCAATAAGATATTTTTGTTAAATTACATGACTTTGTTGATCACATTTAAAGTTTGATTAATCAGTCAGTCAGTCTCAAACATCTATGTACTAATAGAAAAAAGAGATTTTCCATGCTCACATTTTATTTTTATTTTTGTCATTATTATCCTTTTTATATTTACCATTCACAATTTTAACTTCATGTCCAAATGCCAATAAGATATTTTTGTTAAACATGACTTTGTTGATCACATTTAAAATTTGATTAATCATTTAGCCTCAAACATCTATACTAACAGATAAAAGAGATTTCCCATCCCTGCTCACATTGTGTTTCCATTTTTGTTATTATTATCCTTTTATATTTACCATTCACAATTTTAACTGCCACACTACTCTCACCATCACAGCTTAAATCTATTTCACTTTTCTTTTAATTGTTCCACTATCTCTCCCACTCTTATAACTTATATTTTTCAAACATCATCATTTTAGGTTAAATTAGTTCCAATCCAAGTAGGAGTCCAAATTTTCTTCATGCCCAAATGCCAATAAGATATTTTTGTTAAACATGACTTTGTTGATCACTTTTAAAATTTGATTAATCAGTGAGCCTCAAACATCTATTCTAATAGATAAAAGAGATTCCCCATCCTTGCTCACATTTTATTTCTATTTTTGTCATTATTATCTTTTTATATTTATCATTCACAATTTTAACTGTTATATACTATCTTCATGCCCAAATGCCAATAAGATATTTTTGTTAAACATGACTTTGTTGATCACATTTAAATTTTGATTAATCAGTCAGCCTCAAACATATATATTAATAGATAAAAGAGATTTCTCATCCCTTGCACAAATTTTATTTCCATTTTTGTCATTATTATCATTTTATATTTATTATTCACAATTTTAACTGCTTCACTACCTTTCTCACTATCACAGCTTAAACCTATTTCATTTTTCTTTTAAAAGCTGCACTACCTCTCACACTCTTATAACTTATATTTTTCAAACATCATCGTTGTGGGATTTCTCAACAATGCCACAATCCCAAACCCAAGCCGGGAGCCCACCGGAATTTTACCCAGCAGAATGATCACCTTAATGATCAAAGTGAATCACCTTCAGTGGAAACAAAATATACAATAAAAAAATTTATATTATTACCTTTAAATAAAAATATTAGTTTTAGTTTTAATTTAAATATTATTACAAAATAAAATAATATTACTATTTTAAATATTAATATTATTTAACTTTGTTTTTAAATATTATTTTAAATAAAATTATTATATTAATAATTTTAAATATTATTAATATTAATAAAATAAAAATATCATATTAAATATTAATATTTTTTATTATAAAATAAAAATACAGATTGACAGTTACGTTAGTACCACTCAATTAGCTAGTTCTGATAATGCTAGTTAATTCCTTTGTGATAAGTAACCATGATAAACAACCTGTCCCTCTGATTTTTTTTTTTTTACTCTTTTGAACATATATAATTGAGCATTTGTTGGCTGCAGGTGATGCATAGGCTAGGAGCCAGTAGGTTGGTAGTTGTAGGGGTCCTACCGCTGGGATGCATTCCACTTACCAAGACCTTTATGAACCAGAAAAGTTGTGTGAGAAGTTTAAACAATGTAGCCTACTCATTCAATGCAAAATTGTTACAGCAACTGGCCCATTTGAAGGCAAAATTGGGTTTAAAGACTGTTTATGTTGATGCTTATGGTATGATCCGAAGTGCAGTGATGAACCCTAAAAAACACGGTTAGTATCTCAAGCTAGCTTGCTTTGCTGTGTTTTGATGTTTTTATTGTTGCAAAAGATACTTTTATGACAATTATTTTGGAGAGAATCACTTTTGAGTAATGTTAATTATTTATGCATGAGTACAGTTTGCAAGGAAAAAAAAGTTTCATACATATTAGCAGATATATAAAACAAATAATTTAAGGGCGTATTAGTTAAAGAAGAGTTTTCAATTAATAATCGCTTTTGTCTTTGATATAATTGTTTTTCTAGCTGCTTTCAAGGTCACTAGAATTGCTTTTTATTATTCTAAAGTACTTTTGCAGCCTAGAAAAAGCTTTTGTTCGTTCCAATTAAATACATAGACGTGATCAAGTTTTTTTTTTTTAAAAAAATAAAAATTTATTGTCCTCACATGGATCGATGGCACTGGCAGGTTTTCTCGAAGGTTCAAAGGGATGTTGTGGGACAGGGACAATAGAATATGGGGAAACATGCAGAGGGATGAGTACTTGTTCAGATCCAGACAAATACGTATTCTGGGATGCTGTTCATCCAACAGAGAAGATGTACAAGATTATAGCTGATGAGGCCATCGAATCTATTACTAGAGAACTCATTTCACAGCACAGCCAAATTAATATATGATGGATGGATGGATATATATATATATCCACATTTCTTAGTATGAATATTTACCTACCAACTTGTCAAACCATGTAAAATTATAAATATATGTTATAGTTGCAGCTGTTTCATTATCTTAATCTCTATAGATCTATATATGATGGTTCAGTTCTCTGCACAAACAGGGAAATTAAATGGGTTAAACAAAGGATTTTAGAAAATTCAGATCATATAATTATAATTACACATCATTGAAGCTGATGACTGAAGCCAAAGATCCATTGCTCTAAATCAAGGAATTACAAGTCAGATTTATTTTGGAATACGATATGACTCTAGTGCGTTGACGATTCCTTTCTAAAGAATTATCCTGTCTCTAACGAATCTGGGACCTTTCAATTTCTGGGTCCTCCTTTTTTGGCTTCCAAATTTGATACTCGAAGTTTGGGTAGGGGAGATAAGTCACTTGCATGCAAAGCGGTGGACTTAGTTGAGGTTGTTGCTTTGCCATGTTCTAGGCCCTAGCTTGTGGTCGTCATTCTCAGCTGTTCTTGCCTTGTGTGACAACCATGAAATGCCAAATTAAGTTCCTTCCAGGTTTTTGCAACTGAATGAATTGAGATTTCTTTAAATCCCACTTACAACAACAATAGCCTTCTTATGAGAGAAATATTGGTGTCATAATTATAGAATCACAAAAATGTTGAGAAATTACGCAAAATTTCTTTATCATCAGATTTGTAGAAAGCGAAATAAATATGGAATAATTGTACACACAAAATTGATAACTTGAGTTCGGTTGATTGTCTTTCGTCTCCGAAGTCATTATGCAAATATTTTACTGATAAAGGAAATATAAAAGGTGTTTACAAAACACTCTAAATCACTCACAAAACCCACAACCCATTACACCCAAAGAAATATTTCTCTCTAAATATTTCTCACAAAATTCCTCACTTTGGAATTTTTCTTCTCTTCCTCTCTCGGATGAAACTCACTTTGTTGGGATGATATTTCTTCATCTCTCGACTTCCTTTTATAGGCACTGAGTGGCCAATGCAAATCTGTGGATGGTCCACGGTTTCTCCAAAAATTGTCGCCATCTTTGATTATTTGGTGGCAGCCTTCTTTGAAAAAATTGCCTCTGGTTTGTGGGTGGTGTTGAAAACAAAAAACTGCACCATTCCTTTTTCTTCTTTCTTCATTCGGTGCAATTAATATGGGTTGGAGGTTTGACTAACAATCTCCCACTTGAAGACTGATTTCAATCGGTCTTCACATCTCGATCATGCAGCAGCCTTTCTCTCTCAGTCTGTTATTCTAGCAGGCCAACTGAAGTTGAGCACAACTTCAGTTTGTCGATAGTCACCACCTTTGTCAACATGTCTGCCGGGTTCTTACTTCCTAGGATCTTTCTCAATATTAACACCTCATCCTCAAGCAGAGATCTGATAAAGTGATAACGAAGACCAATGTGCTTTGTTCTGGAATGAAATGCCGAGTTTTTCGCCAGATGTATCGCACTCTGACTATCACTGTGCAAAACACTCTTCTCCTGTGTGAAACCCAACTCTGTTAACAATCCCTGAAGCCATATCAATTCTTACGCTTCATTCTTGCGCCACATACTCGACTTCGTAGTGGATAAAGCAA